>CM034153.1:585470320-588166928 GCA_019776745.2 Taxus chinensis
AACGACAAATATTCGAAGTCCTTGGGCTCGAATTGGTTCAGGAAAAGGTCAAAAAAATGACTAAGTATGGAGGAGGAAGCGGAAAGGGCCACATTTCTTAACGGTGATGTTTCAAGGTTGAATCCAAAAAGAGAAGTCTAAACTTGCACCAGGCTTCCACACGTCCAAAGTCCCCAAAAGTTGCGAGGCGTTGAAAATTCTTTGGTTGAGAGCGAAGCGTGCTAGGTGTCAGCTTGGCGCAAATTCGCAAAGGGAACCCAGGGTAGAGACTCAAACCTTAGTCAGCCCTCCATGTAGCCAAGGGTCAAACAGGGTCAAATGGCGGGGCGTCAGGGAGAAAAGTGAAATTTTTCCTTTTGTCCAAAAGGCATAAAGGTAAAAATGGAAACGCATTTCCCTGCCAACCAAAAAGAGCCACTTGTCCAGACAAAGTTTCGGGGCTGCAGAGGTTTTTGAGTTTTTGTGTTTTTGGTGCAAAGGGCCAAAAGGTAAATTATGGGCTGTGGACCCAAATTTTTATCCCAATCTGGCTGCCACGTATCCCAATCAAAAGAGGGACCCATTTTCAAGTCGTTTTCCCACCTATTTATATAGAATCAATGCAAAACTTCAAAAGGGCATATCTTTCGACTCAGGGATCGAGAGATTACGAATCTAATATCACTGGAAAGATCTCGACCTTGTCTACACCATGGGAGTCTAAAAATTTAATTTTTGAGAGGGTAGGTGGAATAAAAATGGAGAAACATCTTTGATATTTCAATGCAGGATCATCAGTCTCATTAACCAGATCGGATTTGATCTATTTCTGACGTTTCCTCTTCCGTCAAGGCACTGAATCGAGGATCGATGCAGTAAAGATGGATTCGGGGGTAGATTTCAGCAGAAAACATTAACAGTGGTGGTTGAGCTTTGACTCACATTTTCCCACTTCTCTCTCCCTTTTTCTTCTCTTAGATTGATTCTATAAATACGAGGATAGGATTCATTGTAAAGGGTTGGATATTCTTAGTTTTACAAGCTCCCTTCTCCTTCTAGAAAAGGATTTGTGGGGTTCAGGCCTTCCTTTAAAATCGTATTATGTTTCTACCTTTTGGCTATTTTGTAATGAACTGTATCAATCTATTAGAGAAATAAAATATGTTTGTGATCGATCTCAGATCTTTCTTATTTCTTTTGCTTCTATCTAATCGCTCGTTACAAATCTAGTTGTCTGTGTTTGTTTATTGCATGCATTTTATTGGTTTGTGTTGAAGGTAAACTAAGTATTCATCATTACTTTGGTGCATCACCTGGTAGTTTAGTTATTTCTCATTTTTGTACTCTTTTATCCCTATCTCCTTGGCAAGTCTTAGACTAGGTATAGATATAGATCCTCTGCAAATCCTCACATATGCACCTAAATAGAGGAATAAGGAACCAACCTTTAATCTGGAGATATTTCCAATTTGCAAGGTCCCACACCTTAGGAAAAGTTCCATGTTATGCAATCACACCAAATGATTCTACCTTATAGAATTAGATCTTTAGAAATCATCTAGGGGTGCTGTGATTTCGCACTAATAGTTTTGGCACGGCCGGTGGGACCAAGAAGTATCTATCTTATTACAGTAGGAATTGATGTACACTTGCTATGATTTTGGCTTTTAAGAAGCCTTAAAATTGTACATGTAGTGACTCTAAAAGAAACAAATCTACTGGTTTCAGCAGACCAAGCTTGGGAGATTCATGAATCTCACCCAGTCTAGAGAAAGGAAAGAAGGTATATTTGAATACTTGCGTCTATCCCCAGGCAGACAAAGGAGAGGAAGAAGAGTTTAGAGGTCTCCATCTCCACCAATCAGGGCTTTATCAACACCTCCTCCTGGCAGACCATTCATTCAAATAAGAGGAGTGCTCAGACCGATCAAAATGGCTCCGCAAAATCCTTATGTTAACTTCACTAGCAGTAGTCCACTCGCCTTGATTGCACAAAACCCAGTTCCAATTGCAGCATTAAAGATCATCCCACATTTCACTAGGGAAAATAAAACTTCTCCTGGTGACCATGTCCAAGATATTACAAATGTCTGCACGATCCACGAAATCCATGAGATGGACATTACAGTCAAGCTGCTTGCCTCTTCATTCAAAGGGAAAGCTTCGCAATGGTTCAGGAGTTTCCTGGCAGGCTCTATCCATAATTGGAATCAACTATGCACAGCTCTTCACAATCAGTTTGGAGAGAAAGGTGATAAATTGTCTTTATTGGAATAACTAACAAAAATCAAGAGAGCCCTGAACTAGTAGCTGACAGACTTCAACCTTAGATTCTAGCGGACCTGGGAAAGGATTCCAAGAGCAGTAAAGCCCACTGATGAAGGTGCCTTCTTATACTTTCTTAGGGATTTAAATTCTAATATTTCTCTGATGATTCAGTCAATGGGAGACACTACATTACCTGCAGCCTATAGCCTCTCCATAGGGTTGAGAACCATTTGATTCAAGCTGGAAAAATCACTCCTAGGCCATCCATGCCTCTGTACCTTGAGTTAGGAAGCCCAGATACTAGTCAAGTGCCTACATTAGCTCCTATACCCCCTTAGGAGTCAAATCTCAGCTGAAGCTTCCACTTCATCATCTAATACTGATAAAGAGTTTCAGGAAGCGGTAATGAAGTAATTTTAGATTTGGGAATGAGCTAGTGACCATTAAAAGAAAACAAGCTCAGAGTTTTAGGCCATACCAGCCCCAGGCACAATATCAAGCCAGACCCCAGTATTAGCAGAATAGGCCACCACCTCAGAATATGAATCAGAGCCAAAACCAAGGACAACCCCAAGCTGCTAGACCTTTCAAGCCATATGATCCTAACACAGCTTCAACATCAAGGGCATTGGTTACTGCACAAAACACTATGACATAGGAATACGATTGGTGTTTTCCATACAAACAACCACATAACCAAGTAAAATGATTTAATGGTGATCTGAATTAGACTAGTATGGTGCCACAAGAACCTGGCCAGGAGGAAAATTAGCAACAAGGATTTCAACAAGGTGGCCCCCCAAACGAGACTGTGCTTGTCAACTGGAAGGCTGAAGACTTCTGTGGGATGAATCAGTCCCCTCCTAAAGGTGTGGCTACCAACACATAGTCCAAAAGGAGAAATATTGGAGAGGGCTTGTTATCCTGCAAAATTGAAAAGGGAAATTTGCAAGTAACTATACCAAAAATTATGTTTTGGCCCCTAGGAAAGTTTGATAACGTTCAAAATGGCCCGAAACTCCCTTTCAAAAATCAAATTGTTTTGAGACTTAGCCATTTTTTTGCTTCTCCTTCGGCATAGAAATTTGCATGGGCCTTTTTTAACAAAGAACCATTTCATTAATGTCAACATCCTAAAAATCGTGCCCACTTTTAAAATCCTTAGGCCCAGAAATTGTTATGTCAACATCCTAAACGTTGCGCCCCTTTAAACACCCTTTGGCGCTGGAAATGTTGTGCTGACTTCCGGAAATGTGCACTAAACATTTTTCCTAAGCGCAGGAAATGTTGTGTCGACGCTATGAAAATCACACCAAAAGATGTTGGTGAGTTCATAAATGTGAGTTTTTCTATAAATATGCACCCGACACCTGTCATTTTCACGAATTGAAAATTGTGAAAGGTATTTTCTCTACGCCTGTCAGCCATCTTTTTCAACCACCGCATGTCCTTTTTTGAGATTGTGGACCCCACGTCATTCTTTATCTTTTATAAACCTAGGTAAGTGGCTCCTCTCCTTGTTGTTTTTGTTTTTTGTTGTGTTAGGTATTAGGGTTGGTGCAAAAAGATAAAATCTAAAGAAACACACCTAACAAAATTATCAAACCAGCTGAAGCCCTTTTGCCTTTCCGTCCAGATCTGCAAATCTAGAAGACCCCTACCTTTGAAGAAACCAAAAACCCATCTTTCCCTACCTGCATCCTTACCAAAAAAACCCTCTCTTTTCCATCTGAAAAATCCAGGATAAGTTACCAAAATTATCCAACTGTTAACACCATTGGTGCATTGTTTTTTCGTGTTACACCTCCTAAAGTTGTGCCAATGTAACACAACCTTTTTCTGCACCTAGTTAAAAGAACACTTAGCAATTTTTGTGGGGCATAGGTGCCACTTGCACAACATGAACATAAGATGTTGTGTGTCGCTGATATGCGCCACGTGATTTTTCCTAAGGTACAAGTGTGACTTCCTTAACATCAACATAACATGTTGCATGCTGCAAATCCGTGCCCTGCGCTTTACCCTTTGGCGCTGCATTTTGTAACACCTTTCAAACTTGGCGCAACTTTTCCCCGGTCAACACCAAGTGAAATTTTCTTCATGTTGACACTTGCTTGACTGCGCCCCTTCTAACTTGGTGTACAAAGTTGTATGCTGACACCCCAGAAAGTGCGCCCAGTAAATTTTAAGCCCCTGCAACCTGCTGTGAACCTGTGCCTTGTGCCCTAAGCCTTATAATTACTCATTCTTCATTCTGCAATCTTTCATTATGAATAACATGATGGTTGACATGGATCTTCTGTGTTGGACCTCCTTGATTCTTCTTGCAAAACAACAACATCCATTCTTGAGCTCACATATGTCTTCACCAAGCAAGAAACCAACTAAAGCTAAAGCTAAAGCTAAGTAGTCAGAACAAGAGATGAAGTATAAGTATCAGAGAGTCAGAATGCCTGACTCATATGCAAAATGCAGCCTTGACATTAGAGACTCTAAGTTGGGTCATATTGACATGGATGAATTTTGGGAGGGGACCACCTAGGCAAGCAGTGGCCTATGGATGAAAAAATTAGTAGGCAGTGGATTACACTTTGCAGCTGGGCTTCCGATAAGCGTCGTAAATAACGAGTTCATCATGTTGGTTGCTCGGTGTTATAACAAGGACACTAGATGTGTCAAAGAAAAATAGTACAAGATGATCATCAACCTCACATCTAGTCACTTTAAATTGATCCTGGGCATTCCTCATCATAGGTAATATGTAGAAATAAGTATCAAAGACTGCAACAAGACCTGGGACGATAATGAGGATAAATGCATGCATATGATGAATGAACTTTATCTGAAGAACAAGAAATGGATGAGTAGATGGCCACAAACCATCCACCCTAGTGACTTCAATGAGGAGTTGAGTGATAGAATCACCTTCTTAAACAGAGTATTTGGGCTCCCTGATGCCCATTATTTCCACAAGTGGATGTTGAGATACCTGGAGACCATGAGCAAGAATGCGTCTAATAAACATTTTGGCTGGGGAAAAATCATCAGTGACACCATCTCCCAGTAGCTTCAACAAGTTCTAACAACTAGGAAGTTCTACATGAATTCCTACGTTGTATACGCTACTGCGTCAGAACGGGACTTCACAGGGTTAGCTCAAAATGGGGTATGGCCCCAAGTCAAGATATATGAGTTCTACCCAAAGCTAAGGCTCAAGGCCAACATCTCCTAGTCATCTAAAATTAATGATGCCTTCTTCTATGAGGTAATCTGCTTGCTGAGGCCAAACATGAGACACGGTGAGACCAGCCTGAGTGTGATTGTTTCTACAAAGAAATGGGGAGCGTTGTTCACACAATTCACCACATTCACATACCTCAGAGCTATGAATTTTGAGGGAGAACCAAAGAAGCTGCCAAGGTTTGTAGGGCCGAAGCTGATCCTCTTGGAATTATCAAGGTAACTAATCACTTATCATGAGAAGTGCATGAAGAGAAAGAAAGGAGGAACCCCATTCCCCCTTACAATTGGCCGATACACCTGCCCCACACTTACCAAAGCATGGGAGATGTATGTTGAGTTTGAGTTGTTGAATCTAAAGCACAACTTCCTAGTAATACCAACCTTCAACTGCCGGAGTTGCCTCCCAAAGGAAAAAATTGATCCCATCCATGTTCTCGAGATCGAGGACATTTGGATCAACTTGACACATGAGATAGACATCAGTTAAAAGGATCACTTCTGACTAGCTTTGGAGGAGATCATCCACTATGGTGTAGCCATTATCCCAAAGGAATTCCAAGAGACTAATCAAAAAATTGATTAGGTTTACCTTGACACAGATGGGGATGATTGGCCATTCGTGGAGATCAACAAAGCCAAAGTGTCGAAAACCATTCAAGAAAGGGTTAAGCCCACATTACAACACAATGAACATTAGTGTAAACAGAATGGTCTCACCTACCTTGGAGTTGATTTCACTACTTCTCCTTCAGGTAGCAAACCTCTAAGACCGGCCCAGGTGCCGAAAGGAAAAGGAAAAGACAAGGTTGGAGAGCCAAGCGAGTAAGATAAAACTCTTGAAAGCCCTCCTACTACTTCTGAGAAACAAGTAGTCGACCTGGTGTCTCCAGGTAAAGAAGAAACAACAGAGGTTTCAATGAATACATCCACCCAGGATGTTATCACAACTACAACTATAGAGGTACCCAGTGTTCCTTCTTCCATTTATTCTCCTCCCCCTATCATTGAAGAATCTATTCCTATGGATGTGTCTTCTCCTCTCCCTTCCTCCCTTCCATCTCCCACCTCTTCCATTTTCTCCTCTCTCGCGGATCTGTCACCCCCAGTATTCCCTCCATCCATTTGCAGATCCCTTCTATTTCTGCATCCTTCTCCTCCCCGTTATTAACTCCAAGCCCCATAAGCAGCAGTGCATTGGACTCCATGTCAATACCACCACCAGGGTGTTTCAACACACTTTCCTGAGGCCTCTACAGTTGCTCCTCTTCTCACTCACATTTCTTCTTCTATTTCCTCTACTCCCACTCCCATAAGTCCTAGTTGGATTTCTGATCACCTGAGTCAGCATAAGAGGAAAGTTCCCATTACGGCCATGGATTTCTCCATCATTTTGAAGAAGGGAACCAAAAAGAAGAAAGTGATAACTCACTTTTGTAAAAGAACTTTGGGGGAGAGAGTCATGGAGATAGCTTACCCGGACCCTACCAAGAAAAAGGAGGATCTGTCTCCCATAGACTTCATAGTGACTCAAGTCACAATGGGGGCCTCATCTGAAAGCCTGCAAGGAGAAGCCTTATCTGCTGTGGATGCTCTCTGCAAGAAGCTCGAAGAAGCAAAAGAGGAGAAAAGAATTCTCAAATAATAAAACAAACATCTCCTACAAGCATTGCAGAAAATGGGTAACGCTCCTCTAGTAACTGTTGCCGAACCCATTCAAGTTCCCAGTTAAGAGAAAATGAATGAATATGTTAAGATTAGTTAACAAGGCATGGAAGTATCCTCCTGGATCTTGGATCGAGCGGATCCTCAGAGATAGTGAATAAATAATTGGAAATTTCACATTGCTCTATCAGGAAATAACTCAAGCAAATAAGGAGCTACAAGTTGTAGTAGGTTCCCTCTCCAAAGAATTGGATAACGCCAAGTTACAACACGAAACATTCCAAACCATGGTTAACTACTCAGCTGACGACCTATTGAAGGTCGGAATTATCAATCACTCGCGTGCACATAATAAAGCTATCATTGTTTTAGATTACCGGATTGACCAGATGGAATATATCCTGGAGAGAATAGGTAAAATCAAAGATGAAGCCCTGGATGCACAATATAACATGGAGCAGATAGTTACAAAAATGTCTCCAGGGATGCTCAGTGAATCGTATAACTTGAGTTAATTAGATGATACATTCTAGTGCTTCAAGGCTATCGTCACTCAAGGTTTGGCACCAGAGGTCACTTTCAACCAAGATTCAATCAACAACCTCTTGACCTGCCGTGATTTCATTGGTTTTTTAATTGATGCATGTGACCCTTTCGCCACGCTACCTAACAAGCTCAAGAACAAGAAAGAAACTTGTGAAGTCATTCATGACCATTTTGATGGTCCCAACCATGACCAACATCAAGCAATGTTCAACAAGTTTGTAGAATATCAAGCGCAGTGTCACATCAATTCTCCTTATCAAAAGCAGGATACCAAGTTCGAGCAAAGGGATGATGAAGAGTAGTTTCTTCTTCCTAGGATCCATTGATATTTTTTGTAAAATATTTAAAAAGCATGTTGGCATACATGATGACATCATCCATGTTGCACCATGGGATGTTGCCATCCAAAACTTGTCCAAAGTCAACTTTTGACGTTTTAGATATTTTTTAAATATCTTGTAAGATATTTTGTTAATGGTTGATTTTCTTTTGTCTTCTTCCTCTTCTCCTTCTATAAATACTTGAATACTTGTTGTATTTAGGGTGGACAGTTTTAGTATGAAAAGGGAAGTGAGGAGAGAAAGACTTTGTGTTTTTTTTGCAACAAAAAAAATATTAATACACATGTTTAGAATTTGTGCTCAATATATGTGTTATTTGCATCAAATATTTCTTAAGTTAGACCTATGTTTTTATTCTGTTAGATTTTGTCGTATGTTCATCAGTATTGCTTTATTTGTTTATGCAAGTAAGTTTGGCTATATTTACTACCGACTCAAAGCATAAACCTTCTGACCTTTCCGTCTTGGAATTCATTTCTTTTCTTCCTTCAGATCTATCCTCCTCCTTTCCTTCCCTCCTACCTTTTTGTTCATTGATTGGAACTACATCTACTGGGATGAGATCCTAAATCCATTGAAGTTAGAATAGTGTAGATTTGCACAAATTCCTACTTGATAGATTAGCAATAAACCAGTTTCGCTTTGTTGTCTCAAAGAGGGGATATGCCCTACACACTGTTGGCCTATTTCCCCATGAACTACCTAACCGAAATATTTTTGGACCAACTTTTTTTTAGCGACTCCGCTGGGGATCAAACCAAGGAAATAATTAAAAAACTATAAAAATCACTACCAGATTGCAAATTTTAACTCTTTGTTAAAAATTAAAATTTTTACATAGAGTGATCAAAACTGAAAATTTCCTTATACAAATCCATAGATCTGAACTAGATAGAAGCTTTTAGTTCACTGATTTTTTACAAAAACTTGTATATTTTAGTAGATTTGAGATTCTGAAATTTCATGACATTTTCAAAACCTTGCAAAATTCAGGTCAAAGATCCAAAAAATACATGTTCTATGTGTAGAGCATGTCATCTATATCATCATAAAACATACCAAATATATGGGTTCATAAAGTTCTTATAGAGTTAGGAAGGCACATATAACTCCTCATATGATAGGCATATTTCATTGTCTCCTTTTGATATTACTCTTTTTTTTTAAGTATAAAGATATTTTTATCACTTCTAAGTTGATACTTTTTAGAGTAGGATATTTACGTATAACAATTTATGATTCTCACAAATTTATTATATTTTAATTAAAACATACAATTCTCCTTTTTATTATTAGCTAAGGTTATAGGCTTTCCACCTCTTATGCCAATTGTACTCAAACTTGGAAATGTTGAAAAGTCCAATTTTTATTTCTAGGTTTATCCATCATAATAATCCTCTAAGAGATAATTTTGGCATACAAGCATAATATTTTTTTATTATTCTTGTCAAGGTTTCTTTCAAGTTTAAAACACACACATTTTTCCATTTTGATGTCAATAAGTTTATGTTACCCTTTTTTAATTCTCATGATCATCATTATGAGTTCACAACCATTGTTCCCTTGCTTACAATTTATCTTATCTTATCTCTCGATAACAATATAGGCATAAAATCATATGACTTCATAATCCACATGGTTATGTTAACCTTGTCATAATTGGTTTTAAGTTTACTATTACAAATTTTCAATATGAGTTTTCATCATTCACCTTTCACTCTAGGTGTATAATTCATAATCATTGTTATAATTAGCCAAATGGTCTTATCTCTTAATTTTTTACTTATCATCAAGTATAGTAGAAATCTCATGGTTAATATCTCTAAAATTCATTTTATCATTAAAACTCACATAGTTAGTTGTCATGGCGGTTTTCAGTGTTTCACTAATGATAATTTATCTATTATGATTCAATATAACTCTTATGAATAATTAATTATAATATATACATCATGTCAGTCTCAATCCAACCAATTAATCTCTTGATTTACTTATCACGTTAAACCTAAAGCAATCCTTGGTTTAAAATCATTTATATTCACTTTTATGTTTATAAAACAATAATATCCTTTAGTTTCCAAAAGGATGAGTCAAACTTGTGATCCCTCCCTTAAAACTAAATTCTTATCCATTCGGAAAAAATATTCTTATTGTTATAAATTCAACATGTGTTGGGTTTAGTTTTTAGTTTTAAACGAAATATTACAAAAATCGGGGAAGTTGAACATGTGACCCCTCACTCGAAGCACCATTAATTTTCCCAATGTGTCATGGCTTACAAACTGGTCTCATAGTATGTCCATTTCAATCTTACCCGTGTTTATTTAATTCTTATGGTTAATAAAAATCTTCTCAGTCAAAGAAATAATTTTAGGCGGTTTCAACTTTGAACCTTCAAGAAATCATCCTAATGTCTTAGCCATCAAGCCACGTACTTACACACGGGAAAACACAAAAGTAAAATATATTGTAAGGGAAATCAAGAAACCTAGAAGTGAAATTTGAAAACCTTCGACAAATGAAAAATAAATCCACAACGGGACGCTGGTGATGTGCTCTGCTAGGGTTTGAGATTTATGCTCGATTCTACGGCACTCTACTGCTTGTCACACACCTTCTTGTTTCAAGGTGGGACATTTATTTCACGGTATACTACTTTTAATTTTCTCTGTTTTTCCTCCTTTGGGCAGTGGTGCTTGACTATTTTAAAGGTAGAAGCCATTATTCCTACATCTCTTGATGTAGGTTTAGGCAGCGGGAGCTCGAACGATCATGCCTCCCAAAAAGCGAGCCAAGAAGTTCGTTCCAAAATTTTACGACGAGGTAATGACCCTCCTCTTCCTAATCATGATGGGTTTTAGATTTACCTCAATTTGATAAGGTTAGTTATTTCCTTGAATCTTTCACACTGGTTTCTTATTTCATTGGTCGTGTCCCCCTAGAGAGTATAATCAAACAGTGAGTTCACAACCACTTGCAGGTTCATGGCGTTTAAAAATGATGGTGTTCAAAAACCTACCAAGGGTTTTTTTTTTTTTCATTTTTCTAACCCTGGGCATTGCAAAGCCATTGTGAATCATAGCCCTTAATTTATTAGGAACACACTTGTCATTTTCTCACCTTAGACACGTGATTTCCAAGTTTCTGAACATGCTAAGCTTAAAGTGCTCGTTTAGATTGAGTTCCCTAGTATGCCTCTGACTATTTGGAGTTTTGTGGAAGATTTGGTCAAACCCATTGTTTGTTTTGTCTGCCATGAGAAGAATAAGTTTTATGTTGCCCACCTGCAACGTCATGTCTGCATGGAAGTTGATTTATCCAAGGACCTCAAGGAAACCATTAATATCCAGGTGGGTAACACCCATTTCTCTCAACACGTCCTTCACATTAATCTGCCCAATACCTATTTTCGTTGTCAATCCGTTGACCATATGATTTGGGAATGCCCTTTAATGGATTCCTTTTCCCTTCCTGCTGCAGAGAAGAAAAGTGCCAATTCCAAACCTTCCTCTTCTTTTGGAGAAGGATGGAAGGTGGTTCAAAATAAGAAAACCCCTAAACCCCATATAGAGGTTTACCTACTCGTAGGAGGGTCTTCTTCGACTCTATATCCTTTGGCTAACAAATAGCCTGTGGATACCCCACTAGTCCATCGTTCCCCTCTTGCGACGTCCTCAATTGTCTCCACTCTGGTAAATTCACAAGCTCCTACTAAGGTGAATTTTAACACTTCCAGCAACAAGTCCACACACGTGTGTTCTCGTATCCCCTCTCCTTTAGAGTATGAGGAGTATTTCCCACCACAAAGATGTCCCTTTCTAGATGAGTGATTACATTCCTTTTCCAAAAATTGTTAGCTCTTCCATCTCTGTGAATTTGTTTGCAACATTAGAGGGCCTCGAAGAGGAACATGACATGTATCTTGATAGTTCTCAATGATATTTTTCTCTTGGAATGTGCGCAAACTTACTAAACTAACTTGTAAATACATAGTTAGTGACAGTTGTCAGAAATTTGGACACATGCATGTTCTTTGTTTATAGGAGGTTAAGCTTGCTCGTTTTCTTCTCCATTCAGCAACCTGTACTATTTAGTTGTGTTCCATTTGCCACCATTCTAATCATGATCCTGGGAGAGGGGGAGTTATTACTCTCTCTCCTTCTCTGCAAAAATCTATTATTTCTTGGTTTTATGACCTTTCTCATCGGATTGTGTGATATCTTTTTTATTTCCATAACCAGATTTTTAGTATTGCTAATATTTATGCTTCCAATGATGTTTTTGAGCGGGAGATACTTTGGTTGTGGCTTGTTGATAAGCTACCCGATGCTCATCGGATCCCGTGTGGATATTTTAACATGGCGGAGTCTGCTGAAGATAAAGTGGGTCATCTTCTTATGTGGTGGTGTGTTGGGGAGCGTGAATCATGGTTTTACATGCGTAACAAGATTGGAATTTCTAATCCCAACCACTGATTTAGACATGTCTCTAATGCAGCCTGGTTCACCTGGTCTAATTTTAGACATGGTCAAGACAGAGTTTTCAAATGACTTGATCGATATTTCCTCCTAGATCAGCAGGTGTTTTCATTCACCACAAATTTTCATAGGCCAGTTTCCGTTTCAGAGGGTGCTTAGCTTTCTGACCATTCTCCTATACTTTTTGAAATTGAATGGCTCTCAGCTCCCGTTAAGCCTCAGACCCCCAGTTCTATCTCAACACTACTCATCTTCAACATAACAAAACTATTGAGAATATTTTACGTATATGGAACTTGGTTGAGTGCCCTTCAGGTCTGTATGGGTGGATTGACTGGTGGCAGGAGGCCATTGTCAGAACTACAACTTTTCTTTGTATGTATGGCTAGCAAATTTCCTTGTTTAGAAGAAGGGCTCACAAGGTCTTTATTCAAGATTATGTCACAAGCTCAAGGGATCTTAACCACTCACCTATTAATACTCACCTTCAAACCAAGGTGGCACTCTGGTGACACAAAATCAGGATAGAAGAAGTATACCAGGACCATGTGACTCAAGTTCAAGCTTGACTGCATTAGCTCAATATTGGTGACAGAGTGACCAAAGAATCTTTTACGCTCCTTAGGCCTCGTCACGCCTCCAGTTCAATCCGGGCTATCAAGAGGGCATCAAGCCAAATTGTAAACCTTCTAGATGTCTTGCAGGCCTTTGTTCACCACTATCATAGTGTCTTAATTACACAGCCATACACTCCAGAGAGGGATGCTTCCTCGATGAAATGTCTCCAAGTGGTTCCTTGTAAGATTTCTGAGGCCCAGAGGGATGCCTATGATCAATCCCTTTCTGTTGATGATCTTAAGGAAGTTGTTATGGAAATGAAGGTAGATAAGGCTCCTAGTATTGATGGATTTTTCATGTGAATTTTATCAGGTGCTATGGGATACAGTTGGTCTTGACCTCCATCATGTTTATTGTGAATCATTGGTGACTAACTCTCTTGGTGTTATGATCAATCAAGGTAATATTAAATTTATTCCTAAGTATGGAGATCCTAAACTTATCAACAATTAGAGATTGATCACTCTATTAATTGTTTCATATAAGATCATAGCCAAGGCCTTAGCTCTCAGTATTAGTAATCTTTTTTGCCTCTCATTGTGTGTAGCAAACAAACTGGCTTCATTAAGAGAAGATTCATCCTAGATGAAATCATTGTTGTTTGGGAAGGTATGGAGTGGGCCATAAGGTCTAATCAAAAGGCCCTTTTCATCAAAATTGACTTTGAAAAAGCTTATGACAGGATTGAATGGCCTTTTATCATTGTCATGTTTAAAGCTCTTGGGTTCGGCCCTAGATTCATCCGCTATGTTAATATGTTATTCCAGGATGTTACTACTCGGATCACCATTAATGTAGTTCAATTTGACATGTTTTGAGCTTCATAGGTCCATTTAGTAAGGATGTCATTTAGCTCTAACACTTTGTGTGCTTGTAGCTGAGGGTTTCAACTATATATTCTTGCCAACAGTGCTTCTTAAGGGTTAGTTAAGGGCATTTATCTTCCCAATGTTGATCAACAACTTATTAATGGTCATTTTGTTGATGATTCTTTTTTAACTCTTAGAGAGAATGAAGAGTTTGTCAACAATGCTTTGTATTGTCTAGATATTTTTTGCTTGGCTTCAGGGTCTTCCATCCAATGGAATAAAAATCAATGCTACAGGCAATATTTGGTTCCCAAACCTCCATGGTTGGAAGGATTTTCTTGGAAGTGGATCCAACCTGGGGTTTCATTTAAATTCCTTGGCATAATTTTTTCCTTTCAAGTTACTCCTACTACTCTTTGGTCCTATGTTGTTCAGTGAGTTGAGAAAAAGATTGCATATTGGATTACCAAACAATTATCTCTTGCTAATAAATTTCACATTTGTTCCAAGGTGTTAGTTACCACTCATCTTTATTAATCCTTCTATTGGGCTTCATCTAAGGCTTCATATGGCAAGCTAGAGAAATTACTTAGAGATGTTTATGGGCCAACACCAATGGGCACAAAGTGGCTTGGGATCTTTTTTGTACTTCCAAAGATGTTGGGGGATTAGGGTTCATTGACATTCGGCTGCAAAGCATTTCCCTAAGTGTCAAGTGGATCATCAGGGGGTTAGAAGGATCTAATGCTTGGAAAATCTTGCTTTGTCACTGCATCTATCAAAGCACTCTTTTTGGCAAACAATCCTGGAAGAATTTGGGATTATAAAAGTCTATTTCTCTCTCTTGTCCCAATTAAAATTGGAGGAAATTTTGTTATGCAGAGTATCTGGAAGGCATGGGAGCTAATCAGACCTCACCTAATATGGGTTAGAGATGGGTTTAGAACGGGGCTATCCATAAATTCTCAATCCTTATGGTGGTATTATGTTATTAACTTTCACAATGTTCCTTTTGATATGGTGTCATGGATTAAAAGTATTAGGAGTTTTAAGCATGGCATCAAGCTAACAGGTGATTTTTTTCGCAAGGCTACTCGTTCGTGGAAACACCAGGTTCTTATCAAATCTCAATTTAATCTCAATAATGGGGATAAAGAATCTATTCAAGAAATTCATACTGTTGTAACTGATGAAATGCTCCATAATATTGGGGTATCTTCCCATGTCCGATGGTGGTGTGATTGGCAATGGCCTACAACGACGCCCTTCAGTCGATATAAACCCCGACTTGGTTATTAGCTCTTGGCACCTTCTCACATTCGTTATGAAAATTTGAACAAATGCTAGAAGCTTAAATCTGCACACAGGGTTTGGAAGTGTAGGTTCAATCTCATTTGGAAGGCGCACATTAAACCTAAAAATGATCATTTTATCTGGTGCATTTTATATCAGGGGTTGCATGTTGGCAAACATATTCAACAATTGGGGATTATTAACCCTGTATGTCCTATTTACCAACAACCTAAATCTCTATTGTATTTGTTTTGGTATTGTCCTCTCGCACAGTCAGCCTGGAAGTGGATTCACTCCCTCTTTCAGCCCTTTCGCCCTGAACCCTTCACTTGAAAAATAGTCTTGCTGGGGGACTCAACCTTACTACCTACAAAATTTAAAAAGTTTTAGCAAATATTTTGTGTAAAAATTATTTTTCAAACTTGGAAGATTAGAAATGATTCTATCTTTAATCAAACTATTCTTAACATAGAATTTTTTGTGTCTACTAAAAATGGAATTATTTCTTATGTCTTGCTTCAAATATAGGTCTAGGAAGAGAAAGTCCAATTAGAGGTGTGTTATCCTGTAAAATTGATAAGGGCAATTTTGCAGGTAACCTTACCCAAAATTTTGTTTTGGTTCCCCGTCGAGGTCCCTTAGCGTTTGGAGTGGCATAAAATCCCTTTCCGGTGAATCTGGTTTTTCGAACTAAGTATTTTGGTCCTTTTTCGCTGGGCGCAGATTTTGTTCATGCAACATAAAATGAATTTACACCCCCTTTATTCCTTTGGTGCACCCTTTGACGTGTCAACATCAAAAATGTTGCGCCTTCCCTTGATGAGCCCTTTAAAACTACACCAATGGTGCATGCGCCACCCTGTCAACATCAAAAATGTTGCGCCCCTAATCGATGCACCAAGGCGCGTAACAAATTAATGTCGACAGTTCCAAATCTATGCCATTGGCGCACAAATTTTAATGTTGGCATTCATTTTTGTGTGCCCTTTGAAAAAATTGGTGGTGCATTTATTTGCACCTTTTGCTATATATAGGCGCATCTGACCTGTCATTTTCATGATAGAAAAACACGTGAAAAGCTCGTTTCTCTGCACCTGTCAGTGCTCCTGTCATCCTCGTGTCGCTTTACATCGCATTCGTGGACCACACATCGTTTCTTCCATTATATATATATACCTGGTAAGTGGTCCTTGTTTGTCTTGTGGTATTTGTCTGTTGGTTTTCTGTGTTGTTTTTAGAGGTGGTGGTTGTTATAAAAAAATAAACAAATGAACCTAAGAGGGCTCCCCCCATATCAGTTTTTTCCCTCCTCCCAGATCTGCTAGCTTGGAGGTCTTTGTCTCAAAAATGATCCAAGATCCTCTTTTCTCTGTTCCCCTCACTTTCCGGATCTATGCTAAAGAGCCAAAAAAACCACAAAAAACCAATCAGAAGAAAGAAAATCTAAAAAAATATATCACAATCCAATGCCGTAGTTTTCCTTTGGCACAAACACCATCGCTATTGTATAAAAACACAGTCACACCAAAGGGCGCACTAACCCTACCTGCAATATGCATCCTCCCTGCACCTTATAAAAATATTAAAAACCTAACACATGCACCGGCGCAACTCCGACTACACCAACATTTATGTTATGTAAACTCTTCCTACGCCACGTCAAAAGCCCCTTAGCGCACCATGACTCAACGATGCATCCTTTTTTCTACACCCTTTGGTGCATAAAAATGTTCTGTAACATGTTCAATATCTGCGTCATTGCCGCATCCTGCTGCCATGCAACACCAGAATTATATGCGCCCAGTTCTAAACCCTTCATAAGGCACAGGCGCAAATCCATTTACACTGACACTGAATGTTATGTGTAGTATTGTTGCACCCCTGCGCCCTTTGGCATTGTTTTCTTCCTTGCAACACTCTCTATCAGTGTGCCTTGCTTTTCTGACCCTACAACCTGCAGTATAGTTGTGCCCTACACCCAGAAGCTTCTAAATTGCTAACTCTTCCATCTATAAAGCTTTGATGGATAATCTAATAGCTGACATGGCTTTTTTGTGATGGACTTCACTCCTTCTCTTCTTGCAGATCAGCAATTGAACTTGGAATCACATATGTCTTCATCAAGTAAGAGGCTGACCAAGTCTAAGGGTAAGGCCAAACTCACAGAGGAAGAAATGAAGTATAAGTATCAAAGGGTCAGGATGCCCAAGTCCCATGTAGAGTGTGACTTAGACATCAGGGATGCTAAACTTGGCCAAATCGACATGGAATATTTTTGGGCCAGGACCAGAAGGGTCACAGGCAGTCCATGGATGGAAAAATTGGTCGGCAGTGGTCTACACTTCGCTGGGGGAATTCCCGTAAGCGCAGTAAATAATGAATTCATGATGGTGGTGGCCCGCTACTACAATAAGAACACAAGGTGTGTCGAGAATGAAAAGGGCGAGTTGTAATCAACCTCACTGCCCGGCATTTTGAAATTATGTTGGGTATCCGCCGCCACCAGCTCATAGAGGGCTATACATAGCTGATTCCAATTTTGAATAGAACCTGAGGCAAGACTCCTGAACCATTGCAAAGCTTTCCCTTTGAATGAAGATGCCAGCAGTTTGACAGCAACTTGCATCTCATTGATCTCATGGATTGCACAAATGTTAGCAATATCCTTAACATGATCACCAAGAGTGGTCTAATTTTCTCCAGTGAAGTATGGAATGTTCTTCAATGCTGCAACTGGGATTGGATTTTGTGCATTGAGAGCAAGTGGGCTGCTGCCAGTGAAATTGACATAGGGGTTATTTTGTGCCATTCTGATTGGCCTTAGAACCCTTGTTGATTGAATGAAAGGCCTACCAGGTGGAGGAGTTGAGAGAGTTCTATTTGGTGGAGATGGAGACCTTTGGATTCTCCTCCCACTTTGCTTATTCTTGGAGATAATTGCAGATATTCAAACAACACCTCTTCCTCTCTAGCTCTTGACCTTGTGTTGATTCTTCTCGTGAGTTTTCAGGTCGACACTGCTAAAACTAGCTGATTCTTCTTCTTTAGAGTCGCCAGATGTGCAATTTATAGCTCTTTTAAAGTAATAAACTTGCAACAAATGCACATAAATTTTGTTGCAATGAAGATGAATACCTTTAAGGTGTCACCGGGCGTGCCAAAACTATTGTGGCAAATCAGCAGCACCCCTGGATGTTGATCAAATTTCTAGTTTGATATTTTAGACATCCAGTGTGATTGCACAACATTAAATCCTCTCCCCAAGTGTGGGACTTGTAAAATGGGAAAGGAATCTCCAGATTAGAGGTTAGTTCCTCAACTCCTCTGATCAGATTTATCACTTACAAGTTGCAGAGGTTTAAATTCCTAATCCTACCCTAAATTCCAAAGGAGACAGAGATAGAGAATGCTGATAAACTAAAACTAATGCTAATAGGTGATGCACCAAAGGAGTGGTGAGCATTTCTCACTTCTGCAGATTGACACAATTCATAAAATGCAACAAAACAACATGCACAAACTGATAATTGTAATGAAGAATAAGAAATTAGTCAAACAACACCAACAGAGGATGAAAAATTAATCACAGGGCCTGTATTGTTATTTTAACATCAAAATCACTTGCATTACAACACCTGGGAGGCAAAAATGAGTTGCAGTTCTTAGAAAAGGTCTAATATTCCACCAAAATCACTTCCAAGGTGAGAAAGGGGACTTGCAATACACAAAAAATGTTCAACCCTTTGAAAATGAGCCAAATCTGGCTTTTACAGTGCGAGGGACGAGCCCAGGAGAGAGAAATGCAGGAAAACATGGAAGGGATTCAACCATTGACCAAAATGCATTCAAAACAGCATGGGTATCCTTACAGACCCATCCCCTGACATTTTTAGCCATGCTGGGAGAGAATACGAGCCATTCTTCATTAAAAATGGTGGTTGAAACGTCATTTCTGTCCATGACCATGTGCCAGAGGCATTTTTTTATTTTCTTTCTCCGAACTCCATCAAAATGTAAAAATGACCCTGGAATCTTGTAGAGAATTTCATCAGCTTTTCATTGATATAAAGAACGCGAAAAACCGAGCTCTGGATCGAAAGATATGGCCATTTGAAGTTTTAGGGCAAAACAGGGCCAAATCGGGTTGGCGGGCAAAAATTCCATTTTTTGCACCTTTTTGGTCATTTGGAAAATTTTCCAAAATTTCCCCACGCTCCACCACTCTAGGTGCCACGTGGCGGCATCTCATTGGCCGCGGGCCTTTCAGGGGAAATTTTTTCCAAAAAACTCTGCCGAGCCATAACTTCAAAAATAAATGGAGTTAGGAGGAAAACTTTACCTTTCTGGAAAGCTGAGAAAGAGCTATATCCAATGGTGTCATTTCCAGAAGGTTTTGAGTGCCTGCAAATCAAAATATTATGACTGAGGCACAAGAGAGGAAAAAAATGAGAGGAGTTAGCCACAAAAAATGAGCAGGGGCACATTTTGGATAACAGTGACCGACACTCTAGACTATATCGTCACCCACACTATCCATCGCATACCATAGTGGTATACACCTTAGGTTAAATCACCACTTTTTTCATTGATTCTACATCATCCTATTACATTCTATCATCTCCTCTTATGTCATCCTCTTACGTTATAATTTTTTTCCAATTCCAAAATTATTCCATTACATTATCATTCCTTCAATCATCGTGTAGTGGTATATAACTTAGGTTAAATCACCACTCTCTTCATCAATTTCTCATTATCCTCTTACATCCTATCATCACATATTCTATTATCCTATTCTACACCATTCTATTACATCATCATTTATCCTACTCATCACGTAGTGGTGTACACTTTAGGTTAAATCACCACCTCATTCTTATTCATTATCTAGTAGTCTACACTTAGTACTAAATCGCCACCTTCCATTATCCATTGCATACTCATATATGCTTCATACACCCTTATTATCCATCCCATAGTAACATCTGCTCTATGCTAAATCGTCACACATCTTCATCATTTCATCTTATAGTCATATATGCTTAGGGCTAAATAATCACTCATACATTTAACAAGTCGTGGTATACGCTTAGGATTTAGGGTCCACGCACATCTTTCCATATATCCCATTATGATACACTCATTCTATAGTGATATACACTTAGGGCTAAATCATCACTCCTCCATTCAACAAAGTTGTGATGTATGCTTCGTCTATAGGGTTCACGCACATCTCTCCATATGTCACATTTCATCACCATGACACATACAATTCATCACAGTGCACTAGAAAAAACCTACACTACTCTACCATTTCCCAATGACGCACTCTCGTTTATGATTCGTTCTTGAGTACTGAGGGGGCAAACAAAATGAACCTCACTACATACGCATTCCATCCACTCAAGGGACACATTGCTCCTATCATTGCTTTTTGCATTCCATTTCATCCATCCATAACATATTGCATTGTCTCAGGGGTATTACTCTTACTTACTAGTGTTTACATGATCACTTTACTACACATATTAGATTGCTTTCTTCTATGCCGTTATCATACACATATGCACCTTCATGCCTTTGTCTAGTGTGATCACATATACAATACATTTACACACGACATGGATGCTCGCCTTCTACCTTTACTATACTGGTTGCTGGGGGCATCCAAATTCATCTCATACAGGTGTTATTGTTTCATTTTGTATGTATAATCTTATACGACTTATTCATACACACTCTGACATATTGGTTATCACTATAATATGCTAACGAGTGTTTCGTGTGCAATACTTGTTTTTGCTGGATTACATGTTCCCATGACTACTTGTTTGTTTTTACTTGTCTACTTTGTTTGCCATTATATGTGGCTTTGCCCTTTGCTTGTGTGCACACTCGTCTGTTGTTTGCAACCTTGCTGGACTTATGTGTCTTGTGACATCGTGAGTGATGTCCCATGTTTGAAATTTGCTTTGTGCAGTTTGCTTGTTTTCTTGTGAGTTTACACTACTTTGTTTGATAGTTTCTACATTGTCTGCGTATTTTACACTTATTGCATGCATGTGTTTTCAAACTAACACTTGTATTAGCTAGCCATCCCCTTTTGTGTGTGCCTTGGTATCTACTAAGTGTTTCCCTTTCCCCCTGTAGAGCAAAGTTCTATAGATCATAGTACGGTTGGTCCTCTTTTGGGGACGCATTTTCCTTTTCAGGGTCGTCACATGCGCCCCCAAAGAGGGGGCCATCATTGTGGGTTTTCTACTAACACAACATATTTACATCAATTCAGACACAATGAGTGAGTTTAGACTAGTCTATGAACTCCATACACAACAACCTTAACAGGACATGGTGTCCTTCGACAATTCTACAAAGCAGTTACATGCTTATGGGTTATAGTGGGTGTGCCTCTCTACACTTCTCCGTCCAGTGGCGTCGGATCACCCAAAAAACCAAGACAATACTGAGATATCTTCAGCAAATTTCAACAAAAGCAGTTAGACTTGGAGGACACAGAGCATTTCCTCCCTACACTTTTTCAACTAGGGTGGCATGAGATTTCTCAAAAAACTCGTGACAATACAAGATATCCTTTTACACCATTTTTCTTGACATGGATCAGGTGCACATGTTCCATTTACACTTTTTATAGCGTATTTTACATTTGTGTACTTTACACATGTGTATTTTTCACAGTGTTTTTACATACATACATATATATTTGACTAATTGATCATTTTCTCCTTGCAGGTCCGTTGTATGAGAAACAAGCAGTCAAATTGGGGGCAATAACAACGACAATGACAACAATGACAACGAAAACGACAATGACAACATACCGCTACAAGCAATTGCCTTTACTAACCATACAAGTACACTACACACAACAATAGCTACAAACATGTTCCGCCCTAGGTTCACTCTCATCACTTTTTATGTACATTTTTCATCTTTAGAATCCACGCTCCTCCACATTTTTATTTTTTTTCATTTCACAATTGAGTCTAGTCCATCGACACATCTTCTTCTGAACTCTACATGGATATCAGTTACGCATCTCTATCTATTTTATGTTATCGAGATTTCCACTCACCAACATAAAGTGGGGGCAAAATGTAGACACAAAATTATGCACTTTACACATAATTTAGCCCGGTCTTATACTACTATTTAGAAGGTTTTCAAGTATATAAAGTACAAATTAATCCCACCTTTTGACCATCTTTATTTTATATTTTATTTCGTAATTCCCGTGTATTTTCCAGCACTTATTTGCCCATTTTGCATTTGCCCCGTCATTCTAGCCCAAAATCAGGGTGCCCTCGCCTGTACTGGGGCGCCTTGGTCCCACTTTAGGCACCCAGATCTATGCAAATCCTTTTTCGCTTCTCTTTGGGGACTTTTTAGCCATTTTTTGTCCTTATCATTTTCTCAGTTGGCCTTTTCGGGATTAATTACGAAGTTAAGCTTGAGAGCTCTATGAATATAAAGCTTATAAGACCATGATGAGGGCCCTAGGTCATAACATTACACATTACTATCACTCCATCTAGAGTTGCATCCATTACATCACTTGCATCCACATAATGCCATGCATCCACATTACATAGGGCAGGGATTTTATTCTATTCCATGCACACATGCTATTTACATTTTCTATAGTTACTATTGCTCGCTACTTCACAAAGTGCGAGTGACACGAGAGCACCTAGGGCACAATATGCACACACATCATAACTACATCCAGGTTTGAAATGTAGTGCAACGCTCGACAATAAGTTCACTAGTTTGGCGGCTGAGGTCAACCCGACCCATTTATAATGCATCTTTTATTTTTCTAGGGTTTGATACTTCTCTTTGCATTGCAGGTCATTTTCCAGCTCATTCGGTAGATCCAACATGACAAATAGGGAAGGTTCAAAAACAACTTACGACCATACCAATTGTAGATTTTGAGCATTTACAGTGATCAAAGTGCCCAAATTACAGACTAGGGCACCCCGAGGTGCCCCAGTACACTCCCAGACACCTAAGTCACTTTAGATCTTCCAGATTTGCCCTTCGCAGGGTCCCTGAGTGTTCGTCTGCACTTCCAAATTTTATTCTCAGACCTGCGACACTATGTGACCATCTACAACAATTAGCTAGGCCATTTCTCTCCACTATCTTGCACATCTAGGGTTTTATTTTACTTAGCATATTTATTTGCATCTACTTTATGTTATTTACTTCATTTATACAATGTTTTAGTCCTCCTAATTAGATTAACTAAGAATACTATTTCCTTGCACTTAGCTCTATTTTAGTTTATCAATAACTAACATCTAAACCTTGCAATTATCTCTTACATGAGGTCTTTGTGACAAGTCTGATTGTGCTTCAAGTTAGACTAGTAAGTGCAAGCTTGATTGAATATGTCAGTTGATGAAGATCAATAATTTGAGTGTAAAAGATGAAACCCGACATGAACTAGACCAATATAGAGCACTAACATATCCATGGTCAAAATTGTACAACTCATGACCAAACCATACCACACTTGAGGAAATGCCTTGTGGTTCCATACTAGCTCAGTTTAGAGTCATAATTCCAAAGATGAAGCTCCTCTAGGTCATTTGCATTCTTCTTAGTCACTTTGCACTTCCAAATTACACCTCTTCTATTGTAATCAGCTAAGTACACTTCCCCTCTCATGTTTTACACAATAATATTTATTATTATATCTTACAAATTACTTTGGGAGTTATATTATGGTTTGTGTATTATTGTAAATTAATTAATTATAATATACAATCTGTACTACCCTTACGGCTTTAAATAAATAAGAACCTAATCCACCGTAACCCTTTATTTATTTACTCAGGGGGTAAACATGATCTTGATCAAGAAATGTTTTTAGCTATCGCTGCCTCTTCAAACAAGTCAGTTAGGTTGTTTAATCTTAAGTTGTATTTGTATTTGATATGTATGTCACTATAGGCTACTCACTCCATGACGTAGTGCAATTATTTCTTTACCACACCCTTGTTACAAAATAGTCATGTTGTTATTTCTCACCACTCCTTAAGGGTTGTGAACCTACTAATCACAAGGCTAAGATGATGCAAGTTGTTCTTAACTAATTCATCAACATTTTTGTCTTCCACTTGATTTTTGCTCCTATGTATGCCTTTTCATCATGTTCCCATGTGGGAGCAAACTCTTTGATATAGTATGTTTTTTTTCGGCCAAGCTATTTTGTCCGCATGGTTGTCCTGAATTATTATTTCACAAACATTTTTTAATTCCTCATTTAGTGTTTGGACACTCTTACATGTTAATATCCCATTTACTTATCCACTCATTATTTTGTTTCATCCATGTGTTTTTTCTTATGTCGAGCTCTTCCCCAATCACCATTTTGGGCAATCGATTTGTCTCCGTACCCGTGTTTTTTTTAAAAACTTAACATTCGAGTTATCATTGATGGCTCTAGTAGGAAAGTCATTTTTTCAACTAATAGGATTTCATATGGAATTTGATGTTTTGACTTTAACATTGTTGGAGATTAAGTGTTTTTGGACCCTCTTTATTTGCCTCCATTTTAGATCTAATAAATTGTTGTTGCAAACTTCACATTTGTATAAGACCATTGGTGTGACAAGGGACCCAAAAAAGGTTTTCTTGGTTTTTCAATCCTATAATTCTGAGTTCCTACATCCATTATTTAAATAGTACAAAGACTTCCACCCTCTTGTATTCTTTTTACCTACGCATCTCCCAACTAAGTTCAATTACATGAAAATCAAGCCCAAGGTACTTGTATTCTTCCACTACTTTTACTTGACTTTGTAAAAAAAGAAGTTAATATTTAGGGCGAGAGAAAACACATCCCTCTATAATTGCTACGCTTTTATGACACCCACTCTAGATGTGAGATAAATAATATGGAAAATGCCTACAGAATCGTGGGAAGAGAAGACTTATGTTTTATGCAATACATGGGTAGTCAAAGTAGAGAAGCATTTCGCCCTTGAATTGTCCGAGGCACACAAAAGGAAATTTTAAAAGTTAATTCCACGATGAAAATATTTGAGAAAAATAAAATACAAAATTTACGGAGATGGTAACTGAAATTAGCAAGAGGAGAAACAACCTTGTAAAAGATACAACTGGACCTATAAATGCTTAAGCAATGGGAGTTAACAATGAGATTTTTTTAGTGGTCCCATACAAGCATGGAATTTCAAATTACATGTACCTCTCAAATCAAAATTTGTTGACGTCCTAGTTCTATCAAGGGGCTATAAATTCTAAAAGAATTATACATATCTTTATGTTTTCCTTACAAAAAGTATATTTCACATATTTTATACCAGGGCTGGACTCCCATATAGGTACCTATACTAAAACCATTTCATTTCATTTTTAAAACAACAACAATGCAGATAGAGACAGGTGATTGGACGGTGATATAGAACCAACAGAGGCAGGATAGGAAACAACAGTTAAGAGCGGGCATCTATCAGTCAAGAGGGTTTTACTTAAAAATAATGTAAGTTTGAGCCATAAAAAACAACTGCCCATCCCTGCATACTAGTGAACACTTTCCACATTTGAGAATCAGGCAGGGTCTTCAAATCAATGTAAAATCAATTGGGAAATAAGGGAGTGAATGTCCTCAAGTAGAACAAGTGTTGGGAATGTTGGCTAACCATTTGACACAATGCCCAACATCAAAATCACATAAATTATATACAACATTGGATAGTATACATTGTTAGAATTTAGGAATCTTCAGTGGACCTCAACAAGTGTTGGGAACGATTGCTAACCATTTAACAAAATGCCCAACATCAAAATCAAGAAATTACACACAACATTGGATAGTCTACAATGTTTACTAACTATTTGAAAAAATTCCCAGCAGTAAAATCATAGAAATTACACTCAACATTGGATAGCCTAGAATGTCTATTTGATGAATTGCTCTTTTAGAAGCTCTCAAATATTGCCTTTCTATGTAATGGAAACCAACCAAACAAATATTGACATAACTACTGAGTGGATGGAGACAAATCAATTGGGCAAAGTAAAAATTATAGCTTCAGATAAGAGCAGGAAATGGATATGGGTGAATGCCAAACAATATTGCGACATTTTAAGGCATAGGGTCTCTCGTCTAAAATGGCTACAAGCACGAAGAAAGAAATCTCAACAAGAGACAAAGACTCCTCATACTCAAAAGGTCAAAACCCAATAAATTAGCAATAAGGCACTCAAGTTTGAAATGCCCAGGCTACAAGACAGTGGAGCAAAGGAAGACACAAGCAACTACACTCCCATTTCTATGCCACTCACTTGGTCAGCACAATTGCTTGTACAGGAGATCCTATATGTCAAAAACAGAGTTGAGTATTTGGAAAAAATGGAAGACAAAAAAGAATTATAAACTACAAGAAAGTATATTAGCGAACCAATCTTTAGCAGAAGATAACAAAGTATTAAAAGCGCAGATGGAAGTGTTATAAGAAGCTCTAACAGTAGGAAAACGAGAATCGCAGAACATGAAATAAGAATTGCAAAATATGCAAGATTCAATTAAAGCGTATACAGTGACATTACACTCAAAGATAGATAGAAGCTAAGGACAGAAATACTTCAACAGGGGTATACTCAGAATTGGATGGTAATAGAAAATGACAAAGATAACAGACCAAAAGAAACCAAAACATGGGCCCAAGTAGCCAAAGGCACATCAGAGAAAAGTAAAAATGCAAGTCAAAGCAAAGGACAAGAAAGGGAAGACAAAAGAAAGACAGGAAAGAGCAATTAACATAATTATCAGAGGAGTAAAAGAATATGGCAAGAATGAAAATACCTTCAATATTACAACCAATTTTCTAAGAGACAAAACACAATGGAAAGGTCAAATATACCAAGCACGGAGGGTTGGAAAGATGAGGGAAGGGAACATGCGGTCTATTAAAGTTCACATGGCAAAAATAGAAGACAAACAACAAATTCTAAGCAAAAAAGGGACTTTTGAAAGGGTCCGCGCTTCTTTATAGAGGAGCATTTAACACCAATGCAAGTTGAAGAGACAAGAAAAGAATTGATCAAAGTACGAGCAGCAAGAGATGAAGGTAAAAGAGCACGGTTTTATAAAAGAAAAGTTGTCATTGCCAATTTCATGCCTCCAAACACAACAACTAAGCAAATGGTAACAACAACGGATGACCACAAGAACATATAACTACAAGGAATGCAATAAGACAAGTGTGGGTTGAGAAGCAGAAAGGCTCTGTTGTAAGTCTTCAACAACAAGATAAATAGCAAACATATCTCCCCCCTCACCAAGCATGTTTAAAATTGGTATGTTGGAATTGTAGAGGATATCCTTGGAGGAGGGGACAAGGCTTAGACTAGGTTGCAAAAGGAAGAAACGTGATATGCCTCACAGAAACTCATGAACATGATGGTTGTAAGACTCTTTCTTTTAATGGCTATACGAAGTTCATAGTTTGGAACAATACAATGGGTAGGGGGAAAGGTTATGGTGGAATAATGGTGTAAATAAAAGTCAGTAGAGGGTAGACAGATCCAATTGGAAAAATAAGACACAAATAAACAGTATATATGGTTCAAAATATCTGAAAATGGGAGACACATAAGAATTGCAGCTTGTTATTTTGCACCGTAAGGTTCAAAAATTTACAAAAAAAAGAGTTAAATGGCAAGGACCCATATGCAGCTCTAAAAAATGATATAGCTATGTATTCTCAACTTGGAGAAGTTCTTCTTTTGGGTGATTTCAATGCTCGGACAACGAATGAACAATCTAACATTTTATGCAACAAGGAGGATCACAATCCCATATGGCTCACCAAAGAAGTAACTCATTCATGGAGCAAATGTTCAAAAGATTACAAGGACACCAATCATTTTGACAAAGAGCTAATTAATGTTTGTGGAATGTTTGATTTGATTATTTGCAATGGTATGAATAGATGGAAAAAATCTAGAAAATTTGCATGCAAAACCTACAATGGGGCAAGTGTTGTTGACTATGTCATTTGTTTCCAAAGCTTGATTGATAAGATAACAAACATTCTGGTTGAGGAACCCATGCATGATTTAAAATCAGACCACAACTCAATTTACACAGTGATATCTTGGGGATCACAAAATCAAATAAACAAATAAAAGGCATACTAGTCACCAAGCTCCAACAAAGGGAAGAATTCTCATCACATAGGAAAATCGGGGTCGTCTTCAAGGAAAATTTAGAACGTCTAATGCAGACAAAAAGAGTCAATGGGCAGAACATCAAAAGTTATGAGCTGACAAACATTATTCAAGAAGCTTTATCAGGAAGTTGCAAGAGGTCCAAAAACAAGAGGAAAAAATCAAATGGTTTTTCCAACAAATAAGTGGTTTGATGAGGAATGCAAAGCTACAATGAAAACTCTTAAAATTTCAGCGAAAGAGAAAACAAACATAAAGGCATACAAGCAGATTATTAAGAGAAAGAAGGATGAGTTCATGACAAATAGGAGAGAAGAACTCATATATCTAGGGAAAAATACGCCGAAGTTATTTTGGAGAGAACTTCAACAAAGAAATAAGCAAACAATAAATAACATTACAACGACTCAATGGCTAGAATATGCAAAACACATTGTACGAACAAGAGCAAGAGGTTAAGGCTCCACCTCTAGTGTACACAACAACAAGTCTTTTCATGTTACATGAGGTCAAAATAGGTATCCAAAAGTTATGTGCAGGTAAGGCCAAGTATTTAGATGAGCTACAGGCAGAATACCTAAAATGGGGATCAGATATTCTTGCTCCTCATATTTTGAATATATTCAACAACATCATTCAATGTGGTTTCCTAAATGATTGGACCACTAGTATGGCAGTACCTCTTTTTAAGAGCGGAGATGTTGACAACCCAACCAATTACAGGACCATTATGATCAATCCCTTATTTGCAAAGTTAGTTGGTAGCATGGTTGGACACAAAATCAACAAGTGGGCAAAAGACAATGAGAAGAAAGCGAAAGGAAAAGTTGGTTTTAGACCTAAGCACTCCATCTTACATCATGGTATTACTCTAAGACATATCATTGAAAAAACGTGGGAGGAAAAGAATTTTTTTTTTGTTGTTTTGTCGACTTCAGGAAAGCTTTTGACACGGTCCCTAGGGATAAGTTATGGTGCAGAATGCAAGAGCTTGGTATACCATTGCAGCTTAGAGCAGTGGTTCATAGACTTTATGAAAAGATGCGTATAAAAATCAGAACTCAAACAGGGTTGTCCTCTATCACCCACACTCTTTGGTTTATATATAGACCAACTTGAAGAATTGTAAAATATGGAGGGTGGTGAAGGTATCCGGTTGGGTGAGTATGTTATAAGGCTTCTTCTATATGCTGATGACCTTATATTGATTGCTACGTCTGCTCAAGGATTACAATTTTTTTTTCTCACACTTGAAGCCTTTTGCAAAAAAGTAAGTATGCAAGTTAATATCAACAAGACTAAGATTACGATCTTTAGCAATATAAGGAAAAGAAATCAACAACCATTTTTCTTTGAGGGTAGTATTCTAGAAGAAGTAATCGACTACAAATATTCCGGGATTGACTTCAACAAAAAACTTATTTGGGAGACTTGCAGAAAAAAGAGAATGACAGGAGGGTGGAAAGCCCTTTATGCTTTACAAAACAAATGCAGAGAAGCATAATTATGGGATTGGAACACTACTCAAACCCTTTTTGAAATATTAGTTACTCCTGTTGTACTTTATGGGTGTGAAATATGGGCCAGTAGCATACCATTATCAAAATGGAAGCAAATTGAGAGAATTCAAAAGCATATGATTACCAACAAATTTAAGTTGAAAGTTTCGGTCCCTTATGAGATTCTTTTAGCTGAAACAAGTGCAGTTCCAATTGAAGCCATTGCTATGATTCAAATTCTAAGATACCTCAACAAAATTGAACAGATGAAAACAAATAGGTGGCCCAACATTGTCTTCAAAGAGCCAATATGTAGGAGGAAGAGGTCATGGATGAACCAAAACATCAAGTGGATGAAGAAATGGAATATTGAATGGAATACATGGCCCCAAGGCAATAAAGAAATATAAGCATTTGTTATTGATAAGGTCCGCAAAATTATGTGGGACAACAGAGGCAGAAAAAAGAGAGACTATCTCGAAAAATTTAACTACACTTGTGACCATTAACAAAAAGCTTAAACAGGGGCCCTCATTCCGTGGAGAGCTAAGATTCTCATAGCTCAACTAGGACAAAATCCCACTGGCTTAGATGTGAAATAGGTAGATGGAAAAGGCCTAAAGAAAAATAGGAAGAAAGACTTTGTGTCTTTTGTTCGGATGGGGCAGTGCAATGAGAAAAACACTTTATTAGAGAATGCAGTGTCTATAATGACATTCGTTCCAGATATGCAATCAATTTCAAGACTTTGTCATTACATGTTCTGTTTGATGAGGAGTGGATAACTGCAATGGGAGACTTCATCATCAAGATTAACAAAAGAAAATCTGAATTAGTGATTTCAGAAGAAAGTAGTTTTACTCTCTCATAGGGTATTTTTTATACTGCTCGACGTTAAAAGTTTTCTTTCTTTATTTCTAAACGAAAATAGAGATCCAAAAAAGACCCCAAAAAAAGCTGAAATCGTGAGACGGATCCTTTTTAAGTGGAAAATCCATATATTCAACACGCTTCAACTGTGCTGCCTCATTCCCCTCGAGAACATTTGCTGCAACACCATTAACACAAAAGGCAAAGGCTACTTGAAAAAGATCTGGTACCGAGTTTGATTTAATCCTTTCACTTATACGCACTGCATTAAAATGTTATAACCCGTGGGATTCAACTATAAATTAACATGTGAAATCTCTTTTGTTAACTAGTTTTCAGATGGTTTAAATCGTTAGGGTTTCCTTCAATAATTCAATGGCGGCAGCGCGTGGGGCTCGATCCTTTCTCAGGAACGTCTTAAGGTACGACGCCAGTCCGCGAGTTTCCAACGCCGGTTTTACGAGACAATTAGGGTCTATTGCCAGTGGAGAAACGATCCGCGCCACTTTGTTTCCTGGCGATGGTATAGGACCCGAGATTGCCGACTCCGTTAAACAGGTATTTTCCTGTAGCTGGTTTCCGGATTCATAAGTTTTCAAGTGATTTGGATTAAGTTGAAATTCGCCAAATGTTGTCATCAAGTTTTGAAAATCGCTTAAACTGCTAAAACCCTAGGGGCCTAATATATGCGAAAAGGCGGTGAATTTTCTTTATAGTTAAGTTTTATTCATTCGTGAAGCCTCGACAATAACTCCAAGCAACTGAATATGTAAGATTTGCATTATTGATATCTGGTTTTCGGGTTATTTAATAAACAAGCGGTTTGATTTGAATTTGTCAAACATCTTGCATGTATCTTTTTGAAATGGTTTAAAGTGGTAAAACCCTAGGGCCCTAAACAACAAAATTTAGTCCCCTTGCAAGACATTGTTATTTATAATAATTAATTTTAATTCGTTTTTTACTCCTGGATAATATTTGCAAGCAATAAGTTTGTAGGGCTGCGCTATAGTGGATGATATGGAGCGTTACCATGCCAAAGACCTGGGTTTATACCCCTATTACTGTAGAATCTTCAGTGTGTTAAATTTGGAAGTTTGAGTGAAGGAATCTTAGGAAGAAAACTGGGGTTTCATAGCTTTCTCTGGTGAAATTTAATAAAAATAGATTTTGCTGAATGGAATTTTTGGGGTTGCCCGCTTCACCTGGAGAGAGCATATTCCCAAATAGATTCAATCAACATAAATTATTCAAGAGAGATGGTACAATATATAGAGAGCTGATCTTCTAAAAGTAGGAAGCCAAATCTCATCTAGAATCTTCCCACAATCTCTCAAGCTGCCTCTCTTTACTAATCTATATATGGGGCACAGAAATATTATATCTGTGCCCCATATATAGATTAATAGAGAGAGGCAGCTTCATATATATATATATATATATATGAGATAGATAGATAGAGTGATTGTCGATTGACCCGGGCCTATCTATATCCATGCCCTCCACCCTCCCAGAGATAGGGGGATATATAGATATGGCCCTCATTCATTCTCCCCCTCATTCAATCAAATTGATTTCTGAAAATTGTTTAATCTGCCATGACCCTAACGGCCTAAGGTACACCATATAGTACTGGTGATTGTCATTTATCTTTTTCAATAGTACACTTGTTTTCAAAGCTTGGATTATATCAGTAGGCAATTCAATATGTAAGATTTGAAATAAAAAAGGTAATTTTGATTAAATGAATAAAACCCGATGGTGCAAGTTACACCATTTAGTTTGGGTGAAAGACATTGATATTTCTTAATAGAAATAAAGTTAAAAAAATAATATCAGATCTGTCCGGAATTTTGGGCATAAGAAAAACATCTAATATGTTCTCTTAGAGGCAGGACAAACCCCTCACGTGTTTTAACATCTATTCTAGTACAAATATTCAAGCCCACCTTTTCAGAATATATTAAATTTGTAATACTTAACAAAGAGTAATGTTAAAATACGAAAGAATAGTCTAAAAACTTTCCTATAAATAGATGAAACCCTTACAACGTATGTCACCTGGTACTGTGCCAGAGGCCCCTGTATTCGTAACAGTGTGGTTCTGGTACCAATACTTCCATAGGTTCTGCTATTATTCCGATTCCTGCCTAGATAGGTGTCTGGTATGGAAGTGCCATATCTGGAACGTACATGCCTGGGACCCAGGGTATTCCGGGAATGGTCAGCTGTCAAATGATAGTCATAATAAATGCAATAATAAAGATAAAAATAACTAAACAAGTAACACAATAAAATACATAAAAAAACATACACAACCCATCCTAAACTTGTTCACAGGATCCATAGTGGAGCTAGTGGGGGTGGCACTGGAGTCCTATTGTATCTGGTTGTTGTGAACCAGTTAATTATTAGGATGCTCCTGATAAAGAGCAGTACGAAGACAAATTTAGAATGCGGGCAGATCTATCAGAACCCCCCTCTCACACTCTCTCTCACTCTATCTATATGCGGTGGCATGGGTGATGAGAGGATGGGAGGTCATAGCTTCATACCAGTGGTGTCATCGCCTAGGTGGGAGAATGAGGTCCATTCATTGACGAAGCAAATCAATGAAACAACAACCAGTACCAGAAAGGAGCAGCCATAAATGATGATTTATTCATGTAGCTCTTGAGTTTGACTATGATCATCGACTCTTCCTATTTTGAACAAATATTATAAACCTATATTATTGTAATATCCCTGATAAATAATTTCTAACAAATTTGGATATTTTATCAAACTCTAGGGCAGCACTATAATAATTTGAACTTTTATGGCAGCAGCAATAAACTTATTTTAAAAAAAAACAACAAACCCCAATTGTAGACATAATAGTTTTTTTTTTCGAATCAGCTTCACGGTAAATACAACAATATCTGTATACAATTATTGGCTCAATTTGGATGATCCAAATATGTCGAACGCTGCAAGAAATAAACATGCAAGCTGAAACCCTTGCAAAAATTCTCAAGATGCGGTGCCCAACATAGAATCAATCTCCCAAGGGTCCAACTATGGAAGTGTCTAGTATACCGTGTAGATGTTTGTCTGAAGAAATCTTTTGGCTTTACTTTACTGTTTTAGATGCTTATAACAGCCCCAAAAATGATGCCCTAGCTGAACTAGATGAACAGTTGTACCTTGAATGACCAATGCAACCTCCGAATGGAATTGCCAAGCTTAGATACGAGGGATTCTGTCCGCCGATCTGTATGCAAATGAGGGTTTTAGTCCTCTAATGCCGACGCAGAAGCAAAATCTACTTGCACACAATAAAGTAGTTAAATTTCCAAGATGAATGAATAATAAACCCCAAATCTGCCTTTATAACTTCCAAGGCCCTCTTCAAAGTTGGCGCCCTTGTTTTAGAATTACATGCATGCTCAACAACAATAAAAATATACTTCATTCTTTCTTCCATATGGGCACCCATCCTAAAAATAGGAATAAATAATATAAAACGGTTTTATCCTTTCTCCATCCAAAAAATAGGATCTTGATGCTAATACAACCGACTCTATCTCTGGCGCCCCATTCTTTATTTAATTATTAATCTAACTCGGGTAACCAGTAATAGAAGTTCATTCTTCTATTATTACTTTATTCTATTTTTACTTTATTGGATTAACAATATAATTTAAGCTACTTGCAAACAATGAATACCAGTAATAGAAGCTACTTGCAAACAATGAAGTAGTTGATAAATTTCCAAGATGAATGAATAATAAACCCCAAATCTACCATTGTAACTTCCAAGGCCCTCTCCAAAGTTGGCGTCCCCCTTTTAGAATTTCGTGCATGCTCAACAGCAATAAAAAATACTTTATTCTTTCTTCCATATGGACACCCCCATCCTAAAAATAGGAATAAATAATGTAAAAGAGCTTTTATCCTCTCTCCATCCTAAAAATAGGATCTTGATGCTCATGTAGCCCACTCTATCTTTGGCGCCCCATTCTTTATTTAATATATTAATCTAACTTTGGCACCCAATAATAGAAGTTCATTCTTCTATTATTATTTTATTCTATTTCTGTTTTTTGGATTAATAATATATTTTAAGTGTCCTTTTTCCAATTAAAATATAAAAGTACCCTTGAACAACTTAAATTTATTTATTTCCCTCTTTAAGTTCTTCTTAGTGTACGGAAAATAATGAGAATAGGCTTTAGGTATCCATAATTAATTATTTTTGAAAAGGGGACATTACAATAATGTATTATGTGATGTCTTATATTTGATAATTCAATGACCCCCCTCTCCGGGTTCAAACTCAAGCATCGAAGGAACAAGTATATATGGAATATTAATTAATGCAAAGAAGAACGAGTATATAATAGTCAATTCAAACAAACAATGAAGCCAAGTCTACAAACACAAGTGGATACATATATAATTGCTTTCACCATATATAGATAGGGCCGACACCCCAAGTTCTATTATTGGTCGAGGTCCACAAACACCACAACTAACTACAAACAACACACCGAGGTGCACAGACAAGTTAATCTCCCCTATACATAAATAGGGCGGGAGATTTGGTAACTACGATTGGGACCGACAACTAGAAATGAAACGGCCCCTATTTGGCTGGATGGCCTATCTAACTAAATCCCATATGGCCCCTTCCTAGGTATATAGGGGACATAGAGAGCCCCCTTCTCTATATAGGGGATATAGAGTACGTGGTGGGGATGGGAGTTGGGATTGTCCTCCCCATCTTTATTTGATCCTTGTGGTATATCTCTCTGGGGGCTTAACTGAGAATTTGTTGTTGTGTGTGTGTGTGTATAGACACACACACACATCAAATTCTCAGTTGGGTTACCAATTTCTGCGATTGGGACAGACAACTAGAAATGAAAGGGCCCCTCTCTAGCTGGAGGGCCTATCTAGACTAAATCCCATATGGATATAGAGCCCCTCTTAGATATATAGGGGATATAGAGAGCCCCCTTCTCTATATAGGGGATATAGAGTGCATGGTGGGGGTGGGAGTTGGGATTGTCCTTCAGATGTTTATTCGATCCCCGTGTTCATATCTCTCTGGGGGCCTATATGGATGCCCCCCCATATATATAGGAGGAGGCTCTATATCTATATGGGATTTAGTCTAGATAGGGGCCCTTTCATTTCTAGTTGTCGGTCCTTGGTAACCTAACTGAGAATTTACACACAACAAATTCTCAGTTGGGTTACCAACTTCTACAATTGGGACCGAAAACTAGAAATGAAAGAGCCCCTATCTAGCTGGAGGGCCTATCTAGACTAAATCCCATATGGATATAGAGCCCCTTCCTAAATGTAGGGGATATAGAGAGCCCCCTTCTCTATATAGGGGATATAGAGTGCGGGGTGGGGGTGCGAGTCGGGATTGTCCTCTCGATCTTTGTTCGATTCCAGTGTTCATATCTCTCTGGGGGCCTGTATGGATGGCGCCCCCCTGTCCCAACTCTTTGTTTGTCAAGGAGGGGGATAGGATGGGATGCCATCCATATCTATATATAGGGTGCAACTATATTTGAACTCTAATTGCTATGACCCCTCTGTCTTTGGCGACCTCCATTGGGGAAAGCTGACTCTTCCCCCATTGGCTATGGGTATGATAGAGTTTTTTTTTGAATTAGTGCAACCGTATCAAATAAGGGGTCCCTAAAATATTGTCAGACCCCATATATGTACCCTTGCTTGTTCCGTTAGCATGGTAGCGTAGCTTACTAAGAAAGATGACAGGCTTACCTACCCATTCCATTGTAAATTGCTCCTTCCTTTGCTAGTCACTCTTCAAATGGTCAAATTTCACAACTGTTCAAGTTGTGCACACAGGTTTAAATCATGCCGATGAGAATGGTGAACGAGGGAATCCATTGTAATTTTACTACACTTTTCACATGTTAAAATCTGGCCAATGATCTTCATTTTGTCTAGGAAGGGGATGCAGGTTTCGTCTCCCTAATGCTATTATCTTGATACTGATTTGGAGTAGCTCCCTCAAGAAGACAATTGTTCTCTCTTTAGCAGTTGATGCTTTGCACAGTGATGCAGTGGTGGGCCCCATTCAGATTTTTCTTCCAAATTCACACCTTCACTCATTGATTGGATCACCATATTGACCATGTGGTTCCGTTTTGGTGTAAAATAAGGGCTGTGATTCTTTGAGGCTCAAATGATTTTCAGCATAGTAGGAAAACTCGTCAAATCCAAAAACTCGCCAAACCCCCAAAAAAAAAACTCGGCAAAAACTCGCCAATATTCGGCCACTACTCGGGAATACTTGGCAACTTAAAAAATACTCAAATTTCTTTAAAAAACATAAATTTTAAGCAACACATTGCTACAAAATGTATCAAATAAGCCCATAAAATGTTGGAGAAGTGTTTTCTATTAGATTTGAATACAAATACAATACAAAATCACATCATCATGCGAATACGACAACCGTCTGATAAGTAATATGAATTTATGATGATTGACATTGAAAAATATCATCATAAATTTCATATCTATGCAAGTTACAATATACAATAAATTACATTTTCGTCTTCCCCAATCTAGAGAAAAATTGGGGAGAGGGTCTAGTGCCTCTACTAGTCCCCACACTCGGCTGCGTCTCCACGCTCCTCCTAGAAGGCTGCAAATCTAGCTCGATCATGGAACTAGATGGTGGTGCTGGTGGCTCCTCTGCTGCATGTTGGAGATCACCTCCAAAGATGTCATCTAGTCCAATATCTCCTTGGAGTCCTGCTAGTGCTTCTCCCTCCATAGCCTCCCTCTCAAAAGAAGCAATCTCGTCCGCTGTGAATGCATGGTTTTCCTCTTCTTGCCCAGTCCACTCACTGTATGGATCTATCTCATCCAAATCAATGAGCTCCTCTGATGTGGCCTCAACTTTTTTTGTGCGAAGCCGGAGATTGTATTGCACAAAAACCAAGTCGTTGAGACTTTTTTGAGTCAACTTGTTGTGCTTCTTCGTGTGAATGGCCTCAAACAAACTCCAATTGCGTTCACATCCAGAAGCGCTACAAGGTTGAGATAGAATTATGAGGGGCTAACTTTTGAAGATTTGGGGTATTCCCTCCCCAATTCTCCCACCAAGAACCTACAAACAAGATAATCAAAAAATTATAATTAATTAATAAAATCAAATATGTAACTAATAAGTAACTTGGTAAACATTCTAATTTTTATTACCTGGTGACTGTGTGGTTCTCCCTCGAATAGCTAGCACTGAAGAAAAGAGTCTCCCCCTACCATGTTTGTAACTCTGCAGCTCTAAAATGATGAGTTCCCTTGTCTCAACATCCGGTATCATCCTCTCAATACATGTTGAAAGGCCCTCCATAACCTCTCCATTCACATCTGTGAAGTTTTCAGAGTAGAAATACTTGGGGTTGAGGTAGTACCTTGCTGCATGAATAGGTTGGTGGAGTTGATTGTTCCACCTCCGATCAATAATCTCCCAAAAGGGACCATATCTGACGATATCCCCCCTGTAATAGTTTTGGATAGACTCTTTGGTCCTATCCATGGCCTCATATACAAACCCCATGGGGTTTTGCTCCCCATCAACCAAACGCAAAACTCTCAACAACGGCTCTGACACCTACACAAATTAAAATGTAAGATTGCAAACTTACAAGTTACAATACATATTAGAAATGAAATAAAAAAGTGAAAAGTAGAACAATATATTTAATATTTATAATTTAACAAATTAAAATAAAGGAATGAAATATAAATCGAAGTTTGAAATTACCTTGATGATCTCTATAGCTCTCTTTGCAAAGATATCATCAAAAACTATCTTTGCAACCCTTTCTCCGTCAGCTTTCTTTGAATATTGTGAGTCTAGCCATGCTTGACTCATAAACATTTGTTTCAAAGGTGTCAACAAACTACAAATACTTTGCAACGTCAAGAAGTTAGTTGCAAACCTTGTGACACCGGCTCGAACAAGTTCTTTCCCCTTTGTGTGTACTCTCATCAAGCTCAGAACCCAAGGGTGAATGTATATGTACTTTGTTATAGATCTTGCATCTTCTACAACCGGCCTCACCCAATCAATTTTGCCTATGTCCTCCAAAAGAAGGTCAATGCAATGAGTTGCACAAGGATTCAAAAGAGTGATGGATGTCTCTCCTGCAGTAGTCTCCCAGCCGCCACATATGCTGCTGCATTGTCTGTGACAACTTGCACAACATTCTGTACACCAACCTTTAATACATCTGTCTCTAACATAACACTCAAATTCTCTGCATTTTTTATTACGTTAGAGGCATCAATAGATTTTAAAAACACCATCTCACCGTTTGAAGCTACTAAAAAATTAACAAGGGTACGGCTCCTTCCATCCTTCCACCCATCTGAAAGAATGGTGCATCCGATTTTTTTCCATTGTTTCTTGTGCTCTTCTAGCATGGTAGTGGCATCTGCAATTACACCCTTAAGTAATTTCCCACTCAAATCTTTTGGAGAGGGTGCCTTGTACCCTTTCTCTGCAACTGTCAACGCTGTCACCAAGTATTCTCAGTATGGGCTCTTTGCCACATTGAATGGTAGGTTGTTGTAGTACCAAAATTTTGCACAAGCTTTATCCACTGCCTCGTGCATATCTTTGTTCCAGGCTGTACCTTCCAATGAAGGTTGTGCTCCAAGTGTGTTCCTTGCCCCAAAAAAAACTCGGTATGCCTTTGCGCGAACTCGATGAAGATGTGCCTCTTCCGGCTCTTCCTCTTCGTATGCGTGGACCACGAGTAGAGCCCACAATTGTTGCTGCATCATCATCTAAATCCTCTTCCATTGCAGCCCTAGGTCTAATAGCTTGTGCTATGGCTGCCTTCAGCCTTGCGTTCTCTAGTTTCTTCGCCTCTAACTTTGCCAGCTCTGCTCTAATCGCTTGCGTTGCCTCTTCCGACACGTTGGGGCAAACTGTAATATCTCGGCAAACAATAGTTGAAAGGTGATATTACAAACGATTGATGCCTCCATTCATTTTCTTGTTACAGAAAGTGCAAAAAATTTCGCCCCCACAAGTTCCACGTACAACATACTTCCATGTTATGGAATGGGCATTCGGAGGAACGGTCCTTGCTAGTGATTCAGATGCTGAATCTGATGCCGAACCTGATGCCATTGTTAAGCTCTAATCTACAACACAATGCACATTTAAAAAATTAGAAAACGTAAACTTAATTTAATCTTAAAAATAAAACGTGCCTGAATAACAAATTTGCGTAAATAAAAAAAATACATTACAAGCATTCAATTTTACATTACATGTATTTAGAATTACACAACGAATCGATTACAATACACATACATAAAATTTAACTAATTTACAATGAATTTGCGTTAAAAAAAAATACATACCTTTGGCTGCAAATGAGTATAAAAAAATTACAAGCATTCTATTTTACATTACATGTATTTAGAATTACACAACGAATCGATTACAATACACATACATAAAATTTAACTAATTTACAATGAATTTGCGTTTAAAAAAAAAAATACATACCTCTCTGGCTGCAAATGAGTATAAAAAAATTACAAGCATTTGATTTTACATTACATGTATTTAGAATCACAATAGGAATCTATAAAACCTAAATAATATACACAAAATTTGGAAAAACTTAAAAGAATTAAAAAAAAAAAACCTTACCTCCAAATGCAAATCTCCAAATTCTCTCCTCAAATTCGCTCCAAAATCCACTCAACAGAGGCAATGCAAGCTCAAATGGTTGTGTGAGCGACAATGAGGGAGTAGAGGGCCTTTTAAAGAGCCAAAACTGTGTAAAAACAACATTTTTTGCGTGTGAAAACCGTGTATACACGTGAAAGCAGCGTATGGCGAGTATTTAGCACGAACTCGCCGAGTTTTGGCGAGTATTCGGCGAGTTTTCTTTTTCCGAAAATGGTGAGTTTTTAGGCGATTAAACTGTTTTTTGGCGAGTTTTTGGCGAGTTTTCCATCTATGATTTTCAGTATCTTCCTGACACTATTCAAATTTAGAAACACCTATTTTTTGGAGTAAGCTGTATATAAATGTATTAGAACATTGACATTTGCTGTCCCCGCTATAAAAAATTGTCACACCTATTTCTAGTGGAGGCAGTATACTCTGGGAAGTTGGGGAAGAATTTCGCTTTTGTGCTACTGTTAATGTCTCGGGAAGTAGCTTCTTAGAAGTAGACAAATACTAGATCATGCTGCATTGTTCCATTCGTTTAGTATGGGGCTTATAACTAAGAGTACAGAACACAATATTAATAATAGCAAGCGATTGAGCTACTTTTAGTAAATACGTAATTAAGTACTGATAATGGTCAAGGTTCATAAATACTACAAGGCCTCCAGATGAATGAGCTCAATGCGAATTTATTTTATGTGAGCATGTAACATACTATCTGTTATCATATGTATATGATGTCGATTCCCATATCATTGATTGGGAGATGAGACTATATTTATAATAAACTTAAAGTAATTATTAGTTATTACTATTTTATATCACGAGAATTGGGATATAAACCAAGTATAGGGAGTAGGATGGTAGTACCATGATAACTATTGAATGATTGGTTCTATGCATTATGATGAATGGTTGATGTTTCTTTCAAAATGTCCAAAATGCCACTTTCAAAGCATGCAAATGATGTCAGATGACACAGTGCTGGTATAGCTTAATGTTTTTAATCTCATGAATAATGCATGCTAATGATTTTTGAAGCATGATATGATTTTTTTTCATTTTTGTGTGTACTTAGTCAATTTGATGGTTATAATGCTTTTGAAAAGCTAAGCAAAGTTATTGGCTAGTATGCTTGGTTGCGTGCCAAAATTAAAGTACAAGAAATCAGAATCAAATCTTTTGGCCACATGGAAGAATAAAGTCCCCATTGTAATTGTGTATTTGATTTTAGCGATTCTTTGTAAGGACAGCCCTTCTGTTTCAATCTGTAATTGAGAAGAAACATAGTTTTGTGTATTAGTGCTCTTGGAGGTGGAAAAATATTGAGTGCTGTCGTGTGCTAAATTTCAGGATTGTTTTGCACAGGTTTTCAGGGCAGCTGATGTACCAATAGATTGGGAAGAGCAATATGTAGGGACTGAAATAGACCCTCGCACTGGGAGTTTCCTGACTTGGGAAAGTTTAGAGTCAGTGCGGAAAAATGGTATTGGTTTAAAAGGGCCCATGGCTACTCCAATTGGGAAGGGCCATAGGTCCTTGAATCTTACTTTGCGGAAGGAGCTTGGATTATATGCTAATGTGAGACCTTGCTACAGTCTTCCTGGTTATAAAACTAAATATGATGGTGTTAACCTCGTCACTATCCGAGAAAATACAGAGGGAGAGTACAGTGGCCTTGAACATCAGGTGAGCTTGCCATTTTTCTTATCTCATGGTGTATTCCTTGTATGCAGTCTGATTTTAAAGGACGATTTGGTGCTATAAGAGAATCTGTTCAAACTTGAATCTGTTTTAATGTTATTTTTATGCAAAAAGCAATGTTGAACATGACAATTTCTAGTTGTATAATGTTTACATAGTGGTAAGCAAGAGAGTTAAGCTCCATAAGTACTCCATTTTTTGGTTAATTGGGACACATTTTAGCTGCAGCTTATTTCAGACACATAAGGATGCCAATTTCTGATTAAGATTGGTTGTACTGTCACATTGATTGTGAGATAAGGAATCTTGAGTTTCAACTTTATACATGTACAAAGGGAGTGTATATATATTTTTAAGTAATGAATTCTCATGTGTTGAAGATTATTTATACATGGTATTTCCATGATTCCAACTTGTATGATTACATTATGTGATTTATGGTTGTAGGGATTACTCCATGCACGGAGATATTTACCAGTGTACAAGCAAACATTAGTATGCAAGTTTCTAGGTTGTCGTGTTAGGCTATGTGTAGTGACCTCTGCCTCTGTGGAACTAATATCACTTGTGGTGCCTATGCATGCTTTGTGTATCCACTTGCCTTGTGGTTAACTGGTTTCTTAATTACAAACTTATGTTCTAGTCCAAGTTAATTCCTTTTCTATTTGTATTGCATATGTGAATAATTCCACATTTGTGGCCATTGTAATCCAATGAAAGCATATGAACTAGTCCACGGACCAAAAACTTTTCCCATCCAGAAGTGAGCATTGGGGTACAACTTCACAGGTTTTTGTGTTAGCCTTTGTGGAATGATGTCCTCGTCACAGGTAACTAATATTATTTAGTGGTGCTTGTGCATGCTTTGTGGATCCTCTTGCCTTGTTGTCACGTGCCATATCCTTGTGCGTGGAATTTTAATAATGTACCATGCTGACACCTTTTCTCCTTGCACCCATGTTTCGACTGTTTGTTTAATAATCTCGAGTGGATAACATTTGTGAACCAAGGAAAGCTTTTTGAGGCACTCCTTGGACCAAAAAAATGCCAATTTTGAAGAAAGCACGGGGGTGCAAGCCTTTATTTTGTTGAGTTAGGCTTTGTCAAACAACCTTCCCTTCTTAGGCACTGACATCATTAATTGTTGTGTGCTGTAGAGATCTCCTTGGTTTGTGGTTTTTATCATCTTGATACTTTCTTAATTACAGGCTATTGACTTATATGTGGGATGTCCCTGTGTGTTGATTCTGTTCTACGTCAATGCCTCCTCTCTCTCTGGTTGTCCGGGGCACTCTATGATGGTTGGATATATACACCTACTACCATTTGAATAAATGGCCACAATCTCTGAATTCTGGAGCCTTCTCTGAACCAGATTATTCCCCAGCCTATCTGCAGGAACAAGTCACATTACAATTACCATCTATTTTCTTAATAAGAATGCATCTTAGACAGAGGCCGTTCGAAGCTCCAATTTTTGCTTACTATTTATATTAAATGAAAACCTGTTGCAGTGTTAATAAGTGCCGTTTCAATTCGATGGATTATGGCAACTTAATGCATACAGTTATATGCAATGAATCTGCAACGACAAGATTCAGCCTCTGAGGAAACAAAATTGGGAGAGTATGGACTTTACCTGCAAACGAAACCTGTTTTTCCTACCTATATTACTCACCGGATTGTAGACGGTAGGTCTCATATCTGGTTAACTCTAATGAAAGGTTCACTTAGGTATTCTGACGATTTTAGGGATTTTGTGGTAGTGTAAAGGAGAAATTGTGTCACAGACGGAATTTTCTATACAAATACCAGATCATTATGTTTAGGCTTTTAAGTCAAATATGCACGCTGAGCCCGATTTATTTGAATCAGACAATTGTTTGAAATCCAAAGTATTATTTACATGAAATTTTAGTACATACTTCAAATATATGGGATTGGAACCGCATGTGCTCAAATCAGCAATCGCTCAATGTGTTTTCGGTCTTAAATAAGAGTTCTGTTCCATTCTTTAGCTGAGAATAAAATTCAGAGAATTATATTTCATATCTTTGGAGCTTTTGAAATTTGTAAAGCGTTGTTTAGAAAATCAAGGTTTACTTGAAACTTTTAATGAATATTGGAGGACACTTTAAATCGTCTTAGTTTTCTTCACTGGAAACTGCAAGTTGCAAATTGTAATTTTGCAATCAGTTTTCTCTTCTCTTAGCGTTTCTGTATTCAGTAGTACTTAGACCTATCCCATGAACCTTCTAGGTCATTATGTTTTGAGTTCAATTATTGCTATATTTTGCAATGTCTATGCAAATATGTAGAAGCATTTTACTCAAGATTGCACAAGTGTAAAATAGAGTACACTCCTTTGTAAACAAATGGCTAAATTTATTTATACTTTGGATTCATGCTAATATCCCATTTTTAAAAATATGTCTTCATATGTTGACTGAAGTTGTGGATCTGGTGCCTAAGAAAAAAATGATGTTGATAAACTAAATCTTTAGGTCAAAAGAGAGAAGTTGGAAGTTTATCTGTAGGGTGGAATCAATCTCAGCTATTTATTTTACTTAAGGTCTAAGATAGTGCTGAGGAAATATAAATTTGATCATGTTTCTCCTCTTGGAAGTTTTCTTTTGCTTTTGAACAAGTTGTTTATATGCCTAAATTATTGTATTTTCAGGTTGTGAGAGGTGTTGTTGAAAGTCTTAAGATCATCACTCGTCAAGCAAGCTCGAGGGTAGCTGAGTATGCATTTCATTATGCCAAGACACATGGTAGACAAAGGGTGTCAGCCATCCACAAGGCCAACATAATGAAGAAAACTGATGGACTTTTTCTGCAGGTCTATTGGAACTACATTTGATTCTCCTTCTTGTTACGCATTGGCTGCTTTTGTGCTTTAAGTTTTCGATGAAAATGGAATGGTTGTTTACTCAAATACGAAGTATATTCTGTCCTGAGCTATATCAGGTGCAGTTGGTGTTTATTTCCAATGTAACAAACTTAGATAATCCTTTCTTCAAACTAACGTTTGATCCTGAATGTTGTTTCTTTGGTGCTTGCCTCTGTGCTCATGGTATTACCCTTTCTTCCTTATGCAGTGTTGTCGTGAAGTCGCAGAGAAGTACCCTGAAATTCAATACGAGGAGGTCATTATTGATAATTGCTGTATGATGGTATGTTCATTTTTGTAATTACTTTATCAGATCTCTTGACTTGGAAATTGGGGTGGTTCACATTATTTTTTATCAGAAAATCAGAGCCTCCAAAAAATTTCATGTACCAAAGACATTAAAGGGCATATATACAAAGTAGTATGTCAGTAAAAGATGTCCTAAGTGACTCTATTTTCACTAGTTGAAAACATTATCGATTCTAAGGGGAAGTTGCATGCAGTGATATTTTGATCATCATTTTGTGTATAAACAACCATCACGCTTGCAACTGTCCATGCATATGTGTATAATTGCACACAGAGCACAATTATCAAATCAAATCTAGATTATAGGGAAAAGTGAAGTCATTAAACAGTTAAAAACAATCATGCAGCTTCCCCAATGATAGGTAAGTTTTTCCCCCACATAAAGACTGTTGAATTTTAGAAAGTGAGCACGAGATTGGTGCAAACAAATGAGGAAAATATTAGACTTCTTATTCTGGGAGTAAAGTATCTTCTCAACCATAGTAAAAGACTGAAGTATAAGCTATCTTGGCAAGGATAGACCAAGGTTTGGTGGCTTAGGTGAAAGTAAAAATAATCAAAGACGAAATCTAGCAATCCATCTCTTACTTTGATTTGTTCCTCAAATGACAAAGGTGAGGTCTATACCTGTGAACTGAGTTTTAAAAATGGGAGGATATAAAGTGTCAATATGTTGAGATGCATGTGATATGTTCAACCCAATATTGCGTTAGAAAATAGAGGAAACTGATCTGTTGAGATTCTTGAGCAATGCCTCTATCCAAGGAAGAGGAGCTGGTTTGATGTGTTAGGAAAAGGTTTTACTGTAAAAATTGGAAATTGGTAACATCATCATGGTTTCATTTTGATCATTCAAGACTAAGCATAACCCAGGGTTCAAATTTTGTTTTCTACTTTGGTTTTTCCCATATTTACTATTTCTGAATTGGGAAGAAATTGAAATGATGCTATCCTAGTCTACAGTCAATCTTGTTCCACTAGAAAAAACGATCTCACTTTTAATATGATGAAAATAATGCTAGGCAAGAAATAAACACGAACATATCTTCAAAATTGATCAGACAAGAGTATGGAGCCTAATTAATTTTTTCCTATACTGGAAACTGCAAACCGAGAAGAGACATTTTTTTATGTTCATAATCATCCCAGCACATTGTACAATTACTTCCTTAATTGTATAACTCGAATTTGTTTTTAGCCAGACCAACAAGATAGATGCATACTTTCCTCACCATTGGGACTATTGGCCCTTTGGTATGCAGCTCAGAAGAATCCTAGAGATGAAATAATGACAAAAGCTAACAGCACTTTTTATAAGCACTTCGATAAAATAGCTTGGCCATTGATTGACCCTTAGGTCAATGGCCTCTAATGATTTCCGATGCCCACACTGTGATAAATTTGCACGTGCATGAAGAAGCTTTGGAACTGGTCTGGGACCGTTAAAAGCTTGTCCATGCACGTATGTGTTGAGGGGAACTCCCAACAAGTGTCTAATAACTTTGGTTGAATAAAAGTTTTATAAAATAAAATAAAATAAGGCCACAGAGGGCAGATCTCATTTCAAGCTTAAATATAAAAAATATACAAACACAAGTTTTGAATAAGTTGATGACATATGTAAAATACCTGTGTGCAAGTGTGTGTGTGGAACCATATCACTAAATAAAACAAATAAATAAGGCTTAAACTATTTTTACTGGGTGGTGCCCCTCCCAAAGCTTTTAAATGAAATAATCAGGACATAAGCTAACAGCACATTTTATAAGCGCTTCCATAAGCTAGCTTGGCCATTGATCAGTCTGTGGATCAATGACCTCGAAATAATTCTGCTGTTCACACTCTGGGTAATTTACATGTGCATATATAAACTTCGGAAATGGTCTGTGACGATTGAAAAGCTTGTCCATGCAATGATTAAAACAGATTTTTATTTTATATCTTGTTTCTTCACAAAGTAACAATGAACAATATTCTTCTGGATTCATCTGTGTCAGCATTTTTTTGTCCGATGTTTCTGTCTCATCACTGGATCTATCCTCAGGGAAAGAAAAGTGAAGCCAATGCATGAAATGAGCTAACTTGGGGCCCGAAAACATTTTCCAGCCCTTTATTCCTCTGTTCAATCATAAATTTGTCCGTGGTTTGGGCTGTGTGAAACTTTCAATAACTAACCTTATCTAATTTAATGTAAAACAAGCTTATACACCTTAGAGGCAATGCCTCTACTAAAGCCCCCCTTTTTATCTTTGTTTATCCCAAAGCTATGCTCCTAACTACAATTCTTAGGCTTGTAAGAGTTGTTGATCTGACAAAGATCAAATGATTTGCTATTTGTTTCTGCTTGATAATTATCACACGCTTTAAAGAAGCCATCCAGGGGCAAAATTTATTTATAGCTGTCAGATCTTCCCATTAATCCAACAGAACTGGTCAGTAAAGGCTTAAGCATAACACACACACATACACACACACACACACACATATTATTGATGGACTCTGTTCGAATTCCTTGTTTTTGTTTTCACGAAAAAAAGTCCATAATTTGATTAAATAAAGACAAAATTACAATCATAGATGCCATACGTCATAACCGAATACAATCCGGAAGAGGAACCATATAAAAGTAAACAGTCCAAAAGGACTGTCAAAAATTATACAATCAATCCTGTACCGTAAAAGATCTGCATTCTTGCCACCTGGGTCTCATATACCAACCCAGAAGAAACCCTGAACAACATATACATGCCACATATAATCCCACATATTCTCAGAAACTAAGGCCCTGAGGAAGCAAAATATAATCCCATATAGTCCGCAGAAGTATGTCCCAATTCACGTCACATATAGGCCCGAAAGGAAACCTGCTAGTGGAAGGGAGTGTGCACATACTCATGATACTGTCCCTGAGCTTCTTCGTGTACAATCCATTCACCTTGAGTCATCTGTACACCCTCCTTAGACAGTCCAGCAGCAATCTGATTCCGTTCTCTATATATATGATGTAAGGAAAATTGAGGAAAAACAGGGATAATGCCTTGTATCTCATCATATATAGGTTGTAGAATGTAAATTTTCAAGACAATTTCTTTTCATCCACTTTATCACCAAAAGTGAGTCCCCCAAAATTTACGTTTTTGATACCCCTTTTTGTGCTGCAAGAATTAGTATGAGCTTTAAGGCCATCAATTTGGAATAGTTGTTTGTTCCCTGCCCCAAGTCTGCTTTGAATCTTATGGAATGATATTCATTTAAGAATAATATGCCCCCTGTACCACATGATTTCAGGTCACCTTGTGACACACCATCGAAACACACCAGTTTTGTCAATATGTTCCTCTGCAATATTCCTAATGGTCCTTTCCTTTCCAATCTGCCCAAAACTGTTCAGAATACTAATTCCTTGAAAGGTGCATTGTAGAGGTAGTGTCTCTTTCTCTTCAAAAATGCTGGCATTTCTCGCAAGCCAAATGCCCAAAGCAAGAATCATTGGGAGTGAATTATACTGTTTGACATGTTTACTTTGACTCCAATCTCTCAACCCCTCTTCAATTGTCAGACCACTCCAAACTTTCTTCAGCCCTAAATGAACCTCCACTTCCTTCCAGAGTTGAACAGAGTATGCACAGGTCATCATAAGGTGTGTATTGGGTTCCTCACTCACCTTACACAAAGGACATCGCCCAGGACCTTGTTTGTTCCTTTTTTGAAGATTGTCCCAGGTGAGAGCCTTATTATCTAGCAACAGCCACATGAAGATACATGCTTTTGTTGGGCATTTGAATTTCCATACTTTTCTCCACCACCAAAACTGATTTCCCATATCCGCCTTGAAACTTAGAGCCTTTTATCCAAGCTTTGGTGTATAAACACCAGTTGGGTTCTCAGACCAGATCAAATCGTCTTCTTCCTCTTTTATCCTAACATGACTGATTTTTAGTTTTTTAATATAGGATTCCCATGAAACTGCATCATCCCCTCTGAATCCTAATGCTTCAGCAAGCATTCACTCTTGACCCCATATAGTAGTTAATTCTGAGTCCACAACCTGACAGAGAGTGTAAAATCCTCTATTTCTCAAATGTTGAATCATATGATTTGGTAATCTAAAATCATACCCGCACCCAGTCCATGGTCCTCACCAACTCTGACCCTATTTCTAAAGTCCACTTTCCAGACAATCCAGCCCCCATCTATAGAAAAAGCGGATATCATTGCTTTCCAAATTAAAGAGACATTGTGAGAATTAACTGGCCTTTTGATACAATCCTCGATTATATCAGGCAAGATATATTTTTGTACCACCACTTGTACCCACAATCCACTTGCCCATGATAAGCCTCCAGACGCTTTTTGCAGCCAAGGCTTTTGAGAAGAGAAACGGATTTTTTAACCCCCAGCCTCCCAAGTCTTTTGGTACAGCCAATTGTTTCCACTTGACCAAGGGTATCCCCTTTCTCTCTCTACTTCTTGACCAAAGGAGCCTGAAACACAGTCTTCTAATCACTTCCAAAATACCCTGTGGAATCCATGCCAAAGTCATCCAGTACACCGGAATAGCCTTAAAAACTGATTTTACCAGCACAACCGCTCCTTCCTTTAGACAGCTAGTGATTACACCAAACATTGATCCCTTTTCTGATCTTTGCAATTAACCATAGCCAATATTTTTTCTGATAATTACTAGGCCTAATAATATATCCCAAATATTTTAGACCGTCCTCCAATGCAATCAGTTCAAAAGGAAACAGATCAAGATAGTAAGTCCTGTCCACCTCAAGAATTCCCATAAAAGATATGGATGATTTCCTTATATTTATCATCATACCAGTGGCTATGCAATAAAGATCAACAATTGCCTTCAACTTGTTTACGTCTCTTCTAGAGCCATCACAGAAAATCAATATATCATCTACAAAGAGAAGGTGAGATAGATAAAAAGAACTTATTTTTATACCTTTGAAAGTCCAACTCCTCTTTGCATCCAACAAGGCTCTACTCAATCCCTCAGCCACAATCAGGAAGAGAAGGTGAGAGAGTGGGCAACCCTGTCGTAATCCTCTTCCAGGCCTAAAGAAGGCAACGAGAGATCCATTGATCAGAACAGAGAAAGTGACTGTGGTTGCACAGTTCATAATCCAATTTACAAAAGGCACACAAAAACCCAAATGTATGAGCAACATTCTTAGGTACAACCGACTCTGTCATATGCCTCGGAGAGATCAACTTTTACCACCATATCCTTCAGATTCTTAGTTTTAACAGAGTGAAGACCCTCTGGTGTGACCTCAATGGCCTCACGAATTTGTCTACCTTCAAGAAAACCAAACTGTTCACTGGAAATAGTCTTTGACAAGAATTTTTTATTCTCCTCTTAATGACTTTTTAAATTATCTTATAGATATAATTGCACAAGGAAATAGGCCTAAAATCTTCAAATGAAATAGGATTGTCAAATTTTGGAATGAGAGGTAAAAAAGTAGCATTTTAAGCAGCTAAAAAACCTCCCATGTAATCTAGATTCCTCAATAAACCTCATCAAGTATTCCCCAATAACCCTCATCAAGTATTCCCCAAGAATATCAAAAAATCCTTGAAAAAATTCCACAGGCCATCCATCAGTGACCTGGGCTTTTGTCCTTTTGGAAACTGTGGAGAACAACCTTTAATTCCTCCAAGGAGACCTCCTCTGTTAATACACTGTTTGTATCCTCATCAACGTAGCAAGGAAGAAAGAAGTTGTAATATCCCTCTTACGGGATCAATGGGAAATGCAACATTCAAGCAGGAAATCAACACCAAAACAGATTAGAACACTGCTACAAATGATTCGACTTAGCCAAGGGCTAATTGTGCATTCAATTAGATGGCTCAATAAACCCAAGAAGAGGGGTTTAATGGCCTGTATCCAAAAGATACCAATAATTGATTTCCAACTGAGCTAATAAACATAGAGTATGCTGCAAAAATCAGATCTAATCTTCTCCTACTGTTTGCTGTAATTAAGACACCGAAGCATCAATACCAAGGCGCTAACCCAATCGATTTTCCCCAACAAATATTGCCTGGATAAACAACAGTTAGATCTGCGATAGAAGACTCGAAACTCGCCTTAATAACATGCAAACACAGTCCACCAAGACTGTAATATAGAAAGAGCATTCAAACCCAGATGAATCGCTGTCAAAGAAGATGGAAAAGCACTAAGACTAAATCGAAAATCCTACCCCAAGTGGTCGCTGCTAAGGACTCCCAAAACACCATTAGATCATGCACAATATATGTCGACAGGGCTTAGCAAATACACTTAACAGTTCGCTGATCATATGAGGCTTAGAATCATGCATCCAAGTGCTTAATAAACTTAACAATGAAGTCGCTGGGTTTAGGAAGGAAGAGCAGATCTATACAAACCAAAAATCAGACCATTGCTCATCAAACTTGCCTCTAATTAGCACCACACAGACCGCTGGTCTTGATTAAATTATTTCCAACACTTGTAACCCTTCGATGCACCCCAATCATGCAAAAACCAGGTCGCCAAGCATGGGAATGAACAGCCAATCAGAGAGGAATACTTTCTAAGGGAAATCGCTGCCAATTGATATATTTTGCACACAGATTTACTTGTAAAATTAGTTACCAACAATGGATGCAGTTCGCTAGGGTTTGGAGTGCAAATATACCTTAGAACAGTCCACAAAAGCACAATAAGAAGTCGCTAGGGCAAGAAGAATGCATACACAAGGATTCGACTTGCAATAGCATCAATAAATCCCTCAAATTGATATCAAAAACCAGTTACAAATGGATTGCAAATAGATCTTCAATACATGAGAGCAAGAACATCAATGGTGGGCATACATCCCTTTTAAGCATGGAGTCAAATTGAATTCATCATAACATAGCATGTTTTTACAATGATCCCATGACCTCCTTTTATAGACAAGGAGTACAAAATTCGAATTCCCTTTTGAAGGGAAAACACAATTTAAAAGCATTTTATTTCCCCTTATGTGTGGCGTCCCCTTTCTAAGGGTCCTTTTGACATTATAAACCACTCTATTATTATTTAATTAATTCCCTTTTTATTTTGAATTTTTGGGAATTAAATTAATTAATAAATTACATTAATTGCTCAATAAATATTCTTTTGTGATGCAATACTGAAAAGGTGGTGGACAAAACAAGCTAGCATAGCCACAACAAACTAGCAATCATACATTCATAATTTCACTTGTCCCTATTCATATCTAGTTGAGGTGTTTATTACATTTATGATTTATCTCATACATGCAATATCATTTTACTTCCATGTTTATGATCCCCTTGTACATTGGTACCTTATGTAGAAAAATGGTGTTTGCGAAAACTGTAATTTCTGAAGTAATGATATATTAAATGGTAAACTTTGAGCCTTGTAGAATAATGGTGCTGTGAAAACTGTAATTTCAAAACTGTAATGATATATTAAATTTCCAAAACATTACTATTTTTTGTAGAATAATACTGGTGTGAAATATTTGTAGTTTTTCATCCTGAGCTAATGACATAGCTCTGCTTTTTAGCCTCCAATACCTTATCAGCTAAAATATTCCTCCTTTTATCCTCCAAAAGTTTGACTTCCGCTTTTGTATCCTGCGATAAATAGCCAACCCCTTCACTGTCATATAATAAACCCAACTTTGAACTCCACCTAATTGAAGTCTTTTCATCATCTTCCTTTTTTGCAGATGCCCGAGTAACGGTACCTTGCTACGGTTTTTTCAGATTAGATTCAAGCTGTATAGCAGCAGATTCTGCCTCGTAGATCCCATATTGCTCATTATATGGAGACCATAGGTCTTTTATCAAATTAACAAAGGTCTTCTCAGTTAACCAGCTCCGGGTTGAATTTAAAAAGACTAGGAGGCGTTTCTTACTTAACGAGCTAATTCAAGTAAGATAGGAAAATGATCTGATTCCCCTCCGGAACTAACCCATTGCCTAAATTTGATAAGAGTCCTCAAGTAGTGCTTCTTAACACAAAAATCTGTCCAATCTCTTAGCAATCCTAGCAACACCTGTTCTTTTGTTACACCAAGTAGGCTATAGCATGACTGGAACGATGTCCAGCAGGCCTACATCATCTAAAAGCCTTTGAAAGTAATCAGTGAGCGAATCTGTCTGAGCTGCGGGTCCCCAAGACTCCAAACAACGCAATGAGAAGTTTAGATCCCCCTCCAATAACAATGTTTTCAGACCATAACCAATCCCACCTGAACACCTTATCCTGGTAAGTGATTCTATCTGAGTATGGTTCGTAAATGTTTAGAACAATGCTCTCCTTTTCCAATTCATGGGAAAAAAGGACTGTGCCTAAACCGGATGCAAAAGACCAACTATTAGAACACATCAAAGATCTCATTTTCCATCCAGAGATAAGACCCCCTGATCTACCCCTGACATCGATAAAAGTAAATTCCCATCCCTTAAAAACATTTGTCAAGCTCACATACAGCCGTCCCACCCTCACACATATTTTCTTGTAGAAGGATAACATCAGGACAGTGTAAATCAACAACCCGCTTAGGTGCCATTTTTTTTGGAAGGGCTGGCCAACCCTCTACAATTAAGGGATAAACAGATCATGGATCACCCACTGCTGGGGTAAGGTTTGCTCTAAGAACCCCATCCAGTGAACGTTGGTTTCCAGCCAGAACCTCATTAAAAGCCTTATTCTGTGCCCTAGAGAAAAAAAGATTTCCTTCCTCTAGTAAACCCCTCAAACCCCTTCCCAACATTTAAACCTAAACCACCTTCAGTCCCTCCTTCAAAGTCAGAAGGGCCTTCCTTCCTTGATCTAAGATTATATCTATTTTTTCCTTTCGCTACCCTCATCAGAAAACCCAGATGGTTTTTCTCAGCTTTGCCCTTAACAAAAAGATCAGTAGAGGATGCCTCACCAAGACCATACTCCCAGATGCTACAACATCACTTTCAAATTCCAATGCTCAAATAATTTTCCAAATTCCTAGAGATGCCCTTTAATACCTCATTCATTTCCATATCTCCTAGGACTCCACGTTCACTAGAGCCTTACTCAAGGCCATATCTAAAGCATGTTCCAAGCAGACTTCCACAATTGGGAGTCTTATGGATTTGTGTGGGCACATCTTCAGCAAGATGTGCAATCTCCGGATTATTCTCATCATGAAAACCAACCCTTTTTACAAATGGATGTAATTTTCCAACTTCCAGAGTAAGTGGTAGTGATAGCTTGTTTCTCCAAAATGAATGGAGGTATCATGCATGCAAACCTCTACCTCCTTTGGGATCCCCTCCTGATTTTTTCTGATCCACACTTTTTTCTGAAAAGAGAGAGCAATCCACAACCAAATGTCCGTATTTGTGGCATCGCAGACACCTGAAAGGGAGTCCCGCATAACCGGCACCTGATAAATGATCCGCAAACCTTTTTTTCAATTCTATTGAATCAGCTAATCCTTCACTTAGATCAAGGCCAACCAGAATCCTGGCGAGCTATTGTCATTGAACCCGTGTCTCTAAATGACATATCAACTTCAAAAAAATGACCCAGGTTAATTTTCTATTCTCTAAAAAAATCAAACTGCCGAAAGTCCATGGGGAGCCCTGGCAGCATCATTTTAGCAGGAATAGTAATCTTCTCAGAATTTGCGTCAACAGTTGGGGACCATAAATACTTCAACGACAATGGGGGTTTATCCCCATGTTCCAAAACACATTTAAATTCTTTTCCTTCATCAGCAACATAGATTAAATATGAAAGCCATCACCCTCTAGCCAGGATGTAAACAATTTGTAACCTATCACATGCATCCAGTTCATTTGGACCCAATCCCTCTTCAGAATCTTTAAAGTTTTAACCCCCCATTCATCTACCATGAAAACTGATTAGCAACAACTGCATTTTCTGCCATAGCCACAACATCATGCATCTTCGTGTCCTCCCCCAAAATACCAGACTAACCGGTGCACTTTGTTTTTTTAACATACCTTTGACGATCCGTGGAGGTGATTATCTTCTTTCTACTTGCGAGAAAGCCAACAGATTTTTTCACCCAAGAACTTCCTCGACCCCTGAAAATATTTGACCTATCAACTGAGTATGGTGATCCCCGTACAGACCCTTCACCACATAGGGCTACAAAGTCCAATGATGCATAGGATAAATCCGAGATTCCCCAAGTTCGAATCTGCATCATGAATCTTAAGAAAACGGTTGTGGTTCAGCACCACCATTTAGAAGGATAGTGTTTATCCGAAAAAGCATTTGATTCAGTCTCAAGGCACCCCTCACATAATTATCGGACAGTTTGAAAGCAAAATACTTTGAGGAGTATGTAGGGGTATCACTCGCCACAGTCAAGATATTAGCATTTGGCACATTCCCCAATCCTGCAGATTGTTCCACAATAAGGCCCAACAAAGTGTCGCATCTTCCACAAATGGGTAACCCACTCAACCCATCGCTTAGCTTTCCAGTTGCACACGCTAATGATTCCAATGACTCAGCTTTGAAAGATTTTGACCCTTTCGGAAACACCTTGTGTGAACCCACATCAAAAGAAAGATCCCCTTCCCGTAGGAGAAGCCCATATCTAGTAACCGTCAAAGGGATCAATAGTGTAGTCAACCAGCTCCAGCTCCATCCAACTGTCTGATGAATTACTGTTTTAAAACCCAATGACAATGCTCTATACATTGGCATATGTGGGTTCTCACTTGAAAATATAAGGTAATCATGCAGTCCTAGAGACTCTGTTTGCACTTAGCATTTTGTCAAGCAATTGGCACGCACGCTAAATGCCTCCCATTTTTTATACAGGTCCCTCGATGTACTCACAAATACAATGTCAGGCAACAAATTGGCTTTCCAATATGCTTCAATACCTGTCTATACCTTCGCTTAACAGCTTTTATTTGGCACAAATCCCATTTCTTGGAAATGCATGTCTGTAATAGATCAACGAAAATGTGGGTAGCATATTTCAACTGACCTTTTTTTTGCATTCCAGCAGCCATAGCAGTCGTCATGGTCACATCGACCTTGAGATGTACTACCATAAACAGGGTCACATGTTCTGTTCGAATCCGATATCATGGCATTAGGGGAAGACTCCTCATGCAGAATTCACATTCTTCTTCCATTCATCTAGGTCCTTTAGTTGATGACACAAAGGTTTTATTATTTCAACACTAGACAGTCTGGATATGGGTACGGGTATGGGCACGGTACTCCGATACGGCAAATTTTTAAAAATCTTGGGTACGGTACGCTTTTGGGTACGTTTGATATATATATATATATTTATATATTTATATATTTATATATACATATATATAATATATAAATATGTATATAAATTATAAATTTAAAGAAGCATTTGAATTTTGCATACTTATTGAAATTTAATTCTCATACATTGCATACTTATTGAAATTTATTATTTCTCTACCACAGTTATTTATCGTAGTGACTGTGATAAGATTCAAGGAGTTTTGATTGTTCATGGTGACCTTCCTTGATCCACTCAGCACGATAGTATTGTCTGACATATTTCCCGAAACACCATAACTAAGCAGGAAAAATATGGATCCAAGCTGGCAGGTGGGACGATTAGTCCGAGCACGGGCCCTCCCAGGAGAATACTCGCTGAGTTTTGGAAAGCTATCCAGTATTTTTAATTACTAATCTGTGTACAGGCGATCAAAGCTCATGATTCTTTCAGAAGATTGCAAGAAGTTGCTTGGTCCAAAAAGGTGCAAAAATGGATTTTATGAAAATAAGAAAAATATTGCCATCAATGCGTAGAGCTCGAGAAAATATACACTTTTAGAGAAAACGACACTTGAAACGGAGTCACAGAATGAAAGTTATGGCACATGCAAGTTTTTGCTGCTACATCTTCCCAGACCCTTTCCAAAAATGGCGAATTTTTTTTCTATGCTTGTGATTTTTCCACCAAAAATCCAAAAAAGGAAAGATTGCCAAAAAAGGAAAGAAACGGTCTTTGGCAAGTTTTTTTTGGACGGGTATGGCTAGAAACGTACCCACAGGGACAGGGTACGGTCCGGGTATGGCAAAAACGTACCCGGACCGTACCCTGTCCCTGTGGCTACGTTTCCAGCCATACCCACAGCGTACCGTACCCCTTACCAGTACCTAGTACGGGACCCTCTAGGGCATTTCCAGGCTGTCTAGTTTCAACATCCATATGAGAATGTTTTTTTCCATCCTCTTTGAAATTCCTGAATTCCTTGTGCTACAGGGAGGGATCTCTATAAATTTAATGTTTGGCTTTATTTTGAGTTGTTATTCTAACCCGTTGAAAGATAAATGTAACTTTCTATATTTTACCATCCTGGAAGAGAAGCTTGTTTAAATAAGATTTGAATCCTTCTAAAATGTGATTACTAGCTATGAACAAAGTAAGCTTGTTAGAACTTACAACATACAGAGATACACGAAGCTTGGAAATGTGAATTATTAATCTTTATAACTTTCCACCAACTACATGCCTACTGCATTTCATCAAAGCTAAGAAAAGACTGGCTTGAAATAATCAAGTATACGACCATCCTAATATTTCCAATTGGATTTCAATATAAATGCATCTCTATTTGCATAGAGTGAGTTGAGATGTAATAAAAAGATAAACTTTACAATGAAACATGGTGAGCTACTTCAGTATTAGAGTTCCCAACCAAGAAGTTACACCAGTATGAAGCTCTAATGGTTTAGATAAAGCTCACTAGACATCCTTCATAATACAAAATTCCTTAACCTACAAGGATTTGGTGATTTCCTCTTCAATCACTGGATAGCACAGGGCAACATTCTGTCTTCAATATGAAGCCAGAAATCTGCGAACAAATATATATTGAACTTCCAAATTAAAATTCAAGGAATAATCAGAAGCAACTGATCTATGTCATTCTTTCTTGAGTGTAAGAATACAAAATCATCAGGATTGGGTTATAAATTTGTGCCCCAAGATTTTATGATCTGAATTGATTGCAATCTTGTATGCATACCCAGTGCGGAGAGGGGTGATGCTTTTTTATCCTGGGCCACCCTCAAAGCGGATGCAAAGGTCTTTGAAAGGGAAATGAGGAGTTTATTTGCTCTTGGACAAAGCCAAGTTAAAGTCTAAAATGAGGAGTTTATTTTCTCTTTGCTGCCCACAATTTTTTATATTTAAAGTTCCCATTCCATTTCTATTTCCCAAAAAGCAACTTGTGCGCTCAGTATTCACAAGCTCTCAACATTCTCATGCACACAAGTCTTTATACTGCATCGTCCTCGGCTGATCTCATTAGCTTTGAGGCTTAGGAGAGGCAATTAAAATGATGAGCAAAAGACAAACAAAGATTGGAATTTATGTATGCAATCTAATTTCCAACAAGATTTTTAAATGGAATGTAAAAAACTTCGTAAAAAGAATGCAAACATATTCAATCTTGGCAGCAACTGTAGTAGACCCTGGCAATTTACATTGGATAAGCCAAGTGGGTTGACATGAAAACTACTTCCCAAGGTTCAAAATAACACAAGGTGTGGTATAGTTTTATCCCCTCCCATATGGGCCAATGCAACTCCCTTGCATCAGCTCGGGGCAAACTAGAGTGCCCTGCCAGTCCCCTCATCGCCCCATCGGGGGTGGGGGGCCTCTATCCATATACCCAGAATTAGTAAGTAATATTAAATTTGCAAGCAGATATGATATTAGCATGGCTTGTCCTCCTCCCATGCCTATTATCCACAAGCTTTGGGTCAAGCTTTTACTTTTTCACTTAACTCTAAAAGATAACTTTAAAATTCAGGTTGTTAGCTGAAGTTTCCTGCCTCTTCCTTCCTAACATCCAATCATTGAATTGAGCTTTTACCTCCTCTCTTAAAGCATGGTCGAAGCCTCTAAGCTTAATATGTTTTATAATAAAGCTTCCAGTGTACAATGTTTGCACTTGGGAGTAACTTCTCCCTTCCTCACTCCCCACCTCAAAGTACACATAAAGAATGGCATATATAGAGCAAAGAAAATGTAGATGAAAATAAAAGAAACGTTCCATCATGTATATGCAGCAGTTTAAAACATATGCTTTAAGGAAATTGCCTCAAAAGCTTAGCAATACCTTTTTACTAGACTGACCAGAAACGGCAAGTACCTCCCCATACCAGGCCTGATACGTACTGGGTATGGGTATGCTTTGGGTACACTGTGGGTACGTACGCTTCGGGTATGCTGTGAATACACATTAATAGAATTGGCTTTGGTTCAATGATGCAGATTTTAGTGAACCGGATTTTAGTTTCCCCACTGCTCAAAGTTCTCACATTGATCTCACAACTTTCCCCTCTCATCCACGGTTCTCAACTGACAGCTTGAATGCAACAACTGAAAATGTTCCCCCCCTTTTTGTTGGTTTCCTCTTACTTGTATCATTTCTCTTCTTCCCAACCCATCAGTAGAAAAATCTGATTTGGTCCTTAATTGAGTATGGGCTTCTTACAGTGCCCAACTGCTTGTGGTGAATCAGCTCTTTTTCGCCCTTGTTTTTTTAAAGTGTTCTGCAGGCTTTTATTAAGTGGCCATGGGATTTCTTGCGCAATGCAGCTATTGTTCACTTTTTTGTCAACTTACAGCAAGACACACATTCCTTTTAAAGCTTTCCCTCCTCATTAGTCTACCAAACTCTCTAATAATTTTCCTAGCTTTTCATGTTACCACGTGTTTTCTGGAAACTTGGCTTTCGATAGGCCTTTTAAATTGAGTCTCTGTTTAAATGTAAGCTCTTGATTTGCTAAGCTTTCACATCTCAAGTCTTTTTCATTTTGTTCATCTCTTCTGAAATCAAGCTTGCCTTCTCATTAAAATATTTTTGACTAAGTTGCCAGGAAACGGAAACAGTTAAGGGATCCGAAATGCCGGTTTTCCAAAAATCCTTGGAAAATGAAATGACCGAATTCATTTGAAAATTTATCAAAATAGATATAAAAATTCATACATAGTAATTTTTAAGTCCAAAGAAGATAAAACACTAGAAAAATATAGTATTCACGAATGTACAAAACATTCAACATGCTTTTGTTTTGTGTTTGACAATGGTTTGGGGGTGGGTTAAGGATAGGTAAGGTTAGTATTAGGGTTTTTAAAAATTTGAAGTGTCTTTTTTTAAAAAACTAAAACACCAGCAGAAATGTCTAAGCATGGGGTGGAAATGGCGTGGAAACTACAGTGCTGTTTCTGGCATGTATCCAGGTTGTAGCAACATGTTTGGAGCGTTTCTGGGGTGTTTTGGATTAGCAATTCACTTCAAAAATGCTTCCCCTAGGAAACTCCCCCCTCCGCCCCCTTCCTTTCAGCCGTTTCCTGCATCTTAGATTTTTAACAATAATGAGCCCTCGAATCATGATCTCCTCTTAGCTTATTAATGCATAGTGAGATTTTGTAACTCTGATCTCTAATCAAGGTTTTCAGGACTGAAATGATTTAGTGTCTTTTAGTATTTCCTCATCAACTTAGCGGTTGTTTTCCTGCTAAAGCATCTGAGGTTTCTCTATCATTGGATCTGTCTCACTGCTTGGTTGACTCAGTTACTCCCTTATGTAACCATGCACCCTCGTTCAACCCTTCTTGGCATTGGTATAGATCCTGTAATCTGCACATAAACCAGATTGGATTATGGCGGTACCTCTATGGTATAACATGGCATGATAAATCTCAAATATTTGCATTTTAATTAAATAACTTGAATCATAACATCTATCATAAAATAATCAAAATATTCTAAACTGTAAATACAACACATATAAAATACCACTTATAATATCTGAGATGAAATAGGTCTCTATGAGTGTATTTGTTGTAGAATAAAGCATGCCGCACATGCCTGAAGTATGAAATGTGATTACACAACCCAGTCCAATTAAAATCAAGTAGGAAAAATAACAAAACTACAAAAAACAAAGATGCTCTACATGGGTCTAGATAATAGGTGCCGCATTTGGGGGCATTATATGTAACTACCATGCCACTTGTACACACTCTTGGAATGGTGTCCTCTTCCATCTTTTATTCTACTTCTCTTCTTCATTCTACTTCTCTTCTTCATTCCTTCATGTATTCTTGATTTTGTTGTTGTAAAATATACACTCTTTTTTTATCGAGAGTTTTCTCTACAAACTTCATTTCTACATTAATGGTTTGGCAACATTTGAGGTAACTTACACCTACTATTATTAACTTTGTACTCGTGATTCATTGATCGAATTGCGATTTTGGGTTTCTTACTTTCAATCTTATTAAACTGTTCTGGAAGAGGATCTTTAACTTTTGATTATTTAAGACATGAATGTTCTCTGGAGTCTCCAAGTCTTAAGATTCGTTGTCTTAATCAGATTCTTGAGCTTGTGTAGATAACAAATCTCTTAATTTGTTACGTGCTTTATCTATCGATTCGTTAGGAAGCTGAAGTTGATCTGCAATCTCAGATGGGTTTAATTGTAATACAGCTACTGTGTCCAACAAAGTTACAAACATGTAGGAGCAAACTTAACCCCATAAGAATGATTGTATGAAAGTGCTCATATGACCACAGGCCAAATGATTAGATTGCTGAAGTATAACTTATTCCATTAGATTTGTACTTGCATTCTAGTCAAATATTTTCTTGATTTCGCAGCTGCGCTATTAACAGTGTTATGCGGGGATGCGTCCCCTAGATTTTGGTGATGTCCCGAACGTTTCGGGGACTTGGGGACTTGGAGGGGACGTCCCCTATTTTTTTTCAAATCTTTCAAAAGTTTTCTGATGTTTTTACTTTTAAAATGCTGTTATTTTTACCAAGAACATTAAATTATGATCTTGAAAGTACCTAAAATACATTAAACACAGTTTAAATCCCTAAATTTCATTGAATACAAATAAAATATTCAAATCTTAATTTTTTATATATTATTTTAATAGCTGCCTCCCTGCCGTCCCCAAAATTTGGGATATTTTTTGCCGTCCCGGAACCCTCCATCCGCTTGTCCCCTGTCCCGTCCCTGAGACTTAGGTAACTATGACTATTAACAAGTATTTGAATTATTTGTCAGAGAGAGATGTTTACGATGATTCTGTTTTGATTAATCAAATAATGATAGGAAATTCCACGACCTATGGCTGATACAAATCTTTACAACATGCCTTTAGTTCCTATGTAGCTTCAATGGAAAAATGACTGAAATCCAAATACACAAGCGTAAATTTGATTTATTCTCCAAGTATAGACTGTCATTTACGTCCTTTATGCTGATTCCAAATTATTGATGCCTCAAATAAAAGTCCATACTACTGCAAATCAGATGTATATACATTCTTAGGTCGATGCACATTATCTGATATGATATATGCATAATACCACATCTGAGCATGGATGAAATACATCTAGCTGTGTTAAAACTTGAAACTGTGCCCCATACCACCATGTGTAACAAGTATTTATGCTTCTGAAATATATGAATGCTCAATCACTTATACAGTCAATATATGTCAATGGAAAGTGTGAAGGAACGTAATGAAAATCAGAGTAAAGGCAATTGCTCGAGAAAGCACACAGATCTTCTCCATGCTCTTGTCTGTCTCCTGCCCTCATGCTACGTCCCTATTCAGATATTGTAATTAATAATTTGGGGTTCTTCTAGGCATCCCCTTTTTTGCAATCCTGCATTTCCCTGTGCCCTAGAAAACAGGACTTAGTGGAGTATATGTAAAAAACTCAATGTGAGTAAAATCTCCATTACTGAAAAGCTTATGCTTTATTTATCATGGCTTGAAAATTAAATACAAAGTAGAAGCTTGCTTTGAGCACAAGATATTAACCAATCCCTCAACTCTGGAAGGTAATTTATCCTCCCCTTATTGCTCTTCTTATTCTTTTCCTATACCTAAAAGATTCATAGAATCCCTGTGGGTGATGGATCAGAATGGTTAGGGTAGTTGTTGGATGCCTCTCATTTTGGAAAGGTTCTATTTAATGTGTCTGGGATGACGAATGAACTTCCATTCACTTGCTTAAACATTTCACGTCGTATATCGGCCTTCCCACTTCAAAATTGGCTCTTCAACTCCCTGTTTATCTCTTCAACTTCCGATTATTGAATGTTTGATTCCAAACCATCACTTCAGCATATCCAAAATTCACTTCCTGGGGCAGTTGTACTGGTCAAAGTTCAAGCAAATGATTTTGGAAAAAATGTTATAGACACCTTGAAGGGCGAGTTAATTTTGCTCCCATCAGGTTTCAAGTACAAATGCCCAATAAAATGTTGAGACCATGTACATTGCATTTGAGTATAACAAAAACATTTATTCATTAGATAAATGTGCATTATCCTTTTGTAGATCAGTAATTGGTTGGTGATATGGTGGTTCTACTTAGCGTGTTTGGGAAGAGTCTACCCTTCGTAACTTTAGCTACTGCAACTCTGTGTGAAGTGTATAAAACTCCTTAGTGCATTATTTTAAATGATGTTCCATTACAGCACTTGACCATCCACACAACCTCTTTAAACTTGCCCTTCAGATCTGTTCCGGCACTGTGCTCCAACAACTCATGTTCAACCACTCGAGCCTTCACTTGTGTTGGCTCCTGTTCATAAGTCTGAATCTATAAGCTGTGTTTGTTGGTGGATCTGCTCCTTAAATTTGGCCTGCTGGTCCTCCGTTTGATTTCGGTGTTTCACACTTTTGCTCACAAAGTCAAATGGAGCATCAAATATTGGTAGTGGAAAGTAATGCAGTTGCTGTTAGGGGTTTCAATGAAGAGATGCCTCAGACCACACAACCCTCAGGATACTCAGCAGAGTTATGCATAAACATTTGACTTTCACAATACATGAAAGACAAACACAGTAGATCTGTAGACCTCAACTCACTAACTCACAATCTTTGCAAGTATAGCTTACAACACACCGAACTCACTAGTCAAGACTATAGCTCTCGCCTCTACTCTTTTGTACTGTCCCCTTTTCAAAATTAATTTGTTTTGGATACCCGAAGCCTATTCTTTTTATTTCCCGTAGGCTAAGGGGAATTAATGAGGAAATTGATTAATTTAAGTGATCCAAGGGTACTTTTATATTATAATTGGAAAAGGACTTTTAAATTATATTTTAATAAACGGGGCCACAAAGTAGAAGTGGAATAAAATATTATATTTCTAATATGGGGTGCCAAAAGGAGAAATAAGTGCATGAGTGAATAAATAATAAAATAATGAAAGAGTGCATGAGGAATTGAATAGTATTTAAATAATGAATTACTAACATGGGGCGCCAAAGATAGAAGTGTTTGCATGGGCATAAAGCTTATATTTTGAGGATGGAGTGCCAACTAAATGTTTTTTAAATTATTTTAAAGCATGCATGTAACTCCAAAGAGTGGCACCAACTTTGGGAGAAGGCCTTAAAAGTTATAAATGCAGATTTTGGGTATTATTATTATTTCATCTTGGAAATTTATCAACTACTTCATTGTCTGCAAGTAGTTTCTGCTTCTGCATCAGCAATAGAGGACGAAAACCCTCATTTACACACAGATTAGAGGAGGAAAAGCCTCATATCTAAACTTGGCAATTCCATTTAGGGGTTCAATGATTATTCCGTGTACAAATATTCGTCCAGTTCAGTCAGGGCTTCATATTCAGGACTGTTCTAGCATCCAAAACAAGTATAACTAGGATGCCCTCCTCTGGGAACAAATTTTAGTATTGGCACCATATCTGGGAGCAATTTTCAGTCAAAGCAATTTGCATGTTCTTATCTTTTTTGAGAAAAGTTGTATTAAGACATTCTAGTGTTTTTATTAAAGCTGATTTGAAAATAAATAAAAATTCTATCTTGTCAACAATTGGGGTTTGCTGTTTTTATAAAAAATTAGATTATTGTTGTTGCCTTAGGGTTTGATATGTTGAAAGTATTGTCATTAATATCAAAGGTCATGGGTGTGTCTGTTGTGTGTTGTCATTGGTGTGAAGGTTGATTGGCATGTTAATTCAGGTATGTTGATGAAGTTTCAGGTCTTGGTTTGGAAGATTTTACAAGATATAACATTTTTGGTCTTATCAAAGTTCACAGAATGGAAAACCCAGCCGAAAACCAGTCAAAACCCAGCCCGAGTGCAACGAATTAAGATGGAAGACCAAGGGACACTAGTCAATGACAGATCTTTGTAGAGTCGACTCATAAGAAGTGAAGAGTCACTTAATCAGGTATAAAGGTAATGCATATGAAAAGGTTGAGATGGAATAAGAAGAGAGAAGAGCAAGTGATATATATATATATATATATATACTATATATATATATATATATATATGTATGTATGTATGTATGTAAGGGCAATTTAAGTGTAGAAGAAGGATGAGTGTATGAGCGAGCTATAAAGGCTTGAGAGAGGTATGGAGGGTCTTGCAAACATGGAGGAGAGATCCATGTTGAACATCTAAAGATGGTCAACTTGTAGAAGATAGTTTGTCCATGATCATGAGAAGGTAAGAAGCACGATGAGCGAGTAAGCAAAGTGAGTAGTTTGAGGAGTCTTCAAGAGTAGATGAGTAGGTGTATGGATGTCAGTTGATGTTTGAAAATCAGAGTATGTGCAAGAGCCTTGAGAAGATGATGATGTGACTGATACATCAGAGATATAGAGCAGATAAAGAAGAAGAAGAGCAGAAGATAGAGAAGAAGCATACCATGTTAGTTTGAGGAGAGAAGAAGAGAAGAAGAGCTAAGAGAGTGTCATCATCAGTTGATCAACAACAAAGTGAAGGTGAGAAAAATTCCAGGTGGCTGAGTCTTCCTTACAAGTTGGTGCTTGCTAAAACCCTAGGGAGTTTGTGCTTCACTAAAACCCATGGGTTGGTGCTCCTTGTGGTGTTGATGCTTCACTAAATCAAGGGGTTGTAGCCTCCCTGCAAGTGGGTGCTGTTGTATATATTTCCTCCCCCCGCGACAGCGGGAAGAACAGAACGCGGCCCCCGAGACAGCAGGAAGCGGGAGGAAGAACAGGACGGACCGGGGGAGAAAGCGGGGCAGCGAAACCCGACAGCAAGGGAGCATGCCGCAAGATCCACGAGGCCCGATCCCAGGAGAAAACAGGGCGCGAGAGGCACATGCCGGAAAGGCCGAAAAGAACCCGACGCACAGAAGACAAGCGGGTTTCGGGGCGCAGAAACATGTCGGGAGTTCTAAAAAGCCCGACACCGGAAAAAACAGGCGGAAAAACATGTTGGGAGTCCACCAAAACCCGACACCAAAAGGCATGTCGCAAGGGTTAAAAAATCCGAAAAACAAGCAAATCGGGTTTTCGGGTCGGGAAAACAAGTCGGGTTTTCACGTTGAAGAAACATGTCGGGAGCTCACCAAAACCCGACACCAAAGGACATGCCAGGGGGGTTAAAAATTCCGACGCGCAAAGGAAATCGGGTTTAATAGTCGGGTTTGCACGTTGGAAATGCACGGTGAAGGAGCATGTCGCAAGGGTCCCAAATCCCGACGCAATGCATTTCGGATTTCGGGGGCGGAACAACATGGCGCATCAAATACATGTCGGGGGGTCTTCAAAATCCGACAGCAAGGGAATTCGGGTTTTTGGATCGGGTAAACACGTCAGAAGAGCACGGATCAGAGGCATGTCGAGCAGTCCTCTATACCCGATGCAAATGCATAAGGGAGTTCCGAACCCGACAGGCGTTGGGGATCTTACCTACCACCATGGTTGTTGAAGAATTGAATGCAGTTTTGGAGGTGGTTGGGGGCAGATCCGAATCATTCTCTTCTCCCTCTCTTTTTCCTCATATAAAAATGTAAGGAGGGGCTGTTTTTTAAGGGTCGAACATTTTTGTTTTGTGCCTCCTCCCTTCTTCTCTCCCTGGCAGGTGGATTTGTGGAGCAAAGGACCTTCCCATTTGGAACTGTAATGCAACCTTGCCTCTTGGCAGTTTGCAGTGTGTGTATCACCCTTTGGAGCAAATTAATGCATATTTGTGGATGTTTCTCAACCCTCTACGTGTTATTTGCGTCCTTTCGATCTTCACTGTGAATCTGGCTATCTGTGCATATCTTTTGCATTACATTTTATTGGTTTGTGTTTATTGGCGAAACATATGTTCTTCATTCCTCGGTGCATCACCTCCTTAGCTTAGGTTTATTTTTTATGCATTTTCTCTCTCCCTGTCTCCTTGGTAGTTAGATTAGGTTTTTGGGGGTAAACCTCTGCGTTTTATTGGTGCATCTGAACAGAGGAATAGGAGCCGGCCTTCATCCGGAGAGCTTTCCCGATTTCGCAAGGTCCCACACTTGGGAAAAGCTCCATGTTGTGCAATCGCACTGGGAGTCTCAAACGATCGCGTTGCGGAGTCCCAGGGGTGCTGTGTTTCGACACCAACAGTTTTGGCACGCCCGGTGGGACCAAGAGGTCATTCCATCAAAAATTTGAAGGATTTTTCATGAGATTTGCACTAGAAATTGCAGTTTTTTTCAAATTTCAGATTTTGCATCTCCCAGCCTGAACCCCGAAATCAATTTTCAAGGGCTTAACTTGCTCAAAACGAGTCAAAATTTCACCAGTTGGTAGATCCGACTGTAATCTTCAAATGGGTATTCTTAGTTTTTTGAGATTTTGATTTTCAAAATTTTCGGGTTTTTGGTGATTTCGGGTTTTCGGGGACCAGAGAACATCAAAGCAGCAATTCGGGTTTTGTGGAGTTGCATCGCATGACCTGAGTTCCGACTGTGCTTTTCAGGAATCCACAGCTGCACAACATGACATGAGTTCCGAACTGAAGTTTGCATTTCCCCGGGGTCCTTCAAATTTTAAATCTCGATTTCGATATTGCCAGGTTTTGATGTGTAACTTGGCAACATCCAGCCTTTTAGAGGCATGTTCAAAAACACATCTGGCGACTCCACCTGATCAGCAACCCATTTCTCTGAGTTACAGACCCGTTCACATTCATTTCCACCCATCCTTCTTTCCACCTCTTTCATTCTTTTCCATTCCATGAAGTTGTGCAACCATGACTTCATTTCCATCATGGAATCCACATCAACAGCAGCAATATATCACACCTCCAACATGTTTTACAAATCCTCCAAATCAGCATTTTGGTCAGGTTCAGGATCAACATGCATACCCATATGAGCAGCAATGCCAAAATCAGTTTGGCTATGGAGCTTTCCAAGAGCAAGGGTACGCATGCAATGAAGACAATGAAGAAGAAAATGCAGATCTGCTGGAGAAAATCCAAAAGATGGAGGTGAACATGGTGCAATCTAGGGCTCAGGCACAAATGAAAGCATTTGGAATTGGTTGTAGAGCACCTTGTCCATGGGTGGGACCTTTTCCAAGGCATTACAGCTCTCAAGAGAAGTTAGACTTCATGATTGCAACACTGCCATTACTTACAAGGTGGATTGAAGGAATAGAGGTGTATGAGAGAAGTATTATGCAACCTTGTCAACGGGTAAGCACACCACCTCATACTCTTTCTTTTCCTCCTTCTCAATCTATATCATTTCAGCAGTGTCAAGTTTTTAAACTCACCATCTGCTGCCCTAAATGTTGAATCCATCCCTCCACCCCCTAGTCTTCCATCCCATCTCAATTTTTCTGCCCTTTTCTCTTCCAAATCCAAACCCCCTCCACAAGAGCTAAATGAAGTACCTTCCACTCCAAAGAAACAAGAGGTTTCACCGCCTCCACCACCACACAAAATTGTCAAATCAGTTGAGTTTCAAACTATCCCTCCTATTGCATTCCCTAATCCATGTTGGGAGGATGAAAATCGGAATACCAGCCAAGGAAAACAACAGCAAAAAGAGAGTGCCAACAAAGAGGAAGAAATTCAAAGTCTGAAGAGTTGGGCTCTTAGATTTGGGATGACAAAGATCCCCTTGATGGTTAAGCCTACGGAGGAGGTTGGGGTTGGAGAACAAATGGTGGTCAGGGACTAATTCTGTTGCAGCAGAAGAAGAAGATCTTGCAGTCCCAACTTGTCCTCTAGAGCAGCAGATCGAAGAGTTTGACTTGACAAACTTCATGCTGGAGGAGGAGCTCATTCAAGAGCAAGATTGTCTTCGAAAATCGGAGGAAGGAGAAGCTGCTCCAAAGGCAAAAGAAGAGGAGCACATCCTAGTTGTGGAAGAGGAAATTGCGGATCCAAGGGTTATGAGCACAAAGCAGGCTACAAGAGGACCTTCAGTTCTTCTTTCTACTTCATCTCTCTCGAGTTCTAGTGCTAAAAAAGAGTTTGATCTTCCAAACTCAATATTGGAGAGTGAAGGAAACCATGGTGGTCAAGTTGCAGATCCAAAGGACACCCTGGAGGAAGTTGAACCCGAACAGCGGGACAGCAATGAGGCAGTTTACCTGTCAGATTTGGAGGACTGTTTTGATGGAGAAGATCCAGTTGAGTTTTCACCATTCTCTCTTTCATCTTCCACATTCCAAACACTCGAGTCTGCTGTCATGAAGGATAACATTCATTTACAGCAGCCTGCATCTTATAGCAGCTCTTTGGAATCAAAATTGGAAAATTTTAATCTCCCATGTCCTTCATTGGAGAAAGAGAAAGGACAGAAGGATTCCACCATTTCTTCCACGTCATCCATCTCAGAGGGTCTGCAAGAGAACTCCATTTTTGGAGTTGGAAATCAGAGCTATGGGCATATCAAACGGATCAGACCTTGCCCAATCAGGTATTTGGCTTCATTGGAGCCAAAGGAGAAGCCACAACCGGTCATGCTTGCTTCTGAGCATGAGGGTGAGCTACAAAGTACCAAGGATCAGCTGCCATACCTCTTCAATTCAAATGCAGAGCAACTAAAAGAGGTATTGGATTTGCCTTCAGCTGATACCTTGATGATTTGGGTGGAAGACCAGCTTCTTGTTGATTTTCCACTCATCCTAACAGCCATGATCAGCTCCAAATCAATTGCATGGCTGCCAATTTTGAAGAAAGGAAGCTATTTCTCACAACCAGTTGCAGGGTTTGTTTAGCTTGCCTTTACTTCCAGTTAGAGTAGAGTAGGTAGGTTTGCTTTCAGCAGAAGAAGTGCTTGTGCACACTCTGTATGTTCCATTTGGGGCATGTATGATTTCTAGTTTTGTACATAGTTTTTGTGGTGTTGGGTTTTGCTCTGGCATGGCTTCATTGCAGAGGTTTTGGTGAGAACAATTCTTAAGTTCAGTGTGCTCTCAGAGAAAGAGTTGCGGGTATCAGGTTCAGGATCGGATATCGGGTTGGTTCAGGTTATCGCTTATGACTCCATGCCCAATGGATTGCTAAAAAGGCCACTGATCTTCTACCTAGCAGGCAGGTAATCCCGTTGAGTCGCCAAATTGTTGTATATATTTCCTCCCCCCACGACAGCGGGAAGAACAGAACGCGGCCCCCCGAGACAGCAGGAAGCGGGAGGAAGAACAGGACGGACCGGGGGAGAAAGTGGGGCAGCGAAACCCGATAGCAAGGGGAGCATGCCGCAAGATCCACGAGGCCCGATCCCAGGAGAAAACAGGGCGCGAGAGGCACATGCCGGAAAGGCCGAAAAGAACCCGACGCACAGAAGACAAGCGGGTTTCGGGGCGCAGAAACATGTCGAGAGTTCTAAAAAGCCCGACACCGGAAAAAAACAGGCGGAAAAACATGTTGGGAGTCCACCAAAACCCGACACCAAAAGGCATGTCGCAAGGGTTAAAAAATCCGAAAAAAACAAGCAAATCGGGTTTTCGGGTCGGGAAAACAAGTCGGGTTTTTCACGTTGAAGAAACATGTCGGGAGCTCACCAAAACCCGACACCAAAGGACATGCCGGGGGGGGTTAAAAAATTCCGACGCGCAAAGGAAATCGGGTTTAATAGTCGGGTTTGCACGTCGGAAATGCACGGTGAAGGAGCATGTCGCAAGGGTCCCAAATCCCGACGCAATGCATTTCGGATTTCGGGGGGCGGAACAACATGGCGCATCAAATACATGTCGGGGGGGTCTTCAAAATCCGACAGCAAGGGAATTCGGGTTTCTGGATCGGGTAAACACGTCGGAAGAGCACGGATCAGAGGCATGTCGAGCAGTCCTCTATACCCGATGCAAATGCATAAGGGAGTTCCGAACCCGACAGGCGTTGGGGATCTTACCTACCACCATGGTTGTTGAAGAATTGAATGCAGTTTTGGAGGTGGTTGGGGCAGATCCGAATCATTCTCTTCTCCCTCTCTTTTTCCTCATATAAAAATGTAAGGAGGGGCTGTTTTTTAAGGGGTCGAACATTTTTGTTTTGTGCCTCCTCCCTTCTTCTCCCTGGCAGGTGGATTTGTGGAGCAAAGGACCTTCCCATTTGGAACTGTAATGCAACCTTGCCTCTTGGCAGTTTGCAGTGTTGTATCACCCTTTGGAGCAAATTAATGCATATTTGTGGATGTTTCTCAACCCTCTACGTGTTATTTGCGTCCTTTCGATCTTCACTGTGAATCTGGCTATCTGTGCATATCTTTTTGCATTACATTTTATTGGTTTGTGTTTATTGGCGAAACATATGTTCTTCATTCCTCGGTGCATCACCTCCTTAGCTTAGGTTTATTTTTTATGCATTTTCTCTCTCCCTGTCTCCTTGGTAGTTAGATTAGGTTTTTTGGGGTAAACCTCTGCGTTTTATTGGTGCATCTGAACAGAGGAATAGGAGCCGGCCTTCATCCGGAGAGCTTTCCCGATTTCGCAAGGTCCCACACTTGGGAAAAGCTCCATGTTGTGCAATCGCACTGGGAGTCTCAAACGATCGCGTTGCGGAAGTCCCAGGGGGTGCTGCGTTTCGACACCAACAGGTGCTTGCTAAAGTCTAGTTGGTGCTAGATAAATTAGGGGTTGGTGCTCTTTGTGGTGTTGGTGCTTCACTAAATCTTGGATTTTGTTATATATAAGCAAAGTTCGGTGGGTTTTCTTCTCCTTGAGGGTTTTCCACATGCATATTGTGTTCATGTGTTCTCTCTCTTGTTTTATGCTTGTGGATGGTTGATAAGTTGCTTTGATGGTTTTCTTAAATAAGTTAGCATTGCTCACATGATGATGGTTTGTTGAATAATTAATGAATGATTGAAGTAAAAGTTTGAAGACAATGATTCACCTAAAATATTGAGATTTGTTAGAAATTATTTATCAGGGATATTACTATGGTATTAGAGCAGAACAACCAAAAGTTATGGGTAACAAGAATTCAGATGAGGCACATTTTGACAGGGTTGTTTAGGGACATGACAAGTTAGCTGATATGATGGGTCAAAGAATCCAAGTTATGCAGAGCACACAATTGTAAAGGGCTCTAAACGGTGAGGGAAGCTCTTATAACCAATCCTATCAAAGGACAACAATTGGTTCTACTGTTAGGCCCTTCTAGCCTAACTTGCTATGTAGAGATGAAGCATTTTGGGAGGCAGAAATTCAGCCTTCCATAGCATATGACATTGCTGCTAGGTATGAGGAGTATAGGGTATTTCCTGACGAGATTAGAGATGCCATATGCCTCACCAATTTTATTGATTTGAAAAAAAAGGGGGTAGACCAAGAGTTGAATCTAGGCCACAAACTAATTAGAGAGTTTTGCAACAAATTTTACGGAAGTTATCACTACCCACTTTTGATGGATCTAATAAGAGTTATCCATTAGTGATTAGGAGAGAGGAAGAAATCGTGGGGCATGAACCGAAGAAAGAAAATTAGATCTGCAAGAAGGTTTTTGGGTGGAGTTCCAAGAAGATGATTTTGAGGGGCATGAACATGAAAAAAAGGTTTTACCGGTTGCTAATGTTAAATTTCAGCTTGCTAGAATTTTAGAACAACCTATGGGAAGCAAATTGATTGTGTTCATGACTTTAGCAAGAATCATGAAGATGTTTTATTGACTTGTATTGTTTGCATGCGTCAACAAGATTCACTTGTTGAATGTGAAGAGTTAAAGGTGAAGAAGAATACTGATCCTAACCCAGAAGTTCCGAGTCACAAGGTTGGGGATGTTGAAACTTGAAGCTATCTCAACCAAGCTTCATTTGGAAAAGGAAGGTGAACAAGTTGAGGACAACCAAAGGTATGAAAGTGTTGTGGATTTGTTGCCAAAGGTACTGAGTCATTTCAGATGTGTGGTCATCATGGACAACATAGTGGAAATGGTGATAGAGTGAATAACACTTTGAGTGGCAAAGGGTAGACAAATCCTTTCATACAAGTTCCAAATTGTGTGAACATGAGAGTTTGGAATCCTGGTATTTGCAGAAAGGACTTGCAATTGATTGAGCGCAAGCAATTCTAGGAAGGGCGGATTGTAATGTCCCCTTTACAAAATTAATTGATTTTGGATACCTGAAGCCTATTTGTTTTTACTTCCCGTAGGCTAAGGGGAATTAATGAGGGAAATAAATTAATTTAAGTGATCCAAGGGTACTATATTTTAATTAGAAAAGGACACTCAAATTATATTTTAACAAGCGTGGCCACAAAGCAAAAGTAGAATAAAATATTATATTTCCAATATGGAGCGCCAAAAGGAGAAGTGCATGTGGAGTGAAATAATAATAAAATAATGAAAGAGTGCACGAGGAATTAAACGATGAATTTCCAACATGGGGTGCCAAAGATAGAAGTGTTTGCATGGGCATCAAACTTATATTTTTAGGATAGAGTGCCATTTGGATATCCAATTAAATGATTTTTAATTATTTTAAAGTATGCATGTAATTCCAAAAGGTGGCGCCAACTTTGGGAGAAGGCCTTAAAAGTTATAAAATCTGATTTTGGGGATTATTATTATTTCATCTTGGAAATTTATCAACTTCTTCCTTGTCTGCAAGTAGCTTCTGCTTCTGCATCAGCAATAGAGGATGAAAACCCTTATTTGCATATAGATCCGAGGACGGAAAACCTCATATCTAAGCTTGGCAATTCCATTAAAGGGTTTGCAGTGATCATTCTGTGTACTAATATTCATTTAGTTCAGCTAGGTCTTCATATTCAGAGCTATTTTAGCATCTAGAACAAGTGCAATTAGGATGTAACCCATCTTGGAGCGAATTTCATTACCGGCGTCACATCTGGGAGCAATTTTCAGTCAAATCAGTTTGCGTGTTCTTACCTTTTGTGAGAAAGATTATATTAAGACATTCTTGTGTTTTTATTAAAGCTGATTTGAAAATAAATAAATAAATTCTCTTGTCTGTAATTGGGGTTTATTGTTTTATAAAAAATCAGATTATTGTTGTTGCCCTAGGTTTGATAAAATATACACAATTGTTAGAAATTATTTATCAAGGATATTACATCTTTGAACCTGAACTGGACCTAGATCGACAACTTAGCTCTTTGTCTCCAATGTATGTAAGTTTCCATCCATTGAGCATTCTTTGTTGGAGTCTAGTCAGAAGAGCCTAATGCTTGACTCTTTAAGTCTATTACGTCTTTTGGGGCTCTATTTTCAATGGAGAATAAGTTTTTTAATCAGTTGAGATCTGCTATGAGCCAATCTCACCCCAACAATGCATTGTAGGCTTTCTTCCGCGATGAGATGTTGACACAATTCAATTAAGGTTTGGGTGCCAATAAATGTATTTCGTGTCATAAGTACTTTGAACACCTTTATACCATACTAGTTGGCTCCAACCAATTAGAAGGTTGGTGGCAAAATAGTTGGCTTCTCAAGGCTCTTCTAGGTATCCTCTTGAAGAACGTTCACACTAGAATTTTTGTTGACAATTGTAAACTATTAGGCTAGATTCATTTTAGGAGCGTGGGGTTGGGTATGGGTTCATTATTATGTTTCTTGTTCTCTCCATTATTCAACAGTACACCGTCTGGCACTAGGCGTGTTGTTGCATGCTACATGTCGATGGCATTGTCAAGTAATGTAGTAGCTATGGTATTCTTGAGTTTGGGAACGCTTTGCTACATCAGATACCTTTATGGGTAGTGTGCTTTCCAAGACTTGTCTTGCAATTGATTTATGTAACTCAAGTCTTCTGGTTATCATTGTGCTTGTCTGTCCATGGGATTATCTTTCTTCTTCAATCATGGCCTTTTCAAATTCCAGTCTAGTCTAAGCAAGTCTCTCGTCAGTTCTTTCATCAGTGTATTTTTTTTTTTTTATAAATTTCTTCATGTCATTCAATCTTCACAGTTAACTATGAGTCTTTCACTTGGAATGTATGCATGTTTGGTACGATGTATCGCTGGTAATGGCTTGTAATGGTTCGCGAATGGCTCGTGCTTGGTCTGTGAGGGCACGTTTGTCTCTGGTTCGTGGATCTGGCTCGTTTCTCTGGTTTTTCGCTACTCGTGGCTCGTATCTGTGCACGAGGTCACGTTTCTTCTTGTCTAAGCTCGTGAGACGGTTCTTGACCACCTTAAACACTTCAAATGTTGCGAAATCTTTTTTCAGGGAGCAAAGTCGTGATCTATCTACCCTCCATGCTACCATGGATAAGGCATTAATGGTCATTGACTCAATGGAAGCTTATAGGTCTGCAAAGATGGACAAAGTGTTGGTGAAAGTAGATGAAAGAGAAGGTGATTTATTATCATCTCATCTAAAGTGCTTTGATAGTGTACATGGAAGTCCTTGGGGGATGGCTCATTTCAACCTAATCCTACAACTGCACATCATCACAAATGTCAGAGATTTTTTTTATGGAGGAATCAAAACAAAGACGACGTCAGGCAGATTGATTTCAATAGTTTGCAAGGATTGTGGCCCTTTCATTAGATCTGATAGATAGAACAGCAGTCAAGTGGATTGTATTTCATATCCAAGGAAATTATTATTATCTCATCTAAAGTATGAAAGAGAAGGTGATTTATTATTATCTCATCTAAAGTGCTTTGATAGTGTACATGGAAGTCCTTGGGGGATGGCTCATTTCAACCTAATCCTACAACTGCACATCATCACAAATGTCAGAGATTTTTTTTATGGAGGAATCAAAACAAAGACGACGTCAGGCAGATTGATTTCAATAGTTTGCAAGGATTGTGGCCCTTTCATTAGATCTGATAGATAGAACAGCAGTCAAGTGGATTGTATTTCATATCCAAGGAAATGGTACCCTGCAGGGGTCGTAGACTAGAGGCATGAACTGTAAATTCTCCCCTTCAGTTCTGTAGATGCGTTTTCTCCCATTCTGCATCAAAACCTCTAGAGGTATACCGTAGGAAGAAAAATACAGATATACAGCCTTGCAAAAACACGGATCTGAGGGTAGCAAGGAATGTAGTTCAGAACAGCAAAGAACATAATCCAATCAAAATTGATGATGAAGAGCCTCAGATTGCCTCACAGCTACAGGCTGTTATGCAGCATCATCGAGTTCAGATGCCCGGGCATCATCAGGCACACACCCTCTCTGCCTTCTCTGCAACTTGTGTTCAATCCCATACCCCCATTGTCATTGATAAATGCAAAGTTAATAAGCATAACCGGACAGATGGCGAGTTTTGACAAATATGGAAAATGACATAGGAATGGGGTGGTGGATATGTTTGCAAATATGGCAGTGGCATAGGACCCAGCCAGGGGATTAACCATCTATAACGGGAAAGCACACTACTTGCCCAAATATTAACCATGGTTTGCCTTAGAGAAGCCCAAGCACCATGAAATCACCGACAATGAATAATTTTGTGCTCAAAAAATAATAATAATAACAATAAAATGACTTAGAGGATGCGTGTTATTGACCACACAGAATTTCTGAATTTCCTATGCGAATTTCTTACGTCTACCTTGCCATTCAAATTCCTCGCCTAGCCATCCTATTTAATGTTTTTGCTCCTAACACTCCCACTTCAAGTACTACCAGGACCCAACCATGGGATTAACAATCTATAATGGAGAAAGCATACTATTGGGTGAAATATTAACCATGGTTGCCTTACCGAAGCACAAGCACCCTGACATCACCCACGACGAATAGTTGTGGTTGAAAAAAAAAGTATAACATTACTTTGTGGAAGCGTTTTATTGATCACAGTGAGAATTTCTTATGGTGATTCCTTATGTCCAACTTGATTTTCAAATTTTCCCACCTAACCTCCCTATTAAAAGTTTTTGCTCCTAAGATATCCACCTCTATTTAAAGTTTTTAGTAATGTCCTTAATCAACATTTTATTCCCCAACAAGTATCCAGTTGTCATAAACACCCCATTTGACTGCCCTTACACCCACCTAAACCCCACTATACATTTCAGCACATATTCAACATTTAATCCCATCTACCACCCCATCACAAGTCTATTACCTGTGCACATTTACCCCACAAAAATCAAACACCCAACTGATAAACAGATGGGTGGGACGCAGTACATGTACGGTGTGGAGGAAAGTCTTAGCAACCATGTGGACAAAGCTACTCTCCATTATCGATGTAGAACTTTCTGTTTCACCTTGTGCTCCTACCCGAATTTAGTTGCCTGAAACACTTCACATCTTTTGAAGCCTTCTTTCAGAGAGCAAGATCATGTCTCTTTGTGCTACCACAGATCTGGCATTTATGGTCATTGACTCAAGCAAAGGGTATTCTGGTCTACAAAGATGGATGAAGTGTTGGTGAAAGTAGATGAAATTAAGAATGATCTATTAATATCTCATGCAAAGTGCTTTGATGGCCTGCGGCAAAGTCTTTGGGAGCCAGCTCATTTCAACCTAATCCCTCTCTGCATTGACTGTGCATTATCACTGATGTCAGAGAAATTAAAAATTTATGGAGACATAAAAACAAAGATGATGTCGGGCAGATTAGCTTCAATATTTAGCAAGAAATGTGGCCCTTTCGTTAGATCTGATGGATGGACCAGCACTCAAGCAGATTGTCTTTCATATCCAAGGAAAATTTCGCCTTGCAGGAGTCCCAGATCAAAAGATGTAACTATAAATTCTTCCCTTCAGGTCTTAGATGCATTCGATCTCATTCTGCATCTAAACCTCTAATGGTATACCAGAGGAAGAAGAAAAAACAAACATGCAGCCTTACAACTACAATATGGCACTGAGGGCAGCAAGGAATGTAGTTCAAAACGTCAAAGAAAAAAATCCAATTATAATTGATGCTGAAGAGCCTCAGATTGCCTCACAGATATTGGCTGTTATGCAGCACCATCAAGTTCAGATGCCTGGGGGTCATCAGGTACACATCCTCTCTGCCTTCTCTGCAACTCTCAATGTTGCACATCAGAATGCAGTAACCCTACAGTGATGTCTCATGTCCTGCCAGTTTCCTGTAAACGCCCCTACACAAGTCTATTCACTTGGTGGTTTCTGTAAGTTGACCCCCCCCTATTCGAAGCCCCTCAACACCTGTCACAAATCACTATTTAATCCTTCATCCAAATCCATATCCTTCAAGTAGTTCTTTGTCTTGTAGCTTGACCCTTAAACCATGGCCATTCAATCAACAGCTGTGTACTGCTCCCTTGTTCTGCCCATCGTTAATCAAGGAATGTGTAACACATCCATGGAAGTGCTAGCCCCCCTCACATTCCTAAATCTGTAGGATGCAATTCCTTATTCACCCCACCTCTGCAGTCTATCGATGGCATCATTCAAAATCTACTCAGAAAAGTAGGGGACAATGGCCTTCAAAATTCCTTGCTAGATAAGTGTATCATTTAGTAACTTGCACCCAAAAACAGCAAAAAGACATTGACACTGTTGAGAATATGTTATTCCAAGATTCATCAAAAAACAGTTGCACAGATGATCCAAGAGCTTGGAGTCACACTTCCACCTATTAAATGTCATGCCTTTCAGGCTGAAAGTTCCATAATGGGAAACACTAAAAAAGGAACAGTGCCCATCTACAGGGCACAAGCTCACCGTTCCTCTCCCTATTGGTTGTCACAAGGACACCACTGATGCAGGTGTCATATCAATTTAATTTCTTGGATCTCTCTCCAAGGACCTTGTGATTTCACTTTTCCAATTTGAACACTTGGGAGTATGAAAAATTTGTGTTGGATGTAAAGAGGATGCATTGTATTAACTATTTGTATTTTTAATCTGCATTGAATTGATACCCTTAAGTTGGTCAACTTTAAAGATAAAACTGTATATAGCTGTATGGATATCTCTCTTGTTTTTTGTTGATCTTATAGTGAGACGTGCTTAGTTGTAAGTAAGCTGGTACTTCAATGAATGGTTGTATCTATGGGGATTCACATTATATTGTGTGGATCTTATGAGTGTTGGTAGAAGTATTTTTATATCATGAAAAATCTCTGTTGGCATCTCCATTGATAGGCTACACCTGTCTCATGTACTCCCTAGACGTCCGCCTCCCCCAACCCTAGGGATCCTTCCCAACGAACATCATCACTAGAGCTGCTAGAGAGGACATCTATAGAAAGTATATCCAGATGATCTTTCATCCTGTAGGAAAAGATAAGATACAACTAACTCGAATTCTCTCTTCCTAGAACTTGTAACTGTTGTATCCTCGAGTTTCATTGACCTACCTTTTGGTCATCTGTGGATGTTAATTTAGTTTCTTTCTTTCTTTGATCTTTACCTCAGACTTTGACTTTGAAAACAGCAGGGGGTCTGTTTTTTGTGACCTTATTTCAATTTTAACAAATATTAACCTTGACGTTAAAAATAAAAAACAATTCAATGCGCTGATGAGACAATGGGTGCATTAATATAGGCTGTGGCAGCCAACCTAAGTGTAATAACCCTTTTGAGGGTTTTAATCAAATTATTCAATACTCAGATCTGAAACTGAAAATTGCAGCAGACCGTAGAAAAAACCAGCGACTTATACTAGATCAAAAAGATGCCAAAAATACCATGAAAACACACCCACACAACTCGCCAATATTTTTATATGATTTTATGATTTTTTAGAAGCCAATACAATCAACAAATACTGAAAACACACTGCTGGAAATGAAATACACACTGGGAATTGCAGCCACAAATTAAATACAGAATATAGATATAGAAGCCCTCAAAAATCATGCAACTCAAGATTCTGGCCTTCAAAAATAGCGCAAATCTGATTACAAACTCAGAATTATCAAATTCTCCTTCAATCTCTTCAAACCCTACCCTAGGTAGGTCGCACTATGCAAAATAAATATAATAACAGCTGGAAATATCAAGTAAATTCTCCAATAAGCTTTCCTCTTCAATGCCTAATGAAGATGAAGGGTTTTTCTCTTTCACCAAAGCCACGTGAAGGGTTTTAGTCCTTCAATGAGGCCTCACAAGAGGGTTTTTGTCCTCAAGTAGATGACCAAGGAGCGACTTGCTCTCTTTGTTGGAGTATAAGAAAATGCGCCAAGACTAGCTTGCTAATGATCCTCTAAACTCCTTTTATATCTTCCTTTTTGGCGCCAAAGCTTAATTAGAAATGCCGACCTCTGGGAGTAATGAACCATTATAATCTTTCATTAAACTTTATTAAAGGCATTAAACCCAGCGGACCTCATTAAGAGGGGAAAACTCTAAAATAAATTATAAAATATTAGAAGAATAATGCAAATAAAGGCTCAAGATTTTTCTCCGGCTTCTTCACTTCCTTGCCATGGAGAAGGAAATGGCAAGAAGACCAATTATTAGCTCTCAAATGGGAAAAAGGGACATTACACTAAGACAACTAAACTTAATATAAAGTCATACTTAGCAATGGTTAATGGAAAAATTGTCAAAATTGATAACTTTGTCCTTTATTGATCCTACCTAATACAACTTAAAATATCAAGAAGGCCCATAACATAAATCGCAACTGCAGGTTGCCTAGTAAAGACAAAGATTATATGTCCATGGGTTTTCTTTTGAAACATTTTTTAAAAGTATTTTGCTCTTTTGGAATCACTGTTATTAATTTTGTTTTCAGAAAATTAAGACGGTAATTACAGAAAAGTAAAAATAAAAAAATGAGTACCTGTGGAAATTTGGAAAATCTAACACACAACATTGCCAAAACAAATACACCGACCAGAGGCAGTTAAAATAAATCTTTGCAGCTTTTCTGGTTAATGCACAGATCAGGGTGCAAGTGAAACTTCATTAATTAGGACAATTATGAGAGCATTACCAGCAGAAAAGCTATGCCGCATCCTAGGCTGTGCATATGGGGCTTATGGATATATTGCTACAAAGATATGATGCATAAATATCACAGAAAATTATAATCCTTTAAAATGCACGGGATAATCATAAGATCTCAGCCTTCATGAGCAAACATAGAAGGGTTTCGCTGTACCAGTAACCCTGTATTTCATCTTAGAAATGATTGATTGCACCTTAAGTTTAGAGATTTTAAAGCTTAACATATGGTGGTTCTCACATGGAATTTTCACAGCTGGTTTAGTAAATGAACAAAACCTGCAAATGTGCTAATCTTTGGGAGTGTATAACAAGCATTCCCTCATGTACTTATGAATTCGTCATAGTTTTGTAACATAACACAAACTTGGCAACAACAGACAATGAAGCTACATAAAAGATGCACACAATTTTATAGAGTGTTGTGCTAAATAATTAGATTCCTATATTTAAATTAAATGTCTCATGCCAGATGGCCAAGTTCTATTTGGATGTACAATTGGACTAGCCAGTAGGCTTGGTTCGACAGTAGTGTTGATCTAATATTCAATTCTTTTTTCAGTTTTTAGCTAAACAAAACCATATGTTATACTATATTGCTAGAAAGGTCCTCAAAAATATGCTTTCTAAGTCTTCCTAATGATGGATTTTAGTCTATCATGATTTTGTATGAATGTATTTGTTTTTTGCATTGTAGCATCATAGGACTTGAACTTGTCAAGGCTTGTGAAGTACTGCATATGTAACAACTTGTTGCCAAGATATGGGTACAGGTTCGAGTACGAGTTCAATACATGGACACGTCGAATTATAAAAATGCTTGGATACAATACGTCTTTGACACACAACACACATGAGCTCATTTTACTCATTTTTTAGTCTATAAGAAATACAAAACTTGAAAAATATAGTAGGATCTTGTGTATTCAAAACATTCAATATACTTAAGATTATTACATTTCATTGATAATGTGACTGCCATACATATGATATATGAATATATTGCCAACATGAATACAAACAAATCTAGAATCTATCATCTAGATTTTCCTCAAAATCAAATTCTTGCATGCCACTCATGGTAGCTTTTAGTAGCCCCGCTCTCCACTCCTTGTGAACTCCCTTGAATGTCATCTTAGCCATCAAATATTGAAAGTTGGGAAAGAGTGGCTGCGGAGGCATCCAAGTCTTGGTCTTTGACAATATCCCAAAGTTTGTGAGGACCTCTAATATAGTCCTCAAAATTGTGTGACAAGAGATGCAAATTAGAATGCACATATTCCAAATCCTCAACTTTTTTAGATGTCAACTTGTTATGTTTAATTGAGTGGATAAAGGTATAAGTACTCCAATTCCGTTATGTGGAAGAATTACTAGCCACCTGTTACCAAAAAGTTAGAAATTTCAACTTAGTAACATACTAAGAATGTACAAAAAATATACTACTAAATAAAATTTAATTTTTTTAATAAATGCTATACTTGTGAAAGAATTTTGATGACAATACATTTTAGGTACTTGGCATCATGGCGATGTACATACCACCATTCAATTGGGCTGATGGTGTACTTGTCAAAGAGAGTCCCAACCTCTCCCATGTTACCTTCTGAATCTACAAACATGCCCATTTTGTTACGGACCACACTGGCTATAGATGGATTAGGAAAAAGTCTTTTGAATGCTGCCCTGGTTCCATTTGCAACTTCAAAGTCAAAGAATGGTGGTTGCCTGTTAAGTAGCCAAAGTATTTCAGAGCTATAATACTTTGGGTTTAGTGCATAAGCAAAGAGATGTAATGGGGTTGTCATTTTATTTCACCTCATCATGACCACACTCTTGACCTCATTGTAGAAGGTTTCTTTTGGATCTTACTACTTTGTTTGTATGACTTCGCTCATTTGTTCAAGCATATACTCTATTCCATCATAAATTTCTCCCATGCATGCTACATCAATATCTACATATTTGATCACAAAGAGAATGGGCTTTATAAAACTAAGTACTCAACCTTGGCCCACTACTCATCATCAAGCACCAATGATTTTACATTTGTAGCTTTTTTTGTGTTTGTTTGCCTGCACACTCTCCAATCATTGTTGATCACCATATTGCTTAAGGCTTATTTTATCTTCAGAAGTCATCTCAAAACGAGTGTGTGGGAGACAAATCTTGTCTCTGCTACCTTTAACAACTTTAACCTCAAGAATCTTTTGAATGTCTTTTGACATATGACAGTTTGTTATAAACATCTGTATATCATTTACCTTTGTGTAAATTTTTTCAATCCACGAGATTTTTCCAATCTTTTGGAGCATCAATTTCACGGATTGGACAACACAAGAGGTTCAAAATATGTGCTCGTTTTTACTCTCTATAATCAATCTTGTTGCTCAACAATTTTTAGCATTGTTTGTGATGACTTGGACAACACTCTGGGGATCAAAAGATCACTATAAATGTGCAAGGTGAGAGCATACATAGAGTTAGGATGTGTTTAAAAAAAAGAAAGAAAATAAATTAAAAAACGTAAAAAATAAAAAAATAGCGGAATTAAATAAAAATATCTGTAAGTGTAACAAGGTTAACAAGTAACAAACAATGGCTGCCTCGAAACGTAGATCCTTCTTGGAATAGAATTAAATTAAAGGCTACCTCCAAACGTAGATCCTTCTTGGAATAGAATTCAATTAAAGGCTACCTCCAAACGTGATGTCTCCTCATTTGAATGAACAATAAAACAATGTCTTCCTCTAAACAATTGCTTCCTCTAAACAAACTTGAACTCCTCGCAAGCAATGGCTGCCCCCAATCTCTTGCTTCTTGCAATGGTTGCCTCCAAACAAATCCTCCTTGCAATGTTTGCCGCCTCTTCAATTCGTCTTTGGCTCTTTGCTCATACACTTGCAAAAACCAACTATGAATTGTTTGTGTGATTTCAAATAAATGGTTGAGTGCCTTTTATAGCGTTTTGAGGAGTTTAGGGTTCATTTTTTGATCATTGACCAAGTCAAAATAAATAAAAAACTTTTTTAGAGCCCCCCACTGTCCAAGACTGCGGGTAAGTCAAAACTTACACGTGATGTACCTGGACATATCATGCACGAATCAGTTTTGTACCCGGTACATATCCATGCAAGGTATGTATCCAACAGGGTACAGTAGGGGGGGCAGTGAACCCTGGCAACATAGTAAAATACAGAAGAGTCGAGCTTGCATGTTTCTCAAGACTAGGACTCAATTTCTTCTTTAAGGCTTGACCAGACTTTTCAAATCTTGATCTTCAAATGTCTAATCTACAATTACAAAACTCATGCATTTTGTAATTCGCCTAGGTTTTTGGTGAAGTTGCGAGTCAACCATGACTCTTTGTTTTGCCATGCCTAAGTTGAGTCCAAGTCTGATGATTATGGTCATTAAAATTGTGGGAAAGCTCTTGTAATTCACATTGGAATGGTATGCAGATCATGTAATGTTATCAAGGTTCTTGGGCTATTGTAGATAGTCGTTTGTAAAGCTAGAGTATTTTTGGGAGGATGAGGACCGATAGATTTAGATGCTTTGAAGCCCTTTGTAGATTTCTCCTTCGTCGAATGAATTGTATTTATCTCTTTCTACATGTTTATCAACCCCTTATCCATGAGTAGCACAAAGTACACCATATCAAGATTGAGAAAGTCTGTGTTGTGCTAGGAATCCCCAAGCTTTTATGCTGTATTGACATCTAATACTTTTGGTCCCCGATGAACACTCCTCTTCATATTGCGACAAATCACCCTAATCCTAAATGTTATGTGCTCAGGTCCAGCAGAATAGTACCCGTTGATGATTCAGAGGTAAAAAGTGGATTCCTTGATGCTACAGCTGAGATGTTGAGTTCGAAGTAGGTGCACTTACTACTCCAAAAGAATACTCCTCTTCATATGGCGGCAAATGACCCTAATCCTAAATGATGTGCCCAGGCTCAGCAGAATAGCACCCATTGATGATCCAGGGGTAAAAGTAGATTCTTGATGCTAAGCTGAGATGTAGAGCTCAAAGTAGGTGCGCATGCTTCACCTACAGTTTTTGGATTTTGCTGAGCTCATTTAGTCAATCCAGACACCCCGTGCAAGGGTGGACAATAAATAATGCCACTTTTTAATATTTGTCTTACTCCCATTGGATTGCAGAGCTTGCATGGTGATAAAGGACTAGAGATTGAACGCCTTTCTACATGTTTGTTATCACAGGTTGCCAATTTTATGGCTTGTGGGAGGAAGTGGGCTACAGATATCTTCATTCACTCTGCTGTGAAAAACTAGTATTCCAGAGAGCAGATAAGCTGGCCTATATAAACAACAATCTTTGACAAGGACAAAGTAGACCCATGTTTCAAAGCTCGAGGAGAGGAGTTGGGCAAACCCAGGCAAACCCAGAGTTGGGTTTTGTTGGTATGTGATAACAAAGTGTTCATTTTACTTAGTGGGGATTTATGGATAGCCTCCAGATGGAAAATTCAGAGCTTTGTGCTCGCTGCTCAGTTTACTCTAGTGTTATATTGTTTAATATATGCATGCATTTTGTATTTGAGTTTGTTATACTTTTATTGTTTTGGTCACGATTAATGAGAAATAGAAGATGCCTCCATTTCAGCTTTTAATGTGATTATATATTATTAGGAATCAGGATGTTATTAAAGCATTTCAGATTATTTTTTTGTTTAAAATTCAGCTATATTTTTATTTAAAATTTCTGTTGTTTAATATATTATTATGTATTTCTTATATTTCTTAACATGTTGTCCTGTCATCCCGTGATGAACCCTGGAAAGTGAGGGGTAACTTTACCGTCGATATCTACTCGAGCCTGCATTTTCCGATCTCCCTGTCTCAGAAGCTACCTGATCCCCCGCTGAACTTTTAATAGGTTTGATATGTGAAGATTAAATTCTCTTAGGAATAGAGTTTTCAGATCTGATGATGTCTACGAATATGATGCTGTGTTGACTCTGGGTTACATGCTTTATGAGAGGAATTACACTAAACATTGTGGCAACCTAAGTGACCGCATTCGCTGAACTTGAAGGTGAAAATTCGAAATTCGCCGGATTTATTACAGCAGAAAAGAATTCGTTGAAAATCGTGAATTTATTCGTACGGAAGTTGGATTTGAATTTTTTATTAAATTCACTACAAAATCGTGTTTAAAATTCACCAAATTTTGTTTTAAAAATCGGGAAATTCGTTTTAGGGTTTACTTTTTTTGATTTTAGGGTTTCCGACCTGTTTCGATGCCATTGCTGGATGGGCTGTTTGGATGCCATTGCTGGGGGGATGTTTAGACGTCATAGCTGGAGGTTACGTAGAGTTCGTTGAGTCTTCATCCATGCCCGAGTGCCACTTTCGAGCTCATAGTGTCACACAGAATTTTGACGCTGTTTGGTTTTTGTTTTTTAAATGTTTTAAGGATTTAAGTTTATAAATGCGTGGTAGTTAATATTTAATAAGTTTTAGGTTTTCGTTTTAGGCATATTTATTTTATAAAATATATGTATAATGTTATATATAAAGTTTTACTTTATAAAAAATGTGTTATAAATAAAGTTTTTTTTGTCAAATGTATGTATACTTTTATATATAAAATTATATATGAAGACCAAACCTTAATCTAAGTAATATGTAATATATAATAATGAAGATATAATTTATATGTATATTTAAGATATAATTTATATATATGTATTTAAGATATAATTTTATATGATTATATGATTATATATAATTTATATGTAATATTTAAGAAATAATTTTATATGTATATGTATAATATAATATATCATTTTATATATTATATAATTTCTCATAATCGAATTTAATCATTGATTTTTTTACCAATGAATTTTTCACGAATTGAATCATCGGCGAATTCGAACACGAATTCCAATGCGACAACTTAGGTGGCAACCATTATCCTCTTATCATTCACATTTAACATTTTACAATTTAAATTAGTGCACTAAGGTATTGAATGTTGTATAAAATTCAACGATTGTTTATATGGCTTCTGTGGAAGTCTCAAAATTTTCTGTAAGATCATTTCTACTAATTAAAGTCTGGTAAATACCTCTTTTTATATATAAATATGCTTAATTGTTCTACATTAAACTACATGATGACTATTTTTAACTTCTAATATTCAAATGTGCTATCTTTGTGGTTATTATATGAAGAAAAAGTAGCGTGCTTGTTTTGTTACTGATCATGTCCAGTATTCAGTAGTGTGTTTCTTTTGAATTTTTTTTATTGGCTGCAGTTTTGTCACTGAACATCTTCTGCAAGGTGGTTAGCAAAATATTTTGGTATTAATTGTTGAACTGAAATTGCCAAATACCTATTCTCTTCTGCAGCTTGTGAAAAATCCTACACTCTTTGATGTCTTGGTGATGCCGAATCTGTATGGTGACATTATTAGTGATCTTTGTGCTGGTCTTGTTGGAGGCTTGGGGTTGACACCAAGGTAATTTTCTATAGTTTATTGCCCATGCATGCCCATTTTTCTAGAATTAATGCTCTGAAAGCCAAAGTTGTATGACTTTGTATGGTGCTATAGTTGCAACATAGGAGAGAGTGGGCTTGCACTAGCTGAAGCCGTACATGGTTCAGCACCTGATATAGCCGGCAAGGTGAGCTTCATAATTAAAAAATGATACTTGTTTTCAGTGTGCCGCAGTCACAGTAAAGATGCATATATTCTTGATATTTATTGCAAGAATCTAATGTGTAGAACTTTGCTGCTTTCAGAACCTTGCCAATCCAACAGCTTTACTTCTTAGTGGTGTAACCATGCTTCGCCACCTGGGACTGCAAGAAAAGGCGGATCAAATTCATAATGCAATTCTGAAGACAATTGAAGAAGGGAAATATCGCACTCGTGACCTTGGGGGTACAGCATCCACAACAGAGTATACAAATGCTGTATGTGATCATCTTTGAAAACTTGGTATTTTACAGATATCTTACTGAAATTCTTTCATGGATATCATTTGGATCTTCTATTTTGCTTGTAATTCTGAATAAGAACTGTCAAGAACAATGTCATGCTTTATATTTGTGGGTTTTCCGCCTGGAGAATTACATGAGAAGATTTAATTACTTGGGATACACAGATGGCAATGGTGATGGGCATGTGTCATGTGTGTATAAAATAAGTGCTAGGATATGGGGTTCTATAAACTTTTTATGCACTAACTGTTTCCACAGGAAAATCATTATCCTGTTAGGACTTTCCTGTGGTTAGTTACATTCTTGTGTTCAAATGTATACTAAAGCAATTTTGAGTTGTCTAGCTCACGATAGGTTCAGAACTCTTATGGTGTTAATCTGCTGCACCACAAGCTTCGGCAATGTTCGGTATTTAGTCTTTTTTTTTTTAATCAAGCGGCATTTAACCATCATAACATGGAGAGTATTTCTGGTTTTTTTTGCCTGAAGGTAATTTAAATTCGTTTATTCTTTTATTGTTTTTTAGATTGGCCCAATTTCTCAATGAACTTATTGGCATCCTTTTAGTTGATTATTTTTAAAGATCATGCAAGGTGAAGAGAGAAATTTACTTCACGTGATTTCTTAATACAAATTGCCTCATCTCATGTCTTGATTGTGATGTTAGATGATACCATTACGATTCTTAATTTATTTTTGTAATGGAAAAACATATTTATATCAAACATTTAAGAGAGTCAACAGGGTCATACGGATCTCTAATTTTTTTTAGAAATCCTGTGATTTAGAAAACTGAGTACTATTCCAAAGGAACATAAGAGACTTACAAACAGCATTATACTGATGTCTTGATTGTGATGTTAGATGATACCATTACATCTCAAATTATTCTTAATTTATTTTTGTAATGGAAAAACATATTTATATCAAACATTTAAGAGAGTCAACAGGGTCATACGGATCTCTAATTTTTTTTAGAAATACTGTGATTTAGAAAACTGAGTACTATTCCAAAGGGACTTAAGAGACTTACAAACAGCATTATACTGTTAACAAGATCACCTGGAGATACTTGATGCTGATATACACTGAAAACATTACAAAATTCTGAAAGGGCTGATTAAAGATTGTTCTTCTTAGTTAAATATATTGCTGTGGCCGGATTTTGAGGTTGAAGTTAAGTTTAATTGAAAGATGATTTATTACACTTGGGCAGTGGGGTTAACATTGCTTGTTTATGACTAATTTGGGGAGGTGGCATACACCAACAAGACTGCAATCTTTACTGCATGCATTAATGACTTATGGGATAGTTTTATCTTCAATTAGTTTGAGTACTTCACAATGCTAAGAGATCACAAAGTTTTTGATGTTACCTTTAAATTTACGTTCACATAACAATTTTCATGTTGAGAGAATGTTTCCAGACCAGATAACGAGACAACATTATCCGGGTAAAAACTGAATTTTTTTTTCAACAATGCATTCTAAAAATTGTAAGTATGGAATTTATGACTTACGGGATAATGTTATCTTCAAATGCTAAGGGACAGGCAAAAAAATTTCAAAATTTGTGGACAACAGGGGGACGATTATTAAAATACTATATAAAATTATAAATATACAAATAATTTTAAAAACATTTATGAATAGGAGTTCGCAACTGTTTAGTATCTGCATTTGCACTCAAAGTTGGGTTGTGTTTAACTAGTAAATGTTTTGATATATGCCTTCGTTTTTTTATCATCTTAACAACCTCTCTCTTCATTTAGAATTATACATATCGGCTTTGTAAGTTTGTTAAGTGATTGGGGCTTTCAAAGTCACTTCTTTTGAAATAGATATGAGTAGCTTCAAAAACAATTTTTTACTACAAAAGTACAATAGATCCTTCTTAAAAAAATTCATTTTCAAGTTTATTTGAAGCCAATGCAATGGTGCAGCTAGATTGAGGCCATCCATGACCAAACATCAGGGAATTTGTAGAGAAGATGAGCACCTTGAAATGCACCAAAAATCAGATTTATCATTTAAAATAAGAATGGTAACTTTATTTTTTTGTTAAAAACTTAGTTTTTAAAGAGAACAAAAAAAAATGTCAGGGATGTTAGGACGTTATTGACATTCTGACATCCCCAAAAAAGAAACAATAGGGGGATGTATCTGAAACGATCCCTGCTATTGAAGACTGTCCTAGAGATGCCCCTCTTGAAAATCATTGCATAGGGAACATGAGGGGGATATTGCCCCTGCATCACACTATCCCCAAAAACATCAGAGACATCTATTTTTGGGGGCGCTTTCCTACGTCACACACTATATAAAATCGTTAATATCAGATAAATCTAATTAATGTTCATGTTAAACCAAAGTTGGCTCATGGGACTGTTGAAGAGGACATTATAAAAGAACATAAGAAGTGTCACGTACTAGGCAAGAAGCTCAAGTATTTAAGAGAGATTGATTTCATCTCTATGGAAAGAAAGTCACAAGTGGAGTTGCCTTGGAGTAGGTGAGCCTTGCTTCCTTGGCAAATCATTTGTAACATTAAAGGTCATTTGCGAAAAAAATGAAATCATATTTGGTTTGAGTGTTTGTTATGGCCGTAGATGTTGAAAATGGTCAAACACCTTAGAGAAAAAGTCTAGGAATATCTATTCTTTGTAAAAAGCATAATGAATGAATGAGTGAATGACTGAATGGAAGATTTTAATGACGTCCACGAGGCCAAGCAGGCTATGGGACCCGAAAAACAAAAACAAGCCAACTAAATACACAAAAGAAATCGGCCCAAAACTGTTACTTATGTTTTTTCTCGATTTCTTTGTTAATTCTTAGCCTTCTATTATGGATTTTAGTCAAGTAATCTGCTGTTTTTCCGTTCTTATCCTCTTCAAACAAGGTAGTGAGAGCTTTTGTTTTTAAGAAATCAACATAGCTACTCCGAATGTCTTCACATGCTACACAATCCTTTGAGGAAATGCCATTCCATTTCCACATAACATGACCAGCAAAACCGACAAACTCTTTTAGACCATTCCTCTTTCGGTGTTGTACATCTTCTTGTTTCACCTCTGAGATGACGCAAACTAGTTTTCAGTTGGGCAATTAACATTTTAGCTTTCCACTTTATTTCTCCCTCTATATAGTGCTTTTGCTCATGATCACATGTGGGGTTAAAGTTCTTGACATAATATTCTCTTTTTCTTCCCAGTTGTTTTATCCACATGACCATTTTGACTTTCTTTGTCACGTACTTTTTGATATCCCCATTAGTGTTAAGACAGTCCTGCATGCCAATTCCCCAATTCTTCATCCACTTTTCATTTTGCTTCATCCAAGTGCATTTTTTTCTATTCAACTTTTTTTCCACTGCTATCTTGGGCCATCAGAGACTATCCATGCTTTCCACTTTCTTTAAGTACCCCCAAAGGCTGCTTCCTCCGTCAGGAAGGCCTTAGCTTCGTCAAGAATGATCTCGTATGGAACCGTGGATTTTATTTTGAAGCTACTTGTGATAAAATGTTTCTATAACCTTTTTATTTGTGTCCATTTCACTGTCGATGTGCTGCTGCCCCAAACTTCACAACCATATAAAACCACAAGAGTAATAAGTAACCCAAAAAGAGTCAACTTGGTTTTGCAATCCCATAATTATGTGGATTTGCATATGTTTTGGAGTATATATAAAGCTTTCCATCCCCCTTGTATCCTCTTAACTTTACATGCCTCCCAACTGAGATTACTGTAAAATTCAAGACGCAAATACTTATAATCATTTACCACTTGTAAGGGATGACCTTCGAACTCAAAATTTATTTGCCTTGGTTTTCTTCTTAAAGTAAAAATTAATTATTTTGGTTTTACTCGTGTTCACTTGCTTCCCCACCTCTTTACAGAATAATTCCAGAGCTCTCAAGTGTTCTTGTAATCCATGCGTTGTTTTAGCCATTAGGATAAGGTCATCAACATAAATCAACAATTGAACCACATAAGAAGCTATGTTGACTCCAGGTCCCACCCATTGTGTCAATCCACTCCTCTAACTTGTCTATGTATAGCCCAAACAAAGTTGGAGATAGAGGACATCCTTGCCTGACCCCAATGTCACTGCCAAAGCACTTGGATAAGCCATCCTTAGTTCTTATTTTGGCTTGAACTTGATCATAAAGCCCGTGAACTGTTGCCCTATACTTTTCTGGTATACCCAATTCTTCCATTTTGGCCCAAAGTTTGCTTTTAGGCACTATGACAAATGTCTTTTTGAAGTCAACAAAACAACAAGTCCCAAACCTTTTCAATCAGGGGTTTGAGAGTGACACAATGATCAATAGTATAATGTTTTGGTCTGAAACCAACCTTTCCTTTTGCCCTCTTACCTTCCTTTTCAGTCCAAATACTAGTTCTACATTCCACCATACTACCAAAGAATTCTCCGAAAATATGATTAATCATAATAGTGCGGTAGTTTGATGGAAAACTGTACCAAATAACTATGCTGAAAATCTCTTTTATGTTTGGTGCAATGTCATCTGTATTCCATTTTAAAAATTCCACTTGTAGCCCATCAATATCTTTAGCTTTGCCTGCTGTTAACTTTTTTGATTCCTTCCTTGATGTCCTTTGTAGAAAAAAGTTCGTTCATATTTTCAATTACAAGAGAGGAAGAGGATTTTTGTTTCGATAAAACATTGTTGCATATTCTAACCATTACATATATGTGATACTGTTCTCCACATTTGTTCTAGTATGCTGAAACTCTCTCCAAAAACCTCTCGAATTATTTTTCTTCAACATTATCCCAAGATTCAGGTAAAGAACACAACAAAGTAAGACATTTATCTTGTTCTTCTATTTTAATATCAGTAACAATCAACTGACTTACCACAATATTAAAGACATTTAGATGTTCTGTAATAGAGTCTTCGTCATTCATTCTCAATGAATATAGCTTCTTTCAGAGAAACAATTTGTTCGCTAAAAACTTTGTCTGATACATAAAACCTAATATATGAAAGTAAGATGAATGATGTGAGTGTGTCGGTTACATTTAGTAAAGATGTGATATGGTTCAAGGTGCAATGGTATTGGCAAGAGGCATCCGTGTGGGAATATTGTTCAAGCTTGAGGCAAGCATTGTTACTGATGAGTGCAATAACTTTGTGGTTCCAGAGGATAAGAAAACTTCATATCCAAATCGTACATCTGCTGCAATGAAGACGATGTTTGTCGCATCAAAAGATGGGACACATTGGAGAGAAAAGACTCTGTACTTTAAAAGTAAAAAGGTATGGTTGAAGGAATTTAATGAGTGTCCTTTAGATTTAGATTTTTGTGAGCATTGTGTGTTTGGAAAGAAAACTAGAGTAAAGTTTCCTAGTAATGCTACAAGATCCGAAGGAATTCTACATTTGATACATAGTGATGCGTTTTGCACATGTAAAATTTCCATCACTAGGAAAAACTATGTTTTATGTTAGTCTTTATAGATGATTTCTCAAGAAAGCCCCTGGGGTATATTTTATCCAGAATAAGTATGAGGTTTTCAATAAATTCAAAGATTTTAAGGCTCTTGTGGAAAATCAAAACAGAAAATAAAATAAAGGTTTTAAGAAGTAGTGACAATGGTGGGGAATATTTCTCTAATTGCCTTAAAGAAATTCTGTAAAGAGTGTGGAATAGAAAAGTAAGAAGACAACCCCATATACAATACATTAGAATGGAGTTGTAGAAAGGATGAACATAATGTTAATAGATAAGTGTACCAGTATGCTAAGGTGGTAATGGTTCGGACAGAAAAATTTGGGCAAAATTAAGTGGCAATTGCGTGTTATTTGATTAATAGATCACTGACATTCACACTTGAAAACAAAACTCCACAAGAAGCTATGGACTGGTAAGAGACCTTCTATTTGAAATTTATGTGTCATTTGGTTGTATTTCTTATATGTATATTTTCAAAAGAGAACAAAACCAAGTTAGATAATAAATCTATTAAGTACATATATTTATTGGATACTCTAATGGTATAAAAGGACACAAGCTTTGGAATCTAGAAACACACAAGGTTTGTTTTTAGCCATAATATAATCTTTAGAGAGATTAAGGAAGGTTCCAGAGCAGGAAGCAAAACCAGAGGAAGATCATGTTAAAATAGAGGAAGGTGAATCCATGTTTGAATTTGATGAGATTGTAGAAGATGAACCATAAAGAGAGTTTCAAGCAAAAGATTAAGATGAAGTAAATGAGGAACCAAAAGACGTTGAACCAGAAAATCCCATCTTAAGAAGATCGGATCAGATGAGAATGGTACATGAGAGGTATAGTCCCTCTTGATTTCCATTTTGCTTCCATTTTATTAGTTTTGTCTATTACTAATGATGAACCCAAGATTGTGAAGGAGGATTTTGGATCAAAAGAAAGTAAGTCTTGGAAAAAGGATATGGAGAAAGAAATGAAGTTATTATATAAGAATAATACATAAGACTTGATGAAGTTACCTTCCTATAAGAAAATAGTTAAGCGATTTAAATATAAATGTAATTAAACCTTTAATTTCAGGGGTAACGTTACTGTAACTAATGATATACAAATGATAAATTTACATTAATGACACAAGCAATAAGAAATCAATAATATGAAACCCTAAGCAAAGAGGAGAGAGAGGTGTTACTTATCTGATTTTTCACATAATTTGGAGATGATCTGTTCAGAAGAACTATTGAAACATAATGTAAGCAGTGTCTTCAAGGCTCACTGAGAGATTCCAGGAACTCAAAAATGTGCAGGATAGAAGTGCCCACGAGAGGACGGGAGCACCCGAGGTGCTAATGACTGATCTAGGCTCTAGTTTCTAGTCAGGTTCTTAGGTTCTTTCCTTTTCTAGTGCAGGAGGAGCTTCGTTGTTAGTTTCCTTTGTCACTCTGGTTTTGTTCCTATGATCATTGATTGTACCTGTAACCTGTAAAATAAATACCTACCTGCACATGCCCACAAACCACATCAAATCTAAAAAAAAGATGCAGAATGTGGAGTTAGACTAACCCTAGACGGTCACCCAAAGAGTGAACTTAGTACCAGAACTACACTACATTTTAGACTCCATGTAGTTCTGTGTGAATGTGTGTGTAATGATGCCCTAGGTTTCCCTTGTGCAAGTTACACAGTGATAGTGGGCTAGATCTAGAATGTAGCAATGTATAAAATGTGTGTGATGGAATAAAATGAACTTCCCCTCCTATGTTGTGTATGTAGAGTGATGCATCCCTTGTCCCTTGTGTGAGTGTGCTAGATGAATGCCTTTGAATGCTCTTTGTGCCTTTGAATGCAATCTTAGGTGATGATAGTAATGCTTAGTGCTTGGCCCCTTATTTGAGAGCTATAAATATGTATATATATGATTCCTTGTTTGAATTTTGTAATTGACAACTAAAAGGCTAGACCCAAAGTTTAAAAGATGACCAAAAGTAAAAGATACCCAAAAGAGTAAGAAGGAAGAAAAAGAAGGTCTAGGAGCACCTAGAAGGGATGGGGAGCATCTGGGAGCTTCTGTCCTAAATGGGCACTAGTGTCTGAGGCCATAAAAGATAAATCAGTCAAATATTGATAGGGTTGTAAGGCATGTAAGGTCAATAAAAGTATAAGAGACAAAAAAAAGGCCCAAAAGATGTTGTCAATCACTAGTTTTCTTGCTTAGGAATCATGTATATATTAGTATGCTCTAGGACCTAGAAATGTACCCAAGTGCATAGATTTTGTGTCTACATTTTCCCCCCACTTTATGTTGTTGAGTGAATACTCGATAACATAAAGTAGATAGAATATGTGTACCTTGTGATCCTGTAGAGAAGAGTGTAGTTGATAGCGTGTTGAGTGGACAAGTGAAGCGTGAAGTGATTGTAATGTGAAGCATGAAACTAGGAAGGGGAGGTAGACCTTAGGGGTGGAAGTGTATGTGTTGGAGATTTGTGTTTTCTGATGTGAGCTATGCTTCTTGTTGTGTATAAGGAAAAACCTGCAAAAGAAGAGAAAGAAAGTAGTCAAATTTCATATATGAAAAATCAAAGTAACATGTGTATAAGTAAGTAAGTAAAAGTGTGTAAAAGGAAAGTGTGCACCTGATGTATAAGAGAGTAAAAGATAGAAAATTGTCTTGATTTTCTTGGAGATACTGCTAAATTTTTTGTGAATGGTGAGGTTTTTGGGTGATCTCTCAAGAGTAAGGTTTTTGGGCAATCTCACGCCAAGGATGATTTTTTTGGGCGATCTCACGCCAAAGAATAAGTTTTTTGGTGATCTCATGCCAAGAGAAGAGTGTTGGGGAGAGAGGTTTGTTTTACTCTCCTTCCATGATGCTTCCCAAATAAGTGCCACTGCAGATGGCACATCACTGTATGTAATTTTTGTAACTATTTTAACTGTAATGTAAATTGAATTCTAAAACTGGAGTCAAGTGACTGCTACTGTAGAACTGTGTTGTGAACTATGGAAACTATGTGAACTGAGAAATTGTCTATTTTTGCCCCCAAGGACATAACAAGGTGGGACACAAGTGCACCACCACTGTCTGATCTGGGCACTAGTGTTCACTCTGTGTTTGTGACCCAAGTCTGATTCTGGGCCATTCTATGACTATGTGTTGTTTCCAATTTTGTATTTTTTACTCTATGATCTATAACTTTGTGTTGTTGTAAGGGTGATTTTCTCACCCGAATGATGCCCCCCTCATTTGGGGTACATGCGATGAAAGTAGGAGAAGGTGGCCCAAATGAGAGGACCAGATACTAATATGCATATATGATATTGGATACCTGCAGGGGGTAGGGGATGTGCATGGTGGAAACCAAGGCACATGCAAACAAATATGGGCTAGAAACAAGTGTTAGTGTAACAATAGCTAGCATGCAATAGAAAACAATGTAACAAGAAACTATGAAGACAAGATGGACCGTGAAAAGTGGGTTTCATACATGGGACATCACTCACAATGTCACAAGACAATCAGGGCCGAAGCGGCCATAAGTAAACAATGATCAACAAGACATAGGGCATAGCCCACAAACAATAGCAAACAATAGCAAACAATAGTAAGCAAAAGGTGACAGATAACCATGGTTGTATGTAATCCTACAAGGAAAATGTTACACATGAAGCACATGTTAGCATGTTAGAGAGATAAATAGTATGTCAAAGCATGTATAGATATCAAGTGAAAGTAAAGTGATAGTAATGAGAAGTAGTAAATAATGTAACAATAGAACCTGTGATGTGTAGAGTATGAGAGTAGTAAAGGTAGATGCCCCCAGGAGCCTCGGCAAGACTGGTAAAGAGTAGTGTCGAGCATCATGCATCGTGTATGAATCTGTAAAAGGTCCTACATTCACCTCAAGATACCAAGTGATGTGCATGTGTGTATAGAAAAAGATAATGACATACTAAGTATCCAACTAGCATAGGAAACAAAGTGTAACATGTAAGTAGTATAAGCTAACAAGAGTAAATGCAACCAAGATATGTAAATGTTGTGTGAGTGTGATGATGTGTGTGTGATATGTAGATGTGAAGATGAGGAGGAGCCACATTTCCCCCAGTGGATGTGTGTGAGATGAGGTTCATTTAGAAATGCTCCCTCAACAGTCAAGAATGAACCATAGAACAAGAGTGTGTCATCGGGAAATGATGGTACAATATGTATACCAGAGGTGATGTGAGATGCTTAGAAATATTGTCGTGAAGCACGATGCATATGAGCGTGAGTTCATTGATAAATTAGGAGGTGATGTGAGGTTCATTTGAGGAATTGGACCCTCAACAGTCGAGTATGAACCATGGAACTAGAGTGTGTCATCATTTGGGTAATGATAGTATAGTAAGTGTGTCTGAGAATAGATGTAGGTGCTAGAAAAGTGTGATCATGAAGCATAGAGCATGAGATGTAGCAAGTGAACTAGGAGTAGAAAATAGAGACATCAAATGGTGATGGAGAGGGGGGGTGATGTGATACCCCCCAAGTGTGCAAGTGAGGAATCAAGTAAATTCATCAAGGAGATCATTGGTGTTAGGGTCATAACCGATAGGATTTGGATTGGAGACATAATAAGTGATAGTGTGAGGTTGATCATAGAAAGAGCCATTATGGCGTAGATTATACATACCCATAACATATTATTTGTTAGTAAAAGGGGGTTGTGGACAGTCATGTGCATACCAAGTGAGTTAGGTTTTGGGTATAGCCAAGGAAGGAATCATTACAAATGGTGATGTGCCAAAAGGCATGGGAAAGGTAATATCAGTATGGTTGGGGTCAAGAGTTCCACCAATATAGTGGAGCCAAGATTGTTGAGGGTGAGTGGAGAGGAATGAGGTGTATGTGCAAGAAAGGACCAACAAATGGAAGACACAGAGGCCATAAGCAGTAGTAATGAGAACATATCCATGATATATGTGAGGGGAGTGAGATGGGGGAAGGAGATCATTGAGTGTGAAGCCTAATTATGTTAATCCTTCATGTGTGCAAACAGTGTCAGGGAAAGTGGGATCAAATGGAATATGAGGCCAATAAGAGTCATGTATGAATAAGGTGCATGTGAAGGGATCGAGTTGTGGGGAAGATGTAACCGGAGGAGATGACATGAGGTCTAGTGTATGTATAGTTTCCTGGAAAGGGATCATGGTTGTAGTAGAGGGAGGAGGTTTCTTGAATTGATATTCACTTGGGCTAGTAGAAAAAAAGGTGTCTTGGAAATAGGACTCATCTATATCAAGTGGGGTAAATTAAGGTTGCGCAAATTTTCATCGGTAAGCTCTATGACATTGAATTCATCATCAGAATCATCGGTGTTGACATTATCATGTTGGGTAGCATTATCAAGGATGTTAGGAGGAGAAACAATGGATGTAGGACAAGGAGGAGCAGTAACATGTGGATTAGTGGGAGTAGTAGAGGGGGTTATGGTAGGAGAAATGAGATCAGTGGTGTGTGTAGGGATGGAAGGGGTGGATGTGGAGGTAAAAGGAGAAGTAATGGGAGTGTTGGATTCATCAACATCATATGTATCAATATTATGGTATGGAATTGGATTAAGTGGGGGTATAGGCATGGTGAGTGACTGGGTCTATTTGACAATATTTGAATGGGTCAGGGTTGGTGGAAATGGTATGCTCATATCCATCATGTAATAATTTTACGCACCGATGAACCGTAGAAGGGACAACATGCATAGCGTGGAGCCATGGGCGACCGAGTAAAAAATTGAACTAAAATGATGTATCAATGATATAGAACAAAGTGGGAAGGGTTTTAGGCCCAACTCATAAAGGTAAGGTGATGGTGCCAATACATGTGTGGGTAGTAGAATCATAACCACGGACAAGAGTAGAGGATTTGGTGATCTGACTATGAGGAATTTGCAACTGTGTGAGTAATGAGAGAGAACATAGATTGACAGTGGAGCCATTGTCAATTAATATGCACTTGATATAATGGAAACCAATAATAGTGGTAATAAGAAAAGGTGTTAAAGGATCAATAACAGTAGGTAGGAGGGATGTCTTCATTACTAAATGATATGGCATGTGGTAGGTTTTTGAGGGAGTGAATAAGGTGTGTGAAGGAAACAAAGGGGAATTATCACTTGTAATGTGAATGGAATGTAAGGTAACCTCTAATGTATGGCAGAAATCTGGTGCATTGCGTAAAATATCATAAAGGGATATTTTGATAGGTGTATTCTTTAGTTTTTCAATGATATCATAACCTTTGGATGTGTCAGTAGGAACAATAGAGGTAATGGGTGGTGGAATAGAAATAGGTGGAGTCATGGGTTGCTTATTGCGTTGAGTGGAGACCACATTAATAGTTAGGTCAGTCATTGGAGGGTTGAAGTGGGGAGGGTGTTGGGTACTGAACCTGCATAAAATCAGCAGGGATAATGATTGTGTTAGGAACCCTAGTGGGTGCATAGGATGGATAAGAGGATTGGTCCATAAATTTAGAGGAAGGAGAGAGAATTTGATGCATGTTAAGAAGGCAGGGTTTGAGTGGATGGGTTCACCAAATGATTTAATATAAATGTAATTAAATCTTATAATTTCAGAGTAACATTTGTAACTAATGATATACAAGAATGATAAATACAATAATGGACAAATAAATAAGAAATAAATAATATGAAACCCTAAGAGAGAGAGAGAGAGAGGTGACTTAGCTGATTTTGCACAATCTGGAAGTGATCTGGGAAGGAGAAATATTGAAACATAGTCTATAAAAGTGTCATCAAGGCTCACTGAAGAGTTCTGGGACTCAGAATGTGCAGAAGTAAGAAGCACCCATGGGAGGACAGGAGTGCCTAGGTGCTAGTGACTGATCTGGGCTAGTGTCCAGCTCAGGTGCTTAGGTTCTTGTCTTTTTTGTCCAGGTTGAGGAGCTTTGTTATTAGTTTCTCTTTTGTCACTTCTGGTTTTATCCAATGTTATCATCGATCATACTTGTAACCTGCAAACAATATATACCTAGCTGCACATGCCCACAAACCACATCAAATCTAAAAAAAAAGATGCAAAATGTGGAGTTCAAACTGACCTCTGATGGTCACCCGAAGAGTGAACTTAGTACTGAGCGTTGCACTACATTTCAGACTCCATGTAGTTTTTTGTGAATGTGTGTGTAATGATGCCCTAGGATTCCCTTGTGCAAGTTGCACAGTGATAACGGGCTAGATATAGAATGTAGCAATGTATAAAATGTGTGAGATGGAATAAAATGAACTTCCCCCTCCTATGTTGTGTATGCAGAGTGATACATCCCTTGTCCCTTGTATGAGTGTGCTAGATGAATGCCTTTAATGCTCTTGTGCCTTTGAATGCAAGCTTAGGTGATGATAGTAATGCTTAGTGTTTGGCCCCTTATTTGAGAGATATAACTATGTATATATATGATTCCCTTGTTTGAATTTCATAATTGAAACTAAAAGGTCCGACCCAAAGTGTTAAAAGATGACCAAAAGTAAAAGATGACCCAAAAAAATTAAGAAAGAAAGCAAAAGAAGCCAAAGAAGGAGCATAAGAAGGACATGAGCACCTGGGTGCTTCTATCCTAAATGGGTGCTAGTGTCCAAGGCCATAAAAGATAAATCAGTCAAATACCGATAGGGATGTAAGGTGTGTAAGGCCAATAAAAGTATAAGAAACAAAAAAAAGGCCCAAAATACGTTGTCAACCACTAGTTTTCTTACTTAGGAATCACGTATATATTAGTATGCTCTAGGACCTAGAACAATGTTTTTGCATGGTGAACTTTATGAGGAAATCGACATGATGCATCTAGAAAGCTTTAAGATCAAAGGAAAAGAAGATTTGGTGTGTATGCTGAAAAATTCATTATATGGCTTGAAGCAATCACCAAGAATGTGGAACCATAAATTTGACAGGTATGTGTTGAGACTTGGACTTATAAGAAGTAAAGTTGATCTATGTATTTATTTTAAATAGGAAAGTTAAGATTATGTTTTCATTGTATTGTATGTAGATGACATGATGTTAATTAGTAACAGTAAAAAAATGTTCAATCATGTTAAACCTCAACTCTCATCTCAATTTGATATGGAGTATCTCGGTACTACAAAATTTATTTTGGGCATGGAAATAAAAAGAGATTGTGTAAATAGGAAACTGAGGTTAAATCAAAGAAAGTATCTTTAGATGATATTGTAAAGGTTCCAAATGCATGAAAGTAAACCTGTTAGTATTCATTTTCCTGTTGGTCAAAAATTGTCTTTTGAACAATGTCCTAAAACTTAAGAAGAAATAGAGGACACGTTTTAAGTGTCATATGCTAGTGCAGATGGTAGTTTGATGCATGCAATGGTTTGTAATAGACCTGATATTGTACATGCGGTGGGAGTAGTGAGTAGATTCTTTATAAATCCTGGAAAGGAACATTGGACTGCAGTGAAGAGAATCCTCTGGTATCTGTGTGGGACATATGACTATGCAATATGTTATCAGTGCAAACCTGGTGGAAGTAAAAAATTAGATCTGCATGGTTTTATGGATTCAGACTGGGGCAGAGGCTTGGATATGCACAGGTCTACCAATGGGTATGTGTTCAATTTGTTTGGTGGAGCTGTAAGTTGGATGAGTAAACGTCAATAAAGTGTTGTGATACCCACCATAGAGGTTAAGTATATGAAAGCTACTCATGCAAGTTTTGACCATTTCTTGTCACCATAGTGGAGGGGAAGTAAAACAATTTCAAATTCTTTGTTTTCAACAAATGGGAAAATAAATAGGCATGGAACAAGCTGAGAATCAGATTTCAGAGAAGTAGGTTGCAGTTGCATGTGTGATCATTTATTCAGTCATTTAGATTTTAGTTTTAGATGATTGGAAAAGGTATAAATAATTCATTTTTAATTCCTTATGATTACATGAAAGTGTGTTATGCAATTGAGTTTGCAGATGATCAATTAGTTTTGAAAATGAAAAGCAATGTAAAGGAAGTAACAAACAACTCATTGAATAAAATAATTGTGTATATTCATAAGGAAAATTGTACAAGTTTCTCCACACAATCCGTGGGATATGATTTTAAAGAATTCAAATAAATTTGAAACTAAAAATGTAAGGAAGAGAAGGGGACCCGTCATTTCCTGAAAGACAAATCACCTTCCTTACAAATACTGCTCCAAGCTTGATCCACAGCTGCTCCAGTGCACCTGAAAGAGAGAGGAAAAGGGTGTTAGAGCTCAAGTTTTCTTAACTTCATTAAATTTCCATCTTTTGATGTATATGCATTTTTCACTATGAATAAGTATTGCAAAAATGAAAGAATTTTACATATAAGAAACTGAACATGAAATGATTTCAAGTGAAAAGCATGATGAACAAGTAAAATCTCATATTTCAATCTCTTTTATTCATCTTTAGTGGTAAATGATACATATTTTGCAAGGTATACAGTGAAACAAAGGTACACATTTTCAAAACAGGTTTTCAACAATGACCATACACTTTCCAGATTTTAATAGCTCAATTTTACAGGTTTCTCATGATTTAACAGTAGAATGGAAGTATGTATTTTTGCACAAAAGTGAGATAAAATATGAAACAACAGAGTTTCAGGACCAAGCCTCAACAATGGCACCATGACCATACATTTGCAAAGAAGACAGAGTGTTGCAATAATGTTTCTAGTAAATACCGATTTTCCCAGATTGCAAACGACTTCAAAAAGTTGCAATTGTCTTTATGTAACACCAAAGTACAATTTTTTATGAGAACAATTTCAAGAATTTAAGATTTTCAGACCAACAAGTATTTCCATATTATTTGCAAAAGTACAAATTTCTATCATATTTGTTTCAAACAAAGTGACCTATGAGTTTGTTTCAGGGTATTGTCACAAAGTGTATTGAGAATGCAAAGCTACAACTATCTAATTTGAAATATGGGTGATATTTTCAAAACCACAAGTTCTTTTAAAAGAACCATTAGATAGAAATGTAAAACAAAAATGCTTAGGCAGTATGAGAAATGGAGAGCTGTGAAAGAAATCCCCAACTTGAGCAAAACACAACTAGTGAGCTTGATAACAAAATGTGGCGAGTTGATTGTTTTCAGGGCCAAGTTAGCAAATATGATGAGCTAGGTAATAAATCAACATGACGAGCTCAAAAGATGAAGCTGATGAGCTGGGTATTGAGCTCCATGGAGAGTTGATGTAAACAAGGAACAACAGAGCTCCAACATCATGACCCAACTCGTGCAAGAGTGAAGTGAGGGCTAAACCCAAACCCACAAACAAGAGACAATAATGAAACAAGATGACAAACAAAGCTCGAATCAAGCTAAGGTGAATACATGCCGATTTGAGCACATACATGGCCAAGATGAGTTAATATAGGGGCTCGACCCAAACAAAACCCAACCTGAACCTAGAGCAATGAATCTCGACTGAGCTCATCAAAACCATAAGCGAGTTCAAGGAAAAATGCAACTTGAACAATCAACACAACCAAAAATAGCTCAAACTCTTGCAAAAACATGACTGCAAGTTGATACAAATCATGAACGACCTAGAATAACAAAACCTAACTGGTAAAAACACTACAGTGAGCCAAGTTTTCAAACTTGTTCAGAGCTGAGTTGGAATAAAAGCACGACGACTGATTTGGATAAGATAGATCACGTCGAATAGTCAAAATTAGTGAGCTAAATGAAAAAGCGATGAGATGAGGCCAAATACCATGTCGAGCCCTCTCAATCATCACCGTCAAGCCTTGTAAAGAAGTCAGGGCCGAGCTGAGCAAAAAAACAATGAGCCACAAAAAGCAAGAGATAAGCAATGAAGCACAATGGGCAAACTGAGCAATGATAAACCTCTACCCAGCTCGAACTCCACATGCCATGGTGACCAAAACATAGCCAGAAACTAGCTCGAGCAAGCCAAGACAGAATGGTGTAAAGCTCTACCCCTTCATCCATGGCGGCCATCATAAAAAAATGTAGGGTTTCACTAACAAAGCTTCCACATGAAGCTTCCAAAACAAATGCAAATGTAAAATGAGAAGCGTTTATGGGTTCAACCCTAATTCACAAGGTCAACCAAGCTAATATTTAACCATGGTCAGTCTGACCATGGTCAAAATCACTTACTTTTTCAAACCTTATCATTTTTCCTAAGTGTCACGGGTTGGTTTGAAAATGTTTATTATTACCAATTTTTCTACGTGGGGGGTTGAATATGCATGTTTGCCGAAGTCAACAAACAAGTAATTAGTACATTATCACCTCATGCATGCATAGGTGCCAAAAAGCCAAAGTAGAAACCAAATATTTACCTTAAACTTTGCCAAGTGGCCAATAATTACCTTAGTTTTTGCAAAAAGAGTGGACTGAAGTCAAACATGGAGTTACCCATGCCATGCAAGCTTTTGACCATGTTTTTAATTTTAGTCTGTGTGACCCTCATTTAAATTGTTAATTGCAATGATTATTATTGGAAATTTTATTTAATTGCAAAAGGTTTGAATTATGCATGTGAGGGAAAAGTAGCTAGCATTGGATTTGTCTCTAACTAGCTAACATGAATTGTAAACTCAAGTTGAAGTGCTGCATTTATGAGAGTGAGTTGAGTCAACTCCTTTTTTCTATATGTACCCTTTCTTTTGAAGAAAGGAGGGGGGCTTATGATTTTGATATGTCAAGGCTATGCCATATTTTGTACTCCAACACCTATTTGATGCAATAAAAAACCAATTTCCTCCATTTGCAGTGGATTTGAAGTGTGTTACAACATATTACTTGGTATGTTTAAGTGAATACCTTATTTTCTTCACCTAGTACGAATCTTAACACCTCCATTAAGTTCGGTTTTTAATCTTTAAAAGGATCATTTTAAGTGCATACGTTAGTTTATTAATAAGTTTTGGAAATTGAATAGGACCTCAGAATTCTACCTCGCAACCTTAGTAGATTCAATAGATTGTGCAATGAATTTTGTGAATTCCTTAGTGTGAAAGATAATAAAACATGAAATGAAGTGTTATTTGAAGATATTGAAGGGTCTAATTAGCATGTGTCTTGTGCAGTCATAAGTCTCCAAAATAATTGTTGTATGACCAAATTTTACATGCTTTATGTGAGTTTATGTTATTTTTATCGCTCATCCCAAGCAAGAGAACTAGTTTAGGTGATTGATCCAGGGAGCCATCCCTCTTTGGAGGTTATTCTCAATCTAAGTCACCCACATTCTGAGAATTTCCATTGTATCAACTGAAGAGAAGGAGTGCTTTCACTTTTTCATTCAGGGTGCTCTTTAGAGTGATAAAAACAAGTAAAGAAGTGGTTTGGCTTCAATGACTGACCTCCACTTTTGAGTTCACTCAAAATTTTGTAAGGATTGTTCGTGATAGTCAAAGTGTAATTTTTCTGGAAAAGAACCTTGAGTATCATTCAAGAAAAAATATATTGATGTTTGATACCATTTTGTAAGATAAATGGTGGAGGAGAAGAAGATACTACTAAGTAAGGAGGAAACAAAGGATAATTTCGCTGAATTTTTAACAAAGGCTGTGAGTGTTGAGAAATTTTCTTGGTGCATAAAATCAATGGACTTGACTGCCTTGAGCTATTGACTATATGGCATCATAACCCCCTTTTGCAAAGTATCCAACAACTGGGAGAATGTTAGAATATGTTGTATATTTTTCACATTGTATACTCAGGAGTACTTTTCACCTTTTCCATGAGCGTTAGCGAGGGTCTGAGGCTAGCTTTGGCTAGAGGGTTTGTGGGCTAGCATTCCCCCAATTGGGGGTTTAGGAGTTGGCTCACGAGAAATGTTTTTGAGATCCCTATTTTCTTGGTGTAATAGATATGTGATTTTTCATCCATACGTGTATATGAGTGGTGTCATAACCCATAACTTATGGGGAATTGTTATGGGTTGTTTTGTTAGCCCATGGTTTTGGTACCCATTGTATTGTAAAACTGTTTTGATGGTTTCCTATTGATGTGCTTACATATAGTTGGACATGCAGTAGGGTAGATTAGAACTTGGAAGTAAATTATTGTATTGTAAATGGTTAAGTTACTACAATAAGAGAGAAGTTACTGCGATGGGTTTTTCTCGAAAGGGTTTCCCATGATAAATCTTGTATGTCATTTTGGTTTCTCTGTTTATGTTGAATATTCTGTTAAGTATAGCTGCTTTTTTATTTTTTTATTGGATCGATTCTCTTCATACACAAGGGTGTGCACAACACACCTAACTTTATTTTGCAGGAACTCTATCTTTCACTACAAGGATTTGGGGGTTTGAGAATATTTGTAGATCAGTACCGAAGGTGAGTGAAGAAGATCGACACATAGTGATAGTTATTTCTAGGCAGACGAAGCATTAAGGAAGTTATAGGCCTAGATTCCAAGCAGGACGAAGACCGTATAGTAGGGTCATAACCGTATGGATGGTCTTGACATATTTCTATGGTTTTTACTAGGTCTAGTCTCGAGTTCCAGTTCCATCAAAAAATCATTTCCAAGCTCATATTAGCCTATTCCTGCATTCAAATCACTCAATCTCCCAAATCCACACAAAATCATCTAAGTGCAATTCTCCCTTGTGTTTTTGATAGTTGTTAGGTCAATAGCCACTTTGCAAAGCGTTATTCTAATTTGTACAATTAATGTTGAAATTTAGTTAAATAAGAATATCCTCCTATAATAAATTTTCATCCTTTTTATGTATGTTATTTAGGAACATTATAAAGCTTTAAAAGGTTGATATTAATCACCCTAAAAAGTGAAATTAGGAGATAAACGTGTTTTATGATTTCAGGATAAAATGGGAGCAACACGTAGCAATTTTCTATTGGAGTGTGTACAAGGAAAACTAAAATAAATGAATAAATAAGCAAATAAACTAAGTGCAAACCTTCCTTTAAGTATTTTTGTAACCTCATATGAGATAGATGAAGTGTTACTACACTTGTTGGATCTCTTCGGATAGTTTGATTGTGGATGCTCCAATTTTATCTCCAAATGGAAGAGGAAATGCTATGAGAAAATGAGTGATCACATGGACACCCTTTCGTATGCAAATTCAAATGGAAAATGAGAAGAGTTTTGATACAAATGCTTAAAACTTACAAGGATGAGTTACAAAGGATTGAGCCTCATATTTATAGTTTAAGGAGAGGTCATGGATTGTGTATCAAGGTTTGAATGAGTTATAGGGAAATGAATGCATGTTCATGAATTAGCAAGTTGATTTGTTTTGTACAATTGGATGATTTGAATATTTATTTAAGGGGCATTGAATATTTGGTTGGATTTTGATTTTATTCAAGAAGGTAGTTGTACGTGAATATTGCTACTTCCACCTTTGTAGGGTTTTATAGCTTGAGTGGAGTGAGCTAGTTCAACTTGAGTGAGTTGGATGGTGAAGTAGAGATGAGTGGAGGGTGAGTGGATAATTAGTTGTTTATTTATTGAAATAGATAATTAAATTAGCCAAGGGATATAAGTGTATGGTTTAAGCAAGATAAAATTAAATTAATTAATTCTAAAGGGATGTGGGCGAATTCTAATGGAAAGTGAGAGGGTAATGGTCTAGGATGCGCGCTAGGACTGATTTGACATATTGTGCAAATGATAGGGATAGCTGGGAATGACTAGAAATATGCATGTATTTTAGGGTGTCTACATTTTCCTCTCTTTAAAGTGTTATTATGAAGTAATATAATTTAAAAGATAGGAGACACAAGTAGATCAATGAGTGGACGACAGGGAAGCATGGTGGACCTGCTTGATATGCCCTGATGAAGAGGTTGGATGCCCCAACAAGTATGGATGCCAAGGGAATTCCCTTTCAAGCGGATGGGTGACGTAACAAAGTGGTGGAAAACTATTTGATAGGAAGAAGGAAAAGGGCAGAGGATTCAAGGAGTATAAGGATGATGAGAGGAAGTGTGTTCCTAGAATGAATTTCCATTCAGATAGTGAAAGTTAGAGAAAACCATATTTTTTCTGTTGCACAATAGAGTTGTCACCATGATTATGAAATAATTGTGATGTTTAACCCATTATGTGTGTAAACAAACACACATAGAGAAAACAAAAGATACAAAGTAAAATAAACTCTATATACACAGTAGATGTATGCACCATGGCTATAAATGAACCAAGATGGGAACATAATACTGGTAATTGGTCCAAAGCAAAACAAAAGATCAATGAAAACCCAATATACACAGTAAAATTATGCACCATGGATTTAAATGAACCAAGATGATAGCAAGGTACTTATAATTGGTCAAGAAATAATAGGAAAAAATGTAACACAACTATAAATAAAGACAATTAACAATACCCTTGATGTGTTCTAAAGTGAAAACTAAGCAAATATAGATGCCCCCCAAGCAAGTATATTGACATGTAAGGGGATTGGATCAGACCAGAAAGTGGAGCTAAGAAAATCCTAATGACACTCTTGTTGGATCCACGTTGAAGATTGATTTGAGATTGAAAATGGTCATTGCCCCCCAAGAAAGGATACTGACCTGTATGTGAGAGAATGAGAGCCAAGATTTCCGCAAGTGAAGATGCACGCGAGGGATGATATTGATTTGACTTTCCCCCAAACAAGGATACATGAAAGGGGTAAGATGATTTTATTTTGATAGTCGTAAGATGGTTGGAACGATCATTAGAATAGGAGTTAAAATTTTGATTTTGTTGAGTTGTGTTGTTGGTTTTGGGATTTTTGATTTTTTGTAAATGATTAGGATTTTGTCATTATTTGATTGTTTTTTAGATTTTGATTATTTGATTCTTTTGAATTTTTGTGATTTTTGAATGTTATGAGATTTTGATTATTTGATTTTTGTGATTTTTTTGTAATTTTTGAATGTTTTGTTTTTTTTTGCATGTTTTATAATGTTTATGGATTTTTGAAATGTACGAATTCCAACAAGGAAAACAAGGTGGCCCTAGACCGTACAAAGCATGGTACAAATGAATAATCTCATTGAGACAAAAGGATGGAATATGATGGATGCATCTAAACATGGTTGTTGTAGCACAGGATACACATCCTAACTGTAAGGAACACATGACAAAAAATGGTTTAGAATGGTGCATCAAGCGGAACAAAATGAAGGTACAAAACAAATGGTTGTGTCGATATGCCCCCAACACGAGGTATACCCATAAAGGATCCAGGAATAGAACTTCTTCAGATGATCCACATTCATAGGGTTCTTTGAGCTCTTTGCCATCTTCAGAGGGTAGCTCATATGACCCAAACCCAAATTTAGCAAAAATATTGTAACGTCCAAACCAATTAGGCTCAGATTTTCCTTGTTTTTCACTCTCCTTGGTTGTATTCTTCTGATTTTATTTGAGTACAAGATCACCAAATTTCAAACTCTCTTGGTTTGATTTGTTTGTTATAGCTATGGTGGAGTCGGTTCTGATACACTTTTTAATGATCCAAGGCACGAACCCGCATCTCATCTAAGAATTCTAGTTCTGCAAGGAACATTTATCGGTAATCATCTTCATGAACCATATGTTATAATGATATGCAAAGGGATGGTAGCTCGACTTCTTTGGGTAATACAACTTCAAATCTATATACAAGGTAGACGGGAGTGGCTCTAGTTAGAGTATGATATGAGGTTTGATAAGCCTAGAGAGCGAGATATAGTTGTGTATGCCAATTTTGACTGTGTTTATCAACATTATTTTCCAATATTGATTTGATAATTTTATTGGATGCTTCAGCTTGGCCATTACACTGCAAGTAGTATGGAGTTACCAACTTGAGTTGGATATGAAATTGTTTGGCTAACTCTTTAACATTTTTATTTTTAAAATATATAATATTGTCTGTGATAATGGAGGTAGGGATCCCGAAGTGGCATATGATATGTTTAAAGATAAACTTGGATATATTTAACATAGTGACATAAGTTAAAGGCATGACCTCTATGCACTTGGTAAAATATTCAATTGCAATGATTATGAAGGTATGACTATCAAAAGATGTGGGCTTGATTTTTTCTTACTAAGTTGAGCCCCCCATTAAGAAAATGGCCAGGGTGAGGTGATAAGCTGGAGGGATTGTGAGGGCACATGAATAAGATTATTGTGCCTCGAGAATGCTTGGAATTTATTTATGAAGTTACATACATTGGCCTCCATAGTGGGCTAATAATAACCCACACACAATATCTTTTTGGATAAGATCATGCCGCTTGTGTGTGCACCAAAAATACCTGCATATAGTTTGACTAGTATTTGGGTTAGTTTTATCCTGATTGAAACATCTTAAGAGAGTCCCATCATAGGATCTTCTATATAGGGTGTCAACAAGGATGTTGTAGCATGAAGAACGTTGTGATAAGGCTCTTTTGTTGTAGGAATTCATGTTTTTAGGGTAGATTTTATCTTAGATAAATGTGCATATGTCATGGTATCATGGATTTTCAAGACCAACTATCTCACATACCAAGGTTGACTCTAGAAAATTGTATACGGGAAGCAGAAGATGTTCAATGAGAAACTTGTTTTGAAGATGAGGGAACTTTTTTGAAGGTGATGAGCCGAAAGTAACCTTCGAGACTATTGACCATGTGTTTGTAAGGAACTAGTTTTTCATCCTTAACTTGATATTCTCTATTGAATTTCTTAATGATCATAAGAGAATCGTCATAAACTGTTAATTGTTTGAGCTTACAAGATATATCAAATTTTAAACCTAATATAAGGGCTTCATATTCAACAATGTTGTTTGTGCAAGGGAAACCAACACGATAAGACTTTGGGATAACATCCTCTTCCGGTGTGTGTAATAGAATACTAGCTCCTGTCCTATGAATGTTGCAAGATCCATCAAAAAATAAAGTCCATGAAATAACTTTGTCCACATATAATAGGTCTTTGTCTGGGAATTCAAAATGAAGCAGTTTTGGGCTTGTCAATGGTACTTGCAATGTTGGTTGCAAAATTTGATCTTTTGAAAACAAGCAACATTCAAGGGACAATAGTCCCTCGTCTTTATGGGAGAGGTTCCCTTATTGAACACAAAGAGAGAAAAAGCAAAACATATTTACAATATAAACATTTGTTCAACATTTTGGTGGAGATTTTGATATTTTAGATGCCTTCCTCAAAAAGATTTTCAATACAGAAGAAAGAGGAAAAGTCAGGATTGATATTCAGAAATTGAAGGTAGGAGAGCACTTTCAGACATATCGATAACAAAGTAATATCTTACTGATGCTTAATAAAATAACAAGATTTAAACTATGCATATAAAAACACATGACATGTAGTTATTAGACACAAAGTTCCAAATACACCTATCAACTGAAAGACACAAAGTTCTTGCTTGAATACACATAGCTCGATATGGATCAGATAAGGAACAAAAAGAGGTAAAGCATGAGAGAGGGTGAAAACTTCTTCTGTATTGAATAGTTTCAATGTTATTTTACATCCAGATATCAAAATCTCGATCTTTTACAACGATAAGAAGAGTTCTTTAAATAACCTTGAAAAACGGTTACAAAAAGCCTTTTCAGTTTCCTTTCTTTTAATCTTAAAGCTAATATCTAATTAAATATTACAAACTTAATTTATTCCTTGCTTTCATAACACATGGCCTAAAGGGATAAAATTACCTTAAATAGATATTTCTAAAATAAGAAAGGAAAATATAAACTAGGAAGTTGAGATGCTGGCAGAAGCATTTGTAGTCCCCCTTTGCCTTTAGCACTCGATTTCTAAATTGCTTCAATGCTTCAACTATGTCCATTCCTCAGGGAATTATTGTATTAGCAATGGCATGAGTCCAACTACCCAAACACTTCTCCATGTCTTTCCCGAATTCTGCATTTTCCAAGAACTCTTTGTTGGCATATGTGAAAGTAACCTGTAGTGTGAAAATTTATTTCATTTTCTTCTTTGATATGGTGTCTTGCTTGAACAAATTTTCTTTAACAAAAACCTTGAATTGAGATTTGATCTCTTGAATAGTGAATTTATCGTTTGAATTTTCTTTGAAGATTTGGCAATGTTTATCCAAGAAGGCAAATATGACACATGATTTAAAATATTCTCCTTTTTTGCAGCATATTCCTAATTTCTCCAATGGCTTGTTCCAGAACCTTTATTTTCCAGTCAATACGGAAAACCCATTGTTTGGAAAAATTACAATTTTGCATCATCAAAAACCTTACTTAGCAAAAGGATCTGTATATATGTCTCACTCATCACTCTAAGATCTTGAATGCAATCACTCCACAATTTCAATTCCCTATCCATACCACTAAGTTTTGTAGTGAATTTCAATTGAATCTTAGTGATTTTCTCATATGCGTTGAATGCTTCTTTAATGAAATTCATACATGTGATTATCAAGTCATCAACCATAGCTTCCATTGCCTTCCCATAGGTGGCGTGTTTGTGAATGTCTTTGATGGCTTGGACTTCATCACTGAACATGATAGCAGGAGGTGGGATGGAAGCTAGGGGAGTAGGATCAAGTACCTTATTTTATGCCAATAAGGATTTGGTGAAACTTGATAAAATCTGATTTTGCTCTTCTAACTGCTCTTGTGTCTGGCTTCCCTTTTTCAACTCTTTCAATCACTTTAGATACAATCTCCTTAAGATTATGCACCTCACTTTTAGGTTTTGATTCTCCAAGATGGATTCTTGTCAACTCCAGGTCACCCATTGATAAGTCTTTTTCATCTTTGTCAAACTTGGGTTTTGCAATTTCCATGAATTGCTGGCCTTGGGAGTCTAAAACTAATCTTTATGTGACTTTGGCCTTTTTAGCCAGAGGATGAGTAGTACCCAGAAGAGTTGGCATTGCATCAAACTTGGGAGAAAAAATACTTGAAGCAACCTTCCTTTTCTTACCTTCCAACAATGGTTACACCCAGGAAAATGAAGAACCAAAAGTAGAAGGAGAAATAGGTCCAAGTGCAGATGCACTCAAGGAACTTAAGGTTTGCACAACAACAACTTCCAACACAAAGGTATCAATTTGAGTGGTGGAAGGAGCTTCCTTGGAAGATTTTTCTATAGATTCTGCAACCATTTTCTTAGACTGATCTTCCTTCACACTGCTTTGTTCAGGTGTATTTTCCTCATGATTCTCTTGCTCTTTTCCTTGATTGTCATCGTCATCATCTAAGTCCACAATTGTTTCCTTTATTTCAACTTGCTTAGAGGAGGGCTCACTTTCTTGAATAACATCAACTTCCTTATCATCATTCTTGGCTTTCCCCTTTTTGGTGTATACCAAATTTGATGATTCAGGAGGAGAAGGAACATATTGTTCAAGTATCTTAGGAGCTAACACATGTATTTCTTTCTGTGGAGTAGGAGTATCTTGGGAAGTAGACTTGGATTTCCTTGCCCTGAACATCTTCATTTTTCTATCAAGCCAAATTCTAGTTCTTATTAGGAGAGGATTGTTGAGCTCTTTCAAATCATCTCTTTCCTTGACAGACAAATCAATGGTTTCAATAGGAGTGTGTTTGATTGATCTTTCATGCTCAAGAGACTATAGTTCTTCATCATCATCCTCCAATCCTTCAGAAACATCAAATATACCAAAATCTATAATTTTTTGCAGAGATAATCTTCCGTAGTACCTTATCCGAGCTTCATAATCATCAACACAATCTACCAAGTAGTCTTCAATATTAGGAAGATGCTGATAGCCCATTCTGAAATTGGAGGAAATGAACTCCTTAATGTCAAAGCAAGATCTGGGTTTATAATAGTGGAGAGTGAGAGGGAGAAATTGTCTTGTCAACATTATGAGCATCTAGGGCTGTCTTGGAAGTGTAGTTACCCAAGGTGATTGGGAACTAAATACCTATAATCTTCTTGTCCCTACATGTCCTATGTAATTTATCTAATTGCCTGCAGATCTCCACCAAGTCCATTTTATCATTGCAGTACATGGGAAGTTTTAGGGGTTGTCCCTCAAATCTAGCTAATCTTATATATGAAAACTTCTTGAATTGAGTGAAAAAGCTACCATAGACATTGATCAATTGTTTCACCTCATCATAAAATATTTTAGCTGTATCCCCTTCTAGTAATATGACAATATACATAGTGAATGCATCATTCACTCTCCTAAAATGATGATTACTGACTTTTGGGGTTAACTGTGGATGATACATATAAATAGGAACATCTTTCTTATCATCCATAGGGTAGAAAACCCAACCACTCTCTATAAGCTGCAATGGAGTACATCAGATAGGAGGTAATGTAGAAATTTTGAGTTCTCTGAACATTTGCCAATTTCTTAGTTAGGCTATCATAAATGATTCCTACCTAATTCAAGTTTTGCTTACCCTCACATATAATATTGATGTAGGGGCACATCTAATAGTGAAACTCATTGGTGGAGGGAATTCCCATTATCCTTGCCAGTAGAGTGATGACATCTGACAATTCCTCATGGAAATAAACTCTGAACATTGTCTTGGGCAACCTCGAGGGTCCCTTTCTTAGGGTTCTTGAACCAAGACTTGGCAACTCTGCTTTTGTATTTTTCACTGTCTTGATCGAAAAGAGCTTGTGCCTGGTCCTTGGTAAGAGTATTTGAATTTTTAACCATGGGAATTTTGAGAGCAATACAAATACAATCCTCATCAATTCGAGCCACCACTTGACCTTGAGGATCAACAATTTCCTTTGTTTCTGAGTAAAAATCTGGAACTGCAAGCTAATATCATGTCGGCACACTGAAATGTAATTGGAAAGCCCCTTGCCTCTAACGATCGCATTTTCTTTGATCAATTGATCCATATGAGTAGGGTTTTGATAATTGATTCAAGCCCAAAAATCATCATGGTTCAGGTGTTGAGCTTTACTATCACCAATGTTTGGTACAATCATCTCCAAGGAAGATAGGTGCTTGTGACCTTTAAAGTTGATCTTCATTATACAGTAGGAGTAGAAGATTACTCGTGAAATTTTTTCTTAGTTCCTTGATCAATACCTTGACGTTTCATGACTTCTCTTTGCACATGAAAAATTGAAAACAATGGAACAAGACTCGACCACGACTATGAATAGTTCAGAGGAGGGAAGCTCGAACGGTCAATAGCAAATGAGAGTGAGGTGGTAAAAATGATCAATTACCCGAGTATTTATATGCATTTAAACTTAAGTAGGTCGGTGTGGTGAAATAAATGAGGTAATTAATGCTCCATGCCGACGTTAAAACAATAAAAATTAGGTAAGGCGGAACAAAAAGTGCACAACTGTCCCATGGGGACATCGGAGACATTTGGGACGCGTAGAGTTGAAAAACCTGATTTGCGGTGAAAGAAAAAAAAACTAGCACAATTGTCCCAAGGGACATCGGGACAACCGAGACACGTGGAGCCGAAATAGCTACATTGAGGTGGAATAAAAAAAAGAGGACTTGCGTTGAAATGACGGGTCACAGCGACAATCAGGACACGTTGGGACATAAAAAAGCCAAAAAAACCCGCAACATAATGAAAAAACAGATAAGTCAGAAAGAATCGACACCGACCGCCCCCTCAGGACATTGGGACACCAGTTTCTCTGAAAAGCTGAAAAGACAGACAACAAAGGAAAATCAAGATCAATCGGTAAAAGCAAAAAATCAGAGAACAGACGGCCTAGAGGAACTTGGGATATGAGGGATAGAAAAAGGTGAAATACTTGCAAAACACTGAAAAAAGCCACAAAAATCAAAATTTTGAAAAATGACTAACTGTTTAGAACTAGCTCTTTCTTAGGAGACCTTTACAAGGGTATTTTTACAGTCACCTACTTCAAAAAATTTAAAATTGGAGAGGAAAATTCACAGCATTTGGGGAGGCGACAATATGCAACAAGTTGATATGCGAGAGCTTGCCCTTTGATCACTTTCTTATTGAAAAATTCAATATCAAAATCATTGAGGAGAACAACCCAGCTAGACATTTGACCTGTTAGAACTGGAATCGATAGTAGATATTTAAGAGGATATACTTTAGCACAGAGCTTAGTTGTATGATTGAGCAAGTAGTGACACAACTTGTGAAATGTGAATGCTACTTCCAAACATGCTTTTTTAACTCGTGAATACTATATTTCATGAGCTACAAGAGTTTTACTAAGATAATAAACTACTTGCTCATTCCCTTTGTCATTGTGTTACGCAAGCAACACCCCTATGACATGTTTTGTAGTTGACGTATAAAGAGGCATGGGCTTCTCATGAATAGGTGACATTAGCACCAACGAAGTTGATAAATATTATTTTAACTTGGCGAATGAATCTTGACATTCCTAGGTCTATTTGAACTAGACATATTTCCTGAGCACTTGATTAAAATGGTGATATTTATCTACTAGCTGAGAGATGAAACGCTGAATAGACTGAATTTTTACCTCGGATTCCTCGTAGCTGAAAAATATTTTTTGGGGGAGGCATCTCAATAATTACTTTGACTTTGGTGGGGTCAAATTCTATTCCCCTTTACGAGACAATGAATCCCAAGAGCTTTCCTGAAGTAACAATAAGTGCACATTTCATAGGGTTAATGTATACCTTATACTCCTGCAATCGCTCAAATATGCATCATAAAATGGTTAGATGATCTATTCTAGTTTTTGATTTAGTAAGGATGTAATCGACATAGTCTTCCATGATGTCATGAAGAAAATCATGGAAGATGACCGTCATTGTGCGTTGATAGGTTGCTCTTGCATTTTTAAGGCCAAAAGTCACGACCTTATAACAAAATGTGTCCTAGTGTATTGTAAATGTTGTTTTATGTTGGTCTGCTTCTGTAATTTGAATATGATTATAAACCAAAAAGTTATCCATTAGAGATAACATTTCATGGCCAGTTGTAGAGTCTACAATCATGTCAATGTTGGGTAAGGGAAAATTTTCCTTCGGAGAAACCTTGTTGATATCATGGATGATGTATTTTTTACTATGAGTACCATATTAGATATTCATTCTGAGTAGTCTATTGATATGATGGAGCTAGTGTTGGAGCTAAAATGTGCACACATGCCCAAATCATAGACAATTTAGGATTTGAGACAACATGGGGGTTGTCTCCAAGTTGCGAGGCTCGAATTGAGATAGACCTTCGAAGAAGGCAAACTTCCTCTACTTACTCCTAATGCTAAACTACTCCTAGGAATTAAAATGCAACTATCTAGCTCTACTCTAACTTTCCAAGGGACCAGGGTGAGAAGGAGATGCATAAAACATAAACCTAAACTAGAGAAGGTGATAACACCAAAGATAAGGGGATGAATACTTTAGCAAAAGGGAAATTGGAAGAAAACAATGATGAAGAGGGCCGAAATAAGCCATAGATCAAAAATATTTCAAAGGTTCCAGTTCCACGATGTGTAATGAACATAAACTTTGAAACAATGCATGCAACAAACCTGTAAGTAAATGAGAGGCAAGAGAGTGTAATAAGAACAATAGCTAAGGCCAAAATGAGCCAAAAAACCAGAGATTTATTGCTTAAAGATCATGCACAGATCATCACAATACAGGAGGAAGATGCAAAACATTTACAAAACTCGAGCCCAAGGCATGCGACCCTTAGAATGCTTGTGCAACACAAAATGATGCCCATGCATTCCCAAAGTATCCAACATTAAAACTAAGGCATCACTTTACAATATATATAAATTTGGAGAAGAGAAAAAAGGAAAGAAGAGAGGGAAATTTGAATTCCCTATTACCCACCAACTGACCACCCTCCATTCAATTCTCTAGGAAGATCTGATACCTCATATAAAAAACTTCCCCATGCCACTTTCCTTATTGAAGAGCGAGCGATGCCCATACTGCATTTAATTATGGTGGTTGAGCCATTTGGAACAACTCCTTTGTGTGTTGGAGACGTCTTTCTTCACTTCAGCCACCTACTGCCATTTAATCCATGAAATCTGATTTCCTTGGAATAGAGAAGGCTAAGATTCCTTCAAATAATATCAAATTTGTAAAGATCTGATCAAATCCGAATTCATGATTCATTTAGTAATCTGCGGAAAACTATTGTTTTCCTTCAATACACGGATTTCTTCTTTCAGTCTTGTGTGGCTTTTGGCTTCCTGCGGTTCTCTCCTTATGTTCCGTGGATATTACTAACTTTTCTACTTTATTTCATGGCATTACAACGATGTGGCCTCATGTTGACTTCCGCGGATCTACCTATTCTTTACCCCGCAACTTTTGTATTCACTTTGATCTACAGATTTTCTGTCCTTCGCGGCCTTTCAAGACTTTAGAGGTCCTTTTCCCTCACTTCCGCATGAATCTTACTCCTGTATGTTCACTCCCATTGTCCTTCCAAATACCTCAATACACATCATTTAAATACTTTACCGCGGCCAATTAATCCAAGTCCATGGCAAACCAAGTTGCTCTATTTTGTACAAGGGGTGAAAAAATAGACAACATTTTTGGTGACTCATAGGAGCCATTTTCCTGCATAGATGAGATGATCAGTAGCCTTAGGCACATCCATTGGGCATGGAGTCAGCTTGAAATTCCCTGAAATATGATTTAGGTTGGATTCCTAATTCTGTAGCATTTGATTTTCTAAGAGTGATTGCAACTAATCCTTGATATTTTGAACCTCCTTCCTTCTGCAGTCATATTGAGAAACATGATGAAACAGTGCACAAGGACCATCTTCAAGCAAGCAAAATTGTGCAAAGCACTTAGGGAAAGAAACCTACACTACCAACAATGCAATGTGATGAAAGCACTTGGAGGAATTGAAATTCTAATCTACTATATACAAGATGCATGAAAAAATCTGAATGAGAAAGGTTTGAGATGAATCCCATTGAACTGGGATTTGAAACATGTTCCCATCAAGATCAGACAATCTCAAATGAGTTAGCCACCTTGCAAGCGAGTGATGATATATGGTTCCACTCCAAATAACATCAAATTTGGAGTGTCTCCCTGGTTTAGCTCGACTTGCATGTTCCACTTCAAAAACAAGATCTCCAACCTTGAATGTTTGATCTCTAGATTTTCTTGTCAAACCACTGCTTGGTTAATGCCTGATGTTGTTCCATCCTGACCATGGTGGACATTATCTGTTTTCCTCTAGCTATCATCAATTCCTGCCATTCAGATTTCCCTTTGATCTTCACCTTCAAATTCTAGCTGTCTGAGCTAACTCCAATGAAGGAAGCTCAAATGACAATGGCAATCTTGCCTCTTGTACCATATACCATTTTATAGGGAGACAGTGGCAATTGCCTACTTTGTTTGTTATCTTGTCCGCCCAAAGAGGCTTTGTTACCTTTGTGTGCCACTGTCTTTGATTGATGTCCATTGTCCTCTTCATGATTCTGATCAAGTTCTTATTAGTAGACTCTACCAATCCATTACCTTGGGGGTAATAATTGGAAGAAGTTTTCAAATAAATCCCAAGTCCCAAAGCCCAATTAGAAATATTGGATCCCAGAAAAGCTTTAGCATTATCAGAAATGATGGTTTGAGGGACACCAAACCTTGTAATAATTTCTTCAAGAAATTCCAGGATGATTGATTCAGTGGCTTCCTTTAATGGTGTGGCCTCGATCCACCTGGTGAAATAGTCTGTCACTGTGAGTACCCATTTGTGACCTGCACTAGATGGTGGATTGATCATACCAATGAAGTCGAGACCCCATTGTGCTAACGACTGATTTGTTTGAATTGTATGAAGTGGCAGGGTTGCCAATCTTTTCTTTCCAGTGAAGAGCGTACACATTCTTTACATTTCCTAACCCACTTGTGAGCATCCATGAACAACATAGGCCAAAAATATCCTACTTTTATGATCTTTATGGCTGTAGCTTTATCAGAGAAATGTCCACTTGAGAATCCATCATGGAACTCAGTCAAGACCCTGTCATATTGTTCACCTTCAATGCACCTTAGCAGTAATCCATTGATTTCCTTTTGAATATGGTGTCATTAACTAATGCATAAGGAATAGATCACAACCTCAGATGTCTTCTCTTCACTTTATTCAAACCAAGAGGGTATGCACTTGTAGACAAAAACTTTGACATATCAGCAATCCAACTGTGATCATTGAATACATTCCTTTCATCTTGTTTCCATTCAACATCATGTCACAACTCATCATTTGAGGGTACTTTCATTCATGAGGGTGGTCTCTTGAGGTTCTGTAACATCTAGAGCCAATTGTTCACAAAGTGATCTTCCTCTTACCAATTTTGTGGCCTTAATGGTCACATCATATTCCATGATTTTAATTACCCATCCAACTCGTTTCTTGTTGATTTCTGCTCCCATGATGAAGTCTCTAGCACTGGAATGTGAACCAAAACCTTTATGCATCTAGCAACAATCATGCTTTTGAATTTCTTTAAGGCTCTCATGATGGCAAACATCTGTTTTTCAATATGACTATACTTGAGCTCATAATCCTTCAATGTTTGGCTAAAAAATTCCACCGGCTGCTCCATTACTTGATCATTCAACTATGTCAAAACCGCGGCTATACTGGATTCCACCCCATGAGCATAAATAATGAAATCTTTGGTGTAATCTCTATTAATCAATGTTGGGGCTTGAGCAATCTCTTGTTTTATACTTTCAAATTTTCCTTTCCCTTCTGCGGTCCATTTGAATGTTGCACCCTTCTTGAGGATGAGGAGTGATACATATTACCAAACCTACAAAGTTAGGAATGGAAGCGCCTAACGAAGTTTATCTTTACCAAGGAATGACTATAAATGCCTTCTTGTGAGCTGGCAAGGAAAGAGCCATGAAATAGCTAAAATTCTTTCTAGATTAATGACAATGCCTTCTCTTGAGATAATATACCCCGAATAGCTTACCCCTAGGAATTGCAAAAGTTACACTTCTTAGGGTAAATGGAGAGACACATTAAATTCCCTGCATATTTTAAATACATTCTACAGGTGCTTCATGTGATCGGTACGCTCTATTTGGAGAAAACAATGATATCATATAGGTAGACCAAGATGAACTGATTGACTGATATCCTTTGAAGGAAATATCCATTTCTCTTTGGAAGGTGGCACCTGCATTTGATAGAGCCAAAATGCATATTTTGATAAGAAACATGTTCTCCATTTGGTGGTGAACATGGTTTTATATTGATCCTCTTCTTTCACTTTGATTTGGTTAAAACCAGAATAGCCATCGAGCATGGAGAACCTCTCTTCTCCTCCAAGTATAATACTTAATTGGAAAAATTATTTTGGCCTCAATGAGTTTGGAGAGATCCTTTCTCATGAGGGGTTCAATCTTGGGGTTGATTGGCAAATTAGCTTGATATTAGGTTCAAGATCAATGGAATGCTGAACTATATTTGGATTGAATTCTTCTAAGTCTTCATAGTCCCATGAAAATACATCACTGAACTTCTTATATAAGGAAACAAATTTTTTCTTTTCATTTTCATCGCATACCTTCCCAAGTAGAAGTTCCTTTCCTGGAACAATTGGAACTTGTTGACAATCTTCTTACTTTTCCACCATGTTTTTTTCCACTCCTTTGAACTCATCATCTGGACTGAAAATTTGCTCCAGCGTGACTAATCCCTTTGGCAACTTATTTTTTCTTATTTGAATAATCTGATCCCCATATATGTAGTGCCCGACAAAAAAAAGCAAATTCTAAAATAAATTAAAAACTATAGATGCTTAGTGTAGCTGGGTAGAATTGACACGCTTGTGGGTGATTGGAAGGATTCACTTTGTCGATGGAGCTGGTAGCCTGCAACATGTCATTTTATTTAGAAAATTATTCAAGTAATTTATTGTCTCCAGCTGGTTTCCACGTTGAAACCCAAACTCTAGTTAAAAACAAAAGAAAAAGGACAAAGAAAGGTGGAGTTGCGTGGGCAGGTAGGCCTGTCATTTTCCTCTCTCAATAATTCATGAACTTTATTTATGACCCCCAACTACTTCTCCACGCTGAAAACAAGTTAACTTTAAAAACATTGGAGGCCTACGCACTCACCTAATTAAATAAAGCAATTCTCTCTCCCATGTTGCATCCTCTTTTTTCTATTTACAAATTGTTGATTTGAATCTGTATCTTTGTTCAACGGAGCTCTTACCCATGGCCGTCCCAAAATATTTCACCATTTCTACACATGGAATAGCTCATGTGCCCTTTCCCAACATCCTCCCAGCCTGTGTCAAAAAGGTGTGCACTGGAACAGGGTAGGGGCGTCTAGCAAGGCACACAAATAGAAGAAGTTTGTCATATGATGTAGTTGGAAGTGCTCTGGTATATAGGCATACAAAATGTGGAACCTTACACATGGAAAGTGAACTGATTGACAGAGTTCCTCAAAGAAATGACTTGCACCAAATTAGAGGTTTTGTTAGATTTTATAGTTGTAGGTGTCGTCGTAAATATGGATGCAAAAAAAATTAGAACTATAATGATAATAGGAGATGTAGAAATGGGTTGTTGAAAAGGCCTTGGAACCCTACAAACATTTGATTTGGCAGGCATTAAAGTTGAAGGCTAAAATTCTTGCCCTCATATTCCTAGCACGTGGCCATGACAAAGTGGGATTGTTGGGATTGTGTTTGGGAGCCTCCTTCAGCTCGTCCCCCTCTACTTGATGTGGTTAGCCCAGAATTTGTAGTGGAAGGCATTGCCATTATGGATGCCTAACTGGGTTGTGATCTATCTATCAAGTGCTTTAAGAGATGTGGTGGCATGGATTTTTTCCTAACCATGTAAGATTATTCGTGGTTTGTTTTTGGCAGAAGCTTATAGTTTCTATGGAGGGGTTTCTTGTATTGGTGTGAATAAATCTTGTGGCATTACATCTACAATAAGCATGTATGCAAGTATGTATGGATTTCTTAGTCATGTTGGCTATCCGGAGGGAGCTCCAAACATTATCATCAAACACCATTAAACATGTATTGGGCATTCTGAGTTTATATTCTTGGTTATTGAAGATCACATAAGAATGCAAGGACTATACTAACTTCTTTGAGGGGCTCTAAAATCTTATTATCGGCATACCATTTAAACTTGTGTGGTTTTAGTAATGGTTATGTGCAAAATGGGATCGTTGGAAAATACTTTGAGGATTTCAAGCAAAGATGAAATGGTAAAATTGTGGATGCTCATGAATGGTTCGACAAAATGCTTGAGTGAGATGCTGAACCGAATCCCGCGGTTTTGATTGACTTCATTCCTAGGCATGGTTTATCTCTCCTCATCTCTCATAATTCCTGTTCTTTAGTTTTTCTTTTGCAATGGACTAAAATTTTAAACTGAAGGGTTTTTGTATAATTGACTGTATTAAATAAACTTGTTTTAAAATAATAAAACGTTATATCTTAACTTATAAAATCTAATATTCCTTGGTAGACATTGAATTTAAACCCTCACTTCATGATGATGTAGAAAACGTCCCAACCAAACTAGATTTCTACAGTACTTCTTTCTATTTACAAGTTGAAGTTGACTTCCCTATTAATAGGTTGAGCATTTCCTAGTTTAAATTGATACATTTGTGATTTTCGGAGACTGCAAAGTAACTTTCGTAACTTCGGAAAGGGGATGTTAATATTATTTCGTGTACCTTGTTATGTGAGGAGTCACCTCAGTCTTTGGATGGACCCCAAATGAACATTTGTGACCTTTTGACACCATTATAGGAGTCATGTTACACTGTTTTGTAGCGGTAGGAAACTACTAAATCTAAAAAGTTTGCTTTCATTTCAAAGCGCCATTTGAAACCTAAATAGAGAAATTATTATCCGTATTTGCAAACCTCTAGTGTGTTTACTAGACAATTGCATGGAACATTCAGTTTAGGGAAAAACACTTTTCTGTATAGTTTGGAAAAGCATTATGCTAGGCCTGTGATTGTAGTTTGACTAGGTAAGCTAGACCAATTAGGACTGGTGGCTTCATAAATCATGTCGCCGTTTGAAAACAATTTTCTAGTTCGGAGTTCCATCGACTCTGATGAATTAACCATAAATGGCGGAACGTGTAGGAATTTTATCATGGCACGTACATCCATCAAATGTTAGTTTTGGATGTGGTTTATTGAGCGATTGAGCTAACTTTTAAGCATTTGCAACTAGGCCAATTATGACCGATGGGCCCAGAAAACCAGCCACCAATCGTAAACTGTTTACTAGTTCCTAATTCCTTCAATTCCTATGAACTCTTGATATATTAGTGGACAGGTAGAAAATTTAACCATGGTGTGTTTGCTCATCAAAAGACAACGTTTGAAATTGGATTCTAAGCCTTTGACCTTGTTTGAACGTTTTTGTAGCTAGCAGAAAAATGTATAAATAAAGCTGTAGGACCCCTTTCGGGTTGCCAAACCACCATGGAAACTTTTGACACATGTAAATAGTGTTTGAAAACTCTATAGTGTAACTTGTTGTGTGAAATAGAACTTTTGACAAAATGGTGTTTCTCTCTCTTCCTTTCTCTTTCTCTTTCCTTGGTTACGAAGTGAAGTGAAATGAAATGAACTCAATACATGTTTCTACACCTTTTCTTTCGAATGCAAATTTTAATTATTATTACATGTAAATGGGAAACTAAATACTTTAATTATGCTAGATCTAGGTGGATGCCATGCCAACGATTTATCGCTGATTTCATGCTCACATAGTTTTGCAGGATACATGAAAGATGGTGAAAAGGGCGATGTAATTCATTATTTATTATGTAATTTTTATAGGTCATTGTAAAATGAATATATGTATAATGTAGTCTCATGCTACAGAAATGTTATATTTGAAATTTGTTAATATGTATGGGATGCTAGTTTTAGGGATATCTTAGGAAATTTGCATTTAATCACAGGTTCAATTTGATTCATAGTTGCGTATGGTAAAAAGGGTTTGATACACATATAGTAAATGAATTTGAAGTTAATACATTACGGGGCATTTTTCAGTGTTCAATAAATGATTAATTATTTATGGTGTTATATTCTTACCTTGTAAATGTAATAAATAGATCTAATCGAAACACTCAACCCTAATATAAGATCTGTGCATAACTTGTCTTAATGTGTGTGATCCTTTGTAGCATAGAGAAAAAATGAAACCGTAGAATGAGCTTAAATTTTTTCACTCGATGGAACCTCCTAGGTTAAGCAAATAAAACCCCTAGTTGGAGTTTACCATAATAGTCGTTATGTTTAGCGACATTGTTGTGAACCCATCTTTTAGGAATGACATGGTCCAACATTATCTGGAGTATGTGGTTTCCTTCTAGTTTTTAGTAATCGCGAGGAGAATGTCCTCTCTTCAGGCCCGACACCGTGTTGAGTGGTCAAGACCGCCTTGGAAGTCACCTTATGAGTCCTTGTTCGAAGCAACGACTATGCAGTGTAACCTTATCATCTATGGGTTAACTAGAGCTAATACTCCTTTAGTATCCTTTTTGGATTGCCAGGTCTTATGAGATTAGATCTAGAAATTAACTTCATCAGCGAATGAAGTCCCTGTTGGATCTAGATGACATAAATGGAGATAGTGAAATACTTGTTCTAGGTCTTAAACTCTTGTTAATGAACTCCTTAGTTCCTCTCCGTTAAATGTGTTACCTTGGTTTCTATCAACATATCACCTTGGTCTTTTCTTGAAGGTGGTTTAGCATAAATATGTCCTCTTTCCTTAAACTCATATATAGTTGAGGCGTTGATCATTAGGTGCAGTTGGAATTAAACCAAACCTTCATTGATTAGGAGGTTAACTTGTGATTCACGTGTAGTTATAATGCTTCTAATTATATACTTATTCAAAATGGTAAATAAGTACTTTCGTAACTCTTTATGTTATAAAGTGACACAAAAAAAAAGAGACCGAACAAACATTATAAATGAAATGAGAAACAATATTTTGTGTGATAATGGTGTAGGAACAAAAATTCACTTGAAGTCCTTGTTGTAAAAAAATCATAGCACCCCAAAATGGCCTCGGATCTGGGTGGGGCATTTGGTGTGATTGCACAACATGGGACCATCTCTCAAGCTGTGGGACTTGCGGACTTGAGATGAACCTCTGGAGAAAGACAAATTCTTCTTCCTAATCTACCTGCTACAAGCTACTCTAGTGCAGGAAAAACTAATCTAATCCTAATCTAACCATTCCAAGGAGACAGGGAGAGAGAGAAATGCATAAAAACAAAGCCTACACTAAGTGGTGATACACCAGCAAAGGAAGTGGTTGAATCACAGATCTGACTTCCTGAAGTGGAGAGAGGTGTGCAATAGAGGAGAGGGGGGATAGAATGCATCACATGGACTAGAGATAGATTTCACACGAAACACCACTTCAAAACCCATTAACCATAGCTCTTAGAACCTGCAACAAACATCAAAGTATGCACAGTATACCCTGCAACGATGAGAGGTAAGAAGAGACAACGAAATAAGAAAAATGATGGGAAAGATGCATCACAAAACAGATTTTATCGCTCCAAAATGTTACATGGTACATCATCAGTGGGCAAGAGGTAATAAAACACCATTACAAAGCCATGGTAGGAGGCTTAGAATCCGCATTCTACCCTAAGGAAGAATGAGACACAGGGGGGTAGAGAAAGAAACAACTGACCAACCACTTGAATATTCCCCTTCATTAGAATATATAGGAACAATGAGAGAGAGAGGAGGGAAGAATTTGAATCTAGCTTCTAACCACCCTTGAGATATGCATTGAATCCATCTACCAAAAGTGAAGAGTCTTGCATAAATCAATGCCCCCTCTTAAATGCCCCCCGTACAATCTTTCGATTTTCGTTCCTTATGTCTGCTTGGCATGCTAAGGAATAAGAACGGCAGATAAAAAAAAATCTTAATCATGGTAGTTGAAGAAATGGGAGATTCTGCATTAATGTCCTAGAAGACATTTTCCTATTTTTCACCTACTAAATCCTGTTAAGAATGATATTTTATGTTTCCATGGCACTAGAGGGTGTCGAGACATTTCCAAAGAGTCCTTCTCCCACCCAAAACTCGAGTTTCTAGTTGAAATATATGGCCATGTCTGAAGTTTCGAGTCACAAGAGCTGCATAATATATAAAGAGATTCTTTCTATACATGGTCCACGTGGCGGCCTCACACATCTTGGAGATTCGGACCCCTTCCTCTAAGCTCTTAAAATCATTTTGCCAGACTGAAACATGGCGGCTTCCATGCAGGCTCCTTGGGATCTTTTGTATTTTTCCAAAGTCTCCTTGTGTTGGCGGAGGCCAAAAGTCTGACCCTAGACACATGGAGGCTTGGCACTTGTTTGGAAGTCTCCCTTTTGGATTTAACCTTTGAAGTAGAGCGGACGTGTCACGTGGAGGCCTCCACAAGCTTTTGGACTCTTCAACAGTTGACCTTACCTTTTGAGACTCTGACCACGTGGTGGGTTGGTGCATTGTTTGGGGGCTGCATTTTGGGTCACGCATTTGCAGTTGAACTCGAAGACTTTGACACCTGGCATTCATTCCTTATCTTTTTGCTAGCCTCTAGTGTGCTTTGACACTAAGTCCCTTCTCCTTGGTAGGACAATATGTCTATTCCGGGACACGTAGAGCCCTCGCTACTAATATTGTGGGACTAGATTTGAAGTCTCACTTTAGAGGTGTGCCATTTGGACATGTGGAAGCTGTCACCACTTCTTTGATACTTTCTTGATTGCACGGGGTCGAATCTGATCCCTTTTTCGAACCTGGGACATGTGGAAGCTCTGCTCACATTGTAGTGTCCCTCTGTTTCCTGAATTGTAGGACCTTGAAGTTGCGCTGAGTTGACGTTTTGTTTCTTATGTGTGGAGTCATGGCTGACCAACTTTACACTAGGTGGAAAGACTTCCCCGGGCCTGCGGATCCACAACTTTGTGACTTTGTACTTGGCGAAAAATGTAAACTACACAAAGCTCGCGGGCTTGCGTGCCTAAATCTTGAAAAATACATTCATTCACCTACAATGTTCAAAAGTTCCAAAATTTTCATCCTCAGATCCGCTGGAATCTCGGCATTCACACTATGGGAATAAGAGGCTCATCTGTGGTCACGCATATTCATCATTTCCCAAGAAGTCAACGAATTTTCAATGTCGGCTCTATTAAATTTTCACTTAGCAATTCATACATCCGTCTAGCGCTCGTGGGCCCATTCGATCAAAAATTGTGCCTTTTGTGAATCAAGTGTCATAATGAAATCTATATTTCTCACTAGCACAAGCATACTTCACAGTTATAACTTGTTATATTGGTGAAGAGTCATCCACATACAATCGCTTCACAAGAGATTGGCAAAATATCTGGGTACTTCACTCCAGGCACTGCCATCCAGCTTATATGCAAGGTATGTAGGAAGACATGAAGGAAAGATCTGGTTTACATTTCTGGAAATTGTTTGTTTTCTTCCTATTTGATGGAAATGCTTTCAAGGGACCTTAATTTACATAGAAAACCTACATAAACAATTCAAATTGAAGCACAATGCAAGGGGGAATCCGGTTTTGAGTTGACTATGGAAATGCGCTCTGGATTCTTATTTTGGTTAGGGTTTCTTACTTTCGAACTTGACGTTCTGCATTGCCTTCTTAGGCTCTACGAGATATTAATACATTATTTTTTTAGGGTTTCCTTCCCATTGAGCACCCCTATATAATGGTCATTTGAGCTTCTTTAGAGCCCAGTAAATTTCAACGATAAAATAGGAGATAGTAGAGCTTTGAGAAATGACTTAACCGCATGTGAAACTAAGATTGATACTAGAATTTCGTGCCGATAGGTACTTGCACAAGGTAATGTTTCTCCTCCTAATATGGTTTTACCTATTCCTGAAGTTTAATTTGCTTGTATCTGAGAAACTGGAAAAATTCTGTCTCATTGGGTGTTTTTTGGTCTTATCCCCTCTGGAAAACATGCTCAAATCCTCGGTTAACATGACCTGGGATCCTCATGAGGGTCCATCTTGAAAGTCAATCTAATCATATGACTAGCAAGGATTCTTCCTTTTTTGCTTCTTTGAACCAGAGTCAATTCCCCCAACTATTGTAAGTAATTGAAAATCCACCTAGTATGTCTACATTATGTAAGTTACTGGAGATGTCTCCATAAGGGATAACCAGAATACTTTGAATGGTTGAACAATAAGTTGAATGTGACCATGACTTACAGAATATGCTATGTGAAAAATGGGTAGAATCATCCTTTTCTAACCCTGTGCCTGGAATGCTCATTTCTTGCATCAGATTGCTAATCATGGAAATCATGCGTTGTGTGGTTTACGTTAAACCTTGAGTCCCATTTCTTGTGGTTGAGTCATTGCTCATAAGCGTGTCATACATCAAGGTAGATCTTTCATTCAGATCATGTAAATAATGTTGTCATAAATCCATATGGGTCGATGACTTACACAAGTGCTCCCATGCGTTATGGATTCTGTAAATCAACTTTCCTAACACTTTGCTTCCGCTGTGTAGTGAGCAATCTCATTCATAAGATCAAAGATTATCCCTTGTACATTACTGTTGCAATCACCTAGTGTGTCCATAAAAAGTGGGCGTCTGAACCAACCAAACTTCTTGCACAGGAGGAAGGTTGGAAGATAGCAGATGGCGGAAAAACAAGAATAAAAACCAACAATCCAAGGCCTGTGGATTGCACAATAGTTAGTGTGAGCGAGCTGTTAAGGATACATAGCCCAGTAAGCTAAGGAGCCAACTGTTAATGCTAGATGGAACCTTGAAATGGTGTTTCCTATTGGAGGAATCGAATTGGAAGATCTGGCACCAGGAAGTAGTTGCACTCCAACGGAATCGTGATAGCTCCAGCGTAATTGCAAGAAAGAAGCTTCAGATCAGTAATGGAAGAACTTGCTCAATCAGAAACAAAGCTTACAACATAGAGGAAAGACATCGGAGTGTCTTGGCATACTCATAAATGAATAGTAAAGGGGTACATATAGGGTGCTGAGTAACCCTAGTGCATGACACACATGAAACCCTAAACCTAACCCATGTGAGATTACCCTCCAATATGAGAGGAGGACACATAGGATAACTCACACTAACACCCCCCCTTCATTGAAGCTGGGGTAGCGGATAATGATGAGTCAGATGGAAAGAGGAAGACACTCCTAAACAACTAAGAAAGATGTGTCAATGGGGCCCAGAAACTAAATGTGCCTGATAAGGTGCCCATATACAAACTGAACAATCTTCCTAGAAGAAGAAGAAGAAAAATGGGTCCCGACATAAAGCCTCGATGAGGTACCCATGTACAAAATAAGTCCCAAGGAGTGAAGGAAAACCTAGTGGGAAAAACATCCACCACAAGAGAACAAAAAAAATCTCTAATCTAAGAAAGATGCCAAAGATGGGTCCTGGCCATAGACTAGCCTGTAAAGGTACCCATGTACAAAGGGGCAATCTCTCAGAAAGATGAAAAAGAGAGAAGATGAGGGAGATGAGATGGATGCGGAAGATGCCATGGATGGATCTGAACTTTGCAACTCTAAGAAGTCTCCCAGAAGAATGTTGATGATGAGATCCTCTGCCTCTGGACTGAAGAAGAGCCATCTGCACCATACTGTGTGTTTGCCCTTAGGAAGGACATAAAAGATGTGCTGGAAATCTACCCACTCCACGAAGGAAACTGAAGGCAGTAGCATGAAGAACTCTGAGTCTGGTCCACGAAAGTGTGACATAGGTCTAGAAAGTGAGTGCAAAGGAGCCGAGGGTAATGTCACGAGTGCAGAACTGTCAGAGTATGAAGGGTGAACACCGGTAGAAAGGGTTTCCAACTGATGTGAAGGCAATAAAACATCCCCCACGACAGAAAATGGATCCACAAACAAGGGTGGATTAATGAAAGTCTCCGGTAAAGTGGAAGTGGCAAGAGTCCCAGAAGGGGCACTCCCAACAATGGAGATGATGAACTCCTCTGAAATACCTGTAGATGGATGAAGAACCTGTAGTACATCACAAGTGTGCTCTGTGAAAAGACGACTAAGGTCAGGCTAGATACTCGTCCCAATGAGGGGGCTCAATAAATAGAAGAGCGATGTCAGATATGTATGATTCATCCAAGGAAGGTTGAGGAGTAAAATGGGCCTCAAACACTAAAGGTGGAAAAGAGGCGGGTGTGATGACTGTATGATATTGTATAAGAGACTGCTCAATATATGATGAGATGTGGGATGTGTCAACACTCTCTGGAATAGTGAGAGGAGGAGAAGATTCCTCTGTAGTACTCTCGTCATCAGAACTGGGTGCACAATCCTTGTCATCAGAAGTAGAACCAAGCGAGTTTGTGTCAGTGGAACTATCATCACACGAAAAAATAGAGGAGACAACTAAATCAACTGTAACAACAATGGCGGCAGTATGTGAAGGGTCTCCATAGAGGGACTGAAGAATGCTCCAGACGCGGTGGGGTGGATCTGAGTCTGCCACGTGAACCCATTGAGATGTAGAGACATGCATCATCATGTGACCAAAAACACGGTCACAATTGTTGAGAAAATCATTAAGATGACGATGATCAGTGGGTGCAGGAACTGGCCCAAGCAAGAAGTGAGAAAGACCCTTGCAGGCGAAGTAATGTTCCATAGAAGCACGCCAAGCTTAATAGTTCTCTCTCCCACTAAGAATTGGCAGAGGTTGTAAGGTGATCCTACGACGCTCAAGTCTGGAAAGAGCACCCTCCATGATGCGGAATCAAAAAGTGCAAGATGCACAAATGCAAGACGTCAGACTCGGCCGATAATGCGTCTGCATGTAATACAACACCTAGGACAATATAGAAACCACCCCTACTTTCAGCACTTTAGAGTTTAGTGCGTTGATTACAATCGGGTCCGTGCATGCGGTTTGAAACACTTGGTAACTCGTCTTGCAATTAGCGTAATAACGCATAAGAGAGGAGACCACAATAGTGTTTCGTGGAGCGCAACAAATAGGACACTGTAAACAAGCACAAGCCAAAAACAAGAAAGGAGGTGAAAGCCAACCCTGGTGGTGAGAAAAAATTTCTCACGTCGTAAAAGGAAACCCCCTTGCTGCAGACTGTGGCAGACGTGCTCACTAGTCGCAAGCAATAATAAGGGTGAAATACAAGGTTTTAAATGAACTCAAGGAGTTCAGAGAATCTTCAGAACACCGGAAAAAAGCTTGGAAGGAGAAAGGTGCTCAGAGTGATGTTGCACACTTGAGTGCACGATTAGAGAAAAAAATGCCAATAATGCCTAAATTTTACCATTTAGAAACGCCTAATTTTGCTATTTTGAGAGCTATTGGAGTTTTAAAGGAACAATAAAAAGGTTATTGAAAGACGAGTTTTTAATTTACTATAACTCGAAAATGAGATAGGTTATTTTGTAATTAATAAAAAAATAGATTTAATCAAATTAAATCTAATTAATTACAAAACTAATTAAGATCTAAAAAATTATTAAATCCTAATTAAATATTTAAATAAGATCTATTAAATTAAATTTAATTTAGATCTATTAAAGAAAAATATTTGTTTAAAAAAAAACTTACCATAAGTATTTGTTTAAAAGCACATGTAAAAAAGGATATGTTTTTAAAAACTTACTAAAATGCAAAGGATTTGAAGCTTTTTTTTTTAAAAAAAAGAAAGTTTGCTTTTTGTGTAAGGATTTAAAAAAGCTTTTGAATAAATAGAAACTTAAAAACTTACCACGTATGGTTTTAGAAACTTTATAAAAAATGCCTTTTTTAAAAAACTTACAAGTTTATGAAACGGGAGTAATGCTTTTTAAAACGTACCAAAAAAAAACACGTGTTAAAAAAAGCAAAGGTAATGTTGTTTGTGCATAGTTTGGTTTTTTTTTTGTTTGATATTTTTAGTTGTTGCTGTTGCGTGGAAGGCCGAAGGGAGCAGCGGCAGGCCGGTGACAGCAGGGCAGGTCGGTGTGGTGGACAGCAAGGGTCCCGACAACCAAAAGAAAACACAGGCCTAGCCAAAAAAAATGCAGCAGAGTTTTGAATATTGGTCCAGCCAAAAAAAAACACGATAGAGGTTGATTGTTGGTCCAGCCAAAAGAAAAAATGGCAGGGTTTGATTGTTGGTCCAGCCAAAAGAAAAAAAAAACAAGCCAAACAATGCGGCCACTTAGGACAACAAAACAAGCCAAAGCAAATACAATCCAAAAAACACAGATTTCCAAAAAAACACAGATTTCCAAAAAAAAAAAAAAATTAGTAGAAATTTGAATAAAACCGTAAAAGGAACCAACCTCAAGATAATGTTTTCCACTAAATACAACTGTAACTAGTGAAATCCAATGGTGAAAAAAATGCAAACCTGCATACATGCACAAAAAGGAACCAAAAATGACACAACTTTCCGAGAAAGCTTGTTAGAGAGATTAGCAAAATAATTCCAGAAAATAGTGATTGAAAAACTTGCATGTAGAGTAAAAAAATGAAACCAAGAAAGAGTAATCGCAACTAGAAAATAACGAGTGCATGTTTACCCGATCTCAACTTTGATACCATGAAAAGAGTTTGTGAGAATCGAATCGGAAACGAGGCACCACGAAGTAGTTGCACTCCAATGGAATCGTGATAGCTCTAGCAATTGCAAGAAAGAATTGTTCAGAATGGAAGAACTTGCTCAATCAGAAACAAAGCTTGCATAGAGGAAAGACAACAAAGTGTCTTGGCATGCTCATAAATGAATAGTAAAGGGGTACATATAGGGTGCTGAGTAACCCTAGTGCATGACACACATGAAACCCTAAACCTAACCCTAAACCTAACCCATGTGAGATGACCCTCCAATATGAGAGGAGGACACATATGATAACTCACACTAACAACCATCGAGTTACTTAGCCAAGTCATTTGAATTTATTTAGTGTCCTTGCAAGTCAATTTTATGAGTCATTTAGCTTAACAGTCACTTGTGTGACGTGTTCATTTTAATAAGGGCCACCATTTGGTCTGCATCTTTGTTTAACTTTCTGGGAACAACTTGTAGGTTAATGTCATCAAAAAATTCTAAAAAATCCCAGACTTTGTGTTTATAAGATTTCAAAAACTTGTTCTTTGTAGCACACCTGCCGCGGACTTGGTGAACAACTAATTCAGTGTCTCCGAAGACCTGCAACTCTTTGATCTTTCTCTTCTCAACAATCAACAAGCCATGCACTAATGCTTCATATTCTACTACATTATTAGAACATGTGTATTGAATTCTATAAGCAAAGAAGAACTTTTTATTTTTTTTGGATAAATGAGCACAACATCTGCCCCAACTCCATTTCTGCTCCTAGAACCATCAAAGAACATCCGCCATAGTCTAGAAACATTTCCTTCTTGTTTTAATGTTGCGGGTATCACAGATTCCTCCTGAAGAATATAATAAGTGCCCATACCAGCCTCAAAACATTAAAACTGGGAATCACTTTACAATATATATATAAATTTGGAGAAGCGAAAAAAGGAAAGAAGAGAGGGAAATTCAAATTCCCTATTACACCAACTGACCACCTCCATTCAATTCTCTGGGAAGATATGATATTCCTACAAAAACTGCCTCCCCATGCCACTTTCCTTGTTAAAGAGGGAATGACGCCCATACTACATTTAATTCCAGTGGTTGATCCATCTAGCACAACCCCTTTGCATGTTGGAGACATCTTTCTTCACTTCAGCCACCTACCAACATTTAATCCATGAAATCGGATTTCCTTCGCATGGAGAAGGCTAAGATTCCTTCAAATAATATCAGATTTGCAAAGATGAAATCAAATTCATGTTCATTTAGTAATCCATGGAAAACTATTGTTTTCCTTCAATTTGTGGCTTTCTTCTTTTAGTATTGCACGGATTTTGGCTTTCGCGGTTCCTTCTCATGTTCCATGATGATACTAACTTTTCTACTTTATTTCATGGCATTACTAGGGCGTGAACTCATGTTGACTTCCGTAGACTACCTCTTCTTTACCCCGTGACTTTTGTATTCACTTTGTTCCGTGGATTTTGTCCTCCATGGCCTTTCAATTTTTTTCCCTCGATCCTCAAGATTCACTCCTTAGTCGCGACATTGCCTTTCAATCCGTGGCATGCTTGACCACTACCATGACCAATTAATCCAAGTCTGTGGCAAACCAAGTTTCTCTATTTTGCAATGGGTGCAAAAATAGTCAACAACTAGATTATATCATTTTCTGAAGTTCTTTGACCAACAATACCACTTTAAAGTGCATTTTTTTTTGAGTTTTTGCTTAACAGGTTTCGCATCTAGGAAAACCAAAAGATTGTGCACTATAAGGGAAGGATTTAAACCTGACATGCCTTTTTTATGACGATGCGAAAATTTCATGAAACTCAATAAGTAGTTTCATGAATTTTTCTATCTTTGTTTCCGATAAACTTGCACCGAGTTGTAATAGTTTAGGATTCTCATTTGTGCCAATCTTAATTGTGACAGTATCTTCTACGAGAATTTTGGATTTATACGTTTCTTGAAAGGATGTTGTAGGTTGATGTAGGTCAAATGTTTGATTTGGAAGCGAGTCTCCTCTTTCTAGTGCCTTGGAAAGGTTTTCACTAGGAGATGCGTCCCTTTCCTTTTTCTTTATTTTTTCTTTCTTTGCTTTTTGCTTCTCAAATAACTCCTTAATGAGGTTTTCACTAAGAGAGATTACATTTTTATTTTTCTTGTTTTTATTTTTTTTCTTTGGTGGGCTAGGGTACTCGATTTCTTTTCCAAAATACGCTGAAGCATCAAGGTTTATATTGAATTCCTTCCTGTTATATGATAGGGGGTTAGGGTCCCGAGTCCTAAGAATCTCTTTGATGGCCTCATTGTTTTGAAAGAGATCCATAGATGTGCGATTTTAATGGTCCTAATGGATAAGGCTGGGATAGACATTGTAAAAGTTAAGGGTGCAAATGAAAAGGTTTTCATGAACATATTGGTTTTGGATAGGTCTTTGTAGAGGCTATGTGTGGAACCTATCTCAACATTAGAGTCAAAATCCTCCTCACTAGTCATTATATTAAATATTACCAGCTTCTTTTCAAAAATTTCAAAACCTGGACCATGACTGTATATATTTTCTTCGTATATCACAGTTTTGATATGACCTTGTTCCTATGTACCAAGTCCTTTACCTTTCCATTACATGTTCTTCATCATTTTATGAGCCTTAATGTAGTTAGAGGATTCATAGCAATTAACCATCTAATCATCATATAACCAAGAGTCTGAAGATTCATAAATGTGTTCATCTTCAAAATATCCATACCATTTCTATAGAGTATTGCCAAGATGTAAGATAGGATATTATTTTAGATGGAGAGCGTTATGTCTTCCATAACTACGTGGAGACAGTGGTAACTTACCAACATGATTTTTTTTTTCAAGATTTTATTCACCAATACCTTTATGAGATAGTTTTAGTTTAGGCGGAAAAGTGGACTTAGAAGGATGAGATTGGAAAAGTGTGTCAGGAGCTATACAATTATTGAAATTGACGGGTATGACATGAGGTGCGGTAGATATATCTACAGAAGGATAATAATTTGCATGGTTATACCTTGCCTCCAAGATCTTGTAATAGTCAAATGGTTTGGTTTTTGCAAGGAAGATGAAATTTTTTTCATTACGAGGGAATTTTATACATTGGTAAAAGGTGGAAGGCATTGTCTGCACGTCATGTATCCATGGCTGACCTAGAAGGATGTTGTACGAGGTCTCAACATTGACATCATGCAAAAGGATGTCGAGTATCTGTGGGCCAACATGTATTGATAAGGTGATTGTTCCAGAATATTTTCGCTCACTGTTATCATAACCACAAATAGTTATAACATTAGCTCCCAAACTCTCTTCGGTATGACCAAGGCATCTCAAAAACTTCATAGAGTAGATTTTTACTGAAGATCCATTGTCAATAAGGACTTTTTAAAATTTATTATTGGTGATATAATATTCAATGTACAATGAGTTGGTATTTTTAAGGTAAGGGTTTAAGAGGTCCTGAGGACCAAATGACAATATAGGACTGTTAGGTGAAATATTTGCAATGAGTTCTTGAAACTATTGCATGTTGACATCCTTAGGAATATGTGCTTTGTGAAGAGCATGAGCAAGGATATATTGAAGTGTGGACAACATTTTAAGTGATTCTATGAGGGAGATATGCATGGGTGTCAACTCTCACTATTTGACAAGGTCATAATAACTAGATGAGGAAGATTTAACATCAGATGTTGGTTTTGGATTGTTTATAGCTATAGGATTTGATACTTGAGGCATGGTGGATGCAGATGGTTGTTTAGATGCATGCACCTAAACCTTTTTTGTCATGTGGCCACTACATAATTAGGAGCGTGAAAACTTGACTGTACCAATTGAGTTAGGTATTTCTTCGATAAATGAAATGATTAAATTAAACTCAACGTGGTTTGAAGATTGGCCTTTATTAGAAGCTTTAAAATTTGTTCCATGCTTTGGAAAAATATTTTGAAACACCTTTAAGTTGTCATTTGGTGTTTTTTAGGCGATGGATCTTCAATTGCAAGGTCTCCACCATCAATGAGATCTTGGATATAATGGTGGAGTCTCATATAACGATATGTACTATGGTCATCAATGCAATGATAATTACAATATTCGTTCACTTTATACTGATATGGATTTGGCTTCCCTTCTTCAAAGGGTCTTATGATTTAGTAAGTAACCATTTTGGCACTTGTTAGTTGACGTAGGATGATTGTGTTGACACTAAATCATCCACTTGGATACATTTATAGGTCCTAAAATAATGCTAGCATTTACATGATTCCTAAGCAAGAAAACTAGCGGTTGACAACTATCTTTGGCCTCTTTTCTTTGTCTCTTGTTTTCTATTTGGTCTTACATACCCTACATCCCAATTAGGACTTTACTTTTTTATCTTTCATGGTTTTGGACACCAGTGCCCAGGTGCTCCTGTCCCTCTTGGGCATCGTTGACCCTTTCTCACCTTATTCAATCTTTTTGGGTCTTTTTTATCTTTTGGACATATTTTTTTCTTATGGGTTGATGTTCCAGTTGTCAATTATGAAATTCAAACAAGGGAATCATATAAATACATAGTTATGATTTCAAAATGAGGGACCAAACACTAAGCATTACTATCATAACCTAATTTTGCATTCCAAAGGAACTAAAGTATTCTATGGGTATCCATCTAACACTCATTCAAGGGACAAGGGTTGCATAATTTTGCATACACAACATAGGAAGGGGAAGTTCATTCTATTCCATCCACACATTCTACTACATTTCTGCATTCTAGCTATAATCCACTATCATTTGTGCAACTTGCACAAGGGAATCCTAGGGAATCATTTCCACACACACACATCAAAACTATAAGGAGTTTGAGATGTACTACAACACTTGGTTGTAAGTTCACTATCAAGGTGACCATCGGGGTCAGTCTGAATCCCCATTATGCATTTTAATTTTTAGGTTTAATGTGGTTTGTGGGCTTGTATAGATGAACTTCTCTTTTATAGGTTAGAAGTATTATAGGAAATCATAGTGTGGATATCAAGTGATCAACAGAGAGCAATTGAAAAACCATTGCGACACAACAAAAAGTAGGTTTTGAGCCTCTACACAATTGCCAATGCCCAGGAGTAGTCATAAGTGTCCAGGCACTTTTGTCCCACAGTGAGCGCCCTTATCTAACATTATTCTCAGGTTCCACATTTCATAGTGACTAGTGATGACCCCATTTTCATTTTGTTTATGAGTCGCACTTGCCTAGATCACTTCCCATTCATTCGGAAATCAGCTAAGTACTCTTATCTCTCTTCCTTTCTTAGGGTTTCATACTTTACATCTTAGTTTGCTTATGTCATTATTGTATTTTAGCATTTATACATAAATAGTTACTCTGCAATATAGATTTAATTCAAATTAAATTAAATCATTTGGTGAACCCATCGCTCGAACCCACCCTTGCTTCTAGGCATTTTTGACATCTTTCTACCATGGCTGAAACCTATAAACCATTTATTGAGGAAGACCTTCATGATCTCCAAGATCATATTATGAACATCCACAAGACTTAGATCTTATTTTATTTGTTATTCATGAGGAAGCCACCAACCTATATGATCTTAACCCTTCTACCTCTAATACCACTTCCATTCCTATTGCAACACAACCTCTCAATTCTACATTTCCACCTACCTCTAATATTCCCATTTCCATTCCTACTCCTACCAACCATTTCACTCCACCTCTTATTTCTCACACATGAAAAGTCTCCCTCTTTCGACACTTATGCCTTAGCTTCTTTATATCAAGATCTGCAAATTCAAATCTATTAGTTACTGCAATTTAATTTGCATTCATCTTTGTCTCTTGATTCCTCCCTACTCCTTTATACCCCTTTCGCACCCACCATATCCACTTAATAACTACCTTGTAACTTCTTCACCCCTAAGTTGACCACCTTTAATGGATACAGTGACCCTCAAGAGAATTTCCGATCTATTCATGTGGCATGTCCTGACTATGCGGATGATTATACATTGCTAGCCAAGTTATTTCCTAGAAGTCTTCAAGATTACGTCATGTGTTGGTTTGATGATCTACCTGTTCGTTCGATAACTTATTTCATGCATCTAGCCAATGATTTTCTTGCTCAATTTTCCATCAATACTACCACCAAGATCTCTTATGCTTTCTCAAATCAAACAAAGATCTAATGAACATCTAGTTGACTACGTTTTGAGTTACAAGAACAATGTAGCTAAGATGACCAATGTAATCACTGATTCAAAATTGTAAGATCTTTTTGTTCAAAGCCTTTTACCACCACTTCAAGAGAGTGTTATCTTTGAGGCCTCTCCTTCTTTTGATCAATTATTTCATACACTCAAAATGTGTGAATTCAAACTCCTATCTATGTGAAAATTTAAATATCATGATACTCTTTCATCCTCTTCTAATAAGTTTCAAGCTAAATCTACATTCAAGCCATATCTTAAGCCCACCGAAGCAAAGGAAATTATTAATGTCATCTCTCCACCTAAAAATATTTAATGACAACCTCCAAATACCTTTACTAAATTACCCTATGCACTGTTCTTTCTATTGCCACAACTTATCAAAAGTAATATTATCACTCTATCACTACCACTCAATCTTGATCCCTCTCAACCCCATGGTCGCAATTATGATGAAAATTCAAGATGTGATTATCACCAATGTGTTGGGCATTCTACTAATCATTGATTCAAACTCAAGAAACCATTCAAGATCTTATTGACAACAATTCACTTGAGCTCCTTGAGCCATCTACTTCTAAGTTGATCAACAATAATAAAAAACTAAAAATATTTAATGAACTTTTTCCCAAGCATGACACACAAGATCCTGATTCTTCTGCTAATCATACATATTGAGTTATGCCTCCTCCTTCTTTAGGGCCCCTTGAATTCCTTTTCGATTATTCTGATACATCACCACCATTCATTACATTATCAGGTTACGATTATCATGCTACATTTACTTTTGATTTCTTACACATCAACACTTCTATCTTTTCATATACTAGCAATAATACTTTGATTTATCCAACAAATCTTATGAACATGTGCTTCATTGCACTTCTCCTAGCTATCAAATGTCCACTATATAATATCACATTTATAGTTCCCAATTGTTTTGGTTACATTAAGCTTCCCATTACTATTGGCTCTATTACCATGCTAGTGGCATTCGTTGTGGCATCTTCAATCAAGGGTTGTGACATGTTCTCAGGTATCTCTTGGCTCTACACCACCCAAGCCATCCATTCCATGAATCATTTGTGCTTCAAGTTCATCCAAAATAAATAGCTTGTCACTATCAAAGGCGTTCCACCCATGTACACCATTACCTTGACATACTCTTGATGACATTTATACATCTGTCATAGTATTTAGGCCTTCCATGCCTATAAATTCTAAAGCACACTTTATACCTAGTTCCCCTATTCGTACACATCATACTTCATGACCTTGTCATCCTCATCTGTCCACTAGTCCAATTTGTCAGCCTAAGTCCCCTACTCGGGAAACCTCTTCACATAGGTGTTCACCACTGCCTTCACCACATAGGTCTCCTTCACGTACACATAAGTACCCTCCTACACCACTGACTCAGAGCATTGTCACATGCCTTTATCTACTTAGACATCATATTGAGGGCCCTTTCCCTTCACTATCTTTGGATAAATTTCTCTCACTTACACACTTGGGGGGCATCACTCTTTCTTCTCCCTCCTCACATCAATATCAAATTTATATAATGTCTACTACCACACTTTGCACTTTGTGCATAATCAATTTTACATACTTTTAAACTATTTGATACGCACATTGTATAATCATTACCCAATGACGCACTCTAGCTCCACGGTTCATACTCGATTGTTAATGGTCTAATTCTAAAATAAACGTCGCATCCACTACACCATTCATGCTCTATGCTTCACAATACATCTTTATAACATCTAATCACACTCAACACATTACCTGATGAGACACTATTGTTCTATGGTTCATTCTTGATTAATGATGGTTTCTATAAATGAACCTCATCTCATACACATCCGCTGGGGGGTATGTTGCTCCTATCATATTCACACATTACATACCATCCCATCACACCCAAAAAAAATTTCATATCTTGGTTCCATCTACTTTTGATATATTTTCTACTTACATGTGAACTTTTCTTACTATGGTAGCCAGATACTCAGTGTGTCATTATCTTTATCATATACACATGCACGTTCACTTAGTCTTTAGTTGTGAATGCATGTCTCTTACAAATCCTTATATGATGCATGATGATCGACATTGTACCCTTTTCTAGTCCCACCGAGGCTCTTGGGGGAATCTACCTTTACTAATTTCACACATTACAGGTGTTATTGTTTCATCATTTACTACTTCTACTTTCTAGCACATTACTTTCCATTGATACATATATGCCTTGACATACTATTTATCTTTCTAACATGCTAACAGGTGTTTCATGGGCAACATTTTCTTTGCAGGACTATATGCCACCATGGTTATCTAACACATTTTGCTTCATCTTTTTTTCTATTATATGTTATTGTTTGTGGGCTATGCCCTATGTCTTGTATGATCATTCTATTCTTTTTACCACTTCCACCCTAATTGTCTTGTGACATTGTGAACGATGTACCATGTTTGAAACCCTCTTTTCACAGTCCAATTTATTCGCAAACTTTCTTGTTACATTGTCTTCTATTGCATGTTTGTTATTTTTTCACTAACACATGCTACTAGCCAATCTGTTTGCATGTGCCTTGATTTCTACCATGCACATCCCCTACCCCTTACAGGTATCCACTTCAGAATAGTATCAAGTCCTCTCCTTTGGGCCGTATCCTCCTACCATCGTCACATGCACCCCAAACAAGGGGGGCATACATTGGGTGAAAAAATCACCCCTATAACCACTTAGAGCTATAATACAACATAGAACAATACAAAAAAAACACAAGAACACAGTCACAGAATGACCCAGAATTTGACTTGGGTCCAATACATAGTACATACACCAATGCTTAGACTTAGACACTAGTTCTTGGGCACTCCTGACCTCTCCTGGGTGCTAATGTCCCTAGGGGCTCATAAAATCACCTTCACATATAAACAAAGTTTACAGAAGTCTACAGAGAAGTTCTATAGTTAGAGGCAAAAACCTTTAATTTTGCATACTTCGCTAAGATTTGTCATATACATGACTTTGACTACTCTTTATCTCTTCTTTTACAGGTCCATTCTTAATACACAACAAAAATGTCCTACAAAAACAAATACAAGCACAACAACAGGTACAAATAATGGATATACTTAACCCCTAGGGTCACGTTCCTTTCCTAGTTTCCATGCCACACTTTGCGATAATTTCACGATTCAGTTTTCGACTTTGCACGCTATTCGCCACCAGCTCTACAAGATCATAAGCTACACATCTATTATCTAGTTTATGTTATCGGTTATTCACTCAACTACATAAAGTGGGGGAAAATGTAGACACTAAATCATGTAATTGGGTACATTTCTAGGTCCTAAAAGCAGGTTAACATTTACATGATTCTTAAGCAAGAAAACTAGTAGGTGACAACTATCTTTGAACTCTTTTTATAGTCTCTTGTTTTCTATTTTGTCTTACACACCCTACAACCTAGTCATAACTTTACTTGTTTATTTTTCATGACTTCAGACACCAACATTCAGCCAGGACAACAACGTCCATGAACTCCTATCCCTCCTGGGCACCCTTGAACCTTTCTCACCTTATTCACTCTTTTTAGGTCTCTTTTATCTTTTGGGAATATTTTTCACTTGTGGGTCAGCCTTCCAGTTATCAACTACAAAATTCAAACAAGGGAATCATATAAATACATAGTTATTCTTTCAAAATGAGGGACCAAGCACTAAGCATTTGTTATGTGACAAAATCGTTGAAGTTTGAAAACATTAAAAAGACTTGTTAGATTATTAAAGACAATTTTGGTTTGAAACTTTTTAATACAAGTTTGAGTTAAGGTTCTTTATAAAGATATTGTAACAAAGCTATTGGCTTAATAAAGGGATGAATATTCCGATCATTTGATTAAAGATGCTTAATTTGACTTATGAAAAGGTGTGAGAACCATTGTGTTGGTTTGTAACCGCCTATGATGTCTTACAAAAGAGATGTAAATGTAAAAACATAAAATAAGGAATACAGGAAACAATGGAATGAATGAGAGAAAATAATTGTACTTTTGGTTTTGAGAAAAAGAAAAATTGTGAAAAGAGTCTTCAGGACTTTGCTAAATTAGTCTATGGAAGTAATTCCAAGGCTGACTGAGTTATAGGCAGGCGGTGGGAAAGAGAGAGGGGCACCAAAGGTGTTCTAACCAAGGGTAAAAAGTACAACCTCAGATGGTTCCTAGACAGGGAAAGGTGGAAATAAACAGGGTGTATATCATTTTCCTCTCATAAGCGGCTATAGTCTAGTGTCTATAAACCTGTGGATGCGTTGGAATTTTTTGTTGGGAATTCCATATCGGTATTGTCTTTTTGTTTGAATTTGGTATTGTAATTTTAGATCCTTATTCTCCTTGACATTGGGATTTTATATCCGTTGATTCAGATAATTATTTTCTCTGTAAACTACAATAATCTTTGTATTTGTATAAATTATGTTATAAAGCTTATAGCAAGAACTTAAATTCTTCTATTATTTTGAATAAATGAGAACATAAAATGTATTTTATCTATTTTATTATGTATACTTTAAAATTACTTAATTGTTTATGAAAACCAGTGAATTTATAGAATTAAGTTAATGAAATACGTAAGTTGGATATGTATGTCTATTATTCTAAATGATCGTATATGATTTTAATGTAGAATAATCTTGTAATGTAGTTTAACTTAATTAAATAATATTCTTGCAATTTAATGGTGTTTGGGGCTAAATTATATTTATTCTATATTTTTTGGTCGTGCCTATAATATTTTCTAGCTAGTCACAGTCGTATCTCTTGCTTTCAGGATTTGGACCCAAAAATCCCCTTAGAAATAGTTAATTATATGTTCTAAGTCCGCCCTGACATAATGCAATATATTATATTGTGAAGTTAGAGACAATTAAAACATTCCATGTGTGCTTCGTGGGGTCAGAATCTTGGTACCTTTGCAAAGTTTTATCTAGTTAAAGAAGTCTGTGTGTTTTCATCTTGTCAGACTTACTAACTATTGTGAAGCTTTAGCCAATGGGAAAGTTTCATTTAACTTCACAAAATTAGGATTTTTTTAGACTTTTTTTAGCATTGGGAAGTGTGAACCAATGGTATTACTCCATGTTCTTTAAGGATTTCAGACTTAGTTAACTTGCCTCTACCAAATATGAAACCCGAACCAAAGAGATTTTTCCAAGTCTTATCTTTTTTTTTCTAATGTCATTCTTTGTGAGTTGCAACCTTGTTAACCAATAATATTTAGCCACAAATTTCATAAATGTTAGTTCTGTCAAGTTTGGCAGAGTGTGAGCTAGTAAAATTTTCCATGTTTCTTTTGCATTTTATTTTCTATGTAAGTACCTTGTCAAAGATTTCAGAAGTGAACCATTGATTAAATGACATGTGTACATGACTTTTCAATGGTATGTCTTATTATTAAATGTTATTTTGTCATTTATCCTACACTTGTAAAGTGCGAACAAATAGATAATATCCACATATATATGGACTCCACAATGATAGACCCTTGATAACTATTTACTGGGTTCTATGAAATGGTAACTAATAAAAGGGTTCCACGTGTCTTGTTTCACAGTATCATACTTTTGTAACCATTTTCTAATGGATTATTTCCACTTGTCTTTATCTTTTCCTTCACAAATCTGTCCAAACCTGAAGTTATTTACTCTTTGGTTTATTTGTAAGCTTGAGGTCCTGTAAGTTAATTATTAAATGTGTTTAAATCTTAATTAATCTTGTTTTAAAACATAGACATAAATTTGAAAGGTTATGTAGTGTTTTATTCAATAAAGTAAAGTTGTAATTGATTTATCTTGTTAATATAATTAACTTATTATGTAAATACGTGTGAATCTTCTGTAAGATGACATGATTCTTAGTTTGACAGTATAAGAATGATAGAAAAACGTATCAGACGTAAAAGAATTATTAGTTTTGTCGACGTTAAAAGTTGCAAGTTAATCAGAGTTGGATTTTTTTCATTTAGTATCAGAGCTAATTATCCTCATTAAATATGTTCTGCTGTGAATTTAAAGATGATGATATATTATTTTTAGATAAGGGATTATGGTAATTTTCTTACAAGGATAAAAAATGTGCATTTATAGATAGATAGAGAGAGAGAGAGAATGGAAAATAAATCAGATTTGAATGGAATGGATTCATAGAATGGAATGGATTACCATAAATTGGAGCGCCAAAACCAGCAGTTGGGTAGGGAAGTAACTTATTTATTTGAGCAGTTAGAATATTTAAAAATCCAATTTGTAGAAGCTATGATCGAAAAAGAGGATAAGACTAATAAAATCAGATAAGAGAACTAAATCAGAAAAGAAATGTTCTAAGTCTGAAAATAAAATAAAAAAGAGAAAACACTCTTATTCTTTTGATGATGATTTTGTTTCCTAACAAGATAAATGAATACTCTTATTTTTCTATTTCTTCTGATTCTTCTAGCAATGAACAAGAAATTTCAAGTAAGAAATATAAAGAAATTGAAAACTTTGCTAGAAAAATAAAATTGCTTGATTTTTTAGGGGAAGTAGGAACAGGGGAACAAGATGAAACTTGGTTACCTAGCCTTGAGATATATTTTGAATTACAGAAACTTATAAGTTCAATAAGACATAAATATCCTCTTATCAACTGAAAAAGGTTGCCCTTAACTAGTGGGAAGACACATTAAAATCTGAAGAAACTCAAATCTCATAAAGTTTCATTGAAGTAAATTTAAGAATTTGTTCAAGAAAAATTATTTGTCTGATCATTTCTTGCAACAAAAGCATAATGAATTCTTTGATTTAAAACATTGTCTAAATATTTTGAATGAGTATAAACAAACTTTTGAGAACTTTAATAGATCTTGTTCCTTTTATCTCTGGAAAATAGACATAGTTGTTCATATTTATAAATGGCCTAAGAGAAGAATATAAAGATAGTGTGTGGTGTGAAAAACCAACTTCAGTAGATGAGGCTACCAAAATTGTAGAACAATTTGAAAAATATAAGGTTGTTGTTCACCAAAACAAATAATATTATAAGAAAAATAATTATGGATTTCCATTTTAAAGATAGGAAAAATACCAATCAATGAAATTGCTAAATGTAATCATACTCAAATTATAAATCAACAAAGAAATCAAGATCACGTTAAATCTAAAACAAAAGAGGTTAAATGTTGGAATTGTGGAGATAACCACTTTGTTAGAGGTTTTCCTTAGAGAAAGAAGAGTTGGGAATAAAACTTAGAAAACTGATGAACCTAAAGAAGAAATTAAAAATAAAAAGTTTATGATGAAGTACAATGCATAAGTGGATGATGTAATAAGGTCCACAAGCCCTTGTTTTCTTGATTGATGTAGTAGTCATATTTTTATATCTCCTCACTTATTAACAAATTGAATTTTTTTTCTAGAAAAATTGAACCAGTAGATGTAGAAATGGTTGATGGAAGGATAATCAAAACAAGAGCCTTAGTAGAAGATAGATTTTCAAATTGATAATTGTATCTAATAAATCTTTTCATGCACCTAACTTAGGTCAATATGATGTTATTTTAGGATATGATCATGGATAGAAAAATAAACATGCTCATCAATCACTGTGAAAATAAACAAGTATGTATTCAATCCATATGCAAATTGATTTTGCAAGGAACAAAGTGCTAAGAAAACTATCTTTTGTTCAACTTAAAGATCTTAAAGAAAAATGTTAAATTTTCGTATGCTTTGAATACTAAAAATCATAAACTTAGAGTAGAAGGATGTTGATCCTATTCAATATTTTACGGATGTTTTTACTTTTGAGGACTAGATATTGTCAACTATGAAGATTGTACAACATCTCATTTTTCCTATTTGGGGTTGAACAAATGTCCCAACCCTTATAGACATTCAAGACTTGAATTTTAGACCTTAAGATATAATTGAATGAATTATTAAAGCAAGGAAAAATTAGACTTATATCTCCTTGGCATGCACCAGTGTTGTTTGTCAAAAAGAAATTTGGTACTATCAGACTATGTATTGATTATAGACAATTAAATAAGCTACCTATTAAGTTTTTTTAAAGAAAACCTCTTGGCTGAATTGATGATTTGTGAGATCAATTGAATGATATATATGTTTATCTAAGATTTAACATTAAGGTTATCATTAGATTATGTGATGATATTTCAAAAGATAGTTTTACTAGATATGGTCATTATCAATTTGTTGTTACACCTTTTGGGGAATGCCTAGCCACATTCATGTTTGATATTAGAGACCTTTCCAGATGTATTTGTAATTATATTTCTATGATATCTTGATCTATTCTAAAAATGAAGAAGAACAAGAAAAGATGTTAGCTAGTGCTTGAAAATTTAATAAAACACCAGTTGTATGGAAAACAGTATTTGTGAAATTTCTAAAGTCTCCTATATAGATTATCTCTAAAAAAGGAAGCACCAGGCATCTAAGTAGTAAAATATTTGGATATACCTGATGTCAAGAAATTAGACAGTTTTCTTCGGGTTTAATGTTTTTTGAAGACTTATTGACACTTGTAAAATAGTTTTCCTTCATTTAAAATAAAAGTGTATTGGTAAAATGTAAAATTTCCTTTAATAAATTAGAGTTGTAATGATTTTTGGATCTAGGAAATGATGTTTTTTGCTAGTATTCTGCTAAAAAGAGTTGAATGATTTATCTAGAAAATTGCTGCTACTTGTGATTATGGATTATTTAAAATTGTTCATGATAATTCGTATGATTTGAAAATTTGGAGACATTATTTTCTTAGGTCATAATTTTTTCTTGAAAATTTATCATAGAGGACTATCAGTATATTTTTACTCAGCCCTTATATGACATAGATGGATAGAGTCATATGATTTTGAAATTCAATTTGTTCCTCAGTAAATAAAATTTGGTTACAGTATGATTACTAATTAGGGTATGATTTTGAGTCAATTTGATCAAAAATAGTATGCACTACTTAGTAAAGAAAATTGTATTATTTTTGAAAAATGGACAAATGCTTTAAGTAGGAAAAGAATGTTTGAAATTTTGTTGGTGTGAACGGATCATAGAAATAATTCAATTTACTAATATTCCAAGAAGATAAAAGATATTCTCATAGTTGGATATCATGGTTTTCAAGGATAGTTATTTCATTCTAGAATTATTTGGCCTGGTTGAAACAAGACATTAGGAAATGTGCAACAAATATGCACTTGTCAAAAGGATAGACAATGTAGTAAACCTGGTTAATTACAACTTATTTTCTATTCCTGATTGAAATGGGAAGTATGGAATTTATTACAGGTTTACCTAGAATGGTATGATTATTCTTGTGGTCCTAATATTCCTCACTTTCTACTAGACAAATAAAAAATCTTCTTGAGATATAGCTCATTTGTTTTCTAAAGAAATATTTCATTTTCACATTCCTAAGGATTTCGTAATTGATAGAGATCATAGATTCTTGGTTTTCAAAAGACTTACTTTATGAATTGGGTACTAATTTGAGCTTTAGGAATGTTTATTTCCTAGCCTAGATGGTCAAGCTGAAAGAATACACATAATCTTAGAAGTATTATTAGAATGTAACAGGTGAAAAAACTACAAATCTGACTTTTCACCTTTTGAAGTTGTGTATGGTAGGAATTTGACTACTCCTATTTCATGGTCAAATCTCAAACATAGATCCTGGTAGCTAATAGAAATTAAAAAAAATGGAAGAAATATAAACAAAGATAAAGAAAACATGAAATCTTCCCAAGATATGATTGGGTTGATTTCTTACAATTTCAATAGGTTATCACGCTATTTCTTAACCAAATCCTAAGAACACTCTTTGAAATTGTAAATATTTTGAAATTATAGAAAGAGTCGGAACTCTTGCTTATAGACTTGTTTACCTCCTGAATTGTCTATAATTTATAATGTGTTTCATGTAAGCTTGTTAAAGAAATATGTGTATGGTGTTAATCAATGTTATTGATTGGAAAAATATAGTTATTGAACCTGAATGTGAATTCAAAATAGATGATTCTGGAAAGGAATAAGAGTCTTATAAATAGAGAAATTAAAGAGGTTAAAGTAAAATGGACTTTCTGTGATATTGAAAATGATATAAGGGAAAGAGAAGAATTCTTGAAAGAGCAATATCCTGAATTGTTTAACTAATGACTTGTATTTTTTTCTATGATTTTCATAATAGACTTGGCACTACTGAGGACACTAGCTGATTCAAGGGGGAGAAATGTTGTCTGAAAAAATACCTTGAAGTTGAAAAGCATTAAAAAGACTTGTTAGATTATTAAAGACAAGTTTGGTTTGAGACTTGTTAATACAAGTTTGAGTTAAGATTCTTTATAAAGATATTGTAATAAAGCTATTGGCTTAGTAAAGGGATGAATATCCCGAGCATTTTATTAAAGATATTAATTTGACTTATGAAAAGGTGTGAGAACCATTGTGTTGGTTTGTAACCACCTTTGATGTCTTATAAAAGAGATGTAAATGTAAAAATAGGATTAGATAATACATGAAATAAAAAAGGAATGAGAGATAAGGAATTGTACTTGTGATTCTAAGAAAGAGAAAAATTGTGAAAAGAGTCTTAAGGACTTTGAAATTAGTCTTTGGAAGTAATTCCAAGGCCAACCAAGTTACAGGTAAGTGGTGGGCAAGAGAGAGGGGCACCAATGGTGTCCTAACTGGGGTATAGAGTACAACCTCAGATGGTTCCTGGCAGGGCAAGGTGAAAATACACGGGGTGTATAGCATTTTCCTCTCATAAGTGGCCATAGTTTTAGTGTCTGTTAAACTTATAGATGTGTTGGAATTTTTTATTGAGAATTCATGATCAATATTCTCTTTGAATTTAGTATTAGAATTCCAGATCCTTGTTCTCTCTAGACATTGGAATTCCTATATCCATTGATTTAGATAAGTATTCTCTCTGTAAACTGTATAAATCTCTGTAACTATGTAAATTTTGTTGGAAAAGTTAATAACAAGAAGTTTATTCTTCTATTATTTGAATAAAAGAGAAAACAGAATGTATTTTGTCTATTTGTAATGTATACTGTTAAAATACGTAATTACTTTGTCAAGAACAGTGAATTTTACTGGAATTAAGTTAATCAAATACGTAAATTAGATATGTATGTCTGTTATTCAAGAATATCATGTATATTTTAATACAAAATAAGAAGTGTATATGAATTTGACAATAATTTAAAGAATATTCTTACAATTTAATGGTGTTTAGGGATAAATTATTTGTATTTTTTATTTTATGGTCGTGTTTATTGTGTTTTATGTCTATCACAGTCGTATTACTTGTTTATATGCTTGGGGCCAAAAATCCCCTTAGCTATAATTAATTCTATGTTTAAGTCTTCCTTGACACAATGCAAAATATGATATTGCAAAGTTCGAGCCAATTAAAACATTCCATGTGTGCTTCGCAGGGGTCAGTTTCTTGGTACCTTTTGTAAATGTTTTAGCCAATTAAAGAAGTCCATGTGTTTTCTATCTTGTCATACTTACTGACTATTGCGAAGCTTTAGCCAATGAAGGAAAGTTCCATTTAACTTAGCAATGTTAGGATTTTGTCATACTCCTTTCTGAGCATTGTGAAGTGCGAACCAATGGTAGTACTCCACATTCTTCACAGATTTCAGACTTAGTTAACTTGCCTTTGCCAAATACGAAACCTAAACCAATGAGATTTCACCAAGTATTATCTCTTTTCACGATGTCATTTTTTTTCAGTTGCGACATTATTAACCAATAATATTTAGCCACTGATTTTCAAATGTCATTTTTTCAAGTTTAGCAGAGTATAAGCCAATAGAATTTGTCCATGTTTCTTTCACATTTTGTTTTCTATGTAAGTACCTTATCGGAGATGTCAAAATTGAACCCTGTTGATAAAATGACAGGTGTACATGAATTTTCAATGGTTTGTCTTGTTATTAAATGTTCTTTTTTCCAGTTATCCTACACTGTGAAGAGTGAACAAATAGCTAATAGCCACATATATATATGGACTTTGCAGTGACAAAACCTTGATAACTATTTATTGGGTTCTGTGAAATGCGAACTAATAAAAGGGTTGCACGTGTCTTATTTCAAAGTATCAGACTTTTGTATTATTTTCTAATGGATTATCGCCACTTTTCTTTATCTTTTCCTTCACAAATCCATCCGGACCCAAAGTTATTTAGTCTTTGGTTTATTTTCCAAGCATGAGGTCTGTAAGTTAATTTTTAATTATGTTTAAATCTTAATTATTATTTTTTTAAATGCAAACTTAAATTTTAAAGGTTATGTACTATTTTATTCAATAAATTAAAGTTGTAATTGATTTAGCTTGTTAATATAATTAGCTTATTATGTAAATATGTGTGGATATTTTGTAAGATGACATGATGTCTTAGCTAATAATATAAGAATGATAAAAAAATGTATCAAACTTCTGCCATTAGAGATTTTGTCATGAATTATTAGTTTTGATAAGTTTAAAAGTTGCATTTTGGTTAATCAGAGTCAAATTTTGTTTGGGAAAAAGTTACATTTTAGCATTACTATCATCACCTAAGCTTGCATTCCAAAGGCACTAAAGAAAACTAAAGGATCCATCTAACACTCATTCAAGGGGACAAGGGATGCATACTTATGCATACACAACATAGGAAGGGGAAGTTCATTATATTTCATCCACACATTCTACTACATTGGTACATTCTACTAACATCCCGCTATCATTTTTATAACTTGCACATGGGAATCCTATGGAATAATTTCTACACACACAAACACACACACACCCCAAAACTACAAGGATTATGAGAAGCAGTGCAACACTCAATTGTAAGTTCAATCTCAGGGGTGACCATTGTGGTCAGTTTGAATCCCCATTATGTAGTTTCCTTTTTAGGTTTGATGCAATTTTTTGGGATTTTTCAAGTCAAAATTTCTTTTGCAGGTTACAAGTATCATCGAAAATCATAGTGCGAACAAAAAATGATCAATAGAGAGTAATTGTGAAACCCTTGCGACATAACAAAAATAAGGTTTTGAGCCTCTACGTAGTCACCAACATCCATGAGTAGTCACCAGTGCCCAAACACCTCTTTCCCGCATTGGGTTCCCCTGTACAACATTATTCTTAGGTTCTAAATTTCACAATGAACAGTGACGACCCGTTTTTTAGTCTGTTTATCAATTGCACCTGCCAAGATCACTTCATGTTCATTCAGAAATTAACTAAGTATTCTTGTCTCTCTTCCTTGCTTAGGGTTTCATACTTTACATCTTAGTTTGATTGTGTCATTACTATATTTTAGCATTTATACATCAATAGTTACTCTACATTATAAATTTAATTCAAATTAAATTAAATCATCTTGAAATACTTTCTCCTAAAGGTGTGAATTACCATTGTTTATAATCTCAAGGAGTTTCTTTTCTTGCAACAACAATTGCTTTTTTTGATTTAGATGTTTTTTTATGGTTTTGAACGTTATGCACATTATGATTATAAGTGACACCATCGTTGACAACATTACAGTTCCAATTTATATACTTAGTTTTTTCCTGAGAATGATTGTTGTTGTTTGTTTGATCATTGGAAGGAGTTTTGATTAGCCCTTTCATGATGAGATCCTTTTCAATTTGGAGTACCCTTCTCAATGACTTCCTCAAAATTAGTAAGATAATGCATATGCATTTGAAAGGTTAGTTCATTATTGAATTTAGGAATGAAGATGCTAACTATTTATTTCTCTGCAATAGAGCATGGGAATCAACTTGTGATTCCTCACCATTGTTGTAGAAATTGAGTGAATTTTTCATTTTTCCTTTGTTTAGTGTTACAAAGGTCCATCATTCTAATCTCAGAGTCAAGATTAAATGAGAAATGTTTGAAAATTTTATCTAAGAGGTTTACAAATTTGGTGATCAATTCCTTTGGAAGGTATAAGAACCAATCCAAAGTTGTCCCTCCTAGAATTTTAGGGAAGGGGCGCAAGAGAAAGATATCATTATATGTCACTTCTTGACATGCCATGAAAAATTCTTTGATATGTTCATGTGGGTCATGTTTGCCCTTGTATTTGTCAAATTTGGGCATTTCGAAGGATTTTTTTAATGAATGACATCTTATATTATAATAAAAATTAAAATGATACAAGATAATTCAACAAAAAAGTCAGGCGGGTATGAGAGCATGCCCCAAAACCATGAACAAACTAGGCCAATCCTAGGAAAATTCAACTATAAAAAAGGTACTGCAAAAATGAAATTAAGTCACCGTTACAAATAGTTGACCAAATTTGTGTGGATCATCGTCATCAGGATAGCTAAGATCCATGAAGGTCCTTAAAACTATTTAGCACCTCCCAGCCAGAGCCAATATGGACCTCTTGTTCGTTATCTTTTATAGTGCCCGCGAATGGGCAAGATGGCTAAAGCTATGTGGGGAAACTTATCTAGCAGAAATGGGAGACACCACGCTTCATGAGAGTGCATCTTGGGGGGAGCCGGCAAGCCCCAACTAAGCTGGAAATCTAGTGAAGGGGATCCCCAACATTGGTGACAAGATGGGGGGCGGAGGAGAGAAGCTCCACCGTGGTGGCTGACTACACGAGGATTGGCAAGCACCGTTGAAATGATCGGCGCTAAGGGCGGCTTCGACAACCACCTCAAGGATGACCATTATGGGGCCGGAGAGCACTGAGAAGGATAGGATAGATCTCGAGACACATTGTAAGGGGAATCACCCCAGTTATGAAGGATGGTTTACAGGTGCTCCACCTCGAGGGCCACTTTATTCACTTGCACTTGTATCTGTAACAACACATTGGAGATAACCATCGGATTATTCTAAATAGAAAAATGTTGATCAACTTCAACATGATCAAATAAACAAGATTTCCTTTGTTTCCAAAGCCAAAAATGAATTTCTCTTCTCAAAGCATGCCATGTTTGGCCAAACATGTGAGGCATCCTGGGATTATCTCTTAACAAAATATGCTCCTAGGTGAAACATTCTAGAATGAAGGGGAGAAAGAAAGAATAAATCCAATTCCAAGCCTTCTGGGATTTGCTACAATACTAGAAAAGGTGGGACTAGGTTTCCAAGTGCCCACAAAAGGGACATTTTAGATCCAAGACACCAATATTAACCAGACGGGCACCAATCACTAGGCCTTGGTGGAGAATACACCACAAAAATGAGCAATTTTAGGTTCTATACAAGTGGACCAAACAGTGTCTAATATCCTTCTCCAACTAGAAAGGGAAGCCCCCATGGATTATTGTGTTTATCAACCATGGGTAGCTGGGGAGACAAAAAAGAATAGCCTTTGCTGGCAGATTAATTCGAGAAGAGGGTATCCATGAACCATTTCCAGTTTTTCCACCATGGACACACAAAGAGCACAACAATTTGGTTACTCATATGATCAGAATCAAGGGTGATAATGTCAATAATATTGGCCTGATCTTGTGATGTGAGGTTGAACTTAGCTTTGAGCTCATTCCAAAGACACCAAGATTGAATACGCTTGCAAAAGAGGTCCTGGATTGGAGTGAATTCCACTCTTGAAAATATTGAGTGCAAGGATCCTGATGACCTCTACAAGACATTGATCCTCGAATTGGATGACAGTTAACCACCACAAGGAGTGATGGTTAATAGATACACATTGTAAAATTCGTTACCTTTCCATTGAAGCCATGGTTTGATTTGTTCACATGTTTTCCCTTTTGAGAATAAAGGTATCGACCACTTTGACAAGTATAGGAATAATAATAAGATTGATGAAACCTAAGCCCTTCTAAGTTGGCTGGTCATAAGGGGAACCTTCCTCTATGCCATGACATAAAAGGACTTTCCAGGCTTCTTGTCCTTCAATGTTGTGAATTATCCATTTGGCACAAAGCATCTGCCCTTGATGCAAGATGTCAATAAAAACCCATTCCTCCAGATTCTCTGGGAAGGAAACAAGTCACCCATGTAACTCTATGAAACCCTTTGTCAGAATAAAGAAAATCTTTGAGAAGATTTCCCAACTTTTGCACAATCTTTTTGACAGGAAAAATCAAGACTTTACTATTGTTGCAAATCAGCAGCACCCCCTGGATGTTGATCAGATTTCTAGTTTGATCATACTAGCATCCAGTGTGATTGCACAACATTGAATCCTTTCCCCAAGTGTGGGACTTGCAAAATGAGAAAGGAATCTCCAGTTTAGAGGCTGGTTCCTCAGTTCCTCTAGTTAGATTTATCACTTACAAGTTCCAGAGGTCTATATTCCTAACCCTACCCTAAATTCCAAAGGAGATAGAGATAGAGAATGCAAAAAAGCTAAAACTAATGCTAATAGGTGATGCACCAAAGGAGTGGTGCGCATTTTTTACTTCTGCAGATTGACACAGTCCTTAAAAATGCAACAAAGAACCTCATGCACAAACTGATAATCGTAATGAAGGATCATAAATTAACCAAACAACACAGGCAGAGGATGAAAACTAATCACAAAGGTTGTATTGTTATTTTAATCATCAAAATCACTTGCATTACAACACCTAAGAGGAAAAATAAAGTTGCAGCTCTTAGAAAAGGTTTGATATTCCACCAAAATCACTTCCAAGGTGAGAAAGGGGACCTGCAATACACAAAAAATGTTCAACCCTTTGAAAATGAGCCAAATCTGGCTTTTACAGTGCAAGGGACGAGCCCAAGAGAGAGAAACGCAGGAAAACATGGAAGGGATTAAACCATTGACCAAAATGCATTCAAAATAGTATGGGCATCCTTACATACCCATCCCCTGACATTTTTAGCCATGCTGGGAGAGAATGCGAGCCATTCTTCATTAAAAACGGTGGTTGAAACGTCATTTCTGTCCATGACCACGTGACAGAGGTGTTTTTCAATTTTATCTCTCCAAACTCAATAAAAATGCAAAAATGACCCTATAATCTTGTAGATAATTTCACCATCTTTCCATTGATATAAAGAACGTGAAAAACCGAGCTCTGGATCGAAAGATATGGCCATTTGAAGTTTTAGGACAAAATAGGGCCAAATCGGATTGGCGGGCAAAAATTCAAATTTTTGCACCTTTTTGGTCATTTGGAAAATTTTCCAAAATTTCCCCGCACTCCACCACTCTAGGTGCCACGTGGTGGCATCTCATTGGCCGCGGGCCTTTCAGGGGAATTTTTTCCAAAAAAACTCCGCCGAGCCATAACTTCAAAAATACATGGAGTTAGGAGGAAAACTTTACCTTTCTGGAAAGATGAGAAAGAGATCTATCCAATGGTGTCATGTCTAGAAGGTTTTGAGTGCCTGAAAATCAAAATATTATGACTGAGGCACAAGAGAGGAAAAAATGAGAGGAGTTAGCCACAAAAAATGAGTAGGGGCACATTTTGGATAACAATTTTGGCGACTCATAGGGGTCATCTACCTACTAGATGAAGTTACTAGTTGCCTGAAGCAATCCATTGGGTATGGAGTCATTGAATTCTCTGTTTGATACCCCAAATGACTAGAACACTGCAAGGAGGAAGATGGAATATCACCTGATGGAGCAAGGCCTACAAACACATCTCCAGGAATAGCAAGCTTGTGCCAAAGCACTTAGGGAAAGAAAAACTAATCTACAGCAAAACAATGTGCACAAGCACTTGAAGGAATGAAAAACCTAAACTAATATGTACAGGGTGAAGCATTTCCTTCAGTAGCAACGCTTCAGATGGATTCCATTGACTGGAATCTGTAGTTCTTCGCCATCTAATGAAGATGACTGGAAAGCATTGTTGTCCTTACACTTTGTGACCATGTATGGGCCACTCTAAATGACATCAAATTTTGAATGCCTTCCCGGTTTTGCTCTATCCGCATCCCATTTTAACACTAGATCTCTAACTTGGAAGGATCTGTTCTTGGCCTTTTTATCAAAGGTCTTCTTTATCAAAGCTTGATCCTTATCCATTGCTTGGGATGCCTGATTTCTGATTTCTTGGAGCTCCATCAATTATGCATATCTGACTTCCATGGGCTCAAACTCCAACAACTCCAACTGTTTCATGAGTTCCAATGTTGGCAACTCAAGTGATATGAGAAAAATTTCCTCTCTTCCATAAACAAGCTTGAATGGAGAGTTACCTGTAGATCTTTTAGGAGTTATCCTATCAGCCCATAAGGCTGATTTCAATTTGGTATGCCAAGACCTCTGATTCTCATAAAGAGTCCTCCTAATGATCCTCAACAAGTTCTTGTTTGTAGATTCAGCCTGGCCATTACCCTGGGGGTAATAGTTTGATGAAGTACTTAGGTAGATCTCGTTCTTGACAACCCATTCAGTCACCTTGGATTCAATGAATGCCAATGCATTATCTGATATTATTGTAGCTGGTATGCCAAATCTAGTTACTATTCCCTCATAGAAGTCTAGGATGCTAGATTCATTTGCTTCCTTGAGTGTTACTGCTTCAGTCCATTTGGTGAAGTAATCTGTGGCTGTTAAAATCCACTTGTGCCCTTGGCTCGAATTGGGATTAATAACTCCAATGAAGTCTAAACCCCATTGCATGAATGGCTGGTCAACTGAAATTGGATGCAATGGGAGGGCAGCTAGCCTCTCTTTACCTGTGAAAAATGCATAATTCTTGCACCTCTTGATCCATGCATAACAATCATTGAAAATCTTGGGCCAATAATAACCAGCCCTCATGATCTTTAGAGCTGTCACTCTTGGTGCAAAATGGCCCACCAGCTGGTCCACCATGGAACTCTTCCAGCACCTTATGAATCTGATTTGTACCAATGCATCTCAGCAGTACTCCATTCACATCTCTTTTGAATAAAACACCATCAACAAGGGCATATGGGACAGCTTGCAACCTGAAGTGTCTTCTTTGGGTCTTGTTCATCTCTGGAGGACATAGACCTGTGCTTAGGAAGTGCATTATACCTTGGGTCCAGCAAGGAGTGGGGACACCATCATTCTCCTCTTGAGTGCTTCCTTGCTCATGGATGTCTTGCAACGCCAAAACAGCCTCCTTCTCATTGCATGATTCCTCTTGTTTGCTCAAGATCAGCTGCTCACACAATCCTTTTCCTCTTACCAACTTGGTGACTTTGATCTCAATGTCATACTCCATGACACGAGTAATCCAACCTGCCCTTTTTTCATTCAAGTCTTTGTTGAGGAGGAAGTCTTTAACCCCCACATGAGAAACCAGCAATTGGACCTTATTGTTTGAAACTAGATGCTTGAATTTATTCAAGCTCCTGATTACTACAAGAACATGCTTCTCAATGAAAGAATATCTCACCTTATAGTCTTCTAGGATTTGGCTGAAGAAAGCAATTGGCTGCTCATCATTGTCTTTATTCTGCTGTACCAAAATTACAGAAATAGTATCATCACCTCCAAACGCATAGAGGATGAAATCCTTAGAGAAATCTAGGTTGGTGAGAGTTGGGGCTTGAGAGATGGCTTCTTTGATTGCTTCAAAACTTTCCTTTCCTTCTGTTGTCCATTTGAAAGCCATGCTTTTCTTTAGCATCTTGGTCATAGGTCTGACAAGGGCTGCAAAATTTGGGACAAACCTCCGAACAAAATTTATTCTTCCCAAGAAACTTTGAAGGGCCTTCTTGTGGCTTGGCAATGGCAGTGCTCTTATGGCTTCGACTCTTTCCGGATCAATTACTAATCCTTATTTGGAGATTAATGTGGCCAAGGAGCTTTCCTTCATGGGCTAGAAAAACACACTTTTTAGGATCCAAGGAGACTCCAAATCTTCTACACCTTTAGAACACTTGTCTTAAATGAAAGAGGTGGTCTGCTGTATTTTTTGAAAAAACAGTGATATCATCAAGATATATCAGTACAATTTTGTTAATCAAACCTTTGAATGCCATGTCCATTGCTCTTTGGAAGGTAGCTCCAGCGTTGGACATCCCAAATGGCAATTTTCTTGTATGCATAAGTTCCCCATTTAGTTGTAAAGGCTGTCTTGAACTGATCTTCTTCCTTCACCATAATCTGATTATACCCTGAATAGCCATCAAGTAGTGAAAACCTCTCGGAGCCAGCAACAACTTGTAAAATCTGCTCCATGGAAGGAAGTGGATAATGATCCTTGAGAGATGCTCTATTCAAATCTCTTAAGTCAACACACAATCTGATTTCCCCACTCTTCTTTCTGACTGGAACCAAGTTGGCAACCCAACTAGAATGCTTGATAGGGAATATGATTCTTGATTCTATCAACTTATTCAATTATTTTCTCATGAGAGGCTCTATGTGGGGGTTGACTGGCCTTTGTTTCTACCTGATGGGCTTAGTATTTGGATCCAATTCAATGGTGTGTTGAGTTAACTTGGGATTTAAACCTTTCAAATCTTCATAGCTCCAAACAAACACATCAGGGAATTCTTGACAAAGTTGTATGAACTCATATCTTTCTTGCTCAGTTGTCATCTTACCAATTTGGAGTGATTTTCCTCTTTCTACTGAGATGGACACTGAATCTTCTCCCTTCACTTGGATGTTTGTCTTTCTCCTTCCTAAATTGATCATTAAGATTGAAAATGGACTCCAAAGTAATAAGTCCCTTTGGTAGTTTGTTGGTTCTTAACTGCACCACTTGGTCACCATACTGCTGCTCCAACTTTTCCTAATTTTTGGCTGAGAATTCAGCCTCTTCTTGCAAGAAATGGATGATTTGCTGATTATTTTCAAACACTTGCCAACTTACATTGTTATTTGGCACTGTAAGGCCTCACAATCACATGAATTTTTCGCTGTACCTTGTCTTTTTGAATGCTCTCCACAACATCAAAGGCTGCCCCAACTGCTGCAAGCCTGTCAGCAGCTTGGTTCTCTTTCCTAGGAATGGATTTAATGCCAAAACCCTCAAAATCTTCAATGAGGTCCCACACCCTGTTCTTGTAGCACTTGAGTATATCATTCTTCATAGCATGCTGCCCCTTGACTTGGTTGACAATCAACTCACTGTCACCAAAGACTTGCAAGTTTTTTATTCCTCTCTTGATTTCCCAATGCAGTCCTTGCACCAAGGCTTCATATTCAGCAGTGTTATTAGAGCATGCAAACTGAAATCTAAAAGATGAATAATACTTAACTCCTTGAGGTGAAACCAGCATGGATCCCCCTCCTGCACCTTATCTGCTCCTTGATCCATCAAAAAACAACTGCCATACCTCATTGTCATCTTTGTGGTTTGGCTTGGTGATGCTAGGAATAGGTTGATTTTCATTCATGTATGCAATAGACATCCCAGCTCAGATTCTTCTATTTCTTGATAAGGATCAAAAGCATGCACCTTGCTTGCCCATTCATCAAGAGTTAAATCTGGGATGCTTCCTAACCTTGGTGTCAACTTCATCAATGCTTGGATAATCCTCTTGATCAAACGCTGAACAATTGGCATTAATCTGACTTGGAGTGTAAGGCTCAATGTGAAAGTTTGCAATAGGTTCAGACCTGATTGTGGATTTCGTTCCATAATCTTGTTCTGAACAGCATGTGTGACCAATCAGTAGACAAGTAACCTCCAATCTTAGCTGTGAAATCCCTTGACAAACATAGGGAAAAGAGTGGTGGAAGGTCTATTACTGAGACATCTTGCAAAACAACCACGTTGGGACAGGCATGCAAAGTAAGACTCAAGTTTTTAATCACCCCGACTATTGTTACTGTTGTCCCATCCAACTGCACCACCCCTTTGGATATGGTTTCATATTGAATTCCCAACTGATCAGCTATTTGCTTGGGCATTACTAAACTACTTGCCCCGGAATCTATCATGCAATTGTGTACTAATTGGTTCCCAATGATCAATGAAACATAGAATGGAGGGGGCATCAATATTTTACCTTGTTGTCCTCCATGATTCCCCTCAGGCTGGGCAGCATTTGTGAGCACCTTCTCTTGCATTTGGACTTGCTGATTTGAAGTTGACCAGTCCTTCATGGCAGCTTGTAGCAAATCTCTTTGGCCTGGGATAAATAGTGATTCCCACATTGATATGTTTACCTTTGTCTTCTTCATCTGATCAATGATACTGAATGGAGATGAAGTATCCCTCTGCTATCCCTTGGCCTACACATTCATTCCTTGCACTATGGGCAGCAACAACTGGCATTTGGGTTGGCCTAGGGGCTGTTTTAGGCAATTCTTGCGTGCTTGGGATTACATTTTGTTTGCCAATAGTTTGTGGAGTGACAAAAGGTCGTGAATTACTTGGGGGCAATGGCTGTTCTTCACCCAAATTTCTCCTCTTTGACCTTGTGTTGGTTGTAACACTTTGGGAAACCATTTGATTCATGCCATAAAAATCTTCTGCCTGCCATTTTACAAGTGTGGTATCATTTGGAGTTGACTGCTGCTGGAATGTTTCTTGTTGCTGGTTATTTCCTTGACTAACTTCACCCTCCACACCAGTTGTTGTCACCATTAATGCTTGGTTCAAGGCACTGTTGAAGCACATGGATTGGTTATGAGGTTCGTTGCATGGGAAACACCAATCATACTCTTGAGCTATATTGTTTTGTACTGGCACTAATGCTTTAGATGCAGATGTAGCATTGGGATTATAGGGCTGAAATGGTTTGTTGGCGGGAGGCCTTGCTTGGTTCTGATTTACAGCTGGATTGGGTGGTCTATGAGGTTGATATGGCTACCTGTTAGGCTGAGCTTGATGCTGGAAGGAAGGTCTAAAACCTTGGGCTTGCTACCTTTTGAGTGTAACCAGCTCATTACCTAGATTTTGCAATTGCTTCATGACTTCTTGAAGCTCATTTGAGGCACTAGAAGATGAAGTGGAAGCTTCACTTGAATTATGATTTCTAGGAGTGGGAATAGGAGCTAAATTAGGCATTTGATTAGTTTTTGGGATTTCTAAACTTGGAAACAATGGCATTGGAGGCCTAGGAGCCAGCTTGCCAGCTTGAATCAAACAATTTTCAGCTCTAATGGCAATGCTATAAGCAATGGGAATAGTTGTGCCTCCCATGGACTGAATTAACATAGAAATATCAGAATTTAAAGCTTTAAGGTAATAAAGAAAAGCACCTTTTGTTGTTGGCCTGACTGCCACTGGAATTCTCTCCCAAGTCCTTAGAAATCTAAAATTAAAATCAGTCAGCTGCTCATTGGGAGCTCTCTTGATGGTTGTCAACTGCTCCAAAAGGGACAAGTTGTCTCCCTTCTCTCCAAACTGCTCATGGAGGGCTATGCATAGCTGGTTCCAATTTTGAATAGAACCTGAGGCAAGGCTCCTAAACCATTGTAAATCTTTCCCTTTGAATGAAGATGCCAGTAGTTTGACAGCAACTTGCATCTCATTGATCTCATGGATTGCACAAATATTGGCAATATCCTTGACATGATCACTAGGTGAGGTTTGATTTTCTCCAGTGAAGTATGGAATGTTCTTCAATGTTGCAACTGGGATTAGATTTTTTGCATTGAGAGCAAGTGGGCTGCTACCAGTGAAATTGACATAGAGGTTGTTTTGTGCCATTCTGATTGGCCTTAGAACCCTTGTTGATTGAATGAAAGGCCTACCAGGTGGAGAAGTTGAGAGAGTTCTATTTGGTGGAGATGGAGACCTTTGGATTCTCTTCCCACTTTGCCTTATTCTTGGAGATAATTGCAGATATTCAAACAACACCTCTTCTTCTCCAGCTCTTGACCTTATAGTGATTCTTCTCATGAGTTTTCAGGTCTGCACTGCTAAAACCAGCTAATTCTTCTTCCTTGGAGTCACCAGATGTGTAATTTATAGCTCTTTTAAGTAAGAAACTTACAACAAATGCACATCAATTTTGTTGCAATGAAGATGAAGACCTCTAAGGTCCCACCGGGCATGCCAAAACTATTGTTGCAAATCAGCAGCACCCCCTGGATGTTGATCATATTTCTAGTTTGATCATACTAGCATCCAGTGTGATTACACAACATTGAATCCTTTCCTCAAGTGTGGGACTTGCAAAATGAGAAAGGAATCTCCAGTTTAGAGGCTGGTTCCTCAGTTCCTCTGGTCAGATTTATCACTTACAAGTTGCAGAGGTCTATATTCCTAACCCTACCCTAAATTCCAAAGGATACAGAGATAGAGAATGCAAAAAAGCTAAAACTAATGCTAATAGGTGATGCACCAAAGGAGTCTGTGAGCATTTTTTAATTCTATAGATTGACACAGTCCATAAAAATGCAACAAAGAACCTCATGCACAAACTGATAATTGTAATGAAGGATCATAAATTAACTAAACAACACAGGCAGAGGATGAAAACTAATCACAGAGGCTTGTATTGTTATTTTAATCATCAAAATCACTTGCATTACAACACCTGAGAGGCAAAATAAAGTTGCAGCTCTTAGAAAATGTCTGATATTCCACCAAAATCACTTCCAAGGTGAGAAAGGGGACTTTGCAATACACAAAAAATGTTCAACCCTTTGAAAATGAGCCAAATCTGGCTTTTACAGTGCAAGGGACGAGCCCAAGAGAGAGAAACGCAGGAAAACATGGAAGGGATTCAACCATTGGACCAAAACACATTCAAAATAGCATGGGCATCCTTACAGACCCATCCCCTGACATTTTTAGCCATGTTGGGAGAGAATGTGAGCCATTCTTCATTAAAAACGGTGGTTGAAACGTCATTTCTGTCCATGACCACGTGCCAGAGGTGTTTTTCAATTTTATCTCTCCAAAATCAATCAAAATGTAAAAAATGACCCTAGAATCTTGTAGAGAATTTCACCATCTTTCCATTGATATAAAGAACGTGAGAAAGCCGAGCTCTGGATTGAAAGATATGGCCATTTGAAGTTTTAGGGCAAAACAGGGCCAAATCGGGTTTGGCGGGCAAAAATTCGAATTTTTGCACCTTTTTGGTCATTTGGAAAATTTTCCAAAATTTCCCCATGCACCACCACTCCTAGGTGCCACGTGGCAGCATCTCATATGCCGCGGGCCTTTCAGGGGAAATTTTTTCCAAAAAAACTCCGTCGAGCCATAACTTCAAAAATACATGGAGTTAGGAGGAAAACTTTACCTTTCTGGAAAGTTGAGAAAGAGCTCTATCCAATGGTGTCATTTCTAGAAGGTTTTGAGTGCCTGAAAATCAAAATATTATGACTGAGGCACAAGAGAGGAAAAAATGAGAGGAGTTAGCCACAAAAAATGAGCAGGGGCACATTTTTTGGATAACATTTTACACAGCAAAATTTCTTCTTATTCTACACGGGAAACATTATACATATGTATAGGACTAACATGTCCTATAAAATAGGAAGCCTATTAAGGATCCTATAACAAATATCTAAATCTATACGAGTTGTTTTTAAAAACTCGTAACCAAACATATAACTAATAACATGAGTTATTATACCAACTCATATTATATTACAAATAATAATTATAATTAATAATGTTAAACATTATTAATCCTAACATTAACCCCCTTAGTGTGAACATTATTAATTCTCAATATTCACCCCCTTTATGTGAACACGATGAAGAACCATATTTCAAAGAAGTTGAACCACCTCCTGAAAGAACTGCTTAGACCAAATATAAACTCCATAAATCATCTCTTTACCCTTGTAAAGGTGTAGTGTTGAGATGAATTATGTAGGAATGATCCCTTCCTCTTTGGGTTCCTGTGGGACTTTCCCTTCGTATTAAGGTGCCAAAATTTTGAATCTATAAGATCCACAAGCTTGGCACTAACTGGATAGCCTTCCCTTGAGTCTACATCGAAATCTGCTCCTCCTCCCCAAAAGTGAGTTTTATGAAAATATGAATCTTCCCTAAAATTTTGGAAAGGGGTTTATTCAACACACCAACACACTGAAAAAAAAAGAATTGTGAAAACACATCAAAGAAAAGAACACACAGAAAAAATGCCACCAAACCATTTGTATGGCCCCGTCGTTGGCGACTGACGAGAGGTCATTGATTGACCTCCAACCTCCATTTTCTTCCATCCTCTGATAGAAATCTGCTAACTCATCAAGATTTGATCATGGAGCTCAATTTTACATAGCTCAATTGAACGTCAAATTCCATTGAAAATGCATTCGTAAGGAATTTTTTTTTATTTTGACTCTAACTCATTATGAAAACTTATAAGATAACTATTAACAAGACAATATCAAAAAAACCTAAAATCACCTATATAACTTTGACAATTATCCTAAACAGGACATGACACAATGACCCTAACAAGATGAAAATGATAGTATCCAATAATTTTATTAAGACCAACATTTAACACATTAATTTTGACTTGACATTGATAATAACACAAACATTTAATTTTACTTACAATAAAATGTGAGATAACAATTAATAAACAACAACAAAAACATAGACTCTATTCCTAAACATATTAAGAGACCAATGACTTACTATGTGTGACACTTCATGTGTTTGATAATAAGGACACCAGAATAGAATAAATATTTGTTCACTTCAATGAAGCACACCAACAAAGAGCGAACATGGTAGAAGGAAACATGACTATGGCAGAAGACTTATTCCGATGGTGGATGGAAAATAAGAAATACAATGATAGATGGGGTGAGGTGAGCTTGTTGATTTCCAAGTTGTTCCACATCGAACTCAGTTAATAGAATGTAAATCTTGTTTGATGCCCAACGTTAGAGAACGGTCTGAGTTTGAAATATATGAATGCATGCAATGAAAAAATGATGTAGGTGCCTAACAATATTTTTGCAGATGATAATGGCAATTAAGGTAATAAAGCCGAAACATATCCAATGCAGGTTTTCATGTGAATCTTGATGATTTCTCATTGAATCAGTGAATCGATCCAAGATCTCATGCAGATATCAAAACCTTCAATCTTGAAAGAAAAAATATTTTGAAACCCCTTACTTCTTCCAACGTTTCTGCTATGACTGTCATGATCAAGTTTGCAGTTGCATAAATCGACAAACAATAAATATTAATAAATCCATATCTTCTCAATCATAAATTCAAATAATGAATGTAAATTAGATCTAACAGATTTGATCTTTCGGTAATATATATGTAGATTTCGTAGAAGTATAGTCAACACGACTCAGGCACACAAATCTTGCACATAATGGACATTGATATTTTGTGGGCAATCAAATTGTAAGTAACATACACTATGAACTCCCTTCCCAATGGTGAACACTTTCGATATGATCTTACACTTTGTATGGTAAAATACAGTCTTAAAATTCATGTAGAGTGAAGTAGGAAGTTCTTAAAAGGAGACTAGGACTTGAATGTGAATCCATGGATTGGAGACTTTGTAATTCACAAAGAAATGTAATTTGCATGGACTCTGAATGTGGATGCAAGTGTGAATGAAATTTTTTTTTAATACATACAAAAGTAATCGACACACATATGAAACTAATCCCTCACATATATAGGGGTGAAGTACAGTACAACGACCCCTATAAAAAATTTTATACTTTCATAGTAACGAGGATCAAACATGGCTCTGGTACCAAATGACGAGCAAACTCAAGATTTTACACAACAAACTTTCTTCATATTTTGCACGGGAAACATAATACATATATATATGACTAACATGTCCTATAAAATAGGAAACCTATTAAGACTCCTATAAGTAATATCTAAATCCATACAAGTTGTTTTAACAATTCGTAACTAAGCATATAACTAATAATATGAGTTGTTATACCAACTCATATTATATTACAAATAACAATTATAATTAATAATGTTAAACACTATTAATCCTAATATTTTTTAGATGGGACCCAACATGAGGAATAAGATACATGAGTATCTTCAAGCACTTTAAAGAAAATATGGAATTTACGTGCTAAGGATAGTCATTTGGTTAACCAATACTCAAGCTTTTTAGCAACCGTAATGCCCCGTTCACCATTGTTCTTTTCCTTCTTCAACGACCATGTTGCTAAGCATTTAACGTTGTGGTGCTTCTGTTGATCTTTTGTTGGCTTCGCCCTTGTCACAGAGAACAATTGGAATTCTCCCACTTCGTCATGTCTTCTTGTGTCATGTTGATGTTTTCTGTGGTTGGCCCCACCTCATCCATTATGTTTTCCTCCTATCAAAGGAAAACTATGTACTCGATTTATCAAGCTCGTAAGTTAGTTCTTGTTAATACAATTAATAAGTATTAATAAGTGGTAATAATAATAGTATTAATAATAATATTATTATTATTGTTTTATTTATCGATTGACGATAACCTCATTATCTGATTGTCGATTTGTTGTCAACCTTGTTGTTAATTTTTGATAAGTGATTTTATTGTTTTGGATTGGTCGCTTCGCGGATCGAGCCTCGATTCACGCAAGGGAAGCTTGTTTGTGGGTGGCACCATCGTCAAGGATGTAGTGTTCTTGTTTAAGGTTGAAATTTTTTATCCTTGGCCATCTAAGTGCCCTTGTATGCTTTGTAAATGTTGGGTAAATTCCTTCAACCACAATTTCTTCTTTGTCCCTTGTTAGAAAATTGGTCCATGTATGCCAAGTTAGATAATTATCAAGTTAGTGGTGAATTTGATTTACTCAACCACCAGCCTGCCATTCTTTATTGATTATTAATGATCCAATTTGGCGTACGTTATGAAGGATTTCACATCAGTTTTGAAGATGGCCGCATGAGGAATTAATGGCCTGTCATTTCTGCACCTTCTTGTAATGGGAAAACGTGTTGGATTTTACCCGGGATCTGGGGAAGCGTGGTTGAACTCTCATTGGGTGTTGCATGCTTTTGGGATTTGTGATTTGTAATGGCTTGCTCACCACATTTTGGCATTTGCATGCTTAATTTCTTGTGGTTCGCGCTCCTTCGTGGAAGCTCACGTTTGTGGGTTTATTTCAGCATTCCCTTTTGCTGCATGGATGACTGCTGAGTGCACAGAACTTTTGGACGCCCTTTTCCCTGTTTGTCTGCGTGGAGATTTCTTGGTGGAGCCTTATGTGGTTCGGTGTGTAAATACTCTTGAAGTTAGTTGCATGAATCTTGTGGAGAAGTTGTTGGTCGCTCATGGATTTTTCTGGGACGTTTGTTTTGCTAGCCTCGAAGTGCACAGTCTGTAGTTGTGCCGTTTCAAAACCATATTTCTTTCTGGCACATTTTTCAGGCAGTTCATTCTCCCACGTTTTACTTGCAGACCCGGGGCGCTACAATTGAAGGGTGAAATGATAAGGTTTGTAACCGTTTTGGCTTGTCATTATGGTGGAATCTGGGTCTTAGATTAGTTCGTTTTATGCACAGACCTCTTTCCTAGCATCCTTGAGACCACGTGTTCTTTCAAGGTACTGTTGATCTTTGTTTTGAGGACTCCATACCCTGGCTATAGCTTTTGGGTGCCTGATCTGACTGTGAGAAGGTTGTGGATCCTGGTTGTACTCCTAAATTTTGTAACTCGTTGTTTTGTTGCTCTTGCTCTGGACGTGAATCCTTGCCTTTGCCATTGTGGATATATTTAGTTGTGTTTTGGGTGCCCAGCAAGCTGGAGGATAGTGGAGTTTTGGATTGAGAGGAATGTTGGCACCTTGCATGCTGCAGACGAAGATTCAACTAGGGGGTTTCTGTTGCTAGACCTTGGGGTGTTTGGATGCCTCATCGAAGCTGGAGGAGCAAGCAAGATAATTCTACACTTTGCTACTGTTGTTATATTTTTTTAAATTATCATGAAATTGAACCACCATTTCATTGTATTGATTTGTCAGTTGGACGCCTTACTAGGAGATCTCTCCTTTCTGCTTATTCTATTCTTGTTTTCACTTTTATCGCTATCAGTGTGTTAGTGGAAAGCACACATGTGTCCTCTTCTATGGGTGTTATGTTTTCCTTGCTCGAGTGATCGACCTTCATCTTTTCATTTATGTATATCTTCTTCTCTACGATTGAGTTTTAAGTTATTATGTTGTCCCAGCTAGTATTTTTTTTGTCGTTAAAATAAGTTTACGATAACTATGCAGCTCCTCCCTATCATCTGAGTTTGTTTTATTTTTCTTTGTATTTCATCGAATGTTGTTAAATCTCTTCCTCAAACCCCTTCGATAATCTTCTTGACATTGGGAAAGACAGGTTGTAGAATTGGAGTGATCAACGCTTGGGCTATCCAGGTTGGAGTTTCGGTATTAAAACTTTTAGAATGAAAATTTTTGTGTGCAATGCGTTTAAATCTCGCGTGTTTAGACTCTCGTATTATCTTTTGTCTTGTTCCTAGGATTTTAAGGCCATCCTCAGGAAGTACCTTGACCATCCCTATCAACTTGAACCGTAACTAGCTTTTTGGATCAGCTAAGCTCGAGGTTTCAATAGTGCCAATCCAGTACCTTGTTAACAATAGAATAGATTTGGTCTAATCCCCCACTCAGAATTATTGTTGATGGAATTTTTTTCTATTTTCCTAACTTGCATTCTTTCTCTTTTAGAATTTTAATGCTATTAATTAATATTGGTCGTTTTCTATGCTCGTAATTACCTTAATATTTTGTGATGGAAATTTCCTTAAACGTTATTAATCTTCGGGAAAACTCATCTTGCAATTGATAGTCTTATGGATTCATAGCGGAAGGTTTTTTTTTGTTAATGTCACTTAGTAATTTATGTTTATATCTATGTGTGACGGTTGGTTTCGTTATCAAGGGTTTCCTTAAATTATTGTTGATATGGAAAAAAGATAATTTCTTTTACCTTAACCAGATTTTAGAATTATTGTGGAGGTTGTAAATCCTTAGAGATATAAATTTGGATGATGTTTTGTATACTCTTGTTTGATGGAAACCCCCCTTCTTCTCTCGCGTGTTGTTACTAGCCTATAAGGGTATTGACCCTTCTTGAATGATTGGGGAATCTTTGGGAGTTAAGGGTCAAGTCTAATATACCTTGCCTTCACTTCAAAACTTAGGTTGTGTCGTGTTCGTGTATTTAATTTCACTCATATACTCTAAGTGATTATAGGGTTGAAAAATTTAGCATGCTTGGCTTTTTATGTTGATCTTTGAACACCGTGATTTCCTCGTTGGGCTCATCAATTTTTGTCTTTTAGAAATATAATTTAAAGCCTATGCTCTTGGTATCTTTTGATAATTTTAGATGGATGGCATGTATATCAAACTCCAATCTTGTAATTATTTAATTGTTTGATGGGAATCTTGTTTCTTATAGATTGTTTATTTCTTCATATAGGGCCAAGGACCCTTCTCGTTTGATTGTTATACTTTCATTGCTTTTGTTCATAACTAAAGTACAAGGTCTTTCTTCTTTGATTGACATCGTTGAGACTGTATTTTAAATTGAGGTTTTTTTTTTAGTGTTGAGATAATTGACCCAATTCTTATAATAAAGTTTTTCCTTTCATGGTATTATTAGATAATAGTTATGGTGGCTTTGTGTAGCCTTATCTTGCTCGGTTCTCGTGAACTGACTCTTGTGGAAAATTTGTTGTAGATGGCTTATGCGAGTAGATGAGGGATAAACTTGTATATTTTTGGCATCAACCTCTATTGGGGAGTTGTTTTGCTTGAATCCTTTTCATGTTGTTTTACTATTCATAAGGTCCAGTGGAAATTTTAGAAGAGGGTTAGTGTCTTAGTATAATGTATTGTGGTTTTTGTCATCTTAACTTTGAAAACCTTGGATTGTTTGACTATCATGGAAAATATAAGAAAATTGGTTTACCTCCTTGTTGAGAGACCTTAATGGATTATCGGTACTCTAAGAATAGTTTAGCATTCCTTGGTCAATGTTATTACTCTATTGTTCCCTATGCATGGTTCCTTAGAGTTGGTATGTCCCTTTGGGTTTTGTATTGTGCTAGAAAGAATTGATGTAACCTGGTGTTGTTTTCGTAAATGAGAATTGTTAAAATTTACCCTTGAGAATAAATGTTGAGTTAAATCTTGCTATGACTTAGTGATAATGTGCTATAAGTAAAGTAAAATGGGTTGGTAAATCCTTATAGAAAAACTAAAATTTATATGAAAATAAATTAATGTAGAGGTGACCTAATGGAGAACAGGTAATTCCATAAGTGATCTAAGATGAAACTATCCTTTGTAAAGTAAAAAAAAAATTATATAACTTGCTATCCCTAGTAAAACTAGTGAACACTATCCTTTTTATGGTGAATTCTTACATGAGCTTAAGGGAAAACAATGGTTAATTTTGTAAGATAATAAGATTTAATAAGTAGGAGAAAACAATTTAGAAACCACGCAATCTATCTCTCCGCCATTTGGAAGGTAAATTGTTTTCTTTTGTAATACTCATTTAGTGAAGCCTAAGTAAAATATTTGATAATTCTAGGTAAATTCTCAAGCCTCAATTAAATCTTGGTAATAACTAATGAGGTCTTAAAGATTAATTCAACTTGACCTTCTTCCTAACTTTTTCCAAGGTGCTTTGTATTTCTTCTCTTAAGTGTGTTGAACGCGAACCTAGGTTGTCATAAGGGTATGAATGAGTTCTAGTAGCGTAAGTATGAACATATGGCCTTGTCGAAATAAATATCCCGCTTTTTACTAAATAAATGAATTAAAAAAAATAAAGGTCACAATAGAGAAGACTTAAAGCAAAATTCTCTTCAGAGTAAAAGAAAGAAACTTAGCGTTGTAAGAGGAATTGTGCGAATCATATCCTAAGTCCCTGAAAACTTAAGTTAAGGATTGAAGGATGTTTTATCAAAATAAATAACCTTCAATAGTTTCTCAATGTGGCTTGCCCTAACTGTAAGTGTGTTATGTGGTGGTTTCCTATGTTGTCTTGTCAAAAAAAGAAAAGTGAATTATCCTTGATGGGTGTGAACATTTCCGTGTTACCTTTATGGTCATCCTTGTATCAAGTTGTTCACAGAGTTAGTTGTAACCTTGGTGGCGACATGTTGTGTTGTGTTACATGTCAATCAAGTCAAAAAAAAGTTATCCTATTTTTTTTTTAACTGTGTTGTTAGCGTGTGTGAAATTTTTGGGTTGTTACAGCAACCTGTTAAACAACATATTACCAAAGATTAGCAGGTGATGCTTGAAGGGTAAAGTAGATGCCAAGAAATTTGAACATCTCTCCATGGTATATCCTTTTCCAATCATATGAACTCATACAAAGGGCACATGAAGGAAGGATTGCATGTAACATTGTGATTTTTGCCATTGAATGGATGAACCCGAGGCTAAGCAGAAATCATAGGTGTATTGCATGTCATTTCAAATGTTACTTTCATCCTCAATTAGTGTAAGAAAAGAGTCATAAACAAAATGGCCATTGAGCAGTTGGGCATTAATGGAAGAAGGTAAGGAAATTACCCTAACAATTCCTCGAGATTTGGCTTTGGCAAGCAGATAGAAAAAACCTTTCGCCACAAGAACATAAAGAGTCGGCGCTAAAGGGAAATCTTGTCATATGGAATGGAAGAGGCCAAAAGGATCTGAATTGTGCCCATTAATGGTGATATGAGATGAGGAGTTCATGAAGAGCATCTTGATAGATTAAATGAAGATTAGACCAAATCCCAACGCCTGAATCATGGCCAAGATAAAAGGTCATTCGATCCTATTGTAAGCCTACTCAAAATCAATTTTAATGAAGAGGGTTGGCCAACTGGACTTGCAGGACAATTCCATACTTCCCAGATGGTTATGATATTGACCAGAAATGTATTTCTCCTGGATGAAGCCAATTTTCTTCGGCTGAATAATGGCCAACATAATATGTCACAACTAAATGGAAAGGGGATTGGCAAGAATGTTGTAGGAAACATTGAGTGAGGTGATAAGTATCCAATTGTTGATTAGCTCAGGGTCCCCAAGCTTAGGAATGAACTTGATATTCCCTTTGTTAATGTGAGCAATGAGCAATTGATTCTGAATTTTTTTAAGATAAACTTGAAAGAGGTCCAAACCAACAGTATCCAAAAGTGATTTTTAGAACTCGTAGGGAAAACCATCACAATCGAGTGCCTTGTCATTTTCTATTTTCATGACCGCTTCATGAAGGTCCTCAACGGGGTTAGCACGTGATCGCGGGTAGTTTTATAAGCCTGAGAAAGCTTGCACGACACCATGGCCAAGCATTCTTCCAAGGTAGCTTGTTGCTCATATGAATGTGCTTGATCCTGAAAAGAAAGATTGTAATAGTTGACAAAGGCCTGCAACATACTCTGGGGATGTGTGAGCCAAGTTCCGCCATCATTGCACATATTTGCTAAAAGGAATGGGAAAGAAAAAATTCCTTCGCAACATGATCCCCCACTTTAAGCTAGTGTAGACAGGTACAAATTTGAGTGCCCCGAGCATTATAATTATCTATGATTAAAATTTTCTAGTGGAGCTCTACCACTTGGAGTTTTAGAATTTTAGAAAAAGGGTTCCCTTCGAGCACCATCACTACCCGAACAAGAGTGGAGGAGGTAGCGGAGTAGGATCTGTACCGAATTTTGGCCAGCTGTCGACTGTAGATTATGAGGAATTGGGTCATCCTAGTCATCGCATCCCGCCACCACGAGGTCCAGCTAGAATTAAGAGGTGGATGATAATGTTGTAGATGACTAGGCCGAGGCATTAAATTCCACTCACGTTTGATATGATTGAGTGTGAGCTCGTGTTCCATCAAGGTAGTATTGAGAAAACATTTCCTTATGACAAAAGGGATTTCTATCTTGCCAAGTGCTGTGAAATTGTAAAGGGAAATGGTCTGAAAGAATGAAATTTGGCATCACTTCCAATTTTTAAGGATTTTGGGAAAGGTATACTTAACATGTCCTTATTGAATAAATAAGGACATAACTCTCCATTTCTGATTTTCAAGATCATCCAAGAGGGTGTGAGAAAAGAGCATATGCGGTTCATTATACTAGATTATCTTAAATGAAAATTAAAGGCAAATTAAACAATTTAACTTTTTTATTTATGAAAATCTGCATGAAAAGGTTTTAAAAAGTGCTAAACAAATATTAAAAATGATTTAACACGTTGGAAAAATGAAGAAAATAGTCAAAGACAGTGACAGAACACTAGCACGTGCAATTAGGTGTGGAAACATAACAAGTTATGGTAGCGCATGCACGTAAACACGTCTACATAACAAAGATTTTTTCAAATATAGAGTAGAAAATTAGTTTAACAACATAACACATACAAAGAGGAGTTAAATGCTAGCACATATAGTGTTACATTAGTGCATGCACGGCAACAGGGAAAAATAATATCTGAATGCTAGCACATGCAAAGAGTCATAAAAGAACAATGATGGAACGCTACCGCATGTGCATTACTATGCTAGAAAACTTCATGAGCAATAATAGCAAGTACAGTGATATGATAGCATAGGGATCTTATAGGTTCTAAAAAAATTATGAAAAGTACGACAAATTGATAGTGTTTTTGAGGGTTTCTCTCAATTCTCTCTACTAAACAATCTAAAATTTTGACAGTAGGAATAAAATAAAATAAGTAACACACAAATGAAGTTAGTTTAGCAAGAAATGAGACAAAAGATAAATAATTTTATGGGGCTCCCACCGGACGTGCTAGAATGTGTAAAAGGAAAACTAAAAGCAACGAAGAAATAAACAAATAAATAAAGTGTAAACGTTCCTTTGAGTATTCTTACAACCTCAAATGAGATAGCTCAAGTGTTACTACACTTGTTGGATCTCTTGGGATATTTTGATTGTGGATGCTCCAATCTTGTCTCCAAATGGAAGAGGAAATGCTACAAGCAAATGAGTGATCATGTGGATAGCCTTTTGGTATGCAAATTCAAATGGAAAATCAGTACAATTTTGCTTCAAATTTGTAGATCTTCCAAGGATAAATTATGAAGGATCTAGCCTCATATTTATAGTTGAAGGAGAGGTCATGGATTGTGGATCAAGGTTTGAATGAGTTATAGGGAAATGAATGTATTTTTCTGAATTAGCAAGTTGATTTGGTATGTGCAGTTAGATGATTTGAATATTCATTTAAGGGGAAATGAATATTTGGTTGGATTTTGATTTTATTTGAGAAGGTGTTTATATGTAAATATTTTTTCTTCCACCTTTGTAGGGTTCTAGAACTTGAGTGGAGTGAGCTAGTTCAACTTGAGTGAGTTGGATGGTGAAGTGGAGATGAGTGGAGGGTGAATGGATATATTTAAATAGTTACTTAAATTATCCAAGGGATATAAGTGTATGGCTTAAGCATGCTAGAATTAATTAAATGAATTCTAAAGGGATGTGGGTGAATTCTAATGGAAAGTGAAAGGGTAATGGTCTAGGATGCGTGTTAGAACTAATTTGAAATATTATGCAAAGGATAAGGATAATTAGGAATGACTAGAAATAGACATGTATTTTTAGGGTGTCTACAAAGTCTCCCAATGAAATTTGGTGTTAGTCCTCCTTACCAAATGGAAGTTATGAGCATTTTCTTCTTTGGATCATGTGTGAAAGCCTTAAAAGTGTAGGTTCAAAGCTTCAAGAACATAAAAATTTCATTGGAAGAAAACAATGAAGTCAATTCATGTTTTATTCCTCCATTTTATAGTTAATTTGCATGGTGATTCTTGTGAGATACAATTACACTTGAGAGAGGGAGCAAATTTGGATTTATTTATTTATTTTCAATAGATATGGCAAAATATGATGAAAAATATTGGCATACTTATCTACTAAAATACTCCACTTAATCATGTAAGAGATGGATCAAATGAAATGTTTTTTCAAGAGGAAGATATGCTCCACATTTCAATTCATTTGGTTGTTAAGTCACTAGGAAAAAGCAAAAGTGTTTTGGGAAAGATAAAGAAAAAATGGTTTTCATGTCTGGAAAATACTTTCCCATATTAAAAATAAACTAGTACATGACATCCCATGAAGTATAAATCTTCTTAAAATTATTTTCAAATGGAGCATTTTGGCAAAATTTCAAGATTTTTCCTCCATAGAATCAATGGGGGTGAGGGAAATGAGTTCTTGAGAAGTTAGGGTACAAAGCTGATTTTCATGGATTTATGGAGAAAAAATAAATGTTATGTTATGTTTTCCCCTTTTAATTTTTTTGTTTTGTTGTTGGGGATATTTGAATGGAAAGATGAAGTTTTAAAATTCACTTAAGTGGGATGGAGATTTGGAAGGGAGATTGAAAAACTCAAATGTAAAGTAAAATGCACAGAACACTTCAAAAATGTGCCCCAACCATATGAGGGTGAACTTTTGGAATGATTCATGCATTTCAAATCTCTAGCCACAAATGCATGAAGGCCTCTAAAAATGTACATATGCCTAGAATGGCATGCAAAGGGTTGAAACATGAAGGGAGGGTCAATTTTTGACTTTTGGTTAATAAAAACACATCCAATAGGAAGGAGGTACACTTTTGGAATAGATAATGCACAGTTCAAATACATAATATATGAATGGAGCCTCCCAAAAGGCCACACTAATCAGATTATTTCACTTAAAGTTCTTGATGTCATCACCCCAATGGAGAAACCTAACAAAAAAAAAATTCATACACCCGAAATGAAAACATGAGTTTACTAGGAATATAATATATTATTTTGACTGGAAAACATCCAAAATCCATTAAAACCATTTTTAAGCGCTGAAAATACATCATTTTTTAATTTTGAGCTAACTCACCCTTTTACTGTAAGAAGGGGAAACAATGAGTTGATCCACCACAAGAACCTGAGAGGAGTTGGAGTAAAAAATGCTAAGGCCATGAAGATTATTCCATGATATTTCATTTGACCACTTTTTTTGTTTTTGAATCCACTCGAAGCTCCCGAAATGTCCAATTAAAGATGACCTTTCTCTGGAGACCAAAAACACCTTAAAAAAAGTGCTAGTAGTGAATGGGTTCCCAATACTGGTCTAGATATTCGAAAATTTGACATGAACTATACTAACATGAATTAAACACTGAAACATTTCCAATGACTACAATCAAGATTCCCAAAATTACCCAGAACTCACACGACACTGCCCAGAAATTGACACTTGCAAATGGCTAAAATTTACAATTTTGAACAAAATTCCTAAAAGAGGTAAAGTTTTCTTTGGGGTTGTCAATTAAAATGCCTAGACATTTTACCTGCCAACAACTGGTTTTGGATTAGGGGATTGTCTTAGGTTGGATAGAGCAAAATAAGGAAAGTAAGAACATTAGAATCTCACAACATTAAGAACACCAATGCCTTTTCCATTGGACAAAATAGAGTCAAAGGAGATGAGAATGAAATGAAACAATTACACAACATGAAGGAAACACACAACACACACAATAGAGAGGTAAATATAAATTTAAATTCACCACAAACAAAGGAAAATAGAAACAAACCTAACTTACCTATGGTACATTTGGGGGACAACGAACTTTCACTACAATACTTATTCTATTTCAGATGCTACTCCTTTATGGGTATCACCAAATGATGTTACTCTACAAATACATTACCTAGTTCAATGAAGTGGACCACTTCCTCAACTACTTTGGAAATATAGGTGTTTCAATAAGTCTCTATATACCTGAAGAAGAGAATACTACATGTTTTTTCTTGAGAGAGTTTGTATGGATCCTCTTGTAAGTGAAGATCCATCCAGATAGTTCATTGTCTTCTTTACTCTAAAATTTCATTTCGAGTTTCCAATCCATTTCAAAATTCATCCACACTTCTAATTTCCCATTTTTCATTTTTTCACTACCACGGAATTGATTCTTAATCATACTAGGCTCACCATGTTCACAACTAGGCTTGTGCCCTTTCATGGGCATTTTCTTTTTGCTTGTAATGTTCTCCATGACCCTTGTTTCCATAGAATGGTTCTTGGTATAGATTTTAATATTTTCAACACAATCAGAAAATTCTTGCTAATTTTTTTTTACCAATTACTCCAAACAATTCCCCTTCACACACACTAACGCATTCTCATTTTGTTTTTTAGTATGGTATGACTCACATGGTGTTTCATCCACTTGAAAGGATAATGAACACAAGGTTAGGGCCAAAATAGAGAGATCACCACTCTCTTTGTGAATCTTTTTAGATGAAATCATGATGGAGATATCTTCTTGAGTGAAATCATCCTTAAGATATTCAATCACCTTTTTATCTCTCCATACCTCATTGAGAAGGTCCTCTTCTCTAAATAGAAAACATAAAGCTTTATATTCATTGGGTAAGTCCTCATCCTAGATCTTGAGATGATGATTGTGTAGAAACTAGAAAATTCACCTTACGCATAAGGTCCCTTATTCGAAAACAAAAAAAATTTATAAAACATAAGAAGACCCAAAAAATCATAAAACCCCATAAAATGGAGCTAAAAGACACCTCACCACCTATTTAATAACCCTCACCCAGTCACATTTAATTTTGTTCCATCACACCTACCCATGTGTGTGTCCCATTCCCCTATACAATCCAAATCTACAAAAGCACCCTCACCCCCTCATTCCAACCTCTGGCTAACTCGTAGTGCACAAAGACTATACTTGAATTTTCTCGCTCTATTGCTTGCATATCTTTGTTTTATAGGTATTTTAGAAGGAAAAGAAAAGTTAAAAGGATAGACCTAACTTACTCCAACATTGTTCTAGTGAAATATCAACACATGCGGGAAACAAGAATGCGACTAGTTTGCAATCTCCACGTGATTCTCGACAAAACACAACTGTGATTGTCCTGTGATCTGATTCATATATATTTTTCATTTCATTTTTAGTTTTGTCATTTTACATCAATAAAATGTCTTTTATCTCCTTAAAATGGTTAGGGATATGACCAATGTAGGTCTCCTAATAAAAAAAACAACTAACATTTTTTCAGGTGTGCTTGTGTGTAGGTTTAGATTTAGATCTGAAGATTTTTACCCACTTTATTCAATGAAAGAAACTAGAATTTTCCATCTCTTATTAGTGGCATCATAAGCCCATTATGTTTTAGTAGCTGATTTGGTTGTTATTATTAGACTAATCCATCTTACAGGTGATCTAAATCTAGGCATATAGATTGGAAACTTAGGGCTCACATTGTAGGAACTAATTAGATGTCACTTTTTCCTAATTTTTTGCGTTTCTTATCATCTCAGGGTTGCTTTATGGCAAGTCAAGATATACATGATCCTTATCATCACCAAGTAGAGACCCTACATTTATACTCAATGAAAATATCAAGCCATCAAATTTTAGGTCCATCAAGTCATTGTTTTTTTCTCAATTGATTTAATCACATTTGGGTAATCCTTCATCAATATAGGTAGCTCAGTATCTTCTTGTGAAGTTATGAAATATTTGTCATATCTTGAATCTTGGTACGAAATTTTTTCCCTTGGGTCATCTACTTTTTGAATGGTATATTTCATCTTCGTCTCAAGGATTTTTTTTTCATTTTACCTTTGACTATCATGGTGGCATGTAACTAGTCCATCTGTATATCTCTGCCAACATCCCAACATAAAATTATCTCAAAAACGTCCCATATGAATCTAGAATGTCAGTCACAAGTATGTCAATATTGACCTTCTTGTAAGGAAAAGCTAAAAATGTTACTTGAGAATATTTGACCTGACTAATGAGGGGTACTTCTTTGGTCTCCATGGATTAACAATGGCCAACAACATGAGTGAGAGTGAGACCAAAGGAATTTATAACTTTGGTGTGTATGATGTTGTCAAAGGAACAAAATTTAATGATACAATTACGCAGTTTATATCCATTGATAAATAATGAGAGGTAGAAGGATTCTAATTTTTCATAAGTGGAGGATGTTGAGAAAAAAATGTTATAATAAGGAGTGGTGCCTTGAGTGGGAAGTGATTCTTTGGTAGTGGGATTCATGGAACATAACTTTTAAGTTGTTCTTTGGTAGTGGATTCATGGAACATAACTTTTAACTACTTCCTTTGATAAATATGAAAATTTTATTAGATTTCTTGGGATGAGTTCTCAAATACTCAAACTCAAAAATTTATACCTTTGAGCTCTTAACATGGTCAATGATGTCAAAGGATGATGAGCTGGAAACTTCAGGAATAATGGTAGATTTTATATGAGTATGAATTTTATTCTTAGGAGCAATTAGAGTAGAAGTAGGAACTAATTTGATGAGGGGAGAAGAAAGAGTCTCACCCAAAAAAGTAGATGTGGCCTTGGATGGGGTGATCTTAGGATTCTTCTTGGATGACTCCATAAAAGTAGACAACAATGATTTTATCTTTGTTGTTATTTTCTATTCACCTTTTGAGGATTTAAGTAATTCACTTGGCAAATGAAGGAAGAGTCCCCCTTCTATTCTTGTGAGTGAGAGAACACTGCAATAGAGTATCTATTCATATTATCCATGGAATCCTCGGAATCTTCATCAGATGAGTATTCAAAATCACCCAATGTTTGCAAATCTAACTTCTTCTTCATGTTCTAATTCAACAATTTCCTCTTCTTCATTTTCTTGGGTTCCATATGCAGCACTAATAGGTGGAGCCTTTAAGGTAAACCTTTGGGCTACTCCAACAATCTAGTTTTGATGTGGAGCATGCTGAGCCAATTGTTTCTTCAATATAGTTAGGTCATTGACTAACTTCTGTAGCAAAGAATCAATGCCTTCATCCTTAGAACTATGGACCTTATTTTTCACTGAATGGTTCTTGACCTTGCTTGAAATAATTAGATCATCATCAACCTCTACTGAAAGCTCTTGATATTCCTCCAAATTTTTTGGTTGAGATATTCTTAAGATGAACCCAAATTCTGGTAATTGATCATTCATGAAGAATCACAGTTTATTGTCTTCAGTAAGATTGGAAACTTCAGGAATCTTATTGATCAATTTACTAAAATTAGCTACAAAATGTATCATAGCTTCGTGAGGTTCCTTCTTCAATTGTGACTACCAAGCAAACAAGCCATGAGAATCCTTGTTTGTTTTAAATCTAGTTTCATTTTTTTATTTCATTTGAGCCCATTTGGTGATTGATCTTCTTGGTAAATGATAGAACCAATTTACAGTGGAATTTTTGTCATGATTTAATGAAAAAATGAACACACACAACCTCTTGTTCAACTCCTAATACATCACATGATGTAATTAAAGTGAAATTTTTCTCATTAAGGTGTTATTTTCCATCTCCTCTGAACTTGGGAAAGTTCATCCTTGACCCTTTAGGAAACATGAAGTAGATGATTCAAAACCAACATACCAGTATTTTATCCCCAAGGAATAGGTGCAACCATCTCTGAAGGATTGACATTTAATGGTTGTAGAGAGATGGGGGGTGAAACATGAATATGATGAGAAATTTCAAGGGGATTTTCTGGAGGAAATTGAGTAGTTTTTCTTGGAATCCGTACAAGATCAATTATGATATTAGCATATTATTACAACTCAAATACATGTGTAAGAATTTGAGTAATCTAATAAATACGGATTTAATCAACTTACATATTATATAATGTTACAATAAATATTTAAATAAAGATTACATCATAACATAAGTAAATAAATAAATACTTACATGAAATAAATAACACAGTGACACAATATTTATAGTGGAAAACCCCAATAGGGTAAAAACCAGTAAAAACCACTTTGAAAATAAACTTTTACTTCAGAGAACTTATTTTACATCCAGTAAGATCACCTCCTCCTTTGAAACCCTATTTACCAAGGGTAAAACCAAATCACTTGATTTGCACACCTTTGATATATTTCCCAAATATATCAAATGAGGACCTAAAGTCATTTTTATATAAGGTGATCGGGTATGTCTCCCGACCCACCTTTATCAACCTAAAATGGTTGACACATACACCTAGGTTTATAATATTTAATATTAGAAATATAATCATTTCATGATATTAAATATTTAACCTAAAGTATATACTTAGGTTAGCATATTTAATAATAGAAATATAAATATTTCATATTATTAAATATTAACCTATATATTAGTGATGGACCCATATATATTAAGGGTTGGCCAGACCACTTAATCATTATGTTCCAACACTCCCCCTTAATGTTAAGTGGGATAACATAACATATGCCAATAGATTACCTGCTCGTGGTACACTACAGGATTTACAATCCTTAAACCATAAAGGTTTTAGGCTAGCATATCGGTTGAAGGAATTATAACACCTTCATCATAATCAATTTACCTTTTGGTACAAAAGGATTTGGAATCCCAAAGATCATCCCATGATCAGTGGCTAAGTATGATTTGTGAGTTTTACATGTTCTCATAGGTTCTCATAAAAGGTTATTGAACCCAAGCATATAAGAGTCTTTTACAACCAAGGACCTCCTTAACAATATGCTTGTACTGGATGTTTACCAGTAAACTCAATAGCACTAAAGAGTTTACTGAAGACCACCTTTAAGATCTTCTACACTTCTTTCTAAAAAATAAGCTGAGGAGGTATACATGCCCGAAGGTCTTTTTACACTTGCCCGAAGGTCTTTTTTACATTTTCCCGCCTTTTACAAAGGTTTTTTTACAAAAACCAAGTTTCATTAGGAGGTGACATTGTCATGCACACTCCCCCTCAATGGAAACTCCGACAATCCAAGATTTTCATGAAAGTGACAAAACTTTACAACACTCAGGGACTTTGTGAAGATGTCAGCAACCTGCTCTTCAGTCAACATGAACTTGAGATTTATGTCATCACTTAGCACCTTCTCACAGGTGAAGTGTATATGTATCTCAATGTGCTTCGTCCTCTGATGTTGAACCGGATTCTTAATCAAGAGTAATACAACTCTAGCCACCACATAGAAGAAGGAATACTTCCTTTAACTTCCATGTGTATCTCTACCAACAACCGTTGCAACCACATGGATTCTTTACTTCTTCCATTGTACTTCTCTGCCTCAATAGAAGAAATGGAGACTGTTGATTACATTTTTGTTCCAAGTAATGGTTCCTACACCAAAAAAACTTGAACACATATCCAATATATTTTATAACACAACATCAGTATGGTTAGAATCACAAAATCCATATAAGATAGCATTTTCATTCTTAGTATAATGCAACCCATAATTGATTGTTCCTTTAATATATCTAAAAATTCTTTTTGCAAGATTCCAATGATCTCTAAAAAAGGTTCTCTGCATAAACCTTGAAGTAATTCCTACTTGTATAGGAAATATCTGATCTAGTTATAGTTAGATAAATCAAACTATCAACTAACATCGTATATAAAATAGGATCAACCTTTTTCATATGCAGATTTAGGGTCAATATTTATTCCAACTTCCATTGAAGTAGAAAATGGTTTACAATCAATCATAAGAAACTTTTTCAATACAATGGTTGCATATTGTGTTTTGAAAAATAACAATAGAATGAAATACAGTCATACAAAGAACATGATGTGAGAGACCTAACTCATTCATTTCAAAGTACTGCTTCAATTTCTCTTTAATCCTATGAATTAAATCAGAATTGTCACCAGTCATAAGCAAATCATCAACATATATACATATAATGATAATATGTGAGCCTTATTGCTTGATGAATATATCATTGTTAGAAGAACAATTAACAAAACCTAACAGTTTAAAGAAGGAAACAATTTTTGCATACCAAGCTCTAAGAGCTTGTTTTAAACCATACAAGGATTTCTCAACTTACAAACATAGTTTTCTTTACCAGTTTCTTCAAATCCTTTAGGTTGAAACATGTAAAGTTCTTCTTTTAAATCAAAATTCAAAAAAGTATTTTTCTTATCCATTTGGTGGATTTCCCACCCAAATTGAGTGGCAATTACAAATAAGGCCCTAACAGTACTCATTTTAGCTATAGGGGAAAATGTCTCAACATAATCAATACCAGGTTTCTGATTGAAACCTCTAGCAACAAGTCTAGCTTTATGTTTGTTAATACTACCATCAACATTATACTTTACTTTGTATATCCACCTAGACCCTATAATACTTCACGGCTCAGGTTCATACAAGGTAATTAATGCATGGTACATATGATGGCTTCTGGTCATTTTCCTAAGGTTAATAGGATTTGAACTTTCTAACATAGATTGAGCACAATTTAATTTCTTATCTAGGAAGATAAGAGTTTCAGAAACATCTATAACATCAAAACATCATCATGACCATTTACTAAATCAGAATCAAAACCATCATTTAGAATCATTTAATGAAGTAAATTCAAGAGAAGAAGACAACACATGTAAACCTTTCACTAGATTATATCTATACATTTCATATAAGCTTTGATAATTAACATGTCCTAACCTTTCATGCCATAGTTTTGAATTATTCAAACTCTGAGATATAAAACAAGATGCAAAAGAGAAATCATCAAAAATATACAGACCATTTCTTTGAATTCCTTTAGCTATTATACTCTCATTACTATCCTTGATATACCAAGTATCCTTCATGCATGGATTCTAGTTATGTCCATACCTCTTTTGAATGTTCGATATTATCAATGTGTAGAAGGTACTCGTCGTTCACATTGCGCAAAATCATAGAAAGAGCCTCCTGCATTCATTGCAAGAATGCATTCATGTTATCTACAGTTTCTTGACGACCAGTGGGAGTAACCTCAGATCCAGAAACAATCCTCCAGAGTTTCCTCGCCATAAATTATATTTTGACCCAAATGTTGTAGTTGGTTTCATTCAGGATCTGGGTTTTGTCAAGACAGAAATAGCTAGACGCCATTGTTTTCCTAAACCTGTAAAACACACCCCATTATAATATACAATGTACCACAAAGTTAGATACATATTTATCGATAATAAAAACAACACTTTTAATAGAATCAGATCTAAATTTTATAGATCTAAAGAAACTATTTGATCATAACTAATTCTGTCATTACAATGCATTATAATTAACCTCTCATGATCAAAATAATAACCTGCAATATAAAGGGCTCTGCCTTATACCCCATATTTATATAAAAAATATTTTTGACAATATAGAAGTGAAGAAGAGACCCCTAAGAATGCATAACTTCAAATTTCTGAAAAAAATAATGTAGACAAAGATCCTCCAGCTTAAATTTGACGTCTAAATGACATCATAATGGATTTTTTTTTGTCTATTGTGACGGTCATTTGACTGTCAATTTTAACACAATGAAAGTTTCCTATTGGAACCTAAGAGCTTAAATTTGACGTCTAAATGACCGTCATATTGTCTTATGTTTGGTCTACCATGACGGTCATTTGACCATCAAATTTAATGAAGCCAAAACTTGTTGTGTATTTCTAGAATGTGAAATTCCATAATTTCTTCTTCTGTATAATATTAGGGAGGTTATATTTTAATACATTATAATAGCCTATTATAATTTATAATATAAAAATATATACACTTTTTAAAAAAAAAGGTATATAGTTTATAGAATGTAAATAAAAAACAACATATAGTTCATAAAAATTATAAACTATAGTATATTTTTTAATTAAAAACACAATGACCAAATAAAAACATCTGCCACTTGGTATGTAATTATTATTTTAGGTTTTTATAAACATAAACTATGTCAAGGCGGCCCACATTAATATGGCATGATAATTTGGAAACATAAGTTAGGATATTAGTTTTTTTTTTAATTAAACATGCCATACTTACCAATGCCACGTGAAAAACCTAAGAAAATGCCATATGATTTAAAAAACTACTTAGGTTTTAAGTTTAATTTTTTTATATCTCACTTAGAAAAAAGAATGGGGCCGCTTTAGAGTTGAAGTAGTTTTTACGGTTTAGGTGTCCATTTTTTATTGATTTTTTAATGAACAAGTATAGAATTAAACTTAGTAATATTGATTACTAAGGCCACCAACCTTCAACTACCCACCATTCACCATGTCAGGCATTAAGATTAAAACAATGTTTTATAGTTTAGGTATGTTCAAAACATTTTTTTTACAGAGCCCATACGAATGGGGTAGTTATAAACTATAGTATAAGAACTATATAAAATATATAGTTTTCAAATTATATAAATTTTAATACGATGTTTATATAAGTTATTATATAAACCTTATTCTATATATTTTTTAATTTAAAAAAATATAGTTATAGATTAACTATAAACTATAGTTTTTCAAATCAAATTCTTTTAGAGGGGTTCAAAGAACACGGGTATGAATTTACCTTCCGAAATATTTAACCTGCAAACATTTGAAATTATAGAAAACATGAAAATTATTTCATATAGTAATAAATCCTTTCCTTTTCTATATGTGATTTTCAAGCAGGTAAATATTTGAAGCCCCTTTCACCTGTGCACACATCAATCTCCAAACAAACATTAATTCCATATAATTTACAAAATGTAAATGAAAGTAAGAATCATATCATATTACATCTCCCCCCCAAAAAAATTAGGGATTTAAAATTGAAAAACCCTAAAATTTTACCGAGAGTTTAATTGCACAAATGTAGTGCCAAAATAAATTGGGGGAAAAAAGGAAGGGGAGCTGGAATACTTTTAAATACCCTTTCGGTTTGGTTGAAAAAACCCGTACAAATTAAATAAATAAAATACAAAACATTTGATCTTAATTTATTTAATTTACCTCACTCTGTTACCATGTTAGAATTTGAGGATTCTAATAAATACAGATTTAATCAACTTACATATTATATAATGTTACAATAAATATTTAAATAAAGATTACATCATAACATAAGTAAATAAAGAAATACTTATAGGAAATAAATAACACAGTGACACAATATTTATAGTGGAAAACCCCAATAGGGTAAAAACCACTTTGAAAATAACCTTTTACTTCAGAGAACTTATTTTACATCCAGTAAGATCACCTTCCTCCTTTGAAACCCTATTTACCAAGGGTAAAACCAAATCACTTGATTTACACACCTTTGATATATTTCCCGAATATATCAAATGAGTACCTAAAGTCCTTTTTATATAAGGTGATCGGGTATGTCTCCCGACCCACCTTTTCAACCTAAATGGTTGACACATACACCTAGGTTTATAATATTTAATATTAGAAATATAATCATTTCATGATATTAAATATTTAACCTAAACTATATACCTAGGTTAACATATTTAATAATAGAAATATAAATATTTCATATTATTAAATATTAACCTATATATTAGTGATGGACCCATATACATTAAGGGTTGGCTAGACCACTTAATCATTAATTATTCTTTGTCTAGGACTTGTGAATCAATATTGAAGTGGGTGTTGTTTTCATAGTTCTCCCAAAAAGAACACCTCAAATATGCAACTATGTCTTCTTAAGTATCTTGGAATAAGAGACCTAACTGTAATATTAGGGCATCATTAGAGATGGTCATTTGTATCAAGGAAAAGGATATACTTAGGTATAGGCATCAAGGTTTTTTTTGGATTTTTGAGAACTATAGGGTGTAGGATAGCAAAATATTCCCCACAATGGGCACCAAAAATTGTTGATTTTTTTTTCCATGGAAACAATATGGGCTTTTTCAACACTCGTAGGATTAGGTACCTCTACTTCAAGATGGGATGGCTCTCATTTATTCAAAATTAGAAAATGTGTATACTTAAATAAGGATTATTAAACAATAACACATATTGACACAAAGTTTAAACAGTGATTCTCATTTCATTCTAATAGTCACAGTCTTTGTTTCCTTACAAAAATTTCCATATGTTCAGTTGATTATCAAGAGAGAATGGAGGAAAATATTTATGAAATAAATAGAAGGATACAACATGCTAGGGAGAGAAAAATTTTATCCTTTGGAATGGAGAAACCATTTCAATATAAAACCAACTGAATTGTCCCTTCACCTACTCTAGTGACCTTTCATATTCCTTTATAAAATAAGACACTTTTCCATATTTTAAGAAAAGTAATTTTATAAAATTTTAATATAAATTCACTTAAGTGAATAATACAAGAATCATGAAAATTGCACCCTCAACAAATAAATAGAAATCATAAGGTTACAAAGGTGAATGCTTCATGAATAAATAGGAGCTGGGAGAAAAGAGAAAAGCTTTGGTTGTGACCAATCTAGTCATATTTCATCACTAAGAATCCATTCCACTGAAGCATGTTTTATCTCAATTATATCGTCAACATATCCTTGTCCATGTTGGATCGATTCCCAATATTAATCCTCCCTTTTAGCTATTGGAAACCTAGTGATCATTGTTGCCTTCACTAGTGGGGAGAACAAGGCCAAAACTTGATACTACTACAAATTATCCTTAAAACATTTCCAAATCATATTATAAGGATCCTTTTTTGATAAGAAATATGTGGACAAAATTTTACGAGGATATGATGTGTGAAAATTGAGTTGTGCCTAAAACAATCTTTCTTCTCTGCGGACAAAATAACAGTTGGAAGATGATTTCTCCAAATTGAACATAAGTGGTCCTGGAGATCTGAAACCTATGAAAATAATACCTTCATTCCAATATATTTCCATCCAACCCAATAGTGCCAAAAATTGAGCAAGTATGTAGAAGTTATGGTCCCACTAACACCGACAAGCATTCCATGGTTGCATTTGAGAACACCTTCTTCGAAAGAGATAATTTGCGAAGGGAGGAATGTGTTTCAAAATTCCAAAACTAGTAAGAACTAAATTTATTTCAATAAATCATTCGAGCAATGATTTTAGGATAAACGAGAGCAATGTGTAGGAATTTTCAATTGGATTCTCTTGGTGAAATTTGGTGGTAGTCCTCCTTACCAAATGGAAGTTATGAGAATTTAATTCTTTGGAGCACATGTGAAAACCATGAAAGTGTAGTTTTAGAGCTTTGATCGAATAAAAAAAATTATTGGAAGAAAAGGAGGAATTCGATTCATGTTTTGTTCCTTCATAGTTGGGGAATTTGCATAGGGATGCTTGTGAGATACAACTGCACTTGAGAGAGGGAGCAAAATTGATGTTTTTTAATTTTTTAATGGATATGGTAGAATATGAAAAACATAGTCATAGATATCTACTAAGATACTCCACCTATCCATGCAAGAGATGGATCAAATGAAAGGTGTTTTTAAGAGGAAGTTATGCTATGAATTTCAAGTAATTTGATGTGCTAAGTCATTAGGAAAAAACAAAAGGGTTTTGGGAAAGCTAGAGAAAAAATGGTTTTTAGGGCTATAAAATACTTTCCCATATTAAAAATAAACTATTCCATGACATCAAATGATGTATATCTCTTCTTATAGGTGTTTTCAAATGGTGAATTTTGGTAAAATTTCATTATTTTTCCTCCATGGAATCAATGAGGGTGAGAAAAATGAGGTCTTGAAAAGCTAGGGAACAAAGTTGGCTTTCATGGAGCAAAAATGAATATCATGTTATGTTTTTCCCTTGCACATTTTCTATTTTGTTTTTGGGGAGATTTGGAGAGAAAGAGAATTTTTTAAAATCACTTAAGTGGGATGGAGATTTGGAAGGGAGATTGCAAAACTCAAATGCAAAGTGAAATGCATGGAGAACTTCACAAATGTGCCCTAATCAGATTAGGGTGCAATTATTAATGCTTCATGCATTTCAAATCTCCAGCCACAAATGCATGAAGGCCTCCAAAAATGTCCATATGCCTAGAAGGGTGTGTAAAGGGTGGAAACATGAAAGAAGGAGCAAGTTTTGACTTTTGGCCAACAAAAACCCAACCAATAGGAAAGAGGTGCACTTTTGGAAGGGATGATTCAAATTTCAAATGTAAAACAAATGCATGGAGCCTCTTAAAAGGTTGCATCAATCATATTATTTTACTTATACTTGTTGATGTCATAACCCCAACAAAAAAACATAACAAATAGTGAATTTTGATGCACTTCGAGTGAAAATGTGAGTTTCCTAGGCAGACAATATATTGATTTTAACTGAAAAACACTCAAAAAATCCATTGAAACCATATTTAAAGGCTAAAAATGTTTTTTTTTGAATCTTTATCCAACTCACCCTTTCAGTGTAAGAATAGGCAACAAGTTGAGCTACCGTGGGAACCCAATAATAGTTGGATAAAAACCAATTCTTGGTCCATGAAGAGTATTCCATGAGATTTCATTTGACCTTTTTTTCCTTTTGAACCCACCCGTAGCTCTCAAAATTTCTAGTTAAAGATGACCTTTCTCTGGAGACCAAAAATACCTTCTTCACAAGAAGTGCTAGGAGTGAATGGGTTCCCAAGGCTAGTCCAAACCTTCTAAAATTTAACATGAACTATACTAAAAATGAATTAAAATTTTAAATATTTCCAATGAATGAAATTAGGATCTTGAAACCACCCAAAACTCACTTGGTACTGTCCAAAATTTAACACTTGCAAAAAGGTAAAATTTACAATTTTTGGCCCAAACTCCTAAAAAGAGGCATATTTTTCTTTAGGGTTGTCAAGTAAAATTCCTAGACATTTTACATGCCAATAGTTTTAGAATATATTCACCAAAACTAAATGAGAGGGAATGACAATGATTTGAAAGCGTATAAATGAGTTATGTAGAGATTCATTGAGTTGCTCAAAATAAATTGAGGTTGGAACTGAGGAGAATATGAATTCTGTTGTATTGAAAAAAATTTCTAGAGGTTTCTACACCTAATGTTTGAATTCATCCTCTTTTGTTTTGATATGGATGTTGAGTTTTGCATAATGTTAACCTATATATTAGGACCAATATTTTGTATTTATATGTTTGTGATCTTACTTATGTGACCGATTAGGGATTTTTATCTATTAAAATGTTATATTTCTCATGTTCTTAAAAACTTGAAAAAATGGTTAGTTTGCAATGGATGATCTTCCTTATCCCCTAATTGAGTTGATATTTTCATACACAACAATAGTCTTAAGAGGCCTCAAATCAATGTAGTTATCCTTCCTAGTATGTGTACAAGAACATTTACTACATGTCATTCCCTAAAACCCAATGGAATAAGGTATAATGCATGTAATGAGAGTGTTTCATATTTACAAATAAGAGTAATTAGTTAAGTACTTAAATGTGAAAGATATATTTCTATGTTGACATGTGTATTGATATTAAAATGATTTTGTCCCCATATAATGGTTTTAAGTGGTGTGTTTATATAGTGGCAATCCTCAAATTTGGAACCTTTTTACGCACAACTGACTGAAATTTAAAAATTGAAAGGCCCATAATGTTGACCTTCACAAATTTAATTTTTACATGTTTAATCAAAAACCAAGGGAGGAAAATATCGTTGGCCTTAGACAAAACCATTGGTTGGTTTTATCTAGCATGGTATACTCTATCCTAGATATATAAAAAGGCACAAAATGAAATCCATAAGGTAGGAATTCCTAGAAAATATATGGAAATAGAAGAATGGGGATTAGGGTGGTGTTTAGGAATAGTTAGGGAATAAAGAGACTCAAAAAAGAGTGTTGATAGGAAAATTAGTCCTTATTGTTCAAGCTAACCAACCATGCACACCAAATCACTTAAAAGCCATTATAAAAAGGGCTTGTGCCATTTTTAGGCATCAAAAATTTCCCCCAATTTGAACTAGAAATGTAAATGTTGGTTCAAACTAAAATAACAAGGATACCCAAATTTCATTTTGTTCTTTTATTGCAATGATTTGATCCAATGTACTCTTAAATAATATGTCAATCTACAAAGATAAACAAATGCAATAGATTATCATTCTCTTGATATAACTTGATACATACAATAAAACATTGAAAAAAATTGTCTGAAATAGAAGAGAAATAGCTATGACATGATCAACATTGTTTTTCAAAAGAATGTGCCACATTTACTCAAATAGATAAATACTTTTATATTTTCGAAAAATCGTGTCGCTTAAACAAGGTATTTTTTTTGATCTCATTTTATTTTCTTCCTAGCTAGAGAAATAAATAATGATCCGTAAAAATAGGGTGTATGTATATGAAACTTGTATGCTAGCTATAAATATGGATCATAAGCATTGAGCCTCTCAAAGCCAATCTAAATTATTGAGAAAATGGGAAATCCCTATATTAGTATTGAGTTACTAAAGGATCCCTATATCATTCTTGAGATACTAAAGGAGCCATATATCAGTTTTGAGCTATTAAAGAGAGTAAAAAAAATGTGATTGTTTAGATCATTTAGATAAAATCAATGCCTTTAGAAGTAAATTTGTTTCCAATTTGGATAGTCAAGTGCTTTTGATTGGAAATATTTTCTCAATTCAGATAATTCAAATTCTTTTGATAAAAAATATTTGATTAATTCATAAAAATAATTGTTTTTGTTTTTACACCCTAAAAATATAATATGTGGTTATGATATAAGATATGTTGTAGGTTGATTATTCTAAATAAATTAATCCACATTAATCATACAATCCATAATGAATATTTTAATATAAAAAATGATGATATAACTATGAAATGATAACACAAAACAAAAATTGGGATAAATGATTAGCTATGGAAATAGGTACAAAAGTGTTTTAGCTGTGTAGGCTAGTTAGAAGAGGTGATATAAACCTAGAGATGATTCATTCCTAAGACTATTCCTGAAAATTTCTCTTAAATGAAACCATACAGATCTTGTTGGGGGTGTAGTATAGTATGCTCCTTCTTTGTGCAATTTCAAACCTATAAATAGTTTTTATTACTCAAATAAGTATAAAATATATGCTTACATATTCAAGCATATGTCAAATTAGATATATCCTTATCAGAATCATTAATAGAGACTCAAATAATGGATATACAAGCATGGATCCTTGTAACTTCACCAACCTATCATTAGTTTGGAAATGGACATCATTATTTGTCATTAGGGATCACACACCTTTGAAACCACCTGCAATGATCATTAACAAATAGAAAACCATATATGCCTACAACAAACTTCATGAAATGATTAGATAACACAAGGAAAACTCCTTGTGTGGTGAGGCCTTACTTACCCTAGTGATAAAATCATGTTGAACCAATCTAGGAACTACACTACATCCCATCAAGTGGGAGAAATCCTCATATAGTTCTCCAAGAGTTGGTACAAGTAGTTTTTGTAATCTAATCCAATCCCATAAGTTTTCCCTTATGTCTCTTGAAAAAAAGATAGTGGGCATAACTATAGATAAAATATAAATTTATTGATCATGGTAGTAGTGTGATGTGGTTTGCTTCAAATGATACAATTGATCCCCTTTGTCACTTAAGACCTTTGATAATCCTTAGAGTGAATTGCTCTTGCTAAGACATGGCTCGAGGACCTTTGTATGCTTGGAAATGGAGAAAGATAGACTCTTCAAGCTTGTTTGAGTTCTTTATACCTATGTGTTGGCTGCTCTAAAGGATATGAAACTACTTTAGGAAGAATTAGGAGTTCCATAAGTTCTTTATTGTAGATATGTTTTAAAATAAGTTCTTGAGAGTACCACGTGAGTTATAAAGTGCATTTGAATTGCTTATATAGACTTAAAAAGGTTAGAGAGTTACATTATAACTGACCTAGGGAAGATGAAATGACACATATACGATTTTCAAATTAGAAAAAATAATCATTAGATGAAGAGGCATTGGACTGTACAGGTCATTTCATACCATACTATGACCTAACCTTGTTTTGTATGGTCTCATATAAGAATTTAGTGAAAAAAGAGACATGATCTAGGAATGATGCTTAATGATGGATTATTGCTTTGGATAATTAATATTACATGAACAGATGACATAGTAGTGTGTATAGATTAGCAAGTCACATGAGAGAGAGAATGACATGTCAATATAGCTTAGAATGTGAGAATTTTTCTTAACGTAGGAACAAAATCCAAACTTGTCATTTTCAAAGTATAATTTACCAATTTTATGTGTCTACATTTTTTCCTTTAAGTGTGAAATTTAAAATTGCATATTTAAAGGAAAAACATGCTTGAGAGTGTTGGAAATGTGTTTTCCATGATTTAAACTCATCTAGATTGTACAACTTGACATTGTTGTGGGGGTTTGGGGCATTGCCTCGGCTGGGGGGTTTGGGAATAGGCCCCCAAGATTTTTTTTTTGGGCTTCCCTATTTTTAGGGGCCCGTTATAGGTATATTTAGCCTATGTTAATAATGGGTGGTTAGATCATTCATGTTCATGGGGAGTTGTTATGGGTTACATTCTTAGCCCATGGTTTTGGTACCCATTATTTTGTAATACCATAGCAACAGTTACCTACTAATGTGATTATATATAGTTGAACATGTAGTAGGATAGAGAAGAACTACGAGTAAATTATTGTATGGTAAAATGGTTGAGTGAATACAATAAAGAGATAAGTTATTGTGTTGGGTCTTTTCCCAAATGGGTTTCCTAAGATATATCTGGTGTATTGTGTTATTTTGTGTATGTCATTTCTTTATTTTTTTTATCTTAAATATTATGTGAACTATTTTTTATCTCATATTTTCTTATCATATCAAATTCTCTTTAGAAATTATAGACACTTTGTCTTCTCTTAATTGTTATTTCCCTTTGTGTTGGTAAAGGCATGTTTTATGGCAAAACATGAAACATAGAGTGTAGTAAATATACATAGGATAAATTGAACTATAACTCAAATTTAGAGAGTATATGAAACTTTAAAAAATAAATTATGTGCATAGTTAGGTGAAAATATGTAAAGCATGGAAGGGATACACCTGTTCATTTTATGGAGGAAGGAGCTCACATTCTTGTTATACTTATGATTATGAATTGTATGGAGACACCAAATGATTGGGGATGATTGGTCCCCAATTTTTTTTAAGGAGAATCCAAATTCAAAAAGGATTCAAATGTGTGTGACCCAACACTAAGAAGAGGTTCCACAGGAATTTTTTCCCAAAGAACCCCACATAGATGGAAAAGCATTGTATAGTCTATCTAGCCACCTTGATATCTTCCCATATAAAGAGAGAGAGTAAGGAATAACAACATACGAAGTATATATCCACCTTGATATCGTCCAACACCACTGACCACACCATTGCAAATAGATCCAGGCCCAATTTTGTAAATAACATAAATTCAAAAGGGAATGGATGGCCCTCATTATGTGTTGTAATAACTACATGTAATTATACAAATGTTGAATGATGTAAAAAAGAATAAGTCCCATGCCCTCAAACCTTGTATCTAAATGATGTAGCAAAGAAGTAATGATGTATTCATGCCCCTATATTATGCTTGAACTATGTCATTTGTATCTAAATACGTACTACAATTCTGTAAATGTTTGTAAATTATTCGGGGAGAAATAATGACACCATTCACATATCATTCCCCCATCACCCACCACCTTTTCACAAAGCCTAGAATTTGAGTGGTGATTCACTCCTCCAAGCAGGTTAATAATGATTAGGTGAGTCTCTTTCAGTATTCCAAGGGTATCTTATACCACTTATGTCCTTGTATAGATTTGGTATATCAGGTATGGGATATATCAAAAGATGCATCTATTTCGATTGATAAGAGTCTTGCATCCACTCATTGATAGCATTATGTATGTTTCATTTTTCATAAAAATTTGCATGGATTACCAGATGTATTTTACCCTCTTATAGCCAAAACACTCTAAAAAACATATACTTGTTGCTTTTTGTTTGTAAAAAATGAAGTTTCTATCAAAGTTACCATCACAAAACTTGGTTTAAAGAAACACCTTTTTACACTTTTTTTCTAGTTTGAAATTATAGGTTGTGTTCCACAAACACAAATCCAATCCCATAAAAAATCAAAAACTATTTTTTCAAAATCCCCTTTGAATTAGAACTTGTGTTCTATCAAACCAAAAAAATTGAAATAATTATCCCTTTGGACACTCACAAATCCAAAATCTTATCAAAATCAAACATCTTATACCTTGTATATTCACTTTATCCAAATCAAAATCAAAATCCAATTCCTATCAAAATCTACATCTTCTACCTTGGATACTCATATTCAAAATTATAGTCAAATATCCAATCTAAACAAATCTTATCAAAATCTAAATTTATACTCTTTGGATATTTAATCCATGTCAAATCAAACCATTTTAGCCTTAGTATTTGGATTAAATAAAATCTTAATCTTAAGCAAATCAAATTGAACCACACTCTAAGTCTTATACATTAGATATCTGCTTTATCCACGTTTAAATACATTCAGTCCTAGCAAATCAAAATTCTTATGCATTGTATATTCACTTTATCCAATTTTAATTAATTCATTTACTAAAATCAAATCAAAATCTTATACATTGGATATTCACTTTATTCAAATACTAAGTAAACCAAGTCACATTGAGTCTTATATGTTGGATATTAACTTTATCCAAGTTTAAGCATATCAAATCAACCCACATCAAATCGTATACTTTAGATATTCATTTCATCCAAAATATAAACCCAATCCAATCCGATCAAAACAACCTCAATTAGAATCTAATATAATCCTTTATATGCTTACATTTTGATTATGTCACATTGATTCTTACCAAACAAGCTTAAAAAACCACTATTATCAACATTTTAGCTCAAGATTTTTCAAAATTCTCAAAAAAATCATACCACCTTTTCACTTTATGTATTTACCTTTATAACAATGGTGGTTACACATAGAAAAATAACCAATCTCTATGAAGAGTCTGATAAATTCAACCCCTTTGGAAAATACACTTTTGAAGAAGAAGACAATGAACAACAACTTGAACTATCATAAATTGAAAGAGAAGCTATCGATGACCTTATAAGGAAAAACAAGAATAAATACCTTCTTCACCTCTTATAAATGGGAAGGAAACTACCTTTAGATTTAGGGCATGTAAATTTAGAACATTTTTAGAAAAACCTGATTCTAGCACAAAAAATCCAAAATCAACCGCTACATCTAAATAATCAAAATAAGACTTGCTAGCCAAAATCAAAGAACTAACACACCAAATTTCAAAAAATGAAAATCCAAAAAAATGAGGAAGAACACAAATCTACTTATGAAAATGATGTAACCTTGGACACTCCTCAAACAAAACTCCCCATACACACAAGAATGGAAGAGTATGAAAGAAACTCTAATGGGATTATAAAAATGTACAAAACAACTTAACTTTGATGAACTATGTCCTTACCCTTTTGATAAGGACATGTTACACGTACCTTTTCCCAAAACTTTTGAAAGACCCAAATTCAACAAATACAAAGTTAAACATGATCCGAGAGAGAATGTAAAATAATTTTTCATGGCATGCCAAGAATTGGCATATAACGACATCTTTCTATTGCGCATTTTTCCTAAAAGTTTAGGAGGGAAAGATTTGGATTGGTTTTTACACCTTCCAAAAGGATCAATCACAACCTTCACAGATCTTTCAGAAAAAATTGCCAAGCATTTCTTGTTCAAATTAGATTATGAAGTCACAATTATTAACATTTGCAACACAAAGCAAAGGAACTGATTTAATGTAAATTAAATTGATTAAATCTAATTGTAGAGTAATTATTGTACCTAATGATATAAAAGTGCTAATATATAATGAGACGTAAGTAATAAAGCATATGTAATATGAAACCCTAAGCAAGAAGGAGAGAGAGAGGGGGGATTAGCTTATTTTCGAGTGAGCAGGAAGTGATCTGGGTAGATGTAATACTGGAATAGAATGAGGAGGGTGTTGTAGAGGCTCGCTGGAGGTTCTAAGATCTAGAACTGTGTCAGACAAGAGCACCTAGGAGATTGCAGAAGCACCTGGGAGAGGACAACAGTACCCAGGTGCTAGTGTCTTGATATAGGCACTGGTATCTGTGTAGGTGCTCTGGATCTGGGTATTTCAGTGTCGGATAAGCTTCGTTATTGATTGGATTCACTTTTGGATCTGTGATTGTACCTGTAACCTACAAGAAATAATTTTACCTGCACATACCCACAAACCATATAAGACCTAAAAAAGGGAAATACATAATGGGGAGTTGAAATTACCTCGATGGTCACCCAAAGAGTGAACTTACAACTGAGTGTTACACTACACCTCAGAATCCATCTAGTTCTTGCGTGTGTGTAGATATGATTCCCTAGGATGCCCTTGTGCAAGTTACATAAATGATAGCAGGATAGATCTAGAATGTAGAAGATGTATAGAATGTGTGGTACGGAATAGAATAAACTTCCCCTTCCTATGTTGTGTATGTAGAAGTATGCAACCCTTACCCTTAAATGGATGCTAGATGGATTCCTTTGATGCTCTTGTGCCTTTGAATGGAAACTTAGGTGGTAGTATGTAATGCTTAGTGCTTAGTAAGATTATTTTAAAAACATAATTGTGTATTGATATGATTCCCTTGTTTGAGTTTCATAATTGACTACTAAAAGGCTGACCTAAAGTGATAAAAAGTAATTAAGAAGAGAAATGGGTTGACAAAGGTAAGAAAGATGTAAAGAGGGAAAAGAGATCCCAAAAGGACAGGGGCACCTAGTGCTAGTGTCTTGACGGGGCACTAGTGTTTAAGGCCACAGAAAGATAAAACAGTTAAATGCCGACAAGAGTGTAAGATGTATTAAGCCAATAAAAGTGCAGAAGACAAAGCAACAAGATAAAGGGAGTTGTCAATTACTAGTTTTATCACTTAGGAATCATGTAAATGTTAGTATGATTTTACGACCTACAAATGTACCTAAGTGCATAGATTTTGTGACTAGAGGAACAATGAAACTTTCTCATTATTTATTCAATGATGACGAGGGATCGCAAGCCAGCTCCCTTTCTCTATACCCAAGAAATAGTTAATTAATATCTCCATTCTCAATCTTATTTCAAAATTATCATTTCACATGCCAATGCATTACTTGAAAAACTTCAAGGAAGTCATAGAAAAAGGAAAAAAAAATTGAGAGGCCTCTCATCGCTAAGAGCCTAATCAAAACACATTCATAAGACCAATCTAATAATAACAACACCAATCATCAAATCATGATAACTCCAAGTTTATCAACCACAATTAAAACATTGTGAATGACGAGATCAATGATTCCCAAAGTTACATTACTTGTAAAAATTGAACTTTAGAAACTATTAGAATCGAAATTCATCCTACCAATCAAATAATCAACATGGATATCAAACATATTGCCTATTGTAAAGAACACTCCCGGAATCAAAATTTGTATCGATTTCCGTGATATCAACAAAGCTTGTCCAAAATGTGACTTTCCACTACTAAACATAGATATAATTGTTGACTCGATGACATGGCACAAAATTATTTCTTTAATGGCTGGATTATCTAGCTATAAATCATATACAAATTTCTGAAGATGATCAACATAAGACAAAATTCATCACACCATGGGGCACATTTTGTTATAAGGTCATTCCTTTTGGCCTAAAAAATGCAGGTGTTATATATCAAAGAGAAATGTCGGTCATCTTTCACAACATGTTACATGGCATCATGGAATATTATGTGGATGGAATTTAAGAAAATTAAAAAAAACACGAGTAGATCATCCGGCAGTGTTGAGGCACATATTTGAAAGATTGTGTGAGTACAAAGTCAAGCTTAATCCTAAAAAATGTGTGTTCAGTGTAACATTAGGCAAACTCTTGGAATTCATTATTTCACAAAGAGGTATAGAATTTGATCACGCAAAGGTCAAAGTTGTCAAGGAAATTCCTCCACAAAATATCAAACAATTCTGAGGACTTCAAGGAAATATCCAATTTATTAGGCGACTCATGTTGCAACTTGTGGACAAGTGTCACAATTTCAATTAGTTATTGAAAAAGGATGTACATTTTCGAAAAAACCAAAAATGTTAAGATTATTTTCAAAACTAAAATAATATTTATCAATTCCACCAGTACTCATGCCACAAATTTCAAACAAATCAATGCTTCTTTACACATCTACCACAAAGTATGCAATAGGAGAATTATTAGCATAACACAATGATCAAGGACACGAATGGTCAGTTGACTATCTCAGTAGAACTATCATTGGTCATGAACTTAAATATTCTCAAGTTGAGAAAGTATGTTTAGCAGTGGCATTCAAATTCCACAAGCTATGTCATTACTTACTCAACCATACAACAAAGTTCATTGGAAAAGTATATCCACTCAAGTATCTACTATCTAGACCTATTCTCACAGGCATAATTTCAAGCTTGGTTTTTTTACTTAGTGAGTTTGATATATAGTTCATCGGTCAAAAATCTATAAAAGGATAAATACTTACAAATTAACATGTTATAGCACCTCTACCAGGATTAGAACCTCTTCACTTCAAATTTCCATATGAAGAACTCTTATATATTGATATAGTACCTTCTTGGACTCTATTTTTTTATGGATCTTGTAATGTCCATGGATCACGAGCTGGTATTCTACTTATCACACTAGATGGAAATGTTATCCCAAAATCTTTCCACTTAGTTTCCCCTTACACAAATAATATTGCAGAGTACAAAGAACTCATAGCTAGATTGAAATTGGCTATATCATGGAATCTCAATGAGTTGACAGTCACAAATGAATATCAAGTAAAATATGAAAACCGAATTCCTTATAAACTCATAGTTGATAGACTTAAAGGTTATTTTTAGTTAATCACTTTTGAACAAGTTCCTCACCTCCAAAATAAATCAACAGACATAATGAAAACTATCGGATTTCTTCTTGAGTTCAATTCTTATCAAACACATATCAAGTTTCTCATTGAACATCTTCTAGTTCTGGCCTATGATTTTCCTAAGTCAACCATCGTCTGTGAAATAGTTGGTCTTGAAAATCCTTGGTATCATAATACTTTCATCCATGATCAAAAGTATCTAGATAATATGAACTCCCAAAATAAACAAGCCTTAGCACAACATTCTTCCCACTATACCTTGCAAACACCCTTTATTGAAGAGGCTATGATGGGAATCTTTTAATATTTCTCAACCAAGATGAAGTATTCTAAACTCTAGAAGAGGAGCCTGCTGGTATTTACGGCACACATACAAGAGACATGGTCTTAGAAAAGAAAATCTTACCCGTAGGTTACTATTGGTCTATTATGGAAGATGATGCATGTAATTTTTCAAGAAGTGTGTGGCATGATAAACACATGGGAACCTCATTCATATACCCTTATAAGGTAGAAGAGGTAAGCGCTCAACCTTATAAGAAAGATCAATCCTACTTCATATGATGGCCAAAAATTCATGATCACCACCACATAATATTTTACCAAATGGGTAAAGGTAATGCCTCTCACTTATGTCACCGATACTATTATCTCCAAGTTCATATTCAACCACCTCATTTTTCACTTTGGCATTTCTTCCTTCATTGTTACTGATAAGGGTAAATTGTTTAAAAATAAAACCGTTAAAGAGTTAGCCAAACACTTCCACATCCACCTTCATTGGTCCACACCTTATTATCCATAATGTAATGGCCAAGCTGAAGCATCCAATAAAAACATTGAAATTCATCATGGTGTAAATAAAAAAGGCCAAAATTGGCATACACAAATATATCCTACCCTCTGGGCCTATCACACATCCTTCTGTACTCTAAGAGGCGTAACTCCATTTTGACTCCTATATGGCTTTGAAGTTGTATTACCTATAGAGGTTGATCTCTCATCACTCTGTATATCCCTCCAAACATGATAAATGAAGCTGACTATAGATAGGATTTTCTTGTTGAGCTTGACCTCCTAGATGAAAACTGGATCAATGATTTAGATCATTTAAAAGTGTATCATAATCGAATTCGTCGCAGCTGTAACAAGAAGATCAAACCAAGACAATTTGAGATTGTTGGCCTTATGTTAAAAGAAAATAAAAAAAATACAAGCAAAGATCAAGACGAGAAAGGAAAATTTGAACCAAATTGGTTGGTTCCTTATCTTATCACTATAAAATTTGGATTAGGTGCATACAAGTTATCTACTCAAGAATACCAAAATCTTAAATAACCCATGAATGTGGCTCATTTTAAAATATTCTATTCCTGATTCATCTTTACATACCTCTTATGTTGGGGGAATTTTGGGCACATCCACTTTTATAGCTCCTTCATCCTATCCATCTTATTGTATCATCCTAAACTAGTTTATGTCACTTGTTCCTTATGTCTAGGACTTTTACCATCTTTCATACTATCTATTTTTCCCATACCCATCCCTTGATCTTCATAATATTTTACATGTTTATGTATGTTTGGGTAGGTCTTGGATCGCCAAACTAAGTCTCACTGGCTATAACAGTTAGATCAAAACATTCAAATAAAAAAAAAAAATCTAAAACATTCTAAAAATATGAAACTCAAAATATTAAAAAAACACAAAATTCAAAACATTCAAATAATCAAGACTATAAAAAACATTCAAATAATTGAAAATTCCTAAACATTTACAAAAATCCCAAAACATCAACAGATTTAACAAAATCAAACTATAACTCCTATCATAGCGATCGTTCTAACTATCCTATGACTATTAAAACAAGTCAACCCTATCCCTTGTGCGTATCCTCGCTTGGGGCAATCTTAGCTCTCATTTTCTCCCTTTATTGGGGGGATGACCTAATCAATATCAACTCAATATTCAATGCGATCCAAAAAGAGTGTCACATGACCCCACTTTGCAGTCTGATCCAATCTTACCCCTTACATGTATCCTTACTCGGGGGAAATCCCAATCAACTTAATCATCATAGTGGAACACATTAAGGGCATAGTTAATTGTCTTTATTTTAAGTTGTATTGATTTGATTCTATTTTAGTTCACTCTTGACCAATTACAAGTATTTTGTTTATTGTATTGGTTCATTTATAGCCATGATGCATACATTTACTGTGTATATAGGGTATGTTTACTTGTTGTGCTTTGTTTGTTGTGTGTGTTAGTTTACGCATATAATGAGTTACTCTTCATGGATATTTAATAATCATGATGTAAACTATGTTGTACAATAGAAAAATAGGTTACTCTAAAGTACAATATCTGAATGGAAGCTCATGCTATGAGAAAAATCACTCACAACATCATCAATATCATATCTATCACATCATTTGTCATAATAATGAAATCAAATGACTATCCATCCATGAAACAAGTTATAATGTGCAAAACAATAAAACAATCATTATTTATATATATATCAATAAAATCAAATGTTTATGTACAATGTCCAAAAGAGTGTCATAGACATAAATATACATCAAATTTCCATAATCAAGATCTATAAAAAAGAATATTCCTTCATCACGAGGCATATACAAAAACAATATATAAATAACTATCATACAAAGAGTCATCCATGACTCTCTCCAACTCCTGGAATTCTCGGTCCATATCCTCCTTGTCTTAATGGAAACATCTGAACTAATAGAGTAGATCTGAATGGTCCATGAGATTTGACCAATCTACCTAATCTAGTCCTTACCCTCTGACTATAAATTGGTGCTCCTTAACCCTCAAGGACAACAACCTCATATAAACCTTTGTAGTATCCCACATCATGCATGGGTACTAGTATCTCCTATAATAGGTCTCCCATCCTATTGGCCTCAGGTACATGTCATGTTGTATTTCACTCCATTGTGACCTGTTGTAGTTGGATCATACTAAAATATTACTTTGTCTATAATCTTTGTGAAAGGATCATGAACACATCTCTTTGCTAGAGAATATTATCTATTTTCCCATGTATCATTTGTAACTCTCCTTGTGATGGTCTTGTAGGTGATACATGTTATTTCTAACCCCATACATTAGCTTCCCCCCTATCTCCCCACCCATTAACTCCATCTTTGTCTCTGTCTCCTCCTCCCCATCCTCCTGGACTAGGAGAAATCTGTGGTGAGTTCTATACTTGTATAACATGTGCTGGTATTTTTCCCTATACACCCTAAACCTATATAACATGTACATGTCCCTATCCATCATGTCCTTACGCCTATATATCTTGTCTTTGTACTAGAACATGTGCAACCTATCCATCGAATATCCCTCCTCATCCATGTAGACCTCTCTCTCCCCTTTATACCTACCTCAATGTTATCTGCAGTGTTGCATCAACGTCTACCACCATCACCACTCTAAGAATGGTCAAGAAGATAGGTATTATGGTCACATACTAAGATCCATACCCCAATAATGCTCCAGGATCTGTAATACCTGATCATTCATCCCACACTTGTGGCAACACTCCTACAAAATTGGCCCCAATTATGCTCAACCTAATCTACCCTCTAAAAGACAAATTCTCCCATGATACCTTAGCATATCATTTCTCAGCATCTAGTATCTCCTTCCTCACTCCTAACTACCTCATGACCTTATCTAGTTTGTATCACTCAAGGATATATGAATGATTTCCTATCATCCAATGTGTTGTCTCCAATTTTGCTAACTATGTTGCATTTATAACCCATCTATAGGCCCTAAATGGCCTCCATATCACCTGTCATAAATGTAAATCATCTAGGCCTTACTGGTAATAGGATAGGTCACCCTGATTTCCTATATGCCCACCTCTAACTACATGTCATCCAAATAGAGGTGGCTCCTCTAGTTGTCTATCCCTCAAAACACCTACTGGATAACCCACTACTATGTGGTCCCACGCCCAAATCTACAATTACGTCATCCATCCCAAACTCTGATGGATTCTATACACAAACATGTATGAGTATTTGTTTAAGTGTGCTAGAATGCACGGTGCCGAAGAAAACACTATAGCTACCTCCATAAAATCAACAACTACTCAAATCAACCCCAACTGAAAGTGTGTACCAGCCTTATCAAGAAGTAAAATTTCATTAATAGAGCCATCAGATACATCATTGCCCACTCAATATCTACATCCTCCATACACTCTGTTATGTATATCACCATCCCCTCTTCATAAATATCCTCTACTCCAAACAAAGTCTGTATATGTGCTCAAATGTGCACTTGACTACCATCCCACTCTATCAATCTCCCTATGATTTATTAAAATATGACTTAAATTCAATTGTAAAGTAACTGATATAATAAACTTATAAATGTTAAGCACTGAAGCAATACAAAACTATAAGTAAATAGGAGAAATAAAAGACTCAATTGAATCCTGCTCAATCTGTAATTGGTCTGAGTAATGTAAATTGTTGAACAGGACTGAAACAGTGTCTCAATTGCTCTTTGTAAATTCTGGGACCTGAGAATTATGTCAGACACAGGCACCTGGTGCTAGACAGGGGCATCTAGGTGCTAGTGAGTGTTCTTGGGCGTTGGTGATTGTGTAGAAGCTCAGAATTTATTTTCTTCAGTGTCACTAGGGTTTCACTGCCACTTCCTGTCATTTACCTGATATGTTCTCTTTGATCATTGAGGGTACATGTAACCTATAAAAAAATCCTAACTACCTACAAAATCTCACAAACTCATAAAATCAGAATGAAAAATGCAATATGTGAAGTCAGATTGACCTCGGAGGTTACCCGAGGATTTTATTTATGACCAAGTGTTACACTACATTCAAGACTCCATGTAGTTCTTTGTGTTTGTGTGTGTAATAGTGTCCTTAGGTTTATCTCATGCTAATGATGCTAAGATATCGAGCTTGTAGCAAGATAAGATGAAAATGTGTGATATGGAATTGAGCACTCCCCCTTCCTATATAGTGTATACATACCAAAAATGTAGTCCCTTTGATAGTAGTGATAGTATGTAGATGTGATTTCCCCTTAGAATTTCCAATCTAAATAATAATGTGTATGTTGTGTGTATATATGGATATCTTGTTTTAATTTCGACACTAATGACACAAAAGGCCAACTATGAACATGAGATAAGGATTATAAAACTAGAAAGGCCAACCACAAATGTCAAAATGTGTAAAAAGACAAAAGAGGACATAAGCGCCTAGAATGGACAATGGCGCCTAGGCCCTAGTTTCAAGAGTGGGCACTAATGTCCTTGGATAAATGATGAAATATGTGAAAATAAAGATAGAAAAGGATCCCTCTGACCTGACCATAACTGGGTAAAAAAATGAGAGATGTGAGAGAGCAAGACAATAGAAACAATCAAAACAAGTAGATGAACAAAGGATTGTGTCATCAATGAATACTTTTCTTAATTAAGATCCATGCATATAACAACATACTTAACGACATAGTAAAACAATATTATGTGCATGATTTTGTGTCTAAATTTTTCCCCCTTATGTTATTTCAATGAAATTCAAGTAGTGTAAAGGAAGTAAGGAACATAATTGTATAGAGTCTGGAGAAGCCATGTTACAAACTGTGCATAGAATGTAGAAACTTGTATCATGGCGAACCATGGATCAATTATTTGACCCATGCGGCGTAAGTAGAGATAGTGAACCATCGTAAGGAGCACTTGGAGAAATAGTTGAGATGATTTGGAGACTTTTGAGATTTTTAATTGTTTCCAAAGGAGATTGAAGAGGTGGGGAGTGATCAATTCCCAACCCGTTTTTTTTTGTAAATGGGAGAATTTGGGCATCTTGTTGCTAGAGGAAGAGTGTTGGGGGGAGATTTCTAGTTTTACTCTCCATCCATGACTGCATCCCCAAAATGTCCAATCGATGTAGATGGATAGAGACCAAATTTTAGTTTCGTTTGAAAAATTGTTAATTCTTATTGAAAAAACCATATAGGAGCAGTATAGGAAAGACAATGACATCTCGTTGCCCCCACTCCTATAGTAATGGGTGTTCCAATTTGGATAATGTTAGATGGCTTCCAAGTTAGGTCATCTGGAAGCAGTTATAATGTAATGTAGCTCCCAAGTTAGGTCATTTGGGAAATATAGTAAAGTATGGTTATTGAATTGATTGATTGATTTTCTTTGAATGATAGAAGATTGCTTTGAGATTGTGTACTTAGTAAATTACTCACAGAGAGGTTTTTGCTTTGCCCCCAGATTATGTCATTTAGGGGAATAGATTTGGACCAGTATAAAGTATTGATTTTCGTATAGAATGACTTGTATTTTTGTTTGAATGAGATCATAGAAATTTGTAATAAAAATATGTTAGGAGTGTCGATTGATTGTATTACAACCTAAGAGGGATTATTAGATGATCTTGATTATATGCCCCCCTTTTGGAAAAAGGGTGAATGGAAGAGAAATGAGCACTAAGCTGAAAGAAAGACATATAAGATTTTGTAATAGTAAATGAGAAAGAGTGTGGGATAATAGTGTCAAATTATGTTTAGAGTTATATTAGTACATGTTCTAGATGTGACTATGAGATGTTGAAATTTATATGCTACGGTGCTAGAGGAAATTATGGTCCATATGGTCCATATGATGCTCAAGATATGAGTGAAATTGTATGCCATGTATTATTTGTAAGGATGATTGTAAATAGTAACTATAGTATATGAAAAATTGGAATTACTATATATAGTAATAGTGAAAAGTGAATAGTATTTCATTTGTAGTGAGATCGATTGAAATCTTGAGCTCTAACCTGTGAGGATGCCATGTGTTAGTGTAGACACCTATTTTTAGTTATAACACCCCTCTGTCATCTCACATTCACACAATTTCCATTCTCGCTTCTCTTTTTTTAAAATTAAATGAAATCCTATCTATTTTCTCACATTATTTGATTAATTATCAAGTGGGATCCATGTAGACCCATTTGATAATTCAAATTTTTGATATTATCCCCATCTTCCATAAATTATTAATCCATGAGTATTAATACATATCTCGACACCCTTTTTTTAAATGGAATCTTTTATCTCACCCACCATGTCAATCATGCTCCCCACTCCATCTAATAATTCAAGTCGTGGTCCCCACGTGATCACATCAGGTCTCTTAACTCAGGTTGCCCTACTCAACCCTTGTTACTTGTTAACCTCAATCTAACCTCACATCTAAGTTATAAATATGGGTTTTTTCCCCATATTTGGGAGGAAGAAAAAATTAGAAAATTCAGGTGAATGTTGTGAGATTTTAGTCATTTCATAATATCATTATCATTCTATCTGGGTAATAGCACATGGAATTTCCATGACATTATGCTCGTGATTTGGGTTCATATGATGAGATTCATGTTGCACGCATCAGATCAGTAATTCCATCTGCACACCGATACCATCCAGGTTCTTTTGTTTATCAATTTGTATGTTATCTATTTTGGATGTTATTGTATTATTATTATTATCGCACGGGGGTTGATAGCCACCGAGGAAGTTAATGCTTCCCGGATCTGCTTTGTGAGGAAGCCCCCACAATCATTATTTTCCTAGTGTATTAGAACTATAGGTTTTCTGAGATCACCCAGAGGAGTCTGATATCAACTTTGCGCCTCTATCATCCATCATCATCTCCAAGATACTAAGCCCTTGTATACTTGACATTGTTTAGTGTTTCTTAATTACTCGTAAACTCATCTAAACAGGAAGCTAGAAACATAGATCAACATTTGGCACGCTCGGTGGGACCAGATCCAGCCTCTGGTCATGTTTCTATTTGTTTACTTTGTATAGGTGTCGTATGTATAACAATTATTTTATTTTGTATTATTGTCAGTATGACATTGCGTCAATCTAGATATATGTTCTGTAGTTTTCATTTATAGACTCACATGCTTGCAAGATATTTGGTACTATCTTCATCCAGGTGTTGTGGTGCGTACAGGTAGTCAATTATGTCGTCATTAAGGATTGTGTTGTCAAAGATAAAATCTTAAACTCAAACCACATCGCTAATCATCTCTTGTCAATCTCATCTATAGTCATAAGGTCCTTGAACATTTCCGATCACTGCTTATTGCTTTCAAACATTGTTTACCTGAATACGACAAAAGGTGCTTTCTAGATCACTTAAAGCTTACACTTGGCTCAACTTGCTGTCAGATAAAAACGAAAAGTGATATACAAGTATTCTCTAGCTTTCCCTAGTTTCTCTTTTCTGCATGGTACTGTCGTTATTTTGGATGATTGTCAGCATCAAATTTCATATTTCGATTTTGGGGGTAAAACAAACTTGTGCATTCTGCCTGTTCACATAGTGTAACTAGGGGTTGTTTTTTTACATCACACCTATCATCACACATTGCCTAAAATTTCACAAATTAATCAACACATTGAAACATTCCTTGCACCTAGTTCATTGATTGGGAATTGATCACCCAACAGAACCGTTTCAGATATTTCCCAGCCATATCTGAAAGCGAACATAGTTTACGTTTTGTAGGTCCTCTTCCAACCATTTTATTTTATTTTATTCTTTACACACGTGTTTTTAATTAAAAAAATGTTTGTCTCACTTGTTTGTTGACATAACAGTGATTTCCTTTTTATGCCCGTAATCACTCGATCCACTGCTAAAAAGATGGAACACAACCTCGCCACACAGAGTGCTTCATCCCAATAAATCACTACAACAACTTCATCATCCATGTTTCTTCCTATCTCACTCACGGGCACCTATTCTCTCACTAATATACCACATTCAATACCTTTCGCCCACACTGCGGCATTAGACCAAAATTCCATCCCATCTAGGCCAACCACTCCACCCTCTGTCAGACTAGAGCTTATTGGTACTTCCATCTTCCCTCTTGGGGACCCAGAATTCAGACAGATTCTTGATGCCAACCTTATGGCCCTTCAAGACTATCTTTTAAGAAGATACATACACCTCCCTATGGATTTCCCACCACTTCAACAGGTCTATCTTTATAATATTGGTTCTGAAATGCCTCAATCCATGGCCTTACATGATTTTGTGTCATTGTCCACCAACCCATCGGCACACCATACCACCCAAGTAGTCATGCCCATTCTGACAAATCTTCCTCACATTAACAAGACTATTGTGATTTTCATCCCTAACACTACAACACCTCTGATGGTCACTGGTACCTTCATTTAACCATCCCATGTGTCAAATCCCTTATCCGAACAACAAATTCCTTCTACATCACAAGTTTATACCCTCACTTCTCAACTTCCTCCAACAATACCTTTGTAACATACAGTGTCATTTCCAGCCTATCAACCCACATATACCCACATCCCCACTCAGCAGTTACTTCCACAACCTGCACAATCTCAAAAATCATACCATGCCCCTGTTTCTCACCAACACACATTCTATCAACAACCACCTCAACTATCACACATATCTTACACTCACCCATACCAAGTCCCTCAGATACCTACACATACGCAAGTCCAACCACCATCTTTCATTACTCAATAGGAACTTCCTAATGACCCCATGCAAATCTTGATAGGTCGGTTAGCTAACCTAGAGGTTGCTACGTTAGGGTCCAAAGTCACATTGTCTTATGAATAAATATGTAATGAACCCATCCATCCATCTGTGCCCATGAAACCATATCCTCCACACTAGGAATTGCCGAAGTTTGCCAAGTTTAACAACAAGGAGGACCCTCAAAAAGATCTCAGAGCATTTAAGCATACATGTTATCTCATTGTGCAAGACCAAGACTTGATGCTTCATAGTTTCCCCATGTCTTTGGTTGGTCCCACCTTAGAGTGGTATAATAATATTCCCTAGTACTCCATATTTTCTTTTTCCCAGCTTGCACAATTATTTTTTGAGCATTTCCCCATTAATATTACGCGTAAAATAACCATCAATGACCTATATACTATCTACCAATTTGAAGATGAATCCATCACGGATTTCGTCACACGATGACACAATATGATAAATCAATTATCTTTTCCACTACCTCACACTAAGCTCATCAAGCTCTTCACACTCTCTTGCGCTAAGCATATTTCATCGACCTTGCAAATCCAATCATTTCACACTTTTGAAGAGGCTTTTACCATGGCCCACAAGTTTGAGACACATGCCTTAGAACAGTGGCATTTAAAATTAAAGACCAATAAGCCAAAAATCAAATTTTTCAAACCATCCATATCAAATGATAAATCAAAGACAGCTGTCAATGACATCATTGTTAAATCATATCCTACATCAACATCTACTACAACAACCCAACAAAGATTTCCACAACCAATTCCCGCCTATACTCCCTTAGAAGAACCATACAACGCTATCTTTGACAAATTGATAACAACACACTTGATCACACTACCATCTATCCAACATGTTAACGAATCTAGACCACGACCTGTGTGGTATTGAGAGGATCACTATTGCAAGTATCATCAATTCCGAGGACACGACATAGAAAGATGTCAGACTTTCAAGGATTCAGTTCAAAGACTCGTTGATCAAGGATAACTTCATGTAGATAATCCAAATGCCTCGCCTAATTAACCACTAGATATTTTTAAACAGCCATTTCCAAACCATACACCCACTTCAATAATTCAAACCACCACTGCTTCTACATCACAAGTTCCCAATGCCCACACCATAAATACTATACATACTATGGGTATAAATTCAGTCCCATCCACAAATATACCTTCTTCATCAATCATTATATCCACCTCACTAGAAACTCCCCCTTTCTTTAATCCATTAACCCTCACCCCCACACTAACCTCAGTCATATCTACGTTCACCTCAGCACCTCTTCCCACATCCAACGTTGATTCCATCTCTAAATATATCCCATACATTACATCATCTACATCTATTCCATCTTTATCCATAATGTCAACCATAGACCCAATCCCAATTCCTGGACTTACCACATCCACATTATTCTTCCCACCTACATCATTTGAAGAAACTTTGAAATAACTTCAAATGAATTCAATTGCAAATAATATTTCTACCACATCAGTGCCACCAAATCCATTTCCATCTTCCTTAGATTCTGACGAACAAATATTTCTTCCTACGCTTTTAGCAATACCACCTTTGGATCCTCTGGTAGAAATTATTGTCATTCCTCCCGAGGATGAAATATCTCAAATATTACCTCAAAATTATCTTATACAGGAAAATAATATTCCTTCTTCTAAACAATCCAACTCCCTTCAACTAAAATCATCCAACACTGTGAAAATCACAAATGGATTCCAGCCATCAAGATACAAACATACTCAAACTGTGTCCTCAATATATGAATTATCTCAAACATCCACTCCTCCAAAAACCAAGAGATTCTGCATAAACACTGCACTTTCGAATGTTTTAGTTGAATCATATACGGAGGTCTTCCAACATTTGTTACAAATCTCTACAATTACACGTCCACCCAATAGGGCCTTTGACCCCAGTAGTAAGAAGCCACTGTGGTTTAATTCTAGCCTTGTTTGCACATATCATCATACCCCTGGATATGATATCAGACATTATAGAGCATTTCGAGCCATTGTTCAGGACTTCATTAAGGAAGGATGCATCTTTCCCAAACCAAACCATTATATTCCCTCCCCTTCAACATATGCACTATTGACCTCATCTATTCAAATGCAAATGTCCCCTCATTCTCCACACACTTCCACAACCATGTCATCTCCAAGTGAAGAATCTTTTAAAGAGGATCCATCATTCTCCATCAAATTTATTCGAGTACCTCCTCAGTCTGGTTCATGTGACCTTGAATCATCAACTAACATTAAAACTAAAACTAAAACATTAAAACCACAATGCAATCCATCTCCATCATCAACATCTATACTGGTTTATACACCGACATCCCCAATTTCCACATCTAAATCCAAGCAAAAACACCATCTTAAAACGCATAAGAGCTACCTTCCTTTTGACACCTAGATTGGATCTTACGCAGATATCCTTCAACATCTAATTCAAATTTCTATGATCATGCTTCCTCCCATTAGACATCGGGAGGCTTATAGTAGTAAACCTCCATGGTTCAATCCCAGTTGCATTTGTGCTTATCATCGTGTTCCAGGTCATGACATTGAGAAATTTAGAGCCTTTTGGACTATTGTCCATGACCACATTCAGGAAGATGATTTCCTCAAACAAGGGGAACATACTTCCCCATCCACAATGAATATAACTCATCTTTCTACATCCTCATCCACCGGGTTTTCTAACACTCCCCCATCCACATCTATTCCCCCTTTACCTATCATACCATCTATTGATTCTCTCTCAATTCCTCTTTCCACCCTTCTAAATGTGCCAAACATATCATCCTCTTCTTCTACATCTCTCACAGAATCTTGGACAGAAGCGCAACTTACAATAACTTCAGATAACCCTCTCATCTCATCTACAAATTCCTCCCCAACAAACCAACCTTCTTCAGACGTCACCATGAAAACACTAACATTGTCACCCATATCAACTACAACACAACCTTTAGATCCTTTGACTAAAGTTAGTATCATCACTTCCAAGAATTCTTCTTTTCCATCCAGCTCTAAGGTTCTTGGTACAATTCCACAATGATCTCTTGTGTGTCCCTGAAAGAAGATAGACGTTTCACCAAAAAATACCAAATACACATCAGCTATTTTGGGGCAACATCGATCTCCATCTAATGCATCACAATCACTCCACCAAACCAAATCGAAAACATCCAGCATTCCCTTGAGATTCGAATCAAAATTGTGGAATGACATGAAGCAATCCTCCAAGACCACTCATACAACCACACCCCAAGCAATTTCATCAAGATCTACATTAAAGGATTCCAAAAAAATTACATATACTAATGTATCAATTGAATCATATGCAGAAACCCTTCAACACTTGTTACAAATTTATGCCATTACGCTTCCACCTGTCAAGGATTTTAACCCACATAGTAAGAGGTCATCGTGGTTTAATCCCCACCTCAGTTGTGCCTACCATCATACCTCGGGTCATAGCATTGAGCATTGTAAAGCTCTTCAAACTGTCATCTATGACCTCATTGAAAGAGAAGACCTTTTTGAGGATTGTCACTCTACCATTTTATCCATAATTAATTCCACATCTGTCAAAGTCTCTAAGTCTTCTCCTCCATCCTTCATTAACATCTCTCCTTCGCATGTTATTACTCATACAGAAGGTCCTCCCTTTTTCATCAACATTGTTTTCCTATGATCCCCAACGCATCTACCTAATCCTCCACATTTTAATTTTCCTACAATAATATAATCTCTTTCGCTAGGGAGTCACCTCCCCTTGTCCTTATTTGATTAATGCATTTCATATCTAAACAACTCTCCTTTCACGCTCGGAGACTTTAATCCTTGACATTGGTTTATTTATCTCATCCAAATACATCTAGTCTAAATTAATTCCATCCAAATCTTCATCTCATTTGAAGCCCACTTTTGTGGCCATGTGTGTCTATCTCCTAAGGGACCATTTATTTTTATCTTAAGCCCACTACAGTGGCCATGTTTTTTCTCTGTTAAGAGATTATATTTGTCTTTTTCATTGAAATCCACTTTTTTGGCCATGATTGTGTCATCAAAGCCCTTCATGGAGGCCCTATTTGTCCTTCCAATAAGGACCACATATTTTTCACCAAAATTCCACCCTTGTGGCCAGGTTTCGTCTCGATGTGACGCATATATTTATCTTGTCTATTCACTTTTTAAAGCAACACATAAATTACATCTCATCTATCTCATGATGTTCTGTTTAATCCATTACATTAATTTTGCTTCCTGAAAGTGTGGTGCATAGTTCTACCTTCACTCATCCTCCCAAAATTCTTATCTTATCTCAGACGCAACATTAATCAAGGAGTCGGTAGGGAAAATTTTCTCCCAACTAGATTGGACCATATATTATCACACATAAGTATGGGTCTGGGGCGTATCATTTATCCTCTCCTAATGGTAAACAAGAGATTGAACCCCTTAATGCATTGCACTTATGACCATTCTATTGTTAGTACACACACTTATGAGTATAGTCTTATCTTTAGACCATCTCTCCACCATTATCTACTTCCATCTGTCATGGTAATGATATGATTTATGTTGTCTACCATCACTACTTTGATATGACCTTGAATATAAGTACAATGGCTCTACTTATAGCATATTCAATATGGATAAGTTCTCCCATTCAGTGAGAATCTCGTAATCATTACATCCATTACCTTCTCATTCTCCTATTGCAGCCATGCGAAGGGTCTAGGGTGTCTCTTGTACATTCCTTATACCCTCTTAAGTGGTTTACTTAGTTATTCCCAGCTCTCCCCCATGTGAAGCTCAAACTCAAGTATGCAAAAGGTAAAATCAAAGTTATCAAAAACAGACTGATCCCTCGAAGGACAACTGTTCATGCAAAAAATACAAAAGAAAAAAAAAAGTATACAAATAAAAATCAAAGCAAAATTAAAAGAAATAGACCAATCCCTTGAAGGATGGCTATCATATTATTCTTGTCATCTATATTATGTATAAAGTAGACCATACCCTCGAAGGATGGTTACTCTATTATTATGGCATTTGGAAGGTTTTCCGCATTGATCAACCTTCTTTTATCAACATTTTTCGAAAGCTTCCCACATTGATCAACTTTTTGCTATTTTTCTTTCCCTTTCCCAAAGCTGGAGCATAGACTTAAGGAACACTACCTTTAGAGAACCTTCTTCCCGCATATAGGTTACATCTCAAATCCCTCGTCATGTCGACATTAAGATTATGAGAATATTTCATCCATATCTTCCTCTTGGTCTTGTGATATAATCAAATCTCATTAGTTATGTACTAACACCTGCTATCGGCTGCAAGTGCAATGCTTTGAGTAGTACCTTTTCTTGTTTACCTCTTATCCGGTTAAAAGCATAACTTTCTTACATGGCCCTTGCTATGGTTATATGACACCCATCTCATCAAAATCATATTTTATTACAATTATAATCAAATTTTATATCATTAAATCTACATCTATATTTTTTTACTCTTAAGGATATCCCCTATCAATATCATCCATAAATCTACGAAGTCTGTTATTGTTTCTATGCACTCTCTTTAATACACTATTTGGCTTGGGAATTCTATTTGGTCTTTGTTATAGTTTGTGAATTCTGCTTGAGATTATCTCTCCAGTAGCATTCATTATCCAACAACTTCTCATCCTCCACCATGACCAATGTTATCTTTCTCCATCCATTCTTTCGCATCATCCTTCTCTTCTCTACAATCACCCACCAAATTTCTTTTTCATCGCTCTTATTTTTGTTTGTCATCTGGCACTGACATCATCTTGTTCATCATCACAAACCTTTCGTCCCTAGCTTGGCACATCTACGTAATTCCTCGTGCAGCACTGAAACCCTACTCGAGGTAGACATGTTATTCTGGACAAGGTCTCATTCGTGATCATGTCTGTTGACCATTCCTTCCTCCTATCCCTTTTTATCAACCCAATTTTCTCCTAAAATTCACCTCATCTCATTCTCTATTGTTCTTCTCACCCACTTCGTCCTTCTCCATTGTTTGTCTAATACTTCACGTGTCATCCACCCGGGCCATTATTTTTTGTGTTTTTCTCTTAATATCCTTTTACTGCCATCTATTTTATTGTTCCATTTCTCTTTCATTCTTCATCCGGCTTGACGATCCTACTTAATCACCCATTCCACAGAAGATTCTTAATCACAATGCAGCTCTTTCTTAAGATCCTGCCACTATAGAAACTCCTTCATTGTTTTATGTTCCCTTCAACGCTAGAAACATCTTCCTACTCCATAACTTTTGCTTAACGCTCTGACATCATCACTCGTACAATATATGCATCCTAATTAATAACTCCCCTTACACCCTCCATCCTACCCTGCATACATTCCTCCATCCACTCATGTCACACTCCTTTGTTTCCTTATTATTACCTCCTTTCACTTCCTGTTCCTTTTTTGTATACACCGCTCAATATTTTCATCATTCTTCTTCTTCGGCTTGGTGATCCTACTTAACCATTCCTACGGCATGGTGATCTTACTTAAGAGTCTCTCTTAAGAATGATTTGTCTTCTTGCCTTTCCTCTTTCCTTCATATTCCATCATCCGTATTTTTTCTTCATTCCCCACAAACACATCCTCTTCCCTTCTCTTTTTACTCACACAAAATATCTCAAACTTCCACGAATATCATCTCCATCATCCCTCATTTAAAATCCAATTTAACTACTGCATACCCTCTCTTACTATGTCTTATTCCTTTATCTTTACTTCTGTCATCTTCATCCACATCCTCATCCATTGCATTCTCTCCTCACCTTTATCTTCTTACATATCGTTAGCCCTCCTTTCTTTATTCTTTCTGGTTCCATTTTCTAGAATACTTCCCCGTATCTATCACCACATTTACTCATCATTATCATTGTTCATCTAACATTATGTCATCATCAACTTCCATTATCATCCCAAGAATTATCGGTGGACTTCTCCTAAAACTCGTTTCTCCCCATTCTACTAATACCGGTTCACTCTTTTTTACCTCCTCCATTTTCGCTTCCTCCTTTTTTTTTTCTTTTGTGCCCTCTAATCATTACCGGAGGATTTCTCCTAACATCCCTCTGCTAGTATTGCCTTTTCATCTTCCCTTTGCATTTTTCAATATCTCTATTGTCTTCATCACATACTGCCTTTGCATCATTTTCTTTGTTGTCCTCTCCTCCTTTCTACCCCTAGTTTTCTTTCATTTTATTTGTATCATCTTCATCTCCTCTTCTCCTCACACTTTCATCTTACTTCTCCATTGATAACCTCACTCACCAGCATTGTTCCATCTTTTTAATCATCCCACCATCCACATGCATTTCCATGTGTTTTGTTTCATATTCAATTCCATTCCTGTTTTGGCTCTATCATCTCTTCTTTCCCTCATATTTTCATTTCCCCCATTACTAAACTTCTTTCTCTATCACCCCTATCTTCCTAACTCCTCATAATTCCTTTCTTTCTCTTTTCCATTCTACCTCCTCCCCCATCTTCTTTAACTTATTCATCTTCTTCATCTCCTTCATCTTTCCATTCTACTATACATATTCATCTCTCTAATCATCCTTCTCTCATATTCATCATAATTTCTCTTTCTCAGTTCTGTCATCTTTTTCATGATCCATTCTTTCTTTCCCTCTGTTTCAATCTCCATCTCCCTTTCATCCCTTCCTCTGTCATTTTCTTGTCTTCTTCTTTGTCCTTCATCATTTCTTTTTGCCACCATTTCTCCTCTTTATTATATTTGTTGCTTCTTTAATATGATATATCTTCGTATATTCACCTTCCCCTTCTAATCTTTTTTCCCTTCTCATCTCGTCTTCTTCTTGTTTAAACTTCCTCCTTCCCTTCTTCTCCCCCTCTCTTTCTCTATTTTCTTTTTCTCCAAGTCCCTCGTACCTTACCTATTTATTTCCCCCTTATATTTTTCCACTACCCTCTTATTAAATGTCACTCTCTCTCTTTTGTGCTTTCATCTTTCTTCTCACCTCTCTTATCATCCTTCTCTATAATTTGATCCCTCTCCACCACCATGCCTTTCCACCCCAACCATGTCTGCTTTCTCTAATCTCTATCATTTATCATCCACATCTTTCATCCCATCTTCCTGGGACATTTTTGTCTTGGAGGATACCATAAGGACCAACATCTATGTGATTTTGTACTCTTCCATGAATATTTTCTCTACTTTTTTTTTGTCGCAAAAGTATCTTGACTTCTTATTCTACTTACTGAACAAGTAGGATTGTTTTTATCTTCTGATTTGCTAACACTTATACATCTTTCCTATAAAACGTGATTACCATCATATTCGTCACATCTTTAGGGCATTTTATCTCAGATTTCTATCTTATCTGCTCATCTTTTCCACGTTTAGGATTATTCCATCTATGCCCTATCTTGGGGCATCTTTTCATCCATGTACTTGTCAACACATATAGCTCACTTTGGGTCATTATCATGCCTTGTTCCGGGGCATCATTATCTTCATCCACATCCCTTTTGCAAATGCATAATTTTTTTTGCACGATTCCTTGCAAACAAAGGATTGTACACATCTTTCACATTTAGTTGCACATATTTTTATGTTTTCCTATAACCCATTGGTCATCTTGCTTTACATCTATACCACAGTGGTCTTCACCCACTCACTGGTCTGTAGAGTGTTGTTGTCTATCTCTGTTGAGACCGCAATTTTCCTCTACCGATGTGATATTGAAGTCACCACCATACATTTTATTTTTCATTGTGATTCTTTTTTTTGGCCTAAGGCATCTTGCCTTTGGTCATGTCTTCATCCATCCTCAAACATATATTTCATCTAACCCTTTTCGTTTTTGTCTCATGGCTTGCTATTGCAAACCACTCAACAAAAAGGGGCAAATGTAGACACCTATTTTTAATTATAGCACCCCTCCGTCATCTCACATTCAGGCAATTTCCATTCTCGCTTCTCTTTTTTTAAAATTAAATGAAATTCTATCTATTTGCTCACATTATTTGATTAATTATCAAGTGGGCTTCATATAGACCCATTTGATAATTCAACTTTTTGATATTATCCCATCTTCCATAAATTATTAATCCATGAGTATTAATACATATCTCTGACACCCTTTTTTTGAATGGAATCTTTTATCTCGCCCACCATGTCAATCATGCTCCCCACTCCATATAATAATTCAAGCTGTGGTCCCCATGTGATCACATCAGGTCTCTTAACTCAGGTTACTCTACTCAACCCCGGTTACTTGTTAACCTTAATCTAACCTCACATCTAAGTTATAAATATGGGTTTTTTCTCCATATTTGGGAGAAAGAAAAAATTAGAAAATTCAGGTGAATGTTGTGAGATTTTAGTCATTTCATAATATCATTATCATTCTATCTGGGTAATAGCACATGGAATTTCCATGACATTATGCTCGTGATTTGGGTTCATATGATGAGATTCATGTTGCATGCATCAGATCAGTAATTTCCTTTACACATCAGTACCATCCAAGTTCTTTTGTTTATCAATATGTATGTTATCAGTTTTGGACGCTATTGTATTATTATTATCACATGGGGGTTGAAAACCATCGAGGAAGTTAATGCTTCCCGGATCTGCTTTATTAGGCAGCCCCCGCATAAAATCTCTAATCATTATTTTCCTAGTGTATGTGAATTACAGGTTTACCGGGATCACACTAAGGAGTCCGATATCAAATTTGCACTCGTATCATCCATCTTCATCTCCAAGGTACGAATCCCTTGTATACTCGACATTGCTTAGTGTTTCTTGATTACTCATACACTCATTTGAATAGGAAGCTGGAAACGTAGATCAACAGTTAGACCAGTGAGTTTGACTAGATTTGAGAGGGTAGCAACGGTCATGGATTTGCATATGATCGATGAGTTGGTAAGTGTGATTATTTTTGGAAAATTGTGTCAAATATGTCTATTTTTATCGATTTTAGAAAATTTTACTTTAATATATTTTTTTGTGTTTATGACCTGGGTGGAAGCAACCATGGTATTTCTATCCTTGGAGACACTAGCACCCAATTAAGGGCACTAGTGACATGCTTCTTTGTGCCACTAACTTGCTTCTGGGCGCTAGCATCCCAAAGCAGGGATTGGGCACTGTATTGTGAACTGTTTATATTATGATCGGTTTGATGCTATTATAAGTGAATTTTACAATATGTATAGTGTACTAATGGAAAAATTTTGTTGATTTTTGTGTTGTGCAGAGGGATATAAATTTGAGAGAGTTTTGGGCAGTCCGCCATTTAAGTACACTTATTACTTTGGGGTTTTCAGATGTTCAGATGATATATTGGACTGCACCAGCTTGTAGCACATTGTTATATGCTACGCCCTTAACCTATTGCTTGTATTATGATATGAGTAGCTGACTTGTGGCTTACCATATCATTTTATTATATCATTTATACTTTCTCATGCTTAATAGGTCGGCCTTGGTGATGGCCATAGCATATGAATAGTATATATAGGGGATTATAGGTAGTATTTCATTATCATTTGAGCATTTGAGACTTGTTATATGGTTTAGAGGTTGCCCCCTCGAAGTGGCGAAGCTATTATAATTGCATATTGAGATAATTATTCTAAAATATTGTGTTATTTTTTTCTCTACTGTTGCTCTTAATATGAATTATACAAGTAATTTCATTACAAGTGGTATCAGAGCTGCGATCTGGGCCGAAATTAGGGCAAAAACCCTAATTTTTTGTTTCCACCACCTATTTCGAACCAGAGCGAATTGGTGGGAGATATTTTTACCAGAATTGTGAAGAATTTCAAGTAAGGTTACCTGAAAATTTCATACTTTTTTTATTTATTTTGCAAAAGTTATTACAAATTTAGGGTTTTTCATAAAATCACTCCCTAGGGTGCAAATTATGGAAATTTTTTTAAGTTCTTTATATTTTCAGAAATATCTCAAAAAAATAGTATTAGTATCTTCTCTGTGTTTTTTCTTGTTCGGCCGAAATTGTATCAAAACCCTAAACCCTAAGATTTGACATCATGGCGGGGCCTTCCACAAGAGCAAAAAAGAATCCGGTTACTCCGGGTAAAACCCCAAATAAAGATGGGGTAGTTATTGAAGAGATGGAGTCAGAAGGGGTAAATACAGATTCCTCAGCACTAGGGTTTACCTCAATTGATCATAAGGTTTGCCAACTTGAGTATGAGTTGCGAATTGTACAATCTGAGATGGCCTCTAAAGGAGACATAGCCCAAATCAATCATCGGTTGGATGATATCATGCAACATGTAAAGGGTAACCAGTATGGCCCAAATCCATCCCATATCAACCAAGGAGGACCTTCAGTTCAAAATCATGGACAAACTAACCATATGGGATCACTTTTTCAGTCCCATTAAAATCAAACTTATCCACAACCACGGAACATGATGCCGAAAGTGGATATGCGCAAATTTGATGGTAAGGATCCCTTGAATTGGATAAATCAAATGGAGAACTTCTTTGAGTTACATCAAACACCATCAGGACAAAAGGTGACATTGGCATACCTATATCTTGAACCTGACCAATTTGTTTGGTATCGTTGGTTATGTGCTCAGAGGCAGAAGAATGGTCAAGGTGTCACTTGGACAGTTTTTACCGAGGAGTTGCAATTGCAATATAGTTCCAGTGTTTCGGAGAACTACTTTAGTCAATCAGCAAAGTTACAGCAAACAAGATCAGTCAAAGATTATGTGCATCAATTCCAAAACCTATCCTTAAGGGTGGAGAATATTCCAGAAGAGAATCTGAATGACTTGTTTCTTGGGGGTCTTAAGGACCACATCGAGCATGAGATACGGATGTTTAATCCAATCAAGATATCTGATTCTATTATCATGGCACATCGTACAGAGGAAAAAATTCTTTGTAGTAGGAGGCCACCTTTCATTAACGCCAGAGACCGTAGTATCTCTTCCCCTTCATTTGCCAGGCCAATTAGACTGACTCCTCAACAAATGGAAGAAAAGAGAGCAAAAGGATTATGTTTTAACTGTGATAGAAAATATGGACCAGGACATAAATGTGCTGAGAAGAAGTTGTTCTATATTGACGGAGGTAATGAGGATGATGAGGAAGCTGAAATTATAGGAGAGGCTGAGGAACCAGTAGAAGATGAAGTAGAGGATCACCAACCTACAATTTCTTTCCATGCATTATCAAGTATTAGTACTCCTCAAACACTCAAGGTTATTGGCTATCTCAAAAAATAGAAGGTGATGGTGTTGATTGACTTGGGGAATACTCATAACTTCATAAATAATAAGTTAGCTGCCCGCCTCAATTGTTTTATTTACCCAGCTCCAGAAATGCAAGTTATGATTGTGGATGTTGGGACAGTCAAGTGCATGGGAAAGTGCCATAGTATCAAGATTTACATGGGAGACTACATGTTAGACTCACCTATGTTTGCTATTTCTATGGGAGGGGAAGATATTGTTTTGGGGGTCTAATGGCTAACAACCTTAGGTACTATTGAGATGAATTTCCAAGAATTGTTCATGTGATTTCATTTAGATGGAAGGACAATACAATTGAATGGGATGGTAGCTAAGTCTCCACAGATTATTAGCTCTCATCAGATGCAAAAGGTTCTCAGAAAAGGAGTGGATGGCTTTATAGCAAAGCTATTTTCCATAGAAGTACAAAATACAGAGTCTTCAATGCCACCTGATCTTCAGAAGATTGTGGATGCTCACTCGTCTGTTTTTGATGCAATTCCAAAGGGACTACCACCAGTTAGGGATCATGATCATACCATTCAGTTGATTCCAGGGATCCAAACACCTAACATCAGACCATACAAATACCCATATTCCTAGAAAAGTGAGATTGAGAAAATGGTGGAGGAAATGTTGAAGGCAGGTATCATTAGGCATAGCCAGAGTGCATATTCTTCACCAGTGGTCATGGTACATAAAAAGGATGAAACATGGAGGATGTGTCTAGATTACCGAGAACTCAACAAGTACACCATCAAAGATAAGTTTCCTATTCCAGTAATTGATGATTTACTTGATGAATTGCATGGTGTTGTTTATTTCACAAAATTAGATCTTCGTTCGGGGTACCATCAAATTAGGATAAAAGAAGAAGATGTTCATAAAACTACTTTTAGGACTCATGAGGGCCATTATGAGTTTTTGGTAATGCCTTTTGGTCTTACAAATGCATCCTCAACCTTTCAAAGCTTGATGAACACTATTTTTAGGCCTTTTTTAAGGAAATTTGTATTAGTTTTCTTTGATGACATATTGATTTACAGTAAGACATGGGAAGAACACTTACAACATGTAAATAACGTGTTGGAAGTTTTGGAGAAACATACTCTGTATGCAAATCCATCTAAATGTTCTTTTGGGGTACAAGAGGTAGAGTATTTGGGTCATATTGTATCCCATGAAGGCATCAAAGTTGATCCTCAGAAGATCAAAGCTATGGTGGAATGGCCAAGGCCCAAAAATCTCAAAAATCTACGTGGGTTCCTAGGACTAATAGGATACTACAGAAGATTTGTGTGGGGATATGGTAGAATAGAAACCCCACTCACTGCATTGCTAAAGAAGGATGCCTTCCAGTGGACAAACGTATCCACTAAATCCTTTGAGCAGCTGAAGGAAGCCATGTGCAGCACCCCAGTTTTGGCTACTCCCAACTTCTCAAAAACCTTCATTGTTGAATGTGACGCTTCATGATCAAGATTGGGAGTAGTTCTAATGCAGGAAGGAAGACCAATTACATTTGAGAGTCGTCAATTCAAAGGAAAAGATCTGCTCAAACCTATCTATGAGAAAGAAATGATGGCTATTCTTCATGCAGTCAAGCAATGGAGGCCATATCTCATGGGTAGACACTTCAAGGTAAAAACTGATCACGATAGTCTCAAATACTTTTTGGAGCAAAGGTTATCATCTTAGGAACAACAAAAGTGGGTAACAAAAATGTTGGGTTATGATTTTGAAATCATATACAAAAAGGGTAAAGAAAATGTAGTAGTTGATGCGTTGTCTAGAAGGGATACATCCGCAGATGCCTTACCATGTGGAATGTCCATGTTGACGGCCGATTGGGTGGAAGAAGCAAGATTGGAATGGAATCATGATAAGGATACACAATCTCTAATACACAATATCAAACAAGGATCTATGACATCTAACAAATTTGAGTGGAAAGGTAATGCCCTATGGTACAAGGATAGGTTATACTTGAGTAAATATTCTAAGTTGAAGCATAAGATTCTTGCAGAGCTACATGCCTCACCTGTTGGAGGACACTCGGGGTTTTTGAAGACATATCATAGAATAAAAAGATAATCTTTTTGGGAAGGAATCAAGGGGGGTGTACAAAATTTTGTATCAGATTGTTTAGTGTGCCAATAGAACAAAGGGGAAACAATTAAGACACCAGGTCTGTTGCAACCCTTACCAATTCCTAGCCAGAGATGGGAGGAGGTCTCCATGGATTTCATCACCGGATTGCCTTGTTCAGAGGGTAAGAATGTTATTTTCATGATTGTGGATAGGCTCAAAAAATATTCCCATTTTTGTGCCCTATCACATCCATTTGCATCCAGTACAGTCGCAGCTATTTTTTTGGAGACAGTTCAAAGGCTACATGGAACCCCAAAGATAATTGTGAGTGATCGTGATCCTATTTTCACAAGTAATTTTTAGACAGAATTATTTTCATGTTTGGGTACTCAGCTAGCTCACAGTTCATCTTATCATCCTCAAACTGATGGGTGAACAGAAATGGTCAACAAATGCTTAGAGGGGTATTTATGTTGTTTTGTATCAGATAAGCAAGAAAGGTGGATTAAATGGCTACCACTGGCAGAATGGTGGTATAACACATCTTTTCATACCTCTTCTCAAATGACCCCATTTTTAGCATTATATGGTTACCATCCACCTTTTATCACTTCCTCCTTGAGGGTGCAAACTAAGGTCAGAGATGTTGAGGAACACATTCAACATCAACAACAGGTTTTGGCTAGTTTGAAGGAGAATTTAGCATTAGCACAAAACAGGATGAAACAACAAGTAGATCAACAACGTAGTGAAAGACATTTTGAAATTGGTGACTTGGTTTTTGTACGTCTCTAGCCTTACAAATAGATGTCCCTAAAGCAACAGAAAAATGAAAACAAACTTGCTCCTAAATATTATGGCCCTTATCAAGTTCAACAGAAAATTGGTAGTGTTGCTTATAAACTAGAGTTGCCTCCATCTTCACACATACACCCAGTATTCCATGTTTCATGCCCGAAGAAGGTTATTGGACAGAAATTTGAAGCCCAGACAGAGTTACTAGAACTTGACGAGGAAGGAAGAATCATTTTGGAGCCAGAGAAGATTCTGCAAACACGTACTAAGAGGCTGAGAACTAGAGACATTAAGGAATATCTGATCAAGTGGAAGAATCTGAGCATAAAAGACACCACCTGGGAGGATGAAGGTTTTCTGCAGCAACATCCAGGATTATTCAACGTTGAGGACAACATTGGTTTGAAGGGGAAGGGCATGCTACGCCCTTAACCTATTACTTGTATTAGGATATGAGTAGCCGACTTGTGGCTTACCATATCATTTTATTATATCATTTATACTTTCTCATGCTTAATAGGTCAGCCTTGGTGATGGCCATAGCATATGAATAGTATATATAGGGGATTATAGGTAGTATTTCATTATCATTTGAGCATTTGAGTCTTGTTATATGGTTTGGAGGTTGCCCCCTCGAAGTGGCAAAGCTATTTTAATTGCATATTGAGATCATTATTCTGAAATATTGTGTTATTTGTTGCTCTATTATTGCTTTTAATCTGAATTATACAAGTAATTTCATTACACTATATTAAGGGAGGTACCCCATAATATGCTTATGTTGACTGCTTTGTGTGATAGATGGTACATAGATACATGTACATTCTGGTTACCTAATGGTTAGATGACAGTGACCCTGGAGGATGTATATAGGATATTATGGTTGTCTATTATAGGAGAGAGAGTACATGTGATGACTATAGTGGATTCCCAGAGGAAAATTAGGGCAGCGAGGTGGTATTTTACAAGCACACGAGTACAGGAAGAGACTCATATCAATTTAGATGTGATATTGAGATCTAGTGTTCCACGGCTATGAAATTTTATTACAGTTATTCTAGCATCGTCAATGGCAGTGGATGGTGGAAAAGTTGGGATATTGTACAAGATGCATGTTATTTATCGTAGTATAGAGGAGCATAGGACTAGGTATACATGGTGTAGTGTGTATTAGCCCACTTGTATAGAGATTTGTATAGATTCACTCAAGAGGATCATGGGGGTGGACTAGGAGCCATGACTTTGTTGCACATATGGGCATATGAGCACATCATGATATTGAGGCCACTCAATTGGCCACGGGCCGATTGGGCTCAACCCAAGATATTTGCAGTGATGTGGGTAGGCACCTATAACAAGAGGATGGATACGACCACATATAGGTCGATGTTAGATTAGATGGGCCCTGGGGCCATTATATGGAGACCATATAGAGAATATAGAGGCTGAGTGGAGGATGTTGTAGAGTTGCGGTGCATTTGGCACACCATGTGGTTAAAGGATCACTTCCCAAGGGTGAGAAATTTGTTCCAGGGTGAGCGAGTATCTAGACAATTTGGCATGGCCCAGGATGTGCCCCTGGAGCCAAATATTTGGTTGATATCTACTATAGTGGCAAGACAACTAGAAGTAAGGTCGGGCCTGACAGGAGAACAACTAGTGCATCCCATTCTAGATGAGGCAAATGTGGCTATCGAGCCTATACAGGTTGATGATGTGGGGTGCACCCAAGACTACAGTGAGTGGTGTGTGAGCCATTGATGGGTGTCGATATTTATAGTAGTGGTAGATGTGACTGGTAGACTATCAGTTGCAGGAGTAGAGCGGTAGGCACCTGCCCCCAATGTAGATGGTGTAGTTGCTGGGACAATGGAACATAAGTATTGTGCATTGGTATTTTTTAGTTTTTGTTTATTTATTAGATATGGTGAAGGTGTGTAGTGACTAATGGTAGTTTTTATGAATACAGGTGATGCATATTGGTCATTGATTGTAGACTCATTAATATGCACGTTGATGTGGAATGTTCCTCTAGATGTGCTCATGGGAGGTGGTATGTTAAAGAGAGTCGATATGATTGTGGGCAAGAATTCCCATTTATTTGAGCTAGTGGCTATAGTATCAACCACATGTATTGTGTTATTGAACGAGCACGATGATGCTCCTGTAGAGACTAAGCAAGCTAGATAGGTCATAGGAGGATGAGCCCTAGCTCAGGATGTGTTTGCTAAATATGTTGAGCTACATGGTCGATTTGTAGAACAGACGGCCAAGATTGTTGTATTACGGAGTCAGTTAGATAGATATAGAAGCCAAGATCAATGGTGTAGAGTGAGCGGCAAAGCTTCTAGTTTTAGAGCTCCTGTGATTGTATATAGTGATAATGAGGATGATGTATGATGCATTGTATATGTTATAGTGATGTATGGGGGTTTGGCCCCCAAGGATTATATTTTGGAACTTATGATTTTAGAGGATGTGTGTGTGTGTGTGTGTGTGTGTGTGTGTGTGGATATTGATAGCATATGTGTTGATTATTTGCATTGGTATATGATGTGATGATTGTTGTTTGCATTTTGGGTTGATATGTATTGTTGAAATTGTTGCTTTGAGTTGAAATGCATGATGATGTGGAAAGAAATAAATGAGTAATTATTATAATAGGGTTTTTATTTGAATGAGAATGAAGAGCATAGTATGTGATGAATAGAAATAGATGTATGTGATATAAATATGGTAGGAAAATACAAGTGGCAATGTGACTTAGATAATATAAGAGAGTAAACTAATGATGTGTTAATAATTGAATAATGATGAGATGTGAATAAGAGTCGTAATAGAGTGGGATGATAATGTAGGGGGGAAGATTGATTTCCCCCCAGTGTGAGAATGAAGCTCATTTATAAATGCCCCCTCAATAGTTAAGAATGAACCATAGAACAAGAGTGTGTCATCATGAAATAGGTTTGTCACATGCAAGGAGATGTTATGAAAGATATGACATGAAGCACATTGAATGAGTTATGGAAGGATAGGTTCATTGATGTAGTATTCCCTCAACAGTCAAGTGTGAACCATAACACGAGAGTGCATCATAGGGTAATGAAATAGAAAGTGGATGTCATATACCATATATTAAGAGGCCTGAAAGGCATGGATGCAGCATGTGAAGCAATAATGGAGTGACAATAAGTGCCAACTTGGATGCCAGGTGGAATAGAACCAAGTATATAAGGTTTAGTGGGAGGAAATGCAAAAGAAAGGGGCTTAGGAAGCCAATGGGGAACTATAGAAATTTGTGAAGAATGAGAGGATGCAACCATATGTTGGTTAGATGGAGGACATGCATGGATGATGACCTTAGGAGGTGGGAGAGTGAATACTTTAGATGGAGGTGAAGGTGACAATTGAACAGTGGTGGAAGCACACTTATGCAGAATAGGAGAAAGAGCGCGCTCATGAGAGTGCGAGCGGCAAACAATAACACATTTTTCTTCTAATTGTTATAAGTGATCATGGAGAGCATAATAGTCATTATCATGATGGCCATTGATGTAGTGGAAATTACAGAAAGGATGATCACATTGGCGTTGTAAGTGGTGAGGTGGATGATGTTGAGTAGAAGGTAAACAGATAAGTTGTTTATCAAGTAAAGCTCACAGAACATCCTGTAGTTTTGCATTGTGTGAGAATTGTAATGGTTCATGATTGGGAGATGAAGAAGACTTAGGTGGTTTATAATGCGGTTGATGGGAAGGAAGACGCTTGCACAGAGGTAGAGATGGAGACCATGGAGGGAGCTTAATAAATGGAAGAGGAGAAGAAGTAGTAGCTGATGAAGTAGTAGAAGAAGTCGAAGGGGGTCATATAATATGTGCAACAATTAAATCTTGTTCTAAATCAATGACTTTGTAACATAAGAAAGTAAAATATTCACATGTATCATATAATAGTTTTTTTTCAATGTAGGAATTAAGCCACGAAAAAAGATAAATTGATTTTCTAAATCAATGGGTTGAAATAATAACTGATGCATACAAGAATTGAAGCATAAAATGTAATCTACAATTGGTTCTTTCATTCCTTGGTGCAAAGAAGGAAAGCATTCATATGTGACTTTAGGACAATTGTTAGCAATAAATTTTCTAAGGAAAACATCCTCCATATCATAATAAGTACTAATGGATCCATAAGACTATGAAGAAAAACTTTTGAGTAACAAGTTGTCATTAGAATAAGTACACATGGTTGAATGATAATGTTTGAGATGTAAATAAGGATTGTCAGTGTCATCAAAACATGAGAAATTAGGCATGATGAAGTCCTTTGGGATACCATAATTGTGAATCTTTTTAGGAATAGGATTGCCATGTAGATAATTATTGTCAACAGAAACATAATAGGCTTTACTTTGAAGTGTGAGTGTATGAACTTGAGATTGCAAAGTGCGTAAAACATGCATGAGAGATAGAATATCATGTGAGGGAATGGTTAGTGAAGTGAGAGGCATATTAAGAGGTTGGATCTTGTCGTTGTGAGTGATCATGGGAATGCAAGAAGAAGGAGAAAATTTGGAAGGAGGAGAAGGAGGTGGAAGGGGGAGAGAAGAACATGGAGGCTTTATGTGATTGCTAGATGTAGACTCAGTAGATACAATGACAGGTGTACTAGTGGTAGGAGTAGAATCATCATGAGCAAAAATTTCAGAAGTAGAAGAAAGAGGAGCAGTAAATTAAATTTCAACCATCTTAAGAGAAGTAACATCATCACCAACATGTTCATGATCAGAAACATAATCGGCATAACTATTAGTCATATTTTCACAAGCAATTATTTCATCAATACTATCATTAGCATCCAAAGAAGTGATAGGATTACTAATATCATATTTATGATTACATTCATTAGAAGCACTCTGAGAAGTAGGAAGAGTAGGAAATACAACTTTATATTTATCTTAAATACTAAGAGAAATGACATCATGTACATTTACATTTTCAACATTAGAAGTAGCTTGAGTAGTATTCATATTGTCACAAGAAAGAACATGATCAAGCAAAGAATCTACAATAATATTATCACGTGTTATAATAGGATTAGAAGAAGGTAAAAAAACATGGGTGACTATAGAAGATGAAGGAGAACATGAAGCAAATTTTTTGTCAGGGGAGACTATAAATGTTAGGGGTATCATGGCTAATAGGGAGCAGAAAGAAATTTTTGGATAGTGGTAGAATCACATCTAGGATTGTGATAAAGGTCTTGAAATTCAGGTTTTGAAACAATATCATCAAAAAAGGGTTGCATGCAAGTATCAAACATATTATGCTTAGGGGATGATGACATCTTTTTAGTCATGAGGATTTTTTGGATCCTAGGATAAGAAGTTCGAAGGAGAGAGAGTTCAACAAATGATTTAATAAAATTTGAATTAAATCTAATTGCAGAGTAATTGATATGATAAAATACAATCAAGATACAGATGTTAAGCACTCAAGCAATACAAGACTATAAGTAAATAGGAGAAATAAATGACTCAGTTGAATCCCACGTAATCTAGAACTGGTTTGAGTAATGCAAAGTGATGAAAAGGATTGAAACAATGTCACAACTACTCTCTACAAATTTTGGGACCTAGGAATGATGTCGTACATGGGTGCCTAGTGTTGGACAGGGGTGCCTGGGTACTGGTAATTGTTCATGGGTGTTTGTGACTGTGTAGAAGCTTGGAATCTACTTTCTTCTATAGTGTTAGAGTTTTGCTACCACTTCCTGTCAGTTGCTTGATATTCACTCTTTGATCACCGAGGTTACTTATAACCTACAAAACAAACCCTAGCTACCTACATAATCTCACAAACATATAAAATTGGAATGCAAAATGCAATATGTGAAGTCGGATTGACCCTGACGGTCTCCTGATGGGTGAACTTATGACCGAACACTACATTATATTCCAGACTCCGTGTAGTTCTTTGCACTTGTGTGTAATAATGTCCTTAGGTTTCCCTTGTGCCAATGACGCCAAGATAGAGGGGTTGTAGCTAGATAAGATGCAAATTTTTGGTATGGAATTGAGTACTTCCCCTTCCTATGCAGTGTATGCAGCCCAAAAATGCAGTCCCTTTGATAGTAGTGATAGTATGTAGATGTGATTGCCCCTTAAAATTGTCAACACAAATAATAGTGTGTATATATGGATCTCTTGTTTTAATTTTGACACTATTGACACCAAAGGCTGACTATAAACACGAGATAAGGATTAGAAAACTAGAAAGGCCGACCACAAATGTCAAAATGTGTAAAAAAGAACAAAGAGGACATAAGCACCCAGAATGGATAGGAGCACCTAAGCGCTAGTGTCTAGGGTGGGCACTGGTGTTCTAGGATAAATGATGAAAAATGTGAAAAGATAGAAAAAGATCCCTATGACCTGACCATAACTAGGTACAAAAATGGGAGATGTGAGAGAGCAAGACAATAGAAACAATGTGAATGGACAAAGGATTGTGTCATCAGTGAATACTTTTCTTACTTAAGATCCATGCATATAACAACATACTTGACGACATAGTAAAATAATAGTATGTCATTAATAAGAGCCATCAGATACATTAGTACCCACTCAATCTCTACATCCTCCATAAACTTTTCTAATTATATCGCCATCCCCTCTCGATAAATATCCTTTACTCTGAATAAAGTTTGTATATGTGCTCGAATGTGCACTCGACTACCATCCCACTCTATCAACCTCCCTCTCATCGGAAATCTAAGAATCTTATAGGAATCCTCTAGATTTACAAAAATCTCTCCATTTGATAATTTGAATGTCTAAGACAATTTGTGCCACCTCCCTGCTAGAGTTTTCAATAAAGCGTGATCCAGTTATGTGTCAGGCATCCACGCGACATATGTTATCCCTGTCACCTCTAACACTTCTTACAACGCCCTCCTCTCTGCAAGTGTCATTCACCTCTCATATGATCTCAAATGTGAGTGTCTCTCTCTCACATCTAGAGTTCCTAACATCTCTTTCAAATAGTCCAAATACTTATTAAATCCCACTAATAATCCATTCCTAAACTCATTTTTCTCCATTTTCAAAACTTCTTCTATATTTTCATATTATACTCACACTAGCATGCCTACTTGCATGCTTGCACATCCATATTCACGCTAGCACATTCATGTTGGCACACTTAGTTTAACACTAACACACCTACATGCATGTAAACACACTTTTAATGCTAGCGCACTTAACAACACACTAACACATTCACTTTCACACTAGTACAAGCACTTTAACACTAGTGTAAATCACAGGTAACGTTAGTGCATGTAATTCCATGTGTTACTTTTTCTTTTAACCTAACTAAACATTAAATGCACTTCAAATTTACAAATTCAAGTTCACATACCACAACACCCTCATCAAGTCCCCGTCTAAATAATCGTACTCGGCCTGCACAATGCATGTGTGTTAGAAACTGAGCCATCTCTATCACAGTCTCAAAGCTCAAAATTATCTCATGGGTATAAAATTCTCTAATAGAAAAAATGACCAATGAGTTTTGCTAACCTCCCACTCTTATATTTAACCCCTTCTTCTAGTTTCTTACTCACCCTTACTAAACCCTAATTTTGGCCTTGACACCTCCATTTTTTATCTTCTATTCCCATTTTCCCATCTTTCCCACGACATTTTCTTTTCCTTCCTAACAAGCGGTTGTCCACCGCTTTGTCATGTCACACATCCACTTAAGGGGGCACTCCCTTAGCATGATATAGATTCACTGGAGAATCCAAATGCTTCACCGGGGAAAATTAAGAAGTCCACCACACTTCCCTATCATTCCTAATTAATCTACACACACCTACTATCTTTAAAATGTTATTACTCTGTAATAACACTTTAAAGAGGGGAAAATATAGACACCCTAAAATACACACTACTTTTTGCACATTACTATTTAGATCATTATTCATCTACATCCCATTAGAATTAATTATATTCATTCACCTCCCATTAAAATTCATTATATTCATCCACATCCCACTAGAATTACTTAATTACTTCTATAACCTGTAAAGCATACATTATGCACTCCTTAGCTAATTTAGTTAGCTATTTAAATAATTAGAAAAGCTAAATAACCACTCATCTCCATTTCACTATCTCACTCACTCAATTTCTTGAAAGCTACATAAGAGGAAGCTAAATTGCATGTACAATTGAAGAATTCAAGAGCCAACTATTCATATTAAAGCCACTTAAATTCTTATTCAAACAAGCCAACTGCATAGACCAAATCAACATGCTAAATTAGGAAAATGCATTCATTAACCTGCAACTAAGTAAAAACTTGATCCTCATTCCATGTCATATCCTTCGGCTATAAATAAGAGGCTCATCTCCTCACAATTCCATCTTTAGAAGATTAAGGCATTTGCAGTGTTAATTTTTCAAATTACCACTCAATTGCACATATTGTTATGTTGTCAATTTGATCAAGGATCCCATAATCAACCAAACCATTCACCCATTGCTCATAACACAATATACTTCCATTCACATTCATTTTTAGAGCATCTACATTTAATCAATCATAGAAATTTAACAAGCTTGGTACTTCATTGCATGCTTCAGTCATCTCATCTGAGGTTGCAAGAAGACACGAAAGAAGGGATCAAGTTTGCACTTGTTGTATGTTTTCTTCCATTATTAGTATGTATCTTGTTTACACTAAAAAATGAAAGGTTAAGGTTATGCACTCCACTACAAAACCTTAGTAATCATATAAAGATATAATGTTAGGGCTATAACATGCCCTTCCCCTTCAGAAAATAATTTCCCTCAATGCTTAACAACTCAATATGTTGAAGTATGAATTGATCATCTTCCCATAACGCATCTTCAATTGATAAATACTTCCATTTGATGAGAAATTATAGAATGGATTAATTTCTTATCTTCTTTTCTCTTCTCTCGATGACTTCATTAGCTTCCATAAGGTAATTTCCTTCTTCATCTACCTTAGGTGGCTTTGACCAAACTAGGAGCCTAGTAATGATTTCTTTCATAGTGACCCTCATTCAACTAAATAGAATAACCAATAGTTCATATTGACCCTCATGTGTTTGAAATTTAATGTTACATGTATCCTCATCATTAACTAGAATTTGATTGTTCCTTAAACATAAATTTAACTCAGTAAAGAAAACAACGCTACTTAACTCATCTAATGATCCATAACTGTTAGGAATATGAAACTTATCTTTAAGAGTGATCTTGTTGAAGTTTATGTAGCTTGGGAACATTCTCTTAGATTCCTCATTTTTCCTTACCATAATAATTGGAGATGACTACCCATTTTTACTAAAACCAACAATGTATGAGTTGACCATTTTCTTGACATTTTTTTTGTTTCTAACAATATTGATAGGGATATTAGTAATATCTAGTATTAAGAGGGATACTTCATGGAATCAATATAATTATATTATCATGATATCATATTGGAGGTAGGATCTTTAATTCCTGAAATACCATTTGATGATGGTTAGTAATCTCCTAAAGATTTGATGGAGGATGGCTTTCTACATCATGTTATTTAAAGAAATTTAGATGTGCCACTATGTCATAATATCCCTTCTTAAGTAAGTTCTCCATCTTATGAGAGCTACTAATTTGGATTTGTGGTGATTGCATCCTATTAATTTTGTACTATTTTTCATTCATATTGAAAATCATGAATAAGTCTTGAAAATTGAAAGACATTGTTCCCAACTCTTTAAGCCATGTACTCCCAAAACTACTTCTCAAATTAGGGTGGCAAACATTTTTGAATCAAGAAAATAGTAACCCCATTGAAGTTTTATACGAAGACATTTATCACCACAAGAGATTAATTTCACATTAGCAATCATGACTTGAAAATTTGTTTCTGGATACACAAAATGGTTGAGCTCATTAGCTATTGTTTTGTTAATGAAGTTATGGGCACTCCTTGTCTTGATCAAAATTGTCACCTTTTTATTCTTAATATAACCAAAAAAACTGGGAGTTTGTGGTGTGTTAATCTCATTTAATGCATATAATTAAATTGTAGGGTTGACTTCCTCCATAGAATTTGCATGCTTGTGTTTTATTTTTGTTTCCTTAGTAGTTAATTTTTCATCATGAAAAACCTCGATCTTAATAACCTTAGGATTTTCTCTCCAGGAGCACACTTTTCACCTCTAGACCATTACTATTGTAATTCCAACATAGTACTTTTTCTCTTATCTCTACCTCTTGTTGAGGAGATAACTTGAACATTTTCCTTGGTTTAAAAAGGTTGACCTTATTTCTATCAATAACATTATTTACATTATGATCTCTAAATTATATACTTTTATCTTGCGAGAATCTCTTGCTAGCAAAATTTCATTGCTTAGTATGTAGTTCTTCTTGCATAACTTTCCTAACTATACATGGTTCCAAAAAATGAACATCATGCTTAATTTCATCATTTAATGCATTAATGTAAAATTGTAGTCTCTGGTAAGGTGTCATTTATGAAATCTAGATCACAAATCCCATATGCTCAACATTATATTTGGCTAGGGATCATGCTTGTTTAAGATTAATTAATTGGGTGAAGTAAATTCCCTTCCATAACTACTCATAGTGGGTTACTAAGTCATTACTAAATTCATCCCAACTAAAAAACCTTCCCTTTTTGTCACTCACTATCTATTGGTACAATTCACATGGTTCAAATTCTAAATGTACTGAAGTTATGTCAACCATTACATTATCTAGTATCTTGTGCAACTTAAAGTACTATTCCATGAGACTTATCCATGAGGTTATATATATACCATCAAAATTTCATATGTCCATCTTTGGTAGGCTCAATTTTGACCCTTGGAATGGTTGCCCTATATTTGGTTTGGTTTTCCCTCCTAGATGGTTCACTTGTGTGTGAGTGGTTGTATGAGGTGGATTAATTGAGGTTTTCAACTCATAAACCCTCATTCAAAGATGTTGTAAATGGGGAAAACAATTTCTCTTGGACAAAAAATTACCACCATTTCAAATCTTATAGGAATGTTACCCTCAATTTTAGGTGGTTGAAAATAAACATGTCATCAAGATCAATGGTTGATGAAAAGGTATTTGTTTCAGAAGGCATGGCTATCGATTTGATTTTGTTTCTAGTTTATTATTTATTCTCAATCCAAGGTGAAGTATCTAGAGTGAGTAGTAACCATAAAATGTCAAAATATATGTTATATCTAAATCAAATGTTGTACCATTGACCAAATTTCACCAACTTTGACCAGAGAATTTCTTAATATGGAGCTCAAATCCAAAAATACAAAGAATAACCCCTACCTAAAACTTTATGAGGTTTCCCAAATATTAAATAAGCCATCAATTTTTTGAAATTTTTGGCCTATATAGCGGATTTGTCAAAAATATGAAATCATAATAATTCAAGAAAATATCATTAAAAGAGTTTGAAATTTGGAGTGAAGATTTAATGTCACATGTACCACTTTCCCTAAAAATATATAAAAAATATTAGCAGATTTGTGTGAGATATCGTAGAAAAAAATTGTTGCCAAAATCGATGTTCCGATACCACTTCTTATGATATTTCTTTATAGTATCACTCAAATATAGTCCACTTTGATGGGGAAACCTCTAGAAATTAGAATAAATGTTTAGATGGACTTAATAATATGATATGTGATGGTTTTGGAAGAATATCATCCATCTATATTTATATACATAAATACGAAGAGTCACACCCTTTCATCTTGATTAGGTTGGCCTAACTATTTATTAAGAACTAATAAATGGAAGGCTAAGGTTATGTACTCCACTAGACAACCTTAGCCATCATATGAAGATATGATGTTAAGGCTATACCACTTCCCATAAATAGGAAATTAGATTTGGAGTCATCGGATGAGCACATGTTCTTGTGGCTACTTGTACTCCCGTTTTTGTACTTGGACTTGGATATATGAACTTGATATTTGACATATTATATATGATCGATGGTTGTGCAGTATTTGATATCTCTCGTGTTTGTTTTTTTAATTTCTCATAATTTACTTTATGATCATGTATGTGATAAGTTTATAAAAGAAAATGTTTTATCATCGCTAATTGTGCTTTATATGTTTTAATGCATACTTGTCATGTGATGAATTGCTTACTTATAGTTGATGGTTATTATTTCCTTAGTTGTTAGATGTGATTCATAATGTATTTACACTCTTACTTGTTTAAAAAAGTTTTGATATTATCATTTGATCATCAAATAATGCTTAGAACATCTAGGTCATCAAAAATGTCGATATAACATGTACAGTTTGTAGTTATGATTACCTTTGACTCATCTACTAGTGGTTGCTCTAGATATGTATTATCCTAGTGAGATATGATTTGATATAATGGTAAATCATCATATAAATGACCCCTTTCAATGAATTTTTGATTGGATACTTGAGAAACTTGTGTGATAGATGCTTCATATTGAACCCTACTTAACTCTTAATCTTTTGAGATAGATATTTTTGGTTCTTTACTAAATATGGAACCATGTATGTGCTCTACACATACAAGCTTATTTACCTTGGTGTACTTTCTCTATTTGTATTTTATCTACTTAATTTGTTGTAATGGGAAAAAATTGCTCAAGTATGAGAGGCATTACTTTCTCTTCTTGTGTTTACACCCTAATTAGATTTACTAATGAAAAGGATGTGAGAATATGTAACAAGTAGATTATTCTGATATAATTAACATCTAACATTAATTATGCACGACCAAAATAATGCATTCCAACTTGAAATGAACTAAGCAAATGATAACGATAAATAACTTGTTCAAAATGCAAGAGAGGGGGGGGGAGAACTTATCTTGTTTAAGAATATTTTGGAATGGTATGAGTGTACCGAATAGTGGAACAGAAAAAATTGGAACTTTGGATACTACACGTGAGATTCTAGAACTGGAGAAGTTGTAGGTTCAAGATCGTACATGATCTTTATAGTCCAGGTAGAGATTATATAGTCAAGAACAAGGATTGTATGGTCTTGGATAAGGAGATATTGGAGCTATACAACTTTTTGTGTGCTTTACTTGTCTAGAAATAGTGCTCGTGGTGTGTAGCTCTTCTTCACACTACCTCATTTGACCTGTAATGATATTGATGCAGGATCATCACTCCTAGTCTTTAGATATGGTTTATAAAATCAGAATTTTGCCTTGAAAGTGTGCAAGTAGGTGTAGGGATTCATTTTAAGTATTTAGATGTTGTTAATTTAGTTTAACTCCACAAATTCAAAATTTTCATTTTCCCTCCAAAAATGCATATTTGAACCTTGAAGACCATTTTGGCTTGGCCTAAGAGCTATAATGTATTTCTTGGAAAAATTAAGCTTCATAATGGTTGGAATGAGGCATGAGGATGATGAAGTAGGTCACCTCTAGGGTTAGAGGTCACAACAAGTTAGTTAACACTTATATCCTCAAGAAATCTTGTGTAAAACACTTTTAATGATGCACTCATGCTTGTGAACCCTGGGTATAAGTGACTTGAGTCTCCAAACCTTTGTTAAGGAGATTTAAGGTAATGTTTAAGCCTCACATGTAACTAACTAAATCATTCCATTTGAATTAGAATCAAGGAGTTCCAAGAATAAAGGTGTTTTTGGTGAAAATTCTTGTTTTGCTAGCAAAATGTGAATAGTCTTATTTTGTGTTTGATGTTTGAAGCTTTACAATGCATGTATTTTACTTATTTATCTTTTATGGCTCTAGATACCAGCGCCCAACTAGGACAGGAGCACCCAGGTGCCCCTGTCCCCTCTGGGAGCTCCTGACCCTTTTTCACCTTACTCACTTCTTTTGGGTATCTTTTATCTTTTGGGGATATTTTCACTTATGGGTTGGCCTTCCAGTTGTTCAATTATAAAATTCAAACAAGGGAATCATATAAATACATAGTTATGTGACTAAAATCAAGGACCAAACTCTAAACATTATTACTATCACCTAAGCTTGCATCAAAAGGCACCTAAAGCACTTCAAAGCATCCATTTAGCATTCAATTCAAGGGACAAGGACTACATTTTCTGCATACACAACATAGGAAGGGGAAGTTCTTTATTCCATCCACACATTCTATTTACATTGCTACATCTAGCTACAACCCACTATCAAGTACACTTGCACAAGGGCATCCTAGGGCACGATTCTTTCACACACTCACCAGAACTACATGGAGTCTGAGATGTAGTGTAGCGCTTGGTTGTAAGTTCACTCTCGGGTGACCATCGGGGTCAGTCTGAACTCCCCATATTACATCTTTCTTTTTTGGATTTGATGTGGTATTGTGGGTTTTGCAGGTGAATCTTTATTTTGCAAGGTTATAGGTACCTCGGCGATCAAATTGTGACACACATGTGATCAACACAAAATATTTGTGACACTTGTGTGACATAATGAAAATCACATTCTACCATAGTTTTGTAGTCATAGGCACCCAATAGAGGTCTCAGCACCGAGGTGCCCCTATCCTTCCATGGGCACCCATGTCCATCCATCTTCTTGCATAGTCTGTAATTTATCCTGAGCATTTATGACACTAGTTCACTTCTTGTTCAATAGTTTTCCTTGCTCAAACCACTCCCAGATCAAGCATAAATCAGCTAAGTCATTATTTTTGCACCTCTTGCTTAGGGTTTTATATTTTACTTTCTTATTTCTTGTGTCATATTATATCTTTATTTTATCATTGTTTACATATAGTTACTCTGCAATTAGGGTTTTGCAAAAATTTATTTATTTTGTTAAATCATTTGTGAACCCATCACTTGAATGCCCACCTTCTCTCTAGGGTTTTCTTATTATGATCACTGGTAGGGGTACATTTGGTTCTTTTGAGTACATGCTTCAACTCCATAAATTATTCACAACTTTTCTGATCAATGACCTTGAATCTGATAATTTGTTTAAATATGCGTATAATGTTCCTGTGCAAGTACATTGTGTCTGATAGGAGAAATAAATATAGAGATGAGATATCATCTCTTGTGATGATCAAAAACCAATTAGACAAGCTCACTAATTTTTTCAAGCTTTGATGTTTTAATCCTTCATCATATTCCACATAGATTCTCAATGCTTTATTATATCATCATTACCACATACTATTAAACTCTTGAAGAAAATCTTCTTGATACCATGGCCTCCACCTAACAACTTAACATTCCTACATGATTTTTATTCTCTAATTACTAGGTTTGGATTTCCTTTAATCCTAATATTTCTCAATCGCAAAACTCATTCTTATTGTAGCACCCATGATTATACTAGAGATTCTTTATATCACACATCACAAGACAAATTGAGTACCATTTAGTTATGTTATGGAGCCTGCCTCTCCATGTCTTGAAGTGTCCTCCTTACTTACACTCATACTCCTTTTGCACCCACCATTTCTCGCTTATTCAATTCCTCTCAATTTATCACCCCTAAATATTCCCACTATTCAATGGCCAACGTGCTCCTCAAGAGCATTTTTAACCCATATTTTCATGTGGTTATGTCTAGATTATGTTGATGATCATACATTATTATACTAAGCTATTCCCTCGCAGTCTTCAAGATTACACATGCGTTGGTTTTTGATCTACCTGATTTTCATTGGTAACATTCTTTCAACAATTATGTAGATGTTTTTCTTGCTCATTTTTCAATCAATATGGGTACTAAGATCTCTTATGACAAGAGGTCAAATTAAATTTGAAAGTGATCTAATGAACATCTAGCCCAAACTATGTGAACCACGTTATAAGAAACAATCTAGCTAAGATGACCAATGTGCTTGTTGATTCAAAACTACAAGATGTATTTTATTCTACATATTAGTCTCTTACCACCACTGACAGGAGAGTGTTCCACATCTTTGATCCCTTATTTCTCCCATTTGCAAGTCAATTATGTCATATGCTTAAAATGTGTGAAGTCAAACTTGATGACTCTATGGGAAAACTCAAGATATCACTTGATCTTACATTCATATTTATAATATTTCAACCTAAATGAACATTAAAGAGATCTAACCTAATGAAGCAAAGGAAATATTAATTCATCTCTCCTCTAAAAACTTCAATGGTAAACCTCAAAAGCGTACTTTCACTAAATTTCCATATGCACCTCGATTTCTATTGCCTCAACTTCTTGAAGAGTAAATCTAATCACTCTTCCACCACCTCTCAATCTTGATCCATCTCACCCTGGTGGCCAATTATGATTAAAAGTCTAAATGTCAAAATTATCATCAATGTATTGGAATTCTACCAATTTTGCTTCAAACTCAGGCATCTCAATTCAAGATCTTATTGTCAATAATTCATTGGAGCTCCCTACTCCATCTTCTTCTTCTAAATGACGGTCAATGATAACAAAAAGCTCAAAAATTTAATGACCCTTTTCCTAAACATGACTACACAAGGCGTAATGATGCTTCGAACTAATCATACATATCATGTTGTGCCCCCTCCTTCATCAAGGCCCCTTGATTTTCTTATCACTTCTATTGATGCATCACCACCAACTAAACATTTTGATCATGATTATCATGCAACATTTCTTTTGATTCATTACACATCAATGCTTCTATTGGCTCATACACTGTCAATAATACCATGATCTATCCAGAGGAACTTCCTATCAATGTGTGCTCTATTGCACTTCTTATGGCTATCAAATGTCCAAAAATTACTATTTCATATCCAGTTCCTAATTCTTTTGGCTACATTAGGGAAATTAAATCCCATTACTGTTGGGCCTCTTATATGCTTGTACCATTAGGTATTTGGCATCTTCAATAAAAGGTTGTGACATGTTCTTAGGTCTCCCTATTGGCTCATGTCACTCAAGCTATTCCCTCCATGAATCATATGTGTCTTAAGTTCATTACAATAAACAAGTTGTCACTATTAAAGGCATTCCACCATGTCCACCATTGCCTCTACCTCCTCTTGATGACATTTTTCCAGTATGCTTCAAGCTTCTAGGTCTCCTATACCTCTCAAATTAAGGCATATTTTGCACCTAGTTCTCTATAGTCACACATGTCCTACTCCATGGAAATTGTCATCCTCATAGGTCCACTAGTCCATCTCATCCAGCATAAGTCCCCTAAGGGGGCAACCCCTTCACATAGGTTTCACCACCACCCTCACCTTCACCACATAGGTCTCACTTCACATATGTGTTCACCACTAGATGAATATTCCTTACATGTTTTTGAATCCTTCTCATACTACCACCGATCTTAGAGCATTGTCACATGCCTTTATCTCCTTAGACATCAGGTGGAGGGCCCTTTCCCTTCACTATCATTGGATAGCTTTATATATTCATCACACTTTGGGGGCATCATGCTTTCTTCCCCCCCCTTCAATCATTACCAATTCTTTCTAGTCTCTACACATACACATTACGCTATGTGCTTTACATCTAGTCTCTCTTAAACATCTTGATACACAACTTTATTATCATTACCCTATGATGCACTCTAATTCCATGGTTCATACTTGATTGTTAAGGGTCTAAATATAAAATGAACCTCACCATCATTCACTCTTAATACGCTCTACACTTCATGTTCTATTCTATCTAGCACACATTTTAAAACCATTTCCCGATGACGCACTCTTGTTCTATGGTTCATTCTTGATTGTTGAGGGGTATGAAAATTTTATAAATGAACCTCATCTCATACTCATCCACATCATTAGGGGGCACACTACTCCTATCACATTCACATTGCATACCATTCCATTCATTCATACACTACATATTGCATATCTTGGTTCACTTACTCTTGTTTGCTTATACTTACATGTACACTTTGTTTCCCATGTTAGTTAGTGATACTTAGTATGTCAATATTTTTTCTATATACACATGTGCATTCACTTGTTCTTAGTTGGAGTGAATGCAGATATTCTTACAGGTCCTTACATGTTGCAATGATGTTTTCATTGTACCTCTTACCAGTCCCACTGAGGCTCCTGGGGGCATCTACTTTCTCACACATCACAGGTGTTATTGTTTCATTATTTACTACTTTTATCTTACTAGCACACTACTTTTCCATTGATACATACATGATTTGACATACTTTTTATCTTTCTAACATGTAACGGGTGCTTCATGTGCAGCATTTTCCTTAAAGGAACTATATAAATAACCATGGTTGTCTATACACATTTTCTTGATCATTATTTTATTGTATGTTATTGTTTTGCAGGCTATGCCCTATGTCTTGTTTGATCATTTTTGTATGTTTTTGGATGCTTTGGGCCCTGATTATCTTGTGACATTGTGAGTGATGTCCCATGTTTGAAACCCACTTTTCACGGTCTATCTTGTATGCTACACTTTCCAAGTTGTTACATTGTTTTTCTATGACATGATTGCTAATTTTCTACTAACACATGTATCTAGCCACTTTGTTTACATGTGCCTTGGTTTCTACCATGCACATTCCCTCCCCTGAATAGGAGAATATATGTTATTATGATTTCTAGCATCAGGTCCTCTCTTTGGAACATACTCCTATTGTCTTGACAATGCACCCCAAATGATTAAGGGGGGCATACATTGGGTGAACAAATCACCCCATACACATGCTCAGATCATACAAAACAAGTGAATTATGTATTGTAATATAAGGCAACACATTTTATCAAAATGACCCAGATTTCTAACTTGGGTCCTCAACATACATAAGACACTTTGTTGCTTCAGGATAGATAAGAGCGCATGGGAATGTGTCCTCCCTTGAGTTGTAATGTCCTAGGGGTATTAGGCACAATATACAATATTCTCATATAACACAATCTCATTTAAGAACATTGTCACAGTAGTTTGATAATATATGCATTTCCTCTTATGACAATGAAAATACATAAGACTATCTCCATTTGATGATTGATAATCAATTGGTACAATTTGTAAATTGGACAATATGAACAAAAGTGGTTAACACACCATATGGAGTGGTGTTTTATGAGTAAGATCATAGAAGGAGAGTAACAGTAGACCTCTTCCCCAACACTTTCTCTTTGGCATGAGATCTACACAAAAACTTGGCATGAGATTGCCTAAAAAACCCACCAAAAAAATCTCACTCTTGGTGTTCACCCAAAAAAGTTAGAGGATGGTTCAGGACATTAATATCCTTTTACACTCTTCTACATCAGGTGCACACTTTCCTTTTTACATGGTTTCACACTTTTACATACTTATGCATGTTTTCTCTGATTTATCATATACAAGACTTTGATGTACATTCTTGCTCTTAGCTTTTTGTATTTTCCTTACAAAAGCAAAAGTTTAGTTGCACAACAACATGTACAAAGTTTACAATGCATTCCTTCACCCCTAGGGTCATGTTTATCTTCCTAGTTTCCATGCTTCATTTTTGCACTCATTCCACACTTCACTTGGCCACTCCCTCAAAATTTTCTTCACACACTCTAAATTTCAATGAATTTGATACAACATTCTTATCTACTTTATGTTATTAGTATTCACTCAACAACATAAAGTGGGGGAAAATGTAGACAAAAAATCATGCACTTGGGTACATTTCTAGGTCCTAAACACATACTAGCATTCATATGATTCCTAAAAAAAAAACTAGTAATTGACAATTGTCTTTGGCCTCTTGTCTTTGTTTCTTGTTTTCTATTTGGTCTTACACACCCTATAGTCCAGTCGGTATTTTACTTATTTATCTTTTATGGCTCCAAACACCAGTACCCATAGCCAGGATAGGAGCACCCAGGTGCCCTTGTCCCCTCTGGGTGCCCCTAACCCTTTTCCACCTTACTCACTTCTTTTGGGTCTCTTTTATCTTTTGGACACTCTTTTTCACTTATGGGTCGGGCCTTCTAGTTGTCAATTACGAAATTCAAACAAGGGAATCATATAAATACATAGTTATGTGTTCAAAATCAAGGACCAAGCACTAAGCATATACTATCATCACCTAAGCTTGCATCCAAAGGCACCTAAAGCACTCTAAAGCATCCATCTAGCATCTCATTCAAGGGACAAGGGACTGCAATTTTCTGCATACACAACATAGGAAGGGGAAGTTTTCTTTATTCCATCCACACATTCTATCTACATTGTTACATCTAGCTATAACTCGTTATCAAGTGCACTTGCACAAGGGCATCCTAGGGCACGATTCTTACACACACTCACCAGAACTACATGGAGTTCTGAGATGTAGTGCAACGTTCGGTTCATAAGTTCACTCTCGGGTGACCGTCTGGGGTTATTCCGACTCCCCATATTGCATCTTTCTTTTTTGGATTTGATGTGGTTTGTGGGTTTTTGCATGTGATATCTATTTTACATGTTACATGTACCCTCGACGATCAAAGAGTGACACACATGATCAACAGGGAATATTTGTGACACTTGTGTGACACTGTAAAAATCAATGTTTGACCATTTGCACAGTCACAGGGCGCCCAGTAGAAGGTCTTAAGCGCCCAGGCGTCCCCTTCCAGCCATGGGCACCCATGTCGCCCTTATTCCGTGAGATTCCAAATTTATCCTGAGCATTAATGACATTGTTCACTTCCTGTTCAACATAGTTTTCCTAGTCCAGAGCACTTCCTAGATCAAGCGTAAATCAGCTAAGTCATTCTTTCTCAATACTCTTTGCTTAGGGTTTTCATACTTACTTTCTTATTTTCTTGCATCATATTATACTTAGCACTTGTATATCATTGTTTACATTAGTTACTCTGCAATTAGGGTTTTACAAAAGTTAATCTTTGTTTTAAATTAGAATGAAGAATTTAGTGATAGAGGTATTATGAGATTCATAGGTGTTGAATTCATTTATTTCTTGTGTTATTGATGTTTAAATGAACTTGAGAATCTATACAGTTAATGTAAGTTTGAGAAGCATGATAGATTATGACTATTGATGAAAGACTTGATCCAAAGACGTAATGCATGTGAGTGGAAGGACTACTTATTAAAGGTATAAACTTCATTCTATCCTTAGGGCTCTATGAGAAGAGACATATGTTCATGATTTGTTGAGAAACCTTTGGAGAAGCAAATACCATGTTAGAAAGGGCAAAACACATTGAACTATGAGTTGTTTTGGGTGAATGGTGGAGAAACGATCCTCACTAAAATTCTAGATTCTTAAGGAAGTTGATACATACCTTTGAAAGAAAGGAGAGACCTTGAAACTATTTCTAATTGATTTTATAGAAAAATCTCTAGTCTTGGGCTCATCTAAAAACCCTACCTGGGTTTTGACAAGGATAGTTTCGTTGAAGGCCTTAATGGTTGCAAGTAGACACAAGTCTTTGAAATTTTACTCTAAACACCACCCTATAACATATTCTTGAATTTTTAAGCTATGACCAATCACTAAGAGCCTACTATTCACGACAGTCTTTAGTAGAAAATTGTAGTATACAACGTTGTATGGACAGGTTGACAAGAGTTTGAAGGATAAACCAATTCTAGAAGGAATTGAGTCTAGATAATTGATTCATAACACCTAGGTGAAAGGTAGAACCATATCCAAGAAGAATCATCACAAACTTGTACCTCATTCAGTCACAATTAATGGCAGTCCTCTTATTAGGCTGTATATGTACAAAGAGACCTAATTAGGAGCTAAGATAGTGAAGTTTGAGTCATTTGTTCCAAAGGAATGTGTCATGCAACTTTAGACAAAGGAAGAAGGAGGCAAATGGGTATCCCAAATAGGAATTAGTTTGTTCAAATGAAGCATGTCTATAAATACACTTATTTAGAGAAAAATAGTGTCTAGGAAGGGTTGGCTAGTAGGAGCTTAAGGAAGGTAAGAAAGTAGAAAGAGTGAAGAAGAGTGGTCTACATAATGGATTTGGATTGAATAAAATATTATCCCACACCTCAAGGAGGATGAAGGGTATTAGGAAATGAATTTGGTTTGGTTTTGGGCTACTTCCTATATTTTATCCAACCATGAACCTCACCTAGAGCATTTGACTTAAGAAACCTACAAAAGGGAAGTTTTGGACAGTAGAAACTTTGACATCTGATGGTTTTGAACAAATTATTGGAGGTTGTTTTTTCCTAGTTCAAGGTTTTTTAACATAGCATTGAATAATGATTTTTAAAATGAAATCAAGAAGTGATACATGTCCAAGTTGTTTATTAATATTCAGGGGTGCGTGGCTCTTGAAAATGGAGTTAGTTTGAAGACCTAAGGGATTTTTTTAAGTTCTTAATATCATTGACATGGAACAGTATTGTTTTGGATTATTTTGGAAATTGATCTAACCTTGTGCAGTCATTGGTATCAGAGTAGTGAAATAGATTCTTCATAAATAGGTATTAGAGTGTGGACATAGGTTTTAAGAAGTGATTGTAGGAAGAATACAAGATGGTAGCAAGTGAGAGAAGAGAGAAGATCATATTTGGAATAGAAGATGGATAGGATGATGGATGTTTTGATACAAGGTTGGATTGATACAAATGACAACTAAGAGAATAATGAGGAGAAAAGACGAGTCTTATGTAGAGAAATGAGACAGGTAACATAGTACAATTTATAGGTAAATGCTACAAATGTCAGAGATATGCATGATACAAGGCATATGAGTGCAATGAGATGAATGAAATGGGGATGAAATAGGTTGAAAAAGGTGCTGATGAGGTTATTCAAAACATAGGTAAGTCATCTTTTATTTACATACGATAGTCATATTGAAACCAAACTAAAGGTAGTGACCTGATGTGACTCAGATAAGAAGTTTGTTCATAACTACAGTGTAAAACTAAGGGTAAATGTTGTAAAATGATCATAGATAGTGGGAATACTGAAAAATAAGCTTTCTTTTGAGATGGTAGATACGTATGGGTTTGAAAACTATAATGCACCCTAACCCATATCAATTGTATCTTGGATGCAAAAAAAGGATCATCATATCTTGGTTAGGGAAACAATGTTAAGTTAGAATTTCAGATTGGAATGATATAAGGATAAAGTGTTGTGTGATTTGGTATCTATGGATGTTTTTCACTGTGTTGTTAGGTAGACCATGGAAATATGACATAGGAAAAAAGTGCATGATGGTAAGAAGGATGCACCTATACTATTATAGTTAAATGAAGAGCGGCATACTAATTTTACCCATTACAGGTGAACAAGATCCACATGAAGGGTTGGTAATGATGTTGTTAGCTAAGAGATACTTGATGCAAAATAATAAGAATACACAGAGAGAGACTATTGAAGGATCTTAAGCCTTATGTTTCAAATTTGACATGGTTGCTTTGGAGGATGATAGTGTAGGTATGAAAGAGAAATAAATTGGATTTTTAGTTTTGTGGAAGCCAGAAGAAAGTTTGAGAAGAAATAATCATTGTGAGATTAGTCAAGAGCAAAGAGAGTAGAGCAACAACTAAATGGCAAGAAATAGAGGTATAGAGGAAGTGAACAAGAAGATGAGGAGGTATTAGAATGATGCCTTGAACATATGTTTTTACATCTTGATAATCAACAAGGACATGGAATGGTGCACAAATAAGCACTTAAGAAGAAGAGTGAAGAGAAGAATGAAGGATAATAGGTAAGAGAGAAGAAGTATGAAACAACAAAGGAGGTGGAAGATCAAATGCGTAAAGGGATGTGTGAAGAAGATTGAGTAAGACCTTTAAGGATAAATAATGTCAATGAACAGAGAGTTGGCATATGTTGAATCAAGGAAGACAGGTGAAAAAGAGAGTGAGAGAAGCACATGAAAAAATGCTTGTAGAAACCAAAAGGAAGGACAAATGAATAGAAGTAATCAATAAATGAAGATGACAAGAGGTGATGATAAGAGTGAGATGGAGACAAGTATAGTGAATACTGTTGATATGAAGAATATATGAATGAGGATGAGTAAGAACATGTCATAATGAATAAGGAAGATGCATTCAAGCCTCATAATTTTAAATCTAACATTGTCTTGAGCTATGAATGTGAAAGTATAAATGAGTTAAATGAAGGTAATTTGCAAAATAAAGGTGAGTACAGAAGATGACAAAGGAGGGACCTGCATATCACATGGAGATGAGAAGATCAAGAAAATATCTCTTAGGAGCACAAGAGATTCAAGCAAGGCTAGAAGCAAGAAACAAAGCATGATGAAGCATAGCCAGATAGCAATTAGATATTGAAAATGATAAAAACTACCTTGAAGGGTGTACTAAGCACATTCCAAGAAGCTAAGAAAGTTCACCGGTCATGAAGGAAAAAAAACATAGAAGTGGCCATGATTGGACAAGGATATGGATAAAAATCCATGTTTTTAAGCTAATCATTCCCTTGAATGATGTGTATACAAGTTTGGAAAACTAATATGAAGATAGAAGAGTCAAAGAGAAGGTGAACCTAGCCAACATAAGATCTAGTATTTTATAATTTTGAGAAGTGAAGATGATTCCATGAAAGTTAAAGAAGGAGGATGAAGTGGACAATTTGACAGTCATAATGTTATGAAGATAGTATTACTATATGAACATGAACTAAGGAACTCTACTTGCAAGTACAAAATGGGAAGGAGCAATATACATTCATAAAAGCACCATCTTGATTCAAAAACATGATTAATTTCGACAGGAGTAAATCAAATTGTATGAAGTAGAAAAGAGAAGCCAAAAAATTTACATGCATGAAAAATACATGCAATTCAAGGACTACTTCTCAAGAGAGGTCATCTATTAACTGGAAACAGAGAAAGAACAAGATAATAAGACAAGCTTGCAAGAATACAAGTTATGGGGGAAACTATCTCTTTCCCTTGAGGAGTATGATGCAGGAGAATCACTCCTAGTCATGTAGATATGGCTTATAACATCAACATTTTGGACTTGAAAGTGTGTAAGTAGGTGTAGGGAGTCATTTGAAGTCATTGTATGTTGTTAGTTCAGTTTAAGCCCTTCACAGATTTGAATTTATTGCATTTTCCCTCCAAAAATGCATATTTGACTCTTGAAGGCCATTTTGGCTATAGGATTAGGAGCTATAATTTATTTTTTTGGAACAAGTAATCCTTTGTAAAGTTTGGAATGAGGTATTATAATGATGCACTAGGTCACCTCTAGGGTTAGAGGTCACAACAAGTTAGTTAACACTTATAACCTTAAGAAATCTTATGTAAAATCATTTTTAATGATGTACTCATGCATGTAAACCATGGGTGTAAGTGAATTGAGACTCCAAACCTTTGTTAAGAAGAGTTAAGGGAATATTGAAGCCTTTTATATAGCTAACCAATTCATTTCATTCAAATGAGAATCAAGGAGTTCCAAGAATTGAATGAGTTTTTCATGAAAGTTCTAGTTTTAGCCAATAAACTGTGACATAGTCTTATTATGTATGTTTGATGCTTAGAAGTTTTGAAATACATGTGTATATAGGGTGAAACCTCTATTGGTAGAGGTATTATGACGATTTATTTGTGTTGATATTCATTGTATTTATTGTACTGTTGATGTTTGGTTAAACTTGAGATATCTATAACAGTCAATGATAAGTGTGAGAAGGCATGCTAGACAGTGACTATTGATGAAAAACTTAATCTAAAGAAATATGATGAATGTGAGTGGAAGGACTACTTATTAAAGGTACAAAATTCATTCTATCCTTGGGGCTTTGTGAGAAGAGACATTTGTTCATGATTTGTTGAGAAACCTTTGGAGAAGCAAATACCATGTTAGAAAGGGAAAAACACATGGAATTGTGAGTTGTTTTGGGTGAATGGTGGAGAAACGATCCTCGCTGGTCAGTTTAGATGCTTAAGGAAGTTGATACAGACCTTTTAAATAAAGTATAGACTTTGAAACTATTTCTAATTGATTTTATAGCAAAATCTCTAGTCTTGGGCTCATCTAGAAACCCTGCCTAGAGTTTGACAAGGATAGTTTCGTTGAAGGCCTTAATGGTTGCAAGTAGACACGAGTCTTTGAAATTTTACTCTAAACACCTCCCTCTAACATTTTCCTGAATTTTTAAGCTATGAACAATCACTAAGAGCCTATTTTTCATGACAATATTTAGTAGAAAACTATAGTATACAATGTTACATAGCTAGGTTGACAAGGGTTTGAAGGATAAACCAATTATAGAAGGAATTGAGTCTAGATAATTTATGCATAATGCCTAGGTGAAAGGGAGAACCATATCTAAGAAGAATCATCACAAACTTATACCTCAATCAATCATAATTAATGACAGACCTCTTACTAGGTTGTATATGTATAAGGAGACCTAATTAGGGGTCGAGATTATGAAGTTTGAATCATTTATTCCAAAGGAATGTTCCATGAAAACTTTTACAATGAAGAAGGAGCCAAATTCATATTCCAAGTAGGTTTTAGTTTGTCAAAATAAGCATTGGATCAAAAGTTAGAAGAGAACAACAGTGTTGGAAGGGTTATAAGGACTTAAGCTAGTAAGAGATGAGTAAGTGAAGAAGAGGGGTTTAACAAAGGAGTTGGATTATGAATTTCATTCCACACCTCAAACAAGATAACGGGTACTAGGAAATTTATAGGTTTGGTTTTGGGCATTCCTAGATTGTTTTATCCATGAACTCACTTAGAGTATTAGACCTGAGAAGCCTTAAGGGCAGTTTTGATTAAAATAAATGAAGATAATTTGATGATTTCTTCCACATTGCTTCAAGTTGAAGGGTGAAATAACATTGATTAAGGATTTTTAACAGGAATCAAGAAGGATCTAGGCCTAAACAGGTGATTAAGGTCAAACTTGACTCTTAAAGGAAGTATTTTAGCCTAGGAAAAGTGAATATCTTCACTTGGAAAGTATTGTTTTGAATGATTTTGAAAATTCTAACCTTGCTAGTTCTTCATCAGTGATATAGCTCTGCATCAGATACAAAACAAAGTCAAAACCCTGAAAATTTTTATAACCCTTTATCAGAGCATTAACAAACTAAAGGAGAGAGACATGTGTGTGCTAAAGGCTAGACCACCCTATGTGGTTAGGCTCCTAGTTTTTAAACTAATCCTAGTGCCGCACTTCATATCATCGCTGCAAAATCAAGCCTTGTGTAGTTATTCTAGATGCCTATTGACACCAACATAACATGATAACAATGTATTATAAAATGTACCTGTCGACACTAAAATTTTCCTCCATAATTTCTATTTCATTAATGTATGTATTAGGAATAGGATGTTGTTAAGTGTAATTAGTAGTAGCGTCCGATAGAAGATAACGGTGCCGTCAGTACGGTGCCGCCAATAATGTGGAGTACGGTAACAGTCAAAGTACAATAGGAATGTTGTAAAAAGTAAATATTTGTCGTAAGTGGTCCGGTAATGTTAAAATGTCAAAGTTTGGGTAATTAGAGAAGTAGGGTCTACATGATTAGGAATTAGAAATATTATATTGGTAATAAGGACAAGGAGTGAGGTCATAAATATTTTGTGTATTTAATTTGTAAAAAGTCTAAAAATGTGGAACCCATGTAAAATGATAAGGTTTATCTTATCTTAACAGATAAGCTTACATGTACAGATAAGAGTTAAGGTATGGAATATGATTCGTCAGAGTGGATTTCTTATCCTATCTTAGAGATAGGATGGATAAGCCTGGAAGTTCTATAAATAGAGAGGCCACCCCCCTCATTTAGCATAGAAAGAAGTAGTGAGAAATATTGTAGGAAGTGTGCAAAGGAAGCCATCAGTAAAAGGTGTGTTGAAGAAGCCATCGAGAGGTGTAATTGTAAAGTTTCTCCCATAGTCTTGTTGAAGTACCTCATGGGTGAGATTGTAACAATTTCATGTTAATATTATAATTTACTTTGATATTTCAGATTTGTCATCATTCCGTCTTATCATAGTCGATGGTATTCTTGTGTTCGGTTGTTGTTTTGTTTCCAGATTACGTCCACCAAACTAAAGGCTGTGCATTAGTAAATAATCATAGCACGAGGAGTTCCCGGTGAAGAATTATCATAGTGCCGGATTGGTGATGACATTTTGGTTCCGTTGCCGGGACCATTCCTCGTTGGTGGATTTTCTGGAGAGATATTCCCACTTAGGCAAAAATTAATTGGAGGGTAACCTTGTTTTTACTGTGCATAGTAGTTACCATGGTAAAGTCATTTTTACCGTGAATAGTAGTTACCATGTTAAAGTCATTTTTGCCATGAATAGTAGTTACCCTGGTAAAGTCCTTTTTGCTGGGAATAGTAATTACCGCAGTAAAGTCACTTTTTACCGTGAATAGTATTTACCGCAGTAACTTCACTTTTTACCGTGAATAGTGTTTACCACAGTAAAGTCAGTTTTTACCGTAGTAAGTCAAGTTTTACCATAGTTTACCGTGGTCATTTCTATTTTACTGTAGAAAGGTGTAAAGTCACTTTCTAGTATAGTGATTCCAATTATTTGTGCACATAAGTCTTGTTAATTGTACTTGTGGGTTGGTATTTCACGGTGGTTACTTTTGAAAATGGGAAAGATTCCTATTTTTTCAGCTCAATCTAATGAAGATGCTTCTTCTTTCATTCAAGAGTTTAAACGATCTTGTATTTGTAATGGCCTCATAAGAAGGGAACAATGGACTGAATTTTTTCCTACCTTTTTGGATGGTTCAGCACTTAGGTGGTTTGAAACACTAGGTGATAATGTGAAAAATTCATGGGATTTATTAACCGAAAGTTTTCTTGAAGAATTTGGTGAACAACAGAAATATGCAGATCTCATGATCGAGATCACAAAGCTATCCCAAGGAGAGAAGGAGAAGATAAGGGATTATCATGCTCGTGTTCTAGAGCTAAGGAGGAAGCTCGATGCCCAGATCCGGAAGGAAGGACTAGCGGATGGGTTGATGAATGGCGTGGATAATCTCCTCTGTAAGCACTTCATTCTTGGGATGAAGCCGGAGATCAGACAACGAGTGAAGTATGACCGCCCAGCTACCATTGAACAAGCAAAGGAGATTGCAAGAAGGCAAGAAGAAAGCATGGAAGAGGAGCCCAAAGAAATTGTTGCTAAAGTAGAGCCTACACCAGCACCTTTGGTCCTGAATCCACAACCACTCCCGGTGAGCACAAATATTTCTCCTAATACATCTACTGAGTATGAAGATCTGCTCAAAAAGATGGGTCAGTTAACTATTAATCTTCTTCAAGGAAAGGAATTTAGTTCTCAGGGAGGAGATAGAGGTCCAAAGAGAAATATTTCTGAAGTTGTTTGTTATGGTTGTTATAAAAAGGGTCATTATAAGTATAATTGTCCAGATAGAGCTTCTACATCTGGTAAGGGAGATAATGATAAAGGAAAAGCACCTGTGAATTCTTTTGATGTAGTAGATAAGAGTAGAAATAATGAAGTAGATGTGTTTGTAACAAAAAGAAAGAAAGAGAAAGATAATCAAGATGGAAATGATCCTAAGAAGATGAAAGAAGAAACTAGTAAGAAACATAGGAGAAGAAAGTTGGGTGTGCAGGATTTTCTGATTTCACAGGGGCAAGGACCATACTCCATCTTGGAAGATCTGTCCAAAAGGCCTGCAAATATTACATATGGTCAACTCTTGGCTATGTCTTCTGAGAAGAGGCGGGAGTTGCGAGGTGGACTCAATGCTCGAAGAAGGAAGGAGGTTGAGGTCCCTGTTTTGGAGGCAGAGGCAGATCCCTATGCTCCACAAGCTGAGGTATTATGTAATGGTATTTCAATTCATGATGTCTTAGTTGATGGAGGTGCTGCAGTTAATGTAATGACCGAGTCTGTAATGAATATGTTGGGTTTAAAAATTGATCGCCCTTCAACACTTATGTTAAGGTCATTAAATAAGGGAAAAACTAAACCAGAAGGTGTAATTTCAAATGTGGCAATATCTGTTATGGGTGTTGTATGTGTGGTAGACTTTCAGGTGATGAAAAATGGTACTGTTGCGTACCCAATGCTGCTGGGAAGACCATGGCTAAGGAGAGTTCATGCAAGAAACTACTGGAATGAAGGTTTCATGACACTTGGACGTGGTAGAGAGAGGGTGAAGATAAACGTGATCCCTCGACATCATAAAGTAGAACCTGTGGATTCAAGTGATGAAACTGATGATTGGACATCCTCTGATTACTCTAGTACCAGTGAAGTGGACACTGAAGATGAAGAAAGCGAGGTGGATGTTTCAGTCATGGATATCCTGCCAGTCACACCAACTCATGACCCCATAAAATTATCTGAAGAAGAAGTTGATGATCGTCTCCAACAAATAAAGATTGGTGATGCTGTGATGGAGAGTGAGAAGGAATCCTACCTCCAGCTCTTTCGAAGGTACATACACCTATTCACTTTTGATTACAAGGAACTCCGTCAAGTAAGTTGGGTAGAACATTGTATTGAGCTGGTAGATGGTGCTAAGCCTATAAAGCAAATGCCATATAGAATGAATCCTAATTTTTCCAAGACTGTAAAAGAAGAAATAGATAAGTTGCTTGATGCAGGATTCATATTTGCTGTGGAGAATTCAGAATGGGTTTCTCCCATTGTGATCTCAATAAAAAAGAATGGGAAGCTACGCATTTGTGTTGATTACAGGAAGCTCAATAAGGCAACAAAGAAGGATCATTACCCTCTTCCATTTTCAGATCAGATCTTGGACGAAGTAGCTGGCCAGGAGTGCTATAGTTTTGCTGATGGATATAGCGGCTACAACCAAGTTCGTATAGCAGAGAAAGATCAGCTGAAGACCACGTTCACCACTCCTTGGGGAACGTTTGCTTATAGAGTTATGCCTTTTGGGTTGTGTAATGCTCCAGCAACATTCCAGCGTTTGATGAATAGGGTGTTCGAACCCTACATTGGGACCTTCATCAGAGTATTTCTGGATGATTTTTGCATCTATGGGAGCAAGTTGGACCACCTGCACCAGATGGAGACAACATTTCAAAGGTTAGATGAAGCACAAGCCTCACTAAACCCTACAAAGTGTGTCTTTGGATGTTCTAAAGGCGTTTTGTTAGGGCATGTTGTATCCAGAGATGGTATTGGTACTGATCCTGATAAAGTTTCAAAAATCAAAGATTTACCATTTCCTATGAATAGAAGTAAATTGAGATCATTTTTAGGCCATGTGGGTTACTATAGAAGGTTCATCAAGAATTTCTCAAAGATTGCACAGCCACTAACCCAGTTCTTGAAGAAGGATGTTGCTTATGAACCAGGAAACAAGGCGCATGAAGCTTTTGGACAACTGAAGGAAGCCCTGGTGTCTTCACCTGTTTTGAAGAATCCAGATTGGAGCAAGCCATTCATTGTGTACACTGATGCCTCAGATGCAGCACTAGGTAGTACTTTGAGCCAAAAGGATGAAAATGGGAATGAACATCCAATTTACTTTGGGAGCAGACAAATGAGCAGTGCTGAGGTAAACTATACTGTAACTGAAAAAGAGGCTCTGGCTATCATTTTTGCTGTAAAGAAGTTTAGAAATTACTTGCTAGGGCAGAAATTTATAGTTGTAACGGATCATCAGGCTCTGAAATATATTGTCAATAAGCCTAACCCATCAGGGAGGATAGCAAGATGGATAATTTTGCTACAAGAATTTGAATTTGATATTATAGATAGGCCAGGAAAGAAGCATGTCAATGCAGATGCACTCTCTCGAGCCTATGATGGTTTAGGATCATCTTGTGATGATGATGATTTTCCCGATGCAGCATTGTTCTCCCTTGACACAATCCCTAGTGAATACATAGATATTTGGAATTATCTGAATGAATTCAAGTTTCCTGATGGTGCCAATGCAAAGACTAAGAGAAAGATTACTCAAGCCAGTCGTCCATATTCTATTCTGCATGGAGCATTATTTCGAATAGGACCTGATGGACAGTACAAGAGGGCAGTTGGACGTGATCAAGGAAAGGAGCTGCTAGAAGAATTCCACAATGGTACATGTGGAGGGCACTTCTCTGGACAACTTACAGCAAGAAGGATCTTGGATGCAGGTTATCACTGGCCCACTCTTTTTAAAGATTGTTATAATTATTGTAAGACATGTGATATTTGTCAAACACATGGTAACCGTAAGACTTCATCAGCTCCATTATGTCCTATTCTTCCCCTTGGTCCCTTTGAAAAATGGGGAATAGACATTGTAGGTCCACTTCCAACTACATCACGTCAAAATAAGTATATTGTAGTTGCCACAGATTATTTAACCAAGTGGGTTGAAGCTAGGCCATTGAAAACAGCTTCCATGGATGAAGTGGCAAGGTTCATATATGAACGCATTGTCACCAGATTTGGTTGTCCATTAGAAATTGTAACAGATCAAGGAAGCCACTTCATTAATGAGGTGGTAGAAGCCCTAGTCAATAAGTTTTCTATCAAGCACAGGAAGGCAACAACATACAAGCCAAGCACAAATGGACAGGTGGAACGAACAAATTTTGTGCTGTGTCAAATTCTAGCAAAAGATGCAGCCTTGCAGGTACATAAATGGGATAAAAGGATTCATGCAGCATTGTGGGCATATAGGGCAACATCAAAGTCAGCAACAGGATACTCCCCATTTCAGTTGGCCTATGGCATTGATCCAGTTCTTCCTATTGAGTTTGATATTCCCACTGTGAGAGTTATGAAAAATGAAAGGATGGATGAAAGTGATTCAGTAAAAGAAAGGTTGGTACATCTTCATTTGCTAGAGGAAATGAGGGAAATAGCAAAGGATACAAGCCATAAGAAGAAAATGAAGCAGAAGGAATACTTTGATCAAAAGATCCGATGGTCTCCATTTCATGTGAATGACTTGGTCCTAGTATATGATTCCAGATACAAAAAAAGAAGACAGAGAAAATTTCTTCCAAAATGGATGGGGCCCTACAAAATAGCAGCTGTGCATGAAAATGGTACGTACCGACTGGAGGAATTGGATGGCACTCCCATTACGAAATGGGTCAACCACGACAAGTTGAAGATTTTCCAAGCACCAGAATAGTCTACTCCGAGGACGGAGTAGAAGCTAGGAAGGGGGAAGATGTCGACACTAAAATTTTCCTCCATAATTTCTATTTCATTAATGTATGTATTAGGAATAGGATGTTGTTAAGTGTAATTAGTAGTAGCGTCCGATAGAAGATAACGGTGCCGTCAGTACGGTGCCGCCAATAATGTGGAGTACGGTAACAGTCAAAGTACAATAGGAATGTTGTAAAAAGTAAATATTTGTCGTAAGTGGTCCGGTAATGTTAAAATGTCAAAGTTTGGGTAATTAGAGAAGTAGGGTCTACATGATTAGGAATTAGAAATATTATATTGGTAATAAGGACAAGGAGTGAGGTCATAAATATTTTGTGTATTTTATTTGTAAAAAGTCTAAAAATGTGGAACCCATGTAAAATGATAAGGTTTATCTTATCTTAACAGATAAGCTTACATGTACAGATAAGAGTTAAGGTATGGAATATGATTCGTCAGAGTGGATTTCTTATCCTATCTTAGAGATAGGATGGATAAGCCTGGAAGTTCTATAAATAGAGAGGCCACCCCCCTCATTTAGCATAGAAAGAAGTAGTGAGAAATATTGTAGGAAGTGTGCAAAGGAAGCCATCAGTAAAAGGTGTGTTGAAGAAGCCATCGAGAGGTGTAATTGTAAAGTTTCTCCCATAGTCTTGTTGAAGTACCTCATGGGTGAGATTGTAACAATTTCATGTTAATATTATAATTTACTTTGATATTTCAGATTTGTCATCATTCCGTCTTATCATAGTCGATGGTATTCTGGTGTTCGGTTGTTGTTTTGTTTCCAGATTACGTCCACCAAACTAAAGCTATGATATTTACATGCTTGTAAATGATTGAAGCTAAACTATTTAACCTGGTTAAGTTCTTTAGATTTGTAATAGGGCATGTCCTAGATGTTGTGCAACTAATTTTAGAAGATCTAGAAACTCTTTGGGTTCTTTTGGAATGAAGTATGTAATAAGATCTTGTAAGAATGCCACTTGAGTTAGAATGTGATAATGGCTTGCTTATAATAGTCATATGTAGTAAGTTATTATGAAAAGGTTGGTCCTAAGAATATGAAATTACCCAAAGAATTGTTTAGCATTGAAATTAGAGTCAATGATTGAGAAGGGGTGATACTGTATAGGTTGGCCAAGATTGGAACCCACATCTCGACCCTTCTATATGGTTTTAGATAGGAGAGAGAAACTCCTAAACTTAAAGTTGTGATGTTTGACTGAATAATATTTCCATATTTATCGATAGAAGATGATGAAAAGATAAACAAGTTGTAGAATGGCTAGAGAGATGATGAAATTGGATTTCAGATGTGATTATTTTTCTTTGTAAGGATATAAGGTCAAACTTCTCATTGCACAAGGAAAAGTTACTAGCTTTTAGTGTCTACATCTTATATTTAATTGTGCAGAATATGAAATATTATGCCTAATCTAAATGCAAGATTGTAGTAAATAAATGAATAATGAAGTATTGAAATAGATCCAAGCAATTAAACAATAAATAATGAAACCCTAATTGCAAAGAGAGGGTAGAAGTGCTTAAATGATTCACAAATTTCTGGAAAGTGCACAAAGTTGGAAAATTAGAGAAGATGAAGCATAGACTATTACATTGGATCACAAAAAAATGCATATTCGAGGAGATAGGCTTGACCGAGGCACCTACTAAGGGACAGGGGTTCCCGTGTGCGCCCTAGACCTATTTCTGGGCACCTGCATCTGTGGAAACGCTAAGAAACCCTCCTTTGAGGTGTCGCAAGGTGTTCACCTTTAGACACCTTTGATCACTTTGAGGCCGCACCAAGATCGCCAAGGTTGTTGTAAACCTGCAATGAAGAATGAACCTACAAAACCCTCAAATAGACATCAAATCCCAAAAAAGAAAGATGTAGAATGAGGGGTCAAACTATCCTACACTATCACAATGGTGAACTTACGACTGAGCGTTGCACTACATCTCAGACCTAGTGTAGTTTTATGCGTGTGTGTGGAATTGTACCTCAGGTTGATCTTGTGTGTGTCACACTTAGATAGCGAACAAGTATCTAGATGTAGAATGTAGTAAATGTATACATATAATAGAATGAACTTCCCTCCTATGAAGTGTGATGCAAAAAATAGCCCTTGTGTCCCTTATGATGGAGTTATAAGGATTTAATAGAGCTCTTAGATGCCTTGATGGATGCAACCTTAGGTGGTGATATATAGTGCTTAGTGTTTAGTCCCTTATTATGAACACATAACTTTATATTTATATGATTCCTTCGCTTGAATTTCATAATTAACCTCAAAAAGGCTGACTACCAAAAAGATAAGATGCCCAAATGACTATAAAGGACCCAAAAAGTGTGAGTAAAGTAGAAAGGGGACAAGAGCAGCCAGAGGAGATGAGGATGCTTGATGCTTGTGTCCTGGCTGGGTGCTAGTGTCCAAGATGACAAATGCCCAAGACTAAAAAAGGAAGACTGAGAAAGTAAGGGTGTAAGACCAAAAATAGCAATAGAAAGTAAAGAAAGGTGTCCAAAGACATGGGTTAATTAGTACTTTTCTTACTTATGAATCATATGAATAGTAGTATATAACCAAGACTAGATGATTACCCAAAGTGCATGATTATGTGTCTACATTTTCCCCCACTTTATGTTGGTGAGTAGAAAGCTTGATAATATAAAGTAGATAGATATGTGTACCCGATAACCATGTATATCGACGTAGAAAGCATGTTGAGGGACTAAACAAAGTGTGGAGTGATAAAAATGTGAAGCATGGATGTTAAGGAGGAAAAAGTGTAAAAAGTGATTATGAAAATGAACTTAGGGTGGAAACCCATGTGTAGATGTCATGATGTACCTATTGTTGATGTCAATGTGTGTGATGTTGTTGTTGATGTTGATGTTAACTACCGCTTCCCATATGGACGGACCTATAAAAGAGAAGCTGACAAGTAGTCAAATACGCATGTATATGATCAAAATATGTAAAAAAAAGTGTGTTATGTAAAAGTGCTAAAAGTGTGAAAAAAGAACATGTGCACCTAATCTGTGATGAGGAAAGGGGTGTAGAAAGGATCCTATATATGATGTTGACGTGTAATTTTTTTCGGGCAATCTCACGTCAGTGAAATGGAAGAAGTGTAGGGAGAATTTTCCAGTGTCATCCTCTAACATTTAATTGTTTCTCATTGTGTAGAACACCACTACATATGGTGTGTATAAATACATGTGCTAAGGAATATCTACCCTGTAAAAGTCGTTGTGTATGGAGTTATGTATACTGTGTTGAACTACTAATCGTTGTGTAACTACCCCATGGTTTTAGGTATCCAAGAAAGGCCTATGTATTACCCCTTGGTTTCAGGCATCCAGGAAAGGCCATTGTGCTAAGGACCCAAGTTTGATTCTGAGCCATGTATGAAACTAAAAACTATGTTGTACAGGTAGCGTGTTGTATATAATGTTGTATGGGGTGATTGATTCACCCAAATAATGTTGGAATCGAGTCTAACATGGGATGAGTAGATGGAGGATAATGAAGGCTAGGGTCATCAGATAGACAATAGTAAAGATGACTTATTTACTGTGGCGACGTATTTTTAGGAAGATACATGGTGTCTAAGGATTTTTGTAGAACAACCTGACAATTAGGATGCATTTTAAGTAAATTAGACAAAGAAACTTGAGGAATTTTAGGAGCCATGATAGAGAAGATGATATGTCAAAGAAGGATCCAAAAGATTGATCATGAGTGGGGTTCACCAAAATTATTAAGCTAAAATGTAATTTTATATGCCTAATCTGAATGTAAAATTGTAGTAAATAAATTAATACTAAAGTACTGAAAACATATCTAAGTAATTAAGCAATAAATAATGAAACCCTAATTGTAAAGAGAGGGTAAAAGTCCTTAGCTGATTCGCAAAGTTCTAGAAAGTGCACATACTTAGAAAACTTAAAAAGACGAAGAACATACTCTCACACTGGAGCACATAAAAATGCAGATCCAAGGAGATAGGTTGGACTGGGGCACTTAGAGAGAGACAGGGGCACCCACGGGCATTCTAGACCTATTTATGGGTGCCTAGGTATGCGTAAATGCTCAAAAAACCTCCTCTAAGGTGTCGTAAGGTGTTTGAATTTAGTCACCTTTGATTGCTCTGAGGTCACACCAAGATCGTTGAGGTTGTTGTAACCCTGTAATGAAGAATGAATCTACAAAACCTTCAAAAAGACATCAAATCCCAAAAAAGAAAGATGTAGAATGAGGGGTCAAATTGTCCTTAGCTGTCACAATGGTGAGCTTACAACTGAGTGTTGCACTACATCTCAAACCTAATGTAGTTATGTATGTGTGTGTGTGGAATTGTGCCTTAGGTTACTCTTGTGCGTGTCGCACTTGGATAACGAGCAAATAACTAGATGTAATATGTAGTAAATGTGTGCATGGAATAGAATGAAATTCCCTCCTATGAAGTGTGGTGTAGAAAACCAACCCTTATGTCCCTTGTGATGGAGCTAGATAGATGCAATGGAGCTTTTAGGTGCCTTGATGGATACAACTTTAGGTGGTGATAGATAGTGCTTGGTGCTTGGTCCCTTCTTATGATCACATAAATTTATATGTATATGATTCCTTTGCTTGAATTTTGTAATTAACCCTGAAAACGATGACTACCAAAAAGATAAGATGCTCAAATGGCTAGAAAGGACCCAAAAAGTGTGAGTAAAGTACAAAGGGATAGGAGCACCCAGAGAGGACGAGGGCACATAGCACTAGCATCTTGGCTGGGTACTAGTGTCTAGGATAACAAATGCCAAAGACTAAAAAGGTAGACTAAGCAAGTAAGGGTGTAAGACCAAAAGCAACAATATAAAGTAAAGAAATGTGGCAAAAGACATGGGTTAATTAGTACTTTTCTTACTTAGGAGTCATATGAATAGTAGTATGCAACTAGAACTAAATAATTACCCAAAGTGCATGATTATGTGTCTACAATACTTACACAATTGTAATTGGAATTTCTTTCTTTTCTTTCTCTTGCTCAGTCATAATGGATTTTTTTCACACTATTTATATTTGCTTTATAGAAGTATGAATCACTTGCTCTAATATACTTGTTATCATGGAATATTACTTATTTATTGGAGTATCATTGACTTGGGATCAATATTGTATAATTGTGGCCATATTATCACCATATATAAAACTAATATGCTCATTGTTGTTATTGATAATTTCTTCCATTTTTGTCAACCTATGTTGTCTCGATATTGCATTGAAGTTGTCATTGTGACACATAACTTGGATTGTAGTATTTGTAAGCTTCGGTCCTACTACAACATGAATATTAAAATGTGTTGTAGAATTCAATATTACACTATATGTTGTAGCCCATGTTGATTATAGCCTAGTTTCTTAATTAGACCCAAGTTACATGTGTTATGGATTTGCTTCTTGTCAATTATAAATTTTCTATGAATTTGGTTGTCAATATATGCTCATATATATAAGGGATTAACACATTTCTTCTTATATAATTATTTGACCACTAGTTCCTCTCTTATTGGAGATTGTGTTTTGCTTTTTCCCTTTTTCTTGGGTGGATTTCACACTTGTTTATAGACTTGTTTTATATTCCTATGGTGCTCTATGCTCTCTTATATTTTCACTCCCTTTTTATAATGTGCTCATGTAATAGATGTTGGATATGATCATGTAAAGTCTAACACTTATATGTTTCATTCCATTCAATGTAATTATAGTTGCAAAGTTATCTTCTTCGATGTCATATAAAATGATGTTGTGGCCAACACCAAGTATTAGGTAATGTGATGAGCCTCTTATCAAGTAGCTTGAGTAAGAGAGTGATAGGTGTATTTGTATCACATCATATAATAGTGTCATGATTGTGCCTTTTCTTGGTTGAATATTGCTCTTCATCGTAAATTGAATGAATTACTCTTGTTGCCATAGAAGTATAAGAAAAAATATTTGTGTTATGGTTCCCTTCCATGTGTATACATGCATCTGAAAAATCCTTAATGGAGTTAGATGTAAGAGCCTTGTCTAGCTTAAGATGTCCATTCCAAGAACCTTCTTCATAGACTACTATCTTGTCTACTAATTGAGAAATTGATTCATTTGATTGATTAAGCATTGATTTTGGAAAAGGAGTTACTAAACCTTATCAAAACATTTGATAGTTTTCCTTAAGATTTGTATTGAACATGGACTAATGTGCTAAAGATGTAAAGTGAGCCAGGTAAGCATGGATAAACTCATTAGGATATTGGTGTATTTCCTCCAAATGCTCAAAAATTAGTGCACTCAGTAGTATGTGATAAAAATCAATGGGGAATAATTACTGTAATATTGAGTATCTATTAATGGATTTGATAGGTAAAACATGCAACCGTACTATTAAAAAATTGGCAAGACTACGTGGAAATTCCTTAAGAAAAAAATTTATCATTGTACACATAAGTTTAGACATTTGGAAAAATGGTCAATGTGTTGAGAAGGATCCTCTTTTCTTGTGAATAGGTTAAACTTGGGCATACAAAATCCAAATGGGAATGTACTATTATAAAAAGTCAATATTAGTTAGTGAGTAATATAATTATTATCAACCCAAACAATGGATTAGAAGATAAGTGCAAGCTCTTGACTTCAAATTTTAATTAACATATAACTTGCATCATAAATTGTAACTATTATATTAGGTTACTAAAAAGTTGGGAAGATTTGTCACATGGTGAGGTATACTTATGAGGATTGACATAAGGCCTATAAGGGAGAGGGATACCATTGACATATGAATTCAAAGAGCTATCACTATGAAAAGATACATTCATATGTTGTTCTAAAGATTCATTATTTTGATATAATCCTCTATGATGTTTCAAAGTAGAAGCAACATTATAATTTATACATGAAACATTATTAAAATAAACATTTGCTATCATTTGCACAAGGAAACATTCTATTAATTCCAAAATGAAAATTATCATCATGTATATTTTCATCCATAAAATTATTTGTATTTGAAACATTAGGTGGTTAAAACTCTATGTTAGAAAGGCATTTATTAGTACAATTTGTGTCCCAAGTGGAGGATTCATTATAATCACCAGGAATCTCATCATCTAGGGTAAGTGGGGGAGGGGTGTAGGAGGGAGGTGGGAGGGGTACAATGGGTTCATACAATTTTTCCTTGTGTAGGGATTCCATTTTTTCATGCATTTCATCTATAAGTGATTGGAAGAATACACTATTAGATGGGGCTTCCTAACGAATTAAGAAGATGTGCTTGATAAGATGTACAAGAATATAATAAGTCCAAGCCCTAATAGGATAATGGTTATTATCATGAAACCATATCTAAAATCATAACCATATGGGATATAAAATAAAACCCTAAGGGTAAGGCATAAATCTTCAGGCTAACGTGTTTGAAAAATAAAGTGGGCTTTTCAAAATGTAATATCAAAATTGGGGTTTTACCTAATTGAGATATAGATTAAACATGTTAATATGATTTAGAACTATAAATAAGTACAATTAATCTACATATCCTAAATCATTTATTGTTTAATATTTAGATATTCAAACTTTAGAAAATTGATAGATGAAAGTATGGGTTAGGGATTAGAACATATTCACCCAAAACTAGATGAGACGAAATGACAATGACATAAAAGTGTATGAATGAGTTATGTAGACGTGATTGAGTTGCTAAGAAAATATAGGGTCCAAAATAGAGGGGAGAAAAAAATCGGATATGCTAGATGAAATCTTTGGAATTTATGTTCCAAATGGATAATTTCATCCTCTGCTAATTTAATTTGAATTTTGAATGTGTCACAATGTTCATTTTTGTCTTATGATAAAAAATTTACATTCATATATTTGTGATATTGCTTCTATAAATGATTAGTGTGTCTTCTTTATGGAAACACTAGCTTCCTCATTTTCTTAAAAAACCTAAAAAGGGTTTAACTCATAATGATTGAGCTTCCTACATGACAATACTCTTAAGAGGCATCAGATTGATGTAGCTCACCATCCTGGTAGGTGTGTGAGAACATGTGATAATCAATGCAATTCTAAATGTCATTCACTAAAACCAAATGACACATACTGTAATGCATGTAATAAGAGTACTTCAAAGTTATAGTTGAAAGGATGACCAAAAGAGATTTTTACTTTTGAAAAGATTGATTAAAAACCAAGGGAGGATAAAATCCTTAGCCTCAGACAAAACTGTTGATCGATTTTGTCCAAGGTGACTGAATTTGTCATGGATATAGAAGAATGACACCATACGAAAGTCGCAAGATGGAAACTAATAGAAAACATATGAAAATTGAAGAATGAGGATCGTGATAATATTTATGAAGAGTTAGGAATGAAATATACTTAGAAAGGAGTGTTAGGATGTAAATTAATTCTTATTGTTCAAGTTAACTAACCATATGCACAAAATCATTTAAAAGCAATTGAAAAGGGGCTTGTGCCATTTTTGGGCATCTATAGTTCTAATATTTAATAAAAAAAAGTTTAAATATTCCAATAGTATAAAAAACATTCAAATATCTGAGAAATTCAAATCTAGGACCTACTTATGGTTTGGTTTTTTGTGATTATGCTAAAATATAATATCCTGGGCTAATATGATGCTATAGAAGCAATAAATAAATGGACTAATGCAATACAAAAATCACTCAAAAATTTAAGCAAATGAAAGATGAAATGCTAATATGCAAGAGAAGGTTAAGAAGTCCTTAGTTGATTTGACGAAGGTGTAGGACTGTGTTTCAATGCCAACCAGGTGAGTAACACGAGGAAATGACCACACAAAAGCCTGAGAAAGTACATAGGTATGAGCTCTCTGAACTGGAATGAAGCATCTGGAAAGGGGACAAGGGTGCACCCGTGGGCACCCCTGGACTAAGAGATCTAAGCGTTTCCCTGGTATGCAGTAAATGGACTTGAAATTCCTCCTTTGAGGTATCATTGGATGTTTGCTTGTATTCTCTTCTTAGTCACACTGTACTATCATTGAAATGTGAAGTCAGATGTCACTGTAAGATCATAAGATGAAGTAAAGACCTGACAAAACCCCAGATACAAAGCATCAAAACCCTAAAAAAGAAAGATGCATATGAAGGGGTTTGAATGTCCTCAGCTGCCACAATGGTGGACTTACTAACTAAGTGTTGCACTACATCTCAAACCCAATGTAGTTCTAGGTGTGTGTGTGTGTGTGTGTAAATTGTTCCCTAGGCTACTCTTGTGTCAGTTGCACTTTGGGAAGTAGCGAGCAATAACTAGATGTAAAATGTAGTAAATGTGTGCATGGAAACAATAGACTCCCCTCCTATGAAGTGTGATGTAGATGAACCAGCCTTGTGTGCCTTGTGATGGAGCTAGATGGATGCAAATGTAGCTTTAGGTGCCTTTGATGGATGCAACTCTAGATGGTGATAGTAGATGCTTAGTCTTTGGTCCCTCATTATGGTCACATAACTTTATATTTATATGGTTCTCTTGTTCTAATTTTGTAATTAACCCTGAAAAGGCTGACCACCAAAAAGATAGAAATCTCAAATGGCTAGAAAGTTCCCAAAAGGTGAGAGTAAAGTGCAAAGAGGATCAGGTACCCAGAGGGGTCCTGCTGGGTGCCCCAGTCAAAAATAGGAAAAACACATGTAGAATGACAATACAAACTGGGCAAGTGCAGGTGTAAGATCAAAATACGACATCAAGAAAAGTAAAAATGGCCAAAGACATGGGTTAATTATTACTCTTTTCACTCAAGAACCATATAAATAGTAGTATGAGACTGAGACTAAATAATGACTCCAAGTGCATGATTTAGTGACTACATTTTCCCCCACTTTATGTTGGTGAGTGGAAAGCTTGGTAACATAAAGTAGATAGAGATGTGTACACTGATAATCCATGTAGAGTGATGTAGCAAACATGTGCCAAAGGACTAGACAAAGCGTGGAGTGACAAAAAGATGGAGCATGGAGACTAAAGATGCAAAAGTGTAAAAATGATGAGAGTGAACCTAGGGTGGAAGTGCGTGTGTAGATGCCAATGTGTGTAGTGTACATGCATGGTTAGTATACATGTGTGTGATGTACCTCTCCATGTGTGTGTTGTTGTTACTGACTTGCTTCCCATACAGGACCCTGTAAAAGAGAAGATGATCAAGTAGTCAAATACACATGTATATGTGTAAAAATTTATGTATATATGCAAAGAAACATGTAAAATAGTATGAAAATGACAATGAAAAAGGAACATGTGCACCTGATCCATGTGATGAGACAAAAGGGTGTAGAAAGGATATCCTGTAATTGTCAGTGAAGTGCGAGTTTTTTGGGTGATCTCATGCCACTGTGGCCGAAGAAGTGTAGGGAGAAAGTTGTGTTATTCTTCAACCTATAACTACTTCCCTGAAGATTGGTGAAGAGATCTCTGTACTGTCTAGTTTTTTGGGTGATCTGATGTCACTTACTGAAGTAGTGTAGGGAGGAAATTCCGATGTATCCTCCAACCTATAATGTACTCCCCAGAATGTTAAGGACAATTTGTCCCTATAAAAGTTGTTGTGTATGGTAGTTCATAGACTGGTCTGAACCCACTCATTACTATAACCCATTGTGTCTATGGACAAAAACTGTAGACTGAATTGTAGACTAAATGTGTAGAGCTATGTGTGTGTAAACCCCAAATGATGCCCCCCTCTTTGGGGGTGCATGTGACATCGTCACAGATAAGAGAATGCGGCCCCAAAAGAGGACCGACCTGTATACTAAAACTGTGCCTTATAGGGGGAAGGGAATGTGCTTGGTAAAGACCAAGGCACACACAAATAAGTGGCTAGGAAACAAGTGTTAGTATGAACAATCATGCATGTAGAGAACAAGTATAAGCCAAACAAACAATGTATAAGCTAGAACATGAGCAGAAAATGTAAACACCCAAGAAGACAATCATAGACCACGAAAAGTGGGTTACAAACATGGGACACCACTCACGGTGTCACAAGACACTCAAGGCATCATGGCCATGCAAACAAATAAGTGTGTGCACACAGACAAAGGGAAAAGCCCACAAATAATAACAAGCAATAGACAAGAAAAAACAAACAAGTATGGAAGCAAATATCCTTGTATAAAAATGTTGCACATGAAGCACCCATTAGCATGTTAGAAAAATAAAAGTATGTCAAAGCATGTATAACATGATAATGGAAAGTGCTAAGTACAAAATGAAGCAATAACACTTGTAGTGTACGAATGTGGATGCCCTCAGTAGGTAGTGTGTCAAGCATCAATGTTGCTGTGTAGAAGATTCTGTATATGTGATCACAACTAGAAAAGGACGTGAACACGCATGTGTGTATGGTAAAGATAATGACATACAAGAGATCTATCTAACATGTGTAGTAAAGTGAACATATAAAGACAAGTGCAAGAAAGAGTAAATGCAACCATAAAATGCAGTATGTTGTGGATGGATGGAATGGAATGTAGAGTGGATGATAGGAGCTGCATGCCCCTAAGTGAATGGAATTTTATGTAGTGAGGTTCATTTAGTATGCCCCCTCAGCAGTCAAGAATGAACCAAAAATGAGAGAGTGTCATCAATCGGGAAATGGTCGAACTATGTGTTGTGTGTAGCATGTTGTGATGAGTATGTGGTGATGAGATGTGACATAGAGATGACATATGTGTGACTCTATAGCCTAAGCGTATATCACAACAAGATGAATAGAAAGGAGGTGGTGATTTAGCCTAAAGTGTATACCACTAAACAATGTAAGTGAAGTGATGATGTATCCTATCAAAAGATGATGCTAGAAGAAGTGACCCTATAGCCTAAGGTGTATATCACTAATCCTAGGAATGTCATATGATAAAAATAAGATTGAATGATTGAATGTGAATGTGATGTGGTCCATTTGTAATGTATACCCTCAACAGTCCAGTATGGACCGTGAGACTAGAGTGTGTCATAGGTAGTGAGTGAGTGCAAGAGGAGAATATGTAAAATGTGTATGTATAGATGTGTGATGATGAATAAACGACCATGTGATGACCTAAAATGTGTAAATAGCAATATGTAGAATGTAAATGCAAGATGTGTAAATAGTGACCCTAATAGTGTGTAATATGCGCTATGTGAGTATGTACAATGAATAATGCAACATGTAATGCTAGACTATTGGTGTAGTGTGATAATAGGAATGTGACACATGTGATGATGATATACTAGTATGGTGTGGAATATAGTATATATGATGAATGTAGTAATGCATGAAGACAAAATGTAAAAATCCTAATGATGTAGTGTGTATAAATGTATGTATGCAAGATGTATAATGTGAGATGTGTATGAGATATGTGAAGGTTCACTAATGTGTAGTACTATATGGTGCAGTGTGTGGGGTTCATGTGTGTAGAATTCCCTCAACAGTCAAGTGTGAACCGAAGCACAAGAGTGTGTCATCGGGTAATGATGTATGTATGTAGATGTAATATGTGAATGCTAGAATGTAGGATGTGTGTAAATGTGAGTATGAGACATGTGTTGATGCTAGGATGGGGGGGGTGTGGGAATGTTATGCCCCCCAAGTGCATGTTAGTGAATGAACTAACCAATGAAAGTGAAGGATGAAGGTCCCTCATCAGATGTGAGTGGTGGTGAAAGCATATGATCATGTTCTAGTAGTGGTGGAATAGTAGATAGTCGATGCACATAGGTGAGTGAATTCTATATGCATGTGATGGGTGAATATATGATGAGTGCATAGGTGCGAACAAAATGTGTAGGTGATGGAGACCTAGATATGAATGCGGAGGTGATGGAATAAAACGAGGTGGATGACCTACATCTGAGATGTTAGTAATTGTGTGAGGAATAGACCTATATCTATGTGTAGGACTAGTAGAGTGGTGAGGTCACGTAGATGGTGTATGAGTAGGTGAACTAGGAGTAGATTACACTTTAATTAACATAGGTTGTGATGTGGTAGATGAAGTAGGGGATTCCTGAACTGGTGCTCGAGGAGATGATGACCATGGAGTAGATGGAGGTACACCATCGATAGAAACAACTTGATTGTTATGAATGAATTTGAGTCACAAATGATTCATAGAAATGATAGATTGAGACCTATGAATCCAGTTGAGACCTAAGCATGTCACAACCATCGATTGCTTGTCCAACAAGGAAGGTACAAGCATAGTAAGAGGTCCTACTGTAACATGAAGTTTGACCACACCATATGAATTGTTCATCAGATATGAGATGTGTGAATGTGGATAACTGATAGCATCAAGAAGTGGAAGAGAACATGCATTGATAGGCCATGATGGATCAACCTTAGTATTATTGATGGGGATTGTTCCAATAGAGGCATTAATATGCAAGTGATTAGAAGTGAAATTGGCATGATAGTCATGGTCAAAGAAAGAAACAATCGGTGGAGAAGTGTCAGTATGTGCCACAAAAAATTCAAGAGCCCCTGATGCAAGTGGAGGCACTATGTGATAAACATAGTTAGCAGAAGATTCAACTACTTTCATGTCATGTTTGGGTAGAGGGTTGTTAAATATCTTGAGCTTATGATTTTCATTGATAGGTGGAGAAACTGTAGGTTCCAGAAGCTCAATTTTACCACTATCGATCAAACCTTGAATGAGAAATCGAAGTCAGAAGCAATGATCAGTGGAGTGTCCTACGCACTGATGATAGTCACAATGGGAATATTCATCGAAATTATGTCCTTTTGGTTGAGATGGATCTATTTGTAGTGACGAAGGCAGTGTAATGAGGTTACTATCGACAAGTTGTGGTAGTAAAATATGTGGAGGTACACTAAACTTAGTGAATATTCATCAGATGTGGTTGTGATTGAAGCTCCTTAGTAGTAGATACTACGTTGACGGTAACTTTTGTGTCTATTGGTTTAGTTGTAGATGGTTTGAATGTTGAATTATTTTGAAAACACGCAGAAGACTGATTTTTCTCTTGGTATTTAAGTTTGCCTATAGCTAAGAGCTTGGTTTCATGAAGCTTAAGAGTATGACAAAGATGATCGAAAGAAGGAGAGGTCTCAAAGAGAACACTCTCCTGGAGAGGGGGTAAGAGACTTTGAATGAAAAAGTCCTAAAGCTCAATGTCCGCAAGCACATTTGACATCTTAGCTAAGTTGTTTTTGTAATGCAAGACATAATCTGCTAAATGTTCATTAGATCCTTGTTTAAGTTGTGCAAGTTGGGCATAAGAGATCTTAGAGCCAATATTGATAGAGAAGTGAGTGAGAAAAGCATCGATAGATGCGTGAAAGATATTACTGAATGGACAGGTAGGTCATAAAACCAACGCATTGTGTAATCTTGTAAACTACGAGGAAAAAGCTTAACGAGTATGGTATGATCATCCACATAGTCCAAGCATGCTACATGAAAATCTCGGAGATGCTCTTGTGGGTCACCATGACCTTTAAAGATGGGAAACTTGGGAGAGATGAAATTAGGTGGAAATGGATAGGTAGATATATTAGGTGCAAAAGGAGTATGCAGTAGTGAAGTAGAGTCTAAAGATGGTGAGGCACGAGAAGTAGTGAGATGGAGTTGACGAATTTGGGTTTGCAAGTCTTGATATAAAGAGTTTAAATCAAGAGTATTCGAAGAAGAGCCAAGTTGCATATTAGGTGTGCTAGGGTGAATGACGGGAGTGGTAGTAGTAGGAATGGAAGCTGAGACATAAATGGGTGGGGTGGAGACCATGGGAGCTAAAGAAGGAGAATTATAGAGGTGGAAGCATCATGAGCATTCTTAGCAATAATCGAAACATGTAGGACATATGGAAGATGAGTGGGATTATCACGCAAAGCTTGTCAAAAATCAGTAAGTGTATTTAATTGGTCTTGGTCAACATTGGTATCTTCATCGTAGGACTTTTCACTACCAGAGGCTTCTATTTCATGAAGAGGAACTTGGTCGAGATGAATCCAAGGGATTCTCAGTTGTAGCTACAGAAGTAGGGATATCAACCATTGGTTTGGAAACCCTACGGGAGAATGAAGGAAGCTCACAATATTGAAAAGACCCAAAATGACCACTATGAGTGACGAGCATACAAAGAAAAGACCCAAAGAGAAAGTGTATTCGAAGATCAGGTTCACCAAAATGATTATGCTAAAATGTAATATCCTAGCCTAATTTGATGCTATAGAAGCAATAAATAAAATGGAATAAATATTACAAAATTCACTCAAGAAACTAAGCAAATGAAATATGAAACCCTTAATGTGCAAGAGAGGGTTAAGAAGTCCTTAGTTGATTTGACAAGGTGCGGGACTATGTTGCAGTGTAAACTAGGTGAACAGGAGGAGGAAACGACCATACAAAAGCCTAAGAAAGTTCAAATACAGTCTCTCTGACTAGACTGAGGTGCCTTGAAAGGGATAAGGGTACTTGTGGGTGCCCTAGTCTAAGATTTGGGTGCCTTGGTTTGCGGAAATGGACTAAAACCCTCCTCTAAGGTGTTTTTGGATGTTCGCCTATGTTCACCTTTTGTCACACTAATATCCCTGAACTGATGGATGTCGTTAGAAACCTAGAAAAAGAATCACCTGAAAAACCCTAGATAAAGCATCAAAACCCTAAAAAAAAAGATGCATATGAAGGGGTCGGACTGTCCTCAGTGGCCACAATGGTGGACTTACTAACTGTGTTGCACTACATCTCAGACCCAATGTAGTTCTAAGGTGTGTGTGTGAAAATTGTGCCCTAGGTTGCTCTTGTGCCAGTCACACTTTGTGAAGTAGTGAGCAATAACTAGATGTAGAATGTAGTAAATGTGTGCATGGAAATAATAGACTCCCCTCCTATGAAGTGTGATGCATATGAACCAACCTTGTGTGCCTTGTGATGGAGCTAGATGGATGTAACTTTGATGGATCAACTCTAGATGGTGATAGTAGATGCTTAGTGCTTGGTCCCTCATTATGGTCACATAACTTTATATTTATATGGTTCTCTTGTTCTAATTTTGTAATTAACCCCAAAAAGGCTGACCACCAAAAAGATAAAAAAGCTCAAACAACTAGGAAGTTCCCAAAAGGCGAGAGCAAAGTGCAAAGAGGATCAGGGCACCCTAGAGGGAACCAGGGCACTTGAGGCACCCCCCAGTCAGAAAATAGGAAAAACACAATATGACAACATAGACTGGGCAAGTGCAGGTGTAAGATAAAAAATACGACATCAAGTAATACAAATGGCCAAAGACATGGGTTAGTTATTGCTCTCTTCACTCAAGAATCATATGAATAGTAGTATGAGACTGAGACTAAATATTGACTCTAAGTGCATGATTTAGTGACTACAATTTGTGCTTAGATTCTTAAATTTTAACTTATCATGCACATATTATTTACATATTTATATTATATTATGCACATACATTTGACGATCTACAAGATTTTAGATGCATGATATATAGGCTAAACATTATCATGGATACACATGTTTTACGACCTTACATTAGCCACCACTTAGGGGTAATTATTTTACATTGGGGGCATGCCTAATCTAGGAGCATGTTGCACAAATTTTAGCTTATATCTCTCTTTGTTATTCCATTGATGATATAGAGCTACTTATAACTATTATACATGTTTTCCCTTACTTAAATGCACTTCACATGTTATTTACTATGTATATTATATTGTGCTTTACTTGATGATGACATTGTTTGCACATATGCATTGACATTGTTTACTCCATGCTCATTCATTGTCAATTATCCAATATATGTTGATCATTTAATAATTATATGATTATTACATGATTTGTGCTTTTTGATTACATATGTGTTTACTATGTACTTGTTATTGGTACTAGTTACATCATTGAGTTGTCATGTTTATCCAATCATTATCTTGTCAAGTCCCACATCGGGCCCAATTATTTGTGAAACCTATTGCCATGTCATGTGATCACATGTTATTGAATCCTCTTGTATTGTTAATTCATATTTTCTTGTGTGCTTTTTGATGTTGATACTTGTTATAATACTTACATGAGCTTATTGTCATGATTTATATCACACACATTTGCTTGTGATTCTTACATGACTGTGATTACACTGATGTTGCCATGGTTTTTATCACATATTTCCTAAATGTTATAATGTGCTTTGTTGATTACTAGTCTCAATTTATAACCATGTTCACTTATAACCATGCCTTTGATAACATGTTTCATCTTTGTTGCTAACAATGAAATCTTTTATATGATCACATATCTAACCATGTCATGCATACATGTTTTATATAGTTTATCTTTATATACTTAACACATGTGTGCTTAACCATTTCTTTTGAGATGAGTGATAAAAATGTTTCAATTTATTTCCCTTATATCAAAAGGGGGCATACAATGGTCTTACTTCAAAGATTCAAACAAACTTTAAACAAAGTAATCATATATAATCAAACCTAGTGACATTCTATATGACCAAGTATCAATCCCATGTCAGTTTTTGATAGACTTGTCAAGCTTTTCTGAGCCTTTTAAGATTCTCACCCAATTTATCATATTTTGACACACATTTCCAACATTTTTTACCAAGATATATCAAGATTTTCCAATATTTGCACCTAGTTCTTCAAAGCATGTTCCATATTTTTTTCAAATTTCTCATGTAATTTACAAGATAGTATTGGCTATTTCAAGTTTTCAAATTTGGGGTCTTTTCTTCTCCGTCAAGATACCTTGACCCCCATAGCCTTTGCATTGTTATTCCACCCCTTTATCCCCTCTGCATAGTTATTTGGCCCAAATAACAAGTGATGTTATTTGTCCCACATAACCTCTACATTATTATTAGGCCCCCATGCCTTTGTGTGGTTTTTAGCCCATGCAGCCTCTATGTAGTTCAAATAACCATCTCCATGAGAATTTTGTGTGACCTCATCCTTGATAAGGTCATTGTTCTCTATGAACATGTTGAAGACCCCCTCTTTAATAAAGGTTTGTAGTCACTAAATCACACACTTACTATGTACATATAGCCTCTAAATACTTCATTTATATGCATGATTCCTAAGCGAGAGAACTAGTCATTAGTAACCACTTCACTTTTCTCTAACATTTCTTTTATTTTTACATCCTTGTTACATATTGTTTCCGACTTGCAATTTACAATTTTACATACTAGCTGACATCTTTCTAAGCTCTGATTTCACTGTTTACCTTTTGAGTATCTTGTACAGGGCCACCCATTAGGATAAGAGTGTCTAGATGCTATTTTCCCCTTTGGGCATTTTCGTCCACTTTCTTTCTTTTGCTGATTTTTCAGATGTTACTCCTTTCTATATCTTTCTTTGTCATTGTTAGTTGGCTTTTCACTTGTTAACGATTAAAATTAAGCAAATAAATCATATATATATACATATCTTATTTAACCTCATTAAGGAGGGCAAGCCTTCAAGAGGCACATATTATTACTAGGAGTTAATATTTTTTATCTACTACATAAAGGACTGCATTTTGGGCCTACATACTTCATTGCATATGAGGGTTTATTCTAAATTTCATACCACACATTTGTATTGGGACAAAGTAGTTGTAGCTCGCTATCTTCTTGTGTGACTAACACTAGGGTATCCTAGCTTAAGGGAAACACACACACACACACACACACACACACACACACACACACACACACACACACACACACACACACACACACACAACACACACACACACACACACACACACACACACACACACACACACCTGTGCATGCGCGTGCGCACACGCACACACACACTAGAACTACATGGAGTCTCAAATGTAGTGCAATGCTCGGTGGTAATCACATTGGGGTGACCATCGAGGTCAGTCCAACTCAAGCATATACATATTTGTATTCCTCTAATATGTGCTTTAATATTGTGCAAGTAACTAGGGTTTCTTTTGCAGGTACATGTATGACAAAGTGGGAGTACATCAAACTTGACGTGGCCTACAATGAACAAGAAGTGACACGGAAAGAATTAGATCCTGAGTATTTCCACAGACACCAATGAACAAATTGGACGCTAGCACCCAGGTGGCCCGGTCCTAGTCTAGGTGCTCCTGTCCCTAAGATTGTTGATGTCCATTTTCTGATACAAAGCTGACACAATCTAGAATCTATACGTCCATATTAGCCTCCAGTCCAGAATCAGTCCAGACCTACAAATACAAGCTGATTCATTCTCTAAACTCTATCTATCACTCTTTCTTGCATTTTATTTACTTGATCTTGCTTATTTACTGTTTTATCTATCTGATCAATAGTGCCCTTATCAAAGATTTAATTTCATTAAATCAAGGCCACCCTTTTACATCGGTTTACAACTTGTGTGACTTCCTCCTCAATAAAGGCCACCTCTCCTTATTAAGTTGAAATTCAAAAGATTTCAATAGTTACTCTAATTAGGGCATGTATACCCTATGGCACTCTCTAAGTGGTCACTATTGTGGAAACATAATTTGATATATCTCATTCTTGTGCTCATTCCTTTTATTTATTTTTAAATTAAATTATGTCAAAAAATTCAACATTTAAGTGTACACATCTTTATCAAACATTAATCTATTTTTGATTCATTTGTGTTTACAAATTTATGCATTGAACATAAATGTGGGGTTTCAACCAAAATAATCTTATGATTAAGATTATGTAGTTTGCATTTCCTTTTCCTTTTAATAAAAAAATTGTTAATACCTGATTAAAAGGGAGTACTCTGTAGTACCCTAAATTTAGTTTGAGGCACTTGACAACAACCCTTTTTGCACCTTTACATACATGGGGTCCATCAATACATATTTGACCTTATTCAAACGTGTTTCCACATTCCAAACACCCTCTAACATGCCAGATTATCCACATCCTCTAGTTCAACATCGTCAAAATTGTTACAGTTTATACGAAAGTCAAATTTCTCTCTAGACATATATCATAAATCTTTCGCTGTGAGCTTCATGATCTTTCAACAAGTTTGTATCTATTAGACATGTTCGTTCCCAAACTTGTCTATAATTTTTGAATTTGATCTTTGCTTATCTAATGATAATAATTTCAAATAAGTAACTTATCTTACTAGCCTTAATAAGATTTTATGGTCGGTTGGGTAGGAAATCTAATAAAAGTCTTTTATTTAAATAAATGAACCCAAGTCATCAGACTGTTGGGGCATTACCTTACTTCTTAGAGATCATTATACACAAAGGGCATATCCTTCCTAAATTTTCTAAGAACAACACTCTAGATTAGTTCAGAGTAGAATTATCAAGCATACAAGATCTCAAAGTCCATGTTAAGTGCCAAAGTCAAAAAAGGGTTTCATTCTAAGTGCATTACTTTATATTACTAGTTACATATCATCATAGGCTTGGGAGAACTACGTGGGTTTGAGTCCTTTACAAAGTATTGATGTGTAGGCAACACTCAACCATTGTGTGGTGGTTAGACTCAGTCCAACCTAAAATGCTTACCCCTTTTAAAGGTCTTTCATCTTTAAAGTAAGTCAAAGCCAAGGTTTGGATGAAGAAGGCATTTAAGTTTTGTCACAGATCATTACAACATTTATGGTCCATATAACAAAAGATCAAATGTAAGTGAACTTGCACAAAGAGGCTGAACTTCTTCCAGCCTGCCTCTGACACATTTGTACTTCCTATGCATTTGATCTCAGTGCAATCGAAGATAAACATGTTCAAAATTGAACATGTTTGACATTTTCAAACCCGCCTTTTGCACATCATCACAACCCGAGTTTTTTTGTGCATCTTAAAAACGGAATTTCCAGTTCATGTCTAACATCTGAGCATATTGTTTCACCTTATACGAGCCTCACTTAGCGAGTTTATTCCACTTCCATGCTCTAATCAATGTTATACTATTTTTAGAGGGTTCAAACTATTCTAAACCCTCATTTTTACATAGTTAGAATCTAATTTTTTATTCATAGTTTTAATATTATTATGCTTATGGTGTAATTTTTATCAAAACAACGACAAAACTAGAAAAAGAGAGTTAGGTTTTTCCAAATCAGGGCATAAAGAGCACATCCATATAGTCAAATCTACCTCAACACAAACAACACCATCTTTGGAGAAATCAACTATTTTTGTGGGATTTTGCCATCTCTATGAACAATCAATCTATATAATTGTGATGTATAGGGTTTTCAAGACCTGTCTTTCAAGAGTCGACTCACCTCACTGACTAGACGTGATCCTTATCACCTCTCACCAATAAATGTTTTCAAATTTATAGATCGAACATATTTATATATCTAACTTAAATTTTGATATTGAAAATATTTTTATCTTTTTCATCTTTAAAATTAAGTAGGATTATATATGGTAAATTTGATAATAATAATAATTAATTTTACAGTTTACGACTTATAACACATGAGACTACTTCATATTCGGAATCCATAGAAAACACTAAAGTGTTTTTTTGATGAAAAATGATCTTATATTATATCAAATGCAACATGATACAAGATGTTTTCAACAAAAAAACGGGCGGTATGGGAGCACGCCTCAAAGCCACAAGCACATTAGGCTATGCCTAGGAAAACAACAAAACATCAAAATCCTACATGAGGAACATGCCCAGGACAAAACACAAAGGAGCCTTACGTTATAGCCGACAAGAAACAAGAGACTCAAAGCGCCCCTTATTCTCTTTAGATCTCATGACAATAGCGCACGGTGTCTATTGGGAAGCCAATTCAAGTGGAAGATCTCGGCAAGGGCTGTCCTCAACACTCGAGTGTTTTTCGAGTATGAGGCCTACATCTACCCCCTCAAAAAAATTAGATTTTGTAACCTCAGTTTTAAAAGCACAAGCTTCACCCTATAAAACCTCTTTTCCCCACCTACACCAACGGAAGGCCCAAATTTATTCCTATCTGTAGAGGCGCTCCGACCATAGATAGACTCGTGAGCATTAATACGATGAACCGACTATAAATACTCGTGTACGAAGAGATAGAATACGCCCAACTTTACTTCACATTCAAGCAACCCGAGAATACGGCAAATGTGATCAAAAGAAAAACAAGAGCGAACGAAGATTTCACTCGGAGAAGAACGCGGGACTCGGGTTTTTGTCTTCTGTTGGAGGAAGTTTTTGGAAGCTTGCTATTAGCAGTATATTTTCCATATTTATTTCGATTGGCAGCTCCAGATTTATCCATCGCCAAAATCTATTGTACGCTACTTATCTTGCACCAATTAATTTTTCTTGACATTTGTTATCGTGTATTTTTGCATAACTTTTTAGACATAATTCGAGTCTCAATTATTGTTTTTTTGATGGCCATCATGTCGTTGGATCGTTGTTTTTGCGATAAATCAAACGAAATATTAATGGTAAAGCGTGAATTTATCGTTTAAAGCAAGACAACAATTTTTCTGTTTAATTTAGCTCTTTTAAAACCCTTGGATTAGGGTTTATCGTCTGTAAGGTATTGCTGGTTTGTCTACTTTTTAAGCGAATTGCTGTTATGCTACGGAATTGGTGTTAAATTTCGTTATATTTGGGTGGTAAAATTGCGCATTCCCTTTGAATGGTAAATTTCCGATTCTTCTTGGGATAATATTACTTTGGAACGATGAGAATCGGGCCTAACGACTTAAGTTATAGCTGACATTATGTGATTTGAGGCGATTTTCTGTCAGGATTCTTAATATAACACGGGGCGTTTTTTTTTTTTTTTTTTTGGAAATTTGGCCAGTTAAACCGTGCTTTCTATCTGGATGCTATGTTTATGTTTTCATTTTGGTATAATCTTTTCCTTGAATGCTAAAACCCTGGAGCTAGGGTTTACTTTCTGTAAAACATTGCTGGATTTTGTGTTTTTAATGGAATTATTGTTCGGATTCTGGTTATGTTGTGGGAGTAATGACAGGGCGGGTGAAATTTGGATGGTGAAATCGTGGTTTCATCATGAATGATGAATTGGGTTTTTTTGGTCGAATTTTGCTGTGGAATGCTAGTTTGTGTTTTTGTGGCTTATTTTGCTCTGTAACGCAAAAAACCTTGAAATAGGGTTTAATGGATGCAAAAGTATAGCTGAATTTTGTGCTTTTATGGGAATTACTATTAATTTTCTTGTAAATGTTGTGTAAATTGGGTGGTATAAGCTCCCTTTCCCCCCTGAATGATAGATTTGTATCTTTTTTAAAATTTTCCTCTAGAATTTTAGGAACTTCTAAATTATGGTTTATTAGTTGTAAACAAGAGTTGGATTATGTGTTTTAATGGAACTGTTGTTTCAGATTCTTGTTATGTTACAGAAGCAATGCTGGATGGGTAAATTTTGAGAAACACGGGCTAAATTAAGGGAATTGTTGTTTTCATTTTTTGTTTCATCACAGAAGTGATGCCGTGGCGGGTAAATTTTGTGAAATTCAAGTGGTAACATTGTGCCTTCCCTTGGTAACGTTGTTTTTTTTTGCTTTCATTTGATCTGGAATGCTTTAAAGTAGGATTTTATGGTATTGAAATATAGCCGAATCTTGTCCTTCTATGAGAAGTTTCTATATTGGTTTCTTGTTGTTGCAGAATGATTGAAATTGGGAAATTTAGATGGTGAAATTGTATTTTCTGCAAATTTTGCCCAGGAATGAAAGCCTTTGAGATAGAGTTTATCTTGAATATGTATTTCCAAGCGGAATGTTGTTTTGAATTCTTGTAACATCACTGGAATGATGCAGGATTGATTGAATTTGTGAAATTTCTGTGGCAAAACTGCTTGTTTGGCTTTAATTTCTCCTGAAATACTGATAGAAAGTTATTTGTGCAGTGACGAATATGTCAATTATCTGATTAGAGAAGCCGGTTATGTCAAATGTTAGTGCAGTGACAAAAAGTTATTTGTCCGGTGACGAAAGTTATTTGTAGTCTTGTTATGCTACCAGATAAATGTTAGTGAAGCCAAATTATGTCAAATTTGAACTGTAAAACTGTGCTTTGAACTTAAATTTTCCCTGAACTGCTACAGACCTTTTAACGATTATTGGTAGTGAGACATAGGAAGCTTTTGTGTTTCTAAGTGAATTTTTGTTTAGATTATTGTTATCCTGCTGGTTGAGGGAGTTGAATTTTGTTAAATTTCCGCTTCATTCTGGTCTAAAATGCTTACAGCCATTGCAATGTGGTTTATCAGAGGCAAACCATATCTGGGTTTTTTTAGGAAATGTTAGTTTGAATTTTTGTTATGTTGCTGGATCACTGTCAATATTTTGCAAAATTTGAAGGATAAAACCGTCTCAATTCCTTAGTTTTGTGTTAGAATTGTGATATAAAACACATTGGCATAGGCTATTTTTTGACACAACCAAATTTTGTGTTTGAAGGTAACTTTCTATTTTGGATTCTTGTGATGCGGCCAGATCAGTGATGGAGAAACCGATATTTGTTTTGACTTAATCGACAATGCTGTCTATTTTGGTTAACTTTGTATTGGAATGTGTAAAATCCAAAGTCTAGGGGTTTTCTGTGGCAAAGTTAAGCCAAAATTTGTGTATCAGTTTCATGCTATATTTTGTATATTTTGGTTGTAAGTTGCTGGATATATAGGGGCTTTGGATAGCTGGTTTTGGAGGGTTCCTTATATTTGTCACCATACCCCAATGCTTTTGGGATTGCTCAAAATGTTTCATTAAATCCTTTTTTGGATTGGTAAAATTGAGCCCTGCAATTTGGGAGCTTTAGAAGATTGCGTCTTACGAGCCATTAGTGACATATTGATGTTGTTTACTGTACAAAAATTTGAATTGCAGTGTTGTTGATTCGTGAGATGGGTTCTGTGTCGGTTCTGATGGCCACTAAGATTTTGATTTATGGACCTGACATTGCAATATTGAACTTTCTGGCACAATGTTTGTTTAAATCCTTATCGAAGGGTCTGATTCTTTGACATTCTCTATGGTTAGCATATTGATTAGTAAAAGAAATTTGGAGCTAAAATATTACACAATGAAAATGGATAGGTGCATAAGAGTGATTTTTTTTTAACACTCACATGATTGGCATCTGTCCTAATGGTTTTATGATTTATCGATCAATTAGTTAAAGGAAATTGTAATAGATCAGCTCTTCATCCTTATTACCAAGTGGCCACAACATCACATGAATGGGAGGTTCCTAAATTTTCCAAGCAGGATCTGCTACTTTAATTTATGAAAAAATGTTTCATAGGATCTCGACTTTTCAGCTCCTATACAGGATTTTAGGAATTTCCACCTAAAAATTATTAGTAAATACTATTCTTTATGGTTAGCATATTGATTAGTAAAATAAATTTTGCGTTAAAATATTATGCAATGAAAATGGATAGGTTCATAAGAGTGAAAAAATTTAGAAACTCACACGATTCACATCTGTCCTAATGGTTTTGACATTTGTCTATCAATTAATTAAAGGAAATTTTAATATATCATCTCTTTATCCATAACTAAGTGGCTACAACATCACATGAATGGGAGGTTCTAAAATTTTCCAAGCAGGATCTGCTATTTAAATTTAAGAAAAAAGGTTTCATAGGATCTTGACTTTTCAGCCCTGATACAGGATTTTAGGAGTTTCCACCTAAAAAATTATTAGTAAATGTTATGGTGGGAAATTGATCTGAAGATTTTGACTACACTCAGGCTTGCACTTGTTAGTAAAGCTCTTAAGTGGGATTTGCAAACTTATAGGTCCCCTATTCAGCACACACTAAAAATCATAAACACATGAATGGGGGGGTTCCTAAATTTTCCAAACAGGATTTGCTATTTAATTTTAAGAAAAATGTTTCATAGGATCTCGACTTTTTAGCTTTGATGCAGGATTTTAGGATTTTCCACCTAATTTTTAAAAATTATTAGTAAATGTTATGGTGGGAAATTGATCTGAAGATTTAGGGTCTAGACTAGACTCAGGTTTGCACTTATTAATAAAGCTCTTAAGTGGGATTTGCAAACTTATAGGTCCCCTCTTCAGCACACGCTAAAAATCCCCCTTCTTAATATTAACTGGTTTGAATTTTCCTGGAAAAGCTCCTGATTTATGCAGTTTCTGAAGTGATCACATTCGATGGGACAAAAGATTTGGAGCAGCAGCACACTCCATGGGATCCCCACTCTTCTACAGAGCAAGTTGTCTGTTTTTTATTGTATTTTTTTTTGTCACTCTCCTCACAGACTCCATGTGCTCCACTTCAGAATTTTTCGGGCTTCTAGTATCTAAAATAAATCCAGAGTTCAACTCCTTAGCTATGGTGATTCGCACGCAGCACCGCAACCCCACTTTTACCTTAAGTCTCTTGGTAACTTGTGCACGACCCAACGGCCCCTTGCATCATGTGCCTCCTTTGCAGCACCAGGGACATGCTGCATGCCATCCACACATTGAGCATCTCCTTGTAGCCCCGTGTATCACGCGCCTCCTGTGCAGTGCTAGGTAACATGCCACACAGCTCAGGAGACAACATCACACGGTTGATCTCAATGCCATTTTGCAGCACTCCACAGCACCTCATAGCACTTCACAGCATCTCACAGACATGCTGCGCAGTGTAACCCCTGCTCAGAATCTCCAAAATTCACCTGGTCACGACACGTTGTGCCATGCCAAGTGGCACTTCCAGGGCTTGGTTATGTGTGAGCATTTGATAACATACCACTTACCTGGAAACCAAGCGACATGACGGTTGGAAGGTGAAGAGATGAACATGGGTGACCGGGCAGTTCAACTTCTACAACAGTTCTTTATGTCTTTGTGGCTGTGTAACTATGCACATCTGTAGCATTAGATAGCAACCAGATAGGTAGAAGACGGGCAATCATATTATCTCCCTCAAGAGTATGCCATGTACAGAATGCACAAATTAATGTAATTTCTGTTCTAGTTATATCATTTTCGCTATATTGTTTCACTCAGCATTATTGTTTTCGCATTCACACACAACACACATCTAGATTCTCATCTAGAGTGTTGTCCCTTGGACCTACTGGGATCCGGATCATATGGCTCTTTTCTAGCCATGATTTTGCTTCTTTTTGTACAGGGTTTCCATCGCCAGCACTCCTTGGGTGTCTTCTAGTAGTATATTTCTTCTGAAACTCAAAAGATTCAGGGAGAGGCGATCCATTTTGACTAGTTCTGGGTCGCTTGTTTCTCAGACTTGTACGTTTCATGAATACTTGGAGAGGCTCAACACTATAGAGCAGTTACTTCTTAGAGAAGTGCAATAAACCTCTATCATGCTGTGTATAATTATTGCAGAGTCACCCTTATTTCTAGTTTCCCTATCCTTCTGTTTACGGATATCTCAAGAGTCAAGGCCTTTGCTTTTGCTATGGTTACTGTATAGTGGACTAATCTGTTTCCTAATGGACTCAACTAAGAGTGGCTACCCTTCTTTATCATGAACTATCTCTTGTCATTTTGCTGTATTTCCTTTTGATGCTCTGTTGAAGTGTATCTTTTATAGGGCCTTCAATGCCGACCTTTATTTATCAAAGAAATGCCCTGCTTTCACCTTTAGCAGGGTTGTCATGTCCTTATAATGTGCGTAGCCTTGATAAAAAAAAATGGTGAAATTGTAGTTTGCTGATAATTTAGTTAGTCGTTGCAAATTATTTGTGAGGTTCACAGGACTGCAAATATTGTAGAACAGATCATAAGTAGTGCTTTAATTGGTATTACTGCATTAGCAGTTTGTTACTGTGAAACTTCTGTTTGTTCTTTATTGCTAAATTGTTCACAAATTTTCTGAAATGAAAAATATTACAATATCTGATCCTTTACTTTATCTTCTGCGTGTCTGTGTATAATATGAAAACTTTGCCAGTAGGTATGTTTGCTTGTGTAGTTTTCTAGTAACCTTGATATGCTTATGAGATTCTCTTATCATGTCAATCCCTTGTAAATAGTTGCCCCTGTTGGTGGCAAGTGCTCAATAATTACTGAACTCCTGAACTATAAATAGCATTCAATTAGCTCTGAGGGTAATAGACATGCAACATGCTGTTGGTTAATTTGTATCAATGGAGTTGAGTTATTTTGGAACATAACCATTTGATCCTGTACTATAGAATTTTGTTTTGTTGGTGCAAACTGGATTGTAATTTTCTATGGTTGGATGAATGCATGTCTTATGTGGTTACACTAGTTTTTGGTGGAAGATATTCCTAAACCATTAACTCCTTTTTATTCCATCTACATTGAATGATAAAGTATCCCAAACATTGAACTTAAGTTTTTTTGCATTTGGTTGTATTGTGGATTAAATTTTAGTACTTAAAATGTTGGTATCTTTTAAAGATGCATTGCTATAATCCAATCAGTCTGTTTGATGCCTAATTGAATTTGGCAGTATGGCGTTATTTTAATTTTTTATTACCAAATAATTTGGCACCTCTGGTATAATCTTCACTTGTATAACACACAAGAAACCAAGATGAAGGTTTACATGTGTTTGACGAGGATTCAAATAAAATATTCGAAGGAAAAGTTGCAACTCACTTTCAGTTTTTTTTTTTCATTTGGAAGAAACGTTATGAATCACTATTTCTTCATAGAGCATTTTATCACTGGAATAAAACTCGCTTATAATTGGATTATATCTATTGCAATTGCAGGTGCGCCTGTGACAATTTTTAGTTGGTTCTACTCGCAACAGAAGTGCAATCAAGACAAATAATGGGTTCAAGGACATCATTTACTATTCTACACGAAATTTTTCCTCAGGTATGGCAGTGAATATCGGTGTCACGATACATTTTAATGGAGTTTATAATAAGGAATTTCCTACATGAGAATTTTAGCATTGTTCTTTGCAGCTATAGTCAAAAGGCAGAGGGCAGCTTTTTAATGGCCATTGTTTAGAGACTTTACTGAATATTGCTAGGACTGTTGGTTTGAAACTATTTACCACAGTTTTGTTGTCATAGTGCAACAAATATATACAAACACCACACTATGTGTTTGTAGATATGCTATTTCTTTAAACACGAGACTAACAAAAGGCTGCATTATATTTTTAATTCAGAAATTAAGGATTGTTTTTGAAAGGTCTCTTTCGCTGCAAATGTCTTTGAATCCTTACTGTTTGTACCTACTAGATTTTCCGTTGATGCTCCAAATTTGTTGAAAGGAGATATAAAATTTTAGTAGTCATTAGTGTTGAAATTCGAAGAGCCAATTTTTGAAGACTTACCTGTCTCGTCCTATTGATAGCACTTCGCAAGTTACATATCCATTCTGTTATCTGTGATGACATCTTAAGAGCCTGTTGGTAAAGTGTTGCCTAATCATGTCCCCTTGATCCTCACTCCAAAGATATGAATGTTCAAGGTGTTAAAATACGATGCTTATATAGCATATTGAACAGTTATACGGTTGTTTAACTATGCAACGAATTGTAACTACCTCCTACAATAAATACACTCTGCCTGTGCGTCATTTAGACAGTGCAGTTTTTGCCTTCTGTATTCTTTCTTCTTTGTGCATCTTCCAACATTGGTATCATAGCCCCAAAGGTTGTAGTTCGAGGAAGCCTTCAAGAGGCACGAACAGCAAACTCGAGGAAGCCCTAACAAGGCACGAGTTTGGCAAAACAGACGAGGGCAGCGCAAAAATCATGGAGTTGCTCAGGGATTCGTGAAGAAAACGGGTTCGTATGCACAGATGAGGGCAGCGCAAAAATCGTGGAGTTGCTCAGGGATTCGTGAAGACACGTGAGGAAGAAACGTGGGTCTCAGAAGCCTGCGTGGGGAGAAAGAAACAACTGCAAAAATCGTGGTCGCTGGAATTGCTGGGAGTCGCAAAAAATCGTGGGTTTGTGCACAGAACATGAGCAGCAAATGTGAACAGCAAAGGTAGCAAAAGATTTTATAAAATGTTATAATTTTTTACCTACCTGCCACGTATTTGCATTTTCCTACAGCCACGCATATTATTCATTCATTTAATATTTTTGGCTGGAAAAGAATACGTTATTAAGTGTGGGGCAAACTTTTATTTTATTATTTTCAATTACTTTGGAATAATAAAATGTCAAACATTGCAAATTTGATTTTGCCGGATACACAAAAATTAACGGGCACAAATTTTAATGTGTGGAGCCATAAGATCTTGACATTGGCAGAAATTTCGTGGTTTTGAGAAAATAATCACGGGTGTCGAGAGTAGACCTGCAGCAAATTTTGATGATTATGACAAACGTCATCGGGAGGCTCTTCTACTATTAAAATTGTCGGTATCGGATGAATTGATACCTGAGGTTCCGGAATGCCACTGAGGTGAGTAAATTGTGGGTCAGTCTGAAGGACAAATATCAGACGTCGGAGAAGAGTCGGGTTCTATACCTCAAAATATATGCTTTTTTCCGTAAAATTACAAGAAGGTGGATCGCTGTCTGAGCACCTACTTCGGATGAAAGATCTCCGAGATCGGCTTGCTTCCATCAACAAGCCGGTTGATGATGATGATATGGTGGCTCTCATTTTAAACAGTTTGCCCTTCTCGTATGACTCGTTCGTGGAGGCTCTTCATTTAGTGGGCGAGAGTCAAACTCTTATGTTTGACAAGGTGAGTTCCTCCCTGTTGCAGAAGGAACGGAGACAGACACAAGTTCAAGAGTCCAGTTTTGGACAATCTGAGAGTGCATTTGCTGCACAGTCCAAAGGAAAGTGGAAGCGACAGGCTGATGCGTCGCCTTCCTCTCCCAAATTTCCGGTAAAGTGTTACTATTGTCACAAACTTGGTCATGTGAAGAAGGATTGTCAGAAGCGACTAAGTGCCCTGAAGAAGCGGAAGGGGCAAGCACATGTGGCAACAATTGAGCAACTCGAGTTAGAAGATGAGTATGCCCCTCATGGGCATCTTGCTCGGATGGTGGCAGCCCTACACGGTGTTGGTTTTTTTATTCCGGCGCATCACGACACTTTACGTGTCAACGAGATTGGTATGTTACTTTTCATGCTAATTCACGTTCTTCTGATTCAGTTACTTTAGGGGATGGGAGATCACATGCTGTGGAAGGGATTGGGGATGTTCGTATCATGTTAAATAATAACACTAAAATTGCTTGTGAAGAGTGTTAGATATGTGCCTAACATGAATAAGAACCTGTTATCCATCAGTCAGGTAACTGATAATCCTCATATCTCTGTAAACTTTTCTGGTAAACAATGTATTGCCCTGGGAATTGGGCATGGAGGTTTGTACAGACTCGTTGATCCTGCCTACGGTCAACTTGCATGCCTTAGTTGTGGTAGAAAATACCAGTGTTTTTGTGGCATGAAAGATATTTGGCCCGTCTTCATAAAGACAACATGGTTGTTGGTTTGCCTCCTATCCAGGAAAAGTAGGATATGTGTGTTGGATGTTTTGCAGGCAAACAAAAGCGGAAACCTTTCCCTCATGAAGGTGTTTGGCGTGCAAAGGGGCTCTTAGATCTTGTTCATGCAGATCTATGTGGGCCATCGTGGAAGACTCCCACAGTCCTTGGTGCACGTTATTTTCTCTTATTGGTGGATGATCACTCTCGGCGGATGTGGATCTATCTCTTGAAAAAGAAGTCTCATTGCTTTGCCTTCTTTTGTCAAGTTCAAGGCATTGGTGGAGAACCAGACCAGCCGACGGATAAAGACTTTAAGATCCGATAATGGGGGGTGAATTCACTTCTAAATAGTTCGCTGTTTTTTTGTGAGAAAGAAGGGATTCAACGTCAGTTGACAACACCATATACTCCCCAACAGAATGGGGTGGTTGAGAGGCGAAATAGAACCATCATGGAGATGGCCCGGTGTATGATGCACAGTCGTGGAGTGCCATACACATACTGGGGAGAAGCTGTTAATACAACGGTCTATATCCTCAATTGCAGTCCTTGCAAAGCTTTGCAGGAGATCACACCAGAGGAGGCATGGTCCAAAATCAAACCAGAGGTATCAGCTTTTCGTATTTTTGGTTTAGCTGCTTATACTTTGGTTCCTGATCGTAAGAGGAGTAAAATAGATTCCAAAAGTTTTAGATATTTCTTTGTTGGTTATAGTGATCATTCTAAAGCATATAGATTGATTGATACTTTCACTAATAAAATCATTATTAGTCGTGATGTTGATGTAAAAGAAACAGAGTCTTTCTTTGGCTGTAATCAACAAATAGACCAACAACATGGCAGCGATCAGCAAGGGGTGGTCATAGAGATTGGTTCTCTTTCCTTGCCTGATGATGCGTCTGGTCATTCTCATACTCCTCCACAGACTCCAGTACAGTCTATGCTCTCTCCTACTGAGTCTTTTCCGTCTCTTGGAAATCAACTTGCGTTGGTTTCACCTCCGGAAGTCCCACTAGCTTCCGAATCCTCAGTTCAACGACGGCCCAAGTGGTATTATTCCACTATTCAGGATCTGACACGAGACAATTTGTCTCCACTCTTAGATGGCCGGTCTCGCAGACCTAGCAAGAGGATTGATTACTCTGAGCAAGCTCAATTTGCTCTTGCTTCTGATCTCTTCCATATTCGCGAGCCACAAAAATACTCTAATGCACGAGGCATACCAGAATGGGAAACTGCCATGCAAATCGAGTATGATGCCTTGATTAAGAATAATACCTGGAAGTTGGTGCCATTACCTCTAGGTAAACACCCTATTGGTTGTAAATGGGTGTACAAAATCAAGTGTAAAGCAAATGGTACTTTGGATAAGTACAAGGCTCGACTTGTTGCAAAAGGTTTTTCGCAACAAGAGGGGATAGATTATGAGAAGACTTTTGCTCCTATTGCAAAGATGGTCACTTTTCGGTTACTTCTTGCCTTTGCTGCTCAATTTGGTTGGAAAATATATCAGATGGATGTGAAAAGTGCATTCTTGAATGGTGATTTGGAGGAAAAAGTGTATATGACTCAACCTGAGGGTTTTTAGGCATGTGGTCATGAGCATCTGGTATGCAGGTTGATTAAGTCCTTGTATGGGCTTAAGCAGGCTCCTCGAGCCTGGTATATTAAGATCGATACACATCTCAGAGATTCGGGCTTCAAACGAAGTCATTCTGATCCGAATCTCTATGTCAAAAGCACAAATGATGACATTGTGATTCTTATTGTTTATGTTGATGACCTTGCTATCACAGGCAGTGGAGATGCTGTGATTCATAAGGTAAAATCAGATTTGTGCACTGCTTTTGACATGACTGATTTAGGCCTCCTTCATTATTGTCTTGGTGTAGAATTCTGGCAACAAGATCACTTGATTTTCATTTCTCAAGTTAAATATGCTATGAATCTTTTGCAAAAATTTAAGATGTATGATTGTAATTCATCATCTACACCTATGGAGGTCGGGCTGAAACTTTCAGCTCATGATGATTCACCACCGGTCGATGAAACATTGTACAGACAGTTGGTAGGTAGTTTGATTTATCGCACCACTACACAACTGGATTTGTGTTTTGCTGTGAGTTATCTTTCTCGGTTTTTGTCTAAACCGAAACTCATTCACTGGGGAGCAGCAAAACGTGTGTTAAGGTATGTCAAAGGAACTCTTGACTTTGGCATCTTGTATCAAAGAGTTGCAGATTTCACGTTGATTGGCTACACAGATCCTGATTGGGGAGGTTCAGTGGATACTCAGAGATCTACCACTGGATATATCTTCTCTCTTGGTTCAGGAGTTATTTCTTGGCAGAGTAAGCTTCGGCCCACTATGGCTATCTCTTCCACAGAAGCAGAATACAAGGCTGCTGTTAGTGCTGGTTGCGAAGCGGTATGGCTTCGTCAGATTTTGGTTGATTTTCAGTTTTCACAGGTCACTGCTACACCTCTTTCACTTTTTTGTGATAATCAAGGTGTGTTGAAGATGGTCAAAAATCCTATCTATCATGCCCGCACTAAACATACTGAGATTCATCATCACTATATTCGTCAATTGGTTGACTCAGGTGAAATCTCTCTTTGTTTCTGTCCTTCTCAGGAGCAGTCTGCTGATGTAATGACTAAACCTCTTGGTGTTTTCTTGTTTGTCAAGTTTCAGGATAAACTTGGTATAGTTTCTAGGTTAGTCATTAAGAGGGGGTGTTAAAATACGATGCTTATATAGCATATTGAACAGTTATACGGTTGTTTAACTATGCAACCAATTGTAACTACCTCCTACAATAAATACACTCTGCCTGTGCGTCATTTAGATAGTGCAGTTTTTGCCTTCTGTATTCTTTCTTCTTCGTGCATCTTCCAACACAAGGTAATGCCCAATCATGTAGGGAAAACCCTCTTGCGGGGTATGCATAGGTGAGAGTTTTGGTAATTCGCTGTTTGCATAGCTGGGGCAGTTATTTCTCAGCTACAGTAATTCCAATGTCTTACTTTTCTCTGGAGACTAGTGCATAACCCCTGAAGTCTCGCCTGCCTCTGTAGACTAGCACATATCCCCTGAAGTCTTGCCTGCCTCTATAGACTAGTGCATATCCCCCCAAAGTCTTGCATGCCTTTGGTGACTAGTGCTTATACTCTGCTGGAAAATTTTGGTATCCGAGATTTGAAATTTGGTGTCTCAATATGTATAAGTTAACATTTGAGCTCCGAGCCTCACCAGCTCAACATCAAAATCCAGCTCAACCCTTTTTGTTATCACAACACCTATATGAAGTTGGGTACTGTGCCTGCTATTGCTCCAAGCTATACAATCACTATCACTCCAAACTATACAAACCCTCCCTAGTGTTTAAGATTTCCTCCAGTTTAGCTACAATATTAATCGAATCAGCTTAGGTTAAAGTCATACCGCAGTCTCCTCAGAGAACAGCACACTATTCAGCCTTGTTGCTGCAGACTAAAAGTGTAAGCCCTCTTCCATCTCTAGATGCCTACTTTACTTTGCTGTCGGAAGCCATTATGATTGCAGGCTAGAGTTTCAGAGTGTTCACATTCAGCCCGACCCTCGTGTCTGAACAATATCAGCTGTAATAGTGGAGAGTGCTTAGTTAACCATACATCTGTATCCTTGGAAGGTGACATTAATTATTAAGTACCCAATGGTTGTTTGTATTAATAAGAAATAGAGAAATATAAATGAATCATAGGTCATGGAGACATTGTTTCTGTTTATTTGGGATGTTCATGTTAGGAAATGTTTTGATTCCCTACAGAAAAAGACATGTTGAGAAAATTTGTGTAAAAGGAAGACAAATGTCATCAACATTTCGGCTCTTCTTTGAGACAGATCATCAAGATTTATTTCTAATAATTAATTGATGTACAACAAAGGTATTGGCTTATATTCAACTTTAATCTCTGTATAACAAGTCTCCAAGCATGTCCTAAACTAAACCAAGTGTTTTTTGTTTTTGTTCTAGTGATTTTTGCTTTTTATGAATCACTAATGAGAAATAAGCATGTAAAATTCTATTTTCTACAGGGTTGTTTTTGCATGTCTTTTGTGGACTTTGAATTGGAAGTTTGCTCGTCTTTGGCACTTTTGACTCTTGATATATTTTTGTTATTCACAGTTCTATAACTCGACATCATTTTAGATTGGGAACTTGCTATACTCCTTATAATTCTTGTTATATTTGTTACCACCAGTCTAGTGCTTGTTTTATGAAAAATAAACACAAAATGTCTCCATATCTTTTTGCAAAATAGTACCTTTTTATGGCCTTTGATTTGGTATGCAGCTATAGATTGGAGATAAAATAGTTTAATGTTTATTGTTAATCTAAAATATAACATATTTTCTTATCTGACTGTAGATAGATGAGCGTATTATTAAGGCAGTAACTCTGGAGCATGGTGATGATATTGATTCAGCAGTGGAATTCTTCCTCAATGAAGTTATTCCAAAACAAAGTGCACCGATAGTTTCTGAAAAATTTGATCACACTTGTGGAAGTGTTGACAATTTATCATCAAATTTTGGGTTTTGGGCAGATTCTCAGCAACAGTCTCATGATGACTATGCACCGGAACTGTTTGATGAAATCATATTGGCAGGTTTGTTCTATGTTTCTGTTCATTGTGATTAGATGTTTTTAGTTCTAGTTGTTTGATTTTATTGTACATGTGTGTGTGGGAGAGAGTGTAGAATTTTTGTTTTGTGTCTAATCTCTCTTTGATGGAGTTTGACAGATATCTCCGAAGTCATTCTTGTTCACAATTTTATCAGTCATATTTTTCATCCATAGAATGCAGACAACAATGCCTAGTTGTGATTACTGAATCTGTCTTTGCAGGTGAAAATCCAATTAAATTTGATGTGCATGGTGCCGGATCTTCTTTGTCAGTCAATTTGGTGACTGATGGGGAAGTTTATAATGAAGTGAAAACAAATTCGCCTTCTCCATCAGAAAGATCAAACTTGTTTAAGCAATTCTACGGGGAGACCTACGATGGAGAGTACGGTTTGTCTGGTGAATCTAACATAAGCCAATTCAGAGCTGAGATTGAGAATATGCAGTTAACTGGTATGCAATCCATTGAGAAGAATTCAGTAGATGTTGAAGATTATGGTTTTGATAATTTTGGCTTCAAAGAAGAAACTGATGAGATTGGCCAAGAGATGAGCTCTGAAGTTAGCTCAATCTGTGATTCCCTTAGAGGCATTGCAAATGCTAGTGATCCTGAAGGAGAAAATCAAAGCATGTTAGGAATGGTAGTAGGGGGAATCAGTTGCTTACCAGCTTACATTGAAACAACCAAATCTCATGATGCTGAACCAATCATATCTTTTGATGCTTTTGACTCTTTAGAAAAAGGATTTATAGACAATCTTCCCGTTTCTCAGTCATTTGGAGCTAATATTGATCGTCTGAGTGTGTATAACAAAGAGAATTCCATATACAGGGAGTCGGATACAAAAGATTCATTTAGCAGTGTGCAAAGTAGTATTCTTTCTTGTAATGGGTCTTCCAGCTCCTGTGTGGACACTAATTCCTTGGAAGGTGTCGTCTCTGAGGCAAAGAAAAACAAGGCATGCAATTTTACTCTAGCCAGTGCATAACATAGATTTAATGATTGAAATCCATGTTATTTATTGTATGAACATCTTCTAGCTAATCATTTTGATAAATGTTAGATACACTTGCTGTATGAATAATATAGCTTTCTCACATGGTCATGAGAAAACTATAAAATATTGGCTGTGTTCCAAAGTTTTTTGGTTGAACACTCCTGTGAATATTGAACACCAGAATGTTCAATTCTTTGGTGCTGTTAACTCTCATAGTCATATATGATCTTCAGTTGATTGCAGATACACAATAAACTGTAGTATCAATGAAACCGTTGAGCCTGCTTCAGCTATCACCTGTGCTTTTTATGTTAAGAGAAGTTACAACGAATGCAACTAATTAACAATGCCTAATACAGGAAGTGTTGGTGGAAGGTATGGATTCAATTCGCTCCCTTTGGAGAAAGACACACTGCGAGGAGGCAGTGGCTCAACATGCCAAGGAAGAGGCAGCAAATGGAGGCATGGAAATTTTGGCCAAGGTGGAAGAGTTAAGGCTAACATTAGCAAGGGCGAAAGAAAGCAATGATATGGTGATAATAATTCTGTTACCCATCTTTCTCTGATTAAGTTTGAGATGATTACTATAGGCTGACACTTGTGTAATACTAATAACAGCATGCAGGAGAGGTTTATGGTGAGAGAGCAATTCTTGCTACAGAGGCACGAGAACTGCAATCTCGTATAACACAATTAGCAGCTGAAAAGGATTCAGCACTTCGTATGATTAATGAGGTAGGAGGAACCAATGTGTGTTCTATTTGGTCCTTACTCGGTTTTTGGGATATTAGAATTTCTCTCGTCTCTGGGAATATTAGCGTGCAGGGATTGCAATTTTATTTGTCTTATTTTCACAAAATTCTACTTTGTGGAGAAAAGTTTTTAATTTTCAACATTCAACTCATTTATGATAGCTTTGCTGCATAACTAGACACCATTTCATTGGTGGCTTGGAAGCGGTTTATATTGACTGTAGGGGAAGCCACTAGAACAAATTGGCTTTCAGTTATTCTCTTGAAGGTGAAGCTTTCTCCTTCACATACACAGCTTTTGAGTTGAACCTAGCAAATGCATCCATTTTACAAATGTTAAGATCCTATTCCCAGTGATCAAAACCAGTGGGTTGCATTGTAACAGAGATTATAAAAAGCAGAGAGTTGCATGCCTACTTCTTGTGAATGAGTCTATGGCTTAGTGAACGATCTATCACAGAAATATCTGTTTGTAGCTTTGCCTGGTGTTAGTCAACTTATTTGACTTTGAGCTACTTTTATCCTTGCCTGCCCGGATGATTAGCAGCCTCAAGTGAGGTAGCCTGATTCTCCATTTCTTGATGTAAATCAGAATTCCCATACCAATGTTCAATAAATCCAATCATTTCTGATGATTTCTAAGCCAAAGGAGAGCATATATGTATTGGAATCAGATTTAGCTTTTGGGTTTTAGGTTAACACACAATATAAAAATAGAACAGCATTTAAACTGAACTTGTTGACCATTTTTGGGAATTTCTTTTTCCAAAAATCAATGTGCGGTTCATTTAGCAATTTCTTATGAGTTGCATAACTCTCTCCAAGCAAAACAGACGGTAAACTTATGTTATGGCCAAAAAACATCCATGCATGGTTAGTTTATTTGAATAGCACTGTTGCCACATTTGTGTTTGTTCATATTCATTTGATGTAAATGCTATGCACAATCCAATTTAATGAGTTTTCATTCTGTGTTCATCTCTTTTCTCTGTGAGGTGGTTTTTATTAGGGAAATGGAGGAATGGCAAAATTCTCCGGTTGTGTAGTGCATGAGTTTGTATAATAATATGTTCATTGACAGATTTTCTCCAATAATTGGCCAGGGTTTTAAAATGCAGATAAGTTTATATTATAAATATTTAATGATTGACAGCTTTTATAATTTGGTAACATCAGTGCGTGTGTAATTCATCTTAATCTGGTGTCTGGTCTGTGTACCTTCTTTTAGTTTTTATGTTTGCTAATAAAACAACTCAAAATACAGATGTGTGGAGCTTTGCAAGCAAGATATGATGCTGCTAGAAAAGAGAGGGAAGCTGCCTTGGAGGAGAAAATGAAAAAGGAAGAAACTGCAAGAAAAGTTCTTGCATTGGAGGAATCAGTGATGGCCAAAGTGGCACAGGATTCTAGGGATCTTGAGCTAGAAGCAGAAACAAACACCAAGGTGAGTGTCACCTTGATTAAGCTAGGTTCTAGTTTGTACTTTTTGGATCTTTTGATTGACTTGCATTCAACTAATCTGAAAGTGTGGTGCAGTTGAGGGAATTTCTCATAGATCACGGTCATAGCGTGGATTCATTGCAGTGAGAAATTGTTCTCTCCTAAAACTTTAATTGGTTTTCAAGTCTTATTTGCCCATTAGTAATGCTCGGTTTCACTTGATGTCAATACCCATAAATAGAATATATAGACTTCTAGTGGTTTCACTTGATTAGTAATGCTCGGTTTCATTTGATGTCATTAGTTCATTTATGGTGTTTGGCTGTTTATATCGAAAGATTTTTTTTAATAGAATGGAACTTAATTAGACTAGTTTGCTCATTTTTCAGAGGCGAACTATCTGTTCTATATCAAGATGTGAAAGTGTTGAAAGAACAGATTGATGGAGGTATTGCCATGGTTGCAAGTGGATTTTGGAATGCAAAACTGGCTGCATCACCCAAACGTGAGGATGTAAATCAACATTATAGAAGTCTGGCGCTGGATGATTTGACAACTCTTGATGTTTCAATTGCAAGTGAACATCAGTCAGATTGCAAGCCATTTAGTGGTAATGATGATTTCGATGCTTCAAGGTTCCATATGCTTCATAGCAGCCATGAATCAGGAGATGCTCAGTTTGCATCTAATAGTCTGCATGATTCCATTGGAAATATGAAAACCCCAAGTCCCATTGCAAGTTATGAACGATTGGTGAACTCTGTACCTAACACAAGCAATCTCTTAACCGGTAGTCTTGTGGGTCACCTTGGAAATGGAGTGGAAAGATCTACCAGTGAGGCAGATCTAGAATGCCATGATGGGAGCCTTAAAAGCTCAAACCATTCTGGAGAAGCAAGAAAAGAACATTCCTTTGAACAACTGTCTGATGAAGATGGATGGCAGATGTTAGATTCAGATAATGAGGGATCCAAGAAGTCAGGATCTGACAATTTTCCCTCATTAAGCTCTTTGGGTAAAGCTAAATCAAAGCAAAGTTAGATACATAGCTATGGACGGCAACTTCTGATTTTCCAGTTAAGCAGTTGTGCTTTTCTATCAAGCAGTGGAGAACTGTTCCTCAGGTTCATGTCTTGAATTATTTAACATTTTATTTTATATGCTGTTTTCCCTACAATTTTTGGATGTACAGAATCTATGCGGTACAGGGTGAAAGACTTAAAGATTTTGCTACCTACTTAATATTCCGAGAATAGTGCTATATTGTACTGTATTGATTTTTTGAATCTGCAAATGGATTGTAGTATTGGATTGTGCTCTATTCTGTTAAATGGATATGTATCAACTTGGATTCAATTCTAGGCAGTACAATACAGAGAACAGAGGAGTACAGAATTTTATAGATATGATGATGTATAATGTGATTTTGTATTTTTATGTTTGACTGTAAGGAAGAGACTTAGATTTCAGTTGGCATGCATGTATTAGACACCCCATGAAAAATGCTGTTCTCTGTTTAATTCTTACACAAAAGGATCTCCTGAGCTCTTAACCAATTGAAATTCTGTTTAGACATATAGGGCTATTATTAACTTGATACTGCTTGGTAGATACCTCAGCAAGATAATTTTTTTAAATTAATTAATTAATTAAAAAAAAAAAAAAAAAAAAAAAAAAAAAAAAAAAAAAAAAAAAACTATTATTTTTTCCGTTTGTGATGAAAGGACAAAAGCTATAGTAATATTAAGCAATAGGTTGACAATATTCAGGAACAGATTGCCATGGAGAAGCTTTAAACACTTCATAAATTAGGTGGGAGGATTGCAAATCCGTTTCCATTTTTTTTCTCCATTCATATTTACAATGTGGTTTTGTAGGGGCTTTGATTTTGTTTTCATCCTTTTCGAACATGAAGTCCCCGAGATGTTTTGGTTTTTCCAAGGTCTGCTATTAGGGACTCGAGGGCATTGACATCCTCCAAGACTTATAAGTTTGACAATTACAACCCTAACTGAACGCCCACCATTTGCTAACGAAGTTATCTCATTGGGTACTATGGCAAAGGACCACCCATATTTGCAAAATCTGGAGTACATGACCACAAGACGAGATGATAGTTCAGTAGGGAGTATAATAATGAAAGCTCTCACCTCTGAGGGAGCATTCAACAATGGCAGGGCTATTGAACTGTGCTCTTGGCTTTTCATGAACCACTTAGGCACGAACTCCCCCAAAATGGTGATAGTCCCGTTGTTCTAGGCACCTGATAAGCATCAAGTCAATTCCGAGCTTCAACAATTTAACATCATCCCCAAAAATTTACTAGTCCAAGTGGAAATCAATATTACAGTTGCAATAAGTATGACGTCAACTATCATAACACTTATTTTATCAACCCCTCCAAAGCAAATATAGACATCCATGCCAAGCAGTATAAAGACTATCGACACGTCTCCAATCTCCCTTTGGACGAGGTGTGTTTGCAAAAACCATCGAGCTAGTCTCCCAAGGAGTGCCATTTCCTCTTTAGCCAGTAAAGGCCGTTCCTAATATCTACAGCCTCAGCTACATTATTGGACTGCGATCTGCCAAGTACTAAGAAATAACTTGCCCCTATTAATCTTAATAATTCCACATGCGCATGCTTGACCTGAATTCCCGTTTGAGGCTCCATCCTGGCTCAACTTATACCATCCTTGTTCCAAGCACTTATTGTGGATATTATTCACAATTTTACCAAAAATTGAATTGCTCTTAATTCGATTTGAATTACTAAAGAATATATTGATTGTCCAAAACTTAAAAAAGAAATAAAGTTGTGTTTGCTATTTATCAAGGACAACCTACAAGTTGCACACTAAAATTGAAAACATTTTAAAACCATTGTCATTTTGATGGATGGGTTATATTAACTATATAAAAAAGGTGAACAATTTTGGCATTACAATTACAACAAAACGTAAGTACAAGCTAATAATGAATATATCAATCATAGTATAAAAATCTACAAGAAGCAACAGCTTGAAAAGCTTCCTACATGAAAAAACTAGACCCAAGACAACAATAGGTGGATTTATATGAAGATTTGTAATCATGAGTATAGACAAGTACAACAATATTCAATCATTGAGGTTTACACTCAACAATCAATTTGTTTGTTGCAAACTTGCGTAAAGATAAGGTCATTTGCACTATATGTCGTGTTCACAACTAGAGTGAAAATTTGTATAATTTCTTGTTAAAAAATGAGCATCTACCCAATGTGCATTATGTGATGTACAAAATTCAGCAACCACTTAGCATACTTCCTCTCCATTAAAGAGAGTTCCATGTATTCCTCTCCTTAGGGAGAAGCGATTCATTACACGTATAAAATTCCAATCGATCCAAGTGTTTAATGTTGAGTGTGTGATCCATGCACAACATGTATGTTCACTCCTCTAAAAGACTTAATGCTCTGTGGCCTTGTGAAATCTTGCACATCAACACAGACTCACGGTATCCTCATGTGCTTGTGATACACCTTGCATCATTTTATGTTATGCCTTGCAACATTTTGTGTAACATGTTGGGCATGTCCATCCAAAATCAACAACCCCACAACATTTGACCATTGCTTTGTGGATTCTCATGTGACACCTTTTGAGAACACAACACATATTTGTACCTATTAAGAAAAATCGTGATGTGAGGAGTCCAACTATCACACTTGCATTAAGGTGAACCATCACTCGCACAAGACATAAGCCATTACGTAACCGCCTTCTTTTGTAACTGCTTTCTTGTAATGATGTATATATATTGTATGCCTATCAATCATCCGGGAACATCAAGGCTCCAACTAAAGATCATAAGCATGATTGCTTAGATGAAGACTAGGAACCACGAGGATAGGCCTCTTTACTCGAAAGTATGAAGGCGACAATAATTGAAGTCATATGGTGTCCACTTGTCGATCAATTTGGATTCGTGCAAACCCTTAAACTGATAAGGTCATTTACATCATATGCCATGTTCACAACTATAATGAGACATCACATAACGTCTTGCTAAAAAAATGACCATATAACCAACATGCATCAAATGATGTATATAATTGAGTCATTGCTTGATGTATTTCGTGTACACTAGGATAAAAAATGTCTTCGCGTTCCCCTCTTTTTAGGGAAATAAATTCATTACGTGTATAAATCTGTGAAGCAACCTTCTATTTGGTGAATGCCTTTATGTATATATTTCAAAGTAGCTTGACTCGATTGCATATGTTGAGTCTAATTTGAGTGCACTTGCATGGGTCTGTGCACTCAAGGACTTAGTGCTCCTTGACCTTGTGAAATCTCATGCTAGCTGCACAAGCTCGTCCTACCCTCCCCTGGCCATGTATCACATTGCAACATTATGTGCAACACTAAAATGATCTACACACAATCCAAACTCAACAATCATATGCAACTAGCCATTGCATCACAATGTGCCATGTGCCACCTTCCTAGCTCACACCATGTCAGAGCACTTATCAACAAATGATAACAAAAGTCCTATTGTTACACTTGCAAGAAGGTGAATAATCACTCATTAAGTATTGTTTTGTAACCCCCTCTTTTTTAATTGCTTAAATGTAATATTGTTTATATATATTGTACGTTTCTCAATCTTGAGGGGTAATGAAGGATTCAACCGGAGATCATAATCACGATTGTGAGCGTGCCCACAACATTTAAGATCAAACGGTCATTTATATGATTTCATGTTAGTTTAGGAAAATTAGTTAAGAAATGTCCTCCTCCTTTCGATCACAAGAATTTTTAGTCTTAACATTGGTTAAAATTTTACACCCAAGCAATTTACCATATTCTTTATCATTGAATAGGAGTTGCACTTTTATGTAAATATTCAACATTCAAATGTGTTTTGTTTTTTGCTATTGTCTTAGGTTTCAATTGCATGTTCTCAGTCTTGTAGTTTGATAGCTAAATTAGAGGGCTATCCTCCGATCTATCATCTTGCCCCCCATGGTTCAGATCAATGTGACTTGCCTCATTGGCACACTCAAACCATTGATAAACACAATTGGAGTTGCAATTGGCTCAATTAATAGTATGTGTGCGCATTTAAAATGATTTGGGTTACTTTGTGGTAGAATTTCCCTTATTGAACATTGCAAATCATTATCCCAAATAAGGAAGCTCCGCTACCATTTGTGTGGTGTGACAACTTTCGTATTCAAAATAATTACTCGACGAGGGTGCCTCACTAATGGAGGAAATGTGTTAACATTGTAAAATCCTATGAATCTAATGTTAAAGATATAAAATAGAACCCACTTAACAGATATTGACATTATCCCTTGTAACAAATAAAGTTGTCAGAATACATAATTTGGATCTAGTTAGCCATAACTTAAGATTTTTAATTCATAAGTGTACTACTTCACTTTACATCATATAATGTCATCCACAATTGATCAATATCACACAATAAGAGAGGTAATGAAGAAGAAAGAACTAGGGAAACAAATACATTTGTTGATGTTGTCAAGAGAAATCTTTGAAAAATTTTAATAAAACTGAAGGCACTGTACGTACCTAATTCACATGGTGCTAGAGTTAAAGTACCCCGTGATGATGACGAGGATCTCCAAAAACATGACGAGAAGTTATAAAGAGCTCAAAACTGTCCCCTATATCCCTCTCAACCCTTCAATACATGTTATGCCTCTTTTAGGCTCTTCTGGGCCCTTCCAGGCTTCTTTCTTTCCTTCCTTACACCTCCTTTCGCCATTCTAAGATGCAACTTCCACAACCGCTTTACGCCCCATTATGGCGGGTTTGTTAAAATGAGCAGCGGTTATGTAAACTGTTGCCTATAGGAATCAATGGTTCCATCAAGAGTGAGAGTTAAGTCAAACTCTCAGTTCTCATGTGTGAATTTTTATCTTTTCTTTGATCCATACACATTTTTTTTTCTTTCAATGCCCAATTCACTCCACCTACCCTTTAGTACTTGAGTTTACTCGCTAAGTGATTAAATATAAGCCTTAGATTAAGTTTTGATCTTGAGTGAGGATTGGAAAACACTTAGAGGTTGGATATTAGGAAAAGTTGTACACTCATTTGCTCCCCCCCCGAATTTTGAATCTTTTCTAGATAGCATTTTTGTTGTGCTATTTTCATTCAGAGAGAGAAACCAAGCTTCAAAGAACATTGCTTCTAGTACAAAGCACCGTGAGGATTGTGGATTATTATTGCTACCAAAGAGAGAATACAAGGGCCACCAAATCAGACTTTTGCCTTCCCTTGAGCTAGCCCTAGTTCAGTTACCTCTTTTTCCTCCCAATTGCATCAAGTTCCCTTCTTTCATACTGAACACATCAACCACAAACAAGCTTCAATGAGATCATATGGAGTAATTGGATGAGGGTACAAACATAAAGATCAAATAAGCCTCATCTCAAATATAGGAGAAAAGGTTGGATCCAAGAAAATTTGTTTTTTTAAATAGTTATATTAGATTTAAATTCCTTGTTTTAGTAGTAATTAGAAAATCAAGAAAAAGAGACAAAAAAAAATGGGATTAGAATATGTTTACTTTGTGTAATTTTCATGTTAATGGATTAAAGTTTCTAAACCATCTTGTTCTAGACTTTTCTCATCTCTGAGATCAGGATCTAGGTTTTAGAATAGAGAAGTAATTTGTTTGTTAGATCTAGATAAATTTAGTTTTGGAAAGTATAAGAAAATTCAAAAACAAGAACATAGTTTCACCTGTCTAGATTTTAGGATCACATTTATTCATAGATCAGAGGAGAATTCATTTGCAAAATAAATTAAAGTTGAATTTAGATCATGGATCTTTGTTTACATAACTTTCAATTTTCCTAATCAGCTCCTAAATCATAAAAATTCTAATCAAACAACGTATGAAGTTTTAGGTCTGAGAACACTAGCCTCTTCAAGGATACCGTCATTTCCATTTCCTTGCTTTGCAATACATTTAATTTTAGTAAAGACACCTTTCATTCGCTGCTGTAATTTGTTCCCTTCCATATGTTTGTTACAACTCATAAAAATAAGAAAAACACCAACAATGTTTGTTTAGATTTTCATTTAATTAGGTGAAGTAAATGAGTGAATTGGTTATTAAAACACTTGTGAAACAAACTGATTTTGACTTATAAAAATCCCATTTCCAGCGAGCACTTGACTTCTTGATATCACATGCAAACGTGTCTCAAACAATCTTCGTAAACTCTCAATAAAGAAAAAATGAACAATGATCTAGAACCTAATTTTGAACACATATACAAGACAACTTTTGAACCCAAACAAGCTCAAGAACATTCACACTCCATCTTGCAATGAGTACAATACAAAAATGCATCATCCCAAGTGCAAGGATCATCATATTTCAAACAAGGATGCTTTCTGATCTGCAAGACAATGAGAAATACTTTGGTTCAAACCACATCACAAGACATCCCCAATGCTCCAATTCTAGCTTAGCGTTGCCTTCAGAAAACCTCCCATTACAAGATCCATTTGTGTTTTTCTCTCGACCATAGAAAACACCACGCAACGATCATTTCCTCTCAGCTATAGATGACTCTAGACAATCGAGTATTCCCTGAAAGAGTTGGACACTTTCCTCACGTCCCCACTCCACTTGGACACCAAGACCTCTTAGACGACATCTTACCCGAGCTTAGATGTGAGGTGTTTCAGTCTTCACCTTCCCCTGCAAAAATCATACCACAATTAGTTTTTCTTGACGGTGAAGCCACATAAGACAGCAACCATATTCACCACCTGATTAGACGCTTATTACAACTATAGATTTGAGTTCTTTTGGCTCATTCATTATCCATTGCTCTTCTCCATATGACACTACCTGATCAACACTGACCTACCTCCAGTGATCATTTCACTCGAGTAAAACATCCCCAAGGATCCAATTCTAGCTCAATATTTCCTTAAGACAACCTCCCACTATAGGCTATATTTGTGCTTTGCACCTGACCATAGAAAACAGCACACAACGATCGTTTCCTCTCAACTGTGGATGACTCTGGACAATTAGGTATTCCCTGAAAGAGTTGGACACTTTCCTCACATCCCCACTCCACTTTCCTCACGTCCCCACTCCACTTGGACACCAAGACCTCTAGGACAACATCTTGTATGAGATTAGATGAGAGGTGTTCCGTTATTCTCCTTCCCCTGCACAAATCATACCACAATTATGTTTTCTTGATGGTGGGGCCACATAAGACAACAACCATATTCACCACCTTATCAGATGCTTATTACCAATATAGATTTGATTTCTCTTGGATAATTCATTATCCATTGCTCTTCTCCAGACGACCCTACTTGATCAACACCAACCACCTCCAACGATCGTTTCACCTGAGTAACACAACCCAACATCCCTCCATTCACTGACCAAGACATAGACCTAGGGCTCCATGTCATCATTATCCTTAATCGTACCATGTATCGTGATCAAGTTTGTAGGAGTATCACTACCCTCGATGAACATGTTTTTCTTTCTTGAGAGTATAGGTAGAGGTGCCTCATTTATGACTTATTTGCACCCCCATATTACCACTCTTGCAATTCTCATACCATATACAACCCTAGTCTAGGCCCATACTCATGAGGAATCAAATACACACGAAAGTACCCTATGCTTTTTGGTGTGTATAAATCTGGTGAAATTGACGTGAAGGAGTAGTTTATTCTCAGTTCCATACATACATTCCTGTTTCTATTATTCTACCTTCTCCCTCTCCCATCATTATGCGGGTGTTCATACACCCTTCAAATATGTCAGGTCATGACTTTGACAAGCTTATTCTAGGCCTCAAGGCTTACTATACTCGTATAAATGCTCAACAATCACCCTCTTTGTCTAGTTGGGCCAATAAATATTCCCAAAACTCACCTCTACCACGTGTCTCTTCGATCCAAATGTGAAATGCTTCTTCTAACGTAAAGATCGAAGAGATTGATCAACCGCCAACCTGTCAAAGATCTCTTATGGAACCTTCCAGTTCTAACAACATGAAATTCACTGAGGAAAGAGGGTTATATCCATGGGTTTTGACCAAGCCCAAAATTACCATGCAATTTTATTTTGTGATGTTTTACTTATGGCCTGATGACGATCTCTTAAAATGGTTTGATTGAAGAAATGATTAGATCAATACCCTATAGTAGTCACTAGATATGTTACAAGCCTACGCCAATAACCTCCTACAAGATAACGTTACTTCTACCCAACCAAGGCATGAAAACACATCTCAAAAGGGGAAGTAACAACTGAAAAATTTATTATAGGGTACCCCCCTTCTCCTACGTAGCCAAATACAAAATCTATTGTCCAACAAAGTCAACCTGGTCCATCAGGAAACCTTGTTTCTCTTTGGTAAAATGAATTCATGAATTAGAATATGTTTTACCTTCTCGACATGTGGAACAAATGGTCCAAGACACATTGCAAAACATGAACTAACTAAACCATGTCCAACACATGCAACAATGGCCACAACAAACTACTCCTCCTAACTACGTGATGCATACATACCTAAGAAACCTTGTCATGAGTGCTGACACGTTAGGTATGAGTGGATAATGGTCCTATGCTTTCCCCACAAACACACAAGATAACAACACCACTTCATACTCAGTTCCACTAAATGTAGTAAACCCCACACAATCCTATAGTCAACCTACCTTTGTGCCATAAGCTTATGCTCAACCAAAATCTTATTTCCAGCAACCATAGGCTTATGCTCGACTCTTACAAACTTTCCCTCACCTGATGCAAACCTTCCCATAATCTACACAACAATTTGTTGGTCCTTCTCTCACTGACCTAATGACACCCTACTTACATTTATACTCCAAATCTACCAACCTGACAATTTCTTCCCCACTTTCCAAATATCGAGTGTCCCTAACTATGCTGATGTTTTAAACCTTCGTTTCATTGGTTATTATCAAGAACTACAACTAGATACTGACACAGTAAGCATTCTTACCACTAATTATATTATGTTGAGAACCTATGCAGAATATCTAAAAAAACCTTTGGATTCTAACATCAACATGAAACTCCTTCCTCACCCTTTTCTCGAGTTACCAAAATAAGGGCAAGGATACCCCAATGCTCACATAAAGGCACACAACATCTCAATTTGTGAATTTCTATGTTGGGATAGAGTCGTCAAAAAGATCTTCCCTAATAATCTCAAAGGCATAACACTCGATTGGTATTACTGCTTACCTAAAGGTTCCATACATTCATTTAGGAAACTCATAGCTGAATTTGTTAAGGGTTTTGACATGAAAAAACTTGTAAAAATTGGTATTAGATACTTTTTTTCATATCAAACAAGAACCTAACGAGTCAACTACACATTTCATCATGATACGGTGAAAAGTGCTTTACTCCTCTGCCAATGCCCCAAACATGGATCAAAGGGAACTATGTGACCTCTTTTTCCACGCCGTCAACATGGAGACTAGGGAAGATGTACAAAATTTCCTTTTGATGATTATATTTGTAGATGAATCACCAAAGTTGTGGGAAATCTTAGAGATATGGGACTTGATCCCTAAGATAACCTCTAGATTCTAATAGAAGTTGGGGTATTCTCTAATTTGGATTGAGATAAGGGTTAGAGAGAAAAAAACAATATGTAAATCCTATCTAAGGCAATGCGCCGAATCTTTACTAAAAAGCATAGAGACGTATATATCGAAATAAATACTAGATTAGTTCAAAGAGCATTAAGCATGATCAACTATTTTGAAGATATTTCAAACCATCAAAGGTGGAGATGAAACTAAAATATAATAACGTGCACAATGAACAAATTTATGTAAAAATCTAAGGGCATGCAACACGATAGATATTTAAACATTCATCAAGAACTGAAATAAGAGAAAATAGGAAGAAAAAGGACAAACACAATATTGTGAACTTTAGTGCACAAAAACAAGAACTCTTATTTATAGAGAAAACAATACATAAGGCCATAATGGCACATATTACAACATTTCCTTACAACAGAGCCTTGCTAAGGCCAATGAACACAATAGATTAAACCTAAAATTATCTTCTCTAGAGATTCTGGAACTTATTTTTTCTTTCCCTTCTTCTACTAGCTCAAGAACCTTCTCTTATAGATCCCAGCAACTCTTGCTCCAACGTGCCTGTCAATCAATAATTCCCACCATCCACATTTGGTTTCTACCTACTTGATCCTTCAATCCTTGGAGTAAATCTCAACTACATGCTTTGGGACTTGAGATCACATTCAATCCACTGAACCTCGAGCCCTCTGCTTATTTAGTTGGTCATTTTCGATGGTGGTAGCTTCCCTGTATGACACATGGAGACCTTGTGTGGTTCTGGGGCTTCTCCTTTTTCTCTCTCCTTTTGAAATTGTACATCTGGGTGACATGCATGGAGGCCTACACGTTCCTCCTCTTTATCTTTGACTTTTCAGCCCACTTGGGCTGCTTTGTTATGCTTTAGTCCATGTGGTTGATTCTTAGTTGCTTCGAAGGCTCCCGATTCTTTGTGATTTCTCTAAAATGTGCCAAAGGGACATGCATGGATACCCTCTGCACTCAGTTCCATACTTAGGAAAAAATTCAGTCTCGAAAAATATAAAAGAATACTGAAAGGAAAAAGGGGTTCGGGGTGAAAAAGGTAGCAGAAATGGAAGAGCCCCGAAACAATGTAGAATTAATTCTACAGTTATGGTGACTCACCAAGGGACTCTGTGCCAGTCATGGAAGAATCTGAGAATCCTTCCCTACCACAAAATTTCAAAATGTGGCTCAAAGAGATGCCACTTAGAGTTGCTTTAAAGCAGCTTGGTACCTGACCCCATTTGCATTTTTTGTCAAGTAAGTCCTTCATTGTAGAGCCTGAAAGGCTCTATCCAGCTCAATTATCTCCTTATGAGAGAATGTGTGGAGATCTTACACCATTGCGTGTAGACGAGAACTACAATTTTACAATTGGGGTCAAAATGGCCTCCACCTTAGTGACACTAGAGTCATATTTTAAAGACTAAAATATAGTCTTATCTTGTTGTTTGGCCATTAGTATTTGCTGGATTTGGTCCTCTGATAGGATAGTGGAGTCATTAGGAAAGGGAGAGGGAAATCCCAGTTGGAATAGTTCTTCTATGCGCTGCTTCCTCTCTTTTATCCCTAGTTGGAGCTGGGTCAGGAGATTCTGGCACTTGATAGCTACCTTGTTACAACTCAGAATCTCACTGATCTTGGTTGTGACCATCCGCCTGTCTGTAATACCAGCCCCTTATAGGGTGGAGTCTAAAGATTCGTATAGTTTTGAACCAACATCTGTGATTTAGGGACCTTAACGGATATGACATTGCTGATGGTAGAGGACTGAGGATTCCACATTTAACACATATGATTTGTGCATAAGATATGAATCTAAGTGCAGGGCCCTAGGTCTATTGCCTTGGTGGCAATTATTTTGCAACACGAGGTGTATAATCCCTACACCAACAATTGCCCCTTTCTGGGGTTGTTGAGCCAGCTTCCATGGGTCAAATCCTTGACCGCGTCCTCTGCAGTCTTGCACTTTGTTTACAAGCTACCCTTTCTCTTATTCTAAAGTACACAACTTCACTTGAAGTGTGGTAACCTCTGCTTTCTTGGAATTGACCTCTTGCTGAAGGAGACTTCTTCTCCTAATCAAGTGAACTGGCCACAAGTTTTTGATGTTGCTAGCTTAGCTTCTAACGTTTTGGTCCTCACTTGAGAAGCTGTAAGAGATTCTTGTGACACTTCCTCTTTTAACTCCTTACAAAGTTGTTCTATTTCTTTTCCTTTGCCTTTGATTTTGGAATTGAGGCGGGCCAAAATATTTTACATCTGTAGGAGGCTAGCCTCCATTTTCTTTAGTTTGCTGTTGAGCTTGAGATAGTTTGTGGTGACCACGAAAAACTGTTTCACTCATCAATTCAACCTTATCCTGAGGTCGGAACTGGGTCAAGTCCATAGCAACAACACTATGATGGAATAATCATCCAGCTGCATTTTTCCTACGGTGGGATTTTAGACATTGGGGACCATCTGGATGATGGTCAGGAGCTCTACTGATGGTCATACAATGACCGCATCTTCCTCGTTGCTCCCGCTTGCCATTTCCTTCTTCTTCTACTTCTCCCTCCTTTTATCTCAGGCTACTTTGGCCATCTCTACTTGATTAAAAACTCTAGAGGGTGAAGGGACTATCCCGCCTGTAAATGGGAATCCTGGTGACAGGCTGTAGGGGATTGTAACTGGTTGTGGGGGCTGAGAAGTCATGAGAGATGAAAGAAGGGCCTGTTCAAAACTTGAGGGAGAGAATGTGGGAATGGTGGTGGGTGGCAGAGGTAAGAAAGGGGATCAATGGGGAGGAAGATTCTGGGTTGGGGTGACCAAATGGGAGTGCCCCCAGCTGAGGAAATGAAAGGTGAAGAAGAAAGAGATGGATGAATGAGAGGAGGTGAAGGGGCGGAGGAAGAAGAGACCTCGAATGTAACTTCAACTTTTTCTTCGGAGGGCTCTGGGGCTTGGTGCCTTCACTGTTATTGGAGGATGAGACATGGTTATCGGTGAAGATAGGCTGATGGTTGTGCTATTGTCTCCAAATCTTGAAGGGCCTAGTACTGTCTGAACCATGGGTGTATAGCCTGAGGGATCCTTGCTGAGGAATGGAGGGAGGGGGTCTATGGTGGTGTTTTTTGTTCAGAGGGGCCGAGGGACTCTGTTGTATGCCATGTGAGCTACTCTTTGGATATCTCCACTACCTCCTCACTGTCCAAATCAGAACCCATGCTCAACATCCCAGAATTCTTCCCACTACTCATCGGTGGGCACAACCTCAAAATTGAGGGTAGTTTTTCCTGATTTCCTACCTATATTTCCAATAGGCTTCTATCTTCTCCGCGCTCCAGTCCTTGTTACACAGGGCCACCCTTAAGCCCTTGGTCATTGTTATGGTGGGGTCATACTTGTACAAGGACTGGATGAAATGACTCCCATAGTGGAATCAGGATGTCACTCAACTCGACATAAATATTAGGAGCTTCTGCCTGGGGAGACCTCTCCTGTCTTCAAAAAATTCTATGCTCGTGCTGACAGGAGTTGAGACCCTATTTTGGGACAGGGTGGTGGCCATCCACCCATCTGGATCATACCTCCATGTATCTTGGATCAAGGTGAAGCTATAGGAAAACTTCTACATGAGGATATGCTCCACCTTGCGTTTAATTATAGTAATTCCTCCCCTACTCAAGGGGAGGTCAAAAAATGCCTTATTTTTATGGCTGGAGCCATATTCTATGTCGAGGAGCACCAACTACCTAGTTATCTCAAACCTACCACCCATGGTATGAGGATCCTTGGGAGCATGAAGGAATCCTCTCATAAATCCATGCAACCAGATCATTGAATGTGTTCCCCAAAGAAATAGTCATAGGGATGCAGGGGGTCTGAAAGGATGGTCCAGACTAAATCATTCATTCTATTACTGACCCCTTTTGGGTCAAATTCATGTAGAAGAGGTGTGACAAAATAGTTGGCAAATTCATATGCGTCTGAGGAGCAGGACAACACATGAGTCCATGTGGATACCAAGATGACCTTTTGAGGGTCCACCTCCATGTCCCACAACTTCAGGGTCATAAATTGGCTAAGGAACTAGGTGTTCTGGTATAAAATGAGGTGGAACAAATAGGAAGAGTACTGAAGGTGGAGTTAACAGAGAACAGGGCCTAATTGATTCACTTGCAAATAGAGCTTGTTAGGGCCTTAGAGAAGTCAAACCGATATGTCTGGTCTTTCTTCACTGATCTCATCCTGAAAAGGGCCAACTTGCCAGTCATGGACATTTCTATCCGAGTCTTGGCTAAAAAATGAATGCCAACATGGAGTAGGCATCCTGAGAATCTACCATGAACACTTTTAGTGGGATTGGGAATCCCGGTGTTCCAGAACTGGTTGAATCTAATTTTCACAACTCCTTGTTGATGAATGAGGCTTTATTCTAGCATTGAGCCTAGACACCTTGGAGTTTGGCCATGTCATAGAAACTGGCCAATTTTTCATAGGGCAGGGCCAACATATCCCTGATGGACCATGGTGTAATCACCACCTGCATGTTTTTTCCCTTGATGGTATTGGAATCAGGGTCAAAACAACATGCACACATTTGCACGAGCTCTGGATATGGGTGCACGAGAGGCACCATGTATTGGGCGAGTGTGGAGGTCCAAATTCTAGAGCCAAAAGACTCAGAATCCCCCAAATTTAGGAGTCTGGTATGGACAGCCTCTCTCAGAGCCTTTGGTTTCTTGTTGAGGATGGGATTGAAGACCCCATCTGTGAAATTATGTGACCACGTAAGTGTCACTGAATTGTGTTCCTTTGTTTGGGAATCTTAACCTTGGGTTGAGAGAGTGATGTGGCATAAGGTGTCCTGCATAATATTTTGGCTGAGGTAGGGAACCAGAAGCTGTCATGGCTACTCTAAAATTGGGAAAAGCTTTGGTTCTTCAAACTGGGGATTCAGGAACTTGGGGAAAAATACTCTTAGCGCTCAGAATGAAGCTTAGGTGACTTCAAAAATTGCCTCAAATAGCCTCCTTGACTCACGTGAAATAAAGGCTCTTGCGCATACATTGGGTCACATCATATAATTTTACTTCAAGTCAAATGACCCTTAGCACCGAATTTTTCATTTCCCAAGATATTTTTCATTAATGCTCCAATCCTTTTCATTAATTATTCCAAAAGATAGTTAGGATCATTTACTTCAGGGAAAATTAGGAAGGTACAATACCTTTCAAAATTTCAAAAAGGGTAGAAGGGTCTCTGCAAGAGACACATGTCCAAAGACACTTATTCAAAGGGGAGACACCTGCAAAACAAGGAAAAAGAAAAAAGAAGGGGACTATACATATGGTACAAAAATTTACAATATTAAAAAAGATTCAATGGAAAGGTTTAAGGTGGATCATGTTTACCAGAATCACCAGGGGCTCACCTTCCATAGTCTTGAGCTCAAAAGCATTGTGTTGTTTGCATGCAGTGATCTTGAATGGTATTGTCTAGAGAGGGTCAAATTTTCCATGATTTTCAGGCTTGGCGGCCCTCGCATCCCACTTTAAGACTAAAGTGTTGACTCAGTATTCAGGTTTTGAAGTCTTTTGATCAAACCAAGTCTTGACAACCTGCTGATGGCTGATCATGGATTCATGGGCTGCCTCCTATCGTTTTTCTTGAAGCTCTATTAGCTCCATGAGTCTTACTTGCATCACTCCATGTTCCTCAATCTCAATTTTCTTCAATAACTGTAAGGTCTGGGACCTCCATCAGTGATGGGAATTATGACACTTTTACCATAGACCAATTCATATGGTGAGGCCTTCAAGATTTTTTTGGGCTGTGATTTGATCGAGCCCATAAGGTCATCTTGACATGCTCATGCCATGATCTCTTATGTTCATCCCCCATATTTTTTATGAGTCTGATTAGATTCTTGTTGGTTGACTCTACCAAACCTGTTACCCTATGGGTAGTAGTTGGAAGATGTCTTAAGATAGATTCCATACCTCATTGTGAAGTCAGACACTTTGGTGCCCAAAAAATCCTTGGCATTATCTGATATGATGGTGTGGGGGGATCCAAAGTGGGTGGTGATATCTCAGAGAAGTTCCAGGATCATATTCTATGTGGCTTATTTTAACGGAACTGCCTCCATCCATCAGGTGAAGTAATCAGTGGTGGTGAGAATCCACTTATGACCTATGCTTGAAACTGGATTAACCATTCGGATGAAATCCAAACCCCATTGTGTGAATGGTTCCTCAACTAAGATAGGGTTAAGTGGTAGTGCAGACATTTCTCCTGGAATCCCATGTAGAACTAGAAACTTTTTGCATTTACTTACCATCACATAGCAATTTGCAAACAAATTGGGCCAAAAGTATCCTTCCTGTAGGACCTTCATGGCTGTGGTTTTGGCCAAGAAGTGGCCTCCTGAGCTTCCATGATGTAACTCATGTAAGAATTTTTCAGCCTCCTCACTTTCTAGGCATCTAAGCAGGATTCCATCAAAGTTCCTTTTAAAAAGGAAATTATCAATTATGAAAAATTTAGATCCCTATTGTCTATAATATCTTCTCTTTTTAAGATGAAGGTGACTTGGATACTCACCCATCTGCATGAAATGCATCCTGTTCTGATACCCAGTTTTTTGGATTCATTCTCTTGAATACGGAGCACCACCTCAGATTCTTCATTTGTTGGGGCCATTGGATCTTGTGCAAGATATTGGCACATAACCTCTTCCTCTTACCAGATTTCATGGGATTTATCTCAATGTCATATTCTAAGATCTTAGTGATCTAATTAGCCCTTTTTCAGTTATCTCACCTTCTGTGATGTATTCTTTGACACTGGAGTGTGCCACCATAACCATGATCTTGCTATTGGTAATGAGGTGTCTGAATTTCTTCATACCTTTGACAATGGTGTAAGCCTATCTTTCCAAAAAGTTGTACCTTGTCTCATAATCATGGAGAGTTTTGAAAAGAAAGCAACTGGATGCTCCTCTCCTTGTGACTCTCCTTTTCTATGTCAGCACGGATGCTACAATGTGCTCACTCCCATATACGTACATAATGAAATATTTGGAGAAGTCTAGGTTGCATAGCACTGGAGTAGATGCAATTGATTTTTTGATCTCCTTGAAGGCTTGACGACCTTCAGTGGTCCATTTGAAGTTTAGATTATTTTTTAGCATTAGTGTGATCACGGTGGATCATTCCAGCAAAATCTTGAAATGAATCTGCTGACGAAGTTAATCTTTCCTAGGAAAGATTGTACTGCCTTCTTGTTAATAGGTAGAGACAATTCCAAAATTTCCCCAACTCTTTCTGGATCAATTGAGATCCCATATTTTGAGACAATGTGTCCCAGGAGTTTTCCTTGTGGTACTCCAAAAAACACACTTCTTCAGATTCAAGAGAGATTCTGAATTCTTGACACTTCTTAAATACAACTTCTAGGGCATCGAAATGATCTTCCACCATTTTGGTAAACACTGTGAGGTCATCCAAGTATATTAGGATTACCTTGTTAATCAGCTCTCCAAATGCGACATCCATGGCTCTTTGAAAATTTGACCCAAGCATTGGTGAGTGAACAACATCTTCGCATATGCAAAGGTTCCCCACTTTGTTTTAAAGGTGGTTTTATGTTGGTCTTCCTCCACAAGCCATATTTGGTTGTAGCCTGAAAAACCATCAAGCAAAGAAAATATTTCTGAACTTGCTATTGTTTGTAGTATTTGTTCCATGGAAGGTAAGGGGTAGTGATCCTTAAGGGACACTTTATTCAGATCTCTGAAATCCACACAGAGTCAGATTTCACCATTTTTCTTCCTTACCAGTACCAAATTGGACACCCATGTGGAATGCTTGATTGGGAAGATTATTTTAGCCTCTAGGAGCTTCCTGAGCTCTTTGGCCATGAGAGACTCTATCTTCAGATTCACAGGTCTCTACTTCTGATGCACAAGTTTTGTCCCCTCTTTTAGATCAATAGTATGTTGGATGATGTCCTTGTTATAACCATGTAGGTCTTCATAGGTCCAGGCTATTACCTTATCATACTTATGGCATAGAGCCACAAGTCTTTCTCTTTCTTTCTGAGTGACTAATTTCCTGACCTTTAACTTCTTCCCATTGGCTACTTCTAGCTTCGGCATAGTCTTCCTTGACTTGCCTGCAAACTTCCTTCCTATCTATATTAAGCATCATCGGAGTTGAAAATATTTTCCAACATTATCATTCCTTTTGGAAGCTTGTTTGTTTTGAGTTGGATGACTTGATCTCTGTATGCTTCTTCAATTTTGGGTTGGAGTTGGTTTGCAAACTCTTCAGATTGCTGTAAGAAGAGCAATATTTTTTGATCGCTTTCGAAGACTTTCCAATGATCCACATTATCAGGTATGGATGGGTAGGATGATAAATTTCACCAGCATCTTTGTTTGTCATCAGATCCTGGGTTGGGTCGAATTGGGATCCGATCTGGGCCATTCTATCTGCTTCTATGTTTTGGTCCCAAGGGATAACCTTAATGTTAAAGGCCTCAAAGTCTTCAATAAGATCCCATACCCTGTGACGATAGGACCTCATCCTTGGATTTTTTTACTACAACAGTGCTTCTAACTTGTGTCACTACTAACTCAGAGTCCCCAAAGACTCTCAGTTGTTGTACGCCCTCTTTGCGACACCCATGTCAAACCATGCACTAAAGCCTCATACTCTACTTCATTGCTGGTGCAAGTGAAGTGGAAGCGAAATTCCTGGAGTATCTTCCTTCTGCTTGGTGAAGATAGGCATATTCTGGCTCTCGAGACATTCTCTACTTCTGGCTCCATCGAAATGTAGAGTCCACATTTGGGAATCCCTCATGTGGGATTATTTTCATTTTTACTATCCTCCCTCATAATATTTGGGATGTTGGGATTCTTCATCAAAGATCACATAAGTACCTAACCTAGTGGAATCAAAATTTCTAAAGGGGTCTCTAGGTGACAAGTCAACCAAATAATTTCCACTTTGATGGTCTCCATCATCTATATATGACTCTTCTTCTTGGGTGATCATGGCATGTGAGGCCTCAAAACCTGAGGCTACTTGATCCGTAATATGTTCCTTGGTGAGGGGTTCTTGATAATACTATTCATTTTTTATCCATACTTAGTCTGACAAAATCAGATGAGACCAATTAAGGGACATGTAGCCTCCAATTTTAGCCATCGTGAAAATCATGGGATAGACATAGTCTGAAGACTGGCGGAACATCAATTACCACTATATCTTGTAGAAAAATTATATTCGGGAAGGAATAGAGCTGTAATGGGAGACCTCTAATAACACCAATGGTTTGAACTGATTTCCCATCTAGCTCCATGAATCCTCTCTTTAAGGGCTCATATTTAACTCCCAAGGCATCTGTAACTACTTTGGGCATAACCGTAGTGCTTACGCCAGAGTCTATCATGGATTGATGTAACAATTTCTTACCAATTATCAGAGTCATGAAGAATTGTTGGGGTCTTGGTTTACTTACCCCTTGTTTCTAGTTCATCAGCACTGACTTTGTTTGAGCCTAAGTTGTTTTGAGTCGCTCTTTCCCCTTCCTGGTCATAGTCGGGCTGCCACTGTATTTCAATGCTTCTTGAAGCAATTCCTTTTGTTCTGGAATGCCCAATGTATCCTCAACACCTTTTTAAGTTTTTCGACTACATTCATGGGCCCGAAAGGTTGCACTTTGGAAACTTGTTGGTATTTCACCCTCTAAGTCGCTAGATGGAAGCTCCCTTAATTCTGAGTGGTTACCGGGGTTTCTTGTCTAGCTAGGGGTGGAGGGACGGTGAACGTCAGAGGTTCTTTCCTTGCTCCATCCATTGTTGTAGGAGCAGGGATCGTAGCTTCCATCATTTGCCTCTTGGAGTGAGTGTTGTAGTTTGAATGTATTGGATTCTTAGAAGTGGATGCTTCGTTTGTGAATATAAATTCTTCTCCTTCGATCTAATAGAAAAGTGCATGTTCAAGTGAAATCTATACCTTTTGTTCTAGGGACATCCCTTGTATTTGCACAACAAAGGCCACATTTTGAATTCTCGGGAGTGGTAAGGTCTGAAAGCATTAGCCTCATGGCCTTCTCACGCTCTTTGTTCTGATACCTTTTGCTGTAGATTCCCCTGGGGAAATATTTTGGCATACGAGGGGTATTGCAAGGGAAGCACCAAGCATTGGGATCTTCAACCAAAATATTCTTTCTTGGAATCATCTCTCTCCCACTATTGGGTGGGAGCATCTGGAGTGGTGTCGGTACTGGGCAAATTTGGTTAGATGGCTGTGTCAGTAGCAGTCTCTGGGGATTTTGATATTGTGGAGGATAAGCAGGTCTTCCCCCTTAATAGCTTTGCTAATTTTGTCTTGGGTACGTGCTTTGATTCTTCTTAAGATTAACTATCTTGTTAGAGAAGTTCCTAAGGATGTTTTTTACTTCCTCCATCTCTGAAGAAGAAGACGATGATGTTACGGAAGGGCTGGTGGCTCCTTGAGAGGATGGGTAGCTATATATGGATGTAGGAGTTTGGGTAGAACTTGAGGTCTGCACAAATTATTCTCAGCGTGGATTGCAATATCGTATGCTTGTGGCAAAGAATCTCCTCCTAATGACTGAATCATAACGGAAATATCCAAATTTAGAGATTTTAGATAAAAGATAATAGCCATACCTACAGGCAGTTTAACTAGAGTTGGAATCCTTTTCCATGTCTTGTGGAATTTGGTATTGAAATTAGTCATGGGCTCTTGCGGAGATTTCTTGATATAGACAAGTTGTTGTAGAAGTGAAGATCTATCTCCCTTTTCATTGACTCTTGTAAAAAATACATTTCCTAATTGATCCCAAGTACCGATAGACTTAGGATTCAAAAAAATGTACCAGTCGAGAGATTTTCCCTTAAAGGAAGCAACTAGTAATCTTAAGGCAACATATTGCTTCGTGATATAATGTACTGTGCATATCTCTACAATGTATTAAAGATGTTCCTTTGGGGTCTTGAAGTCTTCACCATTGAATTTAGGTAGTGCCTTTCGCGCATTTTCTGTGATGGGATTATGTATGCACCCAAAATTGCACGTGCTACATTTTCAGAAAAACAGTTATAAAAGGTCCCCAATGATGATTCATATCCTTTCAGAAGGTGTTTGAGTTTCTAAACCCATTCACAGTACATATTTGTAGCCTAGACATCCTTACTTAGCCTTTTCACACTTTCTTCTAGCTTCCCACTTCATTGTATGCATTTTTTGACCTTCAGTGTCAAAACCGCTGCTCTGCCTAGGCGACGGTTTTGAAACCACCACCGAAGCTTGGGCAGTGGTTCCGTGTTTGTCACCCGGTTTAGGCAATGGTTTTGAAACCACCTCCCAGGCTTGGGTGGCGTTCTTGAGACCGCCACCTAGGCTTGGGTGGCGGTCTTGTGTGATTTTTTCAGAACTCTTCATGTGGGGTTTTAACACGCGATGCTTCACTTAACTTGACTTCTAGGGTGTGTTTGTAAACCAAATTGCCTAAAAATAGTCTTGATTACTTGGTACTCCTTCCCTCTTCTATTTTTAAATAGATTTAATTAGTTTGAACTGCCTCTTCACCCAATGATTTGGCACTCCAAGGATTACTTATGTATGAAGGCACATCCCAACCAATTCCTATATATTCCATGCTTGTATTCAAGCAAAAACGACCTCATAATTTTGTGTATCTTGCATAGTATTGCTGCCACAATCCTGCTGGAAATTACATAGTCAAGCTCTGTTCACTTGTGTTATCTCTCTTCCACCTACATTGCAACTAGAATGCCTTCAAGCTGCCATTGCTTAAGTGCCTTCTCCTGCTCCTGCCTTTGCATTCCCAATTCCTTGAACTCATATGGACACACATAGAAAGAAAGGATAAACTGAGGGGAAAAATTACTACAAATCTAGATTTACCTCTGTTCTATGAATTCCAGGTTGGATTTTTTGTTTGATTTCCTTCATTCCTGTATTTTATCATTGTTACATGACATTAAATAGATTAGAATTCAATTTCCTTTCATTTGCAAGTAATTAGTTTATTTCCAAGAGGGTTTAAATCATTAATAGTAGCTCCCAGTGATGGATCCTCTTCTTCCCATCCCTATGGACCTGAAGGAGAGAATATCTGTAAAAGGTTGTCTACACATCATAGATCATTTGAATAGTTATTGTTTTAATTTATTTTAGTTTCAATACACTCAACACGGGTGAATAACCACACCAGGTTATTTCTCTTGTTTAGTTCTAGTGTAGAAGTAGATTTGATTATTTAGAATAAAATGAAAAGTATTGGATCAGCCACGACCCTACATAGGAAGAACCAGAGAAAACATGGTTAAATCTTGCAAACAAGTCGTAGAAGGACTCAATGATGGAGTGGCGGGACCTGTGAAGGACCAAACAACCCTATGCATGAAGAAAGAAAAGAGATGGCTCTGTCGAGTGGATCCATGTCTTAAATCTATTTAACAGGTTATAGGCAGGCCTCAGAAATGGAACAATAGGGTCAGAGAAAGAGGAGCAATGTCAAAGAAGCCAGGAGCAAGAAAGAGGAAGAAATGAATAAAGATCCAAAGTCTTCGGGCTCAAAACGGTTCAGAACGAGTCCAAAAATCAGCTAAGTATGGAGGAGGAGAGTGGAGAGAGCCACGTGTCTCAAACGATGCTTCTCCAAGGTTGAAAATCCACTTGGTGGAAGGGGCAAAAAAATTCCAAAATGGGAGCCAAGGTAGAGACTCAAACTTGTGCCAGCCCTCCACGTAGTAAATGGTCAACAGAGGTCAAAAGGTAGACAGGGCGGGGGCCTCAAAAAAGGCTAAGTATAAAAGTGGTCACGGAAGAAGCCACGTGTCGACTCTGTGCATCTCCAAGAGTAAATCCAAAAATGGAGGCTCAAATAAGCACCAGTTTCACCACGTAGCCAAGGGTCCAAAAAGGTAAGAGGGGCCATTGAAAATTCTAAGAGCCTACGGAGGCTTCCAAGTGTCAACCCGATGCTTCTTCAGAGGCCAAATCTTAAGTGGTTTCTAAGTGAGCACAGAGCCTCCATGCGTCCCATTTAAAAAAAAGGGGACAGAGTCGGGTTGAATAGTCAATGTATTGTGATAGACCAGCGGAGGGTGCCAAGTGTCAACATGGTGTGAACTCAAGGGTTGAATGAAAGAGGGTTTTCAGACGAGTGCCAGACTGCCGCGTGTCCCCAGTCAAGAAATATGACCCCGCCGAGCAAAGGACTTAGCCAAAAAACATAGAAATTAAGCAGGTCAGTGGAGGAAGCCATGTGTCAGCCCCACGCCATTTCAAGAGAAAAATATAGAGCCACCCTTGAACAAGTGCCAACCCTCCACGTGTCCCATATTTAAAAGGGAGCCCATTTTTCAAACTGGTTTTCCCGCCCTTTTGTACGGATCCGATACAAACTTTGAAGGGGCATATCTTTCGACTCAGGGCTCAAAATATTGCAAATATGACACCGTTGGAAAGATCTCAGCCTCGTCTATGCCATGGAGATCTGAAACTTTAAGTTTGGGGAGGTTAGGTGGGAGAAAAATGGAGAAACATCTTCAGGGCCATCAATGCAGGATCTATTTTTGCCCCAACAACCAGATCGGATTTCGATCTGCTCCACCATTTCCTCCTCCTTCGAGGTGCCGAATAAGAAATTGATACAGTCAAGACAATTTGGGGGTAGATTTTACGGGAGGCATTAATAGCAGTGGTTGAGCTTGGAACTATTTTTCCCACTTCTCTCTCTTTCTCCCCTCTGTGTTGAATCTATAAAAGCAAGGTCAAGACTCATTGTAAAGGGTTGGACATTCTTTTGTTTTGCAGGCTCCCCTCTTCCCCTTGGCAAGTGAATTCATGGAGTTTCAGACCTCCCATATAGACTGTAAATGCAAATTTTCCTTGTTACTATTGTAATGCATCGTATCAAGCTGTGAGAGCAATAATACATGTTCTGTGGGTGATCTTCATCCCTTTCTATGTTAATTGTTGTCTTCTGATCCTTCATTACAACTTTGGTTATTTGTGCATGTTTTTGTGTTGCATTCTTCTGGTTTGTGTCTACCAGCAAAACAATTGTTCATCACTCCTTTGGTGTATCACCTTGTAGCTTAAGTTTTATTTTCTTTGCATCCCTTCTTTAACTCTGTCTCCTTGGAAAATTAGAGTAGGATTTAGGATAGATCCTCTGCAATTTCATGCATACACCTAAACAGAGGAGTAGGAACCAACCTTAATCTGGAGAGTTTTCCCATTTGCAAAGTCCCACACTTTGGGGAAAACTCAATGTTATGCGAATCACACCAAATGAATCTGCCTTAGAAAAGTAGATCTGATGACTCATTTGGGGGTGCTGTGATTTTGCATTAACAGTTTTGGCACACCCTGGTGGGACAAAGAAGTCTCCATTTTATTACAGTAAGATCGATGTGCACTTGCTGTGATTCTAGCTTTTAAGAAGCTTTTAAGAACTACACATCTGGTGACTCCAAAAGGGACAGAATCCACTAGTTTCAGTAGTCCAAGTTTCCCAAGTTCATGAGAAGGATACAAACAAGGTCAAGAACAAGAGAGGAGGGATAGTTTGTACACCTACACTTGTCTCCAGATAGAAGGAGAAGAGGAAGAAGAGCCCAGAGGTCTCTATCTCTGCCAAACAGAGCCTTATCAACACCTCCTCCTAGTAGGCCATTCTTTCAACCAAGAAGGGTGCTCAGGCCGATCAGGATGGCACAACCAAATCCTTATGTCAATTTCACTAGCAGTAGCCCACTCACTCTGAATGCACAAAATCCAGTCCCGGTGGCAGCATTGAAGAGCATCCCATATTTCACTGGGGAAAACCAGACTTCTCCTGGTGACCACGTTCAAGATATTGCAAATGTCTGTACAATCCATGAGATCACTGAGATGGACATTGCAGTCAAGTTTCTAGCCTCTTCACTCAAGGGTAAAGCTTCACAATGGTTCAGGAGCCTAGAAGCAGGCTCTATTCAATCTTGGGACCATCTGTGCACATCTCTTCACAACCAGTTTGGAGAAAAAGGAGATAACTTATCCTTGTTGGAGCAACTGACAACAATCAAGAGAGCTCTAAATGAGCAGTTGACAGATTTCAACCTCAGATTTCAATGGACCTGGGATAGGATTCCAGCAGTAGTAAAGCCCACTAATGAAGGTGCCTTCTTATACTTTCTTAGAGCTTTAAATTCTGATATTGCTTTAATGATTCAGTCAATGGGGGGCACAACCTTACCTGCAGCCTATAGCCTTTCCATAGGAGCTGAGAATCATTTAATTCAGGCTGGAAAACTTGCCTCCTAGGCCATCCATGCCTCTATACCCTGAATTAGGAAACCCAAGTACCAGCCAAACACCCACAATAGCTCCTATACCTACTCCCAAGAGTCAAAGTTCAGCTGAAGCCTCCACTTCATCATCTACCACCTCAAAGGAGGTTCAGGAAATTATGAAACAACTTCAAAACCTGGGGAATGAGTTAGTAACCATCAAAAGACAGTAGGCTCAGAGTTCTAGGCCATATCAGCCTCAAGCTCAGTATCAGGCTAGACCCCTGTATCAGCAAAATAGACCACAAGCCCAGGCTGTAACTCAGAGTCAACACCAAGGACAACCTCAAGCTACTAGACCTTTTAGGCCATATGATCCAAACACAACTTCAACATCAAGGGCATTGGTTCCAACACATAATAACATGGCACAAGAATATGATTGGTGTTTCCCATGCAGTCAGCCACATAATCAATCGATGTGCTTCAATGGTGCACTAAATTAGGATTTGATGGTGCAAACCATTGGTGTGTCACAAGAACCTAGCCAAGAAGAAAATCAGTAGCAAGGAGACCAGCAAGAGGGACCTCCAACTGAAACTATGCTTGTCAATTGGCAAGCTGAAGACTTATGTGGAATGAATCAGACTCCTTCTCAAAGTATAGCTACCAATACACGGTCCAAGAAGAGAAATATTGGAGAAGGACATTCACCAAACTCAGGAGATCCTCAATCCTCCATTTCTCCACAAGGTATTGGCATCCAAAATACAACTCCCAATATGCAGAGCCAATCCAAGCCACCTTCCAAATCTACTCAGGCACCGGTTGTAACAACCCATGTGCAAGAGAAAAATGTGCCAGGGAAGGGGTAACAGAAGGATAGCTCATTTAATATCATTGAGAAAATGAAGAGGAAAAGTGTGAACATTTCACTATGGGAGTCACTGGCCATTCCAGGGCAGAGGGATCTATTGTAGACTACCATGCAAAATTGGTCAAGCTCAAATCAACCCCCTAACCAACAAGAGAAAGTGCTGACCAATACAACTCAACCTGGGGGAAACCATCGAGAGCAACAAGGTAAGAACCTGAGACCTCCTCCATTCTATGTTTCATTAATCATTGGGGATAAATTGGTGCATAATTGCATGATTGATTCTGGGGCAAGTAGTTCTGTAATGCCCAAACAAATAGCTGATCAACTAGGTCTCCAGTATGAAGTCATCTCTAGAGGGGTAGTACAATTGGATGGGACAACAGTGACAACTATTGGAATCATCAAGGATCTGAGCCTCACTCTACATGCCTACCCCAATGTGACTGTATTGCAGAACATATCAGTCATAGACTTGCCACCACATTTTGCATTGTGTTTGTCCAGGGACTTCACTGCCAAAATTGGAGGCTATTTGTCTGCTGACTGGTCACATATGCTCTTTAGAACAAGGTATGGGGTGAAGGCCACAATCAGATCTGAGCCCATAGTAGATTATCACATTGAGTCTTATGTGCCTAGCCCAATCAATGCAAATTGTTTGGCTTTTGATCAGGAAGACCTCCTAAACACTTCTGAAGTAGACACCAAGGTGGGGTGTATCCTGGACCTAACTCTCGATGAATGGGTGGTCAAAAGACATGCTTTTGATCCCTATAAGGAGATGGAAGAATCTGAGCTAGGAGTCTACTGCCTGCATGAAGAGAATCATCCTCTTCCTGACATCATTAAGCCAGAATATAAGGATGACAATGAAGTATGGAAATTGTTCTTTGATGGCTCGAGAAGTAGGCAAGGAGCCAGAGGTGGAGCTATGATTGTGTCACCCCAAGGTATGAAGTATTACTCAGCCTTCCATTTCTAGTTTTCCTGCTCAAATAACACTGCAGAATATGAGGCTTTGGTTCATGGATTGCATTGGGCTAGAAGATGAGGAATCAAGAACCTACAAGTGTTTGGTGATAGTGAACTGGTTGCCAATCAAGTCAAAGGAAAAAATGCTGTCAAGAATGACCTGCTCAAAAGCTACAAGAATAGGGTATGGGATCTCATTGAGGATTTTGAAGCCTTCAACATTGTGTCCATACCCAGGAAGGAGAACGAAGCTGCTGATAGGCTTGCAAGCAGTTGGAGCAACATTTGATGTGGTTGACAGCATCAAGAGGGACAAAGGACAACCACATATCCATGTGATTGTAAGGCTAGTAGTGCCAGATAACAACACATGTTGGCAGGTGTTCGAGAATGATCAACAGATCATCAATTTTTTGCAAGAGGAAGCTGAGTTCTCAGCTAGGAATCAAAACAAATTAGAGCAGCAATATGGAGATCAAGTGGTGCAGCTGCATACAAACAAGCTTCCCAAAGGCTTAGTGACATTGGAGTCTATCTTCAATCCTAATGATTAGTTTCGAAAAGAGAAGGCTAATATACAGATCAAAGGAGAAGACTCAGAGTCAATTCTAGTTGGAGAAGGAAAAACACTTCAAATTGGCAAAGTGGCCACCGAGCAAGAAAGGTATGAATTCATGCAACTTTTCCAAGAGTTTCTAGATGTATTTTCTTGGAGCTATGAAGACCTAAGAGGGTTCAATCTGAAGCTAGCACAACACACAATTGAACTAGATCCAGCTGCTAAGCCCATCAGGCAAAAAGTAGAGACCAGTTAATCCACACATTGAACCCCTGATGAGGAAAGAGCTAAACAAGCTGATAGAGGCAAGTATCATATTTCCAATCAAACACTCAAGTTGGGTTGCAAACTTGGTCCCAGTCAGGAAGAAGAATGGAGAGATTAGGTTGTGTGTAGACTTTCAAGACTTGAACAGAGCTTCCCTCAAAGATCACTACCCACTCCCTTCAATGGAGAAGATCTTGCAAGTGGTGTCTGGGATAAGAGAGATTCTCTCTCCTAGATGGCTACTCAGGGTACAACCAGATCATGGTGAAAGAAGATGATCAGTTCAAAACAACTTTCACCACCAAATGGGGCACCTATGCCTATAGAAAGATGCCATTTGGATTGTCTAATGCCGGAGCCACTTTCCAAAGGGAAATGGATATGGAATTCAAAGGGCTGATCAACAAAATAGTACTGATCTATCTAGATGACATTACTGTGTTCTCCAAAAATGCAGCAGACCACCTTTTTCACCTAAGGCAGGTGTTTCAAAGGTGTAGGAGATTTGGGGTATCATTGAACCCTAAAAAATGCATATTCTTGGCCCATGAGGGTAGGCTTCTAGGCCATATTGTGTCAAAGGAAGGTTTGGCAATTGACCCAGAGAGAGTTGAAGCAATAAGAGCCTTGCCATTGCCAAGCCATAAGAAATCTCTTCAAAGCTTCTTAGGAAAAATCAATTTTGTCCGCAGGTTTGTACCAAACTTTGCTGCCCTTGTCAAGCCAATAACATTGATGTTGAAGAAGAGTTTGGAATTTAGGTGGATAGCTGAAGGAAAAGAAAGTTTTGAGGCCATCAAAGAAGCTATATCACAAGCCCCAACTCTCGTGAATCCATATTTTTCTAAGGATTTCATACTATATGCCTTTGGTGGCAGTGACACAATTTCTGCAATCCTAGTACAACAGAACAAAGGGGATACAGAGCAGCCAATTGCTTTCTTCAGCCAGGGTCTAGAAGATTATGAAGTGAGATACTCCTTCATCGAAAAGCAAGTCCTGGCAGTGATCAGAGGGTTAAAGAAGTTTAAACATCTAGTTTTGAACAATAAAATCCAACTGTTAGTCTCCCATGCAGGAGTTAAGGACTTCCTTCTCAGCAAGGATCTGAATGAAAAACATGCAGGATGGATCACTCGTGTCATGGAGTATGACATTGAGATCAAGGTCACTAAGCTGGTCCATGGGAAGGGATTGTGTGAACAACTAGCCTCAAGTCAACAAGATGAGGCAAATAGTGAAAAAGAAGTTGTTTTTGTTCTGCAGGATAGTCAAGAGGAAGAAAATGATGATGTACCCACTCCTTGTTGGACTCAAAGCATGGTGCACTTCCTTCAAACAGGCCATGTGTCCTCCAGAAATGGGAAAAACAAAAAGGAGACATTTCAGACTACAGGCCATCCCATATGTGCTTATTGATGGTGTCTTGTTCAAGAGGGACATCAATGGCATTCTGTTAAGATGCATTGGGACAGATCAGATTGAGAGAGTGTTACAAGAATTCCATGATGAAGTAGCTGGAGGCCATTTTTCTCCATGGGTGACAACACTCAAGATCATGAAGGTAGGTTATTATTGGCCTAGGGTGTTTAGTGACTGCTATGCATGGATCAAAAAGTGCAAAAATTGTGCATTCTTCAAAGGAAAAGAAAGGCTAGCAACACTTCCATTGCACCCAGTTTCAGTTGACCAGCCATTCATGCAATGGGGATTGGATTTCATCGGGGTCATCAATCCAAATTCGAGCCAAGGCCACAAGTGGATTCTGATAGGCAACAGACTATTTCACTAAGTGGACCGAGGCAGTGGCACTCAAAGAAGCTAATGAGTCTAGCATACTAGATTTCTATGAAGGGATAGTGACCAAATTTGGAGTGCCAGCCACCATTATATCAGATAATGCATTGGCATTCATAGGTTCCAAAATCACAGGATGGGCCATTAGGAATGGGATTTACTTGAGCACTTCATCAAATTATTACCCTCAGGGTAATGGCCAAGCAGAGTCCACAAACAAGAACCTGCTAAAGATTGTCAGAAGAACTCTGGATGAAAATAAGAGAACTTGGCACATGAAACTCAAATCAGCCTTATGGGCTGATAGGACAACACCCAAGAAGTCTACAGGTAGCTCTCCATTCAAACTTGTCTATGGGAAAGAGGCAGTGTTGCCTATATCACTTGAGTTGTCCGACATTGGAACTCATGAAGCAGCTGGAGATGTCTGAGTTTGAACCAATGGAGGCCAGGTATGCAGAGTTGATGGAGTTGGAAGAAACTAGAGAACATGCACTTCAAACAATGGAGAAGGACCAGGTCTTGATCAAGAGATGCTTTGACAAGAAGGCAAGAACAAGGGTCTTCCAGGAAGGTGACCTAGTTTTGAAATGGGATGCAGATCAGGAAAAACTAGGAAGGCATTCCAAGTTTGATGCCATTTGGAGTGGCCCTTACATGGTCACAAAATGTAAAAGTAGCAATGCTTTCCAATTGTCTACATTGGATGGTGAAGAGTTACAGATTCCAGTGAATGGAATCTATCTTAAACACTGCTACTAGAAGGAAGTTCCCACCTTGTACATATTAGTTTAGTTTCTCATTCCTCTAAGTGCTTGTGCACATTGTCTTGTTGTAGTTTAGGTTGCTTTTCTCCTAAGTGCTTTGCACACTCTGCATGTTCTACTTGGAGCATGTATGATTTCAAATTTTGTATATAGTTGTGGTGTTGTTTTGTTGCTCTTGCATAACCCATTCAGAAACAGATGAAGCCCCGGGTCAAAACAATTTTCTACTCTTAGAAACCATCATTTCGAGATTTCTTATGAAAATTGAGAGTGCAAGCAGTCAGGCTCGTGAATCAGAGGTCAGGCTCAGTATCAGACTGTCATCCTCGACTCCATGCCCAATGGATGTGACAAGGCAATTGGTCTTTTTATCTAGCAGGCAGATACCCCTGTGAGTCACCAAATTGTTATCCATATTTCACCCCCAGGAAAAGTATTGGATCAGCCATGACCCCTGCACAGGAAGAACCAGAGAAAACACAGTTAAATCTTGCAAATAGGTCATAGAAGGACTCAATGATGGAGTGGCAGGACCTGCGAAGGACCAAACGACCCTATGCATGAAGAAAGAAAAGAGACGGCTCTATCGAGTGGATCCATGTCTTAAATCTATTTAACAGGTTACAGGCAAGCCTTAGAAATGGAACAACAGGGTCAGAGAAAGAGGAGTGGTGTCAAAAAGCCAGGAGCAAGAAGAGAAAAAAGAAATGGTGAAGATCGAAGTCTTTGGGATCAAAACAGTTCAGAATGAGTCCAAAAATTAGCTAAGTATGGAGGAGGCAGCGGAGAGAGCCATGTGTCACTCAAATGACGCTTCTCCAAGGTTGAATCCAAAAGGGGAAACTCAAACTTGCACCAGCCCTCCACGTAGCAAATGGTCAACAGAGGTCAAAAGGCAGATAGGGTGGGCCTCAAAAAAAGGCTAAGTATAAAAGTGGTCGTGGAAGAAGCCACGTGTTGACTTTGACGCATCTCCAAGAGTAAATCCAAAAATGGAGGCTCAAATAAGCACCAGTTTGCCACGTAGTCAAGGTCTGAAAAGGTAAGAGGGGCCATTGAAAAGTCTAAGAGCCTGCAGAGGCTTCCAAGTGTCAACCCGTGCTTCTTCAGAGGCCAAATCTTAAGCGGGTTTCTAAGTAAGTGCAAAGCCTCCACGCATCCCATTTCAAAAAGGGACAGAGTCAGGTTGAATAGTCAATGTATTGTGACAGACCAGCAGAGGGTGCCAAGTGTCAACATGGCACGGAACTCAAGGGTCAAATAAAGAGAGGGTTTTCAGATGAGCGCCAGACTGCCGCGTGTCCTCGGTTAAGAAATATGACCCCACCGAGCGAAGGAATTAGCAAAAAACATAGAAATTAAGTAGGGCGATGAAGGAAGCCACGTGTCAGCCCCATGCCATTTCAAGAACAAAATATAGAGGCTGCCCTCGAGACAAGCACCAGCCCTCCACGTGTCCCATATTTAAAAGAGGGCCCATTTTTCAAACTGGTTTTCCCGCCCTTTTGTACGGATCCGATACAAACTTTGAAGGGGCATATCTTTCGACTCAGGGCTTGAAATATTACAAATCTGACACCGTTGGAAAGATCTCAGCCTCGTCTATGCCATGGAGATCTAAAACTTTAAGTTTGGGGAGGTTAGGTGGGAGAAAAATGGAGAAACGTCTTCAGGGCCATCAATACAGGATCTATTTTTGCCCCAACAACCAGATCAGATTTGATCTGACTCCTGCCATTTCCTCCCCCTTTGAGGCACCGAATAAGAAATTGATATAGTCAAGATAGATTTGGGGGCAGATTTTATGGGAGGCATTAATAGCAGTGGTTGAGCTTGGAACTATTTTTCCTCGCTTCTCTCTCTTTCTCCCCTCTGTGTTGAATCTATAAAAGTAGGGTCAAGACTCATTGTAAAGGGTTGGACATTATTTTGTTTTACAGGCTCCCCTCTTCCCCTTGGCAAGTGAATTCATGGAGTTTCAGACCTCCCATATAGACTGTAAATGTAAATTTTCCTTGTTACTATTGTAATGCATCGTATCAAGCTCCGTGAGAGTAATAATACATGTTCTGTGGGTGATCTTCATCCCTTTCTATGTTAATTGTTGTCTTCTGATCCTTCATTACAAGCTTTGGTTATTTGTGCATGTTTTTTGTGTTGCATTCTTTTGGTTTGTGTCTACCAGCAAAACAATTGTTCATCACTCCTTTGGTGTATCACCTTGTAGCTTAAGTTTTATTTGCTTTGCATCCCTTCTTTAACTCTGTCTCCTTGGCAAATTAGAGTAGGATTTAGGATAGATCCTCTGTAATTTCATGCATACACCTAAACAGAGGAGTAGGAACCAACCTTAATCTGGAGAGTTTTCCCATTTGCAAAGTCCCACACTTTGGGGAAAACTCAATGTTATGCAAATCACACCAAATGAATCTATTTTAGAAAATAAGATCTGACAAACTCATTTGGGGGTGCTGTGATTTTACATTAACAGGTATTTTATACTTTCTAAATATGTCTGGAAGAGAGTTTGGTGGGCCATTTGGCTCTGATAGATATTACACCACCGTTCAACCAAAACAGTCCCATTCTCTTTCGAGATGGGGTGACAATTACACAAACAACGTCAAAACCCTCCCCTAGTTACACTTCAAACCCCATTAGCTATGTAAGTATGGAGAAGGTTGATCAATCATTAAACATGCAATATGGTCAACCCCAATGCAAACCACTTTGTTATCATAAATGGAACATGTTCTTACCATAGAGTCTTGTCAAGACATCATATTACCATGTAATCAACAGAAGATGATACATTCACACGAATAAAAAATCCTCTTCATCAGATAGATGAGTCTTTGGATAAAATGAAGGCTATAGTCTCTGAGATTTCGAACACCTATCCTATGATTCTTACTTCTGAGGAAGACAAAAATTATAGCACTGAACAATTCATGACAGGGTATCATGAGCCTACTCAATCAAACTGTATGTCATAGGCACCTCAATAAGGGACTCAATCCTCTCCCAATGATCTTATTTCTAATTTAGTAGGGAGGATTAGATAACTAAAAATTTCCTAGACTTCACAACCAACACATGAGTAAGGGCATAACACATGGTATCCAGTTGACAACAAAGAATACATCCCTCCCAATGAAAAACCAACATAATATCTATACTAACATGGTTATCTAGTTTATTCAAATCCAAGTGATCTTCTCACGGGTGTTAGTCATACTAGGGATGGGTCCTCATCCTTCTCAAGCTTATCCTATGCAAGGGATAACCAGAAGTGCATTCTCGAATGCTGCCATAACAGGTAATGTGACGTTCCATGGTTTTATGCCCGCTAGTCCATATCCGAGTACTATCCCATCTTACATGCACATGTATTCAAAAACTCCACAGATGGACCTATATACCATTCTTGCTCCTTGCATGGCATATCATGAGACCTAATATGTTCCTAACAAAGCTTATAATGTAGCTTATCTAACTCCTCTTCCTCCACCTCCTCCTCAAGGATCTTCAATGGTGGAAACTTACATAATGGGTACATACACTGAGTACTTAAAGGAGCTTCTTGACTTCACCATATGTGGTGTCATGATTTCATGCCCATTACTAGATCTTCCAAAATTTAAGGGAGAAGGAGACCCAAACACTCATATCAAGGCCTACGCTACTGCTATAAGGGAATTGCTTCCTTGGGATGATGTATAGTGGTTAAGATATTTCTAAAGACTCTCGAAGGAATTGCATTGGATTTGTATTATCGTATTCTAGAAGCTTCTATACATTCCTTTAATCATCTTCTTTCTGATTCCATCAAAGTATTTGACATGAACAAGTTGTTCCATACAAGGATTAGGGAGTTCCTACATATTAGTTAGGAGCAAAAATGAATCTGCCACCCATTTCATCCAGAGATGGTGCCAAGTTCTCTATTCCTCTACAAGTGCACCTAACACGGACTAGATGGAAGTTTATGATCTTTTCCTTCACTCACTCAATCGAGAGACTAGGGAGGAAGTACAGAAGTTTCCTTTCCAGCAATTATGAGGAAGTATAGGAAGGTGTGCTTTGGATTAACCAATCCCGCTTTAGATAATGGGCGTAAGATCTATGGTCCCAATGGAAAAATTGGTATCCCTAAATCAAAATAATGTAAATTATCAAAACAATGTTGCCAACAAACCAATGACATAAGGGCATGAATCGCAATCATGGTGCTACCATGAATAGTGCTACTGATCAAGCAAAGAACGATGGTTTTCCAAACAATGACAACAATAAAAATAACAACTGGGGAAATCAAAGCAGCCCTAACACTGTGTCATCTATTAACACAGTTGATGTAAACCATCCCTCTCAAAAACAAAAATAAAAACCCAAGGCCCAAACCAGTATCAAAACTCTGGCCAAGGGGCAATGAATCATGGTTATAACAACCAATTTAAAAATTATAACTGAGGTTATAATCAACAACAACAAGACACTTATCAAAGGACAAGAGATTATGATACTAACCTATACTGTGGTTTCCATAAGTTTCAAGGTCACGATGATAGGAATTTCTGCGGTTGTAACAAGTTTTTGCAAAGACTTCCCAAAAACCAAGGGCAACTCTTTGTAAACATGTTCCTGGAAAACCTTGAAACAAACCCACAGCCTAGTCATACAGGACTTGTCACACCTCAAAATACGAACCCTAAATGTCTTGGGGATTCGCAAGTGAACCCTCAAAATATAAACAAGGGTATTCCTATAGGAAATAATGACCATGAAGCCTCAACTTCTGACAACTCTCAGGTTGCTCCTAACCTTGGTTCAAACGATAATACAAAAATCTTGGGGTTAGTCGAGCTAGAGGTCAAGCCAGAAATTAATGCAACAACTCAGATGAAGGAGTACATTTCATAACCCCTACCTGCTCTTTCCTTCCCGTAGGATGATGTTCCTACTATTGAAAAACCAGTAGGATCCTATGATTTAATATCGGATTTGAACAAGTCCTTTTCTCATATTTTCTTTCTAGATTTGCTGAAGAATTCACCTGCGCATCGATCTGCGTTGCTCAATGCACTAGGTCTTGGCCATCTAATCCATGTTATGCCACCTCCTAGTGCTCAAATAAATCATATTTACATTGACATACATCCTCTGGGATAAAACGTTAGGGATATTGGGTTTGTTTTTGATATAGACAAGATGCCATCTAACGCTGAAATTACCTGAAGAGGTGATCCTGGCTTATTTTTACAAGTCTAGGTTTATAACAATTGAATTAAGAGATCCATGATTGACAATGGGGCTGCTGTAAATGTAGTTCCCCTCTCTTTCTTATAGAAGTTGGGATATGGAGAGACAAATTTTTCCTCTACAAGAAACACGTTATGGGGATACGAAAGTCTTAAAGCGACCTTGATTGGATCCATAGTTCTTCCAGTAACGCTAGGTCCAAAAACCATCTTGATGTATTTTTACATTATCAATAGGGAAACACCTTATAACATGATCCTTGGGAGACCTTGGATTCATCGAATGAAGGCTATCCCTTCTACCCTATTCTAGGAGATTAGATTCCTCCATTTGGGGAAGGTCTTCATTGCTTAGGGGGATCCTAAGCCCTTCAATATACACTTAGAAAACCTCAAGAAGAAGAAAGGAGTCCATACAGAGTATGAAATTCTAGTGAATCAATTGAACAAACCACCTCCATCAAAAGATTTAGTCCCGATCACCCCAGGTGTGTCGAAGGCTGAAGTCATTGACCTAAAAACATTTGAGGTGGAAAAAACAAATAAGGGTAACTCTTAGAGAATGGCGATCCGATCTTCCTCCCGTTTGAACCACAAGGGATGGGTAGTCTTCTCGGTTTAGCTTCCATCCGATGACCTAGGTCTAGGTGTAAACATGATAGAATTAATAAAAAAAGAAGGAAAATTTGAGATTGAAACGATAACCATCAAAACCATCTCTGGGGGTTGTTCTATTCTAAACCCCGGTTTCAATCCATGTGCGTATGAAATTAAGCTTGCCATATCCATCGGGCCCAGTCTCATCATTCAAAAAGTGTCACAAGTAAAAAAAACTCTCTACATAGGAGACGAGACCGAGAAACATAGTCATGATCACTCACACATCATGTCTCAAGAACGTGACAAAGAGGTGCACAAACACCTCTTTCAAAAAAAATATTTTAATAATTGGACATACACACTTCTAAGAAAGGGTTATAAGTTTAAACCTAGAATGCTAGGCCCTTATCAAGAGAACAAATTTTTTGAGGATCATGGTTCTCTACTGTGTACTTTTAGGTGTGAAGAATTTGATATTAATCAACTTTCTTCACCTTAGACATCATGACATATAGTCTCACCTGCATTTCCATATGTATATTACTACATCCGCATTGCATTTTCATTTTCCAGTTCATTTGGTAAAATTTGTGATCAAGGGACTTATTATTATAGAAATTCCAATAAACTTCTGAACACATTGGAAAAACATTCAAATCATGTCTCTTCAAATCTTCACGGTCTCATCAATTGTTTCTGAATCATTTCATCAATCCAAGCAAGATAAAATAAGCTTTGACAGTAACCATACCAAGTCTTGCATACTTGGTTCTATTCATAGTTTCTTCTAGATTAGGTGTATTTGCCTATGGCCTGTTCTAGAAGCTTCATGGTGTCACATCTATCCCATATACTTCTATTTGGAAATAAGAACATTCTAGAAAATTTTCCTAGATAAATAAGCGAAATGCAAATCCACACAAAAAAAATATTTTACACATTTCTTTGCCCTACCAACCTTTGGTGTTTAGCTTGCATCTCTTACTAGTGATGTAGGGTTGTGAAAGGAGAGAAGTGACCTTACTCACCTATGCCTTGTCCATGGTGATGAGCCCATACTTCCTACTAGTAGTATGGGGCAAGGTGTAGGGGTCTCTTTGAAAAACTTGAAAATTAGAAACAGTTCATTCAAATGCTGTGAAATCATAAATCAAAACAAAGTGAGTTAGATGTAAAAAATACCAAAAGAGTTTAAAACCTCAAAACCAAATTTTGTCAACCAAGTGGCCATCTACAGATCTAAGTCTAGATAAACTAGAAAGCAATCCACATTTTAAACTGTGAAGAAAACTTAAGCAGAATGAGGTTGTAGTGTCTCAATTTGGTTTTTCCGAATCCTTGTCTTTCTCTTGTCATTACCATTCAAAAAATTTCTATAACTTGTGCCCCTTATGACTCTTGGTGTTAAGCCCTCACATCTTATTGGTTGCGTGGAATTAGGAGTGGGGAAATTTCATTCACTTATCATATCACTCTTTCGCCACGTTTTTCCAAAACAATACAAAGTATGAAAAGTTGCTTAGAGAAACTAAAGTTCACCATTACAATGTGATTGCATTATCATATATCAACATTACAAAAAAAAGAGACCATTCTGTTAGCATTCATGTTCACTGCATACATTCTAAAGGCGACATAGCATATTTGCAGAGCAATAATAATTTCTTCTCTCTGATTAATTCGAATAATAAAATTGAATTACAACTATATAGGAATATGTATTCCTATAAACAAGGAGTTATATTCTTTATTCTTGTAACCATTCCATTAACCTCCCATATTTTATCTCATAAATTCCTATTCAATGTAAGTTGTTTAAACTACATAAACATCTCACATAATATATATTTATTCTTTCACTTCTATATGTTCACACTAATAATTAAATATAGTTTTGATAACATTCCCACACTTAGTGTGAGCATGGGGAAACACATCTGAAGAACTGAAAAAAAATTTGTATACCTCTGCATACTATTGGCTTGGATCTTACTGCACATGACCAATCTACTTCACCATAGTGAACCGCATACCAGATGATCACACTTCCACCAATTCACCTACATACATGAACTCAACAGTCCTGATTTCACTTCCAGTGAATGCTAGATTTCACTGGCCGATCGATGTTAGAAGTACAATGGTTGAAGGATCTTTGTAGTCAAAGGATCACTCCAGTTCAACTACCCTCCTATAAAAATGTTATCATATTACAAAATGCACATTCTCTATGTTTGAATCAAAACAAGGGAAGGAAACCACACACCATTTTATTTTGCACACCACTCAAAGAAAACAATTGAAATAATATAGAAATATTCCACTAGTGCTATAATGACCCCATCATTGGTGACTGACGAGAGGCACTGATCATCCTCAATCCTTTGTTGCCTCCGACATGCAGGTGCGAAGCTTATAACTCATCCGGATTTGATCATGGATCTCAATTACATCTCAGACGTCGGATTCCACCAAAAATGTGTCCGTGAGACAATTTTTTTTTGTTTTTCATATTTTTAGAATGGCTCAACTCTTTTGAGAACTTAACTATTTGATTCTTTTGACAAGATGACTCAACACACAAAACAACTCATAATGAGACTCTTGATATTAAGAACACGATAACATAAATTAAAATTGACTCAAGATTTCATTTGCAACACTTAACACATGGAACTTTTACTAATAAAGTGAAATGTTTATAAGACATAGACTACATGTTTAAACATTACAAATTTTAAAAGGATTATAACCAGACTAGACATATATATTGTGACACTCTAAACCAAAGACTAAACAAAACAATAACAATGTTTTAAACACATTCAGTAAAAATGGGGACTCAAACGTGACACTATTTGACAATTACAAATGTTTTCATAACAAAATGACTTACACACATATAAGGTTGATAAAATGGTCTATTACTAAAATGAGCAACTAATTTTTTTAAAAAATAAGACTCACATGACTAACTCGAGTCTATTTAGTTGTTTTAAGGCTAAATTGATGGCGGAATGCATGGGCGATCTTGTGCAGCTCCAAGGATTTCTTGATCGCCAAATGAAGGAAGCTAGTAGTCGTGTCAAGGTAGTAAATTTGAAGTAGTTTAATATGTGACTCAATTAAATCTCACAAAGGAGAGATATTCATAATTCTACGTACTGAGCAACAACAATTCTACCAACATTTTCCAAGAAAACAATAATAGATGTGTCTCACGGTGAACTCATGTTTGTAATAATGTAGTGATAAGCTAAAGATGGAATTATTAAAGATTGAGGTCAGATGAATCCAGAACAAAAATTATAGATGCAAGGTGTCTTTCACATACATTGATAGACATCCCAGTTAGAGACCGTGAAATCTAAACACCAACTCGATCCAAATCGTGAGAGAATATTTGAGATTGCTTAGGTCGATGATCTACAATAGAGGAGTCTATGAGATTTGAATTACTCTGAGCACTGAGGAGAATCTACATTCAGATCTCACACTTTGATTTGTGAGCCAAAAAATTGAAGTTGATTTGAGAATTCCATCCACCAAGAATACGACTCAAACTTCCAGGGTGACCTATGTGCACGCGGGTGAATCAAACTAGTGCATGAATTATTATTTTTTGATTTCCTTACAAATTGATCTTGAGACAAGTATAAAAAAATATATTCATGAGACCTCAATAATCATATTTCATAAAAACAATAAACTAGCGAACATCAGACCGGGAACCCACATCACTGAATTTCCCCTCAGGAATTAAAATCTCTATTCATCTTACATTTTGCCAAGGAATTAAGTCGCTCTGATACTAGATGAAGGTGACAAAACAAATTTGCAGAGTAATAATAAGTTTTTCTCTCTGATTAATTCGAATAATAAACTTTAGTTACAATTATATAGGAATATGTATTCCTATAAACAAGGAGTTATAGTTTTGATTCTTGTAACCATTCCAACAACCTCCCATATTTTATATCATAAATTCCTATTCTACGTAAGTTGTTTAAAATACATAAACAACTCACATAATATATATTTATTCTTGCACTTCTATATGTTCACACTAATAATTAAATGTAGTTTTCCTAACATATTCTAAAAAGCATAAAAAATCAGAAATTCTAAACATCTAAGAGTACACATGTGAATCAAATCATAAATGGAAGTCAACTCTATGCAAGGAATAACCGAGCCAAAAAGAGATATCTGTACATATCATGGTGTGTCATAGTTTTGTACAAAGCCATTACACACTAGGTGCGGTCAAAATGCTCGCAATGAGCACGAAACACCAAAACATCATATATGCCTCGAAAAATGGAGACTAAGCAATAAAGGCACTCTGCCTATCTGCCTCTTTGAGGCTCCTTATGACCATTCTAGTTACGAATTTCTTAGGAGTTCTTCTCAAAAGCATTCAAACAACAAAGGGCCAAGCCTAATGCAAATTACCATTCTTAAATCCATTCCAATTCAAACATACTCACAAATGAAATGGTCACTGTGGGCCCAAAGCTTTACAAAAAAAAATCACCACATCAATACATGCGAATGAATTGGAAAATGAGTTTGTTTTGATATATATATATATATATATATATAGGTATATATATATATATATATATATATGCTTTGTTTTAAACCTTGTTTCAAATGTATGTGTCCAAGGATGGAGCATTGGTGCAGGTATATTCATATCCCTGCACAAATGGTAAGTCCTCTTGTCATTTTGATGTAGTTTTTATTTTTTGATATCGTATCTATCTGCACTTGATTCTTCTTTTAATTTTTCAGGTAGCGAGAGTTTGGACGATGACATTTTGGCACAACGGGCATGCCAGGTATAGTTTCTAACTCCCCATTTTGGGAATGCCATACTTAGAATCTATGTTTTATGTCCTCTTCATGGCTAAGACGATTCTATGAGGGGGCAATATGTATGCACCCAAAATTGCCCATGCTACATTGTCAGAAAAATAGTTACAAAAGTACCCCAATGATGATTCATATCCTTTCAGAAGGTGTTTGAGTTCCTAAACCCATTTACAGTACATATTTGTATCCTAGACATCCTTACTTAGCCTTTGCACACTTTCTTCTAGCTTCCCACTTCATTATATCCATGTTTTTACCTTCAGTGTCAAAACCACCACCCTGCCTAGACGACGGTTTTGAAACCGCCACCTAGGATTGGGCGGCGGTTCCGTGTTTATCACCCATGTTGGGTGGAGGTTTTGACCTCCTCTAAGGCTTTGGTGGAGGTCTGAGACCACCTCCTAGGCATGGGTGACGGTCCTGTGCGATATTTCCAAAACTCTTCATGCGTGGTTTTAACAGGTGACGCTTCACTTAAATTGACTTCTAGGGCGCGTTTGTGAACCAAATTTCCTAAAAGTAGTCTTGATTTATTGGTACTCCTTCTCTCTTCTATTTTTAAATAGATTTAATTAGTTTAAACTGCATCTTCACCTAATGATTTAGAACTCCAATGCTGCCCTGTGCATGAAGGAACATCCCAACCAATTCCTATATATTCCATGCTTGTAGTCAAGAAAAAAGGGCCTGAGAATTTTGTGTATCTTACATAGTATTGCTACCACAATCCTCCTGGAAATTGCATAGCCAAGCTCTGTTCAATTGTGCTATCTCTCTTCCACCTGCATTGTAACTAGACTACCCTCAAGCTGTCATTTCTTAAGCACCTTCTCTTGCTGCTACCTTTGCATTCCCAATTCCTTGGACTCATATGGACACACAGAGAAAGAAAGGCTAAACTAAGGGGAGAAGTTACTACATAGTCTAGATTTACCTCTGTTATATGAATTCCAAGTTGGATTTGTTGTTTGATTTCCTTCATTCCTGTAATTTATCATTGTTACATCAAATCAAATAGAGTAGAAATCAATTTCCTTTCATTTGCAAGTAAATAGTTGATTTCCAAGAGGGTTTAAATCATTAATAATAGCTCATGGTGACGGATCCTATTCTTCCCATCCCTGTGGATCTAAAGGAGAGAATATATGTAGGAGGTTTTCTACACATCATAGATCATTTAGAAAAGTTCTTGTTTTAAGTTAGTTTAGTTTCAACACACTAAACATAGGTGAATAACCACACCGGGTTATTTCTCTTGTTTAGTTTTAGTGTAGAAGTAGATTTGATTATTTAGAATAAAAGCAAATTGTTGTTTGTGATTGTTATATTTCAGTTTTTTGATTTGTTTAGATTAGTTTTCTTTCAGCAGTAACATATATTTTTAGTTTCAACTTAGTTAATTTGAACACTTCAAACTAGATCAACACTTAAATCCAAGTTAGGAAAACAAACCATAGGGAATTTACGCTACCCGTTCAGAGCCTCCAAATGTCCCCCTTGTCAACTCAACTACCAGGAGATCAGAATACCATATCTTAGTCACTGATCCTCCTATAGTTATCCATCCACACATTCAACATTGACTACTCTGACATGACCTCAGGTGGTCGAGTGTGGTTGAAGGTTGCATGTAAATGTTCATCCATACATATTTCATGTTGCCGGAGGTATTGACAAGATGAGAAGACTTCCTTGATTCCACAAGATGAACTGTCTTGAAAGAGGCTGATGAGACATTATGATAGGTCTGAGAAATCTAGTGGATTATAAGAAGGGCCTACCAGGTGGAGGTGTTGAAAGAGTTCAGTTTGGAGGAGATGAAGATCTTCAAATCTATCTACCTCTTTTGATTCTTTCTGGGGACAACTACAGATATTCAAATATGCCTTCTTCTCTTGTTCTCAACCTTGTTTAAATCATTCTCGTGGAATAGAGAGGATTAAAGCACCAGTAGTTCTAAAACCAATTGATATGTTGAATGGAGTTTCCATATGTATTATTTTAGAGCCTCTGAAGGTAAGAGTTTCATCAAGACACACATCAAAACCTGATAAAAATGGAAATATTGATTTCAGGTCCCACCATGCATGCTAGGAAATTGTTGACGATTATCTTTGCCGATGAATCACCAAAGTTGTGGGAAATCTTTGAGATGTGGGACTTGATCCCTAAGATAACCTCCAAATTTTATAGAAGCTGGATCTTCTATGATTTGGATTGAGATACGAGTTAGAGATAAAATAAAACAATATGTAAATCCTATCTAAGGCGATGTGCCGAAACTTTGTTAAAAAGCACAAAGATTAGTATCGAAATAACCACTAGATTAGTCAAAGAACATTAAGCACGATCAAATATTTTGAAGATATTTCATACCATCTAAGGTGAGATGAAACTAAAAACATAATTACATGCACAATGAATAGATTTATGTAAAATATCTAAGGGCATTGCAACACGATAGATATTTAAACATTCATCAAGAACTGAAATAAGAGCAAACATGAAGAATCAAAGGACACAAAACTATTGCAAACTTCTCAATGCATAGAAAAAGAACTCTTATTTATAGAGAAAACAATACATAATACCATAATGACACATATTATAACATTTCCTTACAATAGAGCCTTACTAAGGTCAATGATCACAATAGAATGAACCTAAAATTCTCTTCTCTAGAGCTCTAGAACTTATTTCCTCCCATGCTTCAACTGGCACAAGAAATCTCTCTTATAGATCCCCGTAGCTCTTGCTCCAACTCGCCTTCAATCAAGAATCCCATTGTCCCGCATTTAGTTCCTACCTACGCGATCCTTTGATCCTTGGAGTGAATATCAACTGCATGCTTTGGGCTCTGAGATCACATTCAATCCGTCGAACCTCAAGCCATCTTCTTCTTTAGTTTGTCCTTTTGACGTTGGTAGCTTCCCTATATGACACGTGGAGACCTAGCGTGGTTTTGGGGTTTCTCCCTTTCTCTTTCCTTTTGAAACTTCACCTAGGAGACACGTGGAGGCCTGCGCATTCTTCTCTTCTGTCTTTGAATTTTCAGCCCATTTGGGCTGCCTTGCCATGCTTTAGCCACATGTCAATTTTCACTTCCTGAAGGCTCCCGATTGTTTTGTGCTTTCTCTGAAATTTTCCAAAGGAACACATGGATAACCTCCATGCTCAGTTCCATACTTAGGGAAAATTTAGTCCTGACAAAAAAAACAAAAGAATACTAAAAGGAAAAAGGGGGTCAGGGCGAGAAAAGGTAACAAAAATGGAAGAGCCCCGAAACAATGTAGAATTCATTCTACAGTTCCCATACAAGTCTTATGATGAGGCTTTATAGAGCGTTTTGAGAATCAACCAAACAACAATAGATAGTGGTTGTAATACCTATGGTTAAAATGGAAGACTTGTTTTCATCAGCTAGAACTCTGGAGGATATCAAAATAATAACAATAATGTACAAACCTCCAAAAATTCCTGAGGTAAAAAAGTTCTTACCCAAAATTGTAGCGCTACTATAGGCAATGTTATGAATAAACCCAAAATACCAAACTTCCCTAATAATACAATCAATCAACCCAACACTGACAACAATAATAACCAAAATGGAAATATTCACACTAAAAACAACTAACCCAATCTAAATGTGGTTGATTTTAACTGGGATATAAATACCAAACTCAACTACAACCCAAACCAAAAACAAAAACTAGTTCAGAACATGAATATGGAAGGCCAATAACAAAAAACAAATGGTCCCAATCGTAGTTACCCCAAAAAAATTGGAAATTTTCAACCGGTTGTAGATCACCAAACCATAGGCCCTGAAATTATGACCTCGACTTGTTCGGCTTACTTCATGGGTTAATAAGCCATGATACCACTACGTGTAGAGAGTACAATAGGCTTGTCTAATGCCTTCCTAAAAACCAAAGACAAGCCTTCCACAAATAAATTTTAGGGGCATCGAACCACACTTATTAGCCCTAGCTCATATGGGTCCCTTTGCACCCTAAAATGCCCATATAGATATTCAACAAAATCCCTTCCCAAACTATAAACTAAATTTCATTCCGAATAACATGCAACCTAATAATATATAACAAAAAATACATTTACCTCCACCAAAACCATAACCACCACCGCAACAACAACAAGTCATAGCCCCAGTCGGATACCATAATAGTGAAACCTCAACCTCTAACACAATTAATCCTAATGTGGCTCCACGTATAGGTACACTAGAGAAACCACACATCATTAGCATTGTAAAAATAGAAACCAATGAGAAAATCCGACTTGATTAAAAGGAAAAAAGAGTATCAAATTCCCAATTCCCCATTGCAAGCTCCCATTGAAGTAAAAAACAACACAATCTCCAAACAACTAGGGAACTACGAGATTGTCATTGACCTTGTTAAGACATTTTCCCATATTTTGTCTATAGATCTCTTAAATAGCTCCCTAGCCCATTAAATCATGCTCTTAGATGACACTTAGCCTATTCCATACTTCCATTAGAAGCACAAATAAACCACATAGACATGGATATGTTCCCTCTATGGGCCATAAAGAGAGGCACATGATTTTTCTTTGTCTTAAGTGAATCGCCCGCAGATGCAAAAATTGCAAGAAGAGGAGACACTGCTCTCCACTTGCAAATATGGATATATGACAACTTAGTGAAGTGAGCTATGGTGGATAATGGGGGAAACAATTAACATCATCCCTTTCTCACTCATGTAGAAAATGATATATGATGAGATAAGTTGTTAATCTACTCGAAATACTCTTCAAGGGTTAGATAGTCTTAGAGCCAATTAAATTAACACCATCGTTCTTCCCATAAATCCTAGTTCAAAAACCATTCTTGCTGAATTATATGTCATAGCTCATGAAATGAACTACAACATGATATTGGGATGGCTATGGATCCACTGAATGAAAGCAATTCCTTCAACACTATTCCAGAAAATTCATTTTTGCATTTAGGGAAGGTTTTTTATTGCCAAAGTAGACCTTAACACATTTGACATAATTCAAGACAATGTTAAGAGATTGTCAGGCACCCATGTTCACCATGATTTACTTGCAAATGATCTATGAACATAAATTTCCATAGAGAAGGGTAAGAACCAAGTTAGAAAGGTTGATTTATTAAACCCAAACTTTCTCTCCTAGCTCTTCACACTCCTTTTAAGAAAGGCATAGAAGAGGATTCAAGGGTAGGGAAAATGAGCCTCCCCATAATTGATATTTATGAATTAGAAATCAAGACTCTGTTCTTGTAAAATACTACATAGATCATTAGCATCCTAGAAAAGGATTCAAATCTCATGCTTTCATTTGATTCAAAATATCCTTCCATTTACCATTTACGCTTAGTTGAGGATGAAAAAAGATCAAGCTTCTCTAGCCATGGTCATATCACTGACATCTTAGGGTATTAACATATCACTTACTTCTTAGGGTCTTAACATATTCCCAAAAAGGAATATTAGAGCTCCATCCATCTTCCCATCACTCCATGTCATGGGTATTTATGATGGTAATTTAAAATATAGCTTATACCCTTCCAATAGGTGTATTAACAATAAACAATAATGAATCAAAAGAGGATAAAATAATAAACGAATCAACAGAAAATATGATGTAAATATGGGCTCCCAATATTGAATCATAGGTATTCAATTCTATTTCAAGTGAACTCGTATGGATCCCACTAGACCTCTTGAATGCATGTTACAAGACGTACCTTAACTTTAAACTAACATAATGTATTCTTGCTTGCACTAGTGAATTATAACATCGGGTTTCTAGTTCTTATAAGCGTCATAGGCATATAACAAATGTTACCATTTAAATTCTGCAGACCTTGTAAGTGGAAAATTATGAAAATGATAAATCAGATGTCCATACAAATAAACCATCTCATTTGCAATACATATATTTACCCCAAGCTTATTACATACCTACAATTCATGCCATAATGAATTGATTCTAATCAAATTTTACATTACCTACATGAAAATATGAATAAATCCTTCAATGACATATTTTGCATAAGGAATGAAAAAAATGAAAATTATTCTTATACCAAATGCATAAAATTACAACCAACGAATGATTATTAAATAGTTGGATTGAATCATAAATTACAAAGGTAGAATAAGGAATTGAGACATCATTATACCTACAAAAAATCAATACAAGTGACATACATGTAAATTTAAACATGTCTCATTAATTCTTCTTCCATTGATATGGCTCTCCAGTTCATTAGCTCTTTTTTATTTCTCAAAATTAAAGAAGCTAAACTCAAGATTTCTTCAATGTTGACTTAACTGCCTCTATAATTCTCCATTTACTACTTCTGGCCCTAGTTACCATTCTACCCCATCATTTCAAAAAATTCAAGGTAATTAAATATCCCACCATGAGATCAAACACCAGAAGAGTTAGGAACCAACTTCCACGTCTTTTTGATTGCATGGACATAATTGTTGGGTTCAAGAAGAGAGACATTATGTTTAATAGGCAATTTAGAGGTAAATATAGATACAACCAACTCCCAAAATCATCCAATTATACATGAATATGATATGACCCTAAAATCTCATATCAGTCACATGTCCTATTATACATGAAGGAAAAAAGGGGCAACATGTAGAAAAAAAACAGAATCAGAAGTGTACCCATGTATTCTCTTCTAGTTTCTTAATTTATTTGATCAAGTGTAACAACTATTAGAAATAATATTCTTCTTCCAACAGTATTCTTATGATTCAAAAAGAAGCACTCAACTCTAGTTTGAAATTATTTGGATCAACAATCATGATTTCATCAACAAATATGATACATGGTGGACCAAAACTCTATCATTCCTGGCTATCTACATACAATTTTTTTGATTAAACTAAAATAAAGCACTGAAACAGAAAAAAAATTGGCAATATTTTTGAGATAAGGAATAATAGTAATGCTCAATTTGCAGCCTCCCAGAAGTTAATAAGTAAACAAAGGATCAATCAAAAATTGAATAAATAAGAATAAAGATTAAATCAAGAGTTGGCTCTATACCAAAAACGAGAAGAATTTTATTGGAAACAAAAACCAAAATAACAATGGAACAAGCAAGAAGAATCTTATAATAAATTCTTTCACTTTGTTGTTCTGAAGGGAAAACATGTATACTAAGCTTGAAGACTTGCAAAGAATGGAAATCTTATCATTTCCACTTGTGATAATTCTATCTCATGCCTTAATTGTTTTCTAAGGAATCTTAAAAAAACCTCCCCTACTCTTCAAAGGAAGAAAATACAACTTGAATTACTCCACAAGATTATGAAGATTATCAAATTTATGAACAATATGAACATAATGAGACTTCGGTGATTTTCTAAGAGACTCTAATGCTTTTCTAAGAGACTTCAACGCTTCTCTAGTGGACTCTGATGCTTTTCTAAGAGACCCTGAAAATTCTCTAGTGGAATTCGATGCTTTTTTAAGAGACTTTGACACTTCTGTAGTGAAATCTAACACTTTTCTAAGAGCTTTTACCGCTTCTCTAATGGAATCCAGTGATTTTCTAAGAGACTCTAACAGTTCTCTAGTGGAATCCGATTATTTTCTAAGATACTCTGACACTTCTGTAGTGGACTCCAATTTTTTTTGGGAGATAGCTTAATGCATTACAACTATTGTGATTTATAGTAATAAAAACTACCTTCATGTATTTTTTTAGTGGCAAATATTCATAATTTGGTGAATATTCCATTTTAGGAAAATTTGAAAAGGTGAATTTTTTGGAGCAAGTCAGTGTACTATTCACCTAAAATTTCTAGTATGATTTTTTTTAGGGGTCGGCTTCACCTACCATTGAAAACTACTCATATATAAACCTAGGTAATTCACCTAGTTGTATACTAGTAACTTACTGAGGTACCATCCGAATTACTTGTAAATTACAAGTAGACAAAGTGTGGATTAGAGTCTCAGACTAGTTATTGCAGACTTGTAATAGGAAAGTGTCATTAATGTGTGACAAGGAAGATTTTCATTTCTAGACAGGAACAATATAGTGTTGCTGACGTGCAACAAGAGGGTTGTTGATGCGTGATAAGGGAGGGTTACATGTGGGCAACAAATGAGTGTAGCTAACGAGAGACAAGGGGGTTGTAAATGGTCGAAAAAATGAAGCTTTTTTTTGGTGTCGTGTGACAACAAGGTTTTTTGTCTCACGATAACAAGGAAAGGCTTGTTATCATGTGACAACAAGGCTTATTATCATGCGACAACAAACCTTGTTGTTGTTGGCGTAGCAGCTGAATAACACGATGAGATCCCTCTCCACCATAAGTTCAAGATTTTGGTGTGACGGCAAGTCGTGCAACTCTAATACCAGGTAGTTAAGCACACCGCCCCCAGAGTAGTTCTGGGATGGGTGACCTCCCGGGATGTTACCGGTGTCACTTCCTCCTAATGTTGTTGGGCCTGATTGGGTGTATACCTAGCTCCATCGTGCGGGAGGGTATTAGCATAGCAACTGATTAACATGATGAGATCCCTCTCCACCATAAGTTTGAGCTTTTGGTGTGACGACAAGTCATGCAACTATTTTCATGACTTTCTGTCACACCAAAAGCTGGCAAGTCAGTTTCCTTGTGGAATGTCCCAAATCATAAAAATATGCTAAAAATGATAAGAAGAAAGAAAAATCCCTTGTAGCCAGAGTTGCTCCTTCATTGACATGGATTATAGATTCTGGTGCCTCGCATCACATGGGTTCTTCACATGTTGAATTTTCCAACATCGAACCTTGTGGAATGTCACAATTCACGATGGGTAATGACACGACAATGTTGGTTTTCGGTAGTGGATTGGTAGAGATGGATGGGGGAACATTTAACCAAGTGTTGAGTGTTCCTGATCTCTCTACCAATATCCTATCGGTTTACCAAATTAATCACCTTGGTGAAGGAATGTGAGTGGAATTTGGTCCTAACTCGGTGATTATTCGTATTAGCGTAGCAACTGATTAACACGATGAGATCCCTCTGCACCATAAGTTTGAGCTTTGGTGTGATAGAAGATTGTTGTGATGGCAAGTCGTTCAACATCAGCGGATAAAGCACATTGAGATCCATATGCACTTCATACGGGATCTTATTCATGATGGTATCATCGACATTCAGTACATTCAGACAACTGATCAGATTACAGATTTATTCACCAAGCCCTTCACTGAGATGAAGTTTCTTCACTTACAGTATCTTCTTGGGGTGAGGTCTTCTGCAGCTGCTCATCTTCTTCGGGCTATGTAGTCCTTCTTTTCTTCTTCTTCTTCTAGGAAGATTGTGTTTGTATATGGGTACCTTATCAGGCCTTTAGTTTTTGGGCCCCATTGGCACATCTTTCTTAGTTGTTTAGGGGTGTCTTCCTTTTTAGGCTATCTCATAGCCGCTACCCCAGCTTCGATGAAGGGGGGGTGTTAGTGTGAGTTATCCTATGTGTCCTCCTCTCATATTGGAGGGTCATCTCACATGGGTTAGGTTTAGGGTTTCATGTGTGTCATACACTAGGGTTACTTGGCACCCTATATGTACCCTTTCACTATTCATTTATGAGCATAGCCAAGACACTCCATTGTCTTTCCTCTATGTGCAAGATTTGTTTCTGTTGAGAAAGTTCTTCCATCATTGATTGATTCTTTTCTTGCAATTACACTGGAGCTATCATGATTCCGTTGGAGTGCAACTAATTCGTGGTGCCCTGTTTCTGATTTGATTCTTACAAAATCTTTTTAGTTGTCGCCAGACACAAAAAAATGCTAAGTGCTCCCCCTTAAGAAAATGACAGGCAAAAATTTGACTCTGAAATCCCGAAAAAATCACCTTTCTGGTGAAAGTGGTTCCAGGTATATTCGTTGGGGATTTTCCACCTCTAATTTACCGGAGGCTTCTTAAAATGAACCCTGACTACCTTGAATTGGAATCTTACTAATAGAGGAAATAAAATCCAAACTCTAAAAATTGTTTGTAGCTTAGAATTTGATACATGTCTAATTGCAAGTGATTGTTTTGTTCTGAAATTTTATTTATACTATAATTGTTGTTCATTTGAGTATATATTAATTTTCACATGTTGTGTGAAATAAATTGTATCACATAATCAATGTCCCACAATTTTGGCATATAAACATGGATAAAAATACATATAAGATTGGATTAAGTTCTGCACACCTTTAAAAATTTCAGTTTTCTAACCTATACTTGCCTGAAGTGGATTTAAGTTGGCTGTAATAAGTTCATCCTTGAAAGATGAGTCAAGCTCAAATATTAAAAATAGATGATATCATGAGTTTGATGAGGTCGAGGCTTCTAGGAAAAATGTTACTCAATATCCATGTCCATGTAACCATTGCAATGGTGGAACGATTAGAAAAAAGGAAATCATCTGTGGGCATATAATTAATTATGGGCACTCTAAAGTTATCCCTTGGTCTGAATTTAATTATCTTAATGAATTTGATGTGTATCATATGAGAGGTCATGATGAGGGACAACACATATATGAAGGAATGTAAATGAATAGACTGGTGAATGATGCTTTGCAATTACCTAACGAAAAAAGTGAAACTCATTTTGAGGGTGACATAAGTTTCAAGGGTAAGGATACATGATTGTGGGAAAGTTTAATTAATCAAAGCTTTAAAAATCGTGTATCCATCTTGAAAACTAAGTATTTTATTAAAAATCCTAAACAATCTAAATGTAGAAGTGGTTCGTGGATGGAAAAATGATAGTGTGGATAACTTCCTAGAATTTCTACATGATTTATTGCCAGATAAATATTCATTGCCAAACACACACTAAAAATGTAAAGCTATGATTTACAAGCTAGGATTAGGATATGAAAGCATTAATGCATCTGTGAATGGTTGTGTGCTATTTCAGAAAATACTTGCAAATGAGATCCATTGTCCAATATGTGGAAAAACATGATATAGAACAAGTTTGAAATCGAATGCTCTAAGAAAGGTTTTTCATCACTTTCCTCTTAAAAAGGGTTACTTTGAATGTATAGTGTCATGAAATTACTAAACACATGCAATGGTATGACTAAAATAAGAGCCATGATGGAAAACAACGTCATCTTTTCAATTCCCAAATGTGGAAGGAATTTGATAACAGATGTGTGGGCTAGATTTTATGCATAGCTTAAAACCTAGGCAATCATGAGATAAATCTTCCTCATTTAATGGTGAGGCTTTGATGTAATATGTTTATCAATTTGGTGATGGTGAATTCTAATAACTATTTCCAAGGGTTTTAATTTAATTCCCACAGCTCGTGAACCACAGCTGGGTAATTTTGCAGCAAGTAAGGAGTTGTGTTCAGGATTAGTTGCAGAAGGGGAAAAACAAAAGTAGGGAAAGAAGAAAGGAAGATGTGCTGAATCAACCAATACTTATCAGAGTTGGTCTCATCCACACAAATTAAATAAATAGATAAATCATAATATTTAGTAGAACGGGAAAGAAATGACTTCTAACCTAGATCTGAGATAACACAAAGTTTATCAAAAACCTCTGAAAAGAAGAACTTAGCAAAGCAATATAGACACAAAGTTCTCCAAAAATCTTCCTCTTATTCAATCCCAAGCCTTCACAACAATCACATCTAGGGTTCCAACAAAAAGTCCGAAAACACAAGAATGCTCTAATTACAAAAGTTCTTGCTAAAAAAAGTTTTGATAGAACCAGTTGTGATTATGCTCTTCCTCTATTTATAGTGTATAGAGGAAAAATACAAATAGGTAACTTTCAATGAACTCCCACATATGGAAGCTCTAAAGGAAACAACTGGAAATCTATCTCCTGAAGTTTCTCTTTGCATGACATACATTTAAAGACTAAATCAATACCCTACATGTCTGCCACCTATTCCCAACTAATTGATTTTTTCTAGTAACTCGAAGTAATGGCTTTCAAAACAATTACCTAAGTTCTATAATTTAATTGATTACTCAATTGATTTGTCAGATAAAATAAGAGAAAGAAGAAGAAATAAAAGAATTTATTCCAGCTGCAACACTCTCTGTTTTTTTCTTCTTCCATACTCTACATGCTGATCCAACCTATACTGCACTTTTACCTCTTGAATGATCTAAATGATATCTCTGCCTTGAATCTGAGATGTGTTTTCTTCTCCCATATGTTTTTTAATCCTTCCCTTTGATTCTCACCAAATTGGATCTGAAGCAACTAAATGTGATTTGCTTGCGAGTGTTTCCTCTAACATGTCTTCTCCTCTCATCCTTGAAGCTTTTGCAGTTCTTCTTAGGTAAGTGCACCAGTGAAATGTTTGTCGTAAAAAAATCAGAAAAAAACTCTCCAATTTTTTTATTTTTAATTGCATATGAGCAATTATGAATTCTAAAAATCACTCCGGGTGAAAGCAAATAGAAGTGGGCTTGATGTGAACTCAACTGGGAGATTGGAAATAACATGCATGGGATTTTAGAGGGAATAACTAAGAGACTTTGCATGTATTTTTATATGATCTGTGGAATATGGAAAAGTTAGCTTGAGTGGTGATCCAATTTTGGTGTGGATTTTGCAAAGAGAGGGAATTGTATTACACTAACCACATCATCAAATTTCAAACCTTTAGAAGTAGGCATTGTATTACTAACAACCATTACCAAGTTATCCCTACTATCTGATAGAGAGCGTAAGAATAGAATTACTTTCACTTCACCATCAAATGGAATTTCTACCCATTTTAAATGATTTAAAATAGACCGGAAATCATTCAAATGATTAGATACACATCCACCTTCTTGCATCTTAGAATTAAACAATTTTTTCATCAAATAAACCTTATTTGAAGCACTAGGAATTTTATACAAATTTGCTAAAGATTTCATCAACTATACCATGGTTTTTGCACCTGTAAAATTTGAAGCCACCGATGCTATCATGATCAATCTTATAGATCCCAGAGCCTTTCTGTCAAGAACCTTCCATTCTGCATCACTCATCGTGTCCGGTTGTGCATGCTCATCCAACAGTAAGTATAGATCCTTCTGATACAAATAATCCTCGACATGCATCTTCCATAGTTGATAATTACAACCGTCAAATTTCTCTACTCGGTATTTACTATCTTCTGCCATTGATATACTCCCACTCAATCAGAAAACACTCTATGAGTAAATCCTGTCAACACACAAAACCTCCAAACAAAGCTATGATACCAGTTGTTGGGGTTTAACCATATAACAATGTTGCACAAATCTAAAATCATATAAAACATACAAGCAATGAATGCGGAAATAAACTAGAAGATAAAATAAAAAAGAGAAAGATAACACCAAATTTAATGTGGTTCACCCAGTGTGGGCTACGTCCACTAAGAAACGACCAAAATTATTATTTAGTGCTTTATAAAGGAAATACAATGAAGATCTGTTGTCTTCCAACACCTCACACGATGTTCAATATTTTTCCCTCACTCAGCTATTCTTTCTTGCTCACCAATAAAACTAACATGAAAACAATTGTTATTTTCTTCTCTCGTACCCTCATACAATGCATACATGCATATATATCTATTCTGAGCAACTAACTATGCTTTTACAATCAAGAAATCATCTTTAAAGAAACAGATTTATTCTAATTCTCAGTGTAGACACCCTAATTTCACATATGTCCTAAATCAATTAATTCCCCTTACTCATTTCCCACAAAAATACACTTCAAATTAATCAAATATAATTTGATTAATCATCCATTTCAAAATCCAAAAAATAAGCCAATCCTCACCACATGTCATTATTCTCCATGTTTTCTACTATTGAATTAAAAATTCAAATTCAAATCCTCACCCACTCTTTGTGGTCCCCCACTCACCTAAAATCTTCCACTTATGAATTAAAAATATAAAATCAAATCCTCACCCATTCTTCGTGGTCCCCACTCACATAATCTTGCCCACATTTTCAAACCATGATTACTTAAATTACTCTAAGTTAGTACTCCCTCAATCTATAAATACAACCTTACCCATCCCCTCTAAGGACAGGGAGAATGAACTTGAATGCCCTATCTAAGTTCTTGCATTCTTTGAGAAAAAAAACATCCTTCTGCCTCATCCTAATGCCCAAATAGCCTCATAATCCTTTTTCCCATCTAGTGCAAAGTAAGAGGATCATTGTTGCAGGAAGGCCTTGCTCTGTCTTGAAGAAAAGCACCTACATATCACACAATCAGGGCTCAATCTAAGTTTCCTAGCCCATTCTAAGGTTTGCTACAGAATGCGAAAGATGAGGTAATATTGTTGGTATTTTACTTCCTTGTTAGTAGTGTATTTTTCCTAGCTTACATTCTGGCACGCCCGGTTACTTTTGATATGTTACCATTGATTTCTCAATTAGTGGTGTTATGCATTATGTGTTTATTATTGTTCATTATTATCTCTTTTTCCGTGACTTATGGCCTTCTTTGGTTAATCTTTACATTGTGGGTAGCATTTTTGTTGTGCGATGTCTTTTTTGTATCTGCAGGTTATAACAAAAATAAAACTATGATGCTCATCTTATCTTTGACCTCCTCGATGCTTGGTGTTTAGTTCCTAGTTCTGATTTTTATATTCACTCGTAATCTGTAGAAACACATGAACTAGTCATTAGTTTATCATCTTACTGTCATGGGACAACCAATCCGGAAAATGCATTTATTTATTTAATTTTGCTAAAAATAACTGCTTTGTAGGAAGTTAATCATTTTTATTTCTTTCATTTTAGTTAATTATTTTGTGATCTAACTATTTGTTTCTGTTTATTGTTCTTTTTTAACTTTGCTGTCAAAATTTTAGCTTCCTAGGTGAAGTACAGAAGTCAGAAAATAAAACAAACTAGCTCTCGAGGCGTTTTTCTCACGTTCAAAATTTTAGTTCAGAGTGCTACCGTAGCCCATCTTCCGGAAGCCATAACTTTTGCTCCTGAACTCAGAATGACTTTGCTTTTTTTTAACAGAAAGTTATTAAAAATATCTATGCAATGGAAAAATAATTTTTTGATTTAGACTTACAGATTTTTTTGGTTTCATTTCTTTTAACACATGTCTTTTTAACAAAAAAACAAAAAAAAACAAAAAATTGTAGTTTTTTTAAATTTTTTTTTTAACATAACAACCTCACGTGTATGCTCTTTCCTCACACTTTAAAAGTGATCTTGAAAATTAGAAACTTGAGGTCACCTGGGCTCCACAAAACAATTTTTTTTTGCCTTACATTTCAATTTTCCACGACAACACTTCTAGGTAACGTTTTCACACTCTTCTTTCGTTGTTTTTCTTTTTTGTGAAAATAATCATTATCGCTATTTCGAAATCATGATTAATTGAAATAATTATTAACATTTAAAGAAAAAAAAATTCAAATTAACAAAATCTATTCTAATTGTATCCGTGTATGCTCTTTTCTTGCGCCTTCGAGTGATCTGGAAAATCAGAAATGGTCGCAATTTATTTAGTTTCTTGTTATAATATTGCAAGATCCTCTAGCTTTATTTTCTAACTGTCATTTCAATCATTATTTTCCTTCATCATATTATTAATATTTTTTTGGTCATTGGTTGTGTATGCTCTCTTCCTGCACCTTCGAGCGATCTGAAAAATAAAAAACAACCACAATCACTTTCCTAACATTTCGTTTGCAGGATAACTATTAATTTGTTTTCTGTAGGACCGTGTCACTGGAATATTGTAAAAAAAAAACACAAAAACAAAAATCCCACAAAAATACCACCATTAAAAGAAAATTATTGAAAAAAAAAAAAATAGTACGCTCAAGTACGTAATTATTTCTTGCTAGTGATTTATTTCAAGTTGGAAAGAACCCTGTGTTTAATCACTTTATCATTTTATTTTTACACGTAGACGAGGTAGATTTCATCACCACCAAAGCTACACCTATGATGTGGACTTGACTACCACACACCAACAACATTTGCATCTACATTGTACTTTCAGACCTAGTCTCATCACAACGTTTGATATTTACCTCGCCCCTACTCTTCATTTACAAGTAATGTTGTTGTGCGACGCATGCGAGTCACGCCTAAATAGCTATAACAACAAAGCCTGAGCATCATCCCTATAAATATTCTGGGAGTTATAAGGACACCACACACATTCATCCCTCCATCACCTTCCAGATTTTCACAAAACATGTTCTGGATGTGGTGATTCACTCCGAAACAGGCAAGTAAGAATTGGTGAGTCTCCTCCAGTGCTCTAAGGGTTCCCCATACCAATTCTGTCCCCGTATAGAATTAGGTATATCAGGACTAGGGTATATCAGAGGACGCATATTTTTGGAGTAATAAGAGCCTGCATCCATCAGTCCATAGCATACTTGTATGATTACATGAAACAATGATCATTCATGAATAATTTACCTCCTAAGCCAAAACAATTAGATCCACATGATTTCTTTCTGTGTGAAAACAAAATAGTTTAGCATTATTTTATCATAAAACTTAGCTGATATCAATGTGTTTATTGTAAAAGTTCAAACCCTAGTTGTGTTCCACAAAAAAAAAAATCAGTTCTCGACCAATTCAATACCAAGCGAAAACATCCAAACAATCCAACAACACAGACCAAAACATCACACCAATTTCATTAGCTCGCTTCAGCCAACAATACATCTACCATAACTTGTCTTTAGCTATATCCAACTGATAGTGAGTGATTAGCATTCACTCCTTATATCGTTAATTGTCAAAACATCCTTCATAGCTTGTTTCTAGCTATATCAAACTAATATTGGGTGACTTGTTTGAGTTCACTCATTATTCTATCCACCATCGCGTTTATCTAAATCACAACCAACACAAATCCTTTCATAACTCATTTTGAGTTATATGACAACCATATCACGATTAACCTGTTTGGGTTACTCTCCCTGTTAACAATCCAAAGCTTTTTTAATCCAAATCTAAACCATATTTGTTATAGCTTATTTAAGCTATCACATATTTATCCCAAGTAGCTTGTTTAAGCTTGCTCCTTATAGCCTTACTTGTTAAAACTCAATTGAGCCAAAACAAATATCATAATCAATAGGTTGAGTTCTTCATCGCATCTTTCTTCATTCTCCCTCTCTTTCAAACATGATGAATTCATGAAAAACATAACGCAATGAGCTATTAGAACAAATTAATAAGTTGACAACACAAATCTCTCATATGGCTACCCAAATCAGTGAACGATCACCCAAAAATCTGATCATACAACCTAATTAAGACGTCACTTCACGTAAAGTCCAACGCCAGTTTTACCCCCGTTTGAGAAATTCTCTCTAATGTTTTTCATCAACTAAAAGAGGCTAAACTAATAAGATATCCAATTACAAAACCCTTTACCGAAGGGGAAGCTAAGCCATGCTGGTACAAACCTAACACATACTATGAATTTCATCATATTGATGGTCATCACACAGATAAATGTGTGTGATTTAAGAATTACGTCTAAGACTTAATTGACGATGACGTCATCTCCGTAGAACTTGATGACAATGCTCTTGCAACCAACGACACATCCAATACCACAACTTTCCATGAAGAACTGACTACTTTCAAAACTCCTATATATACTAAAATTCCATGAGATCATGACGACAACAGTCAAGACTCTCTAATTCCAAACCAATCCATATCTTATTCACATTTCCTTCCATTAGTTCAAACATACATTGAACTTGTTTTGGACAACAACATTCTTCCAACATCTATTGAGCACTTGAACTTATTTCGAGACTCTCTTTCAACCTAAACATACATTGAACCTGTTTTCGACAATAACATTCTTCCAACATCTACTGAGCACTTGAACTTATTTCAAGACTCTCTTTCAACCCAAACATATGTTTGAACCTGTTTTAGACAACAACATTCTTCCAACATCTAATGGGCACTTGAACTTATTTCAAGACTCTCTTTCAACCCAAACATACATTGAACCTGTTTTGGACAACAACATTCTTCCAACATCTACTGAGCACTTGAACTTATTTCAAGACTCTCTTTCAACCCAAACATACATTGAACTTGTTTTGGGCAACAATATTCTTCCAACATCTATCGAGGACTTGAACTTATTTCAAGAATCTCTTTCAACCCAAACATACATTGAACTTGTTTTGGGGCGACAATATTCTTCCAACATCTAACGAGATCTTGACCTCAGCTTCAAGACTCCCTTTCAACCCTTGATATAATTATAGACACTACAAAATAGGGTCCATCATAACACATTGTTGAGCTTGATTCCATCATTCCTATGCCTAACATCTCTATCCTTACCGTCGAAACACAACCACATCAAATTTGGACACTCGCGAAAATACAACCTGTCGTGTCCATTATGCTTTCAACGATTGATCTTGTAGGCATATCATCACAAATGATTCCACCTATCAAGAAGTCTACATGCATACATTCCATGAGGTATGTATACATAGGAATATCCTTATGCAACCCTTTTCATATTTAATTGTGAATCTATCCTCAAATCAATTAATTAATGGACAAACATAAATAACCAACCGAATAATACATACCATCATGGAAAATATTGTCAACACACATGGAAGCTATTGGCTTAACCAAATCTATCCCACTCTTTGGGCTTACCACACATCTTATCACACACCTACTGGAGGCACTTCCTTCTCCTTTTTTATGGTTGGGAAGCTATTTTCCATGTCAAGATTGAATTTTGATCCTTTAGAATATCCCTCAAAGTGGTAATCAATAAATATTATCATCAACACTCACGCCATAATGAACTCGAGCTTCTTGATGAAAAATTACTTAATGACCTAGTTCATATTCAAGTATATCAACATTGGCTACGACGTAACTAACCATAAAAAAAATCAGACCTAGAAAATTTAAGGTCAATAATCTCATTCTCAAAGAAAATCGAAAGAACATACCCAAAGAACGAGACCAACAAGACAAATTTGAGCCAAACAGAATCATAGATAAATTTGGCTTTGGAGCTTATAAATTGACCATTGATATGGGTCAAGTCCTTGACAAACCAATGAGCTTATACATTGTTCCTTCTGTCTTACTAATATCTAAATAATTTCAAATCATTCATTCATTGGTAGAAATTTTCATAATCAAAATCACATCTTCATATTTATCATCATGAGACAGGTGCTAATATAAGTCCTATTAAGTTTGTGAGTGTCATACTTCTTATAATATCTCCCATTTTCATCCGCTTTCACCTATGATCATACCTAGAAGCTTACTGATGGTAATATATTCCCTTCAAAGACATTCTCTCTTTCATAACAAAGCTCTAAACTTCTTTACCCAGTTCATTTGGTCATCCATCTCAGTCTTTGGTGTTGAACCCTTGCATCCTACTAGTCGTGTGGGGCTGAAATTGGGGGAAGACGTTCCTTCCCAAATACAAAGCACTATTATAAAAATTCATCAATTCAATAACTTATGACTAATTCATCGTCACATATTTATTCCTTCATAGTCTTCGGTGTTGAGCCCACACTTCTTACTAGTAGTGTGAGATTGAAAATGGAGGAAGGTGCCCTTACTCATCTACATCTTTCCTTCAGTGATAAACCCTTGCCTCTTACAAGTGGCATGGGGCAAAGCGTAGAGGGTCATTCTCATAAAAGCATAAAAATATTGCAAAACATTAAAAAACAAAACAAAAAAAGAAAAAAAGACAAAAAGGGAATTCACTCGCCTATATTTTACCTTTGGTGATGAGCCCTTGCTTCTCACTAGTAGCATGGGGCAAGGCATAGGGAGTCATTTCAAAAATACCAAATATTACAGTACTTGCAAATTATATAATCCCTAAAGAAGTAATTTATATGCCTAAGTGAATAGAGAACTGTCCCTTCACCTCATATTTTACCAAGTAGCAGGCCACATAACTGTCTAAGCCTAGCACATGACTCATAAAGTGAAAGCCATTTTTTGAAATTGGTTCAGTTCCATTATGAAGAATGGAGTCACAATTTTCCAAAGGGATTGTTGTTAACATTTGTCTCTATATTCATTATCTACCTCCTACGTCCTTCTTGATTCTTGGTGATGAGCCCACACATCTTACTAGTTGTGTGGAGTCAAGAATGGAGCTGGAATTCTTTTCATCATATCATCACCACCATATCCTGCCAATGGAAAGAGAATTTGTGTTATTCTGAGCATAAGTTACCACACGAAACATGGTACATGCAGATAATATTCTAGTTTATCACCTCTCAAAAATAAGTCTGCACTTTGGTCCATAAATTGCCAATAACAATGTAAAAATCCACAAATAGTGTGAAAATCGTCCAAAATCTAAAAAACAATGTAAAAATCTAAAAATCCAAAAACATTTGAAAATCGTCAAAAACCCAAAAACATTAGAAACAATTGTCCAAAATCTTAAAAAAATTAGAATTTGTCAAAAATCTAAAAATATTAGAAACACTCGTCAAAAATACAAAAACATTAGAAAGAATCGTCAAAAATCTGAACACATTTGAAAATCGTAAAAAAAAATCAAAATCAAAATCAAAAAATCAAAATCAAAATAAAAAAATTAGAAACGATTATAAAAAATCTAAAAAACATTAGAAAATCTATATATATCATAAACAAAAACAAAAATGTTGTAAAATCGCAAAAACTCTAAAAATACCAACACAATTCAACCTATGAACTATTATCCCCAACGAATGATCCAATCACTTTATGACTACCGAATTTAAAACTCCTCTCCTCGCATGAATCCTTGTTTAGGGCAAATTTGGATCTCATTGTTTCCTTGTTTGAGGACAATGACCCAACACTTTACTATGTCCTCGTACCCCTGCTTGGGGGCACATCCGATCAATCCTCACTATGGAACATGTTAGGGACATGTTTATTGGGTTTTGTGTTTCATTATTAGTTATAAATTATTAATTGCTTTCTTGTATCTTGATATATTACATGGGGCATCTTGATTTTATGTATCTTGGTGTTCTCTCTAATATTATTATGTTATCTGATTGCATGTCGTACTGGGGCATCATATTTTCTTGATGGCCTCTGTCTATGCTCTCTTCCATTTGCATATCGTACTGGGGCATCAAACCTTTTTTATGGCCCCTATCTCTGCTATCACGCATATTACAGTCTAGTCATCCCGATATTTTATATCACAATGCATCTTATTATGTGCTATATTAAAATTAAGATGTTTTTTGTCACATGAGTATCTTCCTGTATGATCAACATCTTACTTTGCACCCCATCCGTTCACCCATACTAATACATTCCCCAGTTTGGGAATCCTACTTGATCACCGTTGCAATTTGTGAATCCTACTTGACGATCTTTCTCAAGTAGCATTCACTATCCAATTGCTCCTCCTCCCCCACCATGCTCACCATGTATTTGATCCATTCATCCTCGCTCCTCTTTTTTACTCCTCCACCACTTATCCCCATATTACCCTTCTCACCATTCATGTCCCCTCTCACCCATTTATATTCTTTCCTTTCACCCTTCTGCTTCCCACTTGACAATCTTACTTAATAACCCCTTCTATATGGAATCCTCACTGAAGGTTTACCCTCTCCCTAAGATCTTCCTGCTATAGAAGCTTCTTCACCACCTCCCCTCTCATCAAACAACACTCACCACCACACACATCTTCCCATTCCACCTCTTCTACTTCTCATTCTCGCATCATTACTCTCACCACGTGGGCATCCCAATTAAGGATTCCCTTCACACTCTCCTCCCTTCACTACATATATTCCTTCATCCATTCATGTTACACTCCTTTTTTTCTTTTCTTTCTTGTTATCACCTCATCTCGTATCCTATTCCAATCAGGTATACCTCACTCACTCTTTTCTCACCCTTCCCCAAATCCGTCTTATGCCTGGTCATCCTACTTACACACTCTCATAGTATGGAAAATTCACTTGAGAGTTCCTCTTCAGTCCATTTTATCATACCCTATTCCCACCAACTCTATCATCATCCTTCTTCTTCTTCAGCTTGGCAATCTTACTTAACCATTCTGGCCGCATGGAAATCTTACTTAAGATTTCCTCTTAATATTGATCTGCCCAATGGCCTTACTCCATCCCATCATATTTCTCCTACCTCTTGTCGTGATCATCTTCTTCAACCTACCATTCCACCCCTGTCCCCAATATCATTTTATCTTTCTCCTTGCATATCATCCCTATCGGTTAGGTGATCTTACGAAACCTCTCCGACAACATGATGATCTTACTTAAGATATTCTCTTAAGCATGACATGTCATCTTACACTCACCCATCACTCTACAATCTCACCATCCATCTTTCCTCTTCATTCCCCATCATCACATCTTTTTACCATCACTATCATCCTCCTCTGCTTGGAAATCTTACTTAACCACTCACCCAGCATGGCGATCTCACTTAAGATTCCCTCTTAAGGATGATCTATCTCCTTTCCTTTCCCCATCACTACACACCATTCACCCTTCACTTTTTCTCAGCATTCCCCATTATCATATCCTTTTACCTCCTTTTCCATTCTCACAAACATCACTTTTCGCTTGCCCACTTGTCATCTCCAGTTTCGATTGCTTGGCAATCTTACTTAACAACTTCCGTCACATGACAGTCTTATGTCAGGGTCTTCCCTACGCTTAAATTGTCATCATGAAATTCTCCCTCACCTCATTCTTTGTTCACTTTGTTGATCACTTCTTCCACCTGTTCTCTCCTACTACTCACTTTTTCATCATACTATTATCCTTTCTCCACATATCCTGTTACAACATACATCTAATCTCTTCTGCCTACAATCACATTCTTTTCCACCATTTTCCCCTTCTTAATCCATCATCCTTCATATCATTTCTTCCCATTCTTTTCATGTCTTGTTTCTTCATCCTCACCTCATTCATCCTCATCACCCGCATCCTCTCCTCGCTTTCACCTAGTACCAACTCATCCCTCCCATTTTATTTACTCTTTCCACTTCATCTTCTCAAATCCCCCCACATTTCTACCTAGACACATGTTCACCATTATTGTTAACATTCCTCTATCATTCTTTCATCATCATCTTCTATTCCTGTGCTAATAATTGTAAGTGGGATTTCCCTAAAAATCATCAATCCTCATTCCACACAACCTCATTCACTCCCTTGGACCTTATAGAGTTTCCTTTCATTCCTTCCCTCCTCTAAGCCCACCACTCATTGTAAGGGGGCTTTCCCTAACGTCCCTTAGTTGGCATTACCCTTTCCAATCCTCGTTACCTTTCTCCTTTTCTTAATTTTTCTCTCACCCTTCCCCACCACTCATTATAAGGGGGCTTTCCCTAACGTGCCCTCATTGGCATTACCTCCGCTATCCTCCATTCTCTTTTCTCTCCTATTATTTTCCCTCAATCCCACCCTTTCTTGTCACTTCTTACCCATCTCTCCATCTTCCCTTTGCCCTCTTTAATATCTTTATTGTCTTCATCATACATCCTTTGTCTATTTTCTTGTAGTCCTAATATCCTCATTTCATGCATCTCCACATCTTTTCCAATCAATGTCATTCCTCCCCTCTTTCTTCTCTTTACATTCCTTATAATGTTCCCTTTCCACTTATTATCCCCTTTTTGTATTCCATTCCTTCTACATCATTTTATTTGTTATCCTTTTCTCTCTCCCACCCCTCGTCTTATTTCCCTTCCCCTGTATCATCTTCTTCCCCTTTTTCCATCACGTTTCCTCCTTACTTCCTCATTGATAACCTGGCTCTTCAGCATTGTCCTGTCTTTTTTATCATACCACCCTCCACATGCATCTCCATATGGTCTGCTCCATATTCTTTTCTTTGGTCTTCCTCACAATGACACGATTCCTTCAATATTCTTCATTTATTTACTCTATCTTCCTTTCCTCTCCCCTAATTTGCATGTTTCTTCTAACCACTTCTCCTTTTCTCTACCACCCCTACCTTTTTGTTCATTCTGTATTTGTTTCTCTTCTTTTCTCTACTCTTTTTCACACTTTCCTCACTCCTCATAGTTTCTTTTTTTCTCCATTCTACTTCTTCTTTTGTCCTCTTTCCATTTTCATCCATTTCACCCCCTACTCCCACCTCGTTTTCTCCTTCTTATTTATCATTTTCCGTTTCTTACTTTTCTCAACTCTATCATTTCTTTCACTTTCACACATCTCTCTTTATTATCTCTGTTGCTTCCTTCATTTGGCACATCTCTCTATTTTATCCCTTCACCCTCTACTCTGTCATTTTCCTATTTTTGCCTTGTTTGTCCTTCATCATTCCCTTCTTCCGCTATCATCCCTCTCTTTTATTTCTACCTCTTTCATTCCTTTTTTTCCCTTCCCCTATCTCCCTTACTCTTCTAATAATCAACCCCAATCCTATCCATTCCCTTTTCTCTTTCCCACACACCCTCACACCTAGCATTCAAGACCGATTGAATCCTTTCTCCATTTGCGTCATGCGGTCATTCCAATCTATTCCACTCCATTATCGTCCTCTTCTCCGTAGAATTAATTTCTCTTCTTCTCGAGAGTTCTGTAGTATATTCTATTCTCGTTAGTCCTCTCGAGGGGGCATCACCACATCTATTCATAATCACATCTTCTCATGACATTTTTTTCTTGGAGGATACTATGACATCCGTCACTCACCACTTTCTATTCTCCCCAAAAAATATTCACTCTACCTTTTTCTTAAGAAAAGTAGATTGAATTCTTCCCCCATCCCATCTGCTTTCTTTGAAAGGACACTACTTTCATAGTACCTTCCAAAGAGGGTCAAGTGTAGACACCCTAATTTCACATCTGTCCTAAATCAATTAATTCCCCTTACTCATTTCCCACAAAAATAAACTTTGAATTAATCAAATATAATTTGATTAATTATCCATTTCAAAATCAAAAAAATAACCCAATCCTCACCACATGTCATTATTCTCCATATTTTTCTACTATTGAATTAAAAATTCAAATTCAAATCCTCACCCACTCTTCATGGTCCCCACTCACCTAAAATCCTCCACTTATGAATTAAAAATCTAAAATCAAATCCTCACCCATTCTTCGTGGTCCCCACTCACCTAATCTTGCCCACATTTTCAAACCATGATTACTTAAATTACTCTAAGTTAATCACTCCCACAGGCTATAAATACAACCTTACCCCTCCCCTCTAAGGATAGGGAGAATGAGCTTGAATGCTCTATCTAAGTTCTTACATCCTTTGAGCAAAGAACATCCTTCTGCCTTGTCCTAATGCCCAAATAGCCTCATAATCCTTTTTCCTATCTAGTGCAAATTAAGAGGAGTGTTGTTGTAGGAAGGCCTTGCTCCATCTTGAAAGCACCTACATATCACACAATCAAGGCTCAATCCAAGTTTCCTATCCCATTCTAAGGTTTTCTACGAAACGCGAAAGAGGAGGTAATATTGTTGGTATTTTACTTCCGTATTGGTAGTGTATTTTTCCTAGCTTACACTCGAAAAAAAACAAAGCATCGTCACACAGGTTGACCAATGTCGGTCACTACCTGACCGATGCCACTCACTTCCTGACTGATGTCGGTCACTTCATGACCAATGAAAGTCACTGTCAAATCCAGCAACATGTAAAAACAAGCTTTCTATGAAGCAATTAAGCTCCACAGTCAACAGTTTTATAATTTAATTGGTTACTCAATTGCTTTGTTAGAGAAAATAAGAGAAAGAATAAGAAAGAAAAGAAATTATCCTAGTTACAATACTCTCCATTTTGTTCTTCTTCCATACTCTACATGCTGATCGAACCTTTATTGCACTTCTGCCTCATGAATGATCTAATTGATATATTTGCCTTGAATCTGAAATGCTTTTTCTCCTCCCATATATTGTTGAATCCTTCCCTTTGATTCTCACCAAATCAGATCTAAAGCAGCTAACTATGATTTGTTTGTGGGTGTTGCCTCTGACCTGTCTTCTCCTCTTATCCTTGAAGCTTTTGAAATTATTCTCAGGTATGTGCACCAGTGAAATGTTTTTTGTAAACAATTCAGACAAAACTCAACACCTTTTTATTTTTAATTGCGTATGAGCAATTCTAAATTATGAAAAATCACTTCAGGTGAAAGAAAATAGAAGTAATCCTGAAGGAATTTTCCTTTTTGGACCAAGAAACCTCTTGAAATATCCTGAAGGAATCTTGAGCTTTGGTCACCTGTAGAAAAATTAGTTAGCAATTGAAAACACTGGATAGATTTTCAAAACCCTAGGCTAGGGAAAAGGTATGATAGGAAGAATGAATTGGCTATGGGGATTGCCAGAAGAAAAATGGAGAAAAACCAAAACACAAAAAAAGAAATAAAAACAAAACCCAAAAGAAACTGCGGGTAATTGCTCAAAACATTTCTCTAATTAGCTGATATGTGAAAATTCTTCCCCCTGGGTGAATGTTCTATGGTAATAATGATGGGTTGAAGTGATTTATATAACCTAAATCCTCAAATTTTATCCCTATCTATTATTAAAATAAATTTATTTATTTAATATAAAAATAAATAAAATGCTTTTAGACAAATTCTGGCAAAGGAATTGAGTGAGCTTCAACATGTGGGTATTTGGCGAATGTGGTTCTTATGACTCTCTGGGGATACCTTAGAGAAATGCAAACAACTACAAGAAAAACAAAACACAAAACACGACTCGCTACTTAAAAAGAACAAAACTTTTAAAAGGGGTAGTCCCAGATTTCAGGGTGAAATCTTGGGGACACCAATCGGCTCTATATGAGGACATCTTTACTTCTGCCAGAATAAAAGAAGTGAAGATGTGATCCCAGTATCTCTAGTTTCATATCTTGTCCATTGGGTTTGGGGTCAGGAAATAAAACAAACAAAAAGAAAAAGAAAAGAAAAGAAAACAACAACAAAATTATTTATATATAAACAAGTTTTACCCTATCTCAGTTCTTGAACAACCTCAGATGCTGCCCATTGAAAGACAATGGTAACTCAATTCCATCCTAATAGACAAGGATAAAACTATCCATTCCGGTAGTTCTCTTGATGATGAAGGGCCCTTTCTAGAGTGAATAAGATTTTTCATGTACACCCTTCGGTTCATGTCTCTTGTCCCACCAGAGTACCCTATCTCCGATATTGAACTTCCTTTCTCTGGCTTTCTTTTCAAATAACTTGGGCAAGTCCTTATCAACTTCATCTTGTGGTGGCTCATCCTTTCTTCTCTATGTTGTGGGTAAGTCTTCATCAACTTCCTCCATACACAGATTTACCAGCTGCATTCCTGGTAAGTCTTCATCAACTTCCTCCGTACATAGATTTACCGACTGCATTCTTGAGGAAGAATTATTACCATATTCTTTGTTCTTTTTCATGTACTGATCATGCTTGTCGAAATTCTCCTATAAGGAAACTAAACCCTTGCGGATTTTGTTACCTTCGAGTTGGATTATTATACTACTATCATCATAACATGGATCAATTTTGTCTGTGACTGTTTGTCATGGTGGTGATTTACTTCCTTCAACATTCAAATTGTCAAAGTTGTCTTGTTCCAGAAATGTAGATATTTATTTGTTGTTATTGAAAGTTTTCCATTATTCAAAATTGTCAGGGACTTTTGGGTTATAAACCATCTCCAATTTATAGTTTCCTTATCTGAATATGAATGGTGGTCTATCTGGATTCAATAGTGTAGTTGTGATCTCCAAATATTTTTCCTTGGAATTATGATTTGTTTGAATGAAGTCAAAAGAGAAGGCTACAAAATTGAGTGTGGAAGAAATCACTCTATCTTTGTAATGCTTTAGCTTATCTCTTTTGACTTGACTTTGCCCTTGAACTTGTTTTACTAGAAGTTTAGCATCTCCTTAGGCATTAAGGAGTTTTACTTCTTTATTTTTAGCTTGGTCCATTCCTAATAACAAGGATTCATACTCTTCCGTGTTGTTGGTGTTCTCAAACATCAAATTGTGGGTGTATGGGAATATCTCACGATATGGAGATATTAATAAAAAACCGAATCCTTGCCCAAAAGAGAAACAAATGCCTTTAAACTCTAGCGTCTGAAATTTTTTGTCTTCCTCCGTTGGCTCTGAATTTGGTTGAAGTTCTAGCTTTGGAATGTCTTTATCCATTTCCAAGAAGTATACACCATGGTCAGACCCCTAAAAAAGAATTTGGGATCTAGGATCTTCAGATTTTGTAACAGTGTACTTAGACTTCTTTTTTGGCTCCAACTTATGGTTTATTCCTTTGATAAGAATATGAGGACATGACTAATCCATCTTTACTTCCCCTCCTAGCTCTTTGCAGAAGTTTCTGCTCTGCAACATCCCATAGGAGACATGAATATCTACAACTAAGATTGTCATTTTCAATCTTTTGTCAGGGAAAGATGCCAAAATAGCTTATGCATCTTTGATTTGTCTGTTTAAAGGGACTTGTCTTTCTATGGAGCATCACCTTCTTATGGTCTTTGTCAAGGAAAGACCAAGAGCATATGTAACTTTAGTTGACATGAAATTATCAGAAGCACATGAGTCTAAAATACAGTTACTTAACTTGAAACCATTAAGAAATAGGGAAACATATAATGGTTCTAGTCTTTCATAAGATGTTAGGGTGTTAACAACTGTAAAATTATTTTGGGAAGGAGTATCTTTTGGTTTGGGAAAAATTCCTTTTGATGCATTAGATGGTCTTGGTGATTGCACATTTTTTACTAGCCTATTTAGCTACTCGAGAAAGGCTCTCAGGTATTCAAATTTTGACATTTGAACTCTGGTTTTCTTGATATGATCAATAATGTCAAAGGAAGTAATAGATTCAAATACCTTAGCTGCTTTCTATGGTTGAGACGAAGAACTCACATTCTTATCTCTAGGAGCTAAGGAAGAAGGTAAAGGGACGCCCCTTCTTTTTTCATCAGCTAATGCCTCATCTTAGTGAGTTTGTGATCTTGCAAATACTGCATATGTATGACCATGATCGTCTTCAATAATCTTCTCATCATCATGTTCAGATTTTTAGTTTAGGTGATAAATGTTGGAGTCACTAGGAGCATTTACAAAATCATCATTCTCTAGCTGAACAATAATAACTTCATGATCTTCTTTTTTCATCTCCACATTGTCTCTTGGAGAAGCTTCAATTACTAATCTTTGAGGATCGAAAATGCAGTTTCAGTTGTTGTTGTTGTTGAAATTCTGAGCAGGGGCGATGTTATTGCCCTGAGCCATTTGACCCATTTATTTCTTCATCTGCAACATCTCATTTGTTAACTTTTGCAATAGTGAATCAGAAGTAGTAGTAGAGGATGAACTTCCAGCTCTAAAAGTGTTGCTCTTTATCTTTCCAGCCATGATGAGGTCATCTTTAATTTCAATTGCCATGTTTTGAGCTACTAACAAGTCAGCAGGACATGCTTTTCACATTTGATAGTTTACCTCAGGAAGTATTGCATTGATGAAGAATACCTTTTTATTCTCATCATTCAGAGAAGCAGAAGCTGGAATTTTGTAAAGTAATCTTTGGAATTTTGCAATAAAATCTTGCATGTGCTCATGTGGCTCTTTCTTCAGCTGAGTCAATTGAGTTATCAAAGTACTTGAATCTTTTTAGGAATGGATCTTACATAGTAGCCCAGTTGGTTATAGAACCAGGAGCTAACTGGTAGAACCATTCTGCAAGCCAATTCGTGTAGAGTATTGATGAAGATTCTGACAGATACATTTTCATGTTCCACTGCGAGCACTCCACAGGATATAAAAAACACAGCCAAGTGGTCATTTGGATTTTTCTTGCTATCTCCAAAGAATTTTGGAAAATTATTTCTCATCCCCTAAGGTAAATCATGCATAGGAGAAGTTAGATTTAGAGGTCCAAAAGTTGCACCCCATGGAATAGGTGTTGCAGGGATAAGTGGTTGATTCTGCATTATGAAAGGAGCGTGTCTTCTATGAGAATAGACTTAGTGAATAAACCCAGCTACTGGATTATGCAAGACACGATCTGGATATGGAGGAGTTTTCACTCTTCTTCTTGGTGAAATATTGGATTTGTAGCTCCTAATTTGAGGAGGATGGTTGAAATTAAACTGCTTCTACAATCCAAAAAAATGATTAGTCCTTCTTGTAGTTCTATTAGACCGAGTGAATGGATGTTCAACCAGGTTAAGGTTTCAATATAAAGGGAACATGCACAGAAAACTTTGGTTTGCTAAATGTATTATTGTTCCCCAGTGGAGTCGCCAAAAACTATTGGCTATATTTTATGCATAGCTTAAAACCTAGGCAGTCATGAGATAAATATCCCTCGTTTAATGACGAGGCTCCTGTGTAATAAGTTTATCAATTTGGTAAGGGTGAATCCTAATAGCTATTTCTAGGGGTTTTCTTTTAATTCCCACATCTCGTGAACCACAGCTTGGTAATTTTGCAGCAAGTAAGGAGTTGTGTTGAGGACTATTTACAAAAGGGGAAAAAACAAAAGCATGGAAAGAAGAAAGGAATATGTGTTGAATGAACCAATAGTTATCAGAGTTGGTCTCATCCACATAAATTAAATAAATAGATAAATCACAACATTCAAAAGAATGAGAAAGAAATGACTTCTAACCTAGATCTGAGATAACACAAAGTTTATCAAAAACCTCTGAAAATAAGAACTCAACAAAACAATGTAGACACAAAGTTCTCTATAAATCTTCCTTTTATTCAATATTAAGCCTTCATAGTGTTAACATATGGATTTTCAGGCATGAAAATGAAATGCAACAGTGTGGGAATGAAGTCCCTCCTCAATGAAGGTGAGATTACCTTTATTGAAAACCAAAACTGTATTTACATATGTACATTCAAAATTATATGTGGGGGTGTTTTGGAACATGAATGGAAAGAAAAGTGAATGAGGGAGATTGAATGGAATGAAGGAAAGGAATGGAAAGAACATGCAAGAGTTAGGTAAAAGAAGAGCCTAATATTACATGGAGAATAATAATGAATAACTAACACAAATAAAACAAAGTTTACATCAGCTAAACAAGAATGCTTAAAAGGGAACACATGTGAGCAAGTAGATAATCAGAGCTTGGTCAATGTGAACTAGAACAACATATTATTAGCGTTGACAATAAGATCCAAGACAATATTTCCATGCAAGATTCAAAAAATAACATCTAATGAACATAAGAACATCAAATTCTATACGAGACAATGAATGGGATATAAAGTTCATATTTCATTAACTCCAAAGTGTCTTCTCAAAAGAACACAAAGTTTCTTTCTTTGAAGTAAAGCTTGCATATAAAAGTATTTTCTTCTCCTCTCTCAAAGTCACCCTTACAAATGAGCCCCTGACTTCCTTTAATATCCCAAAAGTTGGTTACAAATTATTTAGGGTTTTAAATGAACATTAAATAGGGCATCTTACGTGACTTTGACTTTCTCAACCAAATTTATTAAAAACAACTGAAATAAAAATCACTTAAGTTATCCATAGTTTTCCAAAAGTGAGTTCAATAATAACACCATTTTAAAATACCACTTTTAAATCATACGACAAAAACCAATGCCTTATCCATTGAAATGGGGTCCGCCTATCTTATTCGTATGAGAAATGGACTCTCCCACTTTGCTAGATACCAAGAAAACTATCTCCTTATCCCATCAGTGAAATTAGGATTTTCCACTTTCACCAATTGAAAAGATTTGAACCTTTCCAATGTTTCAAACATATTTTCTTCTTCAGGAGGTTCATTTGGTCAAAGAATAGCCTCACAAAATACCTACAATTCCAAAATCCTACCTGGCATATCATTCAGATTAACCATCTTTGATTGAATATTCTCAAACAAGTTCTTTTATTTTCATGCAACGTTCCATTGAAGTTGAAGAGAAATTGATGGCGGGAGTATACATGTCTTTGAACAATTGTGAAAATTTCTCCTCCACATGTTCTAATGAATACCTCGAATTTTTCTCATTTACAAGATCACAAGGGATCTCAGCTATGAACTCCTAAATCAAGATGAGTGAAGTGAAGGCTTCATTGCATACACTCTCATAATGGATCATAGAATCCTCGAGAAGTGTCTTTCTTGATTTGAGATGCAGAAACCAAATAAAATGTGTCCCTCGACATTCAAATTTGAGAATTATTTCAATGGATGATGTTGAAGATTCCATACTTGTCATTTCCTATAGACTAGGCAATATCTCATCCAAATTTGATATGTTAGAAACAAAATTTTCCTTGAAAGAAAGAATTGGATCAAGATATGCACTTATATCTTCATGGAGCTTAACCACTGTTTTGATCATCTCTTTATGCAAAACAAGAATCTCTAAAAGCCAAGATTTAGTGACATAGCCCAATGTGTTTATTTATTTTAAAAATTTGAGAGTTTCTTCATCAGGGGTAGCCACTTCATCTGGTACTAGGAAAGTGGATGATATGGGGTTTATCAGATGTTGAACATAATCCACCAATTGATTCTTTTCAACCTTGAGCTGAGAGTTCTAAGACTTATATTTCTCAAGTCTCTTTAACACAATATTTATTAAATCTGAGGCCATCGCCATGTCACTTTCCAATGTAGACTTCCCAAGTCCAAGCTTGGAAAATTCATAATCTGCAGATGTCATGGCATCACGTTCCTTGTCAACTTGTGGGATGGAAAGATCTACAAATCTATTTCCGTCATCATCTATCATTATTCAGGAGAGAACTTTAGGTTTCTTGGAAATGACATCATTCAAAAGCTTGAAAAGGGCATCAAAGTCAATCTCAATTGCCTTGACAACCCTCTTCCCTTTCTTGATTTCACAATCAACCCAAAAACGAGTATCCTTTACCACTTCTGCATACAAAATCATGGAGTCTGAAGCAACATTTCCATTATTCTCAACATCATTAGATTCTACAAGAATCCTTTCCATGACCTCAACATATGGAGAAATAACCTTGATATCTACCTCTTGAACATTAGGGAGATTTTGAGAAATCTCTTCGTGAAGTGTAGGTTCAGAAGTGTTAGATATCTAGACTACTTGCACTTGAGTGGACTCTTGTGCAAGGCACGACTGAGGATTGTTTGTTATGAGCTTCTATGAACTGTCAGCAATGTGAGTAGAGGATTTTTTGTTATGAGCTTCTGTGAATGCTCCATTCCTTCACTAGGGCTAGAAGCCTTAGCTTTTTCACCTTGCGACACCTTCTTTCGTGAAGTGGATTTTGGAAACCACTCCTTTCTTAGCTTGATGCATATGACTAGATGGCACAAAGGTTAATTGATAAGAAGCTTTGGTTGACTGGAGACCTCCTCGAGTTGGAATTTTTTGTAATCCTGAGGTATTATCTTGGATTGATTGTAGCTTTACAAGTTCTCTTTCATGCCAAGATATGCTTCTTTCGAGAATCGATTGATTCTTTCTATCAAGAGAAAATTCATCTCTTTTGGTCCAATCAATTCGTGGCAATGAGGTAAAAGCAACTGCATCATATGGGGGATCAATAACATCTTCATCATCATCCACCAATGAATCTGGAGGGTTTTTGATGTGAAAATCCTTGATCTGAGTATAGGTGGGAAAACTCTCACCTTCTCATTTCATGTTTGTCGGAACAGAGAACACAAAAATATTCCATGGTAGGGTTGTGTTGATACTTTTCCCCAAGCATCTTCTACGTATATCCATTGATATAAAACTGGAATCTCTTCACATATAGATGAATAGTGATGAGGACAAACTCTTTCTCCATGAGTTGTGCACTGAAGAGATTTGGACATTTGTATTCCCCAATTTGGATTGGGAAATGAATTCCTGAATGATGGCTGTCACTGAGAAGACAATGAACTTGGAATAGTTGTCGCGTAAGCTCCATTAATGCCCACTTATCACTAACATACTTAGGAAGCTTCCATGGAGTACCCATAAATCCACTCACACAAATATTGGAAAAAGATGAAAATTGAATAAACCATGTTCCCCATTGGGAAATGACATCCATGAACTCTTTGGAGAATATTTCCTCTATATTCTGATTCAGGTTTTGAATCACGCGGAAGGTGAATGCATTGTTAACTCTTTTGAAATGATGAGAGCTATTTTTGAAACTTAGCTGTAGATAATAATGGAAGAAATTATTTAATGGACCCATGAATCCCTTTGTTTCAAGCCTCGAAAATAGCTTTCTTCTAGGCACGGCATAAGTCAGGTATGATGTCATGTAGAAACATCTAGTCATCTTCACTTCGATCAATTATTTGTGAAGGGTATCACTGATGACGGTGGCCCAATCCACAAACTCTCTCTTGGCAAGGATGATACAGATAAAATGATACATCTATAGGTGGAAAATCCTGGTAGAGGGTAGACCGAAGACTCGACTCAGGAGAGTGATCATGTCCCCGATTTCCTCCATGAACTCAACGTGGTACAGATCTTTAGGAAGCCAGTCAACTCGAGGCCTCTTGGTCACTAACAAATTATTATTCACCATCTTGCTCCACCTGAGGGGTTTTACATCCCAAAATTCTTGTGCTGAATTTCGAGTGATGTCAATGTTCTCAGGGAATTCAGGTATGCTAAGTAGCTCCTCAATGTGCTCTGGTGTGATTAAAAGGAAAGGCTCACGATTATCTTTATAAATTCCTCATCTCTCAGGATCATAATGCTCTATGCAAGTGATAACCAGCTCTGGGAATTACACCGAGACCAGAAATGTTGTTGCTTGGGGTAGAACACTATGGTAAAGCCTATCCGAGAATATGGTTTTTCCTTCAGCTTTCACCTGCTCACAAAATTATTGCACATTGATGTGACCAAGATTTTTATCAGTGATATTGTTGTATGTAGACTTGATAAAACTTGGACGGATGATTCCTTGGAATTCGTACTTGATCACGAACTTATTCGATTTCTCCTATGGATTCCTCATTTTCCCTGTAAATTTATTAGATTTTTTAGCCATTATGAATTTTAAAGAAAAATGACTCAGACATGCAAAACAATGCAAATGGGGTCAAGTCTCAGTCTCCGAACCACCGTTAATGCAAAAGGAATATAGTTAGTTTAATTTATAATAATAATAATTATTATTATTATTGATCCCGAATTACAATTTTTTATAAAAAAATGTCAATACAACATATCGAGACTAAGCTAGAGTTCTGAATCTAGCGACAATAATGATATTTATTTTTTAATTAAAATCTCCCAATTTTAATATTTTACGTGGATCAATTTAATATTTTTTATTTAAATTCACTTTGCTTCTCTGCGTGCCTGATTTGAGATGCCCAATTTTAATAAATGTGTGAATTGTAATCTTTTTCTATCAGCAACGCGTCAAGTTTTCCTTTACGTGAATCGTGACTTTTCTTTGCATGCAAGAACAATGAATTCTCTTTTGTGTGAAAATTTCCTGAAATGAATACACGCAGATTTACAATACGTGGAGGACTATTTTAGACTGCCAATTCTTCCTTCTACCCACATGTTCTTTGCTGCAAAAGAAAACAAACAAAAAAGAAAAACAAATTTTATAGCCTGCCTTAATCTCTCAAATGTGTGGCCTTTATTATGGTTTTGAACCTGTTGGGTTGTCTTCCTTCTTGACCAACGTGTGGAAACTTGTGTTCCCCTTTGACTGCGTGGGCTTCTCTTCTCGTGGGTGGACTATTTTCTAAGAAAAATGCGTGGGGATTTGTATCATGTTAAATTGTTTTCTTTCCTCTCCACGTAGTCTTTTGGTGTAAAAGAAAATAATTAAAACAAAACAAATTTCTTTTGACTGTTCACTTTCTTCTCCTACGTGTGGATTCTTTCCTCTTGACCTGCGTTTTCTCCTTCCTTCTTAGCTGCGTGGAAAATGATTTTTATTTCTTTGGCTTAATGGAAGATCTCCTCTGCCCAATACATGGGCTGTTGGCTCTAATTTCCTTGTTGTTTTCTCCTTCCTACTCTTGCATGGAAACTTTTTTTTTTGTTGAACATGCATTTAAGTTTTCCTCTGCCCAATGTGTGGGCTCCTCTCCTTCTTCCCTCTCCCACATGGCTTTCTCAACAAAAAAAATGATTTTTTTACTGTTTTCTTTCTCCCGTGTGGTCTCCTTGGTTTCCTTTACTGGCTAGAAATTAGTTCTTTGTCTTTTGGCTAATTGGAGTACTTTACCAATGCATGGAGACATTTGGATCTTTCTTACCTTATCTCCTATGTGGCTTATCCTCACTTGAACAATGCATGGAGACTCTTATTTTATCAAATATATTTCAATGTGTGATAAAATTCCCCAAATGTGTTCACAGTAAACTAGCATTCTTTGTTTCTTCTTTGTATTGAAATGTGAACAAAAAATTTAGCAATAACACAAACAAATCAATTAAATGGAGTAAGGAACAAAAATTCTTCCAATTAGTTTCACATGGAAATGGTTACAGGAATTAAAGAAGCTTCCCCGTAACTATTTCCCCTTCTTGTTGAAATAACCAATTCCCTCTTTCTTGGGTAGTGGCATTAATTGCCAGAGGAAAATGGGAAAAAGATAACCATTTGCCAGTAGAAATAGCAAGGCAGGCTGGAAATCCCCACATTATTTCCCCATGTCAGAAATCGGGATATTTTTTTTCCCATTTTTCAAATAGTTGAATTGACAGTCAATAGAAGAAATCCCACAAGTGGGGAAATATGAAGAATTTGCCACGAAAGGGGAAATCTGGGTACGGGAAGCCAATTTAGCATCCCCAACAATTGGAAGCGGAAGTTTAATTTCCCCCCCGGAAATTAAAAAAAACTTGTCTATTGATTTGTAATAAATATTATATTAATATTTATTTAATTAAAAACCCAAAAATCAATAAAATTGATTTTATCAAATAAAGAGTAATAAATTAATTAAATATTAATTAATTTATTATTAACGCAGTTTATGACATAGTGGGAGGAGTTCTCACCCGAAATGAATGAAATGAAGACCAGAACGATCAAAAGAATGAGGCGACCACGAAGAGGGTGATAAAATACGCAAAAGAATAATTTTTAAAAAATTCAAAATTTTCATGCTTATTAATTTTGTGAAGTCAAAATTAGCCGATAACATGCAACAATCACATTAAGGGTTCCAACAGAAAGTTTGAAAAACTCAAGAATTATCTAATTACAAAAGCTCAACTGGGAGATTGGAAATAACATGCATGGGGTTTTAGAGGGAATAACTGATAGGATTGTAATGCTTTAACTCATAGGATTGTCCAACTGATGGGAACCAATTGTGATGCTTTAACTCATAGGATTGTCCTCCAATTATAGTGCATAGAGGGAAAATACAAATAGGTAACTTTCAATGAAATCCCGCACGTGTAATTTCTAAAGGAAACAACTGGAAATCTATCTCATGGAGTTCCTCTTTGCATGACATGCATCTGAAGACTAAATCAATACCTTACATGTCTGCCACCTATTACCAAGTAACTGAATTTTTCTAGTAACTCAAATTAACGACTTTCAAACCAATTACCTAAGTTTTACAATTTAATTGATTACTTAATTTCTTTGTTGGAGAAAATAAGAGAAAGGAGAAGAAAGAATAGAAGTTATTCTAGCTGCAACACTCTCCATTTTTTTCTTCTTCCATACTCTGCATGCTAATCCAACCTGTATTACACTTCTGCCTCATGAATGATCTGATTGATATCTCTGCCTTAAATTTGAGATGCCTTTTCTTGTCCCATATGTTGTTGAATCCTTCCCTTTGATTCTCACCAAACTGGATCTGAAGCAGCTGATTATGATTTTGTTGTGGGTGTTACCTTTGACCAATCTTCTCCTCTTATCCTTGAAGATTTTGCAGTTCTTTTTAGGTATGTACACTAGTGAAATGTTTGTCATATAAAGCATACAAGCAATGAATGCGAAAATAAACTAGAAGATAAAATAAACAAGAGAAAGATAACATCAGATTTAACGTGGTTCACCCAGTGTGGGCTACGTCCACCAAGAAATGGCCAAAATTATTATTCAGTGCTTTATAGAGGAAATAGAATGAAGATTTACTTTCTTCCAACACCTCACAGGATGTTCAATATTTTTCCCTCACTCAACTAGTCTTTCTTTCTCACCAAGAAAAATAACATGCAAACAATTGTTATTTTCTTCTCTCATACCCTCATACAATGCATACATGCATATATATCTATTCTGGGAAACTAACTATGCTTTTACAATCAAGAAATCATATTTAAAGAAAAATATTTATTCTAATTCTTAGCCAAAAAACAAAGCAACAAGTTGAACAATTTCAGTTACTTCTTGACTAATGTCACTTCCTGATTGATGTCAGTCACTTTTTGACCCATGTTGGTTGATAATTGACTGATGTCGGCCACTGACCTAACCAATGCTGGTCACTGTCAAATCCAACAACATGTAAAAACAAGCTTTCTGTGAAGTAATTAAGCTCCACACTCAACAATCTCCCACTTGGAGATCAATTGCTACATTGTATTGTACATCACCATCCTTGGATCCTTTTCCTTGGCCCATTTCTTCCTCTTCAAGTCTCAAACTCAAAGACCAATAGAAGTGGAGTGAAGCTCCAACTTCTCCTTTACCAATGGATTCATTAGCATATCCGTAGGGTTCTCATCCATATGGATTTTCTCTAACTTCAGCTGCCCATCCTCTAACACCTGCCATATGAAGTGATACCTCAACTGAATGTGTTTCATTCTTGAATGAAATGTTGAGTTCTTTTCTAGATGGATTGCTCTGACTATCACTGTATAATTTTCAATCCTCTTACTCCTTACCCAACTCTTCCATGAACCTACTCATCCATATCATCTCCTTGCTAGCTTCTGTAGCTGTAACATACTCTGCCTTTGTAGTAGAAAAATCCACAACCTTTTGCAATCTCGAAATCCAGCTAACTGTCATTCCACCTACTGTGAAAACATATCCAGTGGTGCTCCTCCTACCATCCAAATCTCAAGCCATATCTGAATCAACATAGCTACATGTAAAGAAGTATCTGACCCTCCATAGCATAACTCCATGCTAGATGTCCCTCTCAAATACCTGAGAATCCATTGGACTTACTTTCCAATGTTCTTTACCTAGATTAGCCATAAACTTGCTCATAACTCCCACTGCCTGTGCAATGTCTAGTCTAGTAAAAACCATGGCATACATAAGACTTCCTACTACTGAAGCATAGGGAACATGTGCCATGTACTCAACCTCCTTGTGTGATGAAGGACACTGATCTTTGCTCAATTTGAAGTGTCCAGCCATAGGTGTACTAACAGGTTTTGAATTATGCATGTTAAACCTTTCCAACACCTTATTGATATAAGCCTCCTGAGACAAATACAACTTCTCATTTTTTCTATCTTGGTGAATTTTCATGCCAAGGATTTTCTTTTCATCTCCCAAATCCTTCATTGCAAATGTGTGAGCTAGCCTTTCTTTAAGTTTACCAATGTCCTGCATACTAGATCCTGCAATCAACATATCATCCACATATAGTAACAAAATAACATAGCTCCCATTTTCAAGCTTCTTAAAATAAACACAATGGTCAAATTCACATCTCATATAACCATGCTCATGCATAAAACTATCAAATTTCAAATACCATTGCCTTGGAGCTTTCTTGAGCCCATATAGGCTATTTTTCAATCTACACAAAAGTTTCTCCTTACCCTTGACTTCATAACCAAGTGACTGCTGCATATAAATATCTTCCTCCAAATCACCATGAAGAAAATCCATCTTAACATCAAGTTGTTCTAAATGAAAATCTTCTGTTGCAACCAAACTTAGAACAATATGAATAGAAGTCATCTTAACTACAAGAGAAAAAATCTCATCAAAGTCAATACCTGATTTCTATGCAAATCCCTTTACCACAAGCCTCGCCTTGTACCTTTTCAGTCCACCCTCTTCTTCCTTGATCCTGTAAACCCATTTTTTCTGTAGTTTTTTCTTACCTTGGAAACTTGACCAAATCCCATGTCTGATTTTGTTCCAAGGAGTCCATCTCCTCATCCATGCCATGCTCCCACTGCATGTGGGTATCTACCTACATTACTTCTTCAAAGCTTTCTGTTTCACCACTATCAGTCAATAATAAATAAGAAAAGGAAGGTGAAAATATCTCTGGAGGTCTACTTACTCTTTCTGACCTTCTCACTAATATTTGGGGTGTTTGGGGCTCATTCTGTGCATGTTGCATTCATGTCAATCTCTATCAGTGACTGACACTGGTCTCCTAATACTGACCATGGTTCTATAAATGATGAGGTTCCTCTGTCTTCCTACCGACTGCGGTTGCCTCACCACCACCAGTTTGAGGAGTGTCGACACTGGTTCTAGTAGTTGTCTATTCTAAACCCAATCCTAGTCTATCTGATACTAGTTAGCCTGACCAGCACCAAATTCTATAGAACCAACGCCGGTGTCTGTGGATGTTTTTTTAGATCCAAAAGTTGATTTTCCTTCAAAATATCATCAACATGTTCATGTTTAGGCACCAAAACCTGATCCATGTACATTCTCTTTTCATTCCAATCAATGTCATGACTCCTAACAATCTTAGAATCTTCTAAATCCCAAAAACGATATCCGAAATCACCAGAGCCATAACCAATGAAAGTACATCTCTTAGATTTAGCATCCAACTTCTTCCTATTTTCCCTATCAACATGCACAAAATCTTCTGAGCCAAAAACTCTAAGAAAAGAAAAATCTACCTCTTTTCCAGACCAAGATTCTTCTGGTATTCCACCATCCAGTGTTGTTGAAGGCCCATGGTTGATCAAGTACACTATTGTATCCACTGCTTCTGCCAAAAAATTCAAAGGAAAACTAACATGTATCCTCATGCTTCTAGCACATTCCATGATTGTTCTGTTCATTCTTTCTGTAACTCCATTCTCCTGTGGAGTTCTAGGAACCGTTCTTTCTCTTCATATTCCATTCATTGAACAATAATCATAGAAATCCTTACTACAGTACTCACCACCATTCTCAAATCTAAGGTACTTTAATTTTAAGTTTGTTTCATTTTCCACAAGAGATTTCCATCTTTTAAAAGTCTCAAAAACATCAGATTTACGCTTAATACAATAAATCCATACCTTCCTTGTGGCATCATCAATGAAAGTCACATAATATTGGGATCCTCCAATAGAAGCTACCTGAGCTGGTCCCCACACATCTGAGTGTACAAGCTCCAATTTATGCTCCTTCTTTATTGACCCAACCTTGAGAAATATCACTCTCTTATGCTTTCCAAATATGCAATGCTCACAAAATTCAAGATCTAATTGTTTCAAATATGATAACTTACCCTTAGCCTTTAGGATCTACATTCCTTTTTCACTCATATGGCCTAGCCGATTATGCCACATGGTTGCATCTGAATCTATAGTAGATAACACAGAAAAGGAATTAGTAACATAAGTAGACAGATATAAAGTTCCTACCTTCTTACCTCTTTCCACAACAAGAGATCCCTTGGTAACCTTCCAAGAATCGGTTGTGAATGTAACCACGCATCCAGATTCACCTAGTTTCCCTGCAGATATTAGATTTCTCTTGAGGCTTGGCACATGCCTCACATCTTTCAATACCCATATATTTCCATTCTACAGCTTTAGATGAACATCACCTTTACCAATAATATTGCATGGCTCATCATCTCCTAAATAAACTTGTCTAAAATCACCCTGAACATAATTTTTGAAATAACCCTTATTAGGGGTAGCATGGAAAGAAACTCTAAAATCTAAAACCCAAGATTCTAATTTATTATCCAAGGAGAGAATAAGGGCATCTTACTTTACCTCACTTGCAAATTTTCCTCTTTACCTTTTTCTTTACCTTTGTCTGATGTATTCTCTTTGTTTTCCTTAGACCAACACTCCTTCTTTACATGTCCTCTCTTTCCACAATTCCAGAAAAGTAAATCTCTGTACTTGGATCTAGATCTTCCATTTCTTGAATTTGATCTCCCATTCTTCTTTCTCTTTGATGATCTCTCCTTAGATCTTCCCATTCTTTCTACATTTAAAGTGTTTCCAGATGATGTTTCTCCTGAGTATTTTCCTGCATATTTCCTCATTAAGGATTACACTAACCACATCATCAAATTTCAAACCTTTAGAAGCAGAATTTGTATTACTAACAACCATTACCAAGTTATCCCAACTATCTGAAAAGAGCATAAGAATAAAATTTCTTTCACTTCATCATCAAATGGAATTTCTACCGATTTTAATTGATTTACAATAGACCGGAAATCATTCAAATGATTAGATACAGATCCACCTTCTTGCATATTAGAATTAAAAATTTTTTCATCAAATAAACCTTATTTGAAGCACTAGGAGTTTCATACAAATTTTCTAAATATTTCATCAACTCTACCATGGTTTTTACATCTGTAAAATTTGAAGCCACCGATGCTGTCAGGCTCAATCTTATAGATCCTAGAACATTTCTATCAAGAACCTTCCATTCTTCATTAGTCATCATGACATTGGATGTGCATGCTCATCCAACAGTAAGTATAGATCCTTTCTGATACAAATAATCCTCCACCTGCATCTTCCATAGTTGATAATTACGACCATCAAATTTCTCTACTTAGTATTTACTATCTTCTACCATTGCTATGCTCCCACTCAATCAGAAAAACCTCTATGAGTAAATCTTGTCAACACAAAAAACCTCCAAACAAATATCTGATACCAGTTGTTGGGGTTTAACCATATAACAGTGTTGCACAGATCTAAAATCAGATAAATCATATAATTAATGAATGCAGAAATAAACTAGAAGATAAAATAAACAAGAGAAAGATAACACCAGATTTAATGTGGTTCACCCAGTGTGGGCTACGTCCACCAAGAAATGGAAAAATATTATTATTCAGTGCTTTACAGAGGAAATACAATGAAGATCTGTGGTCTTCCAACACCTCACAGGATGTTCAATATTTTTCCCTCACTCAGCTACTCTTTCTTACTCACCAAGAAAACTAACATGCAAACAATTGTTATTTTCTTCTCTCATACCCTCATACAATGCATACATGCATATATATCTATTCTGGGAAACTAAATATGCTTTTACAATCAAGAAATCATCTTTAAATCAAAATATTTATTCTAATTCTTAGCCAAAAACAAAGCACCATCGCATAGGTTGACCGATGCTGGTTATTTCCTGACTGATGTTGGTCACTGTCTGACCGATGTTGGTTGATAACTAATCAATGTCGGTCACTTCCTGACGATGTTGGTCAATGCCGGTCACTGTCAAATCTAGAAACATGTAAAAACAATATTTATGTGAAGCAATTAATCTCCACACTCAACAAGATTTGAAGCAATTGACTATGATTTTCTTGCGGGTGTTGCCTCTGACCTATCTTCTCCTCTTATCCTTGATGCTTTTGTAATTCTTCTCAGGTATGTGCACAAGTGAAATGTTTGTTGTAAACAATTCGGAAAAAACTCAACACCTTTTTATTTTTAATTGCGTATGAGCAATTCTAAATTCTGAATATCACTCCAGGTGAAAGCAAATAGAAGTAGGCTTGATGTGAGCTCAACTGGGAGATTGGAAATAACATGCATGGGATTTTAAAGGGAATAACTGAGAGACTTTGCATGCATTTTCATGGGATGCGTGGAATATGGAAAAGTTAGCTTGAGTTGTGATCCAATTTTGGCGTGAATTTTGCAAAGAGAGGGAAAATTTTAACTTAGTAAACAAACCCCCCTAAGAACCATGACTTGCTTCCAAACGTGTTGCTTATGACCTTTCAAAAATTGTGTTTAAAATCCAAGGAGACTCTTTGTTGGAAATCCACAACTTGGTAGAAGACTGGGTTGCCAAGAACCACATAATTCACTTAAGTGATTTGATTTTTTATTTAAAACAATTGTGTGGATTCCAAGGGAGAAGGATTATGTGGATCTAGAAGGGTGAGGATGCTTTTCAAAAGGAAGACAAGACATAGGACATCCACACAATTCACTTAAGTGATTTTCTCCTTCTAACTTGTGCGTGAAAAATAGAAGACTCTGCTGCTAGAAACCACAATTTGGTTAAGTGGAATTGCCCCCTTTAAAATATGTCTTGGATTTCTAGAGTGAAAGTTTCTTGAAACAAGAAGACAACGGCATGTAAAATCACAACTTGCATAAAAAATTCATCTTTGGATAATTGCGTGGAAGTTTGATGATGAGGGCAGCTTGAAAAACCATGTTTTGGCTCTAGACTATATTTCTTTCCATTTTTAGAATTTCGGTGAAGAAACCACAAGAATAGAATAAAATTTTCCATTTTTGGAAAGGGTCCGGGAAGATGTAGAGACAATAACTTGCAACTGCCATAAATTTCACTCTATGGCTCCATTTTAGGTGCCCTTTTTTTCCAAAAGTGCATATTTTCTCGAGTTCTACACATTGGTGGCAGTATTTTCCTTATTTTCATGATATCTGTTATTGCACATTTTTTGGATTGTTGTTGTGTAAATGTGCAACATGGAAATTGACAATTTCTAAGCATGAAAATGATACCCTTGTACCAAAATTTTCATGTTTTTTTCATTCCGAGGCACCCCGGGTCTACCCAATAAGTCCAGTAACCTCCCAATTGGTGTTAATTCATTCCCCTAGGTGATATAGGAAATTAAAATCAACCCCCCTAGGTGATTTTAGGATTTCATTGAAAAATGTAAACTTCGGGTAGTTGTGGGGAAGGGCTATCACTGGCCTTCCTAGGACTGGAGCAACCCCATGGAGTGGAACATAAAATATAAACTAGACATAGACGTGAATCAAAGGAATAGGAACATCATGTATTTTATTTAGGAAGATTCGGGAAGGATCCAAAGAAGTTGGGACAGTTTCACTAAAATTAGGGTTCACAGGCCTAGGCAGTGCATAGGGCAAAACACCTATTGAGCTTCCGAAGGTGATTTTGAGAGCTCCAGATGAAGTTAGGAGAAAAAAAACATAGTCAAAAAGGTAATTACAATACATAAAATATGGTGAAATTATTATTTTCACAATAGTTTGGATCAATGGGTCTACAAGCAATATTTATAATGCACATGTGGAGTTTGAGATAGTAAAAATATGATTTTTTAGGGATCAAATGGAGGATTCAAGACCTTATACCACCACCTTCGGATTCATAATGATATTTCTAATCAAGCATCATATAAAACTTCATCAAAAAATTCCATCGGGAGCTCATCTTCAAGTTGCCCTCTTGGAGCGAGTTTGAGAGTTAGTCAAATTTTGGAAGGACACGTGTCAGCTCCAGGAGCCTAACACAATTTTTTGTCCCTCACACCCCTCAAGGAAAGGGAAATAAAGGTTGAAAAATTATCCTAGCACCCATAAGCCCTCCAGAATCTCATGCAACCTCTAGGATCGTTAATTCAGCCCCCAAGTGCTTACAGGAGCTCAAAGCCTTCACCATTGGATCGTTGCCACATGTCATCACCTGGCATGCCATGAAAATTGATTTCCCTCATGTCCCTTAGAGGTGATGGACATAAGACATGAATTTTTTTTACCATCCCCTTAGGATTCTCATGGTCACCGTTGTGACCTCTTCAAGAGAAAATTTCCAGCCCCTTGGTGTTTGCCAAGCCTTCATTCTCAACTATCAGATTGTGCCACGTGTCATCACCTGGTGCACCATGCAAACTAATTTCCCTCATGTCCCTTTGAGTTGAGGTACATAAAGGTTTAAAAAATGTTCCTAACCCCTCCATGATGCCTCAAGGTCCCTCAAGTGACCAGCTTCTAGCCCCTCATTGCTTTAAAGATGCTTTTTTGGCTTTAATCCACTGTCGTCAGATCCCCTCCACGTGTCAAGCTGAGGTACACTATGAAAATTTATGTCACTCATGTCCATTAGAGGTGAGGGCCGTCAAGGACATGAAAATTCACCTCTCTCCATGCCTTTTAAATTTTCAAATTTTAAATTCCCTCCTACTTCTAACATCTAACATTCTTGTGCACAACTTCCTCTTCAAACTCCTCTACAACTTCCTAACACCATTCCACCATTGTCAAAGCTAAAACCAGCTCCACTAAAGCAATAAAATCCTCTACCCCTTGGTGATACATAGGTATCAGAAGAATTTTTCATCAAACTGAGAAGAAGAAACAAAGAATGAAGAAGAAGAACGGTGAAAATCTCCATTGCCCGCAAAATAGATTTTTGAAGAGATCTTGCAAATGGATGCAAAGATTGATGAACTATATTTTTCTATTTGTTCATCTATCAAAAACCATCATAAAAACACCTTCATACCCTCCTCCCATGGCATAAAACATTCACAGTGAAGAAAACCTCTTTCCGGCCCAACGGAGAAAAAAACTTGATTTCTCATCAAACCGGCAATTGGATCGAGCTAAAAACTTCCCCTCATACTCCAAATGAAAAACCTATCACAATGGAGTTAATTTAATTGCAATCAGAGAAAAAAACAATACCTAAAAATTTTGAGCTCCATTAATGGCCACCGTGGCAGCTCCATGCCTGAAGCCACTACCAGGCGAAAAGTTTAAATTTTATTTCCAAGCATTCTAATGGGTGAAATCAAGTGAAATTCAGAGGACATGACCATGATGATGAGATGAGTCTGAAAAAATATGTTCCATAACAAACCAAGTAGTGGAAGTCCACTTTCTAAAAATAGTAAGTGTTCCTGTACAAACTTGCTATGTTTGGGAAGTCACCATCAAAAGCGGCTATGGTAAAGGCAATGTGCACTGAAGATCACCAGGAAGCCATAATGATTTTCCAGAGCAGAAAAAAGTGAAAATGACCACTTACTAAAAATAATAAGCCCCATATATGGGTGCTTACTAAAAATAGTAAGTCACCCCAAGAAGTGGTGAAGGTGAAGCCAGTGTGTGCAAGAACAAATGATGGAGTTCATCACATCATGATGGTCAAGAAGAGGAAAAAATCACCTCTCACCAAAAATAGTAAGTCTCCCATCTGGGCACTTGCTATTAATAGTAAGTCACACTCAAAGGGTAGTTCTAGCACAATGGAACATAGAGGGATGATCATTCAGGTCAACATCATTATTCGGGATCATCGTAGGAATTTCTCATAGGGCATTCGAGATCCATCTCAGGGAAATCGACAGTGTTTTTTTTACTCACTACGTGGTTTGGGTCACAGGTATATCATGTGTAGGGTGGAAGTTGCAATCATAAATGAAACAATTCATTCAACCTTGCAGGATTGGTTCTAAGTTCCTATCTCTTCGGAAAGGATCTTTATGAGTTAGTGTTCATGGTCATTGGTGAAGTCATTCGATAAGTGTTTTTGAACACTTAAACCCAAGGTGTCTTGGAACCATCCTGAAGGAGTTTCTCAAGGTACAAGGAGTTCAAAGATTCACAGTTTCACTACATTAGGAGCTTTCCATCGACAAGGATAGATAGACTTCATCAGGAATGACATCTCCTCTTATTCTTCTCTCTTTTCTCTTCATCCCCCCAACTTTCTCTCTCCTCTCAATGTTCTAATTTTGCGTTGGGGTTGCACTTTTTCATATGTCTTAATGTTCCTGCTATAATAAGTCACCTTTATGTTATAAAAAGGGACTTAAAAGTTTCCTAGGAAGTTGAAAAGTTTTAAGTTGTGTGAAGTTTGAAGTTGAAAAGGCATTGGGGAGTAGACGAAGAGTCATCTCTCATTCTATAAATTGTAAAGCCATTCCCATTTCAAAGGGTTGGTGATCGATTTTGTAGACTCAAGAGTGCATTGTAATTAGAGAGAACAAAGGAGATAGCCATTTTATTTCACTTTCCCCCACCCTCAAATTTCTTCCATTTCCATACTATGTACAATTTATGCTCAAGCATCAATACAAGAAGGAGTTTCATGCCTTTTTTCGGTGAGGAGATTTTAGAAACTTTGAGTTCTCAATCTTAACTTGTCTTGTTTCCATTTGTAGGGTTGTTTCTTCTTAGCTTTAATGCGTGTGTGAACTTTCTGGTTAATGGGTGTGGGAATATGTTTTTTCTACCCATGACATTAGTCCCCTCTTCTCTTTCACTCACTCCCCTTTCCCACTCTCTTAACAAAGTCCTCTCTAGCAAGAAAGTTCTAGCTTCTCCGCAGGATCAGTGGAGTGCCCCTGTTGGACCCCCGGTCGCAAGACCACTAGGAAAAACTACCTTTACTCGTGCATACATATAGGTCAACTACACTGATTAAGTACAAGGACTTAGACTCCCAGAGCATTGGCAAGAACCCCACCAATTTTTCCCCTGAAAAAATTCTCGCTAACATGGACCAGAAAAACCTCTTGTAATCTCCTAAAGGAATCCTGAGCTCTAGTCACCTATAGACAAATTAGTTAGAAATTAAAAACATTGTATAGATTTTTAAAACCCTAGGCTCGGGAAAAGGTCTGGTAGGAAGAATGAATAGGCTACGGGGATTTCCAGAAGAAAAATGGAGAAAAACCAAAACAAAAACAAAAAGAAAATAAAAACAAAACCTGAAAGAAGCTGCAGGTAATTTCTCGTAAAATTTCTCCAATTAGCTGATATGCAAAAATTATTCCCCCTGGGTGAATTTTTTGTGGTAATAATGATGGGGTGAATTGCTTTATATAACCCAAATCCTCCAATTGTAGCTCAATATATTTTTAAAATAACTTTATTTATTTAATATAAAAATAAATAAAATACTTTCAGACAAATCCTGGTGAAGGAATTGAGTGAGCTTCAGCATGTGGGTATTTGGAAAATGTGGCTCTTATGACTCTCTGGGGATACCTTAGAGCAATGCAAACAAATGCAGTCAAAACAAAACACAACCCGCTATTTAAAAAGAATGAAAAATTTAAAAGGGGTTAGTCCTACATTTCAGGTTGAAATCTCGAGGACACCAAGATGGCCTAATTTTGCACAAGAACAATGCAATATAAGGATCGGGTTGGATTTAGATGGTGTGAACCCATGTTCAAATATCATCACTACTTGGTAAACTTGGCCAATATTTTTTATAAATTACAATTTTCCTCCTTAGTTAGCAACCAAGCCATATTTCTTAATACTTTCATTTATTATACTGGGGACACAAATTGTAACTTCGTATATAATATATATGTTTATTTAGAGCCATTATATGATGAGTTACAAGAATTGTGGGAAGAGGTTGATGCATTTAAATATTCAAGGGGTGGTTATTGTTGAGATTCACAGTAAAGGAAAAATTGTTTTTTTATAATACATTACCTTCCTGCATATGGAACCTTATCTTGGCTCACCATTCATGGCCACAATGGATGTCCTGCTTGCATTATAAATCCATTTATGTGATGCTCAAGTGTTTGAATAAGTGAATTTATTGTGGACACCATGCTTACCATCCAATGGATCATTCATATCATCAACAAAAATCATGTTTTGATGCTAACGAAGAGTTTCGGCAATCCCCATCAGTAATAACAAGTGAATACATTATTAAGAAGTCTACAATAAGAAATTTTTTTATGGAATTTGGTGGTATTTATGATGGTAAATATGATATTATTGTGCATATTCTACAAGTTTCCATACTTTGTAGAATTTCTAATTAGACACGTTTTTGACTTCATGTATTGTGAGAAAAATGTTGCTTTGGTCATTTTAGAAACACTTTTTGGTGAGTATGATACAATTTAAGTGCGACAAGACTTGAAAAAACTAAATATTCATCAAAATTTTATGGCTAAAAGTATCAATAATAGAACATTCAAAAAGCCACATGCTCCTTATTTGTTGATAGAGGCACAACATTGAAAATTCATAATATTTTCTGCCTGATGATGGGTCTAGTTTTTTACCTGAAATGTTAGATTTTTTAAAATTACTACACAATGCTCCAAATAAATCTCTTAACTATGAACTGTGAAAATCTTAGAACTTCAATTCATAATCTTGTTGTCTTAAACACAATCTCCCACTGAATATACAAGCAATTTATTGAGACGTCAAGCTGATATTAAAGGTTTAAGATGTCTAAAGACCCATGACTATAATGTTTTGATTGAGGATATTTTACCTATTATGGTCATAGAAAGTTTAGAAAAAACACCCAAAATAAAAATCATAAGGCTATGCTTGCTATTAAAAAGTATGAGTTTACATGTGTTAGATCCTTGAAATTTTGATTATTTGAGGCAAGAGGTTATTGAAATCATTTGTTTGTTAGAATGTGAGTTTCCACCAATAATATTTAATATTTATATGCATCTTATAATACATATATAAAAGGAACTAAGTATTTAGGGCCATTGAGAACAAGATGGATGTATCCTACAAAATGATACATGAAGGTTTTGAAAAAAAAATGTTCTTAACAAGGCAATACCTAAAGGTTGCATGTCTAAAGGCTATATAATGAAAGAGGCCATTAAATTTTGTACAATTTATATGCAAGAATTTACAAGTGTAACTCAATGTGTATGGGATGATTAAGAAGAGGAAAGGGTTGCAGGTGAGTTCTTAGAAAGAAAGGTGACTCGTTTTGAGATATCACATAATGAAATAAATGTGATACATTTGTATGTTCTTCAAAACATGTCTACACTGGAGAAGTGTTACAGGTGAATATATTATCTATTAGTGATGTTTTTATTATTTATTTTTTAAAATTCAATTATTTTCACTCTTTTCTATCAAAATTTTGGCAATCTTGTACGATGATTATATTTTTAGGGAATCTAGTCAAGATATATCAATGGGAATGCATGTTACTCGAAAGCGTAGACAAGATGTGCTGGTTAAAGAATCTTCATTTCCATCCTTTGATAAATAGATTATTGATGTAATGAATCAAACACAATAATAAGGTGAAGATATACCCATGGGAGAATATGAACTTTCAAATCCTCCATCAATTATGGATTCCAAATTTAGTGGAATGTGGGCATATGAAAATCATTTAAGAGTGGAAGAAAAAGATCAAGGGAAGGCAAATTGTGATTTTGTTGTGAGTGTTGAATTTCAACATGGTTCTCATAAGAAAATTTATGTTGGTATTATAAATTAGCTCGATTGAGTTGATTATGTAGAAAACGTCCCTATAATATTGAAATGTAAATGGGTCAAACCATCTACAACACACCATAATGAGTATGGAGTTATACTCGCCATTTTTTGTCACAAACACATGATACATATGTGTTCCTTTCTCAAGTCAAACAAGATTTTTGTATTGATGATTCCATGAATCATGGATGGTTTTATGTCATTCAAATAGATTCTCAATCAAAACTTCATTTAATGGATATTTGCACAATGCACAATGGACAATATGTTAATACATTACAACATACATTAGAAGTTGATGATGGTGAAGATGAGATAAGAGGAATTGAAGAAGTGACTGTATAGCCTAATGGAAATATTGAAATTGATGTTGGGGAGGGTAAATAAATAAGTGGTGATGAGGATGACATTGAAGTAAATGCATGTATGAGTGATGAAGAGTTCCATTCAAATGACACAGAAGATGATGATGACCTTCCTCTCTAAATTGAAATGTTTTATTTATGATTTTAGTTTATAAGTTCATGCATACGTGAATAAGTATCAATGTTTATGAAAACTCTCTTACAAATGAGGGATTTATTTTTTCCTAAGGGAAATTCATTGTGTGGTGTAATAACAATCAACTATGCTCATCTTGATGTTTCTTAGTTTCTCCTTTTGGTGCCATTTCCATAATATGGATCTGGTTGTTTGTTAAAGTCATATCATGAATATTAGATCTTAATTCTTAACTATATTACAAAGATAAAACACCTCAATTATATTGTTACTCGATTATCTTATTCTTGTTACATTCCTTCAATGTATCTTTGTTACTATCTTCGTATCACCAACTTTAGAAAAAGAATGCATGAAATGCATGATTATGTAACTTCTAATTTTAAATTCATGTGTAGGGAGTTGTTAAAATCAATGAGGGCTTAAAATATGATTGTGATGATGCACAACAATGGATGTCTGATTATGAGAACCTCCGTAGTGAGAATGTGAAGAAAAATAATGAATATTTAATGTCACTTGGTATAGCAATTAACAACTCCAAATCATCAGTATGTGTCTCCAATATTTTGAATCTTATTTATGTTGTATATATTTAATTAAAGTATTATTGTATACCTATTATTTTTATATAATACTTTTTTATGTAATCTAATTTTCAAGCCAAAAAAGTGTGTACAAAAAAGGTTAAAAATAAATAAGAGCTTAAGGAAATTGATCTTCTTAGAAAAACATGTGTTCAATAGAAATGATTCAAGAAGGGAATGTCGCAAATGAACATGTTAATATAAATAGTGAACATGGACCCCTTCTAAATCAACTTGTTGACCCAGAACTTATAAATCAATTTTTCGACCTCAAAATTTTAAATCAAGTTATTGACCCCAATGTGTGAATATTATATGAATGGTTGAAGTAATTGTATGGAACAAAAAATAATCATAATGGTCTCATGAAACCTATTGCAAATAATTAAGTACCATCTCCACCTATAATAGAAAAAGAGATGAAATGTAATACAAATAAATTGTCCACAACACCTTCAATAGTTTTTCGGGTTCCTTATATGGATGCTTTAGAGAGGTTTGTAGTCACAACACCTGAAAATTTTAATTCAGCTGAGTCAAATGAGCTACATGCTCATAATTCAACATCAGGTCATGGTTTAGATCTATAAAAAAATGTATAATTTATCAAGAGTTGTATAGGGCCACATTGAAATAATGTAATAAAATAGTAAAGGGAGGAAAGGTTCCCTATGTGATTGAGGTGAGAGATGGGGTTCCTATAGAAAGACCTGGTGCTAGGTGGGCTGCAATATTGGGGGTACAAGTGAGGTCACATTTGGATATTTGCATTGAAACATTATCACAAAAAAAAAAATGCATGTAGATATTGTTATTCAAAAATGGAAAACATGTTTAAGCTATTGGTGAGGTAGCATCATGTGAATGTTATAGATACAAAATCTGAAAAATCATAAATAATTACAGGCATACGTGTAAAAACATGTTTCTTAAAGGAAAGGAAGAAAATTTAGCCTTGGATCCAGAGATTTGGAATGCATTAGAAGAGGGTATGTGTTTTGTGGATTTTTTTGGAAAGAAGTAGCAGGGGAAAAATAGCAAGAAATTCTATAACATCTTAATGTGCTTTTGGAAGAGCAGGGGTGAGAGTAAGAAGAGAAATATTTGTAAGTTTTTTTTAATTATGAACTTATTTATTACCTTCTTCTACTTAACAAACACGATGGTGGTTTGGGTTTAATTGGCGCTAAAATGGCATGATTTTTGAACAAATTTGGCCTTTTTCCTAAGAGGAGCAACATGAAAGAGCACCTACAATATGTGAGATACATACATTGACAAAAGAAGATTTTATGAAGACTCAAATGATGCAAGACAAGAGAAAATTTCTTCCTCCAATTCATCAATAAAAATTCATGAATTAATGGTGTTACTTTGGAGTCCCTAAACATCCTTTTTTCTATTGATTTGTTAATTAATTTTTTAGTAACATGTGTTTTGTTTTGTTTAATTTATAAGACATTTTTTCAATTTATTGATATAGCCTCACTATTTTATTTTATTTCACGTCTGATTCTTGACACTTATGCTTCTTGGCTAACAAATACCCTGCTCCTTCTTGACTGAACTCCAAATGACTCATCCTCGTGCTCTTAAGACTTTGTTCCTTATTTATTAAGATAATTATAAATACTATTTGAATCCATCACACATTCTCTGATGAAGATTACAAAGTCCCATCAAACCTATTGAGCATTGACATATATCATGGAGTTAGGATTTTACTCTTCTTTCTTGGTAAAATCCCCAAAGAAGAGAATTATGCCATGAATCTACAAGGGAGGACAATGAGCTTTCCACTTTGGAAACATTTTTATATGGTCTTATTTTGGATCATTAAAGATCCTTAAGACTCATATATGTTTTTGCATCATTTATTTTCTAGAAGCAACAACATAATATATCACCTACAACTTATGTGTTATGTCGTCTGAAAAAAGAAAATATTATGCAAAATGAGATGATGAAATGGAGGTCACAATATCCACCTTCAATAGATTCATATGCTAAAATCCAAGAACTATAATCACATGTTGCAAGATCAAATAATTGTGATCAATCAAGGGTTGTGGAATTTTTTGTGAAAAAATGAGGTATTATCATCTAAGATGACTAAAAAATGGGTGCACTTTCCTTCTTATTTTCACAAATTATTAGTACAGGGAATAAAAAAGATAAATATCTTATTCCTTTAGAGGTAAAATTTAATAATTGTTACCTGTACGTACCCAAAATTGTAAGGTACTGTACTACAGAATGGTGTAATAAGTGCCCCGATGATGATACAGGTCTCTTCGCAAGGTGTTCGGGATCCAGAGAAGCTTTACGGATATGCGTTAACATCCCGCATGCCCCGCTTAGCCCCCGCATGCTTTGTTTTCCCTATTTTTCCTCTTTTCTTGGATTTTTGGTCTTTAGTGACGAAACCGCCGCCCGGAAGGGCGGCGGTCTCGTCACCGCCGCACTACACAGGGCGGCGGTCCTGTACGCGTTTTCCAGAACGTGATTTTGACGGAACGCACGCAAAAATCAATGCTTTACCAGCTTTTCTTGCCGACTTGAGCATGCATTTATGTTTTTGGTCCCCTGGAATAGTGTTTTTCTTTTGTTTAATGTTTAGGAGTTTAGTTTAGATTTGATCTTTGCATGTTTGGATTCCTATAAATGCATGGTTTGTGCACATGCAAATGGCCCCTGATTTTAGTTCTGAATTTTGCTCCAAAGTTTGCTTTTAAATTTCTTGTTGCAGTAGATTTAGTTTTCCTTTGTTTAGAATTCTTAGATTTCTCATTGAGTGCTTTGGTTAGTTTTGTATTGCAGCTGGTAAGCCACATATCCAACTTGTGCAAGTGCAAACATTATTTGGGCCACCATTTTCACTCCAATTTTCATGTTTTCAGTGCTATGGTCATTTTAGTTTGCTTAGGATTGGTAGCATAGTTTGTTGCAGGTTTGTTTTAGCTTTGTGTTACTGTTGGTAAGCCACAGACCCAACTTGTGCAGATAGCATTATTGTTTTGGAGTAGAATGGTCTAGGTAGCCATTAAAGTTGCAGGTTTTGCTCTTCATACAGACTAGTCTCAGGTTCTGGACGCTCTTTGTTGCATGATTCGCAGTAGACCCCCGCTAGGAATTGCATAGGCCAAGCTCTGTACTCTTGTGCTATCCCTCTCCTATCCGCATTCTATTCTGTCTGCATTTTGAAGGCTGTCCATTGATCCAAATACCTATTCCTGTTGATGCAAGCATTTCATGCTTTTCTGGATTCACGTGAGCACAAGAACGAAGAGATCATACTGAGGGGACAAGAACACACACACCGTCGGATTCGCCACTATTCTGCGAAATCCAGGTTCCATCTTTCAAAGTTTTAGTTAGAACTTATCAAATAAAGTAGTTAATCACTTTATTTCAGTTATTTCCATTCTCGATATTGCCAGGGAGGTTGTGGGGATTGATAGTTTCTGAGAAACTATGATTCATTCACTCAATTCTGAGGGAGGAGCGCTCTGCGAATTGATCAAAAGACAGTGTGAGTGAAGATAGTGGCCGTAAGACGTATGGAGCAAACGGGAGTTAATCACCCCTACTCAAAACACTACAACCACTACAAGCGTCAATCAAGGACCCAAAATCCTTAACAAAAATCGTGGGGGTAACAACAGATGGAGTAGCTGACCAGCCCAAGAGGATAAATGTCATTAATACTCCGTCACAAACAAACAACCAAAGAAACAACAATTTTACCCCGACGATCAATACAGTGGATTTTAATAATCCACAACAACAACAACGGCGAAATCCCATACAAGGACCAAACCAAAACTCCTTTGGTTATCAAAACCAAAATCAAAACCAGAAACAACAAAAATTTAGTCCTAATAGGCAACAGTTTGATCGGAATTTTAGGCCACAATACACACCAAACCAACAAAATGGGGAATTACAACCCCAATTCTTATTGTGGTTTCCATAAATTCGGGGGTCATGACACTAGAACGTGTCGTGATTACAACAAATTCATGCAACGCTTGCCAAGTGAACAAAAACAATTTTTTATGGATATGTTCTTAGCAGATCCTACGTCACCAACGACAAGTACCTTCGCAGGGGCAGTTTCCCCTCAGAATGCCCCTCTCAAGATCTTTAATGATCCACTCCCAAATCATGATAGCGATAGGTTGAAACCAACTGGAACAAACAAAGGTGCAATAACGGGAAACAACGATCACGAGGCCTCAACCTCACTAAATCCGTTAGTCGTGCCACAACTAGGAAGTCAACCACGACCTAAAGTAGTTGGATTAGTAGAGTTAGACTCTGAATTACCCGTTGAAGCAATTACGAGAACACGAGAGTATTTCTCTCAACCAAGTCCAAGCCACCTGCCAGAAACAGATAACATCCAGCAAACCACAAGCAAAACCCATGGGTGCTTATGATCTAATTAATGATCTAACAAAAAACCTTCTCGCATATTTCATTCCTTGATTTACTAAAGAATTCCCCTGCTCATAGGGCTACTCTTTTAGAGGCGTTAGGTTTGGGTCATTTAGTTAGTATCACTCCACCACCGGAAGCGCAGGTAAATCATATAGACTTTGATGTTTATCCACCGGGACAGGCGGATAGGGATGTTGAATTCATATTCGAAATAAGTAAAATGCCTACAGATGCTGAGATCGCACGCCGAGGCGATCCAGCCCTACACTTGCAAGTACAAGTTTATAATAACTATGTAAAACGGGCAATGGTTGATGACGGAGCTACGGTTAACATAGTTCCTTTCTCTTTTCTCCAAAAATTGGGATATGGAGAAACAAACTGTTCTACTACACGAAATACCTTGAGAGGCTACGACAGCCTTAAAGCCACATCGATAGGAACTATAATACTACCGGTCACCTTAGGACCTAAAACAATCCTGACTGAGTTTTATATTATAGATCGGGAAACTAACTATAATATGATCCTCGGCCGGCCATGGATACACCGCATGAAGGCAATCCCTTCCACGCTATTCCAAGAAGTAAGATTCCTGCATCTGGGAAAGGTATTTGTAGCCAAAGGTGATCCAACGCCATTTGACGTACACCTAGCTGATTTAAAGAAGAGACCAGGTGTACACTCAGAATTCGAACTGCCAACAAATCAACTTAACAAACCCTTTGACTCAAAGCCAGAGGAAAAGTTGATACCTACAACGGATCTTGAAACTACCAACATAGCTAAGACAATTCCAACCCCTAAAGGTAAAACTAAAGAAATAGTATCATTAGGGACTACTGCAAAGATCATTGAGCTGATAGAACAAGATTCACCAATGTTCTTACCATTCGATTCAGTAGGTATAGGATTTTCCTTAGGTGTTGGTTCCTTGCCAACAGAAGATCTCTGTATGGTAGAAGTAGAGTATGCAAACACAGCAGATACACCTACATCCATACTCCAAGCTAAGTATTGGACTCTCCATTTCGATGGAGCTAAATGCCATTATGTGAGGGGGGCAGGTATATTCTTACCTCGCCCGAAGAGAAGGTCCTCCCATTCTCTTTTAAATTAAACTTTGAATGTACAAACAACGGCGCTGAATACGAGGCCCTCCTCCTTGGCCTTACCTTAGCCAAAAGAATTGGTATCGATAATATCAGAGTTTTAGGAGACTCGCAATTAGTTGCAAACCAAGTTTCAGAGGTATATGAAACTAAAGCCGAACACTTGCAACTTTACAAAAACGCTGGTAGTAGATTTAAGCAAGGCATTCAAACTTCATATCCATTGAAGCAATCCCGCGAGAAAAAAATCTTCTCGCCGATTCAATAGCAACCTCAGCATCACGTTTTACTCCAAACAATGAGCTAGAAGATACTCATTTCATGGTATCCATTCGTAACGAACCATTAATAAAAACAATGATGGATCCTCTTTCAAACGGAAGTAATCTACCGTCCTAGACCATGTTGGAAATGATGCGGCTACTTTGGATTACTTAAATGCCTTTGCAGCACTACATCTCTCCTATCACACGCTAGATTTATCTCTGATCTCGCATTCATCTTCCTACTTCGGAAATCCCGTAATGAATCTTCCCTCACAAAAAGAACCTAATATATACGTGGTGGAAAATGGGGATGATATAGATCTACCTCCGGCACCACCTGAGTTCGAAGAGGGTAATGCCTCTTTAATTGAAGAAACAATCGATGTCAATATCGGAACGGAAGATGAACCAAGAATTTTAAAGTTAGGTTCTTCATTAACCCCAGAGGAAGTGGAAATACACACCCAAGTTCTCAAAGAACATCAGAAGGCATTTTCATTTAATTATAAAGAGATGACAGGAGTCGCACCCCACATTGCGGTACACAACCTCGTCACTAGGTCAGATGCGAAGCCAATTAAACAAAAATCAAGACCCATGAAGCCCAAAGTAGCCCTCATGGTAAAAGAGGAGGTAATAAAACTCCTTCAGGTAGGATTCATCAAGCCAGTTGACTACTCCCAATGGGTATCCAACATCGTTCCCGTTCTCAAGAAGAACGGAAAGATACGCATCTGCATAGATTTTCGAGATATCAACAAAGCTTGCCCTAAGGACGACTTCCCATTACCATCCATAGATGTTATTGTTGATGCAACAACAGGTTTTGAACTCTTGTCTCTCATGGGTGGATTCTCGGGATACAATCAAATCAAAATCTCCGAGCAAGATCAAGCCAAAACCACGTTATAACTCCTTGGGGAACCTATTGCTACGCTGTTATGCCATTCGGTCTCAAGAACGCCGGTGCTACGTACCAGCGGGCCATGACATACATATTTCATGATTTAATCCATAAAATCATGGAATCCTACGTAGATGACTTGTTGGCTAAGGCCAAGAAGCGTTGTGACCATCCTGAAGTACTCCGCATCATCCTTTCACGCCTAATAGAATATGGAGTTACCCTAAACCCAGAAAAATGTGTCTTCGGTGTAACAGGAGGAAAGCTCCTAGGTTACATCATATCGTCACGAGGGATCGATGTTGATCCATCCAAAATTCGGGCTGTCCTCGAAATGGTCCCACCCTCGAATGAATCTGGAATCAGATCATTTCTCAGAAAGTTGGGCGCAATCCGGAGATTTATCCCGGATCTAAGCTTCGCCGTTCATCCAATCAACAATTTACTCAAGAAAGGACTATAGCATTGATTGGACCGAAGATTGCAATGAAGCTTTTGATGCAGTCAAAGCGTTTCCTGTTATTACCGCCTACGCTAATGCCACCAAAGCTAGATCGCCCTTTAATTTTGTACTCACGGGCTACCGATGTTTCGTTAGCTTGCATGCTAGCCCAAGAAGACGATGACAAAAGAGAGCGTGCGATTATTTCATTAGCCGAACATTGCTCGACTACGAAACGCGCTATACACAAGCAGAGCGAGAATGTCTTGCCATAGTCTTTGCTACTAAACGCCTAAGACACTACATGCTAAATCAAGAGACAAGGGTCATAGTAAAGACAGACCATTTACGGACTTTTCTCACACAAGGGTCCTTGTCCAAAAAGGCTGGACGTTTTATAACCTTAATGGGAGAGTGCGAATTAACATTTGTAAACCAGAAGTCAGTTGAAGGACAAATCATTGCAGATTGGTTAGCTGATAACCCGCTAGATGGAGGCGACTTAGTAGACTTAGACTTTCCAGATGAATGCGTATACTACGTCGAAACCCGACCTGCTATATCTGAGTGCCCTTGGTACACTGATATCATTAGTTATATCATGGACCATAAATACCCAGAAGGAATTACACCTCAACAAAGAAGACGGTTACGCATTATCGTAGCTAAATACGTCATTATAGAGCAGGTGCTCTATCGGAAAGCATTCGATGGGATGCTCTTAAGATGTGTTGACACAGAAGAGTCCAAGAGGATTCTCCATGAATCCCATAGCGGTATATGTGGAGGCCACTTCGGTGGCCATGCCACTGCTCGAAAAATACATCGAATGGGCTATTTCTGGCCCACTCTAGAACATGACACAATAGAGTTTGTACGCAGGTGTCATAAATGTCAGGAGTTCTCTCATGAGATCCACATGCCGGCACAAGCTTTGCAACCGATCGCTACTCCGTGGCCCTTTTCTACATGGGGCCTAGACTTAATAGGGAAATTCTCTCCCTCATCCACAGACGGCCACAATTTTATAATTACGGCCACAGAATATTTCACTAAATGGGTAGAGGCTATGCCTCTTACAATTGTACCTGGTTCCGTAATCGCTAAGTTCATTTTGAACCAAATCATTTGCAGGTACGGTATCCCACAAATCATTATCTCAGATAATGGAACTTCTTTCAAAAACGAAGAAGTTCGTGAGCTATGCAGTAAGTTCAAAATAAGCCATCATACGGCTTCCTTATATTATCCCCAAGCCAATGGGCAGGCTGAAGCAACAAACAAGACGTTGAAAGCCATTCTCCTTAAAACGGTAAAAGAAAACAAACGGGATTGGCATTTAAAGTTATATCCGGCCTTGTGGGCCCACCGAACCTCGATAAGAACGCCAACAGGAGCAACTCCTTTCTCATTGGTATTTGGGTCAGAAGCAGTTCTCCCACTCGAAGTTGAAATCCCCAGTCTCCGCATTTCGCTACAAGGGATTCTGGATGAGGACGCTTACAGAGAAGCGCGTCTTTCTCAATTAGAGAGTCTGGATGAAACTAGGTTAGATGTTGAACAACGACATAGAGTCTATGTCGACCGGATGTGCCGGCAGTACAACAAGAAGGTCTATGAACGTGACATATACGAGGGTGACCTAGTTCTAAGGTTAGACAGCCGGATCGACAAGAAGACCGGCGAAGGAAGGAAATTCCGGCCCAAATGGTTGGGCCCATACCGAGTCATGAAGGACTATGGAAATGGTGCATACCTCTTATGCACGCTAGAAGGAGAGGAGTTTGGCGAAACAGTCAATTCTCTCCACCTCAAGCGTTTCTACGCGTAAGCAGCTAACGCTACCCATATAACTATCTACATTGCATTTTCATACAAATTAGGATCATTTTGTCCACTTGTTCTTACACAAATTGTGATCAGGGAATCTATTCTCAAAGTAATCTATTTCAAACTCGTGATGTTTCTGGCATAAAGTTCTTTAATCATACTTCTCCATCTTCGATATCATCAATCAACTCAGAATCTTTTATCAAACAAAATCAGACATGACGAAGTCCTAACGGTAACCATACCAAGATCTGCAAAGTTTGTTCTCGCTTTGATTTCTTCTTAGGATAGGTGTCTTGCCTATGGTCTGTTCTAGAAGCTTCATGGTGTCACATCTATCCCATATACACATCTCTTTGGAAATAAGCATATACTGACATTTTACTCAAATAGACAAGTCAAGAAGTGATTAAACAAAAAAATTTATTTTACACATTTCCTTGCCCCACCAACCTTCGGTGATGAGCTTGCGTCTCTTACTAGTGACGTAGGGTTGGGAAAGGATGGAAATGCCCTTACTCACCTATGCCTTGCCCACGGTGATAAACCCATGCTTCTTACAGGTAGCATGGGGCAAAGTGTAGGGGGTCCTCTAAACAAAGTAAATGTTAAAAGGTCATAAACAATCAATTCAAACTTTGAGTCAAAAACGAATGAATCAGATATTCAAAAATTCCAAGAGAGTCAAAAATCCTAAAAAAACCAGATTTTGTCTACTATGTGGCCATCTACGGTTCTAAGTCTAGATAAACCGCAAAGTAAGTTGCATCCAAAACTATGAAGTCATTCAAGTAGAATAGAGCTTGTTGGTTTTTCATTTGGTTCCACCAAAGCTTCGTCTGTCTTTCACCACTATCACTTCACCATATTCCATAACTTGCGCCCTTCTTGGCTCTTGGTGATGATCCCTCGCATCCTACTAGTTGCATGGAGTTAGGAGTGGGGCAAGTTAGTCTATTCATCATACTGATTATTTTTCATCACTTTGCCAAAACAAATCATGAGGTATCCAAATTGCTCACAGAAACTAAGATTTAAGATCACAATATATCTACAATATCATGTATCAGCATCATGAAACACAAAAAGAAAGCAAACATTTGCACCATCTGTTTTCCATTGCATACATTCTAGAAAAGCATATAAAACATACATCGTAGTATACACGAAGCAGTTGGAAATAAAGAAAGTAGAATACAAATGACAAGTTTTGATCCAAAACCGACGCATATATATAAATAAAATCAAAGTTTATATACAATGCCATCATGCACTAGGCATGGTCAAAATGCTCAAAGAGCCCGTAATACACAAAAGAATATAAGTACAAATACAAAAAGGCAAGTGGCCTCTCAACCCCTGCGCGATCCCGTTGAAGGTGCGCGCCCTCAGCCTAGGACTCCGGCTACGCTGGCGCTCTGAATGGACGGAGGGCTCAGGGTCCCTAGGGGCAGTCGTAGTCTCGCCATGAGAGCGGCTCCTCATAAGATGCTCGGTTATTCCTATAGCCGACCAACTCTGTACAGAGAGTTGACACCATCTTGGCCACATGCCAAACAGGAGCAAAGACGTCAGTGTGCCTGCCGGCTGCTGAGGGCTCTCCAACATCCATGGATAACTCCGCATGGGTCTTATCCATAGGGATCATCAAAGAATCAACGCAAACCCTACGGATTAGATCCCGCCACTCATCAACAGTCTCTGCAAAGCAAAGAAAGAAAAAACGAGTTAGGAACTAGGCAGGAGGTTAAAGTATACACAATACAAATATAAGGAGAGTTAACATTCAAAAACAAATCCTAAAACAAACAAGCATTGAAAGAAGGAGAGGATAACTTACTCGGATCACCAAGCCTCCAAGATGGGTCGCCAGGGCCAGCACCTGCTGCTGATGTCGATGCCGACTGAGGAGCTGCTCCTGTAGTTGGGGCAACATGGCGCCCCGCAACAGACTCATCATCTCCACCATGGCCTCGGGAGAGTGGCTCCTTAGAAGCCACGGTCTCTCTCTCTCTGCACTCTCTCCTCCTCCCTCTCTGCCCGCAGAATATCCTGAGTATCATGCCACTCAGGATCACTCTCGTCTGTCTGCTCCCTCTGACCCTCCCTCTATGTGCTCCTCAGAATCGGAGTCAATATATCTATAGGGTCGTCACTGCTATGAGCAGGACCTGCAGCAATCTGAAGTAATGGTGTCTGAGGCGCACCAGCTCTCCCTCTGGCCCCGAACAACCCCCCTGGCTGTAATAGGAATGCCAGGGGTAACCGCTGTCCAACCACGGCCTCTAAGCCCCCCTCTAGCTCTCTCGGACTGATCTATAAACGGGTGCTACTGGAGGAAGCATAGCCGCGTATGGGAGGCCAAACTGCTGAGGAACCCTGCTGAAGGGATGTACCTCTACCCGTCCCACACGATCGATTAAGTTGCCCTGTGATGGAGCAAGAGACCAATGCCATGGTCTCCTCTCCCCATATACCGGCCATAAGCTGGTACAGTGCAGCCTTCATGTCCGCCATGGTAAGGGTGGCTACTTGCTGGTTGAGGTGCTCTGAGCACTGACATACCTGACCATCGGGCTGCCCTCACCGCCACCAGGATCTGCCACCTCCACGCCTCTGCCATACGGAATGAAACGCTCATACACCCAACTCATGACTAGAGTGGGGTGGCTCAAGGACTGTCCCTGTAATTGGACCACCCTGTATAAGTCATGGTAGGTGGTCCCCAAAATATCCGCGCCCCAAGCATATTTCCGGCCATGTCCCTCTATCTGTACAATGATGGGGCCCCAATAATATAATAAGGTGTCCCCTCCCTTGTCCCCGATGAGATCTCGAGGCAAGGATCCCCATAATGGCCTGTCGAAAGATAGGGATGGGCAAAGAAGGAATGGAATATGACTCGCACATCCCTTCTTCAGACCCCGTAGAAAATGGCCGCATCCCCCATGTAACCAGCCCACTGTGCGATCCTGTGCCCGGGAGCCTGCTGTCTCTAGTGTAAGTCTCCTCCCAATAATCGGGACCCACCAGGATGCGGTAAACATCCTCCAAAAGTGATGGTCCACTCACCACGGACCCCTGGCAAATTGGAAAGTGTTCCGATCTGCATCCCAGTATGAGAATAGGTCTCAAAAGAATGTGACTGGATGGAGCAACGTGGGGCACACACGATATAACGCAATATGCCGGCCCTTTGCAATGTGTCCTCCTCATCTGCTGAGAGGGCATCCAATACCCCGGGCAGCCAATCGCACTCTCTCTCCCGGCTCCATCTAATGTACTCCTCTTTTTCCTGCATACACCCAAAAAACACACAAGGAAGAGTAAGTTAGTATCTAAACAATATCAAGAGAAGCATAAAAACACGTACAAAATGCTAAAAATGCAGGTAAAAGCTTTTTAAGTGAGGTTCTTTTGCATTCTGTGCAAAACCGCCGCCTCTGAGCAGGGGGGCAGTTTTGTAACCACCGCCTTAAAGGAGGCGGTTTTGTAACCGCCACCCTAATCAGGGCGGCGGTCACGTAACCGCCGCCCTGTCCAGGGCGGCGGTCGAGGTCCGAAAACCCACCGCGGGCTTTTAAGCTTAAAAGGCTCAAAAAAATGCAAAAAAATGACTATTTTAATCAAAAATGGGGCCTACCCAGTAGGCGCCCCCCCCTAGATGGACCCTTTAAAAACCAAACATTTTCGAAAATAACCCCCCTATTACAACAAATTTAGCATTTTTAAATTGAAGAGGGAAAAGTACACAAAAATTGAAGAAAACCAACCTGTGATCTCGCGGGGTGGCGTTCCGCACGTGGAGGCATGGATCTCTATCTCACTGTGAACGTTTTGACTCTACTCGCAGTGAGAAAACCATCACCGTGGGTCCCTGAGCTCGAAATCAACCAAATCGACTCGCGCAAATGAATAGGAAAATGGGCCCACTTTCATATATATAATGCCCCGGTTTGTTTTAAAATATCTTTTTCACAGGTTTGGAGCGCCAACGGAAGTAAGTTTTCTATCCTCACACAAACGGTACGTCCTCTTTCTCTATTATTTTAACGTTTATTTTTCAAAATTATTGTATCTATCTGCATTTGAGTTCTCTTTTCATTTTCGCAGGTAGCGGGAATTTTGGACGTCGTCATTTCAACACACGGGCATGTAAGGTATAACTTCTAACTTCCCATTTCGGGACGACCATACTCGGATCCACCGTTTTAGGCCTCTCTCATGGCTAAAACGCTTCTTCCGAGGGGGCAATATGTACGTACCCAAAATTGTAACTGTACTGTGCTGCGGAACGGTGTAAATAAGTGCCCCGATGATGATACAGGTCTCTTCGCAAGGTGTTCGGGATCCAGAGAAAGCTTTACGGATATGCGTTAACATCCCGCATGCCTCCGCTTAGCCCCCGCGTGCTTTGTTTTTCCCTATTTTTTCCTCTTTTCTTGGCCTTTTGGTCTTCAGTGATGAAACCACTGCCTGGAAGGGCGGCGGTCTCGTGACCCGCCGCCCTACACAGGGCGGCGGTCCTGTAACCCGCCGCCCTGAGTAGGGCGGCGGTCCTGTGCGCGTTTTTCCAGAACGTGCTTTTGACGGAACGCACGCAAAAATCAACGCTTTACCAGCTTTTCTTGCCGACTTGAGCATGCATTTATGTTTTTGGTCCCCTGGAATAGTGTTTTTCTTTTGTTTAATGTTTAGGAGTTCAGTTTAGATTTGATCTTTGCATGTTTGGATTCCTATAAATGCATGGTTTGTGCACATGCAAATGGCCCCTGATTTTAGTTCTGAAGTTCTAAATTTTGCTCCAAAGTTTGCTTTTAAATTTCTTGTTGCAGTAGATTTAGTTTTCCTTTGTTTAGAATTCTTAGATTTCTCATTGAGTGCTTTGGTTAGTTTTGTATTGCAGCTGGTAAGCCACATATCCAACTTGTGCAAGTGCAAACATTATTTGGGCCACCATTTTCACTCCAATTTTCATGTTTTCAGTGCTATGGTCGTTTTAGTTTGCTTAGGATTGGTAGCATAGTTTGTTGCAGGTTTGTTTTAGCTTTGTGTTACTGTTGGTAAGCCACAGATCCCAACTTGTGCAGACAGCATTATTGTTTTGGAGTAGAATGGTCTAGGTAGCCATTAAAGTTGCAGGTTTTGCTCTTCATACAGACTAGTCTCAGGTTCTGGACGCTCTTTGTTGCATGATTCGCAGTAGACCCCGCTAGGAATTGCATAGGCCAAGCTCTGTACTCTTGTGCTATCCCTCTCCTATCCGCATTCTATTCTGTCTGCATTTTGAAGGCTGTCCATTGATCCAAATACCTATTCCTGTTGATGCAAGCATTTCACGCTTTTCTGGATTCACGTGAGCACAAAGAACGAAGAGATCATACTGAGGGGACAAGAACACACACACCGTCGGATTCGCCACTGTTCTGCGAAATCCAGGTTCCATCTTTCAAAGTTTTAGTTAGAACTTATCAAATAAAGTAGTTAATCACTTTATTTCAGTTATTTCCATTCTCGATATTGCCAGGGAGGTTGTGGGGATTGATAGTTTCTGAGAAACTATGATTCATTCCTCACTTCTGAGGTAGGATCGAGAATCTTGCAGATAGATTAGTTATTTCGTTGTTTAGAATAGATATACAAAATCGCACAGACAAATAGCTACACTCGGCTATTTTGTTTGTTTTTACGTTGTTAGTTTAGTTGTCAATTTTAAATATTTTAAATAGCTACTCTCTCATAAATTGCCAGAAAATACAAAAAGAAATTATATATGCTAGAAGTGCACTTAGATTTTACTTTATTATAGTTTGTTTCATTACTGCTTTTGCATGACAATTACGGGACCTAGGGAGCCCAGGGAATACATTTTCGAGCCAATTGTGCCTCAGCCCAATACCGTAGTAGCAATAACTGACATTGACCAAAACCTTAGGATACAAGTCTTCCAAACAACAACAGACTTCCAACAGATCAGGATACAGTTGAGAGGGTTAAACATCGAAGACGACCAAGCGCATCTATTTTGGTCAAATCAGCCAAATTACAGATTACCCTAGAAAATACCCACATGACTGTAGAAGGGCTCGAAAGAGAACAAACATTCGGGTGTGATCCTTTAGTTCCACAGCCAGACGCTGGAGACACCCTAGTAGATATAGATACCAGCTTAAGAATCCAAGTTGCGAGAACGCCTGTAAGGTATTCTGAGAAGATCGCACAACTGTTGGTTCTAAACATAGAAGCTGAAAAAGCTTACGACTATTGGATACTAGGGATCAGAACTTGATCTCCCGTATGACCATCACGGGACCGCAACAACCAAGAGTCTATGGTTGTGATCCGCAGATCCCACAGCCTAACGAATCCATAAAAGAATTCGACATAGACACTGGCCTACGTAAATTAGTATTTCAGTCTACTCCGATTCCACCTCTCATCATTCAACAGTTATCCCTACTAAATACAACAGCTAACGAAGCTAGAGAATTTTGGACTAGGCCAGAGAATCGTCCATAGAATCGACCATATTCACCATATGACCCTATCAGGAGAAATACACGAAACCATCCCGGGTCATTTTCCACGCATCCCACAACCCATAGATCGAATCACGCCAGAGCTCGATATTGATTGGAGCCTTCGAGCAGTCATCCTCGCTGATCGATCTATCACACCAGTCCAAGTTAGAAGGGCCTTCTTTGCCTTAGATTCGCAAATACCATTAGTGCGTGTTGAAGACATTAGACTGCCTAACTAGTTTGTCTGCACATTCTACCCCCACCGGCTGTCTCGGCACGACCTCGGGAGGTCGGGTACGTGGAAGAGTCACTTGTTGATTCTCGCGCTCGTCTGTTGCTTTTCCGACGTACATTACCATTATACATATATATTTATATATAGGAGCTAGAGCGTACTTGAATTTTCTTATTTGACTCATTTTTTGTTATTTACGATAAAATGAAATAATGAAAATCTCCAAAGATATAGGTGGAAAAAAGGCAGTACTTGTGATTAGATCTATATAATCCATGCTAATGGAGAGAAAAATAATTTTTCAAGAAAAGATGGCACAGTAAGTATATTGGACTTAATCTTTTGTATATGGGTTTTTTTAGCTTATCATTTAATTCAAATATACCAATATTACATTTTTGTGCTAGTGTTCAAAGAAAACTCAATATATATTGGGTGTAGACACCAAATCATGCACTTATTACTATTACATCATGCCTCTAATATGTCATTATATGCATGATTCATAAGTAAGAAAAAATAGACATTGATAACACTTGTTTTGCTTTACATTGACATTATTTTATCTTTCCATGCTTATGTCTTCCGATGTTATGGAATTATCCCTTTATTTAAATGGAAATCACATAATGTTTTACTCAACTGACCATTTCCTAATATATCCTTAGGGACGGTAGCGGCCGATGCTATTTTCCCCCTGTGGGCACTTCTGACTATTCACTTGGTTCTTATATTTTAAAAGTGACCCATCACTTGTTTATCTTTTAAAAATTTGTATTGATCACTTTGGGTTGGATTCTAGTGTCGTTAATGTTGAAATTCAAGCAAAGGAATAATTTATATACACAATGTAGTCACAAAATCATGCACTTTAGACATTATTTATCCTAGTCTCATACTATTATTTAGAAGGTTCTTGTGTGAAGAAATTACTAATTAACCCCCATATTTTGAACATCTCATTTTTTTATTTTGTCATTGTTGGCCTCTTGCATATGCCCAGTTAGATTCTATCATCCCACATCATTTTAGCCTTGTCTACGGTGCCCAGATTAGTACTAGGGAACCCATGGGTGCCCTAGTCCCACCATGGGCGCCCCGATCCTTCTATAGATTTTCCACCTCTTTTTGGGCTCTTTCTAGCCATTTGGATATTTATCTTTCTTATGGTCGGCCTTGTCGGGGTTAATTATGAAGTTAGACCAAGATAACCCTATAAATATAAAGGTATGAGACCATAATGACAAACCAAACATCACTTACTACTATCACTCCATCCAGATTCACATCCATCTATTGCATTAGAGATCACTTGCATCCACATAAATCCATTATCAAGGCACAAGGCTAGGAAATCTGCACCACACTTCATAGGGGGAGGGATTCTATTCCATTCCATGCACACATTATATTACATTTTATACACAGTTATTTCTCACTACTTCTCAAAGTGTGACTGGCACAAAAGCAACCTAGGGCATGTTCACACACACTTGCACATAGAACTACATCGGGTCTGAGATGTAGTGCAATGCTCAGTTAGTAAGTCCACAATTGTGGTAGCTGAGGTTAGTATGATCCCTTCATATGCATTTATTTTTCTAGGGTTTTATGCTTTTTTGGGGGTCTTGTAGGTAGTTCTTCTATATTGATTTATTGGTGAAATCTAGCACAGGACATTAAAGTTAATGCGACTAACAACAAGGGTTTTGGATCACCTTTTGGCCATGTGAAGATTTATTGCAGATCATTTTCACAGACCTGGGCACCCAAATTACATACCAGAGTGCCCGCAGGCGCAGGTGCCCCAGTCCTCCTCCAGGCACTCCAGTCTAGCTAGATCCTTCAGCTCCATCCTTTTCAAGACTTCTGCACAGTCGTTTGTGTTCCTGTATTTTCCAATAATCTCTTCGACATTGTCCAACATGCATCTATATTTAGCTGAGTTCTTTCCTCTTCCTTCTTTGCACATTAGAATTAGCATTTCCTTTTTCATAATTATTTAGCTTATTTACATACTGCTTTTACTACATTTATTTACTTTATTACAATTGTTCATATCCTAGATTAAATAATACCCTATACAACATATTAGTTAATTTTAGTTAATCATTTTGGTGAACCCGACTCGATCATTCACGCTTCTACCTTCTCCATCCCTAGGATTAAGTCATCATGAATATCGCAATCAACGACTATTTGCTTGAAAATCCTGATTTATTACATAAAGTACAACATTTTCTTGCCACTACTCACATTCGTGTTGACATGTACCTAGACGCGGTACATCAAGCCTTTGTCAACGCCTTTTCCTCACATATAGTATTTAAGTCTAACCTTCCCTCTGATGTTCACACTTTTGATAATGACCCACCTTTACATATCATCTCTCACATTTATAATGTCATTGTTAAGAGTACTTTGATTGATAATAGATCTAAGCTTAACTTGTGTCCTATGTCATTCCTAGAGGTTTTAGGTCTTACTGCTCATGATGTCAGTCCATCTAGTATTTCACTATGTGCTTATGATGGTTTTGTCCATCCTTTTCTTGGTCACGTTGCATTTCCTATCACTATTGGTCCAAAGATTGTCTACACTATATTTTTTGTTGTTGATTTCTGAGTCTCTTATAATTGTCTTTTGGGAAGGCCATGGCTTCATGTCATGCAAGCATTCACATCCACTATACATAATTGTGTCAAATTATTACATGAGAACATGGAACATACCATTTTTCGTGACTATGATCCATTTTAGTATTTCAATAGGGCTACTAATACTAATCTTCCTATCCCTCACATAGATATTACAGATGAGCCCCAACCTAGGGAAGAACCACCTCACTTACTACCACTTGATGGTGCCATTTGTGTGATAGATGAATTTTATTCTATGCCACCTACTACTACTATTGTTATGATTCCTTATCAAGGGCATGTCCAGCCTATGGACATCGCTCTATCACATACACCTTCCCATGTACCACCTACCTTAGCACTCCCACCATTTACTTACACGCTCTTCATGAATGACTCATATTGGGAACATATGCCATTTGATCCTACATGTGATGACATTATATGTACACATGAGGTCCTAGATCACTTAGGGTTTATTTTTAGGACCTCTATCCTACATCATGTGCTCCTCATCTTTATTATGGCTTTGTTAATATCATTATTGCTTATGGTTTACGCATCTTTCATTTTACATTTTATCTCTCATGTACTCCTCACTTGTCATCACTTACATTAGGATAATCATGGCTTGACTATATTGGAGGCACACTAAATATGGATCGTATAGACATTTCATTTCCTATGCCCTTTGGACGTGTTTTCATTTACAATAACTCTTTCCTAAGATACACTCTGAATCTTACTTGATGGTATGCACATGGTTGTCCAATTCCACCATTTACCAATGAGGAGTATGTTATAGGAATGTACAACTTAAACATCAATGGTTCATTACTTAACCCACCCGATACTATTTCTTATCAAGTCACTAATGCAAAACCATTCGAATATGAACCTGAGAGCAATCATCTTCTAGATGACATTACATGATAGCCTTGTTGATGGTGAATCACAACACCCATGAATGTCTGCAACTCGATGGGTTGAGACTCTCAGTGCGATTGCATAACATGGAGGTTTTCCCAAGTGTGGGACCTTGTGAAATCGGAAAAGCTCTCCGAATGAAGGTCGGTTCCTATTCCTCTATTCAGATGCACACATAAAAATGCAGAGGGTTTACTCAAAAACATAATCTAACTTTCCAAGGAGACAGGGTAAGAAGATGCATAAAAATAAACCTAAACTAACAAAGGTGATGCACCGAGGAATGATGAGCACCTGTCTTGCCAATAAACACAAACCATTAAAATGCAATGCAAGATCATGCACAGATAACCAGATTTGCAGTGAAAGATCAAGAGGATGCAAATGAACACATAGAGGGTTGAGAATCATCCACATACATGCATTAGTTGCTCCAAATATTGACACAATACACTACAAAATGCCAAGAGGCAAAGTTGCATTACAGGTTTAGATGGGAGGTTTGAACTCCACAAATTCACCTACCAAAGAGAAGAAGGGAGGGGCAAAACAAGAATGTCTAACCTTTAGAAAGAAGACCCTCCTTAAAATTTATAGGAATAATGAGAGAGGGAAGAGAGAGGAATTCCAAATCTACCCCAACCACCTCAAGGTTGTATTTAATTCACCTCATTATGGTGGTAGGTGAGAACCCTAGCAAACCCAAAAAAATGGCAAAATGTATTTTGCATTTTTGAAGAACTTGTTCTCACCCAATTAAAGATATCTAATCATAGTTGGATAGAGGACCTCGTAAGCTTTCTAAAAAGTCTAACCTTGCGTGAATCTAAGCTCCATGTGAAAAGTTATGGCAATCTGAATATCTGCGCCAGGGTTTGCTTCCTGTCGAGGTGTTAACGCTCAAAATGTTGCGCCTCCCAAAGATGCACCTCGGCGCATTCATCCTTATGTCAACATACTCTTAAGTGTGCCATAGGCACTGAAAATGTGGTGTTGATGCCTTCTGATGTGTGCCCCCAACCTACGCCAGGGCGTGATTTTTTGCATGTCGACGTCTTTTTACCTGCGCCATAGGTGCATCCATTTTCATGTCGACATCTTCTTACTTATGCCATAGGCGCATCCATTTTCATGTCGACATCTTCTTACCTGTGCCATAGGTGCATTTATTTTCATGTCAACATCTTCTTACCTCCATTTTCATGTCGACATCCTTTTACCTGCGCCATGGGCGCGAATTTTCGCATGTCAACATTTTGTTGTGACTATATTTACCCCGAGGGGAGATATATACAACAAGCCTATTTCACCATGCATACATTAAAGGGGCATAAAAGTTCACACATTCCCACCATCATCATACTAACATAGGTGCATTTCTAATCTTTGCATTACCATACACTCATATTCTCACATAGGTATGTTCATCGCACATTTTAGCAAATTCATTACTTGATGACACACTCTTGTGCTTTTGTTCACACTTGACTGTTGAGGGATCACTACACATGAACCCCATATAATGCACTATAGGGCATACACACCACATCTATTCATACATTACACATCATACACCATACATTCTACATTTCATCTACAACATTTTTGACATTTGTGCATTTATACATCATACATCATGCTAGTCACCATTAGGCATACACTGTTGTCTACGAGTCTTACGTTCAACACTAATTATCCTACATACTACATTATCTTTTTATCTACATACCATCTGTATTACACCGTGCATTTTCACATATTCTACTATTCTTCATCATATATGATTCTAGCATAACATTGTCTTATATCCTACATTACTATTCCATCTCCATGCATGCCATTTTACACATTCTACAGCTCTTGTATTTACATTCTACATATGGTGTATTCACATGTTATATTCACCTTGCATTTTACACATTCTATGCATCTTGAATTTTCATTCTACACATAAAATACTTACACATTCCACTCATCACATGGTCAAATTTTCTCGTTACATAATACTACATTGTCTTCTACGTTACCTGATGAAGCACTTTAGTTCCTCGGTCCATACTCGACTGCTGAGGGTTTACAAATCAAATGGACCTTACATTCATCACAAATTTTCTATTCAACCTTTCATCATGTGACTTTTATAGCTTAGTGACATATGCTTTAAGATAAATCATCACCTATTCTATCATTTTGTAGTGGCATACACCTTAGGTTACTATTATCCCAATTTTTCCCCCCGAGTAAAATTGGTCAGCCATGACCCCACACAGAAGAAACCATAGAAATCACATTCAAATCCTACAATCAGGCAACAGAGGGACTCTACAATGGACTAGTAGGGCCTATAAAAGATCAAACAACCCCTTGCAAGAATAAATTCAAGAAACGATCCAGTAGAATGAGCCATGCTTCAAATCCAAAAAACAAGTTACGAGTGGGCTCTTAAATGGAATAGCAAGGTTGGGGAGAAGAAACAGTGTCAAAGAACCAGAGGCTCAAAGGAAAAAAATAGCGAAGGCTCAAAGTCTTCAAGCTCTACAAATGACTCAGAATGAGCCCGAAATTGGCTAAGTATAGAGAGTCAGCGGAGGCTGCCAAGTGTCTAAATGGCACACATTCAAAAGCGAGATTCTAGGCAGAGACTCAAACTTACACCATCCCTCCACATGGTCAATGGTCAAAAAAGGTAAAAAAGGAGAGTGGGCCCAAAACGACTAAGTATAGAGTGCAGGCGGAAGGTGCCATGTGTTTTAACGATGCTCCTTCAAAGGTAAAGTCCTGAGTGGGTTTTCAAATGAGCGCGGGCTCGCCGCATGTCCCAGGTACAAAAAAGGACAGAGTTGGGGGGTTGAATAGTCAAAATAGAGGTAGGCCCACGGAAGCCGCCACATGTCAATCTGGTGCTATTTCAAAACTAAAATTTTGGGTGGGTTTCCAAACAAGTGCTAGGCCTCCACGTGTTTAGGGTCAAAATTTTGGCCCCGTCGAGCAAAGAAACTCAGGTAGAATACAAAGGAAAACCGTGGAGCCTGTGGAAGCTGCCACGTGTCATTCTGGCACTATTTTAGAAGCAAAAGGAAGGATCCATATCTCCAAGATGTGCAAGGCCGCCGCGTGGACCCTGTATGGACAGACTCTTTAAATATTGCACTCCTGCGACCCGAAACTTCAAATGGCCATATCTTTTGATTGGAAACTCAGATTTAGGTAGGAGAAGACTTTTTGGAAACATATCCCGACACCCTCTATGCCATGGAAACATAAAATATCACTCTTAGTAGGATTTGGTGGGTGAAAATGGGAGAATGTCTTCCAGGCCATTAATGCAGAATCTAATTTCTTCAACTATCAGGCTAGATTTAATTTGATCCACTAGGGAACCAGAATCGACAGATTGTAGGAAAATTTATAAGGGCATTGATTGATGGTGGTTGAAGGTTTCAAGGTAGGATTCAATTCATATCCCATGGTGGTTAAATTAGGATTCAAATTTTCCCTCTCCTCTCTCTCTCATTCTTCCTATATATTGTAATGAAGGGGCATATTAAAAAGGTTGATATTTTCTCTCCTGCCCCCCTTCTCTTTCTTATTTAGGGTAGAATGTGGAGTCTAAGCCTCCTCCCATGGATATTTAATGGAATTTTCTTGCCTCTTACCCATTAATGATGTACTGTGTAACTTTTGGAGCAATAAATCTATTTCATGATGCATCTTTTCATCCATGGCTCATTTTATTGTCTCTTCTTACCTCTCGTTGTCGCAGGGTATACTGTGCATGTTCTAATGTTTGTTGCATATTCTAGGGGCTGTGCTTAATGGGTTTTGAAGTGTTTATATGTGTGAAAACTATCTCTGGTCTAAGGTGCATTCTATCCACCCTCTCCTCTACTCACCTCTCTCCACTTTAGGTAGTCAAATCTGTGATTCAACCACTTCCTTTTCTAGTGTATCACCGCTTATTGTAGGATCTTTCACCCTCTCTCTCTCTCTGTGTCCCCTTGGAATTGTTAGATTAGAATAGAATAGGCTCTGCCTACACTAGAGTAGCTTGTGTTAGGTAGATTAGGAAGCAAGAATTAGCTTTCTCCGGAGGTCCATCTCAAGTTTTGCAAGTCCTAAAGCTTGAGAGATGGTCCCATGTTGTGCAATCACACCGAATGCCCCACTCCACACCTAGGTCATTCGCGGGTGCTGTGATTCTGCACTAATAGTTACATCACCACACCTCATTTTGTAGTGATATACGCTTAGGGATAAATCATGACTCATCTGTTCATCTTATAGTGATATATGATTAGGCTAAATCATCACTTGGACATTCATATAGTTGTGATATATGCTTTGGCTATAGGGTTCATGCACACATCACTGCTAGGTCACATCTCATCACTACACTTACACATTCCTCACAGCACGTTAGACATAACACACACTATTCAACCATTTCCTAATGACACACTCTCGTGTACAGTTCATTCTTGATTGCTAAGGGGGGAAACAAAATGAACCTCACTGCATACATTTCCATTCACTCGGGGGCCACACAGCTCTTATCATTCCATTTCATCCATCCATGACATATTTTATATTATGGTTGTTTTTATTCTTGCGTACTTTTTCTCGTTCATTGTCACTTTATTACACATGCTAATTAGCTTACTTGTATGTCATTTATCTATACCATCCACACATGCGCACTCACGCCTTTTTCTAGTTGTGATCACAGATACAGGTCTTTTACATGCATCATGGATGCTCACCTTCTACCCTTCCTACATTGGTCATTGAGGGCATTCACATTCGTCTCTTCCAGGTGTTATTGTTTTATTTTTTACTTAGCACTTTACATCACTTGGTTATACACGCTTTTAACATAATAGTTATCTTTCTAACATGCTAATGGGTGCTTCATGTGTAGAATTTTTTATGTAGGGATATTGGTTTTCATACTTGTTAGTTACATTATATGTTATTGTTTGTTATTGTTTGTGGGTTGTGCCCTTTGTTTAGTGTGTACACTTGTTTTTTGTTTGCGGCCATGATGGCCTTCTGTGTCTTGCAACATCATGAGTTACGTCTTAGGTTTGTAGCTCGATTTGTGTGGCTTAATTGTCTTCTTACATGTTTACTACTTTTCTTGGTAGCTTACACATTGTTTCAATAGCTTACACATTGTTTTCTATATACATGTATGTTTACACGTGTCTTGGGATAGCTTTCTTATTTGTGCATGCCTTGGTTTTTACCAAGCACTTTCCAAGGTTACATCATGCATGTGGTTGGCACTCTTTTGGGTGTGAAATATCCTATCAAAAATGTTGCATGCACCCCCAAAGAGGGGGGCCATCATTTATCATTTGGGTGTTTTTACATACTAACATAGAGATTCTACACCATTTTGGTTCAGTTATATTCAACAGGTGGGTTCAGACTAGTCTACGAACCCCATACACAATAGCTTTTACAAGACATGGTGTCCTTAGCATTATGGGAAGCAATTACATGCTTAGAGGTTACAATGGGTGTGCCTCTCTACACTACTTTGGCCAATGGCATCGAATCACCCAAAAAACAAGGACAATACAAAAATCTCTACACACACAGTTCATGGAAGTAGTTAGACCTTAGAGGACACAAAGCATTTCCTCCCTACACTTCTTCAGCATATGGCACGAGATCGTCCAAAAAACACGTAGTACATGATATCCTTCTACACTCTCTCTTCTCAACATGAATTAGGTGCACATGTTCCATTTACATTCATATATTTTACATTTACATGCTTTCATATACATGTGTATTTTACATTGGGTTTTTACACATACATACATAGATATTTGATTACTTGATCATTTTCTCCTTGCAGGTCCGGTCGTATGAGAAACAAGTAGTAAAATAGGGGCAACAACAACAATGTCGTTAATAAAACACTCCACAACGGCACACACTTTACTAAACATGCATGTGCATCACACACCGTAGGAGCTACACAAGTGTTCTGCCCTAGGTTCACTCTCATCACTTTTTATTTGCAAATTTTTCATCTTTAGTTTCCACACTCCTCCATCTTTTTATCATTTCATGCTTTGTCTAGTTCTTCGGCACACTCATAATAAACTCTTCATCGGTATTAGGTACGCATCTCTATCTACTTTATGTTACCAAGCTTTCCGCTCACCAACATAAAGTGGGGGAAAATTTAGTCACAAAATCATGAACTTTAGACATTATTTATCCCACTCTCATACTACTATTTAGAAGGTTCTTGCATGAATAAACTGCTAATTAACACCCCTCAGTTTTCTAGCCATATTATTTTATTTTATTTCATCATTTCCGACCTCTTGCACCTGTATGCCTAGTCAGATTATGTCATCCAACATCATTTTAGCCTCGACTGGGGCACCCAAATTAGTATTGGGGTGCCCGTGGGCACGCTGGTCCCACCATGGGTGCCTCGATCCTTCTAAAGCTTTCCCGCCTCTTTTTGTGTTGTTTATATCTATTTGGGATCTTTATCTTTCTTTTGATCATCCTTATCAGGGTTAATTACAAAATTAGACCAAGAGAACCCTATAAATATAAAGATATGATACCATAATGAGGGATTGAGCATCACCTACCACTATCACTCCATCTAGATTTGCATCCATCTATTGCATTGGAGATCACTTGCATCCACATAGCTCCATCATCAAGCCATAAGGATATGGCATTTGCATCACACTTCATATGGGGAGGGATTTTATTCCATTCCATGCACACATTCTATTTACATTTTCTATAAATAGTTAATATTTTCTACTTTAAAAAGTGTGAATGGCACAAGAGAAACCCACAGACACACACTTGTACACATAACTACTTCAGATCTGATATGCAGTGCAATGATGAGTTAGTAAGTCCACCATTGTGGCAACTGAGGTCAATTTGACCCCTTCATATGAATTTCTTTTTTTTAGGGTTTGATGCTTGTTTTGGGATCTTGCAAGTCTTTCTTCCATAATGAGTTATTGGCGACATCTGGCACGGGACATCAAAGTTGATGTGACAGACAATGAGGGTTTTGGATCACCTTTCGGCCTTGTGAAGATCAATTTCAAAGCTTTTGCATAGACCAGGGCGTCGAGATTACAAACTAGAGCACCCGTAGGTACCCCAGTCCTCCTCCAAGCACTCCAGTCTAGCTAGATCCTCAATTTCTATCCTTTTCAGGACTTTTTCATAGTCGTTATTGCTCCCATATTTTCCAATCATCTCTGCAACACTATCCGACAGGCATCTATATTCAATTGAGTTTTTTCCTCTTCCTTCTTTACACATTAGGGTTAGCATTTCCTTTCGCCTAATTATTTAGCTTATTTACATACTGATTTTACTGCATTTATTTACTTTATTACAACTATTCATAGCTTAGATTAACTAATCCCTTATACCACATATTAGTTAATTTTAGTTAATCACACAAGATACTAACTATTTTAAAGGGAAAATGGGTTGTTACTATCTATCCACTACTTGTGTAAAAATGAGAAACTTAAGGACTGCATTTGAGTTGCATCGTTCACTGCATAGGAAGGGATAATTTTGAATTCCATACTATAAATCATTTTGGGAAAAATTAATATCCTGCTATCTTGGTACAGCTTGCACAAGGGAAATCTAGTTTCAAGGGACATAATTTCTATCACACACACCATAACTACATTGATTATAAAATGTACTGCAACACTTGATTACAATCACATTGGGGTGACCGCCGAGGTAATTTCAACTCAAGCATATGCATATTTTATTTCTTCTAATGTGTTCTTGAGCCTTATGTATGTAGTTAGGGTTTTTTTTGCAAGTATAAGTGTGGTAGGGAAACCTAAAACAAAGTGGATGCCACACAGATTGAAGTAAAGGAGACATTATAAGACACTGAAAGAATCAGACATGTACCAATTAATAGGACAATAACACCCAACTCAGATACTAGCACCCAGATAATCCTATCCCCTTATGGGTGATATTTTTTGGGATAACTTCCAGATAACTATTTTCCAGATGAATCATATACAATCCATACTGATCCTATTTCCACCATTATTCCAGCCCAAATCCATTCCATACAACTATATATAAACTAAGTCATTTTTATCCTCTTATTGGTTGCTCTTGCTTATCATTGTAATTCTTATATTGCATGTTTCTAATATATATTTGATTTAGTCTAGTATTCTGATTAATAGTTAATATTTGTTAAATCATTTGGTGAACCCGATTATCGAATTTTGCACATCAGATTTATTTATTTCATATCATGGCTATGGCTTCTCATGAATTTACTTTTGAAAATATTGATGACCTAAATACATACATTTTTTACCATCCTAAAAATAGGGATCTCATGTTATATCTACTCGTGAAGAGGCACAACAATTATCTGAGTCAACCCCTCTAGTTAGTAATGTTATCCCCATAGAATCTCCCACATATTCTATTCCAATTTCTTCTCCCCCAACCAATATGGGGAATCCACCATCCATATTCCTATTCTCACACATAACAATATATTTTCTTCCCCTATTATTTCTCATATCCAACCTATTAGCTCTTTAGGAACCCATGCCTTAGAGTCCATGTAGCTCAAATTCATAAATTACAACACACCTTTTATTCTTCACCCCCCTCTCTTGATTATTCACTTCTCCTACATAGTCCTCTTGCACCTAAAGTTTATTCTTACCCACTTCCAGCTAATTTTTTTCTGCCCAAGTTTCCTCTTTTTGATATTCATGGAGATCCACAAGAGCATCTTAGATAATTTCATGTTGCATGCTTACTTTACTTGTGATGATACATTATTGAAAAAAAAAATCCTAGGAGCTTACAAGAGTATATTTTACGATGGTTATATGATTTACCTCTACACTCTATTAGATCTTTCATTCCTCTAGAAAATATATTCTTAGCACACTTTTCTATGAACATCAGAACTAAAATATCATATGCACAAATGGATAAAATTAAGAAAGGATATAATGAACATCTTAGTGACTATGTTTTGCATTATAAGAATAATCTTACTAAAATGAACAATGTATTGGATGAATCTGAATTACAAGATCTGTTTATCCAAATTCTCTCACCATCTCTAAAATAATGCATGCTCTTTGATTATTTTTTTATCATTTATGTCATACTCTTAAAGAACGTGATCATAAGTTACTTTCTATGGGAAAGCTTAAGTATGGTGATAATACTTCCTATCAATATAGTAACACATTCCAAAATAAATATTCCTTTAGGATAAAATCTAATGAGCCTAATCCTATTATTAATGTTGTATCTCAACCAAAAAATATCCAAATATAACCTACATGACACATCTTTACTAGATTTTCATATCCACCTCACATCTTGTTTCCTAAGCTCATTAGAAGCAATCTGATTTCTCTTCCACCCCCTCTTGAGCTAGATCCTAATTGTCCTTGTGGTAATAATTTTGATAAAATCACACACTATGATTATCATAGATATAATGGAAATTCCTTTGATATATTATTTAAGATTAGACATTTGATTCAGGACTTGATTGATACTAATGAGCTTGAATTTCCTGAACCCACTATGTCTAAATTTACAATTGAAAATGACAAACTCAAGGTTTTCAATGATCCATTACTCAAACATGAAAAAATGGTTTTGGAGTCTTCTTTTAATCATACTTATCATGTGGTTCCACATCCATCATATTTTGATCATCCTTTTGGGTTTATTTTTGTTACTATTGATATTCCCCCATCTATTATTACTTCACTAATGCAAATTTTCATGCTTCTTTTTCATTGCATAGACTACACATTTATGCTTTTTTTGGTATTCATGTTGTTGAAAATGTTGTGGTGCACCCTAATTTCAAACGTAATACATGTTCATTATCTTTTATGAGCTATTAGATTTCAATTATCCTAGATAACACTTAGATCACCTACTTCTTGTGGTCATGTGGTTCTCCCAGTCACTATTAAGCCTCTTATTATCTCTATTCCTTTCTCTGTTAGATCTGGTGTTGCGCATTGGTACATGATATTAGGATTTCATTGTCTTAATGTTGTTAAATACATCCTATCCATAATTCATTTATGTCTTTTGTTTGTACATAAGCATCACGTTGTCACTATTCAAGGCATCCCACCATGGACCCATTTATATTTGGCACCTATCACCACCATATCTTCAGTTTCTACTACCACTAGTGTACATATTGATGATGGTCTCATGAATTTGACATACACTACTCCAAAATATAGATCTCCTACCACTCCTAGTTCTAGTTCCTCATCTTCACCTAGATATCCTTCACCTATGATTTATGCTTCTAGACCACAACATATTCATCATTCTTATAGCCCATCTCAAAGGAATAGCTCCCCACACAAGATACATGCTACATATAGTACATCTAGGCCCACCTCATGGTATCATTCTCTACATGCATGACATAATCCTACTCTGCACGTCATGACACATGCACTTCCACATGACACTAGGTCCTTGGATCATGTTCACATGCACTCCTCTTTCACATTAGTAGATAGTGGGCCCTCACCCTCTATGCTCATTAGATTGATAACTATAGAATTAACACTTAGGGGTATATAATTCACCCTTGCTACCTGATGACATAATCTTGTTTTAGGTTCAAATATGACTCTCGAGGGTGCGCTTGCATACATGAAACTCACTTTGCACACATAAAAACTAGATGCACCCTTACTTCCCTTCCATTATTCATAGCATATCATATTCAAATAATACAAAAACATTTAGATTTGGAAATAATACAAAAACATTAGCTTAGATCTTGGTTGGATGTATCTTTGTTTTCTTGTACTATTCCATGTTGCATTTTACCTGTCATGTTAGCTTGATTCATAGTATGTTATATCATTTTATTTATACACATGTGTGTTCACATTGTGATATGAGGTGAATTTAGGATATACACAGCTTATCACAAAATGCAAGATGTTTAACATTGTTCTCTACCAGTCCTATCAAGGCTCCTAGGGGCATCTACCTTCCATGCCTTTCCATATTTAGGTGTTATCATTGCATTAAATACTACTTTCATTTTTATTTCAATCATTTATGCACATTGTGACACATTATTTATTATTCTAACATGCTAATGGGTGCTTCATGTCTAAAATGTATCTTTTTGGATTACTTCCAACCATAGTTATCTTTTTTGCTTGTGTCTTGTCTTTTATGATTGTGACTTGTTTTTTATTATTTGTGGGCTATTCCCTATGATTTCTTGATTGATTTTATGGACTTGACAACCTCAATTGGCTTGTGACATCTTGAGTGGTGTCCCATGTATTCTAACGGATATTATGATGTCATCTTGATTTGTTATTACATGTTTGACTTGTTTCTATTACATTATCTTATGATTGGTTATCACTAACACTTCTTAATATTATTATTTCCATTGTTTTACATGTGCCATGTTTGTTACCATGCACATACTCTACTCTCTGTGTAAGAATTCTTCTTCAGTTGTGTATATCAGATTCAAATCCTCTCATTTTGGTTACACTCATATTGATCCATCTCACATACCCAAAAAGAGGGGTGACAACCATCAGGTGATTATTTCACCTGCTATAGTTTAGAAATCAGAGACAAAATGGTACAAAATAGAATTGGATAGAACAGGGACTAAAAAATGATTCAAAATCAAACTTAGGCCATAAAACTAGAGGGATGAAAGTGCTTAGAGCAGATAGTAACGATGGGAATTAGTGTCCCACCTAGGTAATTTTTACCTAGGGAAAATTAAATATTTGATAGCTAGCACAATTTCTCAATGAAAATTTTGTACAAAATCTAGCAACAAACATTCAAATCCAGTTTATTATCTAGAATGAAGGAAAAAAATCAATAATATGTTTCATTCTTTTTGCAAGGGAACTAAATTCTTTTCTTTCTTAGTTCACATTTTTCCTACCTCTATCTAAATAAGGTATGGCACCTAGGGCATATGCATGGAAAATGATATGTGTGGAAGAAGTGTCATCTGTGGTCAGTTACTATTGGGTTGGTGACCATATGGAGTGACACTTATCCATGGGAAAGCATCATGGATGGAGGGTAAAGTTGACCACTTTCCTAACACTCTTCCTCTTGTGGCAAGATGCCTAAATCCTAAGAGTATTCACATAGGTTTGGGAATTGATCACTTCCAACCCATCCAACCATGTCTAAGGAAATAATGCACAGGGACATTATAATATTTATCTCTCAACATTTAGGTGCACTCTATCCTTGATTCACTTGTTTATCTTACACATTTCTATTATGATTTATCTAAGTTAAAGTTTAATTTTATATACTATGATCATTGACTATACTTTTTTATTTTTGCATATTTGTCCTTATCTTGAAAAAAGGAAACACAAATGGAACATGGGGCAATCTCAAGAACACAACACTCAGGAAAAGACAATATTTGGTTACAAATGTAGGTATCATTTTTCATTACATATACAAGTCCCCCTAGGGTTATTATTCCCTCTTAGACTCCATGATACAAATCCTAAAATTTTCATTCAACATGGTATCCATTCAATATTCTTCATCTCTGCATAAGATACAATTTTTCTATCTAAATATGCTAGTGAATATTCTTCACCAACATAAAGTGGGGGAAAATGTAGACACAAAATTATGGATTCATTACTATTACATCATGCCTATAGTATGTTGTTATATACATGATTCCTATGCAAAAAAAATTGACTTTGATAGAGCTTAGATTATAGTTCAAACTGCCATTACCCATATTTCATGTCATTGTTCTGTGTTCTTCGCATAAAAATTCTGCCACTTTGCAGTAACGTTGTCCATATTTATCTACACTATGGGGCAGAAGAAAAAGTTGGAACCTAAATCTACAAAGCTCCTCCTACGTAATGTTACTATCTCATAAGTGTTCCATGATTCATGTTGGTTATAATTCATTATAAAGTTTTAAGTTTTGATGAAGAACTAGTTGATGAATTCCCGTTAAATTTTGAAGCAACATGTTCAAAAATAGGGAGTAAAAGAGTTGAGATAAACAATCATATTATCGTTGCCATATCTGGCCTCCTGGATTTTGGACTAAAAATTGTTACTAATTCCCCGCTGAAAGATTTAATACCATTATTTCATGATCAAGGGGAAGTTATGCCATAAATAATCCTCAATCCCCAGGGTATTCAGAAAGATATTGAGTGAGAGAGTTTACCAGGTCACTGGAAAGAAGTAGCTAAATGGATTAATAGATATTTTATCTATGATGGGAAGCCATCAGTACTCAGAGGTAATACATTTAAAATCCTGACTCATCTGAAGAAGGGTTGCACAAACCCTGAACTTAGGGTTAAACTACCAGAATATCTTGATGAGGATGTTATAAAAGTGGGTCAAAAATACAAGAATGGTTTTGGTAAAGCCGCCCTCAAACACCCAGGACTCATACAGTTGATATGTGCACAGCAGGTGTTTTTCAAGCCTAAGAGGAAGATAGGAAAAATGAGTTCAGGGGAAAGTTTGAAACAAAAGAAAATTAATAAGGCTCCTGCCCCAGTCTCTTCAATACCAGCTCCAAGTGCCCAGCCTAAATTGGAGTCAACTCCCAAGACTTCAAATGAGGTATGAGAAGAATCTAAAATCTAGGACACCCAACCCTCTAACCCTCAAATTTCCAAGAAGAATGTTACCCCACCTACATCTGTTGCTACTTCATCCAAACCCATAAGGTCTTTTGCTTCTAATAAACTTGTAGTTCCTCAGTCTACACCATCCCCTATGGATTTCGCCTCAATTATAGAAGAGATTATTGAAACTGATATTCCTTCTAGCTTGGAAAATCAGTCGAATGTTGATGATTTTACAACAGCAATTCCAAAGGAAAATATTCCACATGATGATATGTCAGATGTTCCTGCAGCTCCAGAAACTGAGTCTAAAGCTCTAGAAATGCTTTGTAGCAACATAAATACAGATCATAGCTCTAGAAATTATTGCAATGGAGATTGGATATCATGAACCGCATGGAGATGAAGTGCTAAGGAATTACTAGGATGAAATTACCTCTTTGAAAGAAAGGTTGAAAGGTGTGGAAGATACTAATTTTTCTTTACAAACTGAATTTGTACAAAGAACTGTATAGAAGGTTAAATAAATTACTACTTTAAAGGTATAAGTTGGTAGTCTCAAAAGACAAAGGAATATTGGTCTCAAAGCATGGAACGATTTATATACTCATTTTGACCAATTATCTCTTCAAAATAAATAATTGGCAAAGGAAAATAAAAAAATTAGAGGAGAGATTGAGGCTAGTACAAGTGATAAAAAGAAGTTAGAATCTATTGTGGACTTTGTTTGTCTTATGGCTTGCAAAGTTCTAGCCTGTAGGAAACTCTCCTCTATTTACAGTATGTTTATTCAAGAATATTTTTATGTCTAGAAATTGATGAGCATATATAGTAGAGAATCCTATGAGGCCCCAGATGGAAAAAAATTCTTGGAAATCTATCAAAAGAGTACTCCTGAGATTCAAAATCTATTGTGAGAATTTTACCTTCACAATATGCTAGTGACTAATGTTCCTGATTTCTTCATTAATTTGTTTGTGGGGGAATTTCAATTAAAGGCTTTTCAATCATTACTCAGAAACCAAATTGTATGGGGTGAGAAAACATAACTTTTCAATCAGACAACCCAAACTATAGGTTTCTACATCAGACCTACCCATCACAACGTTGTGTCTATGAAGAAATATTTCAGGTCTCTTTAGTACTAGGATGGCATAAGAAAGAATACTTCAAAGGCTTTAGAAAAATGTGTTCAAAATTTTAAGGTTTACAGTCTGTGGAATTTTAGGGAAGCACTACAAGCTTGTGATAAATGATGGGATACATTGATCTTGTCCTTGAAAAGAATGGAAGTGATCTCTCCCAAAAACCTTAGTTGGAGCATGAGGAGGGGGATGCACTTGTTTAAATCATCTTGCAGTTGTCATAGAAAGGTGAAAAAGAGTACAATGATGAGTGCATTATAACGCAGGTGAGACCACCCCTTATCTTGAGTCTCATGATTACCTGGCAGAATAATGATTCCCAATCTCACGATAGCTTTACAACATGGAGAGAGATTATCTTGGGCACCCATGGGTGTGAGGGAACAAAGAAAAAATATGTAGACCAATTTGAGGAATATGAAATGACACAACATCTTGGAGAAAGAGCAAGGCAGAGATGAGTTTACATTAGGACATACAAAAGGTAAAGCGCTGAGGAGATGATTAGTGCATGAATTGACCTATTATACCATCTATATGGATATTGATTTATTCCTAAAAATGTTAATTTGTGCATAGGAGATGTTCTATATAGTTATATCCTAAGGTTGATGTATTTCTCTTGTTTTTTGTTTCATGTGAACTCTTGACCTTAGAAATTCCTACTAACTGCTTCTATGAGTAATGTGATGACGTGTGTAGGATAATAATGTGCATTTGCTACCAATTTTGGGAAGTTATAATCAAGAAGGCTGAGTCTTTTTCCATCATGTCATCATGGATTATTTTCTGATAAACAACCTACCAACAAGGAACTTGTTTTTAGCTATATTATAGGATTCCACTTAGCTTTAATGAGGTTGTTATTGGATAAATTCATTTCCTATAATCATGGCATGTTTTGTGACTAATTGGGTCTATAAAGACACCTTCTTGAAGACAATTTCGTAGTAGTTGATGATAGTAATTTACAGTACAGTTTTATATCAGTTGGCATCTACTTTCAGTCTCATACTAAAATATGTTTTAGAACTCATTTGAATCAATATAGTTAATGTTTTTTTGAATATCTTTTGGTGTTAAGAGTACCTCAATCACAAGGGATAACAAGGGCCCACTCAACCAAGGAAATTGGAGGATTGATGTTTCATGCATGATCATTATTTCTGATAAGTTCAAGTTTCAATCCTTTGATTTGAATGTTTATCTGAATGTAGTTACTTGTTTCCTTACTTAGTATATTTTCTTACTATTATTTTAATTCAGTGTGTGCATTTCAATTTTAGTTAAATTATTTCCTTTGAAAGCATTTTTATTAAAGCAATTTTGTTTCAGTAGCTTAAATGTATTTCCTTTCAGTAGTTTATCATCACATTCACTTTTCGTAGATTAGAGGAAACAAGAGAACCAAAACCCCCCGAAGAAGAACTGCCACAACAACTAAGTTACATAAGTCTTCATTACATAAAACCTAGGACACAACCATGGTTTCATAATGACACAAAAAATTGAATTTGTTGGTTAAATGATTGGATATTATAATGACCCATCAGCAAGCAGGGTAAAACAAACAAAATTTCCAAAATTAACAGGTCCTAGTCCCACCTGCCAAAAATGGAAAGTTTCAGTTAGCTTCATTTTCACTCATATCACTAATTTTTTCCACCCTCACAAGATTTTAAGGTGGTTGTGTAGCTCAAACAAGGAAATAAACACCCCACAAGAATCTTGAAGCATCATTCTAATCGTAGTTGTGTCAAGGAGTAAGACAAGGCATATCAAGTCGCAATAGTTGAAAGTCAAGAACATTGTAAGGCTAGAAAATAAGTTGAAGAGGATCAATAACTTCATTCCAATTTAATTCATGAAAATTATGGTTACCATACATATGATGAAATTGATTCTCCATGCGTAAGGAAAGTGGGTATCTCAGGCAATGCATTCCCCATGAAGTGTTTCTAAACAATTGACCCATGCCTGATAAGGAGCTCAAATCTCACAATTTAGTAGAGGCATAATATGCAGTGTTTCATTACAGTGTACAAACAAGAACATGTGACTCATTCTCATTCATTCCTTTCAATTCCATCTAGGATTAATCTTTTTATGAAGAAAGGTCACCTACTTCCATGAGAAACATGTGTATGAGTTGATATTATTCAAGAAGTTTTTTGGAGCCAAGAAAGGAAAATGTATGATCTTCATTCAAAGAATCATAGTCATAAGAATGAGTAATATTCTCTATTTCATCCAATTGTTAGAGATCACAAGCACTGAGAGGGGGGTGAATCAGTGTAGATTAAAAAAATTCACTTATTGCCAATTTTAAATCCTTTAAGTGATATGCGGATTTAAACTATGAGAATTCAATCAAACATATGTCATGCACAATAACATTGAACACAGAGAAAACCCACCTAAAACCATTATTTATATTACACAAAGCAAGGACTTGCAATAATATTACACATCCTACAAGATTTTTTTAGAGAGGCTCTAACCCCACAAGGAGCACCAACCCCTTACACCTTTGTTGATATTATGCACAACAAAGGACTCAAGTGAATATAACACATCACAAGATATTTGTTTAGTGAGGCACCAATCCCACAAGGAGCACCAACCCCCTAATATGCTAAGCTATAACTTACACTTAATTTACATACTCATTTTGATCATCTAGTTACAATACTTGCTTTTGCAATAGATTATGATCACCTTTTGTATATGTTTATGTTCTTCTTTTCACTCTCTTCTGCTCATTTGATTCAATCCCTCTTGCTTAATCACTTTCCTGTCCTTATGCTTTTTTCATCTGATGAATATTTTCTTCATCAATCTACTCTCCTCTTTTCTCTCTCTTTTCTTTTATCGCTCTTTCTTAGCTTGATTGCATCGTATTCTCTCTTCTACATCTCTTCCTTATCTCTAATACTTATTTTCTTACTTGAGAAACTTTATCAAAAGGTTCCAAGTTTGATATTTATTCACAATTGATCCAATTCTTCACTTCGAATTAAGTGTTATGCACCTTTCTACTTGGTCACTTGAGAATCTGAACCAGTAAATGCATGCAGCTGACTCCAGATATTGTTTCTTCTATATTCAGCTTGATTACACCACTTTCCATGCATTTCCAGAAGCTATTTATTATTCATTTGCTAAAAATATATTTTCCACATTTGTAACGTGACCCAGATGAGCAAGTTGTTTCCTTCTCCAATATTTTCCTCTACCTTAAAGCTTGGGATCTCATAGAGAATGTAACTACATTTCCACAAAGTTAGTACACATTAAATGTTGGTAGCTGGAATAGTAGTTTTCTTTGTTCTTCATGGAGATCAAGTTGTATCCTTAACCGTAATCACCTGACAATCAAATCACCATCAATTTTGGAGAACCAACTCTCACTTATTCATGTTTAAAAGAAATTAATTACCTTCAAACCTTGTTCAATCCATATTCTATCATTAGGAGGCTTTCCTTAGCTCCTCTGACTTTCTTCTTTGTATCACAGCTCTTTTCTTTGTCCTACGACATCTCTTCCTTCACGGTGACTTTTTAGTTATCCACAGCTCTTCTATGCTTTACGTGACTTTTGCATTGTCTCACAATTATCCTCCTTGTTTGTTTCCTTTCCGTGGCTTTTTTCGAAGTCCACAACTCTATCTCTTTTAATTGTGTCTTTTGTGGCCTTCCGTGGCTATCTTCTGTACTTAGCAGCTTCTCTATTCCTTCGTGGTTGTTCTCTTTATCCGTGGCTTGCTTCTGACTTCCTTACTTTCATGTATTTTCCTATCTCACACGCGGCTTGTCCTTTCACTCCATTTTGCTTCATGGATTCATCCCTTTATTTGCGGCACTCAATTACTCTACGCGATTTCTACTAGAGCCCTATGGCCCTCTCCAAACTTTGATGGCTACTCCAAGTCTTCGGAGGATATCTCCTCATGTCTGTGGCATGTGAAAATAATGACTAATTCCATTAGCACTTACCCTTAGCCATCTTGAGCCTCTATGAGCTAACACTACCAATTAACCTTCATCTTTTCAAATTTCTCACTTTACCAATTCACTTCTTTTGCCATCAATACATCTTCAGATCAACTGATCCATCTTGACATCAATGAAAACACATATGACATATGACAAAGGTCCAACACCACTCGATAGTTTTTCTAAAAACTTACCTCAAACCTTGTGGTGTGATCATTTTCGTCTCCCCATGTCATTCAAACGGGTGGCCACTTCTCAAGTATTATATTCAGGGGCCATCCCTTTCACCCATATATGAAGGCTTATTTAAGTAAATAAAGGACAGACATCAAGAGGTTCAAGCATCATGGATCTAGTTTGTGATCACTAATGTCAAGTGTGAAAGCCTAAGGAGCAAGAGAGTAATCCTTATTCTCACTATGAGAACAAGAAGGAATCATCATGAGTGATGCATGTACTCATCTTAGACTCACATCGGGAGGTCTCACAATAGTGTTCCTAAACACCCATTTGGAAGTCTAAAGTGTATGTGCATCTTTCAGAATGAGAAGATTGTGATTACCATGCCTCAAATCATCAAGTTCTTCATCATAATCAAATAATTCAACCACTTCTCTTTCTCTCTTCTCTCTCTCTCACTCTCCATACTCTAATTTTCAATCGAGAATATAATTTTTCTATTTTTCCTATTCACTTAAGTGACAATAAAATATTTTTAAAATTTAAAATTACTCTCTCAAATTATAAGAGAGGTACTTAATTTGTCTTTTCTAAGGGAAATTGAAAATTCATAAGTTATGGGACATGAAGAGTCATGTGGGGGGTAGATGAGAGGATAATTTGCAATGCTATAAATTTGAATGGCTTCTCCATTCCAAAGGATCTTGAAAGTTATTTTTCCTGTAGAAATTTTAAATTGTTGTAAGTTGTGGATCTTTGTATCACCACTACATAAGAAATAAGATTTTCATTTCTTCCACCTTTCCTTATGCTTTCGTTTATCCTCTCTTTATTCTTCTACTTTGCAAGCATAGTGATCTTGAATAACCAAGAAGTAACTTGGTGTCCTTGATTGATGAATCTAAAGAACTGTGTGTCTCTATTTTGTTAGTCTTACTAATTGCTTACATTTTTGTTTAATTCTAATTGAATGTGGACCTACTCTAGTTATTATAAGTGAATTATGGTAGTGCCTACTCACAACAATAATCCCATCTTTCCTAATTTCCCCAACTCTCCTTTATCCCTCATCACTACTAATTCTTCCCTTGTACTCAATACAAGCACTCTGTTACAGGCTCAATAAAGTGTTCTTGTGTGATCTCTAGCCTATTGGCCACCCCACAAAATTAGGATAATTTAAATTCAATAATGGGATCCTACCCATACACAAGAAGAAGGGGTTTAGCCATGTGACCATTGGTGGAAACACATAATTTGCAACACAAAAAATTATTTCACTAAAAAAAATTGGTGACTTCACTAGGGAGAGATCTGCCCTTGCGCAGCTATAAAGATCTCTAAAAAACCAGATATTTAAAAATCCATAGAAACTAAAAAATTGAAAAATACAAAAATATCAGCCGAATGTTCAAAATCCTTGTTGCAATCCTTTTGATAAATCTACACTTTTCCAGTTTCTTTCCTTTCTAAGTACTTAAGAAAAATTGGCAAAAAGAAGGTATACCTGAGCTGATCATACAGGTGGCATTATTGATCAAACATTTAAATATAAATTGTAGGTTGATTTCAGACTTCCTATTGTACAAGTAAGAAGAAAAGTTATTGGAAATCCTCTTCAAGATCATATTGAAGAACCGGTTAAAAACCCACTAGTCTTCATTCCATAACAAGAAGAAAGATCAGAATCTAATAAGGCAGGACAAGTACCTATTCCATGGGGACAGAACACTGGTCCATTGACTTTAAACCCCTCCACTTCATGAAATTCCAAAATATTCAAGAAATAAATTTCCAAAATTCTATGGAGATGGAAAATAATGACCAGATGATCATATCACAACCTGTGGCATCCTTGTATTGCAACAAAAATATGTTACATTGTAGTTGTTCGTATAAAATTACAAGATTCTATGACATAGTAGTTCTAGTACTTTCCATCACACCCAATTTTAATTGGGATGATATAAAAAATAAGTTTGAAGAAAGATTCAAGAATTCTGAAGATGATCACACCCTCCTTAATCAACTTACTCGGATGAAGAAAGAACCGCAAGAGTCCATGAGAGACTTCATGGTAAAATTTAACAAGTTGATCAACAAGATTCCCACTGTTTCCCATTCCAATGTATATAAATTGAAAAGGTTCTTCATGGATACCCATTTTCCTAAAGTTAGTTTCATTCTACAGATATTTCAACTAATAGATCTAGACAATGCTCAGGAAATTGACATGTAAGTGGAGGATGACCTTTTCTTGTCAGAAAATATCAAGATGTTAGGAATTAATAATATATAATGTGGAATAATTCCTTAGAATCAGAATAATAAGAAGTATGAATAGAATTACAGAAATGAAAAATGCACAACATGAAGACAATATTTAACGTGGTTCACCCAAAGTGGGCTACATCCACCAAGAACACTTGCTCAAATTTTATTACAAGCCAACAGTCTTCACAATTACAATAATCAGATCTTATTTAGAGCTGCGCTCAACAAACCCTCCTGAATTCACACTTGAATTCACACACACTATTCACCTTCACAAAACAAACTCATCTCAATCCTATTGTATGTCCATCTATTTATAAGTACATCAATAGGTAGCTGAAGAGGTAGTTTTACAAAAAAATGGGTACCAAAAAGCCATGGGCCCAAAAAACTGCCCATAATGGTTTCCCATTACCCATGGGTTAATAAACCACCCATGAAAATTTGCTTCTGGGGCTTCGCCCCCAAACCCCCTTGACCCACTCATCGGCGAGTGGGCCCTCCGTAAAAATATCCGAGTTTAACACATGGAAGGTGTACCGAAACTCTAACATGAAAATAGACTCCACAAACATAACACAAGAACCATTCAACGAAGGATAAATCCCAAAGTTCCAAAGATGAGAGAGTTGATTCATTTTTACAGAAGTTGGCTAGTGACTTGACAATGTTGAAGAAGGAAGTTTCTCAATGAGCATATCACCCAAACCGAAACAGGAATATGACTACAAGAGCACCCTAAAGGATTTCATTGGAAGATCCACTGGCTAATATAATATGTGATACCAATGAAGATGAATGAGAAGAAAATTTTGAATCAGAAATTGAAGAGGAAGGAGAAGAAGACTATACTAGGTTTAGGTACTGTGAATTCACTCTAGATGAAGAGATTGCAGAACCTATATATATATACTCCTATGCAGTGTTCAATTGATCATAAATGGATAAAGTAGGATATTTTTATGTTGTCTAATCCAACCAATTGAATCCTCAAAAGGTGACTCTACAAAAAACAACAATGAAAGGAGGATCATCAAAGTATTCTTCCATAGGTTTAGCTGAGAAGAAACATGAGACTAATTCAACCAATAATCCTTCTGCATCTTCAGGTAAATCTCATTCAACTTCCTTTGAAAAATTAGTCTTTGTTGATACTAAGAATACCCATGTCAAGGCTTCCATAGTCCCCGATGTTCCTAACACTTCCTCATCATTTCATATCGTTGACCATTGCAAAAAATATAAAGTTCAAATTTCTGAGTATGAGTACTTGAAAAACCATCCTAAGCAATTTGATAGGATTTTTCAATATATCAAAGGAAGTATTTCTATTTCATGTTCTAATAATGTCACTATCAAAGAAATACCTCATGTATCTCATTTCGCTCCATCTCTGAACTTTCTCACTTCCACACCCTCCACCTCTAGGAAGGTAGAACCTTTCTGTGTATCTTTTTTGGTCAATGGGTACAATCTAAACAATTACATCATTGACCCTAGTGCTTTAGATAACGTCATGCCTGTAAAAGTGGATAAATCTCTCTCTCTCTCTCTCTCTCTCTCTCTCTCTCTCTCTCTCTCTCTCTCTCTCTCTCCTACCTCTAGAAATTACTTCTCCATGGAAATGAAATAATTTCCTCTTATTGTCTAGGTCAAGGATGCTTAGGTGGCATTGGCATATTTCCTCGACAAGAAGATCATGATGAGAATACTTGTAGCAAACATGCCCTCCCCTTATGGTATGTGGTGGGTCGAAGATTTTTTCAAGATGTTGGTGGAGATATGTAGTTAGCTTGCTCGCATGCCACCATTCCAGTCAACAAAAAAGTAAAGAAAATTCTTCCCATAAGGAAAATGAATTATATTGTTCAAATACCAGATGACCCAATGATAGATATCCCATGTCAAAATTCAAAGTCTTATAAAATTTTCATGACTTTTGAGGAAGATGTTGAGCTTCCCATGTTGGTGGAGGAGTATCCAAGCATCACAAATACAATCAAAGAACATAATGATGACTTGATGGAATCAAAATTTGAAAGTATATACTTCTCATGGGATGTAAGAATGAATGCAATTTTTGCATTAGATGTTGATGATGGTCATGAGAGTATTAACTTGTAACAAAGCAATCTTGAAGTGATGAGAAATGCAGATCAAGGAGTGATTCCCAAAAACTTCTTTTTGGGTGATTTCAATGTTTCAAACCATGTTCTCAATGTTTTGCATGAGGTTCTATTCAATGAGTGTGCTTATGAATATGAAGACTTCTCTTTCTTATTGGAAGAGGATGATAAGAGATATGAGAATGAAAAGATGTTCTAGTCTCTCAAATTTGAACCAATTCAAGGAGATGATTATTTCATCATGGAAATGGACTTCTTAATTCTTAGTGGTCAAGATTAGGAAGATGACAACATAAATATTTCAGCTCCAATATTTGTGCACATTCCCCTTTTATGAAAATAGAGACATTATCAACAAAAATGGAAAGATGAAATGGTGCTTGATCTGAAGGATGATTTTGTTCAAAATGAAAATATTCTCAATGGGATTTAATCTTTCAGTTTCCACTCTACTCAATGGAAGGATGCTCTTAGCATGAAGATGAATTTTGAGGTTCAAAATGGCCAAGTTGAACAAGGTGATGGTTTTCATTCTTCACATCCAACCTTGTGCTCATTTTCTTTTCAAGATAGTAAAAAACTATGCACACCCCATCATAATGGGAAATATGTCAAAATTGAACAAGTAAGCATGAAAGAAGATTTCTTGGATCAAGTGAAAAATAAAGAACATCAAGAAGTTATTGTTATTTTTGAAGCTTCCAAAACATTTGCTGAGAATCAACCCGTGGAAGTGGTGGTCATGAAGCAGATAAAAAATGCAGAACCAATGTCTCTCAAATTACATAGGCATTGGTATGAAAATGATAAGCCAAGTGTGATCAAGACTCTTCTTCACAACATCGATGGAAAATCAGAAATTGGAACGAACCTGGAAGTCAATGAGAATATGGAAAGAATGTGTCAAAGAAAAAAAGGTAATGAAATGAATAAGTGGGTCATAAATAGCAATAATAATCATGCTATATTTATCAAGAAGTTGAGGAAAGGTTCATATTTTAGTGATCCTGTCAATGGATTTTTGGAAGAAATACATTCGGTGATACTTGTATATGGGTAAGCACTCAGTTTAATTTGGCACTTCAATGAAATTGGGATATACCCCACATGTACATAGATGATTTAGTATTTGTCCCTTTTTTGTGTGTTTCCCTCCTCATTTTGTGTTTCCCTTTCATGTTGTGTGTTTTTTTCTTGTTGTGTGTGTGTTTGTGTTTAATAAGGGAAGTTTCATTGTGTGTCTCTGTGGTGACTCTATAGCCAAATGGATAAGGCACTGGTCCACATAATGTCTTGAGATTATGGAGTTCCTACTTGTCCTATCCTCACCGTGTTCAATCCAGAACAATTCCTCAACATAGAGCTAAATGTTGTCATGTAAAAATTTTAGCATTAAAATTCAAAAAAATTGTCATGACAACCTAGTCCTCACTTGAAAATCCCCTTCCCAGTCGATGTAAACATGTCCTACGGATAACTCAGTCATTGTTTTAACCTCAAATTTTCTAGGAGGAATGTGATAATGTTATTTTAAATTGTGTTTCATATACAGGGAAGTGATTAATGGATTCATTCAAGACCATTCAAAAGGAATTGTTCCAAAGGCCTATTTTTAGGATTTTTTACACTGGTGGACACCCCTCAGAAGTTGAATATCGAATCACAAAGCTCATAAGAGCTGTGAAGAGGAGATATGATATGTATGGAAGTTATTTATGAATATTTAGGCAATATTTAGAGGTTTAGGCACAGTTTGTGCAACAATGCATTTTTCAGGAGTAAGGAGTAAGTTATAAAAACTTGAACCTGAACTTCACCAAATGATTTTGGGAGGTCTATAAGGAGTTAAATATAAATAAAATAGGAATTGAAAATCTTAATTAATTATATACATGGTGGAGTCATCAATTTTGTTCCAAGACCTAAGCGCTTCTCAAGGAAACTTAATCTGGACAGAAACACCTTGCTTTCTTGAAGAAAAAGGGGCCAATTTTTTTAATATGAAAGATGAATTGAAGTCTTGACCTAACCCATTATTATTGATATGGTCTTGGGAGTTGAAATAATATAAAATTTCATGTGAAAATACCATCTGGAGCTCTGGGGATCATCTCGTCAAGTTCTCTCTTGTACAAACATGCTTCTCGTACTTAGTTATTTTTATGAGTGATACATGTCATATTTTGGATTCATGGAAAAATTTTGTGTCCCTCTTGTCCATTTCCAAAGGGTAAATAAGGGACACAAAAAATTTCCCCACATCTTCCTACCTCTCTTGTCCTCCATACGACCCAGCTCAGCCCGATAGAGTGCGTATCAAACTAAACTCATCTCCCTCTCCCCGTACCATGCAGTAACACTTTTCATCATCTAGTCAGGGTGAATTTTCTTGTCCCCCTTGTCCCCATTACTAAAGGGAAATAGGGGACACAAAAATTTACCCCATCCTATCCCCTCCTCAAGTTCTCCATGTGACCCGCTTTCTGCTCCTAGGTATTAAGGCATGTTTTCTTCATCTCTCCCATCTTACTCCTTATAGTAACACTTGTCATGATCTACTTTAGGCACATTTTTTTGTACTCATTTTTCCCATTCCTAAGGGGACACAAAAATATTCTCCATATTCAAGCCTTAAAAACCTAGTTTTAATTCACAAACAAATTTCTCACCTGTGAGGAAAAAGTAGTTAGGGAGGTAACTTAGAAACCTAGTAACTTGCTTCCGAGTTCATTTCTTCACACAGTTCGACCTTGCCTCCATTTTTGAAGTTGTGAAACCTGAAAAAACATCAGACCACAATAGTCATGTTGTCCAACATATTCAAGACCAGTCATGACTGTGAAAATGGAGCTTTTTCCATGACTCCTCAACCAAAAAAATGATCGGACTAAGCTTTTCACTAATTTTTCTTCTCCCAAGAAAAATTTTGATCACTCAAGCTTCAAGCCTCAATTAATAGTTGTCATCACAATAGAAGGTCTAAAATACTCCATCCAAAAAATATATTTGTTATTTAAAATAGTTCCAGTGGGTGGATCATGACAAAAATTAGAGCATGAGATCCCGGTGCATAGCCGAATCTAATAATGGTGTTTTTATTGCAAATTGATGGCACAATGACTAGTTACTAAAAATAGCATATGATCTATTCCATAACATGGTAAACATATTTTAAAAACTCTCAAAATTAAAATCTCCAGTTACTCAGTACATCCAGAATTAATATAAAATGGCAAGCAGGGTAAAACAGATAAAATTTCCCAAAATAATAGGTCCTGGTCCCACCTGCCAAAAATGGAAAGTTTCAGTTTTCAGTGAAAAAATTTATAGTTGGCTCTATTTTCACTCATATTTTTTATTTTTTTCATCCTCACAAGATTTTAAAGTGTTTGTATATCTCAAAAAAGGAAATAAAACCCCCATAAGGATCCTAAAGCATTATTTTGATTGTAATTGTGTCAAGGAACAAGATAGGGCATCTTAAGGCGCAACATGTGATTCATGAAAATTATAAGGCTAGAAAAGAAGCTAAAGAGGATTGGGAACTTCATTAAAATTCAATTCATCAAAATGATGGTTACCATATGCATGATGAGAAGGATACTTCATGCATAAGGAAATTTGGCATCTCAGGCAATGCATTCCCCGTGAAGTGTTTCTAAACACTTGATCCATGCCCGATAAGTAGGTCACATCTTGCAAGTTAGTAGAGGTATATTTTATAGTGTTTTTGACTAACTAAAATGTGGTAAAATGGTAGTTAATCTAACTAGGAACAACAATAAATAATATCTAAATGAATAAAGGAAAATGACCCAAACAACTACGCTAATGAAAATAGAAACCCTAATATGCAAAGAAGGGTTAGAAGGAGCTTAGCTAATTCGGTGAGTTTGTTGGACTATGTTGCAGAGATGATGGGAGAAAGATGAGGAGGAAATGATAATGTCGAGGTCTAGAAACTTGCAAATCTAGGAAATCTGAGTGGACTAGGGTGCCTAAATAGGTTTAGGGGTGCCTGTGGGTGCCCTAGTCTAAGATATGGACACCCTGGTTTGTGAAAAGGATCTGTAACCTTCCTCTGAGGTGTCATTTGATGGTTTCCTATTTTTTCTTCCTGTCACACTAGATTTTTTGGACTGTGCAGTATGTCGTTGGAAATCTAGAATGAAAATAAGACCTGCAAAACCCTAAGATGAGCATCAAACCCCTAAAAAATAGAAATATGCATATGAAGGGTTCAAACTATCTTCAGCTACCAAAATGGTGGACTTACTAACTAAGTGTTGCACTACATTTCAGACTCGATGTAGTTTTATGTGCTTGTGTGTACAATCATGCCCTAGGTTCTCTTATGCCAGTCACACTTTTTGAAAATAGCGAGCAATAACTATGTGTAGAAATGTAGTATAATGGTGGATGGAATATAATAAAATTCCCTCTTATGCTTGTGTGTTGTAGATGATCCAGCCTTATTCCTTATGATGTAGCTAGATGGATGTAAATGAGCTCTATATGCCTTAGATGGATGCAACTCTGGGTCGATGATAGTAGTGACTAGTGTTTGGTCCCTCATTATGGTTGCATAACTTTATATTTATGAGGTTCTCTTGTTCTAATTTCGTAATTAACCCTGAAAATGTCGACCATAATAAATATGAAACGTTCAAATGGATAGAAAGTGCCTAGAAAGTGGTTGAAAAGTGTGAAAAGGATCAGGGTGCCCCGATTGGGACCAAGACGCATGTGGGTGCCCTAGTACAAGCATGGGTGCCCTAGTCACGGCTAAAATGATGCAAAACAAAAAAAAATCAGGTAAGTAGGTGTTGAAGGTCGGTAATGACGACAAAAAGAAAAGTAAAATGGACAAGAGATGAGGGTTAATTAGTACTTTCTTCACTCAAAAACCATATGAATACTAGTGTGAGACTGGGAATAAATAATGTCTAAAGTGCATGATTTTGTGTCTACAGTTTTAGTGTAGTATACGGATAAGAACATGGGACTCATTCTCTTTCATTCCTTCAAGCTCCATCATGGATCAATCTTGCTATCAAGAAATGTCACCTACTTCCATGAGAAATATGTGTATAGGAGGTGTATGAGTTGATCTCATTCAAGAAGTGTTTTGGAGCCAAGAAAGGAAAAGGTATGATCTTTGTTCAAAGCATCATAGTCATAAGAATGATAAATCGACTCTATTCCATCCACTTGGTAGTGTTTCTAAACACTCACCTCAAACCTTGTAATGTGATCGTTGCCATTTCCTTAATTCATTCCAATCAGTGGTCACTTCTAAAGAATTGTGTTTAGGAGCCATCTCTTTCACCCGCATAGGAAGGCTTATTTTAGTAAGTGAAGGACAGACATTAAGAGGTTCAAGCATCATGGAGCTGGTTTGTGATCACTAATGTCAAGTTTAAAATCCTAAGGATCAAGAGAGGGATCCTCAATCTCACTGTGGGACCATAGTCATCTCAGGATCACATCAAGAGGTCTAAGAATAGTGTTCCTAAACACTCATTCGGCAATATGAAGTGTCCACACATCTTGCAGAAGGAGGAGATTTTGATCATCATGCCTCAAATCATAAAGTTATTCATTAACAATAGATCAATGAACCCCTTCTCTCTCTTCTCACTCCCACTCTCCATACTCTATTTTTCAATCGAAAATGTACTTTTTCTATTGTGTCCTATTCACTTAAGTAACAATGAGATATTTTTAAAATGTAAAATTACTCTTTCAAATTATAAGAGAGATAATTAATTTGTCTCTTCTAAGGTAAATTGAAAATTCACAAGTGATGGGACATGAAGAGTCATGTGGGGGTAGATGAGAGGACAATTTTCAATTCTATAAATTGGAATGTCATCTCCATTCCAAAGGATCTTGAAAGTTGGTTTTTCTATAGAATTTTTGGATCTTTGTATCACTACTACACAAGGAATAAGAGTTGTATTTATTCAATTTCCTTTGCTTATGCTTTCTTTTATTCTATCTCTATTCTGCAACTTTGCAAGCATGGTTATCTTAAATAACCAAGGAGGAACTTGGTTTCCTTGATTGATGAATCTAAAGAATTATGTGTCTCTAGTTTCTTAGTCTTGCTAATTACTTACATTGATGTTTTCTTCTAATTGAATGTGGACCTACTCTGGTTATTATGTGTAAACTATGCTAGTGCCTACTCGCAATAATAATCCCCTCTTTCCTAATTTCCCCAACTCTCCTTTATCCCTCATCGATGAAAATTCTTCCCTTATACTCCTTACAAGCACTTTGTCACAGGTTCAATAAAGTGTTCATGTGTGATCCCCAGCCTATATGCCACCCCAAAGAATTAGGATAGTTTTCATTCAATTATGGTAGCCTCCCTATGAAAAATAAGGAGGGGCTTAGCCCCGAGACCATTGGTGGAAATACATAATTTGCAACACGACAAATTATTTCCCCAACACTTTTATAAATTTGTATTGATCACTTTAGGTAGGCTTATAGTGTTGTTAATGTTGAAATTCAAGCAAAGGAATCACATATATACACAACCTACTAATTATTATAAGGGGGAAACTAGGCTATTACTATATATCAACTACTTTGGAAAAAATGAGTAACTTAAGGACCACATTTGGGTTGCATGAGTCATTGCATAGGAAGCGAAATTTTTGAAAATCCATAGCACAAATTATCTTGGGGTTAAAGTAGTTGTAGCATGTTATCTTGGTGCAACTTATACAAGAACAATCTAGTTTCAAGGGACACGATTTTTATCACACACACACACACACACACAACAAAACTATATTGATTCTGAAATATAGTGCAATGCTTGGTGATAATCACTTTGGGGTGACTATCGAGGTCATTTTGACCAAAGAATATGCCTCTTTTATTTAGTATAATGTGTGCTTGAGCCTTGTGGAGGTAGTTAGGGTTTGTTTTGTAGGTATATGTGCAATAGGAGGAGCCTGAAATGAATTGAATGTGACACAAAGCAAAGTGAAGGTGACATTATCGGACACTGAAAGAATAAAATTTTCACCCATTAACAAGACATTAACGCCCAACTCAAACACTATCACCCAGGTGATCCTATCCCCTTCTGTGTGGTACTGTCTGGGATAACTTTTAGATCACTATTTTCCAGATGAAGCATATATAGTCTAGACTGATCCTATTTCCACCACCATTCCAGCCCAAATCTATTCCAAACAACCAAATATCAACTAAGTCACTCTTGTCCTCTTGTTGGTTGCACTTGCTTACCATTGTATGTGTTATATTACATGTTTCTGATATATATTTGATTTAGTCCAATCCTCTTATTAAGATTAATTTTTTGTTAAATTAGTGGGTGTCAAAGTGGGAAGGATAGATTCAATAACATCAAAAATTTTAGGACATGGAAGGATGCATTCAATTAAGACATGTCATAGAGAGAGGATTGCTCCAAATGATGTCAATGTTCATGTACTAAAAGTGTTGATAGATGTTCTGCTTCCTTATGAGGATAAGCTCAATGATTTCACTAATTTATCACAAAAACTATGTTCCTTTTTAAAATGGCCAATAGAGTTATTGTGCAAGTATTTTATACAATACTTCTAAAAAATAGCTCATAGAGGCATACTTAGAAAGATATATTGACCAAAGATATTTCCTTTTGACTTTTGTACCCTTTATGTTTTCTAATTTTATCCTCCCATAGAGTGAAATCAACTAAAATTTGTTATCTATGGATTTGATTGTATTAATTTCTTTAATTAGTGCACCTTTATGTTTTTTTATTTTTTTGGAGGATGGTGAAAATTATGAGCCTGTTAAAGGAAGTAGTCTTCATTAAATTGTCCTCAGAAAGATATATTGGATAAAGAGTTTTTTTTACTTTTGTACCCTTTATGTTTTTTAATTTAATGCTCCCATAGAGTGAAGTCAACTAAACCTTGGTATATATGAATTTGAGTGTATTAATTTCTTCAATTGTTGAACCTCATTATTATTTATTTTTTGGAGGATGGTAAAAATTATGAGTCTATACAGGAATTTATTTTCATCAAATTATACTTTGAAAGATATATTGGCCAAAGAATTTTTTTCTGAATTTTGTACCCTTTATGTTTTCTAATTTTGTGCTCCTATAGAGTGAAGTTAACTAAACCTTGGTATCTATGGATTTGATTGCATTAATTTCTTCAATTTTTATACCTCTCCATTTTTAATTTTTGGAGGATGATGAAAATTATGAGCATGTTAAAGGAAGTGATTTTGTAGGCACCAAAGCTACATTTCAAAATAATTCATCTAAATACTACTTAAAAAACTAGAGGAGTAATTTTACAAAGTGAAGAAGAAATTGAAAGAGAACGGAGTAGATTTGGACAACAATGATTTTCTCATTCCACAGGTTTAGTTTTCTTTTGGTAAATTTATTGTGACACAACCCAACAAGGATAATATTTATTACTAAAACCCTACATAATAAAAATATTTATTGGATTTTGTTTTGAATCATTTTTTTCTTCTTACCAATTTATAAGTGAATTGATATGTGTATTTATATTATGATTGAATAGTGATATTTTTATTTAGATATTGCATGATGAAGATGAAGGTAATGGAGAGGGAGGTGAATCTTTAAGTACATTTGGAAAAGAGTTGAAGAATTTATTAGAAATAAAATGTGGGTCAGAAGGTAATATTGGGAATAGAGATGTATGCTTTTCCACTCTTCATATCAGTTTTTTAATTATTATTCCCATGATTTAAGGCTTAAAATTGTGCATTTTACTATTTTATTTTGAGTTTCTCAAACGTTGGTGATGTAGAGATGTAGAGGTGTTTTTTTAAATGACAAAATTTGTTTAGAATCACATAAACCTGAATTTGATTGTAATTTTTCTCCAGAACAAGGTACCAAGGGTTTGAACCCTTCTTATTGCTTCACAAGAGTTAATATGTAAATATTAGGTCTCAATGAGTTAGATAAATCTTTCAAAGATAATATTTCAAATTATAATGAGTGTTTACACCATATTCAAGCCAGTAAATCCTTTTTTTTCTATATTATTCCTCAATGACAGTTTCAATAAAATATAAATTCATTAGTTACAATACAAATTCTACAAGGTTTCAATACAAGTTTTTACTATAAAAAACTTGATGTTCAACCCATTTATCAGGACAAAACATTTGAAAATAAAAGGTTAGCTTCCATACTTCTAAGAAACAATTATATTAATCTATATTCTACTTTCAAGTTACTAGGAAGTACAATGCCAAATTCTATTAAAAAAATGGGAACATAATATAGGTAAAGAAGAGTAAAAAATAGGCTATTTTGGGGACTCGCCATCTCCCCCACACCCAAACTCTTGTAAGTCTCTTTGTAAGATATTAGTGTTCTCTTTCTTCATTATGGAGTTTCATCAAATCATACTGAGAAAGATGTAATGGAAAAATATGTTTTTTATGACTTATGTACCCTTTATGTTTTCTAATTTTATGCTCCCATATATTTAAGTGAAATAAACCTTTGTCTCCTCATTTTTTCCGATTTGATGCAACATATAAGAGTAGGGAAGGCATATACCTCATTCATATCCATTCTTTCCCAAATCATCTCATGAATTGTATGATGGATCTTGTTCTTCTAGATATCCATGTTAAATCAGTACGGGCAGTAACTTCTCTTTTCATCATGAAAAAATCCATGCAATCCCATCTCACTTTACAATTTGAGAATGCAACAGTGATTTTCTCTATATAAAATGTTGAAAGTTGGAAATTTCACCTTCCATATGAAGCAAATATTGTTCTCCTACACTTCCACTTTTGATTAATTGGTGGAATTTTATAACAAAATATTTGGTCTTGGGATACTTAGACCTCATGTGAGTAAGTCAGTGCCTATCTCTAAACTGGTGAAAGATTACTTTTTCCTTCCTCCATAGGATTTAGTTTTGACAACAGAGATATAAAATATCTTATTTTACCTCTCCAACATATGAATTTATCATGAAATTGGTGATGTGCTCCAAAAGGTAACCATGCAAGAAGAACTCACATAATTGATTTTGTTGCTCTAATGTGTTGGTAAAGTATGCATTTAAGAATTTTACTTCAGTTTCCAGCTCATGAGGTAATTTTTGGAAAATTCTTAACATTTTCCACCTAAAAATTCTTACTTTTAGAAACAAATAATAGACTGTAAATGGTTTTCTACATGATGTCAATGCTTCTCCATACTGACAAACAAGAGACAATCCTTCTGCTAATTCTTGATTTTCCTGTTGGGCCTTTTTCAGTTATCTTCTTAGAATTTTCAACTGTGATTTAGTTTCTTCCCAAATATTCATAATTTTCTTAGGATTCAAGATGTTTTCTCATCATTTTCTATTAGAATGACTGGAGGAGGGATTTTCACTTTAATAGATTCCACAGTCTAATTTATCATCAGAAATTTGAGTGTCTTTTATTGATAGTTGACTTTTACTTCTCGAAGTTATTTATGTAGATTGGAAATGTTGTCTTCATTTTCATTATTCTTTTTCTCTAATATTTGGAATTTTTGAGTTAGTTTCATAATAAAATGGTTTTTTTCACTAGTCTCTTGCTTCGTAAGAGCTAGATATTCTTTTATACTCAATAACTCAGTATCCTTGTTTTGTAGTTCAAATTTTGAGTCTTGAACTTGCTTTTGCAGTTCAATTTTGAATTTTGAACATTTTTTTCACTAGCTATAGATTATCTCAAAAATTAGATTTATTCTTCTTTTATACTTGATCAACTTAGTATTTGTTCTTAGTTCATAGGGTTAAGGCTTGGTGTAGTTCAGGAAGCTATTGGTCCTCTGTTAGATCTTCTTGTAATTCAATCCCTTCTTCTTCCATTATTATTGACTTTCCTTTGTCTACTTGTAAGGAAGAAGAAGGTTGAAAGGAAACTATTTTTGATTCCATCTCTCTATATATTTGAATATCAATGGATTCTACTATCTTTTGAACATTTTTAGTACCTACCATTTCTTGTTCACTAGTGGGACTCTACTCTTTCTTGCATGTCTGTAGGCCTAGGTGATTCTTGATTGATTGGAGGATGTTGATTAAATGATTCTAATATTTTTGTAATATCCCAATCTTTGAGTTCTTCTTCCAATTCATCCGTAGGGAGAATTAGTTTTCTAATCCTTTTATGTTGTTCTTTAGGGGAAGGTTCTTGTGGGGATTCCTCTCTGTTATCTCTTTTTTTCTTTTGACTTTTTCTTGAGACATGTTCTTGTGTAAGAGGTTTCCTGTTGACCCTCTTTCCTTTCACTCTTAAATGAGGAGTAGGTTCTTGTGGGAAGGTTTCTCTATTATCCTTATATTTTATTAGTGAGGTTTCATGATAGGTTCTTTGTGTAAGAATCCTTCTACTACTTCTTCTCGCAGGGGAGGAATGAGTGGAAACTATTTCTTTCTCATCTTCTGACAACATAATAAATTCATGTTTTCCTCACTTTCCTCTGTAATTGAAGGTGTTTTATACAATGGTTTTCTTATTTTGAATCATCCTTTTTCTTATAGGTTTTTTAGGCTTCCCCACTATTTTCTTAGAGCTTTCTCCCTCAATAACGTTGGAAGGAAAGGTCTAAGGAGAAGTATTGGTTTGATCATGACCCTTAGTGACCTTTTCCTTTGACTTATCTATACTAGGGGAAGGAATTGTTTCCCAGTATGTTTTACTTTCTTCTTTAATTTTTTTCCGTAATGTTTTCTTGCTGTTTTATGGTGTTGGAAACTTCTACCATATATTGAACTTCCCCTGAGAGATAAATGCCTAAGCATATTGAAGAAAACTGGTTGAGTGTTCAAATGGTTTAAATCAATAGAACAATACTATATTTCCCCTCACAAAGGCATTTCATCATAGTATGCTCTGGTCTTCTATGGCTCATGTAGGGTATTTTTTTATTATTATTATTGGCAAATAGTCTGAAAGGGATTCCTTGAAACAGAGAAGGCCTTCTATTAAGTCCATTAATTGGAATGAGTCATATAAATCCTAAGTTAAATTGATTTTCACTAAGGTTTACTAAAAAAGTGTCTCAAACGGTTTACCATTCTCAAATTCCTCTAGAAAAAAAGTATAGGATCCCCTCACAACTGATATATTTCATTATCCAATAATCTCAATCTTCCATGAATCAGGTATGGTATTTCTAATTATGCCATTGATTTCATTTTTAGTATTTACAGACAAACCCAGAATTTGTCATATGGGCAGTGAAATATTTAGAATCCATCGCTATAAGTAGGTCTTCTTGAATTCTCATTATCAGTATTCAAAGATTCCATTCAGTTCACTTATTATTTCAGACACTTCTGATGTGAAATCTTCACATTTTTCACCTTGGTGTGGAATTCTTCAAGATTAATCATGCCAAACTCTTCTACAATATCTAGAGTCAAATACCTAAATTCTTGTCAAAGAATCTCACCTATTTGGCTCCCTAAACATGGCCACATCCTTTTGCACTCCTTTAATAGTTCCTCTTTCCTTCAGGTTCAAAATCACATTTTCCCCCATTTCTTCCTTTTCAATTTCAACTCTATTGCCTTAATTTTGGCTTCAAAACCCCATAGAAATCTAACAACTTCCAGAGGGACTTGCAGAGATATGGAGTGGATTTGAGAAACATGAGCAATTCAAATCAGGTAAGGGAAGTACCGCAAGGGTCTCAAGGTTAAGGTTCCCTCCAAGGCAATACAAGTCTGGCTATAGAGGAACTCAGAGCATCAGAAGGGGGTTTGGGTGAAATGAAAATGGGGGGATTCTAATGGTTTCTGTAAGTTTAATGATGTGATAGAATAAATGAGATATTTTTTTTCATCTCACATGGGTGAAAATCATGGTAATTATGACTGAATCCACTAGATTATCAAATCAATTAAATGTGACAAACAAATATGCAAACAATTTTATATGACTTGTCATCTTATAATTATTTGATAGAAATATAAATTTAATGGTCTAAATTCTAACGGATTAATTCCCTGTAAATCTTTAGTGATGATGGTATATGGAAAGAGTGCATCCTTTCCATATGGAAAGAAAAGGGAATACATCTTCCTAAAAAAATGGTGAGTGTAACATCAACAACAATTTGAGTGAAGAAGATGAATGAATGTGTTTAGAAAGAAATTTCTTATGCAAAGGAAATGAAAATGTTGTATTTCAAATAGAAGTGGATCTTGTAGAGAACCCTCTAAATTTTGAAACATACATTAGCTCATGTGAGATCATTATGGAATAAAGACACAAAAACCGAACCATATAATGGGATGCTCAAGTTCCCTAAAAAATGTTAGTATTAGCTATATGATAGAGGAACTTGGGTTGCAAGGTCTAGGTGAAATGATAGAAAAATGGGGGGATTTAATGGTTTCTAATAAGTTTAATGATGTGATAGGAACAAATGAGACAATTAAGTCATCTCACATGGGTAAAAATCATGGAAATTATTACTGAATCCACCAGGTTATCAAATCAAGTAAACATGATAAACAAATATGCAAATGGTTTTATACAGCTTGTCACCTTATAATTATTGGATAGAAATATAAAGTTGATATTGTATTTCAAAGTAACTTAATAATAAAAAATAAAAGTAATAATTAAAAATTGTTTAAAATTGTTAAAGATGTCTTTGATGTTTAAAATGGTTTCAGGTAGTATTTTTTTAAAATGCACCTATGAATTGTTATGTTCCATTTGGGTAGTATTTTTGTACATATATGAAGCTAAGATAATGTTCTATTTTTTACATATCATGAAGCTGAGATAATCTTATAATTCTTATTTAAAAGTAGCTACACGAGGCTTCACATTCGTTGGTCATGATGTTTGAGTTCAGTAGAATATGTTGGTTCCAATCACCTAAATGCTTACAGGATGCTTATAGGAATTATTATAATGCAATTAGTTAGTAGTTTGCCTTTTATGGAGTATAGTCATTAAATCATGTGTTTTGGTATATTGTACATTCTATTATACCATTCTATGTCAAGGGTTAACATAATTTATGCACCCTTTTAATTTATTTTCTCATTTTGATATTAATAAAATGCTTGTGAACTCACTTGTGGGCACAAGATTAAGCCCAAATTATTTTTGTAATTGTTTTATAATACTAATCACAAGCCCTACTTTGGTTCCATTGATGATATATTAAAATAATGAGGCTATGAAGCTATATTGTCTCTAACACTACAATCAAACACAAAAATCAAACACTAAAATCAATTATATATAAGTAGATAACAACAAATGTTTATAACACTAAATAATTCACTAAAACACACACTAAAATTCAGGCATAAAACACAATTTGTGATTCAACAACACTGGTGTTAGTTGTGTGGTAGTTGTTGTGTAACACTAAAATCTAACACATCAAAATTGGTTATAACATATAACACCGAAAATATAACACCAAATTTGTTGTTAAATGTAACACCTAATTTTGGTTAAATGTAACATATGAATTAGTGTTTATAACACCACATTCAGTGTTAAATTTAACATAATTTGGTGTTAAATAAAGTGCTATATTTCTTGGTGTTATATGACATAGCCAATTTTGGTGTTGTTATATTTTTTGTTATACAACAACTACCACACAACTAACACCAGTGTTGTTGAATCACAAATTGGTGTTTTATGCCTAAATTTCATTGTTTTTAGTGTTATCCATCTCTAGGAGCCAAATCCATCTAGCTGACACCATTGCTACAACTTTTACACGATATTATACTTTCCATAGACTTCCTAAAACTGATTTTATTGTATCCTTAAGGTGTGGCCCTCTCGTCAAGAAGGAAATCCCATCTCGAAATAGGTTTAATCAAACTACAGATGACCTTGGGTTCTTAAACCTTGACATGGTAGATAATGATGAATCCATTGTAGATTATCTACATGCTTGTAAATACACCTACCTCCCTCAGCATCACAAGAAGGGGTTTTCCATAAATGTTACATCCTTCATCCATTCTATTGAATGAATATTATGATTTGTATTATATAATTGAAAACAGTGATTCGGCCACTAGTAAATAACTCAAAAATTGTGAAATTAAAGAGAAAGTTTTAGATATTCCATCGGTAGCACCACTCGAATTTTAAGAAGGAAATAATTCCCTCATTGAATACACTATTGATATAAACATAGAGAATAAAGGAAGATCGAAGGATCTTGAAACTTGGCTCTTCATCTCTCACTACAAGAACTCAAAGATCATAAAGCCCTATTCTATAGAGCTATCTAAGTTTTTCACCTTCTCCTATTTGACATGACTAGAAATGACACAAAACATATTCATCTACAACTTAGTCACGAAACCCAGATCCAAGTCAGTCAAACAAAATTTTTCACTGAAAATTGAAGTCCCAAAATAACACTAATGGTAAAATGATGAGGTTATAAAACTCGTAAATTTTAGCTTTTATTAGGATCTATAGATTATAAAAATTAGTTGTCTTGTATTCATGTTCTATTTTTGAAAAATAGTGGTAAATTTTGAATTTGTATCAATTGGCTTCCACAATATAAACAAAGTGTGACCTAAATATGGCTTTTCCATTTCCCTCTATTGGTATGATTATCCAAATGAAACCATTGGGTATGAACTCTTTTCACTCATGGACATGATTTCTTAGGTGATAATCAGATCTATATTTCTGAAGCATAGATAAAAATAAAACCTCATTTACCGCCCCTAGGGAAAATTTTTGTTACACTCATCATGCCCTTTGGTCTCAAAAATATAGCAGTAATTTACCAACAAGTTATGACTCACATACTCCATGACCTCATTCATAAGATCATTGAGTCTTACATTGATGATCTCACTATCTAAATCTAGAAAGATAGAGGACCATGTAGGAGTTCTTAGAATCATTCTTACGCATCTCATTGAGTATGGATTCACCTTAAGCCCCGAAAAGTATGTGTTTGGAGTAAAAAGTGGAAGAATTTTTGTAGGATACACTATATCTTAATGGGGACATTCATGTTGATCCCGCTAAGATAAAAATTATCCTAGATATGGTTCCTCTAACCACTAAGTTAGGGGTCCAATCTTTCCTTGAGGAAGTTAGGATCCACACGAAGATTCATTTTGGGTCTCTCCTACATGGTTAATTTGATCAAAAATTTATTGAGGGAATTTAATGCCATAAAATGTACTCAAGAATTTTTGGAAGCCTTTGAATCTATCAAACACTTCCTATGCTATCAACTCCCCACTCTCATGGCTACTCAAACTTGACATATCACTTATCCTTTACCTCTCATGTAACTAATGTTTTCTTAACTTTCATGCTTACTCAAGAAGATGATGATGGAAAAGAACGAGACACTCATTTTATTAGTCATCATTTTTGTTCTCTTGGAGTATAAAACATGTTATTCCCAAGCTGAAAAAGAATACCTCACTATAGTATTTTCAATACTTAACAACTTCCTAAGACATTATGTGATAAATAAAGATACTAAGGTAATTGTCAAATCTCAGGGATTGTTTACACATTTTTAACACAACCATCCCTCTCCAATAAATTTAGTCATATAAATACACTCCTTGGTGAGTTTGAGTTGACCTATGTTAATCAAAAATTAGTCTAAGGGGAAAATTGTCATTGATTGGATAGTAGAAAACCTCTTTGACTTAGGATATTTAGTATGTAGTTGAATTCCCTAATGAGCTAATCTTTCTATGTAGACAAACCCAATGTTACTTCATCTCCATGGTATTCAGATATATTATCACTTATCTCATTGAAGCATACTTATCCAGACTGATTTCAATTCCCAACAGAGGAAACATCTCTGTGTCTTGGCTGCAGAGTATGTAATTTTAGATACAATCTTGTATATGAGATAAGCCTTACAATGGCATGCTTCTTCACTGTGCACCAAAAGAAGAAGAGTCCAAGAACATTTTATTCCAATGTCATGATGGGTTTTTGGTGAGTCACTTTGGCATGGCCATGTAACATGTTGATAAAATTCATATGATGGGTTATTTCTAGACCACTCCTAACAATGAAACTATTGATTTATGTCCATTGGAAATACCCCAAATGCCAAGAGTTTGCACACGTTATACATGTTCTGATCACACATAACTTTAACCTATTATTATGATCATGGCCCTTTTTCTACTTTGGGATCTTGATTTAATTTGAAATTTAACCCCCACTTCCACATATGGGAAAATATTCATCATAACCATAAAATATTACTTCATGAAATGGGTAGAGGTCATTCCTCTTACCACCACCATACTAGTTCAATCATAGAGGGAAATTCATCTTAATCCAATATTATTTGTAGGTTTGTAGATTCCCAAGTTATTATTTATAACAACATGATCTCCTGTAACAAGAACACATAGAGATGTGAGCACTATGCATAAGAAGTTTTTGATTTCACACCATACCACATCTCTTTATTACCCTCAATCTAGTGGATACATGATAAGGCAACAACCAAATTTACATTGTAGTCCATCTTACTTAAGTTGGTTAAGAGAAACAAGAGGGATTGGACATTTACAGTTATATCTCACATTATGGGCCTATCAAACTACCATATGCACATACACATGGGTGTTACCCCATATTCATTGGTTTTTCAGGGCCGAATGAATTTATTCTTCAATTGGAGGTTCAATTCCCTACTGTCTCTAAATCTCACTTCAATGAATTTTAGATGAAGAAAAACATAGGGAAGTATAACTGGATGATCCTTAGGAATTTTAGATTAGATAATCCTCATAAGGATTACACAACATCACAAGATCTATGCCACTCGCATGACTCAAATGATCTAATAAGAATATTCATGAATGTCCCTATTTATAGTCGATTGACCTTGGTGTTTTATCAAGACAATTGCAAATAGATAAGAATATTGGTCAAATGGATGCAATTTTTTCAACCAAACTTAGTTAGGACCTTATTTAATCATTGAAGAATTTAAATAATTGGGGCCGTGTCACCTCTATATTCTTGAAAGTGAGGAGTTTCGTGTTTTGATTAAACTCTCTCCACCTTAAGTGGTATAATATGTCTAGTATCATATTTTACATTTACCCTATATGTACTTATCATCTACATTCTATTTTATCTCACCTCATTATGTTTAATGACCTAAAAAAGTTGTTTAAAACTAGAGACTTCAGTCTATTTTATCTACATGGTGATCCTTTTCTATCCGTTTGATGTTAAATTTTTCACCTCCCATACTATTGTCTTAGCACCATTTATATTGATTCATATTTGCGCTACAGCTTTGGTTCTTAGTTGTCTAGTGTTGTAATTCCCTTCCCCTAGAGAACCTGAGTTGGGCATAGGGACTTTGGTTTATATAGGTCTCTAGAAGATTATTTGTGACACATTCCCCTACTTCTCTCTCTCTTTGAGTATGAAACATTGGCGTGTCTCACCCCTATATATCTCTCTCACTTTACTGAGTCTTTTTGTTGAGCCCTTGTATCCAACTAGTTATAAGGGTTGGGGCATGAGAGAGGTTTTAATTCATACCCAAACCAAAAAATGGAAATTGAAAAGGAAAAAATATACAAAAAATATTCTTATTAATTGACCTACCCTATTACTCGCCTTTGTTGGTCTCTAGTGATGAATCTACATCTCTCCCAGCTTGTGTGATGATAACATTAGGGAGTAAGACCCTTACTCTCCCATATCTAACCTTTGGTGATGAGCCTGTGTGTCTTTCGTGTCACATGAGGTTAGATATGGGATAGCATAAATAAAAATAAAAATATGGCTATGTGCTTGAAAGACAAAAAGAAAAGTGAAGTAATGAGAGATCTCAAATCATAGAGAAAAGCTAACTATTTACAATCAAGATTCAAGAAAGATAATTCCCATTTCCCATTATGTCACAATTAAATACTAAAAGGTTTAACACTAGACGTCTATATCAACTCATATTTCTTTCTCCCCTAGGGGTTTATAAAATCCAAAATCGTGAGATCACTAATTAGTCAGTTACCTAAGATTTAATTGTTTAATAACATTTTTTACCTTTTCCCTTTGTTATATTTACTTCTGCAACACACAGTGTTAACCACATTCTACATTGTTCCTTCATTTTGTAAGAGTCATATAGGGAATCATATCTCTTATTCTTGCCTACAAAATAGCTATTTAACATAGTATTTTTGTTTGTGCTTCATTCATTGCATCACCATACATACAAGTCTAAAAAGCTATAATGTTATACATACATTTTGTTACTCACTAGATTACATACATTTATAAGCAAAAAATAAATAAAACACGCATAATCAAATGAGTCTCATAACATACTATAAAAAAATTCCAATATACATGTTGATCAAATTTTCTACAATTTTTCATCGCATCCACGCTAAATGGGAAAGCATGGGCTCAAAAATAAAAATATATAAAAAGGGGCATCCAAGTGCATCTATATGATATACATGGTAACATACAATAAAAATAAGGTCACTTATGTGAACCTCTAACTTAGTGATGTGGATTACTCCTGGTCCTCTACCTCTGTAAACCTATTGTAGAGTTGTGAGGGATCCTTGATCGAATCTTGTGGTGTGACCCACTCAATTGTGGTGTTGGTGTAATCTATTTTTTGGTATTTCTACTTGAGGATTCTCCTTTTCTACCTAAATATGTACCCATCACCTTTTGTAAGGTACGAATCTCATCCTCTAATGTTAAGGTCCCGACCCTCTCAATATTCATGAGTTGTGCCTCGTGGTACCCCGTAACAAAGATATCATTGTGTTTCCCAATGCTTTGAGGAATTCTAGGATCCACCTGCAACTCATCGGATGTCTTCCACGATACTAGGGAAAACATTTCCACTAGAATGTCCTGAATGAACTATCACCACTTTTCAATAGTCTTTGTATACACACACGCATAATCATAGAGTTAGAAAACTATCCCAAAAAATCTCAAACAACCATTAGATGTAAGAATTTAATAATGCTAACATAACAAGTAATAGTTTAAATAAAAACATGTGTGCATATACAAAATAAATCAAAAAAAGTTACCTAGATCTCCCACATGCCACTCTAGATCTAAACCAACATCAAAAGGATCGTATTCATCCTCCTCCTCCTCCTCCTCTTTGAGATATACCTAACCCTATCCAAGCTCTCCTTGCCCCACGCCGTCTCCTCCTTGTTTATTTCCACCCTTAACATGGCTAATAAGGTGTACTACCTATATGGGCACTAGCCCTTGGTTGCACCTTGCTACTAGTGGATGTCATCCAAGAAAATATGGTTTTCTTGGAGGTGGTGTTGGTACACCTCTCCCTCCTCTTCTTCACATGTGGGCTTTTAAATTACCTTAGTTGTGATAATCATGCATATTCAACTAGAAGAGAGAAAAGAAACCAAAAATTCATGAACACATGTAGAGACCATATTTAATGTGGGAAACTCGTAAGGGATAAAAACCCACTAAAACCAAGAACTAGGTCTTAGGACATAAATGTCCTACAAATGTTACATGATTTCATGGTTGAGCTTCAACTCAACCTGGAGCTGTAACTCCAAAATTTAACCAAGCAACTACTTAGTATTTGACAAGCTACAACTTATCTGGAAGCTTCAACTCCCAAAATTGGTCCAAGAACAACTGAACTTTAGTAAACTTCAACTTACAAGGAATCTACAACTCCCCACATGCTAAGTTGCAACTTAGACTTTATCAAATTTTTGTCACACTGAAATTGTTGTCTCATACAACTGATAATGAAAACTAGATTAACTCACTCTTCTTTCTTCTCTCCTCTTCTTAATTTTTCATATCTTTAATACATGAACACCCTTTTTAGAATTCTAAAAAACATAGCCCTCATATTTGCACTCTTTTCAACAATAGATCTCGACTTTCAACAATCTCATTCCTCTCTTGCAAAAACAACATTTTCATGCTCAAAAAATTGAGCTTAAATAAACAAGTAAGACTCCCAGACATGACTCTTGACTTTTCGTGTTTTATGACTCTTCACATGACCATTATTCCTTCACTTGAACTTTGTGTTTGTAGGTTAACAAATGGAAACTTCTTCAACTACTCCATGCAACTGACCTTTTGAGATTCTCCATGAGCTCCTTCACTTGGAATAATGATGTTTCATGTTTCATGACTTTTGAGCTTCTTCACAGACTTTCCTTACAAATAGACAAAAAATTCTTCAAAAATTTCTCCTTTTTTTCAAGATGAATCAACACTAATTTATTTTGCAACACCTTTCTAATCTCCTTATAAACATTACCTCCAATTTTTGAAAATTTTTCATCAATTAAAATTTAAGTTTCAATGATTTTCCATGTCAGAACCAAACTTGCACAGTCACCAAATTACATCCTTTGTTTTGAAAATGACTCTACATTTACTTCAACAATTTCCACCTCCTTATAGACTCATTTTTGTAAAACATGGTATAAAATGAGAAGGCTTAAAATTTAAGTTCACAATCATTTTAATTTTCAAGACACTGATTTGTTAAAATTTGATAGTCCTAAACCAATCAGATAGCTCTTGACACGTTTTTGGATTTCCAAAATTCTTTTCAGGAAAGTGATGAAGTGGAATCAATCCAACAAAAAGATCTCCACATTTGATGTCAGATTTTTGGGTAACTATGCCTTTTTGTACTGCAAAATCAATCCCAATAATGAAGGCTCCACGCACTTTGACAATGGAATTTTCTTAACCTGTATCTTGTAATTTGACACATGATCCAATAAGAAAGCTCCACCTTTGCATCCTCTAATACTATTCTTAACCTCCACTGCCACTATGAGAACATGATCCAATATAAGAAGCTTCTACGACTTCACCTTCACAATTCTCATAATTTTGATAACATGTACCTTTGACCAATGTGAAACTTCTTGATCTAATAGGGAGGCTTCCATGTATCTTTTAGATTTTAATAATTTCAGTCTTAAACACATTTTAATTCTCTAGGTCATAAGCTGAAAGACCCCAAGCCTTCATACTTATCCAGAAATACTGACACATAACACTTTCCTTTATATTGATATTTAGTCCACCAGTCCTATTTTTTCAACCTTCTCAGAGGATGAAAAGCTATAGCCATTTGGTTAATTCCACAAACCTCACATATTTCGGTGCATCTGCTTAGGATTTTTTTGAAACAGAACATTTGTTCATTTTTGTCTTTGATTTTCCACCTTATCCATATTTCATCATGTGTCCGAAAGTTTAATTAAATCCTACTCATCTCGACCTATAAAAATTCAAATGGCCATAACTTCCTCCAGAGAGCTCCAAATTGAGTAAAGTTGGTCTCATTGGAAAGGTCTCCTTGAGTTATCAAAAACACATACCTCCATGATCTCCAAAATCTCTTGCACATGCTAGAGAAACATTAATTTCAAACATGTAGAGCATCTGAGCCAGCATACAACCTTCTCCATACCTTCAATGGACATCAACCTCATTGTTTGACCAATAGCACTCTGAAACATCTTGAACCATCTTGAAAGACTACTACACACCACTGAAAGAGACACCTATTCACATGAAATTTCAATCCTCCTTTTCCATCAATGCCATGTGACATCAATGACAACACCAACCAATGCAACATGGTTCAACAATCTCCCCCTTTTTCATTGATGGCAACAAGCTCAGAAACTTTGATGGCAAGCCAATGCACCAACATCTTCAGATATTCAATCCAATGAATTATTATTTCTGTCACACTCTCTCCCCCTTTGAAATCTATGAAAAATGTTCACACACACATAACAACATGAGTAACATGAAATAAAAACATGATAAAACATGTTCTTACCTCAAGATTCTCCCCTAGAAATATGTTTCTCTTTTGCTTGATAAAACACAATCAACTACAATCCTTTCTTCATCAAACACCTATAATACTCCCCCTGAGATTTTCCTTTCACTTTCTACAAATTCCTTTTATGATCTTTTTGACTTGTGCCTTGGGTTAGAGAACTAACTCCCCCTATCTAGACTCAACTTGAGCCTTCTTGGAGAAACCTTGGCACTTGAGCTTCTCCCCCTATCATTCTGAGATCTTTAGTGACTACTAGGGGCTGATCTTACCCCCAATTTATGCCTTAACTGTTCAAAATCTTCTCTTGGTAGAGGTTTAGTCATTATATCACTACTTCTTCCTTTGTAGACACATGTTCAAGATTTATTCTTTTCTCATTGACTTGTTCCCTCAAAAAGTGATATTTGATGGGTATGTGTTTTGTCTTAGAATGCAACACTGGATTCTTTGAAACACTTATAACACTTGTGCTATCACAATATAGAGGAATAGGACCTTCACTCTCAATTTTGTAGTCTTCAAGAGTTTTCTTCATCCACATCACTTGTGTACAAACAAATGGCTCCTGCTACAACATACTCATCCTCACAAGTAGAAAGAGCTACAAGAGATTTCTTTTTACTCAACCATGAAACAAGGCACTTACCTACAAAGAAGGCTCCACCAATTGTGCTTTTCCTATCATCAATGTTTCCTTCCCAATCTGCATCTGTGAAAGCTTTGATTTGAAATTCATTACATTTTGGATACCAAAGACCATAGTCCAATGTCCCCATGAGATACCGGAAGATTATTTTGACTTCTTGGAGATGCACTTCCCTTGGTTCTTCTTGAAATCTCCCAACCAAACCAACTTCTGCATGATATCATGTCTAGATGTTGTTGAATACAAAAGGTTTCCTATCATGGATCTATATAGGGTTTGATTTACCTTTGGTGAGCTATCTTCCTTGTTGATTTTACATCCTACACTCATAGGAGTGCTTACTGGCTTACAATCTTGCATCTGAAATCTTTTGAGCATTTCTTTGATGTACTTTTCTTGTGAGATAAAGATTCCTTCTTTTCCTTGAAGAATTTTCAGCCCTAAGAAGAATGAGAGTTCACCTAACATTGACATTTCAAACTCCTTTTTCATTACCTCTGAAAAACCATGTGACATGCTCTCATTATTTCTCCCAAAATATGATGTCATCTACATAGACAACAACAATCAACAAGTGTTCTTCTTCTTCTTTTATGTACAAGTTGTACTATCAACTACACCTTTTCTGAATCCTTTCTCAATCAAGTACTTGTCTAACCTACTATACCAGGCTCTAGGTGCTTGTTTGAGCCCATAAAGTTCCTTCTTCAGCCTGCACACATAATCCATGTCCTCAGTAAGAGAAGAAACCATCTGGTTGTTCAATGTAAACCTCCTCATTCAAGTGCCCATTAAGGAATGTTGATTTCACATCCATTTGATATACTTTGAAGCCTTTGTGTGTTGCATATGCTAAGAAAATCCTAATGGATTCCATCCTAGCCATAGGAGAAAATGTCTCATCAAAATCTACTCCTTCCACTTGAGCATATCCTTTACATACCAACCTTTCCTTATTTCTAGTAACTTCACCTTTTTCATTCAATTTGTTTCTAAACACCCACTTGGTTCCAATAATGTTTTTGTCCTTTGGCCTAGGTACAATATCCCATGTTTAATTATTTTCAATTTGGTCCAGCTCTTCATTCATTTCATTCACCAATTTTTGATCCTTGCTAGCCTCCATGACATTCTTTGGTTCTATTTTGGATAAGAGAGCAATATTTTCTTGATTTTGAGAAATTTTCAGCCTTCTTCTTGTTTGGATGCCTACTTCTTTGTTTCCTATGATTTGACTTGGAGGATGGTATCTTTTAACCTACCTTGAAGGTTCCTTAGTATCAGGTCATCTCTTCTTCTTCATGTTCAACTTCTGAAATTTCTTCATCATCCTGATTTGCAGCAGTTTGTGGAGTCTCTTTGGGCTGAGTTATGACCTTATTTGGATAGGATTCATCAATTGTGACATTATTACTCTCAACTATATTTTTTTGGATCTTATTGTAGCATCTATATGTTGAACTAACAGTTGAGTATCCTAAGAAAATACCTTCATCACACCTTGAATCAAATTTACCCAGATTGTCATCATCTCTCTTGATGTAACACTTGCTTCCAAAGACTCTTAGATGCTTCACACTTGCAGGTCTACCTTTCCAAATCTCATATGGTGTCTTCTTGTGGTTAATTCTGATTTGATCTCTATTTAAAATATATATTGTTGTACCAACTACTTCTCTCCAATATCCATCAGGAAATTTTGATTCATTAAGCATAGTTCTAGCCATTTCTTGTATTTTTTTCTTTCTTTCTACTACCCCATTTTGTTGAGGTGTCCTTGTAGCTGAGAATTGTCTTCTTATTCCATGATTCTCACAAAATTCAAAAATTCATCTGACCAAAACTCTCCTCCTCTTTCAGACCTTAAACTCTTTATTTTTACATTCTTTTCATTTTCCACTAGTGCTTTGAATGCTTTAAATATTTCTAGTGCCTCTGAATTTTCTTTGAGGAAGGAAACCCATGTCATCCTTGTGAAATCATCAATCAACAACATGAAATAGTTATCTCCTTGAATGCTTTCAGTTTTGGTTGGTCCTACAAGATCAGTGTGTATCAACTCTAGAGGCTCTGTAGTGGAGTATTCTTTTGATTTGAAACTTATTCTTAGTTTGTTTCCCATGAAGGCATGTTTTACAAATCTTATCATCTGGTTTTTTGATCTTAGGCATGTTCCTTACACATCCCATGGAGCTAATTCTGACAAGGTTATCAAAATTGAGGTGTCCTAGTCTTCTGTGCCAAAGCCAACTTTCATCCACTTTACTAGTGAAGCATTTTTCTTTGTTTACCTCCTTTAAAACATACATATTATTTTTGGTTCTCTTTTCCTTTCCAACCACCTTACCTGATTTTTATTTCTTTATGTCACATCCCTTATCATGAAACAATACATGTATATCCCTATTTTCACATTTGACTGACACTCAAAATATTTGCTTCAATCCCTCAACATACAACACATTTTCAGTGATGGTTTTTCCATTGTCAAGACTTAGCTTACCTTTTCCCACAATATTAGTTGAGGTATTGTCTCCAAACCTCACTGTACCTGAAGTCATTTTCTTCCAGAGAGATGAACTTACTCTTGTTTCCTGTCATGTGGCTTGAGCACCCACTGTCAATATACCACTCCATGTCTTCACTTTGAGAATGGAAGGAAGTTTGGCTATCAATCCTTGTTCCTTTGCATTTTAGGATCTAATTTGACCATGTAAACCTTCTTGATTTTCTTTGGAGGTATTTGATAACAAAACTTAGCTATATGCCCATACTTTTGACAATTGTAGCAAATCAACTCATCCTTACTTCTCAAATGATAAAAATCAAAATGTCTACCATGACCTTTAGCATACTTTCTACATTTTGAGGCTTTATGACCAAATTCATTGCATGAAAAAAATATCCATAAAATGAATGAGCATACCTCATAGCATGATGTTGTCTACTTGAATGATATCTCTTCTTGAAATCAACTCTCTTAGCTTTAGGAGGTTCTTGAGTTGTCTTGGTTATCTTCTTGCTTGTTGATTTGTCATCCTCATTCTTCTTCTCAAATCCTAGACCAGATTTTTCATTGACATCTCTTTTCTTTCCTAGCAGGTCATCTAGTTCATTTGTGCTCTTCTCAAACTTGTGATACATCTTCAATTTGGTGGAGGTCTGATCTAATTGGGTCTGCAACATACTCCAGTTCAGATTTGAGCTTTAGATGCTCTTCTTCTTTGATTTTAAAATATTCTTCAATCAGCTTGATTTGTGCCTCAAATTCCTTGACCATATCTTCATGTTCTTGAGCTTCTTTGTTTTTTTTTCTTCAAGAAGACTGATTTTTCCTTCATACTCTTTCACCATCAATTTCAGTTTTTGATTCTTCTTTCTTTGATGTTTCAACTCTTCTAAAGCACTGATTAATTCAGCCTCAAGGTTAACTTATGCCTCTTCTTCATCTGAACTATCATATTCAGTCTGAATTTTTCCTTTTGAATTTCTTGCAACAGATACTTCCACATCCATGAACAATGTTTCATCTTGAGTCCCTTCATCATCACTCTCAGAGCTACTGGAGTCACTTGACTGAGAAGATCTTGAACCTTCTTATGTGTAGAAATTCTTCTTATTTTTGAAATATTTATTCTTTCCCCCTTGCTTCTTGAATTTATTCTTTTTTCCTTTGAGAAGATTCTTCATCATCTTGATCCCCCTTGTGTTTTTTGGGACATTTTGTAGCAAAATGACCAACTTGGCCACAATTGAAACATTTAAATGACATAGCTTTCCCTTGTACTTACCTGATCCTCTTTTCAGCTTCCTCACAAACATGGCTTCCACCTTCTCATCATCTATCTCCATGTCAAACTCATCTTTATTCTTCTTGACCTGTGATTCCTTATCATCCTTGAAGGCTTTCCTCTTTCTTGACTAAATTTGAGTCATTAATTCTCATCTCATATGCAGTTAAAATTCCATGAAGATCATCCATTTGTCAAGGTGGTTAAATCCTTGGCTTCCTCTACTGCTGACACTTTGGAATCAAATTTTGAGGATAAAGATCTCAACAATTTTTGAACAACCACACTCTCTTCTATTTTCTCTTCTAAGCCTCTGATCATATTTATAACTTCATCCATTCTTTGCAAGTATGATGCAACATTTTCACCTTCCTTCATTTTCATGCTTTCAAACTGAGCATGATAAGTCTGTAACTTGGCCAATTTTACCTTTTGTCTCCTTCATATATAGTCTTCAATTTGTCCCACATTTCCTTAGTTGTGGTACACTACATGACCTTTATGAACTCAGCCTCATCTACCCACAAAGAATTGCATTCATGGCTTTAGAATTGTTTTCACTTTCTCTCTTTCCTACTGCATCAGTAGGAGGTGTAGCTGGAATAGTGTAGCCACTGTCAACTGATTTCCATATGTCAAACCCAAGTGACATTAGGTAAGTCTTCATTCTGACACTCTAGAGGAACCATAATTTGATCCATTAAATAAAGGAGCTTTGGAGGTGGAAAAACCACTTTGTGATTGATTACTTGCCATGACTGAATTGTCTAGATCTCCCTTGAGTTGTTAAACTCACCACACTAGGGCCATCACTCTGATACCAATTGTTAGAAATCTAGGCACTGAGAGGGGGGTGAATCAATGTCTTATTAAAATTTTAACTCAGAATATTTCAATCATCCAATTTTTTAAATCACCTTAGTTATGATAAGCATACATATTCAACTAAAGAGAGAAAAGAAACCAAACACACATGAACACATGTAGAGACCTGGATTTAATGTGGGAAACCCGTAAGGGAAAAAAACACTAAAACCAAGAACTAGGCTTAGGACAGAAATATCCTGTAAATGTTACATGATTTCATGGTTGAGCTTCAACTCAACCTAGAAGCTACAACTCCAAAATTTAGTCAAGTTGCTACTTGACCTTTAACAAGCTTCAACTTGCATGGAAGCATTCAACTCCAACAATTTAACCAATAACAACTGACCTTTAGTAAGCTTCAACTTAGGAGGAAGCTACAACTCCCCACATGTTAAGCTACAACTTAGAATTTATTAGAAAAAAATCACACTGAATTTATTGTCTCTCATAACTGATAGTGACTAACTAAATTAGCTCACACTTCTTCTCTATCCTCTTTCTTAATTTTTCATAGCATTTAATATCAAAAACACCCTTCTAAAAACATTCCTTACATATCTTACTCTTTCAACAACAAATCTCCATTTGACAATAACGTCTCATTCTTCTCTCTAGTAACAACAACATTTTCATGCTAAAAAATTGAGCTTAAATAAACAAGCAAGACTCCCAGGCATGACTCTTGACTTTTCATGTTTTATGACTCTTCACATGACCATTCTTCCTTCACAGAACTTCATGTTTACAAGTTGATAAATGACACTTCTTTAGCTACTCCATGCAACTAACTTTTGAGCTTCTCCATGAGCTCCTTCACTTTGAATAATGATGTTTCATGTTCCATGACTTTTGAGCTTCTTCACAGACTTTCCTGACTGAGACAAACTTCTATCACAAATTTCTCCTTTGTTTCAAGATGAATCAATGTGATTTATTTTCACAACACCTTTCTGATCTCCTTTTAGATACATTACCTGCAAATTTTTGGGAATTTTCATCAATTAAAAAAGTTTTTATTTTCCATGCCAGATCAAACTTTCACAGTCACCCTAAAATATGAGCCCATGAAAGATCTCCATGTTTACTTCACAATATCAGACCATCAATAACCTTGACTAATTGTCCATGAAAAATGTGAGCCAATGAGAAGGCTCCACATTTACTTCACAATTCACTTTAATTTACAAGGAATTTGTTAAAATGTGAAGCCTAAACCAATCAGATAGTTCCACACACATTTTTGGTGTCAATATTTTCTGAGTATGAAGCTACAAACCAATGAAACAACTCCATGCATGCCTTTTTGATGTTAGCCTTGTCAGAGTACAAAGCTTAAACCAATAGGAAGGCTCCACACCTTCGCAATGTCAGACTTGTTCTTAACCCCCACTGACTACTGCAAGAAAAAAGCCAATAAAGAAGCTCCATGCACTTCGTAATTGTCAAACTTTTGTATCTAACCAATGAGACACATGATCCAATAGGAGAAGCTCCATGTACCTTTGCAGATTTTGTAATGTCAGTATTTACATTTACTAGCTCTATGTCAAAGCACAAAAAGCCGATCGAATCAGAAGGCTCCATGTGTCTTTTCTTCACAATTCTCTGGGTAAACCTCAAAGGATTTATTTCAATTTGACTAATTTCGGAGGTCTAAGTCCATCTAGACCCCAAGTTCCTTCAACTAACCTAAAATACTGAACATGTAGCACCTTCCTTTGCTATTGATATTTCGCCACCTGTCCTATTGACTTTCCAACCTTTCCTAGACCCAAAAATCTATATCATTTGGTTAATTCTATGAACCTCACGTCCATCAGATGCATGTGTTTAAGATATTTCCATAAAGCCAACACATGTTCATTTTTTTCTTTGATTTTCACTATGTGTCTTATCCATCTTCGGCCACGTGTCCTTGGATTCAACTGTGTCTACTTGTTCTCATTTGTCACAACCTAATAAAACTTTGAATGGCCATAACTTCCTCCAGAGATCTCTAAACTGTGCATAGTTGGACTCATCAGAAAGGTATCCTTTAGTTCTCAAAGATACATACCTCCACAACCTCCAAAAATTCTTGCACTTTATATAATAAGAATTTCAATCTTGTAGATCATTTGAGCCACACATACAGCCTTCTCCATACCTTCAGTGGACTTGTAGCACTCTGAAACCAAAAATCTCATAGACCACTACACATCATTATCATACACCTATCTCCATGACATTTCACTCCTCTTTTTCCATGTGACATCAATGACAACATGAATCAATGCAACAGGGTTCAACATGAGTGATCATGTTTATATCATGCTCTCATAGTGTCTTTAAAAGGGGACATGTTCCCCCAATGACATGCTCTAATCTCTCTAGACATGCCCACTAGGACTGTCTTGGCATGTAGTTTGAACCTATCGTATACCAAACTCATGACTAGTGTATGGAAACTCAAACCCTGGTTGCCCAATCTAGCCACCATGTATATAATCTTGTATGTGTGAGATATCATATCCTATGGCCATATGAACATGCACTCACACTCTTCAATATCCCTAACAAAGGGATTCCAGATGTACACAAGTGTGTATGTGCCCTTGTCCTTGACCACTCGGGAGAATAAGATGTCAATGATAACCTTGTAGAAGTTCAAAATGTGAGCATTCTGAACCACTGCCAACTTTACTCCTTACTTGGGGCCACCTACTAGTGCATGAACATCTACAAAGTAGTTAGTCCATTGTAGATTCTAGGATGGACCTATGTTTGCTATCGCACCTTTCTCTTTGTGATTAGGAGGCTTGTAATCATGTATACATCCTTGAGAGTGATGGTCCAGTCTCCCACCACTAATGGAATCTGAAAAAAAAATTGGTTCACATCCCAATATGTAAGGAAATCACGCAAAATATAGCTCACATGAGCAAATAATGGAGTCTTGACTAATATCAACGTCATCGAGTTACCTATAGGTATTGTTTCTTATGGAGTCAATTGTGTTATCATGTAATGTATCTAATTGAGCTCTCTATCTCTACTCCATTTGATTTTTTGGACCTGTAAAAAACTATAAAGAATCTAAAATGGAAGTTAGAAGACAACTAAAATGAGAATATTTTAAATTGCAAGAAAAAAATTGACATTACAATAAATTGTTACGCAATCACTTTTTCTTGTAGGTGTAATTGTGTGTTTTCCACGAGCAGCTATAAAATCACCTTAGTGCCTACGTGTTCACTAATGATGAACATAAAACCACCACAACGGTTGTGTGTTCATCATTGGTGAATAAGTAATGGATGAAATATGGTTAAATCCCCATCGTAATGGTTATGTCCCCGCCATGGCAATTACGTAACCATTGGCCTACATAGACCGGCAGTTTTGCATCATGAGCCAAAAAAAAAAACCTACTAAACTACCAAATAACCCTAAAAAAACAAATTTTTAATGCATTCCTAGTGTACTCCTCCTACCTAGCATTCCTACACTAATTTCATGACCAATGATGCACCCAAACAATAGATCAGGCCAAAATAATATTTCCCTCCATCCATAACATAAAAATGATAATAACTCACATGTATGGATGCCTCGCCTACTCCCACTGGTGATTTTTCCATCATAGCCTTATTTTCAATCCTATAACATGTCTCCCTAAACATCAAATGGTTACCAATTCTCCAGAGCCCAAAAATTACAACTCTCACACATGTAAATGATTTCCAAATTTGGCAAATTTTTGAATATATTGGGGTTATTTTTGGCCAAAAGTTTAAAAATTACCTAATTTTAGTAACCTTCTTGTATGATTGAACCCCGTGAGAGATGTATATTGATTCCAATTTTGTTACCATGGTTATTTTCAGTTTATCATTGTATAGTTACATTTTTAGGCATTTTTATAGGTAACGGGTGCACAGGTGGAAATGTAGTATCTCTAAACGTTGCTTAAAAGGTAAGTCCTCTCATTTGATTTCAATTATGTATTCATTTATACTTTGTTTTGATATACCGCACTTGATTCTAATTCATTTTGTATTGTAGGATGGACTCGAGTCATAGCTAACATTGTTGCACTATAAGGTAAGATAGGTAAGTAAGGTAAGTCTTTCGTGTTTTTGTGATTTGGAGCTTAATTCTCGGGCATCACACCTTATTCAATTCATGGAAAGAAGGATTTCCTGAGGGGGAAATTTGTATGCACCCCAATTTGCATTGTGTGAAAGTAAAAATACTTAGTGATGATGACGATCTCTTAAAACATGATGAGATGTTTTCAAGATTTCAAAACCATTCTCTAAATCTCTCTCAACCCTTCATCCCTTATTAAGCATATTTTTGGATCTTATGGACCCTTCTAGACTTCTTTCTTTCCTTTATTTCCTTCCTTTTACCCTCTTTCACCATTTTAGGATGCAACCTCTCTAGCATTTTTATTAAAATGACTTGTTATTATGTAAACCGCCACAATGGTTTTGTAACTATCACCTGCAGGAACTAATGGTTTTCACAAGTGATCATGGGGATAGGACCCTCCTTCTTTTGTATGAGGAGGATCCCATTTATTGAATGCAAGGATTAAATAAAATTTTGGGGTGGCCGTTAGGTCGGGGATCACACATGCATACTCCACTAAACATGTGGAAAACTACTTGTACAATGTACAATAGAGGAATCTCTTTGAAGTAAGGTAAAGAGGAGATGCAAAAATAGATAAAGGGGGTTAATGTTGTGAGTAAACTTACATATTTCACACACACTAGCCAGATTAGGTCAACATTCAATAGGAAAAAATCAATTGTGTAAGCAATAACAAGACTGATAAAACAAAGAAACGATGTTCTATGGATTCATTAATCAACAACATAAATTTCCTTCTTTGTTTTACAAGATTACAATACTTTCAAAGTTGTAAAGTAGAGAGAGTGGAAGAACATAGGCGAGGAGATATAAGAATATAGATTATTGTTTGTAGTATTAGTGAAACAAAAGCCAATAACTAACAAATGATAACACTTTGGAATGGAGAGGCCATCCAAATTTATAGCTTACAAAAAGTCTCTTGATCTCTCCCCATGTGACTTTTCAGCTCACCACCACTTGTGACATTTCACATTCACTAGGAATGAAATTAAGTCCTTTTATTATTTTTGAAAAGAAAATTTTACAATGAAAAATAAGGCCACTTAAGTGAATAAGACAAAAGAGTGAAAAATTGTGTTCCCAATGAAGGAGTGGAATGTTAGAGTGAGAGGAGGAGAGAGAAGAAGAGAGAGAAGTGATGATCCAGAGACGGGGAAGCTTATGTTGATGAAGAGCCTGCTTCTGATGGATCTTAAGAGAATGCTATGAAAATGAAGTTATTTTCCTTTGACCTCATGTTGAATTGAAACACGGTGATTACAACTTGCTCCTTTTATGAGATGAAAACACACTCCAAAGCATTGAATAAGTTTTCTAAAACACTACTACAAGACTTCCATTGTGTGGACCCAAGATTACTACCTAAATCAATTAAATGTGATGACCTTTTTTATGTGAATGATAGGATGGGTTGAACCATCCATTATCTTGTAAAATTGACCCTGTCAACTATGAATAAACCATTGGGAATGTCTTTCCTTTTGCATATACTTAGTGTTCAATCAACATCCTTATTTTTAAGTCTTTCAGTTCCGTACTTATTACATCACTGTCACTTTTATTAGGATACTCAATGTTTGAAGTTGAAATTGACTCCAAACTTGACTGTTTGAGGTCCATGGTGAAAAATTCTAGTGAGATTAACAGGACAATTTTCCAGTCTTGTAATGACTTTATTTTATGATTTTACCAGTTTTACAACTTTTATATGTTTGTATCACTGTCATACCAAAATTTTTGCACATGAGACTCAACCTATAGCCTCATTATGATTAAATAATGATACACATACCTTCAAGATTCTTGTACCCCCAATAACCTCTTGAAATACCTTCATAACCATTCAAACTACATGACTTACAAAATCCTTCACCAAAATCACTTACTTCATGTTAGCCTTTCTCCTCTTAGGAATACCTAAACACACGACATAAAAACTTCCAAGATTGTCACAATTATTTTCCACATAAACTTATTTCCTTTGGTTACTACCAAAATAATTTTCCCCATAACAATAATTCAAGATCTCTATACATTGAATAAACATCCAAAATATATCAATGCTCAAGAAGATACAAGAATGGCCCATTTCCATTTCGTTATTCATGTTATCAAACATGTATAAGGTTAGACTCTTCATCCCTCTGCAACTGATATATCTCCTTGAGTAAATACAAACTTCCTCTGATCCTTTATGCCTAATTCCAACCTCTACCAAATTTCTCTCCCCCGCCTCTCTCTATTCCCTTTAAATATATATTTTCCTATGCCCAAATAGAGATAGTTACTATTGATTTTGCTACTTAATTATGTCTAATAAATGGCTAACTATATGAGCCATCCAAATTAATGGGTGAAGTCACTTTAATACATCATACTAAACTCCCCATAACTATTACAATATTTGGAAATGTCACTACTAACTCCTATACCACCTAACACACACCTGGGAATTCAAATATTCAAAATGACCCTTTTAGAGGGAAACTCAAAATTAACCACCTTACACACATTGAAGGATCCAAATAGATTGGATTCCATATAAAAATACTAGAAAGATCCCCATAAAGATATTAAACACTAAAATTTTCAATAAAACCAAAACTTCATATTTGGATGTCTCTTGATGTTCCCACATCATATCCTATAATCAACATGATGTTGAGTAATTTATGGGTGGAGAATACATCATGTAGGAATTAAGGTCATGTTAAGATAATTAATCAAAGGTGAAATAGAATTCAAAGTTTAATTTACCTATTTCTTCATTTAGGAGAGGAATGAGAGTCACCATGGTCTTACTCAATAGGATTTATGGGGAGGAAAAGGATGATCATGTGAACCAAGCTTAAGTTCCCCTGTTAAGCATGATCATGAAGGGGAAGAAACCTAACTTTGGTGAATTATTAGAGTTCAACTTTTGATTTTGTTGGAAAGCAACAACTACAAGTAATAATTTCAACATATTCTCTTATTTGGTATACATAGTTTGTGCTTACCTATCTTTTAATCCACCATTTCCAAATTGGCTACCTACATCGCGCATTTCAGCACTTGTCACTTTTTATAAACTATACAACCACAACCATGGGCTAAAAATTAGGGATATATGTAACATATTCTATCCTATTGTCTATAGTGTAATCTATGGAGTAGGAAGTCCTAAAATCCTTCCCAAAATGAGAGAGTATATCAAATGGGTGGGGGCTTATTGGTATTATCAAGAGTTCACTCTAATCCTAATAGAAGGCACTCTAACCCCTCCTAGCCAACTAACCATACATGTGCCAAAAATATTAGTATCCATAGAAGTGGCTCATCAATTTGAGAATGGGATAGGAGATAGGTTTAAGAACATGAATCAAAGGAATTTTCCTCCTCTTCCATTTAATATTGGTAGATATAAGTTTACTAAATTTTCATTTGTTTAGAATTTTACAAGGCAACACATGCCTTCTATTAATGTTTTTCCTAATATCCAAAGAGAATGAGATCCTAATGGTCATGTGAGGGAACATCTATAATATATAATCAATAGGTATCCCAAGCCTTGTATTCATATATGGATGGAGTCGTATAAGTATCACAAGAATCCCGAGTATGTAGAGGAAGTCATTATAAAAATAAAAGTAGCAGGATGGATACCAATTACTCTACCAGTTCAAATTTATCTCGGTTCCCTATATGCTACCAACAAAGATCTTCATAAGAATATTATACAAGTTCTTCCTCATCCTCAATTCACAAAATCAGCTCAAAAAAAAATGGATTCAATTTTAATTCAGATGAGTCAATCCATTTGTACATATCAAATGACACTATCAAACCAAGGGCTTCCTACAATAAGAGAGGCTAGTGAAGAAAGGGTGATTGTCTGAAGTAAAGGAAAGGATAAGCCTTTTCAATTAAATGTGACATGAAAATTTTATGATAGGTAAGATAACTTCCTTCTCCTCCATTACAATCAAATGTGTTTGTTCTATCATCAGTCATGGTGGTTTCTTATTTTTCCTCCACTCCTATTATTAACTCCCCACCAAATTATCCCATTGTTGTCACTACTTGTCCTTCCTCTACCTCATCATCCATAATTTCTTCTTCCATTCCTAATTCCTCTACATTGGTATTATAATATACCATGATGTCATAAACTATGACAAGCCCACTCATGGCCACTATAGAATCCTTCTCTTTCATAGAGATTATAAATTTAAAAGGGATAAATATTGATATGTCATTGCCACCAATGCCTTCATTTTTCACAGGGCCAACTATCAGGCTTTGTCCATGTTTTCCACCAACCCTAATATTTCATGCATCTAGGTTTTCCATTCCAACAATGCCAGGGATTTCAATACATATCCCAATGGGTAATCCTACTGGGAAAAGTAGGCAAAAAAGTCAAAATATAATCATAGGGGTCATCTCATATGACAAATGTCAACACAACCTTCTATTATATTGATTCCTTTATCTACCATAACTTCCCCATCTACTATTGATACAAAAATGGTATCATCCACAACCATGGGGATGAAAAATCCTAGAAAAGAGGAAGTATAAATTGCTAAAAAATAATGGATGCTACAACAATTGGTTGCAAAGTCTCATGTCCCTACCTAAAAGCCTCTTGAAATCTCTTTGGTCTACAATAAGAAGGAAAATAAATTTCAAAAGGTGACGACAAGAAGAATCAAGGATCAAGGGAAATAGCTATTGTTAATAACAGAAGAGGAGGTCATGAGATTATCAAGAAAAATATGAAGAGGCAATGAGCTTGATGTTGATCTATTCAGTGTAGCAGAGGCTTCATTGAAAATGGCTACATGAGCCATAAGGGAAGAAAAATAGGATAGTATATCTGCTTAGTCACAAAACCGTTTGAATCCCAACCTAAGGAATGATGTGTATCATGCTTTGAAGGATTTATTTATTAATTTTAGAGACATTTTAAATGTCGAGGATAGGGAAAGAACAATAGATCCAAGGCTAGATAATTTGAAACAAGAAGTAATGGAGCTCAAAGCCAATATTTCAATCATAGGAAAGATGGTGAAAGGTAACTTGTAGCTAAATTTTTTGTTCATGTCTATTGATGATGTGATAACTATTGAAAATAAGTTGACCAAGGAAAAATAGAGTTAACGGAAGCTTCTAACCAATTAGAAACCACATATAAACAATTGGACATGTTCCATCCTAGAGTTGTTTTACTACTTACTGATGTAGGATTAGTGTAACTTTTGGATGCAACTAGAAAGGTTTTGACAATAGAACAATTTGACAGATATTTTACTTTAGTTCATGGATTTGTTTGACCAACAGATACAAATCCCTCTCTTAACAAATGATGTTGGGATACATGCTTTTATCCTCTCCAAATCCATCAAATTGGAAAAGGACAAAAGAATAAAGCTATTTTTGGATGGAATGTTGTAAGATCTTAATCAGGAAATTCAAAAAATGTTAAGGACGATGCAAACCACTGATCATAAATATACAGGTAATTGAAGCTAATTATAGATTATGCCAACAAGCTTAGAGCATCACTCTACATTCCAGATAAAGTGTAAAGGCTACATGTAAGTAAAGGTGATTAATTTTGAAGGACTTATTGTTATTCTTTTGTACATGCAAGGTCCACCCAATTATGATGATTCAAATTAGGTCGAAAATTTTAGTGGAGTAGTCTATAATTAGGCCAAGATTTTGTAAATATGAGAGCTTTCTCTCATTTATAGTTTTCAAGATTTAGATAGTTGTAGTTAATTATAGTTTAATTACAATTTTAATTATTTTATTGGAAAAACCAAAATTAACAGAGACCATGAGGCTACATCCCATGACTGCATAAAAGGACAATATTGTAATGTAAAATTATCTGACACTGGTGAATTAATATAGAAGAAGGTTTGGAGATTTAAATGGTTTTGTGAGTTTCAATTTTATTTTAGTTGTTAGTTTATGTCTTGATGCCTAGACAAAGACCTATTTTCTTTTATTAAGTAGAATTTATACTTAAAATTACTGTTAGATCTCATAGAATAGAGAGATTGAGCTATGTTGGTCTCAATGTTATTGGTTAATGTTTCTCCTGCTTGAATTTATAGATGTGCTTAGTAATCTTACAGGTTTGTGTAAATAAGGGATGTTAACCAATGAATATTATTATGTTTGTGTTAGAATTTGATTAGCTTGGAAAATTGTTAAGCTAGTTAAAACTCTACTATAATATTAGTGGACGAACCAATAGGTTATTTACATTGTTAATGTAGGGCAAAGATTCTATTTTGTGTGGTTTCCTTAAAATGATGGTCTGAATTATATAAAGAATTAAGAATACTAGTTCATGTATGCTTTGGTATTATGTGTGGTTTAATTGTTGAGAAAGATGTTAGCAATCCTTAAAGAAAGAGAGAGATCCTAGCTATCTGAACTCATATTCTTGAATTATTATAGATGGTCTGTCAAAACACGTTGATTCCTCTACAGGATAACACTGCATCACATACATCCCAACTAAATTTAGACATGTTAGAGTAATTTGTACCTTGAATCCATATGTCCAGCTAGGGTTCTAAAATGAGTGGGAGTGAGAGATCTAATCCCTTTCTCCCTATTTGAGAATTATATTTTGGTGTATAAAACATTGATCAATAGAATGTTACATTGGAGTTTAGGTAATAGGAACAAGAGCCACATAGCAGCTAGTTCCTTCCTTATTTATTGCAATATTGTGTAATCGATCTCTAGTTAATGGTGGAGAATTAAAAATGTGGGATTGATATGTAGTTAATTGAGGAAATTGTATTGATTGTGAATATGTATGTGTTTATTAAAAAAAATTATGATGTGATTTGTTGGCATAAAATCTGATATGATTGTGGGTCTTATAAGTTTGTATATCCTAGCTAGAGCTAACATCACCAAGAAGGGTATCTCTCTCTAGTATGAACTAAGTATTATCCTTTATTAAACATGAATAAACATAATCCCTGACACATGAATGGTAAAAAAACATTAATGTCACATATATATTGATCTCAATTACATAAAAATAAAAATATATATGTTTAAATTGATTATATTCATATCTCTCACTTCTTATATTGATTCTTCTCGTTCATGTTTCGTGATATAATTATTCTTCTCATCCATTTTTATGAAATATTGATTTTTCTCATGCATTTTCATGATATTGTCTTCCCCCCATATTTCACATCATTATATAGACTTTAAAAGGAAAAGGAAATTTATTTTCACTCATAACGACTCTTGGTAACCATTGGTTAACATTTATTTACATTCTTAACTACTAATTAATGGATATTTAGGTATATACCATGGTGTTTATGTGTTTTCCTTGTGTAAACAATTATATATTATTCATTATTATCATTTTGATATGTTTCTAACTTCCATAATATATTATAATGCTCATATAAATCCAAACTCAAGGTCTTGGGCTATTGGTGAGTTACAAGTAGTTTGTAATCATCAACCCAAGTTCCATTCCCATTGAGTTCAGTGGATGCTTTCGATAAGTGGCCATGGGGACACCTTGAGATAGGGGTTGAACTTCTTCATATGGACCAAGTGGAACATAGCGGGGTGCTCTGAATGCAGATCATTCAGCGGACATTAAGGACCCAAGCCCACCCCCATGTCCCACCTAGAGAAACTACTCCACCATTCTAGTTCATATCTTTCATATAATAAAAGCATTTAAAGAACCAAAATTTTCCAATGGGGTTTGGGTGGAGCGGTTAAGTCAGATGGTTATTTCTAGCTCCACCTAGGTTCAAATCTTATTGAGGCACAATCCCCATTCTAGATCGTAATGTCTGAAGTGGCGCGGATGGCAGACTGGTTTTCACTGAGGTAGTTTTTTGATCGGGAAGACCTACGCTAGATGTGTGTTCAAGCATAGCGGCTCGTGGTTTACTTATGGTGTGTGCGTGTGTGGCATCTCGTGATTCATTAGATGTGTGTTCAAGTGTGGTGGCTCATGGTTCAATAATTGTTGAGCTTAATTGATATATCTTGGCTGATTGTACTCTGGTTCATAGCACTAGTCAAAAGCATTTATCTAGTTCATAGCTCCGGTCAAAAGAATTTATCTATCAAAAAAAATGCTCATATAAATCCTGCCAACATCATAAAGGAGCTTCATAATATGAAGAACCCTATTAACATTATCCCCAGATCTCAAACATTATCTCATCCTTGAGACAACTAAATCATGAAGAACCCTGTTAACATTCATGTTGTCCCTAATACAAGTTTGATGAATAAACCACCATTTCATATTTCTCATTACAATTCTTCCTTCTCATGTTGTTGGTGTGAGGGTATTATTTTACCATTTATTTGGTTATTTCCACCTCACGTATGGTGAGTCATCTCACTTAGGTGAGTCATAGGTATTTAAGGAAGTTATATGCCATATGATAGATTCTTTCATAGAATCTATCATTCTCGTCATAAGTGTCATTGTCATATGGGAGTTACATGTTATTATAACATTATAACTCCTCACTCCATCATTGGAGTATGTCAAGTACAGGCATGGGAGTTACATAACATTCCCCATATGTATTTCTCATTTTTTATCTATGAACATGAGTAGACCATTTTTATGCACAAGTTCCTTGAGTTCATTTTTGCTTGCTAATTACTTGGAGAAATTACACGTTATCGCTTGAGTGCAACTCCATTGATGTGCACACACTTTTGGGATATCTTCGTGCCCTTTTTCATGGTATCAAAGCTATATATTGGTAAATGTGTCACTCACCTTATTGTTGATGATAACTATTGATTTCATGATTTTTATTATCTCTTACTAAAAGTTTATATTTGTATAGGTTATTTTGCAATATTAGCATTAATATGACTTAATCTCATGTTTGTGGAGTTTTTGTGTGTTTTTTGGGTGTTTGGTATTGTGCAGGTTGGATTTGGAGGTTCCAGTTATTTATTCAATAAGTTTTTTTAGATACAACTAAAGATAGTGGGGTTTTTTCAAATGTGGACATCTTTTTGTGGCTCTCCTTCTCCCAGATCTCACTACTACATTTTTTTCTCCAAGCTTTCCCTATTACATCCTCCACTTTCCTTGTACCTCAACCTTGTACTCACCCTTACACCATTCCCTTTACCAAGATCCCTCTCCAACTCTGTAAATATCCTTGCTCAGCTCCCCCATCAAGCTCATCGAGATCTTCCTTGGAATCTCGGTCGAGCCACCTTAGGCTCAGCCTTTCCTTGTGACTCTAGGCTCTCTACCCTAGCATGAAACCTTCCCTCTCCACGTCTAATCTCATCCTACTTTGAGTTGACTCTCATATGGCCCCAATCTATGAGATCTCTCTTGGATCACTACTACCCTATGGATCATGTGCCTTCCATCACCCAATCTCCTATTGAGCTTAGCCCGAGTTGGTCCCTCCCCGTCTGCAAACCCTACTCCATCTCTGACTCATTTGGCAGCTTGGCCCCTCCTTTTCCTAGCTCAACTCATTCAAGCTCTCAAACTACTATGGCATGAGTTGTCCTCAGCTCGCCATCTTGTGGTCTCCTTAGCTTGTCACCACCCTTGGCATCCTTTCCTGTGTCACCCTCTATGAATCCCCTAAGATTTTTTCCCTTGTGAGCTACTACCAATCCAATTCACTAGAAACCCCCACACCTCCCTGCAGACTTCTTCACAAGTCCGTCCTAAGCCCTACACAAGACTAGAGGGCCACTCAGCCCCTCCTCCTTGCAGCTCAGCTCGTGATGTAGAGCACATGTTGCTCCCTTTTCCATCCTCCAATAGATTTAGGTTTCCTTTAGTTTTTTAGGGTTTTTCCTTTTTGCCTTAAATTTTTTTAGTTAAAATTTAATTAATTTTTAATTAAGCATAGTTTTTAATAAGCCTTATTTTTAAAGAAATTGGTTGAATCAAATTAGAGCTAGTTAGAAAAACTAGAAAACTAAAAATTAAGGGTTATTCGATGTTTTTTGCCACTATTTTTTTTTAAGGATATTGTGAAGTAATTATGAAAGGAATAATATTGTTTTAGAGAATATCATCACATTTTTGGGAGTTTTTTAATATTTCGGAGGCTGTATTGTAACTTTTTGAGCTCTTATTATTTCATGTGGATTAGTGAGTGCATCCACCACAACCTTGCGGGAAAGGGATTAAAATCATGATGTGAGATGATTTTTTCTCACACATAACCTTGTTTTCCCCCTTTTTACTTGTTTTATGACTTTATTGCGCTACTTACGGTGTTGTTTTACTTACACACAATTAAAACTTATTGTGCCCTCCACACTTATGTGGATTCCACAAATTTAAAGGTGAGTGGCCAACTATTTCACATCACACGAACACATCATATTGTAATCAACACACTAATTAAAAATTTCCACAAATAGGGGGTAAAAATATTGTTCTGGGGTATGCTTGCTTTTCCTTATTTTCTGTGTTTGCTCCTTCCTCACGATGGATGCAATTGTTCCTTTTCTCACACTATTTAACTTTCATAAATGGAAATCCAAAATGATAATCACGCTACGTCGTAAAGGGTTGTACCACATCACTCTGGGAGTGGAGAAAGAACCAATAGAAAAACCTGAGAAATACAAATGGTTCAACCGATGTGAAGAAGCCTTAGGTAATCCTTTATATTTTTGTTTCTCCCAACCTTCTCTTTCACATTGAGTCTTCCATAACACCTGACAGAGCATGAAAAAATATAGATAGCATGTTTAGAAATGAGATGACATGAGAAATCATGACTTAGATAATGAACTCCTAGGTTTGACTCCTAATAACTTTGATAACATATAGGCATTCTTCTCCAAATTTTTCGATACTAGGATTTTGTTAAAAGAATGTGGGATTTGATAAGAAGGATTCAAAACTTATCTTATTCATTTTTCTAAGCTTGGAACTAAATACTTTGTGTTCATTTCTTCCTTTCATGCCATGAAAGAAGATTTATGGACTGCTTGGAAGATGCCCTCATTTGAAAACTTTTACTCCCAACTCATTCGAGAATATGACAAGTTGATTCAAAGGGTGCAATCAAGTCAAGGTCACGTGTCCTAATAACAAGTAATGGTAAAGGAAAGGAGTAAAAACAAGAAAATAAATCGGAGAAAAAGGACCAACCTAAGAAAGAAGCTAAGTCCACCCAATCCAAATCCAACATGAGTACTTCTTGCTCTACTTATAAGTCTAAACCAAAGAAGGATAAGTACAAGTGTTCCTATGTCAATGCATGAGAAAAAAAATTTGATTGCCTCACTCATTTACTTGAGAAGTATAATATATGTGTTCTTGAGTCTATCAAACAAAATGCTCCAGAACCTGAATCTTCTAAAGTAAAGGAAAATAAGTCTGAGAAGAAGACGGGCAAAGCCCTCATAGCTAGAATAGTTCCTTCATCTACATGGGTTATTGATTTTAGTGCCTCATACCACATAGGTTCTAAACACATTAAGTTATTTGATGTAGAACATTGTAGCATGTCCTAAATCACCTTGGGTGATGATAAATCTACCATAGTAGTTGGTAGTAGATCAGTGGAAGTTGACAATGGAACCTTCAATGAAATCCTTAGTGTTCCCCAACTTTCCACCAATCTATTATTAGTTTACCAAGTCACACATATTGGTCGAGGGATATGTGTGGAATTCACCCTGATTCAGTTATCATTAGAGAGTTGCACAGTTAGTCTACAATATCGAGATACTCGATTGATAAGGGTATAGATAGGATGATAACTAGATCCCCTCAACCCCAATAGTTCAAGATGCAACCCCATATCTCTCTATATCTCTCTCTTGACTCAAAAATTATATAGGGAAAGGTAGACCACCAAGCCCGATTGTACACCTTTTCCCACTTTAATTTTGAATCGTCTACTACCACCTTACTGAATAACACAGATGATGTTAGTAAGTTATGATATGAATGGTTTTTCCATTTGAACTATCATTACCTTAAGTAATTGAGCCAACATTAGATGGTTAATGGATTTCCTCACGTTAGTTTTTTGAAGGGTCTTTGTGAGGGTTGTGATCCTCGGAAGCACCCTGAAGAAAAATTTGGGAAGTTAAAATCTTGGAGAGTTTCTCATACCATCGAGATTTTCCATAGTGACATTTCTGGAACTTTTCCATCTCCTTCCTTCACTAGAGATCAATAAATACTTACCTTCATTGTTGACTTTTCACATTATACGTGGGTTTACTTTATGAAACAAAAATATGAAGTTTTCGATCACTTTTAGTACTTTAAGGCTCTTGCTGAGAAACAATTCAAAAGGTCTATCAAGGTTCTTAGAACTGATAATGGATTTGAGTACATGAGCAATAGGTTTGATGATTTTTGCACCTCTGAAGAAATTACTTTATAATGTACAATTGTTTACATTCCTTTGAAAAATGGAGTTATAGAAAAAAGAACAAAACTCTTAAGAAAATGTCCACCTGCATGATCCAATCCAAATCTCTTCCTTCATAGTATTGGGTTGAAGCTATGAACTATTCTTGTTACATTTAAAACCAAATTCTACATAAATATGTAAAAGGTATGACACCCTTCGAGGCTTGGTATGGACACAAAATTGATGTCGATAACTTTCATGTCTTTGGTTCAACTGACGTGATTCGAATACCCAAGAAGAAACGTAAGGCCTGAACCGAAATCCAAACCTTGTATCTTCGTAGGGTATCTCAAAGGTGTGAATGGTTATAGAATTTTGAACCCCACCACTCATCAAATCTATATTGAGATAAGTGTGAAATTCTGAGAGACATCTCCTACTTCCACTTCTCCACCCACAGAGGTCATTTTACCCCTCTCTGACCATGACTTAGACTCTTCCAATGATATTGTTAAGCCTCCCACTCTTGAACCTCATGCTCCTCTTTCTCTTCCATCTCTGCTATCTACCGATTCTAATAGTAGTGATGATGAAGATTATGTCCCCTCTCAATTGAGTGATGATTCAACTAATTATGATCCTAAGTCTCCTCTTGGTCCTCGCTAGGATAGGAAAACCTTGCAAAGTGTTGATGATTAGATAGGGGATCCTTCAGATGAGATACAAACTTAATCAGAATTCACTGGGTACATGCCTTCTTTACCTCCACTTCTGAATCTTGGTCTTTTCAAGAGGCTAATGGGATTCTTGAGTGGGTTTATTTTATGGAAGAGGAATATTCTTCTCTCATGAAGAATCATAGTTAGGATCTCACCCATCTTCCTAAGGGAAGAAAAATGCATCAATGCATGTGGATATATTGAACCAACTTTGGTGTCGATGGGAATGTCAAAAATTACAAGGCACGACTCGTAGCTAAGGGTTTCTCCCAAGTTCCTGGGGTTGATTATCCAGATACCTTTGGTCCTATCACCAAGATGACTTCCATTCGACTAACGCTAGCCATATTTTCCACCAACATATGGGATGTCCACCAAATGGAGGTTAAGAGTGCCTTCCTTCACAGTGAACTAGAGGAATAAATCTATATGGAACAACCACCAAGTTATGTCTAAGATTTTGTTAGGACAAGGATTATAAATCCTATTTAATCATATTAAATTAACATTGACCAAACATAATGTAAATACATAAACAAATAATCAACATAGTAAAAACATTGTACACATGATTTACATGGAAAACCCCCGAGGGGGAAAAACCATGGATAAATGAGAATTTTCCATTAATGTGAGAAACATTACATAGTCCTGTAAATCTCCTTTATCTCACTTCTCTCCAAGAAATTGACCCCATGTGAAAAATAATATGATCCACGACCATATTTAAATGACCCCAAAAGTCATGAACATATTTTCTTGGATGATTAAAGGCTTTTGATCAAAGCTTAAAACCAGAGGGTTGGCAGGACCCCACCTAATATAATAGATATAAGCTATTAAGATATAACACCATAATAGACCTGAGAACATCCAATGACTCGCCATAAAAAAAGACTATCACGCCCCCACACAATTAACTACCCCAAATGGGGCTCTCCCTCAACTAATACCACCCCTGCCCCTCCCACATTACCACCCCGAGCAAGGATCATGCATGAGGAGAAGAAGAAGCAAAAAGTAGCATATAAGCCACAAATAGGCCAAGAAAAATAAAGAAAGCCCCTTCACACCGAATGCAAAAAAACACGCAAGCCTAGGATAACAAAAAGGATCCATGTAAACAATCCCGACACTGAAAACCAATAGCAACACTTGTAAGCCCAATACTGACTGAGACACGGCCCCACCCAAACGTAGCCACGAATCCAAGAGATAATGACAAAAACCATGAACATCCCACCACCGACACACAACCCACCACCACTTCAAAAACACGCTCAGACTGGTGGGGAAAGAAGCCAGCTCACACCCTGGGAGACCATTCCACTCTATAACCACAAACACCCTCAAATCCAAAACCCTACAAACCTTCAATCTCCCATACACGAGCTGCAGACACATCAAGCCACAAGGAAAACCACTAAGGATAGATATTTCTTCCTGATTCAGAGCTTAGGGAACCATGTCGGTCGATCCCTAAACAACAAGCAAAATGAAAGCAAAACAATCCCCCTTCTAGATAAAGAAACCGAATCCAGCTTGAATCCCTTCAACCTAACTTTTGGCATCCCCATCCAAAAAAAAGACCTTTTGAGAGAAATCCATAGCACAGCCACTCCTTCAAGGGTAGAAAACCCCTAGCCTAGTTCGACCCACTACCCGAAACATTTTCAAACTACTCTGAGGGGCCCCCATCAAGTGCAGGATCTAAGAGAACCAAGGCCAAAGGAAGATATGGAGCTAGAGGTTTCTCTAACTTTACATCTAGAGCCTCCACCCCCAGCAGATCCCTAGAAACTGACGAAGCCTCGTCAAGCAGAACCTTTAAAAATTACCTCTACAGGAAGGTGCTTTCAAAAAATTGTCAAATTCCTTGAACATGCAGTAGAATTTTCTTTCTTGAAGGTGTTTTCAAAATTTCAAAGTTTTCTAAACTCCGAAGTCAAAATTTTTGGACTTCGAAGGTCTTCTTATTTCGGAGTTTTTCTGTCAATTACAAAACAATTTTTTTGTTTAGAGTTCCAAACTCCAAAAACCTGAAGTTCTGAAATTTCAGAACTTCGGACTTTTAGGTTTCGGAGTTCTCCTTGACATTTTTGTTATTTTTCACTTCCGGTCTCTGAACTCCAAAAACTCTGAAGTTCCAAAATTTTAGAACTTCAGACTTTTGGGTTTCAGAGTCTCACGTTACCTTCATGGATATTTTCATTCCCAAAGTTCAAAGTCTGAAACCTCGAAGTTCTTCAATATTAAACCCCTTTCAGAAAGTTTCAAAATTTCAGAACTTCAGCCTTTCAGAGTTTTAGGGTTTCAGAGGTTGGAGTTTCAGAACTATGAGGTCTTCAGAGTTTCGAAAGTCAGTTTTTCAGAGTTTTGGGGGTTGTGATTTTGGAGCTTCCACAAATGTTTAATTTCCAGCTACCCCCACACGTGTCGAGCTTCCAAGCATTAATTCCAGGGTTCCCTATATAAACTCAAAATTTTACCTGTCATTTTCACTTGGTTTTTCTCTGACACCCTAATTTTACCGCACCATTTTGTACTTTCAAGGCATCGCTTTAAGGTAATTTTTTAGGTTATTTCTTCTTTTTGGTTTATGATTAATCAGGGATTTTTTTTTTGTTTATTTTTTATCTGTTCTTCTTTTCTTTCTTGGCATAAAAGCTCCTATCATCCACTGTTTGTCTTTAACCATGTCATTTGATTATTTTCTCAAACTGCAAGCTTCAATTCATATGCAGGCATCTAGTCTCATCAAATCCAAGGATTGTGCAACAAGTTCCTTTCAGATCTCCAGAATATTTAACTTTCTCTCTCTCGAAACTGTGCCTTTTAGCGATTTTGGAGGTTCAGAGTGCTTTCAGAGTTTTGGAGGTTCTTCAAATTTTTGGGGTTTCAAAACTATGAGGGTTTTGGGGGAGTTTCAAAGTTTTGCAGTTCTTTCAGATTTTTATGAGGTTCTACTTTTGTAGGGTTTCGGAGAACTGTGAGGCTTTTCAAGGTTTGTACTTCGGAGTTGAAGCTATTTTTGGAATTTTTGGAGGTTTGTACTTTGGATTTGAAGCTTTTTCAGAGTTACTATTTTGGACTTTTAGAGTTCGGTATTTCTGAACATTTAAGGTTTCTTATAAATTTTTCAAAGATAAATTGGATTCTGAATTCTGAATTCATGTCAACTTCCTCATCAAAGGGAAAGGGAAAAATGAAGTACACATTCTTAGGAGTTACTCCTCACTCATGCCTATCTTCAGATTTGGGGAATATTGGAGATACTGATCTTGGACAAGTGGATATTCTAGACTTCTGGGAAAGATTAAAGGCCCCTAATAAGAAACCTTGGATGAAGGCCATATTCAATAGTGGAATTGCTCTCACTGTGGGTTTTCCTTCATCCATGCATTGCCCTGAGTTTTTCTTGGCTGCAACAACTCACTTTGATAAGGATTCTGAATCAGTAAAAGACGACGATGACAAGGTCGTGATTAGGCTGGACACCAATTTCTTCAAAGATTTATTTAAACTTCTAGATGTTGAAGGATATGCAACAATTTCACTAGAAGCTACAATTGAACATTGGGATAAAGAAACTGAACTGTGTACAAAGGTCATGATGAAGAGTTACTTGGCCAAGAATGTCATCAAGCTTCCTAAAACATTGTTCCACTCAGAATTCATCCAGGAAGTAAATGATCTTATTGTATTGTTGAGTAGAGTTTCAGGTCTCACTTCAGCGAGGGAATTTCAGGAATGGATGTTCCTTTATATTGCTACTATCAAGAAGAATAAGGAGTTCATACGATGGGGGGAACATATCAGTAGTTCAATTTGTTTTTAGTTGAGCAATGTCTTGACTTCTAAAAACTTCTTCATGACTTCCTTCCTCATTTATGCTGTAGCTGCCATGGGAGAATTCAATGGTTTGAATACAAAAGGTGTTAGAAGTGTGTCATAGATTTATCAATTTTATCCTCAAATTACAATGGAAGAAGGAAACAAACATTTCCGTAGGGTCAATGATGCCTTTTTTGTTGTCCTCCTTTATCGTTTTGATAAAAATTTGTATAATCAAAGAATTTATGATGAAGCTTTTAAAGAGGTAAGGGAATGGGGAGCCATCTATCTTCAATTCCCAACATTCACATACATCAGGATTCCAGGTTTTCTAGGTGCCCCTAGAAAATTACCAAGATGTCCTACCGATAAATGGGTCTTGCTAGAATTGGTTTGACAATTGTTGGATTACCATAAAATTCAAAATAAATGACATAAGGTGGGAGTCCAGTTTCCTATTTCAATAGGAAGGTATACATGTGCCAGTATTTACAAGGAAAATAATGTGGATGGAGAAATGTCTGAAGTTACCTTGCAAACTTTCCATCCCAGAACTAACTTTGATTACTGGGGTAAGTTCAGTGAAACAGGATTGGCCAGTTCTCACGTTCCTCAGTTGGAGGATATTTGGATTCACTGTTGAGGATGAGATTATTATCAGACAACAAGAATATGAGAGGTTGACCTTGGATGAAGTTAAAAAATTTGGTATTGCAGATATTTTGGAAGGAATGGAGGATGATGATGAAGTATTGGATCCAATTTATAGGAACAATAATGTTGTTAATCAACCTTTTCATGGATTGATTGGTACCAAGAAGAACATTGCAATACTAAGGAAAGGGTGGGGCCCATTCTACAAAGGACATATGATTGGTTGGCTACCTTGGGAATTTCACCCAAAGGTTAGATCAATCTATAAGAATAGAATCCCAACCAACACTGAGTCTCCCTACACCCACAAAAGGTAAGAGGTCTACCCAAAAGGCCAATATAACTCCAAGGAAGATCTCATTTGTTGTTGGGAGTTCCTCTCTTTCAAAATTTCCCATTGCCAAGGTTGTGTCCTCTACAACACAAGTATCAGAAGTTGTTGAAGTTAGTGATTCTCTAGTTGTATCACAAGATTTTCCACCCCCTCCTTCACTACCATTGTCACCATCTTCAGCTCCACTTTCCCCATCATTATCCACTACTCCTCTACTCATCTCTACTTTTCCATCCCCATCCATGGCCCAAGTGTTTTCATCCCTTCCTATTCTCTCAGTAGGGGAAATGATTGGGTCTCCAGTTTCCACTCCATTTTCTCAACAGTTTTCATTTCCTTCCATTTCCACTTCCAGTCTTGTTGCATCCACTCCCGAGGCTATTCTCACTTCCACCCCATCTATCATAACCACCTCCATTTCATTGTCAACTGATATTACCAGTGTCATTGTTTTATCCAGTGCTCCAAGTGCCAAACCAACCATGCCACTTTCATCTGCATCTACTATACCTGAATGGCTATATCGCCAAACCCCAAAGCAGAAGAAAAAGGTGCCCCTTGTAGATGTGATAGATCTGAGCGTGTTGGAACCTACTCCAAAGAGACATGACAAATGACCAAGGATCATCTCTAATTTATCAATAAACCAATCAGGAGAAAGGTTCATGGAGGTAGCTACTCCTGTTGAAGGGAAAACTAAAGAAACCATTATGGTAACAGATTATCAGATCTCTAGGTTTTCACTAGGAAAGGAAACACATGAAGGCACTAAACAGGATGTTCAAGTGGCCCTTGGAATTTTTTTGGAGAAGTATGACAAAGATAAAGCTTCCAAAGATGAATTGAAGTCAAAGGTTGAATAACTTACTGCTCTTTTAAGGAAAGTAACACAACCCACTCCAACTATTGATCCTTCAACTACAACTGCTCTGATAGTTTCTTCCATTTTGGATGATATTTCATATCATGAAATTGAGAAGATAGGTCAGAAGGGAAGATCAAGTAGATGGATGGATAGAATGCATGCTTCAGGAAGCTAATCCTTTGATCAAAATAGTTGTTGAATTGTATAATGATTTACAAACTGAAAGAACTTCTATTCACAGGATAGATGAAGTCCTCTCTGAGGACAATAATAATTTGAATCTGAATTTGACTACATGGGGAGAGATTAGAGATGTGGACCCATATTTACTCCTCCAAGAAGGAGTAATTGATGATACTTCTAAATTTTTTGAGTTTCAAAAAGCTATGGAATTTAGATCCCAGGTATTGCAAGATTTGATCAAGAAATTGGATGATAAACATGTGGAAATAATGGATGGTCTAAATGATATTTCAGAAGAATTTGATAATATTGACTGCAATTTTTTCAATGAGAATATTGATGCTCTTTTGGTTGACCAAATTAAATCAAATTTCAAATATTTGGTGAAGAAGGATGATGAAGTGACTAAAACTTTCAATATCAATTCAATTTACAGGTTAGTCTCGTGCCATAATTTCATAAGTCAACTGAAGAAAGTAGTGAATAAGTTGAAAAGGTTTCCAGCCAAAGTTTTGAGGGAGATTGATACACAGATGTGGTAAATCATTATGCATGTGGACCAGAGGAGAAGGAGGTACAGGGAATCATCAAATGTTTCGTTGATTACAAACACTGGATGGCTATGTGGGAAGAAGATCAGGGGAAAACTGAACAAGAGAGAGATGTTGCAGGTCCAAGCTAAGCCATGTGGCCATGATTGGGATGGTTCCAAGCTCTGAATCAGTCAAAGTTGTAGGGTTGACTTAGTCAAACCTTTGCAACAACTTTACTATTTTTATGGGAGCCTGTTCCCTTGAACTTATTATACTCTATTTTTAGTAACTTGTTAATTAAGGTTCAACTGTAATGGCTCAACCTCTGGAACTTATAAATAGTTAAATGCATTAAGTTTATGTAGACCTTTTAGATCATTTGAAAAGTTACTCTTCAAGCTTGGAAGAGTGCTTCATATACTTTGAGCCTTTCAGTTATATTCAGAACAATATTTTTCCGTGAAAAGTCTGGTTTATTGTGTTAATCATTGATCAATTTATAGCTTGTGAATGTTTAATTCCTTGATGTGATTGGTTAATATTACCTTTATCCAGTTATCTTATTTCAATCTATGTGAAAAGTGATATAGTTACTTTGAATATCAGTTGTGGAAAAGCTATTTCCTTTCTATTACAAAGTTGCATTATTATTTATAGTCATGGATGGAGGAAGATTGCAAGACATGTGCATATCATATATTGTTGTGAGGAGTTGATTGTGCATTTAAGTGGGTCTATCTGTTCAATATACTTGGTGCATCACCTTATTTTTCTTTTGTTTATCTCTGACTTTAAGCCCATAAGTTGAGTAGATTAGAGTTATTTTCAAATGTTTTAGCCTTGCATATTGATCTTAAATCAAGTGCTCCAAGTCTCAAAGGAAGTTGGCCTTCTCCAGAGGTTCATCCCAAGGCAACAAGGTCCCACACCTTGGGGATGTTCCAACATTGCATAGGATCACTCAGAGATTCAACGGGTGCATGATCCACGTGACAACAGTTTTTGGCATGCCCAGTGGGACTAGAGTTGGTACTTCTCTTCATACTTGCATGAATCAAAGTACCTGGTGACTCCATATCTTTGATTTTGTATCTCAGTGTGTTAACATATGTGAAGAATTCAGACAAGATATTATGTGATATGAGAATGAAATTATCAGCATATTGAGTTATCCTTGTCTCCTCCAAGAAGAAGAAGAGGCATTTCAACATCACCAGTTACAGTGTCGCCACATAGAGGTCATTCAACTCCTCCTTATAGAAGGTTCCCTCCACCTAGGAACAATCAGCCTCTCGGTAGAATGGCAAGGAACCAAGTGTTTCCTACATTCAATGTGGGCAACCCTCTTCTATTAGCCCAATGGGATCCTATACCTATTGTTGCACTCAAAATTTACCCTTTTACACAGGGGAAACTCATATTACTCTGTGGAACATATTCTTGATGTGGTCAACATTTTCGTAGTACATAATGTTACAGAAGACAATGTTGCAGTCAGACTCATGGCTACTTCCTTCAAGGGAAAAGCACTTCAAGTGGTTTTGTGGGTTAGAGGCTGGAACTATTACCACTTGGGATGAGTTGGGGGATAAATCTCTGTAAATAGTTCAAAGACAAGAGTGACCACCTGTCACTCTTGGAATAACTCACTACCATAAAGAGAGCTCCCCAAGAATACATGAGTGATTTCAACTTCTAATTCCAAAGGACTTGGAATAGGATTCCTGGCACTCATAAATCCTTCTCCAAATAATGCATTCTTGTACTATTTGCATGGCCTTGAATAATGATGTAGCAGTTATGATCCAGTCCATGGGAGGGACTACACTACCTGATGCCTACGAAGTTTCCATAAGAGTGGAGAATTCCTTGATTCAGGCTAGAAAGATAGCTCCTCGACCACCAATGTCATTGTCTCCAAATCTTACAAACACTCTAGCCTACCATTACTCCTATTCCAACAGCTTCCAAGCAACTAGTTCAATCTACCCCCACCCCTTCAAATGATCTATTTGAATTCAAGTCACTACTGCAAAATTTTGGGAATGAGCTCGTTGCAACTCAAGAGGCAACAATTTCAATATAATCATCCATACCAGCCACAAAATCAGCAGTATCAGGCTAACCATCCTCCTTTTCAAGGGAACAATCAACCTCAAAATCAAATTGTAGGTCAAGTTGTGAATGTCAGGCCTCTAAACTTTAGGAATCCTCTTGCTGCTAGCTCTTCCAGAGCCCTTGTACTTGTCCAGAATAATCTAGTTCAAGACTATGAATGGTGTTATCCTTGTTCTCAACCCCACAATCAAAATATTTTCCCCAATGGAGTTCTTAGCCAGGCCCTTATGGTTCAAAGTGTATCTTCCCCTCCAGAGCCAACAGAAAATTCATCTACGTAGGAAATAGTAGATCAACCGCAGGCACCTGAAGAAACCACTTTGCTAAATTGGCAAGAAAAAAATTTTTACGGGTTGAATACAGATTCCTCATCAGTGGTGGAAAACACTCATTCCAAAAAGAGAGAAATGGAATCTCAACCTTCCAAATATGATCAAGCATCCACTTCACAAGCCTCAACCACAAGCGGCCGTTTATAAAAGATATAGGAAAGAAACTGCCAGAAACACATGTTAGCCAAGCTACAAGGAAAGAAGGTTCTTTAGGCATCACGGTACCCAACAAGCACTTTCCAAAAGAGGATTCTAACGCCCAAAGAAATGATGAAAAAGTAGGAGAAATTCCCTTCAGTATTGTAGAACAAATGAAGAAGACCAACCTGAGTGTTACTATGTGGGACGCACTCTCAATTCCTTCTCAAAGAAACTTGTTGCGAGAGGCTCTGAACAATTTTGGTACAACCGACGGATCATCAGGTCATGGAGTAGTAACTGCTATGATTTTGTGTCAACCAAGAAGGGAAAATTATTCCTAAGGTGAAAAAACCACCACCATTCTATATTTCCCTGATCATTGGTGATCATTTGGTACATAATTGCATGATCGATTTTGGTGCCAGTAGCTCAGTTATGCCCAAGCAAATTACAGACGTGTTAGGAATACAATATACACCATTCTAGAGGAGTTGTTCAATTGGATGGTACAGTCAGTTTAGACCATCAAAGTCATCAAAGGACTCCAGCTTACTATCCATGCATGTCCCATTTTTTCGTTCACACAAGACATATCGGTCATCGATCTTCCTCCTCTCTTCGCCATTTTCCTATCACAAGATTTCACTGCCAAGATGGGTGGTTACCTATCAGCTGATTGGTCACATATGATCCTTAGGACTTGATACGGAACTAAAGTGACTATAAGGGTGGAACCAATTTTTCATAATCATGTGGATCCCTATACCGCTAGTCCTATAAATGGGAATTATACCATCCATGATCGAGAGGAAGAAGTTGTTGATCACGAACCAACCACTCTTGTGGAAGAATTCCCTGATATTGTGTTGGATGAGGTAAGTGTAGATCATCAGTATGATCCCTATGTTGAGGCATTAGTAGAAGAAGAAGTTGGTTTGTTGTTTTTAGAAGAGATGGGATTGGGTACATACTGCATTCATGAAGAAGGTACAATCATACCACAACTTGTCAAAACACAAAACAATTCTGAAGGACTGTGGCAATTGTTCTTCGATGGCTCAAGGAGTAAGAATGGATCTGGTGTTGGTGTCATGTTAATTTCTCCAGAAGGAGATAATTACTTCTCATCTTTTCGGTTGTAATTCAGTTGCACTAACAATGTTGTTGAATACAAGGCCCTTGTGCAAGGAATTCAGCTAGCTCAAAAGAAGGGAATCTAAGCCCTTGACTATTTTTGGAGATAGTGAGTTAGTTGTTCATCAAGTGACAACATGCAGTGCATCCAAAAATGATCTTTTAAGATCATACAAGAACTGAGTCTAGGATTTGATTGAATATTTTGAAGCTTTTGGGATCCACGCGGTTCCTAGAAATCAAAATCAAGATGTTGATAGGCTTGCTACGATTGGCTCACAATATGACATACCTATTGATATCACAAAAGAAGGGTAGAAATCTGTCAAAATGGTGGTTCGACCTACAGTTCCTGATAATGTGAGTAGCTAGAAAGTGTTTGATAGTGACAAACAAATTGTTCTATTTCTACAAGAGGAGGCAAAGTTTGCTACGAAAGGTCAAGCAAAGTTGCAAGAAGCATACGGTGATCAAATCATACAATTGAAAAGCAACAAGCTACCAAAAGGCTTAGTTACTCTGGAATCCATCTTCAATTCAGATGATCAAGCCAAAAGACAAAGCTCTAACATGGTGGTCAAAGAAGAATATTTTGAGGAAGTTGAGGTAGCAAATGAAAAGTTTCTGAAGATTGGAAAAGTATGCACTCCCAAAGAAAAAGAATCTTTCATCAAACTTTTTCAAGAGTATCACAACATTTTTTCATGGAGCTACAAAGACCTGCGTGGTTTTGATCCAGGTCTAGCACAACATACCATCGAACTGGATCCTAATGCCAAGCCAATTCGTCAGAAATAGAGGCCAATTAATCCCAAAATTGAGCCACTAATGAGAAAGGAGCTAACCAAACTCATCAAGGCCTGTATAATTTTTCCTATCAAGCATTCCTCTTGGGTAGCCAATTTGGTCCCTGTAAGGAAGAAGAACGGAGAAATTCGGCTATGCATGGATTTCAGGGATTTGAACCGTGCCTCATTGAAAGATCATTATCCTCTTCCATCAATGGAGAAAATCCTTCCAAATAGTAGCAGGAGCTCAAATATTTTCTTTTCTCGATGGATATTCAGGATATAATCAAATCTTGGTTAAAGAATCTGATCAATTCAAAATGGCTTTCACTACCAAGTGGGGCACGAATGCTTACAATAAAATGTCATTCATATTATCCAATGAAAGGGCTACTTTCCAAAGAGCCATGGACATGGAATTTAAGGGACTAATCAATGATATCATCTTGGTTTACCTTGATGATATAATTATATACTCTAAGCATGCAAAAGACCACATCACGCACCTAAGGAAGGTTTTCTGAAGGTGTAGGAATTTGGGTTTTCACTCAATCCTAAGAAATGAATATTTGCAATGCACGAGGGGAAGTTGTTAGGGCATGTTGTTTCAGTGGAAGGACTGATCAATCAATCTAGCCAGGATTCATTTGATTATGTCTTTATCTCTCCCAAGTCAAAAGAAGGGACTCCATATTTTTCTGGCAAACATAAATTTTGTGGAGATTTATACCTCAATTAGCAGCTTTGGCTAAACCATTAACAGCCATGTTGAAGAAAAATATGCCATTCTCATGGACAAAGGAAGGAAGGGAGAGCTTTGAAGCCATCAAAATGGCCATTTCTCAAGCTCCCACACTGGTGAACCCCAGGTTTGATAGAGATTTTATTCTTTATGCCTTTTGCAGGTCAAGAGAGCATTTCAGGTATCCTCACCCAGTAAAATGATGATTTGATGGTGCAACCAATTGCTTTCTTCAGTCAATCCCTCAAATATTATGAGCTCAAGTATTCGTTTGTTGAGAAACAATTCTTTGTTGTTATTCAAGATTTGAAGAAGTTCAGACATATGTTATCTAATAACAAAATTCATTTGATGGTGTCTCATCTCAGAGTTAAAGACTTTTTGCTAAATAAAGACATGAATGAGAAATGTGTTGGATGGGTTACTAAAGTTATGGAATATGATGTACACATTAAGGTCACTAAGCTCATTAGGGGTAAAGGCCTATGTCAACAGTTGGCTACAGATTTGGAGACAAAGGCTGAAAAAGATACAGTGCTCCTAAATGAACCTCAGGAAAATGACCAGGTTGATTGGTTGTCAAAGATGAATTTTTTTCTCCTTTTAGGAGTATATCCTACTAACATGGATAAAACTCAAAGACGAAGCTTCCATCTTCAATCCATTCCTTATGTTTTGGTGGATAATGTTCTCTTTTGTAGAGATTTAAATGGTGTTCTACTTCGATGTATAGGACCAGGGTAGACATGGATAGGATTTTGCAAGAATTTCACAATGATTTTGTTTGGAGGGCATTACTCTGCAAGGACTACTGCGGTAAAGATCATGAGGGCCAGTTACTATTGGCCAGATTTATTCAAGGATACTCATTTCTGGGTAAGGAAATGCAAGGAATGTGCTTTTTTCATAGGAAAATAGAGATTGGACAGCCCTTCCTCTTCACCCAATTCAGGTTGACCAACCTTTTGTCCAGTGGGGATTGGATTTCATCAGAAATGCTTAATCCTCCATCTAGTGATGGACATAAATGGGTTCTCACTGCAATGGACTATTTCACTTGTTGGACAAAATTCATGGCACTGAAAGAAGGAAATAAAAGGTCGTTCTTGATTTTCTCGAAGGAATAATGACACGTTTTGGCATTCCATTTACAGTAATTTCAGACAATGCAATGGCATTTCTTGGTTTGAAATTAACTGAATGGGATATCAAGAATGGGTTTTATCTCAAAACTTCATCAAATTACTACCCACAGGGAAATGGATTAGTTGAGTCCAGTAATAAAAATCTCATACGGATCATCAAGCGTATAATGGAAACCAATAGAAGAACTTGGCACACTCATCTTAAAACCACCCTGTGGGAAGACCAGATCACACCCAAAAGGGCTATCAAGAATTCACCTTTTATGCTAGTATATGGAAGGGAAGAAAAACTCCCACTATCTCTAGAGCTTCCTTCTTTGGAATTAGCACATCAACTGAAACTCATGGAAAATGATTCAATGACAGTCAGGTACTCCGAACTAATGGAGCTAGAAGAAACAAGGAACAAAGCAATGAAGACCCTAGAACAACATCAATCTCAAGTTAAAAGATATTTCAACAAAAAGGCATCCAACAAGGAGTTCCATGAAGGATATTTGGTTCTCAAATGGGATGTTGATAGAGCCAAGCCGGGTATGCATGCTAAATTTGATTCCCTCTAGAGCGGACCATATATCATCACAAGTTAAAAAAAGAAGCAAATTAATTTTTCTTATCAAGACTCAATGGAGAAGAATTGCCCATCCATGTGAATGGGATTCATCTTAAAGCTTTCTTTTGACAACAGTTTTTGCATTTATATAGTGTTTGTTTTCTCATTTCCTCCAAGTGCTTCACACATTGTGTTGTTTTTTTTTATGTTTCTTTTCATTTGGTGTGTGCTCTGAATATATTTTCTTTTTAGGACTTTTTTTCCCAATGGTTTGTATAAGGCTACTGGCCTAAGGCTTACCAAGAAAGCATTCCCTAGATGTCACCAAAAATGTTAACCTTTAAAAATTACCTCTACATGAAGGTGTTTTCAAAAAAATTGTCAAATTCCTTGAACCTTCAATAGATTTTTCTTGCCTGAAGGTGTTTTCAAAATTTCAAAGTTTTCTAAACTCCGAAGTCCGAATTTTTAGACGTCGAAGATCTTCTTATTTTGGAGTTTTATGTTGATTACAAAACAAAATTTTTGTTTAGAGTTCCAAACTCTGAAAACCCAAAGTTCTAAAATTTCAGAACTTTGGACTTTCAAGTTTTAGAGTTCCCCTTGGCATTTTCATTATTTTTTTGTTGCCGGTCTCCAAACTCCGAAGTTTCAAAATTTCACAACTTCAGACTTTCGGGTTTCAAAGTCTCACGTTACCTTCATGGATATTTTCATTCCCGAAGTTCTGAAGTTCCAAAATTTTGAAACTTCGGCCTTTCAGAGTTTTAGACTTCGGGTTTCACATTGTAATGGTCGCTTCAACCTTTTAGAGTTTTGGGGGTTACAATTTCAGAGCTTTCACAAAACATTTAATTTCCAGCTACCCCCACACGTGTCGGCTTTCGAGCATTAATTCCAGGGTTCCCTGTACAAACTCAAAATTTTACCTGTCATTTTCACTTGGTTTTTTACTCTGACACCCTGATTTTACTGCACCATTTTGTACTTTCAAGGCATTGCTTTCAAGGTAATTTTTAGGTTATTTCTTCTTTTTGGTTTATGATTAATTAGGGATTTTTTTTTGTTTATTTCTTTTTTATCTGTTCTTCTTTTATTTTCTTGCTTGGTGTTGTCAATTTTCGCCCTCTTGGACAAAAATTGGACAACACCCTACAAGCCATTTTTAGTCGTTGCAAGCAAAAATGATTGAATTGATAAATCATGTCTTAAGGGGTCATATTGTGTTTTTGTTACCTTCCAGTTAGCTAAAGAAGCCCTAGAAGGTTAAAAATGAGGACAAGGTCATTTCTTGAGAGGCCAAGATACATAAAGCTAATTTCAAACTCAAGATGACAGGTGTGTAGAGGTTGGCTTGGTTCTAAGGAGCTCAGTGAAGAAATAAACAAGAGAAGTATCACGAGTTTTAGCTAAATTAGACTTAGATATGTGAGCTCGATATCATACAAGAAGGTTGAGTTATTGTATTAGCTCGGGTAAGCTTGTGGATGGCCCGGTGAGCCAAGATGGTCACTACTCGGAGGAAGAGTTGAGTGGAAAACTCAGGTGTGGTAAGGTTTCAATGTCACATCGAACTCGGTGAGAAAATAAGGAGCTCAGTCATATTGGTTCAAAATTAAGGCCGAGGCAATCATGACAATGATAGCCAAATTTCCAAAGGAGATAGAACCGTGATGAGTTGAAATGACTCAAACCATAGTGTAATGGAGAAGCTTGAGGATTTCATGTAAGTATTCGTTGTGAGCTCAGATTGCAGGCAACTTAATGAGTAGAGAGCTCGGCCTTAACCGTTGTCAAAACTGATGGCTTTCTAATAGGGAACTAGATATCTCAAAGAGCAACAAGAGGTTGGGAAAATTTGTGAACCACCGAATCACTATGACTTGCATGCGAGAAAGCTGAGATAATGCGTATGTGTTGTAGACCGAGCTTTCAAGTGGCATAGGTTGAAGGCCGAGCATCATCAAGTCAAGACTACAATGGAATGGGAAAATGGATGGCTAGATTGATATACATACTTAACATTTCGAAGCAATCGAAACAACTAATAGGTCAAGTTGAGTTCATGAGCTCTCCCAAATGATGATTCGAGCATAATGAGCCAACTCGAGCTTGGAGGTTAATTACAATCAACGTCATCTAGGGAATGAGCTGAGCTCGGATTAAAGGAAACGTGGAATGGCTGAGAAATGACATTGAGAGAGTGAAGGTATTGTTTATAGTCTGGGTATACCGATCTAGGATTTGCGAGATCAATTAGAACATCGAGTTGAAATCATGAAATCAAAGAGCCATGTTTGGCCGATTGCTGCATGGAGAACTCCAGAGATCATCAACTTGGTTTTATATCCTGTCAAGCCGAGGTTGAGTATGGAGACATCGCATTTGATTTTTCGCACAGGTTATCAAATTGGCATAGGATTATGGAGGAACTTATCTGGTAGCTCGGAGAATTGGAACTGGTCGAATAAAAACATGAAGAATGGTGAGCTCATCTCTTCAAGAAATGGTTTGGACGATATCGGTGAAGCCTTCCAGTGATTGAATCAAGAGTGATGAAAAGCTTTGCATCACAGGTCAGATAGCTTGTGAGATCGTGCATCGACGTAGAATGAGCTTATAGAGGATGTTTTAACTCAAACATTCCATATGGAATCATTGTATGCCTCGGTCAAAGGCAGAAGACAAACGGTAATCGAGCCAGGTTAATTGAGGTTCACAGTTGCAAAATTGAGTGTTGAGCCTACTCTAAGGAAGATTCGTTTCACCTTTGAAGTCTAAGAATAAGAGCCTAAGCACGGGATCATTTCACTTGTACATACCAAGTGTAGGTGCTTGAGGTTGGTTTAAGTGGTGTTGTGTGAGCCGATACAAGTAAAGCTCGGCTCGAACATGTGAGTATCACATGGTTGAATGAAATTGGAAGGTGGATACCTCCATGAGCTCGAGGTTGCATGTATTTCAGCGAGGAGTCTGTTACATGCATTTCAAATTGGTGGTCTCAAATTTACACGAGCAAGTCATCTGAATGATGAAATTTATTACATAAAGTATGGCAAGTAATTGAGCCACATCGAATTTGCTGGTAATATGAGCCCATTATCCGATCACGATGCACACAATCGAAGTTCATTTGCGTATACATGATATGAGATCTAGCTTAGTAAGCTTTTTGAGTTATGAGCTAACCATTGATGAAGTAAGGCAGCGGATGGCTCAAGCGGAATGTTTCAAGGAAGTAGATGGATCAGTGTCGGACATTCAGCTGAACTGATGGTCATAATGGAGAGGTAGAAAGCATTGCACGGGTTGAAGAATTTGACATTAAATCAAGCAAGTGTAGTTAGAATAGAGCTGAAATCGAGCCACTCACAAGGTAATGCAAAGATACAAATTCTAAGTCAAATTGGAAAATCATATCTTTTAGCATTATTTGAGGAATCGGGTCACTATGGTGGAACCAAGTTATAGATTTTTTGGGATTAAAGATATTTTTGGGCTTGAAGATGTCATGTAAGTTGAATAGTTCTCGAAGCCTGAAAATCCAGGGTGGCTCGCTGAGTGGATTCAGAAACTTCAGAATTTTGGGAGTCGAAGGTTGACTGCGACGGTTCAAGGTAATGGTGCTCGAGTTGTGGTTTTGTGGGTTCCAAAATCCAAATTGCATAGCTAGTACAATGGATCAAGATGTCTAAGCCGTGAGGTAGATTAAACATTTAAAGTGGAGCATGAAGTTGGGTCAAGCAGGCTCAAATCGATGCCAGCCAAAGATCTCAGGAGGGACTCATTTCAGAGTTGAGGTATGACTGGATGTGGAGATATGGATGAAGTAAAACCGAGTCAAATTAGATCATTCGGGATCCGCTAAGAAAGGTATACATGTTAGTGAGTAGGCCAAGCCAGGCACCGAGTTAGTAGGGTTGCATATTTAGGAATCCATTTGTCAACATGTCAGAAGATGAAAACACAGCAAGGTTTCTCGACAAATACGATGAGTGCATTTCAAATTTTTCTTATCCAATGACGCTGGAGATGTGGTGAGTAAATAGCTCGACTGCTACGTCGGTTGGCATGTGGTCAGTAATGCAAATCCACATAGGTTACAAATAAATCATCAAGCTAATAAAATAATGGCACGAGTCAATGATAAATGTGGACATGTATGGCTAAGGGTGCACGAGGTGAATAACTTGTAGGGAAGCTTGAATGAAGAGCCCACCGAGTAATGACTCATTGATCAACGTAAGATGTGGAGCGATTCTCTAAAGCATGGTGAGGTAGTGACTGATATTCAGTTAAGTTGACCGACCAATGCAATTAAGTGAGTGGCTCAGCAGGCAATGAATGGGAAGTGCCACATAGAGGAAATCTCCCACAACAAGATGTAGATATGCAAAAAGTTCGGGTGAGATATATGGAAGACACAGTGAGCCATTTTTGGAACTGCCAAGTTGGTGAATTGGAAATAACTCATTGAATAAATTATGGATTTCACCAAGCTATCAAAGCTTTGACTGTGCTAAGTTGGTATGTAGAGAGCTAATGAAATTCCAGAATGCCCAAGCATGAAACTTTTACTCAAGAAGCTACAACTTTCTTCCCAGAATGACCGATTTTTTTACAAAATTACAGTCGTTGGAACCATGGGAGAAAGAGAGCTACGCCATGGAAGCCATGAGAAGATGATTTTTGGAAGTTTTTCATTCCAAATTTTAGGTTTTCCTCGTTCCTTGAGTGGTGCCTGAAAGGTGGAGGTGCAATAAATGAGCAAACATGGCCAACAACAGTGATTAATTATTTCCTACATTCTGGCCTAGATTCTAGGGTTTCTTCCTTCTTTCTCTCAACCACTCAAAATTTTTCTATAAATGTAAAAGGGGTGCTTATTCAAATGATTTTGGCACTTTTCAAGCTTCCCCTCTCTTCACAAGCTGAGATGTTGTGAATTTGTAGGCTCTCAAGCCTTTCTTCTCAAATTGTAATGGATAGCCTATGCCTTTTCCCTGATGTAATGATGCACTGTGCAAGTGCTTGAAGTAATGGAAATTATGTTTTGTGATCAGTTACATGTCCTTTCATGATTTTGCTGCTTCTATTTTCCTCTCTCATGTTTGCAGGTGAACTGTGCAACCAGGTTTTCTTTTACAAGTTTTGGAGTTCATTGTGTTTATCGAGTGGTGGAGTATTGCATGTAGCTGAGTTGTGGTGCTTGTTCACCCTTCTCAAGTTCATCCTTCTTCACTAGAAGACTGATAACTTGTTTATCTGATCGAGTTTAACAAAAGGAATGTATGCTTCCTAGTTTGTGATATTTTGTATCCTCTCTAAGTTGCAGCAGGTGAAGTTGACTTGTGGTGCACACACCCTCTTCAAATTAACCCTTCCTGAGTCTAGCAAAACCCTTTCTTGGTGCATCACCACTTCTAGTATAGGTTTTATTTTCTTGCAAATCTCTTTCCCTAAAACCCATGAAATGTTAGCATAGGTCTAGTTAGCCATTTATCTTGCATTAGGAGTAGTGTAGTGCTTAGTTTAGGAAGAGGAAGTCGTCCTTCTCTAGAGGTTCACCTCAAGCCCAAGTCCCACAGCTTGAGAGGTGATCCCATGTTACCCAATCACACTGAATGTCATGTTCACCTTTAGGCCATTCAGGGGGTGCAGTGATTTGGCGATAACAGTTTTTGACACGCCCAGTGGGATAGAGAGCTGGCACTTCTCTTCTCACTTACATAAATCAAAGTACTTGGTGACTCTATATCTTTGGATTCACAAATCTCAATGCGTTAACTTATGCAAAGAATTCAGACAAGAGCTTCTTCAAAGTAAGGAAATTATCAGCATATCCAACTATCCTTGTCTCCTCCAATGAGAAGGAGAAGAGGCATCTCAACATCACCCATTGCAGAATTACTTTAATTCATTGAGTTGTTGTGCTCTTAGTGAAATTTCAGCCTTACGAGACATATCACAACACAACTGGTGACTCAATTGGTCAAGTGACCCATTCTCTGTGTTATAGATTTTCAGTTTTACCTATTTCCATCTAGTTTTCTTCGACATCTTTCCATTCATGAGGCGGTGCCATCATGACTTCATTTCCACAGTGGGATTCCCACTTGCAGCAATGGCAAGTTCTTTCCATCATCAGGGTATTACAATCCGCCTCTAGACCAATTTCATGACAAATATTAGTTTGAGCATGCATGCCCACATGAGCCAGATGCAGATCATTTTGGTCACCCACTAGACTGGAGGGCTACTGAAGGACAATGGCATGCAGATTTCAAAATCTATCATACACCTGAAGAAGACCACTTGTAGGAGAAGGCTCAAGATTTGGAGTATAACATGGTGCAAATAAAGATCAATGACATGAAAAAGGTAGCCCAGATTGGCTTCAGCATTCCATACCCCTGGACTGGCCCTATACCATCTAAGCTTAATACTCAACAAAAGCTTCAATTCATAATCAATACAATGACTCAAGTTGGAGAATGGATCAAGAATAAGGATGTTCACGAATATAATTTTAGTCAATCCTATCAATGGGAGGGTCCCTACATTACCACTTTACAACCCTCTTTCTATGTCTCCATCCATGTAGTTTCAACTTGAAACACAAGATCCTAACCTTCCAGTTGCTACCCCTACTATGGAATACACTAATTCATCTTCTATTCCTCCATTCCATTATGAATCTTCCATGCCTCATTCTTATAAAGTTCCTTCTTTTCTATAAAGGCCATCAAAACAAGAAGTTGAATCTCTTCCACTTCCTCAACTTGTGATTAAATTAGTTAAATCCCAATTGGTTCCTCATCTTGTAGTCCCAAATCCATTTTAGGAGGAGCATTTGCAAGAAATGAGTGAAAAGGAGGAGTATATGATTGAGGAGGCTAGTAAGGAAGAGCTTGCAAACAAATTGAAGGAGTCGGCTGCAAAACTTAACATCAAGCAAACTTCATTCCTGACAAAACCTTCTGAGATGGGGCTCAAGAACAAGCAGAAAAAACTAGTATTATGCCATAAACAAATCCAGAGTTAAACGAGGCCGGCCATCAATCTACCTATTCCAAATGTAGTATTCATATTGGTTACATATCTTTAGAGAAGGTTGAATCACTACAAGTGAAAAAACCATTTGTAGAAAATCAAGAGCCAACTCAAAATCCGCCAAGAGAAGAGCATGTGCAAGTCAAAGAAGAAAAACTCTCAAGTGTACAAAATAGTTCTAGTGAATGAAATGATCCTAATTTTCATACATATCAAGAACTGGTAGCACTTCTGGAAGGTGGTAACATCTTTCCAAGCTCATCATTAGATGTTACAATAAGGGACAAGGAGTTTCATGAGACTAATATAGATTCAACAGTCATTAATGTAAATGAGACCATGCAGAGGTTTTCAAATCCTTCCCTTTTTCATTAAAATAGGTATTTCTTTCTATGGAGTAGGAGTATCTTTGGAAGAAGACCTGGATTTCCTTGCCCTAAGCATCTTCATTTTTCTATCAAGCCAAAGTCTAGTTCTTACTAGGATAAGATTGTTGAGTTCCTTCAAATCATCTCTTTCTTTGAAAAACCAATCAATGGTTTCAATAGGAGTGTGCTAGATTGTCCTTTCATACTCAAGAGATTGTATCTCCTCGTCATCATCCTCTAATCCTTCAGAAACATCAAATATACCAAAATCTATGATTTGTTGCAGAGATAATCTTTCGTAGTACCTTCTCTATGCTTCATAGTCATCATCACAATCTACCCTGTAGTCTTCAATATCAGGGATATACTGATAACCCATTCTGAAATTGGAAGAAATGAACTCCGTAATGTCAAATCAAGATCTAGGTTTATGTTTATAATAGTGGAGAGTGAGAGGAGCAATTATCCTGTCAACATTTTGAGCATCTAGGGCAGTCCTACAAGTATAGTTACCCAAAGTGATTAGGAACTGAATACGTGTAATCTTCTTGTCCCTATAGGTCCTATATAATTTGTCCAATTATCTGCAAACCTCCACTAAATCCATTTTATCACTATAGTACATGGGAAGTTTCAAGGGTTGTCCCTCAAATCCAACAAACCTTATATATGAAAACTTCCTAAATTGGGTGAAAAAGCTAACATAAACATTGATCAGGTTTTTCGCCTCATCAGAAAATCTTTTAGTAGTATCCCCTTCTAACAATCTGACAATGTACATAGTGAATGCATCATTCACTCTCCTAAAATGATGATTACTGACCTTCAGGGTTAATTATGGATGATACATATAAATAGGAGCATCTTTCTTATCATCCACAGGGGAGAAACCCAACCACTCTCTATAAGCTGCAATGGATTACATCAGATAGGAGGTCATGTGGAAGGTTTGAGTTCTCTGAACATTTTCCAATTGCTCAGTCAGGCTATCACAAATGATTCCTTCCCAGTTCAATTTTTGCTTACCCTCACATATGATATTTATGTAGGGGCACATCCAATAGTGAAACTCATTGGTGGAGGGCATTCCCATTATCCTAGCTAGCAGAGTGATGACATCTGAAAATTCTTCATGGAAATCAACTTTGCACATTGTCTTGGGAAGCCTTGAGGCTCCTTTTTTAGGGTTCTTGAACCAAGACTTGGGAAACTCTGTTTTTGTACTTTTCATTGTCTTGATCAAAAAGGGCTTGTGCCTGGTCCTTAGTAAGAGTATTTGAATTTTCAACCATGGGAATTCTGAGAGCAGTATGAATACAATCCTCATCAAGTCAAGCCACCACCTGACCTTGAGGATCAATAATTTCCTTTGTTTCTAAGTCAAAACTAGAACTACAAGTTAATACCATGTCGACACACTGAACTAAAATGGGAAAGCCCCCTGCCTCTGTGATCCCACTTATCTTTGATCAACTGATCCATAGGAGTAGGGTTTTGACAATTGATTCGAGCCTAGAAATCATCCAAGTCCAGGTGTTGAGCTTCACTATCACCAATGTTTGGTACAACCATTTCCAAGGAAGACAAGTGCTCATGACCTTTAAAGTTGATATTCATTTTTACGGCAGGAGCAGAAGATTACTTGTGGGAGAATTCCTTAGTTCCTTTATCAACACCTTGATGTCTCATGGCTTCTCTTTGCACCTACAGAATTGAAATCAATGGAATAGGACTTGACCATGGCTATGAACAGTGTAGAGGAGGGAAGCTCAAATGGTCAATAGCAAAATCCAAGTGAGGTGGTGAAAATGATCAATTACCCAAGTATTTATATGCATTTAAACTCAAGTAGGTCGGTAGGGTGAAATAAATGAGGTAATTTAATGCTCTTATGCCAACATTAAAACAATGAAAATTGGGTAAGGTGGATCAAAAGTGCACAACTGTCCGAGGGACATCAGGACAGCTGGACATGCGCAAAGCCAAAATAGCCAATTTGTGGAAAAAGTGGAAAAACTCACACAACTGTCCCAAGGGACATCAGTTGGGACGTGCAGGAAGCTGAAATAGCCGCATTGAATGGGAATCATAAAAAAGTGGACTTGTGGGGAAATGGTGGTCAAGTGGACACTTAGGACACGCGGGACACAAAAAGCTGAAAAACCCGCAACAAGTGAAAATCAGCAAAGTTGGAAATTTTTGACATAGACCACCCTTGGGACATTGGGACACCATTGGGATGCTGAAAATCTGAAAATGACTGAAACAAAGGAAAAAAAAGACTAATCAGTAAAAGTGGAAAATCAGGGAACAGATGGCCCAGAGGAACTTGGGACATGAGGGACAAAAAAATTTGAAATACCCACAAAACACTGAAAAAAGCCTCAAAACTCAAAATTTTGAAAAATGACTAACTGTTTAGAACTAGCTCTTTCTTAGGAGACCTTCACAAGGGTATTTTGATAGTCACCTAACCTAAAAAAATTAAAAATTTTGGAGAGGAAAATTCACAGCACTTGGGGAGGTGACAACAACTGGCTCTTTCTGGGGATATGGCTTGGATTGAGCACCGAGACAACAAGACATAGTATGAACTCCAGAATCTCAGGATTTCTAAAACAGACCAGTGCCTTATCCATTGGGAAAAATAGAGTCAAGGATGAACCAAAACAGAAGAGACACCCACACAACACCAGACAAAGACCAAAAAAAAAAACTATACAAGACTGTACATAGGACCACCTAGCAACCTAGGACTGAAACAACTTCAAGTACTGCCCATTATATGGCAATGGAAGAGAGGTTCCATCCATATAGTCCAAGTAGAAATAATTTTCTCCAGCAAAGTGTCTGATCTTGAAAGGGCCCAACCAGAGAGAATAAAATTTTTCATGACTTCCCTCGAGGCTCCTACCTCTTTTCCTAGAGTAGAACAATATCTCCAACCTGGAAGTCTCTAGGTCTAGCCTTTTTATCAAACAACTACTTTACTCTTTGTTGATGTGTAGCAATCCTATCCACCACTTGCAATCTATCCTCATCCAACTTCTATAGGTACATGATTCTCTTCTCCAAAGCACTAGTGAAGTTTGAATCTTTAATGGCCTTCATCAGCTACAAGGCTGAAATTCCACAGTTACTAGAAACTGAGCTTTAAGTTCCATACACCACCTGAAAAGGAGACATTCCAATTGCCCTCTTGGGAGTAATTCTATCTGCCCAAAGAGCATCATACAACTTCTTATGCCAATTTCTCTGTGATTCATTGAAAATCTTTCTAATGATGGTCACCAAATTCTTGTTTGTTGATTCTGCTTGTCCATTTCCTTGGGGGTAGTAGTTAAGAAGAATGTGCAAGAGAAATTCCATACCCATAGCAGAAATCCATCATTTCATAAGAAGAGAAGTTGGAGGCATTATCAGTAACAATTTTACTTGGTACCCCAAATCTAATCAGAATGTTTTCCTTGATAAAATTACATACCACTTCAGAGGTTGTGCTTTTTACTGGAATAACTTCCACCCATTTAGTGAAATAATTAGTGGTAGTTAATACATGAGTGTGTCCAGCACTGGAATGAGGATTGAGAGTACCCACGAAGTCTAGTCCCCATTGTTGAAAAGGTTCTTCTATCACCACTGGTTTGAGTGGCAGAAAAGTGGCTAACTTAGGCCTTCCCACAAAAGTTTGGCAAGATTCACATTTACTCACCCATTTAGTTGCATCTCAAAACAAGGTAGGCCAGTAGTAACCTACACAAAGGATTTTATGAGCAGTTCATAGCGGATGAGAAATGTCCTCCACAAGCTTGATCATGAAAATGCTCTAAGCAACCTCTTTTTTTGTTCTCTATCCACACATATGAGAAACCTTCCATCAATCCCTCTTTTGAACAAGGAATTGTCCCAAAGCACATATTGTGCAGACCTCATCTTAATGGCTCTCTTTTCTTTAGCATTTAGATGCGATGGGAATTCTCCATAAGTAAGAAAATGGGCAATATCAGCATACCATTCATCTAGTTGAACTAACAAATAGAACAGTGGGAATATATGTGCCCTCCTTGGGAGAGTTATCCTCAGCACCTGCAACGATCAACTCACAGATTCCTTTTCCCTAGACTAGCTTAGTTGGCTTGATGTCCAAATCATACTCTTGTACCTTTTCCACCCAATTTCCTCTTTTGGTCCCAAACTCTTGTTGTGTGAGAATAGACTTAACAGTTGTATCCAGGATAAAGACAATAGAGTGGGAACTGAGGATATAGAAATGAAACTGCTTAACTACCTTAACCACAACAAAAGCATGTTTCTCAATCTGAGTATATTTCAATTCATGAGTTTTAAGAACATAACTCATGAAAGAAATGGGTAGTTCACACCCCTCAGGATTCTTCTGTGTTAGAATAGTAGCCAAAGTATTCTCAGTTGCATAGCAATAGATCAAGAAATCCTTCTCAAAATCAGGGCAAGCAAGAATGGGAGTTCAGGAAATTTCCTTTTTGATATTTTCAAAAGCTTCTTTCCCTTCTGGTGTCCAACCAAAAGACTGTTTCCCTTTCATCATCTGGGCTACACTCATAGTTAGCTCTGCAAAATCAGGAATAAATCTCCTTAAAAAATTATCTTTCCAAAGAAAGAATGCACACCTTTTTTACTTGTGGGAAGAGGAATTCACTGGATAGCTTGCACTCTCTTTGGATCTATCTTGGTCCCTTCTTTGGAAATAATATGTCCAAGCAGCTTTCCTTCAGTGACCCCAAAAATAGACTTCTTTTGGTTTAGAGACACCCCATGTTCCCTGCACTTCTGAAGGATAGTTTCAAGATGTTGTAAATGATCTTCCCTCTTCTTGGAAAAGATAGTTAAGTCATCCAAATACACCACAATACATTTCCCTTTCAAAGACCCAAATGCCAAATCCATTTCCCGTTGAAAAGTAGCACCGGCATTGATTAGACCAAATGGCATCCTCTTATAAGCAAAAGTTCCCCATGGAGTTTGTGAAAGCCATCTTGTGTTGATCAGGGACATCAACCTCAATCTGATTGTACCCTGAAAATCCATCCAACATAGATAACATTTCAGAGCCGGTAACAACTTGCAGAATCTGATCCATCATGGGAAGTGGATAATTTTCCTTGAGAGAGGCTTGATTCAGATTTTGAAAATCCACACAAATCCAGATCTCACCATTCTTTTTCCTTACTGGCACAATATTGGCCACCCAAGCTGAGTGATGAATTGGAAAGATTATCTTTGCCTTCAAGAGTTTCTGAATCTCTTGATAAATGGTATCTGAAATCTTGGGGTTGTATTGCCTTTGCTTCTGCTGAAAAGGCTTGATTCCTTGGCTTCAGAGGAATATAATGTTGCATTTCTCTTTGTTTGAAGGATTTCAAATCATCATATGAATAGGCAAAGCACATCAACATATCTTTTTAGTAAATTTATCATTCTATTTCTTTCTTCTTTTGTGCAGCATTTTCCAATGTTGACAAGCTTGGGTTCTTCTTTACTTCCAATATTGACATTTTCATACTCTGCAGACTGATGAACCTCATGTGATATCTTTGACTTGATATACCTGTCATGTTTGTCAAATAATTATTCCACACTTACTAATCCTCTGGGTATCTTGTTACCTTTTAAATTAATACAACCATCCTTATCAGACTCTTCCTTTATTCCTTCTTCAGTCATGGTAGATGTTATAGATTCACGAGGAGCAGCTTCACTCCCTTCAAAATACAGTTGACTAAAATTATCTTGGAGTTCAAGAAAAGAAATCAAATGTTGATCATCATTGAATGCTTTGCCAATTGTTGGCATTATCCGGCACACTTGGCCTATGTATCATTTCAATTGTGAACTTTTCCTAGGAAAAGTCAGGATGAGGGATCAACAAGGATCCTGAGATGGCTAAAGCATCTCCTCTAGTATTTTTTTCCCTGGGAACAAATTCTATGGAAAAGGCATATAATAATTCAATAGAATCCCATACCAAATTCCTATAATGTTTTAGCCTCTTGTTCTTAACTTGGAAAATATCTCTGACTTGCTTAATGATAAGATATGCATCTCCTCGTGCACAAAGATTCTTAATCCCCATCTCCATGGCCATTGATAGTCCCAATAGAAGAGACTTTGTATTACTGTTTTATTATTCATGTTTTCAAATTGAAGCTTGTAGGAGAAAGGATAAGATTTATTTTGGAGAAAACAGGACCACTCCTGCTCCAGAACTAGCTGAAGAACAACTGCATCAAATTCAAGAATCCAAACACCATTAGGGTCATCCATCACACCTTTGGAAACTCTCATTTCTTGTTCTGACATGATCATATAGTTCCCGTGACCAATGTCCTCATAGAGGATTTGTGCTTTAGGATCATCAATTTTCTGCACAATATACTCAGTCTTCCTCTAAAGTAACAACTTCTTCATCTTTCCATTAACTGGAATGAGAGCATGTGACCAATCCATTTGAATTTCTCCACCTAAACTTATTTATAGAAGTTCCTACTTAGCAACATACCATAGGATGGGGGAATATCTACTACCAAGATGGTACCTTTAACCCTTTTCTCCAGGAAAGCAGCAAAAGCCACTTGTGCATCTTTAATCCTTCCTACCAACGACATCTCTTTTCTTTCCATGGAATAACAAGAACCAAAGGTCAGTGTTAAAGTTATGCCTAAAGCATGAGCAACCTTAGTAGGCAACACATTATCTGATGCCCTAGAATCAATGACACAATTACTGAGCTTATGACCGGCTATAAGCAAAGTGATATAGAAAGGCTCAATTTTCTCAGTTACAGAAGGGGTTGTGGCCATTAGGTTCTGTTAAGGTGTAGAGGTGGGAGTAGGTAAAAGGCCTTTAGAGGTGGTAGGTGTAGGATTGGATTTGGATTTGAAAATTTTGACAACCTGAGCAAAGGCATTAGGATGGTCTGATAAAATTCAGCCTCTGAAATTTGAATTTTAGTTTTCTTAAGGTGGTCAATTATGTCAAAGGATCCTGAGATAGATGGGTGTCTGGATTAGAAGGGGAAGAACACTTAGGCCTATCATATTTGACATTTGAGGTTGCCTTATTCACAAGGGAAGACAAATAAGTAGAGGGAGTATTAGCATTACTCACCTTTTGAGTAGAAGTGGTAGGGATAAGAGCTCCTCTTTTTGACAACAACTTGGATGGTAACTGGGACCTCCTTGGACCTTCTTGTGGGCTGGACCACTTCCTTTTTCTTACTCATTTGCTCTCAGGTCATGACAACATATGACTCATTATTCATATATGCCACTACTTCATCATAGTCATATGTATCATCATCAACTCCCTCAGTGATGAGGAAGTTAACCTGAGAATCACTAGCTTCTTCTGGCGTTTCATTTACATCCTCTTCAAGTTCCTCATATCCTTCAACTTCCTCTTCATCTTCTGGTTCTTGAACTTCACATGTTGCATTGACAAGGACTTTGAGAGGTGGTCCTTCAATTGCTAACTTTGGCTAGACCTAAGGAAATCAATTTCGAGGCTGAAATTTTTTTCTTGGAATATCCTTATAAGGAGTATTCTAGGCCAATTGCTTTTTGATAGCAATGAGATCATTTGCCAATTTTTATACTAACTAATCTGAGTTATTTCCTGAAGAGGAGGCCTTAGATTTAACAAGTTCCTTTTTTAATTTCCCAGACATTATTAAATCATCCTCAACACTTATGGCTAAGTGTTGATCAACATCCAAAGTAGCAAGGTTAGCCCTTCTCAATGCATAGCTTACTTCTGGTAATTGTGCATTTAGGAAAAATACATTTTTGAATTTGATCCACATGCCGAGTAGCTATTGGAATCTTATTGACCAGTTTGTTAAACTTGGCAACAAACTCTCTCATAGGCTCATATAGTTCTTTCTTTATTTGAGAAATCTGAGTGAGGAGAGCGTGTACATCTTCAGCAGGTTTGAATTGATCCTCAAACTGATGTTCTCATGGTGGTCCAGCCAGTGATAGCTCCATCAGGAGATGATAGAACCAAGTCGGTAACATTATCTTGTAAGGTCTCCACAAAAATCCTAATGGAAACATCTTCATGCTCCATTCCAAGTATCCCACATGCCACAATGAATGCAACAATGTGTTCATCTGGGTGCACTTTTCCATCACCTCTGAATTTAGAAAAAACTTTTCCTATTTCCTTTTGGGAGATCATGCAATGGTTGAGCAAGGGCCAAAGGTCCAACCCTGCTGTCCCCAAGGTAAAGGTGCTGCCATTCTTGGAAAAATAGTTTGCAAAGGAACTGTGACTCCAGCCAATATCAAAGCTTGAACACTAGGGCTTGATTGTGTTTGTAAGTCTATGTTCCTTCAGTTCAATTTTAACAGGGGGAGTACTTGTGGATCTTGTTCTCCTCCTTCTATGGTTATCCCAAAGCCTTGTTGTTCTAGTAATTGAAAATATGGATCTTCAATACCATGTGCCCTTTGACCTCATGTATATCTTTTTTATCAGGGTGCTAATGCTTTCTGGTTTGATTGAAGTTGTTTGGGTGGGATGCACAGTATGTGCCCCATAGTGGGTGCAAAAAATTGTTGGTTGTAGAATTTGATCTTTTGAAAACAAGCAATAGTCAGGGGACAACAATCCCTCCTCTTTATGGGAGAGGTTCCCTTATTGAACACAAAGGAGAAAAACAAAACTTATTTACAATATAAACATTTGTTCAACATTTTGGTGGAGATTTTGATATTTTAGATGCCTTCCTCAAAGGTTTTCAATACAGAAGAAAGAGGAAAATTCAGGACTGATATTCAGAAACTAAAGATAGAAGAGCACTTTCAGACATATAGATAGCATAGTAATATCTTACTGATGCTTAATAAAATAACAAGATTTAAACTATGCATATAAAAACATAGGATGTGTATGTATTAGACACAAAGTTCCAAATACACCTATCAACTGAAAGACACAAAGTTCTTGCTTAAATATGCATAGCTTCAATATGGATCAGATAAGGAACAGAAAGAGATAAAGCATGAGAGAGGGTGAAAACTTCTTCTGTATTGAATAGTTCAATGTTCTTTTACATCCAGATATCAAAATCTCGATCCTTTACAATGATAAGAAAAGTTCTTTAAATAACCCTGAGAAATGGTTACAAAAAGCCTTTTCAGTTTCCTTTCTTTTAATCTCAAAAGCCAATATCTAATTAAATATTACAAACTTTAATTTATCTCTTAATTTCATAATACATGACTCAAGAGATAAAGCCACCTTAATTAGATATTTCCAAAATAAGAAAGGAAAATATAAATTAGGAAGTCGAGATGCTAGCAGAAACACTTGTAGTCCCCTTTGCCTTTAGCACTTGATTCTGAATCACTTTAATGCTTCAGCTATGTCCATTCCTTGGGGAATTGTTGTATTAGCAGTGGCATGAGTCCAACTACCCAAACACTTCTCCATGTCTTTCCCAAACTCTGCATTTTCCAAGAACTCTTTGTTGGCATCTGTGATAGCATCCTGTAGTGTGCAAATTTCTTTCATTTTCTCCTTGGATATGGTGTCTTGCTTGAACAAATTTTCCTTAACAAAAGCCTTGAACTGGGATTTGATCTCTTGAATAGTGAATTTATCATTTGAATTATCTTTGAAGATTTGGAAATGTATATCCAAGAAGGTAAGACCTAACACAGGCTTTAAAAGCTTCTCCTTTTTGAAACATATTCCTGAGTTCTCCAATAGCCTCTTCTAGAACCTTTATTTTCCAGTCAATATTGAAAAACCCACTGTTTGGACAGATTCAATTTTGCATCATCAAAAACCTTACTTTCCAAAAGGATTTGTATATCTGTCTCACTCATCACTCTGAGATCTTGAATGCACTCACTCCATAATTTCAATTCCCTATCCATCCCACTGAGTGTTGTAGTGAATTTCAATTGAATCTTAGTGATTTTCTCATATGCCTTGAATGCTTCTTCAATGAAATTCATACCTGTGATTATCAAGTCATCAACCATGGCTTCCATTTCCTTCCCATAGGTGGCATGTTTGTGAATGTCTTTGATGGCTTGGACTTCATCACTAGACAGGATAACAGGAGGTGGAATGGAAGCTAGGGGAGTAGGATCAAGTACCTTATCTTCTGCCAATAAGGATTTGATGAAACTTGATAAAATTTGATTCTACTCTTCTAACTGCTCTTGTGTCTGCTTCCCTTTTTCAACTCTTTCAATCACTTTAGATACAGTCTCCCTAAGATTATGCACCTCACTTTCAGGTGTTGATTCACCAAGAGGGATTCTTTTCAACTCTAGGTCACCCATTGATAGGTCTTTTTCATCTTTTTCAAACTTGGGTTTTGTAATTTCCATGAATTGTTGGCCTTGGGAGTCTGAAACTAGTCTTGATGTGACTTTGGCCTTTTTAGCTGGAGGAGGAGTAGTACCTAGAAGAGCTTCCACTGCATCAAACTTGGGAGCAACAATACTTGAAGTGGCCTTTATTTTCTTACTTTCTAGCAATGGTTGTACCCAAGTAAATGAGAACTAGAAGTAGAAGGAGCAATAGGTCCAAGTGTAGATGCACTCATGGCACTTAGAGTTTGCACAACAACCACTTCCAACACAAGGCATCAGTTTGAGTGGTGTCAGGAGCTTCCTTGGTAGATACTTCTACAGATTTTGAAACCATTTTCTCTGACTGATATTTCTTCACACTGCTTCTGTTCAGGTGTATTTTCCTCAGGTTTCTCTTTCTCTTTTCCTTGACTGTCATCATCATCATCCAAGTCCACAATTGTTTCCTTTATTTCAGCTTACTTGGAGGAGGGCTCACTTTCTTGAATTACATCAACTGCCTTATCATCCTTTTTGGCTTTCCCCTTTTTGGTGTATACCAGAGTTGATGATTCAGGAGGAGAAGGAATAGATTGTTCAAGTACCTCAGGAGCTAACACAGGTATTTCTTTCTGTGGAGTAGGAGTATCTTTGGAAGTAGACCTGGATTTCCTTTCCCTGAACATCTTCATTTTTCTATCAAGCCAAAGTCTAGTTCTTACTAGGACAGGATTGTTGAGCTCCTTCAAATCATCTCTTTCCTTGACAAACCAATCAATGGTTTCAATAGGAGTGTGCTTGATTTTCCTTTCATACTCAAGAGACTGTAGTTCCTCATCATCATCCTCCAATCCTTCAAAAACATCAAATATACCAAAATCTATGATTTTTTGCAGAGATAATCTTCCGTAGTACCTTCTCTGGGCTTCATAATCATCATCACAATCTACCCAGTAGTCTTCAATATCAGGGAGATGCTAATAACCCATTCTGAAATTGGAAGAAATGAACTCCTTAATGTCAAAGCAAGATTGGGTTTATAATAGTGGAGAGTGAGAGGAGCAATTGTCCTGTCAACATTCTGAGCATCTAGGGCAGTCCTGCAAGTGTAGTTACCCAAGGTGATTGGGAACTGAATACCTGTAATCTTCTTGTCCCTACAAGTCCTATGTAATTTATCCAATTATCTGTAGACCTCCACCAAAGCCATCTTATCACTGCAGTACATGGGAAGTTTCAGGGGTTGTCCCTCAAATCCAGCCAACCTTATATATGAAAACTTCCTGAATTGGGTGAAAAAACTACCATAGACATTGATCAACTTTTTGCCTCATCTGAAAATCTTTTAATAGTATCTCCCTTCCAACAATCTGATAATGTACATAGTGAATGCATCATTCACTCTCCTAAAATGATGATTACTAACCTTCAGGGTTAACTATGGACGATACATATAAATAGGAGCATCTTTCTTATCATCTACAGGGGAAAACCCAACCACTCTCTATAAGTTGCAATGGAGTACATCAGATAGGAGGTCATGTGGAAGGTTTGAGTTCTCTGAACATTTTCCAATTGCTCAGTCAGGCTATCACAAATGATTCCTACCCAGTTCAAGTTTTTCTTACCCTCACATATGATATTGATGTAGGGGCACATCCAATAGTGAAACTCATTGGTGGAGGGAATTCCCATTATCCTAGCCAGCAGAGTAATGCATCTGAAATTCTTCATGGAAATCAACTCTGAACATTGTCTTGGGTAGCCTTGAGGCTCCTTTTTTAGGGTTCTTGAACCAAGACTTGGCAACTCTACTTTTGTACTTTTCACTGTCTTGATCAAAAAGGGCTTACACCTGGTCCTTGGTAAGAGTATTTGAATTTTCAACCATGGGAATTCTGAGAGCAATATGAATATAGTCCTCATCAAGTCGAGCCACCACCTGACCTTGAGGATCGACAATTTCCTTTGTTTCTGAGTCAAAACTGGAACTGCAAGCTAATATCGTGTCAGCACACTAAACTAAAATGGGAAATCCCCTGCCTCTGTGATCCCACTTTCTTTGATCAACTGAGCCATAGGAGTAGGTTTTGACAATTGATTTGAGCCCAGAAATCATCCAAGTCTAGGTGTTGAGCTTCACTATCACCAATGTTTGGTACAACCATTTCTAAGGAAGACAGGTGCTCATGACCTTTAAAGTTGATCTTCATTTTATGGCAGGAGAAGAATATTACTTGTGGGAGATTTCCTTAGTTCCTTGATCAACACCTTGACATTTCACGGCTTCTCTTTACACCTGCAGAATTGAAAACAATGGAACAAGACTTGACCATGGCTATGAATAGTGCAAGAGGAGGGAAGCTCGAATGGTCAATAGCAAAATGTAAGTGAGGTGGTGAAAATGATCAATTACCCGAGTATTTATATGCATTTAAACTCAAGTAGGTTGGTGGGGTGAAATAAATGAGATATTTAATACTCCATGCCAACATTAAAACAATGAGAATCAGGTAAGGCAGATCAAAAGAGACACAATTTTCCATGGGACATGGGACGTTTGGGACGCGCAAAGCTGAAAACAACCGATTTGTGGAAAAAGTGAAAAAAATTTACACAACTATCCCAAGGGACATCGAGACAACCGGGACAATGCAAAGCTAAAATAGCTGCATTGAGTGGGAATCAGAAAAAGTGGACTTGCAAGGAAATGGTGGTCAAGCGGCACTCAGGACATGTGGACATAAAAAGTTGAAAAACCCGCAGCAAGTGAAAATTCGGAAAAGTCAAGAAATATTCGACACAGACCACCCTTGGGACATTGGGACACCATTTTCTGAAAATCCAAAAAGATTGACAACAAAGGAAAAGCAAGACCAATCAGAAAAAGTGGAAAATCAGGGAAATAGACGACTCGGAGGAACTTGGGACATGAGGGACAAAAAAGCTGAAAAACCCGCAAAACACTGAAAAAGCCTCAAAACTCAAAATTTTGAAAAATGACTAACTGTTTAGAACTAGCTCTTTCTTAGGAGACACCATACAAAGACTAAAAAAAACTATACAAGATTATACAATAGGACCACCTAACAAGATATGACTGAAACATCTTCAAGTACTACCCATTATATGGCAATGGAAGAGAGATTTCATCCATATAGTCTAAGTAGAAATAATTTTTCCAACAAAGTGCCTAATCTTGAAATGGCCCAACTAGAGAGAATCAAATTTTCCATGACTTCCCCGAGGCTCTCACCTCTTGTCCGAGAGTAGAACAATATCTCCAACTTGGAATTCCCTAGGTCTAGCCTTTTTATCAAACAATTGTTTTACTCTTTATTGATGTGTATAAATCCTATCCACCACTTGCAATCTATCCTCATCCAACTTCTTTAGGTACATGATTCTCTTCTCCAAAGTACTAGTGAAGTTTGAATCTTTAATGGCTTTCATCAGTTGCAAGGCTAACAGTTCCATAGTTTCTGGAAACTGAGCTTCAGTTCCATACACCACCTAAAAAGGAGACATTCCAATTTCCCTCTTGGGAGTAATCTTATCCACCCAAAGATCATCATACAGATTCTTATGCCAATTTCTATGTGATTCATTGACAAGATTTCTAATGATGGTCACCAAATTCTAGTTTGTTGATTTTGCTTGTCCATTTCCTTGGGGATATTAGTTAGAAGAATGTGCAAGACAAATTCCATACCCATAGCAGAAATCCATGATTTCCCCAAGAAGAGAAGTTAGAGGCATTATCAGTAACAATTTTACTTGGTACCCAAAATCTAATAAGAATGTTTTCCTTGATGAAGTTACATACCACTTCAGAGGTTGTGCTTTTTACAGGAATAGTTTCCACCCATTTAGTGAAATAATCAGTGGCAGTTAATACATGAGTGTGTATAGCATTGGAATGAGGATTTAGAGTACCCACAAAGTCTAGTCCCCATTGTTGAAAAGGTTCTTCTATCACCATTGGTTTGAGTGGCAAAGTGGCTAACTTAGGCCTTCCCTCAAATTTTGGCAAGCTTCACATTTACTCACCCATTTAGTTGCATCTCGAAACAGGGTAGGCCAGTAATAACCTACACGAAGGATTTTATGAGCAGTTACAGCGGATGAAAAATGTCTTCCACAAGCTTGATCATGAAAATATCTAAGCAACCTCTTTTGTTGTTCTCTATCTACACATCTGAGAAACATTCCATCAATCCCTCTTTTGAAAAAGGAATTATCCCAAAGCACATATTGTGCAGACCTCAACTTAATGGTTCTCTTTTCTTTAGTGTTTAGATGCAATGGGCATTCTCCATCGGTAATAAAATGGGAAATATTAGCCATATTAGGACCCTAATTTACTCATCCAAGAAGGATTAATTGATGATACTTCTAAATTATTTGAGTTTCAAAAAGCTATGGAATTTAGATCCAAGGTATTGCAATATTTGATCAAGAAATTGGACGATAAATGTGTGGAAATAATGGATGGTCTAAAATATATTTCAGATGAATTTGATAATATCGACTACAAGTTTTTCAATGAGAATATTGATGCTCTTCCCCTTGACCAAATTAAATAAAAATTCAAAAATTTGGTGAAGAAGGATGATTAAGTGACTAAAACTTTCAATATCAATTCAATTTACAGGTTGGTCTCGTGCCAGAATTTCAAAAGTCAGCTGAAGAAAGTAGTGAATAAGTTGAAAAGGTTTCCAGCCAAAGTTGTGAAGGAGATTGATACAGTGGACGTGGTAAATCATTATGCATGTGGACTAGAGGAGAAAGAGGTATAGGGAATCATCAAATGTTTTGTCGATTACAAACATTGGATGGCTATGTGGGAAGAAGATCAGGGGAAAACTAAACAAGAGAGAGATGTTGCAGGTCCAAGCTAAGCCAGGTGGCCATGATTGGGATAGTTCCAAGCTCCGAATCAATCAAATTTGTAGGGTTGACTTAGTCAAACCTTTGCAATAGCTTTACTATATTTATGGGAGCATGTTCCCTTGAACTTATTATACTCTATTTTTAGTAACTTGATAATTAAGGTTTAGCTATAATGTCTCAACCTCTTGAACTTATAAATAGTTAAATGCATTAATTTTATGTAGACCTTTTAGATTATTTGAAAATTTACTCTTCAATATTGGAAGGGTGCTTCATATACTTTGAGCCTTTCATTTATATTCAAAACAATATTTTATTGTGAAAATTTTGGTTTATTGTGTTAATTATTGATCAATTTATAGCTTGTGAATGTTTAATTCCTTGATGTGTTTGGTTAATTTGCCTTTATCCCAATTATCTTATTTCAATCTATGTGAAAAGTGATATGGTTACTTTGAATATCACTTGTGGAAAATCTATTTCCTTTCTGTTACAAATTTGCATTATTATTTATAGTCATGGATGGAGGAAGATTGCAAGACATGTGCATATCATATATTGTTGTGAGGAGTTGATTGTGCATTTAAAGTGGGTCTATCTGTTCAATAAACTTGTTACATCACCTTATTTTTCTTTTGTTTACCTCTAACATTAAGCCCATAAGTTGAGTAGATTAGAGTTATTTTCAAAAAAATTAGCCTTGCATATTGATCTTAAATCAAGTGCTCCAAGTCTTAAAGGAAGTTGGCCTTCTCTGGAGATTCATCCCAAGGTGACAAGGTCCCACACCTTGGGGATGTTCCAACGTTGCATGAAATCACTCATAGATTCAACGGGTGCACGATCCGTGTGACAACAATACTGACGGGGTATGATTAAAATGTACCCAAACTTAATATAAATTAGTTACTAAATGATCAATTAAAAATAACCTAAAGTTTATATTAAATAGTTAAGAATATAACTTATTCTAAATTATTTAATTATAAACTAAAGTTTATATGCACTTAATATTATGTTCTGACACTCCCCCTTAATATTAAGTGGGGAACCATATGCCAACATTACCTATTTGTACAACATGATTTACAAATCCATAAACCATTAGTGAATGTTTAGGCTAGCATATCAATTTTGAAGGATTTATAACATCTTCATCGTGTTTAACTTACCTTTTGGTATAATAGGATTTGGAATCCATAAATCAAAAGTTATGATTTAGGCTAAACATGATTTGTGAAACTACACCTCATAGTTTCTCATGGAAAAAATCTAAAACCACATCTCTGGGAGCCTTTTGTAACACAAGTACCTCCTTTACAAATAGATGCAACACATTGGACTGTACACCACAAACTTAGAGTTATAAGTTTACAAAAAATCATAAAGATCTTTTTACAATGCTTTACAAGTGGAGGATAAGTATAGAGGAGAAGGAGATATCAACCATCTAGTCATTAGGATGTGACATTTCCATGCACACTCCCCCTTAATGGAAACTCTAAAAGGCCAAGCATTGCACGAAAATTGTAGAATTTTACAGCACATAATGCCTTCGTAAACATGTCTGCAACTTGGTCTTCAGTTGGGAAGTACTAGAGATATATATCACCATAGAGAACCTTCTCTTAGATAAATTACATATGTATCTCTATATGATTTGTCCTTTGATGCTAAATTGGATTCTTATCAAAAGTAATGCAATTCTAGCTATCACATAGAATAGGAGTACTTCCTTTAACTTCTATGTGTATCTCTTCAAATAGTTGCTTTAGCCACGTAGATTCTTTCCCTGCTTCCATTGCACTTTTATACCCTACCTCGGTAGAAGAAATGGAGAATGTTGGTTGCTTTTTACTACTCCAAGTAATGACACATGCACCAAACTTGAACACATATCCAATTGTAGACTTGCGATCTATCCAATCACCAACATGGTTAGAATCACAATATCTATATAAATATGCATTGTTATAAGAAGTATAATGTAAACCAAAATTAATTGTGCCTTTAATATAACACAATATGGCTCTTTCATAGATCTCAAAGCAATCCTTACTTCATAAGCAATGTCAGGTCTAGTAATAGTTAGATAAATCAAACTACCTATAAGTTTCTTGTACAAAATAGGATTAGCTTTTCCACATGCAAGTTTAGGATCTAGTTTACATCCAACTTCTATAGGAATAACATCATGTTTACAATCCAGCATATTAAACCTTTAAGCAAATTAGTGACAAATTGTGATTAAGATACAACAATAGAATTTTTATCCTGATATATAGCCATGCCTAAGAAATGATGCAATAATCCTGAATCAACCATGTCAAAGTATTGTTTTAATTTAGCTTTAATTTTCATAATTAAACTGTTAGAATTACTAGTAATAAGTAAATCACCAACATAAAATACAATGATAATAATATGATTTTATTTAATTTTTACAAATGAATCATTATCATAAGAACAGTTAGAAAATCCAACTTCATTGAAAAAAGTGTCAATATTTGCTTACCAAGCTCTAGGAGCTTGTTTTAAACCATATAGATATTTTTTCAATTTACAATCATACATTTCTTTACTAGGTTCTTTAAATCCTGTAGGTTGGGTCACATAGATTTCCTCTTTTAAGTCACGATTCAGAAATGCATTCTTGAAATCCATCTAATGGATTTCCCAACCATATTGAGGAGCTAAGGCAATAAGAATCCTTAAAGTTCTCATTTTTACAATTGGTGTAAAGGTTTCAACGTATTTGATAGCATGTTTTTGAGTAAACCCTCGAGCTACTAATTTTGATTTAAATTTGTCAACACTGTCATCATCTTTATATTTAATCTTGTATAACCATCTAGATTCGATTATACTTCATTTTTCAGGAAGGACTAAATCCCAAGTTTGATTTTTTATTAGGGAAAGAAATTCATATTTCATTGCATCTACCCATATTTCGTCAAAAGAAGCTTCTTCGAAAGATTGGGGTTCAGGTTTATACATTGTCATCAAAGCATGATATGTATGTTGATTCTAGTCATTTTCTAAAGGTTTTCAGGATTAGAGTCTTAAATAATAGACTCAACCCATCTAGGTCTTTTGGTTATAGAGGAAACATAAACTAACTCTTTTTCAACTACATGTTCATTATTAACTTCATCATCACTTACATCAGTTTCAATTTCATTAGAATCATTATGAACAAAAGAAACAAAAGAGGATGAAGAAGAGAAAAAAGGTTTTTCCAATATTTTATCATTCATGTTTCTATAACTTCTCTTTTTGAAGGATCGTAGATCCTAAGACCTTTAGTTTTACCTCCATAACCTACAAAGATAAAAGGGTCATAGTTTGATCTAGCTTCTTCTTTTTTGATTTCAGAATGAAGATAAAAGCAGAGCTACCATAGATTCTTAAATAAGACACACCTGGTTTTTTATTTGACCGCTTTTCTAGATGAGTGGAGTTAACTAAGGCTTTAGTGGGAACTTTGTTCAAAATGTGAATAAAAGTGTTCATTGTTTCAGCTTAGAGAAATTTAGGGACTTGTGTTGAATGCAACATGGCTCTAGACATTTCCAAAATGGTGCGGTTTTTCCTTTTCACAATCCCATTCTATTGAGGGGAATAGGGAGTAGTCAGTTCTCTTTGAATACCATATTTGACACAAAATGAGTCAAATAACTCATTGATGTATTATCCCCCATTATCAGTCCTAAGCCTCTTAATTTTATAACTAAAATTGTTTTCAACTAAAGCTTTAAACTCCTTAAATTTAGACAAGACATCAAATTTCTTTTTGATAAAATAAGACCAAGTCATACGAGAGAAATAATCAATAAACGTGACAAAATATAAAGAACCATTAAGGAATGGAACTTCTAGGGGTCCTCGGACATCACTATGGACAAGTTCCAAAGGTTCATTAGAACTTGCATCATGATGACTATGGAAGGGGTTAGTAGATTTCTTACCACGTAAGCACCCTTCACACGTTTCATGATTTTAGGAAATAGGTGGCAGACTAAAAACTAGGTTCAGTAAAGACATGTCATACATGCTCCTAAAATTGACATGACCTAGTATTTCATGCCACAATTTCATGTCACTTCTTTGAGATGTTAAACAAGAAGCAAAGGGAAAGCCATTAAACACATAAAGACCGTCTCTTGATATGCCTTCAACTATAGTGATATCTAGTTCATTTTTAATAAACCATTTATCTTTCAACAAGGTTACACTATAGTTATTTTGAGTCAATTGAGAACAAGAAAGAAAATTCATTTTAAGTTTATGAACTAACAAAACATAGTTAATAAAACCATCAGATACCTTTTCTTTACCTTGTCCTTGAATGTCAAGGATGGAATGATCACCCAAATAGATCTAATCATAACATTCTCTAATGTCATATAGGATATCAGATCTAATGGTCATGTGCCTAGAGGTGTCACTATCCAATACCCAATCATTTTCCTTTGCAATGACAAAGGCATTATACAAAGTAATTAGATTATATTTTTGACTATTTTTCTAATTCTTGTTTTTATTTTGATCTGATTTATTTCCCTTTTTTTTTTAGAAACTTGACTTATTTTTCAATTTACAATATTCTTTTTTATGGTCAATTTTTCCAAAGTTATGACATTTACCATTAAAACTAACTCTTAAGTTTATTGGTTTCTTGTCTTTACTAGGAGGTTCAAAAGTTGATTGTTGATTCTTGTTGAACCTAGATGGTTTATTTTTTTATTTTTGAGTGAGAAGTGCATGAGTGGAATTCTCTTTTGAATCAAATTTTTTCATAACTTTATCTTCCTGAATCAGGAGAGCTCTAAGGGTTTGCAAATCAGGGATGCCTTGTTCAGTTTGATACTTAGAATTCAATATTGAAATGAAATTTCCAAACCTTTCATGTATATTTAACTGAATAATAAAGTAAACTAATTTGTCCTAAATTAAGTTACAGTTACATCCATCCATCTGAGACTTAATAATTTTAATGTTAGCCAAAAAATATATTACTTTGTCATCTCCCTTCATGGTAGTCTTCATTAGTTCTAGAATCAATTTAATGATTTTCGATAACTACATACCTTCGTGCACTAATTCCAGTTACGTCCAAGACTCACTCAGACTTTCTTGATTCCCGATATAAAGGATGAAATCGTCTTGCACACTCCGCAAAATAATGGACATGTCTTCCAACACCTTTTGTTGATATGCAACAATGTTTTCGGCAGTCACTTTTCTTCCAGTTGGAGCCTTTTATGTTCTGTTTACAACCATCCAGATTTTGTGAGCCATGAATTCCACCTTCAACCGTATCTTCCAGATGTTGTAATTATTTCCATTCAACATTTGTGATTTATCAATATTAAAGTGGTTATATCCCATTTTCACGTAAATAAATTTTTCACATCAAGGTTCAAAAAATCCCTTTGTCATTGTTCAAGCCACGCAGTCAAATTTGATGAATTCACAACAAAAAAGGATTTGTCAAACCAATAGTCTCTGTTTTGTAGGTCTTGGTCATTCTTCCACACAAAATTTCATGCACGAAGTAAATGTTTTTCGAAGACCTTTCCATCTGTGCACACTCTTGGTAAAACATATGTCCCGGAGGGGAGGGGGAGGGTATATATTAAATATTTATGAACAAATCAACCACCCCAACCAACACACCCAATAGGTTAATTAAATTAGGATTAAAGTACACGCTTTGGTACCATGTCAGGAAAAGGATTATAAATCATATTTAATCATATTAAATTAACATTGACCAAACATAATGTAAATGCAAAAATAAATTATCAACACGGTAAAAACATTGTAGACAAGATTTACGTGGAAAACCCCTAAGGGGGGAATAACCACAGACAAATGAGAATTTTCCATTACTGTGAGAAACATTACACAGTCCATTAAATCTCCTTTACCTCAATTCTCTCCAAGCCATTCACCCCAGGTACAAAAATAATATGATCCATGACCATATTTAAATGGCCCCGTGGGTCATGAACACATTAAGTGACAAGGTATAATTAATCATACACTGATTTAATATAAATTAGTTACTACATAACTAATTAAACATAACTTCAAGTTTATATTAAATAATTAAGAATATAACTTAAAGTAAATTATTTAATTATAAACTAAAGTTTATAGGCACTTAATATTACATTCTAACATATTCCTTCCTTGTTTGTAGACTTAAGAATTCTATATACGACCTCAAACAAGCCCCTTGAGATTGTTATGCCAAGATGAACTCCTTTCTTCTCGCTTTTGGGTTCAATAAGTTTCACTTTGACCTAAATGTTTACATTTTATGAAAAGATGAGTCCATAATTATTTTAGTTTTGTATGTTAATGAATTTTTTTATCATGGGAAACTCTTCCTCCATCATTGATTCTTTCAAGAATTCCTTAGCCAACAAGTTCTCCATGACAAATTTGGGTTTTCTTTATTATTTCCTTGGAATTCATATCACTTTGTCTGACTCGGGGATCATCATTTCTCAATCCATGTATTTCCTTGATTTCTTTGTTATGTTTAACATGGATAATTGTAAGCCATTTGCCACTCCCTTCCTTTCTAGATTCAAGTTAATAGTTGATTACTCCAATCCCTTAGTTGATGGTACCCTTTATCACTAATTGGTGGGGATCTTGATCTACCTAACTCATACCAAAATGGATTTTTCATTTATTGTTGGCATCATGTCTAAATTCATACAAGATCCTCATGATATACATTGGAAAGTAGCAAAGCGGCTCCTTCACTGTTTTAGAGGCACCTACACCGATGATATTCATTACTTGGTAGGGACATATATTGATTTAGTTGGATGCAAAGATTTTGATTGGGTCAGTGATCTTGATCATCAAAAATATACCTCTGAATACAAATTTTCTCTTGGTTTGGGTCATGTTAGTTGGTCAAGCAAGAAGTAGAACATGATTCATATATCTTCTATAGAGACATAATACAGGGGAGCAGTAAATGTTTCCACAAAAGATATTTGGTTACATGGGATTTAGAAAGAGTTTGGTATTTAGTTTTGGTGGCCTACGATCATCTATTGTGACAACCTTAACACTGTCTCCATCTGCAGAAATTTAGTTCAACATCAATGGATGAAGCACGTTGAGATACACATGAACTTCATTTGGGATTTGATTCATAGAAACATCATTGATTTTCATTACCATCAAACTTCAGATCAAGTTGTAGACATCTTTACCAAATCCTTTAATGAAGCCAACTTTCTTCACTTGCGTTATCTTCTTGGGGCGAGGTCTACTGTTGCAGCACATCTTCTTTAGGATTTCTAGTCCTCTCCTCCTCCTTTGCTTCTTTTAGAAATACTGGATTTTGTACATGGGTACCTCATCGGGCCTTGTTTTTGAGACCCATATGATGCATCTTTATTAGTTTGTTTAAGGGAGTCCTCTTTCTCTTTCTGACTTTTCATGCCTCATCCTAAGATTTGATGAATGGGGGTGTTAATGTGAGGGTATTATTTTACCATTTATTCATTTATTTGGTTATTTCCACCTCACACATGGTGATTCATCTCACTTGAGTAATTCATAGGTCTTTTAGGAAGTTATATGAGATATGACAGATTTTATCATGGAATATATCATTCCCATCATATGCATAAATGCCATATAGGAGTTACATGTTATTCTAGCATTGTAACTCCTCACTCCATCATTGGAGTATGAAAAGTCTAGGCATGGGAGTTACACATCACTCCCCACATGTATTTCTCCTTTTTTTATCTATGAGCATGATTAGACCATTTTTTTATGCACGAGTTCTTTGAGTTCATTTTTGCTTGCTAATTACTTTGAGAAATTAAGTGATATTGTTCAAGTGAAACTCTGTCAATGTGCACACACTTTTGGGAGATATTGGTGACCTATTTCACATCCTTGATAAAGTACTCAAATTATGTGGCTCTTAGAATCTCCTGAAAGTATCTTAATACTTCTCTCATTTTAATTTCTTCTCTTAATTGTTTGTATCTTCTTTCCAAGTCTTCTCCTATTTTTATCTCTCTAAATGATGGGTCTTGTGACATAGGGGATGATGAAAATTCTGAGGGGTTCATTTAAATTTGGGATCTTGGTTGGTTTTGGTACATGTCTTTCCATGGTATCTCTTCATAACCATCTTCCTACATAAATAATTTCATGTGTTTTGTATTTTTTAACATGCATTTTTCTTCTAAATCTATTTCTACACAACCTTCTCCACTTCTTATTTTCTTATTAAGTATTATTTTTTCTATTTTCTATATATTCTTTTCGTCTTCTCCTATCATCCCATCTTCCTTTCATTCTAATATTCCTTTGGATTCATCTAATCCTTATCCTAAATTATCCTTCTCTTCTTGGTTCCTAATTATGTTATTTTCTCTATTATTTAAATGTCTTTCTTCTTTGTTCTCTATTATTCTAAGTTTAGTCTCGGAATTGTAATTTTCCTGGTCTTCTTCTCTTGAGATTCTTACAGTACTGGGTTCCTTTTTATCTACAATCAATTTTAACTCCCCAACTAACCTAGCCCATTTAGATAGTGATTGTTGTATTTTATCATTTAGTGAAGATGTTCTTGCATTAATTTCCATATGTGGGGTAACCATCAAATATTGGTCTGTACTTAATCTGAGAGTTATTATGCAACTTTCTATGACATCCTCCCTTCCCAGCGCAACCACTAACTAATCTTCACTTGAAGTGGGTATATTGACTTTCTCTAACTACTAAGTCTTTTTAAATTCCCTTTTTCCTTTCTTTAATTTAATTCCTTATTCCTCCCTTCTCTTTCCAACCTTTATTATTCCATATTTCCCTCCAATTCCCTTCTTTATATGACTAAGCTAGCTTTCTCTATTTTCACCCTCATTTCCTTTACTCTACTTTTATGTATTTCAAATATCTCTAATTATCTTAACTAGGTACGTAATATTTTTTCTTTGATTTTCCCATTTTCCTTGTCCTACTATTTCTTCTACCCCAATCATCACCCTAGAAAATTATAATAGTTACATCTCTTAGATATCCCTTCTTATCAAAGGTGTCAAACCCCTCTAAAATAGGGTGAGAAAAAAAATCATGTTAATATTTTCCCCAAAAAAAACATATGCATGTTTTTATTTTTTTATTTTTTAATTTTTTAATTTATCTCATTTCTCTCACTACCCTTATCTAGATATTAGTTAGCTGAGACCGGGGCTCAAACACCAAATGTTGTCATAAGACCCGGCACAATTGTGGGCCTTATAAGTTTGTATATCCCAACTAGAGCTAACATCACCGAGAAGTTACAAATAGATAGAAATCGTTGAACTAAAGGGAACAAAAGCCACAAAATAAAGAATAAAATGGAAAATTCGTGGAATAAATAAGGAATGTCAAAGTCACAGAGTAAGGAAGGAAATGAAGACTATAGAACAAAGGAAATAAAATATATGGAACAAGGAATAAAAAGGAAAAAACCACGTAAGAGGAGGCAAAAGAAAATCCGCAGAATGAAGGAAAATAGAAAATTACAAAGGGGTAGAAAAATGCCATGATACAATAAAAGAAACCACAAACAAAAATAAGATAAAGGAATCCACACAAGGAAGAAGGAAGATAATCTATGAAATGGAAAAATAAAAATAAAGTAAGAGGGCACACCCACAGACAAAGAAATAAATGTAGTAGGTAACCACGTAAGAAAATAAAGTTCTATATAATACAAGGGTAGAGTATTTAATGATAGCTTAGTTATTTTATGATTCCAAGAGAAATCCAAAGAGAAAAGAAGAATGAAATCACACAAGATGGAAAACTAGGGTTGCATAAAGGAAACAAAATGGAAACTCCCAAAGTTGTCTCACAAACCAACCAAGCCTAGCCCAAATTCAAAAAAATAACGCTCAAATCAATGCTACTAGATCCAACGAGAGCATTTTGTCATGTTTCATTCAAGGTAGAACATGCTTAAGACACACAAAAATATATTCACTTAAATTTGGTGGATTATGATCATACAATGTTGGAGGTGGACTGAGAAAACTTACTATACATCGAAGAAGCCACAGGAAAAGAAGCATACAAGGATAATGTTAAGGTGATTCCTGACATGAAGTTAGATGTATGGAGTAAAATTCCATACTTTTTTCTGGTGGATAATTCCATTAAGGTTGTGTTGAGTCACCTACACAACGAGATGCTTAATTTCAACCAACCATACACAATCAATACCAAAGTGATGGAAAGGGTCGTAAGGTTACTTACAAGAGGGAATTCGACACTAAAATTAGAAAATAAAATACCTGAGCATAATAGGCATCTCGACTAATGGGCACGACTAAAAATGAAAGAGGGGTTCAATTTGTGGATATTAAAAATAATGTGCTTTATATGCAACAAAGGTAATATGTCTAATTTTTTTCCATACAAATAGAGACAAAACAGGTCACATGAGACCAAGGTACACCCATAACAACTCAAAATTTTGAACACATAAATACCCTACACACAGTTGAGAAGATAACCTCACTTAAAGGATGGACATAAAATATAAGAAAATTAGTAGCATCCAACTATAGAGTTTCAAAACAAATAATGGCTAGATACAAGGAGGTTGTGTTCATAGCGTACATTGATTACACATTATTATGTCGCTTCATCCCATAGATAACCCTCGTCATCCCACTTCTATATGAAGCCTTGGATGAATTTGTGGTAGCTTCATTATAAGATCTCCATGATCTACTTGTTTATCCATGAACGCTTGTTCCACTAAGCATATATGATGTAATAGAAGAAACGTGGTAGGAATTTAGGAAAAAATATCTCGAAGACCCTGTATAGGTGGCATGATCATCAAATCCACTAAAGACCAAATATCAAGACAAAGGAAACAATCCAATGAAAGAAAGGCTAAAGGAGCTTGCAATATATATGTGGAAAATGTGGCTAAAAAGAAGAGGACAAAATAATTGGCACAAAGGCCGAAGAAACTTAAGATAAAAAAAACATTATAGCCAATTCAAGAAGAAGGAGGGGATGAAGAGGAACGTGATGAATCAGGGTTCCATGAGGGATCCCCATGAAAATAACATATTCATATGACCAAGGAGCTATGTCGAAATAAGGGTAGGATCCAACTCCCCACACAATGGAAGAACCACAAGAAGAAGAATCCATAGATAAAGGCAAGAGAAAACCAAAATTTACCAAGGAGATTGAGTCAATAGAACAATCTAAATTCATAAGGACCGTATATAAATTTTGTAAGGTATGTCTTGAATGATGTTTTGTTAAAATATTAGTAGCGCAATATGGTGATAACAACAACACAAAACAAATAGTCATTGTTGAAGCATTGCTACATTATATGAAAAAAATTCACTTGTTACACAAGACATAGCCCGCCTCTTTTTAAATCATATAGTGCATATCATCAAGAAATAGTTGGAACTAGAGGAGCAAGTAGTCATGGAGTAGTATGAAATAGAGCTTTGAGAACTTCAAAAGAAGAAGAAATATGAAAAAGACAGAGCGTGGATACCAAAGATATAAGAAAATTTTGAAATAAAAACTACGGACACCAGTGTCCAAGTAGAAAAAAAAGAGGAGAAGGAAAAGAAGAGAAAAGAGAAGGAAGAAAAGAAGGGAAAAAAGGAGAAGTAAAAGAAGATAAAAGAGAAGGAAGAAAAGAAGAAAAAAGAGGAGGATGAAAAGAAGAGAAAAGAGGAGGAAGAAAATATAAAAAAAATAAGAGGAAGTCGAGAAGAAAAAGGAGGAATGGAAGAAGAAGTGGATGAGAAAAATAAGGAAGAGGAGGAGACGAATAAGAAAGAGGAAGAATAGAAGAGGAAGGAATAGTAGGAGGAGGAGAAGAGAAAATAGGAGGAAGATAAGAAGGAAAAGCATGAACAAAAGAAGAAGTGAGAAGAGGAACAAAAGAAAAAATAGGAGCAGGAATAAAGGAGGAGAAAAATAAAGGGAGAGGGAAGAGAAAATAAAGAAAGAGGAGGAGAATAAAGAAAAAAAAATCAGACATAGGGATAACAACAAATATATTGACTACACAAGCAACTTCATCGCCCATAACAAGACAAATTCAAGGAGGGTCCTTAGGCATGGATCCTCAAGCTACTCAACTACAAACCCTGCATTCTCCTCTAGACCAAAATAAGCCACAAAACATGTCTCAAGAGATCCAATCTCAGTATATCACATCCCTAATTCTTCTGATCCACTACGAGATTCCTTGTATTTGATCAAGAAAATGTTAGCGTAGAGGAAACAAGCCCAAAGTTTCCAACTACAACATGGACTGGTAGAGAAAACACATGAGGGATGCACAATACATCTTAATAAACTCACTCCAATTCAAAAACCAAAGTGGGGTTCCATATTAGAGGAAAGTTCAAAAATTGATTGAATGTAGAGATATGCGATGTTAAAAGACACCATAGAGAGAATGGTAAACTCCATCTAACCTTTCCGCCCCCAATATGAGTTGGATTTGATGCTACTGATAAAGAAGAGAGTGGAAAACACACTACAAAATTTTCTTTCATACTCTATTTGGGATAATGTATTGGACAATTAAATCCAAGAAAAGATGGTATCAAATTACAAATCCATGGAAGTTGGAAAGTACATTTTAAATAAAAGAGAGAGTAAAAAAAATAGGAAATAATTATTACATCTTTAGAAATTATTATTTTAAATGCAACCACATACTATGGATATGTCATGGATTGGCCAAGAATCACATGGAAACAAAAACTAGAGTTAGATAAAATGGAAAATGAGCTCAATAAAGAATTGATAGTGTATGGAATTTCAAAAGATGTAGATGGCATTGGATGACAGAAATTGGTGGACTTAACAACTAAGTACCACACAAAGCAGTTGGAAAGAGAAGATAAAATAGTGGATATGGAGGAATATAGAAGCAATATGGATGGAGAAATTACACAGTTACAACGAGAGATTTTAATGGATAAGAAAAACTACATAAGCTTATACTACTTATCCATGAAAATAAAAAATTGCAGCTATGACATAAATCCATACAAGAGCACATGTTTGTATGGAAAACATTTGAAAGATAGATTACCAAAAAATATGATAAGTACTTCCCTATAACTACATCATAAATAGGAATTGATCTGAATGTACCATATTGTATATTATTGTATAAAAAATTCATGGAACACACCATGTACCATAAATGTAGTTAGGCAAGTTAATCAAAGGAACATTTCCTTATTCTAGATGTATAAGTTATGGTGGGTTGATTCCTTAGAATTCCACGATAAAGGATTAAGCATTTGTATACTAGATTTTTTTTAGGTGGTTGATATTCACAGTAGTATGGAATAGTAAATTACAAGAATTTCGGAGAGAAATTAGATTTGTGATAGGGTTCTTCATCTAGGTTATCTCGAGGACGAGACAACGTTTTGAAGTCTGGGGATGATGTTGACGAGGTTCCTCATTAGTTTTGTAGACTAAGGCAATGATAGAGAAAAATACTTAGGGAACTATGCACCGTGAGAAAGTACAAAATCTATGAACCACTAAAAGTTCATCAACCACTATGAGAAGCTGTGAAAAAAGGAAAAATCTGCCAAACATTTGAGAAAGCCACAGATCATTGGGAATCTACCAAACACTAAAAAAACCATCGAAGACTTAAGGAAAGTTGCAGAATAAAGGAAAAACCGCACAATAAAGATAGAGACCTGAATAAAAGATATAGAGTAACTATCCAAAGGGTTGACTATTGGGTATTGTATGGATTACATATTGTAAATAATTGTCATAGAGAAAAGACATGCATATAGGGAGGGAGATATGTGATAGAATATAGAGAGTGTGTTTTAGAATGAAAGACAAAGATACTTTCAATTGTAATGAATTATGAAAGATAAATATAAAGACTATACATTTCTCAATGTGTTTAGCTTACATTTCTATGTTGATATTTACGGTTATAATTTATTCTGAATCATTGTTCTCTGACATATCCCTTACTAAAGAACAAACTACTTAAACCTTACAATCACGTCGAGGCTTAAGATCAACATGATTGTAACTTTTTGTTTTTTTGTAGGGTTGAAATATGGTTTTAAATTGATTTGACAGTTCTCAATGTGTACACATATCAATTAATGAGGTTATTAATATTATGATTAGACTTTTTTTGTTAAATACAAACACGTGTCTATGTTATCAATGTGTATAAGTATCAATTTTTGAGGTTATTAATGTTATGATTGGACTTTTTTAAATGAATACATACGTCCTTTTTGTCAAAGTGTACGAGTATTAATTGTTAAGGTTATTAATGCTATGATTAGAATTTTTTAAAATTCAAGACATGTGTACATTTTGTCAATCTGTACAAGTATTAATTGTTAAGGTTATTAATGTTATGATTAGACTTTTAGAAAAAGTGAAAGAAAACATGTGTCCATTTTAAAATTTATGATTTAAAAAATTACAAACGGGTTGTACTGGAATAAGACCGAAAATGGTCATATCATTACATTCTTTCCAATAGAAATAAGGATAAACGATTTGTTTTGAAATTATAATATTGTAAATGTGTTAAATCATCACCTAAACATCAAAAATATTAACAAAAGAAACAAATGCATGAATATGATTGATCCCAAATTGTTGAAAGTTAATTAATTGACTAAAAGGAATAGTATCATGACATAGGAAAGAAGTAACAAGGTGTCCCACTCGTGTTTTTAAGTATGTACCATTCATGTTTAGAGTCACATTGGTGTTTAGGCAATAGGGTGTCAAATTAGAATTTGGTGTATAGGTTATCTTCTTAGCACCTAGGGTGCTCAATATTTCTTTTTTGATGGCCCCATTACCATATAACCTAAACACATTTGGGACACCATAAACATAAGTGATATACCATAAAAACTATTGTGAAACCCTAAACATCATAAGTGCAACACACTGAACACTAATGTGACATCCTAAAATCTAATATGATGCCCTAAACAATAATGAAAATTAGAACAAGTTGAAAACTAATCTAACACCATAAAAACTCATAAGGTAGATATTACAATTCTAGAATGAAAATTCAAAAGGCAGATATTACGTACAAAAAACTTTGGAATCACCAGGAAGCCATTAGGTTGGTTAACATCAATGGTTGAAATCTGTTTTAAGAATTTTTACACTATACTACATGTACTTGACACGTATCTTAAATTCAATTATTAGACTAACAGTGAGTCGTGAGTCATGACTATGTTGAGGTTGGAAAGCAATGAATGATTGTTGATTAAGTTAAGCTTTTGATTTTTTTTATTAATGACACCAATTGGGGTGAATTAAATGAAGGTGCAAACCATAATTATAATTTCCTTTATGGTAATTGTTTAGACCATGTTAGGGTTGGAAAATAAATAATTTAAAAAATCTATAAAGTCCATTTGCAAACGAGACTATCACTATAAACTTTAAAGGGCTATAACTTCTCCATTACATTTTGGAATACATATTGCACCTAAAGGCTAAAGAAACATTGTGCATGTGGCGCAGTCATTATATTAACATTTTCCATGAAAGTCTTAAGGGAAACCTTGTTATCCTACATATTTTGTATAAGATTAATTATATCAACCGTCAAGCTCATTTTTTTCAATAGTGGGGTTTATAGGTTGAGGGTTGGTAAAAATATCTACTATCAAACCAACAAAAACAAAAACCCCTTATGCAAAACCACTAAAACCCCGGTTAAGTTCATGAATACCATGATATTTATGATCTTGTAATGACAGTTAAAATCACCTCTGAGCATAGATACACGACTTAGAACAAGATGAATACTCTTAGGGTTGGTAATCCAAAATTTGGCTATGTAACATGGGCAGTTGGATTGGGATGCATGATGTTCAATGAGGTTTTCCCCTACCAAGAATTTATGATGGTTTGTGTCCATAAATACAATGAAAAAATTAAATCTATTGTTAGGAAAGACAGTGGCACCAAAGAGGAAATCCTCTCCATTACTAAGAAAAATATCGACATGACATTGGGGTTTACAAGTGAAAATTTAGGAACCATCCACATTAACATAAAAGCAATTGCTAATGATTATCATGCATCCAATCAAAGTGTTAAAGTATTTTTTTGCAAAAAAAAACATTTGATGGTGATGTACCTAAAGACAGACCTCCTTATCCATTTAGGATCTTTAAAGGATGGGTTAAGGATAACATTTCAATGCTAGAATTTTTCATTGCATTAGATAGTGATAAGCAAGTGGATGGAACCCTTCATGCAGGAATATACTATGCTAATATTTTATTGTTCAAGAGTAATTCCCTACAAACTTCCAATGCATGTGTCAAAGAGGGGTTTTTCCTTGGAATATATATGACGAATGGACAACAAGGATCAAATCTATCTTGTTGATAAGTAAAAGATGAACATATTTCCTTTGTTACCTTTTTCATGTGGAGGGTTCACGTTCGAGAGAAAAGCATTATTTCTAGCAAAAAAAAAATTTGAAATTTGTAATCTTCATGTTGACTCTCACTGGTTGTATGACACATGTGAGGTGACTAAATCAAGGGTAGTGTCGAATAAGAACTTTTCAAGTAAAATCCAACTTAAAAGAAAACCCCTACAAAAAAATATTGAAAAACAAGAACTTATGGGATGAGGTGAAAAAACTAATGGAACAAATTGTTGTTGAGAAAGGAATTAGTTTTGAAGAATTGTCAACAAAAAATTTGGGATTGTATCCATAGAAAGAGGAAGATATAAGTACAAAAAATCAAGAGATCAAGATATGATAATTTTCATAAAAAATATGCCAAAACATCTTCTCATAAAAGTGTACCCTGGGCTCTAAAAGAAGCTTGTGAAGGCACTGGTTAGACAAGGACAAAAATAACTACCTTTTCATCTATGAGGAAGGACCTGATGCAAAAGCATCAACCTATAATGATTCTTGAATTCAAAATTTAGGGTAAACATGTTTGGAGGGTCATGGTGGACATTTGATGTGTTTAGGGGTCTTTGGAAGGCTTTAAATTTTGAATTGGAGCTATATATGAGTTCTCATGCCAAAAACTCATTTGTATTTCTAAATAAGGTGTTTTCATCCTTTTGGTCAATTTTGGCTTGTTGGTATGTGTTTAGGATTTTTTAGAGTGCATGAATATGTTGTATAATCCTTCTTGAGGGGAAAATCTCCTTTTTTCTAAGTAATTATCTATGAAAACCCTAACTAATCTCTTGACCAAGGGTGTTAATGGTTTGTAAAGCCTAGTTAAGGCCATAAAAATGAAAGTTGGTAATGAGGGGTTGATATATTTGAATGAGAGAGACTTTGAAAGCATGAAGGATGAGAGAGAGATGCTAGAGATTATAAATTTTAGTGGCTAATATTCATTGATTCACGAATATTTAGGTTTTTCAAATTTGGATTTGGCTTATTTTGAGGGGTTAGGTTGCTTACTATTTCACCTATATTTTTTGGGTACAAGTTAATATTTTGGGTTGATTCACCTAACGTTTACAATAATATCCAAAATTTAATATACAAATTACCTTCACTATATTCATAAAAGAGAAATTTTCTACTCGTCAATAGCTTAAAGCTACCAACCAAAAGTTACTATTGAAAGACAACATTACATTTCAATTCCTGGCATTCGCCAAGATTTCGAAAGTCATTTATAGAAATTTGCCAAGTAATATCTATGTTTATTTTTTAGTGGGGGTCTTAAAATTTACCCTGATGCTAGGTCTGAGATGATGCAAAAGGATGAGTATATGGAAAAATAAAGGCTTGGTATGATTGTAACAAAAATATAAACCTCTGTTAATGAGAAATAAAGGTAGTTTAAACATGAATTTATATGGTTTGAGCATGTAATAACAAGAAAGTAATGTAAATAAGTTGAATTTGTGTACTTATACTCCTTTTATGTGATTAAAGGAAGAATAACCGAGACATGTGTGATAACCCAGACTGTGCAAGGATGTTTTGTAATTTGTTTAACTGTAACAATGCATTTTTTAAGGCTTTTAAGGGAACTTCATGACCTCATCTCATTCATGTAGGTTTATGGTGTTGGAACAAATCTGTTGTAAAGTTTTGTGGTTTGAAATTGTGTAAAAAGGCTTAAAAACATATTTTCCTCCTTACCGGTATTTGTAAAACCCTAACCAGGGTTTATGTGTCTTTTCTTGTTTGAGGGACTTAGGCATTATTTTAAGGGATAAAATTGGTAAGGTGAACTTTGAGAACCCTCTATTCATGTAATATTGAATATTTAATGATTGGAATTGCCTCTGTTGCTAGGAAACTCTGATAGTTTGCTCCTTGGGATGATTTTCCTAACTAAAGACCTAATTAGACAAGAACAAATTAGTGAAAAGAGGTTTTATACTTGTATTTGGTCTATGAAACTTTATAGGCAAGCACAACATCAAAATGGGTACCAAAAAAGTCCTTTAGTTTACTTTGAAACCACCTGCATCAAATTTAATGCTTGAAAAACCCTAAAACCAAGGCTATAAGGAAGAGAACTTAAAAGAAAGATCAAGGTTGTGAAAAGGTGAGATGCCTAGTGAGTTAAGTCTTGAAATTTTGTATCAAGTATGAGGAGATAAAAGGGAGTCCAAAAAACCTTTCACTTTGTCTTGGGTGTTTGTAGATTCTTTAACTAGTTTCTATGGAAGATAGTGACTTGAGAAGGGAATCAAGGACAATTTTGGAAAAGTTAATGAAGTTTGGAGTTTCTCATTGTGTCTAATCATTTTGATTGTTATAATTGCATCTAGAAACAAATAATCACAGTTTTATAAGTACATCATTTAATAAAGGTGTCAAAGAACTATATTTGCATGATTGAGAGCCATTCGGGATAGTGAAGATTGATCCTTTGGTAGGGGTGAAAGGAAAAACTTATTGAAATGATTGACTAACTTGTTGATTTATTTGTTTTCCTTAAATTCCCTTTACATCGTAGTGGTATCATATTAGGGTTTGTTGAGAAGAGAAAGCATTTAACAGGTGAACTCTTGAGAAGAGATAAGAAGCCATGAAGACAAAGAACCAAAAGAAAGAGATAGAGTGGGAAAAGAAGATAGCTGATTTGAGGAATGACTTGAAGAGGTTAGAAATATTGGAGAGATTGTGTCTATAGGTAAGAAGTCAAATATATGGTTGGGGGTTGAAAAGAAAGGTTAAGTGGCCTATAAGGCTACTTGTAAAAAGAAGAACGAAATGAATGCCTTGAGAAGAGGAAAAGATTATGAAGAAGCACTTGGGAAAGAGGTGAAGAAAAAGAGGAGAGTGTCTAGAAAAGAGGCACTCTTGAAGACATTTTGGTATTTCATTTTGCTATCTAATGTTGTGTTTAAGTGTGTGTGTGTATAGGTATGAAGAATGTTGGGAAGAAAATCAATGATAAAGCATTCGACATTGCAATAAATGGATCAAGAAAAGTATCCACGGAGGTAAATAAAAGAGATAAAGGAAGAGAACAAGTTATTAAAGTATGTAAAGAAGAAATGGATGAAGATATGGAGTTCCATGATGCTTTGGAAATTCTTCTAGAAAAATATAATAAGAAAGGATGGACAAACAAGAAGATTACAAGAGAAGAAGGCATGGAAAAGGAAGTGTCCAAGCAACAAGCCTTTGAGAATGTATATATAACATCGGATCTTGATTCTAATCATGTATATAAGAATGATATTGTTGATGTACCAGTGGATGAAAAGAAGAGCAATGTTAAGTTTAAAAAACAAACAATAAATCATGGATACAAGATGCCTAAATGGCTTAAGAAACCAATAGTTAAGATGGAGAATGCAAGTTCTAAATAAGTTGTTGAAACTGAAAATTCAAATGGAGAAAACAATCCTAATCACGAGGAAATAATCAAAGGATAAGCTGACAAGAAGAATGTGGCAGAAGAAGAGCACCAATACAGTCCAAGAAGGAGAAGTTAGAAGGTTGGAAGAGGATGAGGATCTCTTGAGAAAAAATAGAGTTTGGAAGGTGGAGAAGGACAAACAGTCCCTAAGTATGATGAATAAAAAGAAGAGTTAGATGATATCTCCTTGAGAGAGGAAATGAGGATGTTGGAAGATATCTTTAAATCTTATAAGAGGTGCGATACAAAAAATGAAGGGTCCAACCAAATGGATGAGCTTATTAAGAAGTTTGAAGAGAAGCAATCAAGATATGAAGGCATTCAAGAGAAGAGTGATGCATGGGAAACTCGAACGGAAGACCTAGCTAAAGAGAACACAGAAGAAAATGAAGAGATAGCAAGGAGGGATGTTAAATCTCAAGTTTTGCAATCTGATATTGATTTTAGTGGTGAATGTGCAAGTGTACCAGTTGAGATGGTGAAGATGAAACAAGTGAAAATAAGAGTTTTATACAAGCAAGAGCCATCAATCACAGTTCTTAAGGTCAAGATCCATCAAGGAGGATAAAATAAGAATAAGGAAGGTGATCAGACCCTCCAAATCAATCAAGAAATGCTTCATGAACAACTAGAGAAGGGGTGGTATAGGAGGAAGTTAACCTTCTATTCAAGCATTTCACAAAGAAAGCAATTCATTCATATGAAAAACAAGCTAGCGCAAAGCATGGAGTGCATCATGAAGAATTTATACTCGTGATATGGAACCAAGAATAAACATATGGAGGTCAAATACAACTGGAAGATCAAGAATAAGAAGAAAATCCTTACTAAGGTGAAGACATACTCAGAAGTAATGTGTTGGATCGGTCGGGGTTAACCAAAATGATTAAGCTAAAATGTGATTTATATGCCTAATTTGAATGTAAGATTGCAGTAAATGAATAATGAATTAAGTACAACAATAAATACCCAAGAAAATAAGTAGTAAATAATAAAACCCTAATGTGTAAGGAGATGGTAAGAAGCCTTAGCTGATTCGCAGAGTTTTGGAGAATGCACAAAGCTGGAAAACTAGAAAATGTGAAGCACAAACCATCACACTGAAGCACAGAAAAATGTAGAATTAGAGGAACATGCTGGATTGGGAACTTGTTTCTTGGTGTCCGGGTCTATGAAAATGCTCAAAAAACCTCCTCTAAGGTGTCACAAGGTGTTCGACTTTATTCACCTTTGATTGTTCCGAGGTCACACCAAGATCTTCGAGGTCACTGGAAACCTACAATGAAGAATGAACATGCAAAAGCCTCAAATAAAAATCAAATCCCAAAAAATAAAGATGGAGAATGACAGGTCAGAATGTCCTCATTTATCATAATGGTGAACTTAAGACTAAGCATTACACTACAACTCAGACCCAATATAGTTCTATGTGTGTGTGCGCGTGAAATTGTGCCCTAGGTTGCTCTTGTGTCAGTCACACTTGGATAGCGAGCAAGTAGCTAGCTATAGAATGTAATAAATGTGTGCATGGAATAGAATGAACTTCCCTCCTATGAAGTTTGATACAGAAAAGCCATCCCTTGTGTCCCTTGTGATGGAGCTAAATGGATGCAATAGAGCTCTTAGATGCCTTGATGGATGCAACCTTAGGTGGTGATAAGTAATTGCTTAGTGCTTAGTCCTTTATTATGATCACATAACTTTATATTTATATGATTCCCCTTGCTTGAATTTTGTAATTAACCCCGAAAAAAGGATGACTACCAAAAGGATAAGATGCTTGAATGCCTAGAAAGGATCTAAAAATTGTCAGAGTAAAGTACAAAGAGGATAGGGGTGCCTAGATTGGACGAGGGTGCCTGACTGTTGGCGTCCTGGTCTAGGCGCTGGTGTCTAGGATGAAAAATGCCAAATAATGAAAAGGAATACTGAGAAAGTAAGGGTGTAAGACTGAAAGTAGACAATAGAAAAAAAAGAAAGGTGGCCAAATGACATGGGTTAATTAGTACTTGATCTTACTTACGAATCATATGAATAGTAGTATGTAATTAGGATTAGATAATTACCCAAAGTGAGTGATTTTGTGTTTGTAAGGAGGAGAGAGAGAGAGGTTTCGAACACCCAATGAGAAAGATTAGAGGTCTTTTATGATGAACTCAAAGAGGGGGCTCAGGGGTCTGGGTACATTTTATTGTCTTCAGATGCACCCATCTGGGACAATAGGGGCTTCACAAAATGTGCCCTAAGGCAACTATGGAGGTCCCTATCAAGATGCTTTAGTCACAAATTAGTGTCATGTTTGATCATCTCTAGCAACTGACTCGGGATTAGGTTTAGGGTCCATCAATCAATTTGCCTAAAGTCTATTCGAGCTTTAAAGGGGGTAGGGTTAATTAATGATAAATTTCATGCTATTGTATCCACAGTGTACCAACTGTCCTAGAAAGTCTGGTATAGTCGGGACATCTTAAGGACACTTATTCAGGATCATGTTAAATGCTCTTCTCATTCTCATTCTATGTCTTGTAAATTTGACTCATATCAGTGAGCCTCAAAGTCTTGTCATTAACGAAACTTTCTAACAGTTGATCAGGATGGTATTTAAGGTTAAATTCTTAAATCAATTTGACTCCTCAAGACTCATCAATTGAGATCAATTTGCCAACTGGTCATTTCTATACTCTTATATCGGTTCCTCAATTCTCCAAAAACTATTGCATTTTGTGCATATCGGGACCACAATTAATGAGTCATAATGACAATGATTGCCTTGCCTTAAAATGAAGAACCTATAGCCTTGAGATGGTCCTATCCAATTTTTCCCATCTCAATGTAGGTAATCCTGAAATATGATTCGTCAATGGTATATTGTTTCCTCTTGCCATCATTCCAAAGCTCCCATAATCTTCAGTTGAAGGTCAAGTGCTCTTTTGCACTAAGCAACTGCTCCTCAAGCCTCCAATATAACTACTTTCACTGTCCTGACTCCAAAACCTCTGGAACTTTAAAAAACTTCCTAAACCTACTCTATTGAATTTTATACTCTTTAAAGCCATATCTAGATGATTTTAGGCTCCTTGATAAGCTTCGTAGGGGTGTACACATGTCCAAAAAAGGCCTGGGAATAACCTTTGTAGACCTAGTATAGATTTCAACTCTTGACTTCACTAAATGGACTAGATGACCTCATAACCATATTTCACATACTTGGGAAGGTTTTTTATAAGATCATGAGATTTTTAAATGATTGGAAGGGTATCACATATAAGGTAGGTTGATCTAGAGGATGACTGAGGAGGAGTTTTGGACCATTTTTTTGACACTTAGGTCTGTTGTCATGCTTGAAAGTTCTAAATCTCCATCATTGTCACACTTGGAGGCATCACACTTATTTCCCCCCCCCCTTTAGCCCTATCAATTGTTTCTAACATGTCCTATCACACTTAACACTCTATGCTTCATGATTAATCTTTCTTAGCACTTTCAAACCCTTTAATACGCACATTGTATCATCATTTCCTGATGACACACTCTTGTGCTTTGGTTCACACTTGACTGTTGGGGGCATATTATATACATGAACCTCGCACACTACACATCATTCTATTTCTCACACATATTCTCCACTACATAATCAACATGCTTGCGACAATATTCCTCCTACTACACACCGCATACTACGTACTTGACACACTCACAATACATACTTCTCATACTTACTCATTAAACAAAAATTCAACATAGTAACAACACACACTCTTTGCATGAATTCAACATAACACACAACACACTCGACATACAACCTACTATATAATCAATGCTCTCATAACATACCCCTCTTACATCACATGACACATCTTTCTTAAGTGCAATCAACACGCACATTTAACACATTCACAACACATCTCTCTCTCAGCACACAACATTACACACTCATTGTGCCCACAATCAATTTCTTTCAAACAACATTCAACATAAATTCACCAAAAGCGACATATTCACGACATCCTTCTCTTATGTGCAAACAAAACATTACACACTTCACACAACACATGTTATACACACTCGACATCCTCTTATCGCAATATCTACTCCACACTATGCGCATTACACATCTTATTCATCTACTTCTACACATTGCACTCACTACCCTATGACGCACTCTAGTTACACAGTTCATACTTGACTACTGAGGGTATATATCTCAAATGAACCTCACCATACTCACGTGTTTGCTCAAATATTCATTCACTGACATGCTTACACCCTACACTTTGCACTTTGACAATCACATCTTTTTTGTACACACATTCAAACCATTTCCCGATGAAACACTCTTATTTACGGTTCATTCTTGACTATTGAGGGGGCATATACAAATGAACCTTATTGCATACATACACATCCACTCAGAGGGGGCGCAACTCCTATCATTCATAGTGCATTCCATTCTGTCTCATCCACAACATATTGCATATCTTGGTTGCATTTACTCTTGCTTACTTATGATTTTACATGTTCACTTTATTACACAGGCTAGATAGATATCTTGTATGTCATTATCTTTGTCATACACAAATGTGCATTCACTTACCTTTCTAGTTGTGATTGCAGATTCTACAGATCCACACACGCAGCCTGAATACTTGGCACATTACCTATTACTAGTCCCATAACGACTCATGGGGCATCCACTTTCGTATATTATAGGTGTTATTGTTTCATTTTTTATATCACTTTTCTATATCTGATTATACATGTTTTGACATACTTTTTATCTTTCTAACATGCTAACCGGTGCTTCATGTGCAACATTTGTTATGCATGGCTATTTTCTTCCATGGTTGTTTGTTATATTGCCTACCATTGCTTTCTCTTTTTTTGTCATTGTTTATGGACTTTGTCCATTGTCTGATGTACACACTGTCTGATTTTGGCTTCATTGGCCTTGATTATCGTGTGACATCGTGAGTGGTGTCCCATGTTTGCAACCCACTTTTTGCAATCTACTTTGTATTCTTACGTGTTTACATTGTCTTCTTGTGTATTAGCTTACACATTGTATGTTTAGGTTACATTTTGTCTTCTACATGCATGTTGGCCTTTGATTGTACTAACACTTGTCTCCCAACCACTTTGTCTATATGTGCCTTGGTTTCTACAAAAAAAAATTCCTCCCCCTGCAGGGCACAATTTCAACATAGCGGTCGGTCCTCCTTTAGGCCACATACTCCTTCAGTGATGTTGCATGCACCCCATACGAGGGGGGCATCGTTTGGGTGAAATAGTCACCATATACAACATATATAGTCACATTTCAACACAACACAATATCGGTACAACACAATCGTTAGTATCAGATAGTGCTCAGAATCAGACTTGGGTCCTTAACGCAACATAGACACTAGTGCCCAGACTAGGATGATAGCACCTAGGCATCCCTGATCCTTCCTAGATTCCTGTGACTAGGGGGTAGTTACATAGTATTTGGCGGTTCAAAACAATCTATAGAACTCCACACAACAAATTTTATAGGGCACAAAGTCCTTAACACTCGACATGCATGCACTACACAACACTTTTTACTTTCACATTTGATCAAATTGTTCAAATTTTTACACACCATTTGCAGTGGTGTTCTACATTGCTAGAAACAATTAAAGGTTGGAGGATAACACCTGACTTTTATCCCTACACTTCTTCCATGGCTTGGTGTGAGATCACCACAAAGACTCGTTCTTCTACAACATCTTCAGGATCCTTTCTACACCTTTTTTCTCATCACGGATCAGGTGCACATGTTCCTTTTTCACATTTTGAACTTTACATACTTTTTACACATTTCGATCATATACACACGTATTTGAATACTTGTTCGTTCTTCTCTTTTGTCAGTCTGTCCTTATGGGAAGTGGTAGTCACATCAAACCAACATCATTATACATCAACAACAATCAACATTGACAATAGGTACAATCACAACATCTACACATGTAGTTCCACCCTAGGGTTATTTTCATCACTACTTTTTACACTTTTTCCTCCTTAACATCCACACTTCACATTTTTATCACTCCACGCTTTGTCTTGTCCCTCGGCACGCTCTTGTCATCGATCTATATGGTTGTCAGGTACACATCTCTTATCTACTTTATGTTATCGAGCATTTTCTCAACAACATAAAGTGAGGGAAAATATAGACACAAAATCACACACTTTAGGTATCTATTTAGTCTTGATTACATACTACTAGTCACATGATTCCTAAGTAAGAAAAGTACTAACTAACCCATGTCTTTGGCCACCTTTCTTTGCTATATGTTACCACTTTTGGTCTTGCACCCTTACTTGCTCAACCTACCTTTTTACACCTTGGCATTTATCATCTTGGACACTAACGCCCAACCAAGATGCTAGCGCTAAGCGCCATCATCCCCTCTGGGCACCCTTGACCTCAGTATATTTTGTTCACATTTTTTGGGTCCTTTCTAATCATTTGAACATCTTATATTTTTGGTAGTCAACCTTTTTGGGGTTAATTAGGAAATTCAAGCAAGGGAATCATATACATATAAAGTTATGTGATCATAATAAATGACCAAATGCTAAGCATTAGCTATCACCACCTAAGCTTGCATTCATGAAACATCTAAGAGCTTCATTGCATCCATCTAGCGTCATCAAAGGGACACAAGGGCTAATTATTCTGCATACATTTCATAGGAGGGAAGTTCATTCTATTTCATGCATACATTTATTACATTTATTTACATCTAGCTATTTTCTTACTATCAAGTGCGACACACACAAGAGCCACTTAGGGCACAATTCTGCACACACGCACCTAGAACTACATTGGGTCTAAAATTTAGTGCAATGCTTAGTTGTAAGCTCATTTATTTGACAACCGAGGACAATCTGACCCCTCACATTGCATATTTCTTTTTAGAATTTGATGTCTCTTTGAGGGTTTTGTAGGTCATTATTTCATTTTTAGGTTTCCAGTGACCTCGATGATCATTGTGCGACTTCATAACGACCAAAGGTGAAAAAAAATGAATACCTCGTGACCACTCATAGGAGTTTTTTGAGCATTTCCACATACATAAGCACCCAGAAACAGGTTTAGGGCGCCCGCAAGTGCCCCTGTCCCTCTTTGGGTGCCACACTCTAGGAAGATCATCATCTCGCACACTTTTCTTAAGGCTATGCACGACGCTTCTCCCTCTCTATTCATTCGGTTAGCACTTCGAAACAGTCCAAAAATAATTGTGAAACAACTGAGTCATCTTACCTCTTCTTTGTACTTAGGGTTTCATATATTTTGTCTTAGTTTACTTGGGTTAATTTCTATACTTAATTATTTATTCATTTACTACTACAATAACAATCAATATTAGGCATCTATAAATTCTATATTTACTTAGTCACACATGTAAAGAACTACATATCGACCAAAGGTGAACAACAATGAATACCTCTCGACCACTCAGAGGAGGTTTTCTGAGCATTTCCCTAGACATAGGTGCCTAGAAACAGGTCTAGGGCACTTGCAGGCACCCCTGCCCCTCTCCAGGCACCCCACTCCAGGTAGATCATCACCTCGCACACTTTCTCGAGGCTCTATGCGACACTTCTCCCTCTTTGTTCATTTAGTCAACACTTCAACACAGTCCAAGAATAACTGTGAAATAACTAAGTCATCTTACCTCTTCTTTGCACTTCGGGTTTCATATATTTTGGCTTAATTTACTTGGGTTAATTTTTGTACTTCATAATGACCAAAGGCGAACAATAATGAATACCTCACGACCACTCAGAGGAGGTTTTCTAAGCATTTCCGTAGACATAAGCACCCATAAACAGGTATAGGGCACTCATAGGCGCCCCTGTCCCTCTCCAAGAACCTCACTCTAGGTAGATCGTTAGCTCACACACTTTCCTGAGGCTCTATGTGATGCTTCTCCCTCTCTATTCATTCGATCATCACTTCAACATAGTCCAAGAATAATTGTGAAACAACTAAGTCATCTTATCTCTTCTTTGCACTTAAGGTTTCATATGTTTTGGATTAGTTTACTTGGGTTAATTTCTATACTTGATTATTTATTCATTTACTAGTGCAATAACAATCAGTATTAGGCATTTATAAATTATATATTTACTTAATCACACACACACAAAACTACATGGAGTCTGAGATGTAGTGTAATGCTTAGTTGTAAGTTCACTCTGTCGGGTGACTGTCGGGGTCAGTCCGAATCACCATTTGCATCTTTTTCTTTTTAGGATTTGATGTGTTTTGGGGTTTTGCAAGAGATCATTTTTTTGCAGGTTACGAGTGAATTCTACGGGCATAGTGTGACATAAATACGATCAACATTGAAGGCTAGTGACAATGGTGCGACACTATAAAAATCATTTTTTGAGTTTTTTTGCAGTCACCCCTGACCCAGTTTAGGCGCCCCAGTCCAACTTATTTCGACAACTCTGTAATTTTTTGAGTGTGGTTGTGACAAATTTCTCCTCCTATTCAACAACTTTCCAGTTCGACATACTTTGGGATTTATTGTGAAATCAACTAAGTCCTTTATCCTCTCTTGCACATAGGGTTTTATTTTTATCTAGCTTATTGCTTAGGTCAAATCTTTGCTTTATTTCTTTAGTTATTACATGTGACTCTGCAATTAAGGGTTTTATAATTTTTTCTATTTGTTAAATCAGATTTGGCTATATCTCCAAAATGATAGTTATTTTTTCTACGTTTTTACCTAGAGTTGTAAAATAAGTAAATTAAGGTCCTCTCCAAATTTCAAGACTTATTGACTTGGATTTCACAAGTTATATTAGTTTTGGGGTTTTTCATAAATTCGCTATATAGGCTGCAATTTTTTGAACTTTTCTATGTTTCTTATATTTTTGGAAAGCTTACCCAAAATCAGATAGGATTTATTCTCTGTATTTTAGGAATTAAGGCCGAAATAATTCTTAAATTGGATACTTAAATCTTGATTAAAGGAGTTTTTTTGAAACCCTAATTTTTGTGCATCACGGGAATGCAACCTTTCTATGGAAATGGAGTGATTGATGCTAGGGAATGGTGGGTTGAGTTAAATAAGGATTATTTTTCTTCTAGATGGATATGGTCTTTGTTTTCATTTTGGATTTTTGGTTCAACACAAAGTTGGGTCTCTGAATTGAATCAAAAGAGTTCATATTGGTGTTGGGAGGAAATGGAACATATTTTCTTAGCTAGGACGAGGAGGAGGAGCGTTCTAATAGTGTAGCTTCAGAAGATGGAAGCTTCAATATTTAATTTTGAAGATTGCATCCATAAGAAAAATAATATAAAGGAATTTTAAGTGGATGGTAAGAAGAATTTGTTTTTTGAATATTTGAAACTCTTTAATCTCAAAGAGAGTTTTTCACTTTCACATACATTGCACATTTTTGACTTGAAGAATGTCATTGCACAAAATGTTTCAACCTAGATAGAGTTACCTGATTTGGATAAAGAAGGTTAAATCAATTTGGAATATGAGGAAATTCTTTAAATGTGCATTAAGTTGGGGAAGAAGAGACTAATTACTAAGTATCTAATCAAGTGGAAGAATCAAGACAATGAAGTTGTAACATGAAAGGATGAAGATTTCTTGTACTGACATCCAGAGATCATCAACATTGAGACCTATACTTGTTTGAAGAAGCCTCTTGAAATGGTCAACATTGGGGACAATGTTGCTTTGAAGGGGAGGGCATGTTATGCCCTTAGTCCATGGTCATATATTGGGATATGTATAGCCGACATGTGACTAACATCATCTCCCAACATGTCATATCATATTTATTTATGCTTTCATATGTTAGTAGGTCACTATTGGTGATTTACATATCATAGTAGGGTATATATATATATATATATATATATATATTGGTGTGATATTATTGTCGATATTCACATCTATCTAAGTAATTTCATTACATTGTTTACAACAAGATCACCGTTTCGAACCCTTACACCTACCCAAAACTCTACTTAATCACTCATGTACCACAAATATGACCATCTAAGTGATACTGACATAATCACAATTAGAGTAAAACTCATAATATTCTAACCACATACTCATACCATTTTACTTTATCGAACAAGAAAGTTGATGCTTCATAAACAACTTAATAAATATATGCCTTCCCTGACACTACACAAACAACTTAATAAATACATGCCTTACTACCCAAGTCGGATATGTCTCTTCATCGCATCTTGAAATTGTTTCTACAACTCTAAAAAACCTCACTCAATAAAAAAATTAATCATATATTGGTGACTTAGTTTGGTCCGCGATAATATGTAAACCCTGATATATCATGATCATTATGCCAATAAAGGCAACATCATAATGAAAGTGACCTTGTTACTAACATAATAGTTGATTAGTTGTGGGATGAGTATGTTCGCTTGCTCGACCTTCTCCCCTCGTCCTACATTACTACAAAAATCTAAAAAAAATCTTGTAAAATTACCTCTAAATACCTACCTCGCTACCTAAGTAAATACATACTTATAAAATTACATTTTAAAATTATTTATATGACTATAAAAATACTCACTAAATAAAAAAAAAAAATCCCGCATTAATTAATTAGCTTAATATAAAATAACATATAAACTTAAATATATCATAATAATTATACTAATAAAAATAATAATCACAATAACAACCCCTCCAATAACTAAAATAATAATTGAACTAAAACTCCGGACAGTTTAATGGTGGAAGTGAGATCCCCTATAAGTTTTACCTCCTCATAAAAACGTAGGAATATTCCTCATCTCGTTAACAGTAAATCTGATTCCAAACATTGTCTAGAAAAGATCCTTGAAATTTATATATTATACATTTAATAACCCTTTTAATATATTGGTTTTATAACCTTTGCGATTTATTTATTTTATTATTTTTCTGTCAAAACAATAACCAAACTGAGGCTAACATAGGAAATGATAACGCCAGATAACGTCTTAATAACGGGGATCTCGCATAGTTGAAAAAATATTCTTTGTAGCTCTCAAAAAACGCATTGTTCTCGCAGAGGGGCCGACTCACTCATTTTACCACTTTTACCAATACTGCTTTCTGATCAGCTGTAACGCAGAACAAAACCGCTTTTGAATCAGCTTTCTTGTCTATCGGTCGGCTCGATCTGAAATACCGCTTTTGCAGCTCCTCCATAAAAGTTCCCGCCGCTACACAGACTGCAGATTATTCGTTAAATGCCGATATTCCGATACAATGCTGGATTTTTTGTCAAACCGACAACGTTCTGTTAACTGGCGCCGCGGGAAATGCGATTTGGAATAAGGCGGGCGTTTTTGGTGCAAAGGAAAATGAAGGAACGATGATTTTGGCGGTTTTGGAAGGCGGTTTCGTGAGATTTGTTGTTAAACGGAGAAGCGGATGGCCAAGCGAGTTTATCAAGTGTGGAAGGGGAGCAATGTAATGTTATTTCAGCCCTTTTTGGAATATATTTGTGAATAGCTCATCTATTTTTGATGGATTGCTGCATTGATTTCATTTCTATGCTATTCGATGTAAAATTTGTGCAGTACGGACTGTAATTTTTCTGTTATTTTAAGTTGCATCACTGTAGTGGAGGTTTTAAACATTCGTCATTGGATTTTAATTTTGCATAGCATTTGTTACATTTCTTGTGTCATCTGAAGTTAAATTTGTGTAGCATAGGGCTCCAGTATTTGCCAGTTGAGGTTAAATTTGTGTTGTGTTGATTGCAAAATTCTGCTATTTAAAGGTATAACTATGGGGTTCTGATTGCAATTTTCTGCTGATTGAAGTCTATTTTGTGGAGTTCGGATGGAAAATAAATGCTATTCGAAGTCAACTTCGTGGAGTTCCGATTGCAAATTTTTGTTATTTGAAATTCAGTTTGTGTATTGCTTTTTGATTGATTAAACAGTGTTTGGTTGGAGGGCTCTCACCTGTGCAAAAAACAAAAAAAACATATCATTGTTGGTTGCGAATTTGTGTCAAATTAAATTAAAATTTGTAGTGTTGATTGCGATTTTCTCCTATTTTAGGTTTAATTTGTGTGGGATTGATTGCAAATTTCTCTTATTTTGAGTCAAACGTGTAGAGTAGGTTGCAAATATCTGACATGTAAAGTAAAATTTGTGTATTGTCGTTTGTAAAATTCTGTCATTTTAAGTTAAATTTGTGTATTACAGATTCCAACTTTCTGTCATTTTAAGAAAAATCTGTGCGGTACTGATTACAAATTTCTGTCATTTTAAGATAATCTTGTGCAGTACTGATTGCAAATATCTCTTCTGGTGTGGATTGAAATTCCTCTATTTTTGAATTACATTTATCTAGCATTGGGAGCAAATTTCAGTCATTTTAACTCAAATTGGTGTATTGTCAATTGCAAATTTCTCTTATTTTAAGTAAAATCTGTGTAGGATGGGTTGCAAATTTCTGTCGTAAAATAAGATCTGTATGTTGTCTATTGCAATTTTTGGTCTTTTTAGATTAAATCTGCATATTACTGATTGCAAATTTCTCCTATTGTAAATGTGTTGGATAGGTTGCAATTTTTTGTCATTTTAAAGTTTAATTTGGGTATTATTGGTTGTAAACATGTGTTATTTTAAGTTGAATTTGTGTGCTCTCTATTGCGAGTTTATCTTATGTTGTTGATTGCAAATTTCTCATATGGTGTTGATTGCAAATTTCCCCTATTTCAAGTTACATTTATATAGCATTTGTTGCAAATTTCTTTTGGTTTGTGAAGGATTCATTGCAAATTTCTGTCATGTTATATTAAATTTGTGTTGGTGTTGTTTGTGCATCTTTGATATTACAAGAAGGTTTCTGGGTAAAAACCGCATACAAAGTATCTATTATTAATTGTACACAGTTTTCATTTAGAAACCTTCTTGCAACACTCTATGGACTGTGGAAGCTTAAAGTCTCTAGTGTCACCCTAGTAATTATTTCATTTCAAACAAATTGTAAGGGCAACAGAATAATGCACGATGCAAGATAGAGCAAGTGAGCAGATAATATATATTTGGATATAGCAGGCATTATATATACATTTAGTTTGTTCTGTATTGACTTCCCTCCAAGTGGTTCCTACAGCCTCTCCTCCTAACCAATGCACGTCCCATGCTACTGATTAAACCAGTGATAAGAGCGTCTTTGAAATCATTCTGACATTCCTTCATAGTTGCACTCCTTATTCAAATTGGTTGTCAAGGGGCCTGTTAGACATTTATGCATCAATATAGTTTTAACCAAGATGTGTCCCATGTTATTGATTCAACTGGCGATAAGAGCATATTTGAAATCATTTTGATGTTCCTTCATAGTTGCACTCCTTTTTCAAGCTGGTTGTCAAGGTGGTCTGCCAGACACATATGCATCAATATAGTCTTTGCATGTCCTTTGGATTCATTCCATCCTGTCAGACTTCCCCTTATCAAGAGCTCAAATTTCGAAGGATGTCATGCAATATACTATGACCATGATTTGTGATTATTCCTTTGTGGAATATGCTAACAATGATCTTTCAAAGGAACATGGTAACATATTACCATTCAAAGTGCAAAATATTGCCAATCAGCAGTTAAAGTGATAGAAAGTCCTTTGAAAAACCAGACCAGGATCATTTGTTTAAACCAATAATGAGGAGACAAGGGGGAATTAGCTTATTTTGCAATATTGTTAATAATTGAAATGCAACAGCCAAAGACAAAATAGAATAGAAAAGAGACGTAAAGAAAAAGAAGCTACTTAAAGGACAGTGGGTAAAGCCATGGCTGTGATGGGAGGCTCGAAAACCATGTTGTTACATTGCTCAGGGAATGCCATCAAAGTGTCGTGGGGCACTGATATGTCCCTAAGCTCAATGGATACAGAAGATGACAGTTATCTGGAAGTCAATTGACGGATTTTATATTAAGAAGAAAATATCACATGATAAGGATTATCCTCGTCATTATCTCCTCTTGTAATTATCTGCATCATTGTACATATCCTACCAGTACACTTTGCCCAGTTCACTGGAGCCTCACTGACTGGATGCAAGTTGGATTAACTGAGTAGGATTTCAGTTCACTGGAGCTCCACTGCCTGCATGCAACTCAGACCAATTGAGGTGGTTTGAGGCAGTTTACTGCATGCGATTGGCCTTATCCAGCTGGCACTTATCCTCATCCCTGTAACTCTATTTAAATTGGCCTAACGAAGAGTGAATAACACCTGTTTTTGGCAGCTAATTCCTGATTCTATCGTGCATCCTTGTGTACTACAATACTTGAGCAAATTACAAGGGAAGATCCCTGGATAGACAGTGGATGTCTTAATTTGGAATTAGATGTGATTTATCTTACTACTACTAGACCAGATTTGTGTTTTGCAGTGAGCTATCTTTCTCACTTCATGGCTAAACCACACAAAGAACATTGGCAAGCTGCAAAACGAGTTCTTAGATATGTCAAAGAAACTCTTGACTTTGGCATTTTATATAAACAAACTATTGATTTTGAGTTGATAGAGTATATTGCTTCAGATTGGGCAAGATCAGTTGATTCTAGAAAATCTACAACAGGTTACATTTTCACTCTTGGTTCAAGAGCATTTTCTTGGTAGAATAAGCTTCAAAGTACAGTTGCATTGTCTTCCACTGAAGTTGAGTACAAAGCAATTGTTAGTGCAGGTTGTGAGTTGATGTGGATTCAATCCGTATTGGAGGATCTCAACTTGATTCATCAGTACCGACAACTATCTTCTGCAACAACTAGAGTGTTCTCAAGTTGGTGAAGAATCTAGTTTTTCATGCCAGGACTAAGCACATTGAGATTCATCACCACTACACCCGACAATTGGTTACTAATGAAGACATTTCTTTATTATTGTCCTACCTTTGAACCAATGTTTTAAAAATCGGACCCTGACTCGGAACTAGCCGAGGTCCGGACCGGAACCAAACCGGAACCAGACCGGAACTGGACCGGAACCAAACTGGAACTAGACCGGAACTGGACCAGTTTAAAACTTAATGAACCTGTTTACAAAAAAATACATAAAATTTTATATTTTTAATGAAAACAAGATATTTTAAAGGTTAAAAACCATGATTCCAACAATTACACACAAAATATGCAAAGTTTGCTCATTATATATATGTAAGAAAGGTGTTTATAGCAAAATGGCACGAACTCCAAGTCCAATACACAATACATATATCATATATGAGATTCCGAAACAAAATACATAAACAATGAGGCTCTAAATGGCCTCTATAGTCCGAGACTCCAAAAAAAAACATGCTATGAGTATTATCATTGATATATTACAAATACTACAAGTTACAAAACTCTAGAATAAACTAGATGACATCAATGATTAATCATCAAACTTTGCACTGCTGCTGGAAATGGGATCCTCAAGGTCATCCTCATCAATATCATCATCGGCCTCTGGCTTTGACTCGGACTCATCCAAATCCTCAGGTACATCTGCAACAACTAGTATTGGCATGGGGTTGGGGAGTAGCATGAGTGCGACTAGTGCCTGTTGTGTCTTGTGACAGTGGCGGCGGTGCTACTAATGGCTCATCAGATTCCTGATCCAAACCCATCCACCCCAAGTCATCGGGATCAAACTCTGCCTGGCTGACTCTCCTCTACCCATTCTGAGGTTGGATCTATATCATCCAAGACAATGGGATCTAGTATCAGGTCTTCGGTTCAACAACTGGGTTGCGCCTTAACTGAAGGTTGTACTGCACAAAGACAAGATCATTCAACTATTGTTGTTCCAAATGGATTTCTCTTCTTCGTGTGAATCCGCTCAAAGACGGACCGGTTGCACTCGTACCCAGAAGCACTGCAAGTTTGGTTCAGGATCCTAATTGCAAACTTTTGCAATCGAGGACACTGACTACCAAACTGAATCCCACCTATGTGCTACGATAAAAAGTTTAAATGTTTAATTAGTAAACAATGACGATAAAAAGTTCCATAAAACACATAGGTTAAAAATCTAAAAGTAAAACAAAACTTATAACTTGAAGGCTAAAGAGTAATTCAACAAATTAGATAAAGATTGTCTTATGCTAAAAATTCATGATTATTCTGTTAAAATATTTTAATCAAATGAACTTCAAAAAAGCTTAGAATTTCTTACATGGTTGGTCCACATCCCTTGCAATCTTTGCAAGGTTTTTCCCAAAGGTACTTGTGGCTCTGCTGAAGAAGCTGATCTATTTCAGTGAACCTCAAGTTGTTGCATCTCATAAGGGACTGTGCGCTCTAGGCATTCATACAAACCATCTTTTACTTCTCCTGTTTGATCTTCTCCAAGCTAAGCTTCTGTAATGATATTTCGGGATTCAAGAAATACCCAGCTGCATGTATAGGCCGATGGAGTTGATTGTTCCATTCTATTATCTATGATCTCCCATATAGGCCCATACTTAGTTAACCTGTCTTTGTATGCTGCCCTTATTTGCTCCTTTGAAATGATCCATAGCCTCATAAATATAGCCCATGGCATAATTTTTCCCCATCCACCAACTGCAACACCTTAACAAGAGGTTCAACAACTTTCACAATCTCTGCTGTTTTTTTCCAAAATAAATTATCAAAAAGTTTTTTCTTTGTGTCTTTCACCATCCTATTTCACGGGTCCACTTTGATGCATTCCATTCATCACTTGAAAACATCTTTTTCAAATTCTGTTGTTGGGAAAGAAGAGATTGCAACACGAGGAAGCTTGTTGCAAATCTCGTGATGTCTGGTCTAACAAGTTCTTTGCCCTCAGTGTTCTTCCTCATTAGGTTCAATATCCATATGAGTGATTGTATATGTATTTGGTGATGCTTTTGCCATGCTCTACTGTGTTCTTGATCCAATATTTTTTCCCTATATTTCAAGCATGAGGTCTATGCAATGTGCAGGACATGGAGTCCAAAATATTGTTTTGTAATTTAGCCTCTAACATCTTACCAACAAGAACATAGTTAGAGGCATTATCTATTATGATTTGTACAACATTTTCCACCCCCACCTCTAAAACAATCTCATCCAAAAGCTCAAACAATAAATTTGCATCTTTCACCCTATTAGATGCATTTACTGATTTCAAAAACATTGTACCTTGTGGGTACAAGAGGCAAGAAAATTTATTATTGTGACGGTTTTTGTCATCACTCCACCCATTTGACATGATAATGCATCCTGTTTTGGTCCATGAAGCTTTGCAACCTTTCAAATATTTATCTATGGATGCAACTTCTTTCTTCAAAAGGGATCCTCTCAAGTCATGCATACTAGGGCCTTTGAGGCCCTTACCAACAACAACAATAGAGTCAAACATTGGACTGGTAATAAGGTGAGTAGGCAGCATTGAAAGGGATATCTGCATCATACCACCATTTAACAATGTACTCAAAAGTTGCTTCTTTGTATTGCTTCTTCCAATGGTTATCCAAGGTGGGCTGATTTTTTGTTGGCATGGAGGCACTACAGGTGTGGAAGATGGAAAAAAACTTTGAACTAGGCCGGGTTTCTTGACTATGAGTGGATGGGGGAGGCATATACTGAAAGGGGTCTCTAACAGTCATAGAAGGGTCAGAGCAAGATTAAGTTCAACCACTCAAGGCATGTTCCTTCCTGACCCTATTTCAGCTTCCATCTCTTTTTGCCTAGCATTCTCTTCTCTATGATTTTTCAAGCATGTTTTTCATTTCCAACTAATGACATCAATATCAGGTGCATCACATGGGGTAACTTGGCCTCTTTGACCAGCCAAGTGTTGTTTCAACCTATGAACCCCCCCACCCTTGATGTGTTTCTTACAATATGTACAAAAAACTTGATTATCAATTACGTTTGGCATGGGTCCATGTAGGGTCTTTTGTTTTGGGGGTAGCATTGCAAATGCAAACAAATATGAAAATGCGAAATAAAAACAAAATAAATTTCATATTTCTTATTTAATAAAATTTGCAAATAACGGGCAAGTTTAAAATGTAACATACTTTTCAATATGCACACAAATGAGGTGAAACAAATGCTCCAAGTTTGTATATGGCACCACAAAGAGCCCACACTCCAAATGTAGATGTAAATGCCACCACAAAGAGCCTCACACTTAGATGCCAAACAATACCCAAACTCACTCCAAATGAACACTATTCAATGCTGCCCCAATCCTCCAAATCCTTGCAAATAAGAGAGGTGCTCACAAATACAAGGTGAGGTGCTCACAAGATGGATGCCAATATCACCACAAAGAGCCCACAAGCAATGCCAAACAAGCTCCAAGCCTCCAACTTCCAAGCTCACTACAAAAAATAAACTCTTATCAATCTTATGCTCACAAATGCTCAATGAGAGAGGTGTGAAGTGAATAGAGGGGGGGGAGTGTATTTATAACACCAAATTAGGGATATTATCAGCAATTAAAAAATAGTGGAGAATTTTAATTAAAAAAGTCGGATTTTTTGTATTGGATCGCCTTGTATAAGGGTGTTTTGACAAAAACATGGACCGGTTTGGGTCGGAACCGGACCAGTTTGACTGGTTTGAGGCCAAACCAGTCAAACGGTCCGGTATTACTAGCAGTTCATGCATAAAAAAGGTTAAACCGGTCAAACCGGCCGGTTCCAGTTCTGGTTTGAGTCCAATTCCTCTTAAACCGCTGCTTTGAACTACTTGTTTACATATAATGACTAAACCTGTTGTGTATCAGAGCCTCTAGTTCTCGTGAAGGGTTAGGAGATATAAGCTTGGAAACGTTTCCGGCTCAGTCAGTACATGGAGGGTATTCAAAATAAAAGACATTACAAGTTCATAGGATAGTCCTGCGCTAGTTTGGCACAGACTGAAGAAAAACATTTTAAGGAGAGATACGGGTCAATCTGGTCATTTTTTGTTTCACGGGTCTGTTTTTTTGTTTTGCAGAAATAACCATACAGACTGATCGCTTGTTTGCTAGAAATATGTAATAGGATCGCATATGTTAGCATATAACGATAATGAAGACTGCAGATTCCTGATTCTACATAGTTCATGAAATCTTATCTGGGTCGTGATTCAAGTGTAAGCTAAGCTGGAGCTGTTTCAGAAGGATATGATATTCACTACCCTTTGAAGCATAGGTCTAGGCACTTTCTTTCCTTGCCTTATCATAATTCTCAGTTGATGTAAATCTTTTTTTCTTTGAAGTAATTTAAGATGCATTTTTTCAAAATTTAAATAATTAATTGTTGGCTTCTTTTCAGAATTTTCGTTGTGGTTTTTTAACTTAATTGCCTTCACATGCATTTATAAAATTAGATTTCAAAATATCTTATCTTGAATTTATAAAATTTTCTCCATATGGTTCTGTCTTGTATCTGCTTGTATTACTTTCAAGCTTTTTTAATCTCCATTGTAAAAAAGTGACTTGACTATGTTCCCTGTCCTGATGATATACCAGTGGTGAAAATTTAGTAAATATGGGGACACTATATCCAAATAACTTTTGAACAGATATTTTTTTCCCTTTGGATCACAAACTTCGTACATAATGGCTCCTGCAAAGACTCGAGGTCCATTGTGTTACTAACTTTATATAAATGGCTAACTAGCTATCATATTTTGTGGATTCTTGTTTATCTAATTAATTGTGTGTATGCCTTGAGTTTTGCTGTAGAGATGGTTCCAAGAATGCATCCTGTGTAATGGTTCTTGCAATCTTGGTTCTGTAGACTGGTAGGCAAACTCTTGCAGAAATGCTATAGAAGTTTGAGTTATAGATAGTTTATTTCATGGTTGGTAAATATATCTACTTATTGTGGGAAGCAATAAATATTACTGGTCAATTGTTTTTTAACAGTGGAATCATAACACTTGGTGGATTAACATTGCCACGTTTGGACTGCCATTTTCATGCAAGCATGTTTCCTGGATGGGTTTGGACTCCTGTTCTTTTACCTTCCTACCAATAAGTTTCTATTCCAACAGGATGATGCTTGCAATTAATAGCTATTGAGCCACGATGAATTTGATTTCCAACTTGTCTAATTATATATACTTATTTTGGGAAACAATAAATATTGCCTGTCAGTTGTTTTTAACATTGGAATCATAACAATTGGTGGATTAACATTGCCACGTTTGGACTGCCATTTTCATGCAAGTGTGTTATTTGGATGGGTTTTGACTCCTGTTCTTTTGCTTTCCTACCAATAGGTTTCTATTCCAACAGGATGATGCTTGCAATGTAATAAATATTGAGCCATTATGAATTTGTTTTCCAACTTGTCTGACGTTTGCATCGTTTTGGTGAAGAATATTAATCATCTAATGTTTTCATTCAACTCTGATTCTTGTTTCTGCTATAAACAATTTTTTTCTTATGGTTCCATCCTACTAATTACCACCTTTTCAACAATACTGTTTTCAAGCTAGGTTTTGTAAGATGTCAAGCTGACATTTAGATTGGCATAAATTCATACTGTGCTGTATAACACTTTGAATTTTCAAATGAATACTTTTTCTATTATGGTTTCAATTTGTTTATTGTCTTAAGGACATTTAAATAAGACGTTTGATCTGCCCCGAAGTTGTTTAATTCAACATGTCTGCTAGAGACAAACTTTTGGGCAACTCTGAACTTGCAAATTTACATAACGACTATTAACATTTATTTTCCATGTTATGCTAACATAAACTCCAGATCGTGAGTTGTGGACCATTGCATTGATGTTTGATCCTGTATATTTATGAAGTGTATTGACCTTTACAGGCTGTAAGTGTTATTGGGATCTTTCTGTGTTATTGTTATTTTGGTATGAAATTGATCTATGTGACAAGAAACTAACTCGAGTATTTCATCTTTCTTCTGGTTGTTTTGCAGAATTTTTTTCTGTGTGGAAGACTGATATTTGGGCCCGATGTTCGATCTTTGGTTGTCACAGTGATCCTAATTGTTGTTCCTGTTGTACATATTTTGCGAATTTGTTGCCAGGAATCTTTTGCACCGATTTTCAGGATATGACAGTGGATATGCCATTCTAGTGGTGACAATTGTGTACACATTTTATGTTAGTATCCTGCATCCTGTATCTGGGTTCTTGTTGATGGTGAACTGTTATGATAGGAACTCTTTCTTTATGCGGCAGTGTTCACATTATCTATACTTTTTTTGGATTGTAGCTGCTGTGATTTCCATTTGGCAGTTGTCAGGGCATTTGTGGTACTGGAACATTTAGATCATTTGCAATTTTGTTTGAATTGTTATCTCTTTATGTTTATATTTAGCAATGAGATGGCACTTTTTCTCATAGTAGACATTCTTCGAGTCTCTGTGGTAGGTCTATACTTGTCACCTCATATGGGTATCGTCATATTTGAACACAGCACCCACCAGGGTTTTAGTTTTGATTCGTGGAGGTAGAAATCGATCTATTTGTGGCTTATAGAGAATCTAGATGCAGCAATTATTATTGTCATAAAATTTATTGCAAAATTAAAGCTACTGATTGGATAAAGGAGATGCTGGTCAAACTTCCAGAGCACCAGTGCATTATTTCTATGGCTAATTACAGCATGCATTCTGTATGAGAGAGGAACCCCTATCAAATGCTCTTTTGAAAAGGCTGCAAATTAAGGAAAATTTGAGCAAAATTAACCTTGTTACAAATGTCAAGTGTACTTTGAGCACACCTGAGGACAAATATTTGGATTGGATGGGGTAGATTTTTACCGCCCTGGTGGTAGGCACACAGCTGCAATTGATAAACAATCCATGCAGCTCATTTAGCTAAGTATACACTATTCTGAACATACTTATTATGATATTACAGTTCTCATCTATTCTCTTGATTCCGAGATCAATTGACAGTGGCATCATAGTTATATGCCCCCCTATGTTTGCAAATTCCTTTTATATAAATTTCTGATGTTTGCAAATTCCTTTTATACCAGTTTCTGATGTTGCTCTGGTCTAGATCTGTCTAATCCCCACAGGACTTATCCACCCCCTTTGGTTCATAGCGCAATTGCTATTATTATGACCAGATTCTATACTTAAGATGGCACTCTCAAGGTGGAGTTAGTCTTTATTGAATGATTTTATGCTCCTTGTAAAAACCTGAACATGCTCAATATGTTATCACATATATATGTTGTAAAAGCACTCCTGCAATATAATCTAACTGTAAGAATAAGAAAGAGAGGAAATTCCAATCTGAGGCATATTAAAACTTTTCAAAACTTCATGCAAGATCACCACACCCTCAAATTTTCTACTACTCTACTAGCATGGACACAACTGGTGTGATTGTAACAAGGAAAAGCAGCATAATCGTATACTATGTTCGTTGATTATAAGGCATATCATTTACCTCAGGCTAGGAGTAGATCACCAGAATTCAAATTTTCTGTTACTCTACTCGCATGGACATAATTTTTTGACTGGAGTGAGGAAAGCAGCGTAAGCGTATGTTAGGCATACTTAGTAGGTACTAGGTGCCAACCAACTATTTTGTTGATTATACAGTTGTATAGTTTACTTTGTCAGGAGTTTAATCCGAGTCCAAAGCCTCTGGTGTTGGATCTATACTATGATTCAATAGGGCGGTTTGAGTTGTCAGAAAGAACCAAAGATGTGATTGCATGAGGAGCTATATGCGAGGGTTATCGATGAAAAGCTAGTATTTTCTTGAAGGGTGCTACATGCGATAGTGTTCAATATACGGAAGGTTCATATCCAGAAGAACTATTATGTTTTAAGCTTGTCATGAGGATATGGTCCCCAAAATGTGATGGGACTGCTAAGTGTGAAAAACATGCAGAAAAACTAATGGTAGTTTGTGTGAAATGGAAGTTTTCTTATTTGGTTAGATGCAATGAAGGCTCAGGAATCAGGATTGTTTTAGTATTTCAGTATGTGGTTAGTATGAGTTACATAGATTTGTATGCATCAGATCAGAAGAAATGTTAAAGACATCCAGTTTTAAATTGCTTATGGTGCTTAAATCAGCCCAGTTAAACTAGCACACAATAAAACTAAAGAGACTCCTTTCTTTTCTTCTTCCCTCCCCCTGAGTGTCCACACATGCAAATGCAATACTGCATGCAATTACATATCTTTGTCCAGGATAGACCATAAAATATCAATGGGACTCTAATATACAACCTGCATAAATAAGATGAGGGAGGAGCTCCTAAAGTGGCTACAATCTAAAACTAAGCTAATGACAGAAAGTTTAAAAAAGATGATATTCTCATGTATTACAAACATCAAAATTAATCGCGATTAAGGGAGAGCCATTGCCAAAGATATGTTGACGAAGGTTGCGCCTGACGGTGATTGCGATCAGATCATGATGTAATATACTGACCATCATTAATATGAGTACGCAACGAGGAAAGGCGTCCACCATATACCAGCCCTCATTTGAAAGCTAACATTAAAAAAAAAACTGCAATTTTATTAAGGGGGCATGTGCATGATACCCCCAGTGCTGCTTTCTAAACCCTGCAAACTAATTCAGCTAAGATATCTACATACAATCTGTGACACCACTTCAAGTCACAGAAATAAGATGCTCCGGTAAAGAATTTGCCCCAGCAATAAACGGCCAATAATACAGCAATAAACTCTCTTTCAATGCAGTTTTATTCAGAAAATTCGCACTTATCAATATAAATCTTAGTAATTAACATGGCATGATCCTTAGATAATGAGTACCATCTTACATGGGACGTGTCATCAGATGAAGGTTAAGGTCTAGTTACAACTGGTAAATGTATAGATGTGGCACTCAACTGCATAGGGCCTCCCCCGAAGTAGGAGAGGGAGGCAATACCCTGAAAGATGTAGGAGTGGGAGGAGGTTGAGGGAAGCTGGACTCTGTGGAGAAGAAGATGAGGGCCTCTAGGCCCTCAACCCCAATGCAATAGTAGTGCATTATGTACATTCCAGCTCAGAAATCTGAAATACAATGATCATCTTTTTTTTTGTAAATTTGCATTGTTTCATGATTGTTTATTTGAAATGAAATTAGATGCATTTTACTTGGTTAATTAATTTTTATGAATCCATATTTTATCATAAGTCTGAAAGAATATTATTTTCTGTGTATATAATTCACATCATATCAATTCTACCTTGGTCGTCAGGCATAGGCTACTCAAGACAACAGATTGTACAGAGCAATGTTTTTGGGTACTTTGTGACTATGGATACATACTGATAATAGAGGAGGAGGAAATCATAATTATACCTAGATGCAATGAGTGCCAAGCAGACCATTCAAGTGAACCACTACTCATGGAAGATGGGTCATGCAAATTGACTTGATATTAATATGCAGCTGAGTCCTGGAAAATGGAATTACTAATAATGCACTGCAGAAACTCCAAATGCATGAAACTTGAAGAAGTAGGGAGCTCACAATGAATGGTTCATAAGGCACTATACTTTCTGAAAGTTTTGCAAATGCAGTAGCAAGATATAAGTCGGGTGATTGTGGGGGTATAGTAGTCTGATTGGCGACCTCCATGGAAGTCCCAGTTACCGGTTGCAAGATCCAACTGTGTTGATTAATGCTGTGTGATGGTTCATTTTGCTAGTTCCAATCTTATTGCTTCACCCTTTGTGAGCATTACCTACATGCCATGAGTTTTAAGTGGACCATTCAAGCTCATGAGAGATAGGTTCTTATTAAACACTACTCATGAAAGATGGGTCATGAAGATTAACTCAATATTTACATGAAGCTGAGTCCCAAAAAATGATATTACATCATAATATCTCTCATAGCGTTTCTTTATATTCACTTCTATCCCCAATCTTCAAAATCTTTTAAATTTCCAAACAAGGCATGTACAGGCTGTCGCCCAGGGATTATATGATCCTAACAACCATGTTATTAAGTGTTCTTCATCCCGGGCTAACAAACCCCTTTTGAATAATGCTATGTTTCTGTGTGCTCGCCTTAAGACTTTACTTTTGTATATGATGATCTTGATTTATAAGTGACTCGAATTCTTTTTGCATCCTTCTTGGAATCGACATGTTTTAGGTTGAGTTTTTTCTATTTGAATTTTTGGCCATTATTAGCCAAGGCATTGAATACGTTTTTTTCGCTTTTCTTGTCTTCCTTTTCACGAAAGTTCTATAAGGATATGAAAAGCTTCCCTCCATTTTATATAATTTAAATTTACAAGTCCTCCCAAGTTCTTTTGTCTTATTTATTTATCCTTTCATTGACTCTGAACTGTCAGTTGTAGCAACTTTCTTTTAACTTTCAATGGTTTTTCCAACAGGTGCTGGTGGTGTTGATGCTCACCTCTGCTAGGGATCCTGGTATTGTTCCACGTGCTCCACATCCACCAGAGCCTGAAGATGTTATGGATGCTGCAAATTCACCTATTGAATGGGGTGGTGGACAGACACCGCGGTTAAGATTGCCACGCACAAGGGACATGGTTGTAAATGGGGTGACCATAAAAGTCAAGTACTGTGATACATGTATGCTGTATCGCCCCCCACGTTGCTCTCATTGCTCAATTTGTAATAACTGCGTAGAACGATTCGACCATCATTGCCCTTGGGTTGGGCAATGCATTGGACAGGTATTTGACTGCAACTGACTTTGTGGGCCGACAAATTGACAGGGATGCTTTCATCTGTTTCTACAATTTCTTAGTATGATTATTGCTTCTCCTTCTCATTTTCAAAAGTTTACCTTCCATTATAAATTTTTCTTGTTCTTATGTTCAATTTGGGAAGTTGCATGTCGTTGTATTCTTGACCTACTAATATAGCTTATGACATGCTTGCCTTTTCTGATGCTGTTATAGTACCATAAAACAAGATGGGACTGCTCTCCTGTTTTTGTTCATATGAAATACTGTTAATTTTTTTTGAAGGATGAAATTCTGTTAAGCTAGTCGTTGCTAGGCACAGATCAAGTGAATTTCCACCTCAGATAAATTGAGTTTGTTTTCCTTAGAGGAACCTTTTCTATTGACCGATGCAATGATAGATTTGTTGCATCTTCCTTATCAGTTATCATGGATAAACGATGGTCATGGATTTGTTGAGAATCACTTTGTTTGAAGCCTTGAAGGGAAAGTTCGTGAAATAATTGCAGATTAGTGTGTGAAAGGGGACTCACCATTTCTGGTGGGACTGCTCAAAGTGGATGTCTATGGTTGTAGGCGTAGGACATGAAGTAGAATAGTGACTGACTTTCCAATTTTATTATGATGTTTTTCTAAAACAAGGTAAAACGTTGACAAGAAACCATCTAGTTATGGCCTCATCCAGATTTCTTGGAAGAATTGGATAGTGATTATGTTTCATTTTAGATAAGTAAACTGTTGGCATGAAAGAGGCTATGGACTAAATGTTCCTGGGCCTCCCTCCCAGATCCAGATATATAGGATGGTTTTATTTAATCACGTACATTTCAGTTACCGTTTAGTTTCCATAGGCATTGGCTACATAATATCCTTCTTGAATATTATGTAGGAATTAGGCAATAAAGTGTTTTCAGACTTAAATCATTGTGTCAGCCTTGTGGACACCATATCAAAAAGGTATGAGACATACAAGAACCAAAGCTGAGAAAATAGTCTGATAATTTTGATACAAGATCAATATAAGACAAGATACATAAACATAGCCTTTCAATAAGGAAAGTGACATGACTACGGTAGAATCTTAAAAGGATGGAAAATAACTCGCAGAAAAATATGAGAAGTAAAATATGTTTTTAAGATTGTTCAAAATTCTGAATTAAAAATAATTCAAACTTTTAGATAGTCAGATAGAAGGTATGTTAGTAATTGTGTACCTTTTAGAAACATCCATAACACTGATGTCCACTCTATAATTCCTAAGAAGATAGTGAGGGAGATAACCCGTTATCAAATTGGCCCTAGACATGTCATTGGTTTTGCAAAGTGCTCCGTGGGGCCTGTTTTTTCATGTTCATTCTTGTAGATGTAAAGCTTGTGCCTTCAGCGTGGCTATTGTAAAACTGCAAATCTACTATTAGGGGTTGACCTCTGTTTTTTCCTTGTACTTGATGATGCTTTAGAAGAAGACTGTTTGTGAAAGGCATTGATATATAGCAGACAGTAGTGCAGATCCAGTTGCTTATTGGCTCACATTTTAATGTTTTGTTTTAATGAGTCTAACCATTTTTCACAAAAAATGAAAGCAAAATGTAAGGATAATCATTAATTACTGGTAATTTTCATAATCCCCCCAGGGCTAGCAAGGTGATTGTAACATGTAGCATGTAACATTATATACTTTTTAAATATTTTATTACTTTGGGAATTATACCCTTTGCAAGTGACTATTGTATGATGGGGTAAAAATGAGGTTCTTAGTTGGGTTCTCAAATGTAGGGATCCAATCTAAGACTGGCCACATTGTGCAGATACAAAGATTCTCAAGGAGTGCTGGAGTCATAAATCTAGAGGAATTTAGCCCTAGCCCTAGGATAGCTATAGGTTTCCAAGGCCTAAAACCAAGATAAAGATAGGTATTCTGCTAGGATTTTGAAGTAGAGAGAGAAACAACCGAGGAGTGGATAAATCCAAGGGGTGTAATAACAATAAGATAATGCAATAGACCAAAGCAAACCTACATCTACTCTAATCTATAGCAATGAATGACCAACTACAACAATAAGCTAGTACATGCATACAAAATAAGAGACTAAAGAGAGCTATAAATACTTACCTATAGCGTGTGTGTGACCGCTGATGCATAATCCTCCCCAGAGACAACAACTTGAGAGAGAATCGTTGTGGGTGGATAAGGGGAAGGCTCAACAAGAAGATATCAAGTCCTAACTCACTATGGTGACCCAAATGCAAAAGAGGTAAGCTCCAAGACTCCAAAACCAGCTAAGCAAGTGCGAAATAATGCGAGCAAGAGTAATAATATGTAAGTAAATAGTATCTGGAAACAAGTGGATAGCAAAAGTGATGTTGTGGTGGTACTACTAAGAAAATTAAGGGGCATATATACTAGCACCATCGCCATGAGTGATGGCGTTGGCCTTGGGGAAAACCCTAAGGTCATAAGAATGAAAACATGTGGAATGGAGGCCAGGGAATACATGGCAATGCATAATGAAGGTTTAGGGTGATTGAAAGCAAGGGATAATAATGAGCAATAAGAAGATAGTAGACATAGATGGGATAAGTAGGACATAACGAGTATAATGTGTGAATCGAGGGAAGAAATGAGGCAAGTATAGTGGTGACTAAGGACTAATATGCAACATCTCTCAAATGCTATGGTCTAGCCCACGATGACCAAGTCCGATCACACCCTAATCCCGACAGGCCCCTTAAGGCACCCATCTCAAGAGGAGAATGCATCAACAATCCCCTGCATAAAAGAAAACGACCAGCAAACATAAAAAAATATGGTGTATACATATGCCCCAATCGAAGATCATCACATGTCACAATAGTGAAACACGAGATGGTCTTCGAGAAAATATCTATACAACACTAAAATTGAAAGGAAACGCTGAAAGTAAAGTTGTAAAGAAGTGTAAGTGAATGCTAAATGAAATATACCTACCTCATACTTACTTGGTCGGTGTTGCTTGACTTACCTTGTGGCGAGCGTAATAATCTGCTTGGAACCCTGAATAAGCAAGACCGAAAAGAAACACTAGAAGATAATCAATAAAATAAGACATAAATCACCTAGCTAGGAGGTCATGGGAGGGATGATAGCCGAGAGGCAGCATAACAACATTAAAGAGCACAAAGAACCAGTTAGTAGATGTTATAAGGGTATGATAAAGTGCGATAAAAGGTGCTAACCAGGATGCGATGTCATGGAGTTAGCATGGTTTGAAGATAGATAAATTTCCAAAGCATCCAAGGTAGGAAGTAATGGCCGTATAAACCCAAGTGGGATGAAATAAACCCAAACGAGGTTGAGAATAAAATAGTAGGTTGATGAAGTAGTTAATTTGAAGAATGCTGTTAAAGAGAAGGTGTTATTCTTTGAAGATATCTTGGAGTTGAATTTTTGATTTAAATGGAGGGTGGGCATGGTGAGGTGCCCCAAAATATGGTGTGGTGAAAGAAGTGGCATCATGAGATGCCCCCAAAAGAAGTGTCAATCATGTTGGTGTTATGGTTAAAGGTATGCATTCTTTCCAAGCTGTGTTGGTAATGAAGAACATCTAAATGGCACGATTCAACATGAGATAAGATGTAGTCTTCATTAATGATAGGTGAAGTAGAATGAGTTCATAATGTCATCATAATCAAGTTTCTGGAGTTAAATGTATTGTCATAGGCCATGACCCCATTTTGCTAAAAGAGTGGCAATGATAGGTCCGTGAAGAGTGTGTGCAATATCAAACTCATCATTTTCAAGGGGGTTATCATTAGGATGATTAGAGGAAGGCAACATTACAAGGAGGTTCCTCAAATTTTAAAATGAGAGGAAATAATCTTGAGGTAGTAGAACTGGAGGAAGCCTAGAGTGTAACTGCATTTGGTAAATGGTTTTTATTGACTATGTTTTGTAATTCATTAGGTTCATCATCATCTGAGTCAAAAAGTGACCTGAATATCAGGTCTATAGTCATAAAATTTAGGGTATGGGATGTTAGGTATTATAGCAACTAATAGGAATGTGAAAGGGTTTGTCAACAAAGGGGACAAGTATGTTCCAAGGATTTGGGATCAACATCATGTTTATATCATTGATTATTATGAATGAAATTAATGCATTGGTACTTAGATGATGCAACTGCATGCATGTGATGTGTCCAAGGTCCAAGCAAGAGATTATAAGAAAGAGGGTGATCAAGTACCATGAGTTTGGTGGTGAATGGTCTTGGGTCCCACTGGTGATGGGAAGCCAAATGCAACCAAGTAACTTTTGATGAGTTTTATCAAATCCACGACAAGTGAGTCAGGTGTGCTTAAGGTCATCAACAGAAAATTTGAGGTTTTTTATGAGAGAGAAGGAAGTGACATTGATTATAGAGCCTTCATCCACTAGGACTTCTTACTTGTGCATCATGAATGATGACACTTAATAAGGAGTGGAGGATCATCGACACGGAATAATACTTCATCATTGATCATGTCATCTTTAGGAAATTCTATGGCTATGGATTTGGAATTTTTAGAGGGAATAATAGTTTCGATATTGTGAATTTTAGGGTTAAGGAAAGGTGGGATAGATGGGAGGTTCCTCCACCTCATCGAAGGCATCCTCCAAACAATAGAGTTGTTGCATGATGAATTTTCGATGTTGTGGAGAAGTAAGCATGATTTCCATTAAAGGGATTTTGCAAGTCATGAAATTGAGCTCATCCAAGGAAATTCCATTGTGGCCTAGGATAGGTGCCGTAATGGTATTTAGGGAGGATGAGAAGTGGAGGAAGGGAACCATGGCTCGAATGAGGCTTGTAGGATTGAAAACCTTATCCGAGGATGGAGGAATAAATTTTGTAGAGAGGCTTTCTAGTGTGGATTTGAGATGAGGCTTGACTGAGGGAGTAGGCTCATCATTAGGTTGCTCTGTGAGAAGTATCAATGAGATTTTGGTCATTAAGGGAAGGCTTTTTGGGTTTGTAGATGGGGTCCTTATGTGTGGGCTTACGTTGATAATTAACTTTAGCCACATTGACATATTGTGAATTGAGGTAGTTATGATCATAAGACCCTTCAATAGTACCTACAAAGTGGTTCATAGGTTCTTTATTATGGTTGGTCCTAGATTGGTGGTTCTCATGGGCTTGTAGAAGGGATTGATATTTCTCATAACGTTCTTGGATAATGGCATTAGTATCAAATGGGGTCCAAGAAGAAATCAAGGGCAGCCTTTTTAAGATCCCTACAATCCTCATGGGAATGGCTGATAGTGGCATGCCACCAACAAAAGAGGTTAGGATTGAAGGAAGGTGATTGCTTGGTAGGAGGAAAATGTGAGGCATGGGAAGAACTTGTAATAGTTCACCATGCAATAAAGGTGGGTGGATGTATGGTTATGAGAAATAACACTTTGGCTATCATTGTTTGAAGAGGAATGTGTGATAGATTTTCCTTTAGAAAGGGCTTGAGGGTTGATGGAATTAGACATTGATTTGAGGGTATTTGAGGGCTTAGAGGCTGTTCAAATTCTTCGCATAAGGTAATCCTGCCACTTGGCTTGTTCGAGAGCCTCTTCCAACGTGGTGGGAGAGAAGGATCAAACCTTATATTGGAGATTAGGAACAAGGGCCTTAAGGAAGAGTTGACAAAGATTTTGATTATCAAGATAATGGTTGGCTTGATTAGATAAAAGCTTCCATCGCTTGATGAAATCATGAGCTGATTCATTAGGAGATTGTTTCAAATTAATGAAGTTTTGAAATGTGTTTTCAAGGAGGTCATGTTGTTGGAACTCCTTCACTAAGGCTTGGACTAAAGTTTCTAAGATCGATAATAGAGTGTGAAGGGAGTTGATTATACCATTCTAAGCATCTCCTACAAAGTTCTTTGCAAGGAGCTTAGTTGTAGCATAGGTATTGGTTTGAATCCACTCCTTGTAGATGTTTCCAAAATTCTTAAGATAGATGGCTGGATCAATTGACCCATCATAAGAAATGGTAGGAGATATCCCCCTATATCCATAGAAGCTATGTAAGGAGCTAGGGGTTCATTTTGCAATGTTTGAAGAACCTTATTGCAGATTGGGAGGAGGGATGGGATTCCCATTAGCATCCAAAGGAAAAGAGGTATTGAAGGTTGATTAGGACCTATAAGGACTTGTGTTGTTGAAAGCCATTTGTAAAAATTGATTTTGCATTTGAAGCATGTTAGAATGTGGTAGAAGATTGCATAATGGTCATTTGATCCAACAACTTGATAATCATGAGATTAGGATCAGGTGGTGGATTAGGGCCACTAGAGGAAGAAGCCTTGGTATTACTATTTTGTAAAGGAGTTTTTGGGGATTGATTGGGGGTTGCTCCATTTGTAGGAGGCTTGTCATGAATAATAGGTTTTGAGTGAGGTTTTAGGATTGTCTCTTCCATGGGACTTATACCTTGAGAAACTTTGATTAATTTCCCCTCCTTGTTGGGTATGTAGATATTCATTATTGTTGAGATTTTTGATGGTTTTTCTAGGATCAATTTGTTGAATTTCTACCACATTACAATCCAATTGTTGATGTATATATAGACGAGATTAGACCGTGCTAGAGCATAGAGGCCGATGACGTTCAGGAGGAGAAGATACAAATGGAATGTTTGTGTAGAGGAAGATGTAAATTGATGAGAGAAGATGTAGGAATATTATTTTGGGGTTCTTTAGTTGTGATGGAGTAGCAAATAATGTTTCTAGTGTCTCACAATTCATAGAAATGATGTAATTCATATTATGATCTATTTGAGTGGATGATGTTGGCAACATAGTTGAGGCCATTGTGAAAAGATGTTCCATGGTATTTTGCCCCAAATGCTAATGGGATCGACATGCAGAGACACATAGGGGCCGATGGCGTCAGACAAAGGATAGGGTGGATTGATAATAAAAATGACCAGAAGGGGTGCAAGATGACAATGGTGTAAGATTAGAAGGGTAAATATGTAGGTGGATCGTCCGTGTAAGGGGATTTACACAAGGGCTGATGGCGTAGGAAATGAAGACAAAAATAAGATGATTGATGTAAAATCTGAATAAAATAAGGTTCAACAATTATATACATCATTATTTAGTATAGAACCAAAATTTGATTATTGGAGATGAATAATATTAATCCCAAAATTAGTAATGAAGGTAGGCCAAAAAGTGATGTTTTAATAAAAGACGATCGTCATCAATTTAATAAAAAACCATTTATGGAAATAGAAAGTGAATTTAAATAAAAAAAAAGAGGTATTTTATCACATTAATGTGTGGAATAAAAACCTCCAAAGGAATTTTTCAAAAAGTGAATATATTTCGAATTATGCCCTTATTACTAAAAATGGTGATTATGAATTTCTGAAAATTGTGCTAATATTTATGCCAAACAAAAAGAGGTTTTTGTTAAATTTATAAAAATAAAAAAAGCCTCCGAGGGATTTTAAAATAGAGTTGTTAATTGCAAGATATGAAATGAAAGGTGATCTGGCCAAAAAAGAATGATTGAGACCCAAAGAGGAAGAATGACCATGAGACCCTAGGGGAAATTGTGGAAAAAATTCATATTTATGCCTGAAATAGATGGAAATCTGAATACAAACCTGAAATATTGATAGATCTGAAACCCTAGGGCAGCTAGGGCTTGAGTAAAGCGATAGATCCGATTCAAGAGCGTCTAATGTGAATATAAGAGATGAAATGTGAAGATGACTCAATCAGTAGAGAGTGAGATTCATGTGTTCACTAGATTGTAGTGAAGATCATGTGAAGATTAATCAAAGAAAAGGGTGAATAAAATTTGAAGATCAACTTTGAAAACCATTAGTGTATGATCGTGCAAAAAGCTTGCATAGGGCTCAATTGCGTCCGAAGGGTAGGAAAAATAAAAGGGAGTGAATCTGAGCTAAATAAAGTAGAGTAAGATTCAATTCACTAGAGTGTATGATGGGTAAAAGAGAGGTTCCCAGTTGGGTTCTCAAATGTAGGGATCCAATCAAAGACCGACCACATCGTGTAGATACAAAGGTGCTCGACGAGCACTAGAGTTGTAAATCTAGAGGATAGTAGCCCTACCCTAGGATAGCTATAGGTTTCCAAGGCCTACAACTAAGATAAAGATAGGTATCCTACTAGGATTCTGAAGTAGAGAGGGAAACAACCAAGGGTGGATAAAGCCAAGGGGCGTAATAATAATAAGACAATGCAATAAACCAAAGCAAACATACATCTACTCTAGTCTATAGCAATGAATGACAACAATAATCAACATACATACAAAATAAGAAGACTAAAGAGAGTTAGAAATACTTACCTGTAGCGTGTGTGTGACCAATGATGCATAATCCTCCCCAGAGACAACAACACCAAGAGAGAATTACTATGGTGGAGAAGGGGAAAGCTCAACAAGAAGATCTCCAATCCTAACTCACTATTGTGACCCAAATGCAAAAGAGGTAAGCTCCAAGACTCCAAAGTCTAGCTAATAAATGCGAAATAGTGCGAGCAAGAGTAATTAGCAAAATAGTATGTAAACAAGTGATAGCAAAATTGATATTGTGGTATATACTAAGAAAATGTCAAGGGGCATATATACCTGATGCCATCGCCCAGAGGCGATGGCGTCAGCTATGGAAAAACCAAAACAAACTCCATCGCCCATGGGCAATGGCGTCATTCCTTCAGGGGTAACCCTAAGGTGAAAGGATGAAAACATGAGGCATGGAGGCCAAGAATAAATGGGAATACATGATGAAGGTCCAGAGTGACTGAAAGCAAGGACAATAGCGTGCAATAAGAAGTAGACATGATGGGAGAAGTAGACATAATGAGTGCAACTTATGAACCAAGGGAAGAAACGAAGCAAGATGAGGTGACTAAGGCTATTAATGACATCTCTCAAATGCTATGGTCTAGCCCACCGTGACCAAGTCCGATCACACCACAATCTCCAGGCCCCTCAAGGCACCCACTCAGGAGGAGAATACATCAAGTCCCTGCACAAAAGAAATGGTTAGCAAGCATAAAAAATATGGTGTAGACAACGATAAGGGCTGTTATGTTTTAGTAGATAATTTCACTTGGAAATGAAGAGAATATATCTCATAAATCTAGTGGAAGGTTACAGATGAAGATATTATGCAGGAATTGGCTACAACACAAATACCCTAGGCATTCCTATTTTAATATGAAAATATGAGTAATTACTATGTTTTCCTTAGTTCTTGCGGCCTACAGGAACACCTTTAGGCCCCTACCCGTGGAACTATATCTCTTTTTTCTGTTTTAGTTTGCAAATTCAATTGTTTGCCTTCACCTTTTGTTACAAGCATGACATACTAGAGATGATATGGCACATTTGTTGCAATGAGAATGGCCAATGATATGTCTAGGAATGGTATACTTGATCACCCATCTGGAACATAACAAATGGTCACTTTTCTAAAGATAATTTCTCTTAACACAAATAATAAGGTATGCTAGGCTTTGAGATAGATTTACCACCAAATTAGAAAATAATTGGTGCACTTGGAAAATTGTAGCTTTCCATGATTTCTATCTATCATATCAGAGTCTGATCCACACCATGGAGCCCATGACCATGTGCAAGGGGCAATCCTGTGCTAGCTGGAGCTGCAAGAATTATAAGAGTTCATGCGGGTTAATTGAATGAACCAAACACAATGATATTGTGGAAGACTTATTTGCAAGAGATGCAACTTCTATTCATTAATGGTGAATACGGAAATAAGTACAAAGGTGTACCATGTCTTAGGTGAAGAGAGCAAGCTCTTGTGATCAGTAGGGGAATGCTTCTTGACTGATTTGCCTAGACTAGAAAGAATTATAAAGTAGTGTGAGAATTACAAGATACATAGAGCATGCAAGTATTCTAATCCATCTTGCTCGGTTTTAAGGGCAACCAAGAGATGACCAACCCTTAGGCAAAGGTGTATGTTACATATGAATTCAACAATACCAAGAGGGTAGTTACAAGAATACACGATACCTTGATGGGGGGTGGTTGCACCTTGCTTCGTCTTCTATTCGTGATAGTTGAACTTCCTCTGGAATGTATCTAGCAGTAACGCTTCTGTCTCTGATGGTTATGCAGTGAGATTCCCCAGCATGCCACAAAATTGGGATGGTGACCACTTGGCAAGTCGCACGAAACCGAAGGCACTCCATGAGGATGTTGAAAAGAAGAGCTGATTTGTGTGAAATGCGAGGACTGTGTAAGAATGTTTGCGAGTTGGCGCTTTTTCTTGGATGAAGCAAGCTTGGCATAATGGCACAAGATGCTGGTGATGTTGCAAGGCTCTGAAGGCTCTACTTAGGGGTAAAAGTGAGGCACTCTGAGCGGGCACGGGAAGAATTCAAGGCTTTTTGCACAGTAAATGACACTTGTGAACTTCCAAGTGAGATGGGCGCAAACTGTGCAAGAGCGCAAATGAGGAGTGTACGTGCCTGTGTGGCAGCACATGGATCATGTTGCAAAGCTTTGAGGGCTCTATGTAGGGGTAAAAGTGAGGCACTCTGAGCAGGCGTGAGAAGAACTCGAGGCAATTTTTGTATAAAATGACACTTGTGAACTTCCAAGTGAGAAGGGCGCAAATTGTGCAAGAGTGCAAATGAGGAGTGTACGTGCCTGTGTGGCAGCACATGGATCAAAGCCATTCTTGACTTTAACATACTTAAAACTTCATAATTAGTTGTTTTCAGTTTTTCTGTCCAATAATTGGTTGATGCTCTTTGCTTGTGGAGTCCTGTCTTTTCATTGTTTGGCCTCTAGGTAAATTGTTTTCTCATCTGTTTTCTTGGTGTATTGGTCTGCCGTTTATGAACCGATTCCTTTATCAAATAGAATTTTTACCTACTAAAAAACATTCTAAAAATTGGACAAGCTTCATGCAAAGCTACTTGGAAATATACTATAAAGTCTCAGCTGATGTGAAAATAATGTAATAAATCTTGTTATTTGATCATGGAAAACAGCATAATCCGGAACCGATTGATAAATCTCCTGATGTGTAACAGACAGGAAACCCTTAGTTTCGTACAAGAAGAAATTTTACAAGGAAATACGACTTTTTGAATAAATGGCCATTCCTCAGCGATAATTTATCCTCCTTTTGCCTGGATAACAGTGGAACTTGGATACCCAGAAACACCAACCAGGGAAGTGTTCCAGCATACTGACTTACCGGGTACTGGTGCTGGTCCTGGTTCTGGCCTGGTACTGGCCTGAAACGTTTCTGAAATTCCAAAACAGTCCTGGATACGGCTCTGCCATACCCGGGACGTTTCTGTACCATTTCAGCAGAAAAATAAAAATAAAAACACTTGATACTTCTGTTTCAGCAGTACTTGAGGACAATCTAGATGATATATTCTAGAATCTGGATTATAATCATGTAGATATGAAAATTTAAGCATGTTGAATGTTTTGAACTTTCATGAACACAGTTTTTAAAATGTTTTATCTTTTATGGACAAAAAATGAGTATTATGCATTTTTTATATATCTTTTTATACTTTTTTAATAATATATTGTAAGGATGTTTCCGTGCTGTCTTTGTACCCAAGTGTTTTTTTTATAAAATTGGCAATACTGCGTTTCGAACTCCGTACTTGTTTCATGGCAACTTAGTTTGGATTGGAGTCTATTTTGAATCTTAATGATATTTAATCTGCATCATTAGGGATAATAGAAAAATGCATTGCATTAGTGGTCAAATATTTACAGTGCAAATATTTGCTAAAGGTAGTCTAACTAGCAAGACTATGAGTATTATTCCATATAGAGAGCTAAAATTGGCAGTAAATGGAGATGTATAAAAATATAGATTACATCATACTTAGTAGATAAATAATTGTAAATGCTTGAATTTAAAACACTAGAGAGATATAAGACTGTTATCACATTCTTCTGTTAAGTTTCAACACTGTAATGCTTCCATGAAGAATCCAAAATGGCTAAGAGTAGGATAAAGTTTAAACCCTATTGCTCATCAACATAAAACTAATGTGCTGGCTACTTGGTGTATTCAATGGTGTGATGAGAGTGCAGAATATAAAACCGTCTGGAATCAGAAACATCGGGCTACTTGAGGCAGTTGCAGATACAAAAGTTCATTAGAAGCCTAAATTGTTGTTCCCAATCCGATTTCGTAATATTTGAAAAACCTTTCTAGAAGGAAACATTGTCTCCAATAGCAAATGAAAGACAATTTTGTGGAGCAAATGAAAGACAATTTTGTGGGTTGGGTGAGGAGGAAGATCTTAGGCTTGAGATTGTTCCCTTTAAAATGGTTTGCCTCCAATTTCCCAAACACTCTGCAAGAATCGTGATAGTTCATATGGACTCCAATATTTTTTGGTTGTGTTTTAACTTCTATTATCTCATCATGTCATATTAATTCTTTCTGTTTATAATGTTGTTATATGTGGCATGATTGTATGATTCTCATTCTTTCTTTTTATACAATTACATCACTCCAGCAATACGTATTTTCCTATTAGTCTTTATCATGTGGCGCTTGCATCTGGAGGAACTTAATATAGTGTGTAACATGTATGGGATGCAGAAATCAAGAAGAAAAGAATCTTCATATTTAATGCAATTTAACATTTATTCATTTCTGTACTTTCCGTTTTGGCTTAAGTTCATTAGCCAATATTGATACTCTTATGTTTTTCCTTGCAGCGGAATTATCGTTTCTTCTTCATGTTCGTTTCTTCTTCCACTGTCTTGTGCATTTATGTCTTCGCAATGTCTGCATTATATATTAAGTTCCTTAAGGATGATCACCGAAGCGTCTGGCATGCATTGAAACACTCTCCAGCTTCTGTTGTTCTGATGGCTTACTCATTTGTTGCTGTTTGGTTTGTTGGAGGACTTACTCTTTTTCATTTGTACCTAATAAGCACAAATCAGGTTTGCATTTTATCTCTGGCCTAAAATCTTTTTGTTGAATATCTTAGTTTTTTCTATTAGTACATGTGGTTTGAGATGAAACTTTATTTTGTGTTCAAATCCATTGTTGGTCAAGTTATGGACACTGAGCTTTCTTTGAAATAAGTTGCAAACTATGATTATGAATCTTGCATAGATGTATTGTATTATATCAAGTTGCTGTCTGATTGTACGTAACTTTTTATATCTTTTGCTCTATTACATGATTAAAGAGCAAAATTGGTCTTTGATAATTTGTTACCCTAACAAACTATTTCATTCGAAGCACTACCTGTTAATGAAAATAGTTGAAGTGACATTGGACCTTTCAAAGTTGCAGCTTTGGTGCATTCTCAAATCTACTAAATCAATTTGAAAAGGTAATTATAGTCCAAATTTCTTAACATCTTTTTGTCAACCAACCCTGTACACCTATCATGTAGCAAATTGACATCTTATTATGTCTTCTGCTTTAACAAATAATGCTTGGTATTACTAGATGACAGAATATCATCAATGCCAGATTTATGGTTCTTGGGCTTCGCTCAATTTGTGTACTTAAGTTGGTGTATCCAATGTGAAGTGGAGAATTATATTTTATACAGGATTGAAGGATAGTGGCAACCCGCGACTGCTCAGGGCGTACTGTAAACTATGTGCATTGGTTTCAGAGTATACGGGTACGATCCGGCTTGGATATGTCCAGTTTGATACTGCATTCTCAGCTGTCTTGTCGTATGATACTTGAATGGACCACACCTGATAGGGCTGTATCAAATCTGAAAAAAATCCTTCAAGTGGCCAAAAAGATTAATTAAAAAAACATAGCAGACAACCTTCTAAATGCATTTTAGCAGCAATGACTAAAACATGGATTTGACGTGGAGGTGCTCATGGCCAATGTTGATTCGCTCTTGCTTGAGCCTTTGCTAAACGGTCTTCACTTGGGCATTGTAGTTTCTCTACAACTCTGTATGGTTTCATCTATTCTCTGCAATCTTTTGGTCTACTCATAATTAGTTACTCAAGGAAGACTCCCAAACCAGTTGCAAGCTGTGATCTATCCATGTATCCACGTACTGCAAGGTTACTGGTAATGGTCCTGGTGACCTATGGCTGAAACGTTTTTATCCCAAAGAGTCTTCGGATACGGCAACTGCTGTACCCCTGACAGTTTCTGAACCAGTGTTTAGGCTGTCACCAGGGGCGTTTTCTGTAACCTGTTTCAGCAGTGCTCTGTTTTTTAAAATGCCAAAAATGTCAAATGCTTAAAACTAGTTACATCTGTTTTCAGCAGTGCCTAAAACTTTCTTCAGGGGAATCTAGATGAACAAAAGACTTCTAGAATCTGGATAATAATTACATGTTCATATGAAATAGTTTGGAAGCCTTTTGACCATTGAATGTTCTTCCAAGATATCAAACTTTCCATGAATACAAAGTGGATCTGTGACAGTGTTTTCTCTTGTTATGGACAAATAAAGAGATCAGATTATGATATTGGTAACAGATGAGTGATCGGACTAGATATGTTTCGTACCTGCTGAGGGTTTTTTTAAGTCCTTGGCGTTTCGTGTTTGCAATCCATACCCTAGCCCGTTTCAAAAGAAAAGAAATGAAAAGCAACCTAATTTCTTTGAACTTTACATGCTTTGTGAAATTATATTTTCCTTTGCCCAACACAACCTACAATTGTTTTTTAATCGCCGTACAAAAATGATAAAACCCGATTTTCGCACAACTAAGGAATTCCGTTGGGTTGTGTGTAGCAAAATGAATGTCCAAAGGACAGACTTACATCTAGTGCAGTATAAATTTGTTTATGAATTTAGCAAACATTATGTACCTGTAGTGTAGCAGATGTGCATTACTCTAGATGTAATCAAATCTTCACTTATAACTTTAGAAATTAGTGAATTATTGTCGAACAGAAACCAGTTGTCCATGCACTTGAAAATGAAATGACACCACTAGGATATGCATTGTATCCAAATGACAGATTAAAGAGCAAAATTTCTTTGAAATTACCCTGCCTATTTCATTCGAAGCACTACCTATGAAAAAGTTGAAGTGACATTGGACCTTTTAAGTTTACTTTGGTGCATTCTCTCTACTAAATCATTTTGAAAAGGTAATTAAGTCCAAATTTCTTAACACTACAACAACCCTGTAAGGACTATCATGTACAAATTGACATCTTATTATGTCTTCTGCTTTAACAAAAAATGCTTCACTAGATGACAGAATGCCAATGCAGATTGGAAAGAGGGATGGTTCGGGGCTTTCTTTTGTGTCTTAAGGTAGTGTATCCAATGTGATGGAGGAATTATATTTTATATGCAGGATTGAAGGATATGGCACCCCGACTGGCTAGGGCGTGTGTATCTATGTGCTGGATACGAATACGGGTACGATCCGGCTTGGATATGACATGGATACTGCATCCAGCTGTATCTAGATACGAACCAGTGATAGGGCTGTATCAAATCCTGAAAAAAATCCTTCAAGTGGCCAAAAAGATAATTAAAAAACTGCAGACAACCTTCTAAAATGCATTTTAGCAGCAATGACTAAGGACATGGAGGACGTGGAGGTGAATGAGTGTTGATTCGCTCTTTTCCTTCAAAATTTCATGTTGGATCTGCACAACTCTGTATGGTTTCATCTATTTTGTTTCTTTTGGTCTACTCTAATGTTACCCGGAAACTCCAACCAGGGCAGCGTACCCATGTATTGACGTACTGGGTACTGGTACTGGTCCTGGTACTTGGCTGAAACGTTTCCAAAACTCCAAAAGAGTCCCGGGTACGGCTCTGCTGTACCCCTGACATTTCTGTACCATTTTAGGCTGTACCAGGGGCGTTTTCTGTACTGTTTCAGCAGTGCTGCTGTTTTTTAAATGCCAAAAATAAAAATATTAAAACTAGTTACATCTGTTTCAGCAGTACTTCAGGGGAATCTAGATGATATATTCTAGAATCTGGATAATAATTATTTGCATATGAAAATTTAAGCATGTTGAATGTTCTTAACTTTCATGAATACAAAGTGGTTTTAAGTGTTTTCTCTTTTATGGACAAAAAAGAGTATTATATATATGGTACAGACGTTTTCGTGCCGTTTCGTACCCAAGGGTTTTTTTAAAATTGGCGTTTCCGTGTTTCGAATCCATACCCTAGCCCGTTTCTTGGCAACCTAGTTTCTTTGCTTTCAGTTTGTTTATTTTCCTTTGCCCAACACAATCTACAATTGTTTTTTAATCTACGGAGTACCCGATTTTCTACCTTTCCGTTGGGTTGTGTGTAGCGTGTGTGTAATTTTACTCTAACGTATAAATTTGTTTATAATTTAGAAATTATGTACTGTGTGTAATTTTACTCTAATGTATAAATTTGTTTATAATTTAGAAATTATAATTATTTTAAATTTATATTAAAAATACACACACACATATGTTGTATCCAACTGTATCCATATCAGGGGGTCTTAAAAAATTAGCTGTATCCCTATCTGATACCATATACGAATCCTCACCTGTATCTGTATCCATGCAACTCTAGTTCTGCAACTTTTGCAGACTTTTACTGTAAGCCCAAGTGTTATTTCCTTGAGACAAGAATTCAAGCTACTTGTGTCAACTTCTTAGGAGGAAGTAATGCCTCATTTTCCACTTTTCATGTACAAGCAACTGTATTAGCCTTCATTGTCATTCTTCTCATTGCCAACCCTTGGAGCAAGCTTGTTAATAAGGAAAGTGGCCATTGCGATTTATCTCGTAGTCTTCTCTTGTGATTTGAAATGTTTTGTACGTAAAGTCAAATTGTTGGGGATTATGGGTTGTTGGGAATAGGAAGAGAGAGCATTTCACATTTCATACTTAGAATCCTTTTAAGTTCTGTATCTTTAAAACTTGTTTGCTTCCTCGCGTAATAGGTGGCAATAGTTTTATTGGGCAGAAGAGAAGCTAAACACTAGCTGTACCCGTTTCTTTGATTTGCAAGTGGAATAAGTATTTTTATCACGAGAAAAATGAAAGGAGAGGAATATTTTTGTTTAGCAATGGAGCTGACAGCATACAACACAATTTGTCGTTAATCGCAAGCCACACTACATTGAGAATGTATGATGGCGCCCCTTGTAAGTGCACCTTCCTCATAAACTCTTTCTATCTAATTGCCACAGTTGCTGTTCATTTCAACGTCAAGTTTGGAATGTTTTGTTGCTTGGACCTCATAATGAACAACATCAAGCTTGCCTCTTATATTGTTCATATAAAACATCTCTGCCATGATTTGGGATGTATCCATGAAAATAAAAGTGTTTTTTTTCTTTTGACAATTTAATCATCATGACGTTAAAATATTAAAAAAGATAACATATCAGCAGTCGTCCTTTGGAAGAGAGGCCACAAATCTTCATAATTCTTCGTTGTATTAAAATATAAGGCTTATTTATTAGTGTTAGTTTCATTTTGGTTAAATATTAACTAATAAACGGTCAAAACTATGTCAACCACGTTGTAACCATCTTTCACATAATAAAATGATGGACACACAATGATAATGTGTGCATTCCAGTTTCTCTTCATCAGTTCTTTGTACATTCTAATCTTTCTTTATTCTTTCTCTCTCTGCATATTCTAACATTGGTATTAGGGTGGGGCAAGCAAAGGAGAAAGAGAAGCGAAGAAGTTCACATCAGTTTTGTTAGGGCACAATTTGAGTTTACAGTCATCGTTAGGGCCTTTTACTGAGTTACAACGAACATTTTGAAAGCCTTTTATTGATTTACAGTGAACATTTCGAAATCTTGTCACATTGTTTTGGACGACATACAAACAAAGACGTCATTTCCGCCATTAACAACAGTCCTGCCATTAATACCAGTCGTGAATCCTACGCTACGACATGAATCTCCAGTCATTACCAGTTGCGAATCCTGCGCTAGGGCACAAATCTCATTCATTTTCAGTCTTGAATCGGGAGAGTAAACAACTGATTTAAATAATGCAAAATTTAGGGCAAAAATAAAGAGTTTCAGATTGTGATAAGTTGAAACAAGGGAAAAATACATGTACAGTTGAAAAAGGGCACGCATACAATCAACTAGGGCAAAATACAGTTGCTGAAACCATGAGGGCACATTTTTTTAGTTGTATTTTTCAAATATCAAGGGCACGAGAATGACTGGACCGTGAATCTTGAATTTTGTGACAAGCCAAAGATGTTACTCTTGGAGCCAATGATAAATAATTGTGAAGAAAGTTTATATTATCAAGTTATTGAAAGAAATATTTTTCAAGAGACGGATAAGATTGTGAGGAAAAAGATGAAGGGAAAATTCCAAGACAAACCAAATGAAGCCATTGCTGAAAATCCACTAGATGTTCAAATTGATGAACTCACTGATAAAGAATGTGTATTTTAAAAGAATCGCAACACTTCGAAGACATGAAGGAATCTAGTGTAGGTAAAACTCGGCATGGATGGCCGTCCAGATAGTTCGGGAGTCTGTGGATCTCAAGAATTTACCCTTTCGAGGGTCACGAGACAACTTGATGGAGCATTGTGGGAGTAGCTCGGTATGGATGGTTGTCCAAATATTCGGGAGATTCTGTAATTCGGGAGTTCGGTGATGTGGAATTTGAGAACTCAGGAATTCAACTCGGGAACTACATCTTTACGAGGGTCAGGGAGGTAGCTTGATGGAGTTCTACGTTGTCAAAGCATTGTTTTCAAAAGGGAAAGCTTCTAAAGAATGTGTGGTCTTGTTTGGTTCTGTTATTTTAATCTTTTGTTAGTATGTTCTATAATGTAAGCCTTAATAGGGGGTATTAAAATCTAAGGCTTATTTATTAGTGTTAGTTTCATATTAGTTAAATATTAACTAATTAACGGTTGAAACTACTTCAACCACTTTGTAACCATCTTTCACATAATAAAATGATGGACCCAAAATGATAATGTGTGCATTATGGTTTCTCTTCATCCTTTCTTTGTACATTCTAATCTTTCTTTATTCTTTCTCTCTCCGCATATTCTAAGTTCCAATAGGGTGTACATTCATTTTTATCAATCACAACTCGCTTTTCTTACTCATTGCTCTTGTAATGAAATAACAATGCATTTTCCTTCTCTACAACTCGAAGGAAGCATGTTGCATTCTCCTAGAACTCCCATTCCAAAAGATGCACTCGATTTTAATGACATTTTTGTTGCGTGTGGTTTGAATTGAATCATTGGAATATCTAGGGTATGCTATTGATAATGAAGCAGTCTAATGGAATGCAAAAGGTAGGATATAGAATTGGTTACTTAACATGCATATGACAACAATGATTCAAAGAAAATGGAAAGGCATTTTGTGACAAGTTGATGGAAGTAAAGATCAGACACGTCTACTTGAAATTTATCCAAAATAATAGATGCTGAATGTTGGTTGAGGGAACATTTAAATTTCCATCTGATTTTGCAAGTCTTTCCTTCAGGTTTCAAGTGGCTTCTTAGTGATAGGTGGTATGATGTGCTTTGGATGAGAGAAGGATAGCGAAATGTGTTAGGAGAAGCAAAAGTTACATTGTAGTCTATTCTCCTAGTGTCCTTGAGGTGATGAGTGGTGTGTAAGGGTTTAGTGGGAGCACAATTTGGCTAAGGGGTCTTTGAGCTCTTTGGAGTTTTTGTTTCCCCTATAAGGATTTGTCTCAATTCATCCATGTTTATATTACCCTAGCTTAGTATGTGGCTGAATATGGAGCTGGGGCGTGGAGATATTCCAAGATGCTTAATTGATGATGGTGATAGAAGAATGCATTGAGGATGGAAAAGTTTTATTGCCTTTTTTTTGATAGTTACGTTTCCTTGTGTGCCATGTGGATTTTAATGAATGGCAAAAGAAAGATGGAAGATGGAAAAAATAGACTATTAAAAAACCTTTTTTCTTCAAATTTTACGCCCTTAAGATTGAAACTTCTTGGAATGACAGACCAAACATTATTGTCAGATGGAGGCAACAGGGGTGGAGATAAGATTTGCATGATGCGTTGATGGGTCTTTTATGAAGAAAAGGATAATCTAAAAGTTCAAACTTGTAAAGAGTGAGTCATTCAAGCCTTTCCTTCTATACACGATGAGTGTCAATCTCTCATTGGATGTAAAGGGTAAAAAGGTGAACTCATGTTTGTTTACTATGAACTACTAGGGTGCCAAATGGAAGCATTGGGTTGGGTGGATGAAAAGTATAGTGTGTGAAGCATGGGAGAGTATAAGCATGGACAAGTTAAATGTTAAAGGGGATTCTTTCTCTCAAACCCTACATTCCAAAAACTTGCCTTCTTCCCCATGTGACGAATTTAAGCACACAATTGGAGAGGAAGGATGGTAACTAAGGGGTGACCGAATTCATGTTTTTAAACTTACTTTACCATGAACTTTCTTGGTGTGCCACGTGGAATGAAATAGTTCATTGAAAGCTACGATTTTCCATTTTTTTTAGGACATCGCAAATTGCAGTTTCAGAGGCCTTCAAAGCTTTTTTGGGACTCAAAAAAATGCGTCATCCTTGTCATTTATTTAAGGGATGGCCTCAATCGTGAGTCGAGCTTTCCTCAAGGTAAACGGTTCTAAAATAGGAGCATGCAGAGAAACGTAATGTCCCTGACAAGGTGGCCACTCCAAATAGCTATAATTAGTAATTCTTATCTTAGCGGATTTCGTGTTCTTAGGAGTTTTACTATTCACATGCCTATGTATGTTGAATGGCTATTAGTAGCTTTATTTATCTTTAAGGGCAGTTCACTATTCTTGGTATATTCTTTAGGAGTTTTCCTATTCACATTGCTTTGTATGTTGACTAGATATTATTAGCTTTGTTCATCTTTAAGGTAGTTTATTATTCTTAATTTTGTTTACTATAAAATGATGGTTAGCCCTATTTTAATGCAAAGTGGATAGGAAGCATCTCTTCCATAGGGATTGCTTTATTTTTAGAATTCTTCGATTATATTGCAATAAAGCTTTGTTTTCTACTCTTGCAAATATGTGTCAATTCAATATATAAGAGTTTGCCTTAATTTTTTGATTCATAAATGAGGTTTGATGGGTCCCTTTCCCAGTTATATTGATAGCCAAAAAATATTTACAAAATACACATATGTAATTCGAGGAGAGAAGTCAATGGTTCTAAGAACCATACAAAGTCAATCAACAAAACAAAAACTATTCATGCAGGAGGATACAAACACTCCACAATAGATTACAAAAATACTTAGACAGACCATGGCAGAGCCAACCAAAAAAGAGGAAGAGCATGTTAAGCAATGGCGGCTTCCTCCGACATCACATCCTCGGAGCCAATTTCCAAACCATCCCCATTTCATTGGGGCACAAGGGCTAGAGGATCCATTAGGCCACCCAAGGAGATGTCTCGCTTTGCTAGGTAAGCCATGCGTTCGAGAAATTTGTAGGCCCTTGCAACTTGCTTTCTTAGAGATAAAATCCTTGGGGCCACAGGTATGATGAGGGCACACATAGAGACCAAGTTGAGGTGCAGGAGGAGACACCTGGAGGACTCCTTGTTGCAACACATGAGCCATCACCCTTACAACAAACTCAACAATAATGTTTAAGTGCTGCACTCCAAATCCGCGAAATCTTCCCTAGCCACGACACTATCCACAAGCCAGCCCAAACCAGAGAGGAGACCAAGGGATTGCAACATGAGTTCGTTAACCACGATACCAAGCCCTACTCGGTGTGCATGATGAATGAAGTGCAAAGCAATGGCAATAAACAACATGTTTGTTCGGCTCAATCTAAGTAGGTTATCAACAAAGGTAGAAGCTATTTTAGAATTCATGCAAGGGCGTGTAGAGAGCTTGACGTATTTAGTTGTGAGCACTGCCTTAATGGTGTTCAACACCGGCCCAGATTCAATGGTAAGGATACGGTGCAGGCGCTTGTTCGACATGGTTGCAAATAAGGCCATTTCACGTTTGCAGTTGGCCAAATGGAGGCGAGGGAGCATTGGGTCGTTCATGGTGAGCAAGCAAAGTTGGGAGTGGAGGCCAAAGTAAAAAACAGATTGCGAATGAAAGCGGGGTGAAGAGAAAGAGGGCAGAGCACACCAATAAAGGCGAAGGATATGTGTGATTGGAAATGGAGACACCCCACTAAAGCATGCGACAATCAATGTAAGGGGTTGTAAAATTCGAGCCATGTGTCCCAAGGAAAGGCTATCGTGGGTGAGAGGCCAGAGATGAATTAGTGATTCATGAAGGATTAACTCCCATAACCCATGCCACGACTCGGCCAATATTATCAACCAAGTCCTCCAAAGTTTGTGAGGCACCATGATTAACGAGGAAGTTCACCACCCTATTGGCCTCCCGGGTAGCAATGCTGTATGTTCCAATCGATGAAAATGGAGAGGAGATGCCGGGCTTAGCCGAGAATGTTATCAAATGCTAAGCATTGGATTTTCCGGATTTGATAGCGTTAGTAATGACCATGGAGTCTCCTTCAATACAAATTTGATTGATACCATAACTAAGAGCCAATCAAAGACCTTGTACTAATGATGATGCCTCTGCAACGTTGCATGAACCATACGGGAGGTGGAAAGACCCATCTTGAATTAGAGACCCTGGAGCAATCCTTGATGACACATCTTGCACTCGAGATTCCCGAATTACCCTTAGAAGCCCCGTCATAGTTTAACTTGAAGAGACTAGAAGCAGGGGGAATCCATTTGGAGTTGAGCATTCTAACTTCACTTCGTGATGAAGACCATATGCTAGACCCATTAATGGGAATAAGAGTTTGCTTTATTATAACAAACTAATTCCTAACAATTGTTGTGTAGTCTTCTGGATTGATTCCCGAGTTTGGATTGGTGTATCAGAGCAAGTTAGATCTTGCATGTACCATTGAGCAAGGCCGGGACAACAAAAGTTTGGGTTGGATACAAGAGATCCATTTGAATTTCTTCTTAATAGGCACAAGTGACCTTAGATGGAAGTAAGAGGAACACCAAATTCCGTAGATCTAGTAAAGGTATTGCTTAAAGATCTTGTAGCAAAGAAAAGGGCTGAAATGATGAACTGATTTGAACAAATTAATCAACAAATACCATGTATGTTAGTAGCTCTAGAAAGGAGGCCTTTCTAATGGTCAACACCCCATTAAGATACACATAAGTTTTGATATCTGGCATCCAAAGGTAAAATAAAAGCATACACCCTAGAAGGTTTGTTGAATGAATATCCTATAAAAATACCTTGGTTGATGATAAGGTATGGCTACACTTGTTGAAAGAACATTTGAAAGGCCCAAACAAGTAACTCACACTGATCCAATATGTGCCCTACAAAATTATCAAGCAAGTGGGCACTAGTGCTATTGAATCAAACATGCCAAAATATCTTGGGTTGCATCCATTGATCGATGTGGAACTGCTCCGACCATACTTTCCACCTTTCTTGGATGCTTTAGATAATGTTCAATTGTTGTAAGTTACAAAGTTAAACCTTGATTGTTCAATGACATTAATTGTAGATCGGGTCATAAATACATTTGTAATGATAGGCAAAATAAGAAAATTGTACTATATCGAGTGATCAAGGCAAAGCATATTGCTCACCAAGGAAAGCGGCTCACCAGGACCAAATTTGATAGGAATTTCCACATTTGGTTTAAAGAGCTAGATGTAATGGGCCCATTGCTTCTAAAGGGGGGATGAGTGATCCGATCAGTGACTCAGGCCTGCTGCATGACAGTTTGGGGACACTTCGGAAAATTAATTTGTCAAAAAATTTCAGCACACTATAAATTTTAGTTTTGGAGGCCTTTAGAGCATTTTTAGGACTAAAAAATGTGTCATTTCATCTATTTATTCAAGGGATGATAGATTGCGAGTCGAGCTTGTCAAAAAGGTAAACAGAAAAATCAGAGCATACTCCGAAAAGTTATAAGCTCAGCAAGCTGGCCACTCCAAATGGCTATACTTAGCAATAACAAGTCTTATCCTAGCTAATTTCTTATTTTTAGGAGTTGTTCTTGTTCACATGCATATGCTTGTTGAATGGCTATTAGTAGCTTTGTTTATTTTTAAGGTGGTTTACTGTTCTCAGGAGTTCCCTATTCAAATGCCTATGCATGTTGAATGGTTGGTATTAGCTTTGTTTATTTCAAAGGCAGTTTAACATTCGTAGTTTTTTTTAGCTATAAAACAAGGGTTCAACCTATTGCAATGTAGAGCGGATAACAAACATCTCTTCCACAAAGATTGCTTTGCTTTTAGGTACTCTCTGTTTATCTTGTCATAAAGCTTTGTGTTCTACTCTTGCAAATCTGTGTCATTTCAACACATAAGAATTTGCTTTATTATAACACACTAATTCTTAACAATTGGTGTGTGTTTTTCGCATTGAATCCTCAGTCAAGATCACGAATGGAGGATGAAACATTAGAACACAGGGCAGACATATTCTAATTTTTTTGCACTTGCACTTGAAGTGTAATGTTGGTGAATGATAGAATGTGATTGGGTGAAGGGACCAAGTGTGGGGAGTTAAATTTGAAGACAGTCAACCTTCTTGAGATTTCATGATTGTAAATTTTTCTTTCCTTGATGGAGTCACTTGACAACGCGTGGTTTGAGGTAGGTCGGCAATGAATAAATTTAACATAACTAAGTCATGAATTATTACAATGCAATGATGGGGCGATGGTTGTATGTGGAAATCGACAATAGACGAAATGACATATGACCTAGGATTCGGAGCATGGGAGAAAAAATAATCATTTATCATGTTTCATTAGCTTCATATTATTTTGATTTTCCAAGAAGCTCAATTTTTGAACCTATTCAAGAAGATATCCTCACACAAAAATCATGAAAATGACTATTAGCCCTTTTGACCTTGTCGAACACAAAAGACATGACATGAAACAAGTATCAAGATTGATGTGCAAATGCAATAAATATAGGATAATCACTTAGCATTTAGAGTTTCAAGGTGTTTTTAGTTTAGCATTTTATTCAATGAAAGATTAAGGGTTTATCTATATTTCATAATGTTAGTATATCACCACGATTCTCACAATGAAATCATGTGGCGCTCACGCAAGTTAAAACTAAAGGCTTTGAGACATAATAATAAAATGTAAAATGTCCCATGCTCAATATTGCACATGCAAGTATCTACAAAATTCTAACGTGGCCCCAAAGGTGCTTTGGGAAAATTTAGGGACCATCTCGGCTTGGGATCCATGATCACAAGTGGATTATTAACTTCTCAAGTTAATCCAGGGGTCCTACCCGAGATTCTAGAAAAAATGTGAATCTTGTTTGGTAGGGAATTCCTATGTGCTCCAAAGATTTCTAAGCATGTTTTTGGGATAAAATAGCGATACTCGATGTAAATGATGCTTTTATTTGTTGACGAGGACTAGAGAAGGTTTTCTTTGCCCATTTATGTAGATATGCCTACTTGTAAAAAAACCAACTTCTTTGTAGGTTTTTTAATTGTACTCAATTTTAGGGAGGACTTGTCTCTTCCTCTCCATTTGCTTTTATAAATGATTATGCACTTTGAATCGCTTTGACTTATTCCAATTATTTAGAAACATTAATATACATGTATTTCTTTCTCTCATTATTGACAATGATATTTCCTTTGCAGGATTTAGCATAGTATGATTGAAAAGTTGCATTTCGTGTTTTAAAGTAGCACTTGATATTTTGATATATTATTTTAGGTAATTGATATTCACAATGTTTTTCCAACAATGTTATTGCACCGTTGTTGTGTATATTTAGGGGGTCAATGTTTTTATGTAGGTTTTATATCCATAGATTGCATCATTTTTCCAACCAATTTTTGTTTTGAGCAAGTTGAGGTCTATGTTATTGGGTTATGCTATTTAATCCCGGCACTCTTACACAATATGAATTGATTACTGATTAATGAATGCGATGGCTTGGAAACACGTCTGCTTCTTTCAGGAACGGGGCCCTACCTAGATATGGCTCGAGTAAGAGCTCCCAAGATGTACTAAACCTGAAGTAAAAACAAATATTTGAACCCTTATACCCGAACTCCATACCAATACCCTATGTTATCATAAATGGGAAATGGGAAACCACAACTGCAATGAAAACATGACCAGAAATGAGGTTAAAAGGGTTGCCCATGATAAATGGATTTTTGATATTAATATATATTAATTTTTTACAATTTTTTATCACTAATAATTATCAAATTAGAGAACATTGTCCAATAAATTTTTTAATCTTATTTTCGCCTTATTTGAAATAGAAACAAAATTGATACAAGAAAGTTAAAAAATGCCACAAGAGAGTAGATCGAACACACACTTTACCTTTTATACAGAAAGAACATTGATCAAACATGCACAGACAATAGTATCAATGTCCTACTTCATTTAGGTGCACGCTTAATACCAAATACAAAGTGGCTGAATATTGTAAGACCAATTTCATTTCCCTGTATAAAAAATATGCAAAATCAACAAAGATGATTGAATTGGACAATTAAATTTTTGGAATGAATCAAGCAAAGTGAAATGACATTACAATGCGATAAGGTGGGAACATATGCTTAAGTGAAAAGGTAAAATTCGGTGAAAAAAATCAGAAAGTTCCCACCCAATGGCTTCATTTGGGCCGGTAAAACCCTAGATGCACTCATTAAACACAAGGCAACGTGGTGCACATGCAGGTCCACCACAATAGCCATTGTGACTAGGAAAGAAACATCATGGGAAGCCCATAAACACCAGTTCGCGTTGCAGATGATGTTTCAAATGGTTTAACATGCAACGGGGCTGCCCTGTAGCGCTTCTAGTAATAAGCCTCATACCGGACTATGCAACTTAGGTTGAGAAAGTAGATGATTTCCAAATTCAATTAAAATGTTGGTGATTCCCCTGTTTTGATTAAAAATTTTGGGTGAAAGAAATCAAAGTCAGTACAAAGTGTCAAAAGGGTAAGAAATAAATGCTATGTTTATTAATTGATCACTTACTTCGTTGATCTTAATTGATGACATCATTTTTGAGATCTCTTTCTCTACTACATATGGATTTATAACTCTCATTAAACCTTCATACTCCCACAACTCTCATTGAACTTACAATTTTAAAGGAGCATCAACAATGGGTACTAGTAGAGTTTCTGGGATACGTTCCTTGCACTATCCCAATTTTTCCCTTATAGGGATGCCTATTTAAGTTATTTTCCTTTGTACATCTTCAGATCATGTATTGGTCCTTTCATTATGATGGATGAAGGTGTTGGTCTGTAATGTCCCCTTTTCCATGCTACTCACTATGAAGGCCGTCCATTCCACCTTTTGCGGGCTTCAAGGAAGGAAAGCAAGGGAGGTGAACATTGCCATAATTGTAAGTGATTGTATTTTCCTTATTTATTTGATTACTAATTATGGCTTGGAGTGATTCGATTAGGTGATAGGTGAATGACAAAGCAAAAAAGAACTTCTATCTTGACCTTTATTAAGGTTGGTCTTCTTGTGAACTACAATGGAGGTAAATAAATACACTTTCCATTTTTAGGTCGGTTGTCTTAAGTGAAGATTAAAAGTGCACTTCCCCCTTCATTAAGAGGTCAATCATGAAGATTGATCTTCTAATTCATCCTCGGTGCTAAAGAAGGGTACTTAAGGAGGTTTGAATGGAGGAGGGGGATCATTCATTCGTCATTTGATATTTACTTGGATTTGGAGCTAGTGTAGCTTCTCTTCGTGTCATTGAAGGACGAAACCCCTTCCTTGGTTACCTATTGAGGCCAAAAACCTTCAATAGGATCACACTTGGGGATGGAAACCCTCTTGTGTGCATTGATGGCTTCATTCAGGAGTCACAAGTGGACTTCATTGCAGATTTCTGGAACAACAAGGTGTTTATCCGCGCATATGGCACTTCTACTCCTGCTAGGGCACTTTCAAGGGTGTTGGCACCCTTCCTCCACTTGATCTACCCACCTGGGAAGTTCGGAATCACTGTTGGAGGGTTTCCCATTGTTGAAAAATTGTGATTTCACTTTTATATTCGATAGCTGGTCTCTCCAAGATCATTTTGAGCATTTGTTTGTGTTGAAACTCCAAAGTATTGATGGAGTTATGAATTTTCAAAGTTTCTAGTTGTGTTTTGCACTTGAATTAAAATTCATAAAATATATATTTGCTCCAGATTTCATCTTGCTGGACTTATGTAGTGTTTGGGATATTTCTATATTGATTTTCAGTCTATATTGCATGAGAATATTGTCTTGAAAAACCCATAAAGTTCGCTGTCATAGGAAATAGAAAATCAGGTTCATCGCTAGGGCTAAGTGGTGATATTGTTGGCTGCCATATGAATTCCTTTGCTGTCATAAATATTCAGATTTCTCTTTGTTGCTAATGACATTTTTCAGTTTGTCTTCTCTGAGGTTAAAGTGATTAACCTGGTGGCTGTAATAAAAATTATAAGTTTTTCATTTGGGGTTTGAAACCAAACCCTTATTTTCAGTTTCAGCCCTGAGAAAGGGGACATTACACCTGGCATTAGAAGCAGTCGAGCTTTCAGCAAACTTGCACAAGATGGGTTCATAACACTGCAAGGGCAGTGTTCAGCCACGAACCTATCCTGTACATGGAACAGCGATCTAGGCCCTGAACCTATCTAAATCACAGTTCCAACCCCTTTTTTCTTAAGTGCCTTGGCGATTGCACTTTCCATCTTAAGTTTTCACAGCATCTGTGGCTATCTTTGTTTCAAGTTGCAAATGTCTTGATCCGTGATGCTATTTTGCTTTCCTAAATTCATAAGGGTAAGGGTAGGTCAAGGCCCAAGCCTAGATCTCAAGCGCCACAGGAGGATCTTCAACATGCCATTGTGGGAGGGTGAATCTCTCCACATTTGATGGTCCCAACAAGGGGACAGTCAGAGCATGGATGAAGATGCTAGGGTTAAACCCTAGATCACAAGAATGCACCTAAAGAGCCAAACCCAAAGGGGTTCCTCTTGAAAGAAGAAAAAGAAAAATCAGATCTGCAAGAGGGTTTTGAGGTAGAATCCCAAGAAGACCATGGTGAAGAATATGAAGAGGTGTTGTTAGATGAAGATCCAAAATGGGTTTTTGATGCAACAAAATCTCGAAAGAAAGAGGTAGAAGTACCTGTCATTTTCCCTAAGGATGAGTCCTTGACTGATTTTGAGAACAACATGATACGAAGGGCCACGGGTTTGATGAAATCTTGAAGCACGATCCTAGGGAAGAAAAGGAAATCATGAAGCACGAGTTGGAAGGTAAATATCCTTTATATTTAATGATGATTCATTGATTTCTAATGATGGCATGTTGTAGAAAAATGGAGAAGAAAAATCAGATTTGCATGAATTATATGAGGATGACATTATGGAAAGGTATGTCCATGAAGGAAGGGCACTTCCGGTTCTTCATGATTACTTACAATTCGCAGAAATTTCCCAAACAACAATCAATGATGGTCAGATTGAAGGAGTTCCTAACCTTGAAGAGAGTTCCGAAGATGTTTCAAACAAGTACTAACAAAATAAGGGTGAGTTCTTTGTTGGCAGCCCAAGGTATGATATAAATGATCACATGTTGTCTCCTCCTATGTCGCTGCCATACTTGTGTCATCATGGGCAGTTTGTTGAAAAGAATGATCATATGTCATGTTGATGCCTCATAATATAATTGGTGATAATGTGAAGAACTTGTTGAGTAACACATGGCACATAGATCTTTGCGTGCAAGTTCAAGATTATGTGAACATAAAGGTTTGGGTTCTGGGTGATCCTTTCAGTTATAAGAAACAGGAAGTCCTTGTTTGAATTCAATATTGCTACTCCATGTATATGGCTAAAAAGAAATTTTATGAAGGATCATTTTGAACTTGTTATGTATCCTAACAAAGTTGCGAAGGACTTACTCTTGGAGTGTTCTTTGAAGCCAAGTTCTACACTTCAAGGCATGATTTTCAAGATAATCAAAATTTCTCAACAAGAAGCTTCGTGTGGGAACATGGTAAGGTGTTAATTTCTAAATTCATATTTTGGATGGATAGTACTCTCCTTGGACAGTTGTAGATTGTCATATATGATGAAGCTCTTTGGGTTTAACATGATGTGTGAAAAGAATTTCAAGTATTGCAGTTGCTGCATCTTTCCTATATTACCAATATCCAAGATTTTTGAGTTGGAAGTGCCATGCTACATCCATGATGGGCTGTTCTTCCCAAGTTTAGGTATGGGGTGGTGCATATCTTAGCCATGGGCAGCAAGAGATCGGTAGGTATTGGAGACATTCTTTCCACTTAAAATGATTTGTAAGAGGGTTCAATCATTGAGATTCAGCAAAGCCAACATCCCAACATCTTTGGCATTGCTTGGAATGAAATTTTAGAGCTGTACATAGCTATTACAACCCCTCATCCGTACCCCTTATGGTCTGATCCAAACCTATTTGTGAAGAAATTTCAGCGGGGTAGCTTGGTGACAACTATTGGAATCCCAAATCAGCAAGGTGACAACCATCCAAGGAGGTGAGCATAAGTATTGGTATATATTGTTTACATCTTATGTTGGAACTCAAGGATAAAAGGAAGAAGGCAATACTTCAAGGTAGAATGGATGGAGTTCCAAGAATGGCTACCACAAAGAAGGAAGAGGCATATTTTCAGAGCACTCAAGGCATGAAGACAAGCAAGGGTCTACTCTTAGATAAGGTACTTGATGGTGATAATTTTCGGTTAGTTCCGGGCATGCACAATATTACTTCTTCTTTTGGGGGACACTTGAAGAATTATGTGCAAATTAGAGCGTTTCTTGTTGAAAGCTATCTTCTACATCAAGTTGGGTTAAGTGTGGGCTGTAAGAATCGTGAACTAAGGACCAATGTATCTGCTGTTTTCCATTATAGATTTGTTCGCAAAATTTCAGTTCCTGTAAGACAATTTTCAGTTTCTACACTACTCATAAAATTGTCCCTTCCAGTAAGCTTTCAGTTTGCTAGTTGTTATATCAGTGTCATATAGCCAAGCATGCAAAATTCAGAGTTGGGACTGCCATTAGCAGTCATGGGCAGCAACGAGCATGTACTTTTAGGAAGGATTTCATCATTGGATGATGTGGGAAGAAGGATATAGCTGGATACAAGAAACAAATAAATCAGACCTGATAGCCTTGATTTGGATGAGGTCCCAAGTATTCGATGGCTGTTGTAACTTGTTTCCAGCCCATCCACAATCTGATTTGCATCTTGTAATCAGAGGTATAGCTGGCCATCAAGCTGATTATTCATTCATTTCTTGCTCTATGATGGAAACTACAACAATTTGGAGAGATTTTGGTACAAGTGAGTACGCAAAGGAAAAAGATGTCACTGCTGTTTTTGAAGTGGACGATAAAAAAGACTTCAATGAAGAGAGAGGCAACAGAGGTATGTGATTGTTTGGATTGAAGCTCCTTCATTTAACAGCAAGGGATTCAGATTGTGAGCACTACAACATGTTCCTCCACCTTGATATGTTGATACTTGGGCATGAGTTTGCATTTGCTTGAGGGCATGCAAATTTGGGAAGGGAGGATTGTAATGTCCCCTTTTCCACGCTAGTCACTATGAAGGCCTTAGGCCCATTCCACTTTCCATGGGCTTCAAGGAAGGAAATCAAGGGATGTGAACATTGCCATAATTGTAGTTTCCTTATTTATTTGATTACTAATTATGGTTTGGAGTGATTCGATTAGGTGATAGGTGAATGACAAAGTAAAAAGGAACTTCTATTTTCTTCTTCATTGAGATCGGTCTTCTTGAGAGCTACAATATAGATAAAAAAAATACTTTCCCTTTTTATGAGGTCGGTCGTGAAGATTGATCTTCTAATTCATCCTTGATGCCAAAGAAGGGTACTTAAGGAGGTTCAAATGGAGGAATATGGGGATAACATCATTCATTCATCATTTGACATTTACTTGGATTTAGAGGGAGCTAGTGTAGCTTCTCTTCTTTCCATTGAAGGATGAAACCTCTTCCTTAGTTACCTATTGAGGACAAAAACCTTCAATAGGGTCACACTTGGGGACAAAAACCCTCTTGTGTGCATTGGTGGCTTCATTCGGGAGTCACAAGTGGACTTCATTGGCAGATTTCTTCAATAACAAGGTGTTAATCTGTGTGTAGGGCACTTTCTAGCTAGATACTAGGGAACTTATTATAGGGAAGATGGTTGGCACCCATCTGGAACGTGAGGGAAGCTTACTTGGGAAGTTCAGGATCATTGTTTGTCTTAAGCGGAATCACATAATTGGAAAATAAGTTTATTTGAGCTTTGTATTTGATTGTCTTAAGTCGGAACCGACATAATTTTCCAAACATAAGTTTGAGTTGACAACCCCAAGTAGTAATGGAGTTATGAAATTCCGAAGTTTCAATTGTGTTTGCACAACAATTAAAACCATAAATTCTCACATCTGAATAAGATTTCAAGAAGCTGGACTCCATTAAGTGTCATCCCCTCTCCCCACTATTAAAAAAAAGCTCAGTTTTGCATGAGAATATTGTGTCGAAGAGTAAATCCAGTTACTAGCCCCTAATAGAGATGACAGGTATCTTGGTATGGGTGGTTTAGGGCTGGATTATTTTGGGTGCTATTGCCCTTCATAGAATCTGTTGTTGAACTGTTAGCTAATAACCTAAAGCTGAATTCCAAGGATGTCTGGAGCTGATTGTAACGCTTTGCTAAGAAGAACTCGAATAAAAGTCCTGAGATGTTGTTGAAAGATTCACAAGTGGTCAGTCACGGAAGCTATTAAGTAAGAAGAAATTCTATCCTTTGATTATCACCTTTCTAAACTATTCTTAATATGAAATTATCTAGGTCATTTCACAATTGCTTTGCATCTTAACTTCCATATGTATTATCGAGTATGAGAATAGGAGACGCGCTTCAAAGAAAGCAGCCAAAACCTATTTCCGCTACCCTTTTGGAGACTGAATAATAGACATCAAATAAATTGGAAGGTAGAAGAAAATTAAACAAAACACATTTTGTTGGTCCCTGATGATGGGTCTAGTTCCTAAAAACGAAATGTCGGACTTTCAAATATGCCTTTGTACACAATATTCCTCAAACCTCTCAAGTGATGAACTGTGAATATCTCAGAAATTCAAAAAACACATTTCATCTTGACTCAATTGGCTGAAGTAACTTGTATATTCTTTCGAACCAGATTGTCCTATTGTAGTGATGTACACTCCTGCACAAAGGTAAGACCGTGAGACAATACAAATTCTTTTTGTTTCTTTTGATTTCCTTTCTTGGACATGTCCAGTTCTTTGTATTTTATCATGTTTTTGGGATGAGGGATAGGTGACGGATTTTTCGGTACATTAAAATATTTCCTTGGATTTTAGGGGCATTGAATAAAAAATGAATAGATTTAAAAAACTGAAGGAAATTAAACAAAGCACATATTTTATAGTTTTTCATTTGTATAATTTTAAAGAGCCACAATATAAATAAGAACTGAACTTTAAATAAAACCCATGAAATGCACATTGAAAATTGAAATTAGTGTCTTGTAAATTGTAGTTATACTTCTACAACAAACTCAAGCGAGTCACATGTAGAATGAAAAGAGTACATGGTGGATGGAAAGCTCTATATGCACTACAAAATTGGTGTAGGAATGCAAAGTTGTGGGATTGGAAGACCACTAGGGTCTTATTTGAGTTACTTTCACCACATTGGTCCCATATGGGTGTGACATATGGGGTAACGGCACTTCAGGTTTGAAATGGAGGCAAATAGAAAGGATCCAAAAGCAATTTATCACAAACCATCTCAAAATCAAGGCCTTATTATACTCCTCGAAGAAGCATGCACTTTCCATTTAGAGGCAACAACTATGATCAAGTTATTATGCTACTTGAAAAAAATAGAAAACATGGAGAATGAAAGGTGGCCTAAAGCAGTAGAGGAAAAAGAGTTACATAGGAGAAAGAGCACATGGATGAAGCAAAAACCCCAAATGAATGAGTAGATGGGATATTTACAGGAATGTCCAAACCTCAACAAAAAGTTAAAGGGTATGTGAATTAAAAGTTTAGAACAGTCATGTGGAGAAAGCAAGAAAAGACAACACTAGCTTACAAAGTTCAACTCAACCTATCAATATCACGAGAAAAGATACAGAGGGGCTGAGATCAAATGGAGTTAGAATATCATCATAATTTAGATGAGAAGTTCTCATAGGCTTAAATACGAGATTGGTAGATGGCCCTCCCTCCCCCAAAGAAGAGTTGGAGCAAAGGATATGTTAATTGTGCACCACATGAGCAATAGAGACAAAAAAGCACTTCATCCTAGAATGTCCAACCTACTACGACACCTAGGTCAAGTATATAGAGATATTGAGAGTTGATGCAATGAGGGATATATTTGAAGAAACCGGAATAAAAGAGTCAGGTAAGCTGCTAACTCAAATCAATAGAAGGACCGATCTTCCTAAAGAAAAAACTTGTCCCTCAAGTCATGCTTTGACAAGCAATTGAGACAGTAATGGAAAAGTGTGGTCCCATAGGCCGTTGGGTCTTGTGGATGTAATTGAAATTATTTCATTCCATATGATAATGAAAAGTAGAAAATCAAAATCTTTTAACTTAGCCATGACAAGTATAAAGGTACAAAATGGAAAAATACTACGGTACAAGCATTGAGCAACAAGCTCAATAATGAGAGTCGTCATCAAATGAATATCCCATGAGCCCTCAAAAGTTTTCATCACCACTGGATTCCTAATTAGTTGGCTCCTCCAATGCGGCCCCAACCAATCTTGGTTGCATGACTTGATCCCTATCAATCTTCCTTGGCTCCTCAGACACCACATCCATTGTACTGCTGAACTCTCCCTGTACTAGAGTAGAGAAATCTCTTTTCTTAGATTGTTTGTACTTTCTTCAATTTATGGAAACATTGCAATGTATGTCAGCATAGTAGGTTATAAGCAAGAGGCTTGGCCCACTGACATCTGTCATTGTTGTATCACATTCTATTCTTCTTGGGGATTCCACTCTAATATCTTTGTGTTTGTTTGTGTGATCTCTTGAATGTATGCGGATATTTTATTGCTATCAATCATGGAATATTGCTATTAACTCTCACATCTTCTACCAAACCATCTTTCAATCCATGAGGCACAAGGTATTATGTACAAGAACCAACTTTTCCACTCTCCTAGAGGTAAGATTGTTCCTCTAGATAGAGTGAATAAAGCTATATGTTGACCAATTCCTCTTAGTAGGAGATGAATCAACAACTTGTTAAAGGAGGCAAATGACAAGTTTTTGTAGCATTGTTGAACTTCCATGTAGCTCGCCACCTTCGTCTAGGGTCCTCCGATGGTAGAGTGAGTCTATTGAGCTTCCATGTAGCTCAACACCTTCATCTAGGGTCCTCCGATGGTAGAGTGGGTCTATCCTTCCTAGCTGCTCTCTTGTAGCATGTAATACTACCGAATATGCTCCACCCGCCTTGAATTTTGCAGCCACATCTCTACTATACATATTAAAGGGCTTTAAAGAAGCCTTTATTCAACTCCTCATCATTAATAAGAGTTACTTCCCTAGGCCTTTCCACGCACCATCTAGGGTTCATTGCATATGTTGCCATGTATAGAGGGGCATTCAAATTCTCCCACCTCCACAAAACAATGGGCTGAATATGATCATCATACAATGCCAATTTGGGGTCACTGTCATGGATCGCAAGTTCATCTAGCCAAGAGTGCTACCAATGATCTCATACATTTTGCCAAGGTTAGGAGAGTTAGAGTTCCCATATTTAATGAGAATGAAAACAAGAAATACAGAGGGCGTAATGTGCCTCACGTCTACCTAAAATGAATCTCTAACCATGAGTTCCTTTAGCATATTTCTTTGTTCTTCCGTGGGTCTCCCTCACCAAGTCCACATATGAGTATTGATCATAAGTTGCAAGGGCTCTTGAAATTCAATCATCCTCTTCAATAAAATGAAATAAGATGCAAATCTGATCTCAAGAGGACTGAGGAATTCCATCCTTGAAAACGACTTTAATAGTGCCAATCATGTATGTGTTTTGATTATTTTACACATAGGGGCATAAAATTAGTGCTAAACATAGAATAAATTCATACTATATAATCAGTTCATTCAAGTACAATAATCTGAATTCGTTAAAGCAAGTAGATCTTGCAATTACTCAATGTAGAAATGACAAACCAATGGAACAGTGGTCACTTAGATGATTTTGGATGCCTGTCACTCGCATAAGGTGTCTATGGATGGACCTAATATGGAATTGCTTCGTCAGTTGCTCAGATTAGGAATAAGAGTTGACAGGCCGTTTGGACTCTACGGGAAGACTTAGATCCCTGCGGAAGACTGACACTATTGGATTTTACAGCAGTGTCTGGGAGATATTTGGGGTTTTGTAACTTTTGGGAGTGCTTCGCCTCTGCTTGTAACATGCTTCTGGAGAGTTCCTTTATCTTGTGTGATGGTACTTGTTTCAGCTCTTCTTCGTCTAAACCTGAATTGTGCTTGTAAGACCACAAGGGACCCTCAAAAGGGTTTAGCGTTTTAAGCTGACCAACCTTAGTCACACTCCCAATTATGTGGTGAGTGTTGCTTACATACCAATACTCCGAAGAAGTATCAAGTCACATGTGGTTCTCCCTCTTGGGCGAGTGTGTAAAATCATGTTCTCAAACAATTGATCTTGCTTCAGACTTCGATACTTTGGCATCATTCAACTTTGACCTCTTTGATTTCAGATTTGGTTCTATGGACTGCTCTAGGGCTGTTTCTTGAGAGATTTTAAATTTGCTACAACTTTGATATTGATCCCCAATGTAGTGAGAGTGCTCCAAGAGAGTGTGAGGTGTCTAAGAGGTCTCCATGGCGTGTAATGACCTCATAGATGTTTTGAATATGTGTGTGTGTGTGTGCGCGTGCGCGCGACTCGCTGTTAGTTTCTTGCCATAGCGGACCCATGAAACATGTCTAGACTGATCTAGTGGAAATTGCCCAATTTGAAAACTAGCCGTTGAAGGCTTCTAGACTCTGCAGTAGAAGGAGACCCCTATGGTAGTCCAAAACTCTTCGGGTTTACTGGTAGTGTCCTGGGAGTGCAAAACATGGAGTCGAGGCATAGAGAATTTTCGTCTAGGATTTTGAGGTGTCTTTGTACAGACTAAGCTGATCCTAAATATATATGATTGGCAAACAAAGGTGGCTAAGAAACAAATGGGTAGATTAATAGAGGGAAAGTGTGCTCAAGAGTTAAATATATGTGATTTGTTGAAGTCAGTGTTGCCGGATTCTTTGCCCCTACTGCTAGGGCGCGCGTATTCGTGTGCCAAATACGGATACGGCTTGGGCACTTCTTGGATATGGTTCTGATACCGTACCCAGCCGTATCCAAGTATGAACCTGTAATTTTACTGTATCAGATACAACTGGAAACTGTAAACAGGGAAATTACGGCCATATCTGATTTGAAAAATAAAAAACAAACAAAAAACCCCTTCAAAAGGTTAAAAAGATGGTAAAAACTGCAAATAATCTTCTATAATGCATTTTAGCAACAACAATTGAGGACATGGAAGTGAGAATGTTGATTTGTTCTGTTACTTCAAGCTTTTACATTAGCTCTGATCAACATGCAATTCTTTTGATATGTTTCTTTTGGCCTACTCTACTTCTTTTCTTTTATTTTGTCTATTTTCCGTTGGCCTACACAACCTGCAGTAATTTTTAATCCATTGAATACCAAACATCTTATCTTCCTGTGGGTTGGGAGTGTGTAATTTGCGTGTAATGTAAAGTATAAGTTCGTTGATAATTTAAAATTAATAATTTTTATTAAATATTCTCAATTTATAATCTAGACTATTATAATATTATGCCATATCCAAACATATCCATAGCAAGGGGCGTTAAAACCTAGTCCAATCCGTATCCACATCCGTATCCGTATCCATGCAACTCTGGTCGAAGTGTGTCAAAGTATGCCAAAGTGCCAAAGATCAAATTTAGGTGTCTACAACATGGTGGTTGATACAAACAGCTGCACCTCTCTTACTTTTGCCTCTACTTGTTTGACTCAATCAATTTTGCCAATGTATTTTAGAGGATTGTTTATTATATGCACACAAGGGGTCCAATAAATATGTGCAGAGGAAGTCTCAATCAACTTCACTTCTGCCTTGCACACATATGCTACATCTATAACTATTTGCACAACCTTGGCAGAACTGTACTCTATGAAGTTCTTCAAAATCTGTAACTAAAACTCATCATCTTTGTGCTTTATAAAACAATCAATAGCACTACAGAAATAAGGGTCTGTCTCACATTAGAAAATGACATTGATGAGTGGCTGGTGCCTAATGTCCATCCAACCATCTATGAGAATGGAGCAACATGTTTTCATCCATGTTGCTTTCATCTCCTCTAGTCGTAAATTAAGTTTTGAACATATTTTGTTAATAATTAAGGTTCTTGATTTTGCCAATGTCTTTGAGTACATTGTTTATTGAATGCACACAATAAAGGGTCCAATAATTATGCCTAGAGGAAGCCTCATTCAACTTCCCTGTTGCCTTAGACACATATACTGCATGTGTAACTACTTGTACAACATTGGCGGAAACTACCTATTTGAAAATTCAAAAACTCCTTTAAAATCTGAAACTGATATTCTTCATCTTTGCACTTTTTAGAACAATTGATAGCCCAGAGAAAACATGGGTTTGCCTCACATGTGACAATGACATTGATGAGTAAACAGTACTCAATGTCTGTCCACCCATCCATAATAATAGAGAAACCCGTTTTTATTCATGTCCCCTTCATCTCTTCTGATGAATTAATGTTTGAATGTTTTTCTCAAGAATGGAGGTTCTCGATTTGGTTTCTCTAAGAGGCAAAGAAGATGAACCTGCTTTAGACGCCTCCTTGTCATAAGGAGACTGAGCAACATGAAGCGATACCATTGGCTAAAAAGAAGTTCCCTATAGCATCATCTGCCTCCTCACTTGACTGCACATTAAACATATCTGTAACTGGTTTTGAACCCCTGGCCTTCCTTTACCCTCAGGAGCTAGATATGGATCCCTAGAAGCAAGCCTAGAAGTTTTCAGAGTAAGGCTATTGGATGCAGTACTTGTAGAATGGTTCTCACTAGACAATCTTGCTATTTCAGCCCTGTAGTAAAGTGAAAGCTTATCACAAGCACCAATCCCATGACTTGATAATTGCAATAGGCGTGCATTATCCCTAGTTATCTTGCCCTCCAATCAAAATTGCATTCTTATGGTGACTCACCCTGGAATTACTCTCTATTTTTTTCAAGCGTAGGTACAAACTAAACCAAGGGTTTGTCTGATTTGAATGACTCCCTTGCAAATGGCTTCAACAACATTGATGGGTAATCGGGCTGGATAACATTCCCAACTGAAATTTCAGTTTGTGCTTGAGTGCCATTTTATCCTTCTCCTTCCTCACTTCCACTCTCTATTTCTCTCATTTCTATCTTTGTTGCTGGAGGGAAAAAAAACCCAACCCTAAACAAATTGAGTAAATAAAAAATTGAAAATGTACATACCTTAGCTTGCTTCCAATGTGCAGAAAATCCCTCCACTTGGCTGCAATTTTCCCCCTTCGCCTCTCTCTTCCTCTTTCTTCTTGTTTCATCTATTTTTCCTTGACACGTCTTAGGAAGTCCCCAAGCTGCAAGGAATGCTTGCCTGTGGTACACTAGTAGTTTATGGCTTTGTCTTGTTGGATTATTTACTGTTTACCTGTTTTGGGTTAATCTCCCCTAGTTGTATGTTTTTTTTGTTTTGCTTTTAGCTTGTAGCCTTTAGTTCCTTTTAGATGTTTTAAGCTCATTTTGTCTGCTTCTCTATATTGACTGGCTGTACTATTAAGTCCCATTGACCTACTTTGGTCATCCATGGATATTAACATAACTGCTTTCGTTCCTTTCTATTATTTTTACTTGTCCTGCTTGCAATTTCTTCAGTTTCTATTAATTTTTTTGATTGACATGCCACTCGTCTTAAACGGGGCTTGTTAGTGATTTAAAAAATAATTTGAACCTATAGTTTTTAGAACAGATCCAAATTTGTCTGTGTTAGCAAGTCTTTTTGTTGGCAATGCAATTTCCTTCTAACAGTTGAGCCATTTATCCAGTTAAGAAACGGATCTGCATTTTGTATGTATAATTTAATGGCCTTAGTGTCTGCAATGCGGTAAACAAGCCTTTATTCACACCTGTATATATAAGGTAATGACCTTGACTTCATTCTTCTTACCCTGAAGATGGATCCAACAGTTGGATTGCCGGGCAAAAATATACTAACACAGACGAATCCAGAAGAACATAATTCAATGGCCTTGGTGTCTGTAATGCGGTAACAATCTTTTCAGTTGCTTCAATTGTCCCTATTGATAATGAGTTTATCACACAGTGCAGTCTGGATTTTGATAATGAAAAGATCTAATATCTATTAATAAATACATATTTGAAAGGACGTGATTGCTTTATGATTTCAAATTTTCAAGCATTATCATATGTTCAATAAATAGTATAATCTTAAATTGTTGGCCTGCAACATGTTATGAAAGAAATATTGGTTGTACAATTCTGTTCTTACTGACATTTTGTTTCTATATCACTGGATTTTGTTGCAGACTACGTATGAGAATTTTCGTTATCGATGTGACAACAAAATTAATCCTTACAATGAAGGGATCATTAGCAATTTCAATGCAATTTTTTGCACGAAGATAAAACCTTCTCAGAACAAGTTTCGTGCCAAGGTTCAAGACGGTAAATCTGCACAGACAGTGGTTATTCCTCAAACTGCAGAAATTAGAGATGTAGTAGGAGATCTATCTGCAAAAATGAGTGTGGATTTGGAAGCAGGTCGTAAAGCTGCAATAGGAGATGAGTTTGATCCAGAAAGAGAAGCGTGTGAAGAATTGCATAACCGAAAGAGCAATGGCCATGATCCTGCTGTGGATATCAAAGAGGGGTACGAGGATGCTTTCACACGAGCTATAGGGCAACCACTTTCGTTAGAGGGAACTGATATCAGAAGCAGATCACATCCTAGGAGATCTAGCTGGGGGAGAAAAAGTGAGAATTGGGAAATTATGCCCGATCGACCTGTTCCAGTTTCTGGAGATAAAACATTGCCTGGAAATAAGTAAGCAATCGGTTACTCCATTTGAGACTGCTTTCATATTAGAAGATATTGTGCTCAGCACATGATTATAATATGCGACTTCTTAGACTTCCAGATCATATACACTTACTTTTTACGGTTCCATTTTGTAATTTTTTCTATTGTATGCTTGCTATTTGATGACTGTTCACCCTAATGGAAAGCTTACAAATAGTCTTGATTTTGTAGAAAAGCTCCATTTGACTGCAATTTGCTAAAACTTAGGTCAATAGGGCATGGAAGAAAATTATAGGACTCCTCAGTTGTTTCTCTCCCTCGTTTGGATTATTGTTTGTATTGAAAGCTTTTAATGGACAGTAATTACGTCGACAGGTGTCCTACAGTGGTAGCTGGTGGGTGGTGGGAGGCTGTGATGTCCGTGGGTAAACAATTAATTAGCAACCTTAATTTTGACGTTTATTTAACTGTCGTAAGACATTTTTTCTTTTTTTTGCTTAGAGACGGCAATCAAAAATTGCGATATCTTGGGCACAGTGGAGTGTGCAGCCCATTTTTAATCCTGAAATGATTTTTGAGTCCAAGGTAGTGGTATAGCTAGATTGAGGCTATCTTTTACCAGTTAACAGAAAATTCGCGAAGAAAATGATGGATTCAGATTGATATGTATCAGCATTTTTCAGATGGATTTAGTTAAGATATCTGTACTAGTTGATAGGAAACCTATGTTTAAATTTGATTGTGAAAATTGTGCCATTATGGACATTGGGATTTCCGATTTCCACATTATTTATGCAGCTCAATGACATTGAGTGGGTGATGCAAAATACAGGTATGATTACCCATCTATTACAAATCATTTAAATCGCAGTTGCTACTAACAGATACTGTAGCAGTTTTAACCCTGTCAGACTTAAATAGAAAACACACACTTTCTGATCCATAAGGACCCAGAAAACATCATCTTCATCAGCCAAACACCTAAGAAAACGGCAGGGTTCCAGAGGGAGGAAATCGCAGCTGGTCGTGAAACCACATCTTCTCAGTTCTCACATAGCAGTGGTTACATAACTACCAGTGTCTGCAGAGTGGTGATTGTGTAACAGCCAGTTTGCTGGTACCCGGTGGTTTAATCCACCAAAAAGAAAAAGTCCAGTAACGGCCCAGAATGATGTCTCTTCCCATCCAGTTGACTGTTTGAATTCTCTAGTGCATGGGAGGATGTTCCAAACATTGTAAATAGGAGGCTGGGGTTGAAGAGAAGACATCAGTGATCGGAGAACAGTTCATAATGTGTAGTTGTTTGTAGAAGAAAGAGTGTAAGTGAAGCACAAAGAGGAAAGCTTACGAGCAGGATAGCTAAGTTTGTACTTGTTCCAGAGTTCTTTGTAACCTTCATATTTTGGCCATAAGGAAAACGGGAATTGAGAAGTTGTCTTTCCCCACTAGTTTTTCCCCACGTTTAGGTTTTCCAGGGATCATGACCTGTGTCTAGTGTCTTCTTGTTTACATTTGTTGTATGCTTTAGTTTACATTCTGGTACAGTAGTGTATTCACTTCCAGCAACTAAAAATACATTAGTTCTAGCTGACTGAGACATTGCTCTGTCATTTCAAGCAAAGGATTGAAGTAGAACAGCAAGTTTATGATTCTGTGAATTTTAAAGTAGGCATTCTTGAGAGTTTACAGATCATTTTCACCTGCAACAAGAGATAGCGTTTTCATATGAGAATTTTACAATTAACAGTAATTGAAGCAGTTTTACCCCCATTCGGCTTGAATAACGAAAAACACATTTTGAAATAAAACAAGAGATGCCATCTTCATATGAGAATTGAAAATATTAGAATGGATCTCTGTGAGCTTACGATGTTGGAAAAGGAATAATGGATCACAATTAATCTAATAAATCTACAACTTATCATAAAAAGATTTTTTGTAGAGTATGCAATGTTGTAAGTTTAGAATAGAGGCAAAACAAAGCTGACCAATCTCTTTAGAGATGGTGGCGAAATTCATGAACCATGAGTTTAAAATACTAAATAGTTAATGACTAAAGGGATAAGTAGTAGTACTTTCCAGCTAGACCTATCGCCGTACATCTATTTTTCAATGTTAATATAGCTGAGTTCTATGAATTGGCAATCCTATAGGGACTACAGCTTGGCATAAAAATGCTTTTCAAAAGATACAATCTAGTAAGCTTTGGGAACAGACAAGGAACGAATATTAACTATCTACAGGGTAGTAAGTGAAGTAAATGAACTTCTAAACAATATCCTATGGGATAAGTTTATTGTAAACCTTGTACGGTGGAGGCATATGAAGGAGGTTTCTTGGATGGTGGCTGTCAATTTGGTTTGCGGTGGCAATTTATTTAATGTTTCTTGCAGGATGTAGGGGATAAGAATTAGTACTTTCTAGTTAGATTTATTGTCATATATATAGTTGTCAATGTTAATACAACAAAGTTCTATGAACCATGAATGTTAGAAGGTTCACAGCTTGGCACAAAAATGCTTTCGAAAAGATATAATCTAGTAAGCTTTGGGAAGAGACAAGGAAAGACGTTTAATTATGATGTAGTTGGAAGTAAATCCAATGAATTTGTAAACAATATACTAAGGGATAAGTTTCGTTGTAAACTAGCCTTGTATGGTGAAGCATATGGAAGAAGTTCCTTGGAGTGTGGCTGCTAATTTTTCTGGTGGTGGCTTATTTTGTTTCTGTTTCTTGGAAGATGTAGGGGATAACTAAGTAGTACAGTACTTTCCAGCTAGACCTATTGCCTTATATCTATTTTTCAATGTTAATATAACAAAGATCTGTGAACCATCAATGCCAGAACGTCTACAGCTTTTCATAAAAACGCTTTTCAAAAGATACAATCTAGTAAGCATTGGGAAGTGACGAGGGAAGACATTTATTTTTTTATGGAATTGTAAATAAACTCAATGGGCTTCTAAATGATATTGTGAGGGGATAAGTTTCTTCATAAATTACCCTTGTATGGTGGAGCATATGGATGAGGTTCCTTGGATGGTAGCTGTCAACTTTGTTGACAGTGAATAATTTTGTTTCTGTTTCTTGGAGGATGTAGGAGAAAATGTGTTGATAAGGATGGAAATCCAAGTTAAGAGTTTTTTCTTTGGACATCTTTTCATGGGACAGAGAAATTCACCATGTCTGGCTGGAAAGGAAGAAAGTTTTATGTAGGTCAGATGGATTTACTTCCCAGTATGGGTTGTAGTAGGTAATAGATATGAAACAAGGTCAAACCTCAGTTATATGTGTCACTCGACAATTTTTAGGGCTTTATAATGCTATTATGTGATGGTATTTGTTGGCATAAGATCATAGTAATTCAACAAACAAAATCACGGAGTTATATTGATAATAGTGATGCAATAGCAGAAAAGTTGTTAATTAAGGAGCAGATTATAAAAATTGAAAGTTATAAATTAGAATTTTGGTTAGGGACATATAGATCTGTTCCAATATCGAGTGTCTTGTTACCAGAATGCTTTAAACTAATCTTTTGGAACGTTAATTATGAATTGGAACCCCCGTCATAATGTGCAAGGCAATTGATGGAATTTCAGACATATTAGGATGTCTTTGTTCATAGAATATTATTGTTTGTATTTTGAGTTGTACGGTAACAAAATAATCTTATTTACTCAAATTTAAGAAATAGTATAGTTAATACCAATGTTGTACAGAGACTTGTCTCCTACTGCCAGAGACATGTCTTGGAGATTGGTACTTGTCTCAGAGATAGGTACTTCTTGGTATGCGTATATGAGACTTGCATTTCAGTGTTTTAAAAAAAAATATTTTTCTACTCTTGACCCTAATATACGATGAGATGAATATCAATATCATTACTCGTCTTTTTTGGAAATCTAATATATTTACTCTAAAAAGTTACTATTAGGCTGTATAATATTGTTTTCGCTTAAATATATATATATATATATATATATATATATAATTCTCTCTCTCTCTCTCTCTCTCTATATATATATATTTTGCTGTCTTCAAGTACCCGTCTCCTATTTTCTTGAAAAATGGCACAACCACTGCCATCCCTCTCCTCGTTCCTGTACTCATCTCACGTCAACTATGGTTAATCGTAACTAATTTCAAATGCCAATAAAACGAAATGTAGAACAGAAGTTTTGAAATTTTCAGAGGGGACAAAGCCTTAGATATGGATGTTCTGGTAAAGATAAAAGTGTATATCACTATGGAATATAGTAAAGGCTCAATCATATCATGGATACTTGTCTAGGCCAACTGTTAGCGCAATGAACCTGATTTCATTGTCAAGCTGATGTAGCTAAGGAGACAAAGCCTTAGATATGGATTTTCTGGTAAATATAAAAGTGTATATGACTATGGAATATAGTAAAGCCTCAATCATATCATGGATACTTGTTTCGGCCAACTGTTAGCCCAATGAACCTGATTTCATTGTCAAGCTGATGTAGCTAATAAAACTCCCTCGCCGCCCTTGAAACTTCAGGGCAGTGGTCCTGATTATCAGTTAATAGCTTGAGCTATTATCATTTATTACTGTGTTCCATTACGATTAAACTGAACCATGGTTTCCCCACGAAAAGGGAGTTGTTTCCTTTTTGCTTGAAAGAGAATCACACATAGAACATTTTCTCGTAGACCTTTGCTTTCCCGAAGATCTGTGGAAAATTATTTCTATTTCTTTAGATGCTGTCGTTTTGTTTTTTGGTAACATTCTCAAATATGACATGCAGATATGCCAAGTAAATGTAAATCCATGGTTAACCTATTTATTCTTATCATTCGTATTTCGTACAAACCCCAAAAGATCCTCACAGTTATCTTCACCCCTTGTCTAGAGATGCAAGTTGGCCTATATTTGAGAGGCGAGTGATACTAGCCACTTAATATATTTTTAAGTAGTGTTTACACTTTTAATTCTTGTTCCTCTTTATTCTATTTGAAGCTCATCTTATTTTTAATCTTGGCTAATTGCTTCTTTAGTGGTGACAGTCTGTTGAAGAGGTGGTGTTGGTTGTTTGAAACATCAAGGCACTTTACAAGGTGCTGCACTTGCATTCTCATTGACACCTAAGCAATAGCTATTTTTAATATTTAGCTCTAAATAGAAATTTATGAAAACTAAGTAATTTTGATTGTTTTGGGGCTTCATTTTCTTCAGCATTGGGTGAATTCTTTTGGAAATTAACTTGTTTGATTTCTAACCACAAGTAATTGAATGTCACCACTAATTGTTGGAACCCATAATCTTGTTCTCACATGATTATCGCCAAGAGGCATTCTACAATGGCATCTTGGGTGGTGGCGGTGGCGGTCTTAATGTAGCGAGTGTGTTCACTTTTAATTCCAGCCTTAAATTTGACGTCCATTTGAACATCACTTAGGAGCCTTCCTTTTTTTAAGAATGTCAATCAAAAAATCATAATATCTTGGTGATAAGGTGGGTTTTGGAGCCCTCTCTTTTATGCAATTTGTTTTTTTCAAGCCTCACACATTAGTGTATCTAGATTCAGACCATTTTTCACTAGTCATGAAAAATATGTCGAAAAAGAATTGCATTCATTAAAATTATGCCATGTGAAAAGTCCAAAGTAAAGGTTGTGAGATTGATATCTTTTGGTGTTTTCTAGATATATGTATTTAAGATATCTATACCAGTCTATTCCTTTTTAAGACTACTGGGATAAGATCCATAGCTACTTACTCCATTAGCACTCAATAGCATTCAACACATACGCATCTATAATAATATGCAATTATAGAACAAGTAGAGAGATCCACAAGATATGATGGTACATGGTGTGCACTAAATATCATTACGATGCACAGATGATGAATGATAGATAGGGAAATATTCCCATCTGTTTATATAATATGAATGCGTACACTTTAGGTGGTTTAATTTAACACCGACCCCTTACTATACAAAAGGTGGCTTCAATGGATTGCACCATAAGGTAGGACCAATGAATGTGCAACCCAAGTAACATTGTGTATCTAAAGTGGGTTCACTAACTAGTTATCCAAGGACAACCACATAAATTGGTGTCTCATGAGAATCTTAAATCCAAGCCTAAATCAAGGAACCCAACAAGGTGGGACTAGAGCAGAATGCAAATTATCCTCTAATGTTTCCTGTTGATCTTGACTTGAGAAAGGCTATGCCTGCAAAGTCTTTTTGGAAGTTATGACCTGCAACAACTTCAATTAACATTAGCACACCCACAGGGTTGAAGAAAGTCTGAGTCCACATCCTGTAAGGCTGCTGACATGCAAAATTTTGAAGAGAATGCTTGCTACAATTTCACAAGATATGACATGTTTCTGATTCGGCGAGTTTGCCACTGAAATTCAACATACAAAACTGATTTTAGATTTGTGATACAAATTATAGCCGCCTCATAAAAACTTTATGTGTAATTCGAATGTGTGATTGTGCTTATACATGTCCCATATGCTCATATGTTGAACATTTACAACCATTAGTTCAAGTGCAAATGCATGTTCAGTAAATTTGCCACTGGAATCAACATACAAATCTTATTTTAGATGTGAGATACAACTAACAGCCACCACACATATACTCTATGTGGAATTATAATGTGAGAATCTGTTCATGCATTTCTTACACACTCATATGTTGAACTTTTACAACCATTAGTTCAAGTGCAAATGCTTTAAGTGCTGTTACATTCCAAGATACCATTTATTAAATGACAGTGAGCAACATGAAAGGATACGAGTTCAAATGCACAAAGAAAAGAATTTACCCTTGAGAAACCCATTGTGGGATAACTTTAGCATGGAAATGGCTCTGTATTGGGCTTTGTATTGAGCTCAATAGTCAAGACTCAATACAATCACAAAATGGACATGGCTTTAAACACAGGATGACACCTTCTTTTCCTTGGAAACCCCAGTGCGGGGAAAACCAACGTGGAAATGGGGCATTATGGCTTCGAGCACAAAGAAATAAGATACGATTGACCTGTGGGTCACATGTGAGCAAGTGCCAGTGCAATTCACTTGAAAATGTCTCCTTATACCTCCTACAATGTTATTTGTTCTTTGCTTTGTAGTTCCTTTCTACTTTGTATTGTTGCAACATAAAATAAGGCCTCTTATTTACAAATTTAGCATTAAGAGGTGAAGAGACACCGGCAACTGTTTATTTCCCTCTTAGAACTTGGATGGTAAGAGAAATGACCAAAAGAGATACCAATGATTCTTCATTTACCTCACCTTCTGTTTTTTTATGTCCAATTGGATGTGCTTTCAACATAGTGCATAGTGATAGAAGACAATGCACATTGTGACTATTTACAACATATGCACAAAATATTTACACATTTACAATCTTTTCAAAAACATTAAAGGAGATCATTAGAATTCTCAAGTCATAGAAAACTTGCAACAAGATTTAGTTGCAAAAGAGGATATTTTGTCCAAGCTTTGTGAAGAATGTGAAGAGGAAAGAAGGGTATCTGTTCCAACAAAGCCCACTTTTCACAAGAAGCTCCGTCTATGAAAGAAAAGTAAAGTAAGCACCTCGCTTACTGTTGACTCTCACAAGAAGATGCAATATGAGTCCCTTAGTAGTTATGAAAAGTACACTAAGGAATGGGCTCTTTGCTGTTGAAGATGGGATTTGGTGGTAAGGGTCTTGAAAAGGTTGGCCATGGAATTTTCAATCCCGTTGAGGTTGAGGAATGACCATAAAATGTAGGCCTAGAATTTGTTGGAAGCAAGATAGAGGTAGATGAATGCTTTAATGCAGCCCAAGAAAAATTATCTTCCAAAGAGGAGTCCGAAGAACCTCTTCATCAAAATTGGCTTAAAGGAGGCAGAAAAGAAAGGTTCATAAATCTCCATATACTTCACCAGTTGGAAGTCCAAGCAAGGTAACACGTAAGTGCAAGGACAACCAAAAAAAGTATGTAAACCACAAGTCGTCTATTGTGTCCAATATAGAAAGAGGGTATACATAACACATGAATGTTGGAATCTTTGTGTGCACTAGTTGTGGGAAGAGTAACCAAACTGCCCCCAAGCATCCAAAGCTCTTTATAAAAGGGCAGAAAGGAAGGATCCCCTCTTCAAGAACACACATAGAGGGAGGAGTCACATTCCAGGGAGGTAAGATGCCATTTTCCATGAGTATGTACAAGTCTAACAATTTTTGTAGTCATCTCAAGGTTGGTGGGCATTGAGATGCAGAGTGTTGAAAACTCCATCCAAACCTTCACTTCAAGGATGCATTAGGAAAACAAGAGTAGCCGCAAGAAAAAGGGGAAGGAAGAAGGGCTGCAAGAATGAAAATAGTGTTAGAAGATGTGAACAAAGAAAGAATGGAGAGAAACTGGAATGCACACTAAAGAGTTTGTGTGTCCGTCATTTTATTATGCAAGAGATAATTACAAAATGGCTGAGGAGGTTACAATGGAGCATACATTAATACATAACTAATAGTTCATTACGAGTTGATGAATATATTAAGAATATATTTTAATCTCCCCCTTGATGACTAAACTGGAGATAAGTTTGTACCGAAATTTTAGAAATACAATAATAACAAGAAGTTTAGTCATTAACTCTACAGGATGCTCCTAAGATATTACTTTGAGAGTTACAGTCTTCTAATGTTTTGCTATTGTGCAATGTAGGAGCTTTGGTGTAGTTAGAGACCGAAAAAGACAATTGAAAATGAAACCGAGATCTGATCATGTGTACATCAGATATAGTAGGTTATGCACCAAGTGTTCATTGAGTGACTTATTGACCTAGATTGAATCATCATTAGCTGAGAAGTTCAACCGAATCTCTAGAGTTCGGAAAACAAATTCTTGGAGACGTGGGTTGAATAGAGGGTACTAGACTTGGAGCTTGCTTGAGTCTATACAGAGACTTGATAAATATGTAATCCAAAGGATCAACTTCAAGCAACACCATGTAGACCTCCTCATCCAACTCTCCATTCAAGAAGGCACTTTGATATACCCTCCAACCAAACTAAGTTGCTACAGAGAGAATCAAGTGAGTGAGCATCTTTGCAGTAGGAGTAACAACCAACTCTGTGGGAGGAGAAATAAACATCTCTGCAGTGGTAGGGGTAATAAACGTCCTCTCCTGTTGCTCATATATTTTACCCCTATTGTGGAAAGCTTTTTGCAACAAGATGAGCAAAGTGTACATGCTCTATTGTCCTTCGAGGCAGTACTTATGAATTTGTGGCATGTTTTGCCATCTCACGATGTGTCTCCAACACGTCCTGGATAGTGAAGGTTCCCTCCAAAATTTATCGTGCATTTGAATGAGGAAGTTCATCCTCCCAAGGAATTTCAACCTCTTGCACATTTTGTATAGTGGATATTCCCTCCACAACAAGTGTAAGTAAGTTGACTGAAGTAGGGTCAACAAGCCTACGAGGCATCAAGGAATGACATCTCTAGCACATCCTGAATGGTGGAGTCTCCCTCCACACGTGCTTTTGAGTTGATTGTAGCAGAGTCAACTAGCCTATATTGGTCACCTTGCCCAATGCCTAGGGCAATCACCCGTCCATGTTTCACATTTGACACAAGACACTTCTCCCCAGAGAAATTTACAACAATATTGGGATTCTTGGTTAACTGACAAGCAAATAATAGATTTTTATGCAAGCTAGGAACATACCTAACATTCCTTACTAATAGTTTTTGAGCATTATTCATCACAATGCGTACATCTCCTATCCCCTCTACTGCAAGTGACTCTCCATTTCAAGACAACTAAGACAGTAAATGGGACTTTGAATCAATAACAATAGGAACATGTAATTCCTTAGTAAATGATATTCATACAATGCGTTATCCCCTCTTGCAAGTGACAGTCAAGAAAAAATAGAACAATTTGTAATCGCAGTAGATACCAGCGACAAGAGTTAATGATCCAACAACTGGTAGCACTGTCATTCGAGCATGATGCCGTAAGACAATAAAGAGCATGCTCTTCCTCAAAATCTTGTTCATTTGCAATTGCTGCCACATTTGCCTCATCCCGTGGCTTTTTGTCCTAGTTGGGAAAAATCATGTTGTTGCTTCCAGAAATCCTTTTTAACATGTCCAAGTTTATGACAGTAGTAATACATTACTTGGTTTTAGGAGATGATCTTTCAAGTTGATGTTTCCACTTCCCTTTGGATTGAGCGGCAAAAGCACTCTCAGTTTGTCTAGAACTGGACTCAAGTGTTGAAGCTTGTCTCTGTTCCTTTTGTAACAAATAAGAACCGATTTTATCAAAAGTCAAAGTCTGACTTTCAAGCCATCAAATGTAGGGCTTCCACAAATGACTCATACGAGGACGACAAACTGCTGCAGCACCAATGCCACTAGATCGTTGTCATCCACCTTTTTGTTAATGGCGGAGGTTTCGAAGAGCTAGGTGTCTAATAGTGATATCTTGCATCCTGACTCTTTTGTGAAGTAGGTGTTCTGACAGTCCGAGCCAACTTGCCATAGTTGCATCCTTGCAGGAAAAACAACAAATTCTTCAGGTATAACACCCGACTCTTCTGTGAAGTCATGTATTGTCCTTCAGACCGGTCCATAGCTCACTTGCCAAGTGGCGTTTTGGACCTTTGGTATCAACTCAATCATTAGATACTGACAGCTTCATCGGCAGCAAGGCTTCCTTATAATGTTTGTCATAATCACAAAATTTGCAACCAGACCTTCCTCTGCCAAGTATTATTTTATTAGTCTCAAAATTCTGCAATGGTCAGAATTTTGTGACTCCAGACATTATAATTATGACTCGTCAACTTTCTGTGCCTCTGGCAGAATGAGATTTTGAATATTTGCCATACAATTTTTGATATTTCTGACCCTGAAATCAATGGAAAAAGAAAGGTACAGTCTAAAATCTGAATACTTGAATTTTTGACCCACAAATTGATGCAATGAATGAAAAATACAGTTTTCCTGAGTTCTGATTTCTGACCCGCAAATTAATGCAACAAAACAAAGTATTGTATTCTGATTTTCACCCAGAAATCTTAATGCAAAGGATTTTTGAAGTCTGAATTTTTACAGCAAAAGAAAATGTACCAGGCAGAAGATGTACAATCTGTGCCAAGACGACTGGCTGTGACTGAAAATCGCCAAACTCCGTGCCCTAGCAGTGAATGACCCTAAAAAAAACTGCAAATATGGAACTGTGTAACTGTATTTTCTTTGTTTTGCCCTAGGTACCTTCAAAAATCATGTTTTTCTCTTCCTCGTGATTTTGGACTGTGTTTTCTACAAAAATGTGCCCCAACGTTCCTGTTGAATTGGACTGTGCCCAGATGCACATTTTCAAACCCTCGACTTGACAGAAAATACAGCAGAAAATCACATTTTACAGGTCGTACCTTCAAATTCGTATTTTACAGGGTGTGCCTTCAAACTTGCATTTTACAGGCTGTGCCTTCAAACTCTGCTTCTCTTGAAATGTTCTAAGGGATGCCATTACTTATTATTTCTCTTTTAACAGTAAAAAGCATGACTGTATTTTTATAGTAGATTGTAAAAATTGCTAATGTTTTTGGAATTGGCCCTTCCCATCGTGTCCTAGACGAGATTCTCTTCTCCTTTACTGAAATGCAAGCCCTAACAGGCTCTGAAAATCGGGATTCAATTTTTTTGTGCCCTAATTACACGAACCTCCCTAAAAATGTGAATAGAGAAAGAATGAAGAAAAACCTGAATGCACACTTAGGATTTTGTGTCTGTCATTTTATTATGCAAGTGATAGTTACAAAATGGTTGAGAAGGTTACAACTGTACATTAGTTAATACATAACTAACAGAATGTTAAGAGTTAATGAATATATTAAAAATATAGTTTAATAAGAACAATCAAGCATGGAAGAACAGGCCTCACATGCATTTTTATCACCATCACAGCAAGTAGTAATAAGGAAAAGTCCTTTGATTCTTGGATTGAGTAATTGCATAAGTTGCAAAGAAGGTTCTTGTAAAGATGTTGACTTTCATTCATAATCATGAGCAACACTCCAAAAATACTTCACATTGCTTTTATGGTTTTGTTTGTTGATAGAAGCAAGTAGGGAGCTAGCTACACTTGAATGAACATGTAGGGATGCATTCCACAGAGTAAGGATGAGCATGGAGTAACATATTCACTTGGGAGGCACAAGAAGCGAAAGCTATCAAAATCCACATGGGAGGCACAAGTAAGGGGTAGCTAATAGCATTAAGAGGATGCACATAGGAAGGAAGGGTGAAAGGGAGGCTCTCTAGAACAAGAAGCAAGGCTCCAAGAAAGGAGAACCATTCAAGCATTTCAGAGGTATCAAGTATCACAAAAGAAAAGTAAGATTATTTGCACTTCACCATATTTTAGTGCAAGTAAGGGTAGCCAGTAGCATTAAGAGCATGCACATAGCAAGGAAGGTGAAAGAGAGGCACTCTAGAACAATCAGCAAGGCTCCAAGCGAGGAGAAAACCACTCAAGCATTTCAAAGATACCAAGCATCACAAAAGCGAAGTAAACTGATTTACGCTTCGACATATTGTAACATGTATCTTTACATGGCAATTGTTGTTGGATAACATTTGTACATGGAAATGTACTGGATCATGTATGTTCAACTATAGCAATGGGTTTTAGAAGGGGAAATGAATCTGATCTGCACATGAAAACCATTGAAGCATGTTGTTGACAGCACACGGTGTTGTGGCTTGTATATAAAGATCATATTGGTTTCAGCCATGCGTGTTTCAGTATAACAAATGTAGTTGTGACAGTTCTTGGCTTACTATTCCATTGGGTAAAGGAGAAGCAGAAAGGAGAAAACTAGCTCATCATTCTTTCCATTGAGAATCATCAAAAATAAATATTGAATAGAGCGGCCTGTAGTGATCAGTGAGGAAGCACCAATCATCACAGGACAACTGTGATTGTAAGTTCTCCTATGGTGGTAAGCACCACATGGACACTTCTTGACGGAAATCATTTTAAAGACGTGATGAAACGTAAATGACCTATCTGACTTTCAGGAGCAGTAAGTTAGAAGTTAGAACAACCATCCAGTTCTCATTACAGAAAAAGGATGGAAGAATCATTTCAAAAAGGGAAGTTATCATCTTCTATCTATGTGAGTGGGTTTTTGTGGGACCAAAAGCTTCTCATTTGGGAGATGTGATTTGGGAATAAGTCCTAAAATATAAAAAATAAAACAAAAGTAGAAAATGAGAAAAATAATCCAGCAAAAGAAAAAACACAAAAAAACAATCTAGAAAAAAGATGACAAAAAAAATAGTCCAGAGAAACGAAAATGACAAAAGATGACACCCAACCAACACCAAGGTCCATTAAAACCACATTTGCCTGAGCATATTGGAGGAGGAGAATGGAAGCTGCGATAGTAAGTTAAGCATTATGTAGCAAGTGTGAGCTGCAGTTCATAGTAAGAGAGGCATGGGTTGATTCAATAGTGGATTTGCATTTATATCTTGCTACATTGGAGCCATGTCCACTTTGTGACTGCAGTGAGCTCGATACTCAGCCTGCAACCATTTACGTGCTAGAATTTTTACCACAATAGGTATCTCCAAATTAAATTATTGTTGTGATGATAGTTCTTGGCATAGTTACCAGTTGTGGCTAGACCTGGACTGAACTTTTTGGCCTGGCCAAACCAATCCTTTTTGGTGCTTTTCTATTATTTTTGAACATAAAAAAATGAAAAGTAGGGAAAAAGCGGAATAACAGAGAAAAACAGACAACCTAATCTAAAGAATTAAACAGAAAAATGCAAGTGTCACTGAAAGTTTGGGGGCAAATATGAATTATACAAACACAACTGCATTAAATAAAAAATATAGATACCAGCAAAAGTTTGAGTGGAAATATGCCAAAAATGCAGATGTCAGTGAAAGAGTGAATGTAAATATACAGAAAAGAGCTAAGAATCGAAAAGTTAAACCCCTATTGCTCTTTTTAACTGTCATCTTTTGCCCCTTGCAACCTTGATTTGTGTTTTTATCCTGTGCATAAAATCTGGATTTAAATTCTTTATGTGCATTTAATCTCCATCTAAAGAGGTTTAACATGCCCTCAACCAGATTGGAGAGCTGTTTGGATTCGAAAACAGTTTGAAATTGGGAGCTGTTTGGATTTGAAAGTGGTTTGAAATTGGGAGCTTTTTAGATTTGTAAGTAGTCTGAATCTGGGAGCTGTTTGGAGCTGCACCATTCCCTGGTTGCGTTGTTTTCAAATCTTCCCTCCATGTACATGCAAATGGCCACTTTTCTTCTATGACTCCTTTTCTTATTTTTTTGATCCAATATTTTTTTGATTGTTTGATAGAAATAAATGCACTACTATATAGGGCACTAGTAGGGTTTGATGAGTGACTTTAAATTCAAATTGTAATAAGCTGATTGATGAAGAATTATGCAACAAATGATTAATGTGGGCTGAGCAATCTGCTAGTGTTTAATGCCTGCCACCATTGCTTAGTGCTGTGTTTCATATCTTTTTTACCCTTAAAATTACGTGATTCTATGATTCCTTTCGCATTTGTTGGTTCATTTTTCATTTTGTTGCCTTTAGGCCATCCCTTGCCTATTTATTTTAATGGCATCATACCTTAACAGTTCAGCTGTTGAAGCTGTGATTGCTGGTACGAAAGTTATTGGAGATAGTGCAGCTGGCCAAGAAAACTCAGAAGTTCATTCCGAAAGAGTTCCACGAGGTAATGATTTCGAATCTCCGTTAATGTTAATGTTATTTATAGAGTAGTATATTTTGATAGGTTATTTTGTTGGGATAAATTCCCTCTAAAAGTATACTAAAACATTCTGCTTATTCTGCATGCTCTCTCGCATGGGATTAAATTGGACATTGTCCAAAATATCAGATTAAATTGCAGTCTCTAGAATGCTTATGCTATTTTTAAGCACGATCGTTGGTTTATTAGGAACTCTCTGCTTGATTCCTCCCCTAGGACTTATGGTTTTGTCGTTGCAGAATGGTTTGCCTTTAAGGCACTGGTACGGGTGGAGTTCCCTGGTCTTCCTATGCATTGTTGGCCTTTTCTTGACTGCCCGACGTCTTCTTTAGGCCGGATTATTTGTCGTGAACTAAAATCCTATTTGGCTTGACCACAGAAATGTGTTTGTGCTGAGGTCGACACCTTGTGAGACCTTAAGGAAACTATTGACATCCAAATAGGGGATACATGCCATGTCCAATGGGTTACAAGTAATGTATATTAAATTTTCCTAACTATTGTTGGAGATAGAAAGGCCGACCAAGATGCAGTTGCTAATGGTATGGTTTCAAATCCTTATGCGGGTGTTTCAAGAAAGAAAAATATGATGTCAAACCTTAGTTTGGGTGCTAGGGCTCAAGTTATTTATTAGCTTGTCCTGGTGGTAGTTCAACACTCTTAGAAGCCCACTCATAAATAGGCCGAAACCTCCAAGGAGATGTTCAAGCAGTGTTTTTCTTACACCCCATGAGTGGCAAATGCTATCTTTTCTTCTCAGAAAGCAATTCAAAATTCTTAGCCTTAGCTTCACATCATTTCTCCTCGCAAGGCGCCTATGTGGTGCTATTGTAGCCCACCTCGACATACAAAGGTAGAGAAAGGAGAATATGTGCTTGAAAATGACACCCATTTTACCTTGGCAATTTCATGCAAAGTAACCAATGACGGTTTTGTAGAATATCTATGGGACCCTTGGAGGGCTGGGCTCTGAGGATATGTTCCTAGATCTTTGTGTTTTATGAATATTTATTCATGGAATGTATGGGGTCTTACAAACCTAAATCACAAGTATGCGATGTGTGATAACTTGACAACAAGTTCCAACACTGGATGTTTTTTGTTTGCAAGAGATCAAGATAGCTGAATTTTTGCTCACAATTATAAATAAATTTATTTGGTCTCATAATCTTTTTTTGACTAGCAATCATGATCATGGATGGGGGTAGTACTTGCGTTTCTTTCTCCAAAACAGTGGCCACATTATGTTGATCATGGACATGATTCCACTAACTAGGTCCTTTGGGTTTTGTCAAATGTTGAAAACTGTTCCTTAGGCATTATTAACCTTGATGCTTCAAAGGATGCAATGGAAAAAGCGCAACTCTGGTGGTGGCTTGTTGATGAGCTGCCAGATACACATTGGATCCTATTTGGCGATGTTAACATGGTTGACGTGGTGTCTCACAAGCAAGGACATCTCCTGATGTGCTGAATAGTTAGCGAGCAAGAGACATTGTTCAATTTTTATGACCCAATTTTTTTTCGCCGCACTAACTCCTCTGCATGGTTTACTTGGTCTAAAATCCGCCATAGATTTGAAAGAATGCTCAAACGGATAGACAAGGTTATGATTTTTGCTCAAACCCTGCTTTTTCTTTGCTTCTTGTTTCTTGTTATCAGTAGAAGCCTAGACGGTTTCAGTAGGGGTATGGGTATGGTACGCTGAAATGACAAATTTTTAAAAGCCTTGGGTACAGTACGCTGTGATTACGTTCATACAATATATTTTTAAAAAGTAAAAAATATAAATATATATAAAAATTTAAAGAAAACAACAAGGTTATAGTCTCAGCAACGTATAAAATATTAGAAGCTGACAACAAGCTTATTGTGAATTAGAAGCCATCTAAAGCAAGATTTCTTTGACTGAATACAAGAAGACCACAAAACATTAAATCTATGAGTCCATCTACTAATGGGCTCACAAACATTCCACTTATTGTTAAGGCCCATGGAAAGGTTTGGGGAGAAGGCAATCTTTTCATAGAGTTGTTTGGATGTAGCCTCTTGGAGAGGGGGCCCTTTGAGCCACCTCATAGTATCCCAAAAGTCATTCTCATTCTCCATAATTAGTCCAGTAGAGGGAGTTGTGAAAGCATTTCTGAGCATTGTATACATTCTGAACTGAGATTGAGGAATCTTATAGAAAGCTTTAAGGTCTGACCATTCCATCCACTTCCAAAATCTGTACAAGTCATGAAATATTTTAATGCCTTTGATCTTGTCATTATATTTCAGATTCGACGAAATCGATTTGTAGGCTTGGCACTTAGTGTCAAAGGAAGAGAAGATAGGCTGCCCAACCACCAAGTGCTTCACTTGATCCCATGCCTTCCAAATTGACTGAAGAATAAAGAATCCATGAGGAGTAACAAGAAAGCCCCCAATTAGTAACTCAACCAAATGAAGTCCTTTTCATCTCTCTTGACCCTTCGGAGCTTATTGGCAATATTGAATCTCACACGAACTTTCCAAGCTTCAATTCCAGTTAAAGCCCTCAAGTTTTATTTTTTTTTTGCACTTAAAAAAAACCGTGTGGGTATGCTGTCTGGCGTTTCCGGGCAGTCTAGGTAGAAGCCTTGCTGGATATTGTTATTTTTTGACCACTTTCTGATCTGGTTTCAGATTGAATGGAAATTCAAACGGCCTAAGGTGGATTTGTTTTTCCTTAATAGTTTATTACATCATAGCCCCAATATTGCCCATATGTGGGGAATTCGGCATTTACTGACACGTCCTTGGGGAGAATCTGATGGATTGTATGGTGGTCTTACATCATTACTCACACACCTTGTTTTCAGCTCATCTGTGGCCTCCAACTTGTGAATATACATCACAAGTCTTGCTTTATGTTGTCTAGTGAGTTGAGCCATGCTATGATTACATTGGAGCTTCAACCCTTTCTTGAACTTCTCCATGTGTAGGTTGCTCAGCTTCAAAAATGCATTCAGTCAGCTGATGCTTATAAAGCTCATGTAGCTCAGATAAAAGCCATGTGACATTGGCTTAGGATTGATGATAACGTTTCCAAAGAATTGTATTTATATGCTTTGAAGATTAAACATACCTTTCAACAAGTACAAGCCATTCAAGAAGGTGATCACTGGCTTACCGAATCGCTATATTGTGCAATCTTTTGTCTTCCATTGCAAGCAAGTTTTCAAAGCACAAAAACCTTCTCCTGCATGATAGCACATTTTAAACTAGTTGTGGACCTTGGTGCCTTGCCACCTTCCCCAATCATAATCTATTGTTTTCGTACTTTAGAATACCTACATGAAGTTGTCATGCATTTGGGCCTATGGCCAATGAGAAATTACTTGGGTGTGATGGCTTCTCTTGTGAGTTCTACAAATGTTTTTGGGATACCATAGGGGATGATTTTTTCATGTTTACCTGGAGATCTTTCAAGCTGGATCTTCTGGGCATATTATTAACAAAGAGCATATCAAATCCATACATAAGGTTGGTGATCCTGAGCTGTTTTGCAATTGGCGGCCCATCACGCTGCTGAATGTCTCATACAATATTTTTGCCAAGCTTTGGCTCTGCGCATCTGCAATTTCCTTTCACTTATTGTTAGACTTGAACAAATGGGTTTCATCAAACACATATGCATGTTAGACAACATAATTGTAGAGTGTGAATGAATGAAATGGGTTTGCAAGTCCAACCAACAAGCTATTCTCATTAAGATTGACTTTTAAAAAGGTTATGATCACATAAAATGGCCTTTCATTCTTACCTTGTTGTCACTCTAGAGATTTGGTCCTTATTTTCTGCTTTTAGTTTAGATGAACTTTTACCTTTATAGTAACAACATGTATTTTGAAAATGTTAGAAATGCAATGTAGTGCATTGATGGTTTGGCCTCAGGATTGAATATCCAATGGAAGAAAATGTAATATTAGAGGTAGTCTCACTCCCCTCCTTGTATAGCTTTAGAAATTTTCTTGGAAATGGATTCAATACAGTGAGGTTTTTCATTTTCTTGGTATCTTGTTTGCTTTTCAAGCTACCTTGTCCACTCTACGACAATGCCTTTGATTAGGTAGGAAAAAAAGTGTTTTTATTGGATCACTAAGCCACTCTCTTTGGCTAGTAAATTTCAATTATGTTGTAAGGTTCTCACATTGAACCATGTCTACTCCTGTTTGTGTTGGGTTCCATTTAAAGCTTCCTACCATAAGCTTGAAAAGCTTTTCAGAGGTTTTTTATGGGCTAGTTCGAAACATATCAAAGGATTCATTGGATGGCTCGGGTGTATTGCTGAGAGAAGTTGGTGGTTTAGGGTTTGCTTGAGGTTCATCATGAAAGCACTATGTGCCAAATGGATCATTCGAGATAAAAAGGAAATGAAGCTCAAAAGATTCTCCTAAGGAATTTATATATTTGTTGGTAGTCCCTATGGGAGGATTGCTTGACAAGGATTAGGTTTTCAAACCTTCTTTTCCTTCGGAGCTCCAATTTAGATTGTAGAGGAATTTGTGGCTAAAAGTATTTGGGAAAGCTTGGGAAGATGTAAAATCCCGACTCTTATTGAATGGCAACATATTTAGTGATGGGATATCTATCAATCAACATTCATTGTGGTGGTCACCTGTTATCAATTTTCATGATCCCCCTCTTGTAGAGTTTCCTTACATTCATGCCCTCAAAAACGTTTTTCAAATGAGGGATTCACACTATTTATGGTAGTTTCTTTCGTACTAGTAGTTCTAGGATTTTGTAGCATGAGTCCAAATCCATGTTTAAGCTCCATCACAATGACGAAGAATCTTTCGAGGAAATTATTGATGTTGTTCTTGTAGAGATTTTGCATAAAATTATTGTGAATTCATTCCCAACCATGGTGGAAAGATTGGAAGTGGTTTGTTAAAACTTCCTTTCTCAATTACACTCCTAGTAAAATAGATATGAGTGGCTCTCCGCAACTACCCATGGTTGAAAAGCTAAATGAGAGATGGTCTCTCCAATCTTCTGCCTGCACATGTGGTACAAGAGTTTAACACCATATGGATCTAGAGCATAAGCTTGTTCATTTTGCTTGGTGTTTGCTCTATCAGGTTTTGTAGACCATCATCATTACTAGTATTGTCATTATTATAAGCGTCTCACTAAATTATGTCTAGGTAGCTATGTTGTATTGTTTAGGTAGTATAGTAACGATTCTAATTAGCTATGTTCGATTGTGGATGGTTGTGTTTGTGTCTTGTCATATTAATAGAGTGGTGTGTTAGGGGGGGGGGGGGGGGGGGGGAAGGGCTATGTATTAGATCCTTATACTGAACAACTTGCATGAAGCACTACCAATGAAATAAAGCTGTGATTGCTCTCTATGTTTTATGCTACGTCATTATATGCGTTTACTGTATTGTAATCGATGTTCCTATGGTAGTCTAGATTACATTCTAGTGCCATTACCTTTGCAAAGTTAGGTTAGGCTAATGTTGGGGAGAAGCGAATGTTAGTCAACAATAACGATTGACGACGAGGCACTACATTATCTTATAATACCTCTGTGCTGAACGTTAGTGGCAAACACAATGACACAAGATCAACAGTGCAAAGAGAAGGGAGGACATAAACACTGTACATGCAATAATTAATGCCATTGAGCTCGAAAAAATGTAGGAGAATAAGACAACATAGTCAATGAGTTAACCAAGAAATCAAATGGTCTAATCTATTGGTGGATCAAAAAAGGTGATAAAGGCTTTGACAAACAACTGATTTTAAAAATACTTCAAGCATGGAGAAGAAGCTAAAACAAAAGCCAGGGCCAAAACATAAGTAGAAGTTAGAGCTGTATCTGGAACCAAAACCAATAAAGGGATTAGCTAGAACTGGTGGACCCTACGCCACTCATGAGTAAGAAGTGGCCAAAGATTACCACACAATTCTCCTTTCCAGAGGAAGTGCTAACCTTGCTGACTGTATATGGTTAGGAAGTTGTTATTCTTAGAAGAGGTTCAACAAAGAGTTCTTCATGTAAGAAGAACGGGTTGTATATGAGACAAACATAACCACACTTCGAGTAGTGGTTATTGACTGGTTCATAGATGCACTGAGTATGGATAAAGTAACATGGGAGAGACTCAAGAAAGCATTGCAAAAGAAATTTAAGCTTTTGAGAGACGATAATGAGATTGTCACCGAGATCTATAATACATGGTAATAAGAGGCCCAAAGAATTGCTGGGAAAACTTGAAATAAAACTCATTGATAGATTGAAGAAGAGATGTTTCATTGAAGGGTTGGTATCCTCATTGTAGAGAAATATGAAGCATTCCTAGCTTCGTCTTATGAGGACACTTACAATAGAGCAGCGGATATTGAAAGTGAACAAAAGCATCCTTCATAGATTGGTTCATAGATGCACCAAGGATGGATAAAGTAACATGGGGGAGACTCAAGAAAGCATTGCAAAAGGAATTTAAGCTTTTAAGAGACGATAATAAGATTGTCATTGGGATCTATAATACATAGCAATAGGAGGCTCAAAAATTAATGGGAAAGCTTGAAATAAAACTAGCTAACATATTGAAGAAGAGACAGTTCATTGAAGGACTGGTACCCTCATTGTAGAGAAATATGGAACTGTTCCCAACTTTGTCTTGCAAGGATGCTTACAATGGAGTGATGGATATTAGAAGTGGACATAAAAGATGATGATTCAGAGTCAATGATGACAGTAATTTGGGATCGATGCAAGCCTTGAGAAGAGACATGCTTCGAATGATGGGGGAACTAAAGGGAAACACTAAGAATGAAGGTAGGTTGTCACATCAAGGTGAATTGCCCCAAAAAAATGTTCTATGAGATTTTTCAAGCTACAACACATTCAACAAGAATTTCCCATACACTCTAAGGAATAAGAGAACCAAAGTAATATTCACACAAGGAGAGCAACTAACACCATTCATTATGCTTCCAAAGTCAAACAATTACCAACACCAAAATGTTAGTGGGTAGTGGTTGATGGATTTAATAGGACTCCTAAGGATGGCCCATGTTACATTTGTAATGAGTGGGGTCATTTTGTAGGTGATTTTTGTACTAATGAAGTAGATGGTATGGACCCGAAGACCATAACAACAATTGTGCAAAGCCAACAAAAGTCAATATGATTGATGTGGTTGAGGACATGGTTATGGCAGTCTCAAGGGCACAAGCAAACCAAAGTAATTAACCTAGCCTACATGCAGAGATGCAAAGACCGACCCACGTAATGATAAAAGTTGAGAGGGCAATGGTTGAAGAACGATGACAATCACATGTACATACAAATACATTGACAAGTAGACTCAAAGTCAAATAAAGCTATTGTAAGATAAGTCTTGCAAGCCAATGATAAAGGTATTTAATCTCTTACAGAGCATTCTAGAGTTGATGAATGCCATAGCTGCTACTGTACTAGGCATTGGCCTTGTGATGGGGTATACAACAACACACTTAGTGTTAGATGGTGCAACATTAGGTGATGGGAACAACAAGAAGCATAATAATAAACCCGTATTTGAGCCCCCATTTCTAGGTGATTAAGTGATTGACCTTGATGAATCAACCTTGATTGATAATCATGCGTAAAAGGGAAATTGTAGGGAGGAATATGAAATATACTATTGTTGATGACATGTTTGTTGTGAGCATTATTCTAGAGGAGACTTGGAATTGTCTTGAGAAGCCCAATATATGGCTGTCAACTTTCCATTTGGTGGAAGTCGATCAACATGGTATAACGGTGTCGAGATTTCTTATGACTCAAAAGGTAATTATTGGCATCCAATAGTTTATGCTAAATTTTGTGGTCATCTCATTGATAAAGAAGGCCTGTGACACACTATTAGAACCAAGAAATTTTACAGTGGTCAAAGTCGACCATAATTGAAAAAAGAATATGCTCTTCATTAAAAACAATGGCCAAAAGTATATGATAAATTAGAAGAATTGAGCAGTCAATGATGAAGGAGCCTCTTTTGAATTGTTGGACTTAGACTGTGAATAAGAATGCTTGATAGATGGAAGCTAAGGAATGATGTAGTTGAATGATGGTGGTGTCTTTGAGTTGTAGTCATGATTCAAAGATGAGACACACTCTGCTAACAGGCTGTTCCATTGGCAAACAAGGGCCCGAAATTATATCATAAATTAGAAGAATGAAGTAGTCAATTATTGATGGAGGAGTCTTATTCGACTCATCAAATTTAGACTTCGACAATGAGTGCTCGATAGATGGAAGATGCGGTACGATGAAGTTGAATGATGGAGGTATCTTGGAGTTGCAATCATGATCCAAAGATGAGACAAACTTGCTCAATGCGTTGTTCCATTGGTAGATGGAAGACTATGGGGTGCTCTAATTAGATTGCAATCTAATTGAAGTTATAGAGATAAACAAAGAGGAAGGCTTGCAAAGAGATGGCAAAAAAAATGTTGGTGATGCCAAATTCACCCGAACTATCGATGTCATAGTTGGCTTACACTCTAGTGTTTGTAGAATATGTCATGGCACATTGGTGGACAAAGGCTATGTTAGAACAGAGGAAGTGCATGAATTTTAAATCAAAGGCACTTGTGAAAAGAAGTTAAAGGAATCAAATGTTAGGAATGTTTGAACTTTACATAGGTTTGTACGAGGTTATATGTGCAAATGTTAGTGTTGCAGAAGCTTACGCAACACTATAGTGCAAGGAAAGTTTGTGCAAGGATGTGTGTAAGGAATTTGGGTACATGGGAATTGTGAATTGCAGTTTGAACATGAAGGCACATCTGGAGGTTGTGTGCAGAGGTATGTGTGCAAGGGAGTTGCATTATTGTGCACACTAAAGCTGCGCAACATTAGAGTATGACATACGATGCCTTGTCAACACTTGTTTGACTGCTTGTTGATTGGAATTGTATAATAAGATGTGTTGATAATACTCCTATGCAGTTGGTGGAAGAGCATTATGAAATGATGACTTTGCTCAACAGTCAACGAGGAATCTATGGATTCTCTAGTGCATGGCATTTACAAAGTCATGTGCTTTTCTTGCAAACTCTAAGAAGTGAATATCATAAACAGTTTCAACAATTTGAAAGGTTGTTCGTTATGGTTAGATGGTCAAGTCCAAGCATGGGTGTGTGTTTTTGGTAAGAGTGCATCCAAAAAAATTGTTACATGGCCTAGGGCGTGGACAATATTGCATGTATTGTATTAAAGTTGCACAATGTAGTGCATGAATACTATATGATTGTTAAAGTGCCTTGAAGCTTGTCTATTGTATTTGTTAGCCGATTTAAGTTAATACAATAGAACACGATTACTATACTATTTGTTTTGCTCAAAAGGGTCTATGTCTATGTCTTGTGTGCCATTTTTCTGCGCTGTTTAGATTATAGTTCAATAAAGCTCTCCTCTGTTTGACTTATTGTGCAAAGGCCTCAAATACGAACATCTAGTATCAAAACTTGCTTGGAGCTTGGCGAGAGTTGGTTTTGTTTGTGATAAGTAGTTGCGTTGAGTGGGATCTTTGCTTTACAAGAAACACAAGAATAGAGATTAACAAGTTTACTGGACAACATTTTGAGTTGTGGAAGCTCAAAATGAAAGATCTTTTGACAGATAGAGATCAGTGGGTAACTGTGTTAATAGCAACACCTGCGTGAATGAAACAATAAGAGTGGGAAAAGATTGATAGGAAAGGTAAAAAATCTATATGGATTTGTCTACTAGATTCAACATTTTAGAATGTATATGATGAAAAGATAACAAAGGGTTTATGGGATAAGTTGGGAATGTTATACTGTCATATCCGAGGGGTTAAACACTAACAATTAAATAAGATTCAATATTAATTAAATTAATATAACAAACATTTTTACAACATTATAACGAATGCAATAAAATAAAATAACACAAATACAAAGATTTAACGTGGAAAAACCCCCAAGGGGTAAAAAACCATGAACAAAGGTAAGATTTCCATTAATGAGAAACTCAGTCTAGTGCATCTCCATTCCCCTCACTTCTCTCCTCCATGAATTCATCACATGAATTCTGAATTCATTTAATTTGAAATAACCCCATGGGTTAATTTAAATAAATCAAATGGGTGTGACTTCTCACGAAAAACCCCATAACCATTAATTGATTTTTAAATAATCAATTAACATAATAAACACGTAGTTTATATTAAATAAATTAAAATATTATATATTCTAATGTATTTAATTATAAACTATTGTTTATTTATAAAAACACTTAATATTAAATGTTCTAACACTCCCCCTTAATATTAAGTGGGAAACATATGCCAACGGTACCTGTTTATACAATAAGATTTACAAATCCATAAACCATAATGAAGGTTTAGGCTATCATATCACATTTGAAGGATTTATACACCTTGATCATGATCATCTCACCTTTTGGTACAAAAAGATTTGGAATCCATAAATCAATAGTGAATGATTTAGGCTAAGCATGATTTGTGAGACTACATCTCACAGTTTTTCATGGAAAATCTCTACCAACATCTCTAGGAGCCTTTTATAACAAAAGGACCTCCTTTACAATAGATGTAACACATTGGAGTGTACATTGTAAACTTAGAGTGACAAGTTTACAAAGATCATAAAAAGATATTTTTACAATGCTTTACAATGGATCAAAAGTATAGAGGAGAAGAAGATATCAACCGGACAACCATTAGGAGGTGACATTTCGATGGACACTCCCCTCAATGGCAACTCTGAAAGGCCAAACATTGCTCGAAACTTGTAGAATTTTACAACACACAAGGGCTTTGTAAACATATATGCAACTTGATCTTCAATTGGGCAGTAGTGGAGATCTATATCACCGCGGAGAACCTTCTCTCGAATGAAATGCATATGAATTTTTATATGCTTTGTTCTCTGATGGTGAACTGGATTCTTAGCAAGAGAAATGCAACTCTGACTATCACATAGAAGAGGTGTACTTCCTTTAGCTTCCATGTGTATCTCTTCCAACAGTCGCTTTAGCCACATGGCTTCTTTCGCTGCCCCCTGCACACTTCTATACTTTACCTTAGTAAAAGTGATGGAGAATATTGGCTGCTTTTTACTGCTTTAAGTAACGGCACCTACACCAAACTTGAACACATATCCCGTTGTAGGTTTTCTATCTAACACAACATCAACATAGGTAGAATGGCAATATCCATATAGACATCATAATAAGCATAATATAAATCATTATTGATTTCACTTTCAACCATTTATAAATATTACATTGATAGGTTAAACACAAGTTGTACAACTACTTAAATGACAATATGCTTAGCAACTAGCCATGTTATATTACCAATATGTTGAACAATTTCAACATATTAATCTTGTAAAAATATATATTAAATGCAATCAGTATTGGTTGCTCCAATACAAACACAAAGGTGGCCCCAAGTGTCATTTGATATGCATATAATACTATTTTTAGTAATAACATACTAATATACTCGACTAGATCCCGATTTCAAATCCATTAACAAGTCATTAAAACGACTTATCTTCGATAATTGGTTAAAATTACTTATAATAAGTAAGTAATTTACATAACTAAACAAGATTTGAGGATACTCAAAATTGATGATGATCTTTCCATCTTTATCAAGGAGATTATGAAGTCATGGGATTTTCACAAACATAAGTAGGTATAAATTCTCATGTGTCCCCTTTTTAAAAAAAAACACTCTATTAAACATATATTAATCCATGATCTATCCTAGATAGGTTTGTTCCCCATACATCTTTTATGCATTATACATTCCTTTAAAGACAATGTAACATAATGGAGGAACTTTATTGCGATATCATACCATGTATGATTTAGATTCTTAGTCATAAACAAAAATGAATAGAAAGTCACGGCGAGAGACTATATGAGACAAATTTAAACATTAAATATGCATTTTTATAAATACACATATATTTTGATATTAAAAAGAATGTCTATATTAAATCATAAATATTATGAAATTCATAAAATACTGAGACTTAAAATACATCATATAAAAATTTATAACCTTTTCTTTTATTTATCTATGCATATTCAAACTAAGCTTTTTGTAATTAGTATTCAAAGGGAATAACATACCTAGCATTTTCATTTGGTCTACTATAGTATTAATTAAAAGGTAGAGTCTAAGCTCTTGAATCAACCACCTTGCTAACTTGGTATTGCAACTAACTTGGTCAAGATAACAACCAACTCGTTGTCACCCAATATGAAATATAGAGTTATATGTGGCCGCAGCCACATCAACCTATCAAAGCGCATATAATTGGTCTTTGATCAAGGCAAGTAAATAATATAAAGGTATAAAGCGATTTAATAGGGTGGACACGTGTCACAGATCCAATAGCTAAAAGAGGGGCACGTGGTGTAATTCCGCAAAATTTTCAACCAAATGTATTCTGTGGACCTCAAGTCTGCAGAATAAACCAATTTTCAAATAAAAGGTTTTGGGTCCGTGAAGGGTTGAGGTAGTCAAAGGAGACATGCAACAGGTAAAATGTATACATGAGGGAAAGAAGGAAATAATCACAAAGGTACATAGGCAATCCTAAAGCAAATCAGGAGCTGCCACATGTCAACTTGTTGTTCCTCCCGAGATGCACAACTGTAAATGGCCATAACATTCTCTCCACAACTCCAAATTAGCCAAAATTGGTCTCGTTGGAAAGGACTCTTTGAGCCCGTCAATGCAACAACACCACATTCAAGAATTGATGGCGTTCTGTGTGAGAAGAAGAGGAAAATAGTTCGGGTATTAAAAACATAGTTCTAGACTCCCAAGCACCAGATTAAATTAATTAATTTATTTGAAACCTTTTGAACTTGCTCTAATACCATGTCAAATCCGAGGAGTTAAACACATTAACCATTAAATAAGATTCAATATTAATTAAATTAATATATCAAACATTATAACAAATGCAATAAAATAAAATAACACAAACACAATTTAATGTTGAAAAATCCCCAAGGGGTAAAAAAATCACAAACAAATGGAAGATTTCCATTAATGAGAAACTCAGTCCAGTACATCTCCATTCCCCTCACTTCTCTCTTCCACGAATTCATCACATGAAATCTGAATTCATTTCATTTGAAATGACCTCACAGGTCAATATAAATAAATCAAACGGGTATGACTTCTCACGAAGTACCTTGTAACCATTAATTGATTTTTAAATAATCAATTAACATAATAAACATTTAGTTTATATTAAATAAATTAAAATATTATATATTCTAATTTATTTAATTATAAACTATAGTTTATTTATAAGAACACCTAATATTAAATGTTCTAACATATACTAGGCTGAATATCCAGCTAATAAATTATTCCCACGCACGAAGCTATATTCATGAATGATGAATGGTGGTCACTTGGTTATAAAGCACTTGAATGTCTTTAATGTTGTGATTAGTTAGTTATTGTCCCTAGATATAATTATGGTTGACGAAGAAATCTGTGTTACTCTTTTATGCTCTTTGCCAGACTCTTGTAATAATTTAGTAATGGCTATTACTAGCACTTCATCTAAGTTAAAAACGAATGAGATTATTGTTTCCTTATTGTTGGAATAAATGACGTGCAAATTTGGTGAAGATCACCAAACCAATGATGCATTGGTTTTGTGTGGTTCTTCGCAGGAGAAAAGCAAACAGAGATCCGAGGATAAGCGTGTGAAGTCTAGAGGAAGATTTGAGACTTTGGAGAGACCTTTGAAAAAATACTAGAATTGTGGAAAAACATGCCATTTTTGGAGGGATGCAAAGCATAGTTACCTCAAACTTCAAGGTGACGGGATGCCATTTTTGGACTTTCCATGATGACAAAAAAATTCCAAAAATTTGGAATGGTGGGGGGACGACTATTAAAATAATATATAAAATTATAAATATTAAAAATATACAAATAAATTTTTAAAGATTTATGAATAACAATCTGTGACAGTCCACCATGAGCATTTGTGCTATTTTTTTTGTATTCATAAATAACTCTTGATTCTTATTGTCTTTATAATACAATACAGTTGGGTTATACCTAGGGTTAACCTGTAAACATTTTGATTCATGCCTTACTGCTTTTATCATCTACATAACCTTTCTCTTCATATAGAAATATACATATAGGCTTTGTTAGTTTGATAAGTGATTGGAGCTTCCAAAGTGAAATTTAAATTTTTAATTAGATTTATACATACATAATTTTTTTTTGAAGAGAGATGAGTGGCTTCCAAAATTAATCTTACACTACAATAGTATGATTAAAAAAAGTAAGTTGAAGAGAAAAAAACAAAGGTTTATATTGTCAAAAAGAAAAAAAACCTCGATGTCCCCGACGTCCCCAAAAAAAGGTGGGCGTCCCTTGATAATCAAGGACATCTGCAATGTTTTCTTGCTGACAAGAAATGTGGTGGGAATTTCCCCCCCATCTTGTTGTCCCAGAGACATCCCAGACATGCCGTTTTTGTGGGGGGGGGGGGGGGGGAACGCGTCCCCGCGTAACACTGGTGCAAAGTGAAGGTGGGCAAGAATGAACCACCAAATGCTTCATCCTTAGGCGAAAAAGGATCCATTAATGAAAGTAGAGATGGGTACTTGGCAACCTTAAGTGCGCGTACGTGCATTGATGCATGGTTGATCAACTTTGGAGCCTCCTATCATATGACTTCCCATAGGGGGTAGTTATGTGAATATGAGTAATATGATGGTGGTAATGTCTTTTTGGGAGGTAACTCAACTCACCAGATTGTGGGTTGAGAAAAAGTGAAGTTAAGGTTTTGAGATGGGAGGATCAAGTCTCTCCTTGGTGTTCTACACATTATAGGTCTTGCGAGAAATTTGGTTTCATTTAGCAAGATGTGTAATGTTGGTATGAAGGTGTCATTTGGTAATGATGGCTATAATATGGTGCGTGGAGCCATGGTGTTGGTAAGAGGAGTGTGCATTGATATCTTGTTTAGATTGGATGCAAGAATAGTTACAGGTGCTTGTAAGAACACTGTTGTTCCTAAGGCTAATGGAAAACATGATAAAACCAACATGCTTCCATTGAGAAGACAATGCTTTGGCATGAAAGGTGGGGTTATATTGGCAAAAAGGGATGGGCTCGCTACAAGCCAAATAGATGGCAAAAGAGATCATTGATAGTCGTTTGGACTTTGATTTTTGAGTGCATTGCGTGTACGGAAAGAAGAGCCGAGTCAAGTTCCCCACAAATGTAGTGCATGCAAACGGGATCTTGTAGGTAATACATTGTGAGTCAAGGTACTGTCACACCCCTACACAATGGAATTGTGTAGTAGGTGAACAAGACATTGATAAATAAAGCCTCGAGTATGCTAAGTGGTGCACACTTGGAGCAAAAGATCTGGGCCGAAGCAGTTATCATTGGTTGTTACTTGGTGAATCATTCACCATCATTGACATGGAGAGCATGACTTCGCAAGAAGCTTGGACCGTTAAGAAACCATCTTTGAAACACCTAAGAATTTTTAGTTGTGATGCATATGTACATATTCTGAAGGAAAAGAAAAGAAAGCTTGACTACAAGTCTGAGAACTGTGTCTTCATTGGATTTGAAAATTTGTTAAGGGATACAACATATGGAATCCTAAATCAGCAAAGGCTGTCTATAGCTGGAATCTGTCTTTAGAGAGTTGAAGAGGATTCCTATGCAAAAGGTTGTGTGTAATGGTGAAAATGTGCAGGAACAACCAAAGAAGCATTCAAAAGAAGAGCCAGAAATGGTGTAGGTTGACTTAGAGTTTGAAGAGCATGTATCTAAGATGAGGTTGCTGATGAAGATGCAGTGGAGAAGGAAGACGAACTTGAAACCCTTGCACAAAGGAGATGAGGATGGGTGCGCATGATGGTTGAACATCATAGCCTACTGGATTTTTCGTTCTGATTTCTTACTTCCAGTAGCAGATGATGATGATCCCAAGACATTGTGGGAAGCTCTTGGTTCAAAGGAGAGCAAGTCTTGGAAGAAGCCATGAAAGAGAGTGAGTCTTTGGACAAGAATGAGACTTGGGATTCAGTAAAGTTACCTCTTGGAAGAAACCTGCAAGTTGCAAGCGGGTTCTCAATAAGTGCAAGGTGCAAGTAAAAGTTGAGAAGTACAAGGCTCACCTAGTTGCAAAGGGATTCTCTTAGGTTGAGGGGATTGAATTTGTTGAAGTCTTTTCTCTTGTTGAAAAGTTGACTTCTATTGGATTTCTTTTAGCTGTTGCTGTTGTGTTTGATTTGGAGGTAGATCAAATAGATGTTAAAACAACGTTTCCCGCATGGAGAGCTTGAAGAATAAATCTACATTTCACAACCAAAAAGTTTGAAGAAGTCTTTGTTTGGCTTGAAACAATCACCTAGAGTGTGGAATCAAAAGTTTGACAGCTAAGTGCTAAACCTTGGCCTTGCACACAACAAGGCATATCATTGCATGTACTTCAAAGAAGGGGGAAGCTTTGTTATCATAGTTCTCTATGTGAATGACATATTGCAGATCAAGCAGGTAAATTCTCAGCTATCTACACTGTTTGACATGAAAGATCTTGGTTCTGCAAAATTCATTTTGTGCATGGAAATTAAACAAGATCGTGCAAACAAGAGACTTTGGTTGGACTTGAGGAAATGCGTTGAGATATTGTTAGAAAGGTTCAAGATGCAAGCAACAAACCTATAAGCACACCTTTCCTAGTTGCCTAGAAACTCTCTTTGTTGCTCAAAGTCCAAAGACACAAGAGGAGTTGGAGGACATGGCGTGAGTGCAGTGGGATGCTTAATGTATGTAATGGTCTTCAAAAGACTGGATACTGTACATGCACTGGGAGTAGTTAGTAGATAGATGTACAATTCGGGGAAGGAGCATTGGACTGTTGTGAAGAGGATCTCTAGGTATTTGCACGGAATTTTTTACCATTGCTGTTAGGGAAATCTTGGTGTAAGCAAGAATGCGAGTCTACATGGTTTTGTGGACTTTGACTGGGGTGGAGATCTTGACTGCTGAAGGTCTACCAGTGCATTTGTATTCAACTTGTTTGGCGGAGCTGTTAGTTGGACGTGTAAGCATTAAGCAAATGTTGCAATATCTACCACAGAGGTTGTGTACATGGGAATTTCACATGCAAGCAAGGAAGCGGTTTGGTTTCAATGATTGTGTTCCACGGTTGGATTTGTATAAAAGGTTGTAAGGTTAGATTATGACTCTAAGAGTGCAATTTTTTTTTGGCAAAGAACCCCAAGTACCATTTTCGCACGAAGCACAATGATGTGCATTATCATTTTGTATGGGAAATCATGGACGAGAAGCAAGTACTGATGGAGGTGGTGGAAACTGATATAAATGTTGTGGATTCGACCAAGGTAGTGAGTACCAAGAAGTTCTCTTGGTGTAGGAAAGGAATAGGTTCGATTGCCTGCAACTGCCAAAGAATGAGTTTGTGCTCCCATTATGCAAAGTGTTCAACAAGTGGGAGAATGTTATGAATACCACAAATTTGCATAGGTTTTACAAGGTTATATGTGCAAATGTTAGTGTTAAGAAAGCTTGCATACCACTACTGCATAAAGAAAGTTTGCATAGGGAGTTTGGGAAATGTGCATTGCATGGGGATTGTGCGATGTGGTTTGAACATCTGTGCACAAACGTATTTGCACAGGGGAGTTGCATTATGGTGCACAATAAAGGTGGACAACATTGGAGTGCAACATAGGATGAATTGTCATCATTTGTCTAACTGTTTTTCGACTAGAGGTGTATAAGCAATGTGTTGATAACATAGTTACCAGGTTCGGCCGGATCTGTATGAAATCCGTTTCGAACCGTACTTTTTGAAGCAACCGAATAAATCCGGTTCGGTTCGGCCTTGTTTTTGCAGGGAATTTTTTTTTTTCCTTTTTTGGCATATTTTTTTGTTTTGATGAAAAAATCGCAAAAACTTGCCATTTTACCATTTTTGGAAAGGGTCCGGGAAGATGTAGCAGCAAAAACTTGCATGTGCCATAACTTTCATTCTGTGGCTCCGTTTTAGGTGTCGTCTTCTCTAAAAGTATATATTTTCTCGAGCTCTACGCATTGATGGCAATATTTTTCTTATTTTCATAAAATCCATTTTTGTACCTTTTTGGACCAAGCAACTTCTTGCAATCTTTTGAAAGAATCATTATGATGATGATGATTATGGTAGATGGATGCTTTTTTGTATGATTTGTCTATATATAATGATATAAGTATACAACAATATAAATTTATAATAATATATGTATATATATTCCGAACCGGATTTTTCCGGATTTTTTCGACAACTCCGTATTTTCGGATTTTTTTGCCCTTCCGAATTTAATCGGATTTCCGAACCTGGTAACTATGGTTGATAATACTCTGACATGGCTGGTGTTAGAGCGTTATGAAATGATGACTCTATTTAGCAATCAATGAGGAATTTGTAGATTCTTTGGTGTGTGGAGTTTACAAAGTCATCGATCAGCTTAAATGCTGATAGACTCCAAGGAGTGAATATCAAAATTGCTTGCAAAATATGAGAGATTGTTGGTTATGGTTAGACACTCAAGTCTAAGCATGGGTATGTTTTGGTTAGATTGCATCAAAAACTATTGTGGCATAGAGCAGTGCATGGACAATATTGCATATATTTTATTGCAGTTGCAGAACATAGTGCATGGACTACCGTATGATTGTTACAGTGCCTTGAAGGTTGTCTATTGTATTTGTAAGTTGGTTTAAGTTAATGCAATAGAACAAGGTTATTGTGTTGGTTTTTTTTTACCTAAAAGAGTTTTCCTAGATGAATTCCTATGTCCATGTCCTGTGTGCCATTTCTATGCATTGTTTAGATTACAATTCAGCAAAGCTCTCCCCAATTTGACTTATTGTGCAAATGACTCAAATCCCAACAACATGAGCATGATAAATAATTAAGGAACAAGAATATCACATTTGTGTTGTTTATATTCAAAAGTAATGGTCGATGGGAAGCTAAGCAAGAAAGATTCAAATTGCATACTTTGGCTGAGCGACTAGCGAATTTGGATGGTATGAAGTGTAAAGGTGCAGTGAATAGGTCCAACTTGAAATTATATCCATTGAGGGAAAAAATATTGAAATGATTGATATCACACTTTGATGTACATATGACATAGTAATTGGGGGACTCATTGGCCACAAAAGGTAAAGTTTTGTTATTATTAAATAGCCAAAATACAACTTTGCATATAGATTTTCATTTAAGTACATGTACTTTTGGGGAAAGTCAATTTATTAAAATTATTAAAAATTACAAAATAATCAGCACAGTGGAGGGGAAATTTAAAGTACCTATGGAAGCAAGAAAATACAAAAATTGTGACACCCCTTATCATACGTTCTTGAATGGCACGCCCCACTGTTTTCCCTTCCCTTTTCCGAACGCTGTGCAACATAGTGACCTTCTGCTCCTTCTACATGCTATAGAACCTCCCCCTCTAGTATCTGGTCCTTGTAGCACTATACAACCATATTTGCACTCTCGCCCCCATATATTGCACTTCCTCAACTTCTCTTTTATTGCATACTGAGTTCCCGTATGACCTAAAAAAGATTTGCTAATACTGTATGTCCTCTGCAGCTGTCAACCCCTTCCTTTGTTGACAGATTGTATGGTTCTATGATCAGCTGTCACTTGTACGGTTTAGCTTCCTTCTCATTGTGTTGTATCTCCTTGAAATGCACATGTATCACCTCCTCCATCATTGTTGCACATTCTATCTTTTTTTGTTTGTTGTATGCCCTTCTTTATAGTTTCTCCTTCAAACACACATCTATCACCTTGATCATTGTCACACATTCAAGTTTTTGTTGATTGCTGTATGCCCTTCTCTATAGTTGTATGTCCCTCTTTGTAGCCACACGGTTCTTTCTGCTGTATCGTATGAGCTCATTACGGAGATCATATTAGGTATCATGCTTCGACTATTGTTACTGTATTACAAACATAGATGACATGAGCTACATTTTTATTGGACACACAAAGGGCCGGAATATAAAAGAAATCTTCGTTGAACCTTGTCCATGCCAACTCCACACTGTTATCCTACAACTTTTGATGCAAGGTCTCTAGAAGTTTCATCTGGAACACTTTTACACCAGTAGCAGCTTCTCTAGAAATATCGTCTATCTTGCCATTCAATGTCACATGTATTTGGGTTGTATTGAAAGGGGATCCAACTTGTTTTGGAGGGAGGAGGCAAGGGATAACGTAGACTCTCATGTTGGTATTGTCATTTTTTTCAACATCTTATTAACTACATGTTTGGTTAGCTGATGTTATTATGTCTTTAATGGTTGTATTATTTGATTTAGGTAGTATTGTAATGACTCTTTTTAGTAATGTTAGTTGTGGACAATCATGTTTGCGCCTTATCATATAAATAGAATGATGTATGTAAGGGTAAGGGTGGTGTGTATCAAATTCTCCCTGTACCAAACAACTAGTATGGAGCACTACCTATGAAATGAAGTTGTGATTACTCTCATGTTTTTCTATGCTGGCATAGTATGCATTTAATAATATGTAACTGATGTTCCTTTGGTAGTGTAGTTTGAATAACAAACAAGTTTACTGTTGGGAAACGTCCTAGTTCACTTACGAGTCCCTCGCCACAAATTTTCTTTTTGTGGCCAAGATGAGAAAGTTAAGCGTCCATTTTGGTTTTGCATTAATGTTCAATAGACGTGGACGTGGATTCACGATTTCTTCAAACCCTTTTAGTTGGAACCATTTACATAGTAGAGTATTCTTCTCGGGAATCAACCTTTGCAACTTGTAAAATGCACACAAATTTCACATATTTTCAAAGTAGAATTCTTTTCTTTATTTTGACAAAAAGGGACTTTGCTATTTTTTTGACACTTCAAGTGACAAGTAGTGTTTACTTATAACTAAACTATGGCGATATCATATTTTTATGTGGATTCAAGTTCAAGCCAACAAAGTGGCTCTAAAAGTGGCCCATCTCTAAACTTTACTTGATCACTGAGGCAATGCGCCTGCATTGAGGCTTGTGTTTTGCTATCTTCGATATCAAGGAATAGAATTTTGCGGGGATGCCACCACCTATCTGCTCTCGTAGTCGTGTTGAGTTGTCACCACTGTGTAGGATTTTGTCTCCTTTGGCGTAACATAGCAGTTGGGCTTCGCAACCTTGTCATGATGAATTCTCGCATTTGGAGTTAGCATTCTCTCATTTCAAGGATAATCCAAATTTTGAACAGGTTGATGCCTAGGGTGACACAAGACTGTGAATGAAGAAAATGTAAACATTGGTTAGGATCCCACACGTGACTTGCCCAATGTTGGGTGGTGCTCCAAATTGGACGATCAAGATCCACATGTTTTTGGATTCCTTCCCCTTGTTGCGTAGTGTACATTTGCCTTTATAATGTTTTGTTGTCTAAGTTGGTGGTCATGTTGATTACTTTTGAAACATTGATATTTTGGTATGTTCCTAAGTCATGTGTCCGGACCTAGTATGTTAGACTTTGGGGGCATGATTCCATTCCGTATGCCTTTTTCCGTGAATAGTTTGAGATCCCTTTTTAAAATAATATAGGACTGTAGTATTCTTTACTTTTTATTTAGGAACCTAACAATTTAATTAGATTGTTCTTTACAAAAGAACATTAAAGGTTAGTATCTGAAAATTTTATATTAAGTATAGTAGTTTAAAATAATAATTGAGTACAAATTTGTTAGAAAAATTATTCTTTTTTTAATATAACTGTTAATTTTTATAAAAACATTAGTTTTTAATAAGAATTAATTTAAAACGATTAGGTCTTAGTGTAATCAATTAGTACATATACATTTTTATTTTTATTTTTATTTTTTTTATAAATGATAACTAGGGAATGGCCTTAAACCGCAAAAAAATATTGTTGCATGGAGACTCGTCTCCTAGCACTAGAGATGCGTCTCGAAGACTGGTACTCGTCTTAGAGACATATACTTGTCTTAGAGACAAATACTCGGTTCTTGTCACAAAGTCTTGCATTTCAATGTTTTAAACTATATTTTTTAGTCCGGACCTATGTTACACCAAGTTTTCGGGACATGGATGGCAGGGGACGGGGGGATGTGTTTCTGGGACATATTTTTTTGGAGGCCTTTTTTAGGGGACGACAGGGGAAGGCTATTAAAAAATAAGGGAAAATTTTAAAAATATAGGAAATATCAAATATTCATATGATAACATTGATAAAGCATTCATCACACGCATTATAGAACCTTAATACATAAAATTGGAGAGCAGCAAAACAATCTACTAAAGGACACCGTTAGTGTTTTGAGCCACCAAGCAAGGTTCACGGTTTGTCGCATGAATATCACTGTTTCATCAACCAAAATCAAGGATTATGTCTGTAGTACAAATCAAAGGAATAGTATCATGACTTGAATCAGAAAATAATTATAAAAAGTAGGGAGAGGCCAGGACTGGTGAATCAGAAAATAATTATAAACCATAGGGAGACGCCAGGACTGATTCATAAAGTTATAAATATCCATTGAAGAACAAAAAAAATCAATATTTGAGTGTCTATCAAGAGAAAAAGTAGTTCTCGTTCTTTCTCCTATGGTGTTTGACTCTCAGCCTTCTGCTTTTAGAGGCAAAGCAGTAATTTTTATCAATGAAAAAACAATGAATGGATCACGAGGATAGTAATGAAAGGATCCTAAAGGTAAGGTCTCCAACTGTCAGATCCAGGAATCAAGTGAGTAATACAGCATTTTCCCAACCTCACTTCGCTACCTATGAAAATAATACGTAGTCTCCTTTTAAGCCTCTGCTTGCTCATAAGTTCTGGGCTTGAAAAATAAATCCAGCAACGAGTTCTGTTAGTCCTAGGCTCCTAGCAAAATGTATAATACAAATTTTATTGGGTCTGGTTTGATTTACTTAGTTAGGAATGAGCGTGGGGTCCTTGTGGGTGCCCACATTTCTTTTATTTTTATTAACTTTGAATTTTTTTATCAAAAAAAAAACTTTTCCTTTCTGGGACGTAGGGGATGCCCAGAGGTCCCCGGTATGGTTGGGGGACTTGTAGAAGTCCCCTGGTTTGTACCGAGGACGTCTGGGCGTCCCTTGCTGCCCCCCTTCCTAAATTTGGCGTCCCGGGGATGTCCCCAATTTTTTGCATGAATTGGGGACGAGTAGGGGATATTTCCGAGTAGGGGATATTTCCTACCTGTCCCCACGTCCCCAAAACATCCCCTATTGGGGATGGGCCTAAAAATACAGGGGGCGCGTCCCCATGGAACATAGGTCTTGACCCTAGATATGATGAGATAAATATCAATATAATTTCTCTAGTCTTTTGTTCTCATCTAATATCTTTACATTAGGAAGTTAATATTAGGCTGTATAATATAGTTTTCTCTAGAATCCACACACACACACACATATTGCCATCTCAAAGTACCCATCTCCTATTTTCCTGAAAATTGGTGTACCTTCCCCCATCCCCGTCTCCTTGTACCTGTACCCATATTGTGGCAACTATGCAAAAAAACTATGAGAATAATACTTGGGGAATCTCCATAGAGGTTAGAAAGTAAAAGATGCACACAGGTACCAAAAGCAAAACAAAAGTAACCCAGCATCCGAATAGCAAGGGATTATCCATGGACTATACATAGGGGTAACAAAAGCAAAGGAAAAGAAATCCAACATTTATATAGCGAGGGATTTTCCGGATGCAAGGTCAAAGTGTTCACTTATAGCAACAATCAGAAAGGATCTGAACACAAAGGCTTCGTTACACAGTCACATGCTATTCTTTACGCGAATCTTCACCAATTCTTCATGACACAGTAACATACAATTCTTTACTGATTACCATCATGCAAAAACAGAGTGCAATCTTGAATCATTAGCTAAGCTGCCGTGTGTGCGTAGTGACTCATGCAACAGAGGGCCATCTTGAATCATCAATACTGCCATTGTCCAACTATAATACCATATATTATAACCCGTCTGCAACCACAAACCAGCCAAAACTTATGGTCAATACTGAAGGTGCACTGTGCAGGGGAAGCATGTCCACGAAACTTGAGGGAAGGGCAAACCACACTGGACCCCTTCAGCTAAAGCTAAAAAAATACACAATAGATGTAACTGTATTTAGAAAGGTAGCATAGAGAGCTAATCTATAATGACCAGTGCAGGGTGTTCAGCTACACCCACTTGTGGATTTTCTTCAGCATCTTCTTCTTCCTCCAAATTTGACAAGAAGACGGGGTACAAAACAAGTTCCTCAGGCAGCTCTATCTTCAGTCTTTTGGCCAGGAAGACCTGCCCCTTGATTATCTTCTGTAAACCATCGAAAACTGCATGCTGGTGATTGCCATTTTCAGTTGAAGCTAAGTGAATCAAACACTCGAGATCCCTGTGATCTTCATGAAGGGCGTAAGATCCAGCAGCATCTGAAAGCATATTGGCGCAACAGAGAGATTGAGCTACTTCAGATACATCCTTCCTTCCAACCGACTGCTTTGGGTCCAATAGCATGGCCTTGATTGCTTTTTCGAGGTTCTTGCTTTCCACATCACTGACTTACTTAGCCACTTCCCACATTCTGCGAATCCATACCCTCATGAAAGGATTTTGGATCTCTTGGATAGCAGCTCCCCTGTTTGGCTAGCGGCGCCCCGCCCCCCTTCCCCTCTTTTTTCCTTGACTGTCACAAGAAATCGACAGAGTAGCACCCTTCAATTTCACTTAATTCCTCAGGCCTGACATGAAAGCTTCAGCTAATCAAAGCAATTGGGTTAATTTTCCAGCCAAATCATTTAGACCACACCCATTCTACAGAAAGATCGTTCTAGACCATTCAAGACAGCAGGAGCAGCAAACCCACAATTTGAGCCAAAATAGGGGAAAAAAAATCCATGAAAAACCACATTCCCCAGTCCCAAAAGAAGCCCCTGAAATCTCGAGAGAGCTTCAAAATCTTAACAATCCAACTACGCTACAGACAAGTTGAGATTAACCAGGATATCTATATATGGGAAAGGGGGTTAGAAAAAATCAACCTACACCACAGTGCCTGATGTATTAGCCACACACCAGCACACTACCTCAATTGTTATGTGCTGTCCACAAAGCATTGGCAGCATTATATATATATATATATATATATCGACCGACTAACTATAGACTGGAGGGCCCCTGTATCCATTCATATTTGGGCTCTCTGATGGCTATTAATCAATCGACCTGTCCCATACGAAACGAAGATTGATAGATAGGGCCGTCTGAACAAATATGGATATAGGGTCCAACCCCGAGGTTGAATCTGGGTTGTGGCTATAGATCCATCTCACTCTAGGAGCCCGCCCTATATTTATAGTAGTAGTGGGGCCTCTAGATGTCTATCGGCTAGCCCCTCCCCTATTTCAATATCTGGGAATATTTGGTAGCCGGGGGTTTGGTTTTTCTCTGTGCCCTACTCCCCTACTCTCAATTATAGAAGAAGGGGGTGGGCGGCCTGCCGTTGTCCGTTCCCGGGTAAAGAAGAAATGCCACCGTTTCTGGTATTTGTATGTATGTATTGGCGTATGTACTTACGTACGTATGTATAAGTTTTATTATTTATTTGAATATTGGATTAGGGACTATATTTCAAAATTAATATTTATTTCTTAAAAATAAAATTGGATTATAAATAGAACATAATTTAATTAAATTCTAAATATTCATGCCTCGTAACTGATTTGTAGATCCGTCCATTAGAGCTGAATTACATCATTTGAAGGGATGAAAAAAATAGAGGAATACAAAATGCATCTTGTGCAATGGTAATATTTTGGGGAGTATGACCAGAGTTAGGTAGTATAATCATGGAGTACCTCTAGATGTGAAACGTTATGTAGTAACAAAATGAAATAATAAACATCTAAGGAACCAGGAGTACATTCAGAGGCAAATATGATGCGAGTCATGCTAGATCATTAGCTTAAAAAGAAAAGAAGGCTTGATTTCAGCACTCTCACAAAGTGGCTCCTTCAATAATATAATTTGTTCCCCATTTGCCCTAGGGAGTAGAAGTGGAGTTGAGAAGTTACAAGGTTCTTAAAGTCCATGTGGAGGCCACAACGAAAACATGATGTATATAGGTTGGTAGCGAAATTGTTTTATGTAGAGACCATGATTTTCAATGTTAGCTTTTGAATTTGGTGAAGGTTATACATTGCCATGTTACCAAAAAATAAGAATTGGTCTTGTTTAAAAGGTGCTGAAAGCCATATACAATGAACTATTAGAATGTAAGGCTTATTAAATAAAGACTTCATTAGTTATTTAATTGATGAGATGGTTGTAACCCGTTGTAACTATATCAATCGTTTTGTAACTACATTCATAATATATTGACAGACACACTATCTCCATAGTGTGCAATCAGCCTTCTCTTTATTTCTTCCTTGTGCACGTCTTCCAACATTGGTATCAGATCGGGACAAGCAAGGAAAGAGAGAAGGGAAGAAGATCAGTCCCATTAGGGCATGTAGGCTGAATGGAAGTGAATGAAATCAAGAGCACAATCGGAAATCAAGGGCACCTTTGTGAAGATTTTCATTTTGATTTTTGAGTTCACATTTTTGTGAGGGCAGATAATTAGTCGCGAGTACAAATTGGGGCGCAAAATAAAGTCACGAGTCTCAGAGTCTACAAGCGGTTGAAAGGGCAAGCAAGATCGTGTAAAATTCACGAGTTATGAGGATTCAAAAATCAATCACAATATCACAGTCGTGCAAGGAGAAAAACTAAGTTTAAAGTCGTGAATCAGGAGAAAACAAAGTCGTGAAAGGGCCTGCAATGAGTTAATCGAGGTTGCGTTTTTCTTTCAAAAGAAAATACACTCTGCGAGCCATTTTCCAGCCATTTCATTGAAATTTCGCAAGCATTTCCGCCAATAAAACAAAGCCAAAGTCGTGGACATGAACCCATGAAGCATAAAATCACGATTTTTAGCCGAAAAGGCAAAAATATAGTCACATTTGCGAATCAAATCGAGGGCACAACAAAGATTCAGATTGTTTGTGCTAGGGCACGAAACTGTGTACATCAGAGTTGCAACAAAGAACCGCACCCACCAATGCATCAAAATTGGTAGATTTGCAAAGCAGAGATGATAGAATGAGAGCTATTATTGGCCTTGCTCTCTCTGACTCTGAACTTCATCATGTAGACCTAGGCAAATCATCCAAGGAAATTTGGGATGCTCTAAATAAATTATTTAGAGCGAAAGCAGTTAATGCCGATTTTTCCCTAAAACTTCAGTTATATAGGTTCAAAATGGATGGAGTCTCTATGTCAAGCCACATCAATAATCTGAAGTCCCTGATCAGACAAGTAGCAAAAGTCAAAGCTACGATTGAGGATGAGGATGCCAAAGCTATCCTATTAAATAGTTTGTCTTCAAATTACAACAATGTAGTTTTTAACCTCAGTCAAATTCAATCTCAATCTCTAGATGATATGATTGCAACTCTTCTAGTTGAAGAAAAACGAACTACCAAAGATGCATAATGTCATTCTCAACAACAAAGTGCATTCTATTCCAGAACCAGAAACTCTCATAGAAGACTAGATAAAGATAACTGAGAGATTGAATGTCGTTATTGTAAAAAAAGAGGTCACACAACATGGAATTTTCGTGTTCGAGTCAATGATGTGCTCAAGGGTAAAATCATATCAAGTACAACCAATATAGCCATGGTTAAAGACCCACCAGATGCAGAAGGTAGTGAGGACAATGAGAGATACACAATATAAAGATGCTCTAAACTTTGAAGGCAAGAAAAGATACATGGTAGATGAAGCTCGGTATGGATGGTTGCGTAGATAGTTCAGGAGATTGTAGATCTTGGGAATTATACCCTCACAAGGTTCATGAGACAACTTGATGGAATTTGTGGATGACTCAATATGGATGGTTGTCCAATAATTCGGGAGATTAGTGATTCAGTAGTTCGGGGAGGTGGAATTCTGGAACTCGGGAATTCAGCTCGAGAGCTACACCTTTACGAAGGTCATCAAGTAGCTTGATGGAGCCCTACCTAGTCATAGCATTGCTTTAAAAGTGAAAGCCTCTGAAGATTACGTAGTTCTATTTTGTTAGAATGTTTGTTTTTGCTTTATGTAGGATAAGCCTTAAGAGGGGGTATTAGAATGTAAGGCTTATTAAATAAAGGACTTCATTAGTTATTTAATTGATTAGATAGTTGTAACCCGTTGTAACTATATCAACCGTTTTGTAACTACTTCATTCATAATATATTGACGGACACACTATCTCCATAGTGTGCAATCTACCTTCTCTTTATTTCTTCCTTGTGCACGTCTTCCAACATGAACTAGATGATGGATGGTGCCATATATAATAAGTGATAGATGGTCAAATTCAAGGCAAATGCCCCTCTTCAATATTTTGGCAACAAAATCTCTTTAAGGTGCAATGTTTATAAGATCGATTGACACAAGTAATGAGGTGAAAATATCTCTTTTCATTACCAAATGCATCAAGTCTCCAATTTCGGAGATAGGAGAAAAAATGTTGTTCTAGTTATAATTGTTTTAATGTAGCAAACTGCAAAGGAATGGAAGATATACTTATGGATAGTTTTCATCATCTTTTTTGGACACTACGTGCAGCACGTGTTGAATCTTTTTGTTTGAAGATCTGTCAAAATTGAAGTGGATAAGTAATTGTGTGACTAATGAATTTTGTTTTCCAAGTTTATCCTCAATCATTGTTTGACATTAAGCTTTTCTCATTCCTTCGCAAAGTGTGATTTTTTTTATCCTACCAAAACAAGATTTTCCCCCAAAATCCTTTCTTTGCAAAGGGAGGTATAGGAGAGGACAAATTTGAGACAAGTTGTGGATATTGAAGAGGGAAAAGCCAAAGCTTTTGAAGGAAAGACATTCAAAGGATATTGAAAAACTATCTCAGGGAATACATTTTGGGAGGGGTGGTGAGAGGATGTTAAAGATGTGTGAGTTCCTTGTTCAAATTTTGAGAATGGCTGATGTTAATAAACATTGCATGAGTTTTGTGTATGGGGGAATGGATAGAGAAAAGGAACAAATCCAAAAAGTACTTGCAAATTATCATCAAGAAGTCAAGTGTATTAGGTATGTTGTAGACAAATGATGATTCATGTTACATCATCCTAAAGATGTGGTGGCTATTTAGATCCTATACTAGTAGAGTGGACCATGATGCAGATGTAGAGATAAAGGCATGTTTATTCGCAACTATAAGTAGGTTGGTTTGTGATGAAGATGAGAACGGAATAGTCAGAAAGAATGCTTTCATGTTCAAGAACCAACAAAAAAATGTTTGGTATCAAGACGGAAAAAGCAAATAGTTTTATTTGCCATCCAGTTGATTAGCGGCAAAAATTTGATGCAAATACTACATAGTTGCAAAAGCATGCTGTGTGAATGTTCAACCATTATTCAAGTGCTTTTGCATGTGAAATACATTGGAATACATATGATTTAGTCCATAGTATCAACAGAAGCCAACTAGGTGATAAAAAATTCTCATGTCTTGTATTTGGTCACAGAAATTTACAATTGCTTACACACTTGCAGATGAAGATGACAATTCCTGCATTGAAGGAGATGAAGGAAATAATGACAACGTTCTTGAGCCTACTCCTAGTATAAGATTAGATGCAGATGCTAGTAATAGTTTTGATATGGAATCAAGTTTTGATGTAGTAGACATTTAAAATTTTATTCCAATTCTGATTTCATTTCAACCGTGGATGATTCTCATCCTTAATATATGATAATCAAGACTTACCTTATGCATTTATCCTTTTCAATATATTTATTTTTGTTTATTTACTCATGTGCATTTGATTTCTCTTTTAAAAATGTGTCTACTTTATATTTTTGCAATATTTCCAAATTGAAATGAACCTTTTTGTATTCTGAACTTCCGAATGAATCGAACTGTTCAAATATGGTAATATGGCCCTGTAATATCTCCCAAACAAATTGAACTCTTTATCTGTACTTGTGTTGACTGCATCCATCTGCAACAGCAAAGAGTGAATTTCCCCCATGCTCATCCTCCCTTATTAGGAAACTAAAGAAGAAATGTAAAATTATATGTAGGCACATTAGGTGCAAATCTCATCAAGATAATCTCAAGAGAATCATTTCATGAAGAGGTGGATTTAGATGTAGATACAGGAGTGGCTAATCTACAGAACTATATTCCGTTAGTATCTATCAATGTCAATTAATTGTCAGGCCTGTCGGCATCTCATCAAAACTATGAGAAGCTCATAAACATTTGTGGGCATGTCGTAAAACAATCAAGCTTGTCAGTGATTCAGAATAAAGAAATCTAGTCCTGTGAACAAAGTAAGTGTACTCAACAAGATCCTCTAACCAAATTGTCATCATCAAGCCAATAAAAGATGGTGTCTCCAATGCTCAAATCATCCAAGTCATCCAATTTTCATTTGAAAGAACTCCTAGGATTGCTCATCAAAACTCGGGGACTATCTACATAAGAGGAAATGAATCTATAAATCAATATCCAATCCATTTCGAAGAGTAAGGATGGTTTCATTAGCAAGGAGCAACTAATGAGAATGAAACTGTTATTCTAAAAATGAAGAATGACAATCTCAAGTCAACAATATTGATGTTTTCCACAAAAATGTATGGCCGATCAACCTCAAGAAAAATAGTGCAACGTATCATCTCACCATGTAAACAATGGATATAACCATCCTCACGAGCAGATCATGCTCCAAATCATCATATAAAACTGTGAATTCTCGAGTGTTATGCAAGACTGTCTAAAAGCAACAGAGAGGATATCTCCAATCAAATAGCCGAAAACCATGAAGTACAGAGTGATATTATTAAGTCGTAGCCCAAAACACATAGGCCTCACTATCTTAACTATGGATACACATATCAAGACGACAAGCATACACCCCATTAAAAGAGGCACAATGGGTCCATAAGAAAGAAAATAATATAATCATAACAATATGGGAGTATGAAAATGTTCCAGAAGAGGAAGAAGTGTCCCTAGAGCATGGGAACCTTCAATAAGGCTCCGCATATTCCAACTTCTCATGATCATTTACGGTTTACATCTCCTCATGTTTTACCATCAGAAGGATCGATTTTGGGAGGGCTATTCAGCTGACACAATCCACCATCCTCATTTTCATATCCATCCATCTAAAGATCCACTTTTGATGTCACATCATCAATGTCACCAAGGGGTGCACACGTCATTTGGGTCTGCTACAAAATATTCAAGGTCTGCTCTAGTAGATCAAGAGATCGGCTCTATGGGCTCAACAATACCTTGGCCATTCTTTCCATGTCCTATTTTGGAATTATGATCTTCGTTGGCTCCATGTGAAGATTAACTGTCTAAACTTGAAGCATGATCCTAATCATGTGAAGGAGTACCATCAGATGAAGAGATACACAATGAGCTATCTCCCAAATCTGATGAATACTAGTTGTGTCCACACGTGCTGTCGATGAAAAACCATCAATGGAGTATGTCACTCCCTCAGAAGAGCTCCTGGAATAAGAATGGGAAGGCCTCTGAATCATAGCCTCAAGTGCACGGGCCATCTACTTCATCATTTTCAGGTTATGAACCAATGAATCATAGTTAAAATATTTATCTTCATCAAGGCAATGAAGTGTATTTTGTGATGAGACATGAAATGTAGTAAACATATGTAGTTTTGCATTATTATCAAGAGACCGTGAAACAACAACCATAAGGTTGTTTTTTGATATTCTCGACTATGGAGTCATCCTTTAAAATTTCTCATTCATTTGAGTTTGGGTGATTTGATATACTGAAAGTAAATTACTGCTCTAACTAGGTGCATGGTAGACATCATTGATCACTCCACCTGATACCTTTGACTTCGCCAGATTTAAGAACATGTAATGAAGTATTACTTGTTACATAGATCTTGTCATCTGTAGCCTTCTCAAGAGAATCAAACATAATTCCATTAGCCATTCATATGCAATATGGTGTGTATGCAAGGGTTGACAAGTAATAGAGAAGAGATTACCTTGATTGTGATCCTTGGAATAGTTGATGTCCCTTATTCGCAGTTCTAGCTTCTTGAGGCAGTCTTCAACCTCATTAATTTTCTTATAGCATCTATTGTTGTACTCTCCACAATTAGAACACTTGTCAACTCTCTGTCTTCATGTTTGTTTCCTTGCTTTCTATAGCTTATCCTTTCAAACATTGTCATCTTTCCCTTTGGTGAAATGGACTTGTTCTTTTGATCCAAACTTTCTTTTTATGATAAATTTGATTTGATCATTGACGAGAATAGAGAGAAAGTCATTGAAATTGAGCTCTTTGTCCTTTGGTGTGAGAGCTTTTGAGGTCAGAAAGATTGACTGATACAAATCATAGGGAGCCCTCAAGGTTGATAGAACTATCTCTATAAGCTGTGAAACCTTCTTGGAGGAGTCCTTGCCATGCATTGGTAGATGTGCTTGAATGTATTTGTTCTTGGCCAAGTAATCTTCAGTTTTATTGAAGCTTAGTGGATCCAATTGGGAAATCTGATGACCCAACTGTACTACGGTTACTACCTTTCCGTCATTAGTCTGGTTGAAGAGCCCCCATATATTCACCCAAGCTTGATATGATGTATCAAAAGCTGGATGTGATATCTTAGTTCTTTGGAGATATGAGAGCTCTTAAGTCTAAATGCCTCATCAAACATGTTGTATACTTGCCAACTTTTCTGCTCGAGTAGGAGCTTTCTCTTTACCTTGTGACATCCTCCATAGACCCTTACTCTTTAGCGATTCTACCATATCTTGTTCTCATTCCACATAATTCTGACCATTCAAAATTGTAGGACCATTGCTAGAGGGCATTTCTTTTTATCTCAACAGGAATTTGACAGAAATCTGCTCAAAAAATATTGAAACCTATATCACTATGAAGAATGTGTACGCAAAAATTACTACTCTCAAAATATTAATCTTTAAACCATGAATGAAACAATAAAAAATTAATAAGTATAAAAGAAGAATCAAAATGAACTTTTCCATGGTAGTGGCAAGTTTTATGTTCCGACTTATCCAGGTGGATCTATTGTATTTTCAACTGTTGCTCACTGGGTTGATGACTGGACTTTGACTGGGTAGATATAAATAATAAATATCAAAGAAAATTCTGATCAACCCAAAGATGCTATATGTTGGCTTTTTAATGTTTTATTTGTCAAATATCAACAAATCAAACTGTATGAAGTGTTTTTCATACAGTCCAGTTGTCACAAGAGACAAGGTGTCTAGGATATTTGACGCATGTACCTCCCAGGTCTTATGTTGATCTGGTTATGTTTTATCACCATGTTCAATTTAAATGTCCATATGGCCGAGGCTGGTTTTACACATGAATTTTCTAATAATTTCCATACCATTCCCCGTCACCTTTTACTTATGGATAAAATCAACGAGATGACAAGTTTGGCTTACTATGTTAGAAGTGAGGGGCATCTAATATGATTTGTACCTAGCCATGACTGCTGAAGTAACCACCACAACCATGGCCACAAAAGTAATCATAACTTGCAGTTAGTATCAGATGCGTAAGCCCACTGGTAATGACCCTTTGTACAGCAACCACTCACTAGAACAAGGCATGATAGACATAATGTTTTCTGCCACTTACTATTTATGAGCTGCTGGTGAGGAGAACTATAATTTTTTCCCTTCATACAGCAACCACTGATTAGAATAAGGCATGATAGACATAATGTTTTCTGCCACTTACTATGTACGAGCTGCTGGTGAGGAGAACTATAATTTTTTCCCTATAATCAGTATAAGATTTGTAATAAAGCATGCCATTCAAACTTTAGGAGTTGATTTTCATGTTAGAGAGGAAAATCACAATCACACTGATTACAAATGTTGTTTAGAGTAGATATTTTAGAGAGCAAAATTTGACTTTCTAAACATGTTGAATTCTTCATAATCATATACATCATATAGCGAAAATATAAGATTTGTATATGCTTGTATTAGGTGAATGCCTTGTCAATCGATTGAGTGATTTTCATTCAATGTCAGTAATAACATCTGAATTTAGTTTCTTCTTGTTGTGTGCTTTGGTGGGCATGAAAATGTGTGTTGTTGCAGAGAGTTGTGATTTTGGCTTCAAATTGTTTGCTTATTACTATATTTTAGGTGAAAGTATAGTTTCAAGCAGGATTTAAATCTCACGCTGTATTTTTGCAGGGGAGTGACTTGAAAAACAACCTTGGAAGACAAAGCTTCTTGATGACAGGGCACACCAATATATGATACATGAGATTCACAACTCCATAGATACAGTTGCTATAATACTTGGGTGGATTTTGGGCTGCTGCCAAAGTTCGTGAGATTGAAACTTGGTTCTTCTTTAGATGTAAAGTACAGTGTACTCTAGATAATTTTGAAACATTTTGTGTTCACATCACAGGTTTGGGCTAAACTCAAAAGAGTTTGCTGAGTATTACCTTGCCATCATTGGCACTTCTTAGTTGCTAATTTCTCAATATTGTAGACTTAGTGCCAATGATTTGCTTCATTAATTCTAATTGTTTGATTCTTCTGGTTTTATCTTCCCATTTGGAGATTTGTACTTGCAACGATATTTTTCATTTTTGTTTTCGGGATATGACTCAATTGTAAAACCAAAATTTCAAAATGAAGGTTTTTTTTTGGTTGCCATCTGGGTTGGTGTGCTTTGTTGGCTTAAATATAGGTCTGCAGGTACAAATACATAAGTTGATTATATTAAATTTTTTTATCACATTTCTCATTCAAGATTTTAACGTTGAAATGGTTGCTTTGGAGCTCACATTCCTCTTTAGAGATGTGATTTTTGCTTGTGCTTTTTTCTGTGAGGCCATCTTTTGCAAAGGGTTTAAAACTACCGTTGCCATGATGGTCCACGTCCATGAATGTGGAATGGTACTGCCTCACAAGGACTAGTTTCTTTTTCTCTCAACTATGGCTTGTATAATTGTATCACTCCGCAAGGTCGGCCAAACATATAAATATATATTATTGTTAAAAAGCTTGTGAAAAAAGAGATTATCGTTCAATGTTATGAATATAGAAAATTAGCACTTCACAATAATATTTGGAACTCTAAAAAATGGATAGAAGAGCATAGCTGAATAAGGTTTTTAATAACCCATCATCACACTAATTACGTCACAATTATATGTCTGCAATTAATCCATTCAAATTAAATATTGACCATCCAGATATTTCATGTATTATGTGTTCATTGGTGCATTGTTTCTAATGGTAACTAAGAAAAACATGTGTTTTTATTGAATTCGCCTTTGTTTAATGACACAAGAAAAGATGACGAGCAAGAAAATTATTGAGTTGGTAACATTCTTACAAGGTATATGATTGATTGGATATCATTTCATGAAAATTGAGTAGCTTTATCTTGATGACTTAAGAGACTTGACTTGACTTAACCATATATAGGGTTTGGCTGATGCTTGTTGAGAATATGGGGAAATCGTTTTCATGAGGCGACTTCAAATGTAAAAATGGGAGAAAGCGCATATGCAATCATTTTTTGTTATGACACAATTGTCAAGTATCTTTTAGATGACTAAGTTTTATGATGCATCATTTTTCTAAGAAACTTGGGTGTCATGTATCACCTATCACGATGGGGCACTGGTGTTTTGCTTTTACACTTGCTTGGTATACTTGATAAAGGGATGTAGTACCCCTTTTCTACCTATATTGTTGATATGGAAGATGTCTAGAATCTCTTATTTCTCACCTTTATTTGAGTGGACATCATTTGTTCGTACATACACATAATAAAGGGATGCGGTACCCTTTCCCACCTATTATTTTGTTAAGGAAGACGGCGATATTATCAGAATAGCTTAAATTCATTTGATAAGCCTTAGATTATTTGAAGGGTTTTCTATGCAGTCTTTTTAAAATCAAATATGGCTGCAGATTCATGTGCCAAATAGAAGTTCTTTTTGTATGGTTATTTTTATGGAAGTCGGCAGTGGATGACAATCCTATACGGATAGGTGGAGACAAGGTAAATGGATTTTTCATGGTTGTAAGTCTCCTAGAATAGATAAAAATTTCATTTAATATTTTTAAGTACGTGAAATTTCACATCACTATGCCATAGTCAAGATATAATATCTGATGAACCCCCTAGTGGATGCCCCTTAAAAATCATAGTCTTCCATCCAAAATTATAAGACGTTTTCAAAACATAGTGGAAGGAAAAAGCAACAGCTAAGGGGAAACAATAATTAGTGGGTGCAATACCTAGAAAATTGTTTATATTTAGTGATTTTGAAATCTTGGTGGTAGACGTTTGCTTTCAGTGGGTGAAGGAGAACATAATGGGCATATCCAACAATTAAGTTACGAGACTTGGTTTGAGCCTTTGCATAACTATCATCCTTTGAATTTGGGCATATCCCAAAGCTAGCTACATCTAAGTAATAAAAAGATAAGATACACTTATTTGTTTCAAAAATTAAATGTTGAATGCAATGGTATAGAACACAATTCAAAGGATGATAAACCATACCAACAATTTACATGAGGAGGCATTGCATAACTCCTTGATGTCAAGATTATATTAATTGGTTGCTTCTAAATATTTGAATAACAAACAATTATTTAAAACTGAATTCCTATAATGGCAAATATAACACAATTTATGGAAAGCCTTTCTTTTTGAAGATTTGGTATTAAATAAAATATTCATGGTTTGTGTAGTACCGTAAATTTGGTATAAGACACGTGACAATGTTAATAAATATACATTTTTATATATTTGGATGAGAAGTGCTTAATTGTCTAATTTTACTAAATTTCCCTGTTTTGATGAATTTGAAGTCTAGTGGATTGACTCTATTTGCCGAATCTCCATTTTCATAATGCATATGAGTCAATATAGGAACCTCCTAAATACTTACATAGGCTTCTTTCCATTTTCTGTTTTTCAAGTTTGCATCTCCTAAGAAGGCATTATAGTACTATGGATAGTATCTTACATGATACCGTCTCTAGGAAAGTATCATTCTCAACACCATCCTTGTTTCATAATAGTGTCTACTAGCCTTCTAACAACTAGTTTCTCAAAATTGGATTGCTTCACATGTCATCCTAGGGATGATTGTCAAATTGGCATTTAGGTGGGAAATAAATGAAAGGATCCATACATAATTAGATGCTAACATTTAGTATAGCGTTAAGACCAAATACAATTAGCCACAACACGTCAAGTAATACTCAATGACTTAAATTTCAATCTCTTATTAGTAGACCTTGGATTCATATCATGGGAGTTATACCCTCTACATTGCATAGATGCATAAAATATGTCTAAGATGATGGCCTATATGCTTGTCTTGCCAACAATTTCCCTTAAAATAACGTGCACATGATGAACCTACAAATTATACATTTATACCACATTCATATACATCACAACCCTCCATACTACCCTATAAGAAAATTACACATTTGGAATGAATACACACCAAGTTTTGGTGAGGCCGATACCGTAAGTCCTTCAGAATCGTTGCCAGAAAGTATTGATAATGGAGTTTGAAAGCCACACTCAGACACAAGGTAATGAAGCTAAACAAGATCTAATAAGTCTATCTAACATCTTTCTAGTCAATTCTGTAGTAGATGTGCAAGAAGAGTTTGATCCCCTTCCAACATGGAAGTTACCTAAAATTCAATATAATGAAGTATATGAAAAATTATCTGTTTTCCATTTAATAGTTGTTACTACATTTAAGACATGTGAGTCTGTAATTCAAGTATCCCAATCTAGGAATCATGAGTATGATATCCCCTCAATAGATCTTGCTAATATTAAAGCCCTTAAAAAACGTAATAATCTAAAGTTTGCCCATATTGGTAGTTTGCCCATATTGGTTGTGTACAAATAGAAATTAATCCTCTGTTTTGTCGAGGTCTTAATGCCTCAGTTTTATGGATCTCAAATTTGATAGTTTTAAAGACTCCTTGTTAGATGCTATCCAAGTTGGTTTACATAATGGCCCCCTATCTTTTGAAGTCTTCACACAATTATCCTGTTAGTATGTATAATGAAGTTCTTCTTAAGTAAGTTCCCCATCTTCACCTTGCTACGCTCTGGTTTGCATACGAAACCTTGGATCCTATCTTTTAGTCATCTCATTTTAAAGTCATTTATCACTTGGTCAATATCATGTACCTTGCGAGTAAAACATGGCATAACCAAGGGAAAAAACGTTGTGAGTCATGACCAGTTTAGAAAGCCATAAGAGAACCATAATTGATATCCCAGTCTCAAATAAAAATCCCAAAGGAATGGAATCTCTCTAAGAAAGTAATTGACAAATATTAGCCCAAACTTGAGAATGCTACACCAGTGTTCATGAATCTGAGTCAGATGTTGCTTTTTCTTTCAGATCTAAAAGGTCTTTCCCTGCTATCTATCCAGATCTAGTTCCTCTAAATCAGATACCTCATATTTCTCTATAGATGAACCATCTCATACTAAATGAAAATAACATATTTATGTTTGTAGCCACAATAGTCTGATTTATGATCCAAATGCCGACTATCTTTGGTGTAAAGATTGTGAACATATTATTAAACAAAAATATGTTCCTTCCAATGGAACCACAATCACCATGGCCTTCTAAACACACAAAAATTCATGTACAAAGTCCTTCACTCTACCTCCTTTAGACATTAGTGAGATTCTATCTTGCTGATGAAAAACAAAAAGACATTTTCTAGTATAAAAGAATTATTGATAGACACATTGATCCTTCAGAATCCTCCAAGATGCTGAATTGGACTAACAAAGTTGTTAAAACAATTCATGATAGACTTAAGAATCAAGAAAATTTTCTTTCCGAAATGGAGAAAAATTTTAAAGCCATAGAATTACACCAAAAGGGTGATTTTCAATATGCTATTCATCTGTTAAATACTAAAGTTGAGTCTTTATCTTCCTCTGTACAAAAATATTGATAAAGGTCTTGAGTCCATGCATCTAAGTATGTGTCGTTTGTCATGAGATCCCCAAAGTCATGTCCAAACGAAGTTTTAAATATTATCCAACTTCTTGCTAATCAATATGATGATACAAGAAAAGAAATATCTTCCAAGATTGGAACTAGCCATAAGCTTCTTCAGCCTAACCTACACCAATTACATGAGTCTTTTGTTGAAATCAGCCAAAAAATATATCAAGTCCAAAAATTTGTCGATCCAGTCCCATATATTGTTCCTTAGGTAGAAAAATAGCAGAAAATACTAATAAACATGAAGAAATCGTTCCTCGATTGGTCTAAAAAGGTTATTGGTCAGAATGTTGCTAATTAGCTGATTCTCAAAGAATGACATAAAACTGCTTTACTAGGAAGCATGTACTATTGGAATGACCACTATAACTCTTGAAGATGCATAAAGTATGGTTCTAGCTGATGAGACAACTGGAGCTTTTTCCAGTGAACCACTACATCATACAACAAGGACTCAACCCTTGCAACCAAAAAGTGGATTGCTCCATTCCAACACAGGTCAAAGAAATGATCCATGGAATGCTTGGATGGTCCAATACATAATTGATTCTATACCGCAAGGATCCCTCAAACTATTGCCAAAACAATATCCAATGGTTTTGTTGGTATTGCAAGAGAATGGTGGGATTCTAACCCACACCAAAGTCAATACTCTTGACAAAGGTACTATTCTCTGACAACCACTCTTATTGCTGAATTCTTAGGCATTGTTGATAATGAAAAATATAAAAATACTATAGTTTCTCAAAGCAAAAATATGTGATATGAGTAGGATTAAGGAATATCAGTGCTATATGCAAAGATTATATTATAATTCAGGAAATATAAATGATCTACTATGAAACTTAGGTATATTGAATCCTTTTTTGCATACTTTACTATTGAATATAAGAAAGCTATGCATGGAAGGCCTCCAAAACAACTAAGATTTGGAACCATTAATCAAATCATAAATGAGACAAATGACCATCTCTGTCTAAGAGAATCAAGATAAAAAGGAAGCTGTAAAGGATCAAAAGGATTTAGGAGAAAACTATGTTAAATAATGGATAATGATCCATTTGGGTGTAAATCCTCTCATCCTTCTCCTCACAAGAAAAAACCTTGTAAAGATTGTTCCTCATCTTTTTCAAGGGGAAGGGTAGGTATAAGTCAAATAAGAAATATTTCAAGAAATGTTTTTCTTTTGAATATCATCCCATAGAAAGAAATATTTTAGGAAGAAGAAATATCTTGGTAAGAAAAATAAATTTGTTCCTACATGTTTTATTTGTAAAGGAAAGCATTATGTTAATGAGTGTCCTAAGAAGGATACTCACAAGGCAAAGGAAAAGATCAATATGCTTGAATCTAAAGACATAAATGATCAAGAATATAGTCTCTGCTTAGATTATTCTGATTCAGATATATCTTACATCATTTGAAGATATACAATCAATATTGTTGAATAGTCAGAATCAAATTCTGATAGTACAAAATCAAGTTATGATTCATTTCCATCATTTGTAAATATGATTTCCAGTTTTCCACATCCATTTATTCCACCTTCTACTAAAGTTTTGAAGAAAGAACTTGATCTCAGACAAAGTGAGTATGACAGTTTTCCCTCATGAGATACTGTTAAGAAGACATCTATTTCAAAAAGTTTGAGAACTAGAAGAATAAATATCATGCTCAACTTCGAGCAAAATTGGATGCACAACAAATAGAAAAGAAAAGAAGAAGTTAAATAATCAACAATAGAGCCCATAGAGAATCTCCCTCATTCTTCTAGACCTGGTCATGCAGAGACAAATGCTGCCAACAGACAACCAACCATAAGAGGTCGTGGTCGAGGAAGAGGAAAAGAAAGGAATTTCCCTTTCTTATTATGGAAGAAGAAGGCATTGAAGAATATTTTCAAGTTGTTGATCCTTGAATCTGAATTTATCTTTCCTAAGCTAGAATACAGAAGAATGTGACAAAGAAATAAAATAGAGTTTCTTTAAAAGGTTATTGCAAAAGCCACTGAAGAATACAAGAAACTTCTTGAAGAAGAAGCCTCAGGACCAGAAGGAGACAAGAAAAATAAAAGTTCTTAGAAGAAACATATCAAGAAATTATGCATCAAGAAGCAGAACAAGAAGTACTAATCTAGGAAATTAATACAATGAGGTATGTACCTATTAAGGGTGCTCAAAATCCTTTTATTTCAATCAGTATATGTATTCCAAATATCAAGCCACCCTCCATAGATGCAATGATAGATACTGGTGCAAATATAAGATTGCTTATGACTAGAGCCATCCCTTCAGATTGTTGAACGAAAACCTACCTCAAGATAAAATTTGATAAAAAAGAGAGTCATATCTAGGTATACATCCTATGTCCCTGTCCAAATAGAAGGTTACCAAAGAGCATTGTGATTTTATCAACATGACATGCTCTCCTATGATTGTCTGCTAGGAGTAAATACTCTTCAACAATGTGAAACCTTAAGTTTAAATAAAGATTTATATCTTTATTCAATCCTAATGTCCAGATCCAAAGAAAGTACTCATTTCAAAACTATCATTCCTTTACCAGACCAAAGGAAAGAATCCAACCATGAATGGATTTATAAGTCAATAGCTCTTTGCAAAGGAAATATTGATAATATTATAGAAAAGATAAAAATGGGTATGTGTTATGAAAATCCCCATGCTTTTGTAAACAGAAGAAAACATTTCTATTCACTTGATTTATAGTTTGCCAAGGATGCTGATGGCAATAAGACCATCCCAAAATTCAAATCTCACCACAAAGGAATGAAACCAAAAGATTGAAGAGAATGTCAAGTAGAAATAAATAAACTCCTCCAAGGTGATTTTATTCAACAATCTAATTCTCATTAGGCTTGTGCAACATTCTACGTCAAAAAGATAAGTGAACAACTCAGACAAAAGAAAATGCTTGTAGTTGATTACAAGCCATTAAAAAAATGTCTAGTAAGTACAACATCCGATTCCAACCAAGGATGATCTTTTACCAAGAATCAAAGGGTCAAAGACCCACAAAAAATTTGATCTTAGAAGTGGTTTTTGGAAAATCTTTCTGAATCCTAAGGATCACTACAAGACAACATTTGTTGTACTTGGTGAACAATATGAATGGAATGTACTTCCATTTGGCCTAAAGAAAACTCAATCAATTTTCCAGAAAGCCATGGACAATATCTTTGGTGAGTTGTCTGATTTCTTGATCGTCTATATAGATGACATATTCATTTTTTCCAAGTATCCTAAGAAACACATTGAACATCTCCAAAAATTTTATGATACAATTTACTTGAATGGTTTGTGTCTATCTCCAACAAAAATGGAGGTATTTAAGGACGAAATAATTTTTCTAAGTATTATTGTAAAAAATGGTTCAATTGAGATGAAATCCCATATTATTTTAAGAATCCAAGAATTTCCTGATCAAATAACTGATAAATTGCAGTTGCAAAGATTTCTTGGATGTATCAATTATGTTGCAGGAATTTACAAAGGCATTACTGCTGATCGAATTCTTCTTAATAAGAGATTAAGAAATAATGCTTCAAATTGGATGCTTGAAATGATTCACGTTATCAAAAGAATTAAGAGACAAGTTCAAAATCTTCCAGCTATGTCTCTACCATGAAATGGACAAGAAATTGTTGAAAAATATGCCAATGAAGAATTCTGGGGTGCTATACTAAATGAAAGACTTGAAGATGGAAATGAAAATATTTGTAGTTACGAATTTGGATCTTTCTAGGGGTTGGAGTTAAAATATCATTCTTTCACATAGAGATATTTTAACAACAAATAAGGCTATTAAAGCTTTCCTATTTTTCTGCAATAAGAACCTTTCATCTTGAAATCTCATCTCAAGGATTTTAAAGATTGACTAAATAATGGTGACCCCTCTGATAAGTCTTCTTTTAATAGATTGCAGAAATGGGGAATGTGGTTTAACAACAATCCCAATGTCTAAATAATCAATTCTAAAGAAAATCAAGATTAAATGGACAACGATAAAGATGATGACAATACACCTGATAATACCATCAAACACTTATTTGAATTGTGTTTCACTCTTATAATTCTAGAGGAATATCAAATGAATTAGACACCTTTCATACGAAATAATTATTGCACTCAGAAAGAGTATGAAAGTTATCTTACATCATCCAACAACACACATTCTTATAAAGATAAATAAAAAGAGCCTCTTGTAGACACAAGTTACAATGCCAACAAAATAATATTGCCTCCTAGTATCACACAAGAGTCTTTGAAACAATACGGCTTCCATCCCAAAAAGTAGAAAAATGGGATAATAATGACAAACGTGTAGGAAAACATGGGAAAGGTATCCAAGAACCAATCATTTCAATTGTTCTCAAATGTAACCGTGAGAATTAAACATATTAACCACTTTTTCCACTATTTTTATCTCATCATAGGATTGTGGCAGAGTTACGTGGGTTTGCACCATCTTCAGAATATTGATACATACGAAAAGCTCTACTATCTTTGAGGTATGTTGAGAGAAATCAAACCTAAAATGTTAACCCCCTTCTAAGGTATTTCATCATCAAAGAAATGAAAGATAGTGTATGGCACAAGGAGAAGGTAAATCGAGTTCTATCTCAACCACCATAACATCCTAAATTCACATAATAAAATATCGGATATAGGAAAAGATGCAAAAAAGTGCATACATCATTGTATTTTCCTCAAATGCATTTGTATCCATTAGATGCCTTTGGACCCAAACCTATCCAAGGAAGACATTATTAGACCTAAACATATCTAAAAGTTTCAAACCGTCTTCTTCACACTTATACATCCTAAATTTTCTTGAGTACCAAGTTATGTTTGTACTGACAACTTGTGCCCAACATCTTCAATTGGAGGCTCTAAAAGGGTTTTTTTCATGAATAAAACACACCCTTTGGGGGAAGGTTTATCATCCTTGTTGGGGACCTCAGTCAATTTCCTCCTATGAAGGATGTACCCATGTTTGCCAAAAATTCTTATGTCACAACCTTGTGATAAGAGTTTGAAAAATCATTCACCCTTTCGACTATCTTCCACCAGTAAGGTTCAAATCCTTCCAAGGTTTCCTTTCACCACCATCTTCTCAACATTCAAAATGCGAAGCCAAACTTCAATGATTGGGAAACACTAATAACAAACACAAACAAATTTCTTTCTGCTAAAGAGATTAAAGAGTTCTAGAATGAACCACACTTGTTTGCAATTAATGAGCTTGTTGACCATCACAACAAATTAATGTTACACTCTCTAGGCACCCCAAATACCCATTGCATTGTAAAGTAAAAATGAAAAATATCTTCCTCTGACCTTGACAATGACTAGTTGCAATCTTGACTTATTCTCTACATTGGACAAAAGTTGATGCTTACAACAAACCTTTGGGTTGAGGAGGGCCTTATCAATGGTTCCATTGACATTATGGTTTCCATGATTTACATGCTCGGTTTAGGGCCACTAGACCTACCTCCTTTTGTTGCTCTCAAATTGGAATGATACATTGGCCTGACACGGGATAAAAGAAATCCTCATCACATTCTGCTAGGTCCAATTTTTTTGAGGATCTTGGCATTATGGAGCATATGAAAATGATACATTTAAGGTGAAGAAAATAGTTTAATATCTTGTGAGTTAATGGGAAAATATTTGGAAAATGATCCGTAGACTTCTACTTTGGAACTCTACGAATCACACAATTATGTTGTTCTACTTTCAACTTTGGAAAATGACAAATTTGCTTAAAAAATTAGAGCTTCGTGACTGATTATCTAGTGCTATAGAAAGGAAATTGCAGAGAAGGAAAGATTTCAAAACTTCAACACCAACAATTTTATCCTGGAAACCTCCAATGGAGGAAAACTAGTCGAGAAGGGCAACTACTCTTTCTTCCCACTTTTATTGGCCTAATATAGAAAATTACATATTACAATAAGTATGAAAAGAAGCAAAAATGTAAACCTTCTCTCCAATTACTTGCTTGCTTTGTTTCTACACCTTGCTCCTACAATTCCAATCAGCACTGAAGATCTTGCTCACTGCTCTCATTAAACTCTGCTTCTCAATCTCTCTGGATCTTCAAATGATCATTCTCTTTCTCCTTTCATGCATTTATAGGCCTTCACATGTCCTCCTGTGTAGTGGAGGATGTGAAAGGGCATGAGAGGGAAGAGACACAGATGGGCGTTTCAATTTCACGTCCATTCGTGTTCCATTCTTCTTTTCTGTTCTAAAGTGACAAGACCGCCGCCCTAAGCAAACCGATGGTCATAGGACCGCCACCCTGTTTGGATGGCAATTTTAGGACCGTTGCCCTGTAAGGTGGTGGTTCTGAAACTGCCGCTTTGCACAGAGTGATGATTCCTTCTAGAACCTGCGTTTACCTCATTTTATTCATTTTTCTTATTTCTCCTTATTGGTGTTGATAGAACTGATGAAGTGGTGTGTTTTTTTGGATCCCTATGGATCATACCTCCCCTACTTAGGAGGATTTTGGTCCCATAAAAGATTAGTGTGGGAGTGGTAGAGGAATCAACTCCCTCTCGTGCTCATTCAAGTACCACTGGGTCTGCCTTATTGTCTTCTCTCGTCCAACCTACCAAGACTCCCGTGGATCTCTGGTTTTTTGCTCCCGTGCTACATCCTCCTCTGAGTTGCCTCAAGTACAATCCTCCTTGGAAGGTAACTTCTGTATCTTTCCTCCTTTATCATGCATAAATGGCGTTAGTGGATGCGAGCTCTTGCAATTTGCTATCGCGTGCATCTACATGAAGTATGGCTTGAAGGTTTCTTCTCCAACTTGCTCAAGTATGGCAAAGGTCCCATATTGTGGTGGTTTAGTCCTTTCCTATCTCTTGAGATGGATTGGCCGAATCCTCTCCAAGTATGATGCTGCTATAGTCACCACTATTCCTTGTATCTCCTCTTCTTCTTGCTGTCCCACGGTCAGGTCCAGTGAATCCGTAGGTAGATACGGTGACTGCATAATGGAAGTTTGTTTTTCTCCTTGAATGATTAGTTCCCGTGGTTGCTTCTTCTGCAAAAAATGACAAGTGCTATCCAAATTCTCCATCCTTTGGTCAGAAATATCTGTGCTCTCACGTCCATTTTTATTTTATTCCAATGAAAGAAAACAAAAATGATGATTTTCCCGAGTAAGTCTTGGTGCTTGGTTGGCACTTACCATAGCCTTCTTTGATTTTCTTTGGTGTGCGCGGATGTTAAAACTGACTCCATCCTTGACCCATCTGAACCGATTCTCCCTCCTTGTGAACACAACATTGCTGACATACAAGTAAGGACTTCCGAAGACAACGTCAAATGCATCAAGTGGAATAATATCAGCCTCTAGTACATCTATGTATTGGGTATTTATCCCAAAGTGAATCTTACACTTCCTTGTAACTTTTATTTTTACACCCTTCTTCACCCATCCCAATGGGTATGGATGCGGATGCGCGTAAGATTCTAGACCAAGTTGCTCTATAACCACATCAGAAATCTGATTTGACTGAGAACCAAAATCTACTAAAGCTTTTACCTTAGTCTTCTTGATTTGGATTCTGATTTGAAATAACTTACTCATCTCTTCTTCTTCTACTGCCCCATACATGTTAGTGGTCATGCATCCCAACATCTCATCTACATCTGAATCATCCTCAATCTCCACCTCTCTTTTTGTCTTCACAGTGGCCATGGATTTCTTGGAATCCTTGGTTCGGTGCTTTGGGTGTAATTCCGGATGCAACTTCCAACATATGGCGTCAGTATGTCCATTTACATCACAATTATTATAGAAATTCTTAGGATCTTTACAAGTATGCAAATCAGTAGCAACATGTTTACCTTTCCATTTATCTCTGCTACTTGTCTCCCCTTGTTCCTTGTCCTACTGTTCTATTGATTGGTCTCCTTTTGGGTCTATTTCTCCTTGCTTCTTCTCATCATCAATGTAGTATGCTTATATACAAGCTTCATCAAGATCCTTGGGATTCGTGGAGATTACCTTCCTCTGAAGGTGAGTGTGAAGTCGTCCCAAATACTTGGTCAGAATGTCCTCATCCTCCAAGTCCATACTAAGCAACATTGCTTGTCTCCGAAATTCTGTAGTATAGTCTTGCACGCTTTGACCCGCACCCTGTCTAAAGTACTGCCACTTAATCATCATGTCAGTATTATGGCCAATAGGATAGAAGTTAGCTCTAATCAATTCTTTAAAAACTTTCCAAGTATTGACAATAGGACATTTCTTCTTCTCACAAGTGGCTAGATGGGTTTCCCACCAAACCAGAGCATGACATTTCATTTTGAGACGTGCAAAGGTGATCCTTTGTGCCTTAGTGACATTATGCACACTAAAGTAGACTTCTATTTGTTTTAGCCATTTATCCAGTAACTCTGCATCTACTCGTCCATCAAAATTATTTATTTCCACTTTCGTTTCAATTTTAAAAGGTGTATGTGCAGATTTTACCTTCTTGCTTACAATTGACATCTCTTCATGCTCTTCTCATTCTTCCTCTTCGCAGATCTTCCCGATATCGAATTTTTCGGCTAGTGCTCAAACCACTGAGTCCATGGAATATTGCTTAACCGAAGCCGTCTTTTGCAGATTTGAAAGCTCTTCTTGTTTTCTATGCAATCTACCCCTCATGGCCTCTAACATCTTGACTCTATGGACCAAGTTCTCTTCCTCCATTTGAGCTCGAATTCTCTGTTTGCACTTCATCATAGAAATATCTGGCTCGCAAGGTAAAACCTCTTCACCTTTGGAACTTGTCACTGTCATACAAAATCACAAGAAAGATTCGAATACCACAATCTTGGATATATAATCAACTCTGCTACCAAAATGATCCGTAAACTTCTACTTTGTAACTCTACGAATCACACAATTATGTTTTTCTACTTTCAACTTTGGAAAATGATAGATTTGCTTGAAAAATTAGAGCTTTGTGACTGATTATCTAGTGCTATAGAAAGGAAATTTCAGAGAAGGAAAGAATTCAAAACTTCAACACCAACAATTTTATCCTGGAAACCTCCAATGGAGGAAAACTAGTCGGGAAGGGCAACTGCTCTTTCTTCCCACTTTTATTGGCCTAATATAGACAATTACATATAACAATAAGTATGAAAAGAAGAAACAATGTAAACCTTCTCTCCAATTACTTGCTTGCTTTGTTTATACACCTTGCTCCTACAATTCCAATCAACACTGAAGATCTTGCTCATTGCTCTCATTAAACTCTGCTTCTCGATCTCTCTAGATCTTCGAATGATCATTCTCTTGCTCCTTTCATGTATTTATAGGCCTTCACATGTCTTCTCGTGCACTGGAGGATGTGAAAGGGCATGGGAGGGAAGAGACATGGATGGGTGCTTCAAGTTCACATCCATTCGCGTTCCATTCTTCTTTTCTGTTCTAAAGTGACAGGACCGCCGCCCTGAGTAGACCGGTGGTCACAGGACCGCCGCCCTGGCTGGGTGGTGGTTCTGAAACCGTCGCTCTGCATAGAGCAGTGGTTCCTTGTAGAACCTCCGTTTACCTCATTTTGTTCATTTTTATTAGTTCTCCTTCTTGGTGCTGATAGAACTGATGAAGTGGTGTGTTTTTCTGGATCCCTATGGATCAGAAGAGGACCTTCCAACAGAGTTAACCCTGCAGAAAATGGAACTTGATTATAACAGAGGAGATTTTGAAGAGCCTGAATCGTACAATTCCATTTCACTGTGGAAAGGATGATCTCATTATTATTTTTAGGTGGATGTAATTCTCAAATACCATCAAAGTATTCATTGTAACAATAGTGATAATACTCTCTCTTCAACGTGACATGTTTTAAATTTAAATTTGCATTTTCTAATCTATGGATGGTGTTATTTCCCCCTGATGCTCCATCTAGGCTTTTACCTCTTCTATGTTGAGAGGATTATTTCTGCAAAAAAGTGTGCGTTTATTTTTTTATCCACCTTTCAGATCAAACCACATGAGTCATCATTAGAATGAGTAAACAGAGATGCCAAGATTACAAAAATTAATTCATAAATATAGTTAAGGGATCACCAATTTACGCAAAATCAAGCCTATCAAATTCATTAAATACTAATACCTCTATATTTATTAATTTTTTATATTTTGAAATTTTAAATTTAGTATAATTTTAATTTTAATTATAATGTATGTTAAAGCCACTAATTGATTTAGAAATAAATTAAACTTGTTATTATGGTTGAATCTCCTTGTGTATTCGGTTGATTAACATCTAAAATATAATTTTAATTTTATTAAATTTACTATTAGCTGAATTAAAATCTTATGGTTAAGTTATAGATTTATTATTTTTGTTTTATAAATTGCTTACTATTTAAATATTTTTGATTAATTATAATTTAATTTTAAGTCTTAAATTTAATTCTTTTTCATTTTTAACTTTAAATTAATATTATTAATTTAAATTTAAAATAATAAATTCTAATTAAGATAATGAATGAACTTTAATATAAACTCAACTTGTATTTGGTTACATAATTTATAGTTTCTATAAAGAATTTATAGTTCATAAATATCTGTAAAGGAATTGAGATTGTCAACGATTCATAAATAAAGAAATCGAGTGCTATGAACTCATCCTTCTAACCAAATTGTCATCATCGAGAAAAAAATACAGTGTCTCCAATTCTCAAATCATTCAAGTCATCCATTTTTCATTTGAAAGAGCTCAAGGATTGTATATGAAAATGTGGGGGGTTTCATTCACAAGGAGAAAGCAACATAAAAATGAAGAATGACAACCTGAAGTCAACAATATTGATGTCTTCCATAGAAATGTATGACTGATAAACACCAAGAAAAATAGAGAAGTGTATCATCTCACCATGTAAACAATGAAAATGGCCATCCTTGTGAGAAGATAACGCCCCAAGTCATCATATAAAACTATGAATTCTCAAGTGTTATACAAGATTGACTAAAAGTGATAGAGAGGACACCTCCAATCAAATGGCCCAAAACTATCTTAAGTATGGCTACACATTTCAAGATGACAAGCACATACCCTATTAAAGGAGGCATGAGGGGTCCATATGAATGCAAATAATATAATCATAACAATATGGGAGTATAAAAATGTTCTAGAAGAGGAAGAAGTGTCCATAGACCATGGGAGCCTTCTATAAGGCTCCACATAATCCAACTTCTGAGGCTCATTTACAGTTTTCCTTTCCCCAAAATATACCATCTGAAAAATCTATTTTGGGAGGGTTACTTGGCAGACACAATATGTCATCTTCATCCTCATGTCCATCCATCCAAAGTTCCACTTTCAATATCACATGATAATTTCAACAAGGGGTTCACGTATCATGTGGGTCTACTACAAAATATTCAAGGCCTTCTCTAGTAGATCAAGAGATCGGCTCTATTGCATCAACAAGACCTTGGAAATGTTCTTTCCATGTCCTAATTTGGAATTACTGTCTTCCTTGGATCCATTCAAATCCATTCTTTCCATGTGCTATTTTGGAATAATGTTCTTCCTGGGCTCTATGGAAAGACTAACAATCTAAACTTGAACCACGATCTTGATCATATGGTGTATAATACCATCCAATTAATAGATATGTGACGAGTTATCTCCCAAATATGATGAACACTCACCACTTCCAATATCAGTGTCCACACATGCTCTCCCAAGAGCATTATCAATGGAGTATGTCACTCCCTTTGAAGAGATCCTTAAATAAGAATTGGAAGGCCTTGGAATTATAACCTCAAGTGTGTGGTCCATTTACTCAATAATTTTCAGCTTATGCACAAATGAATCAAAGCTAAAATATTCATCTCCATCAACCAAATTAAGCGTCTTTTGATGAGATATGCAGTCTAGTTGAAATATATAGTTTTTCATTATTGTTAAGAGACCGTGAAACAACAACCATAAATTTATTTATGATATTCTTCACTATGTACTCATCCTTATAAAAAATTACTTACATTTTAGTTTAGGTGATTTGATATACTAAAAGTACATCAATGCTTTAACTAGGTGCATGGTAGACATCTTTGATCACCCCACTTGATACCTTTGAATTTTCCATATTTAAGAACATGTGATAAAATTTTACTTGTTCATCTATAGCCTTTTCAAGGGAATAAAACATAATAATATCTTTGGCCATGTGCTGAGAACAACCTAATTCCTTTATCCATTCATGTGTAATTTGGTGTGTATGTATGACTTGACAAGTAATCGAGACAACATTATAAATATCATGATCCTTGGAGTAGTCCACACCCCTTATTCACAGTTATAGCTTCTTGAGGTGGTGTTCAACATCATCAATTCTCTTATAGCATCTATTGTTGTTTTGTCTTAGTCTCACAATTAGAACACTTAGTACAATCTCTTTCTTCATGTTTGTTTTCTTGTTTCCTATAGTTCATCCTTTCAAACATTCATTTCTTTCCCTTTGGTGAAATAGACTTTCTCTTTTGATCCATATTTCCCATTTTTGATAAATTTGATTTGATCGTTAACTATCTAATAGTGAGAAAGTCATCAAAATTGAGCTCTTTTCCATTTAGTGTGAGAATGTTTGAGGTGAAAAAAATATGACTGATACACATCATAGGGATCCCTCAATTAGGTTGATAAAACTATCTCTATCAATTGTGAACCCTTCTTGGAGAAATCCTTGGTATGCATCACTAGATGTGCTTGAATACATTTGTTCTTGGCCAAGTAATCTTTAGTCTTATCGAACCTTAGTGGGTCCAATTAAGAAATATGATGACTCAATTGTAGTACCTTTCCCTCATTAGTTTGGTTGTAGAATTCTTCCCTGCATTGTCCAAAAGGTGACGCTTACAACAAACCTTTCATTGAGGATGACCTTGTTAGTGGCTCCATTGGCATTGTGGTTTCTATAATTTACATATTCGGTTTATAGCCACTAGACCTACCTCTTTTTGTTGTTCTCAAATTGGAATGATACATTGGCTTGACAGGAGATAAAAGAAATCCTCATCACATTCCGCTAGGCCCAATGTTTTTGAGGATGTTGGCATTATGGAGCATATAAAAATGATACATAAGGTGAAGAAAATAGTTTAATATCTTGTGAATTGATGGGAAAATATTTAGAAGAGGATCTCTCAACAGAGTTAACCTTTCACAAAATGGAACTTGATTATAGCGAAGGAGATTTTGAAGAGCCTGAATGGTACAATTCCATTTCACAATGGAAATGTTGATCTCATTATTATTTTTAGGTGGATGTAATTCTCAAATGCCATCAAAGTATTAATTGTAATAGTAGTGATAATATTCTCTCTTCAACGTGATATGTTTTAAATTTAATTTTGCATTTTCTAATATGTGGATGGTGTTATTTTCCTCTGATGCTCCATCCAGGCTTTTACCTCTTCTATGTTGAGAAGATTATTTCTGAAAAAAGTGTGTGTTTATTTGTTATCTACCTTTCAGATCAAACCACATGATTCATCATAAAAATGAGTAAACAGATATGCCAAGATTACATAAAACTAGTTCATAAATATAGTTAAGGGATCACCAATTTACGCAAAATTAAGCCTATAAAATTCATTAAATACTAATGGATCTACATTTATTAATTTTTTATAATTTAAATTTAGTATAATTTGTAATTTTAATTATAATGTATATTAAAGCCACTAATTGATTTAGAAATAAATTAAAACTGTTATTATGGTTAGAATCTCCTTATGTATTTGGTTGATTAACATCTAAAATATAATTTTAATTTTAATTATTAATTTTATTAAATTTACTACTAGCCAAATTAAAATATTATGGTTAAGTTATAGATTTATTATGTTTGTTGTATACATTTCTTACTATTTAAATAAATTCGTTTAATTATAATTTAATTTTAAGTCTAAAATTTAATTCTTTTTCATTTTCAACTTTAAATTAAGATTATTAATTTAAATTTAAAATAGTAAATTTTAATTAAGATAATTAATGAGAGTTAATATAAACTCAACTTATATTTGGTTACATAATTTATAGTTCTATAATAATTTACTCTATAAAGGATTTAGAGTTCATTAACACCTGTAAATGAATCGAGCTTGTCGGTGATTCATCAATAAAGAAATCGAGTGCTACGAAATCATGCTTCTAACCAAATTATCATCATCAAGTTAAAAATACGGTGGTTCCAATGCTCAAATAAGTCAAGTCATCCATTTTTCATTTGAAAGAGCTCCAAGACTTGTATATGAAAATGTGGGAAGGTTTTATTCGCAAGGAGCAAGCAACAAGGGAAGGTAATAAGAATGAAAACGTTATTATAAAAAAGAAGAATGACAACCTCAAGTCAACAGTATTAATGCCTTCCATAGAAATGTATGACCGATAAACATCAAGAAAAATAGAGAAGTGTATAATATTACCATGTAAACAATGAAAATGACCATCCTTGTGAGTAGATCACTCTCCAAGTCATCATATAAAAATCTGAATTCTTAAGTGTTATACGAGAATGCCTAAAAGTAATAGAGAGGATGCCTCCAATCAAATGGCCCAAAACTATCTTAACTATGGCTACACAATTCGAGATGATAAGCACATACACTATTAAAGGAGGCATAAGGGGTCCATATGGATGAAAATAATATAATCATAAGAATATGGGAGTGTGAAAATGTTCTAGAAGAGGAAGAAGTGTCCTTAAACCATGGGAGTCTTTAATAAGGCTACACATAATCCAACTTCTTAGGCTCATTTACGGGTTTCTTCTTCTCATGGTATACCATCAAATATATCTATTTTGGGAGGGTTACTTTGTAGACACAATCTGTCATCCACAAGTTCCAATTTCAACATCACATGATCAATTTTAGTAACGGGTTCACATATCATGTGGGTATATACAAAATATTCAAGGCCTTCTCTAGTAGATCAAGAGATCAACTCTATGGTATCAAGAAGACATCGGACATTCTTTCAATTTCCTAATTTTGGAATTCTGATCTACCTTGGATCCATGCAAATCCATTCTTTCCACGTCTTATTTTGGAATAATGGTCTTCTCGAGCTTGATGGAAAGACTATCTATCTAAACTTGAACCAAAATATTGATCATGTGGTATACAATACCATCCAATGAATAGATATGTCACTAGCTATCTCCCAAATATGATGAACACTCACCACTTCCAGTATTGGTGTCCATACATGCTCTCCTAGGAGCATTATCAGTGGATTATGTCACTACCTTTGAAGAGCTCCTTGAATAAGAATTGGAATGCCTTGAAATTATAACCTCAAGTGTGTGGGCCATCTACTCAATAATTTTCAACTTATGCACAAATTAATCATATCTAAAATATTCATCTCCATCAAGAAAATGAAGTGTCTTTTGATGAGACATGTAATCTAGTTGAAATATATAGTTTTTCATCATTGTCGAGAGACTGTGGAGCAACAACCATAAATTTATTTATGATATTCTTCACTATGGACTCATCCTTACAAAAATTTACTTCCATTTTAGTTTGGTGATTTGATATACTAAAAGTAAATCAATTCTTTAACTAGGTGCATGGTAGACATCATTGATCACTCCACTTGATACCTTTGACTTTTCCATATTTAAGAACATATGATAAAGTTTTACTTGTTCATCTATAGCCTTTTTAAGGGAATAAAATATGATCATATCTTTGGCCATGTGATGAGAACAACCTAATTCCATTACCCATTCATATGAAATTGGGTGTGTATGCACGACTTGATAAGTAATAGAGACAACATTACCTATATTATGATCCTCGGCTAAGTCCACATCCCTTATTCACAGTTCTATCTTCTTGAGGTGGTGTTCAACATCATCAATTCTCTTATAACATCTATTGTTGTTCTGTCTTAGTCTCACAATTAGAACACTTCGTAAAATATCTTTCTTCATGTTTGTTTCCTTGATTTTTATAGTTCATCCTTTCAAACATTCTTGTCTTTCCCTTTGGTGAAATGAACTTTCTATTTTGATCCAGATTTCCCATTTTTGATAAATTTGATTTGATCGTTAACAAGAATAGTGATGAAGTCATCAAAATTGAGCTCTTTACCTTTTAGTGTGAGAGAATTTGAGGCGATAAAAATTGAATGATACACATCATAGGGATCCCTCAAGGTTGATAAAACTATCTCTATCAATTGTGAACCCTTCTTGGAGAAATACTTGTTATGCATCACTAGAGGTGCTTGAATACATTTTTTGTTGGCTAAGTAATATTTAGTCTTATCGAACCTTAGTGGATCTAATGGAGAAATATGATGAATCAACTATACCACCTTTCCCTCATTAGTTTGGTTGTAGGGCCCTCCCCCCTCTCGCTCCCCAACTTCACACAAGCTTGTAATGATGTATCATGATCTTAGATGTGATGTATTATTTCTTTGGATATATGAGAGCTCATAAGTCCAAATGTATTATCAAGCATATTTTTATACTCACCAATGTTTTTTTGCATGAATAGGAGCTTTCTCTTTACCTCATGACATTCTACATAGACCCTTACTATTTAGAAACTCTACCGTATGTTGTTTTCTTTCCAAATAATTTTGAACATTCAAAATTGTAGTACCATTGGTGAAGGCCATTTTTTAATCTCAATAGGACTTTGAAAGAAATATTCTCAAAACATTTGAAACCCATATCATTATGAAGAATGTTGTACGTAAAATTTACAACCTGCAAAATATTACCCTTTAAGCCATGAATGAAACAATAACAATTAATAAGTTTCAAAAAAATCATCAAAATGACCTTTTCTATGATTGTGGAAAGTTTCATGTTCCAACTTATTCCGTTGGATTTTTTATATTTTCAACTTTTTCTCACTGAATTGGTAACTGTACCTTGACTGGGTTGATATAAATAATAAATATAAAAACAATTCTAATAAACCCAAATATGACGAGTTTTGGATTTTTATTTGTCAAATTACAATGAATCAAATAGTGCCAAGTGTTCTTCATACAGACAAGGAATTTGAATGGCCGTAAGTACAACAACCACGGACTAGAATAAGGCATGCTAGACATAATGTTTTCTTCCACTTATTATATACGAGCTACTGGTAAGAAGATCAGAAATTTTTCCACATAATAAGTATAAGATTTGTAATAAAGCATGCCATTCGAACTTTTGGAGGTTATCTTCATGTCAGAGACAAAAAGTACAATCACGAGCTGATTACAAATTCCATTTAGAGCAGAAAAATTGGAGAGAAAAATTTGAATTTTTAAATGTGTTAAAATCGTCATAATAATATATATTTGTAGACATTAGAAAACACACTTTTGCGCATAAGGTATCCTATTCAAAAATACCAAAAAACATCATAAAACACAATAATCCCAAAAATCAATTAATCTCACAAAAGCGAATTAAAAATATAAAACCCTACTAAATGGGGATAAAAGACACCTCATCACTCATTTACTAACACTCACCCACTCACATTTAATTTTTTCCACACCCACCTACCCATTTGCATGCCCAATACACTATACACCTTCATTATCTCACCCATCTATGCAAATTGCACACATATGCGTAAAAATCCCCTATACACTCTAAAAATCGAAAACACCACTCACCCCCATCATTCCAGGCCCTTGACTCTTTGTGTACTTGAACCAATACTTGAGTTTTTGCTTCTTTACTCGCATATTTTTGTATTGCAGGTCTTGGAGATGTGAAGGCAGATAACAAAGGATAAGTGCAACCAGCTGCATCACTGTTTTAGGGAAATTTCAACATAGGTTTCAGTCACAACTGCGACTTGCTTGCAATCTCTGTACGATTTTTGGTGAATTGCAACTGCGACTACCCTGTGATCAAGTTAGGTATATTTTTAATTTGCATGCATTGTTTTGTCATTTTTAATTTAATAAAATCTCTTTTATCTCCTTAAATGGTTAGGTATCTGACCGAGGCAGGTCCCCTAACCACCAAAAATAACTAACATTTTTCCAAGTGTGCTCGTGTGCAGGTTATAGATTAAGATCAAAAAGATTTTACCCAATTTATTCATTAAAGAACCATACTTTTCCTTCACTTTTTCAACGGTAGCGTAAGCCAATTATTTTAAGTAGCATTGATTTGGTGATTGTTACATCAACTAATACATATTTTTGGTGATCCAAATCTAAGCATATATTTTGGCGACCACGGTGGGACCCTTTTTGGTTGTGGGTAAAATACTTTTTTTTTGCATCTAATATTGTTTTTTTAGAGTTTGTATTCCTTCTCGATTGTTTTTATTTTTTCCTTTTTTTTTGTTTTGTTTTAGATCTAACACTTGGTTTTGCAGATATGCTAAAAATACACACAAAACAAATAATAAAAAAAATATGGTTGTAGGCTAGTCACAGTTACATATGTGTTATGATTTTTCTTGCCAAAAATCTAACAACATGGTTACACAGTAGTCACATGTGCAACTATTTTGTATTTTTGTTTCTGCAAAAACATAAAAAATATTTGTTTCTTTTTAAGGTAAAGAATTGTGAATGAATACACATTAAATACAAGTTTGGATAAGGGTAAATACGCCATCCACATAACTATGGAAAGTAATTGGGCATAAGCCCTGAAAATCATTGTGAGGAGTACCACAAGAACCCCATAGTAGCTGAAATATTGAGGAGACTTGTTGGTGAAAAGGGTGAAACAACCAACCTAATTGACTAGTTCTACCCGTGAGGTAGATCCAATGTTGTCCATGGTAACGACTGCATCTTGACTGATCAAGGGGTAAAGTCTGATCCTACAATTTTTCTAGTGAATGGTAAAGTCTGATCCTACAATTAAATCGATCAAAACACATCATCTCAATTTCCACTGTATCTGAGTCGCAACTGTGACTCTTTCTAATCTTAATAATATTCTCTCACACTTCTATACCCATTTCTAAAATTAATTATGAGTTTTTATTTTCCCAGTCTCAGTCACATGTGTGAATTCCCTACAATTTTTCATCTTATATTTTCCTAAAGGAAGTCACAACTACTACTGGTTTGTAATCTTCTAGATCCATAGTTCACTAATTATGCATTCTGTTCTACATCCCAATTTTTTCCTAGACTCAGTTACAACTATGATTGGTCTATGATTTTTCATCCACTTATTCTAACATTCAATATTGTCCTATTTGCTACATATTTGCACTTCACTGACATAATCAAGATTTCTGTCTAAAATTGGTCTCGATTTGGATAACCTCGACCATTTCACATTATCTTCATACAATCTTGGACTTACCTTTGCATGGTTACTACACACACACATTCATATGACTCATATCACACCATGGAATCTTCTTTCAAATCATATCATTATATCTTTGGCCATAAGAAAGTAGTGGGAGAATCTACCATGTTTGGGAGTATGTTGGGTTTCCACATTGAAGAAGTTTCTACATCTAGTGCTCCTCCTCCTGACAATGATGACACTTACAAGTTTCCAATTTTTTATCCCAAGTTTGAGGAGGCCTTAGATCATAATCTAGAAGCCCTTGCAGAATATCTTAGACATTACTACTACAAACTAGATGCTTTCAACCTAAAAATCTATGCTACAGACCATGATCCTTCATCATATACCAATGAGGCATCTTATATAACTACTGTGTTTTCTGGGCCTACGCCATCTACTATTTTCCACATGCACCATATCCCTTCTATAGGAACTACATGACCAATTGGGTCTCATTCCTATAGTACAACTCCTCCTTTCACTCACTATATTCCATCTAATTCATCATCCTTCCCTCATTCTCTCATACTTTCACCCATATACCACATCATCATTATACACATTCATACACTCAACCTCTCCAAAGTCATGCTTTCCAGCATGTACCATATATCAATCAAGAACTCATGGATAGAATTGGTAACCTTGAGCTTTAAAATCAATTTAAGGGAGTCCCAAAGCTCATATAAAATCAGCTATGTAACGAACATATCCACCCATTGGTACCCATGAAACTATATCCTCCATAATTTGATATGCCCAAATTTGATAAATTCGAAGGAAAATAGGATCCTCAAAACCACTTGTGCATGTTCAAATACACTTGCTATCTCATTAGTCACGATGACATACTTATGTTGTAAATATTTCCATTATCATTAGGGGGCCAAAATTTAAATTGGTACAATGATCTTACTCAACATGAAACTTGTTGGCTTATCCCTTGATGAAATTTTGGTCAATGTTGCTAAGTGTACCACATTATCTGATCTATACATTTTGAAACAATTTGATGATGATCCCCTTACTGACTATGTGTCACATTGGAGAGCATTTGTCCATGAGATTACATTTCCCATTCCTTAACAAGAGATCACCTAATTATTTTCCAAGAGTTGTGCCAAGAAAATATCACACACTTTTCAAATCCAATGGTTTTGGTCATATGAGGAAGCCATACTGATATCCAAGTGAATTGAATATGTTCAAGTTAGTATTGCTGATGTCAAGATTCAAAAGAAAAATGATTTCTCTAAGTCCACCAAGAAGAATCCCCAAGTTAACCAGGTTGTTCTCCAATTTGCGGCAAACCAAGGTTCCGCATTAAATGACACTAAGAATTATTTTGCGGTTCTTAATAACCCATAGTTACAGGACACAAAAAACACATCACATGATTCATTTCAAATGCATCAGCAATATACTTCATTGACTGAATCACTCTCTAGTATTTTACAAAAATGCCTTGACTCTCAACTCATCTCGCTCCCACCCATACAACAAGAGGATCCCAATGTGCCAAAACTACTTTGGTGTTAAAATTACACTGAAAAATGTGCCTACCCTAGGATTGTGGTCCATCCTAAAAAGTTTCACCAATTGCATAATGTTATCCAAGTCCTAATAAAAAAGGTGTTATTCAAGTTGATAATGCCATGATCCCACAAAATCAAAACCTAGATGTCTTAAAAAATCCACTCCCATCACATACGAATTCAATCAATCAAGTTAGCAATGACACATCATCATCTCACCAATATTTTGTTGGCATGATTCACATTGTGACAAGAAATCAAGCTACTGATATGAATCCTAAATCCACATTTGATTCGACATCTACGACCACACCATCACCAAATGGAGTCATGCCTCCACAACTGGTCATCACTCTAAAAAATAATCTAATAAATCAATTAAAGAGTATGTTGAATAAGATCTCAATGTATGATATCATTATCCAATCTTTCAATCACTGCAAGGCACTTACTAAGGCCTTAAAGTCAATCGAGCAGTCCACTCAAAATCAAAATTCATTTTCACAATTGTGGGCAACCTTCATACTTGACATCATCATTAATAACATTTTATGACTACAAGATAAAGTAGGAATCCCCTCTTATAACATAAGGGGGGATTGAGCCTCGTGATCCACCATTATTCATCATCACCGAAATCAAATGCACAACATTCAAACACGTGCTGGTTGACAATGGTTCTAGAATTAATATCATATCATCTGTAGCCTTACGTCACCTCAACATACCACTATCTCACCTTTTGACCTCAACATTACAATTATGAGAATTCAGTGATGCCCCTTACACTGCATTAGGTACCATTGCTTTACAATTAAAATTTGGATCTAAAATGCTCCACACCCTTCTATATGTCATAGAAGGAGAGTTACAATATACCATCTTATTAGGACACCCTTGGACTCATGAGATGAAATGTACTCCGTCTACCCTCCATCAATGTATCAGATATAAACAAGAATTACAACTTCTTCAATCCATTTGACCTTTCTCCTAATAGGGAATCGACCTTATTGGTAAGTTTTCCCCATTATCCTTTGATGTCCATGCATTTATTAGTACAACTATTGAGTACTTTACAAAGTTGGTTGAGGCTACACCACTTGCACTTACCAAAGGTTCACAAATTATTAAGTTCATTATGCAACACATCATTTGTTAGGAAATAAGGGATAAAACCTCTTGAATTCACACTTGAACTCACAAAACTCTACTATGTTACATCTCTCCTACCATATGCACAAAAGCACCTCAATAGGAAACTTCTTAAGCCATTTTACAATACAATGGGTATCAAAACCATGGGCCAAAATTGCCCCATAAATATATGTGATGCAGAGAAAAACAAATTCTTTCATATATCCATCAACGAGGAAGGTTTAAATAATCAATTTACTCTTACTCTACTTTATGAGGCTACCTAGATAAGCCTGTAAGGGTTCCAAACTTGTAATATTGTCTAAACTTTCTCAAATTGACACAATATATCAAAGAAAAGATCTTCTTGATATCTTATTCTGTCTCTAAATAGTGTTTCCAGTGTCAAAGAACTCCTTGAAAAGGTTCCATCTCATTCAACTTCACTTACACTTTCAAACACCTTTATTACTCTTCTTCTAGATCTACTAGCCTTTAGTCCAAGAGTGCAACTTTTTGTTATTATACTCCTTGGATGCTTCTTGGTTATTTTCCTTGCTTTAACACCTTAACCATGCCAAGTTCAACCATCATGTCTTACAAAAATACCCAAACATCTAACACCATTTCTTGGCCAAGGTTGTTCATTAATTATCCTCAAGACAAATAGTTCTGCTAACATTCAAGGATATCATGATCTAGAAGTGACCAAGGTAACTTACCAACCTCATTAGTATCTCTAGTCAACCCCTGAAGTATGTCCCCAATTTGAGGATATAACTCTATACCCTTCATTCTCTATCTCCCTTTTCTCATTTTTTTCCCACAAGCTACTTACTAGCCCTGCCTCTTTGATATGTCTTGCATATTCTTATTTTCCCGAGGTTTCTATCCTCAAAAAACATTATTTTGGGCACCTAATAATGTGTTTTAGTTGTGTTTCAAGTTGTAAGATTTAACTCTCTATTTAACTCTTACTACCTTTGTAATACGACTTTTTGAATCAAGTCTTGGACTATGTACTTCAATGTATTGGCCTATTGTTAGCTATAGCTCAAAACTCCACACATAAAATAGAAAAATTCTTCTTGAATCCTTTCAATTCTTACCCTCAATAATGTTTTTATCAAGTTTCAAACTTTTTATCACTAGTTTGAGCCTTCAAATCCACAAACCCTTACTGAAACCCTAACCGTGCATTTTTTGAGCCCGAGAGAAGGAAATATTAGAATAACTTAAGAAATATTCCAAATTAATGGCTAGACATGGTACCTTAACACTATCAAGGAATTCTCTTTATGATGATATTACCAGTAGGTTGTGACTCTCCTCTAAAATCTGTGTTACACCTCAACTTCCACTGTCCCAGGTTAGAAAGCAGTGTTCTTGCACTGTACAAGATTTTCTCATTCAATCCTCCTTCATCCAATGCTTTAGACTCTACTAATGGATTAAAGAAGGCTTGTAGATAATACTTCCCTTTCTTGTAGTTATGATATCAATTCTTGACAGATTCCTTATTCTAATGTTATGCACTCACTTGTATAGCCTCCCCTAACCTACCACAATTCGTTCCTTCACTCTAACATAAGAAGAACTCACTCTCTTATACACCAAGGAACCAAGAAAGATCATATAAAAGTTCTTATGCATCCCCCTAGCCATTCATAACCTCTTGATAATACCCAAGTTTGTTTTCTTTGTACATATCTCATTAAAAACATGCACCACGGTTACATATTTAAACAATCTTCACAAACATGTATTGACATTCAAGAAACAATTCTCATAAAGACACAACTGAGATAGCCCACCATACATCATCTACTAGTCAGAGTCTTCCATTTATCATGAAATTCACATATTTACAAATCTCAACAACCATATACAAGGTACGCTAACAGTCACCAAAACTAGTGACACGTAGAAGAAACATCAAAATCATCTTCACAACAGTTTAATGCTCATCACACAGTTTAAAATTATCATACATATGGATCTAAAATCAAGAATACTTTACCAAAAAACACATTAACCATGCACTAACTGTCACCAACCTAAGTTAAAACAAATTTCATAAATAAAGTTCACAAAAATTGAGATTTTCTCCTTTATTCTCCTTTTGAGGCTTTTTACAAAATGATTCAATCCAGATAGAATGGGGAAAAACAATTACATTTGATAAATATATAGCCATCCCTCAACTTCTAACTAAATTCACACCCTTTTATTCCGTAGTCATATGAGTGACCTTAGCCTCAACACTAAGTTGCTTAGTTATAGGCCCTAGCCTTTTTATTTCTAACTCATATCATGCTTTCTAGACCATAGAGGGACTTAAGTCACTCTATTTAAACATCATTTCCTCTTCTAAAAATAGTACAAGCTTCAAGAATTCATGAAAGAACAACAAAAAGCCAAAAATTTCCTTCACACTCAAATTTTAAACTTGGAGGGAAAAATCTCCATTTGAATATTGAAAATCCTAGACACCTACTAACACACCTAAGTGACACCTATAATTCAGATTAAGAGAAACAATAGAACACCAAATAACACAATATTTTAGAATAATGATCTCAATATGCAATTAGAATAGCTTCGCCACTTTGAGGGGGCAACCTCCAAACCATATAATAAGACTCAAATACTCAAATGATAATGAAATACTACCTATAATCCCCTATATATGCTATTCATATGCTATGGCCATCACCAAGGTCGACCTATTAAGCATGAGAAAGTATAAATGATATGGTAAGCCACAAGTCGGCTACTCATATCCTAATACAAGCCATAGGTTAAGGGCGTAACATGCCCTTCCCCTTCAAACCAACATTGTCCTCAATGTTGAATAATATTAGATGTTGCTGCAGAAAACCCTCATCCTCCTAGGTGGTGTCTTCTATGCTCAGATTCTTCCACTTGATCAAATATTCCTTAATGTCTCTAGTTCTCAACCTCTTAGTACGTGTTTGCAGAATCTTCTCTGGCTCCAAAATGATTCTTCCTTCCTTGTCAAGTTCTGGTAACTCTGTCTGGGCTTCAAATTTCTGTCCAATAACCTTCTTCAGGCATGAAACATGGAATACTAGGTGTATGTGTGAAGATGTAGGCAACTCTAGTTTATAAGCAACACTACCAATTTTCTGTAGAACTTGATAAGGGCCATAATATTTAGGAGCAAGTTTGTTTTCATTTTTATGTTGCTTTAGGGGCATCTGTTTATAAGGTTGGAGACGTACAAAAACTCAATCACCAATTTCAAAATGTCTTTCACTACGGTGTTGATCTGCTTGTTGTTTCATCCTGTTTTGTGCCAATGCTCAATTATCCTTCAAACTAGCCAAAACCTGTTTTTGATCTTGAATGTGTTCCTCAACATCTCCGACCTTAGTTTCCACCCTCAAGGAGGAAGTGATAGAAGGTGGATGGTAACCATATAATGCTAAAAATGGGGTCATTTGAGAAGAGGTATGAAAAGATGTGTTATACCACCATTCTGCCAGTGGTAGCCATTTAATCCACATTTCCTGCTTATCTGATACAAAACAACGTAAATACCCCTCTAAGCATTTGTTGAACACTTCTATTTTCCCATCAATTTGAGGATGATAAGATGAACTGTGAGTTAGCTGAGTACCCAAACATGAAAATAATTCCGTCCAAAAATTGCTTGTGAAAATAGGATCATGATCACTTACAATTATCTTTGGGGTTCCATGTAGCCTTTGAACTGTCTTCAAAAAAATAGTCGTGACTGTACTGGATGCAAATGGATGTGATAGGGCATAAAAATGGGCATATTTTGTGAGCCTATCCACAATCACAAAAATAACATTCTTACCCTCTGAACAAGGCAATCTAGTGATGAAATCCATGGAGACCTCATCCCATCTCTAGTTAGGAATTGGTAAGGGTTGCAATAGACTTGGTGTCTTAATTGTTTCCCCTTTGTTCTGTTCGCACACCAAACACTCTGATACAAAATTTTGTACATCCCCCTTGAGTCCTTCCCAAAATAATTCTCTTTTTATTCTATGATATGTCTTCAAAAACCCAGAGTGTCCTCCAATAGGTGAGGCATGTAGCTCTGCAAGAATCTTATGCTTCAACTCAGAATCTTTACTCAAGTATAACCTATCCTTGTACCATAGGGCATTATCTTTCCATTCAAATTTGTTAGATGTCATAGATCCTTGCTTGATATTCTGTATTAGAGATTGTGTATCCTTATCTTGATTCCATTCCAATCTTGCTTCATCCACCCAATCAGCCGTCAACATGGACATTCCACATAGTAAGGCATCTGCGGATGTATCCCTTCTGGACAATGTATCAACTACTAAATTTTCTTTACCCTTTTTGTATATGATTTCAAAATCATAACCCAAGATTTTTGTTACCCACTTTTTTTGTTCCTCAAATGATAACCTTTGCTCCAAAAAGTATTTAAGACTACCATGATCAATTTTTACCTTGAAGTGTCTACCCATAAGATAGGACCTCCATTGCTTGACCGCATGAAGAATATCCATTATTTCTTTCTCATAGATAGGTTTGAGCAGATATTTTCCTTTGAATTGGTGACTCTCAAATGTAATTGGTCTTCCTTCCTGCATTAGAACTGCTCCCAATCTTGATCCTAAAGCGTCACATTCAACAATGAAGGTTTTTGAGAAGTTGGGAGTAGCCAAAACTGGGGTGCTGCACATGGCTTCCTTCAGCTGCTCAAAGGATTTCGTGGCTACGTCTGTCCAATGGAAGGCATCCTTCTTTAGCAATGTAGTGAGTGGGGTTGCTATTCTACCATATCCCCGCACAAATCTTCTGTAGTACCCTGTTAGTCCTAGGAACCCATGAAGATTTTTGAGATTTTTGGGCCTCGGCCATTCCACCATAGCTTTGATCTTCTAAGGATCAACTTTGACGCCTTCATGGGATAAAATATGACCCAAGTACTCTACCTCTTGTACACCAAAAGAACATTTGAATGGCTTTGCATACAGAGTATGTTTCTCCAAAAATTCCAACACGTTATTTACATGTTGTAAGTGTTCTTCCCATGTCTTACTGTAAATCAATATGTCATCAAAGAAAACTAATACAATTTTCCTTTAAAACGACCTAAAAATAATGTTCATCAAACTTTGAAGGGTTGAGGGCACATTTGTAAGACCAAAAGGCATTACCAAAAACTCATAATGGCCCTCATGAGTCCTGAAAGCCATTTTATGAACAACTTCCTCTTTTATCCTAATTTGATGGTACCCCGAATGAAGATCTAATTTTGTGAAATAAACAACACCATGTAATTCATCAAGTAAATCATCAATTACTGGAATAGGAAACTTATCTTTGATGGTGTACTTGTTGAGTTCTAGGTAATCTGGACACATCCTCCATGTTTCATCCTTCTTATGTACCATGACCACTGGTGAAAAATATGCACTCTGGCTATGCCTGATGATACCTGCCTTCAACATTTCCTCCACCATTTTCTTGATCTCACTTTTCTGGGAATATGGGTATGTAGTGCCCACACTTTTTATAGCTCAGTAGCTTGTTGTTTCTTTACTCATAGATATGTTTTGACAGAGTTTTGTTATATCGTGGACATTATATTAGAGATTTGATCTTATTAGACATGTGTGGACATTTAGGCGTGTAGCACTAATTTAGATTAATTTCTATGTTGTCGCATTTTATTATGATGTCATGGATACTAATAGATATGATGCTGTGTTTTGGAACATAATTATATTGATGGATAGTTGTTGCATGTGGAATTCCATGGTTATATGTCACCTTACCATCTTGTCTAACTTTTGGAATATTGAGTATAATTGTGCACGTTGTCACATTTTGATTTCAGTAGGATGTTAGGCTAGTTTAGAACTTAATGATATATTATTGTGTCGTTGTTTTATATTTTATCAGATAGGTATAGTTAATGTGTGCAATGAGTGTGCAGGTGACAGGTTTACAGCAGGACGTGGGACTCAGGCCAGCTACACAATCTTGCACAAGCAGCCCACGGGCTAAGTCCTAGCCATGTTCATTGTGTGAAGCCTTAGTATAGGAGATTATTATTTTGGGCACTATGAGTGACCCCAATTTATGTAATGTATGGTGCTTGAATTATTAATTTTTTTAAGGTGGTTGATTATGATGTTAACTTGTTTTGGGAGTCAATAATCCCACTTTCTTTTAAATTGTTGATTTTGTTTAATGAGTCACTTAATCACAAGGGTTTAGGGTCACATGTGAGACCCTTGGGTGGTCCCCACACCCTCTACCCTTGTGCCAAAAATGCAAAACCCGAAATTAGTTTATTTTGGGCATTTTTGGGGACCCCTTTGTAGCTTGGGAGTTCCCCTAACATAAAAATGAGCCCTTAGACCCCACCTAATGGGTAGGGGGGATTATTTTCAAAGCTAGAGGGAGTTTTCCCTCCCTTTTTACCCCTTGATTGGTCACATCCATGTAAGCGGTGTGGATTGGAGTGCTTATTAAAAGTTTCACTTATTTTGTCTTGCTAACATTTAGGGGATTTTGGGAGAAGAGGGAAAAAATATAATTTTACCCTTTCTCTCTTTTGTTTTGGCATCTTTGACCTTGATGAGGGAGAGGGGTGACACATGTCACCCCCTCATTTGTGAGGATGCTTTCTTTCTCCTCTTAAAATTCCCATTCATGGGAAAAGAGAGGGAATTTTTTGGGGAACTTCTTGCTTGGATGCTCGGGTGATTTGGAGCTTGTGATTTGCTTAGACAAGAGTGGAGAAACTTGAAGTTGGAAAGCTTTCCTTGAGGTAGGCTCTTATGTATTTTTGTTGTGTTGTTTTCCTTTTAGTTGTTAGATTGGTTGCTTGAAATTGTTATTTGTTGTATGTAGATTTTGGTTGCTTGCTTGTTTTTACTCCCTCCATCATATGGCATGATGGAGTTTTGGAGTGTGGGGGAAGAGAGAGGGAATTTTCCCTCTCAATCCTCAAGGCTTGATGGACAAGCCTTGTAGGGTCTTAGTATTTCCCCTCAATGGTTGAGGTGGGGAAGTTGATTCATTTGGCTTGAATCTCCTTCCCCATTCTGGGTAAGGAAACCCCTTTGGGGTTTGAAAATCCTTCCAAGAAGGACTTGGAGAAAGGGTGGAGGAATAAGGAGGATTTTTATTGAATTTAGGAGCAATAAGGAGGGTAGGGAGATTTTTGCTTTGTGCAAGCATTTTGGAATATAATTTTTTAGAGAAATTTCTCCTCTCTTCCCCACTTTTGAGGAAGAACATGGGTTCTCATCCTTGTAAATTTTGGAGTCTTGTTTTGTATTTATCCCATTTTTGTGTGCTTGTATCATTTTTAGTTCACCCTCCATCTTGTGAAAGTTTTGGATGGTTGACCTCTTTCCCATGGGCTTGGGGGAGGCTAGCATGCATCCCAACCTTGGGAGAGGCATGTGATGATGCCTATGGTTGGGTGGAAAACAAGCTCTTTCTCCTTGTTGGTTTCCTTATAAGTCATGCTAGTTGAAGCTCAAGCATGGAGATGGTTGGAATTGTGACATCTTGGTCTCTCCTTATTTTCTCAAGTTATTGTGAAGAATTAATTTCATTGTAACACCTTGGGTGTGGCTATTTTTGGAAAGCTCCTTGGCATGTGAAAGATTTATTTCAATCTTAGAAGGGAGATTTGTTATGTCATTTCTCTTATGTACTTTAACAATTTGAATTATGATGTAATTATGAACTTGAGATCCTTGTAAAATGAGTCTTGTAAAAATAGTTATATTTCTTTAATGTGCATTATTTAAATGTCATTTTGAAAAGGAAGATTTCTTGATGGAAGTAAGATTCTCCCTAAGAAATGATGTTATTATTGCTGGTATCTTTGTTGGAAAATCTGAAATGAATTCTACTTGGTTATAAGAAGTTTTTCTTGTTTTAACTTTGGAAGAAACTATTTTTAATTATAAAATGCATATCTCTTTTTTATATCAAAATTGTTTTAGAAATCTCTTTTTTTATTATTTTATGCAAAAGAAATTGTACTTGGAAATGTGGTAGTCTTCTTGATTTTTGTCAAAAAAAAAAAGGTATATAATGGATTATCAAATTAAATCTTAAAATATATTTATATGTATGTATTATATTTTATATATTCTGTATTATATATGTTGTTTATATATATACATTCACATGCGTGAAAAGATACAACATAAATATAAAAAATAAATAACTAAATAAATAAATAAATGTATATATAGATATAACAACATATTTTATTTATATATATATATATATATACACAAATATATAACATCATATTATATATATATATATAATGTATTGTATATAAAACAATATTTATTACGAAATTTATTTAAACAAAAAAAAACCATGTTTGGTGGGGGGTTCGGCCCCCCACCCTTGCGCTGCTCCTCCCTCCCTGGCCGCCGTCCCCACCCCTACAACTGCGTTCCCCCCCCGCACTACCATCCTCCCCAGCCACCACTCCTCTGCCCACGGCCTCCCTGCTTTCACCCTCCCCCTCACGCGCCTCCCTGCCCTGTCCTGCCTCCTCCACATGCCCACCCACGCGCTGCCACCGTTTCTGTCCCTTCCCATACCCTACGCGGCCCCTCCTCTCACGGATTTCACATTCACACAGGTTCTTCCATAGATCCGCCCCCCCCCCCCCATACAACAAACAAAAAAAAATACATGTATTCTATTCAAAAGAAAAAAAACAAAGAAGAAAATAATGGATGAGAAGTGGCTATCACCAAGGGGGAAAACATAAGGAATTTTTCAAGCATCCATGGCTTGTCCTCTACCTACAAGTAACAAACAATGCAAATGAAAGCAAATAACATTGAAATGAGAAGAATAACATGAGAAAGCAAAAGAGAGGAAATAATAAAGAAATTAGGGCAATCTTAGGGCAAAAGGGAGATCAAGGGTTAAGATTGACTTGATCCTAGGGTCCTTAAGTGACCCTCTACACTTTTGAATTTAAGTGATTTTATGGGAATAAACTCTTGAGTAGGAGCGGCTCGAGTGGCCCATGGGACATGAGTGTAGCTTGAACCAAAAATCAGCAAAATACCCAAGGGAAATTGGTGGAAAATGGCTCTCATGGCCCGATCAATGGCAGATGCACTAAGACAAAAGAGCCTGAGTTGGGTGATGCGGAAAAAGGAGGCCCACATGGTCCAAGTACCATGGGGACGTGAGTTCCCTACGGAGGTGAAATTTCTACACAAGAGCAAGTGTGTGAGGTGAGGTAGTTAGACCAATCCACGAGAAGGAAGGAAGTCGCGCATGAGGAGAGGATGGAAGGGACAATGTGATTATGAGATGGGAAGTGCGTGACGAGGTATGAGTTGTAGGAGAGCATGGCATGTTAGTAGTTTAAAGGCATTATGTAAAATCCATGTGAAAGGGGTGGCTGGAAGAAGGCATGGTGGTGCTCATCCTTACATCTTGGATCCATGCACACATGCATTTTCTACATGGTGTTGCTTCTCAATTATCACTTCCACACATGTAAGTGTTCTTCATTTGTAATGGCATGATTCACTTGGAGACCTAGACTTAGAATTTAAACATGTGGAAAAAGGTGATCCCTTACGATTTCAACCCAAAATGATTTTATATTGGCTCGAAACATTTTGGGAGGTCAACAAGTTGCTATCATAATTACACTATATATCTCTCCAACAACTCATACACCAATTGTATATTTTATTCGGCAATATGGACTTTACAAAGACAACTGATTACCAACAATAAAGTCTAATAAACTCAACAAATGGATGCAATATTACAACTCAACACCATAATGTTTTCCAAAATGGATTTATACCTATGCACAAGTCTCTTCTTGGAATCAACTTCCAACTTGAACTCCACCCATTACCCTAGATTGAATTGACACTTCAAGGCACATGCTTTTGTTTATATAGGCATGAAGCCCTCCAAAAGAACCATCAAACTTATATACTCATTAAGATTCCTAAAATCATGGAATGTTACAAACGTAAGGTCTAATGGAACCGCAAATCTTCATTTGCAACATTAAGCAACGTCAGTTGACCATTACAAAATTGGTGGACCACCAAAAAATTCATAGACCATTGCAACATATAGAACTTCACAGAATTATGATGGCTCATGACACATGTGGAAAAAAAAAATACAAAACACAACAATCTCTACTGTAATATTTTTTGGTTAATAAAGGATTTTTTGTGAACCCGAATGATCCTGCATCATAAACCCAAGGTATGAAAAAGTGCCAACATATTTCTCACACAATTTGGTTGAGTGGTTGAACCACACTTTCAAACATTAGATAAATTCTTGGTACGCCTACATGCCAAAAGTATTTCCTATCATCAAACTATCAAATTTAATTGGGAAAGAAACCAACATGCTACTATAAAAGCATCTCTTATCTTCAATACCCCTATCTCCATCTTATTTAAGTTGACTTCCTCTATCTACATGGGGTGTCTCTTTCCTTTTCCATATTTCCATCATTGCATAATATATTTTCTCACTATTTGTACAGAAATAAATTTACTTTCGGGTGTTCTTTCATCTATGTTACATCCTCCTATATTGTTGTTCACTTTTCTCTTGTTATCCCATCCTCTCCCTTTACCCGTCTTTTATTTTCTTGTGAATGTTTCATTCTCCTTTTCATGTACCACTTTTTACAGCATTTGCATGCTCTAACCAATGTTCCAAATAAAATCTCACTAAGAATTCTCATGTACCACTTCGTAATACACCCATAGTTGCATGCACACCTTCACCATCACATGCATCCATAATCATATGGCTTTGGTGTACTCCTTTTTCATCACTCGTTAATAGTTTTAGAATGTAAACATATCCCTCCTTCACACTCTCATTGTATTTCATTTTCATAACATATAACATCTCCCAGTCGAGTTTCCAAGAAGTCTTGATTTTTCTTCACCTCTTAGTAGTTTCATAATGTAAATTTTTCCCTCCTTCCTTACTCTCACTATATGTATAATTTCCATGTAACATGTCTCGATCGAATTGCTAAGGGCTCCCAAACAATACATGACATGTATTTATCATAATGTTATTTCCCAAAACTGTGTTTTCTTAACTACCAATCTTCATCTTCACTTCACATTATTCCCACACAAATCTTTTGGAGATCAAGGGATAAAAAAGAGGCAAAAAGAATAAGTTTCAGTGTAACCTTCCATAATCTTAAGATCTTTCTTGTCAATTTCACAAACAAATACGTAACCTTCCATAGATCTTACATGATTCTTTCTTGTCAATTTCACCATAACCAAATGACAGTCATGCCTTTTCAACTAGTGATCACTCTACAGAGAACAAATAAATCAAATCATCAGCTAACCGTAAGTTGCTGGTACATTCTATGCCATAAAATTCAAAAGAATTCAAACCTGTAACACTGTCAAATGCAAGTCAATATTCTTCATCGACTGTACCAATGCACACACAAATGCTAATAATTCATCCAGATTTGATATATTTCGAATTCCATTACAATTCAGGAAATCTATAACTTGCCAACAAGATAGGGGCTTTCCAAATAACCAACTGTAGGAAAAAGTAAAGATCAATATTTTAATTCAAACCTACCTCCAAAAGAAAAGCTCGAGTAGGCTACCATTAGTCAAGTTAGGATACATTGTGTGTTAAACACCTTAGCATATTAAACTATCTATGGTAGCAAAATATGTTATTTGGGGGAATGAACATTCCACTCCAACATTGCAGAGATCAAGTTAGCTCATCTGGGTAATGATATGAGAATTGCAGTGATTCCCGTTATGTTCATCTGGGTATTCTTCCCAGGTCTTGATATGAGCAATGTGCCCTGGATCTATTGGAAATCTTCCACACTACTATTTAGAACAAAGAATTGTAGAAAATGAACGAATTTCAACAGGACGGGTTACACAAATTAGAAAAACCGTTGTTATTTGATCCTATCAAGAAACTTATTTTGGATACCAAAAATACTCTCAAGCACTAAGAGGACAAACAAATAGCCTCTTAATATACATCATACAACAGCATACAAGCTTAGGCTAATGACTGACAAGTGCTTATGTTTTACCTGAACTATGACCTATTGCTATATACATAGTCTCAGAAAAATAACAGACAATTAAATGTTCCTTTTCATACATCTTGGAAGCATCATATGTTAGTTAGGGGATTGAATCTTGGGTATTGGTTGAGTATTGTAGGGAACCTCTGCTAACATGTCACTCTAATGATGGTTGAAGAGATCAAGTTATTCCATTTGGGTATCCTTCCCCGGTCTTAGATATGGGCAGTTGGTCATGTTATCTAGTAGAAATCTTCCTCCAGTCATAACAAAGAATTGAAGATGGTCATGTAAATCTACAAGTTCTATTCCTTCCAATAGTCATAACAAAGAATTGAAGAAAATGAACAAGTTTCAACAGTTAGGTTACACAAATAGGTGAAAATATTGTTATTGGATAAAAAATACCTCTTATTTTTATTGTGAACCCCAAAAATACTCCCAAGCAGCAGAGGACTCAAAAGAAATTATTGGAGAAAATATGTCTTATTGTTATTGTGGACCCCAAAAATATTAGGTTGTGAAGCATGTTTTCATGTGTGAGGGTGTTGAAGACTGTACACTAAGAGTACTGTACACTTTCAACATTTGTCTCACCGGCGTTTGGGGCCAAGAAATTTTTTTTGGCCTCGAAACAAAATGATCCCAATATATGGGGAAATGTTCTTTTTTTCATATGGGTGGGGATTTTGACCTATAGGTTTATGGGACAGTTTTTGGTAGATGGTTTTGATACCCACGGTTTTGTAAAATTTTCTTAAGCAATTGTCTACTTATGTGATTTTACGCATATGGTAGGTATCATGTAACATTGCAGATGTGTATGAATTTGGGTTTAAATTCTATAGAGTTTGTTGAGCATAGCTCCAAACAGATCTGGGTATTATATTGAGAGAGCGGTGGCTTGTAATAAAATCTGAGCAAGTGATTCTTGGTGGAGGTAGTCCAAATTGGGTGAACCACGTTAAATAATGTGTCTTTGTGTTGTGTTATTTTTATTCTACACTTTTATTTCAGATTTGTAATATTTTCTGCATATTATTTTCTACTGTTACGATTCTGTGAGGGATTGTTTCGCATATTTTATCCCTTATTTCCTAACAATTGGTATCAGGGCCTCATTTGGTATGGTGAAGTGGTGAATCACAGAGAAATTTTTAACTTGAATGGGAGCTATGGTAGATGATGGAAGATCAAGGGTTGATAAATTCAACAAAGAAAAATTTCAGTCTTTGGAAGATGCAGATGGAAGATTACCTTTATCAGAAGGATCTTTATATTTTATTGTATGAGAAGGTGAACAAACCCTCGAGCATGATGTATGCAGAATGGGATTTTCTGAATATGAAGGCACTTGGGAAAATCTGGTTGTGTCTTGCATCTTCGGTATTATTTAATGTTTCAAAGGAAAAGACTACAAAATAACTGATGGATGTATTAGGGAAGTTGTATGAAAAACCCTCCACCTCTAACAAGATATTTTTAATGAAAAAATTGTTGAATATGAATATTTCTAAGAATGGTTCGGTAGCAGATCATTTAAATGATTTTAATACGGTTGTAAATATGCTAGCTTCGGTTATAATAGAATTTGATGAAGAAGTTAGGGCTTTATTAGTTTTGTGCTCTTTATCTGAGAGTTGGAATAGCCTGGTAATGGCGGTAAGCAACTCGGTTCTAGCTAACTCAAAGTTGAAGTTTGAGGATGTTGTAGGAGTGATTCTAAGCAAGGAAATGCAAAGAAAAATCTCTGGGGAATCTTCTACTTCATGGAATGCTTTGACAGTGGAAACTAGAGGGAGACAAAAGAATAGAGGAAGTCGTGGAAAATCGAAAGATTGGCCAAGGTCAAAATCCAAAAGTAAGATAATATGTTGGCACTGTGGAAAGTTTGGGCATGCAGCAAAGAAAGATTTTTGGGAGCTTCAGGACAAGAAGAAACAACAAGAAAACAAGGAGGAAAATGTTGCAATGGGTAATGTATGTCAGGATGCTTTGATACTTTCTTTACATAATAATGTTGAATCTTGGGTTTTAGATTCGGGGGATTAGTTCCATGATACTCCACATAGGCATTATTTTGTTGATTATGTTCAAGGAGATTTTGGGCATGTTTTTCTTGGTGATGATGAGCCTTACGGTATAGTTCGAATAAATACTTATTTGGGTTAAGATGTAGAATGGGAATACATGACTATTGAAGGATGTCAGACATGTGCCTACTTTAAAATGAAATCTGATATCGGCGGGCCAGTTGGGAAGTGATGGTTGTACTGTGATATTTACATTGGACTCTTGGAAGGTTACTAAGGGTGCTCTTGTGGTGGCAAGAGGTAAGAAGGTTAGAACCTTGTATTTAACCACTGATAGTACTAATGATTGTAATCTTGTGGCTTTAGATGCAGATATAACATTATGGCACTATAGGCTCGGTCATATGATCCATAAGGGCATGGACATCATAAAGAAGAATTTTCCTAGATATACAAAAATAGGTTTGGATTTATGTGAGAACTGCATATATGGAAAACAGAAGTGAGTAAGGTTTCTCAAGGTTGGACCTATGAAGAAAGAGAGTAAGTTAGAGCTGGTACATTTTGATGTGTGGGGGCCAGCTCAGGTATCATCTCTTGGGGGTTCAAGTTATTATGTTACTTTTATTGATGATGCAACAAGGAAAGTTTGGGTTTATTGTATTAGAAACAAATCTGATGTATTTTATACTTTTGTTAAATGGAAAGCCTTGGTAGAGAATGAAATAGGCCTTAAGTTAAAATTTCTCAGGTCAGATAATGGAGGGGAGTATTACAACAATGAATTTGATGATTATTGTTCTAAGAATGGAATTCGCAGGAAAAAGATGGTTCCAGGAGCCCCGCAGCAGAATAGGGTGTCAAAAAGGATGAACAAAACAATCATGGAACATGCTAAGAGCATGAGGATACATGTAGGACTGCCTCTTTATTTTTTGGGCAGAAGCGGTGAGCACAACTGTGTACTTGATAAATAGAGGACCCTCAAGTTCCTTGGATGGAGGCATACCTGAGGAGGCTTGGTATGGTAAGAAAGTTGATTACTCATTTCTTAGAGTCTTTGGATGTGAGGTGTTTGTTCATATTGACAAGGATGATAGGACCAAGCTAGAGGCTAAATCAGAAAAATGCACTTTTATTGGTTATGGTGGTGATGACTTTGGATTTAAATGTTGGAGTATTAAAGACAAGAAAATCATTCGGTCTAGGGATGTGGTCTTTAATGAGAAAGTCATGTATAAGCAACAGTTGCAGGAAAACAGGGAAGAATCCAAGAAAGAATATGCAGTGGTAGAGGATCTTCCAGATGGGATAGTGACCCATGAATAAGTTTAGGAACCTACTCAATAGGAACCCCAAACTCTTACGGTGAGGAGGTCTTATAGGGTAAGAAAAGAACCTGAACGTTTTTCTCCTTATCTTTATTATTTATTACTCATTGATAGTGGAGAGCTAGAGAGCTTTGATGAAACAATGTAGGTAGATACCATTAAGAAGTGGGAGCAAGCCATGGATGAGGAGCATAAGTCTCTCATGGAGAACCAGACTTGGGATTTGGTGAAGCTACCAGAAGATAAAAGAGCATTGCAGAACAAGTGGGTGTACAAAGTTAAAGATGAAGAAGGAGGAAAGAAAATATATAAGGCCCAGTTAGTGGTCAAGGGGTTTGCACAGAAACAAGGTATAGATTTTGATGAGATTTTTTCTCCTGTAGTAAAAATGAATTCTATTAGAACTATTATTAGAATAGTGGCAGCAGAAGACTTGCACTTAGAATAGTTAGATGTAAAGACTGTATTTCTCCATGGTGATTTGGAGGAGGAACTATATATGCAGCAACCAGAGGGCTATGAGGTCAAAGGTAAAGAGGAGATGGTGTGTAAATTGAAGAAGAGCTTATATGGCTTGAAACAAGCTCCACGTCAATGATATAAGAAGTTTGATAGGTTCATGATGGAGCAAGGTTATATTAGATGTCATTTTGACCATTGCGTGTATACAAAGAAATTTGAGGATGGAAGTTATATTATCCTGTGTTTGTATGTTGATGACATGTTAGCTGTAGGTAAAAACATGCAGGAAATAAAAGTACTTAAGAAACAGCTAAGTGAATCCTTTGATATGAAGGATTTGAGGGTAGCCAGACAAACCCTTGGTATGAGGATAACTCGGGATAAGAAGGAATGGAAGCTGACTTTATCTCAGGAAGAGTACATTAAGAAGGTATTGGATAGGTTTAACATGTAGGATGCTAAACCGGTTGGGACTCCTTTGGCAGGCCATTTTAAGTTATCAAAGGAGCAGTGTCCCAAGACAGAGCAGGAAAGAAACCATATGTTCAAGGTACCGTACTCATTAGCGATTGACAGTTTGATGTATGCTATGGTGTGCACTAGGCCTGATATTGCCCATGCAGTAGGAGCTATGAGTAGATTTATGAGTGATCTAGGTAAAGATCACTGGTAGACAATAAAGTGGATCCTTTGATATTTGAGAGGGACCATGGGGATAGTTTTGTGCTACAGTGGATCAGACACCACTTTACGTGGTTATGTAGATTCAAACATGGCTAGAGATGTAAACAATAGGAGGAGCACAACAAGTTATATTTACACTGTAGGTGGGATAGTAGTGAGCTGGATTTCATGACTACAAAAGCTAGTGGCTTTGTCAACCACAGAGGCTGAGTATGTTTCTACCACAAAGGCAAGCAAAGAGATGATTTGGTTACAAAAATTACTTGGGGAGTTGGGGCATAAGCAGGAGGAATGTAAGCTGCATAGTGATAGTCAGAGTGCTATACACCTAGCTAAGAATTCTACTTTCCACTCCAGGACGAAGCATATACAGTTGAGATATCACTTCATCAGGACAGCTTTGGAGGAAGATAAGTTGAAGTTGGAGAAGATTCATACCAGTCAGAATCCTGTAGACATGATGACCAAGGTGGTCACAACAGATAAAATAAAGCTATGTTCAGCTTTGGTTGGCCTTCGGGGATGACAGTGAAGGGTTGAGAAGTTTTCTTAGTGGAAATCAATCTCCAAGTGGGAGATTGTTATGTTTGTGGAGCCTATTTTCATGTTAGGGTGTGGTACACCTTCTATGTGTTACACTCGAGTATTTTTATGGTGGTCCCGCTCGCTGGTGAGCGGGTCAGGGGGGTTCGGGGGCGAAGCCCCTGAAGCAAATTTTCATGGGTGGTTTATTAACCCATGGGTAATGGGTAACCATTATGGGCTGTTTTTGGGCCCATGGTTTTTCGGTACCCATTGTTTTGATACCCACAATTTTTTCCCATGGTTTTGATACCCATGGTTTTGTATCAAACTGCTTAAGCAATTGTCTATTTATATGGTCTTATGCATATGATACATAGAAAAAAAAATGTATTGCATATGTGTTTTGAATTCAGGTGTGAATTCTGTAGATTTTTTTAAGCATAGCTCCAAATGGATCTGGGTATTGTATTGAGAGAGTGGAGGCTTGTAATAAAATCTGAGCAAGTGATTCTTGTGGACGTAGCCCAAATTGGGTGAACCACATTAAATCTTGTCTCTCTATGTTGTGTTATTTATTTTGCACTTTTATTTGAGATCTGTAATATTTTCTGCATATTAGTTTCTACTGTTGTGATTCTGTAAGGGATTATTCTGCATATTTTATCTCTTATTCCCTAACAATCTCTACCTGATATGCCAACTGCCAAAAAAATGGGAATAAAATATCTCATATAGGTGTTAAAGGTTACCTAGTTTCATTTGGTATTCCTCCCAAAAATACTTATTTTCTTTATGGACGATATGATATTACAATTTATCCTCCAACCAATAATGTATCCATCTCAAAATCTCAGTTTACCTCTGACATTTCATACCTTTCTAAACTAGATTTCACTATGCATTGCTTACTCGATCAAGGATGAAAAGTATACGGTCTAGGAGATTTTGAACAAGGAATTTCCACTCCTATTTATGCCCGTTACAAACTAGCTTTTGATATAATTGGATTATGATATGCCAATCTTGATGATGACATCAAAAATATAATATATCCTTTTACTTATATGAGCTTCCAATCTAGATGGCAAGATATGGTCATCCATATCCATATTATTCTTAGTATTTCATTCATACCATATCACTCCCACATATTCCTTAATGAATCTATATGATTCCAATTTTTTGAGATATTCCATGAGTTTAGAACCATGTTCGATTGGTCCATTGATCATCTCATTCCATAAATGCTACCTATTTCTCACAATGACATTGATAGAACTATTAGTTCCCCACCTATGAAATAATTCTACCATCAACCACGTTGAGACTTTCCTCATTGATTACTATGTTGCGGACAAGCCCGTACCTCTTGATTTATTCTCTTTAAAAGAGGCTATCTTGTGCCACTCAGGAACTATTGAAAAATATCCCTATAAATCCATTCAACTCAAGACACTCAATGCCACAAAAAAGCATACTTTGGAGACACTGAAGATGTACCCCCAAATCTTACTGATGAGATCCATACATTTGATCCCCTTGATGATGGGTTGTACATGCTCATTGAGGAAATTATCAAAGTTAACATTGGTACACATGAGGACCCTAAAATTATGCTGCTTGGAAAATACCTATTTGATGAAGAATGTGATGAGTACACATCACTCTTACGTGTTTTTTTCAATGTATTCACTTGGTCATATGATGATATGCTAGGAATGGATCTTGATACAATTATCCATAATCTCATGTTAAAGCCCAATGTAAAACCCATCGAGTAAAAGCTATGAAAAATGCATCCACGTGTCGTATTACTGGTAAAAGAAAATCTACATAAAATCCTTGACATTGGTTTTATAAAACAAATCAACTATCCAGAATGGGCCTCCAACATGGTCCATGTGGGTAAGAAAACTAGTGGTATATGTGTCTGCACTAATTTTAGGGATGCCAATGACACTTGTCTTAAGGATGATTTTCCCTTACCTAATATTGATACCATCATTGAAAATACTGCTAGTCATGAGATGTTCTCATTCATGGATGCTTTCTCTTGCTATAATCAGATTAAAATTGTGCCAGAAGACCAACATAAGACAAATTTTACCACACTTTGGGGGACATTTTTCTATAAGGTTATGCCCTTTGTCCTAAAAAACGCTGGTTCTACATATCAAGATGCTATGACCTACATATTCTATGACTACATCCACAACATTGTACATGATTGTGTTGATGAACTTCTCATATAGTATAAGTTGTGCTAAGACCACATAAGTTTCCCAAGAAAAATATTTATGTGCCTCTTGGAATACAAAATTTGCTAAATTCTAGGAAATGTGTCTTTGGAGTCACATTAGGAAAAGTGACCGGATTCATTGTCTCACACCACAATATTAAGGTAGGTCCTGCCAAAGCTAAGGCCATCATTGACATGCCTCCCCCTATGAACATCAAATAGCTAAGTTGCTTTCAAGGTAAGATTCAAGATATTGGACAATTTATCACACAATTTTTTTATTGTTTTCTACTATTCAATCACATCCTTAGGAAAGATGTCACTTTTGACAAAGGAGGATTATTGTACCACATTCAAATAACTTAAATAATACATCCTCACACCTCCAATTCTTTCACAACCAAACCTAGATTTACCATTCCATTTGTACATACCTGCTATCAAATTTTCTCTAGGAAGCATGTTAGCTCAATGCAATGTAAAACATCGTGAATCAACCATTTTCTACATTAGTCACACTCTCATCACCAATGAGCTCAACTAAGCACACACTGATAAAATTTTCTTGACCACAATTTTCTCTACACAAGAAACTTCGACATTATATGCTTAATCATACGACTTACGCGGTTGCTAAAAATAATCCCTTGCATTATATGATGAAAAAAACATACCATAATAGTCATACATCCAAGTGGATCATGTTACTCATTGAGTTCGACCTACAATTTTTTTTACAAAAGGCTATTAAGGAACAAGTGATTTATGATCAACTAGCTGAAGCACCGCTTATTGATTAAGGACCACTAAATATTGATCTTCTGGATGATTCCATCTCACCATATCTAAAACAAAATATTATATTGATGCAAACGAGGATTTCGATAGACCTTAAATATTTATGGGTCAAAAACTGACCAAGGGGGTGGTACATGCATTGTCTTCGTCACACTTCAAGGTGCTTCTATTATAATATCATTAAAAATTGATTTTCCATGCACAAATAACATGGTGGAGTACATGAATCACTTTTCATTGGTCTCCAATTAACAATTTCTCTCAAGATTAAATGTTTATGATACGCTGGTGACTCGCAACTTGTTGTTAACAAAATCCAATGGTATTTATAATGCCACAATGATGTACTAAAACAATAAAAGAATCTTATCGATTCAATGCTCACTCACTTAATAGATTTTTAAATTGAGACCACTCCATGAACTTCCAATCGATTTGCAGATACCATGGATTCTTTAGGATCTTATATACCTTTAGAAAAGGAAACCGACATTCTTCATGTTACCATTTGTGTGCTATCACAACCATCTTTTGATTGTACCCAGGTGATTGATATTTTTCACATTGAGACCACGCTACTGCCTCTTGGGTATGAAGAGATCGTTACGTAATTAAAATTTAATACCTTTCCCCTGGACTTAAAAAAGCTTGATGTCATAGCTTTCGTTAATGAGCCACTTGTTTTGTACTCATAGGCAATATTATCTACAGATGCAAATATGATGGAATACTATTATAATGTTTATTACCTCAAGAGACTGTCATTGCAATCGCCAAAGTGCATGATGGTACATTTGGAGGTCATTTTAGTGGTATGGATATTGCACAACACATCCTTCATATGGGTTATTATTGGCCTTACTTAGAACAAAACTCTTATACACACATTAGACGCTGTGAGAAGTGCCAAAGGTATATAAGTCTCTCTCATCTTCCCACATAATAATTACAACCTCTCCAATCCATTTGGCCTTTCTCCCAACAGGGAATTGACCTTATTGGTAAGTTTACCCCATTATCCTCTGATGGCCATGCATTTATTATTACAGCTATTGATTACTTTACAAATTTGGTTGAGGCCGCATCGCTTACACTTACCACAGGTTTAAAAATTGTCAAATTCATTGTGCAACACATCATTTGTTAGGAAATAAGGGATAAAAATCTCCTGAATTCACACTTGAACTCACAAAAATCTACTATGTTACATCTCTCCTACTATATGCACAAAAGCACATCAATAGGAAACTTATTAAGCCATTTTACAATATAGTGGGTATCAAAACCATGGGCCAAAACCACCCCATAAACCTATGTGATGCAGAGAAAAAAAATTCATTCATATATCCAACAACGAGGAAGGATCAAATAATTAATTTACTCTTACTCTACTTTTTGAGGCTACCTAGATAAGCCTCTAAGGGTTCCAAACTTGTAATATTGTCTAAAATATCTCAAATTGACACAATATATCAAAGAAAATATCTTCTTAGTATCTTATTTTGTCTCTAAACAGTGTTTCCAGTGTTAAAGGACTCCTTGAATAGGTTCCATCTCATTCAACTTCTCTTACACTTTGCAACACCTTTATTGCTCTTCTTCTAGGTCCACTAGCCTATTGTCCAAGAGTCCAAATTTTTGTTGTTATACTCCTTGGATGCTTCTTGGTTCTCTATCTTGCTTCAACACCTTAACCATGCCATGTTCAACCATCAATGTCTTACAAAAAGACCCAAACATCTAACACCCTTTCTTGGCCAAGGTTGTCCACTAGTTATCCTTAAGACAAATAGTTTTGCTGCACTCAAGGATATAATGATATAGAAGTGACCAATGTAAGTTACCAACCTCATTAGCATCTCTAGTCAAACCCAAATTATGTGCCCAATTTGAGGATATAAATCTACACCCTTCCTTCTCTATTTCCCTTTTCTCATTTTTTTCTCACAAGCTACTTACTAGCCCTGCCTCTTTGATATGTCACACATACTCTCATTTTTCCGGGGTTTCAATCCTAAAAAAAAATCATTTTGGGCACCCAATAATGTGTTTTATGTGCGTTTCAAGTTGTAAGATTTAACTCTCTATTTAACTCTTACTTTTTTTGTAATATGACTTTTTGAATTAAGTCTTGGACTATGTACTTCAATGCATTAGCCTATTGTTAGCTATAGCTCAAAACTCCACAATAAAAATAGAAAAATTATTATTGGATACTTTGGATACTTACCTCAATATTGTTTTTATCAAGTTTCAAACTTCTTCTCACTGGTTTGAGCCTTCAAATCCACAAACCCTTACTGAAACCCTAAATGCGCATTTTTTGAGCCCGAGAGAAAAAACAATTAGAATAACTTAAGAAATATTTCAAATTAATGGCTAGACATGGTATCTTAAAACTATCAAGGAATTCCCTTCATGATGATTTCACCAGTAGGTTGTGACTCTCCTCTAAAATCCATGTTACACCTCAACTTCCAATGTCCCAGGTTGGAAAGCAGTGTTCTTGCACTGTACAAGATTTTCTCATTCAATCCTCCTTCATCCAATGCTTTAAAACTATTGTAATGGATTAAAGAAGGCTCGTAGATAATCCTTATCTCTCTTTTAGTTATGATATCAACTCTTGACAGATTCCTTCTTCTAATGTTATGCACTCATTTGTATAGCCTCCCTTGACCTGCCATAGTTTGTTCCTTCACTCTAACATAAGAAGAAATAACTCTTGTATACACCAAGGAACCAAAAAAGATCATATAAACCTTATTATGCATCCAATATCCATTCATAACCTCCTAATAATAGCCAAGTTTGTTTTCTTTGTACAGATATCACCAAAAACATGCACAACTGTTACATATTTAAACAATCTTCACAAACATGTATTGACATTCAACAAACAAGTCTCATAAATACACCACTGAGATAGCTCACCATACATCATATACCAGCCAGAGTCTTCCATTTATCATTAAATTCACATATTTGCAAATCTCAGTAACCATATACAAGGTACGCTAATAGTCACTAAAAATAGTGACACATAGAAGAAACATCAAAATCATCTTCACAACAGTTCAACACTCATCACATAGTTTAAAATGATCATACATATGGATCTAAGATCAAGAATGCATTACCAACAAACACATTAACCATGCAATGACTGTCACCAACCTAAGTTAAAAAAAATTTCATATATAAAGTTCACAAAAATTGAGTTTTTCTCCTTTATTCTCCTTTTGAGGCTTTTACAAAATGATTCAATCCAGATAGAATGGGGAAAAACAATTACATTTGATAAATATGTAGCCATCCCTCAACTTCTAACTAAATTCACACCCTTTTATTCCGTAGTCATATGAGTGACCTTAGCCTCAACACTAAGTTGCTTAGTTATAGGCCATAGCCTTTTGATTTCTAACTCATATCATGCTTTCTAGACCATAGAGGGACTTAATTCACTCTATTTAAACATAATTTCCTCTTTTAAAAATATTAAAATCTCTAAGAATTCATGAAAAGAACAAAAAAAATCCAAATATTTTCTTCACACTCAAATTTTATACTTGGAGGGAAAAATCTCCATTTGAATATTGGAAATCCTAGACACCTACTAACACACCCAAGTGACACATAAACCTCTATGACTCAAATAAAATACCTATAAAATTAAAATTGATGTCTTCATATACATGGAGTGATTCTCCTACATCATACTCTATGGGTAGGAAAATATTAGACCTCATAGTCTTGTCTTCTTCTTCTTCCAGTTTATTTGCTTCTTCATCTTCACTCTGGTCTTCTCTATACTTTCAACCTGCTCATTCTGCATTTGCTCAATCCTATGCATTACCTTGTTCTCATTTGGTTCTTGGTATTCATATAGGAAGTATGTTTATCCAAAGGCTTCTCTTCTTCAATCTTCATATCTTCCTTTTGGACTTGTTGCTACTGCTCAATTTTGATTTCATTGGATTATTCATAGTTTTTGTCTTCTTTTTCATCTTGTAATTGTTATCTTAATTTTCTACCTTGATGAAATTAGATGACTGATAAACTTGTATTGAGGGGCCCACTATACAAATCTAATGGTAAATTCAGTGCCCATACATTTTTTTTTCTGTGCTAGGGAGATCTGTCAATTAAAAGGGGTTGAGAAAGGTTAAAATTTTACCTTTGGGTCCCAATGGGTTGGTCCAGCTCATGACTGAGGTACTCCATTTCCCACCAAGCTGACTTGCGAAGAGAATGAGCTGCTTCATGGGTAGCATCGAGGCAAGTGGCAAATGTTTCCACATCAAACTCCTAAAGGATCTACCGAGCCATGCAATATGAGAACTGAGGTCTTCACATGTTGTTGAGCCAAGCTATTTGAACCATGCAGGGAGCTATTTTTGGTGGCAAAGTGAGCTTGAGTTGGTTCTAACAGTAAAGAAGGGAAACACTAAATAAATGGTCAAGTTTTTCTATGGCTCACCGAGACATCAAATGAGTTGAAGTATTTTGTAGAAAAATTGGACGAGAGAGGTCTAGGTGGCCCAAGGAACATGCAGGCTTAAGAAGACCAAAATGGTTGTGGGGAAGTCTTTCACGACAAAAGTGGAGTTGGAAGGACCAATTCACACTTGGGATGTTCGTGCATATAAGAGTGTAATGCTACAAAGGCGGGGTTGAACGACCCTCACATCCCGGTCAATGTAGTACGGAGAAGGCTATGTGGGCATGAAGAAGTTTGGAGGCTATGTGAGTGTAGTCTGAACCCGAAATCACCGAAATACCCGCAGGTGAGTGATGTGGAGAAGTAGGTGGTCAACTTCCCTCACAACTAGGTCAACAACAGCCATGCTAGGAAAGAAAATCCTGAGTCGGGTGAGGTAGAGAAAGGAGGCCTGCATGGTCCAAGTACTGTGGGGACATGAGTTCCTTGTGGAGGTGAACTTTTTGTATGGAGTACATTATAGATATGGTGGAATTTTGCGGCACAAGTAGCCCTTGTGTTGTAGGGACATGAGTTCCCTGAAAACCCACAATACCCACATGTCAAAGTAAAAAGGAGTAAAAAGCCAATGTATTGCAGATTGTGAGATCTCGCATGGAACATCCTGACCCTGATCTTAAAATAGTCATAAATTTTGATCCAAACTCTAATTTTCACAAAATTGGAATTTTTAGAAAACTCTCGACGTCCTCCAATGAAGAAGTTTCCACATCTAGTGCTCCTCCTCCTGATGATGATGACGGTTACAAGATTCTAAATTTTTATCCCAATTTTGAGGAGGCCTTAGATCATAATCCAGAAGCCCTTGCAGAATATCTTAAACATTACTATTACAAAATATATGCTTTCAACCTAAACATATATTCTACATACCATGACCCTTCATCATATACCATGGAGGCATCCCATACAACTACTTTATTGTCTAGTCCCACGACATCTACTATTGTCTACATGCACCATATCCTTTCTACAGGAATTACACGACCACTTGGGTCTCATTTATATACTACAACTCCTCCTTTCACCCACTATATTCCATCTAATTCATCATCCTTTGCATATACACCTCCTTCATTATCTCATACTTACACCCATAACCACATCATCATTATACACATTCATACACTCAACCTCTCCAAAGTCATGCTTTCCAACATGTACCAAACATAAATCAAGAACTCATGAATAGAATTTGTAACCTTGAGATTTAAAATCAAGGTAAGGGAGTCCCAAAGCTCATATAAAATCAACTATGTAATGAAGCTATCCACTCATTGGTACCCATGAAACCATATCCTTCATATTTTGATATGCTTAAATTTGATAAATTTGAGGGAAAAGAGGATCCTCAAAACCACTTGTGCGTGTTCAAATACAGTTGCTATCTCATTAGTCATGATGACACACTTATGTTGCAAACATTTCCATTATCATTAGGGGGCCAAGATTTAAATTGTTACAACGATATTACTCAACACGAAACTTTTCGACTTATCCCTTGATCAATGTTTGGTCAATGTTGCTAAGTGTACCACATTATCTGATCGATACATTTTGAAACAATTTGATGATGATCCCCTTACTGACTATGTGTCACATTAGAGATCATTTGTAAATGAGATTACATTTCCCATTCCTTAATGGGAGATCACCTAATTATTTTCCAAGAGTTTTGCAAAGGACATGTTGATGCGGAATCACAACACCCTCTGACTGGCGTGATTTTGAATGGGGCATCCGACATGATCTGCATAACATTGGACCATATCTCAAGCTGTGGGACTGGCAGGATTGAGATGGTCTTTTAGAGAAAGCCGACTTATTCTTCCTAAACTACCTACCACAAGCTACTATAGTGCAGGAAAACTATCTAATCCTAATCTAACCTTCCAAGGGATTAGGGAGAGAGAGAAATGTATGAAAACAAAGCCTACACTAAAGCAGTGATACACCATAAAAGGAAGTTGCTGATCACAAATACAACTACCTAAAATGGAGAGAGGTGAGCAATGGAGAGGATGGACAAGATGCATCATAGGCAAAAGATAAATTTCACACAGAACACCACTTCAAACCCATTAAACATAGCTCTTGAAACCTACAATAGACATCAGAAATATGCACAGTATACCCTACAATGGTGACAGGCAAGAAGAGACATTAAAATAAGAAAAAGATGGATAAGATGCATCACGAAACATATTTTATTTCTCAATGAGTTCACATAATACATCATTAGTGGGCAAGAGGCAAGAAAATGCCATTACAAAGCAAAGAGAGGAGCTTTACACTCTACATTCGACCCTAGAGAAGAAAGATGGAGGGGGCAAGAGAGAAAAAATAACCAATTTTTTATAAAAATGCTCCTCCTTACAATATATAGGAAGAATTAGAGATGGAGATAGAATAAATCCAAATTTGTCCTCAACCACCCCAAAAGAGCATTGAATTCACCTGAAACAATGATGGGTTCCACTATAAAACCCATGCCTCCATGTGATGTTCCGTGTTGGGAAAGAAAGGAATCCCATACTTCATTATGGTGGTAGATGAGAAGCTCGATAGCCTTGAAAATGGTCACCTGTATTTTTTATTTTTAGGAAATTTGTCCCACTAATTTAAAGACATCCAGTCATAGTTGAGTAGTAAACGTCGAGAGATTTCCAAAAAGTCCTCTCTTGCTCAAATATGAGCTCCCAGTCAAACGTTATGGCCATTTGAAGGTCGAGGTCGGGCGTTCCACATGGGTTGGATTTGGAGTCTATCCATGCAAGATCCATGTGGAAGCCCCATGCATTCTTAAGATTTTTCCCCCTCCTTTCACTCTTGAAGTTACGATGGCTGGACACTTGGAATTGTCTGCAAGCTCCACATGGAGTCTTCCGCAACTTCCAAAACTTCACCCGATCCTTTCACTTTTTAAGTTGCGTTGGTTAGACACTTGGCATCATCTGCAAGCTTGATTTGATTTATTTGTGCTGAGATCCACATGGGGGGTCAAGCACATCCCTAGGCTCTCCACTTTTATTGTACCTTTTGAAAGTGCACTGAGATGACACGTGGCACCTTCCGTAAACATACCGCTTTGTTCCTCTTGTTTCTATTGTGTTATGATTTTTTCTCTTATTTAGGAGCAAGTATGTTGGACCCTAGACACATGGAGGGCCTACGCTCATTTAGGGACCTGCCTTTGGATTTTATCTTTGAAGTTACGCTGAAGAGACACGTGGAGGCTTCCACTAGCTCTTCCCATGTTTAGAATTTTCAATGGCCGATGTAAATTTCTCAAGCTCTAGCCACGTGGAGAGCCTGCACCTGTTTGGGGACCTTTATTTTAAGTATCATACCAAAAGTGTGTCGAAGAGACATGTGGAGGCTTCTGCTCACATTTTTTATACTTAGCCGATTCGGGCCTCAAGTGAACAAATAAGTGCTTAAGCTTCAAGGAGGGACAAGTATCAAAAGACTTCAGAGAGATAGTGGTGATCCATTGGGCACGGGGTCATGAATGATATCTTGATACTGATCTTGCATTTTGAATCTTGAACCTACCCCACTACTTGTACTGTTAATTTTCATAAGAAAATCTTGAAAATGAGGTTTCTGAGAGTAGAAAATTGTCTTGACCTAGAGTTTTCACTTGTTCCTAAAATGGATTCTTGGCCTTGATCTGTCTTGAAGAAGCACATGAGGAGGATGTTGATATAATCCAAGTTTATTCTTGGTGCATGAGGGGATAGAAAAGAAGGCATGTGCAGGAAGAAGGGAAGAAAGCAAGCGCGCGTGAGGAAGGCACAAAAAGGGGAAATGGAAGTGGAGCAAAAAGTGAAGGAGAAAACAAGAAGGCACGTGAGGGCACACGAATGGATTATAACAAGGAAGTGAGGCACGTGACAAGATGCAAGCACATGAAAGGTAAGCAGAGAGAATACGCGCGCGTAGGCACGTCACCATGGAAAAGAATGCATACTTGCAAAATAAAAGTTTGGAAATAGGGTGCAGATATTCAATTGAGGAAGGGAACGTGATGATAGAAAGAAAAGAGGGCCCGCAACAGGAAGACTCGAAACTTAAGCTGATTTGGAAGGCATCCATAGAGGGGCATGCATAAAATTTGCGGGGTATGGGGAGCGCGCGGATGGATTGCAGCCTATGCAAAGTGCCAAATGAGTAAGCCTATAGGCACACGACCTGAAATGTAAAGCATCAAATTCAGAATGAAGATATAAGCTATCGAAAATAACTGGGAGAGTTATTTGGATAATAGGACATATCACACACTTTTTAAATCCAACGGGTTTTGTCATTTGAGGAAGCCATACTGATATCCAAGTGAATTAAATATATTCAAGTTAGTACTGGTGATGTCAAACTTCATAAGAAAAATTATTTCTTTATGTTCACTAAGAAGAATCCCCAAGTTAATCAGTTTGTTCTTCAATTTGTGGCTAACCAAGGTTTTGCATAAAATGACACTAAGAATTCTTTTGTGGTTCCTAATAACCCATAATTATGGGACACACAAAACACATCACATATTGGCAATATACTTCATTGACTGAATCACTCTCTAGTATCTTACAAAAATGCCTTGAATCTCAACTCATTTCACTCCCACCGATACCATAAGAGGATTCCACTGTGCCAAAACTGCTTTGGTGTTAAAATTCCACTGACAAATGTGCCTACCATAGGATTGTGGGCCATGCAACTAACAAGTGTCATCAATTGCATAATGTTTTCCAAGTCCTTATCAATAAAGGTGTTATTCAAGTTGATAATGCCATGGTCCCCGCAAAATCAAAACCTAGATGTCTTAAAAAATCCACTCCCATTGCATATGAATTCAACCAATCAAGTTAGCAATGACACATCATCATCTCACCTATATTTTGTGGGCATGATTCATATTGTGACAAGAAATCAAGATGCTAATATGAATCCTAAATCCACATTTTATTCAACATCTACAACCACACCATCACCAAATAGAGTCATGCCTCCACAATTGGTCATCACTCTCAAGAATAATCTAATAAACTAAACATCTCTAGCTCCATAAATTAAATGCCCAGTCCCGTAAAGTGAAAGAAATGCTTGGAAAACCCAAGATAGCTTCTCACACTTAGAAGACCATAAATTTTGCAATTCTCAACGGATTTTCACAAAATTGGTCTCGTTGGAATCATGACTCTGAGAATGACACAAAAAATCAAGAAATGTAGAAATTGATGAATTTTTGATGATGATTTTAAGGAAAACATGCCAGGTTTTGAATAGTGATTTTATTAGTGGTTGGAGAGGCATTTAATGAGCATGGGCAGCCATTCCTTCTCTGCTACAAGTTATGAGGCACATTGAGATTAATTTTCAGGTCCAAAATCAACAATCAAACATATTTATCATAACTTGTAAGTGGTTGGAATGTGGATTTCAGGATTTACATCCATTCTCTCTCTCTCTCTCTCTCTCTTCAAAAAAATTCTATAAATTGAAGTGTTGGGTTCATTGTAAAGGGGGATAGTTTGAGTAGAAAAACTATGTAATTTTGGTTTTGTGAAGCTAATGTGCTGAATGCCCTTATAGTGGACTCCTTGCATAGTGATCCAAGCCTTTATTTTGTAATAGATTGAACTGTGCATATCAATGAAGCAATAGATGCAACTTTGTGGATGTATCTTCCCTTGCTATGTTTGTTTACATTCCTCTTTCCCTTTCAACCTCATTGAAAATGTATTATGTCTATTTTATGCTCTTGAAGGGATTCATTATCATTATGTGTGTATGAAATATTGTTGTGAATACAGTTGCTAGACTGTGGAGAACTATTATCACCCTCTCTAGTATGTACTTTGCTTCCATTTTTCACACAGTGGAAAGCTATTCTCATTCCCTCATTTTGGTGCATCACCTCTGTAGTGTAGTTTTCCTTCATTTGCATGTTATTTCTCTCTCCCTGGTCCCTTGGAAATTGTAAGATAGAGATAGTTAGTAGATTCATTTTAGTAGAGTTAGTTTGTACTAGGATTAGGAAGAAGAACCAACTTTCTCTGGAGGTCTATCTCAAGTAGTAGGACCCACAACTTGGAGATAGTACCCATGTTACCTAGTCACACCGTGAACTCAAGCAAACACACTTGTGCAAATTAGAGGGTACTGTGATTCAGTGATAACAATAATACCTTCATAAGTTTTTCCTTTGCTCTCTTGTAGTCTTCTTCATCCTCAATTTTTTTTGAAATCTCAGATTCTTTCATGATTTTCTGCCAAAAAATATCTTTCTCAACTGTCAACTCTTCTTCATCATCTTTATTTTCTTCATTTTTAGTTTCTTCAACCTCTTCACTAGCAATTTTATTCATTTATCGAATTTCATCTCTATCATCTATATGCACACACTCAAAAGAAACATTAAAAGAAAAACAAAGAGATATTTTATTCTCACAAGATGATTCATCCATGAGCTCTTTCTCATCTTCACTCTGATGCTCCACTTCATCACTCTCTTCTTTATCCTCTTCAAGGCAAGCTAAAAATATTACAAACACCTCTTCCTCATCCAAACTTTGAATTTATTCATACACTATTTTCTTGTCAACTTCTTTTCCTTGCTTTCTCATTATTTTCTCTTCTTGCCTCAACTTCCTCTCTTCTTTATCCTCTTCAAGGCAAGCTAAAAATCCTACAATAACCTCTTCCTCATCCAAACTCTAAATTTATTCATACACTATTTTCTTGTCAACTTCTTTTCCTTGCTTTCTCATTATTTTCTCTTCTTGCCTTAACTTCCTCTCTTCCTTTCTTATGTCTTTCCTCAACTGTTCTCTACTCCTATTTCTCACAAGTATCTCTATTGGCCACTTATATTTCTTATTGACTACTATTAAATTTTTTCCTTTGTCTCTCTTTTGATTTCCATCATTTCCACCAAATTTTTCAAATCTCTCTTTAAATCTTGTATCTCTTCTTGCATCCTCAAATCTCTTTGTCTTGCCAACTTCTTCTTTATTTCATCTTCCCCCCCCTCTCTCTCTCTTCTTGTTCCATCTTCTTGTAACTCATCAACTTCAACAATTATCTTATTATTTCCTCTTTATTCATCTTTGTTGATGTTTTTACTTCATCATCATCATGATCTGTTAAATCTACCTCATAAGGTATGACAATATTCCATTGTGTCTCTTTACATACTCTCCTTCTTTCCATCATCTTTTCCAATCTTCTCTACTGCTCTAGTTCTCTTATTCTCTCATGCACTTGTTTTACATTAACCTCATCACTCTCTGTCACTAATTTCTTCATCCAATGTGGAATTCTATATCCATGATCAAAAACTATTTCCAAGAAATTCTCTTCACTCATCTTCATTATCACTCTTCACTATACACACTAATAAAACACTATTAGTCACAACAACTATTCATTCAAATCTCACTGCCAATATTTGATACCAAAATGATTCAGAGAAAAAAAACTTCATTAATATATCCAACAACCAAGAAGGTTCAAGCAATCAATTTACTCTTACTCTGCTTTTTGAGGCTCCCTAGATAAGCTTGCAAGGGTTCAAAACTTGCAATCTTTCCTAAAATTTCTCATATTGACATAATATCTCAAATAAAAGTTCTTCTTGGTATCCTATTATGTTTCTAATCAATGCTTCTAGTGTTAAAGGACTCCTTGAATAGGTTCCATCTCATACAACTTCACTTACACTTGCCAACACATTTACTGCTATTCTTCTAGGTCCACTAACATATTGTTCAAGTGTACAAATTTTGGTTGTTCTACTCCTTGGATGCTTCTTGGTTCTCTCTCCTTAAATATCTTAACCATGCCAAGTTCAACCATAAATGTCATATAAAAAAACCCAAACATCTAATACTCTTTCTTGGCCAAGGTTGTCCATTAATTACCCTTGAGAAAAATAGTCTTGCTACATTCAAGGATAGAATTATCTAGCACTGACCAAGGCAAGTTACCAACCTCATTGGTATCTCTTGTAAACCGCAAAGTATGTGCCTAATTTGAGGATCTAACTCTGCACCCTTCCTTCTCTATCTCCCTTTTCTCCTTTTTTCCCACAAACTACTTACTAGCTCCGTCTCTCTGACCTGTCATGCATATTCTAATTTCCCTAGGGTTTCAATCCTCAAAACATATCATTTTGGGCACCCAATAACGTGTTCTAGTTGTGTTTCAATTTGCAAGATTTAACTCTCTGTTTAGCTCTTACTACCTTTGTAATATGATTTTTTGAATCAAGTCTTGGACTGTGTACTTCATTGTATTTGCCTATTGTTAGCTATAGCTCAAAACTCCACCCTGAAAATAGAAAAATTATTTTGGAATCCTTTGGATACTTACCTCAATATTTTTAATCAAGTTTCAAACTTTTTCTCAGTGGTTTGAGCCTTCAAATACACAAACCCTTACTGAAACCCTAATTATGCATTTTTGGAGCCTGAGAGAAGGAAAATTCACAATAACTTAAGAAAGATTTCAAATTAATGGCTAGACATGGTACCTTAACACTATTAAGGAATTCCCTTCATGATGATTTTACCAGTAGGTTGTGAATCTTCTCTAAAATCCATGTTACACCTCAACTTCCACTATCCCATGTTGGAAAGCAATGTTCTTGCACTGTACAACATTTTCTCATTCAATTCTCCTTCATCCAATGCTTGAGAATCTTGTAATGGATTAAAGAATGCTTGTAGATAATCCTTCCCCTCTTGTAGTTATGATAGAAAATTTTGATAGATTCCTTCTTCTAATGTTATGTACTCACTTGTATAGCCTCCCCTGACTTGCCATAGTTCGCTCCTTCACTCTGACACAAGAATAAGTCACTTTGTTATACACCAAGGAACTAAGAAAGATTGTATAAATGTTCTTATGCATCCCTTAGCCATGCATAACCTCCTGATAATAACCAAGTTTGTTTTCTTTACATAGATCTCACCAAAAACATGCACCACTATTACATATTTATAGAGTCTTCAAAAACATGTATTGATATTCATGCAACAAGTCTCATAAAGAAACCATTGAGATAGCCCACCATACATCATCTACTAGTCATAGTTTTCCATTTATCATGACATTCACAAATTTACAAAGCTCAATCACTCTATACAAGGTACTCTAATAGTCACTAAGAACAGTGAAACATAGAAGAAACATAAAAATCAACTTCACAACAATTAAATGCTCATCACAAAATTTAAAACCATCATACATATGGCTCTAAGATTAAGTGTACATTACCAATAAAGACAATAACTATGAACTTACTATCACCAACCTAAGTTAATACAAATTACATGCATGAAGTTGACAAAAACTATGTTTTTATCCTTTACTCTCCTCTTGAAGCTTTTACAAAATGATTCAATCTAGATAGATTGAGGAAAAATAGTTACATTTTAGCAATATATAGCCATCCCTCAACTGCTAACTAAATACACACTCTCTTCTTCCTTAGTCATATGAGTGACCTTAGCCTTAACACTAACTTGCTTAATTATAGGTCCTACCCTTTTGATTTCTAACTCATATCATGCTTCCTAGACCCTAGAGGGAATTAAGTTAATCTATTTAAACCTGATTTCCCCTTGTACAAATATTACAAAATCTAAGAATTTATGAAAAAAACAAGCCAAAAATGGCCTTTGCACTTAGATTTTATACTTGGAGGGAAAAAGCTTCATTTAAATATTGGAAAGTCTAGAAACCTACTAGCACACCTAAGTGACACCTAAACCTCTAGGACTCAACTAATGTACCTAACATACCAAAATTGATGGCTTCATATACATGGAGTATTGCTCCTTCATCACTATGGGTCAAAATACAATCAATATGAGAAGATCACGTCTCTCGAGGTATCAAGCACATTCTTTGAGGGCATTTTTTTCTCAGGGGCTGCTCCCTAAATTGTTGCTATTGGGGGCTGCCATCCCCACACCCCACTCGGGGCTCGAACCAGCCCCAAACCCTGATGAGAAAAATGTGGAGAGTGTATAGTAATTTTAGTATACAGTCTTCAATACTTCCACACATGAAAATAACCTCCACAACATAACAATCTCCCACTTGGAGACTAGTTTTCCTCTGAGAAATATTCTCAACCCTTCATTGTCATCAGTGAAGACCAACAAAAGCTAAAACTAGCTTCAATTTCTCCCTTGTGACCACCTTGGCAATTATTTCTTTAGGATTATGACTGGTATGAATCTTCTCTAGCTTCAACTTCTCTTCCTCCAAAGTTGTCCTACTAAAATGGAACCTTAACTGTATATGATTCGTCATAGAGTGGAAAAATGATTTCTTATTTAGTATAACACTCTGACTATCAGTATACAACTTCCCTTCCTCCTACTTATGTCCCAAATCCTCAAGTAATTTCTATAACCAAATCATCTCTTTGCTTGCCTCTGTGGCAGCAACATACTCATCCTTCATGGTTGACAAAGCCACAAGTTTCTGTAGTTGTGAAATCCAGATCATTACTATCCCACCCATAGTGTAAATAAAACATGTCATTCTCCTTCCGATTTCTACATCTCCATCCATGTGAAAATCTATAATAACCACACAAAGTGGTGTTCGATCCATTGTAGCACAAAACTATCCCCATGTTCCCTCTCAAGTACCAAAGGATCCACTTTACTATGTGCTAGTGATATTTACCTAGATCACTCATAAATATATTCACTACTCCCAATACATGGGTAATATCAGGCCTAGTGCACACCATGACATACATCAAACTACCAACTTATCATAAGTAAGGTACTTTGGACATATGGTTTCTCTCCTGCTCTGTCTTGGGACATAGCTCCTTTGATAACTTGAAATAGAATCCCAAAGGAGTTCTAAATGGTTTAGCATCATGTATATTAAACCTCTCTAATACATTCTTAATGTAGTCTTCCTAAGATAAAGTCAGATTCTATTCCTTCCTATCCTGAGATATCCTCATACCAAGGATTTTTTTGGCTGCCCCCAAATCCTTCATAGTAAAGGATTCACTTAGCTTCTTCTTGAGTACTTTGATTTCCTTCATGTTTTTTTCCCACAACCAACATGTCATCACATACAAGCATATGATAATGTAACTTCCATCCTAAAATTTCTTTATATACACACAATGGTCAGAATGACATCTAATATAACCTTGCTCCATCATGAAGCTATAAAATTTATTATACCATTGACATGGAGCTTGTTTCAGACCATACAAGCTCTTCATCATTTTACACACCATCTCTACTTTACCTTTTACCTCATAACCCTCTGACTAGTGTATATATAGATATTCATCCAAATAACTATGGAAGAATGTAGTCATTACATCTAGCTGCTCTAAGTGTAAGTCTTATGCTGGCACTATTCCAAGAATAGTTCTAATAGAAGTCATTTTTACTACAGGAGAAAAATATCATCAAAATCTATACCTTTTTTCTGTGTAAACCCCTTGACCACCAACCGGGCCTTGTATATTTTCTTGCCTCTTTATTCTTCTTTAAATCTATACACCCACTTGTTATGTAATGTTATTTTTCCTTCAAGTAGCTTCAAAAAATTCCAAGTTTGGTTCTCCATAAGACACCGATGCTCCTCATCCATTACTTTCTACCACTTCTTCCTGACATCTCCCTGCATTTCTTCATCAAATATCTTTGGATATCCATTGTCAGTGAGTAATAAATAATAAAGAAAAGGAGAAAATGTTCAAGTTCTATTCTTTCCCTAGAATACCTCCTTAATATAGGAGTTTTGGGTTCTTGTTGAGTAGGTTCCTGAAATGATTCATGTGTCACTTTCCCATCTGGAAGATTCTATACCACTACATATTTTTTCCTAGATTCTTCCTTGTTTTCCTACAACTATTTCTTATACATAAATTTCTCATTAAATACCACATCCCTATATTGAATGATTTTCTTTTCCTTAATACTCCAACATTTATATCCAAATTCATCACCACCATAACCAATGAAAGTGTATTTTTCTGATTTAGCCTCTAGCTTGGTCCTATTATCCTTGTCAGTATAAATGAACACCTCACATCCAAAGAATATAAAAAATGAGCAATCAAATTTCTTACTAGACCAAGCATCATTAGGTATGCCTCCATCTAAGGCACTTGAGGGTCCTATTTTTATCAAGTACACATCTATGCTCACCGCTTCTACCCAAAAGGAAAGAGGCATTCCCGCATGTAATCTCATTCTCCTAGCTCATTCCATTATTGTTGTGTTCATACTTTCTGACAACCCATTTTGCCGCGGAGTTCTTCGAACCATATTTTTCCTACAAATTCCATTATTATAACAATAATCATTAAAATCATTGCTGCAATACTCCCCTCCATTATTTGACCTGAGACATTTTACCTTAAGACTTGTTTCATTCTCTACCAAGACTTTCCATTTAATAAAAAGTGTCAAATACATCATATTTATTTCTAATACAATATACAAAAAATTTCCTTATTTCATCATCAATAAAAGTGACATAATAATTTGAAAACTAGAGAGATAATACCTGATCTGCCCCCTTCACATCATAATGTACCAACTCTAACTTGTTCTCTTTCTTTGTAGCTACAACCTTGAGAAAATTTACTTGCTTCTGTTTCCCATATACACAGTTCTCAGAGAAATCAAAATATTTTTCTATAAATCCAGGAAAATTATTCTTTATGATCTGAATGCCCTTATGGCTCATATGAATGAGCCTATAGTGCCATAATGTTTTATATGAGTTTGAATCCATAAGATTATTAACATTAGTGCTATCAGTGGTTAAATACAAGGTTCCAACCTTCCTACCTCTTACCATCAAAAGAGAACCCTTGGTCACCTTCCAAGAGTTTGCTATAAATATCACAGTACAACCATCATTTCCAAATTACCCCGCCAATACCAAATTTCTTCTTAATATAGGAACGTGTCTAACATCCTTCAATAGCCATATATTCCCATTCTGCATCTTAACTTGAACACAACCTTTTCCAAATATGTTTCAAGGATCATCATCACCAAGATACATATTCCCAAAATCCCCTTCAACATAGTCAATTAAATGATGCCTATGTGGAGTAGCATGGAAATAAGCTCTCGAATCTAAACCCAAGATTCAACAATATTATGTAAAGAAAGAATAAAAAAATCATGGTAGACATTACCTATTGCCACATTTTTCTCTTTATTTTCTTCTCGTTGTTTCTTCTTATCCCAAATATCCCAAAAACCCTTCTTTGCATGCCCAAGATTTCCACAATGCTAGAATACCATCTTTATTTTTTGCTTTTGACCTTTCCAGATCTTTTAATTTTCCACGACTTCCTCTATTCTTCTATCTCCCTCTAGTTTCCACCTTTAAAGAATTCTTTGAAGTGGAAGATTCCATGGATCTTTTTCTTCACATTTCTAGTCTTATAATCACTCCTATAACATCCTCAAACTTAAAATTTGAGTTAGATGGAACCTGGTTGGTTACTGCCATTACTAGGTAATTCCAACTCTTAGGTAAAGAACACAAAATTAATAAATCCTTAACTTCTTCATCAAATTATATTGTAATCAAATCAAGCATATTCACAACCGTATTAAAATCATTTAAAATTTTTATGCTAATGAACTATTCTCAGACATTCTCATATTAAAAATTTTTTTCATTAAAAATATCTTGTTAGTGGAAAAGGTTTTTCATATAGCTTTCCTAATACATCCATAAGTTCTTTTGTAGTATTTTTCTTTGAAACATTAAATAATACCGAATATGTAAGACATAACCAGATTGTCCCAAGTTCCCTCCTATACAAAAAATCCCTTTCTACATTCATCATAATCAAGGGATTTTTCCCTTTTTCAGATAACATAATATAAAGATCCTTATGATAAAGGTAATCTTCCATCTACATCTTCCAAAGACTAAAATGTTGCCCGTTGAATTTATCAAACTTTGATCTTCCATAATCTACCATAGCTCCCACTCAAATTAAAAATTTCACTGTGATTCAACACTTCAACAAACCAAAACTAGGATATGATGCAAATTGTTAGGAAGTAAGGGATAACATATGTAAAACAATCCCACACAGAATCAAAATAGTAGAAACTAATATGCAGAATAATATCATAGATCTAAAATAAAAGTGCATAAAATAAAATAACACAACACAAAGATAATATTTAACCTGGTTCACTTGATTTGGGCTACATCTAGCAAGAATCACTTTCTCAGATTTTATTACAAGCCACCTCTTTCTCTCAATACAATACCCATATCTGTTTGGAGTTGTGCTCAACAAAATACTCTCCTGAATTCACACTTAAACTCACACACCTCTACTATGTTATGTCTCTCCTACAATATGCACAAAAGCACATCAATAGGTAACTACTTAAGTAATTTTTACAATACCATGGGTACCAAAACCATGTGCCAAAACTTCCCCATAAACCTATGGGTGAAAACACCGCCCAAATGAGAAGAGCATGTCTCCCGAGGAATCATAAACATTTTTCGAGGCCAAAAAATTTATCTTTGGGTTGGAGGCCTGAACCCTTGCTAGTTGGCGCTGTGTTGGTTGTCAAATAGGAATTTATTGAAAGCAATAGTCAGGGGACAGAAAGTCTCTCCTCTTTAATGGGAGAGGTTCCCATATTGAAAGCAAAAAAAACTATTTAGAAACATACAATGTTCCGTTTTAAAGAGGAACTTGATATCATGAAAGTGTTTTATAGAATAGATTATCCATACAAAAGGAAAGAAGAAATGAGAAATAGGAAAAGGTAGAAGAGCATTCTTGGGAAATATAGATTGTAAAATAATTCCTTAGTAATGTTGAAATAGGATTAAATAGAATAAAATCATTTGCATTAATATCAGAAGATGTTATTTCATAAGACACAAAGTTCTTGAGATCCTACATCCACAAGAATACAAAGCTTCTTGATGCTGAAAATAGATTAATGATTCAATATTTTTAGTATGATAGAAAGCAAAGTTTCAAGCCCATGATAGAAACACAAAGGGAAGTCTTCTTATATTGATATTGTTTTGTAACTCATTTTACACTTTCAACTTGAATAACCAGAGTTCCTCTTGCCCCTGAAAATGGCATGGAGAGCTCATTATATAGCTTACAAATTGGTTACACTTGATAACCATTTGTTTTAACTAAAATCTTAATTAAGGAAGTAAACAATACAATGTCCTTAATTAATTTACAATGAGCTTGATTCTAGGAAAAGAAGAAGATTTTCCCTCCTAAAGGAGAGACTAGGAGAGAGAACATATGCTTATTATTGAGGAGGGCCCACTGACTTGAGAATCTGGTGTCTAAATATTTTCAATGCCTCAGCTATTTCCATACCCCGTGGGATTGTTGTGTTGGATTAGTGGCATGAGACCAAGTGATCAAGAAACTTCTCTATATCTTTGTCAAACTCAGCAATGTTCCAGGTATTCTTTATTAGCCTGTTTCAATGGTAGATTGAAGGGAACAAATATCCTTTATTTTCTCTTTGGTAATCAACTCTTCTTCGAACAGGTCTTCTTTAAATGGAATAGTTTTTTGAACTAAGTCTTAATCCTAAAGAGAGAAAGGAACACCTGAGGTTTCATCATGAAGATGGCAATGAATATCTTTGAAGGTAGATGCAACACAAGTCTTGAAAGACTCTCCTTTCTACTAAAATGTTTCTCAATTCTCCCAATGCTTCTCCAAAACATTTATCTTCCATTCAACGCTGAAAACCCATGTCCTTGACCAGTTGTCCTTGGCATCCCTCAAAAATTTGTTTGGCCAAATTTCAATATCTTCTCATCAGCCTGACCCTTATCGGTGGAGATCTGTAGATAGTAATTACTCAAGAGTTTCAGCTCTTTAAAAATGATAGTTCTATTTGAGGAGGAGAGTTTCTGCTAATAGGTGATGCCACTTTATTCATTAGTTTTAAAGGCCTCTCCAATGAATGTTTTTAGAGCCTACAATGGTCATATCATCATTCATGGATTCCATATCTCTTCCATAAGTGGAATATGAGCTATGTATATCCTTGATACTCTGAACCTTATCCTGATTGAGAATCACTAAGGAGGTGGAAGGGAAGCTAACATGGAGCAGGATCCAAAACCTTATCTTTAGCCAATAATGATCTTTTGATGAAGCTCCAGAAAGAACATGATTTTATTCTTCAAACGTGTTCTATAGTTTTTTCCCTTCTTCACTCTGTCAATAACCTTAGTTAATGTTTCCTAGAGATTATACACCTCACACTCTCAGGAGTAGATTCTCCCATTGGAATTCTAGAAAGCTCTAGGTCAGAGGCTAGTAGATCTTGCTCTGCCTTATCAACCTTCTAGTTTTGCAACCTCTAGAAATTGTTGGCCTTGAGCATTGTGTCACTATTCTTGAAGTTGTTTTAGCTCTCTTTACTGGAGGATCGAGGAGAAGTACTCCTACAAAGTTGCCACAACATCAAAACTCCGGCCTCGTCAAATGTCTAAGAAGGTTTTCACTTCCTACTATCAACCAAGGGTTCTACCCTTGCATAAGTGATTGATTTAGATAGCCTATAATAAGCACCAACCTCCTCATTGAGTTTAAGTTGTAGAAAGGCTCAACACTTTTTGTAACTTCACCATCTTATTAATGAGAACCACAACAATAAATTACTATGCATTCGATGAAAAACTCAGAAATTCTTGAAAGACAAATGAATTGTCACTTTTGATGCCTAGGAGGTATACCAATAGGCACCTCTTCCTCGTCTTCCATGAAATTGATACTATAGAGAGTTGCAATATCCCCAATATGGTACTTCCCCTTGGATGTACTAGTTTCTCATCCTCCTATGAACAATAATGTTCCCTGGCCCTAAAGAGTTAATAATAAATAATATATATGGGCTATCATACAATGGCCTCCATGTGGTATCTATTGTTATCATCCTCTATCACCTTATAAATCTTTCCACATCCTCTGAGTAAAATAGATATGATTCACCTCTATCCACTACAACAAAAGAAGATAATAATACTATAATAAATTTACATGTTAGGGTGTATGTGCCAAAAACCAGGTAATGAAGTGTCTCAATGGATAGAAGATCCAGCTTTGACACTGCTTACATGGCCCCAAGAACCTTCCTGTTACATGCCAAACTGTGCATCTGATAAGGCACATATGTTGGTAGTATTTGCAACTCAAGTCATCCTTCTACTATTGGGTAATATTAAAATATGATATACATCCTCTAATGTAAAGGTCAGTATCCCGTGTGATTGATGTCTCAAAATGTCACATGTATTATGGTTCCACTTCTTCATCATACTATCCTTTAGCCCTTCAAATACATGTTTGAGATTGAACATCCCCCAATCTAGTTGACCATGTGAGTAGTCTGGCCCTATTTAGGGTATCCCAACCCTAATGCGTCAAAATCCAAATGCACAGATCAGCCCAGTAATCCTCAGTATAATGCCCACCATGATAGTTTACTCTCTGAGGTTCTGATCAATGTACATCTTCAACTCAATAACCATTCCTTGGTCTGAAGAAGTGGAAATTAGGGGATAACATATATTATTTTGGGCATCCATTTTATATCAGGTCAATAGTTTCCCACAAATTAGGTAAGTAGACCAGTGATCTAACATACCCATTGAACAATGAAATACAAATTATTAATTATTTTTATACAATTGGGTCTAGAACCATACACATTAGGTCATTAAAGTGTATGACACATGGTGATGACCTTACCAAACTATATGGTTCTTCCCTTTTGGCTGAAGCCATACCATTGAGTCTTATATACGTTTTTAGGCTCCAATTCATCATGAATTATAAGCACTATACTTTTATTACTAGTTTTTTCAACTTCCAAAATCCTTAAAAAAAAAATGGTGAAAACATCACCAACTCTTGGCTAAATTTGTGGTCTAGATGGTGTCTACCACTCAGGGTAAATTTGAAGCATAAAGTAGTCTCATCCTTCATGTAACATCCTATCTTATGTCAAAGTGAACAATTTCTATCAATGCATAGGGTACAACATGAAGTTACTTTTTGAAGTTTTCTAACTTACTATTTATAGTAAGTTGCATCATTGGGCATATTGCTTACCTCAAATTTAGCAACATGATAACTACCCAATTAATGTTCTATTTTCCCTCGTAGATGATGTTGATAAAAGGGCACATCCAGTAAGTGAAATTCATTGGTGGAGGACAGTCCCATGACACAGAGCTTGCAAAATGATGAAATCAGATGGTTCTTCATTGAAAGTCAACCCTAAATAACGCCTTGGAAAGTCGGGGTGCTCCCTTCTTAGGGTTCTTCAACCATGATTTTGCTATTCTCACCTTGTATTTATCATTTTCCTACTCCAACAGGGTCTAAGCTTGAGCTTGGGTGAGAATGACGGAGTCTTCGGTCTTTGGGATGCGTAGGGCAGCAACAATGGCAGCAGCATCTAGTTTGGAAATCAGTTCCCCATTGCACATTAGTGAGTTCTTTGGTGTCCGAGTTAAAATGAGCTCCACAGGTGAGCACGGTGTCAGCACATTGTACAGATATAGGAAAAGCTAGCTGCATAAGCAAGCTCTGTTGTCATTGATCATTTGTGTCATGGGAGCAAGAATTAGGGCAAGTCAATTTGTTCCAAAAATCTCCAAAATCCAGGTGCCGAACCTCACTATCCCCTATATCTAGGTACAAAGATCTCAAGAGGTGATACATGCCCTTGACCTTGGAATTTGATCTTCATATTTTCAATGTACAGAGGAAAAACCTTCAAGGATCGAATTCGTAATAAAAATGCAAGGGAAGTAGGAGCACGAGCAAGTGACCTTAATTTTAGGGATTCAAGCAAGTGATGACAAGTGAGAAATGTGTCAAATGCATAGAGGATAGTCCCATTAAATAGCTGTTTATGAGAGAGAAGGTCATTAAATGTGCATTAAATTCACATTGAACTGACTCAAAAAGATAAGAATCAGGAAGAGCAGAAAAAACTGGCCCAGACGGTCTTTAGTACATTTGAGACATGAGGTACGTGAAGATGTAATTCGACTGACGCGAGTGATGTGGGTAATACGGGAGCAGAAGTCACAAACACTGTTGGGACAAATGGAAAAAAAGTACATGAAGGACCTGATTCGGGCGATGTGGGTGATCGGAGAACAAAGACCCCGAAAAAATTTGGGACAAATGGGCCAAAAAGTTCTGACAGAACCGAAAGTTAAAGAATTTCAGGTAATGTGGTCAATCAGGGAACAGAAGGCCCAACAGTACTTGGGACATGTGAGACAAAAATGTTTGACAGACCCGTAAATCACCAAAATGACTGCAAAAAACATGAATTTTTACTATCTTCTCAAATTTTCACTTTATTAGAACATCACTAAAGGTTTTGAACTCAAAATTTGCATTTTTCTGACTTTTAAAAGAGGGGAAATTTTGAGAGGACGACAGCTGGCTCTTTTTGGGGATAACTTGACTAGATCAGGAGAACGAGGCAAGACAAGAACTCTAGAAAAAATTATGGGGAAGAAGACCCGTGTATAATCCATGGGGCCATAGAGTCAGAAGACAAACCAATATAGAAGACAAAACAAAAGCAAGGAAAAGAAAACAAACGACAAACAGAAATAGGGAGAAGCACACACACAATGTACATAATATACAAAGATACTTCCTACTCACCTAGGACTTGAACAATTTCAGGTACTTCCCAATATAAGGAAGTGGGACGGAGGAACCATCCATATAATCAAGATAGAAATAATTTTCTCTAGTGAAATGCCTGATTCTGAAAGGACCAAGCCAAAGAGAATCAAACTTACCATGGCTTCCTCGAGGTTCATGTCTTTTATCCCATAGCAAAACAATGTCTCCAACATTGAAATCTCTAGATCTGGTCTTCTTGTCAAAAAATATTTTACCTTTTGCTGGTGGGCAGATATCCTATCAATAACATGTAGCCTATCTTCATTCAACTTATGAAGATACATTATCCTTTTGTCCAAAGAATCATTGAAACTAGTGTCTTCAATGGCCTTCATCAAATACAAAGCTGGTAGCTCTACTATCACCAGTAATTAGGATTCTACACCATATACTACTTGAAAAGGGGACATCCTAATTTATCTTTTAGGGGTAATCCTATCTGCCCAAAGAGCATCATAGAGCTTCTTGTGCCAGTTTCTTTGAGACTCATTAACAAGTTTCCTTACGATAGCCACCAGATTCTTATTTGTTGATTCTACCTGTCCATTCCCTTGAGGATAGTAATATGAAGAATGAGAAAGAGAAATGCCATAACCATAACATAAATCCATCATCTCAGTAGAAGAAAAATTTGAATAATTATCAGTCACAATCTTGTTTGGCACTCCAAACCTTACTAAGATGTTTTCTTTGATAAAATTACATAACACCTTAGAAGTAGTACTCTTTACTGGAATGGCTTCAACCCATTTAGTGAAATAATCTATGGTAGTAAACACATGAGTATGTCCTACACTTGAAGATGGGTTGAGCGTTCCAATGAAGTCCAAACCCCACTGTTGAAAGGGATCTTTAATTACAACTAGTTTAAGTGGTAAGGCAGCCAACTTGGGTCTTTCCACAAAGGTCTGACAAGCTTCACATTTATCAACCCATTTTAATGCATCTTTAAAAAAAGTATGCCAATAGTATCCAACACAAAGAATCTTGTGGGTAGTGACATCATATGAGTAATGACCTCCACATGCTTGATCATGGAAAGCTGAGAAAAGCTTCTTCTGTTGCTCTTTGTCAACGCATTTCAAAAATCTTCCATCCACTCCATGTTTGAACAAAGCATTCTCCCACAACACGTACTATGCTGATCTTATCTTGATAGCTCTCTTCTCCTTGGTAGTCAAGTGAGAGGGACACTCCCCATAAGTAAGGAAATGAGAAATATCGACATACCATTCATCAGTAGAGATGATAAATATAACAATATGAACATCAACCTCATCTTTAGAAACTTCATGATCAGCTCCTTTAGTAATGAGTTCACATAAGCCTTTGCCCCAAACTAATTTGATTGGTTTAATGTCCATATCATATTCTTGAAATTTTTCTACCTAGTTTCCTCTCTTAGTTCTAAATTCTTGCTGTGTAAGAATAGACTTGATAGTTGTATCAGGCACAAACACCACAGAGTGAGAGTTAAGGATATAAAAATGAAACTACTTAATGGCCTTAACCACTGCAAAGGCATGTTTCTCCATCATAGTGTATTTCAATTCATGATTTTTAAGAATACAACTCATGAATGCAATTGGAAGTTCATGATCTTTAGAATCTTTCTGGGTCAATACAGTGGCCAAGGTACTTTCATTGGCATAGCAATAGATAATACAATCTTTACTGAAATCTAGACATGCCAAGATAGGAGTCATAGAAATAGCCTTTTTAATACCTTCAAATGTTTCTTTTCTTTAGAGGACCAACCAAATGTCTATTTTCCTTTCATCATTTGAGAAATGTTCAAAGTCAGCTCTACAAAATCAGGGATGAACCTTCTCAGGAAATTGATCTTACCAAAGAAAGAATGCACTCTCGTCTTACTAGTGGGAAGAGGAATTTGCTGAATAGCTTGAACTTGTTCAAGATCAATTTTGATTCCATCTTTAGAGATAACATGTCCTAACAATTTTCCCTCTGTAACACAAAAGATAGATTTCTTGGGATTAAAAGAGACCCCAAATTCTCTGCACTTTAAGAGAACTGTTTCTAGATGTTGAAAATGATTGGCTCTAGTTTTGGAAAACACAGTCAGGTCATCTAGATACAAAACAATGCATTTTCCTTTTAGGCTTTCAAAATCCAAGTCCATATCCCTTTGAAAGGTGGCACTGACATTGATAAGTCCAAAGGGAATTTTCTTGTAGGAAAAAGTACCCCAGGGGGTGGTAAAAGCAATCTTGTGCTGATCTATGGTATTAACTAGAATTGATTATACCATGAGAAGCCATCAAGCATGGACAACATTTTAGACCCTGTAACAACTTACAATACTTGGTCCATCATGGGTAGAGGATAGTTTTCCTTCAAAGAATCATGATTCAAATTCTTGAAGTCAACATAGATCTGAATCTCACCATTTTTCTTCTTGAAAGGTATAATGTTTGCAATCCATGTTGAAAGGCGAATGGGGAAGATAATTTTGGATTTCAACAATTTTTGTATTTCTTGAAAAATGGTATCAAAAATATTTGGATTGTACTGCCTTTTCTTTTACTTAAAAGGTTTAATCCCAGGTTTGAGGGAAATGAAATGCTACATTTATTTTGGTTGGAAAACTTTTAGATCATCATAGGAATAGGCAAGAACATCAACATATTTCTTCAAAATACTTACTACCTTCCTCTTTTCCTCCTGTGTGCAACATTTCCCAATGTTCACCATTTTGGGATCAACAGAGCTCCCAATGTTAATCTTTTCATACTCCACATATTGTTGCTCTCCTTTAGAAGCTTTGGATTTGACATACCTGTCATGCTTATCAAATAATTCCTCCAAACTTACCAGCCCTTTAGGAATTTTTTTTCCTTTCAGTTTGATGCACCCATCTTGATCTGTCTCTTCTTTGAAAACTTCTTCATTGGAGGATACACTCTCACAAGGAAAATTTTCACTTCCTTCGAAGTACATTTCTTCAAAGTTATCCTTGAGTTCTAGGAAATAAAGTAAATGCTGATCATCATTGAAAACTTTCCAGTTACTTGCATTATCAGGAACACTTGGTCTATGAATCATTTCAATGGTGAACTTATCTTGGAAGAAATCTGGATGTGGTATCAACAATGATCCTGAAATAGCTAGGGAATCGGCCCTTGTGTTCTTTTCTCTTGGCACCGAGTCGATGGAGAAGGCATCAAGAAATTCAACATAATCCGACACCAAATTTCTATAATGCTTCAATCTTCTATTCTTTACTTGAAAAAGATCTCTGACTTGTTTAACAACCAATTCTACCTCCACGAGCCAGAAGATTCTTCACACCTTTTTCTTTTGCCACATTAAGCCTAAGGATGAGGGATTCATATTCTGTTGTATTATTGGTATTCTCAAACTGTAGCTTGAATGAGAAAGGATGATTTTTTCCCTCAGGAGATATCAATACCACGTCAGCTCCAGAACCAGCTGAGGAGCAACTTCCATGAAATTCTAAATTCCAAACACCATTAGGATCATGAAGTACTTCTTTGGGAAGTTTAGTTTCCTCCTAAGACATAATCATATAGTTACCATGTCCAATGTCTTCATAAAGTATTTGTGCTTTGGGATCATCCATTTTTTACATAATATACTCAAATTTCTTCTCAAGCAACAACTTTCTCATCTTTCCATTTACTGGTATAAGGGAATGTGACCAATCCATTTGAATCTCTCCTCCCACATCCTTACAGAAGTTCCTACTTAACAACATATTGTACGAAGGAGGAATATTAGCTACTAGAATAGTAGCTAAAACTTTTTTCTCAGGCAAGGCAACAAAAGCTACATGTGCATTTTTAATTCTTCCCACCAAAGGAACCTCCCTACTCTCCATAGAATAACATGAACCAATAGTGCGTGTGAGAGTGAGACCCAAAGCATGAGCTACTTTGGCAGGCATTACATTATCTGATGCTCCTAAATCTATGACATAGTTGCTAAGTTTATGTCTTGTTATAAGGAGAGTCACATAAAATGGTTTGATTTTCTCATTAGGTGAGGTGACTACAACTACGAGATTTAGTTGGGGTGTAGAGGATGGAGTAGGTAAAAGGCCTTTACAGGTAGTCTTGGAATGGGAATTGACAAAATGAACCATTTTGGAAAAGGCTTTTGGGTGGGGTTGATAATACTCAGCCTTTGAAATTTAGATTTTTATCTTCTTAAGATGGTCAATGATATCAAAAGATCCAGAGGTGGATGAGGAATCATAACTAGGCATTTTAGGCTTATCTGGTTTTGAGGCTGGAGAAGAAGAAGATTTAGAAGTATAAGTAGGAGAAGAATTATCAGTACTGACCTTTTGTGTGGAAGTGGTGGGAACAAGAGATCATCTTCTTGCCACTACTGGGATAGTTGTGGAATACTCTTTATCTTTTCTAACGGGTTGTCTCACTTTTTCCTTCTTATTGGTCTTCTCTCATGTCATCACAACATATGAATCACTATTCATATCTGCCACTATTTCATCATAATCATATTCTTCATCAACACCCTCAGTAGTGAGAAAATTAACTTGAGATCCATCAAGTTCATCTAATTCCTCCTTATCCTCTTCTGTAAATTCTTGAAATTCTTCATTAGCCTCTTCATCAGGTTCCTCAACTTCACAAGTTACATTGGTAGGGACCTTGATGGGTGGTCCCTCGATTGCCAACCTTGTTTGAGAAGAGGGAAAATGATTATTGGGTTGGAAATTCCTTCTTGGGACATCTTGATAGGGAGCATGCTGAGCCAATTATTTCTTGATAGCAATGAGGTCATTGGATAGCTTTCGTACTAAGGGATCTGCATTAGCTCTAGAACTTGAAGAAGATGAAGTAGAAGCTTTAGACTTGAAAGGATCTATTTTTAACTTACTAGACATGATTAAGTCATCTTCAACACTGATGTATAATATCTGGTCCTCATCCAATGTTGCAAGATTAGCTCTTCTTAATGTATAGCTTACTTTAGGTAATTGAGCATTTAGAAAAAAACATTTTTGAATCTGGTCCACGGGCCGGGTGTCCTGTGGGATATTATTAATAAAATTATTGACCTTAGCCACAAACTCTCTCATAGGTTCATGTGGTTCTTTCTTGATTTGAGAAATCTGGGCTAGTAGAGCATGCACATCCTCTACGGGCTTAAAACGGTTCTCAAATCTTGTCGTCATCATGGTACAACTGGTAATGGCCCCAACAGGAAGGTAATAGAACCAATCTGCTGCATTATCTTTTAAAGTCTCTACAAAAAGCCTCACCAAGAAATCTTCATGCTCAACACCAAGGACTCCACATGCAACAATGAAGTCTACAATATGTTCATCTAGGTGCACTTTTCCATCACCTCTGAACTTGGGAAAGTTCTTCTTATTACCCCTGGGTAACTCATGCAAAGGCTGAGGAAGGGTAAGAGGCCCAACATGGTGGCCCCAAGGTAATGGAACTGCCATCCTTGGAAAGACTGCTTGCAGAGGTACTGAAACACCAACAAGAATCAAAGCATGAATATTAGGGCTGAGTTGCTCTTAAGGAATACTACTTCCAAGAATTATATCTTCAATAGGGGGAGTGCTTGTAGAATGGGCTCTTCTATTTCTCCTAGTTGAAGGAGGAGGAAAGCCTTGCTGTTCTAAGAGTTGAAATTGAGAATATTCAATCCCAAGATCCCTCATACTATGCGTAAATCTTAGAGTCGCCAGATTAGAGAATGATCAAGAAATGTTCACAAAATTGGAATCCATAAAAAATGAATCCCCAACAGAGTTGCCAAAAATTGTTGGTTGTCAAATAGGAATTTATTGAAAGCAATAGTCAGGGGACAAAAATTCCCTCCTCTTTATGGGAGAGGTTCCCTTATTGAAAGCAAAAAAAAGTATTTTCAATTATACAATGTTCCGTTTTAAAGAGGAACTCTGATACCATGAAAGTGTTTAATATAATATATTATCGATACAAAAGGACAGAAGAAATGAGAAATAGGAAAAGGTAAAAGATCATTCTCAGGAAATATAGATTACAGAATAATTCCTTAGTAATTTTGAAATAGGATTAAATAGAACATAATCATTTGCATTAATATCCAAAGATGTTATTTCAAAGACACAAAGTTCCTGAGATGACATCCACAAGAATACAAAGCTTCTTGATGCAAAATAGATTAATGATTCAATAAATTTAGTAGATAGAAAGGAAAGAACAAGCACATATAGAAACATAAAGGGAAGTCTTCTTATATTGATATTTTTTTAACTCTTTTACAATTTCAAGAATAACCAGAGTTCCAGCCCCTGAAAATGGCGGTGGAGAGCTCATTATATAGCTTACAAATTGGTTACACTTGGTAACCATTTATTTTAACTAAAAATATTAATTAAGGAAGTGCACAATAAAATCTCCTTAATTAATTTACAATGAGCTTGATTCTAGGATAAGAAGAAGAAAAGGAGAGACTAGGAGAGAGAACATCCACTTATTGCTGAGGAAGCGTCCATTGACTTGAGAATTTGATGTATAAATATTTTCAATGCCTCAACTATATCCATAACCCCTAGGATTTTTGTGTTGGTAGTGGCATGAGACCAAGTTCCAAGACACTTCTCCATATCTTTGTCAAACTCAGTATGTTCCAGGAACTCTTTATTAGCCTCTTCAATGACAGATTGAAGGGAACAAATATCCTTTATCTTCTCTTTGGTAATCAAATCTTCTTTGAATAGGTCTTCTTTGACAAATGTTTTGAACTGAGTCTTGATCTCCTTAAGAGAGAAAGGAACACTTGAGGGTTTCATAATGAAGATGGAAATGAATATCTTTGAAGGCAGATGTAACAAAAGTCTTGAAAGACTCTCCTTTCTGCCAACCATTTCTCAATTCTCCCAATGCTTCTTCCAAAATTTTTATGTTCCATTCAACACTGAAAACCCATGTCCTTAACCAGTTGTCCTTGGCATCATCAAAAAATTTTCTGGCCAACAATATCATCTCATCAGCCTGACCCATTAGGTGGAGATCTATGATATAACTACTCCAGAGTTTCAGCTCTTTGTCAATAGTTCTAATTGAGGAGGAGAGTTTCTACTGAAGGTTGGCCACTTTCTCATTAGCTTTGAAGGCATCTCCAATGAAGTTCAGGCCTGTAATGGTCATATCATCAAACCATGGCTTCCATATCCCTTCCATAAGTGGAATATCTATGTATATCCTTGATACAGTGAACCTCATCCTGACTAAGAATCATAGGAGGTGGAAGGGAAACCAATGGAGCAGGATCCAAAACCTTATCTTTAGTCAATAATGACTTGATGAAGCTGAAAAGAATGTGATTTTTTTCTTCCAATTGTTCTATAGTTTTCTTTCCCTTCTCCACTCTCTTAATAACCTTATTTATTGTTTCCTGGAGATAATGAACCTCACTCTTAGGAGCAGATTATCCCATTGGAATTCTAGAAAGCTCCAGGTTAGAGGCTAGTAGATCTTGCTCTGCCTTTTCAACCTTAGGTTTTGCAACCTCTATAAATTGTTGGCCTTGAGGATCTGTCACTATTCTTGAAGTTTTTTTATCTCTCTTTTTTGGAGGAGAAGGAGAAGTACCTAACAAAGCTGCCACAACATTATAATCTGGCCCTGTCAAATGGGAAGAAGGTTTTCTCTTCCTAATATCAACCAAGGGTTGTACCCATGCAAAAGTGGAAGAAGAAGAAGAAGGAACAAGGGGCCCAAGAGCAAGGGAACTCATTGCACTTAAATTATTCACCACTTTTAACTCCAATAAAGAGGTGAGTGGAGCATCTAGAGCTTCTTGTGCAAAGGAGTCTATAGTACTAGGAGGTTAAGAGTCAGGAACCTCCTTCTCTTTTTCTACAGTAACTTCAGGAGTTCCTGTAGGGTTTGGTATTTCACCATCATGACTTTCATTGAGAAAAATAATGTTCTCTGGACCTGAAGGAAATCCTAAATGCTCTAGAAGAGGTTCTTCCTCAATTGGTTCTTGTTTAACCTCTTTTATCTTCTTTTGATATACTTGAGTAGAAGAAGAGGGAGTAGATGATTCGAGTTCTTTAATTGAGAAAGGAGGAGGGGATTGTACATGTACCTATGTGCTGGGTATCTGTGCTTATTTCCCAAGTGTTGAAGTGTCTCAGGAAGAATATGCACTCTGATTCTTCTTAAGCTCATGAACCTTCCTGTCAAACCAAACTTTGGTTCTTACAAGGACATGAGCCAACATCTCAACCAGGTCATCCTTCTCCTTTTTTTAAAAATCTAGATATTCTAAAGGAGTATTTTTGATTGATGTCTCATATTCAAAAGATTGTAAGTATTCATCATCATCCTTGAGACCTTCAGGAACCTGATAAAGATTGAGCTCCTTAATCTGTTGAAGAGAGAGTCTGCCGTAGTGCCTCTGCCTTGCTTCAAAATCATCTGCACAATCAGCCTAGTAATCCTCAGTATCTGACCTCTGATGATAGTTTACCCTAAGTTTTTGATCAATGAACTTCTTCAAATCAAAACAATTCCTTGGTCTGAAGAAATGGATAGTAAGGGGAGCTATATCCCTTTCTACATTTTGGGCATCCAAGGTTGTTTTACAGGTATAATTTTCCAAAGATATAGGGAAGTGCAGACCAATGATTTTACTATCCCTGTAGGTTCTATGGAACTTGTCCAATTACTTGCACACTTCAACTAGAGCCATCTTGTCATTACAAAACATGGGGAGCTTGAGAGGTGTGTTTTCATAGCCAACCAACTTGATATATGAAAACCTCCTGAATTGAATGAAGAAAGCTCCGTACTTGGCTATTAGGTTCATAGCTCTTCAAAAATCCTTACAATATACATGGTGAAGGCATCATTGATCTCTTCTGAAATTGTGGTTGCTAGTTTCAAGGGTAAATTGAGGGTAGTATGCATAAATAGGCTCATCCTTCTAGTCCTCCATGTATGTGAATCTGGCCCACTACCAGGATACTGCTAGGGTATACACGAGATAAGAATTCATATAGAACTTCTTAGTCTACTGCACATTAGACAATTGCTCAGTCAAATTCATGCAAAGGATTTATGCCCAATTAATGTTCTGTTTTCCCTCGCAGATGATGTTGATAAGAGGGCACATCCAGAAGTGAAATTCATTGGTAGAGGTAAATCCCATGACACGAGCTAGAAAAATTATGAAATCAAACATTTCTTCATTAAAGTCATCCCTAAATAACACCTTGGAAAGTCCAGATGCTCCCTTCTTAGGGTTATTCAACCATGATTTTGCTATCCTGGCCTTATATTTATCATTGTCCTACTCAAACAAGGTCTGAGCTTGAGATTGGATGAGAATGATGGAGTCTTTGGTCTCTGGGATGTGTAGGGCAATAGTAATGGAAGCATCATCTAGTTTGGCAATCAGCTCCCCATGCACATTAGAAAATTCTTTGGTGTCCGAGTTAAAATGAGCTCCACATGTGAGCACGGAGTCGACACATTGTACAGATATAGGAAAACCAGCTACATAAACAAGCTCATTGTTGTTGATCATCTGTGCCATGGGGGCAGGATTAGGGCAAGTCAATTTGTTCCAAAAATCTCCAAAATCTAGGTGCCGAACCTCACTATCACCTATATTTGGTACAAAGGTATCAAGTGGTGATACATGCTCTTGACCTTGGAATTTGATCTTCATGTTTGCAATGTACAGAGGAAAAACCTTCAAGGATCAGATTCACAATAAAAAATTCAAGGGAAGCAGGAGCACGCATAAATGACATTAATTGTAGGGATTCGAGCAAGTGATGACAAGTGAGCAATGTGTCAAATGCATAGAAGATAGTCCCATTAAATAGCCATTTAGGAGAGAGAAGGTCATTAAATGCGCATTAAATTCATATTGAACCAACTAAAAAAGATAAGAATCGGGAAGAGCAAAAAAAACTGGCCTAGACAGTCTTTGGTACATTTGAGACATGAGGGACGCAAAGATGCGATTCGGCTGACATGAGTGATGTAGGTAATGCAGGAACATAAGGCACAAACACTTTTGGGACAAATGGAACAAAAGTACGCAAAGGACCTGATGCTGGTGATGCAGGTGATCAGAGAACAAAGAGCCCAATGAACTTTGGGACAAATGGGTCAAAATTTTTTGACAGAACAGAAAGTTAAAGAATTTTGGGGAATGCAGCTGATCGGGGAATAGAAGGCCCAGTAGTACGTGGGACATGTGGGACAAAAATGTCTGACAGACCCACAAATCACCAAAATGACTCCAAAAAATGTGAATTTTTACTTTCTTCTCAAATTTTCACTTTATTAGAACATCACCAAAGGTTGTGAACTCAAAATTTGCATTTTTATGACTTTCAAAAGAGGGGAAATTTTGAGAGGAAAACAGGCTACTACCCCTGTACCCCCACTCAGGGCCTAGCCCAACCCCGAACCTCGATGAGAAAAATGTGGAGAGTGTAAAGTCTTCAACACTTCCACACATGAAAATAGGCTCCACAACATAACATCATTTTCCATTTTGGCATTCCTACCAAAATCATTTAAGATAACAGAAGATCATTGAAGAATAATATGTCAAAGCATTGAGTTATACTAGAAAATACAAAACAATTTTTTCCACACCATACTATCCACAAGCTAATGGCAAAGTAGAGGCTTCAAACAAAATAATTATGAAAATTATTGAAAAGGTTTTAAATACTTCCCATAGATATTGGCACACACAGTTTCCCTATTCCATTTGGGCATATCGTACTAGTATTCACATGGCTATAGAGGCCAACAATGTCTTCTTGTATATGGGGTGGAGGATGTTATGACCCTTGAGCTTGAGATCCCATCCTTAAAAGTCACTCTCCAAGATTTCATCACTAATGATGATTATAGTCGTGAATGCCTTGCACAATTTGATCTACTCGATGAAATGCATGTCAATACTCCTGATCATCTGCAAGTGTACTATGATTATATAACAAGATATTATCACAAAAAGGTCCACATCTGTGAGTTTAACTTAGGTGATCTATTTCTTAAAGAAAATTAACAAAATTCATCCCAAGCACTTGGCCAATGGTACCAGTTTCCCCCTAATTGGTTTAGATCCTATGCGATCATTCAAAAATATGGGTTTGGCACTTATAAGTTGGCTGACATGGATGGAATCAAATAAATTGAGTTGTTAAAAGCTGAAAATTTATAGAAGTTTTATGACTAAAATTCCTAAAAAGAATCTAACATTTTTGAAAAACTCCAAAAAAGGTACAAAAATTTCAAATTTACAAAAACAATATAATATTGCACAAAAGCCAAAAAAACCAATAAAATGAGTGGTTTGACTATCTATATGTATTACTAATTTCATTTTATTTTAGTGTAAATATTCATCCATCCATAATAAAATCTCTCCTAATTCCACACTTGAATATAGGCATCTCAATGCTTGTAGGCATGTTACACTTGGTTTGGACGTGTTTGTGTTAGTTTCTACATGGTCAAATCCGACCTCTTGAAAATAGTATTAATTTCTTGGTGGATTTAAGAATGAATTCATATTTTTAAAGATCCACACTATTTACACACATTTTAAACCTTGTTGTAAACATTAAAGGACCTTATTTGTTGCACACTAGCCAATGTTGTCTCCATTTTCACTTCTATCTCCTCAATTGAGTCATATTGGTTCTAAACCCCTAAGAGAGAGCTGAATATCATGTCAAAAAAGAAAAAGAAAGAAAAATCAATCCATAAAATGATACAAAAGATAAAATAAAATAATAATAAGTCAAGTAAGAAAACTCAAAGCAATAGCCAACAATCTCTCAAAGGGGTCTTTTCAATGTCTCTACCAAGGCTATGGATGCTTAACTGGTAGTAGAGAAATACTGCGACTAGAATCAAATGTATCTCCATCGGGGATAAGGACTCCTGGATGGTAGCAGAGAAATGCACAACTAAAAACTTATATTTCACTATTCAAAATCCATACTAGATGATCCCCTACATACCTACACATTGGCTAGTGCGTCTTCATATATGACATCTAGTATGTCACCTTGTATTTTCTAGACTTTTATCAATTAGCCAATTTTCTCTATGTTGGTCTCAAACATGTTTTCATCCATCCATGATTCTTAGTGCACCTATAAGCATTGTGTCACATTCACACCACAATAAATCAACAAACCCATTATATCATTTCATATGTATATCCCACGACATTGCACATTTATAGTTACACGATTATGTGAAAAGCAAAATAAATAAATAAAAAACACAGGTTAACCATTTCATATAGACATTTCTAAATAAAACTACAACCCCACACACACACACATCATTTGGAACATAAGTTGACTTATATTGTGCCACAAAAAAAGGGTGAGATCAATGTCTCATATATATATATATAGAGCCATCATTTTGTACATACAAAATCATGATCACATGTCACTACACTCATGGGGCCGGACATACATTAGACCCATGCCTACTATCACCTATATGTTATCTTGTTGGATACACCAATCCTATCATATGAGGACCCATGTTGTTCCTATGCATCCTAGACCTAGAACTAGACAATCTTGAAAATGGTTGCACTATAACATGTGGAATATGCACTTGTAATAGTACCTCATAATACTCAAGATGTGCACCCTCTACGGAAATATCATAAATAACACAAGCCAATATATCCTCCTTCATGAGCTCTAAATGACCTCATTAACGGTCACGTGCCATCACAACTACCTCTAGTTGAGAAAATCACTTTTGATCACGCTCTCACTTCGAAACTATGATCTATAAATCATGGATATGTCTTATAGCATTTGACTTTACTATCGCATGGACATTCAATTCATCAATATGTGATCGATTAATCTCTTATAAAATTTGTAGCTCTATTACCTCCCTTTGTAGAATATCACACTATGGTTTCACCTCATCTAAAGATACCAATATTGAATCCACCACACTCTTAACCTCTATCTCGTCGTGGTCACTTTGATGTTGCTCACTACTCGTTTCTATCTCCTGTATCCACATATGATACTAGATCCTTCCCCCGCATCCACCTACATATACGCTCTATCAATCCATCTATCTCTACTCATGGATCATCTAGCCTCCCTCTATCCCCACTCCCCCCCTTTGCAAGCACATCATGTATCTCTATCTCATCAGCTACATCACCACATCACCACCCACTAGCCTCTGCTGGCTGCTATACTCTGTGTCGCTGATTCCATATAATTATGTCATCAACCTCTATCTTTTTTGTCTCTAAAAAATACACATCCTCCTCCATATGAATACCATATCGTGGCTCTCCCATATTTGGAGTCCCCCCAAGTCCTTGTCGGTCCATAAAATTCCCACAACGTATCAAAGTCTCATGTGACATCTGTATCATCTCCTTTGACAATCTCTATTGGTGCATCATTCTCATCACCTATCACCTTATATGATAACACTAGTCCCCCATATCCACTCAATCATGAGTATCTTATTGGCTTTGGTGGTATTTCCTGTCATATTCCAAACTATATCATCACACGGCCATACTAAACCAGATTTGTCTCTCATTCCCATCTCCCAATCACCCATCTAGCTCTCTACACTCACCATAGTTGTATCACATCCTATCACTATGCCAAAAACCTAGCCACCTCCTTATACAACTTCCATATAATATCATTTGTCTCCAAACTCACCAACATATGCTGATAGTGATCAATCACACCCTCATATGGGCTATATCCAAAAAACTCCCTATCCATCCTCCATTGTAGAAAGAATGGTGAATATGCTAAGAGATTATCATGGATAGAGTATGAAAACCCACATGGCCTATCCAATTCTATATGCTCCCAGACCCACACCTATAATAGAATCTCCATACTCAAACCCAACCTCAATTAGCTAGTGTACTACTGCAACTCTGAATATGTCTATGCCAATAGCGCATGCCTCCATGCATACACTACACCATGTTCTATAATCTCCAAAAACACCTCACCTAACCCCCAAGAGGATGTATACCATGATAAATATGGAAAAATGATACTACAAATAACGCTGCATAATTATTTAATCACTTGTATACCTGCACACTGCTCATACAACTCCCGATATCTAAATCCCCCACTCTCAATCTCAATCCCATTTGCTGCTAGCCCATATAACATCCATAATATCCCATCTTGTATAGTCATATGTCCCACTAAGACAACCTATTCACCCTATATGGGAATGAAAAATATTCTCCATACATCCTCTAGTGTGATCGTCATCTCACCGGTCACTAGATGAAATGTGTTCATATCACTGTTCCATTTCTCCAATAACACTATTAGTAAACATCTATCCATCCACACCCACTCAATCCATGTAATGTAAAACAAACCCACTCTCTGCAATAGCTCCACCTCTCGTTCTGTCATGTCTTGCCACAATATATACATAAAACTTGAAAAACTGTGTCTAAATGCCAACAATGGAAGGATTTACATCCAAAAAAAAACCCTCATCAATCCCATACTCCATCACATCACCCTCCAAAGTTCACCTTTGATAGTTGTAAGTCGATCACAAGCCAGTTGTAGAGTGGTCATAATAAGGTTGTGGCACGATTGCAACACGGTCACAAGCTCGTTACAACAACCTAAAAAATCAACAAAAATCAAAACAGTCCAAAAAAATAAAAATAAAAACTAAAAATAAGCCTACCTTTGACTAAGCAGATCTCTACCTCGACATCAAATTATTGTGTGGGTGTGTTATCTCTATTACACCTCTAGCCTCTCCAGTACCCACGTGTCCAAATGGGCCATCCTCTCCACCCCACCTCTATATACACTCCATAACTCCACTCAAAACACATGTTGGTCTTCACCTAGTCATGCCTGTAACTTCCCCTACACCCCACCTAGTTGCACCTATAATTAGGGAACGTCTATCACCTACCCTCTGATGACTCACCCTTCCTAGGTATTTGTACTATGTAGCTCACCACCTGGTTGCAATCATGACTGTGCCACAAAATTTTGATGCCCTCAATTACATGGATGAGTCACTCTAGCGACTCACCCACCCGTCTACCCTACATGTCAGTTTCACATGCGATCATCCACCTAATCTAGCCCTGAACCTCCCCACCCAATTCACTCACCTGCCTAAGCACTTTTCTCTTTTCATCAACTATTTCCCTCATTTTTATTCCACACTCATCCACCAGTTTAGGTTTGGCAACAATTTCCTTTCTTTTGCTCATCATGCCTTTTTCGAGGTTCATTTTTCTATCATTTTAAATTCCTAATTTTTCATCCTTCGTTATGTTGGGACAACATGCCGCTCCAAAAACTATCAATTGAGGGGGAATATCATTTGAAAACCTTATCGTTAATCTTATGACACCTAATAATCAATCATATTAGTCAATTGATTTAGTAGTCTCTTCCTTGTGAAATCAACATATCGATCCATTCATAGAATCTAATTGAAGTGGCCCATCGATTACATTTCTAGGATCTTGTCTATCTGGTCAACGATATAAACCTGTGACTATGATAACCATGGTCATAGGGTTAGACGACCCCCCTCTCATCTTCAATTTTTATGTTACATCTTTCTTGCTGCAACACATAGCCATAAAATGTAGAAACTAAAAAATTCACATTACACATAAGGTCTATTCAAAAATACAAAAAACATCATCAAACACAATAATCCCAAAAAATCAAATAATCCCACAAAAATAAATTCAAAATATTAAACCCCATTAAATGGGGATAAAAGACACCTCATTAGTCATTTACTAACCCTCACCCAATCACATTTTATTTTTTCCACCAAACCTACCCATTTGCATGCCTAATGCACTATGGACCCTTATCATCTCACCCATCTATGCATATTGTACCCATATGTGTTATAATCCCTATGCACTAAAAAAACCATTCACCCCCATCATTCTAGCCCCCTAAGTCTTTGTGAACTTAAGCCCATACTTGATTTTTACTTATTTACTCACATATTTTGGTATTTCAAGTCTTGGAGAGGTGAAGGCAGATCATAAAAGATAGGTGTAATTGGTTACATCACTGTTTTAGCAAAAATTTAACACAGGTGTTAGTCATAACTATGACTGACTTGTAATCTCTATGCGATTTTCAGTGAATCATAACTTTGACTGACTTGCGATCGAGTTAGGTATAATTTTCATTTACAAGAATTATTTTATCATTTTTACTATAATAGAATGTATTTTATCTCCTTAAATGGTTAGGGATCTGACCGAGGTAGTTCCCCTAACCACAAAAAATAACTAACATTTTTCCAAGTGTGCTTGTGTGTAGGTTATAGATTCAGATCAAGAAGATTTTACTTGATATATTATGATTATACTAAAATAGATTTTATCCTGGTGTAATCTAATGCTACAAGAGCAATAAAATAACTAAATAAATTAAATAATAAAAAACTGAAATACACCCAAGCAAACAAAGAAATAACAATGTAAAATCCAAATGGGAAAAAAGAGTTGAGAAAGCCTAAGATGTTTTAGAGATGTCATAGGACTACGTTGTAGTGGAGACTAGGTGAAAATGAGGAGGAAACATTCACACATGAGCTTGGAAAAGTGCAGCTTTAGAAATTCTAACTAGATTGGGGAGCCTGGAGAGGCATAGGGGTGCCCGTGGGCACCCTAGTTTGAGATATGGGCACCCTGGTATGTGGAAATGAAAAATAAATATCCTCTGGAGTATCACTGGATGTTCACCTATGTTCACTTCTTGTCACTATGTGATCGCTGAGGTATTGGTAAAAATGCAATGAAGAATAACCTATCAAACCCTAGATAAAGTATCAAAACCCTAAAAAAGAAAGATGCATATGAAGGGGTTAGACTGTCCTTAGCTACCAAATTGATGGACTTATCACTAAGAGCTGCACTACATCTTAAACCCAATGTAGTTCTAGTGTGTGTGTGTGTGTGTGTGTGTGTGTGTGTGTGTGTGTGTGTGTGTGTGTGTGTGTGTGTGTAATTGTGCCCTAGGTGCTCTTGTACCAGTCACACTTTGTGAAGTAGTGAACAAACAACTAGATGTAGAATATAATAAATATGTGCATGGAAACAATAGACTCCCCTCCTATGAAGTGTGATGCAGATGAACCAACCTTGTATGCCTTGTGATGGAGTTAGATGAATGAAAATGTAGGTATAGATTCCTTTGAGGGATGCAACGTTAGGTGGTGATAGTAAGTGCTTATTTCTTGGTCCCTCATTATGGTCATATAAATTTAAATTTATATGGTTATCTTGCTTTAATTTTATAATTAACCACGAAAAGGCTGACCTCCAAAAATATGGAAAGCTGAAATGGATAGAAAGTGCCCAAAGGTGAGAGTAAAATGCAAAGAGGATTAGGGCAACCCAGAGGGGACCAGGGAACTTGGGGCACCCCAGTCCTGTCTAGGTGCCACAGTTAGAAATAGGGAAAAAATAGTATGAAGATATAGATTGGGAAAGTATGGGTGTAAGATCGAAAATAACGACAGGAAGCAATACAAAAATGGCCAAAGACATGGGTTAATTATTGTTCTTTTCACTTAAGAACCATATGAATAGTAGTATGAGACTGAAACTAAATAATGAATCAAAGTATGTGATTTTAAGTCTAAAATTTCCCCCACTTTATGTTGGTGAGCAGAACGATTGGTAACATAAAGTAGATAGAGATGCATACCTAATATCCATGTAGAGAGATGTAGAAAACACGTCGAGGGACTAGAAAAAGCATGGAGTGAAAATAATATGGAGCATGGAGACTAAAGATGCAAAAAGGTGTAAAAAGTGATGAAAGTGAACCTAGTGTGAAAGCACGTGTGTAGATGCCAATGCATGTAGTGTACCTGCATGGTTAGTATCGTATGTGTGATGTACCCACCACGTGCCTGTTGTTATCTGCTTACTTCCCATACAGATGAACTTGTAAAAGAGAAGACAATCAAGTAGTCAAATACGCATGTATATGTGTAATGAGTAAAAACACATGTATATATGTAAAAGCATGTAAAGAAAATATGAAAAATGTAAAAGGAACATGTGCACCTGATCTGTGATGAGAAAAAGGGTTTAGAAAGGATCTTGTCGATGTAGATGAAGTGCAAGTTTTTTGGGCCTCCTCAAACCACTAGACGAAGAAGTGTAGGTAGGAAAGTCTAATGTTCCTCCAACCTATAACCACTTCTTGAGAGTAAAAAGATATCTATACTATTTGGTTTTTGGGTGATCTGATGCCACTGAACAAATTCATGTAGAGAGGAGGTCTGGTTTATAATCTAACCTGTAACTACTTCCCAGAATGCTAAGGACAATATTCCCTGTAAAATCTGTTGTGTATGGAGTTTGTAGACTAGTTTGAACCCACTTGCTGTATAACCCATTGTGTCATGGATAAAAAATGAATACTGAATTGTACCAGTACTGTGTGTAAACCCAAATGATTCTCCCCCCTTGGGGGTGTATGCGACACCATGGATAGGAGAATGTGGCGTAAAAGAGGACCTACCATGGATACTGAAACTGTTCCTGGAAGGGGGGAGGTGACGTGCTTGGTAGAAACCAAGGTAGAAACAAACAATGTAGCTAGAAAATAAGTGTTAGTACAAACATACATGCAGAAGACAAGTGTAAGCCAAATAGAGAATGTGTAATCTAAAACATAAGAAAATAATGTAAACACCCAAGAAGACAATATAGACCACACAAAGTGGGTTACAAACATGGGACACCACTCACAATGTTGCAAGACACTCAAGGCCGTAGTGGACGCAAAAAAAGAAGTGTGCACACAAGAAAAAGGGAAAAGTATGCAAACAATAACAAGTAATAACGTACAATATAACAAATAAGTATGGAAATAAGTATCCCTTCATAACAAATACTGCAAACGAAACACCCGTTTGCATGTTAGAAAGATAAAGCGTATGGAAAAGAATGTATAAACCAAAATAGTGTGCTAAGAACAAGAATGAAACAATAACACCGGTAGTGTACGAATGTGAATGTCCTTAGGAGCCACTATGGGATTGGTAGTCAAGAATCCATGTTGTGTAGTATCCTTGTATAGTCTGCGATCACAACTAGAAAGCAAGTGAACTTGCATGTGTTTATGATAATGATAATGAAATACAAGACATCTATCTAGTATGTGTATTAAAGTGAACATGTACAAGTAAATTAAAGTAAGATTAAATGCAACCATAAAATGCAGTATGCTGTGGATGGATGGAATGGAATGCAGAGTGAATGATGGGATCCACATGCCCCCCGTATGAATGGAATTTTATACAACGAGGTTCATTTAGTATGCCCCCTGAACAGTCAAGAATGAACCATAAACAAGAGTGTGTCATCGGGAAATGGTCGAACTATGTGTTGTGTAGTGCATTGTGGTGAATGTTTATGTGTGGTGTTGATATGCAACCTAGAGATAATGTATGAATCCTAAAGCGTATATCACAATGAGATGATTGAAGGAGTGATGATTTAGCCTAAAGCATATATCACTACAAGATGAGTAGGATAAGTGATGATGTAGCCTATGGCGTATATCACTAAACTAGGAATTTCACATGATGGAAAGGTTGGATGTTTGAATGTGTGAGTGTATTGAGGTCCATTTTATTTATATACCCTCAACTGTCCATTATGGACCATGTGACTAGAGTGTGTCATTGGGTAGTGAGTGTAATGCATATAAGTAGATGCGTAAAATGTGTATGAAATGTAGTGTGATATGTAAAGTTTGTAATGTAGGATGTGCAATATGTAATGCAAGACACATGGACGATATGAGATGTTTATATGCCTAATAAGACACAAGATGTTGTATGTATAAATGTAATATGTGTGAATATGCATGATGTGTAGTGTCTAGTGTGCAATTTGTGAGATTCATGTGTATAAGATGCCCTCAATAGTCAAGTGTGAACCGAAACACAAGAGTGTGCTATAGGGTAATGGTCGATGCAAGTGTATGTTGAAGTATGAGAGGAATGAGTGGATGTTGGATGGTTATGTGATGAAGATGTAATATGCATGTTTTTTGTTTAGAAGAGGGAGGGGGATGATAAGTGTCATGCCCCGCAAGTATGTAAGTGATGGAGATTTAGTCAAAAGACGCTAAGTGGATCAATGTAAGGAGTAATTTCTTTGAAAAAAGTGATTGGATGTTGAAGTGAGGACTGAATAGGGTCCTTAAATTCTGAGAGTCAAAATATGTCAGCTAAAGTGTTCTCGTCTTGTGTAATGAGTGGTTACTTGTTGACTGTAGATGACTTGAGAAGTGGAGGAGTTGCAGTCATCTTTGAAGGGGGTTGCTTATTTTGGCTCAGTAATACTGTAGGTGACTTATTAGGAGGAAGTGTTGGACTAATTTGGAGAGGTGGTTTCTTGACGTGAGTAGATTACATAGGTGGTGCTTGAGTGGTAGAAGAAGGAACACTAGAAGTGATGGCGTGATGATCACTAGACATAGAAGAATCAAATTTAGGAACCCACTGAGATGTAGCATGCAAGAAAATGTTGTGCAATGAATGAGATAAATCCCTAACACTCAAGATGTTTGATTCCTTGTTGTAAAACATAACATTCATTATCGTTATGGCCATTGATTTGATGATAGTTATAATATGGATGACCTTGATATTTTACAAGCTGATAAGGAGGATAACAATGAGTAAGAGGAAAAGTGATCAATTGATGACTAAGGAGCTTAGCAAGAATTTCATGTTGCTTAATATTACGATCAAAGGTGAGAGGATCCGGTAATGGTATGGCTTAAGGTTAACTTATATGAGCACATGTAGTAGACACAAAATGAAGATGAGATGTAGAAAGTTAATAAACATGAGCCTGAGAAGCGTCCTTAAGATGTTGGATTTTAGATTTGAGAGATGCAATCGTGGATTCCATATCCTTAAATTTTTCTTAGAGAAAAGAATGCAAATCTTGAATTGAATCCAATGTAGACTGATTAGATGGAGGATGACGAGGACTAGGCTTGTCAAATAAATGATCGAAAATAGGGTTGCAGGGTATCTTTAGGAAGATACATGGTTTTTAGGGATATTTTAAGAACAAATTGAAAATTAGGATGCATCTTAAGAAAACCAGAAAAAGAAATTTGAGGAATTCCGGGAGCCATGATAGAGGAAAAATGAGGATCCTAAGCATGAAGATCAAATTTGAGTTCACCAAAATGATTAAATAAAACATATTTTATTCTAATGGAATCTAATGCTATAGGAACAGTAAAATAAATAAATAAATGAAGCAATAAAATACTAAAATACACCCAAGAAAATTATGAATGAAAATGTAAAACCCTAATGTGCAAAGAGGGTTGAGAAATCTTTAGATGATTTGATGATGTCATAGGACTATGCCGTAAAGGAGATTGGGTGAACAGGAGGAGGAAACCTTCACACAATATCCTAGAAACGTGTATATCTAGACTGTTTGACTAGACTAGGGCACCTAGAGAGGGATAAGGGCACCCATAGGTGCCCTAGTATGTGGAAATGAATAAAAAATATCCTCTAGAGTGTCATTGGATGTTCACCTATGTTCGCTTCATGTCATGTGGATGTCGCTGTGTGATCTCCGAAGCACTAGTAAACCTACAATGAAGAATCAAATGCAATACCTTAGACAAAGCATAAAAACCCTAAAAAATTAAGATGCATGTGAAGGGATATGTCTGTCCTCAACTTCTAATTTTATGGAATTATCATTAAGCCCTGCACTAAATATCATACCCAATGTAGTTCTAGGTGTGTGTGTTTGTGTAATTGTGCCCTAAGTGCTCTTGTGACAGTTGCACTTTGTGAAGTAGCAAGAAATTAAGTAGATGTAGAATGTAATAAATGTGTGCATGAAAACCATAGAATCCCATCATATGAAGTGTGATGTAGATGAATTAGCCTTGTATGCCTTGTGATGGAGCTATATGGATGTAAATGTAGCTATAGATGGTTTTGATGGATACAACCTTAGGTGGTGATAATAAGTTTTTAGCGCTTGGTCCCTCATTATGGTCATATAAATTTATATTTGTATGGATCTCTTACTTTAATTTTGTAACTAACCGCAAAAAGGTTAACCAATAAAAATATAGAAATCTCAAATGGCTAGAAAGTGCCCCAAAAGTGAGAGTAAAGTGCAAAGAGGACCAGGGTGCCCAAACCTTTGTTTAATAACATAATTGGAGATATCAAGAAAGAAAACTATTGATGTCACAAAATTATTACAAATTTGGTCTATGATTGATTGGATTTCACTACATGAAAATTATGTAGCTTTATTATGATGATTTAAGAGACTTGGATTATTACATGTTTTCTAGAAAGGAACTATGCGATTTAAATATATAATTTAGTTTTGTCTAATGCTTGTTTTAAATAAGGGGAAACACTTTTCATAAAGTAATTTCAAATTTAAAAATTGTATTTTTTCACATTTTAGTTTCTGTGACCTTTTCTAAGGATATGAGCCATGTAATGATCTGTTCTTTTATTTTGTAATCTGCATGTATATATAGAAAAACCTTGTTGAATGCCCCCTCTTTTGATACGTGTATGATAGGACATTTGAGTGCACGATTCAAAAGAATAGATGTGTGCACGTCTATCATATGTCTGATAAGCTGTGACACAAAAGGTTGAAGTGGTGACCACCTATAAGAATCCATTCCTCCAAAGTGGTTGCACATGGTGGAAATTATGACATGGTGAAAAATAAAAATGCAACAAGAAATAAGGAAACATACAAATGAGTAAAGAAACTAGTAACAACATAGAATAATAATAATCATGTCCTAATATATAGTAAAATAGTATAGAGTCAACATAACAATCATGCTAGAAGCCATAATGAAAAAAAATTCCATTAAATTTTGGTCACTTTTTTCTCTTAGGGTGCTTAAGAGACATCGTCAGATTGATGTATCCATGAAGGTATCGGGTAGTTAGGAAATGGAACAACAAATATAATAACATATAATGGCCCACCTAGAAGTGTGGGCACCATCAATTTGGTGCCATAAGGTTCTCATCATAAAATATCACCCTAGACACCCTAACACTGATGCATGTTGAAGGGTTTTACCGCATTTTATTCATTGTTACCATGAGAAAATGGGCATTAGATGTGAGAAACTGAGAGATTTTTTTTTAGATGCACTAGGTATCGAACAATAGGGTTATGCAAGACATCTTAGGATGCCCATATTGGATGAAATTATCTGTTAAAGTTTGGCTACTTTTCACTCTCAAGGTGCTTAAGAGACATTGCCACACCAATGTAATTGGGAAGGATTGGGGAAGTTGGGAAACATAATGAAACATACAATAACATCTAGTGGCCCACCCTAATGTGTGTTCTTTTTCAGTTTGGTTCCATAAGGTGCACATTGCAAAATATTTCTCTAGACACAAATGCAGGCTTAGTAAATGAAAATATGTGTCAATTTAATAAATAATTATAATCTAAAATTTAAATGAATTGAAAGAATTAAATACTCTCAAGGGATTATAGATGTAAAATTTATGAAATGAGTAAATGAAAAAAAATATTTTTTCACAAAAGATAGGAATAGATCCCTAGTAATGGGACACCGATAGTTTCAAAAGACAAGAAAGGAACTCAGGATACAATAAGTGAAAGTAAGAAAGTGGTAACACACACAACTAGAAAACATGTATAGAAAACAAGAGTGTAAAAATATGATGAAACAATACAAAAAATGATCTAGATAGAAACATGTAAAGAAAGAGGTGTTAACATTTCTTAAGACACACATGTTAGTATTGTTAAGTCCAAAAATAACATGTACATAATATACGTAATTAAGTGTAACAAGGAAATAGAAATGAACTATAATGAAATAATAGCACGTGTGTGTACTGTATAATAAATGTCCTCAGATGTATAGGAAGTCTAGGTGGGATGGCTAACACCTATCATCATGTACCACTCTATGTATGCCCTACATCAATCTCAATATACACTTGAAATCATGTGTGTAAAGATTAAAAAGAGATATGATATCTATTAAACAAACGAGCCAAACAACATTTATAATTGAAATTAATAACACCACAAGCTAAATGTATAGGTCCAAGTTTTGAGTTTTTTACAAATATATGAATGTTTTTGTATATATTGAAACTATGTAAATATTTTTTGTTTTTAAATTTTTAGCTATGTAAAAAAATATGGGTACCACAAAAATAGCCCAATGAGAAAATCGTAAAGAGGTGAAATCATTAATGAAGAAGATGGAGGCACAAAAATCAATTGTTCCAAAGAATGTGACTCAAATGCAAGTGGTAAAATAGTAGTAATACATGCCAAAAGATGCATAAGAAACAAATTAGGTGAAGTAGATCCATGAGTAGTGTGTCAATTAGAAGACATGTGTGGAGGAATAGAAGAGTGAATACTCCTAGATATGCCATGTGTAGTATAAGACTTGTGAGAATATGTGGAGATAACATACACACTAGAGTATTGATGTGGGATCCTATCAAAGTGAGAGGCATGAGAGAAAATGTGTGAAACCAAAGGCATATCTAGAGACATAATGGGACTAGATTCATGAGAGGAAGTGTGTGCAACCAAAGGATTATGAAGGCTAGAGTCATGGGAGAAAATATTAAAACCAAAGACCTATCTATAGATGAACTAGGGGTAGTGATTAACACTTAAGAAGAATGACTAAGAGAACTAGAAAAAGGATCCTCAAATAAAATACCAATAATTATGACAACCTAATGATTATAAATAAAATTTATACATTGATGAATGATCAATGGAATATCTCTTAGGGAAAATAGCCAAGAAAGACCTAAATGTAATGCACCATACAATAAAGCAACAAAAACCCATAAAGAAATCAATGTAGTAATAAAACTAACTTTAATAGGTAGAGGAATGTGTCGATAATGAGAATTAAAATAGAATAAAATATTCTTTGTAGAAACACCAATATATTGAAGTAGTAACATAGATCAAACATTATCATTTTTGTGTGAATCAACTAAAAAACCACATTTAGGAAGTTGATTAATTGAGCCAGGGATGGACATAATATTAGAAACAAGCATACAATCTATATCAAATTAATTAAAAGTGATAATCATTGTTTAGGAGAGGATGTGAAAGTGCAAATTATTGCTGTCTCCAAATGGTGATCGTAAGAGGGAGATGGTGGCACCACATAATAAGTATTGTGCACTTATGAAGTAGATTTTTCATTTTTATGCTTAGGAAACATATCATTAAATATTTTAAATTTGACATTATGCTTAGAAGATTCAGTGGGATCATCTCATTCAATGGAATCAAGTCAGTAAGATCTTGAATGATGTGAAGAATTTTAATACAATGATTAATGAGGTGACCAATACATAGGTGGTAATAACATAAATCATTAAAATCAATGTTGATCAGGAAAATGCTAAGGATTGAAGAGTGGAGACTACGCACAGGAGCACACACACATGAATTTGGATCATCACGTGAAGGGTTGCATGTAGGGAAAAATAGGGTAACACACACATAGGTATCAAGGCTGATGACTTAGCCATTTTCCAAGGATAGGATAAAAAATAGACTATTGATGCATAATCACAACACCCCTGAATGCCTGTAACTTGATAGGTTGAGACTCTTAGTGTGATTGCATAACAAGGAGATTTTCCCAAAGTGTGGGAATTTTCAATCGGGAAAGCTCTCTAGATGAAGGTCGGTTCCTATTCCTCTATTCAGATGCACACATTCAAATTGTAGAGGATCTACTCTAAAAACTACTCTAACTTTCCAAGGAGACATGGTTAAGAAGATGTAAGAAAATAAACCTAAATTAACAAAGGTGATGCACTAAAGGAATGTTGAACACTACTTTTCCATTAAACACAAACCATTACAAATGTAATACAACCACCATGCACAGATAACCAGGATTGCAATGAGAGATCAGGAAGATGCAATGAACATAAGAGAGGGTTGAAATCATCCACAACTTATTTTATTGCTCCAAAAATTTGATACAGTCCATTACAATGGAAAAAGGCAAGATTGCATTTGCAGTTTAGATGGGAGGTTTGAACTCCACAAGATCACTTATAGACAAGAGAAGAAGGGAGGGTGCAAAGCCAAAATGTCCAACCTTTAGAAAAATTCCCCTCCTTACAATATATAGGAAGAATGAGAGAAGGAGATGAGAAGAATTCAAATTCTTGCTTCAAACACCCAAAAATGCATTGAATTCTCCTACAACAATGATGGGTTCTACTGTAAAACCCATGCCTCCATGTACTATTTCTTGTTGGGAAAGAAAGGAAGCCCATACCTTCATTATTGGTGGTAGGTGAGAAGCCTGAAAAATTCAAAAATGGTGGACTGTATTTCTTCATTTTTAATAACTTAGTCCCACTAATTTTAATATATCTAGTTGTAATTTGTAGAGGATATTGTAGAGCTTTCCAAAAAGTCCTTTCTTGTGCAAATCTGAGCTCCCAGTTAAAAGCTATGGCCATCTGAAGGTTGAGGTGTCATTCTACAAAAATGGTGGGTGGTTGTCTCTATTTTGCTTCGGAGTCTAAAAAGCATGCAACCTCTGAAATCTTAAAATTCAGAACTTTAATACAGTTTCATTTAGAGATTGAAACACTGTTCATTGCTCAAAATGGCTTGAGAGTTCCGAAAGTCTGAAACCTTGAAAGTCTGAAATTCAAAATTTTTGGACTTTCAGAATTTAGGATTTTGGACATTGAGGGGTGTTTTTTTAATGTTTTGGGGCTGAAGACTTCCAAAAATCTGAAGTCTGAAACCCTGAAACTTTCAAATTCTGAAAATTTAGACTTTCAGAGTTTTGGGTTTCGGAACCTTTTCACTATTCATTGCCAAAAACCCGCCGAGACTTCTGAAACCTCGAAACCTGAAAGTCTAAAATTTTAGAGTTTCAAACTTTTGGGATTTCAGACTTTTCCGATCCCTTTTCCAAAACTCACTTCCTGAGAACCTCTGAAACCCTGAAACTCAAAAGTCTGAAATTTTAGACTTTCAGAGTTCAGGCTTTCAGAAATTTTTTTCACTATTTTTCTAACTTTGGCCGCTGAGAACTCTGAAACCCCGAAACCCGAAAGTTTGAAATTTCAAACTTTCAGAGTTTTGCATTTTAGAGACCTTTTTCCTTTGAGTCCCCAAAATCCACCTTATCTACCTCTTGAAAATCTCCACCTTCTGAAGTCTAAAACCTGATTTCAGAATTCTTCTTTTATTGAAATCTCTGCAACTAGCTCAGGCCTGCTTCAACCTTTTGGACCAACTCCGAAATGCAAGCTCTCTTGATGGCTCAAATCAAGTCCTAAATTTTTGTTGCATGTAAGTTGTTGTTTTTCTAATTTTTCCTGAGGGGAAAAATTGGATAACAATTTGGTGACTTTCAGGATCACCTACCTGCTAGGTGGAAAGATCAGTTGCCTTGAAGTATCCATTGGGCATGGAGTCATGAATGATATCCTGATACTGATCTTGTACTTGAAACCTGAACCTGACTGTCTTACAACATGCTAATCCTGAACCTGCCCTACGTTGCTTGTACTCTCAATTTTCATAAGAAAATCTTGAAGATGAGATTTGTGAGAGTAGAAAATTTTCTTGATCTTGGAGCTTTCACCTGTCCTAGAAATGTACTGTTACAACATTCACCATTGGAGGCACACTGAACTACACAATGATACAACCTGGGAGCAACAAAACCTGTGCCAAAGCACTTAGGGAAATTGAAACCTAAACTACAACAAGACAATGTGCATACTTGCACTTAGAGGAATTAAAATCCTAGGCTAATATTTACAAGGGTGAAACCTTTTTCTTTAGTAGCAATGTTTAAGATAGACCCCATTAACTAGAATTAGAAGCTCCTCTCCATCCAATGTAGACAATTGGAAGGCATTGCTAGTTTTACATCCTGTGACCATGTAGGGGCCACTCCAAATGGCATCAAACTTGGAATGCCTTCCTGGTTTTTCCCGATCTGCATCCCACTTTAGAACTAGATTCCCTTCCTGAAAGGTCTTTACTCTTGCTTTCTTATCAAACCATCATTTTGATTAAGGCTTGATCTTTCTCTATCATTTGAACTGCATGTTATCTAATTTCTTCCAATTCCATCAGCTTTGCATACCTAGCCTCCATTGGTTCAAACTCAGACAACTCCAACTACTTCATGAGCTCTAATGCAGGTAGCTCTAATGATATAGGCAACACTGCCTCTTTCCCATAGACCAACTTGTAAGGGAATTACCTATTGACCTCTTTGGTGTGATCCTGTCAACCCACAAGGCTGATTTGAGCTTAGTATGCCATGTCCTCTGGTTTTCATCTAGAGTCCTTCTGATGATTCTTAGAAAATTCTTGTTCGTGGACTCTGCCTACCCATTACCCCATGGGTAATAATTTGAAGAGGTGCTCAAGTAGATCCCATTCTTGACAGCCCATTCTGTGATCTTGGAACCTAGGAATGCCAATGCATTGTCTGATATGATAGTGGCTAGTACTCCAAACCTAGTCACTATCCCTTCATAAAAGTCCAGTATGCTAGACTCATTTACTTCTTTGAGTGCTAATACCTCGGTCCACTTGGTGAAATAGTACGTTGCTGTCAGAATCCACTTGTGGCCTTGGCTTGAATTTGGATTGATGACCCCGATGAAGTCCAATCCCCATTGCATGAATGGTTGGTTAACTTAAATTGGGTGTAATGGAAGTGTTGCTAACCTTTCCCTTACCTGTGAAGAACACACATTTTTTACACTTCTTGATCCATGTGTAGCAGTCATTGAACACAGTGGGCCAATAATAACCCACCTTCATTATCTTGAGAGCTGTTATCCATGGGGAAAAATGACCTCCAGCTTCTCCATCGTGAAACTCCTGTAACAATCTCTCAATTTGATCCATTCCAATGCATCTCAGTAGAACACCATTGATGCCTTTTTTGAACAAAACACCATCAACAAGCACATATGGAATGGCTTGTAATCTGAAGTATCTCCTCTTTTATTTTCTCATTTCTGGAGGGGATAGTCCTGTTTGTAGGAAGTGTATCATATTCTGAGTCCAACAAGGAGTGGGCACATCATCATTTTCTCACTCTTGATCATCCTGTAGTACCAAGGACAACTTCATTTTCATCACCTGCTTCAATTTGTTGACTTGAGGCTAAATGTTCACATAGTCCCTTTCCATGGACAATCTTAGTGACCTTAATTTCAATGTCATATTCCATGACACGAGTGATCCATCCTACCATTTCTCAATGTTTGTTTAAAAGGAAGTCCTTGACTCCTGCATCAACTGAATTTTGTTGTTTTGACAAGGTGCTTGAACTTATTCAAACTCCTGAACTGCAAGGACATTTCTTGATGAAGGAGTATCTCACTTCATAGTCCTCCAAACTTTGACTGAAGAAGGAAACTAGATTTTCAGATCCCTCTTTGTTTTGTTGCACTAGGATTGCAGAAATTGTGTCTGAACCACCAAAGGCATAGAGCATGAATTCCTTAGAGAAGTCTTGATTGACGAGAGTTGGAGCTTGAGATATGGCCTCTTTTATAGCGTCAAATTTTATTTTTCCTTTAGTTATCCACTTAAAGTCCATGCTCTTCTTCAATATCAATGTTATTGGCTTCACAAGAGTGGCAAAGTTTGGTACAAATTTGTGGAAAAAATTGATCCTTCCTAAGAAGCTCTGAAGAGCCTTCTTATGACTTGGCAAAGGAAATGTTCGAATTGCTTCAACTCTTTTTGGGTCAATCGTCAATCCTTCCTTTGACACAATATGGCCTAGGAGCTAGCCTTCATGAGTTAGGAATATACATTTTTTGGGATTCAATGATACCCAAAATCTTCTACACCTTTGAAAGACCTGTCTTAGATGGAGGAGATGATCTGCTGGGTTTTTAGAGAACCAGTGATATCGTCAAGATATACTAGCACTATATTAATTAACAACCCTTTGAATGCCATGTCCATTTCCCTTCAGAAAGTGGCTCCAACATTTGACAATCTAAATGGCATCTTCTTATAGGCATAGGTTCCCCACTTAGTGGTGAAAGCCGTTTTGAACTGATCATCTTCTTTCACCACTATCTGATTATACCCCAAGTAGCCATCTGGGAGAGAGAATATTTCCGAACCAGCTACCACTTGTAAGATTTGTTCTATTGAAGGGAGTGGATAGTGATCTTTGAGAGATGCCTTGTTTAGGTCCTGAAAATCCACACACAACCTGATTTCTCCATTCTTCTTTCTAACTGGAACCAAGTTTACAATGCAACTTGAATCCTTGATTGAAATATAATGCTTTCCTCTATTAGCTTGTTTAGATACTTCTTCATTAGAGGCTCAAAGTGAGGGTTGAATTGTCTTTGCTTCTTCCTGATGGGCTTAGCTTCTGGATCTAGTTCAATTATATGTTGTGCTAGCTTCAGATTGAATCCTCACAGGTCCTCATAACTCTAGGTGAAGACATTTGGAAACTCTTGGAAAATTTGTATGAATTCATATCTCTCTTGTTCATTGGTCACTTTACCAATTTGGAGTGTTTTACCTTACCCAATTGGAATTGGCTCTGAATCTTCTCCCTTGACCTGTATGTTGGATTTTTCTTTACGAAATTGATCATTCGAGTTGAAGATGGATTCCAATGTTACTAAGCCCTTGGGAAGCTTGTTTTTCCACAGTTGCAGTATTTGATCCCCGTATTGCTGTTCTAATCTATCCTAATTTCTAGCTTAGAATTCAGCCTCTTCTTACAAGAAATTAATGATATGTTGATCTCAAACACCTGTTAGCTTGTGTTATTATCTGGGACTGCTGACATTACAATCATGTGGATATGTGGCCATGTTTTGTCTCTTTTGATGCTATCCACTACATCAAAATTTGATCTAACTGCTGCAAGCCTATCTGTAGCTTCATTCTTCTTCCTAGGTATAGACTCAGTATTAAATGCTTCAAAATCTTCAATTAGGCCCATACCCTATTTTTGTAGCTTTTGAGTAGGTCATTCTTTGCAACATGTTGTCTTTTGACCTAGTTAACAATCAACTCACTATCCCCAAATAACTGTAAGATCTTTATGCATCTTTTCCTAGTGCAATGAATTCCATGAATCAAAGCCTCATACTCAACTGTGTTGTTTGAACATGCAAAATGAAATCAAAAATTTCAATAATACTTTATGAATCTGTGGTGAAACAAACATTAAACCCCCTCCAGTACCTTTTTTAATTCTTGAACCATCAAAAAATAGTTTTTATACTTCATTATCATCCTTATTTTCTTGCTTGGTGATACTAGGTATAGGTGAATTTTCTGTGTACACAATATACACCCAATTCAGATTCTTCCATTTCCATAAATGGGTCAAACACATGCCTTTTGTTTTTCCATTCATCCAGAGTCAAATCTAGAATACCCTTGATCTTGGTACCTGTTTCTAAATCATTTGAGCTCTCTTCTTGATCAAAGGCTGAGCAATTTATGTTGATAAGACTTGGCACGTGAGGCTCATTGTGGAAGTTTGTAATTGGTTCTGACCTGATTGTTGCTTTGGCTCTGTACCTCATCCTGAAAAGCATGTGTGACCAATCTAAAGATAGATACAAGCCAATTTTTCCCGTGAAATCCCTTGATAGACGAAACACAAAGAGTGACAGAAGGTTAATTATAGATACATATTGCAATACTGTGGCATTAGGACAAGCATGTAGTGTAAGAATTAAAACTTTAATGATCCCAACCATTCCTACTACTGTTCTATCCAGTTGCACCACTCCTTTCAGCACTGGCTCATAACTTAAACCCAATTGATCTGCTATTTTTTTCGACATTATTGAGCTGCTTTCCCTTGAATCGATCACACAGTTATGTACCAAGTGGTTTCTGATAATCAATAACACATAGAATGGTGGAGGATTTAAATTTTTGCTTGGTTGACTACCACCATGTTGCACTGCATTAGTGAGGAATTTATCCTATCCTTGGTTTGATCCATTCGAGATAGACCAATTGGCCATTGTAGCTTACAACAAATCTCATTTTCTTGGGATTGCTAGTGATTCACACATGGAAATGTTCACATGTGTTTTCTTCATTTGGTTAATGATGTTGAAAGGGGATGACTTATCCTTTTTTTACCCTTGGAACAAAATTCTCTAGAGTTTGAACATGCACATGTGCTGCTGCAACGAGTGCCTTAGGATGATTTTGCACATTCAGTGCTGCATTTGGTCTACTGACTCCTTGTTGTGTAAGAATGGGATGAGAAACAACTGGATTAAACGGTTGTCCCTCCTCTATGTTCCTCTTCTTTGACTATGTGTTGGAATTCATGCCTTGAAAAGGTGGTTGGTTAACTCCACAAAAGTCTTCTATTTTCCAATTAACCAATGTAGTATCTGTTGGAGGTGTCTCTTGTTGGGTTTCTTGCTACTGATTTCCTTCTTGACTTGGTTCTTGAGACACACCAATGGTATGCACCATCAAGGCCTGATTTAGTGCCCCATTGAAACATGTTAATTTATTGTGAGGAAGATTACAAGGGTAACACCAGTCGTACTCCTGTGCCATGTTGTTTTATGTTGGAACCAAGGCTTTTAACGCTGAAGCTACGTTTGGATCATATGGTCTGAATGGCCTGACAACCTGAGGTTGTCCCTAGTTCTGGTTTTGATTCGCAGTCTGATTTGGTGGTCTATTTAACTGGTATGGGGGCCTAGCTTGATAATGGGTTTGAGGCTGATATGGCCTATAACTTTGATCTTGTTGTCTCTTGATAGTCACTAGCTCATTTTCTAGGTTCTGTAATTACTTCATCACCTCCTGTAGCTCTTTTGAAGTGCTTTAAAAATTAGAAGCTTCACTATTTATTTTATTTCTAAGGGCTAGAATGGGATTCAATTCTGGTGTTTGACTAGTTACAGGAGTTCCCATGTCTAGATAGAGAGGCATTGGTGGATTTGGTGCTAGCTTACCAGCTTGAATCAAGAAATTTTCAGCTTTAATAACAATGTTATATCCTGGCAACGTTTTCCCTCCCATTGATTGTAACATCATGGTTATATATGAATTTATAGCCTTCAAGAAATAGAGGAATGCTCCTTCGTCAGTTAGTCTAACAGTTATCAGAATCCTGTCCCATGTTCGTTGGAAACATAAATTGAAATCTATCATTTACTCATTGGGAGCCCTCTTGATTATTGTCAATTATTCAAATAAAGGATAGATTATCTCCCTTTTACCCAAATTGATTACAGAGGGATATTCACAAATGGTCCCTAATTTTGGATAGACCCCACTGCTAGGCTTCTAAACCATTGCAAAGCTTCACCCTTAAAAGATGAAGCTAACAACTTGACCATAATATCCATTTCATTGATTTCATGAATTTCACAAACATTGGCGATGTCTTGGATGTGGTCAATAGGAGTAGTATGATTTTCTCATGTGAAATAGGGAATATTATTTAGTGTTACATCTGGGACCTAATTTTAAGCATTTTGGGCAAGTGGGCTACTTCTCGTGAAGTTGTCATACGGATTGGGTTGCGCTATCCTGATTGGTTGAAGAACTTTCATTGATTAGAGAAAAGGTCTATCAGGTGGAGGTGTAGACAAGGTCATGTTAGGTGGAGATGGTGATATTTTGTGGTCTTCTTCCTCTCCTTCCTCTTCCTAGTGACAATTGTAAGTAGAAAAATAATCCCTCTTCTCGAGTATCAGACCTAGTTTGAATTCTTCTCATGTACTTGGGCAACTTGTGTTGCTACACCACTGAATTCTATCCCTTCAGAGTCGCCATATGTGTTGGGAAATGAGCCTCAAAAGGATGGATTTTACCAAGTTACACACCAAAATCGACAAAATTAAAATCCAAATTTTTGAAGGACCTATGATTTGAGATTTTGGAGGTTGAAATTTGATTTGGAATGACAGTCCAAAAAACCTGAAAAATGCAAGACTTCTAAATTTCTAAAACCCGAAATCCTAAAATTTGGAGAACTCCAAAATCTCGAAACCCAAAATTTTGAAATCCCAAAACCTGAAATTATGAAACCTGAAATCCCAAAATCTGAAATCTGAAATATCGAAAATCAAAATTTTGAATAAACTAAAATACCATTTTGAAGATTATCCCCCAATCTATCAATTGGTGAAATTTGGACTTGTTTTGAGTAAGTTAAACCCTTGAAAATTGATTTCAAAGTTCAGCCTGGGAGGTAAAAGTCCAAAATTGGAGAACTTACAACTTCTGAGTACAAATTTCTTGAAAAGACCTTCAAATCCTGTGAAATGACCTCTTGGTCCCACCAGACATGCCAAAACTGTTGATGATTAATCACAACACCCCTGAATGTCTGTAACTCGATAGGTTGAGACTCTCAGTATGATTGTATAACATGGATATTTTCCCAAAGTGTGGTACTTTGCAATTGAAAAATATCTCTGGATGAAGGCCAATTCCTATTCCTCTGTTCAAATGCACACATTCAAATTGCAGAGGATCTACTCTAAAACCTACTCTAACTTGCCAAGGAGACATGGTTAAGAAGATGCAAGAAAATAAACCTAAACTAAAAAAGGTGATGCACCAAAGGAATGCTGAATACTTTCTTTACCATTAAATAGAAACCATTAAAAATGTAATATAACCACCATGCACAAATAACCAAGATTGCAATGAGAGATCATGAAGATGGAATGAACATAAGAGAGGGTTGAAATCATCCACAGACTTATTTTATTGCTCCAAAACTTTGATACAGTCCATTACAATGGCCAAAAAGGTAAGATTGCATTTACAGTTTAGATGGGAGGTTTGAACTCCACAAGATCACTTACAGACAGAAAAGAAGGGAGGGTGCAAATCCAAAATGTTCAACCTTTAGAAAAAATCCCCTCCTTCCAATAGATAGGAAGAATAAGAGAAGGAGATTTGAATAATTCAAATTATTTCTTCAAACACCCAAAAATGCATTGAATTCTCCTACAACAATGATGAGTTATAGTAGAAAACCCATGCCTCCATGTACTGTTTCTTGTTGGGCAAGAAAGGAAGCCCATACCTTCATTATAGGGGTAGGTGGGAAACCTGAAACCTTAAAAAATGGTGGACTGTATTTATTTATTTTGAATAACTTAGTCCCACTAATTTTAATATATCTAGTTATAGTTGTGTAGAGGAGACTGTAAGCTTTCCAAAAAATCTTTTTCTTGTGCAAATCTAAGCTCCTAGTCAAAAGTTATGGCCATTTGAAGGTTAAGGTGTCATTCTACAAAAATGGTAGGTGGTTGGCTCTATTATGCTTTAGAGTCTGAAAAGCATGCAACCTTCAAAATCCTGAAATTCAGAATTTCAGACATTTTCATTCTGGAGATTGAAACATTGTTCACCACTCATAATGGCCTGAGAGTTTCGAAAGTCCAAAATTTTGGACTTTTGGAATTCGGGATTTCAAACATTGAGGGGTGTTTTTTATGTTTTGGGGCTGAAGATTTCCGAAACTTGAAGTCTGAAACCCCGAGAGTCCAAAAGTTTGAAACTCGAAAGTCTGAAATTTTAGAGTTTTGGAGTTTCATGTTTCAGAACCTTTTCACTATTCATCTCCCAAAACCCGCCGAGACTTCTGAAACCTTGAAACCTGAAAGTCTAAAATTTTGGACTTTCAGAATTTCAGGATTTTGGACTTTGCCGATCCCTTTTCTGAATCACTTCCCGAGAACTTTGAAACCCTGAAACCTGAAAGTCCTAAATTTTAGACTTTTAGAGTTTTAGGTTTTGAAAACCTTTTTCACTATTTTTCCAACTTTGGCTGTCGGGAACTCCGAAACCCCAAAACCCGAAATTCCAAAATTTCAGATTTTTGGAGTTTTGGGTTTTGGAAACCTTTTTCCCCTTTTTAGTCCCCGAAATCTGCCTTAGCCCACCTACGAAGTCCGAAACCCAAATTTTAGACTTCTTCTTTTCTCAAAATCTCTACAACTTGCTCAGGCCTACTTCAACCTTTTGGACCAACTCCAAAATACAAGCTCTCTTGATTGGTCAACTCCTCCATTTTCACTACGTGCAAGTTCCTATTTGTCCATTTTTTCCCAAGGGGAAAAATTGGATAACATAGTCTTAGAGTGCTGATCATGCAAGGGATAAAAGCAGGATGACTTGGTGGTCAAGAAATGGCTATTTTGGGAAAAAGCACATGTAGATCTTAGATTAAATGATATGCATGGAGAGGGCTACTAATATGATTAAATCAAGTATTATTTATAGGATAATCTATTATTAGCTGGTTTGAAAAAGCATGCAATAGTTGTACACATGGCTAATTTTAGGAAAGAAAGCATGCAGACTATTTTGTAAGCAAACCTATTATTAGGAGAGTGCACGGGCAACGAAGGACAAGTCCCCATCCCTATATATAATTTTTATATGCCATTTTTGTAAGTACTTATTTCATGTTTAGTAGAGTTATACTTTTTGATACAAATATTGGTTTTCATACTTGCGCGCATGGTCCAACATACAAGTGCATTAATTGTTATGTATTCAGCTTCCAATATGTAATGCTTTTGAAATATAATGGATAACTGTGGGTGGATTCTAGTTGTGGATATGTATAAATATGGTGATCTAATGGTGCAATTGATCTTGGTTATTATTTGAACTGTCAAGTTTCCTTATTATGTGTTTTTAAAGTAACTTGAATATAATGGTTATACATGTTTGAGTAGTTTCTTGCTTTAATATCATTATGGAAATGCATGCTGAATTCCTATCAAACATCTCAAAGGAGAGACTTGGTAGTGACACGTGCTTCAGGTGAGCATTCAGACTTGTCTAGATGAAGTGCCAACACATATATCTTGAGAGTGAAATAAAATGTCTCCTCCGTATGTCTCTTCTCTTTTTTTCTACTCTCTCTTTATGTCATCTTCCTTCTTACTTGCAGATTGTAATTTATGATTTTTTATTTTCACATCAACTGATGTGCCTCGTTGTGAGTGTGTTTCAAGTTTTAACATAGTAGTGTGCATTTGGATCAGGAGGATAGAGGAGAGGAGATGGAAAGTTGAAATCATGAAGATAAATTGTTGGTCATTTTCATGACTGTGAGGTGACATATATGGAAAAAATTAATCCCCTAGCTCTATCATTTAAAAAATACCATGGGGTAGTGCATCTCGTCTATGAAAAAAAATCAATTCACCATTCATCGAGCTCCTAGGCTAATCATTTTCGACATGTGGCTATCCCCTGCCAGGTGCACTACCACAAGGGGTGCACTTTCAATTTCAAACATGACATGAAAGTATCAGGGTAAGTGCACCAAGTTGGGGGGCCAAAAGGGGGTCTTAAGTGGACACATTTTTCTGAAAAATAAAAAACTTCAACTTGTGTGAGTTTTTCGAAATAGTTACACTCAAAATTGGAAGATGTTGTAGAAATATGAATCGTAGAATTTTAAGTCTAGTTTCTAAGTTACTAAATTTTATTGAAAACAGATAAGTTTAAGTGGGTCAAAAAACTAAAATACAAATAGGTTTTCCTGTTTTTGTTAAAAAATAAAATAGAGTGACTTTCGTGCCCCCACTATTTTTTGAGCACCATTAAGTATTTCTGAAAACCCTTTGGTAGAAAGATAACAAGGAGTATTTAGTTTGTGTTAGAATTTGTTTTAGATTTTTTTAACAAGTATTTTTTTATTTATGATTTTTCTAGTACATAAATTTTATGTTTTGAAAAATAACAGAGCTCCGACTGTACCCCCCCTAACTACCTCAAAAAATATTTAAAATTAGATTTTTTTTGAATATCTATAGAATTATGCCTAGTTTGTGCTAGTATAATTTTTTTTCAATTTCGATGACCCAAACAAAAGATACATGATCAAAGATAGACATATTTAAACTTCAAAAAATAGCTATAAAAAGGCATAGTTAGAAAATAAATAATATGGAAACCTTATATTAGTCAGAAAATTTGAAAAATATATATTTTTAGAAAGAAGAAACTCTGCTCTACGTCGTGGTATAATTTTTTAAATGAATCGATTGTTTTATTTTGATTTATCATAGAGGAAGTGGCATTTTTACATTTTCCTGCAAAAACACGATGTTTGCTGTGTTTGTGCAGGTCCATGCCTCAGGGTTGGGGATCCAAATTGGATCCCAAGCCTTGAGGCATGTGCTGGAAAAGGTAAAAAGCATAACGTGTACTTGTTATAACATGTATGCGTTATGCTTTGTTTATATATTGTGGCCTTGTTTTTTTATTTATAGCAGACATAACATGTACATGTTATGCTTTGGTAAATCCCAAACCCAATAATTTAAAACGCGATCACATTATAATAGAACGCGTACGCATTCTGATTTTTTCAAGTTTTTGTCCACTTTTTAGCCCCCCAACTTCTTGCACTTACCTATCATGGAAACTCCATAGACAACATAAATTCCAATTTATTTTATACCTTTTTTGGAGAACTTTTTCACAAACCAAACTTCTTTAGAAACAAGCCATTTCAGGTGGGGCCTACATAATGTCACCTGCTATATATTAGCTTTATAGAAATTTGGAAGAGTAATATACAACATATAATTATAAATTTGGAAAAATAAATCAATACATGCTCACTACATTTCATTTTCTCCAAGTCACTTCTAGTTAGGGTTTAGCTAGGGTTTTATACCAACTTACCTTCTTAATGATCATTCATAAAATTGTGACAATCAAACCACCTCATTAGTTTTTTGAAACTTCCATAAATAACCTTAGAATACATGTCAAATAGCTCAGGTCCCCATTCAAAGCATACAATTCACAACAAGCATTAGAACGTCCACATTTGCTTCAAAATCACATTTTAAGTTACCCAAATTTTCCAAAACTTTCATTTATTAAAAAATATTTAGCACTTTGACCTAAAAATTGTCATGAAGAATCATGATAACATCATATAATTATACATACTAGCCATCTATCCCAAATATATTTGAAACTCTCCAACCATTAAGACTTACTTATGCTAAACTTCATGTTCCTCACTGTTTACTTCCCAAAGACCTCATATATACATCAAATCTATGAGTTATGACCTGAAACTCACCATACACCTTAAGTAAAATTTCAACATACTGAAAACATGTTCCACCTTGATTGGTTGGCAAAAACTCTCACACCTATATCTCATTCTGGATGTTTTAGGGCTAGCAATAGGCTTGAAATGCCCTAATTCAACCATGAATTGACCTTGCTAACCTGATACAGACTCATGTACACCCAAGACACATCATATAAACCATGTTTGAGCTCATGGAAACCTTCAACCAACTATAGGGAGCTCAAACAATTAATATACTAGCTCAACCATGCACGAGGACCTCCTAGAACTTCACCAATCTCAGTCACTATCAATCAACCTTCATGCTTGACCATTAACTAACACCTCACGAAGACACATACCACACCATGGCACCCTTTTACATTAATGGAGTTGACATCAATGAAAAAACAAACACACAATGGCCAACAAGGTCAATATAAATTTTCCTCTTATGGTTTTCCAAAGTCTAGATGGATTTCTCATTGCATCAATGAATGAAAATTTACAAAAAGTTTCATTTTTCTTTGGTGTTAGGGTGTTAAGGCTAATATTTTGCATTGGGAACCTCATGGAACAAAAATATTAGTATGCACATGTCTAGAAGGGATGGTATATTCTAGCTAATGAAATATTTTTTTTCTCAAGCATCCTGATCATTCTTGTATACACCAGTCTTAAAGTGCATCTTAAGAGACTTGAGAGAAAAAATTCCAAACTTTAACATGAAATTTATTGCAATCTGTGGCACTTATGAATATATTATCTGAATATAAAAATGTGAATTGAGTCAATATGCAAAATAATCTCATAGTGTCTTACAGTTCCCGACATTTTTCTTGGGGTAGAAGAATACATGACATTTCAAAAAATGTTAATTTGCTTCAGTGTTAGAGTGTCGTGGGTGATATTTTTTTATGCGCATCTTGTGACACCAAATCAATAGAGTACATTTGTCTATGTGGTATGGTAGAAAATATTTGAGGTATCTTTTCACTACCTAAACATCCCAATCATTACTGCATTTATCATTCTGACGATGTCTCTTAAAAGACACGAGAACATAAATATACCAAATTTTGATAGGAAACTTATCACAATGCATGGAACCTACATATGTCTCCACTAAAAATATAATTGGAAATTGGGTCAATCTATAAATTCTCTAGTGGTTTCTCCCAACAATTTTCTTATGTCGACAAAAAATATGACTTTACAAAAAACATTAATTTATTTCCGTGTTAGGGTTTCATGGGTGATATTATGTGGTCCACACCTCTTGTAATAAAAAAAAGTGCACACAATCTAAATGGGCTAGTAGATGCTATTGGAGGTGTCATTTTCCTACTTAAACATTCTGATCATTTCCACCTATGTCAGTCTGATGATGTATCTTAAGATACTTGAGTGCAAAAAACTACCAAAATTCGAATGGAACGATCTCACAATATATGGAAAATATGGATGTATAGTCTCAACATAAGGCTATGAATTTAGTCAATATAAAAAATCCTCTTAACATTTTTTCCCAAATATCAAGATATTTCTCATGACAATGAATGTGATGCTACAAAAAACATCAATTTACTTCATTGTTAGGGCGTTGAGGGTGATATTGTGCAATCCCCAAAACATGGAACCAAACTGATAGTGCACACATGTATGAGTAGGCTAGTAGATTCTATCATACAAAACTTTTTATTTCCCAATCAGCCTAATCATTCTTGGCTACATTGGTCCGATGCTATCTCTCAAGTTTCTTAAGACAAAAAAATTCCAAAGATTTTACAAGAAATTTATCACAATCCATGGAACCTATAGACATATCACATGGACCTATAACTAGAAATTGGGTCAATATAATATAAACATCTCTCACATTTTATTTGATCTCTTGATTCTTTCTTACAACAACACCAAGAAAAATGTTACAAAAATGTCAAATTTTCAATCCACACATTGTGGAACCTAACAATCATCACACACACATCTGAGTGGTCTAGTAAACACTTGTGGAGGTGTCATTTTTCTTCAAAGGCATCCTTATTTCTGCCAACTACATCTATTTGATGACGTCTCTTACGAGAAATGAAAGCCAATAACTACCAAAATTTGACACAAAATTTTTCACAAGAAGTGACAGATAGCACCATGTATAAACATATATCTATGAGCTGGTTCAATACACAAAAATATATTTTGTTTTCTAAAAAATCCTAACAATTTTCTCGTGGTGATTGTGAACATTATATTACATAAAAAATCATTTTTCTTCCATGTTAGGGTGTTAAGGTTGATAGTTTACAACTCACAGATCATGCCACCAAAATGATAGTAACACATGTCTTCATGGGCTAGTAGATTCTATTAGAGGTGTATTTTGTTTTTTCAATAATATAAATCATTCATGGCTACAATTGTTAGATGATGGCTACTAAGAGACCTAAAAGTAAAAAAACTACCAAAATTTGAAGGGAATTATGGAATTGCTATTTTATGGATGATGACAATGAATGTGACATTGTAAAAAGCATCAATTTACCTCTAAGTTATGGTGTTAAGGATTATAGTTTACAATCTATACCTCATGGCACAAAATTTAATTAACACACACATATAAGTAGGCTGATAAATACTAGTGGAGGTTTCATTCCCCTAACCAATAATTTTGATCATTTCAAGATGCATTAGTTAGATAATGTCTTTTAAGAGACCCGAGAGGAAAAAGATACCAAAATTTGACTAGAAATTTCTCGTAATCTACGGTAGATATAGATGTATCATCCAAACCTACACCTAGGAAAATTTTCAATATAAAATATAATATCATAGTTTCTCCCAACTCTTGGTGGTTTTCTCATAGAAAAAGCCAATACAATGTTGTAAAAGGTGTCAACTTACTTTAGTGTAAAGCTTTCGTGGGCAATGTTTTTTAATCCAAACCTCATGAAATTGATCCTTAACATAAAACCATTCAAGTGGGTTGGTAGAAAATATCAGATGTGCCATTTTGCTTCCCAAGCATCACAATCATTCCAACTGCATCGGTCCAACGATGTCTCTTAAGATCCCTGAGAACAAAAACTACAAAAGGTTAATGGGCCAATTCTCACAACACATAGCACCTAGAACATCTTGTTTGATCATATGGATGGGAATTTGGTTGATATAAAATTATTTCTTGTGGTTTCTACCAATCCCCATGGTTTTTTACATGGAAAAAATGAACATGATATTGTAGAAATCATCAATTTATTATTGTTTAAGGGTATTAAGGGTGAAATTTTTCAATCCACATCTTGTGGCACCAAAGAGATAGGTCAAAAACATATTGGTGGGTGTTTATGTTATATTTGAGCTATTATTTTTCTACCCAAGCTTCTCAATCTTTGCCGTCTATGTCATTTCGATGATGGATCTTAAGATCCTTGAGAGAAAAAAAACTATTAAACTTTTGAGAGGAAAGTTTTGAAAATTTATGACACCTATGTATGTATAATCTTAAATTACATCTAAGCGTTAGGTCAATCTACAAAACATACCAATATTTCTCCAAAATCCGTACGACTATCATTCGATGAAAGTAAAAATGACGTTGTAATAAGCTTCATTTTGCATGAAAATTATAGTTTTGAGGGTGATATATTACAATCAAAAACTTGTGCCACAGAAAAAAATTGCACACACATATGGGTGGGATGATAGACACTATTTGAGGCATTATTTACTTCCTAAGAAACCAGATCATTCCCAATTGTATCTTAAGACATAGGGGAGAAAAAATTGTCAAACTTTGATGGGAAATTTCTTACAATTCGTAGCACCTATAAATGTTACAAAATACTCTATGAATTGAATTACTCTATAAAATACTCTTACATTTCATCATGACGATTTTATTACACCGATAGCCAACACAATGTTACAAAAGAAAGATGTGATTCGGTGTCATGGTTTCGAGGGTGATATTTTTCTATCCGCAATTTATGACATAAAAAATGATAATGATAATGATAATGAGCACATATCTATGTGGGATAGTATATTCTACTAGAGGCATTGTTTAAATTCCCAAGCACATCTATCGTTCCCTAATACATTGGTTCAATGATGTATCTTAAGATCCATGAGAGGAAAAAAGTGACAAACTTTGATGAGAAAGATCTCAGAATCCATGACATGTAAAGACATCTTTTTCAAACCTAGAGCTAGGAATTCAGTAAATCACCAAATTATGTCACATTTTCTCCCAAATCCTAACGGTTACTCTATGAAGGAAACAAATATGATGCTGCAAGCAATGTCAATTTACTTTAGTGTTAGGGTTATATTTTGTAATCTGCAACTTGTGGCACTAAACCGATAATGAACACACATCTGGGTTGGTTAGTAAACACTACTGGAACCATCATTTTTTATACCAAATCATCTCGATCATTCTCAATGATATCATTTTTATGATTACTCTTAAGATTGACAGAGTAAAAAAAACTTTGAAACTTTGATGGGTAAGTTTTCATGATACATGCACCTACGGATGTTACATCAAACCTTATAGTTGGTTATTGGGTCAATCTAGAAAATCATATCATGGTTTATATTAATTCCCAATATTTGTCTCACACCAACAACCGATGTTACATTTAAAATGGTGTTAATTTGTTTTGGGGTTAAGGTATCAAGGGTTATATTTTAATCCACACTTTGTGGAACTACACAAAAAATAATGCACACACATCTAGGTGGGAAGCTAGACACTATTGAAGGTGTCATTTTCCTCCCTAAGCATCATGATCATTAATGGATGCATTGATGTGATGATGTATCTTAATATCCCTAAGAAAAAAGACTACCAAACTTTGATAGGTAAGTTTTCACAATCCGAGGCACTTAAGGATGTGTTATGGGTACATGCATGAAGATGAGTTACAAAAGGGGGGTCTTAATAGGACATGTTTTCTTGGAAATTAAGAAACTTGTACTTTCGTTGATTATTTTATGTACTTACTCTCAAACTTTTGAACAAGGTATAAAAACACAAATTTTTGCATTTTGAGTCTAGTTTTCAAATCACTAATTGTTATTGTAAATGGTGAAGTGTAGATGGTAGAAATTGTTAAAACTTAATTAAGTGCTCCAAATTTTTAGATAAAATATAGTTAGTAGCTGATCATTCGATCGCCACTTTTTAAGAATTAATTAATATAATTTTAAATCCTTCTATGGAAAGATAAGGTTATCTAGTATGTTACATATAGTTTTTTAAAATTTTATGGTAATTAAAAAATAAAATATTACTAGTAAATAGCTCCTGAATTTGATTAAATAATAGATAGTTGAGCGTTTTCCCCACATAATGACCTAAAAATAATTGAAATTGAGATTTATTCCTGATGTGCATAGAATTAGGTCTAGTATGTGATGGTATAATTTCTTTCGATTTTGGATGTATATATAAAAAGTTACATTCATAAAGTTAGAGATGTATTTTTGTTCAATACAGTGGCATAGGAAGACACATTTACAAATATTTAACATTAGTATTGTTATAGTTATAGAAATAAAAAAAACATGTATCATCAGAAAGATGATAATTTTCTCTTCCTTGTAGTCATGATTCAATGAATTTTGTGTGTGAAAACCATAATGTATTCCATGCTTGAAGTTTAAATTTTATATGGAAATCATTTAACGTAGGAAAATGATAGGTCCAAACCTTTGGCTTAGAAATTTGAGGAATTTGTAAGCCTAGAGGAATTCCTTGGTAAAGAATCAAAGAAAAATGTATGCACTATAACATGTAGATGCTACACCATGCATGTGTTATGTATTACATCCAACATATCCCTAAATACCAATGTCTCTTTTCAATTTATCCCAACATTCTGACTCCAGTCTATTTTTACAGTATTGTAACACACGAACAAATAATTCGATGCGATCTTATTGCTTTCTTACATCTATTTTGTTTTGTCTCCACTATTATGACCCTACTTCTAATTATTTATCTTTTATTTTTTCTCTAGCGTTATGAATTCACTTTGGATTACTTATCTTTTGTTATGTCTCAATCATTCTGACCCTAGTCTAATTTAATATCTTTTTGTTTTGTTTTGTTGATTGTATATTATACTAAAAATTTAACATTTGTATATTTTTCAATTAAGGATCATGGATAGTGGTTCTCGTAGTATTGGGAGGAAAACAATGAAGAGGTAAACAATCAAAACAAAAAAAAGTGGATAACTAGTAAGTAAAACAACAAATGTAGATATTTCGAGAAACTACAGGTATGTCATCTATCACTAATGATCATGTTGAAATAAAATTTACATCACCCTAAGTAATGATTAATGTTGATGAAGTTTTTCCTGCAACTTTAAGTCCAAATTCTATTCTTGATGTCTCACCAAATTATGTTACAATTTTACACTGAATATTTGATGTTTTTAACTTTGATATAGTTGAAAATATGAAAGTTATTTCATCCCCTAAACACATAATTAATAATCTAACCATGAACAAAATTTAATGGAAAAAGAAAAAAATAAAAAATAATGAATATCATGAAATGAAAAATAAAATGAAGTAATTAATAATGAAGATAATTCAATGGAAACATGAAAAAAATAAAAAATAGAATACAATAATGAATCAAAAAATGAACAAGTTGTATCTCAAAGAACACCTATGATAATGTGTAGGAAACCCATGTTTTTTAATTTAAAATTGATGAAATTTTTTTTCAACCATTGATTGATAAAATGTATAAATGTAATATGAGAAGAAAGAATAATAAAATATGTAATAAATTTTTTGAGTTAAATGACATGAAAAATGTCAATTATTTTTTATTATAATGAAATTACGGAAAATGAGACCTACTATGAACAATTTTAGACCAAGGATGTCTAATCTCGATGGTTAAAAGAATGAAATGCTAAGAAATTTACAAAATGCATACCAATCCATACGTTTGAGGAGACACACTAAACATGTTAATGTTTTACGATTATTAATTGCATCAAAATTATTAAGCAACAAAATAACAATGAAATTTTGTTATGTTAAATAAGTAGAACACTAAACATAAAAAGAAAAATACTAATGAAAGTAGTTGTAAGACACGAAAAACATGACGAACCCAAGAAAAATGACTTATGGGCATTCTTTGATAGATTCCCACATAAAGATAAAGTGTTAGCTAATGAACTAAAATATTTAATCCATTTATTTTGGAAAGATAACAAACGTGTGTCACCTAATCAATGTGATGTACTTAGAAGAACACCTAGTTCACATAACCATAAGCCACATCCAAAACATTTATATTACATATAATGTAATCACAAATTTATAACTATGTTAGAGAAATATCCACTTATTAATTTTAATCAAATATATTTCGAGATGGTAAAACTTTTCTATGTTATAATCAATCACACACACACACACACACACACACAACTTTTTGTTGTTGGGTGTATGTTGAATTTTCTTTGTATTATGATATTTTTCACTATATACATTGTAATTTTCATATGGATATTTTATTATAGGAGTGTGGATTGCATGTTCCACCAATATCATCAATGTAATTTATTCCACCATTTTTTTTCATAGAGCATGGACATTTAAAAAAAAACATGTTTTGATGATACATACAACACTTGCGGTGGAATGTCAAAATTGAATATTTTTTCATGACAAGGATTCACATGAATTAGTTGAATTTAAAGAATACAAGTCCATGTAATATCCCTTAAAATATGGAAATGAATAAAAAGGTGCAAACTAGATACTAAACAAAAATATGTTTTAGATTTCATGGATGAATTTAGAGAGAAAATTGTGTATGACTATGAAAGTAGCACACTTGGTTCTATTGTTATATGAACAGTTCAAGTTAATAAAATATTTAGTAAAATTCCTTCTGTGGTTGAATTTTTAGAGAACTACATAGTGAAACCACAAAAAGTGGTTTTGTCATGGTATTACAGCTCATTGCAAGTTACTATTTTTGTGCATATAACATTCATTAATGTACCTACCAACACAAAGAAGATAGAAAGATATTGATGGAGTATCATTCCTATATTAGTGATGACAAATCACATTCTTCATTTTATGTCTAAGGATTCTTTCATATATTTTATGCTAATTTGGTTGAAAGAAACATTAGTTTTAATCAAAATTGTAACTTGTTAGACACTTGTACATCACAATTTAAGAATACATTGATGGTCTACTATTTGAGAAAGATGCATGTTCAGAGTGGTGTACAACATATGTGGATTTTTAACGAGGTATTCCATGGAAAAGGGGAACACACCAGTGCAAGATCATGTGTGAAAAAATCCCTTTCATATAGAGGAGTTGAAGTATTCATATGGTGCATATTTACGAGAAACAACAAACATCATTACATGGTGCAATAATACACTTCCATGGTTCTCAACAAAACTCTATCATTAATATAGTTATCTAGTTAATGTAGGAATAAAACTTGACAAGATATGAAGATTGTTACATGGTATAGTGTTCGAGTGATCTCACTCATTTGTAGCTCTAATACATCTTGTTTGATAATTTATATGAGGAAAATGGTATGTTTTTCCCCAACAAGTTTTGAGTTTTCTTGGAATGATTGTAAGTCAAAGAAATGGGTTAATGAATGGGAATGAATATTACCTTTAAGTCTTATGCACATATATCGGCCTCCAGTAGCATTAAGACTAAGAGAGAGGACCATGTCAATAGATTTTGAAAATGTATCAGATCTAGCTCAACCAACTATAATATCCTTTAAATTTTTGGAGCATACATATAAATTAAATATTTTAAATTATAAGGTACAATTTAGACTTATGTACATACTATATTATGAATATTTGTGATAAATGAATAATTTTTTTATATTTGTACTAATGCAGAACATGTTTATGGAATGATTGTGGATGAGGATAATGATGATGGAAGAGAGTACTACTTGTGTTGGTCTGTAGAAGAGAAAAAAAATTAGCTTCCCAAGTCATAGATGGAGAAAAAAAATTGGTGCCTCACTAGCTTTGTGGTTTTTTTTGTGGATCATGTCTTAAGGGGCATCTAATAATGAACTTTGATGTATGTTTTTTTGAAGACTGAAATTGAATGGAATATACTCCATTATTCAAATTTGGTTCTTGGTATAAATGTTTAATTGATGAAAAATTGAGGAAATCTATATAAAAATAATTTGTGGAGGGTTCGTGAGTTTGGCCATGAAGCTATTCTTGATATAATCAATAATAGGGTTGATCCCATTGGTTTGATGAATTAGAAATATTAGTATGTGATTTCATATATTTTAATTTACTTGATTTCATCACAATGTATTTATTTTCATTCTAAATCATTACTTAAATATTTTATGCAGGTTAGTGGTCCAAGAAGATCTTCCACCTTGACATGGTTTGCATTGTGATTAGGGAGGTCAATCTTCTTGAAACAAAAAAAAGATCAGAAACATCATCTATAGGTACTGGTATTGGTAATAGGGATACCATATGAAATTAAAAAAATAGAAGGCACGCATGTACCCCTCATAGCCAAGTCACAAAATAATGAGTATGTGTGATTATGTTTTAGGTCATTCAAAATGTAGTGGAGAATATGATTCGTCATTTGGATATACAGTTTGGAAGTTGCAAAAAATAATTGAGAATTTTTTTCTTATTCAACAAGTTTTGAATATGTCAAAAACCCATTCAAAATATTTGTATGCTTCAAAATTCATGAGAGATCCTAGTAATCATTAGAGGGATCCCACATGTAACTAAAAAAAATATGACACATCTCTATCTCTATCGAATAGTGCGAAACTGCTTCATGAAGTTTGACTTGCTTTTCCTCTTGAAAACATTCAATTTATCTTAAGGATCATATATTACTGGTACCAAATTCCTAATTTCGTGGCCAATCATGAAATAAATAGTACATGTGTTGTGGTTTTAGAACATTCTTGATGTGGTGGAGAAAGTAATTCATCGTTTAAACAAATGGTTTGGAAGTTACTACAAAAAATGAGAATTTATTTTCTTGTTCAACAAGTTTTGGTCACTAATTTGCACAATTCTAAGTTCATGAGAGATATCATGGGAATCATTAGAGGTATCCTACATGAAAATAATATAATAGAAAAAAATTCTATAGCCATCTCAAATAATGTGTAATGATTTTTTGTTCAACAAGTAAATTGGCTATGTTATAAAATTAGTTCGTGAGCGATATCCTAGGTTTGATTAGATGAGTACCACACGTAACTAACATAATAAATGAAACATATATATCCCTCATGGATATCATGAAATAGATTTTTGATGTTTTAATTTATTCTCCTCTTGAGAACGTTTACATTTCTCTTAAGGAATGATTTTGATCGGTTCAAACTTCCCACTCTGGCTATTGATAATAGTGGAAAGAGTACATTCCTTTGGGTATTATTCCATTCCAGGCATGGTGGTGAAGGTAATTATTTGTCTAGATGGATAATTTTGAAGTTGACGCAACAATTGAGCAACTTTTTTCTTGTTTAGCAATACTTAGATGCGTTACAAACCCAATCAAAATATTTGCATACTTATGAGTTCACGAGTGATCTCCTTGGAATAATTATAATAATCCCACATAATTAATGAAATAAAAAACACATCTCTATCCCTCTCAGATAATGTGCAATGGATGCTCGAAGTTCGACTTACTTATCTTCTTGAGAACATTCACTTTTATCTTAAGGGACACGTCTGAACATAACCAAATTCCTACTTTGGTGGCCAATCATAATGGAATAAGGACATTTATTAAGGTTTAGGGCCATTCTAGATGTGTTATAAAAGGTGATTCATCATATGGATAGACGGTTTAGAAGTTGTTAAAACAACTGAGCAAATTTTTTGTTTAATAAGTTTTGGTTGCATTACAAAACCAGTAGCCATATTCACGTGCTTCTGATTTCATGAGTGATATCCTTGGAATGATTAGAGTACTTACACATGAGACTAACAAAATATAAATGACATATCTATCCCTCATGGATAACATGCAATGGATGCATGAAGTTAGGATTTCTTGTCCTCTTGAGAATGTTCACTTTTTTCTTAAGTAACTTGTCAAAATGGTACCAAATTCCCACTCTGAAGGTTGGTCATAGTAGAATGAGTACATGCATTGGTATTTTGGGCCATTATATATGTGTTGGATAATGATTTTCATCATTTGGATGAACGGTTTGGAATTTGTTAAAACACCTGAGAAACATTTTTCTTGTTCAACAAGTTTTGGCTACGTTACAAACCCTATCGACATATTTAGGTGATTATGAGTTCATGAGCTAGAACCTAGGAATAATTATGGGGCTCTCACATGAAACTAAAAAAATAGATGAAATTTATCTATCCCTCTTATATAGTGTACAATGTATGCCCAAAGATCGACTTTCTTTTCCTCTTGATAATATTCACTTTTCTCTTAAGAAACACATTCAAATGGTACCAATATCCCACTTTGGTGGCCAATCATGGTAGAATGAGTATGTGTCTTGGGGTTATGGGCCATAATAAATATGGTGGTGAAGGAGATTCATCACTTGGATGGATGATTTGGAGGTTACTACATGAACTAATAAACAAATTTCATGTTAAACTAGTTTATTCTACGTTACAAACACAATTTCTATCTTTGGGTGATTTTTAATTCGCGAGAAATATTGTGGAAATAATTATAATTATCTCACACAAAATTAATGAAATATAGGAAATATCTTTATTCCTCCTAAATATAGTGCAATTGATGCTGAATTTTGATTTTATTGTCCTCTTGAGAATGTTCACATTCCTCTAAAGGAATGCATCTAACCAAACCGGTACCAAATTCCCACTCTGGTGTATGGTCACACCAAATTGAGTATGTAACTTGGGGTTTTGGGTCATTCCAAATATGGTTAAAAAGGTGATTCATCATATGCATGGATAGTTTGGATTTTTCTACAAAAACTAAGAAATGTTTTCTTGTTGATGAGCGTGCTTTTGAGTTAAACTTGTTTTCATCTTAATGAATCTTTCTTTAGATTTCATAAGGAGAAAAATTACAATATAACATTATGAATTCAAAACCATGAATCTAATATTTCAAAATTATGACATAGCTCTAGTAAATTTTCAATGGTAGAGTTTATGTGATTTACTCTATTCATATGTAAGAAGTTTTCCTCTTATTTTACCCTCCATCAAAATGAATCAAGGAATATGGCCATATAAATTGGCACAAATCAAGGTTTGTAAATATTTGCATGCGTGTATGTATGATATTTATTATTCCAAACAATCTCACCTATTGATTACATATGAAACCTTATTTAGTACACAAAAATAATGACAACATTTTAAAGAAGATAGCCAAGCTATTCAAATGCCTAAAACATAAAAAATGTTATGACTAACATTTATTTTGTCCTTCACTAAATTATATATATTGTAATTCCATCGATCTTTAATTTCCTTAATAATGCCGAGTATGGGGAAGGTTATCCTCTTTGTTAATTTCTCTTCTTCCTTAGTGGTATCAAACGGTTGTGGCTACTACTATATTCACAACCATGACAAAAATAAGATCTCAATATACATAAATGTAAGTATTTACATAACTATTGATATATAAATATAAATTTCATAAAATCCACAAAGGATTACAACAAAAAGTATGCAGTTAAGTTTCAAGTGTCTCCACAACACGAAAATCAATATCATCAAAGCAATGTAGATATACATCTAAAATTTTCTTCCCCTTTTTACATTTGAATAATATGGAAGTATCTTATGAGAACTCTCCATGCTATGTCAACATGTGGATCTCTTAGGATTGAGGTTCACCTATAACTCAACCTATTCATCATACAATTATGCTAATAAATAATACTTGAATAAGTTTAAAAGTTAATTCAAATGAAAAAAGTAAACAAGTGTATAATGCAATAGTATGATTGATCTCAATTTGTTATTTCTACTCACTCTCATAAAAAAAATCTTATCACTTGCATGGAGGAGTGTAAAAAGGAGAAATATTAGGAATATATTGTGTAGATAAAAGCTTCACGTCAGATATTTTCAAAAATACTTACAAAGTATATTATAGAAACAATATGCACATATAATTTTCAAGCCCAATAAATTCATGTACCTCAATATATTTCTCTATAGTTGATATATTGTAACACAGACCCCTTGTCAACTACATATCACAAGTGGAAAGGAATATAGGCAATCATCATCAACTACATCTGCATAAAACCATGTTTATTTTCAAGATTATATATACATGTTCATGTATTGATTTAAAAAATAGTAAAAATTACATATATGCATGGTTTATTTTAAATAACAAAAAGTACATCACTAAAATAAAAAATGTGGATGACTTCCACCAATCTGTGCACAACTCAATTGTCTACTATCACCCTATTTTAACATAAAATTAAATATTCATATAACAAAACATTCCTATTTTGTGCGGCAGTAAGCAAGATGCAGTGCAAAAATTGAAGATGAGATGAGGGTCTTATAACTCTATGACAGTGGTTTTCGTAGTTACATGATCATATGGTTGACTAGATAGATAGGAACATAGAAATGCTATCAATGGGCCACTTCAGTTAGAGTATGTTAAGGGATCGATAGATTAATTTTTTGAGGTAGAGAATATAGAGTCGAATATTTGATTATTGTTCGTTGAGTGTCATATAATCAGATGAGAAGAGTTGTGCATGATTCCTCTCTCAAATGACAATTTTTAAAACCACAGGGTGTCCCAACATAACATGGGACAAAAATGGATGGTTAAAGATGAGGTAGAAAATTCCTTGGAAAAATACATGCTAAGTGATTAGTAGGACAATGTTTTCCCAATCATGTACATGTGAAAAAGTGATGATGTGTGTATACAAAGGTGAATGAAAGAAATGAGAGTTTGTGGGATGATGAGATTGGGCTAATTGACTTTAAGTTAAAGGATAATGAGCTAGGTGAGTGAGGAGATAAATAAATGGCACACATGAGGCGATGAACTATATGGTGAGTTACATGGAAAGTAGGGAAGGGTTGGAAGTGAGATGGGTCGAGTTGGAAAAGTTGGAAGGGATTTGGGTCAAGTTGGATGAGTTAAAAGTGAGCTAGGAACAAGTGGGGCAAGATGGCTGAAACCCTAGCTATGTGATTTCGGATGGGAAAGCAAGTTGGGGTGGCTCATCGAGTTAGATAGGGTATCTCGACGAGTTTTCAACATTGAGTTGAAAGGGGTATGATTGAGTCATATGAGAGACTCAATGAGATGGGTGGGGTGGGTATAGGAGTAGCTAGATCAGTTGTGGAGAAATATCAGTCGTAATATTTTGGTGAAATAATTTGTCATATGAAAAATTATGTGTTTCCACTAACACTCACAGGGATATGCCCATCCTTCCGGTGTATGATACTATCTTAATAATGTGGGGCTGATTAGTTGGCTAGGGATCATATAGGAACACTTCATTGAACCTATGAAAAAGTGCTTGTATAGTGTACAAGGGAGGAATTTTCTGCAATGAGGGGTGAAGGAGAGAAATTAGGAAAGTGAGGGTTATTATTATGAGTAGGAAATTTCAGAGTTGACACCCAATAACCAGAGTAGCTCAACATTCAATTAGACAAAAAAAGTAAAACATATAATGAGACTAACAAACCCAAACAAATAGTTGTTAGATTCATTCATCAAAGATACAAATCTCTTTCTTGATTACTTACAAAGTGCATAAAATAGAGAAATAGAAGAACACATGAAGAGAGAAATGTAGCTTTTATTTCTTGTGTTAGTGATACAAAGCTCAACACCCAAAACCACCATCCACAATTTCTACAAAGAGCTAAATTATCAATATTTCAAGATCCTTTGGAATGGATAATCCATCCCAATTTATAATAATGTGAATTGACCTTTAACCTACCCCCCACATGACTCTTCATGATATCATTCAAATTGTGACTTTACATCTTACTAGGAATTGGAAACTAAGTTCCATTTTTATATATCAAAGGTAAGTTTTTATAATATAACTTTAGAAATTCACTGAAGTGAATGACATGAAATACAATGATTATGCTCAATGAAGAATTAAAAATGGGAGAGAAGGATGAGGGAGAAAGAGAGAAAAAATAAAAATTTGTAATATCTCATGAAGAATCTCCTTCGATGAAGGGATTTATTTATTCATGCTCCCTAATGAGAATTTTGTTAATTAAGCTCATGCTCCTTGAATTATTTGATGAATTGAGCTACTATAAATACCAACTTGTTTTCCTATGGAATGCAAATACAACCCAAAAATTTGGTCCATGCCCTAGGAACCTCACAAATATTTTTTCATTGACTAAGAAATACTCCACGATCCTTTGCAATTATAGAAATGTAGCTTCTGATGTTTGAAAAGGATGCTAAGTTATCTTTATTGAAAGAGAGATAGTCACTTGCCTCTTCCTTGACCAACTCCTAGAAGGAAACAATGAGTTATTATGATGATGAATCCTTGATAAGTGGAGGGAACTAAAATTTATAAACATAGTCATAAACCTCATTAAATATCTCAAAAAAATGTTGTTCATAATATTCTAAATCAAAGATTATAGTTTTGAGCCATATATTTCATATCCATGATGTGGATCCAGAATTGAGACAAGTTCTTTGTAGCTGATGAAAACATGTTCTTACTCACGAGAGTGTGAGAGTCAAAGGAGATCATCTTTGAAACTAATGGGAACATTTCATCCAAGTGAATTAACTCTTTTGTAAACTAATCCTTAGCTTCTCTTACTTTTGATAATGTTGTAAGAATGCACTTGATGAGAGAAATGACATCTGGAAATAATTCCTTGCCTTGTTAAATGATTTTCTCAATCCACTTCTCATTAGCTTTCCCCTACATCATGTATACTTGTGCTTTATTGTTTTCCTTAGGAACAACACTACCAATCCAAAGGATGTCTTCTACTAGAAGATAATATGTTGAGTCAAGGTTGAATGTAAGCATGGAAAGTTTTTACCTATTCCTCCAATTGTACAACTGTTTGCTTGTATTACTCATTCCAAATGAGGAGGTGAGAAGAGGATTCCTTAAACAAATGATATTCACCCTCTTTTGAATATTTCTCCAATGAGATCTGGATTATCTCATAATCCAATGGATTCATGTCCTCAATAGGCTTTTCATTCCTAGGACTAACAACTTGAACATACTGATTACCTAAGGTGCCACTGAAGAAGAGGGATGTTGTCTGGGCCATATTTCTTCACTTGAAATTTAGTGTTCCTGATATTTATTTGAAACTTGTCATGATAGCAAGTTGTGTTATCCTTGTTTCATTCTCAAGCATTTTTTGAATCCATGGAAATGAATTTTCAAGATTTGACATAATGTCGGTCACCGGAGCACTTCAAAGAGCTTGTTGTTGAATTAAATCTCAATCATCATGGGGAATATTTTCCATTGGGGAATACATACCTAGATTCCCTTGAAAATAGTTGTGCTATAATGAATCAATATTTTTTGATAACTACTCCTTACAATACTATAACTTAACTACTCACTTTGAACATCTCACTGAACTCAATCAAACAACTGAACCCACTTGGTCAACTCTCCCAGCTCACCGAGCTCAACTCAACCAGCTCATTGAGGTGTGAATGGATAAAAACTGATTAACGAGTTATGATGAACCACTTATCTTAAATTTTAAATGGATATTTGGCTCTATTTGAACATCTTTTGACTGCACAATGTCCCTCAGTTTTCAACCGTTGCACCCTGTAATGTTTTGTATCACTGTTGAAAACAAATGTGACCAGTATGATGCCTCAAGATCCTCATGAAAGATGAATTTTATTATTTATAGATATGAGATCACTTTGAAACACTGGTAAGTGTTGAAAAATTAGAGAGATGAATGAAAATGGAGAAAAATACATCTTTCTGCAGTCCAAATGGAGACTTTCTTTTTTTTATAGGCAGAACTAACACATGTTATTTTGGGATATTTCACCTATTTTTTTTTTTTATCAAATTTGAACTTATCAATCATATTTAATACTCATTTCAAATCCTTTTATGATTCTTTTCTCTTTTTATAAAATTCCTTTTGTTTTTTGTTGTACTTTTTTGTATTTTTGAGAAAAGTTACCTAGTTTGTCTTCTCTATTGTTCCTTGAGCGTACAGATCCGAGGGTACTTACTATTTTTAGTGAGGGTACCACGTACTTACTATTTTTTAGAAACTACACTTATCCACCTCATATTTCAACGAAAATTTCATCAATATATTAGGCTCACTTCCGGGACCTCGTGCTCCAAATTTCATCTTGAATCCGACCATTAGAATGTCTAGAAACTAAAAAAGCATAATCTAGGGCATGAAACTAGGGTTTGATGCCATAAAAAAATAAGATATCATATTATCTACTATCACAATGTTCTTGAAAGCTCCTTGAATGAGAAGAAATTGTGAACTTTTCAATTGATTTCGTTCACCAATTTGTAAGCTATGAGCTTTTCAAGTGTTGATGCATACAAGAGCCATGAATGAATTTTGACATAGTTTTTATATATTTTTTCATGTTTTTTTGTGTTATGGAGTAGAAATCATGGATTCACATGAAAAATATGAGGGGGAAAAACTTATTTCATGCTTAAAAAATTTTCACAATATTTTTGCTTCATGAGAGTGTAAAAGTGAGAAGAAACAAGAACAAACAACTAGTTTATTTTTTGGATTTCAAACACCTTGGAATGGGGAAAATTTTGTTGTACCCAATATCCCCAATGTCCATTAGATTTTTGGGATAATAAAATGTACTCCCTAATTTGAGCATGACAAATGGTGGAACGAGTAACTATGCACATGAAACAAAAACAAAGTTTATATTAGCTAAATCAAGAAAGTCAAACACAATTTTTGTTTTGTTTTGTTTTGATTTATTAAGAAAGCGTGAAAAATAAAAAAAGGGAATGGATAAAAAAAGTGCATAGGAAAAGGAAATCTATATTTGGTTTTAGGTTATTATGGTGAGGGAAGTATCAAGCGGCTTCTTATTGGGTGATGAAATCCTAATCAGTCAACTGGGTAGGAAGATGTCTAGATGTGCTGATTGACATGTGAGTTTTAGATTGTGTGTGATAGAATGTGAGATACATAAGGTTAACCCATACTTAAACTATGTGATCAAGAAGGATGCAGAAAATAAAGATACTTTTAAGGCCCAAATCCAAATGTGATATTTCAATAAGGACACACACAAGAAAGGGAAATATGATGCAAAAAGGAGTAAATAGGGAAAAATGAGGAATACCTAGATAAATATTTTCTTTTTTTATCTGAAATTTAAGCAAAGAGAAATACAAGCAACTAGACCTAACATGAGCAAGCAAAAATAAAAAGCTTGTGCTACAGTGTCAGTAAAAGACAAAAGAAATAAAAAATAGAAAGAAATGCAAGGGACCACCAAAAGCATGGTCCCACTGGGTGTGCCAAGAATGTTGTAGTATTTTTCTCATTCATTTCAAATTAATGATGTTAACTACTAAAGAAAGCTAAAAAACTCAGAAAATGGAGGGTTTAAGGTACATCAAATGAGTGATGTGGGTGAATAGGCACAAGACTGATTGATCCTCTCTACTACAATATGATGACCTCAAAAACAAGACACTATGATGGAAATGGATTATATGATGGATGTTGGGTTTCCTGATAAATTCAGATCTAAGAAGTGTTAAATTTCTTGGTGGATGTCAATGCCCATTTGATGAAATAAATTGATTTAAATGATAGATAAAGCAAATAGCATGAAGAAAAAGAAGCACTACTAAATCTGAAAGTGACTAAGATAAATATAAATGCTGATATAATTTGAATGAACATAAATGAATAGTACCTGACTGGGTTGATGGTGACCTAGATTGTGCAAAGGAAGGTCGAAAGTGACCTATGTGAGTGAATATATAAAACAACATAAATATGTAAACTTGGAGAGGTTTGAGTGTAAATTGGAAGGTACGAAGGCCTGTGGATGCTAGGGAATGACTTACATAAGAATGTATGGGATAGAGAGGTAGAAAAATTAGCATAAAATGGTGATTTAGATGGATTGATTAACAATTAAAACCATGGTCGATGATGAACATGATAGGATGACGATGACTTTAACAGGGTGAAACAAGGCCGAGGGCAGATAGTCTGAAAAGGTTACCTGCAAGAAAAAAGGCTAGAAGAGGAGGTTGATAATGAAGCTTTGAGTGCTACTGATGATGATTTGATCCTGTAAAATGTTAGATGTAAGCAAGATAATGATACCATGATAATAATTGAATAAAAAAACAAAAAGATGATGATAATCTCATGAAGGATATTCATGAGTGATGTAAGCATGTCAGAAGGAGATCCAAGAGGTCTGTCACTATTGCAGGAATGCTCAAGAATGAGAAAAAGGGTTAGATGTAACAAGGAAGCTTAGATATTCACATGCATATGTCCTATTTTCGTGTATCTTTTTGGAAAGATAAGAGCTCAGTTTTATAGGGTCAACAATGACTGGGCTGGGTTGCCATTGAATGCGGGAAAGTATCTCCAATGAGGCTGATTTTGTGTTTTAATAGAGATTTTGGGTTTTTAAGGATGGGAAAAGTGATTTAAAGCATTGTAGGTGGGAGGAGGTTGTTTAGATATGTGTTATGGGTAGCCAGGGGATAAATATAGGCATGATAAAATCTAGGAAAAAGCATAAGGATTAAGATTTAGGGGGTAAATATAGGTATGATAAAATATTTACACTAGTTTTTGTATTGCTATATTGAGACTAGTTGTAGGGCCACAAGGAGAGTGGGCCAGACCAAAGATATTTGTTTGATGTTGGGTAGATGTTCATGGTAGGAAGATGGATTCAAATAGTTTTAGGTCACTGATAGACAAGATGGGATCCGAGTGGGTGATATGGAGGCCATATTGTGATTACAGGGGATGATCCGAGGATGCGATATTCAGAAAACCATGTGGTTAGAGGACTGCTTTCCAGGTGTAGTAGAGCTATTTCAGGTGGAGAGAGTATCACGATAGTTTTGGATGTCACAATATTTCCCCCAGATCCATATATATGGCTACGGGCTATTAGAGCCACTAGGAGTGTAGATGTTAGGCTAGGGCACACGATAGAGTAGTTGGTACCATAGGGGTTAGATGTGGTTGACTCAACGACATCATATGTGGATGGTGATAATGCGGGGATTAAGGAGGACTATCAAGTGTAGTGGGAAGTGAATTGATGGGTGTTGCTATACCTAGTATTTGTGGGGTGTGATCGAGTTACTAGTAGGAGGAGCAGGTGAGGGAGTCATCCCTAACCCTGTAGTAGCAGCGATGTCAGATCATAATTATTTGTGTATGCTAATGTGGTTAATGGTTTGTTCATGTTAATGTGTTGTACGTAGTTGACTAACATGATGTTGTATGTGATGTATGTAGGGGATGCCTATTGGTCATTGATAGTAGACAAATTGATCCGCATGTTGATGCAGAATGTGCCTAATGATGTATTATGTGGAGGGATACTAGATCGTGTGGATGACATCACAGGAATGTATGCCCCTCTATTTGATCTAGTAGCCATAGTAGTGGTGACATGTATGTTACTACTTAGCAAAAGGGACGAGGCATGGGAGGAGACTCGTCATGCCTGAGAAGCGGTAGGTGGTGGTCCCTTAGCTTGCGATGTGTTTGTCTTATATGTAGATTTATAGTGTCACTTTGTAGAGTAGAACATGGATATTGATACATTGGGTAGAAAGGTGGAGAGGTTTTTGGGCCGCATAATGCAATGTCACGTGGGTGGCGAGGCATTGAGATCTAGGGCTCTCATGGTACATGAGAGTGATAATGATGATGAGGTATGATAGTGATGATTGTATATGATGTAGTGCATCTTTTCCCTAGTGATGAAACATGTTTTTGTGATGATGATTGTATGAAAGCTATTTGTATGGACACTTATTTTGGATATGTATGTGATCAACATGTGAGATGTTGTGATATTGTGATGTAATGGATATCCTATGGTTGTATGGTTATTGTTCTAGCATGTGTATTATGGTGTATGTGTTGAATATATATTTGTATGATGATGTTAGTAATGGTAGATAAATTATGATGATGTAGATAACTAAGGTAATGTGATGGATGAGATGAGTAAAGTATGTAGTGCATTAGCAATGTAATAGTGATAATAGAATAAATTTCTAAATAGATGAGTGTATGATGATGAATATGTGAAAATGTAATATAATCGTAATATGATAAGGTAATGAAAATGGGAGGGGGGAGATTAATGATTCCCCCAGTGTATGAATGAATATGATCATGTAATGAGACCCCATATCAGTCAAGGATGATCTGCATAAGAAAGACTGTGTCATCGGGAAGTGATTGAGGTGAGCTAGATGAATGATATGGCGCGCCGGTGAAAGGATATTAAAACCAATCCCTCAATAGTCGTGTAAGAATCAAAATAACACAAGTGCGTCATTAGGGGAAGGTGAGGAGAATCACCTACCAATGACCATGATGACGAGTGGAGGTGAAACATGTGGAATGGGTGAAGCGAATGGAGTGTCAAGTGTAGTGTATACAGGGTATGTGTAAGCGAGTGGAAAACCATGAAGTGTAGTGGTAGAGTGTGATGAGTGAAGTGCACATCAGGTGGTGAAGGTTGAAGTGGAGGACATCAACATGGATGAGGAGAAAGAGATAATGATTACTCCCCAAGAGTAAAGGAGATAGTTCTAGAGTCTACAATGTGTTGTATTTGTTCATGGAGGGAAATGTAATCATCATCCCTATGTCTAGAAATATGGTGATAATTGTAATAGTGTTGATCAAGCTGACGTTGTAATTGGTGTGGGGGATGATCTTGATTGGATGGTAATCAAATCAAGCACTCATTAAGGACAATGTAGAGGATATCATGTGGTCGTGAATTATGTGAAAAATACAAAGGTGTTAGAGAAGGAGGTAGAGTAATGGAAGTGGCATGTGGAAGTAGATTTGGAGGAGAATGTGTTGGAGAAGGTAAAGGAGGCTGAGTCTATTTAGGAGGGGCTTTAGGTAGGAGTGGTAGTGATTGTGATTGTTTAACAAGAGGTGGAGAAGGAACAATAGATGGGTGGAAGTGGTGGGTATTGTGTGGAGAAAATGTCATGGTCAAGATCAATAACCTTATAACACAAGAGAATGAATGATTCACGAGAACATATTGGAGTCTAAGCTGAAGTTATGGGAGAAGATCATGAAAAAATATAAATTGCTTTTCTGAGTCACTAGGTTGGAATATACTCTGGTGTATGCAAGCATTGAATCATAAGATATACTCCTCGATGGGTTTAGTGGAGCCTTGGTGTAAGGTGGGAAGGTGGTCATATATAACCCTAGGGCCATTATTAAGAATAAAGCGAGGAAGGAAAGAATCCTCCATGTCATAGAAATTACTAATGGACCCAAAAGGTAAGTGTGTATACCATTGTAAAGCATCATCTGTGAGACTATAACAAAAATCCTTAAGCAATAATCAGTCATTAGAATAAGTAGTCATAAATGTGCGATAATTTAGGATGTGGGCATGAGGATAACCGGTGCCATCAAAGTAAATAAAATAAGGCATGGAAAAGTCTTTTGGAAAGGAAAAATTGTGAATCTTTCTAGGGACTAGATTGCCATGTAGAGAATTGTTATCAATGGAAGTGTAATAAGCTCAAAATTCTAAAGTGAGAGTATGAATTTGTGATTGAAGTTGACTAACAACATGCATAAGGGAAATAATATCTTATGATGGAATAATATGAGAGGGTAATAAAATATTAAGTAGTTGAAGCTTTCCATTGTAGGTAATCATAGGGATGTCAAGAGGTGATGTGGTAGTAGTAGGTGATATAGGTGAAGTAGGTAAAGAAGAAGCTCTAATGGGAGAGGAGATAAGAGGAGAACTAGAGGAGGACTAGAGGAGGAAGGAGAAATGGTTGGAGTGGATTCATGTATACTAGTAGAGGCAACCTTAGAAGAGGATAATAATGGGATCAGGGAGTCACCTTTAGTAGTATAGAAGGAATGCGAGTCATGATGGGAATCAAGAGTAATGTGATCTTCATGGAAAATGGCATTGTAAACACAAGGGTTAGTGGGATCATCAACATAATATGAAGGAAAATGTATGTTTGAAGTAGGGGTGGGACTAGAAGGAAGAGGAGAAGTAGAAGACATGCATGGAGTAGGAATAATGGTGGAAAGAAAGGGTGGAGGTTGGGATTACATGCCTAGTAGATAATCAATGATGAATGGATCTACAACATCAAGTGGTGTGTCTGGAGAGGAATAAGAAGGGTCATAAGCAAGAGGGTGATATAGTGTGCAACAAGTAAAGGAAACCATATCATCAACAAGGAAGATACCAATGGGAGAATAAACTAGATTAGTAGGTACATGTTGTTGGCCTTCTAGAAGAAGTTTCTGAGTAGCGGGAGGTAGAATCATGGGAGCACTATATAAAGATCTAAGCTCAGCTATGACAACCTCATCATAAATAGGGGTTGACACTAAAATTTGATATAATGAAATAAAAAAATAACAATGCTAACAACAAGGTATATGAAAGAAGGAAGACAAAAAGTGTTCGTAAGATCAGGTTCACCAAAATGATTAACTAAAAATAGGAAAGAAGGGTATGTCTAATATTTTTTAATAGTTAATATAAATAGAAAAATAAGTGCTATAATTGAATATGGAGACTATGTAATTTTAAACTTTTATATTTGAATATATATATTGAAGCAATAGAAATAAGAGGGATATATTATTGACCTGTAAATGACTTACTTGGCTATTTATTGAACTGTTGGAGATTGGTGTACGAACTATAAAAAATGTAATGAAAAAAGCTTGGGAAGAGATGGAATTGGATATATGTCTGTATTAGGGTGCCTCGAGGTGTACTAGGGCACCCTGGTTTGAAATATGGGTGCTGTAGACTGTGCGGAAGATCTGGATCTGAACTGGAGGTGTTAGAAAGGATCTGTCTTATCTTCGTTCCTGTCACATAAGTGTTACCATGTTGTCATATATGTCACTGTAAATCAAGATTAACATACAATAACCTATCTAAGAAACAATCCCTAAAAAAAGAAGAATCCATATGAATAGGTCGGACTGACCTCAGTTGCCAAAATAGTGCACTTAGAACTGAGCATTGTAGTACATTTCATACCCAATGTATTTATATTTGAGTGTGTGTGTAATTTTTGTGCCTAGGATGCCCTAGTGCCAATGGAACAAAAATAGGGGGCAATAATTAGATGTATAATGTAAAAATGGTGGATAGAATGGAAAGATTACAACCCTTTCCCCCTATACTAGTGTGATGCAGATGTAGAAGACCAAATGCAGTCCCTTACTTTAGTAGATAAACTACCCTTGATGTGTAAGATGTCTGCCCATAATTTAGTGAGTATGTTTTGTTTATATAGGGATCTCTTTCTCAAATTTTCGACACTAGTGACCCAAAAATTCTGATTAGGACCTATGGAAATACACAATGTGACCATTAAGACTGACTGTTAGTGGAGAATAACAACACCCCTGAATGTTTGTAACTTGACGGGTTGAGACTCTTAGTGTGATTGCATAACATGAAGTGTCTCTCAAAGTGTGGGACTTTGAAATCGAGAGAGCTCTTTGGATGAAGGTCAGTTCCTATTCCTCTATTCAGGTGCACACAAATAAAATTCAGAGGATCTACTCTAAAACCTACTCTATCTTGCCAAGGAGAATAGGGTTAAGAAGATGCAAGAAAATAAACCTAAGCTAACAGAGGTGATGCACCAAAGGAATCTTAAACACCGTTTTAAAATTTCAAAAGACCACTAAAATGCAATACAACCACCATGCATAGATAACCAAATTGCAATGAGAGATTAGAAGACAACAATGAACACATGAGAGGGTTGAGAGTCATTCACAGACATATATTATTGTCACCAATTGATACAGTAGCATTACAATAGCCAAGAGTCAAAAAAAATTGCATTACAGTCTCAATAGAAGGTTTCAAACTCCATTAATTCACTTGCAGACCAAAGGAGAAGGGAGGGTGAAAAACCAAAATGTCAAACCCTTTACAATGAGCCAAAATCTTACCTTTATATATGCAGCGAAGAGAGGAGAAGAAAAGAGGCAGGAAACCTATGTTTGGAGCTCAGCTACTGGCCATCAATGCCCCTACAAATCCACCCACAATCTTTCAATTCTAGTTCCCTTTATGTCTGTTTGGTGTGTGAAGAAGGAAGAATGACAAAAGATCAAATCAAATCTGATCTAGTTGTTGAAGCAATCAGATCCTATATTAATGGGATGAAGACATTTCCATATTTTCACCCACAAAACCTAATAAAAATTAAATTTTCAGGTTTCCATGGCATAGTGAAGGTCAAGATCTTTCCAGTAGGTAGTCAAATTGTATCGAATTTCAATCACTGGATCGAAAGATATGCCCATTTGAACATTTGAATCAGATCCGTACAAAAATGTGCAAAAAACAGGTTTTACAAAATGGATCCGTGGGCCCGAAAGTCACTTTTCACCTTATGCAAAAAAATGACAAAATTAAAAAATCCCCCGCATCTCCGCAATCCCAAAATTCACTTTTGGCAAAATTTTCTCCAACGGCCCCACAAAGCCGCTTAGCAAAAGAAATCATCCCGGGCCCTACATGCCTGAAATTTTCCCTTTTTGCAAAATTTGGGCCCCAAAGTCCCATTTTCCATTTGCGAAAAGTCCTCCCCAGGTCTGACGGCCCACTTTTGGTTAAAAATCCTTCCAATGCCCACCTCCCTACATGTAATTTAGGCCTCACACATGGCTTCTTTGGGCATTGGTGGAGGTGCGAGCTGACACTTTTATACTTTATTGTCTTTTTGAAACAAAAGCCTAAAAAATTCAAACTACCTCTGGTGACCCGCCTTCCCACTTTGACTCGAAACATGGCCACATGTCCCCTTTGTTTGGCAGGATCATATGTCCGATCCTACACATTTGGAGGCTCCACTTTTGGATTTTCACTTGAGTTTAAAGTTGCACCGAAGCTGACATGTGGCTCCTTCGTAGCTTTTAGCTCTGTTTCTTTTTTTAGCCAATTTGGCTAAGTCTATCTTCTTTGTCCCTGACTTCATGGTGGGATGGTCTGACCCGAGACACGTGGAGGCTCTAACTTTTAAAACTCTTATTTAGCCGATTAAGGGGATTGTGAACACCCTCACTAGGATTCTACCTTTGAAGTTGCATGGATGAGACACATGGAGGCTTCTAGCTGACCCTTGTATCTTACTTAGCCGACTTTGGGCTTGCAGTGTCCTTTTGAGGAATCTGACACGTGGCGGGCTTTACATGTTTGAGGTCTCTACCTTTTGTATTAACCTTTGAAGATCACGCCATCGTTGAGACACGTGGTTCCTTCTGCTAGTCCTCTTATACTTACTCAATTTGGGATCCACTATGTCCCCTTTTTTTGACTCTGAACATGTGGTGAGCTTGCGCTTGTTTGGGAACCACCTTTGGAGTTTTACTTTTGAAGTTTGCACGGAAGAGACACATGGCATCTTCTCTGCCCCTTGAAGACTTTTCAACTGGTCAACTCTATCCCTTTTTAGGCTGGGACACATGGAGGCTTGGCGCTTGTTTGAGGGACTACCTTTGGCTTTGCCCTTAGAGGTGCATCAAGTTGACACGTGGCACCTTCCACTGGCTCTGCACCGACACTCTTTACTTAGCCGATTTGTGGCCTCGACTGAACTTTCTACCTTGTTGGGTTTGGGACACGTGGAAGCTTATGCTGCTTTTGATGGAGACCACCTTTTGGATTTACCCTTGAAGGTATGACAGTTGAGAACGTGGTAGGTCTTCCACCTTCTTCTATACTTGAAGAATTTTCAATTTTGGTTTGCCCCCTTTTGGGAATCCTAGACACATGGAGGACTTGTGCTCATTTGGGAACCTGTTCTGATCCTCCCTTTGGAATTACGGTGAAGTTGACACATGGCACCTTCTACGAGTTTGTTTGTTTGGGCGGTTCAAGCCTTGAGTTGAATCATATGTGAAGTCTGAAAACTTCGAGCCTTTCCTTGTTTTCTCCTGTGAGCCTCTGGCCTCCTTTGACGTTATTTGGCCCCTTCACCGACCTTGCTCCTCCATGGTAGAGTCCCACATGTCCCTTGACTATTGGATTTGAATGTGGGCTCGCAGGACAGAGCTGAACCCTTAGGTTTTCTTCTATGCAGGGTCATGTTTGACCAATTTTTTCTGGGGGGAAAAATTGGGATAACAATTTGGTGACTCACAGGGACATCTGCCTGCTAGATGAAGAGATCAGTAGCCTTGGAAGTATCCATTGGGCATGGAGTCATGAATAATAGCCTAGTACTGATTTCCCTGAAACCGTGAGCCCAACTACTTGCACTTGCTGACCCTGAACCTAGCCTGCTGTCCGCACTCTCAATTTTTTCAAGAAAATCATGGAGATGAGATCCTAAGAGTAGAACATTGTTTTGACCTGGGGCTTTCACCTGTCCCTAGAAATAGACTCCCTGAAAATGATTTTAGTTTCTCTACATTTATTTCATTTGAGATTAGCAACTGTTACAGGCAGTTATGGGTCTCTCTACTGCTAACACTGAAGGGCCTAGTGTATGGTACCTCCGGAGCAATATGAATCAAAACTTATATACAAAGACTAAATCATACATGCCTCAAATAAGACATGTAAAGTGTGTAAAATCACTTATTCTATTGAAAACAAACCTAAACTATAACAAGACAATGTGCATACACACTTAGAGGAATAAAACCTACTGCTACCCTACACTAATGAAAGAGACAAGCAATTTCAAACAAAACCTGATACTGGAAATGCAAAGTAGCTGCCCCTTCTTACAATTTACAGCCATGAAGATGATTTGGCACTGAATATTGCTGTTGGTATGAGTGAAAAACTTACAATAGGCCAATCCTCCACCAAATCATCAAGGTATCAACTAGAAACAAAACAAATACCTCTTTTAGTTGCTTTACATTTGGATTGAAGAGGCATTACAGCTGATCCTTGGTTCTTTGAGGCTCTCCCTCATGCTTAGAAGTAAGCATGACTAGTTGTGGCTTCTCCCCTGGCTCTAATGAAGCCAAGTATCTGATTGGGCAAGGTCTGGTCCTTTGAATTTTCCCACTGCTCTGATATTTAACTCCAAAAATGGAGTCTTCTTGCAGATCTTCCTGGATGGATGATGTGAGAAAGATGATAGCCTCATACTCTTTCCCTTCCTCTGCAACAGGTGTGGCTTTTGGAAGATCAAAATCTTCCAACTTTGATTCAAGAGGCATGTTGTAAACTATAGGTTGTGCTTGCACATTCTCTTCCATGGCAGCAGGTTCTTGTGGTTGAAGGATGAATGATGGGGGAGAAAAGATTGCAATTTCAACTGGCTCCTCCTTATCAAAACATTCTTTTTAAGTTTGATAGGAAATCAAACTCTTCACTGTCCTATTGTAGCAAGGTCTCTCCCTCTTGCATGGTGATCTTAAAATCTTCATTATTTTCACCATATGAAGCTTCATCTTCAAACATGAAGCTAGTGAGTTCAAACTCTTCCAAAAAGTTAAGAATTTTGGAGAGGTTGAATGGGAGAGGGGTCTGTAATCTCTTGTGCAACTATGAATCATGATTCAGTGCCTTTGAATCTGTCTTGGTCACCTCCATATGCTCCTCTTCAACTAGACTTGGAGCTGATTTTTCTTCTTCCTTCATGGATTCATCAATCAAATCAGGCCCTTCAAATGAAAGAAAAAAATATTCAATAATGCTTCCTTCATCAAGTGGCTTCAACTCTGATTTGATCTCTTCCAGTTGCTCCTCTTCATGATAGGACTTAGAGCTGATTGTTCTTCTTCCTTCTTAACTGATTGTGCAGCTTGGATTAGATCAACATTCTCTTTAGACAAAGACCATTATGGACACTGCATTCAGAGAAAACAAATTTGATCTTCTTCCGTTCTTGTTCTTGTTCTTCTTCTGCTGCAAACTCAGCCTTAGCCACCACTGGTTCTTCAACCTTGACCTCCTCTGTTGGCTTAACCATCAAGGGGATCTTTGTAATCCAAAATCTGGCAGCCCAACTCTTCATATTTTCTATCATTTCTTCTCTGTTGGGTTCCTCTTTTCTTTGTTGTTCTCCTTGACTAGATTCTTGAGTCTCTTCCCAACATGGACTTGGGAAAGTAGGAGGAGTAGTAGGTTGGGATTCAACTAGTTTTTCTATTGTTTTTGGTGGTGAGGGAAGTGGAACTTCTTTTTTGTTTGGAGGGAATGACTTCTTGGGAGGGAAAAGGGTAGAAGAATTGAGATGAGATGGAAGACTAGGAGATGGAGAAGGGAAATCAACACTTGGGGCAGCAAGTGGGGGGCTTGACTCTTGACCATGCTGAAATGATAGAGTTTGAGAAAGAGAAAATGAAGGAACAAGGAGATGGTGACTGACTTACCCATTGACAAGGTTGTCTCACACTTTTCTCATATGCCTCAATATCCTCAATCCACTGTACAAGGTGAGGCAACATTTCAACCATGAAGTCAATCTTCTCCTGAGGGTTGTAATGTCTTGGCATAGGGCCAGCCCATGGACAAGGTGCCCTATAGCCAATTCTGAATGCTTTCATCTGTGCTTGTAGCCCTTGAATGCACCATGCATGCCTCTAGTTTTTGAATCTCCTCCTGTAAATCAGCATCCTCCATGTAGTTGTTACCATTGTATGCATCCCCTTATTCTTGATAAGCTCCATGGCCAAACTGGTTTTGACCCTGCTCATATGGGTAAGCATAATGGTTCTGGATCTGATCATAATGTTGATCTGGAGGAGTTGGGAAATACATTGGAGGTGGACTGCACTACTGTAGGTGTGAATTCCATGAGGGGAATGAAGTCATGATTGCACAACTTCATGGAATGGGAGAAAATGAAAGATATGGAAAGAATAATGGATGAAAATGGGTGCAAATGGGAAAAGGTCTGCAACTCAGAGAATGGGTTATTGACCAGATGGAGTCACCAGATGTGCTTTGTATGTGCCTCAAAAGGCTGAATCCTAATAGGAACACACCAACCTGCTAAGATGAAGTGGTAAGGTGCTTCAGACCTGTCCCACCGGGCATGCCAAAACTGTTAGTGCAAAATCACAACACCCGTGAATATCTACAACTTGTGGGTTGAGACTCTCAGTGTGATTGCATAACATGGAGCATCTCTCAAAGTGTGGGACTTTGAAATCAAGAGAGATCTCTCGGATGAAGGCTGGTTCCTATTCCTTTGTTCAGGTGCACACATAAAATTTGTAGAGGATATACTCTAAAACCTACTCTAACTTTCCAAGGAGACAGGGTTAAGAAGATGTGAGAAAATAAACCTAAACTAACAGAGGTGATGCACCAAAGGAATGTTAAACACTCTATTTTGAAATTCAAACATAGACCATAGAAATGTAATACAACCACCATGCACAGATAACCAAATTGCAATGAGAGATCAAAAGACAAAAATGAACACATGAGAGGGTTGAAATCATCCACAGACATATATTATTGCTTCACAAATTGATACAGAGCATTACAATGGCCAAGAGGAAAATAACTTGCATTATAGTCTCAATAGAAGGTTCAAACTCCATGAACTCATCTGTAGACTAGAGAAGAAGGGAGGGCACAAAACCAAAAATGTCCAACCCTTTACAATGAGCCAAGATCTTACCTTTATAGATCAAGTGAAGAGAGGAGAAGAAAAGAGGTGGGAAACCTGATTTAGAGCTTAGCTACCAGCCATTAATGCCCCTACAAATCCACCTACAATCTATCAATTCCACTTCTCCATGTCTGTTTGGTGTGTCGAAGAAGGAAGAATGGTGGATCAAAATCAAATCTGATCTGGTTGTTAAAGCAATCAGATCACATATTAATGGTATGAAAAGACATTTTCCCAGATTTTCACCCACTTAACCTACTAAAATAATATTTTATTTCCATGGTAAGTTGAGGTCAAGACCTTTCCAATGGTACTAAATTTGTTCAAATTTGAGCACTGGATCGAAAGATATGCCCATTTGAAATGCTTGAATCAGATCCGTACAAAAATGGCAAAAAACTAGTTTTGCAAAACGAGTCCACAAGCTTGAAATTCACTTTTTTCCTTATGCAAAAAATGCCAAAATAAAAAATCCCCCGCAGCCCTGCAAGCCTAAAATTTTAAAATTTTTCCCAAAAGTCATCTTCGGGCCTGCACGGCCCGCATTTTCCATTTAGGCAAAAAGTCTTCCCCAGGCCCTAGCCCACCCACTTTTGGCAAAAAATCCTTCCAAGGCCTGCCTCCTTGCATGTAATTTAGGCCTGACACATGGCTTCTCTGGGTGTTGGTGGAGGTGCGGCTCACTTTTATACTTTAAGCCTTTTCGAAAAAAAAGCCAAAATTTTTCAAACTACCTCCAGCGACCCGCCTTCCCGCTTTAACTTGATAACATGGCCACGTGGTGAGCCTGCTCTCATTTGGGGACCACTTTTAGATTTTGCTTTTGAAGTTATGCCAAAGAGACACGTGGTTCCTTCTACAGCTTTTCTCTATTTCTTTATGTTTTGGCTAAGTCCCTTTTGTTTGGTGGGGCCATATGTCTGACCCGAGACACGTGGAGGCTCAACGCTTGTTTGGGATTGTCCCTACGGATTCTACCTTTGAAGTTACATGGACGAGGCACGTGGAGGCTTCTGCTGACCCTTCTATACTTAACTGATTTTGGCTCTTCTGCCTTTCTCAGACCCTGACTATGTGGCAGGCTAGTGCATGTTTGCGTCTCTGCTCTATATTTCATTTCTAAAGTCATGCCAAGTTGACACGTGGTTCCATCTGCTCTACCCTCTTATACTTAGTCAATTTGGGCCCACTCTGTCCCCTTTTTTGACTCTGGGAACACATGGCAAGCCTGTGCTTGTTTGGGAAACTCTACCTTCGGAGTTGATCTTTGAAGTTGCGCCAAAGTCGACATGTGGCACCTTCCGCTGGCTCTACCCCATTTTGACTTTTTAACTATCAAACTCTGTCCCTTTTCAGACCTGGGACATGTGGAGGCTTTGTGCTTGTTTGAGACCACCTTTGGCTTTGACCCTTGAAGGTGCACTGTTGAAACATGTGGTGCCTTCTGTTGACACTCTTATACTTAAGTTGATTTTTTTCCTCAAGTTAACATTGCCTCGTTGGGTTCTGGGACACGTGGAAGCTCTACACTCATTTGGAGACCCACTTTTGGATTTACCTTTAAAGTTGCGTAGAAGAGACACGTGGAATCTTCCACTGGCTTGAAGAATTTTCAATGACCGATGCAACTTTTGGGGCTCTGGACATGTGGAGGGATTGTGCTCATTTGGGAACCCACTCTATATTTCACCTCTAAAGTTGCACCAAGTTGACATGTGGCACCTTTCACAAGTCTAATTTTCAGCCCCAATTCGACTCATATGTAGTTAAATCCAAAAAGCTTGAGCATTTCCTTATTTTCCTCTTGTGAGCCTCATATATCCTAAGAGGAGATAATTATGTTGCATAGAAGACTAAAATCATAGCACAACTTGAGTTTGAGGATATTTGGCCTGTTATGAATGATTCTGCAAACATATCACCAGATGATGTAACTCAACAGAGACATTTTTACAAGGTAAATCAGAAGTCCAAAGTCATTATCTTATTTTCAGTGTCTGAAGATGTGAAACCCCATAATCAAGATGCCAAAATAGCCAAAGAAGTGCAGGATAAGTTGAACACTGTGTAGGAGGACAAAAAAAAGAACACAATTCTAAATTTACAGAGTCAATTACATACACTGAAATTCAAACCAAATGAGAAAGTATAAGATTTGAGGAGAGTTGAATAATTGAGGGATTCACTTCTAGCCATGGGATAGGAGATCATTGATACAACTCTTGTTCCCATTGTTTTTGAGAGCAATCCCTCCTTACCACATTTTTGTGATGACACTAAACTTGTCGAATTATAAAATTAATTTTGACAAGTTAGTGAATCTACTACAACAAGAAGACACAATGTACAATAAATATGATGAAGAGGAGCATGCACTATATTTTCATCAAAAAGGAAAAGTAAAATAAAAATCTCATTCTTCTCAAAATTCCTAAAAACAACATCAACATGGGGACAAGAAAAAGAAGAAATGTCCTATCTGAAATAGAGGACATGATGTGAAAGATTGTTGGTACAATACATATAAGAAAGGTTCTTCAAGTAACTATGGACCTTAGAATCAACAATCTCAAAAGGGGACAATCACACTAAAATCAAGGGTAGAATAAGGGTAAACGGTGAAGAAACCCCATGAGAAAGGTAATATAGTTGAGCAAGAATATCATTAAGAAAATGAGGAATTTTTGTATACTACTCGTTCCAGTGAACCATTCACATAATCTAGTGTTGTTTAGTACATTGATTCGAGATAAAATCAACACATAATTAGATATAGAGACTGGTTTACTACCAAAAGGGAAACACCTTCAAAAAATCATGTTTCGTTAGGTGACAATTCTTCTTACACAGTACAAGGGATTATGAACATTTCTTTACTTCTTAGTTTGCAAAATTGTATATTATCATATGTATTATATGTCCATGGCTTAACAAAGAATCTACTAGATGTGAGTTAGCTTCTAGATCATAATATGAATATTGAATTTGATAGTCATTTTGGTAAGAAATTGTATTTGATTCAAGACAAGTCAAGAGGCTCGAAAATTATTACAAAATCCTCCAATGTGGGATGTATGTTCTAGCTTGACTTTTTCCACAGGGATGATAAGGAACTTATAGCTAACAATTCTTCCTCTACATAGTTGTGGCATCAGAGACTTGGTCACATCAGTTTCAAATATCTCAAAACACTTCACTGGTACAACATGGTGAGATGCTTGTCATCTCTTCATAAGGATATAGATAAGTGTCTTAACTGCCTAGTAGGTAAACAACACAGAACTTCATTATAGAAGAGTACTTATCAAGATTTAGGAAAGCTTCATGTGGTTCATATCAATATTTGTAGTCAAATGAATCCTAATCATTTTGTATTTTAGTATTTCATGTTATGTGTTGATGACTATTCAATAAAAACATGGATACTTTTCTTCATAAGAAAAGTGAAGCTTTTGAGAAGTTCAAAAAGTTTAAAGTGGGTGTAGAGAATGAGACTGGTCATCATATCAGATCTCTACATTCATATCAAGGGGGAAATGCACCATTAATGATTTCAAAGTCTACCTTCAAGCTCATGGGATTTGTTGACAGATGCCTCCTCCAAACACACCATAAAATAATGGTGTTGTTGAGAGAAGAAACCATACTATCATGGAAATGGTGCATTGTATGATCGATGATTATGGAGTATCGAGGACATTTTGGGTAGAAGCAAAAAAGGAAAAAATATATTTTTTGAACAGAGCTCCCTCAGTTTCTCTTGATGGAGTAACTCCACATGAAGCATGGTCCAAATGGAATCCATCCATTGCACACCTCAAAGTATTTGGGGTGCAAAGCTAACATGTACATACCCAAGAAGAACAAAGAGAATTTGGCTACAATGAAGAGGATCTTGGGTACATATTGATGGATCTGATGACCGGAAAAGCATACACGAGTAGAGATGTTGATTTCTTTGAGAAGAAGGAAGATGAGACTCCTCCTCCAAACTCACATGATGTAGATATTTCACCTATCATGAAAATAGAAGCTAATGTTCCTGTTTATGATGGGGATGATGGTGATTATTAGATAGGACCATGCCCCATGGGAGCAATACAACATATTCCAAATTGGTATACTAACATGATACAATATGAAAAATTGGATGCTCCACTGGATACATCCACCACTAGACCACAACCTCACAGTAAAACACGAGAATAAGTAAAATTTTCTTTGATGAGTAGAGTTTTTGAATATGATGAACTCTCTACTGTCTAGGAATACCTATAGTCAAAAGCTTGGAAAGATGCCATGGATATTGAGTATCAGTCAATGATGAAAAACAACACTTGACAACTTGTCGATCTTCCACCAAGGAAGAAGCCCATTAGTTGTAAATGGATATTCACAATAAAGTACAAAATAGATGGGACTTGTTGATATTTTTTGCACCCTGTGTGAAAAGGTCAACTCAACAATTTGAATTAGGATGGAAAGGATTGATGGATGAACCTAACACAGAAAGAAAAGAGAAGTGAAATTTCACTTTTTTCAAGTTTTAGAAAGCCTATCCACTGCTTAGCATGTCTTTCCATCATATCTCTGCCATGATTGCGCAAAAAATCCCTCAGGAAACAGTGAAAGACCTTTACACAAATGTGAAGGACATAATAAGCAGAAGAGGGAAAACCCAAAGCTTTCAGAGGGATGGTCCACTTCATGAATGAAGTAGGTTTCAACTAATCTTTGTTCACTTTTCAATTGTTATTAGTTATCTTAAGTTCATTAATTATGATTAAATGAAAGGTTCCTAGTGTGTATGAATTGTACATTTTTCATTTTACATCATGTAAATGACATAATAATGAAAAATAGATAGAGTTACAACTCATCACATGAATAAATTATCATTTATTCATAATTATAAAGTATAATAACCCACACAAGCCATGGGAATAACTATGAAATCAAGTGTATAAAAGAAAATACATGTGTGTAAATATGTAAGTAAAAGAGGAAGGGAGATCCATCATTGCCTATTTATATGGATTCTCCCAGTTGGTTTCCAATTATCCTTGCTGCTCCTCTTCCCCATCTTTAGTAGGTTGGATGTTAGAGCTCTAGATGTCCATGTCCATTGTACTCATGGTTTTAGACAAATGGATTTTCTTAAAATGATCTTGAATCAAAAGTTCAAAAAATAATTCAGAGAAGAGTATCATTTCATAATCATGATAGAGAAAGATGAAAACAATAGTAAAAGAAAGGCTATTTGCCTTATTTTTCTAACTAATTGATAAATGTGTAGGTATAGAAAAAGATATATTTTCTTGTGTTTAATCATGATCATAACAAGTCATCAACACAGATCAAAAGAAGAAAAACTCTAACAAGCGTAGAAGGCACAAAATTTATCAGATTTCAAGGCCTCAGACTTGTAAACTATATAGCATGAGCTCATACATGATATTGTAGTCATTCAAAATACACAAAGTACAAATGTAATATGGTTTCTAAGTTTCAAAGAGAGGAGATATTCAAACAATGTTCCCAGAAGATCAGTGGAAAAGAAGCAAGGTCCGATCAATGAAAAATTTGCATTATGGAACAAAACTGTCCACAGTTCAAAGTAAGAGAAGTTACAATAGTAAAAGACACAACCACTTAATGACATAATTTTCAGCTTGTCACAAGGCCATCAAAGAGCTACAAAAATTTGAATCTTACTCAAGAGCAAGGAATTGCGGCAAAATATCACAATTCATGAAAAAATTTTCAATATGAAAGACAAACTATCCTCAAATACTACATCACATGTTATAATGATCAAAGGACAAAAACATGGTTCATAAAGTAGCAAGTTACCAATTCAAGTATGGATACAAACTTTCAGTTTTACCTTAGGAATCAATTTAGCTCATCTTTAAGTATTTAAAAGAAGTCATGGAATAAATGCAAGTTACAAAAGAGAATACACTAAACAATTACGAATACTTAAGACCTCCAAATAGAATTTTCATATTCCCAAAATGGAAAAATTAAGTTTTTTAATGTCCAAAGAAAGTAAATAAAGCTACAAGTATTGAAGCAATTTCCAGGAAAAATAGGATATATATTACAGTGAATGCAAAAGCCAAGCAATAATATCCTACAATAATCAAGATTACATGGTAATAGATTAAAACTCAGCTACAAATTTAAGTCATGATCCCAACAACTATGTCAAACAGATTTTGTATTTTTAAGGTACCTAATCAAACAAAAGAATGTCAACCATCAGTAAGGAAGAATGAAGTTTGTAAATAGGAATACATGAGAATAAAATCTACAACCAGGTCTGGTTGGCAAACATCAAAGAAAAAATCAAAATAAATTGCAATCAATGTATAAAGTTATACACAAAAGCTCAAATTAATGGAGAAAATCTTACAAGTACCTAAAATTTGCAGCAAAATTGAAGAGCATCTCTTTCCAAGTTTGGAGGGTAAATATATTCATAGTAGAGATTTTTCAAGGGTTAATCGATCAATGTTTTCATGAGAAACATGTACCTTAGACATCACATTTATGAAGAGACATAATTGTGAAAAGCAAGTTGTTGCTAAGGGTTTAGATCTCACAAAGAAATATTTTATACAAAATATTTTTCATTAATAAGCTAGTTTCATCAATGCAAAAAATCCATTTTCAGCAGTTTTTAAAATATAGCTTGAAGTTTTCCAGGTATTAACAACAACATAAAGCTATGGATACCCGAGCTAATAACAATTCTTTTTTTTCTTCTATTGATAGTGAAATTGAATGGCACAAGCTATGGATTCCTGAGCTAACCCCTAAAGTAAATTTCTTCTCGTGGCTTATCATCAAGGGTAAGATTCTCACTAATGAAAATCTCATTAGGAAAGGTTTTGTCATGCCTAAGAGATGCTGCATGTGCCATGAAGAAGCTGAAGACAGTAAACACCTTTTTATGCATTGCAAGTATACTTAAAAAATATGGCATCTTATTCTTGAAAATTTCAATCAGAATTGGGTTTTTCCCCGTACTTGTCTGCAGGCATGGGACAATGGAACTTCCCTTATAAGCATTGTATGGTTAGGAGGCTATGACAACTGGTTCTCCCTCACACCATGTGGAGAGTCTGGAAAGTTAGAAATGATGTTATTTTCAAAAATACCATAAAGATATGTACAAAATTCTTTAATGAAATTATCATTGCAGTGAAAGACAACATTGAAAGATTTAAGCCTCCCAGAAATAAAATTTATCCTAAGGAAGAGGAGCACATTCTTGTTGCTTGGAACATTGGCACTGATAACATTAAGCATAAGGACAATAATAGCATTGATAGATCTTTTGTACGACGGATCTAGCCTCCCACTGCATGGCACAAATTGAACTTTGATGGAGCTTCAAAATGTAATCCTGGGGATTTAGGAGGTGGTGGGGTGATTAGATATCACAGAGGCTACTTTGTTGCCACTTTTTCTAGTAAGATGGGTAAGCAAACAAATCACTACTCAGAAGCTTTAGTAGTGCTCTGGGGAATAAGGTTGGCTAGAGATTGTAATATTTCCAATATTATAATTGAGGGGGATTCATTGAACATTATTAATTTGTTAAATCAAAAGAAACCTCCAAGCTGGTCCATCAAGGACTTCATAAATGAAGCTATTGAAATATGCAATTGTTTTGATAATTATAAGATTATCCACACCTATCGTGAAGGCAATAGAGTGGCCGATAGTTTAGTAAATATTGGGGTTAACAATACAATGCAAACTTGGTTAAGTGGCGACCCCCTTCCTACCAAAGTAGTTGATGACATCACTAAATATATACATGATTTTGAACACAATCATTAATAGATATAGAGCAGATGCTAAGGAGGTGTTTATTAATTGCAAAGTTAAGTTTAATGATGTTTTTAAAATTCTGCACACTTCAGAGGTCTCTAAAAGTAGAGGTGGTGTTGAGTCGCATGGGATTCAAATTTTTACCGTTGTGTAGAGCAGAAATAATATAGGAAAAATGGGGGACCTCCATGAAAAACCGAACCCATTCATGATCCAGCCTGGAAAAATGACACAATTCTTTGGAATTATCTACAAATGGGGGGTATTTCAAATTTCATTGAAAAGATGCAGGGATTTGACCAGGACATCTCAGTGAAATTCACTAATGGTTAGAGAAATTGTGCTGTTGAGTATGGTGAAGTCAGGGTCAAGATCTCTGAGGAACTCATTGCCTAGGTCACAGGGCTGAACCTTGATAGAGCTAAGTTCTTCAACAAATGAGTTGATAGAGAGGTGGAGGAAAAAAAATTTCTCGATGAAGGGGAGAACCTTGAGTTTTTTGCAGCTAGAATAAAGGTGACCTCTATCCTTGAGCCCTTTGCTGAGATAGCGTGTATGATGGTTAGGTACGTCACTTTAGAGGGAAGATATGTCACCATTCCCCTGAAAAATTTAATATTCCTCAATCATTTTCATAGGAATCTTACCATTAATTTCCCGCATTATTTACTTAATTCCTTAGAGAAGTATATTCTAGAAGTTCATAATCATACTAGGGCTGTTCCCCTACACCAAGGTCTGATTGAGCTCATCCACCACCATTGCTTCTCCTACTCTTGCCCTCTTCCTACTCCCCCTGTTATTATCCCTCTCTTAACTGATAGAGATTTGGACACTACTACCTCTGGCAGGAAGAGGAAAGACACGAAGGCTAATGTTTCTCTACCTTCTTCACAGAGGATTTTGCGTAGTCATAGGGATTTGGAACTTGCAGAGAAATTATTGCACATAAGTAAACCTATTGATAATTCCAGAGAAGTGGACCTTCTTACTAGGGTTAGAAAGCTTGAAGAGGAGATCAAAGAACTTAAAAATGATATGAGGAATATGGAAAAAAATAAAAGGTAAGAGGAAGCTACAAAATTCTGAGGACAGTGATACTACTGCTGAGATGTTCAAGAAGATCCTTTCACTTGATGCCAGGCTGGTCAATGCCAAGGGGCGTCATGATTGCATCCTATCTACACAGAAAGGTGTCTATAATTTTATGGAACAACACATGAGAAGTGTGTGCATCCTTAGTGGCATTCTTGATAACATCTGGGATTCTAATGAGACCCGTGACCTTGCACTTTCTCAGGCAGACATGAACGATCCTTCTCATGCCACGGCCATTGTGCTCTTCACCTCACTCCAGAAGATTAAGGTCAAGATTGATAGGGAAGTCAAATGATGCGGTGCCCAGATGCTGCTTTGTTACTTTTTTTGGTGGTTTTGATGTTGTTTACTTGCTGGGATGCCTTGTTTGGGATCCCTCTTTGTTGTTTTTTGGCCCTTTTGTTCTTCTTCAGATCACTGTCTGGATTGATATTTTTGTACTCTCTTTACTGATATATCTGGCTTTTGAGCCTCCATGTTTAAGGCATTTAGCCTTTCTTGTATGGGTTTTCTCCTTCTAGTATCTGGATTTTTGAGCCTTTTTATACACAGGGTATAGTCCCTTCAAAAATATTTATCCATAATATAAAAAAACAACATAAAGCTCATAAAAGAATTTTCAACACCCTTCATGAATGCCCAAGAATGTAAACAGAGAATCACAGAAAATCATTGCATCTCATGAAATAATTATAGAATGGATTGTTTAAGAATGGAACCAATGTAGACCCAATAAGGAGAGGGATTTGTTTTAGAAGCCATAAAAATTTATATTCTACAGTACACAGTCAGAAGAAATTAGCGAGCATAACTTTTGATCTAGTTATCAAAAATAACAACTAACGTCCAACTCACAAGAATGAAACAAGAAGTGGTCAAGTTATCAAAAGATCTACATAACAACTGAAATATACAATGACTCGCCATTTTTCAAACTAGATGAGTTAGAGTTTATGGAAAAACTAAGTCATGATGAAATACATGGCTGAGCCACCAATAGTCTTGACATAGCTCAGGACGAAAAAAAATACCAGTAGTGTTCCAAATGGGTAACCCAAAGGGGGAAAAATATAAATCACCCAGTTAAGATAAAAATTCAAATGCCTAAATTAGAAGCTCATTGTTAGACCATGATTACATAGCTCATAACTGTAAAGAATGAAAATAAAAAATGACAACCCATCAAATCAAAACGCAAAGGGGGTCAATACAAAGAAACAATAATAGAATAAGTTTGAACTAGTGTGAAACATAATGCTAATTAAGGAATCGATCCAACAAGCATTCACGATGAAACAACATAGAAATATAAAGCTTTAACTGGTAATGGAGACCAATAACAAAAATAAAAAAACAATGTTTACCTTCATTTCATGGTCAAAAAATTTGTGAAACCCCAAATCATAGAATAGTAGTAGCAATTGTTTTTTAGAATATAAATACAAAATAGAGCTTTACCTTAGAAACATGACCCAAATTTGTATATGGCAAGTGAAAAAATGTGACCCAAAGGGAAAAATCATGGATACACTGGGAAAATGCTAAAACCCTCCTCCATAATGGAAAAAGAGTGAAGCTGAGGCAAATCGCAGTGGTGTGACTTGGGCCAAGGTAAATAAATCAGAAGAATTTTCATAGAGGGAAATAATGAACTCCCAAATAAAAGCACAACTAACAAATATTCATTATAACCTACAAGAAGATATAGCCACCCAGTTTTTCAAACACACCAAATCTCCATCATGTAAACATGACTACTCAGAAAGCAACGAGTTTTAATACAAATTCAAACCGAAACTTATAACCAAATCAGAGCAATAATTGGACAATTTTTTAAATTAAGAAAATAGAACTTACCCATATCTACTGGTTGAGTCTCAGGAAAGCAACATTAAAGGTTTAATTTCATTTTGCGAGAATCCCCAATGGATATTTGCAAAAAATAGGAATCCATTTTGAGCCCTCCTCAGAGACAAGCTAAGGCCATAAAACAGAGCTCTAACCATACAGTAATGGCCACTTAGGTAAATGGACATCAAAGTAAGGATTTGAAACTCTATCGTGTCGACCTAGCTCATAAAAGCAAAATTTTCATCCTCTAGAAATACTCAAATCACAACCTTAAAAAAGAGATCGAGAATCACAGAAAATGGTAACTCTAGAAACAAAAATGAAATAGATTAGAAAGAGCATACAACGCTCCTCACTTTGAACATCAATGTCGGCACCTAAAATTTTAGTAGGGTTTCTTTAGCTCAATAGATCCCAAAAGTGAAAATGATAAAATGAGAAACTTAAAATAATTTTGCCAACCCTAACTCGAGGCTCAAGTTAATGAAACTCACCAGAGTTAAAAAAAATGCACATGGTGACATCCCAATAAAACCCTAACTAACTTTGAGTTAACTTCCAATGAAAAAGTCATTGGTTGGTCATCATGAGAAGGAGACATCATTTTTTAAAACAAATAATTCATTTGACCATAGCATTTTTTATGTTATTATTTGGAAGGGTCTGAATTATCAAAGCTAATGATTATTGCTTTCAATATTAGTCTTTTCTCATTGTATGATTAATCCAAGGTGGCCAACCAATGCTCAAGGCAATAGTGTTATGTATTTATGCAAAGGGAGCAAAAACATTATCACATGAAATTATATTCCAATGACCAAGTTAAGGAAGGGTAAAGAGATTACCTTAAACTTTGCAAACTTACCTTAGCTTTGGTTAAAATACTTCCTACCCTTCAAGGTGAGATAAGGAAAAAATAGATTATTTGCTTTTGTATTCTCACAAGTAGCAAATAAAACAAGATGGCATATTTGCTAGGTCTTAATAAATATAGAAAATAAAATTATTATGATTTGCACGTGAAGTGCATAGGTGTCACATTAGGGCCTCACTAGAAGACAAAACAAGTGTCACATCAACTCAAGAGAGACAAAGAGCATGGTTATTTTAATCATTCACTACAAGATAGGATTGTATGCACTTGTTTGAAAAGACTCACACATTAAGAAAAGGCTATTATTAGCCAAAATATTCACCCAAGTTATTATTGTAATAAAAATAGATCTATCAACTACACTTTGACTGAGTGTATTTTTGGAACTAAGGTTATTTATTCCTCATTGTAAAAGCATGGTTTTTTTTTATTCCTTTATTTATTCATGATAAAGGTTAAAATTAACAGGCATGGGTGAGTACAAAATGCATTCTATTTTTAGGAGGGGTTGGGTGAATTAATTTTGTTATATATTTTATGTGCACTAGTAAGGCAAAAAAGTGGAATTTTTGGAACAGAGGAGTGTTGAATGCATATTTTTGCCAATTTTTCCCTTGAATGAGAACCAATTATTGTCTTTCCAATTATTTGCAATGGTGTGTATCTTTTCCATTCATTCTTATGAATTTTAATTCCTTTATTAATTATATTACCTTGCTACGAATTTGGTGCTTTCTATACAGTCTTAGTGTGCATGTTAGTTATTGTGTTGTTGTGAGTTATTCCCTCAACACATAAGTGTTTGCCTTAGGATCAAACTAAAAACCCATTGGTTCATGCATCTATAATTTTTTCCCAATTTTATTGTGCATAGACCAAATAAAATCCCTTAATAAATTTGGTGTATCACCCCATTTCAATTCAATTACAACAATCTTTTTACCCTAAAAAACCCCCAAAAATTAGTTTAGGATACATTAATAAGGAACTGGCCTTAATACTGAGAGACTCACCTCAACAATAGGTATACCCATAGACCTGAGGTGTTTCCATTGTATCTATGGAATTGAGAGATAAATAAATCTTAGGAACCCTTGCTATCATCTCTCAACAAGGGTGCAACTTATGAGAGATAACAATTTTTGGCACACCTGGTGGGACACTAACAGAGATTAAAGTCTTACTTTTCAAAGGTGTTACATTATTCAAGTAGATCAACTCATCTGGTGATCCGTCAATCTTTTTCAGACTAGTGCACTACTATTGATGAATTCATAAAATTGAATATTCAGTTGAAGAATTCATCCAATGTACTCTGTGAAGAAATTTTAGACCATGTTACAATGTTTTTTATCATCAAATTATTCATGACTAAGACCTAATTTTTTTAGGTTTTTTCGAGAATATTTTATGAGGTCATGTTATTTTGTTGTTATCAAAGTGTTTTCATGGAGTAGTTGTATCCAACCTATTTTTCAATATTATCTATATTCCCAATGAGGTCTTGGAACCATGAATCCCCCTTTTCAACATGAATATCCCCATCAGCCAAATCAGCACACATTTTTATCCATTTCCCCCTTCATGATCAATGGTCTATGAGCTAAAACCATCAGGTTATGAATATCCTTATGACCCAAACCTGAAGAAATCGAAGGAATGATTATTATTATGTAGATTCAAGGTACTGAAAGTTAGTTGTAAATATTCCATGTTCAATAACCTGGACTTGTGAAAGGTCAATGGAGAGATCTTTAAATCGAGTTTAATGAACTTAAGCAATAAGCTTTTTAGCTGTCATGAAACATTATGAAATGACTGATTTTGCTTTATCTTTGCAAGCAAGTGAAAAATGATAGGCATCAAGTTGAGGAACCCATTAAAAATGGGATTTTCCCACATACCCTCCCTATCAGAATCTAGTACCTACATATTCCCTCTTGCCAGCCAAAGTAACCTATTCATCAGTTTCCAAATTTTCACATTGTTCCAAATACTACTCTTTCTATCCCACAATCAAAATATTGAAAAGAAAAATTAAGTTTCCAAGCTTTTGTTCTACTGTTGTTCCAAATCCATAACCTTAAATCCCAATCCTCTTGCTCAAAAATTTCCAGTTCAAGTTGAATTCAATCCCATTTCTCCTCCTTCAGCCATAATTCCAATTCATGAAGGATGAAATCAAAATATTATTTAGGAGGGGGTAGCCAACTGAAGAAAACAATATGTTGAATTTCTTGCAGAGTGTACAAGAATGGGTTACAAAATTTTAGTTTGATTGCATGTTCCAAAGTTGAAGAAAAAATCCATGCAAATGGTGTTATCAGAAGATCGAAACCAAATCAAATCAACAATCTGACATTTTATGAGTATCAGTGTGCACACATCGTCTCACACCGATCAATGATTCATCATAGTTTTTTAAATGAAGAGGTAAAATAATTTCAAATGAAGAGGATTTTCAGGTCAAAGATAATGAATCAGCATATTTGGTGAATGAGAAACATGTTTACATCTTATCATATTTTAGTTTTAAATGAGGAAAAAAAGATAGAATCAACTTCAAGATAGATGAAAAAGGATGCAACTTGAAGAGTAAAGATTCCTTATTGAAGTTGGATGCATGCATAGATATTAACAACCCTTTTAAAACTCATGATTTTACAGTGCCTCATCAAATTTTCCAAAATCAAAAGCCACTATAATCAAGGTCTCAAAATGCAACAATCTATCATAAGAGAAATTTTTGAAGATTCAGCATGCATAGCGATCCTGAATAATGGAAGGATGCATTTGGAATATATAGAATATTTCAGGTCAACATTAGAGATGATAATCTTATGCTGAAAAATCAGTCATGAATAGTCATATTACAACAATTTGAATCAGGCTGAGAAAATGACTCAAAATCAGTCTCAGAAGGATAAGGTACAATAATTCAAAAAGGCTAAAAAGTTCATCAGCTTCAACATCTTGAGGGATGAAATAAACAACACCTTGAAGAAGAAAAACAACTTCAAAAATCAGTCTCAAAATGTGCTTAGTCTTGTCAAAGAGGTCATGAGATATCTGGTCAAAGATCAGATTAGATCAAGAGTTTTTTTAGCTATTTGGAGGCCTTGTCATATTTAGTACTTGGTTGGTTCTCAACCAGTTACAACAGTACCATAATTCATGCTTGTTTTAGAGCACAAAAACAAGTATCAAGTTCATAAGCAAGAAGTCCCAAAACACTCTCAAAACTAGGTTGCAGATCAGATTAGAAATATTCTTCAGTGTTTTGGGACTGATTTTTGGAACAAATTCAAGGTACACATCTCATTCTTCCAGTTCTATCATGTTACTGGTTTTACATGTTGAATTCATTGCCTTGGTTTTGGAGAAAAAGAAGTTATTTTTTGCTGCCTATTTTAGGCTTCGTTTAGCTTCAGTTTTTTTTCTGGTTAGAGTAGGTTAGATTAGGATTTCCCTTTCAATAAGTGTAGTTCATGCACATTACAGCTTTCAATTTCAATAAGTGCATTTCATGCACGTGATCTTGTTTACTAGATCCTTTCCCAGCTTTAGTTTCATTTTTCATAAGGGTCAGTTTTTCAAAAAAGGAAAATTTTGGTTATATGATTAGACTCCATGCCCAATGGAATAGAGCAAGGCACTATTCTTACAAGCTAGCAGGTACATTTTCTCACAGGAGTGGCAGAAATGTTGATGATTTTTGCACTTGTGTAAAAATGGGAAACTCAAAACTCCATTTTCAGATGGAAAGGATTGATGTGGATGGACCTAACATAGAAAGAAAAGAGAAGTGGAATGTCACTTTTCCAGTTTCAGAATGTCTATCTACTAACTTAGCATGTATTTCCATCACATCTCTATCACAATCATGTACCAGATCCCTTGGGAGATAGTGTAAAATCTTGACACAAACAAGGAAGGATGCAATAAGTAGAAGATGGACAACCCAAAGTCTTGCAAAGGGACAATCCACTTCATGGAATGAAGTAGGTTTCAACTTATCTTTGTTCATTTTTCAATTATCAGTTATTTAAGTTCATTTATTATGATTAAATGAAATTTTCCTAGTGTATGAGTTGTAAAATTTTCATTTTACATCATGTAAATGAAACAATAATGAAAAACATATAAATTTATAGCTCATTACATTAAGAAATTCTCATTTATTTCATAATTATCAAGTACAATGAACCCACACAAGCCGTGTGAAGAACTCTAAAAACAAGAACAATAAGAAAATACATATACATAAAGTTATGAGTACAAAGGAAGAAATGGAGATCCATCATTTCCTGTTCCAGATGGATTTGGGTTGATTTTTTGTCCTTGTTTGCTCCTTCCACCATCTTCACCAGCATGCTTCCATAGGTACCTAAAAGTGAAAAGAGATTAATATTAGAGCTCTGGATTTCAATCTCCATTGTATTCAAACTTTAAGTAAATAAATTTCAAAAATGAATTTGAAATCAGCATGACATAAAATCAAAAGTTGATCAAGTACAGGTACTTTTCAATGCATGAAGTACTGAAAGAGAGAAATCATGGTGATAGATAACAAAAGAAACAATTTACAAAGTAATTATTTGTTGTAGGTCATACAATAGATTGCAACTTTCTTATGTTTTAGATGGTGATTTTAATTGCCATGTCAAAGTATCATGTTCAAGAAATGAAAGAATATGGATACAGACTAAGTAAAGTAATTTCATCAAATTATCTAGAAAGGCTCTGGATTAGTATAACTATAATCACAATGCTTAAGTACTATGAGTCTTGAAATAATGTTTAGAGTGACATTGCAATACTCAAAAGACACAAGTTTCAGTTAGTAGGAGGTATTCAAACAAGAGCTCAACATCTAAGTGGAAATAAGATTAACAACTACAATCACTTAATGAGCCATTTTTAGAGTGAATCAATTTTCATGATAATAGCAAAAGTAGAGTACAGGTCTAAATCCCAGAACAAGGAGAAGAATGGATGATATGAAGCTTGTCATAAGAAGTAGAAGTATAAATGCCATAATAATACCTCAAGATCCTATTTCTAGAACAAGATCATCTATTGATAAAATTTAAGGAATGAAGATGAATTTTGTATCTTTTCTCAACTATTAAGACATCTCCAAAATTTCCATCAGAATTCCTAATGATCATTTTCAAAGGCAATAGGACCAAGTAAAATCCATAGCTTTACCATTACAGAACTTCAAGATTATGATTCAAAGAGCAAGAAGTATACCGGTCACAACCCAGTGTAATGGATCTAATACCAAAGGAATACAAATCAAAGAGATGTTTCAAATATTTTAGAAACTTGTCATTTCCATTGAATTCAGATTCAGGTTGCAGTATTCAAAGTGTAAATCAAACTTTCAAGAGAAAAATTTCTAGGTTTTCAGGATCAAGGGAAGTATATTCTCTTCTTCAAAAAGTACAAGTAACAAGAGTAATATTATACCATGAAATATATCACATGAAGTTTCTCATCGAATCACATGATTTCATTTATGATTCAAGATATTATAAAAGCAATGAAGGAACCCATCATTAAAAAAATCAAGATATTTAATCTAATGGTAAATGAAATAATTCAGGTTCCTTGAGCTTTAGAAGTAGAAAATACAAAATAATACAGATCTACATGATAATAAGCAATCCTGAGCTATACAATGGTGAACAAAGAGTTTTGAATCAAGCGATATAAACATATCACAATGTAAGAAAATTTCCTAGGCAAAAATTCATTTACAACACCTAGAAAAGTGTGAAAACAACAAGAAAACAAAGTTTTTCAAGATTCAAAAATGGTAGATTGAAAAAATTAGCAGTGTTACACAAAGGATAAAGAGACATATTTCATACATGTTGCTTGCAGGTTTAAATCTCAAAAATACAATTAATTTTAGTGCACAAGATACATGTATGAAGAATGTATCAAGTGTCTAGGTTAATTTCAAGTGCAAAACTTAGAAGAATTATCTTAGAGCGTGAGAAACAAATAAACCTATTACCATCTCGAAAAGGATGGACAACATATGACGGTTCTATGGAATATCAACAACTCAAGCCTTCGAAATAGAGAAATGGAAAGGAATGGAAAAAAACAATAAGCTCATTGAAAATTGAGCCCAAAGAAAAGAAATCAATTAGCTCAAGTGAAAATTAGGAGTATCTGTGAACTAGAGCATCAAACCCATAAAGTTTTTTTTGCAGATATAGTAATCATTTTAGATCTATAAGCCAAGGGAATGAAAATTCTAGTCCACGGAAAGTAGTTTCAAACCTAGAATAATATTCATGAAAAATAAATAAATGCAAAGCTAGAAAATAAGGTACTAAAAGAGACATAATACTCAAAAACTACATCAGAAATTCTAAAGATATAATGTAAGATAAATTTTAAAATACAGATGAAGAGTTTAATAGTAACCAACATTGATATCAGAACATGCAAAATTGATCCAATAAATGGATCTAGAACAAATACACAAAAACAAATTTCACTTAAAATCAATATGAACAAATACATAACCAAATAATTGTAACAAAGTGAAAATATGGATTTTAGGTTTCTCTATAACAACTCAAAATAAAGTTCAGGATACATAGCTCCGATAAATGAAGAATGGAACCCAACAGGTTTTAGTCAGGTAAAAACAAATTCATATACCCATTTTATTTTTCAAAAAAATGGCATTACAACTCAACTCAAAAGGGAAAAACCTAGAATGCACACTTTTCAAGAACAAAAACTCCATGAATCGAATCAACACAATGTACAGAGGAATACAATATTGTAACCACCAAATTCTCGTGTAGATAAAATATATAACATTAAAAGTAGAGGAAAGCATAGGTTTACCTTAGGAATAGTGGCCATGGAGTTTTAGAACTCTTGAACGCAAAAAAATGACCTTTTCGAGCAAACCACGATTACGAGCCCCAAATATAGGTTTGAGCATCAGATATTTTTAATTTCAAATAGCTCAAACGTGAACTCAAATTCAAGGAGAGAAAACATAAGTACAACAAACCCAGAATTTTTGAGCTCACTTTAAAAAAAGATGCTCAAACACCCTTCATAAAACAAATAAAGCATGGTGAGCTAAAACTAAAAATAACTGAGCTTAAAGATCAAGGAACGAGTACCCAGAAAATGGTAGGCTAGTAGATATGAAGAGAAAGGTTCGTTGCCCAATAAACACAAAATATGGTTCATATTTACCTTACACAGTGATCCCACAAAGTTTGAAACAATTGTTAGAAAATATAATCCACTAGAAGAGAAGAGAAACGATGATGAAGTCGTGAACCCAATAAAAAATACAGATTCAGTTTTGAAATGCTTACAGAGAAACTAGTGTTTTCAAAGCTCGAACCCAACCGAATTCACAGAAATGGCATCCATGTTTAGAACAAACACACCCTTAGGATAAATAATGGTGGAGATTTAAAGAGAGAAATATCAAAAATAGTGAGCCTCTACGGAACGAAAGAGCTCCATTTCAAGCCCTCATGGTGGCACAAAAAATTCAACAAAGTTTCTAGGATTTAAGCTCCGTAGAGCTCAACATTGAAAATGCAAAAGTAACTTAGCGTTTCAAAGTTTTTCCCTTTCCAAACTTTATGAGTTAACTAACTCAAGCCTTAAAAAAGAGTTAAATTATCAAAATTGTAGATCAAGAAAGTATAGAGATCAATTGTTAAGAATCAATTCACCAACTTCTATGCAAACTTCAACCTTGATAGCAGTTGCTTCAAAATTCTATCATATTTTAAAAAAATTATATGCGTCAAGCTTCAAAGAAACCCTAATCAGATGGTGGAGTTGGTAAATCACCGACATTAAATGATGAGGTTGAGCATCACATGAATGGGGACAAGGTCCCAATTAACAAAATCATTTGCGTTGACCTTTGTCTAATTACCAACTTTAATAAATGCCCATATGCAATGATCAAACCATAAGGTATGATAAACATAATTCATGCCAAAGATAAATCAAAAGAGGGTCGAATAAAAATTTATATGTTAAATCAAAGGAAGGGATCAATGATGGCATTCCATGCATTATTGCCAAAGTCAAAGCATATACTATGTGTTGATTAAAAAAGGTGGCCCCCATAGTGGGAATGAGTATCTTTCCAATTATATGCATGGCATGATGAGATTGAGACAAAGAAGACACTACATGACATGGAGGTCAACATCAGAGCTCATGAAGATCATTTTGAAGGTTGAATTACCTTATTTTTCACAAAGGATAAAGGTATTATTTTCTTACACATGCCTACAAGTGGTCCCCACAATACGGTTGAGTCATTTTTTATAAGTGTTGGAGATCAAAGGTATTATTTTTTCTTGCACAGAAGGTATTATTTTTATGTGCCATCACTAGGGAGAAAAAATAGTGAAAAAGAAATATTTATCATTGCACGTGGATAAAGTTTGCTAGTGTCACATCATGTAAAAGAATACAAATATCATGCACTTGCAAAAGAAGACTTACACACCAAGCAAGGGCTATTATTAGCTAAAGTATTCACCTAGATTATTTATTGTAATAGAAATAGAGTAGTCAACTACACTTTAAGTAAGTGTATTTTTGGAACTAAGGCTATTATTGCCTCATTGTAAAAGCATGGTTATTTATATTCCTTTATTTATTCATGATAATGGTTAAATTTAGCATGCATGGGCGTGTATAAAATGTAGTCTATTTTTAGGAGAGGTTGGGTGGATTATTTTTGCTATATATTGTTTGCACTAACAAGGCACAAAAGGGGAATTTTTAGACAGAAGAGTGTTGATGCATATTTTTGTCAATTTTTCCCTTGAATGAGAACTAGTTATTTCCTTTCCAATTATTTTCAGTGGTGTGTATATTTTCCATTAATTCTTGTGAATGTTAATTCCATGATTAATTATCTTACCTTGGTGTACAAATTTGGTGCTTTCTATATAGTCTTAGTGTGCATGTTAGCTACTGTGTTGTTGTGATTGTTATCTCTTAGAAGTGCACCCTTTTTGAGAGATGATAATAGGGGTTCTAAGATTGCTCTATCTCTCACTTCCATAGAGACAATGGAAACACCTCAGGTGTGTGGGTATACCTATTATTGAGGTGATTCTTCGGGATCAAGGTCGGTTCCTTATTAATGTATCCTAAACTATTTTTTTGGGTTTTGAGGGTAAAATGATTGTTGTAACTAAATTGAAATGGGGTGATACACCATATTGATTGAGGGATTTGACTGAGTACATGCACAATAAAATTGAGAAACAAGTTGTAGATGCATGAACCAATGGGTTTTCAGTTTGATCTTAAGGTAAACAATTGTGTGTTGAGGGAATAAATCATAACAACATAAAGCTAAAATTCACACTAAGAATGAAAAGAAAGCACAAAATTTGTAGTAAGGTAAGATAATTAATTTAGGGAATTAAAATTCAAAAGAATGAATCAAAAGATACACACCACTGCAAATAATTGGAAAGGAAATAATTGGTTCTCATTCAAGGGAAAAAAACTAGCAGAAATATGTTTTAACACTCCCGTGTCCAAAAATTCCTCCTTGTGCCTTGCTAGTGCACACAATATATAAAAAAATAATTCACCCAACCCCTTATAAAAATAGACTATAGTCTATACTCGCCCATCGCATGTTAATTTTACCCCTTTATGATGAATAAATAAAGGAATAAAAATAAACATGCTGATTATAATGAGTTATTAATAGCCTTAGTTACAAAAATACACTCTAGTCAAAGTGCAATTGACTGTTATATTTTTAATGCAATTAAAATACTTGGGTGAATATTTTTGGCTAATTTTAGCCACTTGCTTGCTGTTAAGGTCTCCTCCAATGCAAGTTCATATTATTTTTTTTCTTGTGCATAATGTGACACATGTATTCCTCATCTACTTGCATGGGTATTCTATCTTTATCTTAGTTCTATCCTTTTGTGAAGGCATGCAAAAATACTCATGTGTAAGAAAATAATGCTTTTGATTTTGTATACTTAGCAAATTACTTCATCTTTACTATGGGGACCACCTATCCATGTGCATATGCTAGAATAATATTCTCCTTTGTTTTCCCTCTTTATCTTGGTATGAGGTTTTTTGGTGATATTAAGATATGTTTGTAAATAATATGGTAATTATTTACCTCTCTCTGACCTTGGAGTTTTAGCATATATTTTTGACCATACACCACTTGGGCACCTTGACATTACATGGCACATGTAATATAGACCTTAGTCTAAGGTCAAAGGATATCATCGTTGTTAAATAATTGGCCTTCACCAAATTTTACATATACTATAGTGTTTGGTCCCTTTTAATCATTATGCAACACATGTTTTATTTGTAATGTTTCGACCCCTTTGTTGATGTGGCCTATAACACTTGGCTTGGTATTTGATTTTTGGTCATATGATATAGTTTAGACTTTAGATAAGGTCGAGAAAATTATTACATTAATTAGGGCTGGTCACCTCTTCATGATGACTCACCCTTCTGAAATGTCGGTTACTCACATATAACTCTAGTCGAGTTAGGTATTCAATGCTAACCTTTGATCCTTGTAATGTTTGATCTGAGCAGTTAATTTTAACTCTGGGTTCAGATAGTGGTTTGTATCTTGATTCGTTCAATTCGGTACCCTCAAATTGTGATCGTTGATCTCTTTACTATGATTAGTTGGTTTCTATTGAAATTGTGTTGAATTCGATGATGGATTGTGGCCATTAATTGTGGTACTTGCATCATCTGGACCATTAATTATTTACCAAGAAGTTGGTTTTTGGTTTGTGATGTATACTGTTTCATGTTGTGGTGTTTGATCTCTGCCATTGATTCTTTACCAAGGTATGGTTAGGTTGGTGAGCTAATACAATCCAAACCTAATCATTTTCATTTACATTGCTCATTTAGAGTGGCGAAGCCCCATCGAATTTTATATCGACCGCCATTATTCAATTTCTTAAGCTCAATTCTATGCATTTTATTAACTTTTTGAATCTCTGTGACTTCGAATATTTGTATATTTCTGTCATGTTATCTTTTACGAGCTCTCCCGCAAAGTTATGGATAACATCATCGAACCGTTCAATATATTTCCAATAGAGGTGAGCTCTCTGAATATTTTTAGTGGTGACCAATGTTACTATGCGTTTCAAACTCTTTATTTGGTCTCTCTAACTTCTAGTTCTTTTCCAAGCTATATGTTTTCTGTAGAAAACTTTTAAATCACTGTTTAGTGTCCATTATCATTTTTTTGAAGCTTTCTCTGATTTCAAGCTCATTATGAAGTTGTGCCGTAATTTTCCTAAGTTTTTTTTTCATGATATGGCCACCATTACTGTGCTATGAAAATCAAACCTGGTCTATGTGATGTTTCCAGTCTACATTTTCCATCACCTCTGTGATCTTCGTGATGTTGTTTGATGAAGACAAGGTGAATTATTATTATCTTGAGAATTGTAATTTCTCGTTTCAGTCCATTTGGTTTTGAAATGCACCGATACTTTTACTTTTCTCTTCACATTTCCTTGTGTTCCCTTGGTGATTTGGATTTCTAAACTCATTTTTGGGTTATTGCTTTTTGTGCCTACTCAATCTGGTACTTGAGGGTTCAAAGTTTTGAGCAAAATTGGTAAGTTCTCTGGTCCAGCCTTGAGATTTTCTATAAAACTGTGGAACTTGAAATGGCTGTGCAGAAAATAAATTCTCCTTTTGTCTGAAACTAAGAAATTTGCATTTTGACCTCACATTTTATTGCATAAATAAACAAATCTTTGAATGGACATGATCCTGTAAATATGTTTTTTCTATTTTGTTACCATTTCTTTGTCACTGAGTTATACAGTTAGATCTGTACTGGGTTTTATTCGAGCTCACAATTCTATTGTTTGCACAAGGGTTTAGATTTGTATTTTTGTAACTCAACGATGTCAAAGTTTTAGCTTGGGCATTGTACTTTAAAACTCTGTGATTCGGGTTTTCATTATTTTCTTGTGTAACTATTTTGGACTTGAAACCATTGCCTTAATCACTTGGGGCTTGCTCTTCTTCTGTGTTTTGAGTTTCCTATGAACTTTCCTGGCTTCTGGGTATCAAAACCTTGCATTGTAGTTTGAACTACATATTTTCTTTCATGACTGAGAATTTCTTGTATTTCCAAAGCTTTGCAAAAATATGTGCTTACATTTTACTTTTCCCTTTATGGGTCTACCTTGATATGGGTTTTTCTTGTAACTTTTTCAGACCAAATTTGAAAGATAAAGATGTATTTTATTGTCTTAGCACTTATAAGAACAATATTTTCCTTTTAAGACTGGGGGTGTATTTCTCCCACTTCTTTTTCGGATCTCAAATTTTTGTAACATTCACAAGCTTTGTCTCAGTTTACTACGAGATGATGAAAACCGCTCTTCTGTGAATGTCTTTAAAATACTCTTGACTAAAATGTGGTATTTTTACTATAGACTTGTAGTCTCTTTTCATGAATTGTTTTACTCTTGTAGAAACTGTACTATGAATATTTTACAAACCATTATAACCTTGTACTTGTATGCAAGGAAACTATAATATGAAATTGTACTATTTAGTGTTATGGTAACACTCTAATCAATTTGTATTTTCATTATTCAAACTTATGAGCACTTGCTGTAGAATATTTATGTATTTGCATTATAGCATTTTGCTTGATGACTAGAAGTATGTTTCATTGGATGATTGAAACTTTAGTATGGGAGTAAAATTTGAAGTACATATTTACAAACAATTTTTGTACATGTTACTTTATTGTTCCTTTTCTGAGAGATTTGTTCCTCTTCTTTGATTTTTGCTATTATGAATTGAGTTGTAGTTGTATCTCTTTTATCCTACAAGTCCTGAATATGATACTCTTTTATATAGAAGATTTCCCTAAACTTCCTTTTCCTTTATAGATGCAATGTATTTGATTCTATTGAGGTGTTGCATCCTTTTACTGTACTTGCAAATGGTGGAAATTTCTTCTTCTTAAGGCTTGAGGTTTTTCTACTTTGAATATTTTGCCATCCCATTCAGTCATGATACTTAAAGGCATTCACTTTTGATGTATCATGAATTCTAGACCTTCATGTTGCATATAAATGGCCAAGCTTTAAGGGTTTGAAACTCTCTTAGTTTATCAAAATGACATTTCTCTTGTAGAACTCTGGACCTCATTTGTAATCTAAAAAAGATTATGAGCTTGTCCTTTTAAATTGTAGCTTTGAGATTTGATATCTGGTTTTAACAGTCATTTTGGTGTTTCATTTATAAACTTGATGAAATTCATTTGCTATTTTTAAAGTTGTAACATCACCCTAGATTTTTGAGTTAGAGAACCTTAATCATACTTAAGTTTTGTTTCATTGAAAACTAAGAAGGTATATTACAGAAAACTTGAATTTTTACAATTGCTATAGCTTTTGATAAAATCAATCTCTTTTACATCATTGTGGAAATATTGCAAAGAACTTTATTTTATTGAGTATTCTGATGTGACATCTATTTCTCCAATTGGTGATTCTAGATTGTTGCAATGATCTCTCTTTAGCTGAGTTAGGTTTGATTTGATAGAAACTTAAAAAAAACTTCAATAAATATTAGTGTTTATCCATATCTTATTCAAGAAGTTTCTATAGATTTTAAAGCTTATTCTGTAATTGTAAGAGTTGATTGAAAACAACATCTTATATATTACATAACTCCTTTCACATTAGTGCTTGGTAGTTCATGATCTTTGAACTTAGATATGTAATTTATTTTGAATTGATATGAAAGTTGTACTTTGATTGTATTGTAATCAAGTGCTCTTCATTGTGATGTTGTACCTTTTCCAATGCAATCTATTTTCTGAATCTCCTTTCTTACATAATGGTGGCTGAAATACTTATTATTCTTAAAATTGCATAAGTAACTTGAGTTAGAAACTCAAAATGTGCTTTCATAAAGATCTCTCTAGCTTGAAAATTGTATTTAAGAATGTACTTGAAACTGCATCATGACTGAAAACTACTTTTGTAACATTGATGAGAGCAATTGAAGTAGTCTTTAAGGAAACTTGTAACTCTAGATTATTTCTTCAGCTATACATTCTATACTCTTTTATGATGAAACACTCAAACCCTACAAATTTCTTTATTGAATGGTAGTAACCTTAGACACTTGTAATTTTATACCTTGATCATTGTGAAAGACATGCATAAGTACCTTGAATCCTATTTATGTGATTGAAATGCAATCTGTACTTAATAATAATTTTTTTTAAAACAAGCATTTTGTTTTCTTCTGCTGCAACCTGTACCTACACACTTAAGAAAATAGATAGAAAATGATTAGGATTTTTGGCCTCTCTTATGTTCCATAGTGACTTTATTTCTTTTTCTTTTCTATCTATCATAATTTCTCTGAATGTCATGAGCTTATGCTAGATGGTAATTTTCCTTTATGTATATGTTACTTGATGTACCTTATGCTTTTGATCTCAAATAATTCATTTTCCTGAATTTAGATAGCACATGAGTACAGATTGAACCTTGATATCTTAACTGATATTTTCTTTTTTCCCCTTTTAGGTACATTGTAGTTTTTAGATATAGAAGATGAAGATGGAGAAGCTGAAACTGAAATGATGAAGAACAAAAGAAAACTCAAGGAAATGATGGTTTTTTTCTATACTCTGCTTTTAATTTCATGCACATGTACCATTTATTTTGATAATCATAAGTTACATGCCATGGTTTGTGTGGGAAACATATTTTCTTGATGAATAAATGATATTATTTATATAATTGAGTTGTGTACTTCCTATTACTTTCATCACTTATTATTTGTAATGATAGTAAAATGAATTAAACAACTCAATACATACTTAATAGCACTTAATCATAGGAAATGATCAAATTGAAAATACATGTAACTTTCTTGATTGAATATCTATAAAACAATAGTTATGTTTGTTGTTTTTGAATCTAGCTCCTCAAGTCTGCCTCTATCTCCACCTTCCTCAAGGTTGTGATTTAGTTCTTCGAAGTTTTTGTGCATATTTGATGAAGGTGATCATGAGATAACAACATAAATGAGGTGTTGCATTCTACAATAGCACACATAGCTGCATTTTCCCTTGTTGATCCACTTAACTAAAAACACAATTAAACTATATATGCCCCCTAGTTAGGTTCATTCATCAACTCCTTCCATCGGAAACAAAGTTTCAAATTGCACATTTTTGCACAAGTGAAAAAATTGTCAACATTTATTACTATCGTGTAGGGAAAGCTGCCTACCAGCTTATAGACCAGTGCCTTGCTCTCATCCATTGGGCATGTAGTCAAAGAATGTAACCAAAATATGCCTTTTCTGAAAAAATGACCCTTCTGAAAAACAAAACTAAAGCTGAGAAAGGATTTTCTAAACCAAATCACATGCACAAATGCACTTATTGAATTGAAAAACATGTACTGCACATGAAATAGACTTGTTGAAAGAGAAATCCTACTCTAACTAGACAATGTAGGATTTTCAATAACAATGTTTAAGAAACATACCATTCAAACGAATGGGAAATTCCTCTCCATTCCTCCTTAAAAGATGAAATGCATTGTGCTCCTTACAAGCTGAAATCATATAGGGACCACTCCACATTGTATCAAACTTCATGTGGTTTCTTAGTTTTGCATGATTAAAATCCCATTTCATCACAATATCTCCTTCATTGAAGACTCTAAACTTAGAATTTTTATCAAACAATCTCTTGATATGTTTTTGATTTTTTTCCATGTTCAGATGAGCTTGATATCTTAGCTCTTGTAGCTCTATTAATTTTGAATAATGAGCATGAATTGGTTCATTCTCGAGTAATTCCATTTGATGTAGTAAATCAAATGCGGGTAGTTCAACTGAAATAGGCATTCTTGCCTCACGTCCACAAACAAGCTTGTACGACGAATTTTCAACCGATCTTTTAGGAGTCACTCTATCATCCCAAAGTGATGAATTTAACATCAGACACCAAGATCTTTGGTTGTCCTTGAGATTTCTTCTAATAATTTTTAACAGATTTTAATTAGTACTTTCAGCTAATCCATTACATTGAGGGTAATAATTAGATGAAGTACTCAAATAAATCCCATGCTTCACAACCAAATTTTTTAATATTTGCACCAATAAATGCTAAGGAATTATCTGAAATGATAGTTTTTTGAACACCAAATGTGTAAAATATACCTTCATAAAATTATAAGATTGAAGTCTCATTATCTTCTTTCAAAGCTACTGATTTAGTCCAAAGTGTGAAATAATCCATGGCAGTAAATATCCACTTTTGTCCTTGTGATGAAGGTGGATTTATCATGTCAATGAAGTTAAGACTCTACTGCATGAAGGGCTAACCCACTAAAATAGGTTGCAAAGGCAACGAAGCTAAACATTATTTTCCAATAAAGAATGCACATTTCTTACACCTTTTAACCCGTTCAAAATAGTCCTTGAATATGTTGGGCAAAAAATAACTAGATTTCATAATCTTTAAGACTGTAGTACATGTTGAGAAGTGACCTCCTGTAGGTCCTTCATGGAACTCAGACAATAATTGTTGCACTCGATCATAATCAACACAACGTAGAAGAATTCCATTTATATCCCTTTTGAAAAGCACACCATCAATGAAAACATAAGGTATAGCTTGTAATCTGAAATATCTTCATTTATTCTTGTCCATATCTTCTAGATAAGTATTGCGCTACAAGTAATCAATCAAATTAGTCATCCAACTTGATCCTTGAACCTCTGGATTGAGTTCTGGTTGCTGATTTTTATGTTGTAATAACATTTTTGATTGCTGATACATACTTTCAACATACTGTAATGGAATTTATGATTATGTAGCCTACTATTTTTCTATATGAGTAATCAGATGCTCACATAATCCTTTAGCTTAGACTATTTTTGTAGCACAAATGTCAACATCATACTCCATAACCTTTGTAATGTAACTTTCTCTTTTCTTATTCAGTTCTTTGTTCAACAAGAATGTTTTTTTATTAAGGGTAAATAGTTTTGAAGGGACTATACCTTGTATACAGAAAGGCTCAAAACCCAGATATCAAAAGAGGTAGAAACAACCCAAAAAAGAGCAAAACAACCAACACCAAAGGGCTCAACAGCTAGATAAGACAACATATTAATAAAACAAGATCAAGACATACAGTGATCCAAAAAATAGCAAAAGAGACAAAAAACTAACAAGAGACTGGTCATCTCAGCCAAAAATAGCACAAAAACTGCCAGTCAACAACAACTTCATAGCCAGTAAACAGCAACAGAGTGCCACATCACTTGATAGCCCAGTCAATCTTGGCTTTGATCATTTGAAGCAAGACAAAGAATGCAATGGTGGTGGCCTGGGAAGGGTCTTTCAGATCCACTTGAGTAATTACAATATCTCTTTTCTCCTTGGAGCCCCAAATGTCCTCAGTAATCCCGCTGAGATTGCAGATACTACGAACGTGCTATTTGATAAAATTGTAAATAATTTTAAGGGTAGAGAGGATACAGTCATTATGCCCTTTTACGTTTCCAAGTTTTCCACTCAGAGATTGAAGCTTCTTGAAAATATCAACAGTGACATCCTCTTCTTCATCATTTTGCAGTTTCCTTTTCCCCTTAGCTTTTTCCATATCTCTAATAACACTCTTAAGCTCTTGAATTTCCTTTTCCATCTTTCCCACTTTGATCAACAAGTCCTCATCCTTAGGCTCCTCCACCAGATGGCTAATGTGCAGGATATTCTCGGAAAGCTCTAGGTCTTTATGACTTCTAAGAACCCTTTGCGAAGCAGGGACCTTAGTTTTCATCCCCTTCCTTTTCTTGCTAGATGAAGCAGTGTCAATCTTCCTTTCGAGTAGGGGAGGAATAGAGATAATGGGGGCAGGGGGAGGAATGAAGGTAGAGGGAGGAGAAAAATCCAAGTGGGGACAGGCTAAGCAGTGGTGGTGAATAAGTAGCATTAACCCTTGATGCAGGGGAATTGCCCTAGTATGATTTTGCACTTCTAGAACGGATTTCTCCAGCAAGTTTATCAAGTAATGAGGGAAGTTGATGATGATATTTATACGAAAGTGATTGAGAAAGATCAAATGTTTTAGAGGAATAGTGACAAATCTCCCCTCAAGAGTTACATACCTTACTACCATTCTAGCAATCTCAGCAAAAGGCTCTGGAACCGAAGCCAACTTGGTGCCGACCGTCACAAATTCAAGATCTTCCCCTTCATCTAGAAATTTCTTTGTCTCCACCTCTTTTACCACCCTCTTGTTAAATAATTTAGAGCCATCAAGACTGAGTTTGGTGACTTGAGCAATAAGCTCCTCCGAAATCTCAACCTCAATGTTGCTGTATTTTACCACGTGATTCCTCCATCCCTGATAAAATTTAATAGAGATATCCTGATCAAAACCTTGTATTTTTTCAATAAAGTTCATAAGACCCCCTATTTGAAGATAGGTATAAAGAACCGTATCATCTTTCCAATCTGGCTTATGGGTGGGCTCTATCTTGCAAGGTGGTCCCCCCATTTTTCCAGTGGCTTTTCCCACAACGGTAAAAATTTTAGAACTATGTGATCTAGCCCAAATCTATTTTTGAATCTTTCCCAATCATGCAGAAAGATATAATTATTAGATCTTACTTTGTAATTAGTGACCCGCTCCTTAGCATCCGCCCTATGACTAGTAATGATGTCGCTCTAGGTCGCACAAATCTTAGAAGATGTCATCATTATGTACTTAAAAAGCCACTCCTTTGCATCAACATTACAACCATTAGTGATTACTTGCCAAGTCATGTAGATCATTGATGATGTCTTCATTAACTTGAGTGGGAATAATGTCACCCCTTAGCCAAGTTTGAAAATTATTATTAACCCCAAAGTTTTCCAAACTATCTGCGACCCTATTGCCTTCCCAGTAGGTATGTTTGATTTCAAAATTTTCAAAACTCTTGCAAATATCAGTAGCTTCAACAATAAAATATCTGATTGACTAGCTGGGGGGGTTATTTTTGGTTCAAGAGATTGATGATGTTCAGCGAATCATCCTCAATTATAATATTTGGAATATTACAATCCCTCGCTAGCCTTATTCCCCAAAGAGTAGCAAGAGCTTCAAAGTAATGGTTAGTTTTCCTTCCCATCTTTCCAGAAAAAGAAACAACAAAATAGACTTTGTGATCTTTAATGACTTCCCCACCTCCAGAATCTCCAGGATTTCCTTTTGAGGCCCCGTCAAAATTAAATTTATGCCAAGCATTGAGAGGATTAATCCATTTGACAGTGGATCTATCAATACCATTATTATTCTTATTCAAGACAGTGCCAATATTCCAAGTAGCCAAAATCTTCTCTTCTTCCTCAGGGCAAAGTCTATTTTTAGGAGGTTTAAATCTTGCAATGTTGTCCTACACAACAATGATAATATCTTTGCAGACTTTGTTACATAAATTTCTAGTATTCCTAAAAATGACATCATTACGATCCTTCCAAACTCGCCACATGGTGTGAGGTAAAACTAGTTGCCATAATCTCCTCACCACACAATGTTTGTAAGGAGAGTTTCATTGTTCCCAGGCCTGAAGACAAATAAGGGGAAAGATCCATTCAGAAGAAACAGATCAGAAATAAAGGAAATCTTGCTTTGGTTGGAAAGGTATTTGATTTTAACCAACTCTGTCCAAGGCTTGTGTTCTTTTATAAGTCTCCAACCTAACTTTGCAATAAGAGAAGCATTCATATGTTTGATGTCTTTGATTCCTAACCCCCCAAGCCTCTTAGGTTTACAAACCTACTCCCAAGCCACTAAATGGTACCTAAACTTGTCCTTAGTACCATGCCATAAAAAGTGCATTTGTATTTTTTCAATATTATTCGTCACTGCTGCTAGAATGCTGAACATTGACATGATATAAATAGGAAAGTTTTGAAGAGTGCTTTTTATCAATAAACACTTGCCTGCACTTGAAAGTAAAGCTCCTTTCCGACCAGCCAGTTTTTTTTTGAAATCTCCTTAATAATATCATTCCAAACCTCATTAGAAATATTGCTAGTACTCAAAGGGAGCCCTAAATAAGTAGCAGGTAATGAATTAATAGTGCATCTAATAATATGAGCAAAATTTCTTTGCCTTTCAATGGGAGTGTTGAATAAATAGATAGAGCTTTTTTCAAAATTAACTTTTTTTCCCCGAGGCTTCCTCATAAAATCGAAGGATAGTTTTGATAGCCTTTTCCTCAATTATTGAGGCCATCAAAAGTAGCAGAGTGTCATCAGTAAAACTGCTGGTGTGAGGATACCTAAATACCAGAAAGTAGGTTGAAAGCCCTTTATCATGCCTATATTAATAGCTTTTGAAATAGATCTGCTTAAACTATTAGCCATTGTAATGAATAATAAAGGGGAGATTGGGTCCCCTTGCCGAATTCCTCTATTGCTAGAAAAAAAAACCAACCGGTTCCCCATTAACAACCACTGAGAATCTAGATGAAGAAATGCAAGAATGGATAATTTTCCTGAATTTATTTTGAAAAACCAAACTTGGATAAAACTTCATCCATGAATTTCTAGGAGACTCTGTCAAAATCCTTATGCATGTCAAGCTTTATAACCAGTCCTAATTTTTTACTTTTATCCATAGAACGAATTGTTTCATGGACCATAATAACTCCATCCCGAATGATTCTTCCCGAAATAATCTCCATAAGAATAGGTTGCATCCTGGTGGTTAGAATCTTTGTGAAGATCCAATATATTACATTAACTAAACTGATTGGCCTAAATTTTTTGAAATCTTTTACATCCATCTTCTTAGGAGTAAGCACAATATGTGTATTATTTAACTCTTTTATGAGATTTACAGTTCTATAAAACTCATTAATAGCTTTCAGAAGATCTTTGGAACAGATTTCCTAGCATCTTTGGAAGAAGTTTGCAGAAAAACCATCTGGGCTTGGAGCCTTATCCCCTTCTAAAGTGAAATCAGTTTTTTTTCAATTCCTTAATGGTGAATGTTTTGGAAAGAATCTTAAACCTCTTAGCAGGTAGTAAATTATTAGGAATGGAGTCTAAGAGAAAGGAGGCCACTTGCTCATTGTAGGAATTATTCCTAGTGAGTAGATTCTTGTAAAAGTTGAGGGCTTCTTCTTTGATGTCTTCAAAATCCATAGTAATGCTCCCATTGCCCTTAGAGACTTTAGTAATTTTGTTACAAGCCCAATGCTTGAGGGCTGTCATATGGAAAAATTTTTGTATTCCTGTCTCCTGCTTTTAACCAGAGAGCTCTAGACTTCATTCTCCAAATGGATTCCTCATGGCTATTTATATTATGTAGATCTGAGAGAAGCTTTTTTTTTCCTGTTGATGATCCTCTAGGGTCATACCTTTCAAATAAACTTTAGGCTCAAACTCTTCCAGCTGTTGCTTAAGCTCTTTCTTTTTTTCAAAAATATTCCCAAAAACCTCTCTATTCTAGATTCTAACCTTTTGCTTCACATTTTTCAGCTTCTGAAGAAGACTGAATTGGGTCATCCCTATTCCTTCCCAAGACCACCACTCTTTAATTATATCTAGAATATCCTCATGCTCAAGCCACATTTTTTCAAATTTAAAATTGCAGTGGAAAGGTTTTGACCAATTGAAGAAATTAAGGGCAATAGGGTTGTGATTTGAACCCATTCTGGGGAGAGAAGAGAGATGAAAATTTTGATCTAAGATCCAATTAGCAGAAATGAGAGCTCTATCCAGTATAACTTGAATCAAGTTCTCCCCAATTCTTTTGTTAGACCAGGTAAATTGATTACCATGAATTTCTATGTCCATAAGATTAAGAGTCGATATGAAGTCAGAAAATTCTTCCATGCTAATAGAAAAATCAGAGTTCCCTCCAAATTTTTCCCCCGGATTTAAAGGAGTGTTAAATTCTCCCATTATCAACTAGTTCATATCCTCAATATTATTCTGAAACAAGACTAACTCCTTCCACAAATTTCTTCTACCAGCAACAGTATTAGGGGCATAAATATTGGAAAGAATCCAGCTAGAATTATTCTCAAGGCTAATAAATATTATAGCTAAATGATTTTGGGAGGAAGAAAGCACATTACCATGAACAATTTTTTTTTCCTAGAAAATTGCTAAGCCTTCAGAAGCACCTTGAGAATCAACAGTAGCAAAGGCAACATTCTCCCAGAAATATCTTTTGTAATCTTCAACAACTTTACTTTTCATTTTAGTTTCCTGAATAAGAAGGATGCTGGGCCTGTTTGATCTTTTAATTTCCTTAAGCATTCTTTGCTCAGGCCCTCCATTGAGCCCTCTGACATTCCAAGAAATAACCTTCATTAAAATTTTTTTGGAGATGAAGTTTCCGGATGGTTCAAAATCCTTTGCGTACCATCTTTAGTCCAACAAGAATGTTATAACACTTGGATGAGAGACTAAAACATGTATCTTATTATTGGAAAGCATGTACTTGAAATTATTTAGTCCTCTAACTACAACAAGTACTTGTTTATTAAGAAAAGTGTAGCTTGTCTCATAGTCATGTTAAAATCTTCCCGAAGAAAGTAATTAGCTGCTTAATATTTTCATCATTAATCTGAGTTAATATGGCCTTAAATGATTTCATCTTCTGTAAGTGTATACATCATGAAATCCTTATCAAAATTAGGATTTTCCAAGGTATGATCTTGTGAAATAGCTATATTGATAGCTTTAAATCCTTTTCTTCCTTCGCTAGTCCAAGAGAAAGTTTTATCTTTCTTTAACATAGTTGTTAATGGCTTGACTAATGATGCAAAATATGGAACAAACCATCTAACAAAGTTGATTTTTCCAAGAAATTTTTGTAAAGCCTTCTTATGATGAGGCAGAAGGATAGCTATGAAATTGCTTCAATTATGAAAGGATCAATAACTAAACCTTGCCTAGAAACAATATGTCTAGGTAATTTTCCTTGATGGACTAAAAATATAGAATTTTTGGGATTAAATGATATTCCAAACTGCTTGCAAAGCTGAAAAGTCTGCCTTAGATGCATAAAATGATCATCAAAATTATTTTAAAATACAATAGCATCATCTAAATAAACAAAAATGCATTTATTTAAAAGGCAATGAAAAGCCATATCCATTGCACATTGAAATGTTGCACCGACATTAAGGAGCCCAAAAGACATTCTTTTGTAAGCATAAGTACCCCACTTCATGGTGAAGATTGTTTTGTATCTATCTTCTTCACGCACAAGAACATGATTATATCCACTATAACCATCCAAAAAGGAAAACCTGTCTAATCTTGAAACTTTTATCAAAATCTGATCCATGTTGGGCAGCTGATAATGATCTTTCAATGAAGCCTTGTTTAGATCTCTAAAATCCACACACAGCTAGATTTCACCATTCTTTTTCAGAACAGGCACAATATTAGCTACCCAACTTGAATGCTTTACTGGAAAGATATTGGTATTTCCAAGAAAAAACATCTTTGAATTATTTACATAAATTAATGAAAAACCGTTTTCAACTAATGAACATACCTTTCCAATAAAATAACTTCTTTTCAGTCATTAACTAAGAATCTGTTTATAGTTATTTGTGTGAGTTGAGATCTTTCCTTTATCATTTCTTAGTTGATCATATGAACTGAAAATATCCTCTAATGTGACCAGCCCTTAAGGAAGTTTTTTGTCTTCAATTGAACAATCTGGTCACCATATAAGTGTTGTAAATTTTCATGATTAACTATAGAAAATTCAGCTTCTTGCTCTAAAAATTTGTAGAATTTCTCATCATCTTTGAAAAATTGCAAGTTTCTTCATTATCAAGAACTGAAGGTGGGTAAGTGCATGAAGTCAGGGGGGCCAAAAAGTGGACAAAAACCCAAAATCAGATGAAACACGTACGTGTTTTGCTAAAACGTGCTTGGGTTTTAATTTTTTTGGCTTGGGTAATTACTAAACCTATAACGGGTACATGTTATAAGAAAGGTTAAAACACATACGTGATTTAAAGAAGGAAAAACGCATATGCGTATTATAGAAGGTCAAAACACATACGCGTTTTGAATAGTATGAACCATGTATATGGTTTTGGGTGTGTTATACTTACAAAAATAAATGTTAAAGTATAAGATTTCTTTCATTATTTCTTATACTTTAAATTTATTTTAGTAAATATAGGAAATTAGGGTCACTCTACACCTAATGGAAGTGGTCTCGTAGCTCCAACAGTTATAATCTAGAAGATAGTTTTTCAAAATCTAATCTGGCAGTACTTACTCAATTTTCAGGATTTTAGCAAACAACCTAAAACTTTCAGGGCATATATATTGTAGTCGATATTTGTTTTGGGAAAGCATATAGTCATTTTAAAGGTTTTTTGACCTTCTAAAATGGATTTTGGCCCTACCACTGCTTGAATTGATACTAATTATTAAATTTGGTCCATAATTCACTTTATTGACCATGAATTAACTCTATGATGCTTGTCTACTTCTTACTAAAATTAGATCCTCACTTTGTAGATAAAGGATTGTTCCCAGAATGGGATTCCTATCATATGGCCAAAAATGAGGTAATTGTATTGTGCCTCCTCCTTAAGGTGTGATAACACTACTAGGTGTTGAATGAGTTGTTACGAATAGTACCAAGTGAATTCCATCAAGTGAACTCAGATGATTTCTCATTCTTAGAAACATGGCGCTCCATATAAAGATCATCCCCTCACCTTTCCTAGCTCTAAAAACATCCTTTCATGGAATCAAATTCATGATTATCATACATGTTTTTGATCATGTGTCTCTTATGGAGACAAACGATTCCTTAATACTTCACAAATAATGGTCCTTGATAGCTCAGTGACATGACTAGCTCATTTTAGCTTCTTATGAAGGGTATTCAATTAACTACAAAATGGCAAAAAATGCCTTTTTAGGCCTTCAAAGGAAGTAGTCTCTCATCAAAACTAAATGAGTCGATAGATCACCTTAAATACTATTCCCTACACACTGAAACATGCTGAATGATCTTTTTAGGATTTTCTTTTGGGTGAGGGTTTATGATTTATGGTTTAGGGTTTAGGGCTCAGGGTTTAGGACTCAAGGTTTAGAGTTTAGGGTTTTAAGGTTTAGTTTTTAAGGCTCATAGTTTAGATTTTAAGGTTTAGGGTTTAGGCCTCATGGCTTAGGGTTCATGGTTTAGGGTTTAGGGTTTAGGGTTTATGGTTAAGGGTTAAGGGTTTAGGGTTTAGGGCTCAAGGTTCAAGGTTTATGTTTTAGGGGTCAAGGTTGAGGGTTTAGGGTTTATGGCTGAAGGTTTAGGGTTTAGGGTATAGGGATCAGGGTTGAGGGTTTAGGGTCGAGGGCTCAGGGTTTATTTTTTAGGGTTTAGGGTTGAGGTGTTATGTTTGAGGGTTCAAGGTTTAGGGTTTTGGATTAGGAATTATGGCTTAGGGCCTAGGGTTCATGGCTTAGGGTTTAGGGCTCAAGGTTTAGGGTTTAGGGTTTAGGATGTAGGGATTAGTGTTTAGGGTTTAGGGCTTATGGTTTATGGTTTATGGTTTAGGGTTTAGGGCTCATGGTTTAAGGTTTAAGGTTTAGGGTTGAGGATTTAGGGTTTACGGTTTAGGGTTTAGGAGTTAGGGTTTAAGGTTTAAGGTCAGGGTTTAGGGTTTAGGGAAAAAGGATTCAGGGTTTAAGGCTTAAGGTTTAAGGTGTAGGGGTTAAGGGTTAGGGTTTAGGGTTTAGGATTTAAGGCTCATGGATTAGGCTCACCCATTCAGTCACAATAATGTTCTATGTCTTATCCATTCTTATAAGTATTAATAAAGAATATTCAAATAAAAAGGGTTCATCTACTTCATAGGAATAAATTTCAAGAGAGTCATCAAAATTTGATGCCTTTCATCCACTGATATTTTAAAGGAGGTAAATGCCTATTGCATGTGAACTATTTCACTCACTGTAATATTTTGTGTCTTACCCATTCTCATTAGTATTGATAGAGAGTATTCAACTGAAAAAGGGTTCATTGACTTTGTAGGAACAAAATTCAAAGAGATTCATCAAAATGTGATGTCTTTCATCTGTTGATATTTTGGAGGGAAATTCCCACCTCTCATAAATAAGGTAGTTGTAAAATCAAACTTAATGATGGTTCTAGGCACAAGACTAGGAAAAATGGTCCTAAGATATTAAAAAAATGAACTCACTCATGAGACCTATTGGAAATATATGAGGTTTAGGTGTTAGAGCTTAGGATTCTAGATTTAGTGTTTAGGGCTTACGACTTAGGGCTCAAGGCTCAGGGTTCAAGGTTTAGGGTTTAGGGTTAAGGGTTAAGGGTTTAGGGTTTATGGTTTAGGTTTTAGTGTTCATAGTTTAAGGTTTATTATTTTTGTTTTAGGGTTTAGGGTTTATAATTTAGGTTTTAGGTCTTAGGGTTAAGGGTTGAGGGTTGAGGGTTTAGGTCGCATAGTTCAGGGTTTACGGTTTAGTGTTTAGGGATTAGGGATTAGGGTTTAGGATTTAGTGCTTAGGTTTTAGAGTTTAGGGTTTATGGGTTAGGGTTTAGGGTTTATGATTTAGTTTTAGGGTTTAGGGTTTAGGGACCTTTAGGATTTAATATTTAGGGCTTAAGGTTTAGGGTTTACAGTTTAGGGCTTAGGGCTCAGGGTTTAGGGTTTAGGGCTTAGCGTTTAAGGTTTAGGGTTTAGGTCTCAAGGATGAGGGTGTAGGGTTAAAGGCTTAAGGTTTAGGGTTTATGGTTTAGGGATTAGGGTTTAGGGTTCATGGTTCATGGTTTATGGATTAAGGTTTGGGGTTCAGAGTTATTATTTTAAGGTTTAGGGGTTAGAGCTCGGGGCTCTGGATTTAGTATTTATAGTTAAGGGCTTAGGGTTTAGGGTCTAGGGTCAAGGGTTTAGGGTTTAGGGTTAAGGGTTTATGTTTTAGGGTTTAGGATTTATTACTTTGGTTTTAGGGTTTAGGTCTCATGGTTGAGGGTTAAGGGTTTAGGTCAAAGAGTTCAAGGTTTAAGGTTTAGTGTTTATGGTTTAGGGCTTATGGTTTAGGATTTAGGGCTCAGGTTTTAGGGTTTAGGATTTAGTGTTTAGGGTTTAGGGTTTAGGGTTTATAGGTTAGGGTTTAGGGTTTAGGATTTAGTTTTCAGGGTTTAGGGTTTAACATTTAATGCTCATGGTTCATGGTTTAGGGTTTAGGTTTTAGGGCTTAAGGTTCAAGGTTTAGGGTTTAGGTCTCATGGGTAAGGGATGAATATTTAAGGATTAGGGTTTAGGGCTTAAGATTTAGGGTTTAAGGTTTATGGTTTAGGTTTTAGGGTGTATGGATCATGGTTTAGGGTTTAGGGTTTCAATTATAGAATTTAAATGTTAAAAGAATTAGGTTGAATGGTAAAAACCTGAAAATAACCTATGTACTGATCAGATTATACTATTAAAAACTATCTCCTAAACTGTGCCTAATGGAGCTATGAGACTAGTTCCATAAGGTGCAGAGTGACCCTAATTGCTTATATTTACATAAATAAATTTAAAGTATAAGAAATAATAAAATATAAATAATAATAAATGAAAAAAATCAACATTTATTTTTGTAAATAGAAGCATGTCAAAAGCATATACATTGTTCATACTATACATAACGCATACGTGTTTTGTTTTTTTCTTTTTCCAAGCCATGGCTCAAGGTTGGGATCCGGTTTGGATTCCCAACCCTGAGGCATGGACCTGAACAAACACAACAAACATGTTTTTGTAGGAAAATATAAAATTCCACTTCCTCTATGATAAATCAAAATAAAACAATCGATCCATTTAAAAAACATTATACCACGACGTAGAGCAGATTTTCTTCTTTCTAAAAATATAATTTTTCAAATTTTCTGACTAATATAAGGTTTCCATATTATTTATTTTCTAATTATGAATTTTTATAGCTATTTTTTGAATTTTAAATATGTCTATCTTTCATCATGTATATTTTGTTTGGGTCATCAAAATTGAAAAAAATTTATACTAGCACAAACTAGGTATAATTCTATACATATTAAAAAAAAAATCTAATTTTCGATATTTTTTGAGGTAATTGGGGGGGGGGGGCACGGTCGAAGCTCAATTATTTTTCAAAACATAAAATTTCTCTACTAGAAAAATCATAAATAAAAAAATACTCATTAAAAAAATCTAAAAAAAAATCTAACACAAACTAGATGCTCCTAGCTATCTTTCTACCAAAGGGTTTTCATAGAAATACTCAATGGTGCTCAAAAAATGGTGGGGGGCATGGAAGTCACTTTATTATATTTTTTAATAAAAACAGGAGCACCTGTTGGTATTTTAGTTGTTTGACCCACTTAAAATTATCCGTTTTCAATAACATTTAGTAGCTTAGAAACTAGACTCAAAATGCTATGATTCATATTTCTACAACATCTTCCAATTTTGAGTGTAACTATTTTGAAGAACTCATACAAGTTGAAGTTTTTTATTTTTTAGAAAAATGCATCCACTTAAGATCCCCTTTTGGCCCCCCAACTTGGTGCACTTACCCATGTTTGATAATAAAATTTATACGTGGCTATAATTTTTTGGTTTCAATCTATTCTAGCACTTTAAATCTAGCACCAAATGCTGCAAGTTTGTCTACATGTTTGTTTTTAGCTCTTGGAAAAGATTGCATGTTAATAGTATCAAAATCATCCATTAAGTCTGAAACTCTATGCTTATAATATTTCAGCAATGAATTCTTGCAAACATTAAAGTTTTTTATTTGATTAATCACTAACTTTGAATCACCAAACACTTGTAATAGTCTGATACCTCTTTTTCTAGCCCATTGTAGGCCATGCATTAATGTTTCATATTCATCTACGTTATAAGTACATGAAAATTGTAGACTTAGAACTAAAAAATACCTTTCATTCAAAGGAGAAGTAAGCATCAAACCTGCACCTTGTCCTTTGTTTTCTTTTCTCCATAAAACTGAAGCTTCCATAATCCTTCAACTATTTTTTCTATTTTGGACAACAAGGGAATAGGTGCATTTTCTTCATGCAAACAATAAACACCAAATAAACCTTCTTCCACTTCCTTAAAGGGATCATAAGCATGTTTTTTTTGAGTTTTATCATCCATAAACATATTTGAAACACCATGTAATGTAGAAAATTTTTTTGTGAATCAAAATCAGTCTGATATATGGCTACATAATTTGCTACAACATTTGAAGCATGAGGCTCAATATGAAATCTAGCCAACGGATTTGAATTGAATGTAAATTTAGTTCCATACCTTGTAGTGAAGGATAAGAAAGACCAATTTGAAGAAAGATAACCTCCTATCTTTGCTATAAAATCTCTTGATAAACATAAAGGAAATTAGGGAGGTGGATCTACAACAGTTACATCTTGAAGAATAATTTTTTTTGGACAAACATGTATACTTTCCTCCAAATTTTTAATGACACCAACTGTGTTAGTAGTATCTCATCTAGTTGCAACACACCCTTTTCTGTAGGTTCATACTGCAAGCCTAATTTGTTTGCAATTGCTTTAGGCGTTACTATGCTGCTTGCACCACTGTCAACCATGTAGCTATGAACTAAATGATCTCCAATAATCAAAGATAGATAAAATGGTGGTGGATTTTTAATTTCATGAGCATTTAGAACCTTTTGTACCACCTACTTAACCTCTTTCATGTGATATTTCTTGGTTGTACCAAGAACGATATCATCTTTTTGATCTTCCTTTTCTACTAGTTTTGAAGAAATATGAAACTTAGCAAGCTCATGAGCAAGTAGCTCCTGTTGTCCTAGAATACTCAAAACATCCCATAATGAAATAATGATATTATGATTTTTCATTACCTCAATAATATTAAAAGAAGCAACAATTTTAGCATAAGCTTTAGCAAAAAATGACTCTGCTTTAGAAACTTTTGAAATATGAGGTATGAATAATCTTCTGGGATTATGTTGTAATTGTTTTTTCTGCTCTTTAGGGGCTGAATTGCTTGCTATTTTTGAAGGAACAAAAAGACTGTTTACTACTTTTTGATCTACATTTGTTGATTTATTGGTAACCATAGATAAAACAGGTCCTTTTACTATTTTTTTTTTATCTTGAGCCCTTTCTTGAGATCTATTTATAACTGTAATAAAATCTTCTTCTCCAAAATTGACTAAGTTCTATTTAGGTGATTTCTGACTTTGAGTATATTACTACCCACCTTCCATTTGAGGCATGTATAATGCTTCAATTTGAGGTTATGCAACAAGGCTTATATTCAGGAATATATTTGGATAATTAACATCTAAATGAGGTTGATTGTAAGGTAAACACAACTCTTATGAAGCCATGTTGATTGGAATGAGAGCACTAGATGACCTAGGAGGTTTGGGATCAAATTACCTTTACTGATAAGGATACCTATAATTCTGATTTTACTGATAAGGATTCCTATTTGCTGATAAGTATTCTGATAAGGCCTGCTAGGATAAGCTAGTTTATTTCCTATTGATGTTAATTTATTTCCCATAGTCTGCAAGGCCTTAAATACACCATCTAATGGTGCTATAATAACATGCTCTATTATGGTAATAGGTTGTGGTACATGTGCCAAATCTACCATAAGAGTCATATAAGGTCTTGGGGCTAATTTAACAACTTGAATGAGACTGTTTTCAGCCCTAATAGTAATATCATAAGCTACTGGGAGTGTATTTCCTTCCATAGAATGTATTATGGCTGAAATTTCACTATTTAAAGCTCTAAGATAGTATTAAAATGCATGATCAACTTAAGGCTTAACACTGGTTGAAATTCTTTCCCAAGTTCTAGCAAATCTGATATTAAAACTAGCCATAAATTCATGAGGATCTATTTTGATTGTAGATAATTGTTCTATGAGAGATAAATGATCAAAATTGTCTTGAAATTGGTTAAGTAGTTAATCCCCTAATTCATCCCAAGTTTTTATGCTCCCTATCGGTAAATTTTTGTACCATTGTAAAGCTTGTCCTTTAAATGATGCAACTAAGAGTCTCAAGGCTATAAATTCATGTGTTACGTTATGGAATGCACAAAGGGCTATACTGTATTTAATATTCTTAGTAGGGGTAATTTGATTTTCACTAGTAAATGAAGGTAAACCATTTAAGGAAGCCGCAAGTATATCATGATAGATTGGAATTACTAAAGGGCTATCATTAGTAAAGGTAACAATTTTTCTGGGTGGTTGTGGTGGTTACTACATGATTCCTGGGATTTGAACAAAAAGATTAACACATGGTGAAAAAAGGGGAGGAGGGTTGCCAAAACCGGGCCTATTGTAAGGTTAGGTATTGCCAACTCTTCTTCTTCTTGCTAAATTCAAAGGAAAATAAAACAAATTATGAAGAATACCTCTTACCGTTGATCTCGTAGTCACCATAGTCATGGAATATGCTATAAAACTGGTTTAAAATCAGCCTTACAAGGTCACTAAATAATTTATTTTGATTTTGAATGGATTTTTGTTGCTTTATTCTTCTAGAAATGATGTTCTTTTGCTATAAATTTTCTTTAAATTGCTGTAATTTGCTGTAGATCTGATCCATGTCCCATTGGGCGTTGCAAAAAATGTTATCTCTCAGACTCTCTTTCACCCTAACCAAGACATCTTAATGAGGGTTCATAGAATAAATTTTTAGAGAAACACACGTTCCGTAGATATAATGGAATATTTTAACCTCATGGTCTGTGGGTGATACCTATGATTGAGGTGAGTCTCCAGTATCAAAGAGCCTATTCCTTATTGATGTATCCTAAGCTAATGTTTACTAGGTCTTGAGGACCAAATGACATATTTTAGTAACTGAATTGGTAAATGGGGTGATACACAGTAATTCTATGGAGACAATTGAGAATTAATGTCCTTAGGGACACATTCCTCTTGCAGAAGACATGAGTAATAAATGCACAAATTAGAGTAGGTAATCAACTTGATTAAATCTATGAGAGAACACTTATGTGTTGAGGGAGTAAATCAAAACAATTTCACTTAGCTAACATTCATACTAAGACTAAAAAGAATGCATGGAAGATTTAGTAGCAAGGTAAGATAATTGTTTAGGGATTGCTAAGACTTCATAAGAATTGGTGGGAATGATACACACCACTGCAAATAATTAGAAAGGCAATAACTGGTTCTCTTTTCTGTGGGTACCCATTGTTAACCTTGATTTATGTCTCAATGGCACAATTGCATTCCTTAGGAGATTGAAACTTAATGGTAGTAATGGAATTGGGTCAGTTCTTCAAAAAATGTGATATGATCTGAATATAATGTTGGATGTACTTAGTTTCCAACCCCTTCACTAAGTTTTCCACACTGGAACTTTACCGTATTTCAAATTTCTAAGCACTCAACCGAAGCACACATAACCTACCAAGTTCCTTCTCTATATTACATGTCAAGATGTGGGTCATATAGTTTAACCATACATCAATAGATGAACCGACCTTGATACAAAAAAATCACCTCAACAATAGGTCAATATGCAATAACCTAAAGATGTTTCAATCATATCTACTAGAAGTGAGGAATAAATAAAGCCTATCATATCTCCACACGGTAAACTCTCAGACCAAGGAGTCCTACTAGAGAAAAAATCACAAGCTCTTTGGCACATTAAAGAAGGTGATAAAAATATCAAATTTTTTCCATTCATGAACATCCTTACATCATACAAGTAACAATAGAATCACAGAAATCACTATGTAAATTTGAGTGTAGAATTGTGAAGAGATCTATACATCATTAAGGAAGAGGCTGTTGAATTATACAAGAAATTTTTGAATGGATATCCCATGCAAGATGAAGAACTTTCAGATATGTTATTATTGTCAGACATTTCCCCTTATATATTCGAGGACAAATGCCTTCAAGACAAGTAACTCCAGGAAAACACATATTTGAATGAGGTCATTCAATTATTGAATCAATCTTCTCGATGGAATGCTTCTATCTAAATCTTTGGGATCCAGATGATTTTCTACAATATTATCATTCATATTCAAAGGTGATTGGGAACATTATGTAACCCTATCAAACTGAATGTGTGCATAACCGAGTGAATTTTTTCATTCTATAATACCTTCTTATAAATAAAAAACACATGGTTATTGCTGTTGATACCCAATGTTATGTAAAAGGGGATGCAAATAATTCATAATATTACAGACCTATGAAGGAAAATTTCTAATGTCATTAAAGTACGATCATGGAAGTATCGAAAGTACCATTGATTCCAGGATTACATCCTAGACTTCTTCCTGAACTCATATCCAACCAGTCAATGGGAAGATCCTACACTTGAAAGGTTTAGGACGTATTCAAGATGGCTATTAGGTATTTATGCACGAAGTAATCCACTTAATGGATAATGAGTAAAAAATAAGGTATGATCTGTTGCAAGCATCAGAGAATGGTAGGTATCAAGGCTTTCGAGGAGACCTTTCAATGGAATGTTCCCATTTAGATAGTCCATCATCAGCAATTTGGTTTTGATGGACACTCCTTAGCCAATTTTTTTAACTGACCTACATATCATACTCCAATTTTTCTATTCGTCGATCATTACACTGGGAGCCCTACAATATTGTTTTGCAAGATTTCATTCTACTACTATTCCAAATAAATACCTTGTACCCCAATCTCTTGTTCAAGAATTACCAGTTCAAGATGAAATAAATCCCACCCCTCATTCCATAGTACTAACTCATGAAAGAGAAAATTAGAATATCATCAAGGAGGGGAAGCCAAATGAAGAAAACAATACATGTTCTAGAGTTAGAAATTCAAACCATGTAGAAGGTACAATCTAGTTTTGTAGAAGATTAAAAAAATGTAGAATATGATCAACAATTTGCATTTTATTAGTGTAGTGTGCACAAATAAACCAACTCATATCGGTCAATGATTCATAAAGGTTTTCAGTATCATCTGAAGAGATAAAATCAGTTTCAAATGAAGAGGATTTTTAGGTAAAATTTGATAATGAATCAACAAATTTAGTGCATGAGTAGCACGTTTTCATCTTAACAGACCTTATTCTAAATGACAAAGAGATAAAAGCAGTCAGGATAGATGAAAAACAACAGCTTGAAGAGGCTGATTTCTTGTCGGAGTTGAAAGAATATATTGTTGAAGAACAACTTTTAGAACTCATTGATTTTGCAATCTCATCATTCATCTTCCATAATATAGAGCCTCTTGTTACTAAGGTATCTTCTGTACTTGAAAAAGAGAAAGAAGTTATTTTGAATGCAAATCCTTTCTTTCCTCTTTTGGAAGAATCATTTTTAGAGAAGAATATGTTAGAAAAACATGTTGTCTAGATCTGATCTTATGCAGAAAAATGGGATGAATGAGAGAAGGGAAAAATCAGTTATGACAGTTGTGGTACAATAACTTGTAGAAGCTAAAACATGTTCAAATCAACTTCAAAATGTGTCTAGGGATGGAAATGAAATAGTACAACTTGTAGAAGAAAAATAGTCTTCAAATCAGCCTTAGAATGTACTTAGTGGTGAAAAGGAAATTAATGAGACAGTGTAGATCAAAGGAACATATCAGATCAAAACAATTAGTTTACTAGTGGGTAGGAGGACATGTCCTATTCAATTCTTGTCTAATTCTTAGCCAGTTACAATAGTACCAAAATTCATGATTGTTTTAGAGCACAAGGAAGAGTTTTATATTCTCTACAACAAACCCCAAATCACTCCAGATAAGGTGGTGGATGAGGTTGAAGTGTTTCTCAATTATTGGATTAATCTTCTAAAAAAATTAAATGTATTTGTATTCTATCCAGCTATGTCATGTTATCTTTTTTACAAGATGAGTTTATGGACTTGATTTTGGAGAAAGGGAAAATATTTTTTGTTTCATGTTCTAGGATTTTTTAGCTTCAGTTTGCTACTAGTTAGAGTACATTAGCCCACACAAGCCCTGGGAATACCTCTGAAAGAAATTACATAAAAGAAAATACATGTGTGTAAAGTTGTGAGTAAAAGAGAAAGGGATATCCATAATTGCATTTTAGATGGATTCTCCCAGTTGGTTTCCAATTGTCCTCACCACTCCTCTTCCCCGTCTTTAGTAGGTACCCTAAAGAACAAAAATGGATGTTAGAGATTTGGATATCCATGTCCATTATACTCACGGTTTTAGACAAATGTATTTTCTTAAAATAAGATTAAATTAGAAGTGCAGAAAATAATTCAGAGTAGTGTATCTTTTCAGAATCATGATAGAGAAAGATGAAAACAACAACAAAAGAAAGGCTATTTTCCTTATTGTTCTAACTAATTGATCAATGTGTAGGTACATAAAAAGATACATTTTCTTGTGTTTTAATCATGATCAAAATATTTCATCTCAATAGATCATAAGAAGACAGAATATCAGAAGCTTAGAAGGCACAACCTTTATCAGATTTAAAGGCCTCAGACTTACAAACTATATAACATGAATTCATTTATGATATTATAGTCATTCAAAATACACAAAGTATATATGCAATGCAATTTCTAACTTTCAGAGAGAGGAGATATTCAAACAAGGTTCCCAAAACATCAATGGAAAATAAGCAAGGTATCTAATCAATGATTAATTTACATTATGGAACAAATCTATCCACAATTCATAGTAAGAGAAGTTATAACAAAAAATACACAACCTCTTAATGACATAGTTTTTCAGCTTTTCACAAGGCCATCACGAAGATGCAAAAATTTGAATCTTACTCAAGAGCAAGGATGTAGTGCCCACATTTTTATAGCCTCAATTATCTATTGATCTCCTTATTCATAGACATGTTTGGACAGGGATTTGATATATGTTGGACAGTATATTATGATATTTGACCTCCTTAGACATGTATGGAGACTTGGGCGCATATCGCCAATTTTGACTTGATTACTATTTTGACACCTTATCTTATGATGTTGTGGATACTAACTTATATGATGTTGTTTGGACCTTATTTATATATGTTGGATATTCAGTTTAGTTGCATGTTTGGATTTTATGGATGTAGGTCACTTGTATTTATCGCTATGGCTAACTCATAGTAAATTGTGTATAAAATTATGCATGTTGTCACATTTCGATTCTAGGATGATGATATGATAGCATAGAATTCATTGATCACTTATTGAGTAGTTGATTTACATTATATCAGACATGTGTGCATTTAATGTGTGCAATGAGTGTGCAGGTGACAGGTCACAGGAGAACGTGGGATTCAGGGTAGCTACACAATTTTGCACAAGCAGCCCATGGGGCTAAGTCCTAACCGTGTTTATTGTATGAGGCCTTAGTATTAGAGTTTATTATTTTGGGCACCATGAGTGACCCTCATTTGTAATGTAATATGTATTGTAATATTAATCTTGTTTAGGATGTTTATTTTTCTTTGTAAACTTGATTTGGGGACTTAATGGACCCCACTTGCATTAATTTTTGAGTTTGAATAATGTTGTATTTAATTAAAGGGGATTAGGGTCACATGTGAACCCTTGGGTGGGCACCACATCCTCTACACTTGTGCCCAAATGTATCAAACCCAAAATTGGGCTATTTTAGGCATTTTAAGTGACCCCTTTTTAGTTTGGGAACTCACTTAGCATGAAAATGGGCCCTTGGACCCTACCTAATAGGTAGGGGGGCTTAATTCCAAGGCATAGAGGGAGTTTCCCTCCCATTTTTCCTCCCTTTGGTCACATCCATGTAAGGTGGATGGGTATGTGTGATTTGTTAAAAGTTTCACAAGTTTGTTTTGTTTTTCATTTTGGGTAATTTGGGAGAAGAGGGTTAAAAACTATTTTATCTTTTCTCTCTTTTATTTTGAGAATCTTTGACCTTGAGGGGAAAAGGGGTGACACATGTCAGATGTTGTGAGGATTTTTTTTGGCTTCATCTTCAAATTCTCCCTCATGGGGAAAGAAGAGAACTTTTTTTTTAGAGCTTTTTCTTGGAGGCTTGTGGATTTTGGAGCTAGAGCTTGCTTGGATAAATGAAGAGGAAAAGTTAGAGTAGTTGGAGAGCTTTTGGGAGGTAGGCTCCTTGAGCTCATTTTTTATGTTTTATATCATGTTAGATATATAGTCTTGTTTTGTTTAAAATGTGTGTTGCTACTTGTGTGATTTTATTATGTTTGTTTTATTTTTTTCTCCATCCATCATATGGCATGATGTATTTTTTTAGAGTTTGTGGGGGAAGAGAGAGGGATTTTCCCTCTCAATCCTCATGGTTTGATGGGAAAGCCATATAGGATTTTTGTTTCTCCCCTAAAATGGTTTGAGGTGGGGAAGGTGGTTCATATGGTTTGAACCCCCTTCCCCATTCTCAGAGAGGAAACCCCTTGGGTTTGAAAATCCTCCCTAGAAGGATTTTGGTGAATGGATGGAGAAATAAGGAGGGTTTGATGACTTTGGAGGAATAAGGAGGTTGTGGAGCTTATTGTTTATGTGCAACCAATGTTGGCTACACTCTTGACACTTGGAGATCTCTTTCTTCTCTTCCCCATTTTGGAGGTAGAATATGGTTTCTCCTCCTTTCCTTCTTTGCAAAATTGGTGTTTTTCTTAGTTATTTGTCTTGTCTTTATGTGAAAATAATGTTGGATTGTCTCCCTAAACTCTTGTGCAAAAGTTGTGGAAACTAGTCCTCTTTCCCATGGGCTTGGGGGAGGCTAGCATGTTTTCCAACCTTGGAAAGGCATGTAATGATGCCTAAAGGTTGGGTGGTTAAACAAGCTGTTCTTCTCCTTGTGTTGGATTCTTCAAAGCACTCTTATTTGGAGCTCAAAATATGGAGATGGTTGGAATACTTGAGGTATTTTGGCACCTCATTGTCTTCTCCAAATTTTGTGGACACTACTCTCATTGTCCAAATCTTTTGGATATGGCTATGTGGAAACTTTCATCTTCTTGTAAATCCTCCATTTTGTATTTGAAATTACTTGTAAATTTGAGTCATGTTTACTTGAGCAATATCTCTTTATTCTTGTAAAGAAGCTTATGATGGGATTGATTTTTAGTAGTTGGGTGTCTTAGAAATATATTGGAATTGTGAGATTAAGCCCTTAAAATGGAAGCTTGTAAAATAGTTGATATGTTTATGGGACTCTATTTTGAAGGAAAGTTGAATTATTGGATATATTGTGATTTTTGTTAAAGATCCCCTTCTTGTAAGATTTTGTAACATTATTGTATGCAAAATAAGATACCATTTTTGAATTACATCTCTTCTTGTAATATTTGAAATTTAATGAATAGATAAAATTAGTTTTATTCTCTTCCCCTTGTTAACTTAATGAGATGGATATATTAGTAAATCAAGTATGGTTATACATCATCCTTCACTAAATTTAAAACATGTCTCCAAGCCTCTTTCCTTAGTTGAAATAATTTGACTACAATCCTTTGCTTTTATCACATAAATAGTAAATTTTCCTAATGTAATTATGTTGGAAAGGATTATGGAATCTCATGTTTCAAAACAATGCCTAAGCATGTTCTATTATTTACAAATCAACTTATTTTGTCCTTACCTCGTATATGAGACAACTATAGTGGAAATATATTAAATATAGCTGTACATAATAATAAAAAATAATAATAACATTAATAACTATGTTTTTCATTCATACAAAAAGTATAATATTTGTTTATATAAGTTATATTTTATGCTATGATATGATAACACACTTTTTTTTAATCCATATGGTATTATATATTATTGCAATAATTTATTCCATAAATGTATAATATCTTCTAATATAGTATATAAGTACATATGTCTAATATAATATCAATTAATTAATGTAGGTTGATATTTTATATATGTAAACTAATAGAAATGGATATATATATATATATATATATATATATATATATATAGACATATCTTACTATATTATAATATTTAACAAAACATAAATAAAAAATTTGATATTTTTTTGAGTGGGCAAGACCCCAACCCCGCGCAACCGTTCCATAGCACCACTATCCATTTTCCCCACCATTACGCACCCCCCACACCCCAACTCCACTCCCCATCCTCCTTCCACCTGGCGTGGCCTGCCCCTAATCTTGTGCCCACTCCCTTCACCTCTCCCCACACAGTCACTGTTTCCCCACACCCTTCTGCACAAAACCTGCGAATCCCTTCCTCTGCACACCTCCCACACACCGCCCTCTCCCTTCACGCAGACCCTTATCCCTCTAAACCACCACTTCCACCCTCTCTACACAGGTCTCTCCCCTCTCCAATGCGCTGCCGCATGCTTTCTTTCAATAACACCAGATCTATAAAAGAATTTTTGCATCGATAATAGTTTTGGTTGTTTCAGTTTTCATAAACAAAGGCAATAAGGAAACATCCTTTCACTCTATGAGATCAAGCTCCATAGTTCTCCAAACAACCTGCAAATGACAAAGCAAAACAAAATGAGAAAGGAGATATAGAGGAAAAAAAGAAAGATAGAGATGTTTAGGGCAACTTTAGGGAAAACTAAAAATCTAGGGTCCAGATTAGATCCATCCTAGGGCTCACATTTAACCCTACACCTTTTAAGTCATGAACATTATATGGGAGTGGGAAATAACTTTTGTGGTGGGTGTGGGCAAACTAATAAACAAAAGGGAAAATTAATAAATCTCAAAGGGTGTGTAGTAGATTTAAGGTGACCTTATTAAGCTCAACAGAAATAAATAATTAAACTACTTTGGGCAAATGACTTATTTAATTTTGAGAAAATTTATAAATTGATATAAAATAAATTTTAAGGGGATTACGGTTAAACATATACATTAAGCAATCATTGATCAAATACACACACACACACACACACACACACACACACACACACACACACACACACACACACAAATTTTTAGTCACATTTTGGGTGTGTTTACGGTGTCCTAGGGTAGGGCGTTACAAAGGAATTACAGCAAAAGATCACAATTCATGACAAAAGTTTCATTATGAAAGAAGAATGATCATCAGATAATGCATCACAACTTATAATGATCAAAGGACAGAAACAAAGTTCAAAAAGTAGAAATTTACAAATTCAAGTACAGATACATATTTACAATTACACCTTAAGAATCAATTCAACTCATCTTTAAGTATTTACTAGACAACATGGAATATATGCAAGTTATAAAGGATAATACACTAAGCAATTATGAATACTTTAGACCTCTAAATAGAAGTTTCATATTCCCAAAATGGAACAATTAAGTTGTTTAATGTCCAAGGAAAGTAAATAAAGCTACATGTATTGAAGAAATTTCTAGGAAAAATAGGATATATATCACAGTGGATGTAAAATCCAAGCATTCATAGCCTACAATCATCAGGAGTACATGGTAATATATTGAAACTCAGCTACAAAGGCAAGTCATGATGCCAACAACTATGCCAAATATATTTTGTATTTTCAAGGTACCAAATTAAAAAAAAAAATATCAACCATAAGTAAGGTAGAATGAATTGTTCCAATAGGAATGCATGAGAATAACAACTACAACTAGGTCTGGTTGGTAAACTTCAAGGAAAAAATCAAAATAATTTACAATGAATATATAAAGTTATACAGAGAAGATCAAATTAATGGATCAGATCTTCTAATTACCGAAAAACTACAGCAAAATTTAAGAGCATCTCTTTCCAAGTTCTGAAGATGAATATATTCATAGTACATATTTTTTAAGGGGTACTCGATCAAGTTATCATGAAAAAGATGTACCTTAGACATCACAGTTATAATGAGAAAGAATTGTGAAAAGAAAGTTGTTGCTAAGGGTTGAAGTATTCATATGGTGCGTATTTACAAGATACACCAAACATTATTGCATGGTGCAATGATACACTTCCATGGTTCTAAACAAAAATCTATCATTAATATAGTTATCTAGTTAATGTAGGAATAAAATTTGACAAGATATGAAGATTGTTACATGGTATACGGTTCTAGTGATCTCACTCATTTTTTAGCTCCAATGCATATTGTTTGATAATTTATATGAGGAAAATGGTATGTTTTTCCCCAAAAAGTGTTGAGTTTTCTTGGAATGATTGTAATTCAAAGTAATGGGTTAATGAATGGGAATGAATACCTTTAAGTACTATGCACATATATCGGCCTCCAATAACATTAAAACTAAGAGAAAGAACCATGTCAATAGATTTTGAAAATGTATCAGATCTAGCTCAACCAACTATAATATCCTTTAAATTTTTGGAGCATACATATAAATTAAATATGTTAAATTATAAAGTACAATTTAGACTTATGTACATACTACATTATGAATATTTGTGATAAATTAATAAAAGAATTATATTTGTACTAATGCAAAACATGTTTATGCAATGATTTTGGATGAGGATAGTGATGATGGAAGAGTGTACTACTTGTGTCAATGTGTAGAAGAGAAAAAAAATTAACTTCCCCAGTTGTAGATGGAGAAAACAATTTGGCACCTCACTAGATTTGTGGTGTTTTTGTGGATCATGTCTTAAGGGGTATATAATAATGAACTTTGATTTATGTTTTTTTGAAGACTGAAATTGAAAGGGAGATACTCCATTATTCAAATTTGGTTCTTTTTATAAATGTTTAATTGATCAAAAATTGGGGAAATCTATATACAATTTTTTTGTGGAGGGTTCATGAGTTTGGCCCTGAAGCTATTCTTGATATAATCAATAATAGGGTTGATCCCATTGGTGTGATGAATTAGTAAGCTTAGAATGTGATTTAATATATTTTAATTTACTTGATTTCATCACAATGTATTTATTTTCATTCCAAATCATTACTAAAATATTTGATTTAGGTTAGTGGTCTAAGAAGAGCTTCCACCTTGACATGGTTTGCATTGTGATTAGGAAGGTCCATATTCTTAAAACAAAGAAAAAATAAAAATGTCATATATAGGTACTGGTATTTGTAATAGGTATCCCACATGAAATTAACAAAATAGAAGGCATGTATGTACCCCTCACTATCAAGTCACAAAATAATGAATATGTGTGATTATTTTTTTGGCCATTCAAAATGTAGTGGAGAAGATGATTCATCATCTGGATAGATGGTTTGGAGGTTATAAAAATAATTGAGAATTCATTTTCTTATACAAAACGTTTTTAATATGTTAAAAACCCATTCAAAATCATTGTATGCTTCAAAATTCATGAGAGATCCTAGTAATCATTAAAGGGATCCCACATGCAACTAACAAAATATACGACACATCTTTATCCCTATCGAATAGTGTGACACTACTTCCCGAAGTTTGACTTGCTTTTCCTCTTGAAAACATTCAATTTATCTTAAGGATCATATATTACCAGTACCAAATTCCTAATTTATTGGCCAATCATGAAATAAATAGTACATGTTTTGTGGTTTTAGAACATTCTTGATGTGGTGGAGAAAATGATTCATCATTTAAACAAATGGTTTGGAAGTTACTACAACTGAGAATTTTTTTCTTGTTCAACAAGTGTTGGTCACTAATTTGCATGATTATAAGTTCATGAGAGATATCATGGAAATCATTAGAGGGATCCTACATGAAACTAATATAATAGAAAAAAATTCTCTATCCATCTCGAATAACATGTAATTCTTTTTTGTTCAACAAGTTTTGGCTAAGTTATAAACCTATTTCGTGATTGAGATCCTAGGTTTGATTAAAGGAGTACCACATGTAACTAACATAATAAATGAAACATCTATATCCCTCATGGATATCATGAAATGGATTCTTGATGTTTTAATTTATTCTCCTCTTGAGAACGTTCACATTTCTCTTAAGGAACACTTTTGATCGGTACAAACTTCCCACTCTATGGAAAGAGTACATTCCTTTGGGTATTGTTCCATTCTAGACATGGTGGTGAAGGTAATTTTTTGTCTATATGGATAACTTTGAAGTTGATGCAAAAATTAAGCAACTTTTTTCTTGTTTAGCAAGATTTAGATGCATTACAAACCCAATCACCATATTGTCATACTTATGAGTTCACGAGTGATCTCCTTGGAATCATTATAATGATCCCACATAAAACTAATGAAATACATAACACATCTCTATCCCCATCAGATAATGTGCAATGGATGCTCAAAGTTTGACTTACTTATCTTCTTGAGAACATTCTCTTTTTTCTTAAGGAATGGGTATGAACATAACAAAATTCCCACTTTGGTGGCCAATCATGATGGATTAAAGACATTTATTAGGGTTCAGGGCCATTCTAGATGTGTTATAAAAGGTGATTCATCATATGGATGGAATATACAAAATATCTTTATTCCTCTTGAATATAGTGCATTTCATGTTGAATTTTGATTTTATTGTCCTCTTGAGAATGTTCACCTTCCTCTAAAGGAATGCATCTAACCAAACCGGTACCAAATTCCCACTCTGGTGGATGGTCACACCAAATTGAGTATGTAACTTGGGGTTTTGGGTCATTCCAAACATGGTTAAAAAGGTGATTCATCATATGCATGGATAGATTGGAATTTTATACAAAAATTGAGAAATGTTTTCTTGTTGATGAGCGTGCTTTTGAGTTTAACTTGATTTTCCTCTTAATGAATCTTCGTTTATATTTCATAAGGAGATAAATTACAATATAACATTATGAATTCAAAACCATGAATCTAATATTTCAAAATTATGACATAGCTCTAGTAAATTTTCAATGGTAGAGTTTATGTGATTTACTCTATTCATATATAAGAAGTTTTCCTCTTCTTTTACCCTCCATCAAAATGAATCAAGGAATATGACCATATAAATTAGCACAAATCAAGGTTTGTAAATAGTTTCATGTGTGTATGTATGATACTTATTATTCCAAACAATCTCACCTATTGATTACATATGAAACCTTATTTAGTACACAATAACAATGACAACATTTTAAAGAAGATGGCCAAGCTATTAAAATTCCTAAAACATAAAAATGTTATGACTAACATTTATTTTGTCCTTCACTACATTACATATATTGTAATTCCATCAATCTTTAATTTCCTTAATAATGACAAGTATGGGGAATTTTATCCTCTTTGTTAATTTCTCTTCTTCCTTAGTGGTCTTAGACGGTTGTGGCTAGTACTATATTCACAACCATGATATTTATATATATCAATATCTAGAAATATATAAAAGTAAGTGTTCATAAATAACTTATTCTCTTTGTTAATTTATTTCAAGTTATCATTATGTATAGTGTGCAATTAACTATTAAGTATCATAGCTTTCATGACTTCCCAAAAAAAGGAGTTCAAAAATCTTAAAGGAAAATATATTTTTCAATTCAATTCTTATATGGATGTTGATGGTGAATTTGGTTCCTTTGTTAGTGTACTTCACCAAATATTCATTCTTTAGGTATTTTTAATTCTTTTTCTAGGTTATATACACCTATCATACAATTTCCTACCATTTTCACCACTTCTCATAGTGAACATTTTGTAGGGAATAACATATCTTATATCCCATCTTCTATGCATAAATAATTTAGTTGATAATGATGGAGACTTAGGGATTTATTATTCTATAAAAATAGTATATATTATTCTTCTTTAATGACTTACATTCCATAGGTTCAACTTATTTATATTTTAGGATTCTCTCCACCTTATGATTTAGACTACATTTAATTCTTCATGGATACAATTGTGTATTTACTAAGTCAAACATCATAATACTACATGTTTAAAACAATAATATTTTTATTACTGGGTGTAATAAAATAATCGACTACCATTGAAATGATACGAATCACCAAAGCATGGAGGTAAAAATACAATCATTCATAAAGCCACAAATTCCCAAAATATAAAAATATAACATCTATTGATGAAATTGAGTCTTGATATAAAAAAATAGGGAGTTAGAATAATTTAAAATAAAATTAAATAGATCCATTATTACAAGAAAAATTATTCATTTTAATTATATCTAATTTTTTCTACTTGGTAATGATCTATAACCATTTCCCCAAACTTTAATTGATAACTGCTAGTTTAAAACTGAAGCTAATTTGTTGATGAAAATGATATGCATATTTTTTTCAAACATTTATTAAGACCCATTTATCTCGTATGTCATTTCAAGACTTGTTTATCTCATATTTCATTTCAAGACCCATTATTTCCAACTTTATGTGCAACAACATGAACTACAACATCATAACTAGAAAAATATAAAAATTAAAAAATTTATTAAAGACTCATTTACGTAGCTTATTAAGTGCTTGGTTAAGCCCATCTTCCTCCATCAGTTCCTCAGTAGTCCTTAAGTATTCATCTATTCTGCTCTTACATGAAAAGATGTTCCCAAAAAATTCCTTATTCCAAGTTTTCAGAGTTTGTTTAACATGTTTCAACTTAAAGCTTAATTTGTACATCGAGACCCCATGGACCATGATCCCCCACCAATTCTGAATTCTCAAGAGGATGTTAGGATATTGGAGCCACATTTTTTCAAATCTTAAAGGTCTATATTTTATAGGAATATCCATACCCAGCTTGAGAATGATCGGATTGTGGTCAAATCCAATTCTGGGCAAGGTGGATAGAGAGTAGAGTTGATTAAGCATGAAAGAATGACTCATCAAAAATCTGTCTATTCTAATCTATATGAGGTCATGACTAGTTATTTTTTTAGCCCAAGTTAATTTGGACCCTCCAAGCTCGAGGTCCACAAGATCATTATTTACTAAAAATTTAGCTAACTCATCCATGCTGTCAGTATAGGAAATGGATCCAACATTTTTTCCCTGAGGAAAGAAGGGTATTGAAATCTCCCCCACAATCCAATAACCATCTTTAAACATGAACCTCCCCTTATTAAGTTCTCCTTAAATATTCCTTCTACTAACCATAAAGTTGGGGGCATAAATATTAGAAACAATCCAGGACTTGGTTGAAGTTAAATCAGTAAAGCCCATGGTTAGGTGGTTGGTCGATGAAAAGAGCACCAAGCCTTTAACCAAGAAGGGATTCCAGAGGGTAAAAATTACTCTTGAAGCCCCTTTCAAGCTTACCCCAGCCCAAAGGCATTCTTTCCATACCATCCTTCCCACTTCTTCGAAGCTTTTCGTACTCATCTTTGTTTCTTGTATCATCAAGTTATCAGGTTTTTATTTGTTTCTTGTGTCATCAAGATATCAGGTTCTTTACTTAATGGGGTTATTCAACCCTCTAATATTCCAAGAGAGTAAGATACTTTATTCTTTGATTAAGGAAACCTAAGAGGTTTCTGTATCCCTTTATCCATATCTTTCTTTACCAAGGTCTCCCTCTTCTCCTTGTTATATTTTCTCCCTTTTGGAGTTAAGTCTTTACCCACATCAGCTCTAAAATTGCTTTCAGTAATATGCTTTGTCCCTATTGTAGGAGTGACAGGGGAGGACACTGGATCAATAGAATCCATAACAATACCTCCCATCAAGGGATTAAAAGCATTTGAAGTTAAGATGCCTTCCTCATGTCTTTGGCCAAAAGATATTTTTCCAATTGAGGATAGATCTTCTAGGGAAAGTCCCTAAGCCACTTTCAGCACATAATTCCCTTTTAAATCTGATAGATACTCAACTCTCCTCATTGAATACCATGATATCTTGGCCAAGGAGGAAGTCTACTAGAAGAAAAAATCTAGAGTTAAATGGCTAAAGGAGGGTAATAGAAACACTAAATTATTCCGCTTCTCTACCACCTCTAAGACAAATCATCTCAAGATCAATGAAAATAGGAAAAATGATGGTCCTCTCATAGAAGATGAAAAAGACATAAATTAAGTTATTATCAAATATTTAAAGGACCTCTTTCTCCCTGGGTCCAATCCAAATAGAAATTTTTGGGAGAAGGCCCTCAGACTCTTCTATAATGTCATCTCGCAACCAGAAAATAAATATCTTATGTTCATTCCTGGGGAGGAAGAAATTAGATATGCTGTTTTTTATATGGAACTAGATAAATCCCTTAGACCAGATTGGTTCTCAGCCTTCTTCTTCCAACAGTTCTGAGAAGTGGTCAAGAATGAGGTCATTGAGATGATCTAGAATTTATTCAATAATGGTTATATTGTCAAACAAATCAACAACACTTTCTTGGTCCTTATTCCCAATATGATAGGGGCCAAGGATGTGAAATATTTTAGACCCATTGGTCTGTGCAACACCAGCTAGAAATTGACAACCAAAATTATCACTTTCAGGCTTAGGAATGTGATGGACAATTTTACCTCTCCTAATTAAGGGGATTTTTTTCTTGGGAGATAAATTCTTGATAACATTGTGGTCATCCAAGAAGCCATTCATTCTATTGAAATTTCAGAAAGATCCACCATGTTTGTCAAGCTGGATATGTAAAAATCTTATGACAGAGTTTCATGGGCCCTTCTCCGTGCCATTCTGATCAAGTTGGGGTTTGATGCCTTCTTTATCAACATGGTTATGGTCTGCATTTCTTCAGCCAACTTCTTTGTTATGATCAATGGAAAACCAGAAGGCTTCTTTCAAGCTGGTAGAAGACTTAGAAAGGGAGATCCCCTCTCCCGCTTCCTCTATGAGATTGAGGTGGAAACTTTAAGTAGACTCTGTAACCATGCAGTTTCCCTTAATCTCTTTCAAGGTCTCAAAATTTCTAATGGCCTTCAGTTTACCTTCCTCAACCAATTTGTGGATGAAAAATTCTTGATGGGTAAGTAATCTATACAGGAAGATTATATCTTCAAAGAGGTTCTGAATGAGTATGAGAAGGTCTTTAGTCAGCTGGTCAACTTCCTCAAAAGTGATATTTTCTTCATAAATGTGCAAGAGAATTTCCAAGTGAGATTGGCCCACATTTTTGGTTGTAAGATAAAGAATTTTGCAGATTCCTATTTGGAAATTCCCCTCATTCATAAAAAAATGAATCATTCCATTTGGAACACTCTGTTTGAGAGATTTTCTAATAATTTGTCTTCTTGGAAGGGGATTTTCCTATCTCAAGTTAGAAAAATTCAACTCCAATTATCTCTTCAGGGTGTTCCAATCTATGTCATGTACCTTTTTCGGTTCCCGAGCAATATTTTGGAAGCTCTTGAAAAAATTCAAAAAAGGTTCATGTGGGATGGTGCTGAGGAGAAGTTCAAATCTCCTCTTGTGGTCTGGGAAAAAGTGAACAAGCCTAAGGATTGTGGTGGGATATGCTTAAAGAATATGAGACTCATGAATGAAGCTCTTGTGGCTAAAGCTGGTTGGAGAGTGATAAAGGAGGAAGGCCTATGGATTGATATCATCAAAAGGAAATATTTAAGGAATACTGGCAGAATAGAGACTTTCTTTTTGCAGGATAATATCCCTAAGGGATCATTTTTTTTGGAATTATCTTCTCTCTTATGGGGAGATCTTGAGTAGGGGTATTAAATGGAATATTGAGAAAGGAGATAGAATTTGATTTTGGAGGGATTGTCAGCTCTCTGATAAACCTATAGTGGAGGAAGATCCTGTGAGAATTGTGGTGCAGTTCTTTGAAGACAATGGTAAAGTTTGGGTTAGGGAATATTGAAGCTTCTCCAACAATCTTATCCTTTGGGAGAAGGTGCTTCCCCCTCCCAATTTCATTGGGGATACTCAAATTTTTGATGACCTCAACTCTAAGTTAAAGATTATTTATATTCCACTCTTCCAATAGAATGAGGACTCTATTATATGGAAGGAAGAGGATTCTAGAAATTTCTCTGTTAAATATGCATATCTCATAATCTTCAAGAATTCTAGCCAAAAATATTACTAGAGTAAAATTTGGGTAAAATACCTTCTACCTAAAGTTAACCTTAGAACAAAATCCTCACTATGGACGATTTGAGGAAATGTGGAATGCTCCTCCCCAACAGGCATGTTCTTTGTAAAAAAGAGGAGGAAAGTGTCAACTACCTCCTCATCTCCTGTCCCTTTGCTCAAGCAGTGTTATCCAAGGTGTTGGAGCTTTTTAAGGTTCAATGGGTTGGTCCTAATTCCATTGAGGAATGTTGGTTACAATGGGATTATCATTTTAGGTTTCCCTTTCTTATGGCTACCTAGAAAATGGCCCTTCCCCACTTCATGCAGAGCTTATGGAAGGAGAGGAATGCTCTCATCTTCATAAATTAGAAGGCCAATATCAGAAAGGTCAGTGTTGGTTTGATTTACTCAATTAAAGAGAACTTCAAACTCATTAAGGTGAAGACTAAAAAATGTTGTTTCTAGTAGAGAAGAGGAATTGCTCAAATAATTTGCCTTCATTCTACCTCAATTTAGTTTCCTGTCCACTAAAATTAAGTGGTCCAAACCTGAAAAGGGAAAATTCAAACTTAATTTTGATGGGGCTTCTAAAGGAAACCTTGACCTGGATGGTGAAGGAAGCATAATCAGGATCATAATGGGGACTGGATCTTAGCCTATGTTGGACCTTTAGGGACTCAGAGAAATAATGTGGCCAAAGCTCATGCTCTTCTTTGAGGTGTTATTCTTGCTAAGGAGAAAGGAATTAAACATATTCTTATTGAGGGGGACTCTCTTCTCATTTTAAATGCAACCAACAAGACTAGTCACAATAATTTGGTCTTGGCTAATATTATTAATGATATTAAAGAGCACCTTAAGTAATTTGATTCCCATATTATTATTTTTTTATTAAGGGCAAATAGTTTTGAATGGACTATACCCTGTATACAAAAGGGCTCAAAAGCCAGATAGCAAAGATGAGAGAAGTAGCCCAAAGAAGGGAAAAACAACCAACCAAGGAAGGCTCAACAACCAAATATTACAATATAGGTGAAAAAAGGATCGAAAGGTACATAGATCTAGAAAAAAAGGCAAGATCCATCGCATAAAAAATACTTGTGCAGACAAATTGAAAAATAAAGGAGTTCAAAGTAATGATTTCAAAGTGTGGCAAAAAGGTGAGGTCATACCTTTGCATATTAATGATATTATTAATCATGAAAAATTGTAAGCACTTTAACTTAAGCAACGCGAGGGAGAATAATGGGTTCATTTTCCAATATTGCAAAAGTGATTCTGGCTTAAGCTATTCTTGGAAAGGAAAGTCTAATTTTAAAAATTGTAGACCTTAAATTGTTGTGCATTAGAGTAAAACTTTGGCTACCATGGGCGGTGATAGAACCAGAGTCGAGCTGTCCAGTCATGGGCATATTGTGGAGGATAAGTCTATGTGGCACCTATTTAGGATTGGGGATTTCAATAAATTTATCACCAAACTCCAAGGGCATGATCCCTCACTTACTATGGAATTTGCGTTGGCGTGGAAAGAGGGGAAAGCGGTGATCCATGGCATGGAAATTGATACGTCGGAGGAAGCCATTTCCTGTATTACTGGCATGGACATGGAAGGTTTGAAAATCTTCAAGGATAGGAATCAGAGAGAGTAAGAAATCAATAATTTCTTTATGGGAAAGGAAAATGACCATTACTTCACCAATGACATTGCTCGTTCATGTATTCCTAGGGTGTGGAGAGAGGTATGCCTGCACATCATGAAGTATCTGACTCTGGAGGGTAAATATCGCAATATATATACCCACCACATGTCATTTCTGAATATGTTTAGACATAAGAAATTGCTCATTATTCCCTTTTATCTTTTCATGTATTCAACCACCTCGGTGAGGGATTTCCAATGGAGTAAGGTGGAGTCCCCCATCCATGAGGGCCTCATTCTTCTCCTGTTCCACAATGGGAAAATTTCCTGGGATAAAAAAAATGCCCCTGATTGAAGATGAGGAGGATATTACCCTGGTTGAGTGTCTGTCTAAGATGAGGGAGGGAAATTTAGGTATTAAGTAGATGGGTGAGGGGTAGAATGTGGAAGGGATGGAAAATCAGGAAGCTGGCTCATCGAAGGGGAAGGATAAAGTTACCCTGGAAGGTGAGCATGGTCTTGATATGTGGAAGAATAAAGTTCAATATTTGAAGATGGTGGTTCAGGTCCTAGAAGAGACTAACTCAGTGGTGAGAAAGGGCATGATTGTAATATTGCAGCCACCAAGAAAATATGCTTGGCCTAGAAGAACATCTGCGGGGATATCAAGCAGTTGGATTCTCTGGTTCGGGATTTGGGTGCTCATCTGGATGTTGTGGAAAAAGAGAAGCAAAAAAGGAGATGGATCAGTTCTGATGATGTTGAAGAGGAGGAGGAGGATTTTACAGAGGATACTATGGAGGATGTTAAGGAACCCCCTAGAAGAAGCTGAATTTTGATTATAGCACAAAAGAAGAGATCGGGGAGGTTAAAACCCTCGAACAAAAGTAAAGATAACTAATGGAACTTTTGAATTGTTTGCAGAATTTCAGAGAAATTTCTTTGTTTTTTCTTATTTAATGGCTTACTTCTCTTCTTCTCACTATTTTTTGGACCCCGTTCTCTATTTTGGAGTTAAGTCTTTTTAACTCTGGGGGTCTTATTCCTTTTTTGTCTCGCTTTGTTTATGTCACTATGTAATCTTTTTGTACTCGGCCTCTGAGAGTATATCCCTATTTTTTACCCTATCTAATAAAAATTTATGTCGCTTATTATAATTTCTTACAAAATAATACAATATGATGTACATGAAATGAACCTACCTTCTCATTTAATATAAAACTTATAACACATGTTATTATAAACATGATAAATTCCAAACATGTACTTATATTCTTGCAAGTGTGTAATTGTATTTTAGAAAGTACATCAAGATAACACAATGATAGAAGAAAAATGATGAAATTAAGATCTCAATATACATAAATGTAAATATTTACATAAATATTGATATATAAATCTAAATTTCATAAAATCCATAAATGATTACAAAAAAAAGTATGTAGTTAAGTTTCAAGTGTCTCTACAACACAAAAATCAATTTCTTTACAATTAATGCATATATATATATATATAATATTTTCTTCCCATTTTTACATTTGAATAATATGAGAGTATCTTATGAGAACTCTCTATGCTGTGTCAACATGTAGAGCTCTTAGGATTGAGGTTCACCTATAACTCAACGTATTCATCATACAATTATGCTAATAAATAATACTTAAATATGTTTAAAAGTTAATTAAAATGAAAAAAGTAAACAATTGTATAATGCAATAGTATGATTGATCTCAATTTGTTATTTCTACTCACTCTCATAAAAAAAAACATTGTGGCTTACATGGAGGAGTGTAAAAAGTAGAAATATCTAGAATATATTCTGTAGATAAAATTTTGACATCAGATATTTTCAAAAATACTTATAAAGTATATTCTAGAAACAATATGCACATATAATTTTTAAGCCCAATAAATCCATGTACCTCAATATATTGCTCTATAGTTGATATATTGTAACACGAACCCCTTTGTCAACCAAATATGGCAAGTGGAAAGGAATAAAGGTAGTCATCATTAACTACATCTGTACAAAACCATGTTTATGTTCAAGATTATATATACATGTGCATGTATTGACTTGAAAAAAAGGTGAAAATTACATATATGCATGGTTTATTTTAAATAACAAAAAGTACATCACTAAAATAAAAAAATTGGATGAATTCTACCAATCTGTGCACTACTCAATTATCTACTATCACCCTATTTTTAACATAAAATTAAATATTCATATAACACAACACTCCTATTTTGTGCCATAGTAGGCAAGATGCAGTGAAAAAATTGAAGATGAGATGAGTGTCTTATAACTCTATGATGGCAGTTGTCACAGTTACATGATTATATGGTTGACTAGATAGATAGGAACATAGAAATGCTATCAATGGGACACTTCAATTGGAGTATGTTAAGGGATCTATAGATTAATTTTGTGAGGAAGAGAATATAGAGTTGATGATTTGATTATTGTTTGTTGAGTGTCATATAATCAGATGAGAAGAGTTGTGTGTGATTCCTCTCTCAAGTGACAATTTTTAAAACCACAGGATGTCCCATCATAACATGGGAAAAAAGTGAGTTAAAGATGAGGTAGAAAATTCCTTAGAAAAAGGCATGCTAAATGAGAAGTAAGACAATGTTTCCCCAATAATGTACATGTGAAAAAGTGACGATGGGTATATATGAAGGTGAATGAAAGAAATGAGAGTTTGTGGGATGATGAGAGTGGGTTGATTGAATTTAAGTTGAAGGATAATGATCTAGGTGAGTGAGGAGATAAAGAAGTACCACACACGAGGTGATGAAATATATGGTGAGTTACACGGAAAGTATGGAAGGGTTGGAAGTGTGTTGGGTTGAGTTGGACTAGTTGGAAGGGATTTGGGTCGAGTTGGATGAGTTACAAGTGAGCTAGGAACAGTGGGGCAAGGTGGTTGAAACCCTGGTTGTGTTATTTGGGATGGGAAATATAGTTGGGGTGGCTCATCGAGTTGGTTTGGGTATCTCAAAAACATTGAGTTGAAAGGGGTATGACTGGGTCATATGAGAGACTAGATGAGTTGGGTGGTGTGGGTATACGAGTAGCTAGATCAGTTGAGGAGAAATATCAGTCGCAATATTTTGGTGAAATAATTTGTTGTATGGAAAATTATGTGTTTCCACTAGCACTCACGGGGCTATGCCCATCCTTCTGGTGTATGAGGAGGCTCCCATTATTGAATGTTAACTATATAATACTATCTTGATAATGTGGGGGTGACTAGTAGGCCGAGGATCACACAGGAACAATTCATCAAACCTGTGGAAAAGTGCTTGTATAGTGTACAAGGGAGGGATTTTCAAAAATAAGGGGTGAAGGAGAGACATTAGAAAAGGGAGGGTTATTGTTATGAGTAGGAAATTCCAGAGTTGACACCCAATAACTAGAGTAGCTCAACATTCAATTAGACAAAAAAACCATAAAACATCAAATGAGACTAACAAATCCAAACAAATATTTGTTAGAGTCATTCATCAAAGATACACATCTCTTTCTTGATTACTTACAAAGTGCATAAAATAGAGAAATAGAAGAACACATGAAGAGAGAAATGGAATAAATGTAGCTTTTATTTCTTGTGTTGGTGATACAAAGCTCAACACCCAAAACCACCATTCATAATTTCTACAAAGAACTAAATTGTCAATATTTTAGGATCCTTTGGAATGGAGGATCCATCCTAATTTATAATAATGTGAATTGACCTTTCACCTACCCCCCACATGACTCTTCATGATATCATTCAAATTGTGACTTTACATCTTACTAGGAATTGAAAATGAAGTTCCCTTTTTTATATATCAAAGGTAATTTTATAATATAACTTTAGAAATTCACTGAAGTGAATGACATGAAATACAATTATTATGCCCAATGAAGAATTAAAAATGGGAGATAAGGATGAGGGAGAAAGAGAGAAAAAGGAAGAAGTTGTAATATCTCACGAAGAATCTCTTTCGATGAAGGGATTTATTTATTCATGCTCCCTGATGAGAATTTCCTGAATTAAGATCCCGCTCCTTGAATTATTTGATGAATTGAGCTACTATAACTACCAACTTGTTTGGCTTTGGAATGCAAATGTTGACCAAAACCTTGGTCCATGCCCTAGGAACCTCAAAAATATTCTTTCATTGACTTAAATACTCCAAGATCCTTTGTAATTGTAGAAATGTATCTTCTGATGTTAGACAAGGATACTAAGTTATCTTCATTGAAAGAGAGAGAGAGAGAGTCACTTGCCTCTTCCTTGAATATCTTCTGGAAGGAAACAATGAGTTATTATGATGATGAATCCTTGATAAGTGGAGGGAACTCAATTTTATAAGCATAGTTATAAACCTCATTAAATATCTCAAATTTTTTTTCCATAAGATTATAAATCAAAGATTATAGTTTTGAGTGATATATTTCATATCCATGATGTGGATCTAAAATTGAGACAATTTCTTTGCAATTGATGAAAACACGTTCTTAATTAGGAGATTGTGAGAGTTAAAGGAGCTCATCTCTGAAACTAATGGGAACATTTCATTCAAGTGAATGAACTCTTTTGTAAACTTCTCCTTAGCTTCTCTTACTTCTGAAAATGTTGTAAGAATGCAATTTATGAGAGAAATGACATCTGGAAACAATTCCTTACCATGTTGAATGATTCTCTCAATCCACTTCTCATTAGCTTTCCCTTACATCATGTATTCTTGTGCTTTATTGATTTCCTTAGGATCAACACTACTAATAAAAAGGATGTATTCTACTAGAAGATAAGATGTTGAGTTAGGTTCTAAGAAGGGTTGAATGTAAGCATGGAAAGGTTTTACTTGTTCCTCCAGTTATACAACTTTTTTCTTTTATTGCTCATTCCAAATCAGGAGGCAAGAAGAGGATTCCTTAAAAAAATGAGAGTCACCCTCTTCTGAAGATTTCTCCAATGAGATGTGGATTTGGTCATAATCTGATGGATTCATGTCCTCAATAGGATTTTCATTCCTAGGACTAACAACTTGAACATATTGATTACCTGAGGTGCCATTGAAGAAGAGGGATGTTGTCTAGGCCTTATTTCTTCACTTAGAATTCAGTGTTCCTGATATTTATTTGAGACTTGGCATGATAGCAAGTTGTGTTGTCCTTGGTTCACTCTCAATAATTTTTTGAATCCATGGAAATGAATTTTTGGGATTTGACACAATGTTGGTCACCAGAGCACTTCAAAGAGCTTGTTGTGGAATTAACTCTCAATCATCATGGGGAAGATTTTCCATTAGGGAATACATACCTAGATTCCATTGAAAATAATTCTGCTATAATGAATCAATATTTCTTGACAACTAATCCTTACAATAATATAACTTAACTAGCTCACTTTGAACATCTCACTGAACTCACTCAAACAAATGAACCCACTTTGGTGAACTCTCCCAACTCACCGAGCTTAACTCAATCAGCTCACCAAGGAGGTGTGAATGGCACAAAACTAATTGATGAGTTATGATGAACCTGTTGATGCAAAATCACAGCACCCCTAGATGTAGATCAAGTTTCTAGGTTGATCACTTTGGCATCCAGTGTGATTACATAACATTGAATCCTTTCTCCAAGTGTGGGACTTGAAACTGAGAGAGGAATCTCCAGAGAAGGTTGGTTCCTATTCCTCTGTTTAGATGCACATGAAATATGCAGAGGGCTTTCTCAAAACCTAATCTAATCTGCCAAGGAGACAAGGTAAGAAGATGCATAAAATAAATCTAAGCTAATAGAGGTGATGCACCGAGGAATGAAGAACACCTATTTTTCCAGTAAACACAAACCATTTGAATGTGATATAAGATTATGCACAGATGACAAAACCTGTAGTAAAAGACCAGGAGGATGCAAAGAATGAACACAGAGAGGGCTGAGAATCATCCACAGACATGCATTACTTGCTCCAAAGATTGATACAATACACCATAGAATGCCATGAGGTAGAATAGTATTACAGTTCAAATGAGAGGTTTGAATTCCACAAATTCGCCTGAGGAGAAGAAGGGAGAGGAAAAATAGAAAAATGTTCGACCCCTGAAAAGAAGATCCTCTTTATAATATATAGAAAGAATGAGAGAGGGAAGAGAGAGAGGAAAGCCAAATCTACCCCAACCACCTCCAGGTTGCATTCCATTCATCTCATTATGGCAGAAGCAGCGGATCCTGGCAAAACGGCGGGCTGTCTAACAGAAGTGGCGAAATGTCTGCTGCATTAAAGTTGTTTGTTGAAGCATTACTTCTGCTTGTTATTTCGTGCCGGAGGAATTTCTTGATTTTCTCTCTCCAAACTGAACCAAAATGCAAGATTGACCCTGGAATCGTGTAGAGAATTTTACCAACTTTCCATTGATATAAAGAACATGTCAATCTGAGCTCTGGATCGAAAGTTATGGCGATCTGAAGATTTAGGGCAAAAACGGTCCAAAACGTGTTTTGAAATCTTTCCCGGGCTCTGCCACTTGGATGACACGTGGCACATGCTGATTAGACGAGAAATTCTCTCTCCTCTGCCTTTCGTGGGCTTTCCTTTTAAAATTTCCTTGTGGGCCCCTTAAACTTGGACACGTGGCGCTATTTCATTGGTTCGGGTCAGTGCTCGAAACCTTGCCCTTTGACTTTTGGACTATCTCCCTTGTGACACGTGTAATGATTTGATTGGTCCGCGGGTTTGCCGGCTTTTCGTGCCCTTCGCGTCTTTATGTCCCGGATGTCCCAAACTGTTTGGGACAAAAACCTTCGATCCGCCCGAAATGGGCTTCCTCGTCCCTCATTTACCGATGACACGTGGCGCAATCTGATTGGCTCTCGGCTTTTTCGGCTATCCGCGTCCCTCGCATCCCTGCGGCCCAGATGTCTAAGTACAAACTTTCTCTGTTTTAGCCGAACCAGCCGGTTCGCGTCCATTTGTCCCAAATGTCCCAGTGCTTCGTGGGACAAATTCTTCTGGTTCACCCGATCCGGCCGATTCACATACTTCTGGCCCAGATGTCCCTTTTGCTTCCAGACTGTTTGTTCTCATTTCGGCCGATCCGGCCGGTTCGCGTACTTCACGTACTTGTGTCCTGTTTGTCCCGGATGAAAACTTGGGCAAATTTTTCCCTTCTTTCGGCCGATTCGGGCATTTCGCGCCCCACGCGTACCTGTGGCCCAGATGTCCCTTGCTTCCGGGCCACCTGGAGGCTTTTCGGCCGATCCGCACCTAGATGTCCTAAATGTCCCGACTGCTCCTAGGACTAGGACTTAGCCATTTTTCGTGATTTTTCCTGTTTCAATCTACTTGCCTGGAACTGCAAAACTCTGATGCATGTTATCGAAATTTACCCTGGGGGGGTGAAATTTTGACAACATAACCATTTAGCTAAAATTTTAAATGGATATTTGACTCTATTTGAATATATTTTGCCTGCACAATGTCCCTCGATTTTCAACCGTTGCACCCTGTAATGTTTTGTCTCACTCTTGAACACAACTGTGACTAGTATGATGCCTCAAGATCCTCACGAATGATGAATTTATTATTGATAGATATGAAATCACTTTGAAACACTGGTAAGTGTTGAAAAATTAGATAGATGAATTAAAATGGAGAAAAATACATCTTTCTGTAGTCCACATGGAGACTTTCTATTTTTAACAAGAAGAATGCAATAATGAACGATCAAGTAAATGGACATCAAAGTAATGATATGAAACTCTATATGTCGACCCAACTCATAAAAGTAAAATATTGATTCTCCAGAAAGACTCCAATCATATACTTAAAAAGAGCTTGAGAATCAAAGAAAATGGCAACTCTACAAACAGAAATGAAACAGAGTAAAAAGAGCATACAGTGCTTCTCAGTTTGAACAGCAATGGAGGCACCTAAAATTTTAGTAGGGTTTCTCTAGCTCAACAGAGCTCAAAAGTTAAAGTGATCAAATGATAAAGGTCAAATAAGTTTTCCAACCCTAATTTGAGGCTCAGGTTAATCAAACTCACTAGAGTTAAAAACAATGCACGTGGCGACATCCCAATAAAACCCTAACTCACTTTGAGTTAACTTCCACCAAAAAATTCATGGGTTGGTCATCATGAAAAGGGGACATTTTTTTTAAAAAATAATTCATTTGATCATATCCTTTTTAATGTCATTATTAGGAAGGGTCCAAATTATCAAAGATAATAATTATTGCTTTCAACATTACTCTTTTTTGGTTGTATGATTAATCCAAGGTGGCCTACCAATGCTTAAGGTAGGAGTGCTATGCATTTATACAAAGGGATCCTGAACATTATCACATCAAATTATATTCCAATGACCAAGTTAAGGAAGGGTACGATGATTACCTTAAACTTTGCAAACTTACCTTAGCTTTGGTTAAGAGACCTGCTACCCTTCAAGGTGAGATAAGGGAAAAAAAGAATATTTTATTTGTATGCTCAAAAGTGGAAAATAAAGCAAGGTGGCATATTGGCTAGGTCTTTATAAATATAGAAAATAAAAGTATTATGATTTGCATGTGAAGTGCATAGGTGTAACATTAGGGACTCACTAGAAGACAAAATTGAAGAAGAAGACAAAACAAGTGTCACATCAACTCAAGAGAGAGAAAGAGATGATTATTGTATTCATTCACTACAAGACAAGATTGTATGCACTTATTTGAGAAGACTTGCACATTATAGAAAGACTATTATTAGCCAAAATATTCAACCAAGTTATTATTGTAATAAAAATAAAGCAATCAACTACACTTTGACTGAGTGTATTTTTGGAACTAAGGTTATTTTTTCCTCATTGTAAAAGCATGGTTAGTTTAGGATAAAATTAATATAAATGGGAAAGTACAGACTGTAACCTATTTTTAGGAGGGGTTGCGTGAATTATTTTTTCTATATATTGTGTGCATTAGCAAGGTGAAAAGAAGGATGTTTTCGATACAGGAGTGCTGAAGAATTTTTTTGCTAGTTTTTCCCTTGAATGAGAACCCGTTATTGCCTTTCCAATTATTTGTAGTGGTGTGTATCTTTTTATGATCTCTTGTGAATGTTAATTCCTTGCATTAGATATCTTACCTTGCTACAAATTAGGTGTTTCTATATAGTCTTAGTGTGCATGTTAGCTACTGTGTTGTGATTTATCCATCAACACACAAGTGTTTACCTAAGGATAAAAAAGAAACTCATTGGTTCATACTTTTGTGATTTGTTCTTAGTATATTGTGCATGTATTTAGTGAAATCCATGTTGATGAAAAATCAAAGCACCACCGAATGGCCTCGGATCTAAGTGGGGCATTTGGTGTGATTGCAAAACATGGGACAATCTCTCAAGTTGTGGAACTTGTGGACTTGAGATGGCCCTCCAGAGAAAGTCAGCTTCTTCTTCCTAAAATACCTGCCACAAGCTACTCTAGTGTAGGAAAAGTATCTAATCCTAATCTAACCTTCCAAGGAGACATGGAGAAAGAGAGATATATAAAAACAGAGCCTACACTAAGTAGTGATACACCAGAATAGGAAGTGGGTGATCACAAATCCAACTGTCTGAAATAGATAGAGGTGAGAAATGGAGAGGATGGAAAGATTCATTCCACATTCTTCCCTAAGGAAGAAAAGAGAGAGAGGGAAGGAGAGAAAACAATGACCAACCTTTTGAAATATTCCCTTCCTTTATAATATATAGAAGAATGAGAGAAGGAGAGAGGGAAAAATTGAATCCTACTCCAACCACCCCAAGATATGCATTAAATTGACCCACTCTTGTAGACACTAAAATTAGGTAACACTCCTCTTTTTTCCCTCAACATATAAGCACCTGTTATCCAAATTTCACCCCCCAGAGTTAATTTGATAACATGCATCAGAGTTTTTAGTTCCAAGCAAGTAGATTGATTCAGGGGAAAATCGTAAAATTGGCTAAGTCCTACTCAAGGCCACCTTTGGGATAGTTGGAACAATTATACGCGGAAGGCACGGATCGGCCGAAAAGCCTCTAGGCGGCCCAAAGAGAAAAGGGACGAGGAAGCCCATTTCGGGCGGATCAGAGGATTCTGTCCCACGAAGTACTGGGACATTTGGGACAAATGGATGTGAAGGACATGAACCAGCCAGATCGGCCGAAATAGGAAACTTCAGCACAAGGACAAGTGGGACAAAGGGGTGCGTGGGACGTGGATAGCTGAAGGAGCCAAAAGCAAATCAGATCACGCCACGTGTCACCGGCAGAAAAGGGACGAGGAAGCCCATTTCGGGTGGATCAGAGGATTCTGTCCTATGAAGCACTGGGACATTTGGGACAAAAGGACGCGGTGGACGTGAAAATCCGGAAGGCCTGTGGACAAATCACAGCATGACACGTGTCGCCAAGGAAAAAGGTCCAAAAGGTCAAAGGGGTGAGTTTTCGAGCACTGATCCGAACCAATGAAATAGTGCCACATGTCCAAGTTTAAGGGGCCCACAAGAAAAGCTCATGAAAAGGTGGAGATAGAAAATTGCTCAGCGAACCAGAGCCTGCCACGTGTCGGGAAAAGAAATTTAAAAATCTGTTTTCACCTGTTTTGTGCCCTAAATCTTCAGACCTTCATATCTTTCGATCCAGAGCTCAGATTTGCACGTTCTTTATATCAACGGAAATCTGTTGAAACTCTCTACATGATTCTGGGATCAATCTCACATTTTGGTGTAGTTTGGAGGGAGAAAATTAAGAAAACATCTCTAACGCGTGGTGATAGGTAGAAGTAATGCTTCAACAACCAACTTTAATGCAGTAGAAAACTCGCCGCTCCTGTTAGACAGCCCGCCGTTTTGCTAGGATCCGCCGCTTCTGTCATAATGAGATGATTTTAAATGCTACCAAGAAGTGGTTGGGGCATATTCTAGATTTCCTCTCTCTTCCCTTTCTCATTTCTTGATATATATTGTAAAGAAGAGCTCCTTTAACAGGTCAGACATTCTTGTTTTGCATCCTCCCTTCTTCCCTCGCTTGCAAGAGAAATTGTGGAGCTTTCAAACCTCCCATATGGGTTGTAATGCCAGTATTTTTGCCTCTTGGCCACTGCAATGTACTGTATCGACTCTTGAGCAATAATATATGTGTTGTGATTGACTCTCGACCCTCTCATGTATTCATTGCTATCATTTTGATCTCTTATTGCAGTTTGGTTACCTGTGCATGGTGTTTGTATTGCATCTATGTGGTCTGTGTTAAATTTTCAAAACAAGTGTCTAACATTCCTCGGTGCATCACCTTTATAGCTTAGGTTTTATTCTATGCACTTTCTTACCCTGTCTCCTTGGCAAGTTAGATTAGGTTTTAGAAAATCCTCTGCATTTTTGTGTGCATCTGAACAGAGGAATAGGAACCAGCCTTCTCTAGAGAATCTTTTCTCATATTTACAAGTCCCATGCTTGGAGAAAGGATTCCATGTTGTGCAATCACACTGGATGCCTGAACATCAACCTAGGAGCCTGATTTGCATCTAGGGGTGCTGTGAGTCTGCAGCAACAGTTTTGGCATGCCCGGTGGGAGTTAGAGGTCTCATTTGTATTGCAGCAAAGTTGATATGCATCTGCTGTAGTTTTCTTGCTTATAAGAGCTATTATCTGCATATCTGGCAACTCCAAGGGGAAGAATCAACTGGTTTCAGCAGTGCAGGCTTGAAAACTCATGAGAAGAATCACCATAAGGTCAAGAGTTGGAGAAGAAGAAGTGTTGTTTGAATACCTGCAGTTATCTCCAAGAAGAATGAAAAGAGGAAGAAGGATTCAGAGGTCTCCATCTCCACCAAACAGAACTCTCTCAACTCCTCCACCTGACAGGCCTTTCATTCAGTATATAAGGGTTTTAAGACTGATTAGAATGGCTCAGAACAATCCCTACGTCAACTTCATAGGCAGCAGCCCACTTGCGCTCAATGCACAACATCTAGTTCCTATTGCAGCCTTGAAGAACATTCCCTACTTCACCGGAGAAAATCAGACTACTCCAGGTGATCATGTTAAAGATATTGCTAACCTTTTTGCAATCCATGAAATCAATGAAATGCAAGTGGTTGTCAAGTTACTGGCATCTTCCTTCAAGGGTAAAGCATTACAATGGTTTAGGAGCCTTGGAGCTGGTTCTATCACAAACTAGAATCAGCTGTGTATTGCACTTCATGAGCAATTTGGAGAGAAGGGAGATAACTTGTCTCTTTTGGAGCAGCTGATAACTATCAAGAGTGCCTCTAACGAGCAACTGACTGACTTCAACTTCAGATTTCAAAGGTCTTGGGACAGGATTCCAGTGGCAGTTAGGCCAACAGCAGAAGGTGCTTTTCTATATTACCTTGAAGCTTTGAATTCTGATATTTCTATGTTAATTCAGTCCATGGGAGGCACAAAAATCCCTATGGCTTATAGCATTGCCATTAGAGATGAAAACTATCTTATTCAAGCTGGTAAAGTGGCTCCTAGGCCTCCCATGCCCTTGTATCCAAACTTAGAAAATCCAAGCACTAGTCAAGCACCCACTTTGGCTCCTGTTCCCACTCCTAGAAATCAGAGTTCAAATGAAGCTTCCAATTCATCTCCAAGTGCTTCAAATGAACTCCAAGAGGTCATGAAACAGTTGCAAAATTTGGGAAATGAGCTGGTTACTATTAAGAGGCAACAAGCCCAAGGTTTCAGACCTTCCTATCAACCTCAATCTCAGCCTAATAGGCAGCCATACCAACCACAAAGACCACCTAATCTAGTTGCAAATGTGAATCAAACAAGGCCTCCCTCTAATAGACCATTCCAGCCCTATAATCCAAATGCTATATCTGCCTCTAAGGCATTAGTGCCAACACAGAACAACATTGCTCAGGAATATGACTGGTGCTTTCCATGCAACAAGCCTCATAACCAATCCATGTGTTTCAATGGTGCTCTCAATCAAGCACTGATGGTGACAACTACTGGTGTGGAGGGCGAGGGAAGTCAAGGAAACAGTCAACAACAAGAAACATTCCAACAACAATCAGCCCCAAATGACACCACGTTGGTGAACTGGCAAGTGGAATATTTCTGTGGCATCAATCAGGCAATCTCTCAAGGTGTTGCAGCCAACACAAGGTCAAAGAGGAGAAATTTGGGTGAAGAACAACCATTAGCCCTAGCCAATCCACAACCTTCCATGGCTCCACAGATGATTGGAAAGCAAATTCCAGTTTCAAGTGCACAAGGACAGCCAAGAACAGCCCCTAGGCCAACTCAAATGCCAGCTGTTGTTGCCCATGTGCAAGGGGTGATTGTACAAACCAAGGGAAAACAAAAGGATACTTCATCCTGGTTCAGTATCATTAAACAGATGAAGAAGACTAACGTCAATATATCAATGTGGGAATCCCTATCCATCCCAGGAAAAAGAGATCTACTGCAAGCTGCCATGAAGGATTGGACAACTTTGAATCAGCAGGTTCAGATGCAAGACAAAGTGCTTACAAATGCTGCCCAGCCTAAAGGAAGCCATGGAGGGAAACAAGGTAAAATTTTAAAGCCCCCTCCTTTCTATGTTTCATTAATAATTGGGGATAAACTAGTACACAATTGCATGATTGATTCTGGGGCAAGTAGCTCAGTGATGCCCAAGCAAATAGCTTATCAGCTAGGTCTCCAATATGAAGTAATATCTAAAGGGGTAGGGAAATTGGATGGGACAGCAATAGCAACAGTTGGAGTGATTAAAAACGTGAGTCTTACCTTGCATGCATGTCCAAATGTTGTTGTCTTACAAGATATATCAATCATAGACCTTCCACCACTCTTTGCCCTTTACTTTTCAAGGGACTTCACAGCCAAGATGGGGGGTATTTGTCTGTTGATTGGTCCCACATGCTATTTAAAACAAGGTATGGAACTAAGGCTACAATTAGGTCTGAACCTATTGCAAACTTCCATATTGAGCCTTACACTCCAAGTCAGATTAATGCCAATTGCTCAGCATTTGATCAAGAAGATCACCCTAGTACTGATGAGGCTGACACCAAGGTTGGAAGTATCCCGAACCTAACTCTTGACGAATGGGCAAACAAGATACATGCTTTTGATCCCTATCAAGAAGTAGAAGAATCTGAGCTGGGAGTTTATTGTATAAACGAAGAAAATCAACTTGTTCCTAGCATCACCAAGCCAAGCCATAATGATGACAATGAGGTATGGCAGCTGTTTTTTGACGGATCAAGGAGTAGGCAAGGTGCAGGAGGTGGAGCCATGCTTATTTCACCTCAAGGCATCAAACATTATTCAGCTTTTCATTTCCTGTTTTCTTGTTCAAACAACACAGCTGAATATGAGGCCTTGATTTATGGACTTCATTGGGCTAGGAAAAAAGGGATAAATAACTTGCAGGTGTTCAGGGATAGCGAGCTAATCATCAACCAAGTTAGAGGAAAACATGCTACGAAGAACGACTTGCTGAGGAGCTACAAGAATAGGGTATGGGACCTCATTGAGGATTTCGAAGCTTTCAACATTGTGTCCATACCCAGGAAGAAAAATGAAGCCGCGGATAGGCTCGCAGCAATTGGAGCAACGTTTGATGTGGTTGACAACATCAAAAGGGAAAAAACACAGCCACATATCCATGTGATTGTGAGGCCAGTAGTTCCAGATAATAACACCATCTGGCAGGTGTTTGAAAACGATCAAAAGATCGTCAATTTTTTACAAGAAGAACCTGAATTCTCAGCCAGGAATCAGGATAGACTAGCGCAGCAGTATGGGGATCAAGTAGTGCAGCTGCGGAAAAACAAGCTTCCCAAGGGTTTAGTAACGTTGGAGTCTATCTTCAACCCTAACGACCAGTTCCATAAAGAAAAGGCTAACATATAGGTCAAGAGGGAAGATTCAGAGCCAATTCCTGTTGGAGAAGGTAAAACACTTCAAATTGGTAAAGTGGCCACTGAGCAGGAGAAATCAGATTTCATACAGCTTTGTCAAGAATTTCCAGATGTCTTCGCTTGGAGCTATGAAGACTTGAGAGGATTCAATCCGAATTTGGCACAACATACCATAGAATTGGATCCAGATGCTAAGCCCATCAGGCAGAAGCAGAGACCTGTTAACCCTCACATTGAGCCTCTAATGAAGAAAGAGCTAAATAAGCTAATAGAGGCAAGCATTATATTCCTCAAGCACTTAAGCTGGGTTGCTAACTTGGTTCTGGTCAGGAAGAAAAGTGGAGAAATCAGGTTGTGTGTGGACTTCCGAGACCTCAATAGAGCATCTCTCAAAGATCATTACCCACTTCCTTCAATGGAACAAATATTGCAGGTAGTATCCTGTTCAGAGAGATTCTCTCTCCTAGATGGCTACTTAGGGTATAATCAGGTGATGGTGAAAGAAGAAGACCAATTCAAGACAGCCTTCACAACTAAATGGGGCACATATGCTTACAAGAAGATGCCATTTGGGCTGTCCAACACTGGTGCTACCTTTCAAATGGCAATGGACATGGCATTCAAAGGCTTGATCAACAAGATAGTGCTGATATATCTAGATGATATCACTGTCTTCTCAAAGAATGCAACAGACCATCTCTTTCACCTCAGGAAAGTGTTTCAGAGGTGTAGAAATTTTAGATTATCTTTGAACCCCAAGAAGTGCATCTTTCTTACACATGAAGGAAAGCTCCTTGGCCATGTTATCTCGAAAGAGGGACTGGCAATTGATCCATAGAGGGTTGAAGCCATAAGAGCACTGCCATTGCCAAGTCACAAGAAGGCTCTTCAAAGTTTCTTGGTAAGGATCAATTTTGTCCGCAGGTTTATCCCAGATTTTGCAGCCCTTGTCAAGCCCATCACCAAAATGTTAAATAAGAGCATGGCTTTTAAGTGGACAGTAGAAGGCAAGGAGAGTTTTGAAGCAATCAAAGAAGCTATCTCTCAAGCACCAACTCTCATCAACCCAGACTTCTCCAAGGATTTCATCCTCTATGCATTTGGAGGTGATGACACTATTTCTGCCATTCTGGTATAGCAGAACAAAGATAATGATGAGCAGCCGATTGCCTTTTTTAGCCAGATCCTAGATGACTGCGAGGTGAGGTACTCTTTTATTGAAAAGCATGTACTTGCAGTAATAAGAAGCTTGAAGAAACTCAAGCATTTAGTCTCAAACAACAAGGTCCAGTTGCTGGTCTCACATGCTGGAGTTAAGGACTTCCTCCTCAACAAGGATTTGAATGAGAAAAGGGCAGGTTGGATCACCCGTGTCATGGAGTATGACATTGAGATCAAGATCACCAAGCTGGTAAGAGGGAAAGGACTATGTGAGCAGCTGGTTTTAGGGAAGCAAAAGGAAGTATGCAACGAAGAAGAGGCTGTTTTGACAGTCCGGGACAGCCATGAGCCAAGTGGCAATCATGAAGAAGACAATGCTTCCCCCATTCCTTGCTGGACCCAAGGTATTATGCACTTCCTAGGTACAGGCCAGTGTCCCCCAGAGATGAACAAGACTCAAAGGAGACACTTCAGATTACAGGCTGTCCCGTATGCCATTGTTGATGGAGTTTTGTTCAAGAAAGATGTAAATGGAGTGCTGCTGAGATGCATTAGCACAGGTCAAATTCAAAGGGTATTGGAAGAGTTTCATGGTGGACCAGCTGGTGGCCATTTTGCGCCAAGAGTGACAGCTCTAAAAATTATGAAGGCTGGTTATTATTGGCCTAAAATCTTCAGCGATTGCTATGCATGGATCAAGAGGTGTAAGAATTGTGCATTCTTCACAAGAAAAGAGAAGTTTTCTGCCCTTCCATTGCATCCAATCTCAGTTGACCAGCCATTCATGCAATGGGGTTTGGACTTCATTGGAGTCATTAATCCCAATTCAAGCCAAGGGCATAAATGGATTTTGACAGCCACAGACTACTTCACCAAATGGACAGAAGTAGTAGCACTCAAAGAGGCAAACATCTTAGACTTTTATGAGGGAATAACAACTAGATTTGGTGTACCTACCACAATAATCTTTGATAATGCATTGGCATTCATTGAATCTAAGGTGACTGAGTGGGCTGTCAAGAACGGTATTTACCTAAGCACTTCATCAAACTATTACCCTCAGGGTAATGGCCAGGCCAAGTCTACAAACAAGAACTTGTTGAGGATCATTAGGAGAACTCTTGATGAGAATCAGAGGTCTTGGCATACCAAGTTGAAATCAGCCTTATGGGCTGATAGGATCACTCCCAAAAGATCCACAGGTAACTCTCCATTTAGGCTTTTCTATGGAAGAGAGGCAATCTTGCCGATGTCACTTGAGTTGCCAACATTGGAACTCATGAAGCAGCTAGAGTTACTTGAATTTGAGCCCATGGAGGTGAGGTATGTAGAGTTGATGGAGCTGCAGGAGATCAGAAATCAGGGATCCCAAGCAATGGAAAAGGATCAAGCTTTGATCAAGAAGACCTTTGATAGGAAGGCCAAAGATAGATCTTTTCAAGTTGGAGATCTAGTGTTGAAATGGGATGTGGACAGGGAAAAACCGGGAAGGCATTCAAAATTTGATGCCATTTGGAGTGGCCCATACATGGTCACGAAGTGCAAGAGCAACAATGCTTTCCAATTGGCCTCATTGGACGGTGAAGAACTACAGATTCTAGTAAATGGAATCTATCTCAAACATTGCTACTGAAAATAAAAGGTTCACCCTTGTAAATATTAGCCTAGATTTCAATTCCTCTAAGTGCGTATGCACATTGTCTTGTTATAGTTAGGTTTCAGTTTCCCTAAGTGCTTTGGCGCAGGTTTTTGTCGCTCCTAGATTGAGTTTTTTACAGTTCAGCGTGCTCTCGTAGAGGGAGTTGCAGCATCAGGCTCATTTCAAGTTATTGCTTATGACTCCATGCCCAACGGATCGCTAAAAGGCCACTGATCTTCTACCTAGCAGGTAGGTGACCCCGAAAAGTCACCAAATTGTTATCCAAATTTCACCCCCAGAGTTTTTAGTTCCAAGCAAGTAGATTGATTTAGGGGAAAATCGTAAAATTGGCTAAGTCTTGCTCAAGGCCACCTTTGGGATAGTTGGAACAATTATACGCGGAAGGTGTGGATCGGCCGAAAAGCCTCCAGGCAGCCCAAACAGAAAAGGGATGAGGAAGCCCATTTCAGGTGGATTGGAGGATTCTGTCCTGTGAAGCACTAGGACATTTGGGACAAATGAATGCAAAGGATGTGAACCAACCAGATCAGCCAAAACAAGAAACTTTAGCACAAGGAAAAGTGCGACAAAGGGGCGTGCGGGACGTGGATAGCCGAAGGAGCCGAAAGCCAATCAGATCACGCCACATGTCACCGGCAGAAAAGGGACGAGGAAGCCCATTTCAGGTGGATTGGAGGATTTTTTCCTGCGAAGCACTGGGACATCCGGGACAAAATGACACGGTGGACGTGAAAATCCGGCAGGCCCGTGGACAAATCACAGCATGACACGTGTCGCCAAGGAAAAAGGTCCAAAATGTCAAAGGGGCGAGTTTTCGAGCACTGATCCGAACTAATGAAATAGTGCCACGTGTCCAAGTTTAAGGGACCCACAAGAAAAACCCACAAAAAGGTGGAGAGAGAAAATTACGTAGTGAACCAGAGCCTGCCACGTGTCGTCCAGATGGTAGAGTGTGGGAAAAGAAATTTAAAAATCCGTTTTCGCCTGTTTTGTACCCTAAATCTTCAGACCTTCATATCTTTCGATCCAGAGCTCAGATTTGCACGTTCTTTATATCAACGGAAAGCTGTTGAAATTCTCTACATGATTCTGCCATCAATCTCACATTTTGGTGCATTTTGGAGGGAGAAAATTAAGAAAATGTCTCTGACACGTGGTGATAGACAGAAGTAATGCTTCAACAACCAACTTTAATGCAGCAGACAGCTCACCGCTCTTGTTAGACAGCCCGCCGTTTTGCTAGGATCCACCGCTTCTGTCATAATGAGATGATTTTAAATGCTACCAAGAAGTGGTTGGGGTAGATTCTAGATTTCCTCTCTCTTCCCTCTCTCATTTCTTGATATATATTGTAAAGAAGAGCTCCTTTAATAGGTCGGACATTCTTGTTTTGCATCCTCCCTTCTTCCCTCACTTACAAGAGAAATTGTGGAGCTTTCAAACCTCCCATATGGGTTGTAATGCCAGTATTTTTGCCTCTTGGCCACTGCAATGTACTGTATCGACTCTTGAGCAATAATATATGTGTTGTGATTGACTCTCGACCCTCTCATGTATTCATTACTGTCATTTTGATCTCTTATTGCAGTTTGGTTACCTGTGCATGGTGTTTGTATTGCATCTATGTGGTCTGTGTTAAATTTTCAAAACAAGTGTCTAACATTCCTCGGTGCATCACCTTTGTAGCTTAGGTTTTATTCTATGCATTTTCTTACCCTGTCTCCTTGGCAAGTTAGATTAGGTTTTAGCAAACCCTCTACATTTTTGTGTGCATCTGAACAGAGGAATAGGAACCAGCCTTCTCTGGAGAATCTTTTCTCATATTTACAAGTCCCACACTTGGAGAAAGGATTCCATGTTGTGCAATCACACTGGATGCCTGAACATCAACCTAGAAGCCTGATTTGCATCTAGGGGTGCTGTGAGTCTACAACAACAACACCCTTTATTACATTTACCTAGCTATGAACCCCTTCACCCCACTAATATTAATTAAATTAAATTAATGATTTATCCTCACTATATTTATTATTTAAATATCTTATTTAAATAATATCTTCACATATAGTTTACTTAGACACCTCACCAAGCTAGCTCAACATAAGACCTATTCTTAGTAAGTTCCAATAACTAACTAAGACTTACCCAAACCCTAAAAGTCAATGCCTACATTCCCTCTAACCACATTCCTGCATGCTCACAAGAAGTTTCGAGTATAATCCATGGGATAACGACATGAGAGCCAAGGAAATAAGGAGGTTCTCCCTAGTTTAGTAAACCTAGGAAATCCCTCCTTGACCAACGTTGGTTACCCCTAACCGTCACCAGTTAAGATGGACCGCCGTCGGTTACCCCTTTTAACCTAAAACAACCTTATTCTCAAGGTTGGAACTTGGAAGTTAGAAGCAAGAAATTTGACAAGCAAGAGCACATCTTAGAGAGATAATGCATCTTTAGAGAGCTAATTCCAACAAAAAATCAAATCCAAGGAAGGAGATCGAACATCTTCTCCTGCACAGCCATCCCAACCTCGATCTGATCTATCCAAGTAAATAGGAGTGTGCATGCAGCCCATGCAGAAGCTTTTCTTCAGCTGGTGATCACTTGCAACCTTCAAACCCATCATCAACACCTCCATCCTTCACACACATACCTTCAGGAATGAAATCCAAGTAAGTATAACATCATACTTCTCTGGTTTATTTCATTTCATCATTATTTTATCACCCATTGTTTATCTTGCTCCCTATTGACCTTCTCCAACATTTTCACCTCCATAAACCCATTAAAACCTCACAAAAGCCTACTCTAGCCACCCAATACCTCATCCCAACCAACCAAAATCCTTTGTGCAATCACAAAGGAGACCAAAACCCTGTTCTGTGACATTTCCATACCTCACAGTAACTGGCACTAGTTATACCTAACCGTCGTCGGTCACCCCTGACAGACACCGGTCTCTATGTTTGCCCACATAGCCTTAAACAGAGACCTACCCACCTAATTTTACCTCACTCTCATTCACCTGTGACCTACTCGAGACCTTTATCAAACTTGCAGAGACCCAGAACCAATCATTTGACCTTTGGATTCTATTCTAGCTTAGCCTGTTAGATTAGATCTATTTTCTTATTGTTTTTTTAAGTGAGATACCTAAATCATTTTAAAATAACAATAGGATTTACTTTGTTTACAACATTAATTTGTTTAAAATAGTATGCTAGGTAGTTCACTACCCATATTGTTTAAATCCTTCTGGTGGTCTTGTTTTCATTATAGGTAGTTCCTCCTAGCCAAAAGGAAGATCTCACGATCAGCTGTGGATTCGGAAGTCACACGCGTGCAACAACTCATCAACCGAAATTTGAAAAGGTATTCCTCCTATGCCCGTTACCCTATCTATTTCGTCAACACTTCAAAGAAACAATCTAAGAAAAAGGTGAAACATTTTCGCATGCTCAGTGGGACCCATTCGGGGTTCCTTGCATTTCATTCATTCCTAGGAAAAAATTGTATGTTTGTTTCGCTTCTGAAAAGCATACACACTAATTTTCTTCTTTGGTAATCCACATCTTCTTTCTATTTTTCTCTAAAGGAAACTTTTCTTTTGGTGTAGTTCAAAAGAATCATTTCTTCATGTTTTTTGCATTATAGTGAAAGAGCATCCCTCTTCCTATTCATCTTATTGTGTCATCCAATTTCACATTTTTTGATTTGGGTTTTAGAATCATTGCATTTCATTCTGACTTTCTACATTAGCTCACATTAATTGAGGGAAACCTATATGCTAGAAGTCATTACCAGCTAATGGTTGACAAATGAATCGTAGAAAAGCACTTCTATCCTTTTCTCTTTCTCTGAGTCTTACCAAACCACACAAAAATTCAAAATACATACATTCTTAAACAACATCCTACCTAGAAGAAGATGTAGGTGATCACATGATCACAGCACAGTGGGCACCCAGCTCACTGCTCTATCGAGTCATACTTCAGAGCGAAGCCTGCCCCCACCATAACATACCTAAAACCTCAGCTTTTAGATCTCCTTATTTGTAGGAAGCCATCCTCACCAAAAAATCTATTTCACAATTCATGTGTCAGTCCCTAAATAGCATAAGATAAACAAACGTAATAGAAAGGGCACTCCTAGGATCACATTTTCTTAGTGTTTCTTCTTGGCTTGTGTTTTGAGGTGAAAGATCACGTTCATCACTTTTTTTTTGTTGTTCATCCTTGCACGCTCCTCATCATAGCTGGTGTATTCTAGCTTCACTTGAGTGTGCTTGGGCCATATCATCATCATTTCTAGAATTCTGGGTCTGGTTCTACATCAGATTTTAATTCACAACCACTTTCTTTCATCACTTTCTTAATTTCACAATAACCATCATCGGTTACCTTTGACCGCCATCGGTTATACCAAACCGATGTTGGTTCCTGGTCCTTTTGCTAATCTACTCAAAAGGACATTTTACGCCACTTTCTTCCACTTTTCAGTCTCTATCACTATCATCATTCTCATTGATGTTTTAAACATCCCCAAATTTGGCGTACATGTCAGATTTTACCTTTTACCTCGTTGTTTACTCACTGTCTATTTCCTACAGTGACCGACACCAGTTATACCTTACCAGGGTCGGTTTTACCTAACCAACATTAGTTATCCTGTTTCATATTCCAACCATCATTTGGTATTTTATCCACTTTTTATCACTAGATTCACCTATTCCTACTATTCTTTGTATTATTTACAGAAATGTAGCCCTACCAGGTCAGTACTCGTTCACATGGTTTTGACCCGAAGATAAGCAAATGCCCTTGTATTCCACGCCAATTTTCAACCACTCCCACCTAGTCCCTCACCACCTTCTATTTTATCACTTGCGATGGATCCCATCCAACCTACCACTATCGCTACCAGAGACGAGGAGTTTACATGACTCCTTAACCAGAACCCTACCGCCTTGCAGTTTTACGTTTCCCACTCATCCACCCGAGACGCCTTGGGTCACTTGATATATGAAATTCCCGTATCTATCCCCCCGACTCTCGTTCCCCCTTCTGCATCAGTTCCATCTGGTTCCGTGCTACTTGCATCTACTTTACCCCTAGTTGTTTTGTAGATAGGTTCTATACCCGCTATGACTGCCACATCTGTTACCTCTATGGCACCCATTACATCCACTGTACCCTTGACGACTACCCCAAACACAACCTGATCCACCCCTAATGTCACATACATACATGTAGCTACACTCCCACCTCCAGTTTTGGTGACTCCTACCCCATTTTAGAATGTGGTTCTTTCCATTCCACAATCATTAGCCCCTATTGCCACTAGGGTTACCATGACCCTTCCACCCCCATATACATACTACAAACAACCACCTGTTTCATCTATTATTCATTCTGGGTACGTACCCCCTATTTCATTACCTTCTTCTCCACCACCTTACATGGCAGCCCCATACACTGGAATGCCACCCCCATTATATGCCCAAAACTAACCTCCTCATGCTATAGGAGGCATCTAATCATCACAACCCACCAATGACCTAATTAAATTGATGCTGGACAAGATGAAGACACTGGAGGCATCGGTTTCTGGCTCCCGCAACACTCTCACCTATGACAAGATTTTTAATGAGCCTATTCACCCATCTATTCCTATCCATTCATACCATGTGCATTGGGAAATGCCTAAATTCAACCACTTTAATAGCAAGGAATACCCACAATAGCATTTACGCTCATTCAAACACGGGTGTTATCTGATCGCTCATGATGATGCCTTGCTTTTGCAAACTTTTCCCATGTCCCTCACTGGACATGTATTAGATTGGTATAGTGGGTTACCTAAACACTATATTTTCATTCAATCAGGTAGCCCAAGCTTTCTTGGACCATTTCTCTATCAATATAACCAAGAAGGTTACCATGACGGATCTATATTCTACACGTCAGTATGAGGACGAATCTATCACAGATTTTTTCACTCACTGGCGCAGCCTAATCAATCAACTTACCTTCCAACTGCCACAAACTGAACTCATCAAGCTCTTCACACGAGCTTGTGCTAGACATATCTCCCTGACCTTGTAGGTCCAAAATTTCCAAACATTCGATGAGGCATTCACTATGGCATGAAAGTTAGAGATTTGGGCCATTGAAGAGAAGAAAATTCAATTACGAAATAAGAATTCGGCATTCAAGTCGAATGAAACCTCTTCTTATTCCAAACCACCAACCAATTATTCAAAGGCTAATGGTATCGCTAATGCAGTGGTACTCAAGGCAGGCCCATCTCATCCATCCAATCAGGCTACACCCTCATCTAATCTATCACTTGTCCAGGACTTTCGATTTAGACAAGAGCAGCGAAAATATACCCAATTGGGGAACCTTACTCTTCTGTCTTAGAAAATCTTATCAAAGTGGGAGCCATCACCCTTCCACCCATAAAACCACACACTATTTTGGACCCTTATCACCCCATGCCTACATGGTATAAAGATCATGATTTATGTAACTATCACTGAGTGAAGGGTCATAGTGATGAAAACTGCATCACTTTAAAGAATATTGTCCAAGAAATGCTCGAGAAAGGTGAGTTAACTATGGATAATCCCAATGCCACCCACAACCAAAATCTACAAATCTTCAAAAAACCATTTCCCAATCACGCCCCTTCATCCAATCAAATTGGTGAGACATCCTCTGACGATACCCATACCCATGAGGTTCATGCAATCTTTAACGAGGTATCTGTCACCTCTCAATTACCTCACTTCCCTTCCATAGAGGAAATCCTAGCCCGAAATCCTCCTTCCACATTGGAACCAACCTCCATTGTTCCTTCACCAATAAAGGAACACCTTTCATCTCCTTCATCAACAACGGAGGGGTCTTCCACTCACATTGAGCCCCTCTCACCCCTGGCTTCTCCACTAAGAGAACCTTTACCTACATTACCTCCTCCACCCACAGAGGAACACCCATCACCTCCTCCACCAACAGAGGAACACCTATCCATTCCTCCACTTATATTAGAGCTCCCATCATCTCTTCCACCCATCATAGACCCGATGGAGATACCTTTGCCTCTTAGCGAGCATTCTCCGTCAGCTACCCAAAATCCAACAGACTTACGTTCGGCTCTCTTACCCACGGAAGTTGAAGCTGGCCAATTCCCCATCTCTAAGATGAATTTTATGGGAATTCACATTAGGTCCTCACTAACTCCACCCACAGATGTTCTGTTCTCACGTTTGGCTGATCACTTAGATTATGTGGATAGGGCTTTATTATGGGGGTGCCTCTTAGTCCCTGTCTCAACACAGATGCAGAGATCCCTCGATGACACCTCCACTATCTACCCAAACACATTTCCACCCATTAAAACAAATATAACCACTGCTGTCACAACCCCTTCCACAATACCCATTAGCACTCACACCACACCCTTACCCATAACCTTACCTATACCTAAACCCAAACCCATACCCATAACATTTACCTCCACTAAACCTATTACCACTTTAGGGGTTACCCCAACCACCAACCTTACTCATCCACCTATTAAACTAGATTTAGCTACATCCTCCAACGTAAAAAACACACCTACTCTGACACCCAAACCAAAGAAACAAACTCCTCAACCTCATACCCCTACCACACCAATCACGCCTGTACTTGTCCCGTCTGCCTTAAAATCTTAGCTATCCAACATGGTCAAGCACCCTTCATCCATCCATAAACCAATAACAAAATAACCCATTCCTTCCTCACATACATCTAACCTACCCAGGCACACAACGTGACTTATACCTACACCTGTAGTCTCCTTACCACTACTACCGCCAATACATTCAGTTATTGCTTCACTACCCACTACACTTCAGTCTTTGTCCCTCACACCCCAAGAACGAATTGCATCATCTACCTTCATAATACCCCCATTATCCTCTTGGGTAACTCACCCTCTTCCTCCATTTGCTTTTCCTTCTAGACCTTGTACACCCACATCACCTTTACCCAAGAAGGTGCGACCCAAAAACAAAACCCCACTAGCCCAAAACAAGGTAGTCACAAAAAACCCACACCCTCCTACCCGTCCATCTAATGTACCCCTACCCAAATGAACCCAACTGATACCTCAAACCACACAGGAACTTAAAACCATAGCTCGACCCATTCCTAATCTTCCAAAAACAATTCCCCGACAACCAACCACACCTACACCCAAACCCACATTCACTTCCCATTGTGATCCACTAACAGGGTCCTATGCCAAAATTTTGACCAACCTCCTCGAGACTTCTGTTATCACATTACCATGACTCTAACCTTACGACCCCCTCAAACCCAAGCCAAAAGGGTTTGATGATACTAAAATTTACACATATGATCATGTTCCATGCCATGATGTGGAGAGTTGTAAGGCCTTGAAAACCGTCCTTATCTAATTGTGTCCACCAGAAACAAACTTTGACAATGACGACCTTCTTGACGAGGATCCTACTTCACCAACACCCATTCCCACACTGCCCACTCAACAACCACAACCTCCACCCTCATAGCTCCTAGAGCCACACATAAAATTTGAAATTAACATGGTTCGCATCAAAAAACTTGCCACACCACCACCTAAATGTCATTGTGCCCAACTGACCTCATAGGGTTTTTCTCCTCCGGTAGGTTTTTTCCCTTCATGTCTTTATACCACTCACCCTACACCTTCCCCATTTGCCAACTTCCCTCAAATCAACATGATACATGTCACTACACGTGCGCAGAAGGGAAAAGATAAGGAAATTGACCCACCAACCAATCCTATACCCCACATAACATCAACACCCATACCTAAAATAACTATCCACGGTCCCACATACCCCGTTTCTAATGGAATCACACATAACACCATGCTTAAACAACTACAGCAATCTCCCCTCAAAATGTCCTTATATAACCTCATCCAAACCTTGGAATCTCATTGTCAAGCTCTCATGGAGGTTCTTCAATCTATTGAGGTTTTATCTAATGACTCTACACCCATAACCTCCATTATCACACCCCATCATGTAGCATCTCTCACCAAATTACCACCTTCATCCTCACCTCACTTGTCCACTAAGTGGTGTCCCTTTGCTTCTCAGAGGAAGAAATCACGCCATACCAAAACGATGACCCAGACCCAGCCCTCTTCATCTCTTTCCACATTGATGACATATGGGTATGCCATGTGATGATTGATGGAGGTGCTAGCATTAACATCATTTCATCCCATGCATTTGCTCAAATGTGCATACCTGACAATTACATGCATAAACATCCAGTCATGTTGCGTTCATTCAATGACACTATTATCTTCACACTAGGCACTATCATCCTTCATGTTCGCATGGGCCCCCACACTATTCCAAAATTCTTTTATGTTTTGGAGGGGGAATTTCAATATAACTTGTTGCTTGGTAGACCCTGGATCTATGTCATGGGTTGTGTTCCTTCCACTTTACATTGTTGTGTACAGTTTGAACATGAAGGACACACTTATACCATTCCAGTTGACTCATCACCTTTCAAAACATGCAACATGATTTACCGACCCAATGATGTGCTCGTACCTGTTAAGCCATCTACCTCTGCAACCACTACCGCTTCAACTACACCTCCACCTACTAGTACATCTACTACTTTCATCGCTCATACCTCCTCTATTCCTTTCGTTGCTATAACCTCCACGGCTGACACATTAGCTTCCCAATCCATTAACTCCACCTCTACACTGACCTCCGACACATCATCCATACCAGCTACCTACACACCAACCACTGATCCCTTGGAAGGTGTTTTGCAATGCCTCACTCTGGGGGAGTACCACCTATATAGTGTCAACACATTCCTTACTCTGCATGAGTATGGAATCCTTCATCAACATGCTCACTATGATCACTGTATAGGAGAACACCTCTTTTATGGTCCTCCTCATCTTCGTACTAGTCTCACCTATGGGGGACTTGATACTACCACTTACATACTTTAACCACCATCACCACCCCACCCATTTTCCACTGACTTCCAATCACTTACCAATCATCGTTTCACCCACACCTTCCCGCACCACTATGCGTGGAAGGGTTTTGGTTTTAGCTTTTACGAGCAAGGCCGCCATACTGTTATTCCATGTACCACCCGCAAACATAATGACTGTAGTGGTATTATCTTCCCCAAACCTCCTTCCAAACAAGTCTGCATTGAACTCATCAAAGACCCTAGCCCTCCTCCACCTTCATCTTCATCACTACATTCACCCACTCCACCTTTATCACCACCCTAATTGACAGAGTTGATGGATCCTGAATCTATCCCTCCTAACTTTTTTTTTCATAAACACCATTTCCTTGGGGCCTTTGACTTATCAACACAAAGGTGAGGCCCCTTCCACTCTCCCATTCCTGTATCCTAAGATGATCGATGAAAAAAAACCTATAATTAACATCGTTCAATGTCAGGATGATGAATCCATACTCACCTACCTTGGTGTAGAAGACTCATATATTCATTGGTCGTTACCCTATGAGACAAAAACCATGTTGAATGAATCGATTATTGAAATCAACATTCATACTCAGGATGACCTACACATCCTAAAGATTAGAAAATCTTTAGATGCTGCTAAGCAGGAAGCCATCACTTCTTTTCTCTGAGATCATAACCACACTTTCTCTTGGTCTTACACAGACATGCCCGGTATTGACCCCACCATAGTGGTCTAAAATATTGTAACCATTCCCGATGCCAAACCTATCAAACAAAAGCTGAGGAAAATGCACCCTTGCATTACTCTTCTCATCAAAGAAGAAATTCAATTCCTTGTTTCCATTTCCTTCATCTTACCCATTGATTATTCTCATTGGATTTCTAACATTGTCCCTGTTACTAAAGCAATAGGGGGACTCCGCATTTGCATGGACTTCCGTGACCTCAACCTCACTTGTTAGAAAGATGACTTTCCCTTGCTCAATATTGATCAACTGGTTGACTTTACTGCTGGTCACGAGATGCTCTCACTCATGGATGGATTCTTGGGTTATAACCAAATTTTGCTTGCCCCGGAAGATTAGCACAAGAATGCATTCATTACCCCTTGGGGAACCTTTTACTATCGAGTCATGCCTTTTGGCCTTAAAAATGCTAGTGCTACATATCAATGTACTATGAATTACATATTCCATGATATCATGCATCGCATATTGGAAGATTACGTGGATGATCTCTTAGCCAAATCTAAATGTCGCACCGAGCACCCTGTCATCCTCAAAAACATCTTTGACCGCCTCATTAAATATTATGTTTGCCTTCAACATAAAAAGTGCATCTCCGCGGTCCTCTCAGGAAAGCTTCTGGGATTTATTGTTTTCCTCCGTGGTATAGAAGTGAACCCTGTTAAAGTCAAGGCAATTTCGGAAATGCCTCCCCCCTTAACCTTAAACAACTTCATAGCCTGAAAGGTAAATTGTAGTCCATTCACCATTTCATCTCACAATTATTTGATCAGTGTCAACCATTTCATCATCTACTTCGGAAGGATGTCTCCTTTACATGGGACGATGACTGTCACAAAGATTTTGAGGCCCTAAAACAATACATTCTCCAACCACATGTAATCATTCCACCTAAAGACGATCAACCTTTTTACCTATACATATCATCTACCGATCATTCCTTGGGAGCCATGCTCACTCATCATGATGAACAACATAGGGAGTAGGTGGTTTATTACATAAGCCATACTCTTTTGGACTATGAAACTTGATACAACCATCCAGAAAAGATTTTCTTAGCCTTAGTTTTTGTTGCCACCAAACTCCACCATTACCTACTTAACCGCAAAACCTATGTTGTGAAAAACATCGATCCTTTACACTTCATGTATGCCAAACCTTATCAAAATCTGTGTGCCGTACGATGGCTTATGTTTTTAGCTGATCTTGACCTTGAATTCATTCACCAAAAGTCCATTAAGTGCTAGGCTATCACCGACCAACTAGTTGACACACCTATTTCCAGGGATCAACCCTCTAATTTTGACTTTCCCGACGAGTCAATTGCTACTCTTTCCCTATACGAACCCCCTTACCAAATGACACTATTCTTCGACGGTTCTAAGTGTTAGCGTGGGGGTGGGGCTGGTGTTATCCTTGTTCCTCTAGATGGAGAACCCATGCCTTTGTCTTTCAAACTAGACTTTGACTGTACCAACATTATTGCCGAGTATGAAGCAGTCATACTAGGTCTCCAGGCCGCCTATGCCCTAGATGTCAAATCCATTCACATCTTTGGTGATTCACAATTGGTCATAAACCAAGTCAATGGTATGTACCAATGTTGTAAGGAGATACTTCAAAAGTATAAACATCATGTAGACATACTTTTGACCACCTTTGATCATTACACACTTCAAACCATCCCACATTCAACTAAAAAATTTGTAGATACCATGGCTTACTTAGCTTCCCAAATACCCGCTTCCCCTACCGATTCCAAAATATTTGTCACTATAAAATGCCTCCATTCACCTTCTTATTTACCTCATGATGTTTAATCAATCGGAAATGAAACCCCTAACCCGAGTGACATTTGGTATAAACAATACTCCAACTAGCTTTCCCTCTCCATCTTACCTCCTGATCTCACCTGTAACGGACAACGCGCCTTCCTTAAAAAGGTCTCCCGTTTCATCATTCTGGGGGGACTCCTCTATAAGTGTAGCTTTGATGGTATTATTTTACAATGCCTCACAAGTTCTGAAATTCGTTATACCATTAAGGAGGTTGATGATGGCATATGTGGGGGTCACTTTAGTGGCCTTGCCATTGCTAAGCATATTCTCTGCCTAATCTATTACTGGCCGAACCTTAACCATGATTGTTGCAACTGTGTCAAACTTTGTGTGAAATGTCAACAACATTCCAACCTTCATCATACACCCAATCATGCCTTACAGGTCACTCGTGACCTTTGGGCCTTCTCTCAATGGGGTTTAGATCTTATCGGAGAAATCAATCCTCATTCTTCCCAACGCCATCAATGGATCATAAATGCTACCAAATACTACAAAAAATGGGTGGAGGCCATACCACTCATCTCAACAAACACTGAGAAAATATATGAGTTCATTAACCATCACATCATTTTCTGCTTTGGTGTCCCTCATCACCTCATCACTAATAATGGAAAACAATTAAAAAAAAACACTAAAAAAACTTTGTGATGCCTTCGGCATTCAACTTAGTTTCTCATCACCTTATTACCCACAAACCAATGACCAAGACAAATCCACTAACAAAACCCTCAACAAAATTCTCATGAAAGTGGTTGACGATACTGGGAAGGATTGGCATACGCACATTCCTTTTGCCCTATGGGCATACCGCACTAGTATTCACACTTCCACTGCGGCCACACCCTTTTCACTAGTCTACGCTACTGAGGCTATTCTACCTCTCGAAGTCCAGATTCCCTCACTCTGCATTTATCTCCATGACATGCTTACTGATGATGACTTTCACCAGGACCACTTAGCACAACTAGAGTTATTAGAAGAACGTTGTCTTAACACTCTGGATCACCTTCAAGTTTACCAATAGCATATCAAACGTGCTTATGAAAAACGTGTCCATGAATGGACCTTCCAAATCGGACCCTGTCAACTGGGATCATCTCATCCTCCCCAGCGCGGTGACCCTGTATCCACCTCTCTAGCTGGAGCTCAACTAGCTCCTCATGCATATGTCTATATGAGGGGAATCCCACATATGGCCTCCAAATAATGTCCACTCCGGACAACCCCTCCAACAACTACCAAAATTAGCCACATCATATGTCAGCCTATCTGACCTCCACTCTCCTACAACCGGCACCCATCTCCTGTATCCCAACTACACAGATCTCGCTGGGAATGCATCTACTCTGGGAATATATATAGGTCAAACACAGACTATGTGCTTGTAGGCCCAACAATTCATTATAAATGTACAACATAGGCTAAACCTGTGTAACCACCCATACACCCACAGCTCCCTGTAAAGCTGCACCAAGAATTTTGGTGCCTAGGTGAAGCATGTCTCATGCACCATCATATTGTGGAGCACCCCCATCAGTGATTGGGGAAAGTGTCCACCCTCTATGTCAGGTAGTGCATAGTAGTACACTGTCTCCATCAATAAAAATACTAGCCTCGTCTCATCTGGATGGGCTAGGTACATCTCGCCATAGCTCAAAGTGGCACTGTGGAAGCTAAAATCCACTTCCCCCTCACCAAATACTATCCTGATAAACTCCTTTGAGGCCTCAGAGGAGATAGAGTACACCCTTAAACCTAAAATCCTGACTGGTTCCAGTTCAACCTAACCGACTCTGATCACCCTTAAACCGGCATCGGTCACCTATTTGGTGACCGATATCGGTTTAACTTGACTGACCATGGTTCCACGTAACTAGAATTGGTCACCTGTTAGGTAACTAATCTCGGTTCTACCCAACCGATGCCAGCCAAGCTTGACTGACGACAGTCACTATCACGAAAAAATATGTGCCTTCCCAAACCCCTCTTTTTTCTAAAACACTCCCACCTATCCCTTTTACCCCACCTACAATGACCTACACTACCCCAACACCCCTACCCACCCCACCTATCAAATTTCCTACCCCCGCTCTTTTTTTTCCCATTTTCCCCCCATACCCGATTTAACTTTTTTCCCACGCACAAAATACAAACACCTACAAAAATCTACAAATATCAATTATTACACCATCTACTCTATCTAATTAACATTAAAGAGTTAGAAGCTTACCTCATCGCATTGCTTCCATCTCAGTGGCTTGTCTGGTCACTATGTTGGTGGTCCACCCGATCCCTCTCCCACCTCTGCCATCACCAAATATCTACCCACACCCTTCGACCACTCGAATCCCTCGCTAAGATCTCATGGACCTGCTACTCACCAACCCAACCACCGTCAACTCACACTGCCAGGTCACTGTCCCGTTCCCTCCAGATGCTTTTCTCATTTTTCTCTCTTTCTTGTCCTTTCTTCACTTCGCAAATCACAAATGAATAATAAAAATGTGGTCTGTTTTGTTTTTATACAAAACCCGACCTAATCGACGCTAGTTCCCCCTAGACCGGCATTAGTCTTGTGCCCTACCTAATTGACGTTGGTTTTCCTATACCGACGTCAGTTATCCATGACCACCATCGGTCACCCTTACCTACACATTGCCCTTTGTGATTTTACCCACCCTTTACCTTACTCTTAACCCCATACCTTTACCAAACCCAATACCTTACCTTTCCTGACCTCATCATTTACTACCTCCATTTTTCCTCCTTTGGGGACTCATTATTTTACCCTTACCCGTGCCGTGACCTAGATATTTGGACCTAGACCATCGCTAGTGAACTTTGACCTCGTGTGTTTGCTATACCTTATGGCACTGTTACCTGTGTTGATTGACCCAATGACCTTACCTAGCCTATTGCCATGACACTTTATCCTGACCCTACCTTTGGTGTACCAGAACATACCTAAACGTTCTTGAACCTAACCTACGTTGTGCTTCCTGACCTTATCCTATACCTTGGATACCGGATTCACTTCAAACTTGTTTGGATAAACCTATCGACCTTAGACGATGTAGAGTTTGTCTCCTCTTTAACCCAATAGCGTGCTGCAGTTTATATGTGTGCATGTATTTGATTGTTGTAACCTTTGACCCTGACCCATTACCTAGATTTCTTGAGTAGACCTTTCACTCCTTTTTCCCTGTACCCACTTTCTTTTCTTCACATTTACCTTTTATCAAACCACTCACCGCTTTAGCTTGTTACCTTGTCAGTTCTTGGTTTGAGGGGGATCACCTTTACCCTCACATGGGGCAACCACATCTTATTTTTGTTAGCATTGCTTACCAATAAAAGCTACTCAACAAAAAAGGGGAAAAATGTAGACACTAAAATTAGGTCACACTCCCCTTTTGTCCCTCGACATATAAGCATCCTTTATTACATTTACCTAGCTATGACCCGCTTCACCCCACTAATACTAATTTAATTAATTAAATTAAATTAATGCTTTATACTCACTATATTTATTATTTAAATATCTTATTTAAATAATATCTTCACATATAGAACATAGACACCTCACCAAGCTAACTCAACCTAAGACCTATTCTTAGCAAGTTCCCATAACTAACTAAGACTTACCTAAACCCTAAAAATCAATGCCTACATTCCCTCTAACCACATTCCTACATGCTCACAAGAATTTTTGAGTCTAATACATGGGATAATGACATGAGATCCAAGGAAATATAGAGGATATCCCTAGTTTAGTAAACCTAGAAAATCCCACCTTGACTGATGTCAGTTACCCCTAACCATCACCGGTTAATACATAATGCCGTTGGTTACCCCTTTTAACCCAAAACAACCTTATTCTCAAGGTTGGAACTTGGAAGTTGGAAGCAAGAAGGTCGATGAGAAAGAGCACATCTAGAAGAGATAACACATCTTCAAAGAGCCAATTCCAATGAAAACTCACATCCAAGGAAGTAGATCAAGCATCTTCTCCTACATAGCCATCCTAGCCACAATTTGATCTATCCAAGTAAAGAGGAGTGTGCATGTAGCCCATGCAGAAGCTTTTCTTTAGTTGGTGATCACCTGCAACCTTCAAACCCATCATCAACACCTCTATCCTTCACACACAGACCTTCAGGAACAAAATCCAAGTAAGTATAACGTCATACTTCTCTGGTTTATTTCATTTCATCATTACTTTATCACCCATTGTTTATCTTGCTCCCTATTGACCTTCTCCAATGTTTTCACCTTGATAGACCCATTAAAACCTCACAAAATCCTACTCTAGCCACCTAATACCTCGTCCTGACTAACAAAAATCCTTTGTGCAATCACAAGGGAGACCAAAACCCTGTTCTGTGACATTTCCAGATCTCACAGTAACTGACACTGGTTATACCTAACCGTCGTCGGTCACCCTTGACTGACACTAGTCTTTATGTTTTCCCACACAACCTTAAACAAAGACCTACCCACCTAATTTTACCTCACCCTCATTCACCTGTGACCTACCCGAGACCTTTATCAGACTTGCAGAGACGTAGAACCAATCATTTGACCTTTGGATTATATTCTAGCTTAGCCTGTTAGATTAGATATATTTTCTTATTATGTTTTTAAGTGAAATACCTAAATCATTTACAAATAACAATAGGATTTACTTTTTTTACAACATGAATTTGTTTAAAACAATGGATTGATAGCCATCTAGGAAGTATCATAGTTCCCGGATCTAGCTCACGCTAGGTAGTTCACTGCCCATATTGTTTAATTCCTTCTGGTGTTCTTGTTTTCATTACAGGTAGTTCCTCTTATCCAAAAGGAATCTCTCACGATCAGCTATGTATTCGAAATTTGTACGCGTGCAACAACTCATCAACTGACCTTTGAATAGGTATTCCTCCTATTCCCACTACCCTATCTATTTCGTCAACACTTCAAAGAAATAATCTAAGAAAAAAGTGAAACAACTCCAACCACCCTAGAAAGCATTGAAATCCTCCTGATATAATGATGGGATTTATTGCAAGACCTATGCATGTATGTGTTGTTCCCTACTGGGCTAGAAAGGTGGCCAATTTTTCATCATGACAGTAGGTGGGAGACTTGACAGCCTTGAAAATGGTGGCAAGTGAGTAGCATGCGCTAAGAGATTTCCAAAACGTCACTTCTTGCCCGAATCTGAGCTTCCAGACAAAAGATATGGCCATTTGAAGGTCAGGGTCAGGCGTTTGACATGGGATATCAATATATAAAAGAGTCTATCCATACAAGGTCCACATGGTAGACCCACGTGTTTTGAAGATTCAACCCCTTCCTCTTGTTCTTGAAGTTACACTGAATTGACATGTGGCGGCATTTGCGGGCCTGCTCAGTTTCCTTTATATTCTTCCTGAGTCCCTCATGTTGGCGTAGACCCTCTGCCTGACCTGAGACACTTGGAGAGCTGCTATATGTTTGGGTACTACTTTTGGATTCACCTCTTGAAAGAGCACTGTAGAGACACGTGGCTCCTTATGTAGCTTTACTTTGTTTCTTTGTGTTTTGGCTAAGTCCCTTTTGTTTGGCGGGGCCATATGTCTGACCCGAAACACATGGAGGCTTCGCACTCATTTGGAAATTGACCCCAAATTTTTCTTTTGAAGTTAAGCCGTGCTGACATGTGGCTCCTTCCACTCACCTACCTCTATTTAGAATTTTCAACTTGATTCTACCTTTTTGGGCTCAGGACATGTGGAGGGCCAGTGCTTGTTTGAGTCTCTGCTTTGGGTCACACCTTTGAATTTATGCTGATGAGACATGTGGTGAGATGGTGCATGTTTGGGGACCACCTTTTTCTTCGACCCTTGAAGGTACGCTAATGAGACACATGGAGGCTTTCGCCGACCCTCTTATACTTATTCGATTTAATGGTCAGTTTTGTCCCTTTTTTGACCTGGGACATGTGGAAAGCTGGCACTTGTCTAGGGGTCTCTCTTAGGTCTACGCCTTTGGAGTTGTGGTGATGAGACACGTGGAGGATTCACACTTGTTTGGGGTTTACCTTTGTGCCATGCCTTTGAAATTGCACTGATGAGGCACGTGGAAGCTTATGTTGACCCTCTTATACTTATTCGATTAAACGACTAGCTCTATCACTTTTTTGGAACTGAGGACACATGGAATCTTCATCCTCATTTAGGGGAATGCCTTTGTCTTTGACCCTTAAAGGTGTGCTGTTGGGACACATGGATCTCTTGCAGCTCTGTGAATTTTTACATGACTGGTGAGACCATTTCACTGGGCTCCGACCATGTGGCATTTTCCAGTGCTTAGTTTGACACATGCCTTCCCGGGCTTGCGGGCTTTTAGTTGCAAACTAACGTTTTAGGAGAAAATGGTTTACTTTGGCAGAAGTTTCCTTTACGGCCCCACAACTTCGCACCATAGCTGCACAAAGGCCTGAAAAAATGGCTTCTCTAGGCATAGGCAGTGGTGCAACTTACTTGAAAACTGTGCACCTTTTGTGAAAAGTATCAAAAGTTCCAAAACTACCTTCGATAGACCCGCTGACCCAAATTTATAATTGACACATGGTGACATGTTCCTCCATGGGCCCTAGGCATATTCACTTACCAAAAGGAATCATCCCCAGGCTTGCAAATCCTGCAATTATAAACTTTACAGCTTTTGTGAAAAAAGTGTAAAAATTCTAAAATATCTCTCGTCAGCCCCACCGGTCCACTATCTTCCCATTTTGTGAAAATTATTCCCTAGACCCGTCGGCCAACTTGTGGCAAAATATCCTTCCCCAGGCTCATTGAGCCTGCTTTTGGTAAAAAATCCTTCCAAGGCCCGCCGGCCCACCATTTGCAAAATATGAGTTAGAGTTAGAAGGAACTTTTTTATATTTCTAGAAAGGGGAAGAAATTTCCTATCTAATGGAAATGCTTTCAGGGGACCTTAAGTGCTTAAAATATATAAAAATTCAGATTGAAGCACCAAAAGGGGGAAAATTGTGTTAGTTGACAAAAAAATAAGTGTGAGCTTATTTTGGTCAACAATTTAGTGACTCATGGGGATCACTTGCCTGCTAGGTGAAATGATCAGTTGCCTTGAAGCATCCATTAGGCATGGATTCTATGAATCCTGGTAAACAAAAATCTGATCTAAACTTTGAAAATCTGATCCTTGAGCCACTTGGAACACCACTGGAACTGGAGCTGATCTCACCAAATGCTTACTTCCAATGTACTGTGCATGAGCAACAAAACACCACAACACACTATGTACAAAACTAGAAATCATACACACCCCAAGTGGGATATGCAGAGTGTGCACAAGAACTTCTTTTATTAAAAGCAAAACCTAACTCCTACTCCTAAACTAACTAGGAGAGCAAAAGGGAACTCAAACAAATCCTGCAACTGGCAGGGAGAAATAGCTTCCCTTTCTCAAAAAGGGCAGCCATGAAAATGATTTGACACTGAATATGGCTGGCTTGTATGAGTGAAAAACTAACTATGAGGCCGATCTTCCACCCAAATCATCAAGGTATCAACTTGAACACAATGAAAAATACCTCTTCAAGTTGATCTGGTCATTTGGACTCCTGAAGAGGTGTTGACAGCTGATCCTTGGTGCTTTGATACTCATCCTCATGCCCTGAAGTGGGCATGACTTGTTTTGGCTTCTCCCTTGGCTCTAATGAAGCCAAGTACCTGATTGGGCATGGTCTGATACCATGGATGTGCCCATGGTCTTTGAATTTAAACTCCAAGATGGAGTCTTCTTATGGACCTTCTTGGGTGGATGGTGTGAGAGGGATGATGACATCCTCTATTCTCTTTCCCTTCCTCTCCTTAGGTGTGGCTTTTGGAAGATCAAAATATTCCAACCTTTGATTTCAAGAGGCATGTTGTGAAACTGTAGGTTTGTCCTTGAACATTTTCTCTTCCATGGTAGCAGGAATCCTTGTGGTTGAAGGATGAATGATGGGGGAGAAAATGATGTCAATCTCAACTCTGGCTCCTCTCATATCAAAACATTATTTTAAGTCAGATAGAAATCAAACTCTTTGTTGTCTTCTGTAGCAAGGTCTCTCCCTCTTGCATGGTGATCCTTGGAAATCTTCATTATTTTCACCATGTGTTCCCTTCATCTTCAAACATGAAGCTTTGAAAGTTCAAACTCTTCCAAAAAATCAGAATTTTGGAGAGGTTGAATGGGAGAGAAGAACTATAAGGTCTCTTGTGTGACCTGCTCATGCACTTGAAGTGCCTCTGGAATCTATTATGGCCACCTCCATATTATCCTCTTTAACTAGAATTATAGTTGATTGTTCTTCCCTTCATGGATTCATCAATCAATTCAGGCCCTTCAAATGAAAGCAAAAAATCTTCAATGATAATTTCTTCATCAAGTGGCTTCAACTCTGATTTGATCTCTTCTAGTTGCTCCTCTTCAATGGGACTTGGAGCTGATTGTTCTTCCTCTATCTTAATTGGTTGTGCAACTTGGATTGGATCAGCATTCGCTTTAGACAAAGTGCCATTATGGACACTACATTCAGAGCAAACAAATTACTGATCTTCTTCTTGTTCTTATTCTTGTTCTTGTTTGTTCTGTGCAAACTCAACCTTAACCACCACTAGCTCTTCAACCTTGACCTCCTCAGGAGGCTTAACCATCAAGGGGATCTTTGTTATCCCAAATTTGAGAGCCCAACATCTACGAATATTTTCTATCATTTCTTCTCTATTTGGATCTTCTTCTTTCTGCCCTTGGCTGGATGATCTGATTTTCATCTTCCCAACATGGATTTGGGGATGCAAGAGGAGGGGTAGGTTGGGATTCAACTAGTTTTTCTATTGTTTGTGGTGGAGAGGGAAGTGGAACTCCTTTTTTGTTTAGAGGGAATGAATTCTTGGGAGGGAAAAGGGAAGAAGAATTTAGATGAGATGGAAGACTAGGAGATGGGAAGGGAAAACAACATTTGGGGGCAGCAAGTGAGGGGCTTGATTCTTGACCATGCTGAAATGATAGAGTTTGAGAAAGAGAAAATGAAGGACAAGGAGCTGGTGATTGACTTACCCATTGACAAGGTTGTCTCAAACTTTGCTCATATGCCTCAATATCCTTAATCCACTATGCAAGTTGAGGCAACATTTCAACCATGAAGTCAACCTTCTCTTGAGGGTTGTAATATCTTAGCATAGGGCCGAGCCCAAGGACAAGGTTCCCTATAGCCAATTTTGAACATGCTTTCATCTGAGTTATGGCCCTTGATTATACCATGCAGTGCCTCCATCCCTTGAATCTTCTCCAGGGAAATCAGCATTTTCCATGTAGCTCTTTTATCATTATATGCATACCCTTGTTCTTGATAAGCTCCATAGCCAAATGGTATTGCACACTGCCTCATATGGGTAAGCATGATTATTCTGGATCTGATCATAATGTTGATCTGGAGGAGGTGAGAAATACATTGGAGGTGGACTGCACTTCTACTACTGCAAGTGTGAATTCCAAGATGGAAATGAAGTCATGATTACACAACTTCATGGAATGGAAGGAAATGAAAGATGTGGAAAGAAGAATTGATGAAATGGAAGTGGAAGGTATGCAACTTAGAATCGGGTTGTTGAAAAGATGGAGTCACCAGATGTGCTTTGCATGTGCCTCAAAAGGATGAATCTCACCAAGAACACATCAACTTGATGAAATGAAGTGGTAAGGTGCTTCAGATGATATCCCACTGGGCGTGCCAAAATTGTTGATGGTCACAAGGTGGCTTACAGCATTTGTTGAATAATGAGACACCTCTGAAAGATGGGGCATTATAACTTTTGTGATGTGCACAACATTGCCAAAACTATTAGTGTAAAATCACAGCAGCCGCAAATGGCCTAGGATCTGAGTGGAGACTTGGGGAATTGAGATGTGAACCTAAGATGGCCCTATGGAGAAAGCCGAGCTTCTTCTTCCTAAACTACCTACCACAAGCTACTCTAGTTATAGGATAAACCATCTTAATCCTAATCTAACCTTCCAAGGGAGACTATAGGGAGAGAGAGAGACATGAGAGAGAGAGATAAAACAGAGCCTACACTAAGTGGTGATACACTAGAAAAGGAAGTGGCTGATCACAAATCCAACTACCTGAAATGGAGAGAGGTGAGCAATGGAGATGATGGATAGATAGAATCATAGACCAAAGATAAAATGTTCATGCATAGAACACCACTTCAAAACCCATTAAACATAACTCCCAGAACCTGCAATAGACATCAAAAGTATGTATAATATACCCTATAATGATGAGAGGCAAGAAGAGACAATAAAATAAGCAAAGGATGGACAAAATGTGATCACAAAACAGATTTTATTACTCCATGAGTTCACACAGTACATCATCAGTGGGCAAGAGGAAAGAAAATGCCATTACAGAGCCAAGAGAGGAGGCTTAGATTCCACATTCTACCCTAAGGAAGAAAGAGAGAGGGGGGCAGGAGAGAAAATAATGACCAACCTTTTGAAATATGCCCCTCCTTTACAATATATAGAATGAAAGAGAGAAGGGAGAGAAGGAAAAGTTTGGATTCTGCTTTAACCACCCCTAGAAGCAGCAATTCACCTACAAATCCACCCCTACAATTAACTTGCAATCAATGATGGGTTCCCTACAAGACCCATGCCTTCAAGTGTTGTTCCTTACTGGATAAGATAAAGGAGGTCCATTTCCTTCATCATGGAAGTAGGTGGGAGACTTGACAATCCTTCAAAATTGTGGACTGAAACATTAATGGTGGTATCCATGTAGTAGCAGGATGTCGAGAGCTTTCCAAAAAGTCCTTCTCCCACTCAAAACTGAGCTTCCAGTCAAAATTTATGGCTGTCTGAAGATCAGGGTCATGTACGGGCTCACAATATTTAAAAGAGTCTATCCATAAAGGGCCCACGTGGCAGCTCCTTGCACATGTTGAAGATTCAGCCCCTTCCTTCTCGCTCTTGAATTTGTGCACCGAAATGACACATGGCCGAATTCTGTGGGCCTACTATATTTCCTTTGTATTCTTCATAAGTCCCTCATGTTGGTGGAGACACTGGTGCCCAAATTGAGACCTTCGAGACATTTGGAGGCTTACTTTTGAAGTTGCACTGCGCTGGCCTGCCTCTTCATTTCAAGCTTTGGAAACATAGAGAGCCAGTGCTTGTTTGAGTCTTTACTTTTGATCTGCCCTTGGATAAGACATGTCGATGAGGCACGTGGTACCTTCCGCAGGACTCTACTATGGACTTAGTCAATTTGGGCCCAGCTGACCTTACCTTTTCAGACTCTGACCACGTGGAAGCTTCAGCACTCGTTTGGGGAGCTTCCTTTAGATTGATACCTTTGAAGTTTCACTGAGCTGACACATGGCTGCCTTTCACTCACTCCCCATTTTGACCAATTCGAGACGATGTCCTTTTTAATGGACCCTAGGAAACATGGAAGCCTCGCACTCATTTGACTAACCTGTTGGGCTTTGACCCTAGAGCTGTTCCGTTGGGCACGTGGCACCTTTGCAGGTCTGTGACTTTACATTTGGAGACTCACACCTTGGATTCATGGACCTGCACTTGAAAGTTGTGCAATTTTGGGAAAATTGTAAAAGTTTCAAAATGCCCCGAGATTCCACTGGCCCAAATTTACACTTATTACTTTGTAGCCCCACATATTAACTTTAGCCAAAGAAATCATTGCTGGGCCCGCTCTCGAAATTTCCCTTTTTAAGAAATCCTTCCTAGGACTCTGGGACACGTGTTATGGACTTGTGGCCTTTTGCAAAAAGTGCAAAAATGCAAAAATATCTCTCGCCGCCCCGGCGGTCCACAATTTTCCCATTTGGCAAAAAGTCTTCCCCAGGATTTTCTGCCGGAATGACACATGGTGGATTCTACAAGCCTGTTCAGTTTCCTCTTTATTTTTCTTGAGTTTCTCCTACTTGTGGAGTCCATTGCGCCCGACCCGAGACACATGGAGGCTTCACGATCATTTGGGAACCCACTCCGAATTTCACTTTTGAAGTTGCATCGAGCTGACACATGGCTCCTTCTACTGGTCTACCTCTATATTACTTAGCCGATTCAATGGCCAATTCTTCTCCCATTTGTGACTCTAGACCATGTGGCGAGGGCTTGCACTTGTTTTTGAGTCTCTGCTTTGGGCTCCTACCCTTGGAAGTTACGTTGCCATTGAGGCACGCTGGTACCTTCTGTGATGTTACTCTGTAACTTAGTATGATTTGGGCCCAACTTTAACCCCCGTTTATTACTCTGACCATGTGGTGGGCATGGCGTATATTTAGGGAACCACCTATTAAAGTTGATCTTTGAAGTTGCGCTGATTGCGACACGTGGCACCTTCCACTCACTCTACTGCCCTTTTTTGACTTTTCATCTGGAAAACTCTGTCAAAAGTTTAGACCTAGGACACATGTAAGCCTCATGCTCTTTCAAGGAATCTCCCTTATGCTTAACCTTTTGAGTTTTTTCGTTGAGGTACGTCGGCACCTTCGTGAGGTGCTATGACTTTATATTTGGTGAAAAGACTTTGTGGGATTGTGGGCATGCACTTGAAATCTACACCATTTTGAACAAAAGTGCAAAAGCTTCAAAATGACCTACAGTGACCTGTCGGCTTTCCCTCTTTACACTTGGGAAAAATTTCCTCCATGACCCTGCATGTGTCACTTTAGCAAAAGAAATCATACCCGGGCCCGCCGACCCGCATTCTTTCCACTTTTCATAAGAAATCCTTCCATGGGCTCAGCTGAGTCCGCAATTATGAAATGTTATTTTTGTGCAAATAGCGTACAAGTGCCAAAATATCTCCCCAGCCGCCTAACTGGCTCCACAATTTTTCCATTGGACAAAAATTCATCCCCAGGCCCGCTGGCCCGTTTTTGGCAAACAATCCTTTCAAGGCCTGCCAGCCCCACCATTTGCAAAATATGAGGATTTAGAAGGACTTTTTTATATTTCTGGAAAGGGGAGGAAATTTACTATCTAATGGAAAATGATTTTAGGGGACCTTAAGTGCTCAAAATATATAAAAATTTAGATCAAAGCACCAAAAGTGGAAAAATGGTGTTAGTTGACCAAAAAATAAGTGTGAGCTTATTTTGGTCAACAATCCCTCAATCATTTTCGTTTATCACCCCATTTCAATTTCAGTTACAACCATCTTTTAAACCCTCAATACCCCAAATTTTTTGTTTAGGATACATCAATAAGGAACTGACCTTGATACCAAAGACTCACATCAACAATAGGTATACCCACAGACCTGAGGTGTTTCTATTGTATCTACAAAAGTGAGGAATAAAGAAAGCTTAAAACCCCTGCTGTTATCCCTCAACTAGGGTGTAATTCTTAGAGATAACATTTTTTTGGAACACCTGGTGGGACAAAGACTACTATTGATGCATTCTAAAGATTGAAGAGTCAAAGCAGAACTCATTTAGTGACTTCGTAAATCTAATTTCAGACTAGTGCAACATTTTTCATCATCAAATTCCTTAGCTGCAAATTTTTCAAGTATTTTTCAAGAAAATACAGATCTGTCATTTTTCTATTTTCATCTTATTTTCATGACCATGAGACCTATTTTTCCATTTTCACATATTTTATGAGGTCATGCAATCATGAAATAAATTCCTCAGTGGAATGCTTATATCCACGAGTCATATCTAACATATCCACAATCTTATCATGCATATTCCCAGTCAAATCATCATTATGATCCTTATCAAAATGAATATCCCCATAACCCAAACCATGCACATCAATATCATTATCCGTATGACAATGGTTATGCTATCAAAAACCAAGGTTATGCATATTTTTCAGAGAATGAAGAAGTTGAAGGAAAAATTAATGAATTAGAGCAGGCCATGGAAGTATTGAAAGTGTAGTTGATGTAAAAATTACATTCTCAACAACCTAGAATCAGGCAACCATGTCAATGGGAAGGTATTACACCTAGTTGGTTTATTCCACAACAAAATCTTGAGGTAATGCATGAAAATATTAATCAAATGACTGATTTTGCTTTATCTTTGCAAGAAATGGAGAATTATAGGCATCAGGTTAAGGAACCCTATCAATGGGATGTATCCACTTACCTTACCTATCAGAATCTAGTGCTCATAGATCCTCATTTCTAGCCAAGGCATCCCATTCATTCATCTAATTTTTCTATTCCACAATCATATACTAAAATAAAATATCCATTTCCAAGCTTTCGTTATACTGCTGTTCCAAATACACACCTTATACCCTAGTCCCTTCTTCAAGAATTACTAGTTGAAGTTGAAATCAAAACCACCCATCCTCATTCTGTAGTACCAATTCATGAATGAGAAAATTATAATATCATCAAGGAGGGGTAGCCAAATGAAGAAAACAATAAGTTGCAATTCTTGCAGAATCTACAGGGATAGATGTAAAACTTATAGTTTGATCATGTTCCAAAGTTAGAAAATTAAACCTTACAGGAGGTACAATGTAGTTTTGCAAAAGATCAAATATAAGTAGAAGATGATAAAAAATATGTATTTTCTGAGTGTAGTGTGCACAAAGGCACCTTACTCACACCAGTCAATGATTCGTCATGGTTTTTAGTCTCGTCTGAAGAGGTAAAATCATTTTCAAATCAAGATGATTTTCAGGTCAAATTTGATAATGAATCAGCAAATTTCATGTATGAGCAACATGTTTTCAGCTTAACAGACCTTATTGTAAATGGGAAGAGATAAAATCAATCAGGATAGATGAAAAAAAACAACTTGAAGAGGTTGATTTCTTGTCGGAGTTGGAAAAATGCATTGGTAAAGAAAAACCTTTAGAACTCATTGATTTTGCAGTATCATCATTCATTTTCCATTATATAGATCCCCTTGTTACTAAGGCCTCTTTTACACTTGAAAAAGAGAAGGAAGTTCCTTTAGATGCAGATCCTTTCTTTCCTCTTTTTGAAGAATCATTTTAAGAGAAGAATATTTCATAACAACATGCTTTCTAGATCAAATATTATGCAGAAAAATGAGATGAATTTGGTCTTTAAGTTTTTGTGTTGAATCAGAATGAGAAAAGGAAAAAAATAGTTATGACAGTTGTGGTACAATAGTTTGTAGAAGCTGAAACATGTTCAAATCAGCTTCAAAATGTGTCCAGGGATGGAAATGAAATAGTACAACAGCTTGCAAAATAAAAATAGTTTACAGATCATCCTTAGAATGTACTCAGTGGTGAAAAGGAAATTAATAAGATAGTGCAGATCAAAGGAAAAAATTAGATCAAAACAATCAATTTACTAAGGGTTAGGAGGCCATGTCCTATTCAGTTCTTGGCCAATTCTTAGCCAGTTACAACAATACAAAAATTCATATTTTTTAGAGAAAAAATAAGAGTTTCAGATTCTCAGCAACAATCCCCAAATCACTCTAGATCAGGTGGCAGATGAGATAAAAGTGTTTCTCAGTTATTAAACTGATCTTCTAAACAAAGTAAAGGTACATGTCTTCTATCCATCTCTGTCATGTTAATTTTTTTACAAGTTGAGTTTATTGCCTTAATTTTGGAGAAAGGGAAGCTATTTTTCACTACTTGGTTCTTTTTGTGCCTAATCACTATGGTACTCAAGGGTTCAAAATTTTGAGAGAAATCTATAAGTTATCTTTTCCACCCTTGAGATTTTCTATAAAACTGTGGAACTTGAAATGGACGTGAAGAAAATGAATTCTCTTTTTTCCTGAAACTAGGAAAATTACATTTTTCCCTCACATTTTCTTGCATAAATATAAAAATATTCAAATGTACATGATCATGTAAAGATGTTTTTTTATATTTTTTTACCATTTCTTTTTCATTGAGTTGTAAACTTAGAATTATACTGGGTTTTATTTGAGATCACCATTCTATCATTTGCACAACGGTTTAGATTTGTATTTTTGTAACTCAATGGTGTCAGAGTTTTAGCTTGGTTGCTGTACTTTGAAACTCTATGATTTGGGTTTTCATTATTTTCCTATGCAACTATTTTGAACTTGAAACCATTTCCTTAATCACTTGGGGCTTGCTCTACTTTTGTGTTTTGAGTTTTCTATGAACTTTCCAAGCTTCTGGGTATCAAAAACCTGCATTCTAGTTTGAGCTACGTATTTTGTTTCATGACTGAGCATTTATTGTATTTTCAGAGATTTGTAAAAAAAATGTGCTTACAGTTTACTTTTCCCTTTATGGGTCTACCTGGAAATGGGTTTTTCTTTTATTTTTGCAGATCGAATCTAAAAGATAAAGTTGTATTTTATTGTCTTAGCACTTATAAGAACAATATTTTCCTTTTAAGACTAGGGGTGTATTTCTCCCACTTCTGTTTTGGATCTCAAAGTTTTTTAAAATTCACAAGATTTTGTAGCAGTTTACTACAAGATGATGAAAATAACTCTTCTACAAATGTCTTTTAAAGTAGTCTCTACTAAAATTTGGTCTTTGTGCTATAGAAATGTAGTCTCTTTTCATGAATTGTTTTACTCTTGTAGAAACTGTACTATGAATATTTTACAAACCATTATAACCTTGTACTTGTAAGCAAGGAAACTATACTAGGAAAACTGCACTATTTAGTGTTATGGTAACACTCTAATCACTTTGTATTTTCATTATTCAAACTTATGAGCACTTGCTATAGAATATTTATGTATCTACATTATAGCATTTTCCTTGATGACTGGAAGTATGTTTCATTGGATTATCGAAACTTTATTATTGGAGTAAAATTTGAAGTACATATTTACAAACAATTTTTGTACATGTTACTTTATTGTTCCTTTTCTGAGAGATCTGTTCCTCTTCTTTGATTCCTGTTGTTATGAATTGAGTTGTAGTTGTATCTCTTTTATCCTGCAAGTCTTGAATATGATACTCCTTTATATAGAAGATTTCCTTGAACTTCCTTTTCCTTCATAAATGCAATGTATTTGATTCTATTAAGGTGTTACAGCCTTTTACTATACTTGCAAATGGTGGAAATTTCTTCTTATTAAGGCTTGAGGTTTTTTTTACTCTGAATATTTTTCCATCCCATTCAATCATGATACTTAAAAGCATTCTATTTTGTATGCATCATGAATTATGGACCTTTATGTTGCATATAAATGGATGACCTTTAAGGGTTTAAAACTCTCTTAGTTTCTCAGAATGAGATTTCTCCTGTAGAACTCTAGACCTCATTTGTAATCTTAAAAACATTATGAGCTTATGTCCTTTTAAGTTATAGCTTTGAGCTTTTTATATCTGTGTTGTAACAGTCATTTTGGTGTTTCATTTATAAACTTGATGAAATTCCTTTGCTATTTTTAAAGTTGGAACACCACTCTAGATTTTTGAGTTAGAGAACCTAAATCATACTTAAGTTCTATTTCATTGAAAATTGAGAAGGTATATTATAGAAAAATTGAATTTTTACAATTGCTATAGCTTCTAAGAAAATCTCTCTTGTACATCATTGTGGAAATATTAAAAAAGAACTTTATTTGATTGAGTATTCTAATGTGACATATATTTCTCAAAATGGTGACTATAGATTGTTGCAATGATCTCTCTTTAGCTGAGTTATGTCTGATTTGATAGAAACTTAAAAAAAAAACTTCAACAAATATTAGTGTTTACCCATATCTTATTCGAGTTATTGCTGTCGATTTTAAAGCTTATTCTGTAATTGTAAGAGTTGATTGAAAACAACATCTTAACTATTACATAACTCCTTTCACATTAGTTCTTGGAAGTTCATGATCTTTAAACTTGGATATGTAATTTATTTTGCATTGATATGAAAATTGTACTTTGATTGTATCGTAATCAAGTTTTCTTTATTGTGATGTTGTAAATTTTCAATGTAATCTATTTTCTACATCTCCTTTCTTACATACTGGTGGCTGAAATCTTTATTATTCTTAAAATTGCATAATTACCTTAGAAACTCAAAATGTGCTTTCATAAAGATCTCTCTAGACTAAAAATTGTATCTGAGAATGTACTTGAAACTACATCATGACTGAAAACTACTTCTATAGAATTGATGATAGCAATTGAAGTAGTCTTTAAGAAAACTTGTAACTCTAGATTCTTTCTTCAGCTATACATTCTCTTCTTTGTTATGATGAAGCACTCAAACCCTGCAACGTTCTTGATTGAATGGTAGTAACTGTTGACCAAAATAAGCTCACACTTATTTTGGGTCAACTGACACCATTTTCCCCCTTTTGTGCTTAAATCTAAATTGTTACATAGTTTAAGAACTTAAGCCCCTTAAAATCATTTCCATCAGATAGGAAATTTCTTCCCCTTTCCAGAGATATAAATGAGTCCTTCTAACTCTTCATATTTTTAAAGTTACGGGTCGGGCCTTAGGAGGAGTTTTTGCCAAAAGCGGGCCGACGGGCCTAGGGAAGATTTTTTGCCAATGAAAATCATGGACCGTTGGGACTGCGGGAGATATTTTTGACATTTTTTCACTTTTTCACAAAAGGAACAAGTATAATTGTGGGGCCCGCAGGCCCAAGAAGGATTACTTTTGCTAAGTGAAAAAATGCAGGCCGACCGGGTCTAAAAGATGTATTTTTGCCCAAGTGGAAAATGCAGCCCAACGGGTCAGGGGATGATTTATTTGTCCAAAAGTGGGTCTACAGGGCCAAGGAGGAAATTTTTCCCAAGTATTTATAAATGTAGACTGGCAGGTCTATGGGGAACTTTGGAACTTTTACACTTTTTCTCAAAAGGACGTGCAGTTTTAAAGTGCGGGTCCATGAGCATGCAAAGTCTTATCGGCCGTTGAAAAGTCATAGACCCTCGGGGCAGATCCATGTGTTAGATCAGAGAAACTCCACGTGATGGAACCCAAAACAGAGGCCCCCAAATGAGCGCGAGGATTCCATGTGTCCTAAGTTTAAAATGGGGATAGAGCTAGCCATTTCAAAACGACTAAGTATAAGGGTGTCGGTGGAAGCCGCCATGTGTCTCATTGGCAAAACACCAAGACTCGGTTCTAAAGAGCAGGTCCCCAAACATGCACAAACTCTCCACATGTCTTGGGTGCAACAAAAGTCAAATGCATCGAGGCCCAAATCGGCTAATTATAAGAGAGCCGATGGACAGTGCCACAGTGTCTGCATCAAGTGCAAATTCAAAGGTGCATGAGCCAAATAAGAGACTTAAACAAGTGCGGGCCCTCCACGTGTCCAAATCCTGAAAAGGGAGAAGACTCAACCATTGGAAAAGTCTAAGAAGAGGCAAGCCAGCGGAAGGCCCCCACATGTCAACTTCTGCACAAATTCAAAGGGAAATTCTAGAAGAAAGTTCCCAAATGTGTGTCAAGCCTCCACATGTCCAGAGTTCAGCCACAATGGCTCCTACTAAGCAAAAGAGACTTAGCCAAAACATAAGGCAGAATAGAGCAAGGCCGCAGAAGGAGCCACGTCTCTTTGGCACAATTTCAAAGGAGTGGCCCAAGGAAGGGGCTGAATCTTCAAATGACATGATGAACCTACCACGTGGCCAGAGTCTGACATGAAGATAAGGTTGGCTATTGAAAATTATAAAACCTCAAGCGAGGCCTCCACGTGTCTCAGACTATGCCATATCTTTCGACTGAAAACTAAAATCTGGGTAGGAGAGGTTTCCAAATGAGCGTAGAAGATCGCCATGTGTCGGATTCTGACCTACCACCATTAATTTTTCAAGAGCGACTAATTTTGAAGGGGATGTCAATTCTCTTACCTACCATCATGATGCAAAGGTTACCATGTGGACCCTGTCTTGCCCAGACTCTTTTACAACGATTGTGTGCTTGCAAACCCCTTTTGCAGTAAATTGTTTTTCTACCATTTTTATATGGATTCAATGCGATTCTAGGGGTATTCAAAAATGAACATAACTTTCGATCCAGTCCCCTCAAAACTCAACAAGTTTGGCACCGTTGGAAATATATCGACCTCCTCTATGCCATGGAGGGCCTAAAACCCTAATTTTGACTAAGTCTTATCTTGGGTAACCCCATAGCTCTTTTTCTTCATTAGGGTATTAATATGGAGTTGATGCCTCTTGCTTCATGGCAACTAGATCAATGGCATTTTCTTGATCCGTCCTTCTTCCATTGTTCAACACACCAAATAGACTTTTAGAGCGGTAGACTTAAATATGATTCATGGGTAGATTTATAACGGCATCCTTGATTATTTGGTAGTCTGAGCTTCTTAACTCTCAGGTCATTGCAGGGTACCTACTGTATATACTTTTCCTCTCTTAGCTGCAGGTCTATAAAGGTAAGAGCTTGTGCTCATTATAAAGGGTTTTGAATTTTGGTGTTTCGTGCCCTGAACTTCTTCTCTAGTTCATGCAGACAAATTCGTGGAGTCTGAACCTTCTATTAATACTACAATGCAATTTATTTTACACTTTTGGCCAGTTAGATATATGTTCTGCCACTTCAGTTTGTGAAGCAATAATCACCACGTTAGTGTAGGCTATGATTTCAACCCTCTCTTATGTCTGATCTCTCCCTATCTACTTAGAATGGTTTCATTAGGATATATTAGGTCCTACCTGTGTTTGAGTAGGTTGTGGCAGGTACATTTTAATGGTTTGTAGTTTGATAAAAAGCTTGTGTTGGAGGTCCATCTCAAGTTTTGCAAGTCACCTCTACTTAAGTTTATGGTTTAATGTTCTTCCATATTCTTACACTGAATTCCCCACTTCAGACATAGCTCCATCTATGGGGGGTGTTGCGATGTGTGCACCTGAACAGAGGAATAGGAACGCCTTCAGTCTGAGCAAGAGGTCTTCTCTTCGATTTCATCAAGTCCTGATGTGTTCTTTGAGAGATGCTAGCCATGTTAGAGGCATATTCAAATCACATCTAGGGACTCCATCTAGTCAACAACCCATTCTATGAGTTACAAACCTTTTCCATCTATTTCCACACCTCTTCATTCATCTTCTTTCCATATATTTCATTTTCTCCCATCCCATGAAGTTGTGTAATCATGACTTCATTCCCCTCATGAAATTCACACCTACAACAGTGCAGTCCAATTCCAATGTATTTCCCAACTCCTCTAGATCAGCATTATGATCAGATCTAGAACCATTATGCTTACCCATATGAGCAGGGTCAAAACCAGTTTGGCCATGGAGCTTATCAAGAACAAGGGGATGCATACAATGGTAACAACTATATAGAGGATGCTGATTTGCAGGAGGATATTCAAAAATTGGAGGAACATGCATGGTGAATTCAAGGGATACAACACAAGTGAAAGCGTTCAGAGTTGGCTATAAGCCACCTTGTCCATGGGCTGGCCCTATGCCAATACATTACAACCCTAAGGAGAAGATCAACTTCATGGTTGAAATACTGTCTCACCTTGTGTAGTGGATTGTGGATATTGAGGCATATGAGCAAAGTGAGAGACAACCTTGTCAATGGGTAAGTCAGTCACCAAATCATTATCCTTCATTTTCTCTTTCTAAAACTCTCTCATCGTAGCAGTGTCATGAGTCTAGCTTCCCATCTGCTGCCCCTAGCACTGAATTCCCTTCTTCATCCCCTAGCCTTTCATCTCACCTCAATTATTCTTCCCTTTTCCCTTCTAGATTCAAGTTCCCTTTACCTAGATATACTATAAACAAACACCCCCCTACCAACACGCCTTCCCCAACCAACGTTATCATGTTTTATGATTGCAGGACAATTGAAGAATGGCGTGACTCATGTGACTCTGACTAGGAAGAGGAAATCATACAGGTGCCTGTTCCAGAGAAAAATCAGTTAGCTCCAAAGGGTGCAGTTCAGGAGGATAATGAGTTGCTTGTAGAGGAAAAACCATGTGTTCCATAGCTTTGCACGCCCCAACCTACAAGTAATCCCCTTCAGAAGGAGAACCATACAGTTCCAAAGGCTCCAAGTGCAGAGTGGGTCACAGAAGAAACTTTAGTTCTTCCTCCTAATTTTTCCTGTTCAAGCTCTAATGTCGAAGAAGAGTTTGAGCTTTCAAAATTCATGTATGAGGAAGAGGGTAACCATGGTGAGCAAGTTACAGATCAGGAGGACACCATGGAGGAGGTCAAGCACATACAACAAGACAACAAGGAGACAAACTATCTATCAAACTTGGAAGATTGATTTGATGGAGAGGAGCCTAAGGAGATAACATTATTTGATCCTCCATCATCCACCTTCCAAGCATGTGAGCATACTGCCATGAAGGAGAGAATCCAATGATAGAACCGTACATTTCATGATAGCCCTCTAGGACCAAGGTTGGAAGACATGAATCTTCTATGTTCTTTAAAGGAGAAGGAAGGGAAAAGTCAAGAGGACGTCATCCCTCTCATACCATCCACCCACGAAGGTCAGCAGGAAGAATCCATTCTTGGAGTTGAATTTTAGAGAAATGGGCACATTCAAAGGATCAGATTGTGCCCAATCAGATACTTGGCTTCATTAGATCCAAGGGAGAAGCCAAAACTAGTCATGCCTACTTCAGGGCATGAGGATGAGCTCCAAAGTACCAAGGATCAGCTGTAATGCCTCTTCAATCTAATTGAAGAGCAACTAAAAGAGGAATTTGTCTTATTTCTAGTTGACACCTTGATGATTTGAGTGGAGGACCAGCTTATAGTCATTTTTTCACTCATGCAAGCAGCCATATTCAGTGTCAAATCATTTGTATGGCTGCCCATTTTGAGGAAGGGAAGCTACTTCTCCCTACTAGTTGCAGGATTTGTTTGATTCCCCTTTCTTTTTGGTTAGTGTAGGAGTAGGTTTAGGTTTTTTTTAGTAGAATTGCTTGTGCACACTCTGCATGTTCCACTTGGAGCATGTATGATTTCCAGCTTTGCATATAGTGTTGTGGTGTTTTGTTGCTCATGCACAATGCATTGGAGGTAGTATTTGGTGAGTTTAGGGTCAGCTCTAGTTTCAATAATTTCCAAGTGGCTCAGGGATCAAATTTTCAAAGATTAGTTCAGATTTTTGTTTACCATGCATAATCCATGCCCAATGGATTCTTCAAGGAAACTGATCATTTCACCTAGTAGGCAGGTGATCCCCATGAGTTGCTAAATTGTTGACCAAAATAAGCTCACACTTATTTTGGGTCAACTGACACCATTTTCCCCTTCTAGGATTCACTATGAATTGTCACATATTTTAAGCACTTAAGTCCCACTGGAAGCATTTCCATCATATAGGAAATTTCTTCCCCTTTCCAAAGATATAAATAAGTCCTTCTAACTCTTCCTAGTTTTCAAGTTACAGGACAACGGGCCTTAGAAGGATTTTTTGCCAAAAGTGGGCCGGCGGGCCTACGGAATATTTTTTACCAATGGAAATCACAGACCGGTGGGATGGTGGGAGACATTTTGACATTTTTGCACTTTTCACAAAAGGCACAAGTATAATTATGGGCCCTATGGGCATGAGAAGGATTAATTTTTCTAAGTGGAAAAATGCAGGTCAGCGGGCCTGAAGATGTCTTTTTGGCCAAGTGGAAAATGCAGAACGATGGGCTCAGGGATGACTCAAGTGTAAAAATAGGTCTGCGGGGCCAAGGAGGAAATTTTTTCCAAGTATAAAAGTGGGCTAATGGGTTTGCAAGGGACTATGGAACTCTTACACTTTTGTCAAAAGGCACAGTGTTCAAGTATGGGCCCATGAGCTTGTAGGGTCTCATCGGTCGTTGAAAAGTCATAGACCTACAAACGGTGCCACGGGTCAGTTCGGCACAACTCCAAGGATAGAACCCAAAATGGAGACCCCAAATGAGCACGAGGATTCCATGTATCCCAAGTCGAAAAGGGGGACATAGCCAATTGTTTAAAATGACTAAGTATAAGGGTGTCAGCAGAAGCTTCCATGTGTCTCATTGGCATAAATCCAAGGATGGGTCCAAAGAGTGGGTTCCCAAACATGAGTAGACTCTCCATGTGTCTTAGGTCCAACAGAAGTCAAATGGATCAAGGATAGAATTGGCTAAGTATAAGAGAGACAGTGGATAGCACCACTTGTCTCAACAATGCAAATTCAAAGGCACAACCCAATGCAGAGACTCAAACGACCATGAGCCTTCCACGTGTCCCAGGCCTGAAAAGGGAGCAGGCTCAAATTGGCTAAGTACAAAAGGTAAGCGGAGGCCCCCACATGTCTTGTTCTTGTAAATTCAAAGGTAAAACCTGGGGGTAGTTTTCAAACAAGAGCCAATCCTCCATGTGTCTCGGGTCAGACATAATGTCTCTACCAATAGGAGAGACCTAGGGAAGAAAACAAAGAACACAGAGAAGCCCGCGGAAGCCACCACATGTCAGTTCGACACAATTTCAAGTGCAAGAGGAAGGGGATGAATCTTCAAGACACGCGGGGCTGCCATGTGGGTCTTGCATGAACAAAATCTTTTGAATATTGTGTGACCACGATTATGATCTTCAAACAACCATATCTTTTGACTAAAAACTCAACTTTTGGTGGGAGAGTATTTTTTGGAAAGATCTCAGCTCCGGCTTCTCACTTGCCACCATTAATGTTTCAGACCATTAATTTTGGGGGCTATCAAGTCTCTCACCTACCGCCATGATGAAGAATGGGCTTCTTTCTTTCGTAGTAAGGGATAGTGATGGAGGCATGAGTGTTACAGTAAATCTCTTTATTGTGGTAGGTGGATTTAATGCACTTCTAGGGGTGGTTGGAGTAGAGTTCGATTTTCCCTTTCTCTTCCTTCTCTATTTCTTCTATATATTGTAAAGGAGGGGCATATTCAAATTTTGTTCATCTTTTCTCTCATGCCCTCCTCTCTCTTTCTTTCTTAGGGTAGAATGTGGAGTCTAGGCCTCTTCTCATGGCTATGTAATGGAATTTTCTTTCCCCTTTCTCGTTGATGATGTATAGTGTAAATTTTGGAGCAATAAAATATGTTTTGTGATGCTTCTGTCCATCCTTGCTTATTTTGTTGTCTCTTCTTATATCTTGTCATTGTAGGGTATATTGTGCATACTCTGATGTTCATTACAGGTTTTGGGAGCTGTGCCTAATGGGTTTTGAAGTGGTGTTCCGTGTGAACTTCACCTCTGGTCCATGGTTCATATTTTCCACCCTCTCCTCTGCTCACCTCTCTCCACTTCAGGCAGTCAAATCTATGATCAACCACTTCCTTTTCTAGTGTATCACAACTGAGTGTAGGATCTCTTTCACCCTCTCTCTCTCTCTCCCTATCTCCTTGGAATGGTTAGATTAGGATTGTTATCCAAAATTCACCCCTCGAGGCTTGTTTTAATGCATTGTAGGTTTGGAGGCTATGGATCATACTAAGGTTCGTTGTACCATGCTTGGAACTAAAATGCAAAGGATTCAGCAAAATCAGACATTTCTATCCTAGGTAGTCTGTGAGATAGTTAGGACATTGGGACGTGAAAAGGCAATTTTTCCGCAAAGTCAATATATTGCGGGTGGTGCATAGAAATGTGTTTGGGACAGTTAGGAAAAAAGTATGCACGGGATGCACAAAGGTGAAAAGGCCACAAAAGGAAACATGGGATGTAGAAAATGTGAAAGTGACAACCCTCACAACCTAGTCAATGGTGAATGTGTAAGAAAAGGAATCCTGAATCGGGCGATGCAGAGATTTTTGTCTGGGACATGTGGACCCGATTTTGCCGAAATAGCTGCAGCAAAGAGAAAAATCAAAGTTTGACCTCCCAAACTTCAAACGGCCATAAATTTTGACTTTGAGCTCTTATTTTTATGAGGGTAGATATATTTAAATACAAGAAACATATTCATCTCTAGTCAGTTAATGCTCATTCCCGTCAAATGACAGAAAATTCCTGGTAAACCCAAAATAGCTGCTCGCACTTAGAAGGCCATAAATTTTGAATTTCTCAAAAAAATTGCACAAAATTGGTACCGTTGGAATCATGGCACCAATCCCAATGCACAAAAATAAATAAATTCCATATTTGGTGAATGATAGATAGATATTTTGTAGAAAATATGGCCAAGTTCAGAATAGTGTTTTATTTGGTAGTTGGACGCATTTAATAAAGCATGGGCTGACATATTTCACTACTGCAAGTCATGGGGCAATATGGGGAGCCTTCAGAAAGCAATATAACATAATTTCACTCCATTTAATATCTCTTAAAAGTGGTTGAAGGACAGATTTTGGGATTTCCATTTTCCCTTTCTCTCTCTCTTCTTATTTTTCTATAAATTTGAGTGTTGGGATCATTGTAAAAGGAGGTATTTTCATTATAACAAATCTCTGTCAAAATTGCTTTGTGAAGCCAATGTACTATAGGCCCTTGTAGTGGATTCCTTTCATGGTGATCCAGACCCTTATCTTGTAACAGATTGAACTGTGCATATCATGAAGCAATAAAATACAAGTTTGTGGATGCATCTTCCTCTACTGTGTGTTCTTGCATTCTTCTTGCCCCTTTAACCTTGATTACAACTGTATTGTGTCTATCTTATGCTCTTGCAAGGATCCATTATTATTGTGCATGTATGAAATATTTTTGTGAACGCATTTTTAGAGTGTGGAGAACTATTATCATCCCTTCTAGTGTGCACTTTGCTTCTGTATCTCACACACTGGAAGACTACTCTCACACCCCTCCTTCTCTGGTGTATCACTGATGTAGTGTATGCTTTCATTTTTATGCATTCCCTCTCCTTGGTCCCTTGGAAAATTCAGATTAGGAAAGATAGTTTTGTCTGCATTAGAGTAGATTGCGGCAGGTAGTTTAGGAGCAAAAACTAGATTTATCTGGAGGTCTATCTCAAGTAGCGAGTCCCAAAACTTGGAGATAATACCCATGTTATCCAATCATAGTGTGAGCTCAAGTATATGCACTTGTGTAAAAAAAAGGGTGTTGTGATTTGGTGATAACAAGGATAGATTAGGTTCTTCTTACGATGGAGTAACTTGTGGCAGGTATAATAGGAAGAAGGAACCAACCTTCTCTGGAGGTCCATCTCAAGTTTTGCAATTTCCACATCTTGAGAGGTGTTCCGATGTTGTGCAATCACACTGAATGGCCCACTTAAGACATAGGCCATTCGGGGGTGTTGTGATTCTACAATAACAGTTACCTTGGACACTTGTAATTTATACCTTGATCATTTTGAAAGACATGCATAAGTACCTTGAATTCTATTTATGTGATTTAAATGAAATTTGTACTTGATAATACAAAATTTTAAAACATGCATTTTTTTTGCATCTGCTGCAACATGTACCTACAAAATTAATAAAATACTTAGAAAATAATCAGGATTTTTTGCCTCTCTTATGTTCCATAGTGACTTTCTTTCTTTTTCTTTTCTATCTGTCATGATTCCTGTGAATATCATGAGCTTCTGCCATATGGTAATTTTCATTTCTGTATCAGTTGCATGATGTACCTTATGCTTTTGATCTCAGATGATTGATTTTCCTGAAGTTAGATAGAACTTGAGTACATATTAAACCATGATCTATTAACTGATATTTTCTTTTTTCCATTTTGTAGGAACGTTGTAGTTGTTAGATACAGAAGATGAAGATGGAGAAGCTAAAACGGAAATGATGAAGAACAAAAGAAAACTCAAGGAAATGATGGGTTTTTTCTATACTCCTTTGCTTTTAATTTCATGCACATGTACCACTTATTTTGATAATCATAAGTTACGTCCCATGGCTTGTGTGGGAAACATTGAATTTCCTTGATGAATAAATGATATTATTTCTATAATTGAGTTGTGTACTTCCTTTTACTTTCAAAACTTATTATATGTAATGACGGTACAATGAATTAAACAACTCAATACATACTTAATAACACTTAATCATAGAAAATGATCAAATTGAAAATACTTGTAACTTTCTTGATTGAACTCTCTATAATGAAAGCAATAGTTATGTTTGTTGTTTTTGAGTCCAACTCCTCAAGTTTGCCTTTATCTCCGCCTTCCTCAAGGTTGTGATTTAGTTCTTCAGAGATTTTATGCATCTTTGATGAAGGTGATCATGAGAATAAAAACATATGTGAGGTGTTGTATTCTGCAACAACACACATAGATGAATTTTTCCTTGTTGATTCACTTAACTAAAAACACAATTTAACTATAAATGCCCCCTAGTTATGTTCATTCATCAACTCCTTCCATTGGAAACAAAGTTTCGAGTTGCATATTTTTGCACAAGTGCAAAAATTGTCAACATTTCTAGTGATCCTGCAGGGAAAGCTGCCTACTAGCTTATAGATTAGTGCCTTTCTCTCATCCATTAGGCATGGAGTCAAAGCATGTAACCAAAATATGCCTGTTCTGAAAAGATCAAACCTTCTGAAAAAAAAAAAGCTGGGAAAGGATTTGGTAAACCAGATCACATGCACGAATGCACTTATTGAATTGAAAAACATTGCAATGTGCATGAAATTCACTTATTGAAAGGGAAATCCTACTCTAACTAGACACTATAGGATTTAACATAACAATGTTTAAGAAACATACCATTCAAAGGAATGGGAAGTTCCTCTCCATTCAACCTTGGAAGCTGAACTACATTGTGATCCTTACAAGCTGAAATCATGTAAGGTACCACTCTAGATTGTATCAAACTTCATGTGGTTTCCTAGTTTTACATGATTAGACATCCCATTTCAGCACAATATCTCTTTCATTGAAGACTCTAAACTTATCCTTTTTATCAAACATTCTCTTGATTTGTCTCTGATTCTTTTCCATGTTCAGATGAGCTTGATCTCTTAACTCTTGCAACTCCATTAATTTTGCATAATGAACCTGCATTGGTCAATTCTCAAGTAATTCCATTTCATGTAGTAAATGGAATGCAAGAACTTCAACTAGAAATAAGCATTCTTGCCTCACATCCATAAACAAGCTTGTATGGAGAATTGTCAACTGATATTTTAGGAGTCACTCTATCAGCCCAAAGTGCTGAATTTAACATCAGATACCAAGCTCTTTGGTTATCTTGAGTGTTCTTCTGATAATTTTAACAGATTTTTATTAGGACTTTCAGCTAATCCATTACCTTGAGGGTAATAATTAGATGAAGTACTCAAATAAATCCTGTGATTCACAACCCAATCTGTTATCTTTACACCAAGAAATGCTAAGGCATTATCTGAAATGATAGATGTTGTAACACCAAATATGCAAACTATACCTTCATATAATAATAATATTGAAGTCTCATTAACTTCTTTCAAATCTACTTCTTTAGTCCAATGTGTCAAATAATTTGGGGTAGTAAAGATCCACTTGTGTCCTTGTGATGAAGGTGGATTTATCATGCCAATGAAGTCAAGACCCCACTGCATGAAGGGATGATCCACTAAAATAGGTTGTAAGGGCAGTGAAGATAAGCATTATTTTCCAATAAAGAATGCACATTTCTTACACCCTTTAATCCATTCAAAATAGTCCTTAAATATGTTGGGATAAACAATAAATAGCTTTCATAATGTTTAAGGCTGTAGTACGTGTTGAGAAGTGACCTCTTGTAGGTCCTTCATGAAACTACGATAATAATTGTTGCACTCTATCATAATCAACATCAATGTAGAAGAATTCCATTTATATCCCTTTTGAAATGCACACCATCAATGAAAACATAAGGTATAACTTGTAATCTAAAATATCTTCATTTATTCTTGTCCATACCTTCTAAATAAGTGTCGTGCTATAAGTAATTAATCAAATTAGTCATCCAACTTGATCCTTGAACCTTTGGATTGAGTTCTGGTTGCTGATTTTTATGTTGTAATACCATTTTTGATTGTTGATACATAATTTCAACATGATGTAATGAAATTTCTAAGTCTGCAGCCTGCTGTTTTTCCATATCAGCAATCAGATGTTCACATAATCCTTTACCTTGGACTATTTTTGTAACATGAATGTCAACATCATACTCCATAACCTTTGTAATGCATCGTGCTCTTATCTCATTCAGTTATTTGTTCAACAAGAATGCTTTAACACTTGGATGAGAGACTAAAACATGTATCTTATTATTGGAAAGTATGTACTTGAAATTCTTTAGTCCTCTAACTACAAAAAGTACTTGTTTTTCAAGAAAAGTGTACCTTGTCTCATAGTCATGTAAACTCTTCCCAAAGAAAACAATTGGCTGCTCAATATTTTCATCATTAACCTAAGTTAATATGGCTGAAATGGTTTCAGCTCCTGCAAGTGTATACATCGTGAAATCCTTATCAAAATTAGGATTTTCCAAGGTAGGAGCTTGTGAAATAGTTGTCTTGATAGCTTTAAATCCTTTTCTTCCTTTTCTGGTCCAAGAGAAAGTTTTATCTTTCTTTAACATAACTGTTAATGGCTTGACTAATGCTTCAAAATATGGAAAAAAACCTTCTAACAAATTTTTTTTTTCCAAGAAAACTTTGTAAAGCCTTCTTATGATGAGGAAATCATAACTATGAAATTGATTCAATTATGAAAGGATCAATAGCTAAACCTTGCCAAAGAAACAATATGTCCAAGTAATTTACCTTGATGGACTGAAAAGATAGACTTTTTGGGATTAAATAATATTCCAAACTACATGCAAAGCTGAAAATTCTGCCTTAGATGCATAAAATGATCATCAGAATTATTTGAAAATACAGTAACATCATCTAAATAAACCAAAATGCATATATTTAGAAGGATATGGAAAGCCATATACATTGCACGTTGGAACATTGCACCAACATTAGAGAGCCCAAAAGAAATTATTTTGTAAGCATAAGTACCCCAGTTCGTGGTGAAGGCTATTTTGTATCTATCTTCTTCACGCACAATAATCTGATTGTATCCACTATAACCATCCAAAAGGGACAACTTGTCTAATCCTGAAACTATTCCCAAAATCTGATCCATGTTGGGTAACAGATAATGATATTTCAATGAAGCCTTGTTAAGATCTCTAAAATCCACACACAACCGGATTTCACCATTCTTTTTCTGAAAAGGAAAAAGATTAGCTACCCAACTTGAATGCTTAACTGGAAAGATAATAACTGATTCAATCAGCTTGGATAACTCTTTTCTCATCAAGGGTTCAATCTTAGGATTAACAGTCCTTTGTTTCTGCCTTACTCGTTTTGAATATGGATGCAACTCTATGGTATACTAAGCTAAATTGGGATCAAATCCTCTCAGATTTTGGTATTTCCAAGAAAAAACATCTTTGAATTCTTTACATAAATTAATGAAAGACTTTTTTTAGCTAATGAACATAAATTTTCAATAAATAACTTCTTTTCATCACTAACTAAGATATCTTTGTAGTTATTTACGTGAGTTGGGATATTTCCTTTATCATTTCTTAGTTGATCATCAAAACTAAAAAATATCCTCTAATGTGACCAGCCCTTGAGGAATTTTGTTTGTCTTCAATTGAACAATTTGGTCACCATATAATGTTGTAAATTTTCTTGATTAATTGCAGAAAATTCAACTTCTTGCTACAGAAATCTCCATTTTTGCTCATCATCTTTGAAAACTTGCCAGTTTTCTTCATTATCAAGAACTGAAGGTCTAATAATCAACTTTATATGTGGCTATAATTTTTTTTTTTCAATCTATTCTACCACTAAATGCCGCAAGCTTGTCTGCATGTTTGTTTTTTTTAGCTCTTGGAATAGATTGCATGTTAATAGTCTCAAAATCATCCATTAAGTCTGAAACTCTGTTCTTGTAAGATTTCAGCAATGAATTCTTACAAACATTAAAGTTTTTTATTTGATTAATCACTAACTTTGAGTCACCAAACACTTTTAATAGGCTGATACCTCTTTTTCTAGCCCATTGTAGGCCATGCATTAATGCTTCATATTCAACTACGTTATAAGTACATGAAAATTGTAGACATAAAGCTAAAAAATACCTTTCATTCGAAGGAGAAGTAAGCATAAAACATGCACCTTCTCCTTTTTTTCTTTTCTCCATTAAATTGAAGCTTCCATAATCCTTTAGGTATTTTTTCTATTTTGGACAACAAGGGAATATGTACATTTTCTTCATGCAAACAATAAACACCAAATAAACCTTCTTCTACTTCCTTTAAGGGATCATAAGCATGTTATTCTTGAGTTTTCTCATCCATAAACAAATTTGAAACACCATATAATGTAGAAACATGTGCTGTGACATCAAAATTAGTCTGATCTATGGTTGCATAATTTTCTACAACATTTGAAGCATGAGGCTCAATAAGAAATATAGCCAAAGGCTTCGAATTGACTGCAAATTTAGTTCCATACCTTGTAGTGAAGGATAAGAAAGACCAATTTAAAGAAATATAACCTCCTATATTTGCTATAAAATCTCTTGATAAACATAAACCAAAGTAGGGAGGTAGATCTACAACAGTTACATCTTGAAGAATAACATTTTTTGGAAAAGCATGTAATATTTCCTCCAAATTTTTAATGACACCGTGTTAGTTGATGTCCCATCTAGCTGCAACACACTTTTTTCTGTAGGTTCATACTGCAGGCCTAACTTTTCTGTAATTACTTTAGGCATTACTATGCTACTTACACCACTGTCAAGCATGCAATTATGAACTAAATGATCTCCAATAATCAAAGATAGATAAAAGGGTGGTGGATTTTTAATGTCATGAGCATTTAGAACCTTTTTTACCATCCACTTAACCTCTTTCATGTGATCTTGCTCGATTTTACCAAGAACCATATCAGCTTTTTGAGCTTCCTTTTTTGCTGGTTTTGAAGAAATATGCAACTTAGCAACCTCATGAGCAAGTAGCTCCTACTATCCTAGAATACTCAAAACATCCCATAATGAAATAATGATATTATGATTTTTCATTACCTCAAAAATATTAAAAGAAGCAAAAATTTTAGCAAAAAAATGACTCTACTTGGGAAACTTTTAAAATTTGAGGTATGAATAATATTTTGGGATCAGGTTGTAATTGTTTTTGCTTCTCTTTAGGGGCTGAAATGCTATCTACATTTGAAGGAACAACAATATTGTTTGCTATTTTTTGACCTACATTTTCTGATTTATCGGTAACTCATAGGTAAAACAAGTTCCTTTTTGTTGTTTTTCTTTATTTTGAGCTCTTTCTTTAGACCTAGTTATAACTGTAATAAACTATTCTTCTCCAAAACTGAATAAGTTCTATTCAGGTGATTTTCTAGTTCTGAGCATCTTGTTGCCCACCCTCCATTTGAGGCATGTATAATTCGTGAGATTGAGGTTGTGCAACAACACTTACATCCAAAAATGCATTTGGAATAATTAACAGTTGAATGAGGCTGATTGTAAGGTAAACATCATTCTTCTGAAGCCATGTTGACTGGAACAAGAGTGTTAGATGAACTATGAGATTTGGGATCAAATTACCTTTGTTGATAAGGATTCCAATAATTCTATTTTTGCTGATAAGGCTGCCTATTTTGTTCGATTTTGCTGATAAGTATTCTGGTAAGGCCTGCTAGGTTGAGCTAGTTTATTGCTCAATTGATGTTAATTTTTTTCCCATAGTCTGCAAGGCCTTAAATACATCATCTGATGGTGCTATAACAACATAATCTATTATGGTAAAAGGTTGTGGTATAGGTGCCAAATCTATCATAAGAGTCATAGAAGATCTTGGGAATAATTTAGTAGCTTGAATGAGGTTGTTTTAAGCCCTAATTGTAATATCATAAAATGTTGGGAGTGTAGTTCCTCCCATAGATTATATCATGGCTGAAATGTCACTATTTAAAGCTCTAAGATAGTATAAAAATGCATGATCAAGCTTGAGGCTTAACAATGGCTGGAATTCTTTCCCAAGTCTAGCAAATTGATATTAAAACTGGCCATAAATTCATGAGGATCTCTTTTAGATTGTAGACAATTGTTCTATGAGAGATAAATGATCAGAATTTTTTTTAAATTACTTAATTAGTTGATCCCCTAATTCATCCCAAGTTGTTATGCTCCCTATCGGTAAAGTTATGGACCATTGCAAATCTTGTCCTTTAAATGATGCAACTAAGAGTCTCAAGGCTACATCTTCATGAGTTACGTTATAGACTACACAAAGGGCTCCAATGTATTTAATATGCTCAATAGGGGTAATCTGATTTTCACTAGTAAATGAAGGTAAACCTTTTAAGGCAGCTTGAAGTATATCATGATAGATTGGAATTACTAAAGGACTATCATTAGTAAAGGTCACAAAATTTCTAAGTGGTGTGTGGTGGTTGTTGCATTGTGATTACTGGGATTTAAACAATGAGATTAACACATGGTGAAGGAAGGGGAGGAGGGTTGCCAAAATCTAGGCCTATTGTAAGGTAAGGTATTGCCAACTCTTCTTCTTCTTGTTGAATTCAAAGGATAAAGAAACAAAAATATAAGAGAATACCTCTTACCACTGATATCGTATTCACCTTAGGCATGGGACATGCTGATAAAACTGGTCTGAAATCTAGGCTTTACAGAGTTCACTAAATAATTTCTTTTAATTTTCAATGGATTTCTACTAGCTTTAGTTCTTCCAGAAAGTGATGTTTTTTCAGTTCTAAATCTGATGTAAATTGTTGTAATCTGCTACAAATCTGATCCATGTCCCATCTGAGCGTGCCAAAAACTATTATCTCTCATAAGTGCACCCTAGTTGAGAGATGACAGTCGGGTTTCTAATACTTTCCTCTATCTCTCACTTCCGTAGATATAATGGAAACACCACAGGTCAGTGGGTATACCTATTATTGAGGCGAGTCTTTGGTATTAAGGCTGGTTCCTTATTCATGTATCCTAAACTAATTTTTTGGGGTTTTGAGAGTAAAAATATTGCTATAACTGAATTGAAATGGGGTGATAAACTAAATTTAAATGGTATTATGTAGAAGGTTATGCATATTTTTCATAGGATGAAGAAGTTGAAGGAAAAATTCATGAATTAGAACAGACCATGGAAGTACCGAAAGTACAGTTGATGTAAAGATTGCATGCTCAACAACCTAGAATTAGGAAAACCTGTTAATGGGAAGGTCCTACATCTGGTTGGTTTAGTATGCAACAAAGGCTTGAGGTAATGCATGGAACTATTAATCAAATGACTGATTTTGCTTTATCTTTGCAAAAAACAGAGAATGATAGGAATCAGGTTGAGGAACCCTGTTAATGGGATGTTCCCATTTACCTTCCATATCAGAATCTAATGCCCATAGACACTCCTTTCAAGCCAATGCAACCCATTCATTCATCTAATTTTTCTATTCCATAATCATGCACTGAAAGAAAATATCCATTTTCAAGCTTTCGTTCTATTACTGTTCCAAATACAGACCATGTAGCCCAATCTCTTGTTCAAGAATTACCAGTTCAAGCTGAAATAAATCCCACCCCTCCTTCCATAGTACTAACTCATGAAGGAGAAAATTAGAATATCATAAAGGAGGGGCAACTAAATGAAGAAAAAAACATGATGTAATTCTTACAGAATCTACAGGGATGGATGTCAAAGTTACAATTTGATCATGTTCCAGAGTTGGAAAAAGAAACCATATAGAAGGTACAATGTAGTTTTGTAGAAGAACAAAAACATGTAGAATATGGTCAACAATTTACATTTTCTGAGTGTAGTGTGCATGAAAGAACCATACTCACACCAATCAATGATTCATCAAGGTTTTCAGTCTTACCTTAAGAGGTAAAATCATTTTCAAATGAAGAGGATTTTTAGGTCAAATTTGATAATGAATCAACAAATTTGGTACATGAATAGAATATTTTCAGCTTAACAGACCTTATTCTAAATTACGACGAGATAAAATTAGTTAGGAAAGATGAAAAAAAATAGCTTGAAGAGGATGATTTTGAAGAGGCTGATTTCATATCAGAGTTGGAAGAATAATTTTGTGAAGAACAACTTTTAGAACTCACTGATTTTGCAATCTCATCATTCATCTTACATAATATAGAGCCTATTGTTGCTAAGGTCTCTTTTGCACTTGAAAAAAAGTAGGATGTTCCTTTGGATGTAGATACTTTCTTTCCGCTTCTAGAAGAATCATTTTTATAGAAGAACATGTCAGAACAACATGTTGTCCAGATCAAATCTTATTCAGAAAAAATAGGATGAATTTGATTTTTTAGTTTTTGTGTTGAATCAGAATGAGAAAATGGAAAAATTAGTTATGATAGTTGTGGTACAACAACTTGTAGAAGCTAAAACATGTTCAAATCAACTTCAAAATGTGTCCAAGGATGGAAATGAAATAGTACAACAAATTGCAGAAGAAAAATAGTTTTCATATCAACCTCAGAATGTACTTAGTGGTGAAAAGGAAATTAATGAGATAATGCAGATCAAAGGAATATCTCAGATCAAAACAATCAATTTACTAGTGGTTAGGAGGCCATGTCCTATTCAGTTCTTGGCTGATTCCCAGCCAGTTACAGTAGTACCAAAATTCATGATTGTTTTAGAGCATAAGGAAGAGTTTCAAATTCTCTGCAACAAGCCCTAAATAAATCCAAATAAAGTAGATGAGATAGAAGTGTTTCTCAGTTATTGGACTGATCTTTTGAACAAAGTAAAGGTATATTTATTCTATCCAGCTCTGTCATGTTATCTTTTTTACAAGATGCATTAATGGCCTTGATTTTGGAGAAAGGGAAGATATTTTTTATTTCCTATTTCAGGATTTTTTTAGCTTCAGTTTGCTATTGGTTAAAGTAGGATATATTAGGATTCACCTTTCAATAAGTGTAGTTCATGCACATTGCAAATTTAAATTTCAGTAAGTGTATTTCTAGTTTCATAATGCTTATCTGCTACTTAGCAAGTCTTTCCATCACATCTATATCATGATCGTGCACTAGATCCCTCAGGAAACTGTGAAATACCTTGATACAATAAGAAAAAGATGAACAACACAAAGCTTACAGAGGGATAGTCCAATTCATGAATGAAGTAGGTTTCAAATTATATTTGTTCACTTTTTATTTATTATCACTTATCTTAAGTTCATTAATTATGATTAAATGAAAGGTTCAAAGTGTGTATGAGTTGTACATTTTTCATTTTACATCATGTAAATAAAATAATAAAGTAAAAATGATAAAGTTACAGCTCATTACATGAAAAAATTATCATTTATTTCATAATTATAAAGTACATTAACCCACACAAGCCATGGGAATAACTCTGAAAGCAAGTGCATAAAAGAAAATACATGTGTGTAAAGTTGTGAGTAAAAGAGAAAGGGAGATCCATCATTTCCTATTTAGATGGATTCTCCTAGTTGGTTTCCAACTGTCCTCGCCGCTCCTCTTCTCCATCTTCAGCAGGAACCTGAAAGAAAAAAATGGATGTTAGAGCTACATATGTCTATGTCTATTGGACTCATAGTTTTAGACAAATGGATTTTCTTAAAATGATCTAATCAGAAATGTAGAAAAGAATTCAGAGTTGTGCATCTTTTCAGAATCATGACAAAGAAAGATGAAACCAACAATAAAAGAAAGGCTATTTGCCTTTTTTTTTTCTAACTAATTGATCAGTGTGTAGGTACATAAAAAGATACATTTTCTTGTGTTTTAATTATGATCACAATATGTTATCACGATAGATCAAAAGAAGATAGAATATCAGAAGCTTATAAGGCACAACCTTTATCATATTTCAAGGCCTCAAAATTGCAAACTATACATGATATTGCAGTCATTCAAAATACACAAAGTACATATGAAATACAATTTCTAACTTTCAAAGAGAGGAGATATTCAAACAAGGTTCCCAAAACATCAATGGAAAAGAATCAAGGTCTCTAATAAATGATTAATTCACATTATGGAACAAATCTGTCCATAGTCTAGAGTAAGATAATTTACAACAAAACAAGACACAACCTCTTAATGGCATAATTTTCAACTTTTCACAAGGCTATCATAGAGCTGCAAAAATTTGAATCTTACTCAAGAGCAAGGAATTATAGCAAAAGATCACAATTCATGATAAAATTTTAATTATGAAATAAGAATGCTCATCAGATAATACATCACAAATTATAATGATCAAAGGATAGAAACAAAGTTCACAAAGTAGAAAGTTACAAATTCAAGTACAGATACAAACTTGAAATTGCACCTCAAGAATCAATTCAACTCATCTTTAATTATTCAATAGACAACATGGAATATATGCAAGTTATAAAGGAGAACACACTAAGCAATTACAAATACTTCAAACCTCCAAATAACATTTTCATATTCCCAAAATGGAACAATTAAGCTATTTAATGTCCAAGAAAAGTAATAAAGCTACAGGCTTTGAAGAAAATTCTAGGAAAAATAGGATATATATCATAGTGAATGTAAAATCCAAGCAGTCATAGCCTATAATCATCAAGATTACATGGTAATATATTAAAACTGAGCTACAAATTCAAGTCATGATGCCAATAACTATGCCAAATAGATTTTGTATTTTCAAGGTACCAAATTAAAAAAATAATGTCAACCATCAGTAAGGTAGAATGAAGTGCGCCAATAGGAATGCATGATAATAACAACTACAACCAGGTCTGGTTGGTAGACATTGAAGAAAAAATCAAAATATATTACAATGAATGTATAAAGTTATACAAAAAATATAAATTAATGGAGCAGATCTTTGAATTACCGAAAAGCTGTAGTAGAATTGAAAAGCATATCTTTCTAGGTTATTAAGGTAAATATATTCATAGTATAAATTTTTCAAGGGGTACTTGATCAAGTTTTCATGAAAAAGATGTACCTTAGACATCACAGTTATAAAGAGACATAACTGTGAAAAGCAAGTTGCTGTTAAGGGTTCAGATATTACAAAGAAATATTTCATACAAGATATTTTTCATCAATAAGCTAGGTTCATCAATGCAAAAAATCAATTTTTAGTAGTTTTCAAAAGAGAACTTGAAGTTTTCTAGGTGTTAACAACATAAAGTTCATTAAAGAATTTTCAACACCCAAATGAATGCCAAGGCATGTAAACAAATCATTAGAGAAAATGACTGCATCTCATGAAATCATTGTAGAATAGATAGTTCAAGAATGGAACCAAAGTAGACCCAACAAGGAGAGGGATTTGTTTTAGAATCCATATAAATTTATATTCTCTAGTACACAGTCAGAAGCAAGTATCAAGCATAACTCTTGATCTAGTTATCAAAAACAACAATTAACATCCAACTCACAAGAATGACAACAATAAGTGGCCAAGTTATCAAAATATCTACATATAAAATCAAATCTAAAGTGACTCGCTAGTTTTCAAACTAGATGATTTAGAGTTTAGGGAAAAACCAAGACACGATGAAATGCATGGTTGAGCCACCAATAGTCTGGACATAATTCAGGATGAAATAAAAAAATACTAGCAGGATTCCAGATGGGTAACCCAAAGGGGGAAAATTATAAATCACCCAGTCAAGCTAAAAATTCAAATGCCTAAATTGGAATCTCATTCCAGAACACAATTACAGAGATCACAACTGAAAATAAAGGCAACGACAATGATAAACCATCAAATACAAACACAATGAGAGTCGACACAAAGAAATAGTAATAGAACTGGTTCGATTTGGTGTGAAAAATAATGCTAATTTAGGCATCAAACAAGTATTCATGGTCAAATAACATACAAATATAGATCTCTAACTGGTAATGAAGACCAAAAACACAAAGAAAAAACCAATGTTTACCTTCATTTCATGGTCAACAAATTGGTGAAACCCCAAATCACATAATAGTAGCAACGACCGTTTTGTTGTGAGAATATAAACAAAAAACAAAGATTTACCTCAGAAACATGACCCAAATCTGTATATGGCAAGAAAAAATATGTTACCCAGAGGTAAAAATCAGGGATACCCTAGAAAAATTCTAAAACCCTTGTCTATAATGGAAAAATAGTGAAGCTGAGGCAAATCATAGTGGTCGTGACTTGGGCCAAGGTTAATAAATCAAAATAATTTTCACAAAGGGAAATAATGAACTCCCAAATAAAAGTGCAACCATCAAGTATTCATGGCAGCCTATAAGAAGATACAACTGAAGGAGTGAAGGGCAAAGACCTATAAGGAATTCACATGCATCGAATAGTTGCATTTCACCAAAGTGTAGGAGTTGCGAGATTGAAGTAAGCAAGATTTGTAAAGTAATGTGCATGCATATGAGAGCTCAAGATTCAAAAATGGAGTAGAATGGAATTTCTTGGCTTAGGCTTAGCTTAGGCTTGTCATAGATCAAAGGAGGTGAGTACAAATAGGGGAGTGAATGTGTAACTCCCATGTAAGAGAATATTCCTCCATAATGGAGAAGAGGAGTTACTTTCCCAAATGGGAATGTAACTCCTATTACACACTTACGCATATGATAGATTCTGTAAGAGAATATGTCATAACTAAGATGACACCTAGATCCATGTCCACCTAAGTGAGAGGACTCAACCGGTGAGGTGGAATAACACTTAATAAATAAAGAAAAATACTACCTACTCCAACACCCCCCTTATCGTAACTTAGGATGAGGTGGCAAGTCAAAAATGAGAAATGGGTCCTGACACAAATCCTGATGAGGTACCCATGTACAAGAAACTCTCAAAAAGTGGAGTAAAAGGAGAAACCCCAGTGGGAAAATCTCCCCCCTAAAGAGAGACAAGTCCACTCTCTAATCTAAGAAATATGCCAAAGATGGGTCATGGCCACAGACGAGCCTATAAAGGTACCCATGTACAAAGAGTAAATCTCTTGGAAAGAAGAAGAAGAGAGAAGAAAATGGAGACGAGAGGAATGCAAAAGATGCCATGGAAGGATCTGAACTCTGCAGCTCTAGGAGATCTCCCAAAAGAATCTCGATCACGAGATCCTCTGCCTCTGGACTAAAGAAGAGCCATCTGCACCAAATTGTGTGCCTACCCTTAGGAAGGAAATAAATGATGTGCTGGAAGTCCGCCCACTCCATGAAGGAAACTAAAGGCAGTAGCACGAAGAAATATGAGTATGGTCCATGAAAGTGTGACATAGATCTAGCAAGTTAGTGTGAAGGAACCGAAGGTAATTTCATGAGTGCATAACTATTAGAGTATGAAGGGTGAACACCTGTAGGAAGGGTGAACACCTGTAAGAGTCCCACAAATAAGGCAACAAAACATCCCCCACAACAAAAAATGGATCCACAAATAAGGGTGGATCAATGAAGGTCTCTTGAAAAGTGGAAGTGGTAAGAGTCCCAGAAGGGGCACTCCCAACAACGGAGATGATGAACTCCTCTGAAATACCTATAAATGGATGAGGAACATGTAGTACATCACAAGTGTACTTTGTGAAAAGATGACTAAGGTCAGGAAGATACTTGTCCTAATGAGGGGCATCGACAAACAGAAGAGCGATGTCAGATAGGTATGAGTCATTGAATGAAGGTAAAGGAGTGGAAGGGGCCTCACACACTAAAGGTGGAAAAGAGGCAGGTGTGATGACTGTATGAGACTAAATAGGAGACTGTTCGATATTTGATGAGATGTGGGATGTGTCAAAACTCTTTGAAATAGTGAGAGAAGGAGGATAAGATTCCTCTACTGTAGTCTTGACATCAGAACTGGGTGCACAATCCTCATCATCAGAAATGGGACCAAGCGAGTCTGTATCAATGGAACTATTATCACACAAAGAAGAAGAGGAGACCATTCAATCAGCATCAACAACAACAATAGAAGTATGTGAAGGGTCTTCATAGAGGTATTGAAGAATGCTCTAGACATGGTGGGGTGGATTTGAGTCTGCCATGTGAAACTAGAGAGATCAAGAGACATGTATCATCATGTGACCAAAAATTGTTGGGGTGTGGAGCTTGTTTTTGGTATTCTTGAATCAGTGTTGAAGTGCTGGATCTCAAATAGATTAAGTTTGGAGACTTCAGGAGCATTCTGCAGTCATTTGTTGTGACATTGTTGTGCAGTCACTGTGTCGTTGCTATTAACATGCTGTTAATTGGATGTTAACATCGGGACTGTTTTTCCAGCCATGGGAAGTTGAAAGATCATGACTTTCAAACTTCTAGGGTTGAATTTATGGCTTCTTAGAAGGATTGTAATCCTATAAATAGAGGTGTTAGGGTATCTTGAAGATATCTTGAGTGTTCAAGAGGTCTTGATTCTTAATGATCAAGAGGTGATCAAGAGTGATCAAGGTTATGCAATTGGGTGTCAATTGTGGTTTAGATGTGGTTTAGCATCTTTGGAATTCTATTATGAATTCATAACTAAGAGAAGACTGTGAGAGTTGTTTTACTCTTGTTGATAATAAAATATGAGAAAGTTCTTGGTGGACGTAGCCCACATTGGGTGAACCATGTTAAATCTTGTCTTGTCTTCTTTTGTGCATTATTCATTTATACTGTTATATTTCTGCAAGTATAATTCTGCTATATAGTTTCCTACTGTTGTGGTTTGAGGAATTGTTTCCGCATATTTGTTCTCTAATTCCTAACAATTGGTATCAGATCTTTGGTGGTTTTTTTTCTGAAGTTGTAAATCATAGGGAAAGTTTAGCTTGAGTGGGAGCTATGGCAGATGAGTGCAGATCAAGGGTTGAGAATTTTAATGGGCATAACTTTGGTTTGTGGAAGATGCAAATGGAGGATTACTTATATCAGAAGGACCTCCATGTTCCTTTGGATGGAAAAGAAAAGAAACCTACAGCCATGTCGGATGAGGATTGGGTAGTTGCTGGATAGAAAGGTGATCTTGGGGTAATTCATTTATGCCTTGCATATTCGGTTGCTTTCAACATATCGTAGGAGAAGACCATGGAAGGTCTCATGAGTGCATTGGGGAAGTTATATGAAAACCCTTTACCTCTAATAAAATATTTTTGATGAAAAAATTATTTAATATGAAGATGTCTGAGAATGGTTTTGTTGCTGATCATTTGAATGAATTTAACACGGTTGTGAGTATGTTAAACTTAGTAAAAATTTATGTTGATGATGAGGTTTGGGCCTTATTGATTTTATGCTCCTTGCTAGATAGTTGGGACAGCTTGGTAATGGCTGTAAGTAATTAAGTCTCTAATAACTCAAAGATGAAGTTTGAGGATATAATAGGTGTGATCCTAAGTGAGGAAATGTGAAGGAAGAGAACCATAGATTCTTCTACTTCTAGAAATGCTTTGACGACAGAGAGTAGAGGGAGACAAAAGAATAGAGGGAAATGTAACCGTGGGAAGTCGAATGATCACATAAGGTCAAAGTCCAAGAGTAAGTTATAATGTTGGCACTGTGGGAAGGTTGGTCATGCTAAGAAAGATTGCTGGGCTCTTTGGGATAAGAAGAACAAGAAGGAGGAAACTAAAGAGGTAAATTTGGCAGCAGGTGATGTTTGTCAAGATGCCTTAATTATTTCTTTAGATAATATTGTTGAATCTTGGGTGTTAGATTCAGGGGCTTCTTTCCATGCCACCCCACATAGACATTACTTTACTGATTTTGTTCAAGGTGATTTTGGACATGTATATCTTGGTGATGATGAACCATGCAACATAGTAGGGAAAGGTTGTGTTTGGGTGAAAATATAGAATGGGAACACATGGCTACTTAAGGACGTCAAGCATGTGCCTAATTTGAGGTGGAACTTGATATCAGCAGGACAGCTAGGTAGTGATGGCTGTACAGTTAGTTTTACAGCAAATTCTTGTAAGGTTACCAAGGGAGCTCTTATGGTTGCAAGAGGTAAGAAAACTGGTACTTTGTATTTAACCAGTGGTGCTGATTATTGTACTTTAGTTGCTGCAGATGGAGATGCAACTTTGTGGCACCAGAGACCTGGTCATATGAGTCATAAGGGCATGCAGATCATAAAGGATAGGTTTCCTAGATTAAAGGAATTAGATTTGGACTTCTGTGAGGACTGTGTTTATGGAAAATAGAAGCGGGTGAGATTCCTCCAGGTTGGACCTACCAAGAAGGAGAGTAAGTTGGAGTTAGTGCATACAGATGTATGGGGGCCAGCTAAGGTAAACTCTATTGGTGGTTCATGTTATTACATCACTTTCATTGATGATGCAACTAGAAAATTTTGGGTATATTACATTAGAAAGATATTTGATGTGTTTGAAACTTTCAAAATATGGAAAGCTTTGGTTGAGAATGAAATAGGTCTCAAGTTGAAATGTCTCAAGCTGGATAATGGAGGAGAATATTGCAGCAATGGATTTCTTGATTATTGTTCGATAAATGGGATCTGTAGGAAAAGAATGGTTCCAAATAATCCATAGGAAAATGGAGTGTTAGAGATGATGAACATGACAATCATGGAGCATGCTAGGTGCATGAGGTTACATGCAGGGCTGCCACTCATGTTTTGGGTGGAAGCGGTAAGCACAATTGTTTATCTGATTAATAGAGGACCCTCTATGGCCTTGGATGGAGGTATACCTGAGGAGGCTTGGTCTGGTAAGAAAATTGATTACTAATTTCTTATAGTATTTGGATGTAAGGTATTTTTTCACATTGATAAAGATGATAGAACCAAGTTAGAGGCTAAGTATGAGAAATGCACCTTTGTTGGATATGGTGAAGATGATTTTGGTTTCTGTGCTTGGATTCTTAAAGACAAGAAAATATTTCAGTCTAGAGATATTGTCTTTAATGAAAAAATCATGTATAAAGATCAGTTGTAGGAATAGAAAGAGGAATCAAAGAAAGAATACATAGTGTTAGAGGACATTGTAGACAACAAGGTGTCCAAGGGGCCAGTTCAGGTACAACATGTTCCGGCATAGCCAGTTCAGGTACCTACTCATCAGGAACCCCAAACTCCTGAGGTGAGAAGGTATTCTAGGGTAAGAAGGGAACCTGAATGATTTACTCTATATTTGAATTATTTATTAATCACTAACAGTGGAGAGCTAGAGTTATTTGAGGAAGTAGTGCAGGTGGATGCTAGGAAGAAGTGGGAGCAAGCCATGAAAGAAGAGCATAGATCTCTTATGGAAAACCAGACTTGGGATCTAGTGGAGCTACCCGAGGGCAAGAGATCATTTCAGAACAAGTGGGTGTATAGAATCAAAGAGGAAGATGGAGGCAAGAAATGATACAATGCCCGGTTGGTGGTCAAAGGAGTTGCATAGAAGAAAGGGATAGACTTTGATGAAAATTTTTCTCTGGTTGTTAAAATGACTTCTATTAGGACTATTCTTGGTTTAGTTGTAGTAGAAGACCTGCACTTAGAACAGTTGGATGTGAAGACTACATTCCTTCATGGTGAGTTAGAGGAGGAATTGTACATGCAATAGCCACAGGGTTATGAGGTCAAAGGGAAGAAGAGGTTAGTGTGCAGATTGAAGAAGAGCTTATATGGCCTGAAACAAGCTCCACGGAAGTGGTACATGAAGTTTGACAGTTTTATGCAGGAGTAAGTTTATTCCAGGTGTCACTCAGACCATTGCATATACATCAAGAAGTTTCTTGATGGTATTTATATTATTTTGTGCCTGTATGTAGATGATATTCTTGTTTCAGGGAAGAACATGTAGGAAATAAAGGTACTTAAGAAGTAGCTAGGTGACTCCTTTGCTATGAAGGATTTGGGGGCAACAAAACAAATCCTTAGTATGAGAATAATAGGGAACAGGAAGGAGAGGAAGCTGGTTTTATCTCAAGAAGAGTACATAAAGAAGGTCTTGGAGAGATTTAGTATGCAGGATGCTAAACTGGTTGGTACTCCTTTGGCAAGTCAATTTAAATTATCAAAGGAGCAAAGTCCCAAGATTGAGGAGGATAGAATCCAGATGTCCAGGGTACCATACTCATTAGCAGTTGGTAGCTTGATGTATGCTATGGTATGCACTAGGCTTGACATTTCCCATGCACTGGGAGAAGTGACAAGGTTTATGAGTGATCCAGGTAGAGAGCACTGACAGACATTAAAGTGGATCCTTCAGTATTTGAGAGGGACCATGGGAGTAGCATTGTGTTTCGGTGGATCAGACACTACATTATGTGGATATGTAGATTTGGACATCGCAGGAGATTTGGACAACAAGAGGAGCATGACAGGTTATGTATTTAAGGTTGGTGATATAGCGGTGAGATGGATTTCACAGTTACAAAAGGTTGTGGCTTTGTCAACCAAAGAGGCTGAATATGTTGCTGTCACAGAGGAAAGAAAGGAGATGATTTGGCTACAACAGTTGTTTGATGAGTTGGGTCATAAAAGGAAGTTGGGAGACTACACAGTGATAGTCAAAGTGCTATTCATTTGGTGAAGAACTCCACTTTCCACTATATGACAAAGCACATTCAACTGAAATATCATTTCATTAGGGCAGCTTTAGAAGAAGATAAGTTGAAGCTGGAAAAGATTCATACCAGTAAGAATCCTATGGATATGATGACCAAGGTAGTCATAAGGGAGAAGTTAAATTTGTTTTCAACTTTGATTGGCCTTCATGGTTGATAATGAAGGGTTAATAACTTTTCTCAGTGGAAACAGTCTCTAAGTGGGAGATTTTTGGTGTGTGGAGCCTATTTTTGGTCTTCTTGAATCAATGTTGAAGTGTTGGAGCTCGAATAGTTAAGTTTGGAGACTTCAGGAGCATTCTGCAGTTGTTTTCTATGAAGTTGTTGTGTAGTCATTGTGTCATTGCTGCGACGTTGCTATTAACATGATGTTAATTGGATGTCAATGTTAGGACTATTTTTCCATCCATGGGGAGTTGAAAGATCACGACTTTCAAACTTCTATGGTTGAATTTATGGCTTCTTAGAAGGATTGTAATCCTATAAATAGAGGTGTTAGGGTATCTTGAAGATATCTTGAGTGTTCAAGAGGTCTTGAGTCTTAATGATCAAGAGGTGATCAAGAGTGATCAAGGTTATGCAATTGGGTGTCAATTGTGGTTTAGATGTGGTTTAACATCTTTGGAATTCTGTTGTGAGTTCATAACTGAGAGAAGACTATGAGAGTTGTTTTACCTTGTTGATAATAAAATATGAGCAAGTTCTTGGTGGACGTAGCCCACATTGGGTGAACCATGTTAAATCTTGTCTTGTCTTGTTTTATGCATTATTCATTTATGTTGTTATATTTCTACAAGTATAATTATGCTATATAATTTCCTACTCCTGTGGTTTGAGGAATTGTTCTACATATTTTTTATCTAATTCCTAATAAAAACATGGTCATAAGTGTCAAGAAAATCCTCCAGATGACGATGGTTAGTGGGTGCAGAAACTGGCCCAAGTAAGAAGGGTGAAAGAACCTCATAAGCGAAGTAGCATTCCATGGAAGCACGCTAAGATGAATAGTTCTCTCTCCGAGTAAGAAGTGGCAGAGGTTGTAAATAAATCCTACGACGCTCAAGTTTGTAAAGAGTACCCTACATGATGCAGGATCAAAAGTGCAAGGTGTACAAAAGCAATACGTCAGTCTCAGCCGATAATGCGTCTGTAGGTGAAAGAGTACTAGTGAACCCCTAGAATGTGGAACTTTATAAAGTAGTGCATTTATCAGATTGACAATGTCATCATGTAGTGTGCGAGAAATGCAACTTTGACTAAAGAAGCACTCAAAAATGAGTAGTGAGTCAAAATTTATAGCAAAAATATAATTCCTAGTGTCACTGCCTCCTAATGTTGTTGGGCCTGATTGAGTTTATACCTAGCTCCATCGTGTGGGAGGGTGTTGACATAGCAGATAATCAACACAATGGGATCCCTCTCCACCATCAGTTTGAGCTTTTGGTGTGATGGCAAGCCGTGTAGCTTTGATACCATGAAGGAGTGAAGGACGAAGACCTGGAAGGAATTCATGTGCATTGAATAGTTACACTTCACCAAAGTGTAGTAGTTGCAAGATTGAAGCAAGAAATTTTTTTAAAGCAATGTGCATGCATATGAGAGCTCAAGACTCAAAAATGGAGTAGAATGGAATTGCTTGGCTTAGGCTTAGCTTAGGCTTTTCATAGATCAAAGGAGGTGAGTACAAATAGGGGAGTGAATGTGTAACTCCCATGTAAGAGAATATTCCTTCATAATGGAGAAGAGGAGTTACTTTCCCAAATGGTAATGTAACTCCTATGACACACTTACACATATGATAAATTCTGTAAGAGAATCTATCATAACTAGGATGACACCTAGATCCATGTCCACCTAAGTGAGATGCCTCACCTGGTGAGGTGGAATAACACTAAATAAGTGAAGAAAAATACCACCTACACCAGCAACAACCACCCAATTTTTCAAACACCCAAATCTCCATTATGAAAACATGACTACTCAGAAAGTAACGAGTTTTAGTACAAAGTCGAACCATAACTTACAGCTAAATTTGAGTAATAGTTGGAGAATTTTTAAATCATGGAAAGAGAACTTACCCATATCTGCCAGCCAAGTGTCAGGGAAATAACATGACAGGTTTATTTTAATTTTGTGAGAATCCCCAACGGGTATTTTGAAAAACATGAATCCATTTTGAGCCCTCCTAAGAGCCAATAAGAGGCCATAAAATAGATATTTAAACGTATAGTAATGACCACTCAGGTAAATGCACACCAAATTATAGATTTGAAACTCAACTGTGTTGACCCAAATCATAAAAGAAAAAGGTTCATCTTCTAGAAAGACTCCAATCACGGCCTTAAAATAGAGCTCGAGAATCATAGAAAATGGAAAATCTAGAAACAAAAATGAAACAGAGTAGAAAGAGCATACAAAGCTCCTCATTTTGAACATCAACAACGACGCCTAAAAATTTAGTAGGGTTTCTCTACCTCAACAGAGCTCAAAATTTAAAATGATCAAATGAGGAAGGTTGAATACTTTTTCCAACCCTAACTTAAGGATTTAGGTTAATCAAACTCACTATAGTTAAAAACAATGCACATGGCGACATCCCAATCAAACCCTAACTCACTTTGATTTAGCTTCCACCGAAAAAGTCATGGGTTGGTCATCGTGAGATGGGGAAAATATTTTCCAAAACAAATAATTCATTTGAACATAGCCTTTGTTATGTCATTATCAGGAAGGGTCCGAATTATCAAAGCTAATGATTATTGATTTCTACCTTAGTCTTTTGTCTTTGTATGATTAATCCAAGGTGGTTGACCAATGTTTAAGGTAGGAGTGCTATATATTTATACAAAGGGAGCCCAAACATTATTGTTATCCAAAATAAACCCTTGCTTATTTTTTGGCTAACTCCCTTTCATTCCTTCCCTCCTTGTGTCTCAGTCAATTTTTTTCACTTTTTAGGTATTCAATTTTTTCTGGAAATGGCTTCATCAGATAGATAATTTCCTCACCTTTCCAGAAAGGTAAAGTTTTCCTTCTAACTCGTATTTTGCAAGTTATGGCTTGGCAGATTTTTTGAGGGAAATTTTCCCAGGGAAGGCCCATGACCAATCAAAATGTGCCACGTGGCATTGAAGCTTCAGCGGGTGGAGATTTTTGGGGAAGTTTTCCCGAATTCAAAAAAGGGGAAAATTTTTGGGTTTCGGCCCGCCAACCTGATTTTTCCCTATTTTTCCCTAAATCTTCAGAGGGGCATATATTTTGATCCAGAGCTTAGATTTCCTCGATTTTGGTGTCATTGGAAAGCTATTGAGATCTTCTACATGATAGAATCTTCAATTTTGTGTTTTGATGGAGTTCGGAGAGATAAAATTGAAAACCACCTCTAGCACATGAAAGAGAGTAGAATTGATGTTTCAACCACCAATTTGAATGTAGTATGGCCTGTATTCTTCTCCAGCATGGTCAAAAATCTTGGGGAATGAAATTTTAAGGGTACTCATGCCTTCTTGATGGATTTGGTTAGTGGTTGAAGCATCCTTTCATGTTTTCGATTTCTTCTTCATGGCTTGGGTTTCCATTGTTAAAAGGCCAATTTTGGCTCATTTGTAAAGGTTGAACATTTTTTATGAACTGCAGACTCCCTTCTTTACCCTGGTAAGTGGATTTGTGGAATATCAGAACTTTTTTAGGACTGCAACATGTTTTCTACCTCTTTTTTGTTGTAATGCACTAAATTAAACATGGAAATGACAATGCAAGCTTTGTGAATGAGTTTTCATCCCTCTTCATGTGTTGTTTCTCTCATTTTGATCTTCCATTACACTTTAGCAATATGTGCATGATGTTTGTTGCATTTTTATAATTTGTGTCAATTTACAGAACTAGATGTTCATCACTCTTTTGGTGTATCACCTTATTTAGTCTCAGTTCTATCTTCTTTCCTTCTATCCTTGTCTCCTTGGTAGAATTAGAGTAGGATTTTGTGTTAAACCTCTGTAAATTTCATGCATACATCTGATCTGAGGAGTGGTGTTAGGTTGTGGAGCCTGTTTTCATGTGTGAAAGTGTTGAAGACTGTACACTAAGAGTACTGTACACTTTTCTTGTATCCTCATTGGGGTTCAGGTTCGGGCCGAGCCCCGAGCACCCCTAGTTGCAGGGGTTCGGGGGCACAACCCCTAAATTTTTTTTGGGCGTAAATTGTTTTTTTGGCCTCAAAAAAATTCACCTGACATATCGGGAAACATGCTCTTCTCATATGGGTGAGATTTTTGACCCATAGGTTTTTGGGATACTTTTGGCCCATGGTTTTGATACCCACAGTATTGTAAAATTGCTTAAGTAGTTTCCTACTTATATGGTTTTATGCATATGGTAGGCTATAATGAATAACATTGTAGATGTGCTTTGAATTCAGCTATGAATTCTATAGATTTTTTTGAGCATAGCTCCAAACAGATCTGGGTATTGTATTGAGAGAGTGGTGGCTTGTAATAAAATCTAAGCAGGTGCTTCTTGGTGGACGTAGCCCAAATTGGGTGAACCATGTTAAATACTATCTCTTTGTGTTGCATATTTTATTCTACAATTTTATTTGATATCTATAATAATTTCTGCATATTAGTTTCTACTGTTGCGATTCTGTGAGGGATTATTCCAAATATTTTATCCCTTATTTCCTAACAAGTGGAGGAACCAGCTTCTAATCTGGAGACTCTTTTCCCATTTTTTCAAGTCCCACACTTGGGGAAAAGATTCAATGTTGTGCAATCACACCGGATGTCTCATATCACACTAGAAATCTGAGAAAACATCCAAGGGTGTTGCTAATTTTCTCTAACAGTTTTGGTACACCCGGTGGGACATTAGAGGTCTTCATATTCATTATAATAGAGTTGATGTGCATTTGTTATAATTTTCTTGCTCAAAAATAGCCCTGATTTGCACATCTGGTGACTCCCAAGATAAAATTAATTGGTTTCAGTGGTCTAAGTTTGAAAATTCATGAGAAGAATCTAAACAAGGTTAAAATATAGAGGGGAAAGATTGTTTGAGTATCTACAGTTATCCCCAGGAAGAAGAGAGAGAGGGAGAAGAATTTGAAGGTCTCCATCTCCACCAAACAGAACTCTATCAACTCCTCCACCTGGTAGACCTTTCACTCAATCAACAAGGGTTCTCAGGCCAGTCAAAATGGCACAACATAACCCTTATGTCAACTTCACTGGTAGCATCCCTCTTTCTCTCAATGCACAAAACCTAGTTCCAGTTGCAACATTGAAGAACATTCCATACTTTACTGGAGAAAATTAGATCACTCCTGGTGATCATGTTAAAGATATTGAGCTAATGTTTGTGCAATCCATGAGATTGTTGCGATGCAAATTACTATCAAATTGTTAGCATCTTCATTCAAAGGGAAAGCCTTGCAATGGTTCAGGAGCCTAGGGGCAGACTCTATCCAAAATTGGAACCAGTTGTGCATAGCTCTCCATGAGCAGTTTGGAGAAAAGGGAGATAATTTGTCTCTTTTGGAGTAGCTAGCAACTATCAAGAGAGCTCCCAATGAGCAGTTAACTAACTTCAATTTCAGATTTCAAAGGACCTGGGATAGAATTCCAGTCACAGTAAGGCCAACAACTGAAGGTGCATTTCTATACTATCTCAAAGCTTTAAATTCTAATATTTCCATGTTGATTCAATCCATGGGAGGTGAAAATATACTTGCAGCTTATAGCATTGCCATTAGGGCTGAGAATTGATTAATTCAAGTTGGTAAACTGGCTTCTAGGCCTCCTATGCCCTTATACCCAGACTTGGAAAGCTCAAGCACTAGTCAAACACCTACTCTAGCTCCTATTCCCACTCCTAGAAATTAGATTTCAATTGAAGCTTCAACTTCATCCTCTAGTGCCTCGAATGAGCTTCAAGAGGTCATGAAACAATTAAAAAATTTAGGCAATGAGCTGGTTACACTCAAGAGGCAGCAGGCCCAAAGTTTTAGACCTTCTTATCAGTCTCAAACTCAGCTTAATAGGTAACCATATCAGCCTAATAGGCCACCCAATCCAACTGCAAATCAAAATCAAGTAAGGTCTCCTGCCAATAGACCATTTCAGCCCTATAATCCCAATTTTGCATCCACCTCTAAAGCATTAGTTCCAGTGCAAAACAACATAGCTCAAGAGTATGATTGGTGTTTCCCATGCAATGAACCTCACAACCAGTCTATGTGCTTCAATGGTGCTTTGAATCAAGCCTTGATGGTAACAAAAACTGGTGTAGAGGGTGAGGTGAATCAAGAAACAAACCAGCAACAAGGAACATCTCAGCAAAATGCAACTCCAAGTGAGACTACACTTGTAAACTGACAGGTTGAAGATATTTGTGGCATGAATCAAATAGTTTCTTAGAATGTAGTAGCTAACACAAGGTAAAAAAAGAGGAATATTGGTGAAGGGAAGTCATCAAATCTAGGTGATCCACGACCTTCTATCACTCCACAAGGTGTTGGCAAGCAAAATGTAGTTCCGAATGTGCAAGGATAGCCCAAGCCACCTTCTAGGCCAGCCCAAATGCTAGCTGTTATAGCCCATGTACAAGAAAGGAATGTGAAGGATAAGGAACAACAAAGAGATGTTTCATCCCCATTTAGCATCATTGAGAAAATGAAGAAGACAAATGTGAATATATCTATGTGAGAATCACTATCAGGGTAAAAGCACAATAAAATGTCCCACTTTTTGGTATGGTTTGTACCTTAGTAAACATGAATTTTCAGTTTAATTGATTTTCTAAAGGTAATAGCCACAAAACCATACACATTCATGAAATTCCACAAACTAATGAAATGTTTTGTGTAGAGTGTAGAATACATGTATAGTTTTAAAAAAAAATTGGCAAAAAATATGGTCTTTTTCTTAATTTTATTCATATGTTGTTTCTTATGTTATAAAAGAGGAATGACTATCCCCCGGTGGTTTTTTAAATGAAAACTTATCTTTTCACCATGAAATTTTAGATACATGTTCAAGATTATAATTTTGACGTGCTGTCAAATTTTCATATTTTTTTTACTTATTTTTTTTAATTAATTATTTAGTAACTATATTTTAAAATAAATGGCGTCCATATTTATATGCTAATAACTTTTAATATTTATATCAAAATTACATTTTTTTTTCACAGGTAAGAAGAATAATTCAACAAATACTAAGTATATTTTTTTCAATTTTTTTTGATATATTCTACTTTTTTTCAAATTTGGTTGATTGTGTACTATTGATTGTCCTAAAATACCGTATGTTAGTAAAAATTAAAAAAATAAATAGCAAACAAATTTTAAAAAAATGAAAATTACATTTTTAGAAAGATAATAAAAATCTGAATTTTGTGTCAAAATTTTGTAATTTAACTAGTTTGTTTACCCTAATTATGTGGAACCTGAGTGGCAGATTTTGGCTCACAATTTTCCCCCAAAAGGATTTGGAGCCAAAATGTGCCACTTAGGTGCCACATCACTGCGACTCAGAGGGGTTCGCCGCGAACCATGTTCGGGCAAACATGGTTCACGTGAAGCCCCATTCACGTGAACCCCTTATGCGCCACCAAAATGCCGCCAAAACATCTCCTCTTCTAAATTTAATGTTTTACAAGTTACTTATTTAATATTGTTCATTTTTTATTTTTTAAATTTAGTTTTTTTACATATTTTTTGTATTTTAAACTAAGTTTGTTTTTTTTAAATTATTTTTAACCAAAAATATGTAATATTAAATTAGAGAAGTTGTTTTACATATTAAATAGAAATTCTATTAAAATTAGAAAAGTTTTTTTAAAGTTATAAATTACTAAATTAAAAACAACCTAATTTCTACTGAGATTTGTATATAAATAGAGTTGCATGCACATATAGTTTTGTATCGAGTTTACTCTTAGAAATTCAGATCTATCATGATTTATCTGTGCAGGTGAAAATTATTGAAGTGGATGAATCATGGGAAATGCAAAGAATGAGAAACGAAAATATACCAAGGAAGAGAATGTAGAGAAGAATGCTAAAAGATCTGTTCATAGGAGGGCACGAAGAGAGAGAGAGAGAAGACACAACAAGTGAAAGACAATGTTGCAAAAATTTGTACATATGTATAAAAACCCTTGATAGATTGTAATTTTTTTTAGTTCTAAGGTTTAAATATGATAATTTATGTTTTTTAGATTGGGTAAAGGCAAGGGTTTTGATAGGATCCCATGTGTATGTTTATGGACATGGATCATGATGCGTAACATTATGCTGAAGTGATAACAAAAGTTATGGATTTACTTCCCAAGAAAAATGTGAAACACTTGGTGAAGATGGATTTACAAAAATTAAAAGAATTTTCCCAACAAGAACCACTATCACGAAAGAAAACAACAAAAAATGTAGAGATAGTATATGGTGAATTTGTTAATTTGACTACAGTTGCTAGAGCACATTTGTTGGTTACATTCTTGAATCATGTTGATATGAGGGAAACATTAGAATTTTGGGTGTTGATTTTGGACAGAAAAATTCAAAACGTGTAGAAGAAGAATTTGTTAGGAATGTTTTTAAAGGAATAAGTTCTTTGGGTACAAAAACTAGGTCTCCTGATAAGAGTATTTCTCGTAGAGCAATATTAACTTCAGTTGTACGTGAAGATACAACAAAGAATCATCATGTTACCGCCTTTTACAAGGCATTGGGTTTATCTAGAAAGATGGTCAGCAGGTAGGCACAGAGGAGGAAGACATTGGATGACTCTACTATGGAAGGAAATTGGGCACTAATGTGTAGAAATCCACGTTCTGATAAAATAGAGGATAATATTATGAAGATAGTTTCTGATTTTTGGACTGAGAGGACTCGTCCTTTTTAAAATGTGAGGGATGTTTTAAAACATAGGATAACTCACAATAACTATGATGAACATATAAAACATTGGCTTGAAATAACTCAACATGAGATGTACATAAAGTTTACAGAAGAAAATCTAGATGTTAATATTGGACAACAAATGTTTGAAAATTTGAATCCTTGGTATGTGCGAGCTGATAAAGTCCTTGACACATGTTGTTGTCGCTATCACGTTGAGTTTGATTATCACTATCAGGTACAAAAAAAATTATAGATTTAATGTATATATATTTTGAGGTGTGCTTTCATTTATATCTATATATTTGAAATTTGTTTAAATATCATTTTTTGAGATGTGATTTAAAATTAACATATTTTAAAATCTATGTTTTTTTCAGGTGTATAGAAAGTTATGAGAAGAAATTTCCCCACCTACACATGTTAATGAATTCATAACTTCAATTATTTGCAACGTATCTGATGATCATGTTGATGATCGTATGACTTGCATCAAAGGTGTTTGTGACAAGTATGGGGACTTGAAATTATTGCCAAAAAGAAATGAAGATTTGGACACAGCTAAAATGGTTGCTTGCAAGAGGTGATATATATAAATTTATGTTTTTAAATTTGGATGTTAGATTTTATTTTGATTTTTATGTATACTGCAAATGAATACATGACAATTTGTCCATGTTATGAATTGATTTTATAGGTTCAAATATTTAAAATATTCAACAAGGCTTGGAAAAGATGCAACCAAGTTGGATTTGGTAGAAGAGGAAATCCCCATTGCTACATTCATGCAAAGTTTCCAAAGTTTATTTAGTCTATACATCAAACATTCTCACTATTCAAAGTGGCAGTTTACATAATTCAAGACTAATAGGGACACATTCCCTATTGGTTCCATATTTTCCGTGGTTGATTTTGCTGAGAATTACTCATTTTCTCATCAAAAAGAAATTCAAACACAATATTATCATACTGACCAAGTTACTATCATGGTTCAAGTATTTTATAGGCATGCATAATTGGATTTGGATGGGATTGAAAGTAAATATGTGAAGCGAATGATCAAGAAGGAGTATCACTTCTATATAAGTGATGAAAAGGAACATGACACCCACTTTGTGCAACATTGTTTTGGTTTGTTCTTTCAATATCTTCATCAGCGAGGAATACAAATAGATCAACATTTTTTTTGGTTAGATGGTTGTGTATCACAATTAAAATTCTCTTGCCCTTTCTTTGCACTCAGTCATTATCATCGTCATCACAAAATTCCTCATTTATGGAGTTTTTTTGAGAGTGTCCATGGGAAGGGAGAACACAATGGTGTGGGTGCATGCATCAAACATGCTCTAAAGAAACAAAGCTTTGATTATGAGGGAGATCGATTGATTGATGCCCACACCGTTGTCGAATGGTGTAAGAAACATTTTACAGTTTAGGTTTCAACCTCACAGGCTTCAACATCACACGCTTCAACCCCGCAGGCTTCAACCCCACAAAGAGTGTTTTGGGAGATAACAGGTACATGCACATTTCAAACATATATATGTAGATCTTGATGTGATCTATTAAGTGAACTACAAGTTACTAACTTTAAATTTTTTTATTCTGATTTTTGTTGTTTGTTTTAAACTTTATTGATTTTTTGAGCATGATTAATTGAAGGTATTTATCAAAGGAAAAAGTATGGATGTGAAAGGATTCCCAATTATAGATCTTTGCACTCTTTGATGACTATGTATAGTAATAACTGGACAATCTATATAAGAGATTATTCTTGTTGTTGTTATGAATGCATGAAAAAATAATATTCAGAGTGCAACAGTCAAAAACATGGGTATGTAGGTGAGTGGAAGAAAGTTCCTTTAGTTTTTTTTTATTATTGGCAAATAGTTTTTTGAAAGGGGACTATACCCTTGTTTATAAAAGAAGGCCTAGAAGCCAGAATAAGCAAGAGAACCAGAGAGAAAAGGATCAGAATCCAAATGTTACAATGAAGTTCAAAGTAGCCAAAAAATAGCTACTAAGATGAAACAAAACAATAAAATTACTGCAAAAAAGCAGTAAAGGGTCCGCAAAAAAACAGCAAAAAAACATACAAGGACAGCATAAGCATCTACAACTAATTTTTAGTAGCTTTGTCAATGATGGTTTTGATATTCTTCCAGGATTTGAACATTCCCAAAGTTGTCATGTGGGCAGCATCATTATAATCCAGCTGCTCCACGGTCTTCTTACTTTCCTTATCATTACCCCAAAGAGTTGCCGGAACTCCGCTTAGGTTGGAGACACTTTTGACGTGTTGCTCAATGAACTCCTCAATCACCCTAAAGATGGCAATGTTGTAATCATGTCGAGTTTTGGCCTTCCCTAAGCGGGAGTCTAAGGAGTGCAGCTTCTTGTAAATATCTTCAATTTGGCTGCCGTCAACATCCTCCTCCCTCCTTCTTCCTCTTTCCTTTCTGTTTTGCCAAGTTTTTAACTTCATCCTTCAACAATTTCATATCAGCCTCTAGGGCTTCCAGCCTTCTTGAAGGGCTTTCCAATTGCACTTCCTAAGGGCTGGCACTGCTAATATTTAGGAGGTCATGAGCAATTTCAAATTCCTGAGAACCCTTCTCCACAACAAGAGTCTCAAGGTTAAGCTTCCTAGAAGCCCTGGTAACCGGTCTCCGTGAGGAAGAGGCTAAGTGGGGGGTGGGAGCAATAGAAGGGGGAATGGGAGAAGATGCCTGAATGGCCGGTAGGGGGGTGACAGTAGCGGTGGCGGGGGCAGAGAAAGGAGAAACAGGGCTAGCAGTAGCAGAGCCCGGCAGAGGGGGAATCGAGCTAGGGGAGGATGGGAGACCGGGAAACTTGAGGAGAAAGCATTTGTGCAGCAACAAAATGAGCCCTTGGTGCAATGGAACCACCCGGGAATTCTTTTGAAACTCGAAAATGGAGCGTTCAAGAGAGTTCAGCAAGTAATGGGGGAAGCAAACCAAACGATCCCTACGAAAGTGATTAAGAAAAATAAGGTGTTTCACAGGAACAGTGACAAACCTTCCCTCCAAGGAGATGAACCGTATCATCATGCGGGTTACTTCATCATAAGGTGGAGGGATCGAGCTAACAAGCAGGCCCGCTGTTATGTAGGTCAGCTTCTCCTCTCCCTCAACAAATCTCCTCTCTTCAGCATCTTTATCGACCCTTTTGTTGAAGAATCGGAAGCCCTCCAAGCCAAGGCCGGTCACTTCAGCAATAAGATCTTCATTGATTAAGACCTTCTGCCCCCCATATTCCACTGTCCTCTCCTTCCAATCCTTTGCAAAATGCACAGAGATGCTCTGATCATGTCCCTGAACCTTTTCCATGAAGTTTGTTATGCCACCCTTGCTAAGAATGTTCCACAGCTCAATATTCTCTTTCCAGTCTGGGTCCACACTAGGCTCAATTTGACAAGGAGGACCCCCCATCTTCTTTGCTCTGATCTGATTGCAACAAATTCCTAACTGATCTCTAAAGACAGTCCACTTTTTGCTATAGTAATCCGCATAATAATGGAAATGAGAGCCGTTGCTTTTCCCACGATCGGCTGCGTGTCTGCTGATCTGAGCCTGCTGAAAAACGCATGTGAGAATAGCCCGCTCCCTGTCATCAATCACTTTATCACCGCCTTCAGTTTCCGTGGAGGTTTGAATCCACCTTTTAACAGTCTCAATGCAGCCCGCATGCATGATTTTCAAAACCGTGTATCTCCACTTGAAATTCCCCATATGATTCACACTATCTTGATTATTAGACGTGATTTGCATAAACCAATACTTTAAATCAACACGTGTGGGAGTATTTTTGAAGTTGATCCATGCCCAAAAATCATAACTCATTTCTAGATATTGCTTGCACGTATGGAGATCCACCTGAATGCTATTTTGAAGCTGTTTGGGGATGCTATTATTGTCCCAAACTGTAAGGTTAACATTAATGCCATAATTTGCCAGCACATCTGCCAATTTATTACCCTCCCTGTAGGTATGCGTGATCCTGATGTTACTGAAAGTATGACTAATACTTATGGACTCTGCAATAAAATCCTTGATGCTCTAACTTGGAGATGAGCACTGTTTAAGAAGATTAATGATATTTAGGGAGTCTCCTTCAATAATGAGGTTCTGAATATTTTGTGTCTGGGCAATTCTCAGACCCCAAAGAGCAGATAGAGCTTCGGAAAAATGATTAGTTTGAATTCCCATTTTACCAGCATACACAGCTATCATATTGCCTTTATGATCCCGTATCGCTCCTCCCCCTGCCGCAATCCCAGGGTTTCCTTTAGAAGCCCCATCAAAGTTCAACTTATACCAATTTAGATCAGGAGGATGCCATTTAATCAAAGATCTATCAATGCTATTCCCGGGATTGTTCCAGCTATTAATTGATCCTATCTACCAGTTGGATAGAATATATTCTTCATTTTCTGGATATCTCATGTTCTTGGAGGGTTTAAATCCAGCAATATTCTCTTTGATACCATTAGAAATTTTACCAATACTAATCTTGTAGTTTTGCTTTTTATTTCTGAAGATAATATCATTTCTATCCTTCCATATTCTCCAGATTAAATGAGGGATAACCAGCTTCCAGATCCTTTTGACAACACAATGCCTAAAGGGTGGGTTCCATTGAGTCCAAAGCTGATTGAGATCCTTCGACATCACCCAGAGAGCTTCAAATTTAGAAAGGGAAAAACTCCATATTCTAGTGGCATACTCACAATGTATGAACAGGTGGCTGATATCCTCAGATTCTTTCTTACAAAGATGGCACCTATTAGGGATCATTAATCCTCTTCTCATCAGATTGTCATTGGTAAGAATCCTACCTCTGATAGCCAGCCAAAGGAAAAAAATTATTTTGGGAGTTAAATCTGACATCCAAATCCTGTTCCAATTGAACTCAGTTTGATTACTATGAAAGAAGTTATTATAACCAGTTTTGACAGAGTAATTCCCATCATTGGAGTTATTCCATACCAGCTCATCCTTGGAATCCATCTGACTTAATGGAATAAGATCTAATTGATCTTGAAGGGAGGAAGTAATTTGTTTCAGATCATTTCTCTCCACAGTAAGTTTTTTCCACTTCTTTCTGGTACCATTTTCCTCAATATAGCCCTTGATTTTGATGTCATACTTGTTTATAAGACTGTCCTTGGCCATCCCAAAACTCTCCATGAGGTTGCCATTAAACCAATTATCCTCCCAGAAGTTTATGTCCCTACCATCCCCCACTTTCCATTTACTGCCCTGCCTGATGAAATTTCTGCTTTTAACCAAATTGTTCCAAAAAATGGAACCATTGGGGAGCTGTTCATCATGTAGAAAGGAGTACATAGATTGATGTTTAAGATATTTTTCTTTAATTAAATCTATCCAGGGTTGTTTCTCAGTCAGCATTCTCTAGCCCATTTTAGCAATGAGGGCCTCATTCATTTTCTCAATATCTTTTATACCCAGACCTCCCATAAACTTCGGGGTGCAAACCTTATCCCAAGCCACTAAGTAAAATTTGAATTTCTCATCCATGCCTTGCCATAAATTTTTTTTTTGGATCCTTTCAATCTTATCCCTGAAAGAAGAGGGGATCTTGTATAGCGACATGATATAAATTGGTAGATTTTGGAGAGTACTTTTGATGAGCAGGCACTTACCAGCACTAGAAAGAATTGCTCCTTTCCAACCAGCCATTGTTTTTTGGAATCTCTCCAATAAATCATCCCACACCTTACAAGAGACTTTCCTAGTGCCGAGAGGAAGCCCCAGGTAAGTGGCTGGAAGCTCACTTATTTTACAGCCTAGAATTTTAGCTATTTTAAGTTGTCTTTCCTCAGGAGTGTTGAAGAAGAAGATGGTGCTTTTGTCATAATTGATCTCCTACCCAGAAGCAGATTCGTAGAGCCGCAGCAAGGCCTTGGTAGCCTTGGCTTCAATGACAGATGCCAGAAGAAGAAGGATAGTGTCGTCCGCAAATTGCTGATGGGAGACAGCTTGACTGATGGAGGTGGGCTTAGAGCCACTTAAAAGCCCATCATTCACTGCTTTACCAATTGTTCTACTGAGGCTGTCAGCCAAGAGAATGAATAGTAAGGGGGAGATAGGGTCTCCTTGTCTCAGACCCCTGCTGCTAGTAAAAAATCCCATTGGTTCACCATTAACAACCACAGAAAATCTGGCCGTAGATATGCAAGCCTTAATAATTCTTCTAAATTTTTCCGGAAACCCAAATTTTGTTAAGACTTTGTCAAGGAAAACCCAAGAGACCTTGTCAAAAGCTTTATTCATATCAAGCTTGAGGACCATACTTGCCTTTTTATTATTTTCCATTGAATGTATGGTCTCGTGAACCATTATCACTCCGTCTTGTATAATCCTGCCTTTGATGAAGCCACTCTGCTGCCTTGAGATAAGTTCATTCAAAATGAGCTGGAGCCTAGTAGCAATAATTTTGGTAAAAATTCTATAGATGGCATTCACAAGGCTGATAGGTCTGAAGTCCTTGAAATCTTTAGCATCCATTTTTTTTGGGGCCAGCACAATGTGAGTGTTATTAAGCTCTTTTAAAAGATTTCCCATTCTATAGAACTCATTCACCGCTCTGAGAAGATCCGTCGAACAGATTTCCCAAAACTTCTAGAAAAAATTTATGGAAAATCCATCCGGCCCAGGAGCCTTGTCACCCTCTAAAGCAAAGACAGCTTTATGCAGCTCTTCAAGCTTAACCACTTTGTGAATATTTCTAAATTTCTGTTCCTCAATTTTATTTTGGGGAATGGCCTCCAACATAAAAGAAATAGCTTCAGAGTTGTTGCTATTCCTCTCCTCAAGAAGTTTTTTATAAAAATCAAGCGCTTCTTTCTTGATGCTATTGGGATATTTTATGATATTTCCATTGTTTTTAGAAACTTCTAAGATCCTATTACAAGCTCTGTGCTTCAAAGTGGTCATATGAAAGAACTTCGTATTCCTGTCTCCCTCTTTAAGCCAAATAGCTCTAGATTTAAGTCTCCATAAAGATTCCTCTCTACTGCAGATCATATGCAACTCTGAAAGAATCTTCTTTTCATTGACTTCGTCTTCATCTGATCTCCCCATAATATCCATTTTTAATTCCAACTCCTGAAGTTTTTGCTTTAACTTTTTTTTTTCTCAAAAACATTACCAAAAACGCTTTTGTTCCAGATTTTGACTTGCTTTTTAACATTTTTGAGCTTTTGGACCAATCTATATTGAGCAGTGCCTTCTCCATTCCATCCCCACCATTCTTTTATCTTGTCATATATATTGTCATGCTCCATCCACATCTTTTCAAATTTGAATGAGCTTCTGGTGGGTTTAGTCCAATTGAGAAGATTTAAAGCAATCGGATTGTGATCCGATCCAACTCTGGGCAAGGAGGAGAGGTGGAAGTCTTGACTGAGAATCCAGCTCGCTGAAATTAGTGCCCTATCCAATCTTACCTGAATAAACTCTTTTCCCAACCTTCTATTATTCCAGGTGTACTTATTCCCATGAAGATCCACATCTAAGAGGTTATGTTCAGCTATAAAATCAGCAAAATCCTCCATACCATTAGAAAAGCTGGAGGTACCTCCATACTTTTCACCTAGGTTTAGTGGAGAGTTGAAGTCCCCCATAACAAGCCAGTTAGCAGAGCAATGCTTGTTTCTGAAAGTTTTAAGGTCAGCCCAAAGCTTCCTTCTTCCACTAACCGTATTAGGGGCATAAATGTTAGAAAGGATCCATTCACCATTATTCTCAAAAGCAACAAATTTAATTGCAAGATGATTAATACTAGCATTAAGAACCATACCAGTACAATGTCTTTTATCCCAAAGAGTAGCCAGCCCACCAGAAGCTCCCTGGGAGTCAACAGCTGCCATTTCAGAGATATCCCAGAAACTCTTTTTAATAGTTTCAAGGGTCATAGCTTTCATCTTAGTTTCTTGCAGAATCAAAATATTAGGATTGCTAGAGTCCCTTAACTCCTTGATGGTTCTCTGTTTGGAGTTTCCATTTAGGCCTCGGATGTTCCATGAAATAATCTTCATTTGGAATATTTGGTGGTTGGGACTGCCTGATGGTTCAACTGGCGCTGAACTCCATCTGCAATGTCCCTCTCCGTTCTCTTAGATCTAAGAGCCTTTTTAGAGGGTCTTCCTCTTTTTGTACTTCCTCCAAAGTCCACTATTCGTTTAGCAGTAGATCTAGTTGTTCTGGATGTGGAGGTGTCCCAGTTATCTTTATTTTTTTTCTTATCACTGTAAAGTGATTCTGGGATCAATTCAAAACCTTTCATTCTTTTTTTCTTTTTTGAAATAACCTTTGTGAATCCCGAATCTGGATCCTCCTCATCCAAGATGGGCGTAACTTCTCCCTCTTCACATTCTTTCTGAGTCCTATCCGATGTATGTATATCAGCTGTTCTGATGCTGAAGCAAGCAGGTGAATCTGCTGATATATTGCTGAAACAAGGAAGTAGATCTTCTAAAGAATTACCATCTCCCCTAGGAGATTTTTTCTGCACAGGTTCTTTAGGAGCAGTACATTCCTTGTTCGAAATTTCCTCAGTGATACACATCTGATTATCTATCTCGAATTCCATATTGCTTTGAGATTGCTCAGTAGGGACTATATTAACCTTCACAGAGCCTTCTTGCTCGTTCACCACCATAAAAACCTTCACAGGATTTTCCAGGTTTTCATTGCTCGGAACTTCAGGTAAAGCTGCTGCTGAAACTTTAGGACGCCAGACCAGATGCTTCCTTATTTGAGTTCTAAAGCCCCTTTTTTTCCCCCTTTCTATTTAATTCCAACTCCTTCTGACTAGGAGCTTTCTTTTCATTCCAGCTATCCGTGCTAGGAATCCTACTATCCTTATTCTGAACTGAGTCCTCCATAGGCTGTTCAGCTTCCATTGCAGGATTCTTCTTCTTGGAACATCCTTTATCAGAGTGCCCAATGCTATGACAGTTTTTACACCTCAAAGTTTCAACCTCAATTTTTTGGGTCCAAATCCCATATCTAGATTTCAAGATTATGTGTTCTGGAAACTCCTGATCCATTGTAGAAAAAATACAGAAACGAGCAAAAGCAAGTCTGGATCTGTTTCTCGTGGGTCCATCCAGCCCGATAGGGGCACCTAAGGATTTTGCAATATTTAGCAGAATTTCATCATCCCAAAAATGCAATGGTAGTCCAGGTAACCTACACCAGATTGGGATGGTGTTTATATTCTCAGTATTAGGGTCAAATCCAGGATACCATTTTTTCAAAAAAAGCCCCATATTTCCCAACCACCAAGGTCCTCCCAGAAGCACCGATTCCAAATCCTCTTGCTGATTAAATTTTGCCAGAAAAAAGCCTTTTGGCATGATGGTAATGCTCAGGGCTCCCTTAGGTTTCCACTTTCTTAAAGCCCATTTTCTAATGAAATCAATATTAGGTCTAGAGCCAAGAAACTTACCAACGAGGGAGAGATTTCACTTTGCTTAAAGCTCTATCAACACAACCATCTGGGACCCTCAGGCAGGTGGCACCCTCATTGTCCTTTTCCCACGTGAACTGTCCAGCAATTTTCGGACCCACCTTGGTGCTAGGGCTTTGTAGCAACTTATTCCAAGCCAAAGATGTGGATTTAGGCATTTCCACACTTTCATTTATAGCCATCCAATTTTGGCCAGAAATCTACCTTTCCTCAGCACTCTTAGCTTTAGTGCGTAGACTTTCTGCGGCCAGAACTGAAGAAACTACACTGACAGTACCAACAATGCTTTCCCTTTCGTTCGTACTCGTGCTTTCAATCGACCGATTCTGGCCACAGATCAGCCTCTCCTCAGCAATATTAAGCTTAGTTTGCAGACATTCTGCAGCCAGAACTGTAGAAACCGCATCACCATAGTTTTCTCCATCGCTAGTTTTATCACTACCATAGGTTGGGTAGTTGTTATGGAGCTACTATTTTTCTATTTTTTTGCTTTAGTTATGGATGACACATATGGATCAAATAATGATGATAGTTTTGAAGATGTGCCATTAATTTCAATTGATTATGACCACATATCTGGATTGGTTAAATAATGTATGTTTTATTTGAAAGGATCAAGTATAATTTGATAATTAAATATATATATGTATATAATTTATACTATACATCGAATCAATGAATGTTTCTTTGCATTTTTTTGTAGGAGATGTATTTGCATTAATTTCTGAAGAAGCCAATATTGAGAAAGTGGAGTACTACTTGTTGCGTTGCACAGAAGAGAGAACAAAGCTAACAAGTGAAATAACAAGTGAAGTGACAACATTTTTTATTGGCTCGGTTGTAGTGTAGGGAACATACTTACAACAAGTGAAAGCCCTCCAAAGTGGGATTCACTTTGTTGATTACAAACTAGACAAAAAGGTGTATCATTACACCCATCACATAATTGCTACAGGGTTACAATTGTAGCAGGTGAAGACTACAGATAGTAAATGCAAAAAATGGAGACTAGATGTAGAAGACCATGAAAAACTTTTACAGGTCATTGAACAATGAGTAGAGCCACTTGGTATTATATAGAAGGACATGGAATAAATTATTAAACCTTGTTGGTAATAAACTATTAAGCTAGATAGCATTTTATTTTCTACTTGAAGGGACTATGGAGACCACTATACAATAAAGTTGTTTAATACTTGTGATTCTTACTTGCTGTGAGATGGTTTATGGTTTACTTTAAGTATTGTGATATGGTTGTTACATGGAAGTATGTATGGTATAAACATGATTTACGATGTGGATGTATGTTGCATTATTATTTTTAATGTGGAAATGTTAGTTGGGGATTCAGATGTACATAGTTTTTGATATATACATTATTTGTTTAGTTGTGAACCAAAAGGTTGTATATGGAGTACCCTTATCACTGTACAAGTTTATCATATTTATTAGATAGTGTAATTGAATAACCAATTTAAGCTACATTAATGCGTGTATAGTTAGCCAAAGTCATTTCTATTTTCTTTTATTGACTCCTACATTTCAAGGTTATTTTTAAAAGCAAGAAAAAATCCAACTTCTTAAAATTATAAAAGATTAATAGGGATTGAAAATTTTGAAACTCGAATGACATTTATTGATTTCATTGGACACATGTGTCCAACATAGTATGGGAATGCAAAAGGTGTTGTCATTGTGTACATGAGGTTACACTAAAAGGCATGTTCTAAACTGAATAGAACCATACAAGTTTTAACTTCCAATTGAAATTTGACATCTAAGAATTTCTACAACCCTTATAATGTGTCAAAATGTATTCTTAATATACCATTTTTTTTCACTTTTAAAATAATTTTATTTTTAATGATTATGGTCTTAAAACAAATAATAGAGTAATAATGTTTTAGTTGTATCAATTCAACACTTACATTAGTTAAAGACAATATTATAATTTCCAAATTAATGCTAAAATGTTACAAAGCATTAAAAACTAAGGTTTTCTAGGTATGTAGAAATAAAGACAAATTTAAAACTCAACAAACATTCCATTATATAGGTCATTCCTTCATATTACTTATTATTATCTATATTTGTAAGTGTGCATTTACTAAATAATTTTAATCTAAATATCAATGTGCTCATGAATCCATGCATGACCAACCAAAATAGATTTGTTAAATGGGTTACAGTTAATATTTTAAATTCAATAAAATTATATTTATTTTTCTTACATACTTAAAAGGTTGCTTATTATTTATTAAGTGTAAATATGTCTAAACTACCTCACAACTCATGTTTATATACCTACACATTAATTTATTTTCATTAAGTTGACTATCTCCCATGACTTCACTTGTTGGAACCCCCTTGTATACACTCATATTAAGCTCACCTTCTATCCTACATGAGACCCTCTATTGAAAATATAATTGGAGGCACAAAGATGGTTACTCTAGCTTATTGTGTTCTTACATAATATAATAATCTAAAAAACATTATTTCTTTTGAAATTTTAGGTTGGCAATATTTTTCAAAAACACTAGTTGCATAATTAGATGTTCCACATCAAATTTCATATCCATAGAGTGTTTCTCATAAGGGTATTTCACTCCCTCATGGTTAATTTATTTGTTATACATTTCTAACCACAAATAGAGATAAATTTCTCACCACATTTATACACGAACCTTTATAACATGTTTATTTGTTGATTGTTTCTAATAAATATACACTTTTCACCAAGATTAATATATGATCCTTTCTCTCTATCCTCTAAAATGTTCTCCACATTATTCTCAATATAAAAATCTTCCTTCATCTTCATTACATTATAAAAACTAAAATTGCATTTACAACTATATTATAAAACAATTACATGGATATATGTTTTAAACATTAAAATTAAAATAAAAAGACCATGCTTCAACCTCATACCTCTCCATTCGATGAAGAAATGTATGGACTGGTTAAACAAGGTATGGACTAAGGATGTGTGAGTGTTGTAAAGAAAGTGGATGAATGTATAGTATTGGTTATAGACATGTAATGAGTGGAGATTAATGGTGTTAAAAATATGTGAGAACTATGGATTAGTATGCACAAGATTGCAAAAAGTGTGAAGATTATTTGAGAATGATTTCAAATTTTACCCATCTTATTTTACAAAAATGAAGGGTATTTAATATCTTATCTATCATTATATACCTATTATGATATCATCAAGAGACAAAAATGAAAGATAAGGGGGTGTCTTATATTCATACATCCATCAAAATTATTAAATACACGTGTCTAAGACATATATCAAAATATAATAATAATGTCTAGAATGAGTATGAATATATATACATGTCTAAAATCTCTAAAACTATGTCTAAAATGTCTGAAATCTATAAAACATCACTGAAGTCTCCTCCGAGCACTAGGGCGAGTGCCAGACCCCTCACTACACTCTGCTACACCCTACATGTTAAAAAAAGGGAATATACATGTCATAAACTATATATAACATGTACCATATATTAAAATATATAAGCAAAATTCTACAACAATTTCTTGATTAATTCAATACATCATATAACAGATATGTACAATTGATTACCTCAGTATTTCTCCCTGGGCGGATGTTGGGAGTATCTACGCTATGTGTAGATCTTTGTCCCATAGATCCCTGTGAAACAAAATAAATAAAATGTAAGAAGTTGATAAATAAGTTTTTTGAATAAATTTCATTAATTTCTAACATTTCAATTTAGATTAAATATTAATTCTATTAAAACACATGTATTTATACCTCTGTGGAATGCATCTCCAAATGTATGGGATTGTCATCCATGACCTCAACACCAAAAAATATGTCGCCAACTGAGCCAAGTTGACTCATACCCAGAACATCAAGATCCATGTTGTGCTCAGTCAAGAGCTGTGTGTATGTGACACGGGTAGATGGTGTGGGCTATGAAGCTCCACACACTGGAGCAGAAGCCTAAACATAGAAGTACATGTTTAGTTTTAATATTAATAAATTGTAAAGTAATGATCAATTAATATAAATTTTTATTATATTAAAGGTTTAATTTTCACACACCGGAACAAAAATGTGTTGAACATTAGGTGTGACGATCCCAGCAACAGGAAGTCTATCTATAGCAGTGGCAGTAGTACCCTGACTAGAAGATACACTCCCACTCTGCTCTATAAAATCTAAAACCCCTGATAGTGGAATGCTGCAATGCCGATCAATCACCTCATATGCACGCAACAAGTCAGCAGCCATGATGCGTCCTAACCGACATGCCTGAGTGGGATCTGTAACTAGCTCAAAGTCATTTGGGGAAATCAAAGATGCACAAGCATATACCTTGCTGCGTGCATCACTGGTGCTACTAACACCTCCACTACTAGTATCGTGTCTCTGAAGGTACTGACCCACACTGTTAGAAGAGATCAATTGGGTCTCGCGAGCAATGCCAGCAAGACCCTCAATAGCAGCCTCATGTGTAGTCATAACGACAGGTGCTACGACATCCTGAAAGCTTGATAAGAATGGTTGTGGCCTAGGTACAAGCTGTCATGCATGTCAACAACTGCAGGAGCTCCCTCCTTTCTATATGCCTGTCTATGGCTAATACGGCCATGCCCCTGCCCCAAATAACTAGGGATGTCTAAATAGTTCACCTTTAGGTTTAAGTGAACCTCAACATGTAGCATCATTATGAAGTATAACGGTAATTGGTCATTATTCAGAAATTGGCCTTGAGAGGCCAAAAATCTAGGATAAATCAAAGGGGCACATAGGGGACATGAACATTTGTTTACATAATAAGCCCTTATTTTCCGTTTGTCTGCATAAAAACTCCAACAAGACCTCTTAACGACTTCCTTATTAGAAATTCATGATGTAATCTCATTATAACCTACATCTCCTGAGACACTTGATTTTAGTGAATCCATAATTTTTTTTATTGATTCAGAATCAAATGGATTATATGTTTTCAAACTTGTCTCTATTCTACGAAGATCAACTAGTATTTTTTCACAATGGGCTTTATACTGCCCAACTGTAGTTGGATTTTGGAGAATAGATTGCAATTTTTCAATCTCTAAATTGGTCCTCTCAAACAAATTAGGAGTTCCAGAAGAAGCCATGACTGTAAAAAAAATGAAAGTAAAATTCAATTAATAGTACTTTTAATTAAAAAAAATCCTAAGATATTCTCCTATATTAATGAAAACAGAAATATGATTTTCAAGCTTCAATGCAAATAATATAGAAAATAAATTACAAAATAAAATAAATAAATTACATAAATTACATAAATTACAAAATTTGCCATCTAATCAAATGCAAGAAACATAAATTACAAAATTTCCCATCTAATCAAATGCAAGATAACAAGAAAAGAGAACTCTAAGGTGCCTCCTTTCTATCATAACTAATTCAGTGACAAGGAAATCATACCCTCTTCTTTCCTTGGATCCCCAATGACGCAACTTTAATTTTCATCTTCCTTATCATACAATACATAGATAAACTATCCTTAAATTCAGATTTCACCTTCTTAGGAACATAAATTTTAACCATTAAGTATAAGAATACATTAGGAGTCCAACCATACCAACATGAGATGGAATTAAACACCATAAGATCACTTATTTTAATCACCTGCAAGTTCTCTGAGATACCTCTACAACATTCATGGCAATCTAGTGTTGAACCAAGACATGTAATTTTAGAATTTTCTCATGCATTATCCACAAGTGAAGGTGTATTGAACATAGAGGTTATAGGATCATTCACACATCTTTTGTCATGTTATAGAAATCATATTAAAGGCTTAGATTCACCTATGAGTGATCAATTAAAATAAGCACATTATGAATACCTTGAGAACATGTGGGAAGTCAAACGCTATTATTTAAATCCAAGAAGGTATTTCCAATGTTTGGAAAAATAATAAAACACTTATTATATTTAGAAATTGCGACCAAATTGGTGGTCTTTATTAAAAACAATGAAGCAGATGGTAGTGAGGACCCATATTCATTCAAATAATACCCATCAATAATGATTATCGATACCTTAATGACATCCAAGGAAAATTTAGCACTCACTATTAAGAGATTGTTATCTTTAAGTTAAATTTGTGTGGCTGCTCCAATCTTGATAACAACTTCCCCTACATATAGCTTTGAAATTCTCTTAGAATTTTTTTTTCCATTAACACACCATTGATAAGTAGTAAGAGGTATATGAGGGAATGATCATACAGAAATCTAGATATTAGCCTTAAACATTAGCACGATGATGAACACAAGTGAAAATGGGAGTTGTGATCTTAGATGTGAAATACATGGAGAATTAAGAAGAATAAACATGTTCTTTGATATCGATTTCAAGATAAGAATATTGGAATGAAAATGAACAATAATCTAGTACAAAGAAAAATTATATTCACATTGATTCAAATGAAGAAAGATTACAAATTTATATATAGCCAAAGGATGACTATTCATTTCATCTTCCAAGAAGACTCTTCACATTTTTATGATAATTATTCATCTCCCAATACAAGACAAAATCTCTCCTACATATTACACCTAAGATTGCTTAATATTATGTACTATAACATTACATCACATGCTTTTGAACATGTTGAGGTTAGTCCAACCCAGTAACTCCTAAGACATTTTACTAGGATTTGATGTTTGAAGTATTGTAAGCATTTGGATAAATAATAGCCCAACTATATATCATCTTATCATAATGCACATGCACAAATACAGAATCCAGAAGCTAAGGAAAATATGAACCTACACCCAAAATTTTGGACTAGTTAGAGAAATGCTTGACGATTTTGTAACCCCCAGGATAGTTTTGAACATAAAAATCTTTGCAGTCCCTTTCATCAATGATACTATCTAGCAATTGATAAAATTATCTGAGGCATATTTCTAGAGAGATAAAATTACAATAATTTCTAATGAATGTCTCCTGAGCCCATAAGTTTCTAAATTATGTGATTAATGTGCACCCACCTAAGACATGCAAATAAGTTAGGTTGTTCTATTACACATCGCTTTGCATGTATTACTATTTTTAAACCACATTTATTTATCAATATAGTGTACTTAACATTAGAATAAGACTCAATATTTTCTATATTCTAAAATACACTTAGTTCTAGTTTTTAATATATTTTGTGTAAAAGAGTTAAATTAATTAGAAAAATGATGTCCTCAAGGAGGATATTTTGGCATAGGAAAATAACAGAGTGAAATTAAAAAATTGAGTGGAGTTTTTAGAAGAGATTCAATTCAGAAAGGTAGGGCAATTCCATCTGAAAGAGAAGCCTTTATTTGATAGTTATCACCATGACATCCCATTGAATAATCAATTATTTTTCATTGTAGTCAATATATGTTTTATATTTAGATTTGGATTTCCCTACAAAAAAACTACGTTGTTTTTGTTTTTGGTTTGTTTTTTGTTAAGTTTTAATGTGTTGTTAAATATTTTTAAGGGCACACTTTGAATGTATGAGAATATTCTTTAGGGCACATCTTGAAGTAATAACACATTTTAATTGGGATTGCATTAGGGTATTCCATAGTTACATTAAAATATCATGTAGTAATTGTATTAGTTTATCAAACAATTCAACACTTGTTGAATGAAAGTACATGAGCTATTTGACAATATGTCTTAGGAAATGTGGTCAAATGGACTTCAATGTTTTGGATGATACAAAATATTGTAGCTTAGATAAGTAGGTGAATTGTTTAACATAATGTCTCAACAAAATGTGGTCACACGAATAACAATGATTGTAAGATGTGCATATAAATGTCTTTTACATTGATCCTTTCAAACTCTTTCAACTAATGAAGCCCAATACAACATACCCTTAGTCAATTATGCAATGAAAAAGTGAACTTTATAAGGATACTCTTAAACTCTTCCAATTAATGAAGCCCTATGGAACATACCTAGCCAATTGTATAATGACGTAATGACTTTTACCTAAATAATGAGTACAATGACTATGATAATGAGTATAATGACTATGTTAGTGAAAATAAAATTGATATATTTTATAAAAAATTTAGAAATCAGTATTGATCTTAAACAAAACAAGCTCGAAAAATATGGATTTGGATTTACTTGTGCTCAAAGCTCATTTTTCCTTCCAATATTTGGATTTATTGTTTTCACAGCACCAAGTGGTTTTAAATTTAATATATCATTACACCAGAAATTATAGTTTTAAACTATGGTACATGAGTTGTCTAGGTAGTAAACTGCTAACTTCCTTAAAATTGGGATATCTTCATTAATAATCATTTGAAAGACAACCTTTTGCATCAAACTATGGTAAAAGCTGCCTAGGTAGTAAACTTCTCTAAAATTGGGATATCTTCATTATAATCATTTCCTTTTGCATCAAACAAAAAAAGATCAAGATTCAAAATCAAACTATCCTCAAAATTTTCAGCTAATCTGATATAGACATTAATTTTTTCAGATACAAAATTACCTTTTTTCGTCAAACGTCTTTCATGCAAAGTTTTGCTTCAAAGTATATATATCAGTATGAGTGATCAAATAATGTATTTGTATCTATCAGTATAAGGATATGGAAAATGTGGGCTTGCAGGTTACTATCTATTTTAAAAACAATGCATACTTCAAGATCTCAGATTTTTTTTCAGTTTTGCACAATATGACACATCTACAACATTTTGCAAAGAATGCAGACTTTCAGAGGGACATTTAGATCAAAGATATAAATTGCATTTTTTTCATAGAGCTTCAAACAATATGTGATTCAAGTGTGGATTCCAAATTATCTCAAAAAAATGTCAAATTTTAAATCATTAGCTTCAAAAAAAAGTTCTATTTACATCTTGCAAAGTACAAGCTTCTCTAAAAGACAAAATACACTTTTGTAGAATGCAACAAAATTTTCATCCAAAATGTGGCTAAGACATGTTTTTCAGAGTGTACTAACATAATGCATGTTCCTGATCCAGAAATGAAGAGGAAAATTATAGCCACACATCTAGCATAATACAAATTTGTAGAAGTTGTTTTAGAATGAAACGGTGCTACAATTCTCGCTCATTTTACAAAAGTACAAGATTTCAGAAAAAATGTATATTTGCAAAAGTGATTATCCAACAATGTAAGAAAGTGAAAATTTTAAATGAAGTAATTATAATGTTTTGCACAGATTGAGACAAGATACAACCATTAAAAATATCTAAAAATGTGCAGCTACAAGTTTCCATTAATTTTGAGAAACGTTTTCCAGAAGTGTAACTTGTCAAGTCTAAAAATTGGTCTAATATATTTTGTTCATATAATGTGAACATAATTTACAACTATCAATTAAACATATAATCCGTGTTATTTTAAAAACAAATCCAAAGTACCCTACAACAAAAATTCATGGCTTACCTATTTCAGAGGGTCAGGTTGTCATTATCAATTGTGAAGTTACAGAATATTATCATAACTGGAAATGATACATATCTTTTGCCATAATACTATTGACAATACATCTAGATAATGTTTATTTTTATACTTTAAATAGGGTTTTACAAAAAAAAACGAGCCAGGGTTTTGCCAAAAATGGCCTTGAAATGGCTACGGTTTTGCTAAAAAATGGGTTTTCTTAAAAATACATCACCAATACAAATGGCTACGAAATGGGTAGAGATAACATACCCGTCGCTCGTCACTGGTGGGTTAGATTTGCTGGTGGGCTCATTTTCTTGTGGGCTGGTGGGCTCGTTTGCTCATGGGATGGTGGGCTGGGTCGCTGGTCTGGTGTGGTTGCCATCGTTGGTGGGTGGGATCCCTTATAAGAAACCACTCTGATCTGGTCCGGTTTCCATCGTCAGTGGGTGGGCTCCCTAAATCTTCACACAAATGGAGGTGGGCATGGAGGAAAATGAATTCCTCCACAGTGCCTCCAATATATAAATAGGGGGGTTCACGCAAACCCCATTCACATGAACGGGGTTTGCGTGAATCCCCTATTCATGCGTGAACCACATTTTATGTTACACGTGGCAAGATAACGACCTACGTGTCACTTTTCCCGAACCTAGTTCGCGCGAATGTGGTTCACATGAACACCCCCCGCCAACAGACCCGCTCCCTTCCCCACTCGCATTTTTGGGACAACAAGAGGGATAAACTAGTACATAATTGTATGATTAATTCTAAGGCAAGTAGTTTTGTAATGCCCAAGCAAATAGCTGATCAGTTGGGCCTCCACTATGAATTCATATCCAAAGGGGTGGTACAATTAGATGGGACAACAGTAAAAACAGTTGGGGTAATCAAATAATTGAGCCTTACCTTGCATGCATGCCCCAATGTCACTGTCTTGGAAGATGTGTCAGTGATAGATTTACCACCACTTTTCACCCTATGCTTATCAAGGGATTTCATAGCTAGAATTGGAGGCTATTTGTTTTTTTATTGGTCACACATGTTGTTTAGAACCATATATGGGACTAAGGCCACAATCAGGTCTGAACCTATTGCAAACTTCCACATTGAGACTAATACCCCAAGCCCAATCAATGCCAACTATTCAACATTTGATCAAGAAGATTATTCAAGCACAGATGAAGCTGGTACCAAGGTTGGAAGCATCCCATATTTGACTCTTGATGAATGTGCAAGCAAGGTTCATGCTTTTGATCCCTACAAGGAAATAGAGGAATCTGAATTAGGATTTTATTGCGTGTATGAAGAAAATCAGCCTATTCCTAGCATCACCAAGCCAAATCACAAAGATGACAATGAGGTATGGAAGCTATTCTTTGATGGATCAAGAAGTAGACAAGGTGTAGGAGTGGGAGCCATGCTTGTTTCACCTCAAGGAATTAAGTATTATTCAGCTTTTAGATTCCAGTTTGCATGTTCCAACAACACTGCTGAATATGAAGCTTTGATACAAGGATTGCATTGGTCAAGAAAGAGAGGTATCAAAAACTTACAAGTCTTTGGTGATAGTGAGATGGTTGTTAATCAAGTTAAGGGGCAGCATGCTACCAAAAATGACCTGCTCAAGTGTTTTAAAAATAGGGTGTGGGACCTCATTAAATATTTTGAAGGCTTTGGCATCAACTCCATTCCTAGGAAAGAAAACCAAGCTGCTGATAGGCTTGTAGCAGCTGGGGCAGCCTTTGATGTTGTAGAAAGTATCAAAGAAGATAAAGTGCAGCCAAAAATTCATGTGATTATAATACCATCAGTGCCAGACAATAATGTAATTTGGAAAGTATTTGAAAGTGACAAGCAAATCATCAATTTCTTGCAAGAAGAAGCTGAGTTCTAGGCCAAGAATCAAGAAAAGTTGGAACAACTATATGGTGATCAAGTGGTGTAGCTGAGAACCAACAAACTGCCAAAGGGACTTGTCACTTTGGATTCCATATTTAATCCTAATGATTAATTTAGGAAAGAAAAGGCAAACATCCAAGTCAAGGGAGAAGATTAAATGCCCATCTCAGTGGGAGAAGGTAAATCACTTCAAATTGGTAAAGTAGCAACCAAGCAAGAAAGGTATGAGTTTATGCAACTTTGTCAAGAGTTCCCTGATGTATTTTCTTGGAGCTATGAATATTTGAGGAGTTTCAACCCCAAGCTAGCTCAACACACGATTGAATTGGATCCAAGTGCTAAACCCATTAGGCAAAAACAAAGGCTAGTCAATCCACATATGGAGCCTCTCATGAAAAAGGAATTGAATAAGTTAATAGATGCAAGTATCATATTTCCCATCAAGCATTCAAGTTGGGTTGCAAACTTGGTTCCAGTTAGAAAGAAGAGTGGAGAGATCAGATTGTGTGTAGACTTTAGAGATTTGAATAGAGTGCCCCTCAAGGATCATTACCCACTTCCTTCTATGGAGCAGATTTAACATGTTTTTGTTGGCTCTCAGAGGTTTTCATTATTAGATGGTTATTCATGGTATAATCAGATCATGGTTAAGGAGGATGATCAGTTCAAAACAACCTTCACCACCAAATGGGGGACCTATGCATATAGGAAAATTCCATTTGGGCTGTCCAACACAGGAGCCACCTTCCAGAGGGAAATGGACATGGCGTTCTAGGGACTGATCAAAAAAATAGTGTTGATATACCTAGATGATATTACTATATTTTCTAAAAGTGCAGCAGATCATCTCTTTCATTTGAGACAAGTGTTCCAAAGATGTAGAAGCTTTGGGGTATCCTTGAATCCTAAAAATGTATTTTCCTAGATCATGAGGAAAGCTCCTTGGCCACTTTGTTTCCAAAGAAGGATTAGCAATTGATCCAGAGAGGGTTGAAGCAATAAGAGCCCTGCCATTACCAAGTCACAAGAAGGCCCTTCAAAGTTTCTTGGGAAGAATCAATTTTGTTTGAAGGTTTGTGCTAGACTTTGCAAGCCCTTATCAAGCCAATAACTATGATGCTAAAGAAAAGTATGGATTTAAAATGAACAGTAGAAGGTAAGGAAAGTTTTGACGTAATCAAGGAGGCCATTTCACAAGCTCCAACTCTCATTAACCTAGATTTCTCCAAGGATTTCATCCTTTATGCATTTGGTGGTAGTGATATTATTTCTACAATTTTAGTACAACAGAACAAAGAAAATGCAGAGAAGCCAATTGCCTTCTTTAGCCAAAGCTTGGAGGACTATGAGGTGAGGTATTCTTTTATTGAGAAGAATATTCTTGTAGTGATTAGGATCTTGAAGAAATTTAAACATCTAGTTTCAAACAAGAAGGTTCAACTACTGGTTTCTCATGTGGGAATTAGGGACTTCCTCCTCAACAAAGACCTAAATGAAAAACGTGCAGGGTGGATTACTCATGTCATGGAGTATGAAATTGAGATCAAAGTCACCAAGCTGGTTTGAGGGAAAGGATTGTATGAGTATATGGTCTTGAGCAAATCAATGGAAACAAGTAATGGGAAAGATGTTGTTTTGGTGCTGCAAGACAACCAAGAATAAGGAGGTGTTCAAGAAGAGAATGGTGGTATGCCAACTCCTTTCTAGACCCAAAACATAATACACTTCTTAAAAATAGGCCTATACCATCCAAGGATGAATAAAACCAAGAGAAGACACTTCAGATTGTAGGTTGTCCCATATGCACTTGTTGATGGTATTTTGTTAAAAAAAGATATAAATGGAGTGCTGCTAAGATGCATTGGGACAAATCAAATTGATAGAACACTAGAATATTTCCATGGTGGATCAGCTGGAGGTCATTTTTCTCCAAGAGTACCAACCCTCAAGATTATGAAGGCTAGCTATTGCTGGCACAAGGTATTTAGTGATTGTTATACATGGATCAAGAGGTGCAGGAATTGTGCATTCTTTATTGGAAAGGAGATATTAGCAGCCCTTCCATTGCACCAAATTCTCGGTTGACCAACCATTCATGCAATGGAGTTTGGACTTCATTGGAGTCATTAACCCAAACTCAAGCCAAGGGAACAATTGAATTCTAACAACAACAAACTACTTCACTAAGTGGATTGAGGGCTAGTGGCACTCAAAGAGGAAAATGAATCTAGCATTCTAGACTTCTATGAGGGGATAGGAACTAGATTTGGTATACCTGCCACTATAATATCAGATAATGCATTAGCATTCATAGGATCAAAGGTGACTGAATGGGATCTATCTGAGCACTTCATACAAATTATTACCCTCAAGGTAACGGCCAAGCTGAGTCTACCAACAAGAACTTCTTAAGGATCATCAAGAGAACTCTTGATGAAAATAAGAGGACTTGGCACACCAAACTGAAATCAGCCTTATGGGCTGATAAGATAACTCCCAAGAGATCCATAGGTAACTCTCCATTCAAGCTTGTCTATGGAAGAGAGGTAATCTTGCCTATGTCAATTGAGTTGCCAATGTTGGAACTCATGAAGCAATTGGAATTATTGGAGTTTTAACCCATGGAGGTTAGATATGCAAAATTGATGGAACTCCAAGAAGTCAGAGAGCATGCAGCCCAAACAATGGAGATGGACCAAGCCTTGATCAAGAAGACTTTTGATAGAAAAGTTAAGGCTAGAAACCTTCCAAGTTGGAGATCTAGTGTTGAGATGGGATGCAGACTGAGAAAACCCAGGAAGGCATTTAAAGTTTGATGCCATTTGGAGTGGCCCCTACATGGTCACAAAATGTAAGAACAATAATGCCTTCCAATTGTCTACATTGGATGGTGAAGAACTATAGATTCTAGTTAATGGAATCCATATAAAGCATTGCTACTAGGAGGGAAACTCCTCACCTTGTACATATTAGCTTAGATTTTTCATTCCTCTAAGTGCTTGTGCACATTGTTTTGTTGTAGTTTACTTTTACATTTCCCTAAGTGCTTTGGCACAAGCCTTGTCGTCCCAAGGATGCATCTTACAGGTCATGTTCCAGATCAAGTGATGTTCTACTCTCAGAGTCTTCCATCTTGAAATTTTCTAATGAGTTGAGAGTACCAGGAAGCTAAAGTGATGACTCCATGCCCAATGGATTGCTTCAGGCAACTGGTTATTTCATCCAGTAGGTAGATGACCCCTCTGAGTCGCCAAAATTGTTATTCAAAATAAGCCCTTGCTTATTTTTTAGCTAACTCCCTTTCATTCCTTCCCTCCTTGTGTCTTAGTCAAATTTTTTCACTTTTTTAGGCACTCAAAATTTTCTAGAAATGGCTTCATCAGATACAAAATTTCCTCTCCTTTCCAAAAAGGTAAAGTTTTCCTTCTAACTCCTTGTATTTTGCAAGTTATGGCTGAGTGGAGTTTTGAGGGAAATTTTCCCAGGGAAGGCCCGTGACCAATCAGAATGTGCCACATGGCATTAGAGATTTGGGGGGTAGAGATTTTTGGGGGAATTTTCCCGAATTCAAAAAGGGGAATTTTTTTGGGTTTCAGCCCGCCAACTTGATTTTTTTTCCCATTTTGCCATAAATCTTTAGAGGGGCATATCTTTCAATCCAGAGCTCATATTTCCTTGATTTTAGTGTTGTTGGAAAGCTATTGAGGTACTCTACATGATAGAATTTTCAATTTTGTGTTTTGATGGAGTTTGGAGAGAGAAAATCAAAAAATTCCTCTGGCATGGGAAAGAGAGTAGAACTGACATTTCAACCACCATTTTTAATGCAGTATGGCCTGCATTCTTCTCCAGCATGGTTGAAAATCTTTGGTAATGAAATTTTAAGGGTACCCATGCCTTCTTGATGGATTTGGTTAGTGGTTGAAGCATTCTTTCATGTTTTCCTGCATTTCTTCTTCCTGGCTCAGGTTTTCATTGTTAAAAGGCCAATTTTGGCTCATTTGTAAAGGTTGAACATTTTTTATGAACTGTAGGCTCCCTTCTTCACCCTGGAAAGTGGATTAGTGGAATATCATACCTTTTTTAGGACTGCAACATGTTTTCTACCTCTTTGTTGTTGTAATGCATTGAATTAAACATGGAAATGAAAATGCAAGCTCTGTGAATGAGTTTTCATCCCTCTTCTTGTGTTGTTTCTCTCATTTTGATCTTTCATTACACTTTAGCAATATGTGCATGATTTTTGTTGCATTTCTATAATATGTATCAATTTGCAAAACTAGATGTTCATCACTCTTTTGGTGTATCACCGTGTTTAGTCTCAGTTTTATCTTCTTTCCTTCTATCCTTGTCTCCTTGGTAGAATTAGAGTAGGATTTTGAGTTAAACCTCTGAAAATTTCATGCATACATCTGATCATAGAGACTCTTTTCCCATTTTTACAAGTCCCACACTTGGGGAAAATATTTAATGTTGTGCAATCACATTGGATGTCCAATATCAAGCTAGAAATATGAGAAAACATCCAGGGGTGCTACTGATTTGCTCTAACAATTATCACATTAAATTATATGACAATGAACAAGTTAAGGAAGGGGACAATGATTACCTTAAAATTTGAAAACTTACCTTAGCTTTGGTTAAAAGACCTGGTACCCTTCAAGGTGAGATAAGGGAAAAATAGATTATTTTCTTTTTCATGCTCACAAGTGACAAATAAAGAAAGGTGACATATTTACTAGGTCTTAATAAATCTAGAAAATAAAATTATTATGATTTGCATGTGAAGTGCACAGGTGTCACATCATGGCCTCACTAGAAGACAAAACTGAAGAAGAAGACAAAATAGGTGTTATATCAACTCAAGAGAGACAATGAGATGATTATTTTAATCATTCACTATAGGATAGGATTGCATGCACTTGTTCGAGAAGAAATTCACATCAAGAAAAGGCTATTATTTGCCAAAATAGTCACCCAAGTTATTATTGTAATAAAAATAGAGTAGCCAACTGCACTATGAATGAGTGTATTTTTGGAACTAAGGCTATTTTTGCCTCATTGTAAAAGAATGGTTATTTTTATTCCTTTATTTATTTATGATAAAGGCTAAAATTAGGATGCATGGGTGAGTACAGACTGCATCCTATTTTTAGGAGGGGTTGGGTGAATTATTTTTGTTATATATTGTGTGCATTAACAAGGCACATAGAAGGAATTTTTGGATATATGAGTGTCGAAGAAGATTTTTTCTAGAAATTTCCCTTGAATGAGAACCATTTATTACCTTTCCAATTATTTGTAGTGGTGTGTATTTTTTTATTATCTCTTGTGAATGTTAATTCCCTAAATTAATTATCTTACCGTGGTATAAATTTGGTGTTTTTATACATTCTTAGTGTGCATGTCAGCTACTGTGTTGTTGTGATTTATCCCTCGACGCACAAGTGTTTGCCTTAGGATCAAACTGAAACCCATTGTTTCGTGCTTCTGTGATTTGTTCTCAATATATTATGTATGTATTTAATCAAAGCCCTGAATAATTTTGGTGTATAACCCCATTTCAATTTTAGTTACATCCATCTTTTAAACCCTTAAAACCCCCAAAAATTAGTTTAGGATACATCAATAAGGAACCGTCCTTGATGCCTAAAACTCGCCTCAACAATAGGTATACCCAAAGATCTGATATGTTTCTATTGTATCCACAGAAGTGAGGAATAAAGCAAGATTAGAACCCCTACTATTATCCCTCAACCAGGGTGCACTTTTGAGAGATAACAGGACCATAGACAAGTATAAAGCAAGATTGGTAGCAAAGGGGTATGAAGAAAAGGAAGGAATAGACTATGAGGAGAAATTTTCTTCCACATATAAGATTAAAATGATCACGATGATATTTTCTCTAGCTGCATAGTTAGGATGGAAAGTCCATTAAATGGACTTAAAAATTACTTTTTTTAATGAATATCTACATTAAGAATTATACATGACTCAACCTAAGGGTTATGTTATACCTTGAGAAGAAATAAAGGTATGTAGACTCAATAATATTTTTATGGCCTTAAACAAGCACCCCAGGCTTGGTACATCAAACTTAATGAGAATATCGTTTAACGCAGATTCATTAGAAATCCATATGATCCCAATCTCTACCTCAAAAATCAAGGGGGGGATTGTGATTGTTTTTTTCTATGTCGATGATCTATTCATCACTATAATTTTAGTAAAGACGATCAATGCAACAAAGAAATATCTTAATCTATCATTCGACATGACACATCTCTGGTTCATGCACTACTGTCTTGGATTGGAAGTATGACAGAAAGAGAATAAATTTTTTGTTTCTCAATTGAATTATACCAAGAAAATGCTCGAGAAATTTAGGATGATGGATTACACACCAATTTCTAAACCGATGGAGACGAGACTGCAATTATCTCTCTTAGATCCATCTCCTATGGTAGATTCAACTCTCTACCAACAATTGATTAGGAGTATCATTTACCTAACTTATACTAGACCAAATATCAACTTTGGAGTAAAATATCTTTCTAGGTTTATGCAGGAACCCAAAGTTTTTCATTGGAAGGAAGAAAGGAAGATCTTGAGATATCTCAAGGGTACAATGGATCTTGGTCTAGAGTACAAGGAGAATAATCATTTCTTCTTGACTATATATCCAAATTCAGATTATGCACATTACATTGATGATAGGAAATCCACTTCTAAATTTGTATTCTTTTTAGGATCTGGACCAATATCATAGGGAAGTAAGAAAAAAAACTTTGTTTCTCACTCTTCTACAAAAGCCAAACATCATGCTGCATGTGGAGCCATCTGCGAAGTGATATGGATATGTCACATACTAGAAGGACTTGGAGTACCACAAGAAAATCCTACCACCATGTATGTAGACAATGATGGTGTTCTCAAACTTGTTCACAATACATTATTTCATGAGAGAAAAAATAACATCGAGGTAAAAGTTCATTTCATACGTGAGAACATCTTAAAACACAACATACAAATTCAGTTTTTCCCAACAACTGAACAATGAGAATATATCTTCACAAAGTCACTTGCGTGTGACAAGTTCGAGTGTTTCAGAGAATTCCTCTCCTCATCTCTTGAGGTAATGAAAAATTAAGGGGGGAATGTCAGGGTAAACATAGTTTACTATAGTTTATTTATGCATTATATCTACCTTAGGTAAGTAGTAATTCCCTAGGATAATTAATTATTGTATTGTTGTATGGTTTTATAACTATATTTTCCATACTGTATTCATAGGTTTAATTTTTACATAGTTGTAATAATTATATTTTTTTATCTTTTATATTTTTGTGCTTCTTGGATGTATTTTTGAATAAACTGTAACTTTATATATTTTTGCACCTATGCAACATCCCATTTATATGCATATGGATTTCCAATATCTATAAATATTGCAGCCATTTCTATTGTACTTGATTTTTATTGAACATCAATAATATTTACGAGGGTTTCGTCCTTCTTATAGAATGATGAATTTATGATTTGTGACATTATATATGAGCATTGCTAGTCCATAGCCATTATAAATACCACTTACTCAGGAAAGTTGATATGTATATGTGTTAAGCTAAGATGTAAAGTTTTGGGTTTTTCCCAACTCAAGGTTGAGATTACCAATAATATTGTTCACACAATTTGATCTTCTTTCCTTTTTGAATCCCACAATGGTACCAATTCCACATAAAAAAAAGTTTGACATTTTATTCAAGCATCTATGCACCCCTTATTACACCATTCATTTCTTACCTTCTCTTCTCTTTGTGTAAGTTGATCAAGAGGATAAAAACAAAAAAGTATCATGAAGTGGAGCAATGCAACATATACATCATACTTGACTAATTGTGCATGGTGAAGAATGAACTATATTGAAATGTTTGTAGGAAATGAAATGAAATTATTTTGGACCATGAGTTTTCCCTAACCTTCTTACGACTAAAAAATTCTATGTTAGAATAAACACTAAGAAAATATATCAAATGCACCTTACCTCCATGAACTTTATCTTAGCTAGTGTCATTCTTGATGGTTCATTGCAAATCTGATTGGTCTTACAGATTGTGGAGATGAAAACATGGAAATTTCATAGGAAAGAACACATAGTTATCATTCCTTTCAAGATATTCATGATATCCATAGTACTGATATGGTACACTAATAGGAAATAAATTTGAGTTGTTTCTAGGTCTAGGGATACTTACCTTGACTTATCATTTATCTTCTTCAAGGTCGTAATGGCACTCATGCACATGATTTTACTATGGTCAAATATGTTGATAATTATGCCATGTTTGAAAACTATTAATAATAGTCCAACCACTTCAACCATTGTTATTCTCAATCCTTCATGGAGAATTTCTTCTTCTCTCATTCACATTATCAATATTATTTATTGACCCTCAGTGCATAAATTATTGTGACCCCTAAATTCAATTCTATAAACATGCGCATCAGCTGAGATATAATCCAAATGAAAAAAATAACTAGTTACCTATACAACTATACCATGATATTTGGAAGTGGGGGCAACTTATCACCAATTCCATCTTTTCCCATGTACATAAAGCGTTCTTCACACATTTTTAAGGTTGTATTAGAGGGTGTATGTGATCCTTACCATTTAATGTTTAATCCCTACCACACCTTGGAATATCATCAAGGTGTTCATCCTTCTTGGTCCATGTTTCTTCAATAACTGGATCTTCCCCCTTTCATACTATTTTCATACCTTGATCACCTATGTTTGGGATGTTTTTGTGTCTCTTACCAAGACCTAATTCTCCAACTTCATCTTTATGTTCTTTATAGAATGATTATATAAATAGTCCAAGAAGCTTATGGTTATCATGTATATTCAGGAAATGGGTTCCAACCATCTATATCTCTTCACCATCTTCACCCTCTTTCTCATCATGCCTCTTTTCAACCCTAAATTCATCACATGTTAAAATAACATAAGTATTAACTGAACAATGATAATTAATTACCTCATAATGTTTTACTTCCATAACAACAATGGGAGTTATAGAAAAATCTTCATCCTCCATGAATCCATATCCTTTCACTTCTTATAAGAACATATCACTAGGATAAAGGTGCTCAATTTCAATTTTTAATTGGGTGTTATGTACACAAGTCCTCTTACCAAACTGAATTTTGGACTTTTCCTCTCCTCCTAAAGTTAGAATTGATTTTTCTCCATCATGTGTGTGACCATTAGGGGTTAAAATTTTGTCAAAGAATTTAAGAAACTTATACCTTCCAACCCTTACTCATATGTGGTGTCCTTATGGAGCATTGGCCTCTTCCTTGTTGCTTGGGTCTTTAACCTTGTGCCGATTCCAAATCTCTATATTTACAACTCTACAAGCACAAAAAAAGGGAGGTCATCCTAAACATTCTCTAGATGATATCTATAGAGAAACATAAAATATGGAACCTTGTTAGACTTTGGAGAGGCTTCTTATTTTATTATCCTAGCTTCAACAATCTTCTCTATAGGGAGGATGAGGGTTTCTATTGACATTCCTAATTTCCCTTGCATCTTCTCGAACCTTTATAACTTGTCTTCTATGATTCACAGGCGGGGATGATGATGATAATATACCAATGTAATGTCTCTTTTTAGGGGGAATCAAGAAATGAACAAAACATGAGATGTAACTTAAAAATCATATCATGGAATTACTGTTAGATGGTTGATTTAACCCTACAAATATGTAAATTATACCCTTCATAGGGAAACTAATTCCTTAGAGGAGTTAAATCCCTCAAAGGTGGGTCAAAACTTGTTAATTCCATTACAATATTATGCCAATATTATTAGGAAATCCTCAGTAAACATAATCAACTGTTAGAGATTAGAATTGAGAATGAAAATAATAAATTAATGGAACCCTCAACCAACAAACATAATCAAGCTTGGAAAAATGGTAAAAAAACTCCAAAATTAACAAAACTCAAGATCCATGCCTTAGAAAATATGTAGAAAAGATAGTATATTCATATTTTCCAAATTATCATCACACATGTACAAAATAATCACTCCCAAGTGGGTTGTTTCACTCTAAATAAATAGATCATTAGACTAGAGAGATAAATAATGCAAGAAAATGATAATTTATTGCCTTTTAAATTAGTTTACATACATAAAAATTTATGGAAACGTTTTCATGCTCCATAAGTCCTCAACCAAGGGTGTCCATCCTTGGAAAAGGTCGTCAATCAAGAAGTTCTGTCCTTGAGAAAGATAGATAAGGTGCTTCAACATTAAACCTTAACCAAAATATGAATATTCACTAACAAAATAGTTCAATAATCGACAATAAACCTCCTTATATAACCACAAGGAGTGCTTAACAAATATAAAAATGATGGTGGACCCCTTACGATAAGAGATTATAAATATTTAATTGTATTTGAATCCTACATGTTCAAAATACTTGTATTTCCTAACTACTTAAGTCCTTCTATTGGAATGATAGTGTTCCAAATAGGATATATGATGATAAATAAAATATGTAAAATAAAAACATAGTATAGATATTACCATTGATTTCCTCAGACCCACAGGGACAAGAATTTGTTAAGGTATTCAAAAATAAGCCTTCAAAAAGGGATATGACAATGCCTCTAAATATAATGAAAATGAACCTATTACTAAGGAAATGCAATAATTTAATTTGTACTTATGACTATGTTTGTTATTTTTTTTGGTTCATAATAATTCAATATGCACTTCACATTATTTTGTCATAATCATAAATCTCGGTTCATGCTCACTAAGGAATAAAATTTGAGAAAAGTATTTATTTAATTTCATACAATTTTTCCTATCATTTGTTTATGAAACATATGCATAAATATTTTAGAGGGATAGAGTTTGGATTTTTTTTTTTCTAGTACTTTCAATTGTTATATGTATATATACACACATTTGTAAAATAATGTAAAATCCTGTCAAAAACTTACCATAGAAAAACAACACATAGAGTGCGAGTTCATGTGTTTGGAGAGTAAATTTTGGAAAAATTACAATTTTTTTTATAAAACTTAAAGAGCCTTGTGACATATCTTGTATCTATAAATATTTACAGTATTAAAATAATTAAATGTTATTGAATGTGATGAGTCTACTGTAATATGATTGTGATTTCATTGTATTCACTTTGAAGAATGGATTAGGGAGGTCGTAATCACCATGAATTATGTTTCCCATTAGAATATTTATTTTTAAAATATTGAGGGATATTAGTTTTTACATAATTTACCCTAGGGTTTACACAATTTATTCTATCATTTAAAAAATTTACATTATGCTTTACATAGTATTCCCTATGGTTTACACAATTTACCCTAGGATTTACACAATTTACTGTAGACTTTACACTATTTATGTTGTTTTACATAATATTCCATATGGTTTACATAATTTATCCTAGGGTTTAAATAAGTTCATTTCAAATTGATCCTAGGATTTACACAATTTCTCCTAAAATTTACATTTTAAATCCTAGATTTCACATGCATTATTAAAAAGATTATGTGAAAATTTGCATACCTCTAATATGGATTTTGTCACATACTCTTCTTGTTGTATTAGATGGTTTTATTTCCTTAAATATTGTAGTTTTTCTTCATGTATATGCCAGTTTTCCATTATTTCTCTATTGTCCTAAGAGTTATATTTATTCCTTTCTCCTCTTCCTTTTTGTTGTTTTATTTACTATTTCCTCTACCTTTTTTACTAGCATTTATTTATATTTAACTGTAGTTATCCTATCCTCTCCATTTTCACTTTCTTATTTCCTCTCATCATAGTTAAAAGGAAGAGAAAAAAAGTGGGATAGCTATTTTGTGTCTCACTTTATGTTTACTAAAGTAAGAGGTGGGTGTGGCACAACATTGGCATAAATGTGAGAAAAATTTGTATCACATTGTGCCACCCTTAAAATATTAATAAATAACTAAAAAAAATACTTAATTATAGAAAACATTAATGTTTTCAAATACATTTAAATGAACATTAATATGAGTGTGTATGCATTGGTGGATTAATACCTAGGTAACCTAGGTAGCTACCTAGTTTGTAAGTAGTTAGGGAGTGTTATATTCTTAACATTATTCCATTTAGGGTGATCATAATAAATTATTAATGTATACCAATATTATATATTATACTCCATTATGTAATATAAGAATTTTTTTTATTAATGGGCAAGATTGAAAAAATTAAATTCATATAAACCATCATTTTGAGGATGACTATGTGATAATAACGATTATAACCAATTAAGTTACATAATGGTGAGGAGGAGTAAACAAAGGATAGTCAAATAGTTTTTGTAGATACAATGTGATCCCTATTGATAGATCTGAATATTTGTAGAGTCAATTATCCCTAGATTTCATGTGTTAAAATGAAGCATCTAAACGAAGCTCACATATACTGTAGAGAAAATGAATACTATGTAAACATATTGGAATTTCAATCCATCAAAATGCCATGGAGAAACATCAACTGAAATCAACCCTAAATCAATGGATTCCATGAATGGATGGAGAGATGAAGGATGATTACCTCTCTAGGGATGTCAACTCAAATATTAGTAATGAACCCAAATGAATCGATAGTATGATTATTGTCTTGCAAAATAAAGAAATATCCAAACCTAAGATTAGAATACTACATTAGAAACAAAGGAATACCTATGAAGTGAAATACAAGGCCATAGTAATATTAAATGGTGATACCTATCAAAAATGTTAATTAAAGCTCAAGACAATCAGTTTAAATTAAAAGTTTTAGAAAATCCCCTACAAATTATGCTTCTTCCAATGGCAGTTTCTATCCTAATAATATTATTGAGTTGACATACTATTAAGTAAGTGAATTTTATATAATAGAAAACTATTATAATTGCATATACATCATGATTACAAAGTTTATACAATATTGTGATCACCATATCTAAGTAATAAAGATTTTAATTACTTGAAAAATATATTATTAATATGTTTCTCGTTTCATATTTTAACTAGGCATTATTCATAACCTTAGAATGTATATTATTCTAAGAGGAGTATTTTTCTCCAATGTTATGTTTTATTTTTGTGATTTTAACTATTATTTTTGTTGATCTATTATTTCCAAATAATTAGTATTACATTTTGAACTGAACAATGATATCATTTTATCGAGCTATTGAATTTACTTCATTTATACTAAGTTTGATATCATCACCTTTTTATAAGAATTGACAACATTAATAATCAAATTACCCACTTAAATATCTTAAGAAAAAGTGCTAAAATAGAAATAATATTTTGAATTTTAACCATCACGATCTTGTGGAAGCCTCTCAACTTGTGAAAATAAAAAAATCATACTATATTCAAAGCAAGAATAATATATGACACATATATAGTAATGGAAGTAATAACATTAACATATTACAACCCATGGGTAAAAAACTAACATGATGAATATATAACACCTTTATCATTCATTTTAAATAATAACATTACAAGGACATTGATTTTAATAATGTGGATGTGGTGGTATTCCTTCCTTACTTTATTTACAAAACTCATACCATGATTTTCCTAGTCTTGCGGTATATTTATCTAAAAGATATGTTATATATATATATAAGTAGTGTAGTTGGTATAGATGAACATCGTACAAAAAAAAGGTTTGAAAGGAATCACAGAGGATAGTTGAACATTATCATTTGTTATTCGAGTGAATATTCTATGAGGTTGATGTAATGGAACATGTTGTGATGGTGGAGGTGATGTTAAAGGTTACTATGGAAGCAATTCTAGAGGTGACATTGAAGTTGGTGTAGGGGATGGAGGATGATCCCCATCAGAATGTAAAGATAATCATGTCCAAAAACACAATATTTTTTCAAGTTTCTAGAAAACATCATCTCGTTCATCAAAGAAATATACAAATAATTAGAAATTTTTTTATCACATTATTCAATTTTGTAAATATTCATATATTATGAAGGAAATAACATCTTAAATTACATAAAAATATAACATTAGTTTATTTTCAAACACTATTAGAAATTCAAATGTGACAAAAATTGGCTTTCAAAACACACACACACACACACACACACACACAAGGAAATAACATCTTAAATTACATAAAAATATAACATTAGTTTATTTTCAAACACTATAGGAAATTCAAATGTGACAAAAACTGGCTTTCAAAACACACACACACACACACACACACACACACACACACACACACACACACACACACACACACACACACACACACACACACACACACACACACACACACACACACACACACACATGCATGCACACACACGCATGCGCACACACATGCACACACGCACGTGCGCACACACACACGCACACACGCACGTGCACACACACACACACACGCACACACGCACACATGCACACGCATGCCCACACACACACACACACACACACGTCCAAACACCCCACACACGCACGCGTGCGTGCGCGCGCAGCGCGCGCGCACACACACACACACACACACATGCACCTGCGCGCGCGCACACACACACACACAATTATTGTCAAAAAATTTTGTTTCCTTAATATTTTTGGTGTTTCTTTTCCTTTAAAACTATAGTTAATAATAATCTCTTCATTTTATTTTTTATTTCTTCCACCATGACATAAAAAGAAACAATTTCTCACTTCATTTCATCCTTTATCATTTCTACACTCTATACATTGACATTCAGGAGATAGAAGATGTAAGCACCCATGGGTACTATTGATGAAACCAATTTTTTTTAAAAAGCATAAGTGTGTACATTAATATAGATACGATCATGCATACAAAGAGTTTTCCTCATGCAGTATACCAATTTAATATTCCATTGAATTTTTATTACAACACATGCCACATTTCAAACATACTAACTTTGTAGCTTACCACATGATACTAATATGTAAAACAATACATTGGGACATAAAACGGTAATATTGGCATACCAAGTTACCATTGAAGAGTAGATCTAATATTAATTGTTGTCAAAGTGAATTTCCCCATATCCAAATTAGCAATAATAGATGGTTGTATCATATAGCCCCACTTCCAAAATGTAAATTATTAATAAGATGGTAGAAGTGATATATTCATTGACCAAGACACATAATTTTTCCAATTGGGAAGATCATATTTATATTTATTCAATGCCTTAAACAAAAGCTACATGTCATATTTATATTCATCGTCATAAGGTGTAATCTGATTTCTTCTATTATTAAATGAAGATTAGCTACAATTATTGACAACTTGTTGTTTCTTTTTGCACCAGTGATATTACTTTTAACCTATTCCTCTCTAATAATTAATTCCAAATTGTTATTGATCAAATATATAATATCTTTATATTTTCCTTCAATTTCCATACTCTATTCATATGAATCTGTAGATCTTTCTAGTCACCGTCAAGAGAAAATTGAATTTCTAGAGATTAACATATTTGAACAATAATTATAATTTCATTTTTTACAAATATTAATTAAAAATAAATAATAATATGAAAATTACATAAAATAATTATTTTACAAACACTTTTCAAAATTATATGGTTTATTTATTTCTCTAATGTTCCCTATTCTTCCTAATTTCTCTTATTGTTACCAAGTTCCATCAAATTCACTATTCAAATAGGGTATGGAAATTATGGAAAATATTATTATCAAATGTTGTACTTTAAATTTCCCTTGTAGATATGTATGAAAATGTGGTAATATTAACAATGCATAAATTTGTTATGAAAAAAACTGATCAAAGGAATGTGGTGAAATAACTTACCAATATTGATGAAAATCATTCGAACAAATGTAATTGGTAGCATATAATTAACTCCATAACATATTTCTCGTAACTTCTAACCTGTGTAAAAATAAGAACATTAGAACATCACATAGACATTCATCATACAACAATGGGAATTTAAATTTTGTTTTTTATAATTACAATATACATTGTACAAATGTAAGCAAAATTTGGAAGCACAAAAAAGTAATGTGAGTGGATTTACAAAATTCTTGGAATGTAGATTCAATCTCATGGAATGTAATAATTGCAAGATATGGAAAAATGAGTGTGCTCAAATATATTCTAAACTCTTAATAAAAACTACATTTGGGATATTTAACACTAGAATCCACAACCTTTATCACCATACTCCCATGGTATTAACATGCATTAGAGCATATTGGAAATTGGATTTATTTCAAATGTTGTTTTTTAAAGTTTATTAATAGATATAAATGATGCAATACTAGATTAATAAAATTTCTAAGTTACAACTTATCATATTTATATTTTGAGATAATTGACTAGAGAAGCAACTTGATTATTAAAATTAATAAAATTGGGACTCCCGATGTTAAATTAGTATTAATTGTCTAGATGAATTCTTTGAACAATTTAGAAGATTCCATTCCAATGAGCTTCTAGTACTTAGTGAAGAATCATGGTTGGGAGAGCAAAATAGAAAAGAAAATGATTATTAATGATTATTTATTTATTTATGACTACATTTCCATTATATATCAGAGATCGATATGTGGTGTGTGTCAGTAATTATGGTTAATGAAAAAGTAGATTTGTAATATCATTGATGTGATAGTTTTATAATATATTTGTTGGTGTTATTTTATTGTGATAGAAAGGAAACTGATTGAGTGTAATTCCTTCTTTTTTGAGACAAAGAAAACACATTCACATTACCACCCCATGTGTAATTAGCATTTGGATGATAAATTATAAATTTTCCTCAAGATATCTAGCTTGTCAAAGAATGTCAAGAACTTATGTAGAAATAATGATTAATTGTAACATAATTTAGTTTAAATATTTATAACCCTCATTAACACTTTGATCAAGAAATGATATTCATCAACCATTAATGGAAAGACTTCTTTTGTTAAATTTAGTTGTAGGTGATTTGGAAGACGTGTGTGAAAATAATAGAATTGTACCAAAGGCACTTAGACTATTGTATAAAATTTAGAGCAATGAGATGTAATATTGTATAATGAAATCAATCAAGGATATGGAAAATAAAATCCATCAAAGCATAATGGAACACTTATTTTTAGATGTGAACTATCTAATAAATGTCTATATGAAATGTGGTATTCTAGATTGCAATGAATACATCAAGAAAAGCTAAGGGAAAAGGGTATGAAATAGGAAAAATGGGACAATTCTGAGTATTGAATAAAATTTATTAAACCATAGTTTTCATTAATGTGTATAACAAAATCTCGGAATGCCTACGTTTTTATATATAGATATGGACCTCGATCGTAAGTGAGGGGGATGCAAAGCATCGAACTAAAAAGGCCTCACCAACTATAGAAAGGAGGGGTACCATCTATATAAATATGGCCAAAGAAGGATATAAAGAATAGAATACTTTCGCCCTTATATATATATATGGTCACATCTATATCCGTATGTGGGGGCACTGAAGTCTATGAGATATGGAGAGGAACCCTGAACTCTCTATAAAGTAGGTGCTACCATATCTATATATAGGCCCCTGATAGGCACCAAATCTTAGCTTTCCTATATATATAGGGGCCCTATCAGTGTCTATAGATATCCCCAAATCTATTCTCTGAGGGAACCCCCCACTCTAGAGTAGATATATATAGAAATAATATCTCTACAGATTTGTTTTCTCTCGCCGCTCGACTCTCTAGAATCTATAGCCCCGCCATATATATCTGTGTGTGTGTGTAAGACACATATATATGTACATACATATATGTACATATATATATATCGAGAGGAACCCTGAACTTTCTATAAAGTAGGTTTTGCCATATCTATATATAGGGCCCTGATAGGCACCAACTCTCAGCTTGCCTATATATATAGGGGCCCTATCAGTATCTATAGCTGGCCCCAAATCTATTCTCCGAGGGAACCCCCCCCCCCCCACTCTAGAGTAGATATATAGCAAGATAATATCTCTACAGAGTTGTTTTCTCTTACCACCTGACTCTCTAGAATCTATAGCCCCGCTATATATATATACATATATACATATATACATATATACATACATACATACATACATACATACATACATACATACATATATATATATATATATATATATATATATATATATATATATGTATGTATGTATGTATGTATATCCCCTTCTTGGTAGCCCAGATAGATGAGATGCATAGGGTAGGACATCTCATATCTCTATAGACGAGGCCATAGAGATATGGGAAGGGAAGGGAAGGAACAAACAATTGAGGGAGGCTATAGAGAGTTATAGACGGATATATAAAATAGAGGGCACTCTAGATATATGGGATGAGTCCTACACTTGCAAGGGGAGGCAACGTCATCCCCCCATAAGGAGGGGAGCTATATATACCATGGACACAATGAATTAAATAAATAATTGTTCCAAGTTAATGAATCAATGTTATTACATACGTAATATGATCGGATCATTCGATTGTAACAAATAGGATATGGCAGTACCACCAATATATGGATGGATGGATGGATTGATGGATATTGGCCAATGAACAATGACATGATCATGACTAGAATTAACATAATGATGAAAAAGTGATAGTGTACTAGTGTGGATGGAATTTTAGATAACAAAGTCATGTCTCAAGGGAACATCTATAAAGTTTCATAATAGCATATGTGTCCAATGTGTACTGTAGACACCTATAATTACGCATGAGCAATTTAAATACTTAAATTGTGCTAATTATCTCCTTTCCTACAAATTGGTGATATATCGTCAAAAGCGCTCACCTTCTCTCATATCGTCGTTAATTAATTACACTATGCTAATTAATTAAGTAGCCTATCCAATGAATACCCTAATTAACGACCTTCCATTAATTAATCCTTCCTTCTATCTAGACTAATTAATTATTATTAATTAATTAGATTCCCCTTTCATTAAACCAATAAATCAATATTTAATTGATTTAATCCCCTTCTATAGTCTAAATCATGCTAATATTACTCTAAAAAGGATTTTATAAGCTTGCAAATCTATTTTAATTATCTTGATCAATTAATAAACCACCTTTATCCACATGAGTCACTAAAGGACAAGCTAAACTCTCTTAAAGTTAACTCAACCCTATCTAATCCCCCCTTATCCACAACTAACTCAACATCTCTATTATCCCATGTGCAAAGGGATGTAGAGATTGCTTTATCCATTAGGCTATATAAAGAGCCCTCCTCTTACCTTTACACTTACACCTAATTCCTTGAGAAGACAAAAGCAAAGCATATAGCAAATACACTATAAGACTTTTGTTATTCTTGAGAAAATCACCATTTGAATAGCTAAGCCTCATTTCTTGCATTTTCTAGCCAAGTGCTTGGGTAATATGGGAATAATCAAAGGGTTCTTATAGACATGCTTTGAGGAGATCCCATTCCTAGGTTCTTGAAGATCAAAACAATCAATTTGATTGCCATGGAGTCTACATAGGTATATTTTATTTTGTTGGTAATCTAGAGAAGTAGAGGTTTTGAATACTTTAGCATGCTCATTTGATCTTAGTTCAAAGTTAATGCATTATGCTCAGTATTGATCTTGTTTAGCTCTCATCTTGATGGTGACTAGATTTTGACTAAGCTTGTTATAGAACTATTTAGGTGGTAGTTCTCATTCATCTAACTTAGCTTAAGAAAAAATTCACGATTGAAATTCACCTTTTTCAATCATCGATCATCTTCCTTCATCACCCCATCGACACTCGAGGGGGAATATCTCCCTCCTATCAATTTTTTCTTCTACCACCCCTTCAAAATTTCATTCATCTACTATCTTTGAAGTGGTGTCACTTACACCACCCCAAAGAGGGGCAAATGTAGACACCTATAATTACGCTTGAGCAATTTAAATACTTAAATTGTGTTAATTATCTCCTTTCCTACAATTGGTGACATATTATCAAAAGCACTCACCTTCTCTCCTATCGTCATTAATTAATACACTACACTAATTAATTAAGTCTCCTATCCACAAATATCCTAATTAATGACCTTCCGTTATTAATCCTTCCTTCTATCTAGACTAATTAGTTATTATTAATTACTTATATTCCTCCCCTTTTTTAAACCAATAAATCAATATTTAATTGATTTAATCCCCTTCTATAGTCTAAATCATGCTAATATTACTCTAAAAGGATTTTATAAGCTTGCAAATCTATTTTAATTATCTTGATCAATTAATAACACCTTTATCCACATGAGTCACTAAAGGACAAGCTAAACTCTCTTAAAGTTACTCAACCCTATCTAATCCCCCCTTATCCACAACTAACTCAACATCTCTATTATCCCATGTGCAAAGGGATGTAGAGATTGCTTTATCCATTAGGCTATATAAAGAGCCCTCCTCTTACCTTTACACTTACACCTAATTCCTTGAGAAGACAAAAGCAAAGCATATAGCAAATACACTATAAGACTTTTGTTATTCTTGAGAAAATCACCATTTGAATAGCTAAGCCTCATTTCTTGCATTTTCTAGCCAAGTGCTTGGGTAATATGGGAATAATCAAAGGGTTCTTATAGACATGCTTTGAGGAGATCCCATTCCTAGGTTCTTGAAGATCAAAACAATCAATTTGATTGCCATGGAGTCTACATAGGTATATTTTATTTTGTTGGTAATCTAGAGAAGTAGAGGTTTTGAATACTTTAGCATGCTCATTTGATCTTAGTTCAAAGTTAATGCATTATGCTCAGTATTGATCTTGTTTAGCTCTCATCTTGATGGTGACTAGATTTTGACTAAGCTTTGTTATAGAACTATTTAGGTGGTAGTTCTCATTCATCTAACTTAGCTTAAGAAAAAATTCACGATTGAAATTCACCTTTTTCAATCATCGATCATCTTCCTTCATCACCCCATCGACACTCGAGGGGGAATATCTCCCTCCTATCAATTTTTTCTTCTACCCCTTCAAAATTTCATTCATCTACTATCTTTGAAGTGGTGTCACTTACACCACCCCAAAGAGGGGCAAATGTAGACACCTATAATTACGCTTGAGCAATTTAAATACTTAAATTGTGTTAATTATCTCCTTTCCTACAAATTGGTGACATATTATCAAAAGCACTCACCTTCTCTCCTATCGTCATTAATTAATTACACTACACTAATTAATTAAGTCTCCTATCCAACAAATATCCTAATTAATGACCTTCCGTTAATTAATCCTTCCTTCTATCTAGACTAATTAGTTATTATTAATTACTTAGATTCCCCTTTTATTAAACCAATAAATCAATATTTAATTGTAGTTCTCATTCATATAACTTAGCTTAATCAAAAATACACTTTCCTATCCTTCCATTAAGCCATCAGTGGTTCTTAAACCCTTGTCAAACAAGAGAGCTGAAATAAGTTTTCAGAAAGCAAAAAGAGACAAGATCAATCAATCAAAAGCTAAAATCTAAAAGAAAAATCAAATTGATATATAACTCTCTCTTGGGGTATTTCAAATAATCTCTATCGAGGCTATGGATAACTGACTGGAAATAGAGAAATGTTGCGATTAGAATCAAATACATATCCGTCAGGGCTATGGATGCCTGGCTAGTAGTGGAGCAATGTACGGCTATCCTTCCACCATCCATTCACAAAATCACCTATTAAACTGTATCATTCCTACACATTGGCTAGGGTGTCCTCACTTGCTTATCTATTTAAATCTTCCCTTCAAGTGGTAATAAATTCCATGTGCTCACACTGGATCTCTATGAGTGAACGAGATTAGTATGTTACCAAGTGTCTTTTTTGGACTTTTTTCAGACTCTTACTCTAGTCCGTATCTTATCTCACGATTTGTGCCTTTGGCTAATCACTTATTCATCGTAAGGATTCTAAGTTACATTCATAAAATTCACATCATTCTTCTACTTCATTCAGAACATCCATGTGTATGGTATTTCCTTTATGCCATATTTTCGGACACCTTTTTCCCCTTTCATAAAAACATTCTTCTGTTTTCTTTCTATAGTGTGATTTTAGGCCAACTTACGTTGGGGGCATCCTTACTTCTTCCCAGAACTTCATTGGTTTACATTCAACATCATGTTGAACCTATCCATAATGGCCTTGGGTCTTGCTTCTACACGTGAAGAGTTTTCCTTTGAATACTCCCACCTAATCGCTAGGGCATTTTTGCATCTTCACCTTTCTCGTACGCACATGGCCATTTTCACTTGTACATCCCATCTATCTCTAGGGGAATCCACTCTTCCTCATCTTCCTATACATAGTTTCAGAAAACTTTCAAAATCAACAAAAACATTCAAATATGATAGAAAAATCACAAAAACATTCAAATATGTTAAAAAAATAAAAACATTCAAATATGTTTCAGAAAACTTCTAAAAAATATAAATCATCCTACAAAATGTCATTCTTTGGTTCTTTCTTATTCTCTTCATAAATGACCTGTGGATCATCTTGATCTACCTCCATCAACAAAATCTAGGCTGCTTACTATGTTTGTACTCTAGGGCACAACAAGTTGCCTTGTACTGTTTCGTAGTGCACATTGCTTTTCCATTGGACTGAAGTACCCTCTGTTATTCCCCTCGCATGTATCCTTGCTTGGGGAATTGTCATTAACCCTTATCATCAATTCGAATAGGTTGGAACTGAAGCTTGATAACAAAAGCATTATACTTGTTTCTCTGTTAGGTTAGCTCGTTTACTTTCTTGTATTGTATTACATTATGTATATTACATGGAATTAGGAATCTTTTACTTTCTCGTATTGCATTGAATTTGGTATGTTGCATGGAGTTGGTGTTTTTAGCAATGGACATTTGTTCATATATGGTTTTTCATGTCATACTACACTTTTGTTCATTCTTTTTTAATAAGGACCGATGATGAAGATCGCTAGAAATATGATGAAAATAAAGTTGTTTAAAAGACACTGGATGGATGTTAGCTCATTCCCCCTTTCTCATACTTCTTTTCTTCTATATCCCCTTTCTTTTCTTCTTTTTCACACTATTCTTTCTTCTATTATCTTCCTGTCATCTTTTTGATCGTCAAATGAGTTCTTCTATCACCCCATCGACAATCGAGGGGGCATCCTCCATTCAACACATTTTTTTTCTATCCCTTCAAACTTTTCTACTTGTTTATGCTTGTCTACTTTCTTTGAAGTGATGTCACTTACGTCACCCCAAAGAGGGGAAAATGTAGACACCTAAAATATGTTTACACTTAGCATTTCCTCCAATACAACCAATTAACAACACTTTGATAATCAACCCATCTTCACTCCACTCTTAGATGCTAATTTATGACACCTTATCAGTCATATTCCTTCTATAATCAGCTTATTTGGCCAATATCTCTCTTATTAGCTAAAAATTCCTCCTTTTGACCATTCAAAACCTCCCTAGTTCTCTTTAGACCACTTCTATTGGCTTCGTAGGCTATCTATCAGTCAAAATTGGTTATCCAGACCCCTCCTAGCTCTCAATGAGTCTCTAATCACTTTCTAATAATGTTTAAATAGCCTAATCCTAGCTTTACTAAGCCTAAAGCATGTTTATCCTAATCTAATCTAAAAGTGCTTTTTGAGATTTAGTCCCACATGCACCCAAATTAAAAACTCTCCCAAGTGAAAAGCTATAAATAGAAGGGTCACCCCTCCCTCTCAATTACACAGCTTGTTTACATAACAAAATCTCTCTCACATTTAGAGATATTGGCATTAGACCTCATTTGCATTAGCCAAGCTAATAGGCATTTGATCTTGGCTATACTCCATTTTTGAAGCTCCTCCATCTTCCATCCACTCCAAATATAGTTAGTAAGGGAATATCTAAAGCTTGGCCATGTAGAAAACTTGGATAAATCTCTTCACTATGTTTGGGAATAAACAAAACACAATTTGATTGCTTAGAATCTAACTAGGTTCACTTTCATTAAGATTTCATAGAGTAGAGAGTAGTATACATGTTAGTTTTTGATGTTTTTGTCAAAGTTATAATGCTTGCATGTTAGTTTCTCTTGTTTAGCTCTAATCTCATGGTGCATGGATGAGTTAGTGAAGCTTTGAGGTTCTTTAGCCTCATTCCATAGCTTTTACAACTTACCATTGCATATATTTGGTACGCCCGATGGGACACTTAGTCCATCCTCCATTAATGGAGTCATTTTGAAGATTTTATTTTAGTTTTCAAATTTTTTTAGTTTCAATGTTTCCAGATTAGTTTTTCAAAGTTTTTTAGATTAGTTTCAAGTTTTTAATGTTACTAACCTTTCTTTTATTAATGGATAAATATCAAGTTTCTTAGCTAGTTTAGCTAGGATTGTCTTGTTTTTGTGCTCTTGACAGGTTCAGAGGAAGTGAAGTGCTGCCAAAATTGAACCAAATCGATAAAATTTTGATATTTTTGAGATTAGTTTGAAAAATACCATGTTTTTTATCCATCTATAGGAAAGGGAGTGCACATACCATTATGTGCACGTAGGTACAACTCTGACTGCGTTTTTTTTACACAGGGTGGAATAGGTACACAAATCCTAGTGTAGGCACCCAAACATGTGTGCATACACCCTGAAGGGCGTGCACATGTAGAACTGTCTACATAGCCTTGTTGGTGCCATTTTTGAGCTTGCACCTTGTTGCCCTAATTTTCCAAATCTGTATTTGCTCAAAAATGTTTTATCCTTTGAATTGATGGTATGAAATTCTTCCCCTCCAGTTGAATGCTTTAAAATGCTCACAAACTTGTTGTTTTGCCCTAATTTGAGGGAATATTCAAAGTTTGCCCTTTTTTGTGCCCTAGTTCTTCCAAATTTGTGGACTGTGTCATTTTTCCCTTTGTCAGATCATGCAAAAATCAAAATTGATCAAATCATACTTGTATGCAATTGAAAATCCAATCCCAAGGTTGAAAATGTCTGTAAAATCATGCTTCAGTTGATTCAGAATCAAAAAATCTGCCATCCTTGGTGAAAAAATTGAATTCTAGGGCATCGTCTGGAATTTTTTTACGTTTTGATGGTCAGACGGGCGTCATTTTCCTGTCAAATTCATCCTCAAAAGGTATTGGAAATGTGACGGCTTCTAATTGGCTGAGGAAAAGTGGGGAAATGTTGTAACTTTTCATTTTTCACCTTTTTTGACAAATGGGGCATTTTTCGGTCCCAGGGACCCATTTTTTCCAAATTTACCTACATGGCATGTTCTGATTGGCAGGTGGGATGGCGGGTGGTCAGATTTCCTTAAGGTTTTTAGACCTTATTTTGCAAAAAATGTTAAATTCAAAATTTGGTCCGAATCCCCGCAGCCAATCGAGAGTGGACACGTGTCCTGAAAAATCAAAATGGAGGAGAGGGTTGGTGGGCCGATGGAGGTTTTGGTGATTTTGAAGTTTTTAAACTTTGAATGGTTTAAATTCAAATTTTGGCCTGAAACTCTATAACAAATTAGGAGAGGACATGTGTCCTGAAAGGTCAAAAGGGAGCACGGACCAATGGTGGAAATTTTAAACTTTCAAAAATTTGCAAGGGAGGTTTGAAGGAAGAAAGGGAGACTTGGACCCATAACAAATAGGAGATGGACATGTGGATAGGGAAGAAGTCGGAGGTGCGGGCCCGCAGAGACAAAGTTTGAGAATTTTCCCTTGGCTTAAAGGGAGTAAAAATGAAGATTAAGCCCGTGGGTCCTTGACAAATGAAAGATGGACGCATGGCAGAGGACAAGGTGGGTCAGTGGGCTGGGAGAGGTAAAAGGGGATTTTTTTTCCTTTTTCACAAAAGAGTTGAAAATCAAAATTTTAAGTGCTCGCCTACTAGCGAATCATAAGGAGACACGTGGCAAGGGAGAAATCGGAGGTGCGGGCCCGTAGGGCAAAAAGTGAAAATTTTTCCAATTTTGTAAAAAATGTCAAAATGCACAGAATTGAAGTGCGAATCCTGATGGGACCCACCATGTGCCACGTGTCAGCTCCAAATTTCAAGGGTGGAGGGGTGGAGAAAAAATTCAAAATTTTCCATTTTTCCAAAAAATGTGGAAAGGTAAAAAATGAGCACGAATTTGTCTCCAATCATATTTTTCCACATGTCTGGCCTTATCCAAAAAAATTTAAAATGGTAACTCAAGCTTATTTCTAAGTCCGCATCTTCCACGTGGAGGGCTAGGATTAAAAGATGGATAAGATCGACGGTTGTTGTGCATCCATTTGTTTTGACCACCATGGGAGCTCCAGGAAGCTTGGAATCATGATTTTTGCATCAAAATTCATCAAATTTATAGTGATTTTGTGTCATCTTGGCCTTCCAGGATCATTGAAATTAGTTTCATGACTCAATATTTTGATTTGAGATGTTTTTGAAGTAATTTTTTTCCCCATGCCCGAGCAAACAAGTGAAATGACAAAATCAAAAGTTGCAAAGGTAATATGAAAAGGTAAAAAGGTGAAAATGATGAGTAAAGGGTGTTTGCATGCCTCAATGATGAAAAACATGCCTCCAGGATGGATAATGATCTAGATATTTGTAATGATTTGATATTTTTGGGCACACCTGGCAACATGCAAATGTTTTTTCTGTTTGATGTCATTTTCATTGAATCATGAAGAATTGTTGTAACAGAATTGATCACTTGGCATATTCTTTGCTTGGGAAAGAAGGATCCAAGGTGGCATGAGGTATATAATGCATTTTAGAGAAATTGTAAAGTGAGGAGATTGAGATTCACGAGAAAAAATTCTGAGAGAAAGCTCATTTTCTGAGAAATCCACCAAAGAACCAGGTTAATGTCTCATGTGTTGGAAATTCATGTATGTGAGTTGGTTACAAGTGTATAGCCATCACACAGCTTTAAGATTGTTCATGTAACTCTCCCCTTCTGTTGAATCTAACAAGTTTTGAATTAAATCTGTGTTTTCTTTGTACAATATGGTGTCTGTTATCATTTTTAAATGCCTGTGAATAATTTTCATTGTTCTTGTTGCAATCTTGCATTGAAAGTCTTTAGAAATCACACAGAATCTCCATTTCTTGTTGATAGTTTAGTGGCATTTGCAATCTCATGTTCAGAAGAGCCTTCATCTGATAAGGAGATAAACAAATTTAAAATCACTTTACCTTCCTTGACTGCAGAGATTGCTTGTAAGCCTTTTGGGGCACCTTAGGCATGGTTTGATCAAGGATTTTTGTGTTTAATTGAGTTCTTTACTTCAAGATTTCTAATGATTTCTCAAATATTGTGTGAAGAGTGCAACTCGGGCTTCCATTTGTGCCTCTTCTGGTTGAAAGAACATCTTGATTATTTGAGGTATTTCATCTGATAGTTATTCAAGTATTGTAGAGATTGTCAAAGATCTGATCTATCCCAGTTTGTCTTGTCAATCCCCCACCAAAAATCTCATCTAAACAATAAAGATCCTATCATGTACTATCCTTGATTTGCATTTGTATACCCACTGAAGATCAAAATCCATTTGCAAAAGTATGCATAACAGATCAGGATTTCCAATGTCTCTAGTAACCTTTGCCTTGTTTTGAGAACATACCCATGTTTTGAGAAGTGACAACTCATGAGAGTTCAAATCTGGGGTGTTGATCATGTTTTCATCAAGGTCTCCATCATATAATTTAAAGCAAAGAGAAGGACATCTTCATCTCCTTCACCATTACAAGGTTACAAAATAGGTCCTCTTACCTTGGTTGCAAGGCACAACCTAAAATAGCTAGGACAAGATCAAGTCCTATTAGAGTGCTATCCATTTCTCCACAAACCTGAGTGCCAACTAAACCATATCACCAGATACCAAGGACATACAACATGGTCTAATCTGTCTTTAAGCTCCATGACATATCTATGGTGCTACTCAGACTGAAAAAGGAGAACAAATTTGGATACCAACATGAGTGTGCACCGTTACCGGGGACTTCTTGGAATTCCTTGGTGTTTTTGAAGTGTTTGAAGATTTTGAGCATTTGTGTATTCAAGCATTTGAGCTACTACATTGTTAAAATATCATTCTATGCTTCAAGATCTACAAGTTTTAAACAAGGGTTTCAAGTTTTGTCTGTCCTTTTTCCTTTTCCTAGCAGTTTATACACTTTGGTTGCATTGTGATTGATTAATCTAAGAAGAAGAAGGTCTGATTTATAAAGCCTTCCAAAGGTTTCAGTACTAGCAAACATTTGACAGAATATTTTAGTGCATTCTTGCACAACTAAGGTGAAATTCCTTAGTGGTGACTCCATGCTGATCCGATCTTGAAAATACTAGTTGTCTTACCTTTCTGTCATTTAATTTTTTGTTGCTAATCCCTGCAAAAATGGAAGGAAGAAGATATCTCTTCATCAAGGACTCTACTAACAAGTTGTTTACAGATTCAAGAAACTTAGAGCTAGAGGGGAGAAAGGTGTTGAAGGTTGTTGGAGACTTAACTACAAGAAAGGAGATCCCTATTGTTGAGTTTGAAAGTGAGTCGACTGTTATTGAGGACTGCATTTCTTCTTCAAGTGGATCTGATTCAGACAATCCTATTGCTGATTTGAATTCCCCATCAGGTGAGGGACCTTCTTGTGCATTTGAAAATATTGCTCCTAAATCTGCCCTTGTATTTTCTAAATTTTCTAGAGATCATCAGGAAGGAGAGACCTTAAGAGAGATTTGTCTTGAAGTTTTTCATTCCCATTCCCAATGACCTCTCACTCCTCATCATTTTGTTTCTCCTTCAAGATCACCTCCACAAAACAATATGGCTCAGCCTAGACCTCCATTTGTAGTTAATACCTTTGGTCCTATAAATTTTAGGGGAATGGATGGTTACCCAAATGTTGTCCCACAAGATGTCAGAAATAGGTTGCCAAAATTCCAGGGTAACAATGCTATTACTGGTGATCAACATCTCAAACTTTTTGATAATATGATGGAAGATTTTGAGATAGAGTTTGAGGATGTGTATGTCAAATTGTTTATTCATACACTAGAAGAGGATGCTAGGGATTGGTACAAGGCTCTGCCTAATAATTCTATTGATTCATGGACTGAAATGAAAAATGCATTTAGGTTGCAATATGGTGACAAGACTGATCCTAGATTTCTTTTATCTGAGTTTGAGAATATCAAGAAGAACCCTAATGAATCAGTCCATGACTTCAACACAAGGTTTAACAAAACTTTGAGAAGGTTTCCTGTTGGTTTGAGGCCTTGTGATAAATCTTGTTTAATCAAATATGTAGATGCATTTGATAAAAATGTAGCCTATTACCTAAGAGACAAGAATCCCACCAATCTAAGACAAGCTTTCACCATGGCACTTCAAATTGAAAACAATATCAAGGCTGTTGGGAAACCTCTCAAGAGAGATGGTGTAAAATTGATAAACCCTAAAAAACCTCAAGCTAGCAAAGGTGCTGATTTAGAAGAGGTTGTGAAAACTTTGGCAGGGGCTGTCAAAGAAATCTCATACAAGTTGGCAAGAGCTGAGAAGGGAATTGGGAAAACTTCACAAGGTCAGCCTAGGCAAAAAACACAAGATAGATTTGGCAGTCACAATAGGAATGAGCAGAGGTTTGATGATAAAGGTAAAGGGCGTATGTTGGATCTGTAAATAGACATCCTCAAGCACGTGAAGGAAGAGTGTTTCCTGATGCCTTAACTACCAGGGTTGTTGTTGTTGATGAAGTTGCTGATATGGATTGGTGTGATAGGTGTTTTCTGCCCCATCCTCCATGTGAAGAAAACCAACAAGAAGGTGAAGTTAATAATGATGATGGTACTGATGATGATATTTGCATGATGGGCTGTTCTTCAAGCTCACAAGGAGGAGAAACATCTACTAAAGTAATAAGTGCTAGGACTTCTGCTACTTTTTGGGATTGCATCAAATGGGTACAAGTATTTCTTCCCCCTCATGCTCTTGAAGTTGATGTAGTGCAGGCTTTTGAAATTCCTAACAATGAATTTGAATACTTAAGAGCTTTGATGATTAAGAAGTATGATGGTGGTATCCCTTCAGAGGAAGATAGAAAATTGTTGATGAATGTTGTTGTAGCTCAAGAGAAAGAGTATAACACTAGAAGACAAAGTTGTTAAAGGAGGTGGGCCTCAAGCCAAACCTAAAAAACCCTTTCTCACAAGCATTCCAAAAGAATCTCCTGGGAAAGAAACACTTGCTAAAAGCTCTGTTGTCCCAAGAAAAATTACAGTCCTCCTCATGCCCAAGCTGCCAAGAATCCCTTGCCATCTAATGAATCTTCTTGTCTCCCTTCCAATGTTGTTTTTCCAAAGAGTGTCCCCTATGACATAGCCCAAGTATTGAGTCAAATTAAAGTGAGTGTTCCAATCATTGAGTTGCTTAGAATTCCTGAGCATAAGAAGAGAGCATTTGAGTACTTGGGGTTGAAGGAAGAGAAGATCACTCCAGGTAGAAATGTAAATGTTGTTGAGACTCCTCCTCAAATCATTGTTGACCTTGAGACACCACCAGCAGTAGAAGATCTTGGAGAGACACCTGAGGTATATTTGGGGACATCTTTGGTTGATTCCCAATTGAATGTTGATCCATTCTTCACAACTTTGATCATAAAAGATAGGCTACTTCACAATTGTATGTTTGATTCTGGTGCATCATGTAATGTCATGCCTCTAGAAGTCATGAATGAGTTGGATATCAAAGTAAAGACTTACCTATGGGAAGTGTACTGCCATGGATTCAAGGGAAGTGCTGGTGGTCTGGTTGTGTGAAGGGTTTGGTAGTGCAACTTGCCAACCTATCTGGGTAAGAATTTGAAACTTGATGTTGTAATTGTTGATTGCCCTGCCAAATGGGGTATGCTCTTGTCAAGAAAGTGGGCTGCAAGTGTTGGAGGGAGTGTCCAAATGGATATGTCTTTTTCCACCATTCCCATTGAGGGCAAGCCTAGTCAAACTTTATGGTGAGAAGAAGATGTTGCACCTAATTGAAGATCCCAACAATGCTTCCTATGAAGTGTTATTTGACTGATGTAGATGCTGAGAATTTCATTGGTTTTGCTGATGGAAAAGAAAATAAGATGGAAAAATCAAAGTGCCTTGATATGGTAGGTTCTCCATGGACTTTTCTATTTGATGGAGCTTGCTCCAAATTTGGGAATGGTGCTGGTATAGTTCTACTTTCTCCTAGTTTGGAAGAGTTTGATTTTTTCTTTCAAACTTAATTTTGAATGCACTAACAACATTACTGAGTATGAGGAATTATTGTTAGGGTTAATAATTGCATGGAAATATGGAATAAAAGGCATTTTTGCAAAAGGAGACTCAGAGCTGGTTGTCAAACAAATAAGGAAACTATATGCTATAAAAAATCAGCATATGAAACAATATAAGCATGCAGTTTGGGATCTAATTGAAATTTTTGATTCCTTTAACATTGTGTATCATGACAGAGGTCTCAATGCTTACTGCTGAAAAGTTACAGTGCTGGGTTCTAGATTTGGAAATTGCACCATTTCACCTTATTGTGAATACAACATTGAAGTGCTAACTAGGCCAGCTGTCCCTGATAATGTCAAACATTGGCAAGTGTTTGATGATGATGCTCAAGTGCTAAGGTTCTTGAAAAACCAAGGTGAGTTTTCAAATCAAAATATTGATTGGGAGCTAATGGTATGCATGACTGAAGGAAGAGAAACTTTGTTTGAGAAAGACATCATCCAATTGAAAACAAACACCATTCCTAGAGGTCTTGTTGTACTTGAGTCAAATTTTAACAATGCTGATTGCATCATAAATAGAAACATGTCTGGCCTCAAGGGATGTGGAAGAACATAACTTGGGCACTAATGGTAAACCAAGAAAAGATTTGGTTGGGCAGCAATTTAAGTAAAGAGGAAAAATAGTCCTATGCCTAGCTCTTGAAAAAATATCAAGACTACCTTGCTTGGTCCTATTTTGAGCTAAAAGCATATAGAGAAGACTTGTTTCAACATGAGATCCCTCTTGAGGCCAAGACTAAGACATTCAGATAGAGGAAAAGGCCAATTAATCCACTTCTCTCCATGAAAATGCAAGAGGAGTTAAAGAAGTTGAGAGATGGAGGTATTATTCAGCCCACTAGATATTCATCTTGGGTTGCAAACCTTGTGCCAGTCAGAAAGAAGAATGGAGACATCAGACTTTGTGTGGATTTTAGAAATCTAAACAAAGAATCCATGAAGGAAAACTATCCCTTGACAAATATGGAAAATATGTTGCAGCTTGTGACAGGGTCTGAGTTCTTTCTACATTGGATGGTTTCTCTGGATACAATCAAGTGGTTGTCAAAGAATCAGAAAGACTTAAGACAACATTCACTACTCCTTGGGGAACATATGTTTTTGTTAGGATGCCCTTTGGTTTGATGAATGCTGGTGCCACTTTTCAAAGAGCAATGGATGTTGCTTTTTCTGGTTACATCAATGAGTTCATTGTAGTTTACCAAGATGATGTGACTGTGTTTTCAAGACAGAGAGGTGATCATTTACAGCACTTGGAGAAGATGCTGATCAGATGTAGGGAGTATGGAATCTCTCTCAATCCAAAGAAGTGTCATTTTGGCGTGTAAAAGGCCAAGATGCTGGGACATATTGTGTCTAAAGATGGTGTTATGATAGACCCCTAAGAGAGTGGAAGCAATCAACAAAGTACCTATCCCAAGAACCAAGAAAGGCATCCAATCTTTCTTTGGTCAAATTAATTTTATTAGAAGGTTTGTTTCCAACTTTTATGAGTTGACTCTTCCAATCACAAGCATGCTAAAGAAGGACCAAGTTATCAGGTGGGAGGAGGCTTCCATTTAGGATTTTGAAGGAATTAAGGATGCACTTAAACATGCACCTGTTTTGGCAGCCCCAAACTATAAGAGGCCTTTTCAAATCTTTTCCTTTGCCTCTGAGTATACCATTGCTTCTGTTTTTCTGTAAAAGGATGAAGATGGGGCTGAGAGGCCTATTGCCTTCTTTAGCAAGGCTTTACAGGCTGTTGAGTTAAAGTATACAATCATGGAAAAACAAGCATTTGCCTTGGTGAAAGCAACAAAGTTTTTCAGGCCTTATATTTTAAGTTCAAAGGTTGTTGCTTATGTTCCCCACACCATGGTAAAAGACATCTTATCAGAGATGGAGATCCCAAGTAAAAGGTGTAGATGGGTGAACAAACTGCAGGAGTATGATATGGACATCCAAACCACAAAGTTGGTAAGAGGTTTGGGCCTTGCTAAGCTCATGGCTGAGAGCAACTTGTAGAATGTGGAAGTGAATCAGCTAGAGGAAGAAAGGGTAGATGTGCTTGCAAAGTTGGTAAGTTTTGAGTGGTACAAGGATGTGATCTTCTACCTCAGACACTTGTGCTACCCTAGTCACTTAAATAAAAATCAGAAAAGAGCCCTCAAGCTAGCTTCTCAAAAATATATCATCACAGACCTTGGGCTGGCTTGGAAGAACCCTGAAGGTGTCCTCTTGAAATGCATAACTGAAGATGAAGCTCCCAAGATAGTTGTTGATTTCCATGGGGGAGTTTGTGGAGGACACTTTGCTAGAAGGGTAACAACACATAAGATTTTGAGAGATTGGTTATTGGTGGCCTACTCTCTTCAAAGATGCAACCCAGCTGGTTAGAAAATGTGATAGTTGCCCAACGTTTCTCTGGAAGACTGAAAGCTTCAAGCTCCCTTCCTTTGCAACCTGTATCAATTGAAGCTCCTTTCAAGCAATGGGGGATGGACTTCATTGGTGAGATTTTAGATCCTTCTAGTGCTGGCCATAAGTGGATCCTTGTAGCCACTGATTATTTTACAAAGTGGGTAGAGGCAATCCCCACCAAGAAAGCAACACACCAAATAGTTATGGACTTCTTATTGAATCAAATCATATGCAGATTTGGAGTCCCAGTCAAGATTGTAGCTGATAATGCCATGTGCTTTAGAGCCAAACCTTTAATGGCAATGTGCAATGAATATGGAATCAATCTGACTTATTCTTCAAACTATAACCCCCAAGGGAATGGACAAGATGAGTCCAGCAATAAGAATTTGTTGAAGATCATTAGAAGAACCTTGGAGCAAAACAAGAAGAAGTGGGGTGAACATTTGAAATTTGTAGTTTGGGCTGATAGGATAACTCCTAAAAGAGCTACTGGTAAAAGCCCATCTGAATTGGTGTATGGAACTCAGGCTTTGCTACCCTTGCATCTGTAATTATCTTCATTTCAGTTTTCCCAACAGTTGGAAGATCAAGAGCTTGGCCCATATGAATCAAGGATCAATCATATTATTGAGCTTGATGAGGAGAGAAGAGCATCCCATCAAAGGCATGTCAGATTTAGGGAAAAATTGAAGAGATTGTTTGACAAGAAGGTCACTCCTAGAGCCTTCAATGTTGGAGATCTGGTTTTGTTATGGGATAGTAGGCATGAAGACAAGGGAAAGCATGGAAAATTTGATGCATTATGGATGGGCCCTTATGCCATTGATATCAGAATTGGTGAACATACCTTCTTTCTCAAGGACTTAGATGGGGAATTGCTGGAGCTGCCTGTTAATGGTAGGCATTTGAAGCATTTCTTGGATTAATCCCCAAATTGAGGTACGCACCAATTGTACAGTTGTATAGCCTTTGTTTTTACTCTATTTTTTATGTTTGGTGGTTTGTGGTTTGCCCTTTTTTCTTGGCGGCTATTCTGGTGGGTTTCTCGGTTTGTTTTTAGTGGTGGTTCTAATTTTTTGCTGCCTTCCGTGTTGACTCCTTTTCCCAATGGTATTTTGGCACTTGGTCTACATTTTGTCCTTGTGGCACTCACTGGGAGTGCCCATCCCCAAGCAAGAGCCGATGTTGTTGCCATTTTTAAGCTTACACCATGTTGCCCTAAAATTTTCAATCTATATTTGCTCAAAAAATGTTTTACCCTTTAAAATAGTGATCTGTAATTCATCCCCTCCAGTTGAATGCTTCAAAAATGCCCATAAACTTGTTGTTTTTCCCTAATTTGAAACAATATTCCAAGTTTGCCCATTTTTTTTTCCCTAGTTTTTCCAATTGTGTGGGCTGTATCGTTTTCCCTTTGCCAGATCATGTGAAAAAAAGAAATTGATCAAATTTTAATTGTTTGCAATTGAAGACACATTCCCAAGGTCAAAAATAATGTCAAATCATGCTTCAGTTGATTTAAAATCAAGAAATTTTCCATCCTAGTTAAATTTTTTGAATTCTAGGGCATCCTTTGAAATTTTTACGTTTTGACGGTCATACAGGTGTCATTTTCCTGTCAAATTCATCATGGGAAGGTAATGGCAACGTGGCCATTTCCTATTGGCCAAGGGGTGTCAGGAAATATTTCTAACTTATCATTTTTTTTAATTTTTGGGAAAATGGAAAATTTGGACCCGTGGCTCCGCCTTCTACAATAAGTGCATACGTGGCATGTTTTGATTGGCTAGGGGGTTGGTGGGTGGCGGACTTTCCTTAGAAAATTTTGATTTCATTTTGCAAAATTTTCAAAGACAAATTTTGGCCCGAAGGCCCACAACGAATAGGGAGAGGACACGTGGCACATATTTTTGTCTGAGGGCATGCAGATGGCAGAGGGTCTTCGAGAATTTTGATGTTTTATGGCTCAAAGTGATAAAGTGAATTTTTGTCCTAAAGGCCCTCGGCCAATCCTTGGTGGACATGTGTCCAGGAAAGGATAGGATGCAGTAGCGTATTTTTGCAATGACTTTGAAGTTTTTAATTTCAAATGTTAAAATATCAAATTTTAGGCCGAAGCTCCGCAACAAGTCAGGAAGTGACACGTGTCCAAGGAAGAAAAATGGATAAGCGGGGTTTTGAGAGTTTTTGAGATTTTTTGCCTTTGGAGGCAAAAATTGAAAAATGGTCCACATTGCCACTTGCAAGAAATTTGTATGAGGAGGCAGAGGTTCGGACCTGGGGGGACTTTGAAAATTTTGCAATTTTGGCAAAATATTTTAAAATAAAAATTTTGTGCGTGGCCCCGACTAGGTGTAACTTTGAATCTTGTGTGGGCTCATGGAGCTTTGGAGGGACAAAGTAAAATTTTAGCTTTTTGGCAAAAGGAGATAAAGTGTAAATGGGAAGCCTGTCTCCACTAGCCTATCACATGATGAGACACATGACACATTCTAAGAAGTCAAAGGAAGAGCACGGGCCCGCGGCAAAAGTTTAAATTTTTTCCAATTTTGCATGAAGGTTTCAAGGTAGACAGAAGGAGGCTTGGCCTCGCAGTGAATTGGAGAGTGCCACCATGTGCGGGGAAGAGATCGGGCATCTGGGCCCATAGAGTTTTTGTGGAAAAAATTCCTTTTTCCAAAAAGGAGGCAAAATCGGTAGAATTGGTCCACAATTTCAATGGGGCCCTTATATGGACACATGGCATGTCCCGGGGAGAGGCAGGGAAATGTTACAAAATGTTCCAAAACTTAAAAAATGTCTGTAAATGCATTTTTTAGAGCCTAGGCCTAATCAAATAATTTTTGGCCGCGTGTCTCACCTTATCAAAATGTTAAAAAGGTAACTCATTGAGCTTATTTTTAGAGTCTCATCTTCCACGTGGAGGGCTAATATTAAAATTTGATGTAAGATCAATTGTGTACTGTTCATCCATTTGTTTTGACCACCATGGAAGCTCCAGGAAACTTGGAATCACAATTTCTCCATCAAATTTCATCAAATCTTATAGTGATTTTGTGTCATCTTGGCCTTCCTGAGAGCATTGGCATCATTTTCATGACTTAATATCTTTGATCTATGAGATGTTTTTTGATGTAATTTTTTTCTCAGGCCCGAGAAAAAATGTGAAGATGTTAAAATCAAAAGTTGTAGAGGTAGTATTAAAAGGGTAAAAAAGGTGAAAATGATGAGTGAAAGGGTGCTTACATGCATCATTGATGAAAATCATGCATCTAGGATGGATAATGATCTAGATATTTGTAATGATTTAATCTTATTTGGGCACACCTGGAAAACATGTGAGTGTTTTTATGTTTGATGTCATTTTCATTAAATCATGAAGAATTGTTGCAACAAAACTTGATCCCATGGCATATTCTTTTCTTGGGAAAGAAGGATCCAATGTGGCATAGAGGTATATAGCACATTTTGGAGAAATTGTAAGAGGGGGAGATTTAAAATCATGAGCAAAAATTCATGAGAGAAAGCTCATTTTTATGAGAAATCCACCAAAGAACCAGGTTAATGTCTCATGTGTTGGAAATTTATGTATGTGAGTTGGTTACAAGTGTATAGCCATCACACAGCTCTGAGATTGTTCATGTAACTCTCCCATGTTGTTGAATATAACAAGTTTTGAATTAAATATGTGTTTTCTTTGGGCAATATGATGTCTGTTATCATTTTTAAATGCCTGCAAATAAATTTTATTGTTCTTGTTGTAATCTTGCATTGAAAGTCTTTGGAAATCACACAAGATCTCCATTTCTGGTTGATAGTTTTAGTGGAATTTGAAATCTCATGTTCAGAAGAGCCTTCATCTGATAAGGAGATAAACAAATTTAAAATCACTTTACCTTCCTTGACTACAGAGATTTCTTGTAAGCCTTTGGGGGTACCTTAGGCATGGTTTGAACATGGATTTTTGTGCTTAATTGAGTTCCTTACTTCAAGATTTTGTGGTGAGTTCTCAAAGATTGTGTGAAGAGTGCAACCTGGGCTTCCTTTTGTGCCTCTTCTAGTTGAAAAAACATCCTGATTATTTTAGGCATTTCATCTGATAGTTGTTCAAGTATTGTACAGATTGTCAAAGATCTGGTCTATCCCATTTTTTTCTTATCAATCCCCCACCAAAAATCATCTAACAACAAATATCCTATCATGTGCTATCCCTTGATTTGCATTTGTATACCCACTGAAAATACCAAAATCCATTTTGTAAAAGTATACATATCATATCAAGATTTCCAATGTCTCTAGTAACCTTCACCTTGTTTTGAGAACATACCCATGTTTTGAGAAGTGACAGCTCGAGAGAGTTCAAATATGGGGTGTTGATCATGTTTTCATCAAGTTCTCCATCATATAATTCCAAGCAAAGAGAAGGAAATCTTCATCTCCTTCACCATTATAAGGTTACAGAATAGGTCCTCTTACCTTGGTTGCAAGGCACAACCTAAAAAAGCTAGGACAAGATCAAGTCCTATTGGATTGCTATCCATTTCTCCACAAACTTGAGTGCCAACTAGACCATATCCCCAGCTACCAATGACATAAAACATGGTATAATATGTCCTTAAGCTCCATGACATATCTATGGTGCTACTCAGATTGAAAAGGAGAACAAATTTGGATACCAACAACTACAACAATCCACTTATCATGGAGAATATTTCTACAACTCATCCCTTTAATCTAGGAACAAAAAGTGGGAGAGTACTTATTCAAAATCCTATCAATATTACACTATTTTCTCATCCTTAAAACATGGAGAGAAAATGGAGTGCTAAGTCCATGAATTTGAATTTCTTCTGGGAATGCCACATGCATGCATGACTTTTGATTGCCACATGTTTAGACTTGTATTCTTGGTTGATTACGTGGAAACAAAGAGTGTGTTGAATAGTTCAGTGATCCTTTGCATTACTTTGGAACAAACCAATAAATTTTCACTAGTTGGGCCTTTCAGTAGCTATGTGAAGACTTTTGGTAGTTGGGAATTTCAGTAGATGCGTGAAGACTTTTGGTAGCTGGGCATTTCAGTAGTTGTGTGAATACTTTCAGTACCTAGGTGTTTCAGTAGCTTCGTGAAGAATTTCGGTAGCGGAAATCTATGAACTTGGAGAAGAGTTACTTATGACCTATTTTCTACACACTATTACATTCCAACTTTAGAAGAAATATTAGGAAATAAAAAATTAGATTGTAAATAGATTTATAAACAGATGATAAGATAAATCCTATATTATACCTTAAATATTCTATCTGTTATTAAAACTAGATCTAAACTCACTTGAAAGCTTGATTTTAAGAGAGAGAATAAGAGTGGTATTTGGTGATATAATGAGACATATTTTGGTCTCATCACTTACGCCTTATTTATTTTAAACTTGACGTAAATGTTGACATTGTGTTGATTATCTTGCATCTAACTGCCTTTGAGACACATTTACATAGGGAGTATTTCCTTGTAAATTGGCTTTGTGTTTTGAACTTGTGTGATTGTTTCTTGTGATCCTTCATCTTGTAGATTTACGTTTTCAAGGAAAATCCTTTTGATACTTGTTGTCCAAAACTTGTTGGATTATTAAAATTTCATTATCATGATATATTTTTTCCTTATAACCTCTTTGGAAAATAACACATGTATCCCCTATTTATTTGAGAAATGTCTAGTTGGTTTTCGTTATGCTTCCTGAATTGATATGGAACTTCCTTCCATTTGAAGGAATTCAATCATACAATATAAGTCTAGAAATTTGGAACTAGCAATGCCAACAATCACTAATTATTGTAGGGTTCCTAATACGTATGAAAATAAGGAACCTAGGTTTAGTCATTCACATCAAAATATTCCCATCATGACTAAAAATCATTTGGTTCTTCACGCTAGAGAAATCATTCAGGTACCCCATTCCCCACCTTCATCTCATAGTTAGTTGTATGGTTTGGATGGTTCTTATCATAATTATTATTCAAGTTCCCCCAATCTTCTTATAATTCTAATCTGAACCATTCTTATAATTCCTCTCGATCTTCTGAGGATTATAATCCAAACTATTTTTCTAATCCTCTCAATCTTCTAAGGATTCTAATCAAAACTATCTTTCGGATTCCTCTTAGTCTTTTGAGTTTCATTCAATACAATTTATTCTAGGGAGAAACTAGTCTCCTAAACAACATTTTCCTCCTCTAATGGTTTGTCTCACCACAAATTCTTACCATCATTCATATACTTCGACTCTTACTTGAGTCATGGTCCTCCCTTTTTGCAGGACTTCCATAATACTTCTAATTCGAATCTTGAGTCATGGTCCTCACTTTCTTTGCAATAACACCACCATACTTCTACTTTGACTCTTGAATCATGGTCCTCCCTTTCTCCACAAGACCCCCATCATTACTTCTAATTCAAATCTTGAGTCATGGTCCTCCCTTACTCCACAAGACCCCCATTATCACCTTGACTAATTCGACTCTTGAGTCGAAAAGTCCTCCCTTTTATTCACATGACCCTCTTTAATCATTCATGTAACTCCTATGACTACTTATGTTGTGCTCCTCCCTTTCTTTATAGGACCTATTATGTATCACTTCACCTAGTCCAAATCTCGACTTCATCCATTGAAGATCTGTGTAACTCAAATTTCCTCTAATAAATCATCCAAGTTGACTCCTCCATCATCATTATACTGAATTGACTACGTGACCTCTACATTTTTCTACTATGTACCATTATGTCATATTCTACAAAAAATAATAATGAATTCTTCCAAATCTCCATCTACTTCCACTTGTGATACATTTTTGTCACAATCAAAACTTTGTCACGAGAGTGCTGAGGTCATGCCTTCCCCTTGTCTATCAATCATCAGACATATTCATCTCCTTCTGTCAATCATTATTCCACACTAGTTTTGAACCAATTCTTCTTCTAATCAAACTACCTACAATCGAAGAAAAACAACCTCATACTAATTGATTTATTTCAGAATGAATAAGAAATCAGAGAATTCATGAGGCTACATGACATGATATCCCTTTAGAGGACCATGAAAGCAAGGGTTCATTTATTGACCTCGATTCACTCATGTATTGTGGGTAATGAAATTCATTCCTTTTTCAGAATAGAACATAGAGGAAAATCCTAACAACATCAAACTTGATTCTTATTCTTCCTACATTCCCCATAAATGGAGAAACTCTTGGGTCTATCATTGATCCATCAGCCTATCTTCTCATCACCCAATCATTCTTTATCACCTCTATCTACAATTCCTGAATCACAATCTCACCTTAGATCACCTCCTAGTATCCCATCATCTTCTTCTATATGTAGTTCACCTCCTAGTATCCCTTCATACTTTTGTTTATGGTTCACCTCTAGATAGCCCATCATCTTCTATACTTGGGCCATGCCCTAGTAGTCTTTTGTATTTCATTTATGGAACACCTGCTCATACCCCATCATATTCTATACTTGGTCCATGTCCTAGTAATCCTTCATCTTCCATTTATGGGACACCTCATGGTAGCCCATTTTCTTCCATATTAGGGCCACATCCTAGTAGCCCTTCATCTTCAGTCTATGGGACACCTTCTGTTTACCCATCCTCTTCAAATTCTTGTACTGTATCTTTTTTTCAATCATATTATCCTTTTATCAATGACTGGGTAAATCCCAACATCATTCCTCACATTCCTCTAATATATCATAAACATCCACTTTCTTCTCCCACTTCTAGGGATAAACAAAATCACACATGTCAGCTTACACAGAAACCCTAACATGTTCATTATCAAGATTAGATCAAAATTTCCAAGAGCCCCAAAGCTCCTAACAAATCGAATAATCATAAAAATTGTAAATCAAGCGCGATTCAAAAACGTACATCAGCGCAACCATCAAGTTTGGCGTAAAGTGTAGAAACCTATGGATAATGAACTCAAGCTGCCACATATGAAATCCATGTTTGATGGATAAAGCTCACAATGGTAATAGAGTTTGGAGATAATATCAGTCTGGATAAGTCAAAACTCTTAGTATCCCTTATCAAGGAAATCACTAAAAGAATTATTGGATCCTATCACATAGAGTGACATTGTTGGTCCCAACTTCCCAATAATTTTTATTCATATTCTTATCCCTTTGTGGTTTTCCCTTTGCAAAAATGTCAAAATATAAAAAAAATTCAAAAAAATACGAAAATACAAAAAAAAGAGAACATTAAAACATTAAAAAAAAAATCAAAGGAAAAAAGATCAATCACTGCAATTAGGTATTGCATATGCATGGATGTTTAATTCTTACCTTTATTGTCCATTCCTCTTGTAGTTCATCCTACCATTTTCATCCCTTTGATGCAATATTTTTATTAGTCTATTCACATGCACTTGGTGGACATTTATCTCTATGGTATCTATTTGACCATGGTATTTCATCACGTTGGTAAATTAAAGAATGTTTGACCTCTTAGAGCTCCTATCACATGTTATACATCTAAATAAACTTGTTGTGAAGAAATTTTGGACATATTTTTTGAGCACTAGCCAATGTTGCATCATCGCAATCAGTTCCACATCCTTTCATCATAGCCATTAGTGGTTCTTAACCCCTTGTCAAATTAAGAGATCTGAAATTAGTTTTCAGAAAGAAAAAAAATACAAATAAAAAAAAAATCAAAAAGCTAAAATCTACAAGAAAAAGCAAATTGATATATAACTCTCTCTTGGGGTATTTATAATAATATCTATTGGGGATATGGATGCCTGACTGGCAGTAGAGCAGTGATGTGATTAGAATCAAATGCACCTCCATCGGGGATAGTGACGTATGGCTAACAGCGGAGCAATGTACGATTATCCTTCCACCATCCATTCACAAAATCACCTATTAAACTGTATCATTCCTACACATTGGCTAGGGTTTCCTCACTTGCTTGTCTATTAAACCTTCCCTTTAAGAGGTAATAAATTCCACGTGCACACAATGGAAATATGTGAGTAGGTAGGATTAATATGTTAGCAATTGTTCTTTTTTTAGACCTTTTTCAAACTCTTGCTTTAGTCCTTATCTCGTCTCACAATTTGTTCCTTTGGCTAATCACTTCTTCATCGTGAAGCTTCTAAGCTACATTCATATCATTCACATCGTTATTATACTTCGTTCAGAACATCCATGTGTATAAGATTACTTTTTTGCCATGTTTTCAGACACCTTTGTCCCCATTCAAAAAACAATCTTCTCCTTCCTTTCTATCATGTGATTTTAGGCCAACTTACGCTGGGGGCATCCTTGCTTCTTCCCAACACTTCATTGGTTTACGTTCATCATCATCTTGAAACTATCCATAATGGCATTGGGTCCTGATTCTACCTGTGAAGAGTTTGCCTTTGAATACTCTCACCTAATTGCTGGGGCATTTTTGCATCTTCATCTTTCTCGTATGTACATGGCCTTTTGCATTAGTACATCCCATCGAACACTAGGGGCATCCACGCTTTCTTGGTTACCTATGCATAGCTTTGGAAAACTGTTAGAAAAATGATAAAACATTGAAAAATGTTAGAGACTCTAAACAATAGAAAATTGTTTTGCAAAATTCTAAATAATAGAAAATTGTTTCACAAAATCCTAAAAAATGAAAAAAACCTACAAAAATATGTAACCCACTTATTACAGATGAATCTTGTGTCTTGTGCATGGTATTATTTTCGTATCCTACTGGTTTGTTTCACATCTTCACCGATCAACATGACTTGCGGATCGCTAGATTCACAACCATTCACAAAGCTAGTTTCTTGCTTCATATATCCTCTGGGGCACATCTTGTTGCCTGGTGTTGTTTCATTGTGCACAAAGCTTTCTCCTTGGACCCCATGTCCATCATCATTTCTCCTTACATGTATCCTTTCTAAGGAATGTTTCAACCCTTATAATCTAATCAGGATCATGTGGACCTCTTCAGGTTGATAAAAAAAACATTTGTATAAATGTATTGACCATTATTGGGTTGGATATGTGCGTTCATACTTGTTTTTCCTATTAAATGAGTTTGTTTCCTTCTCATATTGCATTGCATTTTTTTCATTATTTTTTCAAGGTTTTTTAGATTAGTTTCAAGTTTTTAATTTCACTAACCTTTCTTGTATTAATGGATAAATATCAAGTTTCTTATCTGGTTTAGTTAGAATTGTCTTATTTTTGTGCTATTTGCAGGATCTAAGGAGGTGAAGTGCTGCCAAAATTGAACCAAATCGATAAAATTTTGATATTTTGAGATTATTTTTGAAAAATCCCATGTTTTTTAGCCACCTACAGGAAAGGGAGCGCACATACCATTCTGTGTGTACAGGTACAACTCTAACTAGGTTTTTTTACACAAGGTGGCGTAGGTACACAAATCCTAGCATAGGCACCCAAACATGCATGCATACACCCTGAAGGGTGCGCACACGTAGAACTATCTACATAGCCTATCTTCTGGAGGTCATAACGTTTACTCCCGAAATCGTAACGACTCCATTTTTTTTGTGTTGGAAAGGTATTGAAGCTAACTATGCAATGAAAACATAAATTTGAGTTTTTGATTTACCAAAAATTTAATATTTCAATTTTTTAGTATGCTACTCATTTCTAAGATGTCTAAACGCTTTGGAAAATTTGGTCTTTAATGTTCTAACACATTTCAACTTTTATTTTGAATATAACGTATGTTTTGTAGGGTTTTTTTTTATATGTTTGATAGTAATTTGAATTGTTTAAAAGGTTAATGAACATTACATGTTTAGATCAGGAGGAGATTAGAGTCATGTATGCTCTTCCCTCGCACCTTTTAGGTGATCTTGGGAACCAGAAATGATTTCTATGTCTCTTTTTTGTTTTGAACAAATGTTTGTTCTTAAAAGAATGAATGTCAAAGTTTGTTAAAAAGAACAAATATTTCATTTGAACTAAGTGTTTTCCATTTTTTGGATTTCATAGTTGGTTTCTACGTTGTGTATGCTCTTCTCTTGTGTCTTAGGATGATTTTGAGAATCATAAATGATGTTTTATCCTCTTTAGTATTTTTATGGAAAATTACTAATCCATTATGTAGAACCACACAAATGCTTGTCAAAGAAAGGTGGAATTGAAACAAAAGGTCAAACTACTAATATAGTTTTCGTATAGGTTTTCAAAAAAAAGGGTGTTAAAGAAAACCACATCTAATTAAACAAGATAAAACAAACACCACATTCAAAACATTGTATTTCAAGTTTTAGAAAAGGGTATATCCGTCTCCTCTCAACTAGAACATAACCCCTTTGGCATAACGCCTTAAGATACAACAATGGGGGTGGTACCAGGAACCCCAAAGTAGTCCATGCAAGAGGTAACCTTGTGGACGAAACGGGAAGTGCTCCACACTACCTACTTGATTAGTTTTCCTTGTGAGTTAACGTTACAAAGTTGTCTGCATCACAACCTTGGTAAGAGTACACAATGGATGCAATTAGTGCCCACTGTACTTGAAGGGGGCAAAGATGAGATACTCCCAAATTAGTCATTGCAACTTTTTGTGTAAATTGTGCCCGCTCTTAGATGACTTTATAACACCTAGGACGAGAGAACCACCTAGGAAGATATTCTTTGGCCAGGAGCCCAATATGACCATTTCAAAAAAGTGTTGAGTTGGGATGCATCATTCATCACGAAACATGTGACATGTTACTTTCGCTTAGTCTTTCACTTACCCTAAGGTAAGGTGAAACTCTGCCAAAGTGAATCCAACATTTTTCACCCCCATTTGATCTACTTCCTTCACTGTCTTTTGACATTTTTTTGATAAAAAGAAGAGTGACTACCTTTGCGTTATCAATTGATTGTTTTTCCACTTTTTTGTCTGTTTACACCCATCCATGTTTGCGGATGGGTTAGTTAGACATCTAAAGTGTGTGGAGACATATTTATATCATTGGTAGCCTGTGTGATCTTGATACCCATGTTAGGATCGTCATCATAGTTAGGCTTTCTTCATCACTTTGAACTTCCTCAGAAAGGTTATCTTGTTTGTATCGTGTCAATAAAACCTTGATATTTATGTCTTGTTTCTTGTAAAATTGATCTAAATATCTACATTGTAAGGTTATGCTATGCACATTTTAACAATTCCCAGGTATATTATAAGCTTTTAGTTTGATTTCGTCACTACCTCGATTTTGAAAAGTGTTACGTGTTACCTTTTGCGTGTGTTATATCAATATCATCTTGATATTAATACCTTACTTGCTTGCAAATTTTGGTTAAAATATCTTGGTGACATTGTTGTGTCACTCACAATCGTAACTCACACTTTTTAAGATATAGGTATTGATTGAATTTGAGCTTGCTTCTTGTATACCTTGTTTGGAGATCACATTAACTTCTTGTCATTACTTATGCCTTATTCACTTCTTTGAACTCGACATAAGTAGGGACATTTTGTTTATCACATATCTAGGTAGCCATTTATGGTCTTGATATCTAGGTCAGGATCATCGTTGTAGTTAGGATTGGTTCATCTTTTGATCTCCCTTTGACGTGTTGCCTCGTTTGCATTGTCTTAACACAATTAATATACTTATGTCATGTTTTTCGTAAACATGATCTAAGTGTCTGTATTGTGGTGTTACGTTGCAAAAATTTTAGCACATCCTTAGTCTACTTTGACTTAGTTTTACTTCAAACATTGTCAAAAATCTTGAAGAGTGTCACTTACTTTGTTTGTGTCATTTCGATACCACTTTGGCACTAATATCTCAATTCTTCGTGAAGCTTGATTAACATGTCCAATTGGTGTGGTTACGTGGCCTACATTTGTAATCCTTACCCTTGAACATTTAGGCCTTGTTGGTTGTTGAACTTTTCATGGTATCTGTATGTACCCAAAATTGTAGGGTACTACACTGCCGGAAAGATGTTACACATAGCCCAATGATGATACAGGTCTCCTCACAAGGTGTTTGGGATCTAGAAAATCTTGCCAAGTATACGTTTGTATCCCATATAACTCACCTGGCCTCCATGTTCTAATTTCCTCCCTCTACCCCCGTTTTCCCTTGTATTTTGGTCTTAAGTGATGAGACCGCCACCCTACCTGAGTAGTGGTCCTATATGCATTTTCCATAAAGTTTCAACGATCTCGTCAAACGTAAAATTTCAATTTCTATCTGCATTTTTCAGCTACTTTTCTTTGCATTCATGTTTTCGCTGCCCTGTGAATAGTGTTTTCACTTTATTTAATGGTAAAAGAGTTTCATTCCAAGTTACCTTCTAGTGAATGCATTTGCTATAAATAGCCAGCTTATTTTCAAACAAATGGCCCCTCTCCTTCTCTGTTTAATAATTCAGTATTTTCAGTTTCTTGCTTAGAATTCCAATAGTTTCATGTTTTGCATCCATTGTTAATCTTCCTTTGTTGTTTAGAGGTCATTTGATCTTCTTGTTTCAATCCTACTTCATTTCTGTTCCATGCAAGTTAGTTTAGAGTAAGGTACTTTCATTCTTAGATTGGAATCCATTTAGAGTTACAGGTTTTGTTTAGTCACAAAAGATAGTTTCTAGAACTCTCGGTGCATTTGTGTTGTATTCCCAAAATAAATCCCACTAGGAATTACATAGTCAAGCTCTGATCACTTGCACTATCTCTCTCTTACTCGTATTATATTCTGTCTATATCCAAAGCTGCCATTGTTCGAGTACCCTATTCTACTGATGCTATCATGTACATGCTTTTCTAGATTCAAGAGAACACGAAGGAACGAGGAGATCACACTGAAGTGACAAAGCCACACACAATTAGATTTACCATTGTTCTGTAAACTCTAGGTTTGAGCTATCAAAGTTATAGTTACAACGTATCAAATAGAGTAGTAATTTATTTTATTTCAGTCAAAGATCGCTCTTGATAACACCAGGGAAGCTATGGGGATTGATAGTTTCTGAGAAACTATGATTTTTTTTCCTCACTTCTGAGGTAGGATTGAGAGCCTTTCAATTTAAAAAAATTAGTTGCTTAGATATTTAGGATAAATTCACAACTACACAGGAAAATATGCTACACCGGGCTACTTTGTTTGTTTTAATTCTTTTACTAGATTAGTTGTCCATTTGCTAAATATATTAAAATAGCTTCTCATTTAATTTTGTTAAAATACTTCATCGAAAATACAAATATAAAAATACATACATAGTGTAGATACATCTTTCATAATTAGTTTATTAGTTTTAGTTAAAAGTTGAAACGTTTTGCATGACAATCGCAGGACCTAGAGAGCTGAGAGAATACATATTTGAACCAATATTGCCTCAACCAAATCTCCCCACAATACTAGCTAATATAGATCAAGACCTTAGGATACAAGTATTTCTAGCAATGGTAAACCTACGAGCAATTAGTGAATAACTGAGAGAGTTAAATATCGAAGACGACAAGGCATACACATTTTGGTCAAATCATCCTAGCTATAGATTGCCTTGATAGGGCATCCGTATGACTGTACAAGGATTCAAAAGGGAAAAAGTATTTGGTTGTGATCCTTTAACTCCACAACCTAACGCAGGATACCTCCTCGTTCACATAAATACTAGTTTACGCATTCAAGTTGCCAGAACACCTGTAAGGTATTTTGAGAAAATTACACAACTTCTAGTTCTAAACATAGAGGCTGAAAAGGTGTATGATTATTAGATAGTCGGAAGGAGAGATTAACTCTACATATGATCATAGGAGGTCCGACACAACCATGAACATATGGTTGTGATCCATAGGTCCCACAACCCAATGGGCCTACTAATCAATCAGACATTGATGTTGGTTTATGAATACTAGTATTTAGGTCCTCACCACTTCCACCAGACATTATTACACAATTCTCCTTATTAAACGTAGTATCCAATCGATCTAAGGATTTCTAGACTAGAATAGAGAATCGTCCATAAAAACTCTAGAAAATCCACTACACCTCCCATCACCATTTTCGTGACCTTGTCTAGAAATATACACGAAGCTCCCACAGGTCACTTCCCACATATCCAACATCCAATAAACATGATCTCAGTAGAGCTTGACATTGATTAGAGCCTCCGAAATGCTATTATATCTGAATGATCCATTACACCAATTCAGGTTAGGAGGGCCTTCTTCACCTTAGATTCGTAGATTCCATTATTACGTATTGAGGATATAAGATTGCCCAACTAGTTTTTCTGTATCCATATATATTCCACATTCACCAGCCATCTCAGCACGACCTCGAGAGGTTGGGTACAAGGAAGAGTTACTTGTAGATTCTTATGCTCACATGTCACTTTTCCATAGTACAAAATTGGTGAAACCGACATGAAGAAAACAATCCTTCCTCTTTTATTTTCATTTCTTTCATCCACCTTCGCTCTTTCCCATTATTCTGTAGGTATTCATATACCCCCCGAATATTTCGAGATACAACACATATGATAGACCTCTCTCAGGTCTCGAAGAAAATTATGGTCAAATAAATAGACAACCGTCACCCTCGCTTTCTACATGGGCTAATAACTATTCAAGTAATTACTTGTCATCTCAAACTCCCCCTCAAAGAACTAGTTCTAGTTCTTCATTCCGAATTGAGGAGTTGGATCAGCTTGCACAAACACAACAACCAGAGCCCTCAGGCTCTAACAATATAATGTTTACTAGAGAATCCACTTCATCTCCTCATGTCTTGTTCAGACCACAGATCAATAGATAATTAGATCCACTCCCATTTTTGGATGATGAGTACTTAGCACACTACGCTAGAAGAAAAAAATGCTTCCAAAACATGTATCCACCTGTAGGGAGTTTGCAAATACAATCTGATACCCTACTCCAAGAAAACACCCCCATTCCTCCACTTATGGGAAATGCCTTCGGTGAATCTTGGCAGTGTAATGATCAATTCATAGTAGGGTATCATACCCCTTTACAACCCCAAGGTATAAAAAAAATGCCATTAAGGAAAAACACTGTGTCTTCGCCAATAGAGGTCATTTCAGCCTTAGTTGAGAATGTTAGAGGGCTAGAGCTTGCTCAAGCAAACCAAAATTCATATTTTGGGAAAACAGGAATCCCCAACCCTCGGTATCACCCTAGTTAGGTTGACCTCCTTATATGAACAAGCACGTTAGTCATGCCTCCTCAACATCCATATAATCACCCACAACAAACACTAACTAGGATCATGTTTTCAAACACCGCTCCAGTTGAAAATATGATACCTCCCGACTTGGCACCAAACAACCCATACTAAAACAATGCTCCTCCCTACTTAAAAATTTATTCAAAATCACCATAAGGAGACATGTTCTCTTCTCCCGGGATGTTCGTTTAACCATAGGGATTCCCTTATGTCCCTGTAAATGCATATGTTATGCCATATCAACAAACCATGCCACCCCCACCCCCTTAGCAAACACCATCGATGGTCGAGACCTATGCGGTAGGGACTTATTCAGAATATTTAAAAGAGCCCCTAGACTTCACCATAAGAAGTGTTATGCTTCCAAGAACTCTTCCTGATTTACCCAATTATAAAGGGGAAGGGGATCCAAATGCACACATTAAAGCCTATGCCACATCCATACGGGAATTACTCCCTTGGGATGGGGTTGTTGCTAAGATATTCCCTAAAACCTTAGAGGGTATTTCCTTTGATTGGTATTACAGAATACCTGAAGCCTCGATACACTCATTTAAACAACTCATGTCAGAGGTCATCAAAGCTTTTAATATGATTTTTTTTTAAGAACAAGAATCAAGGAATTCTTGCATATTAAACAAGAACATAATGAATCCACTACTCATTTTATTCAAATATGGCATACAGTTCTCTACTCATCAGCAAGTGCTCCAAACATTGATCAAATGGAACTATGCGATTTATTCCTTAATTCTCTCAATAGAGAGATAAAGGAAGAAGTCTAGAAGTTCCCACTAAGAACTTATGATGAAGTACTCAAGAGTGCTCTATGAATCAACCAAGTAGTGATAGATAGTGGTCGTAAGACATATGGAACAAACGGGAAACTAACCCCTCCCAATTAAAACACTGTGGCCTATCCTAATGCCGAGAATGCTAATCAAGGACCTAAGATCCTTAACAAAAACCGTGGAGTTACAATAGATGGGGTAACTAACCAAACTAAAAGAGAAAATGTTGTGAACATTTTTCCACCCATTAACAATCAGTGAAATAACAATTTTACTCCAACAATCAACACGGTGGATTTTAATCGTCCACCATGACCATAACAACAACAACAACAAAAATAAAAAATCCAAACACAAGGTCCAAATCAAAACCCAATTGGATATCAGAGTCAAAACTAAAGGCAACAACCTCAAAATTTTAACTCTAACAAACAACAACGTTATCAAAAATTTGGGCCACAACAGGTTTCAAATCAACAACCTCAAAATTATAATCCCAATTTGTATTGTGGTTTCCACAAAGTTCAAGGCCACGATACTAGGACTTACTGTGACTACAATAAATTCATGTAGAATTTTCGAGAAGATCAAAAACAACTCTTTATAGATATGTTCTTAGAAAATTCTTTAGTATCTGCTCCAAACACTTACACAGGGGCAGTTTCCCCTCAAAATGCACCCCTCAAGATCTTTAATGATCTGCTCCCAAACCATTCTAACAATAACAGGTTAGATCCAAGCAGAACAAACAAGGGTGTTATAACAGGAAACAATGATCATGAAGCTTCAAATTCATTAAATCCACCGGTTGCACCACAACTAGGAACTCGACCCCAAACTAAGATAGTTGGTCTGGTAGAGTTAGACACTGAGCTACCCATAGAAACCATAACAAGAACACAGGATTATCCTTCTCAACCAACGCCAAGTTATCCATTGGAACTAGGTAACATTCAACAAACATTGGTAAAACCCATAGGTGCCTATGATTTAATTAATGAATTAACTAAAACCTTCTCTCACATCTCCTTTTTGGATTTTTAAAGAACTCTCCCACCCATAGGGCTACCCTCTTAGAAGCATTAGGCCTTGGTCATTTAATCAACATCACTCCTCTGGAAACTCAAGTAAACCATGTAGACTTTGATGTCTACCCTCTAGGGCAGCCAAATAGGGATACTGAGTTTATATTTGATATAAGAAAAATGCTAATAGATTCTAAAATTGCACAAATAGGTGACCCAGCTTTACATTTACAAGTATGGGTTTACAATAATTATGTTAAACACGTAATGATTGATGATGGGGTAGTAGTTAACATATTCCCCTTCACTTTTCTTCAAAAATTAGGATATGGAGAGACAAATTTCTCCACAACACAAAATACGCTAAGAGGTTATGATAGCCTCAAGGCCACCTCAATTGGAACCATAGTTTTACAAGTCACTTTAGGACCCAAGACGGTCCTCACCGAATTTTATATTATAGATCGGGAAACCAACCATAATATGATCCTCGATTGGCCATGGATACACCACATGAAGGCAATCCCTTCCATGTTATTCCAAGAAATAAGATTTCTACACTTAGGGAAAATATTTGTGGCACAAGGTAACCCAAAACCCTTCGATATACACCTAGTTGACTTGAAGAAAATACTAGGTGTTCACTCTGAGTTTGAACTCCCAACAAATTAACTTAGAAAATTGATTAATTTAAAACCAAAAGAGAAGTTGATGCCCACCACAGAGTTGGAAATTACAAATATGATCGGGAGCATCGCGACACTCAAAAAATGTGGCCAACGTCATAGAAAAAGTGTCATTAGAGATTACCGTAAAAATGGTCGAGTTGCTAGAGATAGATTTACCTATTCTCCTACCATTTGATTCTATGGGTCTTGGATGCACCCTGGGAATTTCTTCTCTTCCATTAGACAAAGTTTTTATGGTAAAAGTAATAGAAGTAGAATAAATAGATACAAAAAATATCCTAACATCCATTTTTCCAAGAAAATATTGGACTCTCCACTTTGATGGAGCTAGATGTCGCTTTGGAGCTGGGGAAGGAGTGGTCTTTACTTTACATGAGGGAAAGATCCTACCTTTCACCTTTAAATTAAACTTTGAGTGTACAAACAACATGGCAGAGTATGAGGCTCTCCTCCTTGGCCTCATCCTAGTTAAAAGAATGGGTGTTGATAACATTAGAGTGCTAGGAGACTCGCAACTAGTTGCAAACCAAGTATCTGAGGTATATGAAACTAGGGTTGAACATTTACAACTTTAGAAAATAGCGGTATTAGATCTAAGCAAGGGATTCAACTTCATATCAATTGAAGCAATCCCATGAGAGTAGAACCTTCTCGCAGATTAATTAGTAACCTTGGCTTCCTGTTTCACTCCAAATAGTGAGTTGGAAGATACAAATTTCATAGTATCACTTCGTACTAAACCATTAGTGTGTAAAATACCAACAAACCCACTCCTGACTCATGGAGAGGCTGAGAATGATTTTCCTATCATGGATCACTTTGACGATGATATAGTCACTCTTGAATATCTAAATGCCTATGTAGAGCTACACCTTGCTTACCACATAGTGGATCTTTCCCTAATACCACATTCCTCTTCCTATTTTGGAAATCCCATGGTAGATTCTCCTCCATAAAAGGATCTTGATATCTATAAGATAGAAGACAGAGAAAGCTTGGAACTACCTCCAGCCCCACCTAAATTTAAACAAGGTAATGCTTCTTTAATAGAAGAAACCATTGACATAAAAATTGGAATTGAGGAAGAACCAAAAATTTTGAAGTTGGGATCCTCATTAACTCCGGAGGAGTTAGAAATACACACCCAAATCCTCAAAGAACATCAAAAGGATTTCGAATTTAGCTATAAAGAAATGACGAGCATTGAACCACACATCGCAGTACATAACCTTGTCACTAAACCAGATGCAAAACCAATTAAACAAAAGTCAAGACCAATGAAGCCAAAAGTGGCTCTCATGGTAAAAGAGGAAGTAATAAAACTTCTCCAAGTGGGATTCATCAAACCCATTGACTATTCACAATTGGTATCTAATATCGTCACTGTTCTAAAAAAGAATGGGAAGATACACATTTACATAGAATTTCAAGATATTAACAAAGCTTGTCCCAAGGATCACTTCCCGTTACCATCCATTCACATTATTACTGATGCAATAACTGGATTTGAACTGTTGTCCCTCATGGATGGGTTCTCAGGGTATAATCAGATTAAAATATCTAAACAGAATCAAGATAAAACTACATTCATAACTCCCTGGGGATCTTATTGCTACGTTGTCATGCCATTCAGTCTTAAGAACGCCAGTGCTATGTATCAACGGGAAATGACATACATATTCCATGATCTTATCCATACAATTGTGGAATCCTATGTGGATGACTTATTGGCCAAGGCCAAGAAGTGTTGTGATCATGTAGAAGTACTTTGTATCATCGTCTCATGATTAATTGAATATGGTGTTACATTAAACCCAGAGAAGTGTGTGTTTGGTGTGATAGGAGGTAAACTTCTGGGCTAAATTATATCTTCACGAGGGATTGATGTCGATCTAGCCAAAATCTGGGTTGTTCTCAAAATGATTCCACCATCGGACGAGTCTGGAATCAGGTCATTTCTTGGGAAACTCGGTGCAATCTGAAGGTTCATCCTGGATTTAAGTTTTTCCATTCATCCAATCAACAATCTATTAAAGAAAGGTTATAGCATTGATTGGACTAAAGAATGCAATGAGGCCTTCGAAGTAGTTAAATGCTTCTTGTTGTCTCCACCCACACTAATGCCTCCCAAACCAGACCACGCTTTAATCCTATACTCACGAGCCACTGATGTCTCGCTAGCCTGCATGTTGGCTCAAGAAGACAATGATAAATGAGAACATGCAGTCTATTTCATTAGCTGAATGTTGCTTGATTATGAAACACATTATACACAGGCAGAGAGAGAATGCCTTGCCATATTCTTTGCAACAAAACATTTAAGAAATTACATGTTAAACCAAGAAACAAGGGTCATTGTAAAGAAAAATCATTTATGAACATTCCTCATGCAAGGGTCTTTATCTAAAAAGGCTAGGCATTTCATAACCATAATGGGTGAATTTGAGTTAACATTTGTAAACCAAAAATATGTTAAGGGACAAATCATTGCAGACTGGTTAGTTGACAATCCACTAGATGGAGGTGATCTGGTAAATTTGGACTTTCCTGATGAGTGTATATACTTTATCGAAACCAGGCCCCCATCTCTTCATGTCCCTGATACACTAATATCATCAATTTTATCATGGACCACACATACCCAGAAAGTGCCACATCACAACAAAGAAGGCGGTTACACATTATCACTACTAAATATGTTGTTTTAGAAAAAGTACTCTATCATAAAGCCTTCGACAACATGCTTCTAAGATGTGTCGACGCAAAAGAATCCAAGAAGATTATTTATGAATCCCACAGTGGGATATGCGTGTTGGTGTGTGTTATTTTCCACATCATTAGGTGAGTCATCTCACTTAGTTGAGATCATAGGTCCATGTGTCATTTAGGGTTCATTATGAGATTCCCTTATGCGTTAGTGCATCAGTGCGTCAGCACGTTAGTGCATCAGTGTGTCATATGTGTCATTAGGAGTTACACTTCTATTCTGGGAATGTAACTCCCCCTCTCTACTCAAGTTGTCATGATTGCAGCACTGAGGGTTACTTAACACCTCCTATATGTACATGCCTTTTGATCTATGAGATAGAAGAGAGTTTTATGGCTTAACCAGGTTCTGCCCATTTGTCGAATCTTTGCATGCACATTTGGTTGATGCTTGCTCCTCCCGAGATCTCTTCAAGCTTCCATTCACACATCCGTTGATGTGCACGTCGTCCCTCGTGATCCTCACTTTATCGGTTTTCAAACCCTCTTTCATGGTATCAGAGCGGATCTTGTGGATCCATGCACTCATCGGCATTTTTGTGTGTCTTTCTGGCTTTAAGTGTGATATACAGATCTTTTTTCAGTGTGTGTCATAATGGATATTCCAGTCGTGCTCTTCAGTGCATTGATTCGGGCATTTATACCTCTTGCTCAGTTATTCATGTGATCATGGGTGTTTTTTGGGGTGCTCGTGGTTTTCCCCCACTTTTGCATGTGATCTTCAGAGGTGATTTGCATTTTTGGGCAGAACCTGGTTGAAGCCATAGAATATGAGTCTCACGTCTATCTCATAGATTCAAAAGATCGTTCTTGGTTTTACATTTCTTTATGCATGGATTGGTGTTTTAGTAACCCCCAGTGCCTGCAGATCATGACTATTCTTCAAGTAGAGACTCTTGGGACTGTTACATTCCCAAAATAGAAGTGTAGACTCGGGCAATAACGCATATGACGCACTGATGCACTTGACGTGCTGACGTACTGATGCGTAAGGGAATCTCATCAATGACTCATTTTAAATGACACGTGGAACCTAAGATCGTCACCTAAGTGAGATGACATCGAGGGTAATGATGTGGAAAACACACTACCAACACCTGTTTCCTTCATTGTAACTTGAGGATGAGTGCAGCATGGTCAGAAAAAAGAAATGGGTCCCAGGCACAAAGCCTAATGACGTACCCATGTACATAGGAAAGACATTTTGATCCCAAGCAGTGTTCAAGGAAAAACTCCAATGGGAAACAAATAATCCTACCACAAGTAGCTCCTGACATGACTCTCTAATCTAAGAAAGATGCCAAATATGGTGCTGCCTCAGCCATTTTAGACGAGCCCTGAAAGGGTGCCACATGTATAATTTCAGATGGCTCAATCTTTCTTCGAAAAGAAGAAGAAGTTGCAGAAGAAGAGGGAGACAAGAGGAATGCAGAAGATGCCATGGACGGATCTGAACTCTACAGCTCGTAGGATATTTCTCCCAGAAGAATGTCGATGACGATTTTCCTACTGCCTGTCGGACATAAAGAAGAGCCACTCGCAATGAACTGTGTGCATGCCCTTAGGAAGGACATTTTTTGACGTGTTTTGGAAGTCTTCGCCCACTTGTCCAGCAAAGCCACAACTGAAGGCTAGCAGCAACCATGCTCAGAACTCTGACGTGGCTATTTGCATCTTCCACCGTGTTTCCCATAGGTCTAGCTGGCACGTGAGTGCCCAAGGAACCTTGAAGGTGAAATTTGCTGTGCACGTGTAGAACTATCAAATGTTTTTTGAATTCTGTATTGGAACACCTGGCAAAAAGGATCGTGAACACAGTGATGTGACACGTGGTTTCTCTAACGGTCCTCTCACAACAAAAAATGGACGTCCATAGCCTGAGGCTTGGATCAATGAACCTGGTCTCTGAAAAAGTGGAAGTGGTCCATGATTCTCCAGAAGTGGCACTCCCAACATAACAGTCAGATGATGAACTCCTCATGAATACACTTTTAGTCTAGTTTGGAAGTTAAAACAAACCAGTTTGTAGTGCATCACAAGTAGACTCTGTGCAAAGATGACTAAGGTACATGGCATTGATACTCATCCCAATGAGGGGGCTTCGACAAATAGCTTGTAGCGATGTCAGATAGGTATCGAGTCATCCAGATGGAAGGTGAGGTCCAGGAGTGGAAGTGAGGCCTAATCCCACACTGGAAGTGGAAAGGAGGCTAGTGCCTAATGATGGTGTGATGCCATTTCTGAGTATGAGTACTGCTCGATGACACCCCTGATGCACCCATGTAGGGGGGTGATAAAAAATGCGTCTGCAGCATCTAGTGTATTTTTTTCATCAGTTGTGAGAAGAGTCCTCTATAGTACTCTCGACATCAGAATTGATGCACAATCGCTCGCTCATTTCATAAGTAGCTTCCTTGGTCAAAGCCTATGTCAGTGGATTTTTGTCACTTCACACGATGGAATTGACAGATTTTGGAGATGCAACTAATTTTATAAAGTGCCGCATTCAATGGCGTTGCTTGTACTGTGAAGGGTCTACACATACAGACGGACTAAAGAATGAGTCCAGACGTCTTGCTGAGGTGGATCTGACATCTGCCATCATGGAGAGTTCTCTTTCTAGAGAGAACGAGAGACATGCATCATCATGTGACCAAAGACATGGTCCACCAAGTGTCATCGGGAGAGTCCTCTAGATGACGATGATAAGCAGTGCTTGCATGGAACTGTTACTTCAAGCAAGAAGGGTAAAATACCCTTCTTGTTTGGGCAAAGTAACTGTTCCCACTGGAAGCATCGCCAAGTCTGACATAGAGTCTCTCTCAACACTTTTGAGAAGTGGCAGAGTTTGGTCACATGATGATGCATGTCTATCGATCTCTCATGTTTCACGTGGTAGACTCAGATCCACCTCTCCATGTCTGCAGCAATCTAAAGATGCACAAAATCAAGACCCGTCACATACTACGGTCGATTAATGTTGTCTGATTCAGTTGTCTCCTCCAAAACTTAAGAGTACAAGACAATTCCACCGACACAGGCTTGCTTGGTTCTACTTCTGATGATGAAAAGTAGTGCATTTACAAAATTGGCAATGTCGAGAGTCACGTAAAGTGTGGAAAATCATCTCAACTTTGACTAAGGAAGCGCCCAGAAAATGTTGCAGCAAGTCCAAAATCTTATCAGCATTATCGATGCATTCCGCAATTGATGGAAAAATGCATATAGATCATTGCAAACATCATCCTAAAAAAGTACATGAGATGGCGAGTGCCAAAGGGTATCATGTGACTCTACCTTCATTGGAAAAGGCATGAAATATTTAGGCATTAGTCTTGTATTTGTCGAGCTCCCTCATTGGGACGAGTATCTGCCTGACCTTAGTTGTCTTTTCACAAAATCCTACTTGTGATGCACTACAGGTTCCACATCCATCTATAGTTATTTCAGAGGATTTCATCATCTCTGTTGTTGGGAGTGCCCCTTCTGGGAATCATGTCACTTCCACATTTCCAGAGACCTTCATTGATCCACCCTCAGCTGTGGATCCCTTATTTGTTGTGGAGGATGTTCTGTTCCCTTCACATCACTTGGAAATCCTTTCTGTAGGTGTTCCTCTTTTTCACTCTAACAATTCTATGCATGTGGCATTACCTTCGGTTCTTTGGCACTCACTCGCTAGACCTATGTCACACTTTCATGCACTAGACTCAGAGTTCTTCGTGTTGCTTCCTTCAGTTTCCTTTGTGGAGTGGGCAGACTTCCAACACATCATTTTTGTCCTTCCTAAGGGCAAGCACACAGTTCATTACGGGTGGCTCTTCTTCAGTCCAGAGGCAGAGGATCTCATCATCGACATTCTTCTGGGAGACCTCCTAGAGCTGCAGAGTTCAGATCCGTCCATGGCATCTTCTGCATTCCTCTAGTCTCCCTCTTCTTCTCTCTTCTTCTTCTTTCCGAGAGATTGCTTCTTTGTACATGGGTACCTTTTCAGGCTCATTTATGGCTGGCACCCAAATTTGGAATCTTTCTTAGATTAGAGAGTGTTTTGTTCTCTTGTGGTGGATGTTTTTCCCACTGGGTTTTCCTTCATTGCTTGGGACCTCTTTCTTGTGCATGGCTACTTCATCAGGCTTTATGTCAGGACCCATTTCTCAAATCTGACTTGCCACCTCATCATAAGTTATGATGAAGGGGGGTGTTATTTTCCACATCATTAGGTGATTCATCTCACTTAGTTGAGATCGTAGGTCCATGTGTCATTTAGGGGTCATTATGAGATTCCCTTATACATCAGTGCATCATATGCGTCATTGGGAGTTACACTTCTATTCTGGGAATATAACTCCCCTCTCTACTTGAGTTGTCATGATTGCAACACTGGGGGTTACTCAACACCTCCTATATGTACACACCTTTTGATCTATGAGATAGAGGAGAGTTTTATGGCTTAACCGGGTTTTTCCCCGTTTGTCAAATCTTTGCATGCACATTTGGTTGATGATTGCTCCTCTTGAGATCTATTCACACTGCCATTCATATGTCCATTGATGTGCACGTCGTCCCTCATGATCCTCGCTTTCACGCCATTTTTCAAACCCTCTTTCAATGTGGAGGCCACTTTGGTGGTCATGCCACTACTAACAAAATATATTGGATGGCTTATTTTTGGCCCACTCTCGAACACGACGCAATAGAGTTTGTGCGTAAGTGCCACAAATGCCAAGAATTCTCTCACGAGATTCATATGCCAGCACAATCCCTACAACCAATAGCAACCCCATGGCCCTTCTCCTTGTGGGGTCTCGATTTGATAGGGAAATTCTCTCCCTCATCAACCGATGGCCATAATTTTATAATTATAGCCACATAATATTTTATCAAATGGGTAGAGGCCATGCCTCTCACCACAGTACCAGGTTCGATAATTGCCAAATTCATTCTGAACCAAATCATTTATAGGTATGGTGTCCCACAAATCATTATCTCAGATGATGGCACATCCTTTAAAAATGATGAGGTCCATGAGTTATGCAATAAATTCAAAATAAACTATCACACAGCCTCTCTTTACTACCCTCAAGCCTATGGGAAAGCTGAAGCAACTAAAAAAAACATTAAAGGCTATTCTCCTCAAAACAGTCAAGCAGAACAAGCAAGATTGGCATCGAAAACTATATCTGGCCTTGTGGGCCCATCGAACCTCAATAATAACACAAAAATGAGCAACCCCTTTCTCATTGGTATTCAGGGCAGAAGTAGTTCTCCCACTTGAGGTTGAAATACCCAGTCTCCGCATGTTATTACTAGGGATTTTGGATGAAGAAGCTTACAGGGAGACACACCTCTCTCAACTGGAAAGCCTTGATGAGGCCAAGATAAACACCGAACAATGGCATAGAGCCTATGCTGACCGGATGTGCTAGAAGTATAACAAAAAATTCTATGAGTGAGAAATATATAAGGGAGATCTAGTTCTAAGACTAGATAGCTGGATTTGATAAGAAAACTGGTGAAGGAAGGAAGTTTTGTCCCAAGTGGTTGGGCCCATACCAAGTCATGAAAGACTACGGAAATGGTGCGTATCTCTTGTGCACACTACAAGGTGAGGAATTCAATGAAACCATCAATTCCTTACATCTTAAATGGTTTTACACATGAGACATCGGAATCAACACTTGTAAATTATAGCTACCTACATTGCATTAGTCATGCAGCTATTTCATTTTTTCCACTCATTTCGTAAAAATGGTAGTCAAGGAACTTACTCTTAAGCAATCTATTACAAATTTCTAAAAATACTGCCAAAAGCATTCAAATCACTTCTCCTCAAACATCATCAAGTAATTTCAAACCTTCTCATCAAGTTTGATAGACAAGTATTGACGAAAACCATACCAAGGCTTGCATACTTGGTTTTGCTCTTTCTTTCTACTAGGTGAAGTTGTCCTTACCTACGGTCTATTCTAGAAGCTTCTTGGTGTCACATATATCCCTCTTAAGTCTCTTTGAAAGAAAGGATATCCCAAAGTCATAGATCATAAGTGTCAAAATCAAATAGAATAAAAAATGCCAAGCAAACAAAATATTTTTATTTTACACACTCCTTTGCCCCACCAACCTTTGGTGATAAGCCCCCATCTCTTACTAGTGGTGAGAGGTTGGGAAAGGAAAGAAATGCCCTTACTCGCCTATATCCTACCTTTTGTGACAAACCCATGCTTCTTACTAGTAGTATGAGGTAGGGTGTGGGGGGTCCATTCACAAAAATTAACAAATCTTGGTATTCTAGAAATACAAATCAAATTATATTAAGTGAAAACAAATTTCCAAATTCCAAAGAGATTATATCCTCAAAACCAGATTTTGTCAACCAAGTTTCCATTTATAGATCTAAGTCTAGAGAAACTGAAAAGTAAGTGGCCTTCTAAGCTTAGTGGTAGTTCTGAGTAGGGTAAGTGTGTAGGTCTAAGTTTGGTTTTTTTCACTGGTTTGTCTATCTCTCATTGTTCCACTCATTCAAACTCATACAATTTGTGCCCTTCCCAAATCTTGGTGTTGAGCCCTCGCATCCTACTGGTTGCGTGGAGTTGGGAATGGGGAAATTTCATCTCTTTATCACTATACATTCATCATGTTTTGCCAATGTAAGAAGAAATCATAGATATTTCCCAAAGAGGTCGAAAGTTCAATACTACAATGTGTTCGTCATCACATATCAACATTACAAAAGCATACAAAGTAAAACATTCTATTTACTATCATTTTTTATCCATTTGTATACATTCTGAAAAGCCTGAAAACAAATACTCTAAAAACATCTAGTATAGATATGGAAACGAGTCACAAAATTATACGCACCGAGAGTCTAGATCCAAATATATATATATATATATATAGTGTTTCGTGTATAATGCCATCATGCATTAAGGCATGGTCAAAACACTCAATGAGACCACAAAATATGAAACAAACATACAAATATCTGACCAAATGTCGCTACAAAATGACACTACGATATCTCAATCCCTGTGAGATCCCTCATAAGGTGTATGGCCATGCTTAGGACTCCTGCTGCGACGAAGCTCTGAATGGACAGAGGGCTCACGATCATGGCCAACAGTTGTGGTCTCACTATGAGAGTGAATCCTCCTCATCAAGCGCTCAACAGTCCTATATCTAGCCAACTTGGTGCGAAGGGAGGTAATGATATTTTCTGCCTTCTAGACAGGGGCAAAGACATCTGTATGTTGACTAGCTATTGAGGGCTCCCCAATGTCCTCAGTGAGCTCAGCTCAAGTACCATCAGAAGGGAGCAATAGAGTGTTAGTGCACACCCATCAAATCAAGTCTCGCCATCCCTCAGTAGTCACTGCAAATTTAAGGAGAAACACATAAGTTAGAAAGTTGTCCAAAATAAAAACAAAGATAAACAAAACAACAAAAGGAAATAACAACTAAAACAATTCTAACTAAAGCAAAGTCAAGAAAGGAGTAGTAACTCACTCAGATCTTTAGGCCTCTAGGTAGGATCTCTGGGATCCGCACCTGTCATTGACATTGCCACTGAGTATCATCCCTCTCCCACATGGAGTAATGTGATAGCCTACCATGGACTTGCCATCTCCCCCTAAATCCTGAGAAGGTAACTCCTCTGAAATGAAAGTCACCTTCTCTACGCTTTGCTTTTCCCTCTCAGCCCATAGGATATCCTAAGTATCATACCACTCAGAATCGCTATCATCCTCCTCACCTGTCCTGCTGGCTCTAGTCTCCGTCTCCTTCGTCTCCTCCTCCTCTATCTCTCCCCTAGTGAACTCCTCAAACTTAGAGTCCAAATCAATAGGCTCATCTCTGCTATGGGCAGGAACAGTGGTAATCTGAAATAAAGGTTCCCAAGGAGCACTGGCTACCCCTCGAGCACGAACCACCCTCCTAGCTGCGATGGGAACACCAAGAGTAACCACAGTCCAACCCTGGCCTCTAGGACCTCCCCGAGCCTCATGAATAGATCTATACATTGGCCCTACCAGAGGAAACATGTCAATGTATGGGAGGCCTAACTACTTTGGTACTCTGTCAAAGGGGTGGATCTCCAACTTCCCTGTGTCTTGTCTACCAGCTGACTGGTAGTGTGGTAAGCAATCAATTTAACAGTCTCCTCTCCCCATAACCCTACCATGTCTTGATAAGGAGTAGCCTCCATGTATGCAATGGTCAAAGAGACCATTGGCTAGTGAGGCACTCTAAGAACAGTCATCCCTGTCCACCTCGCTGCCCTGACAGCCCCAGGATCCTCTACCTATACACCTATCCCATACGGAGTGATGTGCTCACACACCCAACTCATGACAAGAGTAGGGTGGCTCAATGACTGTCCATGTAGTCTGACCACCCTTTATAAATCATGGTAGGTGGTCCCGAGGGTGTCTTCTCCCCAAGCGTAAATGTGGCCATGGCCCTCAATCTGTGCAATGATGGGAGCCCAAAAATTTAAGAGAGTGTCCCCTCCCTTTTCCCCAATCAATCTCAAAGCAAGGATGCCCGTGATAGCCTTACAGAGCACAGGAATATCTGACTCAACAATGGAGTGGACCTTCACCCCCTTCTTCAACCCCATGGAAACAACGACATCCCCCATATAAGTGGCCCACTGAACCACCTAAGATCTGGACACTGCTATCTTGAGAAACAACTGCCTCCCAAGAATCGGGACCCCCAATATGCGATAAACATCCTCTAGGGTGACGGTCCACTCACCTCTAACTCCTAGAAATTGGAAAGTGTTCTGATCCACATCCCAGTATGAAAATAAGTCACATAATATGTAACTAGGATGTGCAATGTGAGGGACATGTGTAATCCTCTAAATGCCAGCCCTCTAAAGAGTATCTTCCTTTGCCTGAGTGAGTGCCTCTAACACTGTTGGGAGAAAATCACACTCCCTCTCTCATCTCCATTTGATGTACTCCTCCTGCATCCACCCAAAAACATAGAAAAAGAGTAAGTTTAGTAACAAAATATGACTAGAAAAGTTAACAAGAACATGTAAAAAATGATAAAAATACAAAAAAAAGTAAATAAAGCATATTTTGTTGCATTCTATTGTGAACCACTGCCCTGTGCAGAGTGGCGGTTCCATAACTGCCACCTTCTAAGGGCGGCGGGTCCCATAACCACCACCCTGTACAGGGTGGCAGTCCTGTCTTGAACCCGCGAACGGCTTGCAAGCCCTAAAAATGCATTAAAAATGCACAAAAACACCATTTTTACTAAAATAAAGACCTACCCTATGGGCGCCCCCCCTAGAGACTCATTTAAAACTAGCATTTTCAAAAATAACCCCCCCAAGACAAAGATTCTATCATTTCTACATTTTATGTTCAAAAACAATAAATTGAGAAGAACTAACCTGAGACTTCGCGGGTCGATGTTCCGCTCTCAGAGGCATGATCACTATCTCACCACAAACATTTTGACTATACTCTTGTCAAAAACTATCACCGTGGGTCCCAGAGCTCAAAAACTATCAAATCAATCCGTAAAAATGAATAGTAAAATGAGTTTGTTATATATATAGCTTTCTAAAAATGATTTTGAAGGTCTTTCACAGGGTTGGAGTATCAATGGAGGTAAGTTCTAAACCCCGTGCAGATGGTAAGTCCTCATTTCATATCAATTTAGTTTTATTTCTCAATTTATTTTATCTATATGCACTTGAGTCCCCTTTTTCATTTTACAGATAGCGGGATTTTGGATGACGACTTTCCGACACACGGGCGTGTTAGGTATAACTCCTAACTCCCCATTTCAGGACCACCATACTTGGATCCACCATTTTACGCCTCTTCATGGCTAAGATGCTTCTCTGAGGGGGAAATATGTACGTACCCAAAATTGTGTGGTATTACACCATCAATATGTTACACATACCCTAGTGATGATACAGGTGTCCTCGCAAGGTGTTCAGGATCCAGAAAAGCTTGCCAAGTATATGTTTGTATCCTGTATGCCTCACCCAGCCTTCGTGTACTTTGTTCCACCCTCTTCCCCCCTTTTTCCGTGCATTTTAGTCTTAAGTGACGAGACCGCTGCTCTGTCTGCGCGGCAATCTTGTGACCACGGCCCAGGACAGGGCGGCGGTCTCATAACCGTTGCCCTGCACATGGCGGAAGTCCTGTACAAGTTTTCCAGAAAGTTCCAATGATTACGAGAAATGTAAAATTTCAATTTCTATCTGCATTTTTCAGCTAATTTTCTTTGCATTTATGTTTTGGCCACCCTGTGAATAGTGTTTTCACTTTGTTTAATGGTAACATAGTTTCATTCCAAGTTACCTTCTAGTGAATAAATTTTCTATAAATAGCCATCTTGTTTTCAAACAAATGGCCCCTCTCCTTCTCTATTTAATCATTCAGTCTTTTGAGTTTCTTTCTTAGAATTCCAATAGTTTCATGTTTTACATCCATTGTTAGTCTTCCTTTGCTATTTAGAGGTCATTTGATCTTCTTGTTTCAATCTTGCTTCATTGGTGTTCCATGCAAGTCAGTTTAGAGTAAGGTAGTTTCATTCTTAGATTAGAATCCATTTAGAGTTGTAGGTTTTGTTTAGTCACAAAAGATAGTTTCTAGAACTCTCGGCGCATTTGTATTGTATTCCACAATAAATCCCACTAGGAATTGCATAATCAAGCTCTGTTCACTTGCACTATCTCTCTCTTACTCGCATTTTATTTGGTCTATATCCAAAGCTACCATTGTTTGAGTACCCTATTCTGCTGATGCTATCATATACACACTTTTCTGTATTCAAGAGAACACGAAGGAATGAGGATATCACACTGAGGGGATGAAGTCACACACAACTAGATTTACCACTTTTCTGTAAACTCTAGGTTTGAGCTATCAAAGTTCTAGTTACAACGTATCAAATAGAGTAGTAAATTATTTTATTTCAGTCAAATCTCACTCTTGATATCGCTAGGGAAGCTGTGGGGATTAATAGTTTCTAAGAAACTATGATTCGTTCCTCACTTCTGAGATAGGATCGAGAGCCTTTCAATTTAAAACAATTAGTTGCTTAGATATTTAGGAAAAATTCACAACTGCACAAGAAAATAAGCTACACCGGGCTAGTTTGTTTGTTTTAATTTTGTTACTAGATTAGTTTTCCATTTGCTAAATATATAAAAATAGTTGCTCGTTTAATTTCATTAAAATAATTCATCGAAAATACAAAAATAAAAATACATACATAGTGTAGATACATCTTTCTTAATTGGTTTATTAGTTTTAGTTAAAATTTGAAATGTTTTGCATGACAATTATAGGACCTAGAGAGCCTAGAGAATACATATTTGAACCAATAGTGCCTCAACAAAATTTCCCCACAATACTAGCTAATATAGATCAAGACCTTAGGATACAGGACTTTCGAGCAATGGTAAACCTATGAGCAATTAGTGAACAACTGAGAGAGTTAAATATCAAAGACGACAAGGCATACACATTTTGCTCAAATCATCCTAACTATAGATTGCCTTGATAGGGCATCCGTATGACTGTACAAGGATTCAAAAGAGAACAAGTTTTTCGTTGCGATCCTTTAGTTCCATAACCTAACACAAAAGACCTCCTCGTCGACATAGATACTAGCTTAAGCATTCAAGTTGCCAGAACACCTGTAAGGTATTTTGAGAAAATTACACAACTTCTAGTTCTAAACATAGAGGCTGAAAAGGCATATGATTATTGGATAGTCGGAAGGAGAGATTAACTCTGTATATGACCATAGGAGGTCTGACACAACCACGAACGTACAGTTGTGATCCATAGGTCCCATAACCCAACGGGCCTACTAATCAATCAGACATTGATGTTGGTTTATGAACACTAGCATTTAGGTCCTCACCACTTCCACTAGAAATTATTACATAATTCTCCTTATTAAACATCGTAGCCAATCGAGCTAAGGATTTATAAACTAGACCAGAGAATCATCCATAAAAACCCCAGAAAATCCACTACACCTCCCATCACCATTTTCATGAACTTGTCCAGAAATATACATGAAGCTCCCACAGGTCACTTCCCATGTATCCAACAACCAATAAACAAGATCTTGGAAGAGCTCGACATTGATTGGAGCCTCCAAAAATACTATTATATCCAAATGATCCATTACACCAATTCAGGTTAGGAGGGCCATCTTCGCCTTAGATTCACAGATTCCATTATTACGTATTCAGGATATAAGATTGCCCAACTAGTTTTTTTGTATCCATATATATTCCACATTCACCGGCTGTCTCAGCACGACCTCGAGAGGTTGGATATGAGGAAGAGTTACTTGTATATTCTTAAGCTCACATGTTACTTTTCCATCATACAATATCCTTTGATTGGGAGTCACATCTACCCTTTGTTAATATTTATTCCTTGTTCATTTCGAGCTTGACGTAAATATTGACATTGTGTTGATCACCTTTGCATTAAAGTATCACTTTGCACACGCATTTTCATATGGTGTATTTCCTTGTTGATTGGCTTTGTGTTTCACACTTGCTTTATTGTTCCTTGTGATTATTCATTTAGAAAAATTATTTTCTAGGAAAATCCCTTTTGATCTCATCATTATTACATCATCACGATGTCTATTTCCTTAGACCTTCTTCAGAAAATCATGCACACATATCAATACTTATGAAATGTCTAGTTGGATGTCATTATGCTACTCGAATTGACATGTCACTTCCTTCCCTTTGAAGGAGTTTTGTCCCACTATCTAGGTGTAGAAATTTGTGCTTAAATGACACCAACAATGAATGAATATTGCGTGGTTTGTCACATTTACAAAAGTATAAAACCTAGGTTTAGGAATTCAAATCAAAAGATTCCCATTACAACTAAACCTCATTTGGTTCTTTGTGCTAGAGAGTCCATTTCGGTACCTTGTCCCCCACCTTCAGCTCATAGTTAGTGGTATGGTTTGGATGCCTCTGATCCAAATTATTATTTAGGTTCCCCCCACTCCTATTCCGATTCAGATCCAAACTACCATTCAGATTCCCACTCTTCTTCTGAAGATTCAGATCCTAACTGTTATTCGGATACCCCTATATCACATATTGAATCATGATCCTCCCTTCCTTTGTAAGACAATTATTCCTAATCACCTCAACAATGTCTTCATCCATTGAAGACTCGTGTGACTCCAAGTTCCATTGATCAAACATCTAATTCAGTTCTTGAGTCACGGTCCTCCCTATCTTCGTAGGACCTCCTTCATCATTCACCTTGATGACCTCTTTCTCCATCGAAGAGTTCCACAAATCCAATTCCATTTATTCAATCATCCAATTTGACTCCTACGTCACAACTTAATGGATGGTTATGTAATCCTACTTTCCAACCTACATTACATCGTCTTCTAGAAAAATGACCTCAGTCCAAATCCAAATCATCCATTGATGAGACACTTGCCACCAAATATACGTCATCTCTTGAGTCATCTTTTGCTATCAAACAGACTTCAATCAGTCTTCGGCCCTTGATCCCTTTCAACCATATCATACCATTTCCTCATCCATCTTCTAAAGATCAATCTCTGCGACCATGTCAAACCATTAAAAATAAGCCATGTGTCAAGATATCTTTTCGAAGAAAGTTATCAAAATTGTTCACGAGAGTGCTAAGGTCAAGCCTTCCCCTCATCTACATCATCAGACATCTTCTCCTTCTGTCAATCAATCTTCCCCTAGTTTTGAACATGATTCTTCTAGTCAACCTCCTATGGTCAAAGAACAACAACCTCTATTGATTGATTTCTCTCAGGTTGAAGGAAAAATGAAACTACATGAAGATATCCCTTTAGAGGATTGAAAACAAAGGTTATTTCTTTGACTCGATACGCTCACATATTGGGGAAAATAAATTGATCCTTTTCGATAGAACATAGAGGAAAATCCTAAGGTCACGGAAATAGATTCTTCTTTTATTCCATCTTCACCTTCTTCTAAGCATGAAGAGATGTCGAGGTCTACCATTGAGTGATGACCTATCTTATCGTTACCAAATCATTCATTATCTATTACTATTCCTTAATCAAAATCTCTCCTTGGGTCACTACTAAGTATCCCATCATCCTCTTCTATCTTGGGGCCACATCCTAGTAGCCCTTTCCCTTATATTATTGGGCCACGTCCTAGTATCCCTTCACCATCTTCTATCTATGGGATACCTCTCAGTAGTCCCTCCTCATTTATACTTGGGCCACATGCTAGTAGCCCTTCCTCATCTTCTAGTCATGGCTCACATCTGAGTAGCCTAATTTATTCCATCTTACGGCTATATCCTCGAAGCCCTTCATAATCTTCTATCAGTGGTTCACCTCTCGATAGCCCATCCTCTTCAATTCTTGGACCATATCCTTTTCATCCATCACATCTTTCTTCTATACATGGTTGTGGCAAGCCCACAGTCATTTCTTACATCAGTTTTAAATGTCTACGTTTGCTTTCTTCTCCTCCTTGGGATTATAAAAGTCACATGTCAACTTATAAGAAACCCAAACAAGTTCATTATCAAGCTTAGTTCAAAATTTCCAAGAGCCCCAAAGCTCCTAACAAATCAAAAAATCTAAAAATTATAAATCATGTGTGATTCAAAAACGTACATCAACACAACCATCAAGTTTGGCGTAAAGTGCAGAAACCTATGGATAGGGAACTCAAGCTCCCACATACAAAATCCATGTTTTAAGATAAATCATAGTCATTTGTTGAGTACGAGCTCACCTCGGTCATCGAGATTGGAGATAACATGACTCTTGATAAGCAATCACACCTAGTCTCCCTTATAAAGGAAGTTACAAACATCGTTGTTGGATCTTACCAAAAAAATTGACTTTGTTGGTCCCACATCAAAAACCTAAAAATCAAAACCAAATGCAAAAATACAAAAAACATAAAAATAAAATAAAAAATCAAAGGTACAAATATCAAACATTGCAATCAGGTATTGCGTACACATGGATTTTTCTTTCTTACCTTTCTTGTCATTCCTCTGAAAGTCTTCCTACCATTTTCATCCCTTCAGTGATATTTTTGTTAGCCTATTCACATGCATTTTGTGACATTTATCTCTATGGTATCTGTTTGACCCTGGTCTTTAATCACCTTGGTAAATTAAAGAACGACTAACCTCATGGAGATCCTATCACATTAAACATCTAATAAAATTGTTGCGAAGAAATTTTGGACATATTTTTTGGCACTAGCCAATGTCGTCATCATAATCACTTCCACCTCATTCCATCAAGCCATCAATGGTTCTTAACCCCTTGTAAAAAAAGAGAGCTGAAATAAATTTTGAGAAAGAAAAAGAATACAAATCAATCAAAAAAATCAAAAGCTAAAAGCTAAAAGCAAAAACAAATTGATATATAACTCTCTCTTGTGGTATTTCCAATAATCTCTATCAAGGATATGGACACCTGATTGGTAGTAGAGAAATGTTGTGATTAGAATCAAATGCACCTCCGTTGGGGCTATGGACACCTAGATAGAAGCAGAGCAATGTACGATTATCCTTCCACCATCCATTCACAAAAAAGCCTATCGAACTTTATAATTCTTACACATTAGCTAGGATGTCCTGACTTGCTTATCTATTAAACCTTCCCTTCAAGAGGTAATAAATTCCACATGCACACACTGGATCTTTGTGAGTAGGTAGGATTAGTATGTTACCAAGTGTTCTTTTTTTAGACCTTATTCAAACTCTTGCTTTAGTCCTTATCTCATCTCACAATTTGTGCCTTTGGCTAGTCAATTCTTCATTGCGAAGCTTCTAAGTTACATTCATATCATTAACATCATTATTCTACTTCATTCAGAACATCGATGTGTATAAGATTAATTTTTTGCCATGTTTTCCGACACCTTTATCCCCTTTCACAAAAACAATCTTCTCCTTTCTTTTTATCATGTTCTTTTAGGCCAACTTATGATGGGGGCATCCTTACTTCTTCCCAACACTTCATTGGTTTACGTTCATCATCATGTTGAACCTATCCATAATGGCCTTGGGTCCCACTTCTACCTGTGAAGATTTTGCCTTTGAATACTCCCACCTAATCACTAGGGCATTTTTGCATCTTCATCTTTCTCGTACACATGTGGCCTTGTGCCCTAGTACATCTCGTCTAATGCTGGGGGCATCCACACTTTCTCAGTTACTTGTGGATAGCTCCAGAAAGCTATTAGAAAAATGCAAAAACATTCAAAAATGTTAGAAACTCTAAACAATAGAAAATTGTTAGAAAAAATCCTAAAAAAAACTACAAAAATAGATAACTCGCTTATTACGGATGAAAAATGTGTCTTGCACATGGTATTCTTTCAGTTTCCTACTAGTTTGTTTCACATCTTCACTGATCAACGCGACTTGCAGATCATTGGATTCACAACTGTTGAAATTTTGTTCACTTGTGCAAAAATGGGCAAATCGAAACTTCATCGTTACAATGAAAGTCTTGGGTGAATTATACCTAAACTAAGGGAGTTGGATATCATTTGTTACTGCTGAATTAGTTATAAGGTTAAATTCAATTTGTAGTGATGTCTGCTATCACAAAACATAACAAATCACATAGTCTACAAATTCATGCCATCTTAAGAAGAAGAACACAAAGCCCCAAAGGATAGCTATGTTGTCTTGATGAAGACGACAAATTACAGAGTAGGTGAAGTGCTTGAAGCAATAAACAGAAATATAGATATCGGAAAATTAGGGTTCATTACTGAATGTTACAAGTTCTCATCAATGTTCTTTCAATCATGATTATGACATTCAATTATGTTACTGAGTTGTTTAGTTCATTATACAATCCATACAGAGAAGCTAGAATGCAGAAGGGAATACACAACTCATTTTAAAAATTCAATGTTTTATTCACAAGGAAGGTCAAATGTTTCCCACACAAGCCATGGGATGTAACTGAAAAGTAAAGTATAGCTATTGAAATAAAAGGTACACATGCATGAAAGAGAAAGCAAAGGAGTATGAGTGAACCCTTCATTTCCTTGGGATTTCTTTCTTTGATTGAAAACATCACCATTTCCATCTTCTTCTTCATCTCCATTGTAGAAGACACTGTACCTGAAAAGAAGAAAATGATAACTATCAGTTATGAGCTCATGGATTAATTCATATTCCTAAACTGTCCTAATTCATGCATATGAATCTCTAATAACAGGAGATGTAATTTACTTGAATATCAAACTCCATACATGCTTTATTTACTTAGAAAGAGAGAAGAAAGAGAAAAGAAAGAAGAAAACATGGACATAAGAGAGGCCAAAAGCCTAAGTATTTTCTAACTGGTTTCCTAAGTGTGCAGGTACAGGTTGTAGCCAATGAAAAATAGACAAGTCATAAGTGCATGCAAGAAAAGGAAGAATGTAACTCAAAGTTTCAGTAACTATTCTGAAATGGAAGAAGTTAGAGTGTAGAAGAGAAGGTTACAGTTTAAAAAGGAACGATGAATGAGAACTACCACCTAAATGGGAAGAAGCATAATTTGAAAGCTGATGTTTGGCAAAAAAAAGAGAAGGTCACCGTTGAAAAAGGAATGAAGACAAGATTCTGAAATTTTTTTGACAGGGATTTGCCATGTAAAATGGACATTTACAACTTTCCATCATGCAGCTTTTAAACTACTACATGCTTAACGAAATTATTTAAATCAAGTAAGTGATACGGAAAAGTAGTAAAGCATGCCATGATTAAGATAAACAACTATGATGTCTCATTTTCATCTACCTTCAAACATGAAGTGTTATGTTCTATATTCTGAATAAGAAAATACAACTACTATAGCTGGAAATTAATGGAAGAGAGAATACAGGAAATTTTTTTCCAGGGTTTCGCCATGAAAAATCAACATTTCAGATTTTCCAACATGCTAGAAATGTTACTTAAAGGAAATAAAACATCTATGTGAAAGAAACAAAGTAACAGAGATCTTAAAAAGCACCTAAATCAAATCTTATGCATAAAATAGTATTAAAACAGATGAACTACTTGTAATTTCAAAAAAAAATAAATGATACAAGGTACAAAGATCTCATGAAATCAAGAATAGTCAAAGTGCTAGTACTACTAGTTCTAGAATCAAATGAACAAGCCTATTGGTCTGTCAAAAGATACAGAATTATCAAAGATCTGAATTTCAGAACTAGGAAGGATAGAAGAGAAAAGTAATGAAATAGTAGATATTATGACAGAGAAGCATATATACAACCCAAACAACTTCAAATTACATAAAGACCTCAAGTCCCAAATCTGGGACAGATCAAAGTACGCATCATGCTACATTATCATGCTACATTATACTTCAAAGATAAATTCAAATGCAAGATTCAGGGTTAAATAGAACCAGATAACACACGAAGGATCAAAGGTATCTCCTTGACTATGGCTTAATACAACAAAACTGAAACTAATAGGCAGAGTTGACTGAGTTTGGATTAGACCATAAAAGGCTTAAAGATTGACCGAGAACAATATTAAAATCAGAAAACACATCTATTATGGATATAATGCACAAGTATAAAGTAATAGATCTTCAATCCAGATAATCATATGGAACTCTGACTACAAACTAGGTAGTAAACTTCTACAAGTTATGAGGATACAATGGTTGAAAAGATACATGGCTTAGAATTTCAGTAAGTTGTTAAAGGCTCAAGATCTGAATATCAAAATGTATATAATACCAACAAATGATAGAATGAATCCTATTACATCTAACTGGAGGATTCTCAGTTTCCAAAACAATCATACTTCCAGGGGTAAAATCAACCAAAGAAGAAATTTCACTGCATATATCATATATGATGATGCTATTACCAAAGTCATAAGTTTCAAGTGGTGAATCCAAGAGAAAATTACAGTTTTAGGCTCCAGTGGGAGAACCCATTAAGGGGTATCAAAATTAGAGTAAGAAACAAGGTCATCTAGTTCAGAACTAAAGAAACCAAACTGAGGAACAAGTTTCAACTTGAAATGGCTGAGGTCGAGCCAAGGGGTCACATGAAATGTAAGAAAGAAATGAATGTCAAATATTCCAAAACAGAGGTCCTAGGGAAAAATTGAACTCTATACTCAGAAATAGAGACTCAAAAGATTCAGATAACAATTTCCACAAGGCTAAGCATGCATAACTAAAGCTCGAAGGATCTCCACAAATGAACACCATGAGCAGTTCCAGCACATTGGAGGATCCTGATATCTCAAACATTAGAACAACTCAATTCATGACAAGGGATTCTTTTGAGTGAGAAAGCAATTCAACAACATAGAATGCAAAGAAATGGCATATTTCGGTTCCCCTAGCAATAGAAACACAAAAAACCCATGAAGAAATATCAGAATGGATTCATAAAATAATAAGAGGAAACTAAAAGAAAAAGGATATATGTTCAAAATTTAGGGATATACCAAGCTTTGAACTAGGATTACCAGCATTGCAATATGTAAAAAAAAATCAAGGAAACCAATAGGTGGCATGAACTCCACAATTATTCACAAAATCAATTCATAACACATACTCAGAGCTCAAGATATGGGTACATCTTGATAACGCCTTCAAATTTCACTACAGTTATGAACTTACAAATTTTGCCACAAGTTTCTTAAAGATTAATAACCTACCATACTTCAACTCCATTTGCATAGTCAACTCGAAGAAACAACCATGGTGGCCACCTTCACAACCATCTCCTCAGAAAAAAAACAAAGGAAGAGCTACAAAATATAGGTGTAGCCAAGCTCAAATATAGAATGAAACAATGGCATTGAGGAATTTTTTTTCCAAGGCTTCACCCATGAACCAGAAAACCGAATGAAATGATCATTAGACCCAAGCTTTCCTTTACCGCTCGAATCCAAGTATGGGTTAAGGTCAAACTCAACCATGGTTCAAGATCAACGATCAAGCTTGATCAAGGATGAAGATCAAAGACTGAGAATCATGCTCAGAGCTTGAAACAAATGACCACGGTTAGTCCCCACCAACCACATTCAATGCAAAGTCAAAAACCCTAATCGTGAGTCCAAGGATCGATGACATAAAAAATAGAGGTACAAAAATCAAGGGCCTAGGTTTCATCATCATTATTAAAGTAAACTCAACCTGAGTTAGGTTTCCACTAAAAAAACGCATGCCAAGGGGTGACTCATCATGGTGAAGGGGACCATCCCCATTGATATCATTTACATTGACTTCTATAATTTTAAACTATAATCCAACTCCAAATAATGCAAAATCTGACCAAGTTATTCCACAATGATCACCGGAAAGGTGAAATATTTTAACCATATACTATTCAAACATGCAAGCTGACAAGTATTACATGGTCATGGATGTCTAAAAGGTGGAAGATTATATAGTGGGGCATATGTCAAATAATCAAAGGTGACCGAGTATGATGTGGTAACTATTACAAGTGCCCCATATGTATCTAGAACCATAGTATTATTGCTAATTCCACTAAGGTGGCCAAACCTGGTAAAGTGAAGGTGGTCCCCACTCCAAGGAGTTGAAGATCATCTACAACATGTCACCCATGTGACCACTTAGACAAGGAATGTCAACATTAGAATCTGAGCATGGAGGTGGTCCCCACCAAATGGATATATGGATGATTATTATTGCAAGTATTGCAATTATTTCACTCACATACAGGAAATTTATTTTTGCATGCTTCACAAGAGGAAAAAGCAAGGAAGAAGATGAAATTGCATGCCCATGGAGAGAGACTTGCCTAGCAAGCAATCTTATTTTTAGAAAATTATTCACCCTTCTTTTCTTAAAAATAGATCAGTCAACTTTAGTTGACTAATTGTAATCAAGGCTGTTAAATGCCTATTCTTAATTGCATGCTCTATTATTCCCTTTATCTATTATTAAATAAAGGATAAAAATAGAATGCATGGGTGAGTACAAGCCTTAGGCTATTTTAGGAAGAAGGTGAATTTTATTTCTTCTATATATTGTGTGCCTTTGCAAAGCACAAAGAGAAATTCTGGAGGAATTTTTGGATATATGAGTACTGAAGCAAATTTTTCCAGTTTTGCGCTATGAGTGTGAAGTATTTTCTGCCTTCCAAGCTATTTTGCATTCTTGTACATGTTTATATTAGTCTTGTGAATGTAAATTCCCTGATCAATCACCTTACCCTGGTGCAAATTCATTCCTTTCAGATTAATTTTAATGTGTATGTTAACTTATTAGTACTGTTGTGATTCTTTCTCAGTATAATCAAGTGCTTTTCCCTTAGATATTTTGCAGAAAAACTATTGGTTCGTGCATAAAAAATCCTTCCCAAATCAATTGTACATATACTCAGTTAAAGTCCTCATACAAATTTGGTGTATCACCTTAGTTTTAATTATTTTACAGTCATATTTTACTCTCAAACTCCCAGAAATCAGTTTAGGATTCACCAATAAGGAACTGACCTTGATACTGGAGACTCACCTCAACATAGTTATACCCATAGACCCGAGGTGTTTCCATTGTATCCACGATAGAGAGAGATCAATTGTGCAAGCTTAGAAAACCTGCAACCATCTCTCTACATGGTGCACTTTCGAGAGATAACAATTTTTGGCATGCCCGGTGGGAGAAGAATCAGATCTGCATGCAGGTTACAAATTATACAACAGATTTACAATAGTTTCAAAGCCACTTTAAGGAGCAAGTTACAATAATTTATTCTAAATATTTTTAAAAAAAATTTGGCGACTTCGTTAAGATGATATCAAGCTAGTATTGTAACATGTTCCATGCCTAAAGTGACTACAAGATCATCAGTAAGAGGAATTCCTCCTGAGTTTGTTTCTCTACCCTTGAGTTCTGTTAGAAGGAGAAGAGTTGGTAATACTTTACCTTATAATAGACCTGGTTTTGATAACCCTCCTAATATTCCTTCACCACGTATCAATTTCTCTATTAACATCGTAGTTTTTCAAATGGCTATTCAACCACCAAGGAATTTTGTGACATTTACTAATGGAATTCCATTAGTAATCCTAGTTTACCAAGACATTCCTAATGCTGCCATGAAAAGTTTGCCATCATTCACGGGTGAAAATCAGGTTACACCTGCTGAACATATCAAAGATGTTACAACCCTATGTACAGTCCATAATATCACTCATGAAGACCTAGCTTTACGAATTTTAGCTGCATATTTTAAAGGGTAGGCCTTACAATGGTATTGAAACCTAGAAATTGGAAGCACAAGAAATTGGGATGACTTGGGTGAAAAATTTCTGAAACAGTTCTAGGATAATTAAGATCATTTGTCTCTCATTGAACAATTGTCTACTATCAAAAGAGCTCCCAATGACTTTATGTCCAGTTTCAATATCTAATTTGCCAAAACTTGGGAAAGAATTCCAACAAGTGTCGTGCCTCAAGCTGATCATGCTTTCCTTTATTATCTTAGAGTATTAAACAATGATATATCAACTATGATTCAGTCAATGGGAGGAGAAAAACTCCCAGCAGCTTATGATATCACTATCTGAGCTGAAAATAGTCTTATTCAAGCTGGAAAATTAGCACCAAGGCTTTTAATGCCCTTTTTAGAAAATTTAGCACCTATTCCTTAGCCTATTACAATCATAGAACCTACTGTTGTAGCTCCATCAGATGATGTATTTAAATTTTTGCAAACTATGGGAAATAAATTGACTTTGATTAAGAACAAAATTGCATTACCTAGCAGACCCTATCAGACTCCTTATCAGCCCTATCAACAGAATCAACAAAACATGAAGCCTTATCAACATAATCAAAATTATAGGCAGCCTTACCAACAAAGGTAGTTTTACCCAAAGGCTCCTAGCTCATGTAACGCTTTAGTCCTAGTTAATATGGCTACAAAAGAGTGGTGTCAACCTTGCAATCAACCTCATTGAGTTGCAACTTGCCCAAATGATTTTCTGAATCTGAATCTTATTGCACAACCTCAATTTAAAACATTGTTCATGCCTCAAATGGAGGGTGGGCAGTAAGAAACTCATGTTCAGAAGGCACTTGAACAAAATTTAGTCAATTTTAATGAGGAGGATTTCATTGCAGTCACTACTAGTGCTCAAGGGAAAGCTGCTGAAGGTAAAAAAAAAAAACAAAATAGGCCTATCCTGTCTACTATTACTGATAAGACAACTTCTACAGTTCCAAATTCAACCAACAACCCTACTGTTCCTCAAAAAACAAGTGTTCTAGTTGACAAAGGCCATAAAAAATAGCTACAGCCTGATCCAAGAAGACTATTTATACCTCAGATATCTAAGGCAGCTGAAGCAAAATCAGTTTTTGCTAAGGCCTACTCTAAGACAGTTGAATCCGTCTCTAAAACGATTACTTCTTTTAACATTGTTGATGTAATGAAAAATCATAATGTTAACATCTCAATGTGGGACACTCTAAGTATTCCTGGATAGCAAGATTTACTTTCTCATGAACTAGCTAAGCTTCAGATTTCTTCAAATACAACAGAAAAGGAAGTTCATAAGGTAGACATGGTCCTTGGAACATTTGAACAAGACCACATTAAAGACATTAAGTGGATGGTTCAAAAAGTTCTGAATGCTCATGATATTAAGAAACCGCCACCATTTTATTTATCACTGATTATTGGAGAACATTTAGTTCATAATTGCATGGTGGAAAGTGGTGCAAGTAACACAGTTATGCCAAAAGTGATTGCAGAAAAACTGGATTCGCAGTATGAGCCTACAGAAAGGAGTGTCTTACAGCTTGATGGAACTGCAACTAATACGGTTGGTATAATCAAAAAATTAGAAGTGACGTTACATACTTGCCCAAATTTTTCTATTATGCAAGATGTTATTGTTGTGGACTTGCCTCCATACTTTACTTTATGCTTATCTAGAGATTTCATAGCAAAAATAGGAGGTTATCTCCATTCAAATTGGTCCTTATTATTTTTCACTACTTGTTATGGTACCAAAGTAACTGTCAATTCATAACCATTTGCTAGATTTCACATTGAGCCTCACTCTCCAAATGCGGTGGCTAATTATTCAGCTTTAGATCAGTCTAATTTTGATGAGGTAGCTCATGTTTTAGCATTAGATGGTGTTTCTAACATGTTTATGGATGAAAAGATAGTGGTAGAACATGCTCATGATCCTTTTAAGGAAGCTAAAGAACACCTCTTTAGTGTGTCTTGTATGCATGAAGAAAATACACCACTTCCCTTACTATCCAAAATAGAGGATTCATCAGAAGGGATTTGGAAGCTTCATTTTGATGGAGCTAAGAACAAGAAGGGATAGGGAGCAGGTCTGATGCTCACTTCCCCAACGAATGAAAGGTATTTCTTAGATTTGAGTCTCCAATTTTCATGTACTTGTAACGTAGCTGAATACGAAGCTTTAATTTATGGCTTACTTTGGGCCAGAAAGAGAGGTATCAGCATGCTACAGATTTTTAGTGACTCTGTGTTGGTTATCAATCAAGTACGAAATTTCAATATTTTAAAGAATCCATTAATGAATTCTTACAGACATAGATTTTCAGACTTAATGGAAGATTTCGATGCTATTAATATTCAGTCTATTCCTAGATCTAAAAAAAGCATGCAGACAGACTTGCAGTAGTTGGGGTTAGTTTTGAAGTGATAGAACAGACTGAAAATAGCGAAATTCAGCCTCATATAAAGTTAATTGTCAGGCCCTCAGTACCTGATAATGATTCAAATGGGCAAGTTTTTGAAAGTGATGAACCAATTTGTAGGTTTTTACAGTAAGAAGCTACGTTTTCTACTATGAATCAAGATAAATTACATCAATTATATGGTGACCAAATTTTTTATTTGAAGAAAAATAAACTACCTCGAGGTCTGGTCACATTAGAGGACATCTTCAGCACTGACGATTAGTTAAGAAAGGTCAAGAGTAAAATGTCAACTCATGTTGATAATTACGAAGAGATCTTAGTTGATGAAGGGAAAAAGCTATTTCTTAGAAAGGTATGTTCCTTAACTGAAAATCAGTCATTTATTAATCTTTGCAAAGAGTTTAATGATGTTTTTGCTTGGAAATACCAAGATCTGAAAGGATTTGATCCTAGTTTAGTACAACATATGATTGAGTTGCAACTAAATTCTAAACTTGCTAGACAAAAACAAGGGCCTGTAAATACCAAAATAGAGCCTCTGATGAGGAAAGAATTATCTAAGTTGATTGAATCTGTATTATATTTCCAGTTAAGCATTCAAGTTTGATAGCCAATCTTGTTCCAGTTAGGAAGAACGGTGAAATCAGACTATGTGTAGATGTCAGAGATCTTAATAAGGCTTCATTAAAAGATCATTACCCACTCCCAAATATGGATCAGAATTTGATAACAGTCTTAGGTTCAGATAGACTATCTCTTCTAGAAGGTTACAATGGATATAATTAGATTTTAGTTTGAGAAGAAGATAGATATAAAACAATTTTTACCACCAAGTGGGTTACTTATGCTTACAAAAGGATGTTTTTTGGTCTTTCAAATGCTGGTGCAACATTTCAACATGTAATGGACATGGATTTTCACAGCTTGTTAAATAAACACATTCTTATTTATTTGAATGACATTACTGTGTTCTTAAAAAATCTAGTAGAACATCTAATACATCTAAGGCAGACCTTTCAGTTATGTAGACAATTTGGAATATCTTTGAATCCAATGAAGTCTATCTTTTCAGTACATCAAGGCAAACTACTTGGTCATATTGTTTCTAAGCAGGGTTTAGAAATTGATCCTTTCACGAGTGAATCCATATCACAGCTATCATTGCCCCATCACAAGAAGGAATTACAGAGTTTTCTTGGAAAAATCAACTTTGTTAGAAGATTTGTTCAAGATTTTGCAACATTGGTTAAACACTCATAACTATGCTAAAGAAAGAGAAAACTTTCTCTTAGACCAGTGAAGGGAGAGAAGGTTTTGAAGTGATCAAAACAGTTATCTCTCAGGCCCCCACTCTTGCAAATCCCAATTTTGATAAAGATTTTACGATGTATGCACTCGGAGGAGCTGAAACAATCTCAGCTATATTAACTCAAGTCAATGATGAAAATATTGAGCAGCCCATTGCTTTCTTTGGACAGAGTTTGCATGATTATGAAACAAGGTACACATTTCTTAAAAAAAGTACTTTCAGTATTTAGAGGACTAAAAAATTTCAAGTATATGATTTCGAACAATAAAATCCATGTTCTTGTTTCTCATCCAAGTGTGAAAACATTCTTACTAAATAAGGAGTTGAGTGAGAAAAGAGTAAACTTGATAACAAAGGTCATGGAGTATGATGTTGATATTTGGGTTGCTAAGATGGTTCAAGGGAAAGGTTTATGTGAGCATTTAATTGCTGATATGGAAAAATAACAAGTTACAGAACTAGATGATTCAAAACAACAAGTTACAAAACTAGATGATTCAAAACAACATGCTGAAATTATGTATCAGCAATTAGAAATCATGGTTCAACCAGGAAATCAACAGCCTGAGCTCACTCACGAGATTCAGGAATCAAGATGGATGACTGATTTTGTTAATTATCTACAGCATGACACCTATCTGGAAGGTATGGACAAGAATAAATGAAGGTATTTTAGATTACAAGTTGTACCTTATATCTGCATTGATAATGTGTTATTCAAAAGAGATATAAATGGAATCTTGCTGTGGTGTGTTGATTATGATAAAGTTCAGAAAATATTATCATAATTCCATGAAGGACTTGTAGGAGGTCATTTCTCAGCATGTACCACACCTTTAAAAATTATGAAAGCTGGTTACTATTGGTCTAGCATATTCAAGGACTGTTTTGAATGGATAAGAAAGTGTAAAAAGTGTGCTTTATTTGTTGGAAAAGAATGTCTAGCTTTGCTGCCCTTACAACCTATTTCTATTGATCAACCTTTTATGCAGTGGGGTCTTGAATTTATCGACATGATAAATCCACCTTCATCACAAGGACATAAGTGAATCTTAACTGCTACAGATTATTTTACTCGGTGGACTGAGAGCAATAGCCTTGAAGGATGCTAATGAAACTTTGATACTATCCTTTTATGAAGGAATAGTCTGTAGATTTGGTGTTCCAGCAACTATCATATCAAATAATGCTTTATCTTTTCTTAGTGCAAAGATAACAGATTGGGATATCAACCACAGAATCTATCTACGTTCTTTATCTAATTATTATCAGAAGAACACTTAATGATAATCAAAGAGCTTGGCATCTGATGTTGTATTCAGCACTTTGGGCTAACAGAGTGACTCCTAAAAGATCAGTTGGCAATTCACCATACAAACTTGTGTACAGAAAAGAATCAAGAATGCCTATTTCAGTTGAGTTACTTGCATTGGATCTACTACATCAAATGGAGCTACTAGAGAATGAACCATTGTAGGTTCGTTATGCAGAGTTACTGGAATTACAAGACTTAAGAGATCAAGCTCATTTGAATATGGAAAAGAATCAGAAACAAATGAAGAATACTTTTGATAAGAAATCCAAATTTAGAGTCTTCAATGAAGGAGATATTGTGTTAAAGTAGGATGATGATCGTGTAAAGCTAGGAAGACACACGAAGTTTGAAACAATCTGGAGTGGTCCTTACATGATTTCAACTTGCAAAGAACACAATTATTTTTAGATTTCAAAGCTGAATGGAGAGGAACTTCCCATTCTCGTGAATGGTATGTTTCTCAAACACTATTATTGAAAATCTTATAGTGATTGTTAGAATAATATTTTCCTTCAATAAGTGCAGTTTCTACACATTGCATCATTTTTCAATTCAATAAGTGCATTCATGCATGTGATCTAGTTCACCAGATACTTTCCCAATTTTAGTTTATTTCAGAAAGGGTTAGACCTTTCAAAAAGGCAAATTCTCATTACATGTTTGAACTCCATGCCCAATGGACAAGAGCAAGGCACTAGTCTATAATCTAGCAGGAAACTTTCCCTGCAGGATTGCTGATAACATTGACAATTTTTGCACTTGTGCAAAAATGGGCAGCTCAAAACTTCATCATTACAATGAAAGTCATGGGTGAATTATACCTAAACTAAGGGAGTTGGATATCATTTGTTACTGCTGAATTAGTTATAAGATTGAATGAAATCTGCAGTTATGTGTGCTGTTACAAAACATAGCAGATCACATAGTCTGTAATTTCATGCCATCTTTAACAAAAGAACACAAATCCCTGAAGGACAGTTGTGTTTTCCTAATGAAGATGACAAATTATAGAGTAGGTGAAGTGCCGATTTTTGAAGCAGCAAACAAAAATACAAATATTAGAAAATCAGGGTTCATTACTGAATGTTACAAGTTCTCATCAATGTTCTTTCCTTCATGATTAAGACATTCAATTATGTTACTGAGTTGTTTAGTTCATTATAAAATCCATATAGAGAAGCTAGAATGCAGAAGGGAATACACAACTCATTTTCAAAATTCAATGTTTTATTCACAAGGAAGGTCAAATGTTTCCCACACAAGCCATGGGATGTAACTGAAAAGTAAAGTATAGCTATTGAAATAAAAGGTACACATGCATGAAAGAGAAAGCAAAGGAGTATGAGTGAACCCATCATTGCCTTGGGGTTTCTTTCTTTGATTGAAAACATCTCCATTTCTAGCTTCTTCTTCATGTCCATTGTAGAAGCCACTGTAGTTGAAAAGAAGAAAAGGATAACTATCAGTTATGAGCTCAGGGATTAATTCATATTCCTAGACTGTCCTAATTCATGCATATGAATTTCTAATAACATGAGATGTAATTTACTTGAATATCAAACTACATACATGTTTATTTACTCAGAAAGAGTGAAGAAAGAGAAGAGAAAAGAAGAAAACATGGACATAAGAGAGGCCAAAATCCTAAGTATTTTCTAACTATTTTCCTAAGTGTGTAGGTACAGGTTATAGCTAATGAAAAATAGACAAGTCATAAGTGCATGCAAGAAAAGGAAGAATGTAACTCAAATTTTTGGTAATTATTCTGAAATGGAAGAAGTTATAATGTAGAAGACAAACTGGCAAATAGAAGAACACTTTTCAGTTACAGCTAAAAGGGAAGAAGTAGAATTTGAAAGATGATGTTTGACTAAAAAGAGAAGGTTACAGTTGAAAAGGAATGAAGTCAAGATTCTGAATTTTTTTTGATAGGGCTTCGTAATGTAAAATGGACATTTAAAACTTTCCATCATGCTGCTTTAAACTACTACATGCTTAAAGGAATTATTTAAATCAAGTAAGTGATATAGAAAAGTAGTAAAGCATGCCATGATCAAGATAAATAGCTATGATGTCTCATTTTTATCTAGCTTAAAACATGAAGTGTTATGTTCTATATTCTGAATCAGAAAATACAACTACTATAGCTGGAAATGGATGGAAGAGAGAATTCTGGAAAATTTTTGCAAGGGTTTCACCAAGAAAAATCAACATTTCATATTTTCCAACATGCTAGAAATGTTACTTAAAGGAAATAAAACATCTATGTGAAAGAAACAAAGTAACAAAGATCTTAACAAGCATCTGAATCAAATCTTATGCCTAAAATAGTATTAAAACAGATAAACTACTAGTAATTTCCAAAAAAAATTGATACAAGGTACAAATATCTCATGAAATCAAGAAAAGTCAAAGTGCTATTAGTGCCAGTTCCAGAATCAAATGAACAAGCCTACCAGTCTGTCAAAAGATACAGAATTCTCAAAGAGCTAAATTTCAGAACCAGGAAGGATAGAAGAGAAAAGTAATGACAGAGTAGATATTGTGATAGAAAAGCATATGTACAACCTAAGCAACTTCAAATTTACACAAAGACCTCAAACCCCAAATTTGGGACAGATAAAATTATGCATCATGCTACATTGTACTTCAAAGCTAAATTTAAATACAAGATTCAGGGTTAAATAAAACTAGATAACACACGAAGCATCAAAGGTATCTCCTTGACTATGGCTCAATATAACAAAGCTGAAACTAATAGGCAGAGTTGATTGAGTTTGGGTTAGAACATAAAAGGCTCAAAGATTGACCGAGAACAATATTAAAATCAGAAAACACATCTATTACAGCTATCAGGCACAAGTATAAAGTAATAGAGCTTCAATTTAGATAATGATATGGAACTTTGACTGCAAACTAGGTAGTAAACTTCTACAAGTTATGAGGTTATAGTGGTAGAAAAGATACATGGCTCAAAATTTCAGTAAGCTGTTAAAGGCTCAAGATTTGAATATCAGAATGTATATAGTACCAACAAATGATAGAACCAAGCCTATTACATCTAACTGGAGGATTCTCAGTTTCCAAAACAATCATACTTCTAGGGGTAGAATTGAAAAAAGAAGAAATTTCACAACATATATCAGATATGATGATGATATTACCAAATTCATAAGTTTCAAGTGGTGAATCCAAGATAAAATTACAGTTTCAGGCTCCAGTGGGAGAACCCATTAAGGGGTATCAAAATTAGAGTAAGAAACAAGGTCATCGAGTTTAGAACTAAAGAAACCAAACTGAGGAACAAGTTTCAACATGAAATGGCTGAGTCGAACCAAGGGGTCACATGAAATGTAAGAAAGAAATGAATTTCAAATACTCCAAAATAGAGGGTTAGGGAAAAACAGAACTCTATACTCAAAAATAGAGACTCAAAAGATTCAGATAACAATTTCCACAAGGCTAAGCATGCATAACTAAAGCTCGAAGGCTCTCCACAAATGAACACCATGAGTAGTTCCAGTACATTAGAGGATCCTGATAGCTCAAATGTTAGAACAACTCAATTCATGACAAGGGATTCTTCTGACTGAGAAAACAATTCGACAACACAAAATGCAAAGAAATGGCATATTTTGGTTCCCCTAGTAACAAAAATAAAAAAAAACCCATGAAGAAATCTCAGAATGGCTTCATAAAAGAACAAGAGGAAACTGAAAGCAAAAGGATATAGGTTCAAAATTCAGGGCTATACCAAGCTTCGAACCAAGACGACCGGCATTACAATATGTAAAAAAATCAAGGAAACCAACAGGAGGCACAAAACTCCACAATTATTCACAAAATCAATTCATAGCACATACTCAGAGCTCGAGATATGGGTACATCTTGATAACACCTTCAAATTTCACCATAGCTATAAACTTACAAATTTTGGCACAAGTTACTTAGAGATCAAGAACCTACCAGACTTCAACACCATTTGCATAGTCAACTCGAAGAAACAACCATGGTGACCACCTTCACTACCATCTCCTTAGAAAAAATATAGAGGAAGAGCTACAAAATACAGGTTTAGCCGAGTTCAAATATAGAAGACTATAATGGCATTGAGAAAAAAAAATTTCAGGGCTTCACTCACGAACTAGAAAACCAAATGAAATGATCATTAGACCCAAGATTTCCTTTACCACCCGAGTCGAAGTATGGGTTAAGTTCGGGATCAATGATCAAGCTTCATTAAGGATGAAGATCAAAGGCCGAGAATCATGCTCAGAGATTGAAAAAAATAACCATGGTTAGTCCCCACCGACCACATTTAATGCACAGTTAGAAACACTAACCTTGAGTCCAAGGATTGATGGCATCAAAAATAGAGGTACATAAATCAAGGGCCTAGGTTTCATCATCATTATTAAAGAAAACTCAACCTGAGTTAGATTTCCACCGACAAAACGCATGCCAAAAGGTGACTCATCATGGTGAAGGGGACCAGCCCTATTGATATCATTTGCATTGACTCCTATAAGTCTAAACTATAATCCAACTCCAAAAAATGCAAAATCTGACCAAATTATTCCACAATGATCACTGGAAAGGTGAAATATTTTAACCATATACTATTCAAACATGCGAGCCGCCAAGTATTACATGGCCATGTATGTCTAAAAGGTGGCAGACTATATAGTGTGGCATATGTCAAATAATCAAAGGTGACCGAGTATGGTGTGATAACTATTACAAGTGCCCCATGTGTATATAGAACCATAGTATTATTGCTAAGTCCACCAAGGTGGCCAAACTTGGTAAAGTGAAGGTGGTCCCCACTCCAAGGAGTTAAAGAAGATATATATCATGTCACCCATGTGACCACTTAGAAAAGGAATGTCAACATCAGAAACTGAGCATAGAGGTGGTCCCCACCAAATGCATATATGGATGATTATTATTGCAAGTATTGCAATTATTTCACTCACATACAGGAAATTTATTTTTGCATGCTTCACAAGAGGATAGAGCAAGCAAGAAGATGAAATTGCATGCCCATGGAGAGAGACTTGCATAGCAAGCAATCTTATTTTTAACAAATTATTCACCCTTCTTTTCTTAAAAATAGATCAGTCAACTTCAGTTGACCAATTGTAATCAAGGCTATTAAATGCCTATTTGTAATTGCATGCTCTATTTTTCCATTTATCTATTCTTAAATAAAGGATAAAAATAGAATGCATGAGCGAGTACAAGCCTTAGGATATTTTAGGAAGACGGTGAATTTTATTTTTGCTATATATTGTGTGCCTTTGCAAAGCATAGGGAGAACTTCTAGAGGAATTTTTGGATATATGACTATTGAAGCAAATTTTGCTAATTTTGCCCTCTGAGTGTGAAGTATTTTCTACCTTTCCAAGTTATTTTATAGTCTTGTGTATGTTTCTATTAGTCTTGTGAATGCAAATTCCCTAATGAATCACCTTACTGCAAATTCAGTCCTTTTTGCTTAATTCTAATGTGCATGTTAACTTATTAGTATTGTTTTGATTCTCCCTTAGTATAATCAAGTGTTTTACCCTTAGATATTTTACAAAAAAACTATTGGTTCGTGCATAAAAAATCCTTCCCAAATCAATTATGGATATACTTAGTCAAATTCCTCATACAAATTTGGTGTATCACCTTAGTTTTAATTATTTTACAGTCATATTTTACTCTAAAACTTCTAGAAATCAATTTAGGATACACCAACAAGGAACCCACCTTGATACCAGAGACTCACCTCAAAATAGGTATACCCACATACCTGAGGTGTTTCCATTATATCTACGAAAGAGAGAGATCAATTGTGTAGGCTTAGAAAACCTATAACCATCTCTCTATAGGGTGCACTTTCAAGAGATAACAACATCCATTCACAAAGCTAGCTACTTGCTTTGTATGTACTCTGGGGATCATCTTGTTGCTTGGTGTTGTTTCATTGTGCACAAAGCTTTCTCCTTGGACCCCATGTCCATCATCATTTCTCCTTGCATGTATCCTTGCTTGGGGCATCATTTTTAACCCTTGTCATCAATCACGAACATGTGGACCTCTTCAACTTGATAATAAAATATTTCTGCAACTGTCTTGACCGTTTTTGGGTTAGATATGTGCATTCGTACTTGTTTTCCCTGTTAAAGAGCTTGTTTCCTTCTCATATTGCATTACATTTTGTATGTTGTATGGAGTTTGGAGTTGGTGTTTTCAGCAATGGACAATTGTTTGTAGTATGGATTTTCATGTCAATCTACTTTTGTCGTATGCTTATATATTTCACAAGGACCAATGATGTGGATATTTTTGCAATATGATGACACTAAATTTGTTCCAATGCAAAGGCTAAAGGCTAGTTCATCTCTCCACTTATCCATATTTCTTCTACATCACTTTCCTCTCACCCCTAATATTCTGTTTCACTAGGGCATTCTGCCCCTGCCCATTCTTCTATCTATTTCTCACCTTTTTCGATTGTCGATCATCTTCCTTCATCACCCCATCGACACTCAAGGGGGCATCTCTCCCTCATACCAATTTTTTTCTTCTACCCCTTCAAAATTTCATTCATCTACTATCTTTGAAGTGGTGTCACTTTTGCCAACCCAAAGAGGGGAAAATGTTGACACCTATAATTACACATGAGCAATTTAAATACTTTAATTGTGCTAATTATCTCCTTTACTACAAATTCACAGCATATTGTCAAAAGCACTCACCTTCTCTCCTATCATCGTTAATTAATTACACTACACTAATTAATTAATTCACATATCCAATGAATACCCTAATTAACGACCTTCCGTTAATTAATCCTTCATTCTATCTAGACTAATTGATTATTATTAATTAATTAGATTCCCATTTCATTAAACCAATAAATCAATATTTAATTGATTTAATCCCCTTCTATAGTCTAAATCATGCTAATATTATTGTAAAAAGGATTTGATAAGTTTTCACATCTATTAATTAATCAGCTTGATCAATTAGTAAACCCCCTTTATCCACATGAGCCACTAAAGGACAAGCTAAACTCTCCTAAAGTTAACTCAACCCTATCTTAACCCCCGTTATCCAAAACTAACTCAACATCTCTATTATCCCACATAAAAAGGGATGTAGATATTGCTTTATTCATTGGGCTATATAAAGAGCCCTCCTCCTACCTTTACACTTATACCTAATTCCTTGAGAAGACAAAAGCAAAGCATATAACAAATACACTATAATCCTTTTCTTATTCTTGAAAAATTCACCATTTGAAGAGCTAAGCCTCATTTCTTGCATTTTATAGCCAAGTGCTTCGGTCATATGGGAATAATAAAAGGGGTCTTGTAGCCATGCTATGAGGAGTTCCCATTCCTAGGTTCTTGAAGATCAAAACAATCAATTTGATTGCCATGGAGTCTACATAGGTCCATTTGATTTTGTTGGTAATCTAGAGAAGTAGAGGTTTTGAATACTTTAGCATGCTCGTTTGATCTTAGTTTAAAGTTAATACATTATGCTTAGTATTGATCTTGTTTAGCTCTCATCTTGATGGTGCCTATATTTTGACTTAGCTTTTTTATAGAACTATTTAGGTGGTAGTTCTCATTTATTTAACTTAGCTTAAGAAAAAATACATGCACACATTTCTAGATTAGTTTCAAGATTTTGAATACTTTAGCATGCTCGTTTAGTTCTCTTTGCTAGAGAGTCCATTCAGGTACACTGTCCCCCACCTTCAGCTCATAGTAAGTGGTATGGTTTGGATGCATCTGATCCAAATTATTATTCAGGTTCCCCCCACTCCTCTTCCAATTCAGATCCAAACTAGCATTCAGATTCGCACTCTTCTATTGAAGATTTAGATCCCAACTATTATTCGGATACCCCTAGATCACATCTTGAATCACGGTCCTCCCTTCCTTTACAAGACCTTTATTCCCAATCACCTCAATGATGTCTTCCTTAATTGAAGACTCGTGTGACTCCAAGTTCCATTGATCGAACATCTAATTTAGTTTTTGAGTCACGGTCCTTCCTATCTTCGTAGGACCTCCTTCATCAGTCACCTCGAAAACCTCTTCCTCCATCAAAGAGTTCCACGAACCAGATTCCCTTTATTCAATCATCTAATTTGAATCCTACGTCGCAACTTAATGGATGGTTATGCAATCTTACTTTCTAACCTACATTAAGTCGTCTTCTAGAAAAATGACCTAGGTCCAAATCCAAATCATCCATTAATGAGACACTTACCACCAAATATACGTCATATCTTGAGTCATCTTCTGCTATCAAACAAACTTCAATCAATCTTGGGCCATTGATCCCTTTCAACCATATCGTACCATTTCCTCATCCATCTTCTAAAGATCAATGTTTGCGACCATGTCAAACCATTAAAAAGAAGCCATTTGTCAAGATATCTTTTTGAAGAACTATCAAAATTGTTCACAAGAGTGCTAAGGTCAAGCCTTCCCCTCATCTACATCATCAGACATATTCATCTCCTTCTGCCAATCAATCTTCCCCTCGTTTCAAACCTGCTTCTTCTAGTCAACCTCTTATGGTCAAAGAACAACAATCTCTACTGATTGATTTCTCTTAGATTGAAGGAAAAATCAGACTACATGAAGATATCCCAATAGAGGATTGCAAACAAAGGTTCTTTCTTTGACTCAATATGCTCACATATTGGGGAAAATAAATTGATCCTTTTTGATAGAACATAGAGGAAAATCCTAAGGTCATGGAACTTGATTCTTCTTCTATTCCATCTTCACCTTCTTCTAAGCATGATGAGATGTCGGGGTCTAGCATTGAGTGATGACATATCTTCTCATTACCAAATCATTCATTTTCTATTACCATTCCTCAATCAAAATCTCTCCTTGGGTCACTGCTGAGTATCCCATCATCCTCTTCTATCTTGGGGCCACATCCTAGTAGCCCTCCATTTTCTACTTATGGGTCACCTCCTGGTAGCCCATTACCTTATATTATTGGGCCACGTCCTAGTATCCCTTCACCATCTTCTATATATGGGATACATCTCAGTAGTCCCTCCTCATCTATACTTGGGCCACATCCTAGTAGCCCTTCCTCATCTTCTAGTCATGGCTCACCTCTGAGTAGCCTAATTTATTCCATCTTAGGGCCATATCCTGAAATCCCTTCATCATCTTCTATCAATGGCTCACCTCCTGATAGCCCATCCTCTTCAATTCTTGGACCATATCCTTTTCATCCATCACATCTTTCTTCTATCAATGGTTGTGGCAAGCCCATAGTCATTTCTCACATCAGTTCTAAATGTCCACATTTTCTTTCTTCTCCTTCTCGAGATTATAAAGTCACACGTCAACTTATTAGAAACCCAAAAAAGTTCATTATCAAGCTTAGTTCAAAATTTCCAATAGCCCCGAAGATCCTAACAAATCAAAAAATCTAAAAATTCTAAATCAAGTGCGATTAAAAAACATACATCAACACAACCATCAAGTTTGGCGTAAAGTGCAGAAACCTATGGATAGGGAACTCAAGCTCCCACATACAAAATCCATGTTTTAGGATAAATCATAGTAATTTGTTGAGTACGAGCTCACCTCGGTCATCGAGATTGGAGATAACATGACTCTTGATAAGAGATCACGCCTAGTCTCCCTTATCAAGGAAGTTACAAACATCGTTGTTGGATCTTACCAAATAGAGTGACTTTGTTGGTCCCACATTTCTAAAAACTATCAAAAATATAAAAATCAAAACCAAATGTAAAAATACAAAAAACATAAAAAAACATCAGAAATCAAAGGTACAAATATCAAACATTGCAATCAGGTATTTCGTACACATGGATTTTTCTTTCTTCCCTTTATTGTCATTCCTATGGAAGTCTTCCTACCATTTTCATCCCTTCAATGATATTTTGGTTAGCCTATTCACATGCATTTTGTGACATTTATCTCTATGGTATCTATTTGACCCTGGTCTTTGATCACCTTGGTAAATTAAAGAACGACTAACCTCATGGAGATCCTATCACATTCAACATCTAATAAAATTGTTGCGAAGAAATTTTGGACATATTTTTTGGCACTAGCCAATGTCATCATCACAATCACTTCCACCTCCTTCCATCAAGCCATCAATGGTTCTTAACCCCTTGTAAAAAAAGAGAGCTAAAATAAATTTTCAGAAAGAAAAAGAATACAAATCAATCAAAAAAATCAAAAACTAAAAGCTAAAAGCAAAAACAAATTGATATATAACTCTCTCTTGGGGTATTTCCAATAATCTCTATCGGGGATATGGACACCTGATTGGTAGTAGAGAAATGTTGTGATTAGAATCAAATGCACATCCGTCGGGGCTATGGACACCTAGCTAGAAGCGGAGCAATGTATGATTATCCTTCCATCATCCATTCAAAAAATCACCTGTTGAACTGTATCATTCTTACACATTGGCTAGGGTGTCCTCACTTGCTTGTCTATTAAACCTTCCCTTCAAGAGGTGATAAATTCCATGTGCACACACTAGATCTCTGTGAGTAGGTAGGATTAGTATGTTACCAAGTGTTCTTTTTTTAGACCTTGTTCAAACTCTTGCTTTAGTCCTTATCTCATCTCACAATTTGTGCCTTTGGCTAATCACTTCTTCATCGCGAAGCTTCTAAGATACATTCATATCATTAACATCATTATTCTACTTCGTTCAGAACATTGATGTGTATAAGATTAATTTTTTAGCATGTTTTTTGACACATTTTTCCCCTTTCACAACAAACAATCTTTTCCTTTCTTTCTATCATGTGCTTTTAGGCCAACTTACGATGGGGGCATCCTTACTTCTTCCCAACACTTCATTGGTTTACGTTCATCATCATGTTGAACCTATCCATAATGGCCTTGGGTCCCACTTCTACCTGTGAAGAGTTTGCCTTTGAATACTCCCACCTAATTGTTGGGGCATTTTTGCATCTTCATCTTTCTCATACACACGTGGCCTTGTGCCCTTGTACATCCTGTTTAATGTTGGGGGCATCACGCTTTCTTAGTTACTTGTGCATAGCTCCAGAAAACTGTTAGAAAAATGCAAAAAAATTCAAAAATGTTAGAAACTCTAAACAATAGAAAATTGTTAGAAAAAATCCTAAAAAAAACCTACAAAAATAGGTAACTCGCTTATTACGGATGAAACATGTGTCTTACGCATGGTATTCTTTCCGTATCCTACTGGTTTGTTTCACATATTCACCAATCAACATGACTTGTGGATCGCCGGATTCACAACTGTTGACAATTTTTTCACTTGTGCAAAAATGGGAAACTTGAAACTTCATCATTACAATGAAAGTCATGGGTGAATTATACCTAAACTAAGGGAGTTGGATATCATTTGTTACTACTGAATTAGTTATAAGATTAAATGAAATTTGTAATTATGTGTGCTATCACAAAACTTTACAAATCACATAGTCTGGAAATTCATGCCATCTTAGGAAAAAGAACACAAAGCCCCGAAGGATAGCTATGTTGTCTTGATGAAGATGAAAAATTACAGAGTAGGTGAAGTGCTGAGTTTTAAAGCAACAAACAAAAATATAGATATCGGAAAATTAGGGTTCATTACTGAATGTTACAAGTTCTCATCAATGTTCTTTCCTTCGTGATTAAGACATTCAATTATGTTACTGAGTTATTTAGTTCATTATATAATCCATACAGAGAAGCTAGAATGCAGAAGGGAATACACAACTCATTTTAAAAATTCAATGTTTTATTCACAAGGAAGGTCAAATGTTTCCCACACAATCCGTGGGATGTAACTGAAAAGTAAAGTATAGCTACTGAAATAAAAGGTACACATGCATGAAAGAGAAAGCAAAGGAGTATGAGTGAACCCTTCATTGCCTTGGGATTTCTTTCTTTGATTGAAAACATCACCATTTCCATCTTCTTCTTCATCTCCATTATAGAAGCCATTGTACCTGAAAAGAAGAAAATGATAAGTATCAGTTATGAGCTCGTGGATTAATTTATATTCCTAGACTATCCTAATTCATGCATATGAATCTCTAATAACAGGAAATGTAATTTACTTGAATATCAAACTGCATACATGCTTTATTCACTCAGAAAGAGAGAAGAAAGATAAAAGAAAATAAGAAAACATGGACATAAGAGAGGCCAAAAGCCTAAGTATTTTCTAACTATTTTCCTAAGTGTACAGGTATAGGTTATAGCCAGTGAAAAATAGACAAGTCATAAGTGTATACAAGAAAAGGAAGAATGCAACTCAAAAGTTTCATTAACTGTTATGAAATGGAAGAAGTTACAGTGTAGAAGAGAAGGTTATAATTGGAAAAAGGAATGATGAATGAGAACTACCACCTAAATGGGAAGAAGCATAATTTGAAAGCTGATGTTTGGCTAAAGGGATGTAGAGATTACTTTATCCATTGGGCTTTATAAAGAGCCCTCCTCCTACCTTTACAATTACACCTAATTCCTTGAGAAGAAAAAAGCAAAGCATATAATAAATACACTATAGGACTTTTTCTTATTCTTGAAAAAATTCACCATTTGAAGAGCTAAGCCTCATTTCTTGCATTTTCTAGCTAAGTGCTTGGGTCATATGGGAATAATAAAAGGGCTCTTGTAGCCATGCTTTGAGGAGTTTCCCATTCCTAGGTTCTTGAAGATCAAAACAATCAATTTGATTGCCATGGAGTCTAAATAGGTCCATTTGATTTTGTTGGTAATCTAGATAAGTAGAGGTTTTGAATACTTTAGCATGCTCATTTGATCTTAGTTCAAATTTAATGCATTATGCTTAGTATTGATCTTGTTTAGCTCTCATCTTTGATGGTGCCTATATTTGACTTAGCTTTTTTATAGAACTATTTAGGTGGTAGTTCTCATTCATCTAACTTAGCTTAAGCAAAATACATGCACACATTTCTAGATTAGTTTCAAGCTTTCTAGATTATTTTTAAAAAGTTTTTTAGATTAGTTTCAAGTTTTTAATTTCACTAACCTTTCTTGTATTAACGGATAAATATCAAGTTTCTTAGCTATTTTAGCTAGGATTGTCTTGTTTTTGTGCTATTTGTGGGATCAAAGGAGGTGAAGTGTTGCCAAAATTGAGCCAAATTGATAAATTTTGATAATTTTAAAAAAATCCTGTATTTTTTAGCCACCTACAAGAAAGGGAGTGCACATACCATTTTGTGTGTGAAGGTACAACTCTAACTGTATTTTTTTTATACAGGGTGGTGTAGGTACACAAATCCTAGCGTAGGCACCAAACATCCACGCATACACCCTAAAGGGCATGCACACACAGAACTGTCTACATAGCCTATCTTTCGGAGGCCATAACTTTTGCTCACGAAATAGAAATGACTCTGTTTTTTTACGTTGGAAAGGTATTGAAGCAAACTACGAAATGAATGTAGTTCTAGATTAGTTTCAAGATTTTTAGATTAGTTTTTCAAAGTTTTTTAGATTAGTTTTGAGTTTCTAATTTCACTAACCTTTCTTGTATTAATGGATAAATATCGAGTTTCTTAGCTAGCTTAGCAAGGATTGTCTTGTTTTTGTGCTCTTTGTAGGATTAAAGGAGGTGAAATGCTGCCTAAATTAAACCAAATTGATAAAATTTTGATATTTTGAGATTATTTTTGAAAAATATCATGTTTTTAGCCACCTACAAGAAAGGGCTGATAGGTATCCATGTTTATTGTATTTCTTTTATGCCATGTTTTTAGACACCTTTGTCCCCTTTCGTACAAAAAATTCTTCTCCTTCCTTTGTATCATGTTCTTTTAGGCCAATTTACGGTGGGGGCATCCTTGCTGCTTCCCAACACTTCATTGGTTTATGTTCATCATCATGTTGAACCTATCCATAATGGCCTTCAGTCTCGCTTCTACACTTGAAGAGTTTGCCTTTGAATACTCCCACCTAATCGCTAGGGCATTTTTGTATCTTCACCTTTCTCGTATGCACATGGCCATTTTCACTCGTACATCCCATCTATCTCTAGGGGAATGAACTCTTCTTTTTCTTCATGTACATAGTTTTAGAAAAATTTCAAAATCAACAAAAACATTCAAATATGTTAGAAAAATCAAAACATTCAAATATGTTTCAGAAAACTTCTAAACAATATAAATCATCCTACAAAACGTCGTTCTTTGGTTCTTGCTTATTCTCTTCATAAATGACCCACAGACCATCTTGATCTACTTCCATCAACAAAATCTTGGCTGCTTACTATGTCTGTACTCTGGGGCACAATGAATTGCCTTGTATTGTTTCGTAGTGCACATTACTTTTCCATTGGACCGAAGTGTCCTCCGTTATACCCATCACATGTATCCTTGCTTGGGGCACCGTCCTTAAACATTTTCGTTAATTCGAATAGGTTGGAATTGAAGCTTGATAACAAAAATATTATACTTGTTTCTCTGTTAGGTTAGCTTGTTTACTTTCTTGTATTACATTGCATTATGTATATTGCATGGAGTTAGGAATCTTTTACTTTCTTGTATTGCATTGCATTTGATATGTTGCATGGAGTTGGTGTTTTTTGTAATGGAAATTTGTTTGTATATGGATTTTCATGTTATACTACACTTTTGTTTACTCTTTTTTGATAAGGACTGATGATGAAGATCTCTAGCAATATGTGTAGACACCAAATTTGTGTCTTACGACCCCTTGTGACCCGCATCGCATTTCGCAACCTAACCTCACCACCTAAACCTTACACAATTATTTATTAATTACCTTATAATTAATAAATCCACATCACCATACCTGCCACCTCATGTCGCCACCTCATCATGACCTAGTCTTAACCCTAAACTAACCTAATTAAGACCTATAACTTGGTCCAATTCCACACCTATGACTAATTACTCCTCATCCACACCTAAAACCAACTTCATAATGACTTGACCAAGCCCGCTACCAATCCCTCAGAAGAAAAGGAGGGAAAGCTGGCTATTTTACCAAAAATAGTCCGCTTTGACCCGACCGATACCGGTTCCTACTCGACCGCCGTCGGTTGCATAACCGCCATCAGTTCCCCGTAAATGACCACTTCCAACCAAAAACAAGGATCAGATTTTCATTTGATCGGGAGAAGGAGAAATCATCGAGAGAATCCAGATTTTGCTTGGCCGAGCAGAGAAAAGTGAAGAAACAAGAAGAGATTGTAGAGAAGGACATCAAGCCCAAGACTGTAACTGAATAACCAGAGCCCAGTAACACTCATCCGAGCATCAGAAGAGGAAACTGCATCCAACTTGGGTCCTGTCTTCATCATCACAGTCTTGAAACTTGCATCTACATCAGGGGCAAGTAAGTAGTAGGTTATATGTTTCTAAGCACCATTTTCTTGAGCCTGTTGATTAATAGTAATCATAAGTTTATTCCTAGATCTACTACCAGCCACTACTGCACTTAACCTTCACCCACACACCCTGATATTGCCCAGAAGGCCATTTTACCACACTCTGAGTCTTCCCTATCCTCCCATCATTCCCCTCAGCCATCCCCCAATCTCAATAACCCCACAATCACCTTGCAACCAATCTCTACCTAGAAAAAACCTAGATTACTGACCCTACCGGTGTCGATTATCCTATACCAGCAACGGTTCTCTAACCGTGCTCGGTTACTCAGTGACGGCCATCGGTCACTGTCACTTATACCCCAAAACCCTTTTTCTTGCCTATTTTCCACCCAACAACCCCAAATCCAGCCTGGTTTATCCCTATAACTCAACCTGAACGTATCAATGACCAGTAACCGAACAAACAAGGTGACGCTTTATTATTGATAGTTTAGTTTCTATTGCTTTGTAACAAGATACCTAAATCATGATTCTGCAATAGCTTTCTATATTATCATTTGTGTTAAATCGTATTAAAAGGGGAACTGACCACCTTCGAAAGGAAGTTTTTATATTTCCTGGGCCTAAGGCAGATCCCTCATTTGTTGTCTAATTAAAATCTGGTGGTCTTGTATTCTTACTTGCAGGTAGTCCTTCCAAGACAAAAAGGAGTTCTTCGCAGTCGATCTGATCTTTCTCTACGGTACACGCACACCATCTCAACATTCAACAGGTATTCCTCCTAGCCCTAACCCTTATCTGTTTCTCGAAGGAATGATAGGATAGAAGCAAGTCTATTCTGCAGAGCCGAAACATTCCGTGTGAAACAATATGATGAAAATAAATTTTTTTAAAAGGCACTGGATGGATGTTAGCTCATTCCTCATTTATAATACTTCTTTTCTTCTTCTTCACACTATTATTTCTTCTATTATCTTTGTGTCATCTTTTTTATCGTCAATTGAGTTCTTCTATCACCCCATCAACAATCGAGGGGGCATCCTCCATTCAACACATTTTTTTTCTATCCTTTCAAAAATTTCTACTTGTTTATGCTTTTCTACTTTCTTTGAAGTGACATCACTTATGTCACCCCAAAGAGGGGCAAATGTAGACACCTAAAATATGCTTACACTTAGCATTTCCTCCAATACAACTGATTGAAAAAAATTTGTTAATCAACCCGTCTTCACTCCACTCTCAGATGCCAATTTATGACACCTTATTGGTTGTATTCCTCCTATAATCGGCTTATTTGGCTAATATCTCTCTTATTAGCTAAACATTTTTCCTTTCGACCATTCATAACCTCCCTAGTTCTCTCTAGACCACTTCTATTGGCTTCATAGGCTATCTATCAGTCACTATTGGTTATCCAGACCCCTCCCAACTCTCAATGAGTCTTTAATCACTTTCTAATCATGTTTAAATAGCCTAATCTTATCTTAAATAATCCTAAAGAATGCTTATCCTAATCTAATCTAAAAGTAATTTTTGAGCTTTAGTCCCACATACACCAAATTTCCAAACTCTCCCAAGTGAAAAGCTATAAATAGAAGGGTCACCCCTCCCTCTCAAACACACACCTTGTTTACATAGTAAAATCTCTCTCACATTTGGAGATATTGGCATTAGACCTCATTCGCATTAGCCAAGCTAACAGGTATTTGATCTTGGCTATCCTCCTTTGTTGAAGCTCCTCCATCTTCCATCCATTCCAAATATAGTTAGTAAGGGAAGATCTAAATATTGGCCATGTAGCAAACTTGGAGAGATCTCTTCACTATGTTTGGGAATAAACAACAAACAATTTGATTTCTTAGAATCTAGCTAGGTTCACTTTCATTAAGCTTTCATAGAGTAGAGAGTAGTATACATGTTAGTTTTTGATGTTTTTGTCAAAGTTATAATGCTTGCATGTTAGTTTCTCTTGTTTAGCTCTAATCTCATGGTGCATGGATGAGTTAGAGAAGCTTTGAGGTTCTTTAGCCTCATTCCATAGCTTTTGCAGCTTACCATTGCATACATGTATGTAAATTCACATACTATTTAATGTAAATTTTTCGTCAGTAAATTAAAAATTAAATCAATTAATAATTTACTTTTCTATCCAATTTGTTTGTATGAGTGCTAGTAATTACTATTATCATAGTATTGTTAATAACTTATTCTCCATTAAAGCCAACAATTGTAATTACCTCTAGTGAAGAAAAAATTAACAGTTAGTGTATCTCCAACCCCCGTTTGTTTAAATATTGCTATATATTATTTTTTACATTACTTTAATTAAGAAGCATAGAAAAACTCTTTATACTTTTAATTTACGTTATTTATGAGATATTTATTGTGAAACATTATTCATAAATATTTTACTATAATGAAAATGTATTGAACAATTCTGTATACTTTCCATTTTTATTATGTGAGAGAAATATATTCTAAACCATTAATTATAAATTTGTTTATATATTTACACATTATCTATATTTATATCAAGTTTGCAATATCTAATGTATCTAGAAGGAAAACATGACATAATCATATAGTTATCAAAATTACTATAACACCTCTCATTGTTATTATATATTTGAGTGATATGTGTGTTTATGTTTTTTTTACATAATAAAATAAATTTTTCATTATAGAAGTAATGGATCTAAAATAAAATCATATTAATAACATATACCATGTTAAGAAAATCTTAAACTTCTACTTAAATCAACTTATAAATAATTATAAACTTTTAAATGTATTAGGAAACATTTTGGTCTGATTTGTAATGATGATTTATATTTACAAAGTAAATGGACTATATATGTGTGTATATATGGGTTTTGAGAATTAATCATGTTGAAATTGACATTAGAGTTGCTTCTATGTAATACTCAAATTTTCTATTTGTCTCTCCTTTTTTGTATCTAAAAATTTAATTTTAACATAAAATAAATTTACTTTTTATTATATATGTGACAAAAAATATAATTAACAATAATATGGAACTTTGTACAAATCTATTTATACTTCAAAGTGATCATTCAACAAATTATATCCAAAATATAAAAAAATATAAAATTATTTTAAATTAAAAACTACACTATCCATTATTTTAATAGCTACCAACATGATATAAAATACAACTTAATATTGAGTCTTAAAACAACATACTAACCCAAAAAAAAAAAAAAAAAACAATATAAAACACTTGAAATTATAAAAACTGGGAGGTGGTGGATCATACTTATATAGTGAAATTAAAGTATCTCACACTCCACACATCTTTATAAAGAACTCCAAAAACTTCAATATTCACACCCAGAATTAATTTTGAACTGATAAAACATTTCAGAGAAGCAAGGCTTGTGATTACTCTAGCATGTCACAAAAAATGTTATGCTTCCATCCTATTTATAAGTTGGGAACATGCAAGCATATACCTCAAAATGATTTCCAACATCTCACATAAAAAGGGGGTTTCCCCAATGAAAATTTGCCATGTATATTGGAAATTGTGTACATGTAGTTATATAAATGGTAAGGAACTTGAAAATATCCTTTAATCCTTATTTCATATAAAGACGGAAATATATTCCTATAATTCTAGGAAGTCCAAATGAAACCGTAAGTACTCATAATCTATCCCTTATCATTTACTTTGGATAATTTTTATGTTGAGAACTGAAATTTCTACACCCGTCTAAAAACCTTCTAACAATTAAATGCTTTTGGATAGATTTTAAATATGAAAATGTTTGAGAAATCTCCCTATATATATATATATATATATATATAAATATAAAAGTTGCTAAAAGATGAAGCTTTCTGATCCATTTTGTTGTATTTTTATACTTTTGTTTTGGTTTTTTTTTTTTTTTTTATGCATTCATTTTTGTATCGAAGCAACAAAGAAGATCAAGGGAGAAAGAGGTTCTTCTAACCATGATGGAAAGAGAAAGAAATTTAGGAAAGGAGCCACTGCTGATTTAATGCATTGCTATTGAAAGGAGAGAAAAATAGATTGACACAAAATTTTCTGGTTGAAGGATCTACTAATAGATCATTGGTAAATGACTATACTTTGAAGCATAGTAAAAACCTACCATGTATTAAATGTTTGTGAGAGGTGGTGTTAATGATCATATTCATGCAACACTAAAAATTGAGTTTGATATATAATTTGACCTGAATGATGGTCTTAGCTATTGCAAATTAAAATCTGAAAAGTTTTTAATGTGATTGATATATTAATTCTGTACTATATTAAAATGGACCTATAAAATAGGTGGAAAATAACATTAGAGATTTGTGATCCTTTTTGTGTTTGAAGCCATTGATATCCATAACAGCTCTATTTGCTTCATTTTCATCCATGATTGATCAATGTAGTGGATCGTGACAACAAATGTTAGCCTCATGCAACATCAAATTCCAATATTTATGGGTAAGATTTATGATTTTTGGGCAACTAAAAATGAATGACATTATTTTGTTCTCAAGAATTATGACATCTAGTAGGAAATGGTTTTGTAAAACCCCGACATCAAGAAGCCTATCAGACGTTAACATAAGATGAAAAATAACAACTTAGAGAAAAAAAAAGAAAAAAGATTTAAAGGCCTTATATTTAATTCAACAAGCTATGGATGAATCTATTTTCCCTAGTGTTGTAACAATAACAAGACATAAGAGGTAATGCAATATATTAGAAATAGTATATCAAGGAACAAATAAGGTGATATACCCAAATTAAAAAACCTTGGAAGAAGTTTTGAAAACTTTCAAATGAATGATTCTGAGTCTTTAGACGAGTTCTTTATTCAGGTAATGAACACAATTAATTAAATGTGGTCACATGGAAAGGAGATAGTAGCTTAGAAGGAGGTAGACAATATTCTTTGTAGCCTACATAGTAAATTTGATGTTATTGTTATAATTGAAGAATCTAAGGATTTGGGATAGTTATCTATAAATGAATCGATGAGGTCTCTATTATCCCATCTATCAATGATGAAGAGAAACAATAACTCTTGCATATAGAATGAAATTAAATCATAGATTTTGTTAGGATTAGGTACATGTAGATCAATAATTAGAGGTAGAGGTAGAATCTAAATAGGTGGAAGTAGCACTTCAAATCAAGGTGAAAGGATAAATCACAACTTGAATCCTAGCAGAGGACATGGTAGTAGAAACTAGTTTAAAAACATTTTCATAGGTATGATAAATCTAAAATTCAGCGTTATTAATGCAAGAAGTTTGGTTATTATGCATGAATGCAAAAAGAAATAACGTGATATAGAAAAACAAAAAAGTAATTTTTTCAAACATGTCTGAAAACAAGCATGGGTAATTATTTATCACATGTCACGGTGTTCAAGAAATTTCTAGTGATGTTTGGTTGTTACACAGTAGGTATAATGATCATATGACAAGAAATAAATATTTATTCACATGTTTAAACAATTATGTAAAGACAAAAGTTATGTTAGATAATGATGAAAAAACATCCACTGTGGGAAAATGAATAAACAACATTTTTACTAAAATGGTGAAAGAAAACATATACAATTTTTTTTATGTATATTTATATTTTTTTCTAGATTAAAATGTAATCTTATGAGTGTTGGGAAGATTGTACAAAACTTGGTTACCAAGTAAGTTTTAAAGATGACATGTCTATTTTTTTAGGCACAATTCTGAGTGCCAGGCTGATTGTAATGTTTGAGATTAACAAGAAATAGATGTTCCTACTACTGATTAAAAGTGAAACTCATAACATTTCCCAAGGAGAATTGGAAGAGAATTTAAAGGTAGCAAGCATAGTTGGACTAGACATGACTTTGACATCTAAGGTATGTACATCTTCATGTTGGAACTTTAAGTTTATTGGATAAGAAACATATGGTAAAACATTTACCACAAATTGATGAGCTAAATAGTTCTTGTGAATTTTTTATTTTAGTAAAACAAACATAGGAAAAGTTTCCTTATAGGAGTCTCTTATAGAGAAAGGGCACAATTGAAGCTTGTCCCACACTGATTTATGTGAACAAATGCAAACTCCATAATTTAGAAGAGGTTTATAATTTCTATCCTTTATTGATGGTTTTAGTAGGAATACATGGGATTACTGTTGTGGCAAAGTAGCAAGCACCCCCTGGATGTTGATCAGATTTCTAGTTTGATCATTCTAAGCATCTAGTGTGATTACACAACATTGAATCCTCTTCCAAAGTGTGGGACTTGCAAAAATGGTAAAGGAATCTCTAGATTAGAGGCTGGTTCCATCAACTCCTCTGATCAGCTATTTTACTTGCTCACAATTGCAGAGGTTTAAACTCCTAAATTCTACTCTAAATTCCAAAGGAACAAGGATAGAAAATGCAAAAAGAAAGAACTAATGCTAATAGGTGATGCACCAAACGAGTTGTAGACACCTGATGCTGTATGAAATACACAATCCACAAGGAAACACATCACAAAACATGCACAAATGCTCAAAATGTAATGAAAAATCAAGAAAGCAATGATAGATATATGAAAGGATTGAGGGATTTTAATCACAGAACATATATCAACATCTTAGATCCAATACAGTACATTACAGTGATCCAAAGGAAAGAAAAGGTGCTGCATTACATGGAAAGGTAAAATTTCTTAACAAATTCTGCCAAGGAGGAAGAAAAAGGAAGTTGCAGAGCTGAAAAAGTGTCTCTCCTTTTGCAAAATGAACTCATTCTGGCTTTTACAGTGCAAACCACGACCCTAGGAGAGAGAAATGCGGGAAAAAGTGCAAGGGGTTCAACCATTGACCAAAAATTCCATCAAAACAGCATGGGGTGCCCTGACAAACCCATTCCCTGACATTTTTAACCATGCTGGGAGAGAATGCAAGCCATTCTTCATTAAAAACGGTAGTTGAAAACGTCATTTCTGTCCATGACCATGTGCCAGAGGCATTTTTCAATTTTTATCTCTCAAAACTCCATCAAAATGCAAAAATTACCTTAGAATCTTGTAGATAATTTCACCATCTTTCCATTGATATAAAGAACCGCGAAAAAACCATGCTCTGGATCAAAAGAATATGGCGATTTGAAGTTTTAGGGCAAAACAGGGCCAAATCGGGTTGGTGGGAAAAAAATTCGAATTTTTGCACATTTTTGGTCATTTGGAAAATTTTCCAAAATTTCTCCATGCTCCGCCACTCTAGGTGCCATGTGGCGGCATCTCATTGGCCGCGGGCCTTTCAGGGGAAATTTTCCCCAAAAACTCCACCGAGCCCATAACTTTAAAAATACATGGAGTTAGGAGGAAAACTTTACCTTTCTGGAAAGCTGAGAAAGAGCTCTATCCAATGGTGCCATTTCCAGAAGGTTTTGAGTGCTTGAAAAGCAAAATTTTGTGACTGAAGCACAAGAGAGGGAAGAATGGGAGGATTTAGCCACAAAATGAGCAGGGGGCACATTTTGGATAACAATTTTGGCGACTCAGAGGGGTCATCTGCCTGGTGGATGAAGGTTCCAGTTGCCTGAAGCATCCATTGGGGCATGGAGTCATGAGTTGTAGCCTGCAAAAATGATCTGAAATTTGAAAACCTCCTCTCTGTGCTACTTGGAAACCCACTAAAATGGATTGTGCAAGAGCAAAACCAGCACCACAAAAACTATGTACCAAATACTAAAGGTCATACATGCTCTAAAAATGGAACATGCAGAGTGTGCACAAAGCAGTTATTTTTACTGAAAGAAAAAACTACCTATCCTACTCTAACTGGAAGCAAAAGTGGGCTAAACAAACCCTGTAACTGGTTGGGATAAATAGCTTCCCTTTCTCAAAAGTTGCAACCATGCAACTGATTTTGGCACTGAACATGGCTGATTGAATGAGTGGAAAATCAATAAGAAGCTGGTCTTCTACCCAAATCATCAAGGTGTCAACTGAAAAACAAATCCAATACCTCTTTTAGTTTGCTCTGCATTTGGATTGAAGAGGTATATGACAGCTAGATCCTTGGTACTTTGTAGCTCACCCTCATGCTTAGATGCAAGCACGACTGGTTGTGACTTCTCCTTTGACTCCAATGAAGTCAAATACCCTTATTGGGAAAGGTATGATTCGTTTGATATGCCCTTAGCTCTGATTTTCAATTCCAAAAAATGGAGTCTTCTTGTAGACCTTCTTGGGTGGGTGATGTGGAAGCAATGGTAGGACTTTTCTGCCATTTCTCTTCCTTCATGGCAACATGGAACTCGTCAATAGTGTGCAACTCCTCGTTATTGATTGTAACATCCAATGAAGTTGCTTTTGCATTGTTGTTACCTGATTGCAATACATTGTTGGCTTTGGGGCTCCTCCATTGTAGCTTTTGGAAGATCAAATTCTTCCAGCTTTGATTCAAGAGGCATGTTGCAAAACTGTAGGCTGTTGTCCTTGAACTCTTTTGTCCATGGCAGCAAGTTCTTGTTGTTGGAGAAAGAATGGTGAAGAAGGAAACATGGTAATTTTCAGCTAGCTCTTCATCTAAACATTCTTCTAAGTCTGATGGCAAATCAAACTCTTAAATGTCTTGCTGCAGCAAAGTCTCTCCCCTCTTGTATGGTGGCCTCCAAATCTACATTTTCTTCACCCTGTATAACTTCATTTTCAAACATGAAACTTGTCAATCCCAAACTCATCCCAAAAAATCAGATTGTTGGGAGAGATGAAGTGGGAGAGAAGCGTGAAAATTTCTTGTGCCTTTTGCTCACAATTTGGACCTGTTTTGTTTCACCTCCATAATGGAATTCAACAATCAAATCAGCCCCTTCAAATGAAAGCAAAAAATGTATCAATAATGCTTCCTTATTCTACTGTTGTAAAAAACTGACTTGACCCTCATCCCATTTTCTCCTCAAAGATGGGGTTTTGAGATGGTTTTCCTTCCTTCTCGATGGCTGATTTTGTAGTGCAAACTGGATCAGCATTTTCCTTGGGAAAAGTGCCAACATGAACACCCCAACTCATCACCAACAAACTGCTATTTTTCTCGCTTCACTGCTGTTATAAAAATCAGTCTTGTTTTTCACTTGTTCTCCAACTTCAACATCCTCTATTGGTTTCACCATCAAGGGGATTTTTGTAATCCTGAATTTAAGAGCCCAAATCTTCAGACTTTGAATTTCTTCATCCTTGTTTGACTCTTCTTTTTGCTACTGTTTTCCTTGATTGGCATTCTGATTTTTATCCTCCCAACATGGATTTGGGAATGCAAGAGGAGAAGTGGATTGTAACTCAATTGATTTTGCAATTTTTTTGTGGTGGTGGAGGAGGTAGGAACTCTTGTTTCTTTGGAGGGAATGGCTGTTTGGAAGGGAAAAGGACAAAAGAATTGAGATGGGGTGGAAGACTAGGGAATGGAGAAATGGATTCAACACTTGGGACGACAGATGGAGAGTTTAAAACTTGACGACTAGCTGAGATAAAAACAGATTGGGAAAGAGGGAGAGAAAAAGGCATGAGATGGTGTGAACTTACCTGTTGACAAGGTTGTTGAAATACTCCTCTCATACACCTTTATTCCTTCAGTCCACTTTGCAAGCAATGGTAGTGTTGTAATCATGAAGTCGAGCTTCTCTTGAGGGCTGTAATGCCTTGGAAAAGGTCCTCAACCATGGACAAGGTGCTCTACAACAGATTCTAAATGCTTTCATTTATGCTTGAAGCCGTGGATTGCACCATGTTTACCTCCATATTTTGGATTTGTTCTAGTAGATCTGCATTTTCTTCTTGACTTCCCTCACAACCAGCATACCCTTGTGATTGACATGCTTCATATCCAAACTGACTTTGGCACTACTGCTCATATGGGTAGACCATGCTGATTTTGAATTTGATCAAAATGCTGATTTGGAGGATTTGTAAAACATGTTGGAGGTGTGATATACTGCTGTTGTAAATGTTAATTCCATGATGGAAATGAAGTCATGATTGCACAACTTCATGGAATGGAAAAGAATGAAAATGATGGAAAGAAGAATGGATAGAAATGAATGGAAAATAGGTCTGCAACTTAGAGAATGAGTTGTTTACCAGATGGAGTCGCTAGATGTGCTTTTGAAAGTGCCTCCAAAAGGCTGAATCTTTAACAGGAACACACCAACCTATCAAAGATAAAGTGGAAGACCTCTAAGGTCCCATCGGGCATGCCAAAACTGTTGTGGCAAATCAGCAGCACCCCCTGGATGTTGATCAGATTTATAGTTTGATCATTCTAAGCATCCAGTGTGATTACACAACATTGAATCCTCTTCCCAAGTGTGGGACTTGCAAAAATGGAAAAGGAATCTCCAAATTAGAGGCTGGTTCCTCAACTCCTCTGATCAGCTATTTTACTTGCACACAATTGCAGAGTTTTAAACTCCTAAATCTACTCTAAATTCCAAAGGGACAAGGATAAAAAATGTAAAAAGAAAGAACTAATGCTAATATGTGATGCACCAAAGGAGTTGTAGACACCTAATGCTACATGAAATACACAATCCAAAAGGAAACACAACACAAAACATGCACAAAATGCTCAAAATGTAATGAAATATCAAGAAAGCAATGATAGATATATGAAAGGATTGAGGGATTTTAATCACAGAACATATATCAACATCTCAGATTCAATACAATACATTACAGTGATCTAGAGGCAAGAAAAGGTGCTGCATTACATGGAAAGGTAAAATTTCTTCACAAATTCTGCTGAGGAAGAAAAAGGAAGTTGCAAAGCTGAAAAAGTGTCTCTCCTTTTGCAAAATGAACTCATTCTGGCTTTTACAGTGCAAACCACGACCCCAAGAGAGAGAAACACGGGAAAAAGTGCAAGGGGTTCAACCATTGACCAAAATGCCATCAAAATAGCATGGGCGCCCTGATAGACCCATTCCCTGACATTTTTAACCATGCTGGGAGAGAATGCGAGCCATTCTTCATTAAAAACGGTGGTTGAAAACATCATTTCTGTCCATGACCACATGCCAGAGGAATTTTTTCAATTTTATCTCTCCAAACTCCATCAAAATTCAAAAAATGACCCTATAATCTTGTAGAGAATTTCACCAGCTTTCCATTGATATAAAGAACATGAAAAAACCGAGCTTTGGATCGAAAGATATGGCGATTTGAAGTTTTAGGGCAAAACAGGGCCAAATCGGGTCGGTGGGAAAAAAATTCGAATTTTTGCACCCTTTTTGGTCATTTGGAAAATTTTCCAAAATTTCTCCACACTCTGCCACTCTAGGTGCCATGTGGCGGCAATCTCATTGGCCGCGGGGTCTTTCAGGGGAAACTTTTCCCACAAAAACTCCGTCGAGCCATAACTTCAAAAATACATGGAGTTAGGAGGAAAACTTTACCTTTCTGGAAAGCTGAGAAAGAGCTCTATCCAATGGTGCCATTTTTAGAAGGTTTTGAGTGCTTGAAAAGAAAAATTTTGTGACTGAAGCACAAGAGAGGGAAGAATGGGAGGAGTTAGCCACAAAATGAGCAGGGGGCACATTTTGGATAACAATTACTTTTCTCAGAACTATGGATCTGAAGTTTTTGGAATTTTCAAGAATTTCAAAGCAATGGGTGGAAAAAACAATGTGGCCCAAAACATCAAGATGATTAGGTCAAATAAATGTGGAGAATACAAGTCTAATGATTTTTTTTTGGAATTTTGTAAAGATCACTGAATAAAGAACTTTGAAGCATTTTACTATAAGGTAGACATCACAAAAAAAATAGTTTTGTAGAGAGAAAAAAATTAGAACTAATAATGGAGATGGCCCAAGATCATGATAAAGGTGAAGAACTTTCCTAATGCATATTAAGAATAAGTAGTAACATGTGCCATATATATTTTTGAACATGTCCTAAAAAGAGTGTTAAGGAAAGAATTCCATAGGAAGCACAAAATGGAAGGAAAATCAATGTACCTCACTTAAGGATCTTCAAATGTGTGGAATATGCTTATGTTCCATAAGAAAACAAATAAAATTGGATGATAGTGTTGATTTTTGTACCTCAAAAGGTGGAATATGGAGTTGCTTCAAAGCAACTTGAGTTGGATTTTCAACAACAACAAATTTTTTATTTATTCATAGAATGTTTCTAGGTTTGTGAGGTTGAGATAAGACCGAGAGTGATTTTATGTGTGAGTTAGTCAAATAAGGTTGAAGGAAAGTATCTTTTCTTTTTACATTGTTGTAAATCAACAGGGATCTATATATGTAAGATTGTTGTAGAAAAACTAGGTATTATATTATGCAAGAAAAGTTTACTGTTAGGCTGAATTGAAGATCCAAAATTTCTAGGTTTTTCCCCATACTAGGGTTTCCTGGGTATCATCTATATTATTGTCTATTTGTGATTGGATTCTTGTTATTTTTTCTATTGTTATTTATTATCTATTAATCAACCCCAATGTATTAATTGTTATAGTAAATCATATTTTTTTCTGTGATTTGATTGAGTAATTAATTTGTTGTTGGGTTATAAGAAATTAACATGGTATCAGAGCTCTAAAATTTGAATAAGAAGCCAAGATTTGTGATGGAGATTTAAAAAAAAAAAAAGAATTTCGTCTCCTGTTTCTTTAGTGACTATGGAAACTAGTGTTCGATATGAAGAAAGGATTGAAGGTGCATCTAACTTCTTACAATGGAAGGTTTGGATTACATCCGTTAGCCCATTAAGAATAGGTTATGGATCTATGCTAGTATAGAGGTGACACCACAAAATAATGATCCTATTGCCCTATATTCCCATGAAGTCAAGGAGGCCAAGGCTCAGAGGATTATTCTTTATGGGGTTAGAGATCATGTGTATCCACATCAAGGTCGTAAGAGGAAATGACACCGCTTTGAAGCCTGGTTTGGATATGCTCAGCATGATGTTGAGCACTTTTGAGTCTATTGGAGTCCATATGTTATGATCCTCAAGGATTCCCAAAATGCATAACATCCAAGGATGTTTAAAGGTGAAATCCATGACCTCTGTACTTTTTTTAGGGTGATCCTCATGGTGTTAAAGGATGATCAATGGATTAAAACCTATTATTCATGAGATGACTACTATCAAGAGAAGTGTGAAATTCATATGAGTCATCTTTGACTTCTACTTGAAGCACTTTTGAGTGTTTCTCATAGTGCTCTCTGATCGACAGAGATCACCTAAAACTTTGGATGATGATTTTTTTGGGCATGCTCCTCCTCTTCTTAGGATCCTCCTGCATCCATGAATGATTCTTATGCTTTGGAGATCAGAGGAATTCTGATGGTCAAGATGTTTATTGGAAACCTTGTCCCTTCTCACTCAAGTGTAAGAATAATTCTGACTCTGAGCTTGATCCTCAAAGGTTCCTCATTGGGCTAAGTGTGGGAACATATAAAATGACTAAGTCCCAGATACAGAGGTTAGAGTGCATGGAAGACCATGTAGAAGAAAGGTCACCATGCCATTTAGTTTTGCAATGAGGATGATAGAGTTTACACATGGAGACAGGAGCAAGATTGTGTGTAACAGATTAACACTTAACCAGTTTTGGAATGAAGAGATAAAGGTAGACATGGAGTTTTCTCGGATTGCACATCTTCTAAAAGACTTGAATTAACACGAAAAGGCTATTTTGGGCTATTGACAGTTAGAATTAAAACAACATACATGGCCCCAAGCTAATAATATGATCACAAACTAAGAGGATAACTAAAGTTAGATCTTATTGTTGAAGCTAGATTGACAATGCTTTTTTTACCATGCATCTGGTGTTGCGCATGCATCAGGATATTTTTAGCATGTAGCCTTTATTGCTGGAGGAATGTGTTATGGGTGGTGAAGGTGAAAAATAATTTAATCCCCTATAAATACTGTATTGAGGATGCACGGTTATATCGATGATCAATTTGAGAGTGTAATAGAGTATATGTTATTCCAAAGGATTCCAATGTTGTAAAAGTGACTCATGGTGACATTGTTATGTATGTAAGAAGCTTCTATCGTTTTACAGTTTAAATTATATACATGTATCTTTTTGGATGGATATTAGATGGTTTGACATAATTGAACATGGCATCTTATATGGATTGATCATCTTCATTATGGAGTTCTTTTTTAAGTGTTCTTGCATATGGTTAAGATAGTGACATTTGTTTCCTGAGATGAAGACAAACAACCATGATTTGGTGTAACTGTTATGGATCTTGGGAATATATGCCATTACTCAATGTTAACTCCTAAGAAACAACAGTTGACTTAAAAGAGGGATTTTGGTACCCTTGTGCACTTCAGATGTGAATGGGCTCAGTGACAGACTAAGTGATGTGTCTAAACGCCGTACGCTTTTGGAGGTAAAATATAGGCTACATTCATTGATGACTTCTCCATTGCAAGGACCTCTTTTTCAATTTTTTGGCAGGATGTTGCATGATAAAGATGTATCAGTTTACCTTGGCCAATATTAAAGAGTGGTTAAGTATGATTTTGGAAGAAGAGTATGCTCACATATTTAGTACCAGACCTAAATTTAATTCATGCGTGTGGGTTGATGGAGGCGAATCTATATCGAATGAGCTATCATGAGAAATTCTTCACCATATTTCCTAGAGAAGTTGTATCAAGAAGTGGTTACCAAATTACATACACATCGAAGAGAGAATTGGAGGTTTTAAACGCTTGTTTAGACACAAGAAGAATTGCAAGGCTCTTGTATGGATACATATCTGACTAGGCCATGCTGCCTCGATTAGGATCTACCTTGGTTCTTGTGGTGTTATGAAGCTAGCTATATAGTTAGAGTACTTGGTAGAATTCTATCCCTTATTCAAAGTCTAGAGGAAAACTGTGACTCCAGATCTTGCATTGATCCATAGAGGAAACCAAATTTGTGTGGCACATGTCACATCTTGGAAATTAAGCATCTGTGTATTATGACCTTGGATGTTGAGAAGAGAACCACTTATGGGTAGTTAAACCCCACCACACACATGGGCAGGAGTATCCTTGTTGGTGTATAATAAAACCTGGTAAGGATCTAGCGGGTAGAAATGAAAACCCTATAGGAAGGCATCTTAAGTTTACATGAGGCGTGTGAGAGGTATTTAGAGAAGAGAGTGATCTCCAAAGTTGTGGAACAACTTGATGACATTGAATAGGAGAAATCACACCATGGCTGAGGTAACAAGGATTCCTCAGAGCTCACATACGCAGGGTGTGAGATCTAGAAACATGAACTCCCCCATAGTCTGATCAGAAGCATGGAATAAATAACCCTCGTCAACCGTCAGATTTTGTATTAGCATGCCAGTGGAAGCTACATGGGCTGCAGGTGTGCATTTGATTCCCCTGAGAGAGGACCCTATGTCTTTGCACTTGGTGATCCACTAGTTTCTATCAGACAATTATTAGAAAGCAAGCTAGCATGGTTATTCTAGAGTATGCGACACTTAAGAGATGAATTTATTAAAGTCAGATCCTTCAAGATTTAATCAGGTATCTTATTCATCAAGTATGGTGGCATGCCATGGTGTCAGAGTATGTTATCCATCATGAGGTCTAGTGTGTGGAGCTATGTTTTCATGACCAAAACGTCAGTCAACACAGCACTTGAGATGGATTTACAAAATGTTGGTATGCTGCATATGGTAGTGTAGCACAACTTTGCAAAACATATGAGTTAAATTTAGCTACAGGGGTATTGGGACACAAGGTAATGCATCCTCTATGTCCAGACCTTCACTCTGTTAGCAAGAGGACTCATCCTTTATATCTATCAGGTGGCTATAGGATCACATGTGGATCTAGTGAGAATTCACTAGGGGTGGATGGAAATACAACCTTTCTAAATCTTGTGATTAAGGAAGATCTGTACATCGAACAACCAGAAGGATTTGAACCATATGGAGGGATGTCTCTTTGTATTCCATAATATAGATGGATATAAGAATGTATACTGAGCTGAATGCATGATTGTAGTGCATGGTAATATGGCACACAAAGGGGATTGACAATCTCCTGTAGATAGCGAAGGCAATCGTCAATTTTCAGACTAACTCTCTAAGAACGTGTGCTTTATTTCAGGTGAAAGGAAAATTTGATCTGAACCAAACTGGTGTTGTAGATTCATGACTTGTTTCTCACTAGGGTCAGAGGATGCTCATAACACATTGAAAGAAGGACTATATTCCTGAAGAGTTTGAGAAGAATAGAATCAGCATGCTAAAGGACTACTTTCTGGGATAGGATTTGTGACAGACTGAGAGTGTTTGAGAGATATTGCTTAGACATGGTTCAAGTAATTACTTCATATATCTGAAGTCATATTCAAGATGGCAGAACTGTAAGCCCGATTTCAACATGCTCACTTGTGATCAAATGGGAGGTTTGATTCATGCCTTTCAGATCAGAGGAAGTGCTATAACACAAAATTTATACAAACAATTGATAGGCTCTCTTCAGTGAACTAACTTAGTTTATGGTGGAACCTAAACGTGTGCAATGTATAGGTGCGAACATGTTTTGAGGTATCTACAAGGCACAATTGATTATGGTATGAAGTATGTTCAACAGGATGGAGTGAAGCTTAAAGGGTTTATTAATGCAGATTGGGAATGAGTACAGTTGACCAAAAGAGCACTTTAGGGTACAGTTTCAGTTTAGGATAAGGGGCAGTCTCATGGTACAACAAGAAATAGAATTCATTTTGCACTAAGTTCTATAGAGGCCGAGTACATGGCAGATAATATGGCTACATGTGAAGCTACCTGGATTCAAAAAAATTTAGCTGGGATATTTTATCATGAACTAGATCCTATAGTCATCTACTGTGATAATTAGAGTTTTATCAAACTCTCTAAGAATCTAGTGTTTCATGAAAATTCAAAGAACGTTTAGACCAGCTACCACTTCATCAGAGATTGTGTGGAGAAGGAGACAATGAAGCTCCAATATATTCCTATAGATGATCAGATAACATATATCTTGACCAAGGCCTTAATTAAGAGTAAGTTTAAATTATTTAGGGATAAGTTGGGTGTTGTGTAGAAAACCTTCCTTGCTAAGAGGGAGTGTTGATTTTTGTATCTTGAAAGGTGCTATGTGGAGTTTCTTCAAAACAACTGGAGTTGGATTTTCAGCAACAACAATTTTTTTATTTATTTATAGGATGTTTCCATGTTTGTGAGGTTGAGATAAGACTAAGAGTGATTTTATGTGCAAGTTAATCAAGTAATGTAAGGAAAGTATCTTTTCTTGTATGTTGATGTAAATCATTAGGGATCTATATATGTAATATTGTTGTAGAAAATTGGGTATTGCATTCTGGAATAAAAGTTTACTGTTAGGCTGAATTGAAGATCTAACATTTGTAGGTTTTTTCCTACACTGGGGTTTCCTAGGTATATCTATGTTGTTGTCTATTTGTGATTGGATTCTTATTATTTTTTATTTTTCTGTGATTAGGTGTTAATAAACCCAGTGTATTAATTGTTATAAATAAAATTTATTTTTTGTGATTTTACTATGTAATTAATCTATTGCTGGGTTATAAGAAAATAATAGATAGATGTGAGAAATGTATTTTTTTTAGTTATAGGGAAGAGTCTAAATCCTACAAACTATACAACCCTATTACCAAGGAGGTAATCATTAGTAGAGATGTTAAATTAAAGGAATACGAAGCTCATGATGGTAGTGTGGATAGATCAATAATTATTGTAGCAATACCTCAAAGGGAAGAAGAATTAGAAGATTAAAATGTGCAAGCACCAATCTCAGTAACAAGTACCCCAACAAGGAACCTTTAAGGAAATAAATTACGAGAGGTAAGAAGACAAAGGAATTTTATACAAGGTGATCCACTAATGCATGTAATCCATCCTACTCCTAATTCTCAAGTAAGTGTTGAATATGATACTACAGTTGCATTACTGAGTTCAAGATATAGATGCAAGAAAAAAATAAGTTTGAAATAAATTGATGACCAAGGGGAAGATAATTTAGAGTCAAATTGTTCTTTATTCTCTAATTATCCTATATATTTTGAAGAAGTGGTTAAGGAAAAACAATGGATCAATGATATAGATCAAGAGATGGACTCCATTGAAAGGAATGAAATATGGGAGCTTGCAGCTCTACCTGAATGTAAGGATTGTATAGGATTCAAATGGGTATATAAGACCAATTTAAAAACAAAAGAAGAAGTTGAAAAGAACAAAGAAAGGTTATGAGTAAATTTTTTAGCACAACAACATGGAATTGATTATAATGAAACATTTGCACAAGTTTCTAGGATGCATATAGTAAGAATGATTTTATCCCATAGATACACAAAATAATTTTAAATTTACTGAATAAATGTTAAATCAACTTTTCTAAATGGTTTTCTAGAAGAAGAGTATGTACAATAATAACTAAATTATAAAGTATGTGGGAATGAAGAAAAAATGTGTAGATTAAATAATACTCTATATGGTCTTAAAAAATCACCCAAGAACATCATATAGTCAAATTGAAACATACCTTATTAGAAAAAAAATTCAACAAAATAGCATTGAGCCAACAATATATAAAAAGGCTAACACGTAATTTTAATTTTTTGGATTGTGCATTTATACATTGATCACTTAATCTTTGCTAGAAATTTTTCTGTAGACATGTTTAAAAAAATCCATGAAAAGAGAGTTTGAAATGAAAGATCTAGTAGTGATGATATATTTCCTAAGCATTGATGTTATTAGATTAGATAAGGACATTTTCATTTGTCAATCATAATATGCCAAGGATGTGTTGATGATAATTCAAGATGAGGAATTGCAATCCAACACCAACTCCAGTTGTAACAAGAACAAAAATCAACAAAGAAGACACGGATCCAATGTAGATCCAATCATGTCAAAAGAATTATTAGAAGATTGATGCATCTCACAACTATAAGAACATAAATTATTTATGATGTTCGGTTTGGTTTCAAGTTTTCAAGGAGTCACCAAAATACTCACATTGGCAAGTAGGGAAAAGGATTTTGAGGTATGTAGCAGGAATAAAAGATATATATAATTCAATATTTAAAAAGTAATGATTCCACATTTGATTGGCTATACTAAAATTGATTTTGCAGGTAAAAAAATGATTGGAAGAGTACTTATGGCTATGTCTTTCATTTCTAGATCAAGTGTAGTTTCATGGGCATCAAAGAGGAAACCTATTGAGATAATTTCATCAAGTGAAGTGGAGTATGCAATAACAACATCAATAACATGTCAAGAAATTTGGATACATAGAGTTTTGTCACACTTATTTAATGATCAAGAGGATCCAACACCAATATTTTGTGATATAAACATCAACAATTACACTATCAAAAAAACCACGTATTTCACAAGAGAAGTAACCACATTGATATCAAGTACCACTTTATTAGAGAATTAGAAAATAATTGAGAAATATATTTAGATTTATTTTAGATTTGAAAACCAACTGGTAGATATATTTACAAAGCCATTAGAAAAAATAACATTTTAAAACACGTAAGACCGAAATTAGGTATTATGAATGTTTTAAGAATATAGTGCGAATAATTTTAGGAGTGTTGGGGAACTATACTCTCTTTCTCCCATCTAAAACATTTTACCTCCATCCCATCTACTTCCCATCTTGCAAAGTGTTTATCACCATCCATCTACCACCCCTCTAGACAATTTCTAGCCATTAAATGTTGTTGGATAGCTTAGAAAGATCCATCTCTTCCAGAAATCTTCTCTCTCTCTCACACACACACACACACACACACACACACACACACCACACACACTACACACACACACACACACACACACACACACACACACACGCACGCACGCACACGCACACACACACACACACACACACACACACACACACACACACACACACACACACACACACACACACACACACGTGCGTGCGCGCGCTGCGCACATACACACTCACATGCACGCACACACACACACACACACGCATGCACGCACACACACATGCACACATGCACACACACACGCACACAGCACACGCACACGCCACGCACGCACGCACACAGACACACACACATGCATGCGCGTGCGCGCGTGCACACACACACACACAATGAAGGCATAGTAAAATGATACTATAAAAAAAACCACTTCTTTCACAAGAGAAGTAAACAATTTGATATCAAGTATCACATTATTAGAGAGTTAGAGAATAATTGAGAAATCTATTTAGAGTTTTTTTAGATCTGAAAACCAACTGGTAGATATATTTATAAAGCCATTAGCAAAAAGAAAATTTTAAACACCTAAGACAAAAATTGGGTACTATGAATGTTTAAGCAGATAGTGGAAGAAATTAAGGAGTGTTAGGTGCTGTAATTTTCTTCGCCCATCTAAATTTTTTTACCTCTATCCATCAAATTCCCATCTATAAAGTTTTAACCACCATCCATCCATCGACATTATAGACAATTTCTAGCCATTAAATGTTGTTGGATATCCTAGAAAGATTGAACTCTTTTGAGAAATCTTGATACATTTTTGTACACACCACACACACCTCCAATTTAGATCAATTCATACCAAGGAACTCAATTGTGTTCCCAACGAGGAAAGGTATGAGCATAGTAAGAGGACTAACTATAACATGTAGCTGAACAATGTCAAAGGGATTTTTGAAAGGATATTCAATTTCCGAGGGGGATACCCGATAGAATTAAAAAAGTAACATAGAGCATGAGCTAATGGTTCATGATGGGTCAACCTTAGTATTATTGATGGAGGCTGATTCAATGGAGGCCTAAATGTGTAAATGATTAGATGTTAATGTAGCATGATAATCAATGTTAAATAAATAGATGCGTGATGGCGAAGCTTTTGTGTTAGCAAACTAACAAAATTATAGAGCTCCTGATCTAGGAGGAGATACCACCATGATAGACATGATTAGAAAAAAGATTCTATTGGATTCTTGTAACACTGTTGAGATTCGTTATTAAAGAGTTTGAGTTTACCCTTATCATTGTTTGGGGCAGGATGAGGAGAATTTAGCAATTATAGTTTGTTGTTATCAATTAGATATTGAATGATTGTTTGGAGGTTGAGGCATCTAGTTGTAGAAATGTCCCACACATCGATGATAATCACAATGAAAGTTTTCATTGTAGTTTTTAACTTTTTGGTCATGATGGATCTAGCTCGAGGGGTGGGGGGAGGAGTTAAAAGATTTCTCTAGAGAAGTTATTTCAATAGAATATGGGGGAAGCATTAGAAATTTGCTAAACATACGCCGAGGTGTGGTGTGATTAAACCTCGCTTAGTAGGAGTGATGGCGGTTGAAAAGGATTTTAGCTACTGTTAGTTTATTTGTAGAGGATTTGAATGGTTCTTTGTTATTAAAATGAGTGGAAGAAGAGGTTTGTGTTATTCGATACTTGAGATTTCCTATGGAGAGGAGTTTGGTCTCATGGAATTTAAGAGTATGAAAAAATATGGTTCGATTGAAGGAGAGGTATCAAAGAGGACACTTTCCTGTAGAGGTGGAATCAAAATTTCAATAAATAAGTACTGAAATTCAGAGTCAACAACTACATTTGTCATTTTTAGTGAGGTTGTTCTTATATCTTAAAATGTAGTTGGATAGATGTTCATTTGGACCTTTCTTAAGTTATTCCAGCTGGGCATCAAATATCTTAGAGAAAATATTGATGGAGAAATGAGTAAGAAATGCATCAGTTAAGTATGTGAATGAGGTGATCAAGTGAACAGGTAAGTAATAGAACAAACTCATTGCATAATCATGGAGACTATGAGGAAATATCTTATCTAAAAGTATATGATAATAAAAAAAGGTCAAGAAAAGTGACATGAAATACTTCGAGGTGTTCTTGTGGGTCACCATGTCCATTGAAAGTGAGGAATCTTAGGGGTGACAAAGTAGGAGGGAAGTGGATAAACAAAGATGGCAGGTGCAAATGAAGTACGTAATAACAAATTGGAATCCAAGGAGGGCAATGCATGGGAGGTGGCATGTTGTAACTTATGAATTTGAGATTGAAGGTCATGATAAAGAGAAGTTATGTATTCATTACCAACATATGAAATGAGCTATATATGATAAACTAGAGGTTGTGCTGTGAAGTGGTTGGTAGGAGAAGGGAGAGAGAAACGAGTAGAATAGAAATAGGAGGAAGAGTAGAAGAAGGCCGTTGAGTGGAAATAAAAGTGGGTATGATTGCAGAAGCAGTGAGTTCTACCAAGTTATTTAGCTTCCTCACGAGAAACATGTACAAATAAATCTAGATCTCGGGGATGCTCAACAAGCAAATGAAGAAAATAAAAAAGAAATAAATTTAAAAACAATAAAGAAAACTTAGGTATGTGTGGAGTTTGGGTTGGCATGTAGTAGAACATTGGGGATGCACTCTTGCAGATTGAATAGAGACACATCCTCGAAGGATTTTTAGACCTTTCATATTCCCTTCACAATAATTCAAACATGTTATTTGAGTAACAGATGCATTAACCACCGTGAAACCAAAGTTAATGTTACAAATTTAGAAGTAATTGGATAGTTGCAACAACGGAGAGTTATATACTCTTATCAGTAAATAAAAAGAATGCTATGTGGAATTGTGCTAAACAAATATGTAGCTAATAGCAATCTAAAATCAATATGTTATGGGTTAAATCAATCCTGCACGTTGGGACAAATCTAAACCCAAATATATCCCCATTTTAATATATGCAAATTTACTGATCTAGATTTACAGTTGTATCTTAATTGAGTTCATTTGTATCTAGGAGGGAAAGAAAATACTTACTTCTACTTGTTGCTATGTTGGTTGATGTCTATAGAAGAAAAAGAGAATTGACGGATCATGAAGGAACTTCATTTTGGAATAGTTTATAGATGTATTGATTATACCTCTTCTTCTTCTGTCCACCTGTGTTGTACACTGTAACATTTACAGCTCCATCCTCATGATAGGTGGTAGCTACCACTTCGTTTACCTTCTCTTCATCTATTATTTATATAAGTCAATATATTGTTTAAGACATTAGAATTTCTCTTTCCTGCTATCCCATATATTTTCTCTACAAGAATTGTCTCTTTCAATCCTCTACGTGAAAACATATTCTTTTCACGCCTTAAAAAAAGATTCATCCTTTCAAAAATGTGAATTTATTTTTGGTTTTGTCTCAAAAAGGGGTTCATAGATGAGGAAATTTTGAATATGCTTGAAAATTCTTTATTTGCTTGAGAGTTTTTAAAAATATGTTGGAAGAAAAGGTTGAGAACACCAAGTCTATAGATGAATGGCTGAAACAAGAGCAAGAGTTGGTTCTTCTCTCTTTCCCTAAAGAAGAGTTAGTAAAATGCTTTGGAGGAAAGTTACAAATGAAAAGAGAGGAAGTATGAACTTAGGTCAGTGTATTATGCTTTTGGTGGTTTGAACATGAATAGTATGAGTGTGACCAAAACTATAAAATGGAGAAAGATAGCAGATCTGTAAAATATGGAGGCATGCTCATGGCATGTGAAATTTTTGACAAAAGCCTCAAGACATGTGATTAGCTGGGTCATAACCTTGTTGGTGATGCAAAGTGAGGAAGTGTGAGAAAGCCCTAAATTATTACCAGAATGCATGAAGTTGATGCAGTCTCGTCAAATGTTGGAATCACGAGTTTCGTGAAAAAGGTATGGTTTTCCACTTTTCACTTGCATTAAATATCACTTCATCATTTCAAGATTTTTCAAAAATAAATTTTGAATGATAGGAAAAAAATATTTCCTTAACATGAAATCTCAAAACATCACAATACGAAAAGAGAGAAAAATCTAATTTTGAAAGTTACGTGCATGGAGTGCCACACCCAAACATACAACAAAAAATACTCTTGCATGACCCCAGGTAACATGGAACACCTTAGGGAAAATTAACCGAGTTTTTTGAAATAATTTAACGCTCTTGCAAGTCGTATTCCTAAACCCACTTAGCTTATCATTCACTTATGGTGACATGGTCATTTTAATAAAACAAGATCGGTTTCGGCTTATGATTGTGACTTAGCTTGAGCAAAACTGAAAACTACCACCTCTTACCTCTAGACTATCAATCGAAGGATCATAACCCACCTTTAGTTCAATGAAAGAGAATTTCGAAATTACTTTTTCAAGTTGATTTTAGGACCCAATGCTCATTTAGTGATAACAGCTATTGACACAATTACAATATCTATCCATGAAGTTCCCCTTCTAACTTGAGCTCTTCTCGTCATAATCAACTTCCTCTAGACACAAAAAATTATATATATATATATATATATATATATATATATATATATATATGAGAGAGTAAGTAGGAATCATCAAAATTTGTGATCACACTCAAACCGAGTATTTTCAATCCCAGTTTGTAGGTAGTTTTAATGTTTTAGCTAGCTTGCACCAAAATTGCAACTTTAGCTAAACACACCTTCTAAGTGTTCTGTTGACTCGTCACTAACTGTGGAACCATTTACATATCATTTCAAAACTTTATTGAGTATGTATTGATCAAATTATTTTATGAATTCTTTGGGAAATTATGATGTTTCTCTCTCTTCCCTTTTCTCTTTCTAGAAGTAACTCTGATATTTTGACTGGTTCTAGAAATGTAAATGAGTTAAAAAATTTCATGGGCTGGAAATGAAATGAAAATTTTATAATGTATGTGGTTGTGATATGATTAATAGAAAGGAAAATGAAATCCATAATTTCTCTCTCTTCCCATCTCTCTCTCTCTCTAGAGATAATTATGAAAATATTTATTGGGTTTTGAAAATAAAAATGGGTCAAAATGTATATAATTTGAAATGAAATGAAATGATTTGAAAATACTTTCTTCCTCCTTCCCTTACTCTCTCTCTCTCTCTCTCTCCCCCTATCTCTATCTCTCTCTAGTTTCTATTCCGATTGTTTGAAATGATTGATGCATGGAATTTATTCTTGAGTGTAGGGGATCTCCATACTCATTCCTAGGACTAACGCAACGTTGGTTACAGGTAATCCGAACAAGTGGAATTTTCTGGATGTGATATGTTGTAATTAATGAGTTCTCATTGCAAAGTTATATTCATCTTGTAATACATGTATTACCATAGAATAATGATATGTATTGTTGTTCAAATAATTGTTCTTGGTATATTTTGAAAAGAGAATACCAATGTGGTTATATTTTATAGTGTTGAATTGGATGTGAAGTTGTACTCAATATTGTACCTATGTTATAAAGATATTAAACTAATCCTTTTCTATGTTAATTATTGAGATATTTCCTTAAAAACCATAATGCTAGGTAGAATATTCTCTCATCAAAACTAACAAAAATAAAAGAATGAGTTATAATTCCTATTGCCCTCCCCCCATTTGAGTCTTTTTCCTAGGTATAAAAATATTGACCGTGTTAATAAAATACTCTAACCTCACTAATCATCTTCATGTTTTACACCTAAGACGTCTTAATAAGGACCATTTCCTTGATAATTTATGATGTGGTGCATATATGTTGTGAAACCTATCATATTGGGAGGAGTGAGGTGATCATGCCTAGGTGTTTCAGGTATGACCATATCTTGAATTAGTTTAACCCTCTTGTGTGTAATTTCCCTTAGTACCCTAGTGGGTGGACAAAGCCTTGCAAGATAATTGGTGGTTGTACCTATGATTGATCTCTTATGAGATCTAAATTATGTAAGTGAAGACTACATTTTGAAATACTTGTGTATTTACCCAACAATTGAAATAGGTCCTTAGGAGGATTTTGTAATGCATAAGATTGTTTGGGATATCTATCCTTCAATATACACTTATACTTCCATTCCCAAGAGTATTAAAAAAAGTTGTGTTGTGCGAGGTCATACTCCTTATAGTCTTAAATCTTTAAGTGTTATGTAAGTGTTATAGGAATAAATTTTTTCCAACATGATGTTATAAAGGACCCAAGTAATCATGTAAATGTAGTTAATAAAAGGGTAAATAAGATTAAACTAAGGAATGATTGCTACCAAAATGGTACGTCATTGAATAAAGTCAAAACCAACTAAAATGTTTAATGTGATCATAAAACAAATGTAATTAAGTAGAGCTCCATGACTAATACAACAACCTAATAAATTAAAAAATCAAATATGATGCATGATTACATGCTTTGTTTACATAAATGTGGATTAAACAACAATGCTAATGAAATAATAAAATGTAGCCTTGAGAATGGGATAACTTTAGTTGTAGCCAAGGCCTTGTGAGTTAAGGAAATTACACTTTAGTTGGACTTGTAAAAGTTAGTATAACCCTTCACGTAAATAGGAATATATTAAACCTAGAATCACTTAAAGTAGAATTTATGGTCGACACATGTAATTAACCTGTTTCTATTAGGAGTAAATCCTTAAGATGATGAAACATAAGTAGTTTGAAACGTGAAATTCATCACTTAAATTTAAAGAAAAATATCTATAATGGGAAGATGTGTGTAATGTACCCTTCCACGAGCAATAGAATTGTGAAAACATGAATTTCTAAATGGAGCAATGGATTTCAAATCAAGAATGATACAACTTAATTAGTTAACCTACATAGTTGGTTGTAATATCTTGAAGATGAAAAGAGAGTATTGTTAGTATTAAAAAATTCTTGAAATGAACTCAGGATAGGTTTTCTATGGATCTACTAACATTCCTTTTTATTCATGTGAATTTTTCCACCTTGTAACGAGAGTATTTTTCCAAACCAAGTAAACATGAGTCTCTCAAACAGAGCCTTAAGTCAAATATTAAAAGGTACATGTGTGTATATACCTTCCTAATCACAATCAAGTTATATAAAGTTATTTTCATAAGAGAAATGAGAAAATTTTAAAGAAACCATTATAGGTGAAATGTTAAAAAAAATCATGCAGCCTATTTATAAAGGAACGAAGGGTCCCATGCTATGTGTTCTTCAGAAAATTATCGTCAACTAAACCATTTTTGAGAAATAAACCTTAAATGTTAGAATTGAATATTAGGAGATTCCTAGTTGTTTAAAATGAATTTATTTAACAAATGAGCCATGGATAACTAATGGAATTGGAGAAAGAAACCAACCACACATTCTCCATTAAAGACTAATGCTCTAAAAAATAAAGTAATTGATTTTTTTAAAGTAGGGAATTTTAAACCTTATGTGTTTAATTCTGTTCAAAACTATAAGGTCATACAATGGAAACCTAAATGTAATGAATATGTAAACCATAAAAATGGCATGTCGTGGAGTATGCCTATCACATGTTTCTTGCTATAATTGGGTCATTGTCTTGGTTTACATCGTTTGAGTAAGAAATTTATGTGTACCCCATGTTATCCTATTGTACGAGTGGGTTCATGTTTATGTAAGAGTCCTACGTGATGTCAAGTTTCTTTATTTGCATCCCATGTGGTGTTGTGTAGTTTGTAATTAAAGTAAAACAAAAATCTGATAATTTAATTGTGGTATTTTGGTGTTGAAAATGTGGGCATCATAATTGATGGCCGTAAGATGAGCTTAAATGAAATCCTTATGAGAGTGAGCCATGGAAAAAGGAGAATAAACCCTAGAATGATAATGTAAGAAACCCTAAGGATAATGAGGATCCTAGAAGAATGTAGGTTGAGTCGGGTTCACCAAAATGAGGACCTAAAAATTGACTATTTTAGGCTAGTGTAAAATAGTTAATATAATCCAGGAGGACATATAAACACAAAAAATAAACACCCTAAGATAACATGCAGATGAAATAACTAAATGAAATGAATGAAATAGTAAAACCTATTATGCAAGAATGGAAAGGAAATAACTCAACTGATAACTGGTGATTATCATACTGTGTCGCAGTGGTGCACAAAAAATTAGAAAGAAGGAACGACTGTGTCGCAATGCCAGAAATGATAGATCTAGATGATGTGGCTAGTTTGGGGTGCCTGGAGCAGGATTGGGGTGCTCACAGGTACTCTGGTATAAGATCCGGGTGCCCTGGTTTAGGAAAAATACCTAGAATTGGTATTTGTAGGGTCGAAAGGTGATCTAAAGCTTCGCCTTCCAGTCGTATCAATTTCTCTATACTGTGCCAGATTCTCCAAATATTTTAAGGAGAAGAAATAAACTACAAGAGACTAATAGGAGGTATTAAATCCCCAAAAAAGAAGGATGCAAAATGAATGGGTCAGAGTGACCTTGGCTACAACAACAGTGGGCTTACAAACTGAGTTCTGCACTACATTTCAGACCCATATGTAGTTCTGGTATGTGTGTACATGTCGTGCCCTACGTGCTCTTATTCCACTCGCAATTTGTGAAATAACAAGAAATAACTAAATGTATACTATGTAATAACATGTGTGCATGGAATATAATAGAATCCCTCCCCCTATGAAGTGTGATGCATATGTCCTAGCTTGTTCCTTAATGATGGAGCTTATAAGTGGATGCCAATGTAGTAGATTGATGTAACTCTAGATGGAGTGATAGTAGATAGTGATGCTAGGTCCCTCATTATGGTCTCATAACTTTATATCTATAGGGTTATCTTGGTCTAATTTCGTAATTAAGCATCAAAAGGCCAACCATAAGAAATATAATTAAAAAATGGCTAGAAGAGGCCCAAAAAGTGGTGGAAAAGTGGAAAAGAGACCGAGGCAACCCTAGGTGGGACTAGAGCGCCCATGGGCACCCTAGTTAGGGCTAAGATGATGTGGGATATTAAGAAATGACTGGATAAATGGGTGTAATAGGTCACAGAATACGAAATAAAATAAATAAAATGGCCAAAAAAAACTTAGGTTAATTAGTACTTTCTTCCCTTGAGAACCTTCTAAATAGTAATATGAGACCGGGATAAATAAATGTCTAAAGTGCATGAATTTGTGACTAAAAATGTGTACATGCCATCAAAAAATACAACTGATATACCACAAGTTATTTCCCATGATGCACACATTCCTCCTCTCTGCTAACAACAACTTTATGGAATCCCAAAATTGTGGGTCATTCATAATTGAACACATGTAAAATGTGGTGTGATTCCTAATTGAGCACAAATATTACTTTTATGGTGTTTATTTCATGCATGCGGATTGTCCAATTTCCATTGATGAGGATTTTTTTTTACCAAATAGTGTAGGGTTGGATTCTCTATCAAATTTATCCTTCACTATGCTTTCAATATCTTCAATATGTACCTTCCTCCCTTATCATTGACACATTTTTTTTTTTATATAACCACGATAGAGTCCCTTATATTAAATATATCAATTATAATGCTCAATTCATTTCTCCCTCATATGTTATGCTTTTCTTACATGAAATATTAACTTTTTCTTACCCCTGGAAACAAGTAATGTATCTGCTCAAAGCTACTCAACCGAATGCTAAATCTATGGATCCTTTATACAACAAAAACTAGGAAGTCAAAGCCACCTAATAGTGGATGATAACATAAATATTGTGAGACATGAAACTAAAGTGATTTAAAGTGAACCTAACAAGATATATTACATAATTTTTGTGAGGGATAAAGCCCAAATGGAAGTTATGATAGAATGCAAGCTTAGAAACCTTAGCATGCCATCATCGATTATCAACAAAATTATATTTACCACCATCATTGAGTATTTAAAATTAAAGCAATAATGGGAAACATATTATTTAGTTTTAAGAATGTAATCGTGAAAGGAAAAAATAAAAACCATTGAAGTGCATGCAATGTAACTCCATCCATTGCTCTTTTAACCTACACCAACATCCTCCCAACTATTTCAAAACATGAGTTAAAATAATGGCATGTCAAGGTGCTCAATTTGATCTCGCCCCGTTTTCTCTAAAAATTATTCAATCTGTGGGCTCTATCGTATTTTCAATCTCCCCGAATGAATGCGTGAAAGGTTTTATTCATTTGTATGCTGTTGAAGATCCTTCTCCATGGTCATGGATCACATTTGGGCTTTGTATCATTTCCAAATTATTTTTCCTTGAAGAAAGATTCAATTATGGGTGTAAATGGTGAGGTTCCCCTGCATCTTACTATTCGACAGGTGTGTTTTCCCCGTCAAATTATATCTCAACATCTTCAGGTACGTGGTCTTTTTTGATTGGATAAGGCACATCGGGTCTATTTTATAACTTGTAACTTTTTGCTATGTTTGCAAAAATATCAATTTGGCCCCGCGACCCTGATAGTCTCTAATTGACTATTCAATAAATATGAAGTGGCAGGGAAAAAGTCTTACTTTGACCCCGAAGATGGAAATGTGGCCATACATCAAAAGATAAAAGTGGGGAGGCAGGTCAGAGGAGTAATTTGAAGTTTTTTGGTTCACCAGGTAGGGAAAAATCTTACTTTGACCCTGAAGAAGGACATGTGGCCATTCATAAAAAGTTAGAAGCAGAGAGGCGGGTCACCAGGGTGTTTTGAAGTTTTTTTCCCTTTTGTAAAAAAGAAGAAAAGTTATAAATTGAACCGTAACTCCGCTGGGGCCCACATCAAAAGATAAAATTGGGAAGGCGGGTCGGCGGAGGAAAATTAGAATTTTTGCCTTTTTGTTAAAAAGGTAAAACTATAGAAATGAGCCACGACTCCATAAAAGGCCCAGATTAAGCCAAGTGTCAAGCCCAATTTTCAAAGGCGGAGGGGTGGGGAAAAATGTGAAAATTGCACATTTTCTCCAAAATTCATAAAATACAAAAGGCAACCCCAGGCCCACTTTGAATAATATTTTTCCACGTGGAAGACTCTAATCTAAATTTGAAAAAGGGCAGAATCAACAGTTGTTGTGCATTGCATCTAAGTTTTCTACCATTTTTGCTCCAAGACTCCTGGACATGCGAATACGCATTGTTTTTCATCATTTTTTGATGAAATTCCTTGTCATTTTTGTCTACAAAGTGCAATTGAATGTATTTAGAGCTTAATTTGTGAGTCCAAGGAATGTAAAAGGTTGATATGTTGAATTTGGAATTTCTCGAGCACTTATAAAAACGTGAATTACCAGAGAAGTTGGATGCAAAGCAAAGTTGCAGAGGAAAGAATGGGAAAAGGATGAAATGATGGAGGTTGCTGGCACAAAGGATGAAAAATGTGTTGCCAGAAAAGATGACTGGATGCCCTGGTTAAAAAAATGATGTAAATATTTACAATGATTCACTTTTTTTAACAACTGACAACTTTTTGTCTCAAACTTGTTAAACTTCATTTTCTAGAAATCATGATCAAACATGTAACAAACAAAGGTTCCTCGAATATTATTTTCTTGGGGGAAAGCTTGGATGTAAATTGAGTGTTATAAAAAGCATGATTTAGTCATGCAAATGATTGGGGGTTGAATTATTATAAGAAAATTTGAGAAAGCCCATCTTCCTGAGAGACCATCTGAGAAACCTGTTAATCTCTTATGTTTTAGATTTGATCATGTCAAGTTGGTTGTAAGTGTACAACCATTAACAAGCTCTGAGATTGTTCAAGAAACCTTCCCCTAATGATGAATCTAATCAACTTTTAATTAATCTCTATTAATCTTGGGCAAATTTGTGTCTGCTTTATTTTAAAATGTCTGCTAATAGTATTTTTTGTTCCTATTGCAATATTGTGTCAAAATACCTCCAAATCACATAGGATCTCATCTCTGTGATAGTTTAGTGGAATTTACATTTTTATTATGAGAATATCCTTCATCCTATAATGAGATAAAAAAATTTAAAATCATTTTACTGTTATTTTGTTGATAAATATTGTTTGTAAGCCTTTGAGTGTATCTTAGGCATGAGGAACCAGGGGTCTTTAATGTTTAATTGAGTCTTTAGCTCGAGCCTTTGTGTTAAATTTTTGGAGATTGTGTGAAACCGTGAAAATCTGGGCCTTCATTGAAGCACACCTTCTGGTTGAAGGAATATTTTAGCTATTCTGAAGCATTATGTCATTTAGTTTTCCAATTGTTGTGAAGATTCTCAAAGATCTAGAAAAATAAAGTTTATCTTGCTTAATCTCCCACCAAAAATTATTCAAAAATAATGAATCCTACATGAACTACCCCAGTTTTCCCTGTATGTCCACAAATGAATAAATTCTACTGCCAAAATGAATAAATGAATAAAATATGCAGAAGCAATCGGGATTCCATTAAGTCATGAGTAACCTTAACCTTGTTTATAAAATATCACTATTCTTTAGAAGTGGCAACTTGTGAGAGTTAAATTGTGGTGCATTGATCATATTTTCTCAAGGTTTCCTTTCAAATTTGTGCAAATAAGGATATCTTCATTCTTCTTCACCATTAGAGGTTACAAAATGGGTCCTCTCAACCTAGTTTAAAGACACAACCTAAAGTAGTGAGGATAGATCAAATCCTTTTGAATGTGTTATCCATTTCTCCAACATCTGAGTGACAAAGAGTCAGTTGAATCACCTCCCCGGATACAAAACGACATACATGATGATTTATTAGTATCTAGGCTTCTTGTTAAATCTGTGATGCTACTCAACTTGTAAAAGGAGAATCAATTTGGATACCAACACTTTTGGCAACATTTTCGGGGACTTATTAGCGTTGCCAGGGATTATTTGAACTCTGGGACCAATTTTTGCAGCAAAAACACTTTTGGCGCCATTTCTGGGGACTTATTAGCATTTCTAGGGATTATTTAAACTCCGAGACCCATTTGTGCAGCAATAACACCTGAATTGTGCCATTGTCAGGGACTTATTAGCGTTGTCAGGGATTATTCTAACTCCGAGACCTATTTTTTTGGAGACAACACTATTGGCACCATTTCCGGGGACTGTTTGAACAAATGTGTACACATACCAACCCTAGTAATGTTTCTTACATGATCTAAGTGCAAATATGTTGTTTAAACGTCATCCTTTGTTGAGATCTGTAAGATTTGTGAAGCTACAAGTTCTGTGTGCAATATCTCCGGTTTCTATTGGTTTTTGCACTAATTCTACAACATCAATGTTAAATACGGGTAAACGAAGCTCAAATATGTGAATCTTTGAGTGAATTTAGTGTTGATAGACATTTGACATATCAATTTTAGTGCATTTTCACAACTAAGGTGAAAATCCTTAGTGACGATTCCTTGTTGAATTAATTTTTGAGAAATGCCAGTGTTTTAACCTCTGTCAATTGAAATTTATCACTAATCTTTGCAAATATGGAAGGAAGAATATCTTTCTTTGTTAAAGACCCTATTAGAAGGTTGTTTCTAGAATTAGGAAAGAAAAATTCTTAAGGAAGAAGAATCTGGAAAGTTATTGGAGATTAGAAATCAAGAAAAGAGTTATCAATTATGGAAACTAATCAGCCTATCATTGAAGATTGCCATACTTCCTCAAGTGCTTCTGAATTAGGTATTCTTTTTGTAGATTTGAATTCTCCAACTTGAGAGGGGCGTTCATTTGTATTTGAAAAGTTTGCATCTCATTTTGTCCCTGTGTTCTCCAAAGCTGATAGGATCTTCCAAGAAATAGAGTGTTTAGAGAACATTCATTCTGAGAATTGCATTCATGTGCCCCACAGACCCCTCACTCCTCATCATTCTGTTTCTCTTTTAAGATCACCTCCTCAAAACAATATGGCCCAACCCCCACCCAAACCTCCATTTGTTGTGAACACCTTTGGTCCTATAGATTTAAGAGGTATGACTTGGTATCTGAATGCTATGCTCCAAGATGTTAGAAATAGACTACCTAATTTTCAAGGAATTAATGCTATTACTGTTGATAAGAACTTAAAGCTTTTTGTCAATATGATGGAATAATTTGAGATTGAATTTGAGGATGTGTACATAAAATTGTTTATTCATACTCTGGAGGAGGATGCATGGAAATGATATAAATATTTGCCAGACAACTCCATTGATTCATAGAAAGAAATGAAGAATGATTTTAGATTGCAGTATGGAGATAAAACAGAATCTAGGTTTCTTTTATCAGAATTTGAAAATATTAAAAATAACCCTAATTAATCTATTCATGACTTCAATACATGGTTTAATAAAACCCTGAATAGGCTACCTGTGATCCTAAGGCCAAGTGATGTTTCCTGTCTAATAAAATATTCTGATGATTTTGATAAGAAGGTTGCCTATTATTTGAGGGATAAGAACCCAAAAACGTTGAGGCAGGCCTTCACCATGGCTTTGCAGATTTAAAATAAGATCAAGGAAATTGGTAAACCTCCTAAGAGAGAAGGAATCAAGTTGATCAATCTGGAGAAGCCTATGTCAGGTAACGCTGTGGATCTGAAGGAGGTTGTACAAACTTTGGCTGGAGATGTTAAGGAAATATCCTATAAACTGGCCAGAGTAGAGAAGGGGATTGGACAAAGTTCCCAAGGTCAGCACAAGCCACAAGATCAAGAAATATTTGTAAATCATCCCAGAGGTGATCATAGATCAGATGACAGGGGTAAATGGCCCATGGGATCAGGAAATAGATAGCCCCAACCCTGGGAAAACAAATTGGTGCCTGATCTGTTAGCTTCGAGACTTGCTATGTTGAAGAATCTCATGAAATTGAGTGATGTGATAGTTGTTTATTGCCACATTCTCCATGTGTTTTTGAAAAGGGAGTTGAGGAAGAAGTTCATGATGGTAATATAGATGATGATGCATACATGATGGATTACTCTACAAGATCACAACAGGGAGCAACCTCAACTGAGCTGATAAGTGTCAGAACTGTTGCAAATTTCTGGGAATTCATTCACCGGGTATTACCATTTCCTCCCTCTCATACTTTTGAAATAGATATGGTACAAGATTTTGAATTACCTAATAATAATTTTGAATACTTAAGGTCATTAATGATTAGAAAGTATGATGGATGAATCCCTTCTGCGGAGGATAGGTAGTTGTTAATGAATGATGTGGTTACCCAAGAAAAAGAATATAACGCTAGGAGTAAAGTTTTCAAAGGGGTAGGGCCTCAGGCCAAACCAAAAACTCCAATTCTCACCAATATCCCAAAAGAAACTCCTAAACAAGATACATCTGACAAAGGCCTTGTTTCCCTAAATAGAATTGGTATCCCTGCCCATGCTTAGACTGTAAAAAATACTTTGTTGGTTAGATAATTTTGTCAGTCTTCCTCCAAATGTTACCTTGCCCAAATATGTTCCTTATGACATTGCCCAAGTCTTGAGTCAGATCAATATTTCTGTTCCAATTGTTGAGCTGCTTAGGATTCCTGAGCACAAGAAAAGGGCCTTTGAGTATTTGGGATTAAAAGAAGAAAAGGTTACCCAAGGCAAAAATGTAAACAATGTTGAGACTCCTCCTACCATTGCAAATTTGGAAAAACCCTATCTACTGGAAGAACTAGGTGAGCCTCCTGAAGTATATTTGGGAACATCCTTGGTTGATTCGGTGAGCCTCCTAAAGTATATTTAGGAACATACTTAGTTGAGTTCCAACTAAATGTATCCATTTTTCACTACTCTGATTATTAGGGATATGATGTTACAAAACTGTATGTTTGATTCTAGAGCATCATGCAATGTTATGCCTCTTGAGGTCATGAATGAATTGGATATCAAAGTGATAGCAGCTTATGGTAAGTGCACTACCATGAATTCTAGAGAGGTGCCCGTGGTTGGATGTATCAAGGGTTTGATAGTGTAACTTGCAGCCTACCTAGACAAAAACTTAAAATTAGATGTTGTTATTGTTGATTGCCCTACCAAATGGGGAATGCTACTATCAAGAAAATGGGCTACTAGTGTGGGTGGGAGTGTGCAGATAGATATGTATTTTCCCACTATACCTATTAAGGGTAGCCTTGTAAAGTTGTATGGTGAAAATATGCTACATCTCATTGAGGATCCCAATAATGCTTCCTATGAAGTGTTAGACACTGACATTAATATTGATAACTTTGTTGGATTTGTTGATGGTAAAGAGTAAAAAATTGATCAATGCAATTCTCTTAATCAAGTAGGTTTTGTTGGAACATAATGATTAAGTGGTCTGGCCAACACTTAATGTATATGGGTCCATCAATATTATATAGGTTAATATTTAATAATATGAAATATTTATATTTATATTATTAAATATGCTAACCTAGGTATATACTTTAGGTTAAATATTTAATATCATGAAATAATTATAGTTCTAATATTAAATATTATAAACCTAGGTGTATGTGTCAACCATTTTAGGTTGAAAAGGTGGATTGGGAGACATACCTGATCACCTTATATAAAATGGACTTTAGGTCTTCATTTGATATATTTGGGAAATATATCAAAGGTGTGTAAATCAAGTGATTTGGTTTTACCCTTGGTAAATAGGGTTTATGTTATGATCCTCATGTGTAGATTTCACTAATGCCTTGAGGTTTTGGTGTAACGGTTCGTTAAATTTGGTATCAGAGCGATTACCCGTGTTCGAATCCCACTTAGTTGGTTACGTTGTGTAGCCGGGGCCTGTGGGGCACCTAAATGTCAGTGAAGAAGGGCTCATACATATGGGAGTGCGGGTGCAAACCCAACCTGAGTCGAGCTCTACAGAAGCATGGTGGGATGTTATAATCCTCATGTGTGGATTTGACTAATACCTCGAGGTTTTGGTATAACAGTTCATTACATTTGGTATTAGAATGACCACCCGTGTTTAAATCCCACTTGGTTGGTTACATCATGTAGCCGGGGCTCATGGAGCACCTAAATGTCGGTGAAGTGGGGATTATACGTATGGGAGTGCAAGCGCAAACCCAACCTGAGTCGGGCTCTACGGAAGCATGGTGGGATGTTATGATCCTCATGTGTGGATTTCACTAGCACCTCAAGGTTTTGGTGTAATGGTTTGTTACATTTGGTTTAACGGTTCATAACATTTGGTATCAGAGCGACCACCCGTGTTCGAATCCCACTCGGTTGGTTACGTCATGTAGCCGGGGCCCATGGGGCGCCTAAACGTTGGTGAAGAAGGGCTCATACGTATGGGAGTGTGGGTGCAAACCCAACCCGAGTCGGGCTCTACGGAAGCATGGTGGGATGTTATGATCCTCATGTGTGAATTTCACTAATGCCTCAAGGTTTTGGTGTAACGGTTTTGGTGTAACGGATTTCACTAAATGGTCTGCCAACACTTAATATATATGGGTCCATCAATAATATATAGGTTAATATTTAATAATATGAAATATTTATATTTCTATTATTAAATATGCTAACCTAGGTATATAATTTATGTTAAATATTTAATATCATGAAATGCTTATATTTCTAATATTAAATATTATAAACCTAGGTGTATGTGTAAACAATTTTAGGTTGAAAAGGTGGATCGGGAAACATACATGATCAACTTATATAAAATAGACTTTAGGTCCTTATTTGATATATTTGGGAAATATATCAAAGGTGTGCAAATCAAGTGATTTGGTTTTACCCTTGGTAAATAGGGTTTCAAAGGAGGAGGGGAACTTACTAGATGTAAAATAAGTTCTATGAAGTAAAAGGTTATTTTCAAAGTGGTTTTTACCCTATTGGGGTTTTCTACTATAAATACTGTGTCACTTGTGTTATTTATTTCATGTAAGTATTTCTTTTTTTATTTATTTTATGATGTAATCTTTATTTTAACATTATGTAATATGTAAGTTGATTAAATCCATATTTATTAAAATCTAAAAATTATAACATAGTAACAGAGCGAGGAAAATTAAATAAATTAAGATCAAATTTTGTATATTTTATTTATTTAATCTGTACGAGTTTTTTTAACCAACCCGAAAGGGTATTTAAAAGTATCTGGTCCCCTTCCTTTTTTCCCCAATTTCTTTTGGCATTATATTTGTGTAATTAAACTCTCGGTAATTTTTTTAGAGTTTTTAAATTTTATATCCCTAATTTTTTTAGGGGGAAGATGTAATATGATATTATTCTTACTTTCATTTACATTTTGTAAATTATATGGAATTAATTTTTGTTTGGAGATTGATGTGTGTACAGGTGAAAAGGGATTCAAATATTTACCTGCGTGAAAATCACATACATAAAAGGAAATGATTTATTACTATATGAAATAATTTTCATGTTTTCTATAATTTCAAATGTTTGTAGGTTAAATATTTCGAAAGGTAAATTCATACCCATGTTCTTTAGTCCCCTTTAAAATGATTCGATTTGAAAAAATATAGTTTATAGTTAATCTATATCTATATCCTATATAATTTGAAAACTATATTATTATTTTTAAATAAAAATATATATAATATATAGTAAGGTTTATATAATAGTTTATATAAACATCATATTAAAATTTATATAGTTTTAAAAAAAAAAAAATATTAAAAGCCTTAAACCATATTAAAATTACATGGGATTGAGGGAAGAGTCAACAGACCATATTTTAAAGTTTAAATCATATTTAAACTTAACTTACAAATCTAGGCATATATAATTGTTTTAAAAAAAGAAACAAACCTAAGTTTGAATCATATTATATATATATGGTTAGTTTAATCTGCTTTAAATATAAATTTTATTAGATTTGGTTTATATATGTTTAAAAAAAAACCTAAGTGCTTACTTTTTTTAGTAAGGGGGCCCGTGTTTATTGTTTGGCCATGAAGGGATTACTTTTTAAATCTTAATACTTATTAAATAAAACCTAACATGTGTCCCTAACCATTTATATTATCCATGTAAGGGGGCAGCCCTATTCATTTATATCTTATAGTTTATAAAAACTATATAAATAAACATATTTAAAGGTTTTATTTTATATAAGAGTGGGAGTGGAGAATAAAATGAGGGTATAAATGTGGAACTCTCAAGTATAAATGGAGAATAAAAAAAGGGCTAGTTTATTAGTGGCCCACATGAAGTGTGGTAAATATTTATTAAAATATTGGTAGCTATAGTGACATAAAAGTTTCTAAGTTCTTAACTTGCAAGAATTATATAAAATATTTTGCAATATTTTCATAGTTTTAAATATGTGTCTGGTAAAATTAAAAGTAAATGAAGGGAGGAAATAAGGTTAATGAAAATAGGATTTCAATTTATTTCATTGAACGGGTAAAATTACTTGTCCCTTGTGGAAAATATGCAGGTTAATCTATACTCTCATAAATCTACTTACACTTGGTAAAATTTTTTAACCTGGTTTATGTCCTTTAAACCCCTTTAATAAACGTTGTGTTTTCTTATATAAAAACAATATACTATAGTTTATAATTTTTATGAACTATATGTTGTTTTTTATTTACATTCTATAAATTATATACATTTTTTTGTAAAAAAGTGTATATATTTTTACATTATAAATTATAATAGGTTATTATAATGTGTTAAAATATAACCTCCCTAATATTATACAGAAGAAGAAATTATGGAATTTCACATTCTAGAAATACACAAGTTTTGAATTCATTAAATTTGATGGTTAAATGACCATCATGGTAGACAAAACATTAGACAATATGACGGTCATTTAGACGTAAAATTTAAGCTCGCGGGTTTCAGGAAACTTTAACTGTGTTAAAATTGACAGTCAAATGAACGTCAAGATAGACCAAAAAAACCATTATGACAGTCATTTAGACGTCAAATTTAAGCTGGTAATTTTTTTGTCTACATTATTTTTTTCAAAAATTTGAAGTTGTTATTCTTAGGGGTCTCTTCTTCACTTCTATATGGTCAGAAATATTTTTTATATAAATCTGAGGTATAATACAAATTCCTTTATATTGCGAGTTATTATTTTGATCATGGGAGGTTAATTAGTATGCATTGTAATGACATAATTAGCTATGATCAAATAGTTTCTTTAGATCTATAAAATTTAGATCTGATTCTATTAAAAATGTTGTTTTTATTATTGATAAATATGTATCTAGGTGCCCTAAGTTTTTATATGACTATATAAGCATGAAATATAGGGTTTAGAAGTAAGAATTAAGAAGAACTTGAAAATTTTTATGATTATTGTGAGAATAATTATGAGAGAGAGAATTCTTGGTGAAGAAGTAAAAGCTTGAGTGAAATAAAAAAATTATACATATGAGAGGTGTGGAAGATTGTAAATATTCATTGTATATCTTGTCAAAGCTTTGGATAATAGATTGTCTTGTTTCTTGGTGGACGGAGCCCACACTGGGTGAACCACATTCAAATTTGGTGTTGATTTATATCATCTTGTTTTGTAGGTTATGAACTTTTGGTAGAATATCCGATTTTATTTTCATGTATGCTTAGTATCTCAAGGATAGTTATGAGAGTACAACCGGTGAAGCTAACCCCAATGAATTGGTATCAGATCTTTTTTTGACGATTTCTCTTATGCGTTGATATATTTACTCACATCTGAGAGAGAATTCTTGGTGAATCAAGCAAAAGCTTGAGTGAAATGAAAGTATTGTACATATGAGAGGTGTGAAAGATTGTAAATCTTCATATGAAATATCTTGATCTAAGCTTTAGATGAATAGATTAGATGTGTTTTCTTGGTGGATGTAGACTACATTGAAGTGAACTGCATTAAATTTGGTGTTGATTTATATGTCTTGTTTTGTATATCTTCTTCTAGTAGAATGGTCATGATTTTATGTTTCATGTATGCTTCGATCTGATATATTATCTATACAACTCGGTGTGCTAACCCCAGACAACTGGTATCAGAGCTTTGTTTGAGGCTCAATTTGTGTGTAGATAGATTTAACTCCTATTAGAGGGTTTTCTGAAATTGAGTGGGAGCTACAACATATGGTACCAAGAAAAAAAATACAAGGTATGACAAATTTTATGCCATGAAGTATTATCAGGGTCTAGGTGGATAGATAAAGTAAGATATAATGCTGATGGTATCTATATAACAAATATAAATTTATACTTGTACCATTGAGATGATAAGTATAGAAACTACGAAGTATTGACTGATGAAGAATGAAATAATCTTGATAGCTAAAATGAGTTACTGTTAGGGCCTTATCTATAAGATTGAGCCTAGCTAGCAATCCATGGCTGGAAATATCCACCAGAAGTGGACTTCTACGGTAGGGTTAATGAAATCTCTTGCTAATTTATATGAAAAACTTTACATGCTTCAACTTAAAGTTTATTTGATGAAGAAACTATTTATTTCTAATATGTATGAAAGTGGATCTGCATCTAATCATTTGAATGATTTACAATCTATTGTAAGCTCAGTTAGAAATTGGTTGATATACCATTTGATGACGAAGTTAAAGAACTTTTATGTCTTATGTTCTATTGTCTGATAGTCTGGGACCAACTTGGTATATTGACTGTTAGTAATACAGGCATCTGCTATATAATATTTGATAGTTTATATGATGTGGTTGATTTACTAATGTCTGGTAACAATGAAGATTTAATTCGTAGGAAGAGTATAGATGAATCATCATCTAGGAAGTGCTTTGAAATGTAGATGAGTTAGGGGCAGGCAGAAGGAGAGATCCAAGAGTAAGAGTAATGGGAAATCAAAGTCAAGGGATAACATATCTAAAATCACAGAGGTAAGGGAATTACCTGTTGGAAATGTGGAAAGAAAAGACATGTAAAGAAATATTTTTGGTGAAAGGATTTTCTAAGAGAATCTGCAACATGAAAAAAAGTTAAAGAAGCAAATCTTGTGAAAAAAGAGGTAATGTTAATATGCTCTTGATTCTTTCTTTACTATAACTAGAATTGAGATCATGCTTCCTTTAGATTCAGGAGCTTGTTTCCATGTAAACCCTAATAAGGGTTATTTCAGATATTATTTCCAGGGAAATCTTGTAAAAAGACATTGTTAGATATTTGAAAGGTGATGATGAACTTATGGGTAGTATTACTGGTAAGAAGGAGAATGGTATCATATATGGATTACATGAATGGAACCATACCGATGTTGTGTATATAAAAGATACTCGAGGTGTGTGCCAATTTTTTCGGTGTAGGAATCATTATTTCTGCAGGGCAACTAGGTGAATCAATGGTCTACATGATTACTTTTACTGAGGTAGAGAACTACAATGAAAGAAGTAAAGAAGCCATGTGGCTACATCTTTTGTTGGTAGAGATACAAAGGTAAGAAGGTAGGAATGTTATATTTATCTACCCATGTGGTGGTCAGAGTTGTATTACTCTTGATTATTAATTTTCTACTTTATACATTAGATGACAATGCATATGGAGATACATAGACGGTTGGGCCATGATGATGTAAAAAAGTGAATGTAGATAAATCTCAAGTTCATGTTGACTGAAGGGTAAGTTGCTCAGATCTTGACAAGAGTCTTATGAGTCTTGCAAAGTTTTCTGTCAAGCTTGTGAAACACTCAGATATGTTAGGGGATCAACTCAGGTAGCTTCTGCATGGAGGATGTCACCAGTATTAATGTTACTTTCATTGATGATGCTACAAGAAAGGTATGTGTTTATTGACATTAAATGTAAATATACCTGTTGGGAATTTGTAAAAGACCTTTTAACAAGTATAAAAAAAGCCCTTGTTAAGCAAGTGTAATCAAGACCTTCAAAGTATGTAAATCTCCTTAGATCTTATATTTTAGAAAGATGTGCGGTGAGATACTGTAGCAAGGCAGTCTTTAATGATTACTCTGTTCAATGCTAATGAGATTACTAGTAAACATCCAGTATAAGGAAAATTCTAAGAACACCACATGGTTGTAATGGTGTTGCAGAGAGAATGGATTATGATAACCTTTCATGAGAACATGTGCTAAGATTTTCAGTCTTCCTCCAAATGCATGCCTTAGCCCAATGATCATGGGATGATCCTTATGACATTGCCCAAGTCTTGAGTGTACCATTAACATAATTTGTTCCAATATGTTGAAGCTGCTTATGATTCCTTTGATCGATATGCAAGCCTAAAAGGGACTTTGATCGTATTTGGGATTGTAAATCCTGAAAAGATGTACCCAAGGCAGAAAAGTAAACGAATGGAATATGTTATGTTACTCCTCACTTACCATTGTAAGGGGGAGTTTTGGAAAAATCCCAAGTGACTGGAAGAATTGGGTCTAGACCACCCTGAATGTATATTTGGGAACATCACTAATATATAGGTGAACCAACTGAATAATATGATCCATTTTTCACTATTTCTAATTATTAAAGGGACTAAGCTAGTTACACAACTGTATGTTTAGCTATTCTGGAGCATCATGTAATGATTATGCCTCTTAAGGTTATGAATGAATATAGACCTAGGTCAAAGTGACAACAACTTATAGGTTGAAAAGATGCACTTCCATGGATTCCAGACTTGAGGTCACCTTATGGATAAAACAGATGTCAAGGGTCCTGATAGTGATATACTTGTAGGAAATATACCCAAGGAAAGAACTTAAAGCTAGATGTTGGTTTTACCCTTGGTTGATTGCCTTGCCAAATGGAGGAGGTGCTATTACTGGAAGTAAAATGGGCAGCTAGTGTGAAGTGGTAATGTGTAGATGGATAGTGGTCTTTTGCCACTATTCCTATTAAGGGAAGCCTTGTAAAGTTGTATGGTGAAGAGAAGATGCTCACCTATCTCATTGAGGATCCCAATAATGTATTCCTATGAAGTGTTATACACTGACACTGATGCAAATAACTTTATGTTAACATTATGCTGATATGTAAAGTTGCACAAAATCCGTATCAATGCAAGTCTCTCAAATTCTAAGTAGGTTCTCCTTGGAATTTATTGTTAGATGGGGCTTACTCTAATTTTTGAAATGGTGATCGTATTGTTTTGATATCTCCAGGCCAGGAAGAGTTTGTTTATCTCTTTTAAATTCAATTTTGAGTGCACTGACAATATTGCTGAATATGAAGAACTGTTATTGGGTTTAAGAATTGCTTGGAAATATGGTATTAGAGACATCGTTGTTAAAGGAGATTCAGAGATAATTGCCAAGTAGGTTAGAAAACTGTATGCAACAAAAAATCAGAGAATGAAGCAGTATAAGTATGCAGTTTGGGATTTCATTGAAATGTTTGATTCCTTCAACATAATACATCACGATAGGAAGTACAATACTCTAGTAGATAAATTGGCCGTATTGGGGTCCAGATTTGAAAATTATACTGTATCCCCCTATTGTGAGTATAATATTGAGGTATTGACTAGGCCATTTGTTCTTGACAATGTTAAACACTGGAAAGTGTTCGAAGACGATGCCTAGGTGCAAAGGTTTTTGTAGAACCAAGGAGAATTTACGCTGATCAAGGTATAGATTAGGAGCCAATGGTTTGTGCGGCTGATGGAAAGGAGAATTTATTTGGCAAAGACATTATTCCAGTTGAATACTAATACTATTCATATAGGTTTGGTAGCACTTGAATCAAACTTTGATAATGCTGATTGCATTGTCAACAGACACATGTTAGCCTCAAGGGATGTTGAAGAGCACGACCTGGGCGACGAAAGATAAACCGCATAAGATCTAGCTAGGTAGCAATATGAGAAAGGAAGAAAATTAGTACATATGTCCAATTGTTGAAGAAATACCAAGACTACTTAGCATGGTCTTATTCTGAACTGAAAGCATACAGAGAAGATCTTTTCAAGCACAAAATTCCCTTAGAAGCTTCTGCCAAGCTGTTTAGGTAGAAATAGAGTCCGATCAATCCACTCCTTTCCTTGAAGATGCAAGAAGAATTGAAAAAGTTAAGGGGTGGAGGAATCATATAGCCCATAAGGTACTCATCATGGGTTGTAAAATTAGTACCTGTCAGAAAGAAGAACGGAGATATAAGGCTATGTGTGGACTTTAGAAACTTGAATAGAGCATCAATGAAGGATAACTACCCTCTACCAAATATGGACAATATGTTACAATTGGTTACTAGCTCAGAATTTGTTATCTACCTTAGATGGGTTTTCTGGATATAACTAGGTAGTTGTGAAGGAATTAGAATGAATCGAGACTATCCGTTACCACTCCTTGGGGAACATATGTATATGTCTAGAATGCCTTTTGGTCTAATGAATGCTGGAGCCACTTTCCAAAGGGAAATGGATGTAGCTTTCTTTGGCTATATTAATGATTTCATTGCTGTATATCAAGATGATGTGACTGTTTTCTCTAGAAAAAGGAGTGACCACCTACAACACTTAGAAAAAATGTTGTTAAGATGCAAGGAGTATGGTATTTCACTAAATCCCAAGAAGTGCCATTTTGGAGTTCAAAAGGCAAATTTTCTTAGACACATTGTGTCAAAGGAAGGGGTCATGATTGATCCTGAGAGGGTAGAAGCTATCATCAAATTCCCTATTCCAAGAACCAAGAAGGCAATTCAATCCTTTTTTGGGCAGATTAATTTTATTAGGAGATTTATCTCCAACTTTGCTGAACTAACTATCCCAATCACTAGCATGCTGAAGAAGGACCAAAGTATCAAATGGGAAGAAGCAATTATTCAAGATTTTGCTGGGATCAAAGAAGCATTAAAAAATGCCCCTGTTTTATCAGCTCCAGATTATAAGAAGGCTTTCCAACTATGTTTCTTTTGCTTCAGAAAGTACTATTGCATCTGTGTTGTTGCAGAAGGATGATGATGTAGCTGAAAGACCAATTGCCTTTTTTAGTAAGGCATTACAAGGAGCTGAGATAAAGTATACTATCATGGAGAAATAGGTAATTTGCTTTGGTAAAGGAAAAAAATGTCTTTAGGCCACATATTTTTAGTTCCAAAGTCATTTCTTATGTGCCCCACACCACGGTGAAAGATATCCTATCAGAAATGGAGGTTTCAAGAAAAAGATACCGATGGGTAAACAAATTGCAAGAGTATGATATGGATATCCAAACAAAAAAATTGGTTAGAGGTTTGGGCCTGGCATAACTTATGGCAGAGAGTAATCTACTAGACAATTGAGGTAGATGAAGTTGAAGAAGAAAGGTTTAATGTCCTTGAAAAATTGATAAATTCTGTATGGTATAAGGACATCATTTTTTTATCTCAAACATCTACAATGCCCTGAAAATTTGAGACAAGAATTAGAAAAGAGCACTTAAGTTAGCTTCCCAAAAATATGTCATTACTGATTTTGGGTTAGCTTGGAAGAATCCAGAGGGAGTTATCTTAAGATGCATTACTGAAGATGAAGCCCCTAAAATAATTGTTGATATCCATGAAGGAGTTTGTGGGGGGAATTTTTATGGAAGAGTCACAACCCATAAAATATTAAGGGCTGGTTATTAGTGGCCAACTCTTTTCAAAGATACAACTCTGTTGGTAAGAAAATGTGAAAGTTTGTCAACTCTTTTCTGGAAGACTGAAAAGCTTCAAGCTCCCTTCTTTTGTATCATGTATCAGTTAAAGCCTCATTTAGGCAATGGGGGAATGGATTTCATTGGTGAAAATTTCTGATCCTTCAAGTGCAGGCCATAAGTGGATACTAGTGGCCACAGATTACTTCACCAAGTGGGTGGAGGCAATCCCCACCAAGAACGACAACTCACCAAATTGTCATGGATTTCATGTCCTGAATTATATCATTTGTAGATTTGGGGTACCTACCAAAATAGTTGTTGATAATGCCATGATATTTTGAGCTAAACCTTTGGTGGCTATGTGCCATGAATATGGGATGAATTTGACATATGATTCAAAATTATAATCCCCAAGGAAGTGGACAAGTAGAGTCTAGATAATAAAAATCTATTGAAGATAATTAAAAAAAATCTGGAGTTGAATAAAACAAAGTGGGGTGAGCACTTGAAGTTTACTATTTAGGCTGATCGAATCACTGTTAAATGAGCTACTGGAAAAAACCCATTTGAGTTGGTGTATGGAACTCAAGCTCTGTACTTCCCTTGCATATGCAATTGTCTTCATTTCAATTTCTTCAACAACTGGAAGATCAAGAGGTTAGTCCCCTATGATTCTCACATCAATCAGATTGTTGAGTTAGATGAAGAAAGAAGGGCATCCCATCAGAGGCATGTAAAATTTAGAGAGAAATTGAATAAGTTGGTTCAATAAGAAGGTGACTCTAAGAGCTTTCAGTGTGGGATGATCTTGTGCTATTATGGGATAATAGAGCACGAGGATAAGGGAAAATATGGAAAGTTTGATGCATTATGGATGGGGCCCATATTCAATTGACATTCAAATTGGTGAACATACCTTCTTCTTAAAATACTTAGATGGGGAATTTCTTGAGTTTCCTGTTAATGGACAGGCATTTGAAACATTTCCTTGATTGATTTCTTAGAATCAAGGTATACATCGTTATATAGTGTATAGTCCTTTTGGTTTCTTTTTGCTTTCATGTTTTTTTATTTTGTGTTCATTATGGTCCTTGGTAGCCATTTTGTTGGTTTCTCGGTTCATCCTTGGGGGAGTTGGTTATTATTGTTCTACTTTACAAGGCTTGTTCTCATGACTCCATTGCCCAATGGTTTATTTTTGGCACTTGGTCTGCTATTTGTTCTTGTGGCACTCACTAGGGAGTTCCCATCCTTGAGATCAGAGCTGATGTTGGTGCTCAATTTGATCTTGCCCCATTTTCTCTAAAAATTCTTCAATTTGTGGGCTCTGTCGTATTTTTTTATTTCCCCGAATGGATGTGTGAAATATTTTATTCATTTGTATGTTTTTGAAGATCCTTTTCATGGTTTTGGATCACGTTTGGGCATTGTATCATTTCCAAATTCTTTGTCCTTAAAGAAAGATCCAATTCAGGGTGAAAATGGTGAAGTTCCCCTACATCTTAGTGTTCGACGGGTGTGTTTTCCCTGTCAAATTATATCTCATCATATTCAGATACATGGTATCTTTTGATTGGATGAGGCACGTCGGGTCTATTTTATAACTTATAACTTTTTGTTATGTTTGCAAAATGATCAATTTGGCCCTGTAGCCCCAATAGTCTCTGATTGGCTATTCAATAAATATGAAGAGGTAGGGAAAAAATCTTACTTTGACCCCCAAAGATGGACACGTGGCCATACATTAAAAGATAAAAGTGGGGGAGGCGGGGTCAGCGGAGCACTTTGAAGATTTTTGGCTCAGCAGGTAGGGAAAAAGTATTACTTTGACCCCAAAGAAGGACACGTGGCCATTCATCAAAAGTTAGAAGCAGAGAGGTGGGTCACCGGGGCGTTTTGAAATTTGTTTCCCTTTTGTAAAAAAGGAGCAAAGTTATAAATTGACCCGAAACTCCACTGTGGCCCACATCAAAAGATAAAATCAGGAAGGTGGGTCAGTGGAGGAAAATTAGAAATTTTTCCCTTTTGTTAAAAAGGGTAAAATTACAGAAATGAGCTGAGACTCCATCAAAGGCCCAGATTAAGCCATGTGTCAAGCTCGATTTTCAAAAATCATAAAATACAAAAGGTAACCTTAGGCCCATTTTGAATTAGATTATTCCACATGGATGACTCTAATCTAAGAGAAAGGGTAGAATCAATGGTTGTTGTGCATTGCATCTGTTTTTGCTACCCTTTTTTCTCTAAGACTCCTGGAGATGCAAATACACATTGTTTTTCATCATTTTCTGATGAAATTCCTTGTCATTTTTGTCTGCAAAGTGCAATTGAATGGATTTAGAGCTTAATTTGTGATTCCAAGGAATGTAAAGGTTGATATTTTGAAGTTGGAATTTATTAGGCACTTGCAAAAATGTGAATTACTAGAGAAGCTAGATGCAGAGAAAATTTGCAGAGGAAAGAATGGGAAAATGATGAAATGTTGGAGATTGTAGGTGCAAAGGATGAAAAATTTGTTGCCTGATGAGATAAATGGGTGCCCTAGTTAAAACAATGATGGAAATATTTGCAATGATTCACCTTTTGAACAACTATCAACTTTTTGTTCCAAACCTGTTAAACGTCATTTTCTGGAAATCATGATCAAACATGTAACAAACAAAGGTTCCTCGAATATTCTTTTCTTGGGGGGAAAGCTTGGATGTAAATTGAGTGTTATAAAAAGCATTCTTTAGTCACGTAAATGGTCAGGGGTTGAATTCTTACAGGAAAATTTGAGAAATCCCATCTTCCTAAGAGACCATCTAAGAAACCTTTTAATCTCTAATGTTTTAGATTTGATCATGTCAAGTTGGTTGCAAGTGTACAACCATTAACAAACTCTGAGATTGCTCAATAAATCTTCCTCTGCTAATGAGTCTAATCAACTTCGAATTAATCTTTGTTAATCTTGCGCAAATTTTTGTTTGCTTTATTTTAGAATGTCTACAAATAGTATTTCTTATTCCTATTGCAATCTTGTGTTAAAATCCCTTTGAATCACAAAGGATCTTATCCCTGTGATAGTTTAGTGGCATTTGAAATTTCATTACAAGAAAAGCCTTCATTCTGTAATGAGATAAAAAATTTAAAATCACTTTACTATCATTTTGTTGATAAAGATTGTCTATAAGCCTTTGATTATATCTTAGGTGTGAGGAACTAGGGGTCTTTAATGTTTAATTGAGTCTTTAGCTCAAGCATTCATGTTAAATTATTTGAGAATGTGTGAAAACGTGCAAATTTGGGCCTCTATTGATGCATACCTTCTGGTTGAAGGAATATTTTAGGTATTTTGAAGCATTATTTCATTTAGTTTTCCAATTGTTGTGAAGGTTCTCAAACATCAGGAAAAATCAAGTTTATCTTGCTTAATCTCCTACCAAATATTATTCAAAAACAATGAATCCTACCTAAACTACCCTTGTTTTCCCTTTATGTCCATAAATGAATAAATTATACTTCCAAAATATGTAGAAGCAATGAGGATTCCATAATTTGTCTTGAGTAACCTTAATCTTGTTTATAAAATATCACCATTCATTGGAAGTGACAACTCGTGAGAGTTAAATTGTGGTGTATTGATCATATTTTCTCAAGGTTTCCTTTCAAATTTGTGCAAAGAAGGATATATTAATCCTCCTTCACCAACAGAGGTTAACAAATGGGTCCTCTCACCCTGGTTCAAAGGCACAACCTAAAGTAGTGAGGATAGATCAAATCCTTTTGAAGGTGCTATCCATTTCTCTGATATCTGAGTGACAAAGAGTCAGCTGAATCACCTCCCCAGCTACAAAACGACATACATGATGATTTATCTATCTCTAGGCTTCTTGTTAAATTAGTGATGCTTCTCAAATTGCAAAGGAGAATCAATTTGGATACCAACAGGGCACAAGAAACCATTCAATCTTATTAGAAGGTTCATTTAATAGATGTTATTTCTTGTGCCAATGGTAGCAAGACCCAAGTTTCTAAACTTTTATTTTGCAAAGTTATACCTCATGTGTGATACAAGTCTCAAACAAGTCAAGTGGATATTAAACCCGTGGAAATGAACTAATGCTATATTGCTTTAATTAATTTATTTGAATACAATATAAAAAAGGTAAGAGTGAACGTATCATTCCATGCATATCCTAAACATGTCAATAGCATACATCACCTAAATTTTTGTGTCTTCTCTTAACTAATTATAGATCAAAGTTAGTTGCATTATATGACAATCTAATAATGATATTATTAGATATATTATTGTCGTGAATGGTAAAATAAAGAGTGTTTTTGGTTAAAAGACAAGGAAATTATTTTCTTATGGTATACACTCATCTACTAGATTAATGACTCATAAAATAAAAAAGTAGAGAATAAAAAATGAATGTCTGATCATACTTCTAAGGGCTCCACTTTGTTATAGTCATTATATGTGTGTGGATTCAATGGAATTTATGTGGGAAGGGATGAAAATGTGAAGTTAATTTCTAAACAATTATTTATGTGAGATTGTTTGTGTACCATTACATGTCTAACATGGTGCACCTTATTATAATGTCAACCGATGTCTAAAGACTACCTTATATAGCTTTACCAATAATATCTACAAGAATTTTTTTCTATTTTGAAATGATGGAGCCTATTTGCATCTCTCACACCAATTTTTCTTGTAGCAATCTCGTTTCCTTCATCTCCAAATAAATTTCTTGCACCTTTTCATAGATATCTTGTTGATGTGCACGTGAGTTGTCTTCTTTGGAATGTATTTAAAATAGGACCATCATTTTTTATATAGAGTTTTATATTTACTATATTGATATAATTAATTAGATATAATAGAAGGTTAAATAAATATAGAATAGTAATGCAAAAATATTATTTTTTGATGGGTATAGGTGGCCATCAAATATAACCCTTGCTCTTGAGGATGATTATGTCTAAATCTCTTGGAAATCATTTGTCACCGATTAATAAGATTTTTTTAAAAAATATTAAATTATTAATTATTTACTGTTTGAAATATGTAAACACATGTAAATCACCATCAATATTAAACAAAAATTTGGGGTGTGAAAAAAAAATATTTGTGAATTAGAAAAATGTATTTCACCTTTACAAACCCCAATATAGGAATAATACAACTACATTTAAGTGGGATTGATTAATAAAAAAATAAAACATTTTAAGGAGGATTAATTCCCCCATTAAACGTAAGTTTTGATAACACTTCATTGACATATATAATTGGAAAAAATAAATGAAAATGGAAAATTGTATGTGGGATTACATATGTAATTGGACATAATGGGCACTTAGTAAGCCACTTATGGAAAGTGGGAGAGTGTTCCACCATTAGCACATACTACTTGAATTTTATATGACCACTGTGTCTCAACTAATCAAAAATTAATATAACATCTCAAGTTATAAATGAAAATGAAAAAGTGTATGTGGGATTACATATGTAATTGGACATAATGGGAACTTAGTAAGCCACTTATGGAAAGTGGGAGATTGTTCCACCATTAGCACATACTAATTGAAGTTTATATGACCATTGTGTCGTAACTAATCAAAAATTAACATAACATCTCAAGTTATAAATGAAAATGAAAAATTGTATGTGGGATTACATATGTAATTGGACATAATGGGCACTTAGTAAGCCACTTATGGAAAGTGGGAGAGTGTTCCACCATTAGCACATACTACTTGAATTTTATATGACCACTGTGTCTCAACTAATCAAAAATTAATATAACATCTCAAGTTATAAATGAAAATGAAAAAGTGTATGTGGGATTACATATGTAATTGGACATAATGGGAACTTAGTAAGCCACTTATGGAAAGTGGGATATTTTTCCACCATTAGCACATACTAATTGAAGTTTATATGACCACTGTGTCATAAATAATCAAAAATTAACATAACATCTCAAGTTATAAATGAAAATGAAAAATTGTATGTGGGATTACATATGTAATTGGACATAATGGGCACTTAGTAAGCCACTTATGGAAAGTGGGAGATTGTTCCACATTTTGCACATAATACTTGAAGTTTATATGAACACTGTGTCACAACTAATAAAATATTTACATAACATCTCAAGTTATAAAATTTGATCCCATCTAGATATATTTAGACGTTACTAGGATTTTTTTGTCAATTATTACAATACCCTTTTCATAATGGGTCAGTGGATTTCTCCACCCTATTTCAAATTGGGAAGGTGGGAATTTAATAGTACATGTCCCACAATTATTCCATGGCTCATTTTGTTCTTCCCCAAATCATTGTTGGAATACTGTAATGTTTTTGAAGCTACGATGCCCAATATTACCTTCTTCAACACTTCCAATGGAAGAGTTTCTAGAAAGGTGTCTCTGTAATAAACGCTAGCCATCTAAAAAGCATTCTGGTCATGACATACGGATACTACCTTCCATCAATTATAAAGTGAAAAATATGTAAGTGTGTCTACCACACGTTGGATTGTGAAATTTTTTCCAAAATTTATTAAATGAGGTATTATCTATTTTATCCTTTATTTTTAAGATTGAATAAAATCTAGGCATCAAATATAGTAGCCAATATTGAAAGATCTAATGAAAACATTTGTCATCCATTGGATAGTTGACGAGGTGCAATAATACCAACTATTCTGCATCCACTATACAAAATTACTATGGTGAAATATGTGATAATATTAAACTTATTTTTATATTTTATGAATAAAGCATTGAAAACATGTATAGAGTAATATGGAATTTATAGGAATATATAAAAAACTAAGTTATCAAATATTGATTTGACTGACATTTATAATCTAAAATTGTAGCATCATAGGATACCTCTCCACTCCCAATTAATGACTAAATGAAATATCCACGGACATCATATACATCCTTTATGTCAAATTAATGTATGATTTTTTAGTATTTTAAATTTATAGGGATGACAAAACAAATTACCTTGAACTATCAATATCATACAAATCACAGATCTACGAATTATTTGTATCCATCAAATATATAGGATATATATGAAGTTTTGATAATTGGCCACATAAAATACCCCCACATCATATCCATCCTCTCTACTAAATTTATTGGAAAGATATTTAGAATGAATGATATTTTAAAATTCTAGAAGGAATTTCAAGGTACAGTGAAGAGTTATTTCCAAATTGGTGTAGGATGCATTTGTTTAGATACAATTAAATAATTTATTTTATCATGATGTCATATATGAGAAGAGAGGAAGAATAAGAATGAAAACATACTTGATTGACTAAATCCATTTCAATTATTTATTTCTGTTTTAGAAAAAATTGTCACAATCTTGGATCTAGGTTAGGGCTATAACACCCCTATACCCTTATGGCCCTAACCGATGGGAGATGGGGAGACCACGAAAGAGAGATTACTCACTTGAAAATTATAATGGACGATACTCAATTATGGTTTGACATAAAAGAGTAAAAAATTAAGGTACTTTAATAGAACCATCAAATTGAATTTAGCAGACAAGTTAGATAAAGTAGTTTATATGGGGTTACAACAGTGAACCCACCTTATAACCCTAATATTCCCCTTGATCTTGGTGGTAAACTTCCATTGTGGTGTCACCACCATTGGCATATGTGTTATGGTATAATAGAGTTTATATGTATCATAGAATGAACCTACCAACTAATGTGGAATTCTTTGTTTGAACAAACATGGTTTTGAAAGTATATAAAGATTCTACAATGCCTTTAGGAGGCATATCCAAATTATAGGAGTATTAAGAAAATTTATTTTTACTCAATTAAATGGGTTCTCTAATATCATAAATCCATTGATGAGATGAAGGGAAGGATGATTCGATTGAGTTTTTATAAAAAAATATTACAATCTTGGATAAGTTAAATTAACTTATATAAAGGTGATTAAAGTTGTAATGCCATTTAACAACCCTAACCTTCCATTCCATGTAGACACATAATTTCCCATGTAGGAATGACATGTCAATAAATAGGATACAACCATAGCATGAAGTTAATCAACTTAGAAATGTAATATACACTTAGATTTAAATCAATTTTTATGTAATCATATGGTTTTTATTTTGTGTATGAATATTATTTTTATATAAAAGGTTAACATATTTATTTATTTCACACATATAAAATGTAATGAATGGAAAAGGGAATCATTCATTTTTAAAATTGTATTTTTACTCGTGATATCTCTATCCTAGTCCTTGTATCAAAAAACAATAGGCAATATTTCTCCTATTCAATTCAATCATGCAGAAACTAAATCCTTCAGAGATGCTCTGTAGGGGAAAGATTACAAAAATAGGGGAAACTCCAAGCAGACTAATAAGCCTATGACTTATGCTAAATCCACCCCCTTTGTTAGTTTTCAAGAAAAGGTTATGGAATCTAAAGATTTTTTTCATGAAGAATGAAATGATATGTGGATTTAACAATTTTTGTCTGGCTCTTCCCTCTCTCTGTGATTGGATGTCAAGTCATTGCAGACCTATCATGGAAGGTAGGTTGGATATTTATCCCATTTCTAGAGGATTTTTCATAGTTGTTTTTGTTGAAACCTCAAATAGGGATTTGATTTTTTTGAAGAGTTTGGGACTTCCAATCCCACTTGCTACATATGAAACCATGGTTTCCATTGTTTAACTTAGTTTTAGATACTTTCCAAATCATGTTGGTTTGGGTTCGTCTACCTTATCTTCCCTTCAAATTTTGGATGGAGAGTTGTTTAACCTTTATAGGTAACAAATTAGGAAAAAGTTTGGCTATTGACCCAAATAATAAATATTATGAGCACACTACATCTACTCAAATATTGGTTGATATGGATACTTTTGTAGATTTTCCAGCCATGTTTGAAATCAAGGTTGAAGATAGAATTTAGACACAAAATTTGGACTACGAAGGGTTTCCCTTCAGGTGTAAAAAATATTTCTCTATTGGTCATCCCGCTTCAGAATGTCATATGGATAGAAAATATGTTAAAAATAGAAGCTCTTGGTGGAAGTAATCTAATTATAGTCACCTGGTTGTTAAGAAACCATCAGACAATGATTCAGATGCAAATTTAGACTCTTAAAAGGAATATGAGCTTCCTGCTAGCCAAAAATAACCATTACAACAAGATCTTCAGAGTTCTGTGGTTGTGATGAAATCAGTTAAAGGAACATGTTCCCTTCACCTTGTTTCATTAGAGAACCAAAATTCTAAGGAGAATTTAGAAGTCATGATTCCAATCCATAATAGTGAAAATACTAATCTGAATATTGAAAAGGATTGGATGAATTTGGGTTGAAAAAAAGAAAGGGAATAAAAATCCCATCAAGATGAACTTAAGATCCAATGCTAAGAGGTCTTACAGATATGATTTTTTTATGTTTGATCTTCTTGTGCGGTTGGTTTTAATGTGCTGTTGGTTTGGATGTGGTGTTGTTTTTTGTTTGTTTTTAGGTGCCATTGGTAGAGGGTGACTCTTTTATTCTTTATTGTAATATATTTTCTCCAATATTTTATATGGTTTAGGGTCACCTTAACTCTTATTTACCTATAATAAAAAAATAGGCATATCATGCAAAGTAGCATTTAGCCAATTATCTAGAATATGGGACAAACTCTAAGGCATGAGAAAATTGTGAGTAATATTAACATCTAGCCTATATTTGTAATTGAAACTTTTTTGAAGGATCTCATGATAAGGTCCACCAAAATCCTTCCTTATCTTCCATTATTGTAACACCCACAAATTTTCCCGCATAAAACCTAAGGCAAACACAGGGCATACTAAAAAAATTATGGAATAATTTTTTTTTGTAAAACCCACTCGTAAAATTTGGTTAAATATTATTAATATCACTATTATTAATATTTTAATAATATTACTATTATTAATAATATCATCTAATCTTAATCTTTTACTTAAAATTTCTTTTATAATTTGATAATAACATTATAAGATGTTAATTATTAATTTTATTTCCACCTATTTTTACATTATTTAATATTCAATTTATATATAAATTTATAATAATTTAATAATAAATTTATATAATCCAATAAAGCTATGGTCTAATTTGTAACCATGCATTTTCTTTACTCTATTTGATTAAAAGAAAATCAATCCATTTGTTGACAAGCTTAATAACCAATGAAACTTTTAAGACTTTTCCATCAACACATATAAAGTTTAAAATTTCTTCAACAATACAAAAAAAAAAAAACAATATAGTTTAACTTGCTATCAGATGCTCTTCAAGTAGTGAAATGTAAGTAGTTATTTCCTTTCATCACACAATGCAAGTTCAATCATTTCAAAACAATAATTTGTAACAAGATTTACCCATATAATGAATATCACTCCTCTTGAAGGTAATGAAACTACTAGCTTGAGAGTAAAGTTATTCTCATTTCAATCACATTTCATCATATTAAGAACTTGTTACACTAAAATTGTTTCTCTTCCCAACAAACAAATAAGTAATTATAAATCCTTTACTTTCATTTCCAATGAGAACTAATACTAAAATTTTAATAAATAAGACAACTAAAAATCTCCACTTTAAGAATACAAGTTTACAAGACCTCCATACATAATGGAGACAATATGATAAAACGTTTACAAGGGATTCTTGGTCCTTTACTCCAAATGCAACAAGAAACATGATTCCTCCTTTGAACCCCACCTTCTACCAAGATTAACACAACAAAAAATGGGGGAGTAGGCAACACTCTCCACCCAACCAATACACCAGTGAGGAAGTGAAGCCTACTTCCTCACTGGCCCTTGAGCCCCAACAATTAGACAATATAGAATATTTGACAACCATGGGCAACAAAAGACAAGGCTTTCACATTTACTTTCAAACAACATTCACACAAGAAAATGACCACAACACATTCATTTTTATACTCATAAACTTCCCAAAATAATGGCTCTAAAACAAGCCAAGTAGAGAAATGAATATGGGGATACCCTTATGCCTCGCAATGGTTTGGGTTCCCACCTCAAAACCTACAAAACTTATCAAAACCCCAAAATATCTTATGCCTCCCTACAAATAAAAATATCTCTTATGCATCCCTCACTCTTATGTTTCCCACAATGAACAAAATAACAAGATGAGAACAAGCTGGGGCACCCGACCCACTTCCTCCTAAATACCCAAGAGAAACTCTTATGCCTCCTCACAAACTTTGTACCCATTTCACTACCCAACAACATCAAACAATAAACATCCATTCAACACATAAACACACAAAGAAAAATAAGAAACCAAGGGTGAAGACCCTACCTTGCCATAGCAAAAATCCACTCCATAAGAAAGTTTCAAAATTATCCAAGCCCAATAAATTACAAATGATATTCAAGTCCAAAAGCAAATACCCACCAAAAAATGGGAGACCAAAAACCAAGCAAGTAACCCCCAAAATTTCACAAAAATTCTAATATATAGAGAAGAGGGAGAGGAAGATGATGTGGATCCATGTAGGATGCAACATAATTTATTATCCATCCCACATCACCATGGTCAAACCCAAACCCCAAAGCATAATAAATTGTTGGTTAGGGAAATGATCACCCCCTTACACACTCAACCCAAACCCACACCCCTTAAGAAAAAATTAAATACCCATGTAATAAAAGTGCAATTAATTTCTCTTTTCCTTCATCAAAACACAAAATATGACCTAAAATAAGTCCCTCACATCATAGGCTAAGTGGGTGGGCGACTTCAAGAGGTGTGAGACAAGCTTGTCCCAGAAGTCTCCAAAATAGCCTAGAAGGTGAAAATCCAAATTTCAAAAGGAAGATTGAATACACACTACCCAAACAAAAATTAAATTCATTCCAAAACAACACATATTAAGGCTACCAACGCAGATTTATTCCCCCTTTTTATCACATCCTAATAGAACTAGTTAAACACTTTTAAATTAACTTAAGAGGGGTGATAGACACATTTAGTAAAAGTGATTCCACATACTAATAAAAATACAATAACTCACAATTAAATAAAATCAACAAGAAAAAATTACAAACATTCCCAAGGTCACATTTGAGGTCACCCCTAATGGGGACCTCCTAACAACCTACAACAACATACAACATATGAATACATGTGTTGCCATGGTGACCTATTGCCAATACTCAATATTCTTTCACTGTTGGTCTCCTACCTCCCCTTTGGTTTATTGTGTTGTGAATACCTACAAAAGTCAAGACAATACCTTTCTAACCTCATGGCCATATTAACAACATCAAAATAGTAAAAATACATGCATATACATATCATAAATTATCCTAACTAAACCATTGCAAAACAAGTAATTCGTCATCGTTCACGATTACAATTATTTATTTTTTATTAATTTATATACCAGCAATAAGATCATGACATCAAATACATCATCTATCATCATATAATTATCAAATTAAAAGCATTAGTCCAATATAAGCTCAAAATCAACAATTTGATATATCCAAACATGCACACAATCCATCTTGTAAATCATGTCATATGTCTAACATCCACATTGTCTATCAATTAACTAATCAAAATAACAATGTCCATCTATCAATATCTAAATTGTGATAGAAATTTCCATAACTCTAGTCTATACTAAACAACATCATAATCATATAAATTTTGAAGAGGAGCAGGAACTACAATCATAATTATATGAGTGTCCTACTACTGGAGCATGGATTCATAAACATTCATTTTTTCTCTAAAATGTTGGATTAAGATATAAGAAAAATAAACAGTTTTGTAGGGATATACATTCGAGGGACCACCTAATTTCCATTAAGTCAACTAATTATTTTAAATTAACATATTCAATTATGCATACATACATACATATAAACACACAAATATGTCCAAATACAGGTGTATATATATATATATATATATATATATATATATCATTGACTAAAGGAAAAACAATATAATATAGTTATTGAGATGTACTTTAGGTTTTTGTGCGACCACCAATTCTCATTCTCGTGAATATATGACTAAAAGGTTTATTTCCATTTTCTTCATGTGATTTGTGCTTAATTTTGTATTAAGCAAACAAAATAAACATTTGGTTACAAAGATAATTGTGGATTTGTAATATGAAAAAAAACATCATCAAATCCTCTCTTCAAATTGATTATTTTGATGGCTTGGATTGTGTTTGACTTGTAGTGGATTTAAAAATATCATTAAAATACTTGAGTGTTACAAGCATTGGAAGAAATTAAAGTAGGTGAGTATTTGAATTTTATTTTTTCTTAAGTGTATCTAGATCCAAATAATACATTACAACTATTCATATTTACCAATTGAAATACATCCTTTCTTGTGTAACAAAATTTGATCATTTCTTTGATTAGATGAGTAATGCTGGTGAATTTGTAACATGGTTTCTTATAGGTAGAAGTCTACCTTTTATGTTCTGCTTCACTTTGCTTGTAGCTTATTTTAGAGATAATTTTTTTAAAAATGTTAGAATAAAGCCTTGGAAGTATAGTTTCTTGATGAATATAATACCAAAAACCACTATTAAACATATGATTTTCTATATATGTGTTGAAAAATATGTCAAACAAAATGTCTAATAACATTATTATTTATACCGTACCTTATTTGTATTCTTTCCAACTCAAATGATGTCCAAATCATTTTTTGGAAATCTTTAAACACAATAAACCACTATTTCTTTAAAATTACAGTCCTAAAAAACTTGGTTCATGTTTTCACACTATTGAAAAAATGGGCATTTAATTGGTTGAATATTATAACATTTCAGCCCTTCCCTAATATGTAACTTATAAATGATTTTTTTTGGGATATTTGTGCATCAACCTTAGCTTTAGGATTCCGGATTCGAAGACTCAAATTGATCCAGTAGTTATTAGTAAATTTAAAAATCCATTTAATTTTAAGGTGGAGGACTAAGGACAATTTGTTTTCAAGGGAATAATGAGAAACAACAAGTTAATGACCAATGCTAATTTTTGAAGAATTTACAAGATGTTAGAGTGCATTTTTAAATAATAGATTAAGTGGTACTAAGGATTGAATGCCAAAAAAAAAAACTTTTTTTATATACATCAATCCAAATTGATCTTTAATAAGTTTCCAAGAAGAGCAATGCGAAGATGAGAAGTCGTATAGATCACTAAATTATTGGATTTCCTTCTTGAAAAATTAGTAATCTTCCTTTAAAAACTGATAGAATGATGTTTTCTTTGATATTGAATATTCTTATTTCGCTAGACAATAGAAGAAGAAGGAACAATAAAACCATGTTGCAATGGTGATTCTTTTCATAAGAAATGAAAAACACCTTGCCAATATTTCTAAATAATTTGAATAGGAAAAGAGGATTAATTGTGTATTATGGTGGAACAAGACTATTATCCCACCATTTAACCATTTTCCATCTCCCTTCCACTACAGCTATGAGAAGTTTATGTGGTAAAAATATTTCCCATCGTTGATCACCTTTAACAACTCTAGTAATTTATTTATTGACTGTATATGTTCCCTATCATTCCTTATTTACCTTTAGACCTAGATTAGATGCACCAAAAAATAAAAGTTGTTGTAAACCAAGAAATTCTATCCCAATTGGACACAATAGATTGAAATTAATAATTTTAAAAAATATTCATATCCTATATTGGATGACATCCAAAAAAGAAGAAAAATACATACGTGACACATGAAATATTGTATTAGCAAACTACATTTGTTACCCATATAAGGTAATTTTTTCTTGAGTCTATTTAGGTTTTCAATTCCTCATGTCATGAAGTTGTAGAATTTGGATCGGATTTGAGAAAAATTAACACAAAAATAATCTATTTCTTATAATCTTAATAATTTTCTTATCATAATATATGGATCATATATATAGGGAAATGCACTCTTATAATCAAGGAGTTCGTCACCCCACTATTCTCTCCAAAAACTCCTATATACATAAACAAAAACTCATAACAATTTACTAATATGACATTTACTATTTACCAATACCAACTATTTTATTTTAAACTAAATATTATATTATTTTCAAATGAATTTATAAATCATTTTAATAATAATATCACAACTATTAAAGTTTATTATAATCCATGGAGTACTATTAATATATTTTTCATAACATTCCCCCGTTAATGCGAACATGCGAGAAAAATAATTGAACTTCTATCTACAACTTGCACCCTCTGTGTGATCATAATCTCGATGGTATTTCAAGATAGTCATCAACCTCTAAGGATGGTTTTACTTGACAACCACTAACAAACAAGGATGGTTTTTTACTACATCTAACGTAGCCTCAACAACGACAGTTTTCCAAGGGCAACCAACAACCTGCACATGTAAATAGTTCTACAGGACAACCAATAAACCAAATATTATGATGTTGCATTTCATTGTGCTCTCATATTTTCCACTATATTTTTCCTTTAGGGAATTACATTGGAATTTAGTCACATGAATAGTTTTAACATTACATCTTATTGACTTTATCTGATATAGTACATAATAGAAATGGAACATTGGTGTTATGTTCCCCTGGTAATGTAAAATTTCCTTTAATTCATCAAATCAATAGGAACACTTCAAATTTGACAAACTAAACACAACTAGAAACATGAACTCTAAAAATTGTTGGAAAATCCAGAAGAATGGAAAATGGTTGAATGCACTTAACCAAGCAAAAACAAAAATATAAACATGAAACCAAGATGGTTAGAGAGGAGGGAACCGTCTGTTGAAGAGAATAAACTAAATGCAACATAGGTATAACTAAAATAAACAATGTATTATGCTAATATTCCCCCCTTAATACATTTTTTATTAAAAAAAATATATTTCCAGATAGTGCACCCCCTATTCCAAATGCAGTAAAAAGTTTAGTACACTCTTCGAGTAGCCTTCTCACCTTTGAGGTGGCATGCCATATTTGTGGCTTCTTGGTCCTAATGACAACCTTGGGTTTTCCCTGCAGGATTACCACAAACATGGAAGTGACCTGAGTACATCCATCTCTAAGAACACCTTAGTGGTTTTCAGTTTCCTTGGATTACCATGAACCCATATGGTTTTTACGAATGTAGGTTCACCATGAACATAGAGGTGACCTGATGTCTCAACTATACACTTCAATGTTTTCTTAGATTTCCACAAGCCCTTTACACAAGAACCAAGTTCTACTTTAGTTCTCTTTCTCCTCACAATGTCCTTTATTTAGGAGGTACCAAATTGAAAAATACTATGCATCTTTATTTAAAAATGCACCACAAAACAAATTCACAAAAAAATAAAATACAAACACAAAAAAGAAACAAAATTGTCACCAAAGTAATGGTGCGACCTCGTCATAGGAAATTCATGAGAGGAAATCAATTATCGTTTGACCTCTATCTACCCTCCAACCTCCTGTATAAAGTTCTTTTTCTTAGAATCTACATGAAATGGTTGTGTCATTCTTATGTTTGACAATGCCACTAGTATCAAGGTAAAGAACATCTTTTGCAAGCCAAGGAGAAAACCCCAAGTATAATACATGTATGATTCCAAACATGGGACAATTTTTGGCCCATAATGTCTTGAAATTTATTGTATGGAAAATATTCCCTCCTCTATACATATTGGCTATTTTTCGATCGAGGTGGAGTAGTTAAATTGGAGATCAAATTCATACTTGAGAAGGTCATGGATGTACCAACACTTTCCTATCCGATGAGTGCCATAGGAAGATGAAGAGATTCTAAAAAAATAGTTGTCCTTTCCCTTGTTCATGCCCGTGTATTTTATCAAGGTGGCGTATTCTTCCTTTAGATGCCACATCCAAAGTAATCTATGCCTTGGGCCTACCTTGGTTGATAGTAGCGGTATTTTATGCACTGTAGAATTGGTGTTGGGGTCCCATCCTTCCATCCCTTTTATCCTTCCAACACACTATTTTCCAACTTTTCCTTGGTCTCCTTCCCCATGTTCAAGCTCTTTACTCAAGTGTAGTGCCCCATTTTCTAGTTTCAGCTATCTGTTAACTCTATATTCATTTGTATGATTTGACATGGATTATGGCACATTTGGATATTATGTTTTGTCATTTGATCTCATGGACATGTATGGTGAGTTTGGCGTATAATGCCAATTTATCTTTGATAAGTATGTTGGCACATTTTATTATATGTGGTTGATACTAACATATTGTAATGTATTTAGGCCAAATTGATTAATGATGGATACATAGTTTAGTCACACGTCTTGATGATATAGTTTATTCGATTATTGATGAGAACACATAATAACATGGATATATGTCATTTATATGAAATGTGATGGCTAACACATGGTGAATTGGTGTGAAATTATGCATGTTTCTCTATTATGACTCTATGTTGATGTTATAATATCGTAGATTGCATGTTTAGACTTGATTGTTTGCTGAGTAGTTGATTTACACTTGTATTGGGTAGATGCATTTAATGTGTGAATTGAGTGTGTAGCTTATAGAGAACATGAGAACATGGGTTTTAGGGCAGCTACACAAATTTTGCACAAGAGGCCCATGGGGCTAATTCCTAATCATGCTAGATGTATGAGGTCTTACTGTTTGATTTTATTATTGGGCACCAAGACTAACCCTTATTTGTAAAGTTGTATGTCATGTAAAATTAATTGTGATTAAGTTGTTTATTTTGTTAAGTAAACTAGGTCGGGGGACTTAATGGTGCTCACTTGCATTAAGTTTTGCATTTGTGTAAGTGTGTGTTAATTAGAGAGGATTGGGGTCACATGTGCACCCTTGAGTTGGCCCAACATCCTCTACACTTATGTCCAAATGTGCCAAACCCGAAATTGGGCTATTTATGGCATTTTAAGTGACCCCTTTTAGTTTTGGGAGTTCACTTAGCATGAAAATAAGCCCTTGGACCCTACCTATTAGGTAGGAGGCTTAATTTCAAGGCATAGAGGGAGTTTACCTCCCATTTAGCCTCTCTTTTGTCACCATCCATGTAATATGGATTGGAACATGTGTGTCGTAAAAAGTTTCTCAAACTTGTCTCATTTTATGTTTATAACGCCCACATTTTACACACAGAAATATAACAGTAAAATAACATGAGAATTGTTTTCTGACTTACATTGCTCACTACACAACACCGTAATGGCTCTAAATATAGAAAATTGACAACACATACGACATTTACATAAGTCATCGACTCACATAGACACATCACAAAACCATATGCATGTCGATGCCACACTTTCCCCCAATGAACGAATGCTAGTAATGACCCAACAACAAGAAAAGGGACCCAAGGATTGGCAAGCCCACACACATCATTACCATGATTACATCTTAATTATGATTATAATTCGAGGAACATTGTTATGCATGGATAATTTTGTCCTTTTTCCACCTACATGTTCTTAAATTCATTTCACATTCAAATTATTGTTTGACCAGTTAAGTTTTTTCTTTATCCCTTATGACAATCTCCATAACTTACATAATTAAATTCCATATTTCCAATTACATACAAAGTTCCTAATACTCTCATTCTTATGCTAAAGGTTTGTTTCTCAAAATATGTTTAGTTGATGTTTAATTTTAACCTCATTATGCAAGGGGACCAACCACAAGTTATCGAGCGAAAATAATACACATCAAAGGAGGTGAAGGTTCATGTTTCCATTTCCTATAAAATTCCTTCCATTAGAAGCACAATTGTTCTTGTACTATGGTTGTTTTAGTTCCAAATTTAGTTTGATTCAATTAAGAATTTACAAGACATAATTTTATTTTATTTTATTTTTAGTGGACTCTATACTGGTTCAAATGCCTAGTCCCACCAAGAACAATTTGTATCCATTCTTAACAAAAATTAAAAGCTTAAATCTACCACAAGGAATTCAAGAGAAAAATTGTTCCTAAACCATTATCACATATACTCTTTTTTCTCATTTCATTTACATTGTTTCTTGGGTCTCTTTTTTTTGGCGTCACTTTAAGACATGAGGAGTTATGAAAGTACCTGTCTAACCTTTTGAAGAAGTATTTTTTTTCTCAAAGTTTTCTCTCACTAAGGAAATTCATATTCTCTTTAACATAAGTAAATGTGTAATTGAGTTATAAGGAATCCAAGAGTGACATTATTCCTAACCTCAAATCTTGTTTTACTCTTATACGATTTACTCTTACATTACACTATGGTCTCATTATTAGCATCTATTTATAACATTTGTAAACAAAAATAACACATAATTTTTTCTAATGGATTCACTACTACAAGGAGCATAACCCAACACAAGACAACCAAATTATTTTTTCTTAGACACTGCAGTGTTAACACATGTTGTAACAAAGACAACCACTCATTTAATTTAATTCCACCAAGAGATCAATCATAGGAAAACTACCTTTGTTTGGTTTTGGGCCAATCACTCAGGTACAAAAGGGCAACTGGGAACATGGGGTAATGAGACCCCTTTTTTTCTACACTTCTCTTAAGCCAAATTATTTTAAATATAATTGTATTTTCTAAGAGTTATGTAAAATTTCCACCCGCAAGGTAACCCCTTAATCATCTGAATTTTTTTTATAATTCTAATTAAATATAAGGATCTATGCCCCAACTATATATGAGTTTAAGTTGAGAAGACATATTTATGATAGAAAACCTTCATGAAAGACCAAGGTGATATGTTGTTAGTAACCAAGGTAACACATTTAGATGAGAGGGACTAAAGACTTCGTTAACAAGAGTTTAAGTCATAGAAGAACTATTTCACTATCTCCATTTGTGTCATCTAGATCCCACATGGACTTCATTTGATGATGAAGGTAATTTATAGATATAACTTCATAAGACTTGGTAGTCCACTAGGATACTAAGGGATTAATAACTCTACTTACTCCATATAAAGTTTTTCTAGGTTATTCCTAACCGTCGGGTTCACGACAATAAGGCTAAACATACCAACCATGATGGTAACAAAAACTAGGGGTCTTATTTACCTAAGTTAGGAGGTTCCATCAAGCACAAAATTAAGTTCATTTTACAGTTTCAAATTCTTTTGGGCTAAGAAAGATCATGCAAGAAAGGTAGATATGCACATGTTTTAAACTAAGGTCGATTATTTTATTTAGATTTCTTTATTACATTTTTAAGGTGAGGAACACAACACCTACTATTTAATCAACAATTTCCTAATGGAAGTGTACTACAAGGTATAAATTTCAATTTCATTTAACATATATATTAAAATTTAACCATACAAATTTTGGGATCAAAATAACATCCATGATTCGATACATATTTCCCAAGCACCTCTAAAACTAGAAACATACACACACTACCAAATTCATCAATAAATATTTCAATACATTAAAAAAATATGGTTCAACCCCTAAATTTATATTATTTCAAATATAAAATAAAATAATACATAGTGAATTATAACCACACCACTTTCGCCACCTTACTTGCATCCTGCAAAACCATGTGAGCATGAAATCAACGATAAATCACTGACATGGCATCCAACCTAATCTAGCATAATTAAAAAAAATTGGTTTCTCATTTACATATAATAATAATTACAATTTGTATTTGAAATAAAACGTTTAGATACATGTATTTATTTCATTTCATTTCACTTCATTTCGTAACCAAGGAGAGAGAAGGAGATAGGAAAGAGAGAGAAACACTATTTTTCCAAAGGTTAGATTTCACACAACATGCCACATGATAGAATTCCAAATAGTTATTTACAAGAGTAAAAAAATTTCCACAGGGGTTTGGTAACCTGACAAGGGTCTCAAAACTTTATTTTTACATTTTTTTGCTAGCTACAAAAACATTCAAATCAGTCTTGGAGGCTAAGAAACCACTTTCAAACGTTGTCTTCCAATGAGAAAACACACCATAGTTAATTTTATATGCGTCCAATTATATAACAAGAGTTCATAGGAACTGACAGAATTTAGAACTAGTGAACTGTTTACGATTAGCAGCTAGTTTTTTGAGGCCATCGGTAGTAATTGACCTAGTTGTAAATGATCAAAAGTTAGCTCAAGGGCTCAGAAAACCATGTCCAAAAATAACGTTCAATGGATGAACGTGCCACAATAAATTTCCTATGAGTTCCACCATATATGGAGAATTCATCAAGATTCATCAGAACTGAGAACTAGAACATGATTTTCAAATGGCAACATGATTTCTAAAGCCACCAGCCCTAATTGGTCTAGTTTCACCTAGTCAAACTGTGACCAGAAGCCTACAAAATGACTTTTCCAAACTATACAGAAAAGTGTTTCTCCCTAAAATGAAGGTTCCATGCAACTATCTAGTAAAAACACTAGAGATATGCAAAGGTGGATAAACATTTTGTTGCTTATTGTTTAAATGGTGGTTCAAAATGAAAACCAACTTTTCAGTTTTAGTAGCTTCCTACAACTATAAAACGGTGAAACCTTGCTCATAGTAGGGCGTCAAAAAGATCAAAAATGACAATTCAGGGTCGAATCAAGGATTAAAGTGACTTCTCACATGACAAGGTACTGTGATCTCAATTTTTCCCGCAGCAAAATTGATCAAACACGACCCTACGTAGAAATCAATCCAAGGGACATTTCCATCGAACAAGCCTACATTTCAAATCTGAAAGTTAGGTTATAGGAAGGCTTTACAATGGAGTAGAAGGGTTGGGGAAGGGCCAAACAGTGTCATAGATAACTAGAGGCTCAAAGGAGAGAAATAAAGAAGGGCTCAAAGTCTTTGAGATTTACAAATGATTCAAAACGAGCCCAAATTGACTAAGTATGAAAGAATCAATGGGAACTTCAACGTACCTCATATACACTTCTCAAAGGTTAAAACCAAAAAGTAGTCCCAAAAAAAGCGTAGAGCTTCCACGTGTCCCAGGCCCAAAAAGGGACAGAACCTACCGTTGAAAAGTCCAAACGAGCAAAAATAACCACGCGTCAGCTCAACATAGTTTTATAAGTAAGAGCCCAAGGCGGAGACTCAAAATAGCGATAGCTCTCCACATGCTCAGGGTTAAACAAAACTCAAAGAGTAGTGGGCCTAAATCAGTTAAGTATAAGAGTGTTGGCGGAAGGTGCCAAGTGTCTCAATGGTGCACATTCAAAGGCATGGCCTAAAGTAGAGACTCAAATGAGTGTAAAGCTTCCACGTGTCTGGGGTTCGAGAAAGGCATTGGCCCAAATTGGCTAAGTATCACAGACTCACGGAAGGAGCCATGTATCAAACCGACACATCTTCAAAGGTAAATCGAAACATAGGTTTCTCATACAAGCGCCAAGTCTCCACGTGTCCCGGGTCAGATATATGGACCCCGCCAAATAAAAGGACTTAACAAAAACATAAAGGAATAGAGAAAAGCCATGGAAGGTGCCACGTGTCTCTATGGCACATCTTCAAAAGAAAAATCCAAAAGCGGTCCCCAAACACATGCCAACTCTACACGTGGCCATGTTCCAAGTCAAAGTAGGAAGGCGGGTCGCCGAAGGTAATTTTAACTTTTTGGATTTGAGTCCAAAAGACGTAAAGTATAAAAATGAGCCACACATCCACCAATGTCTAGAGGAGCGATGTGTCGGGCCTAAATCACATGCGGACCGGTGGGCCTAGGGAGGACTTTTCACCTAAATGGAAAATGTGGACTGAAGGACCCGAAAATGGGTTTTTGGGCAAAATTTGAATTGCAGGGCTACAGGGTGTTTTGCATTTTTGTGCCAAAAGGTACAAAGTGAATTTTGGTCCCGCGGACCCATTCTGCTAACTAGTTTTCACCATTTTTTATGGACCTGACTCAAACATTCAAATGGACACATCTTTCGATCTAGTGCCCAAAATTCAACAAATTTGGCACCATTAGAAAGGTCTCGACCTTGACTACTCCATGGAAACCTTAAAATTTTATTTTGACAAGGTTAGGTGGGTGAAAATGGGAAAATGTCTTCATGCCATTAATATACAATTTGATTGCTCAAACAACTAGATCAGATTTGATTTGATCTATCATTCTTCCATCTTCGACACACCGAGTAGACATGGAGCGCCGAACTCAACAGATTGTGGGCATATATTTAGGGGCATTGATGAATGGTAGATGAACTCCAAAATCAAGTTTGCCACCTCTTTTATTCTTCTCCCTTCGTTGCATCTATATAAGGAGAAGCTTAGCTCCTTGTAAAGGGTTAGACAGTTATGTTTCACACCCTCCCTTCTTCCGTTGTTTGTAAGTGAATTTGTGGAGTGTTCTGAACCTCCCATTCAAGTTGTAATACAAATTTTTGCCTTTTGGCTAATGTAATGTACTTTATCAACTCTGGAGTAATAATATATGTCCGTGGATGATTCTCAACCCTCTCATGTGTTCATTGTTGTCTTTTGATATCTCATTGCAATTTTTTTATCTGTGTATGGTAATTGTATTGCATTTCTATGGTTTGTGTTAAATTGTGAAATAGGTTTATGAAATTCCTTTAGTGCATCACCTCATTATCTTAGGTTTATTTTCTCGCATCTTATCAACCCTATCTCCTTGGTAAGATAGAATAGATTTAGATTAGATCCTCTACAATTTACTTATGTGCACCTGAATAGAGGAATAGGAACCGACCTTAATCCGGAGAGATCTCTCAACTCACAAGGTCCCAGACTTTGAGAGACGCTCCATGTTATGATATCATACTGAGAGTATCAACCTATAGAGTTGCACACATTCAGGGGTGCTGTGATTTTTCCCTAATAGTTCTAGAACACCGAGTGGGAGCAAGAGGTCTCCATCTTTATTGCAGCAAGATTGATGTGCACTTGGTGTAAGTTTTAAGATTTTAAGAAGCTCTAAAATTACACATCTGGAGACTCTAAAGGATCAGAATCCAACGGTTTCAATAGTCCAAGCTTGTCAAGTTCATGAGAAGAATATAAACAAGGTCAAGAACTAGAGAGGAGGGACTATTTCTCTATCTGCACTTGCCCCCAAGCAGAGGGAGAAGGGGGAGAAGAGCCCAAATGTCTCCATCTCCACCAAACAGAACCTTGTTAACACCTCCTCTAGGTAGGCCATTCATTATTTTAACAAGGGTTCTCAGGGAAATAATAATGGCACAACCACCCAACCCCTATGTCAACTTCACCGGCAACAACCCACTCACTCTCAATGCACAAACTCCAGTCCTAGTTGTAGCATTAAAGAGCATCCCATATTTCGTTGGAGAGAACTAGACTTCTCCTAGTGACCACATTCAAGAGATTAAAAATGTTTGTGTAATTTATGAGATCACCAAGATGGACATTGTAGTCAAATTTTTAGCCTCTTCACTCAAGGGTAAACCTTTGCAATGGTTCAAGAGTCTAAGAGAAGGATCCATTCAGAATTGGGACCATCTGTGCAAAGCTCTTCACAATCAATTTGGAGAGAAGGGAGATAATATATCCTTTTTGGAACATTTGAAAACCATCAAGAGGGCTCCTAATGAGCAGTTGACAGATTTCAACCTTAGATTTTAAAGGACATGGGACAAGGTTCCATTTTCCGTAAGGCCCATGGATGAAGGTGTTTTTTTATACTTTCTTAGAGCTTTAAATTCTGATATTTCCCTAACGATTCAATCCATGGGAGGTACAACCTTACCTGCAGCCTATAACATTTCCATTAGAGCTGAAAATTGTTTAATTCAGGCTGGTAAAATTGCTCGTATGCCACCTATCCCCTATATCCTAAACTAGAAGCTCCAAGAACTAGTCAAACACCCACATTAGCTCCCATACCTACTCTAAGGAATCAAAGTTCAATTGCAGCTTCCACCTCATCCTCTAACACTTTAAAATAGATAAAAGAGGTTATGAAATAGCTGCAGAACCTTGGGAATGAGCTAGTGACTATCAAAATGCAGTAAGCTCAGAGTTTTAGGCCATATCAGCCTCAAACTCAGTATCAGGCTAGACCCCCATATCAGTAAAATAGACAACTAGCTCAGGCTATAAATCAAAGCCATAACAAAGGAAAACCTTAAGCTGCTAGGCCTTTCCAACCATGTGACCCAAGCATAACTTCCACATCTAGGGCCTTAGTCCCAACACAAAACAATATGGTACAAGAATATGATTGGTGTTTCCCATGTAGTCAGCTCCATAACCAATCAATGCATTTCAATGGTGCACTAAACCAAGGCCTTTATGGTGAAAACCATTGGTGTGTCCAAAGAGCCCAGTTAAGAGGAAAATCAGCAGCAAGGATCTCAGTAAGAGGCACCTCCAAGTGAGTCTATGCTTGTCAATTGGTAGGCTGAACACTTCTGTGGAATTAATCAAGCCCCTTATCAAAGTGTAGTTGCCAATACACGGTCCAAGAAAAGGAATATTGGAGAGGGACATTCATCAAACTCAAGTAATCCTCAACCCTCTATTATTCCACAAGGTATTGGCACTCAATGTGTAACTACCAATATGCAGATTCAACTCAAGCCACCTTCTAGACCCACTCAGGCACCGGTTGTAATGACCCATGTGCAAGATAAAAATGTATCGGGGAAGGGGCAGCAAAAATATAGCTCATCCCCATTTAACATCATTAAAAAAATGAAGAAAAAAATGTGAATATTTCAATGTGGGAGTCGTTGGCTATCCTAGGATAGAGAGACCTATTGTAGACTGCTATGACCAATTGGTCAACCTCAAATCAGCCCCCTAACCAACAAGAGAAAGTACTTACTAATGTGGCTCGACCTGAGGGAAACCATGGAGGACAACAGGGTAAGAATATGAAGCCCCCTAAATTGTATGTTTCATTGATCATTGGAGACAAATTGATACATAATTACATGATTGATTTTGGGGCAAGTAGCTCTGTAATGCCAAAACAAATAGTCGATCAGCTAGGTCTTGAATATGAAGTCATCTCCAGAGGCGTAGTGCAATTTGATGGGACAATGGTAACAACAGTTGGAGTCATAAAGGATTTGATCCTCACATTACACACATGCCCCAATCTAACTGCATTACAAAATGTATCAGTCATAGACTTTCCGCCACATTTTGTATTGTGTTTGTCAAGAGACTTCACCGCTAAGATTGGAGGCTATTTGTCTGCTAATTGGTCGTACATGATTTTAAAAAAAAGGTAAGGAGCTAAGGCTACAATCAAATCTGAGCCCATTGCGGATTACCATATTGAGCCTTACGTAGCCAACCCAATCAATGCGAATTGTTCATCATTTGATCAAGAGGACCTCACAAGCACTTGTAAGGTAGATACCAAGGTTGGGTGTATCCCAGACTTGACCCTTGATGAATGGGAAAACAAGAGGCATGCTTTTGAAATCTATAAGGATATTAAGGAATATGAGCTAGGAGTCTACTGTCTGTATGAGGGAAATCATCCTCTTCCTGACATCACTAAGCCAAACCACAAAGATGATAATGAGGTATGGCAGTTATTCTTTGATGGCTAAAGAAGTAGACAAGGAGTTAGAGGAGGAGCTATGCTTGTTTTTCCTCAAGGTATAAAATAATACTCAGCCTTCTATTTCCAATTTTTATGCTCAAATAACACAGCAGAGTATGAAGCCTTGATCCATGGAATACATTGGGCAAGGGAAAGAGGAATCAAGAACTTGCAACTGTTTTACGACAGTGAGCTAGTTGTGAATCAAGTCCGAGGACAAAACGCTGGCAAGAATGATTTGTTAAGGAACTACAAGAATCAGGTTTGATACCTCATTGAGGATTTTGAAGAATTCGACATCAATTCCATCCCAAGGAAAAATAATGAAGAAGAAAACAAACTGGCAGTAATTGGGGCAGCATTTGATGTTGTAGAGAGTATCGAGAGTGATAAATCTCAGCCCCATATCAAAGTGGATGTAAGACCAGATATCCCTGATAATAACACAAGTTGGCAAGTCTTCGAGAACGATCAACAAATTGTCAACTTTCTACAAGAAGAAGATGAGTTCTCTGTCAGAATCTAATAAAAGTTGGAACAACGTTACGGTGACCAAGTGGTGCAGCTGAGAACCAAGAAATTACCAAAGGGTTGTGTAACTTTTTAGTCAATCTTCAACCGAAATGATCAATTATTAAAGGAAAAAGCAAATATTCAGGTAAAGGGTGAAGATTCAGAGCCCATTTCCAAAGAAGAAGGAAAGACATTGCGAATCGGCAGGGTGAGTACCCAACAAGAAAAATATGAATTCATCCAACTTTGTCAGGAATTCCTAGATTTCTTTTCCTGGACTTACAAAGATTTAAGAGGTTTTAACCCAAAGTTGGCACATGACATAATTGAGATGGGTCCAGGATCTAAGCCTTTTAGACAGAAGCAAAGGCCAATAAATCCTCACATTGAGCCTCTCACGAGGAAAGATTTGAACAAGCTAATTGAGTCTAACATCATCTTCCCTATCAAGCATTCAAGTTGGGTCACAAAATTGGTTCCTACGAGGAAAAGAAGTGGAGAAATCAGGTTGTGTGCAGACTTCTGTGATCTAAACAGAGCATCAGTCAAAGACCACTACCAACTTCCATCAATGGAACAAATCTTACAGGTTCTAGTTTGCTCTGAGAGGTTTTCATTGCTAAGTGGATACTCAAGCTATAACTAGATAATGGTGAAAGAGAAAGATCAGTTCAAGACAACCTTCACCACCAAATGGGGCACATATGCTTATAAGAAGATGCCATTTCGACTATTAAATGTCAGAGCAACATTTCAGTGAGCTATAGACATGGAATTCGAAGGATTGATCAACAATATAGTCCTAGTGTATCTAGATGATATCACAATCTTCTTAAATAATGTTGTAAACAATCTCTTCCACCTCAAGAAGGTGTTTCAGAGGTGGAGAACATTCAGAGAATCAATGAATCCAAAGAACTGTGTTCTAGGAAAATGAAGGAAAATTGTTGCGCCAGACTGTCTCAAGAGAAGGGCTAACAATTGATCCTAAAAGGGTTGAAGCCATCCGAACACTTCCCTTGCCACAACACAAAAATTATCTCCAAAGCTTCTTGGGGAGAATAAACTTTGTTTGCAGGTTTGTGCCTGATTTTTCCACTCTTGTGAAGCTTTTAACAATGATGTTAAAGAATATTCTTGAATTTAAATTGACAAAAGAGGGAAAAGAAAGTTTTGAGGCCATCAAGCTCACAATATCACAAGCCCCAACTCTTTTTAACCTAAAATTTTCAAAGGGCTTCATGCTATATGCTTTTGGAGGGTCAGACACAATCTAAGCTATCCTGGTTCAGCCTAACAAGGAAGGTTCAAAAAATCCCATAGCCTTCTTCAGTCAAAGCTTGGAATATTATGAGGTAAAGTATTATTTCATTGAAAAGCATGCCCTTACTATCATTAGAAGTTTGAAGAAGTTCAGACACTTAGTATTGAACAATAAGATTCAACTACTAGTGTCTCATGCTGGTGTAAAGGATTTTATTGTAAACAAGGACTTGAATGAGAAGAGAGTAGGTTGGATCACTTGTGTAATGGAGTATGAAATTTAGATCAAAGTGACCAAACTAGTTCATGGAAAGGGTATGTGTGAGCATCTCACTTCCAAGTAATAAGCTGAGTCATTGGATGAAGAAGAGGTTGTCCTATTACTTCAGAATGATCAAGAACAACCAGCTAATGATGCACCTATTCCATGTTGGACCCAAGCCTTGGTGAACTATCTTTGAATAGGTTTGTGCCCTCCAGAATGGAACAAAGTAAAAAGGATATCAATAGTGTCCTATTGAGGTGCATTGGGACATGCCAAATTGAGAGGGTATTACATGAGTTCCATGATGGAGAAGCAGGGGGCCACTTTGCTCCTCGAGTAATGGCTCTCAAGATCATGGAAGATGGTTATTATTAGCCTATGGTGTTTAGGGATTGCTACTCATGGATCAAGAAGTGTGCATTCTTCACAGGGAAAGAAAAGTTAACATCCCTACCCCTTCGACCAATTATAGTGGATCAGCCATTCATGCAATGGGGACTAGACTTCATTAGGGTGATTAACCCAAATTCAAGCCATGACCACAAGTGGATACTTATAGCAATAGACTATTTCACTAAGTGGACTGAAGTGGTGGCACTAAACGAAGCAAATGAATCCAACATCTTGGATTTATATGAAGGAATAGCCACCAAGTTTGGAGTCCCTACCATTATTATATCAGATAATGCATTGAAATTCCTTGGTACAAGGATCAATGAATGGGCTATCAAGAATGATGTATACCTCAGCACTTCAACAGACTATTACCCTCAAGGTAATGGCCAAGAAGATTCCTCAAATAAGAACCTATTATGGATTATCAGAAAGACCCTTGATGAAAATCAGAGAACTTGGCATACAAAGCTCAAATCAGCTCTATGGGTTGATAGGATCACATCCAAAATGTCCACAGGAAACTCCCCATACAAGCTTGCATATGGAAAAGAGGTAGTATTGCCCATATCATTGGAGTTTCCTGCTTTGGAGCTCATGAAACAGTTGGAACTGTCTGAGTTTGAACCTATAGCAATCATGTATGAAGAGCTGATGGAAGTAGGAGAGGCAAGAGAGCATGCAATGCAGATCTTGGGGAGAGATCAAGTATTGATCAAGAAGAGATTTGATAAGAAAGCAAGAACAAGGACCTTTCAATAGGGGGACTTGGTTCTGAAGTGGGATGCAGATAGGGTAAAACAAGGAAAGCATTCCAATTTTGATGCCATTTGGAGTGGCCCCTACATGGTCATAAGATGTACAGGTAGCAATGCCTTTTGACTGGCTAAGTTGGATGGAAAAGAATTATAGTTTCTAGTTAACATGATCTATCTCAAACATTGCTATTAAAAGGAAGAACCCACCCTTGTAAATATTAGCATAGGATTTTAATTTCCTTAAGTGTGTATGCACATTGTCTTGTTGTAGTATAGGTTTTATTTCCCTAAGTGCTCTCGAATAGGTTGTTATTGCTCTAGGTGTGCGTCGTTATATAGTTCGATGCGCCTCTAGGTGAATGCACTAGGCCCTTTAGAATTTGAAACAAAAAGACCCATAATTACCATAACAGTTGCTCATTTTAAAATAGAACAAATATAGAGCAACTAAAATTAGGTTTCGAGGGGTCCATTCCCAAAACATCAGGGTAGGTTCTAGGTCACCAAGTGCAAACATTAGATTTAAGATTCAAGAACATGACCCATGTTAGGCCACCACCCATGACTTCGTGCCCAATGGATACAACAAGGGAACTGGTCTCTTCATCTAGTAGGTAGATGCCCCTGTGAGTCAAAATTTTTTTATCTCAATTTTGCCCCCAGTAAAATTGATCAAACATGACCCTGTGCAGAAAGAAATTTAAGGGACATTTCTATCGAATGAGCCTACATTTCAAATCTGACAGTCAGGTTAAAGGTAGGCTCTACAATGGAGTAACAGGGTCTAGGAAGGGCTAAACAGTGTCATAGATAACCAGAGGCTCAAAGGAGAGAAAAAGATAAAGGCTCAAAGTCTTTGAGCTTTACAAATGATTCAAAACGAGCCCAAATTGACTAAGTATGGAAGAATCAGTAGAAGATTCCACATGCCTCATCTGTGCTTCTCCAAAGGTTAAACCCAAAAAATAGCCCCCAAACAAGCACGGAGCTTCCATGTGTCCTAAGCCTAAAATGGGATAGAGCCAACCATTGAAAAGTCTAAATGAGTGGATAGAACCATGTGTCAACTCGGTGTAGTTTCAAAAGTAAGAGCCCAAGGCGGAGACTCAAAATAGTGCCAACTCTCCACGTGGTTAGGTTCCAACAAAATTCAAATAGCAGCGGGCCCAAATTAGTTAAGTATAAGAGTGTCAGAAAAAGGAGCCAAGTGTCTCAACAGTGCACATTCAAAGGCCTGGCCCAAAGCGAAGACTCAAATGAGCGTGAGGATTCCACATGTCTAGGGTTTGAGAAAGGAATTGGCCCGAATCGGCTAATTATTACAGACTCGTGGAAGGAGCCACGTGTCAGCCAGGTGCATCTTCAAAGGTAAATCTAAAAGCGGGTTTCTCAGACATGCGCCAAGTCTCCACATGTCCTGAGTAAGATATATGGCCCCCATCAAACAAAAGGAATTAGCCAAAACATAAAGGAACATAGCAAAGCCGTAGAAGGTGCCACGTGTCTTTTTCGGCGCAACTACAAAAGCAAAATCCAAAAGCAGTCCCCAAATGTGCCCCAACTCTACACGTGGCCATGTTCCAAGTCAAAGTGGGAAGGCAGGTCGCCGGAGGTAATTTTAACTTTTTGGCTTTGTGTCCAAAAGGCATAAAGTATAAAAATGAGAAGTACCTATGCCAATGTCTAGAGGAGCCATGTGTTGGGCCTAAATCACATGTGGGTCGGCAGGCCTAGGGAGGACTTTTCACCAAAATGGAAAATGCAGACCGACGGACCTAAAAATGTTGTTTTGGGCAAAATGTGAATTGCAGGGCTGCGGGGCATTTTGCATTTTTGTATTTTTTGTGCCAAAAGGTTCAAAGTGAATTTCGGGCCTGTGGACCCATTCTGCTAACTGATTTTCACCATTTTTGTACGGACCTGACTCAAACATTCAAATGGACACATCTTTCCATCCAGTGCCCGAAATTCAACAAATTTAGCACCATTAGAAATGTCTCGACATCACCTACTCCATGGAAATCTGAAACTTTAATTTTGACAAGTTTAGGTGGGTGAAAAATGGGAAGACATCTTCATGTCATTAATATGCAATTCAATTGCTCCAACAACTAGATCAGATTTGATTTGATCCGATGTTCTTCCTTCTTCGACACCCTGAGAAGACATGGAGTGTCAGACTCGATAGATTGTGGGTGGATTTTCAGGGGCATTGATGAATGGTAGCTGAGCTCCAAAACCAAGTTTCTCGCCTCTTTTCTTCTTCTCCCTTCATTGCATCTATATAACAAGAATATTACCTCCTTACAAAGGGTTGGACATTTATATTTTGCACCCTCCCTTCTTCCCTTGTCTGCAAGTGAATTTGTGGAGTTTTCTGAACCTCCCATTCAAGTTGTAATACAAATTTTTGCCTTTTGGCTACTATAATGTACTATATCAACTCTGGAGCAATAATATATATCTGTGGATGATTCTCAACCCTCTCATGTGTTCATTGTTTTCTTTTGATCTCTCATTGAAGTTTTTTTATCTATGCATGGTAGTTGTATTACATTTCTATGGTTTTTGTTAAATTGTAAAACATGTGTCTAAAATTCCTTTAGTGCATCACCTCCTTAGCTTAGGTTTATTTTCTCGCATCTTATCAACCCTATCTCCTTAGTAAGATAGAATAGGTTTAGAGTAGATCCTTTGCAATTTAGTTGTGCACACCTGAAAAGAGGAATAGGAACTAACCTTAATCCGGAGAGCTCTCTCAACTCGTAAGGTCCCACACTTTGAGAGATGCTCCATGTTATGTTATCACACTGAGAGTATCAACCTATCGAGTTGCATAATTTCAGGGGTGCTGTGATTTTTCCCTAATAGGTACACGTAGGAAACTTAATATCTCCTTTCTAGGGTTACGAAGGTTATTTTACCAGTCTCTGAAAATCATGATTTATCTATTTTAACAAGGAAGCAGTCAACATGTTTACATGGGACTCAAATTCAACTTGTCAATAAAGAAAGGGGTACTCTAGCAATTTAGTTTGGTTAGAAAGTTGTTAGATCATCTCAAAATGAGGGTTTTAAGTTTATGCTTGTCTACCAAGGAATATTTTAATTGCACAAGCTACGGTATGATGTCTTTTTGTTTTGAAAATAAATTTATTTAAAACTATCAATTGTATGATAATGCTACATTTTAAAATTTTATTTTTCTGCAAATGAACAACTAAAGAACAAAAATTATGAAAGAAAGGGAGAGATGAACCATGCTTAGAGGAACGAATCCGATTGAAACCATGGGGTTTGCTTTCAGCATTTCACTTGGGTATTTCATAAAATAGTTCATGAGCATCCACAACTCCACCATTTTACATACACATCTTTCATAACATTTGCAACTAATACATCTAAAACTATTCCTATATTCTTTACACTTTTGTTTATATCCATATCTTTCTCCTAATATCCCATTTAAAAAAGTCTGGGAGGATGCTGAGAATGTACAACAAAGGGCTTCATGCAGAGGAAGAGTGAGAGAGACAAGATCTTTCATACACATTTACAAAGCCATTTGCAACTAATGACAAGGTTCTTCTAATTTTTTTATGCTTTGAAGGATGTCCATACTTTGGTCCACATCTCACATCTGGCACAAGAAGGGAGACACTAGCAGAGGTTATGGAATTTGGATTTAAATCTGCCAGTTACATTTTCTCATAAGTTTCTATAGCCTTTTCAACAAACCCATTTTGTGTATATGCTACAGTATTTGTAGTCTCCTGAACCATGTTTTGAGGAACTAAAACGAAAAGTGCACATACCAAGTTCTTGCTTCCACGTTTGCATAGATACATGCTAGAGCACTTCCAACTCCAATGTTTGATATATCCTCTATCTGTTATGTTTTGATGGACATCCTTACCCTGTTCTAGAGCATCCCTTTTTGACATAGGCTGGGAGTATGTGGCAAACAATGAACTAATCAGGTTGGAGGCATGTATGTTGCATAGATAAGAGAGTGAGACTGTCTCGTGAGGATACTCATGTCTATAGTGTGCTGCATTATAAAAAAACTACTAAATTTTCAATGTTAACTTGGGATTCACGTGAATATGCCTTTGGATTCAGAAAAGAGTGCTTCGATTATGATGCAAGTAAATGATAGGTCTGAAAAGTCTTTTATAATGTGTCTCCCTCAAGGTTCTACTAAAGATGACAAAGTCGGCCACTTTCCTACAATTGGATTCCGTGAAGTGCGGGGGCACTACACTTTTTGGGAAATTTGGGAGAATGGTGTTTAAATGTGAGTTTATCTTTTCTCCAATTTATTTTGGGAATCTTTTCCTTGGAGGGAAGAGGGGTGACACATGTCACCACCTCATTGGTGAGGAAATTGATTTGATTTTCTTCAAATAATCCCTCATGTGGGAGAATGAGGATCTTTTTCTATGTTTTGGCTTTTTCTTGGTGTTTGGAGGCTTTTCGAGTTAGAGTTTTCTTGGACAAGGAATTGGGAAAAGCTTAGAGGTTTGGAGAGCTTGTGGAGGTAGGATATTTGATCTCACTCTAGGCTAACTTGCATGTTAGATATTATATTTTCTTATGGTTGAAATTGGTGTTTTGTTGCTTATGTTGTATATTGCTTGGGTATGTTATTTATTATTTTTCTCCATCCATCATATGACTTGATGGATTTTAGGGTTTTATTGGGGAAGAGGGGGGTATTTTCCCTCTTAAACCTCATGGCTTGATGGGCAAGCCATGTTAGTTTTTTTACTCCCCTCATATGGTTTGAGGTGGGGAAGGTGGTTCAAATGGTTTAAACCTTCTTCCCCATCCTTGGAGATGAAATGAATGGGTTTAAAAATCCTCCCAAGGAGGATTTTTGGAGAATGGGTGGATTAATAAGGAGATATTGTTATCTTGGAGGGATAAGGAGGTTTTGTGAAGAATCTTGTAAGTGTGCATCCTATGGTTAGACCAAAATCTTTGGCACTTTTTGATGTCTCATATACTCTTCCCCATTGTTGAGGATGAATATGGTTTTCTCCTCTTTTATTTTGGTTGGTAAATGTTATGTTTCTTTAATGTATGAGTTAGTCTTGCATGTGATATGTTTGTGTTTATGTCTCCCTTAATCTTGTGCACATTTTTTTGAAGATATATCTCTTTCCCAGGAGTAGGGGGAGGCTAGCATGTCTTTTAACCTTTCGAAAGACATGTAATGATGCCTATAGGTTGGGTGGTAAAACAAGCCTTGTTCTCTATGTGTTGGATTTGATAATGAGAACAAAATTTGGAGCTCAAGTTTGTAAGATGGTTGGAGTATTTTCTTGATATCTTGGCATATTATTGTTCCCAAAACATTTGGGAAAGCTTTGCTTATTGTAATCATATAGATATGGCTATATTGGAAGTTCTATGTCTTGTAAGTTTCCCCATATTGGGATGGACATTGTGTTTGAGCAACTAGTATTGTATTAGGTATGTGTAAAACACTCCTTGTTGGGTTGAATCTTGGTTGATATTGCCTTACAATGATAAGGTTTTTGTGGTATATTGGATTATCTATTTAAAGAAGAGTCTTGTTGTATTCAAGGGTGTCTACATATTTGAAAATACTTGTAGCTTGAAAACATCAAATGGTGTAATATTATTGTGCATCCCCTTCATCCATGGGATGGAGCATGGTAATGTCTTGCATGGTGTAATTAGAGTATCTTGTAACTTGTTTTATAATTTTGAAATAAAATATAATTTTAAATCCTTTTTGTACTACATAACCTAGTTTGGTAAATTTCAAAAATCATTGTATTGTTGAAAAAAATGGAAGAAATAAGTTGTTGGATCCCTCTCTTGAATGGTTGTTTTGTGTGATACAAAAATGCAATCTTTGTAATTAATATTTTTTCCCCCTTTGCTGTAGGAGCATTGCAGCATTATATCTCACCTTTCCTATATGTATATATATATATATATATATATATATATATATATATATATATATATATATATAAAGATCTCAAAATATTACCACATGGGTGTTGGCATTCATTTCAAAATAAAGAGTCTTGTAATATTTGACTTCTTGAATTTTCTTGGTAATAAAGTCTTATCTTCTTTGTTAGGTAATGTGTTAATGTATATCAATGAAGAAAGGATTTATATAAATCATGTAACGCCTGTAATTATGAAAATCATTATAGAATAATTAATTGATTGAAATCAGATTTAAATGTATTTCTATCTCTATATGAATTTTAGAAATCTAATTATTTCCTTTAAAAGGAAATATTGTATTATTATTATGAATCCTTTTAAATGCCCACATAGTTGAAAATGGTTGTGGGAACATAATCTATGTATGTAGGTTGTTTCAGGCTTTAGAAAAAAAAAACAAATTTTAATAGGTTTGATACGTAAATATTAAAGTTTGGATATGAACATATAAATCAGTAATACTTTGATATATTGTTTTTTAATTGTTATTTACAAACCAAAACCATATTGCATAGTCTAATATATATATATATATATATATATATATATATATATATAATTGTGGCATCTTTATATAACAAAAAAAATTGATTTGTTTTATGGTCGCTGTTTTTTTATGTTAATGTGGTTTTTTAAAAAAGAAAAAAACTAAGTGTTGGGAGGGGGTTGAACCCACCCCCCCCAAACCTGTGTTTTTGAAAACCTTGGTGGTGTGGCCATAGGCCACACTACCACGCATACGTTTAAAAACCTAAAACCACACCCTTCCCGCAGACCTAACACCCACGCCATTCTCCACGGCTCCCAACCCCCACTCCATGAAAAACCAAAACCTCCTTCTCCCATCCACCATAACCACCAATCCCCCACACTTCCCTCCATTATTGTTGCTTCCCACCTTACCTCCAAATGTGGCTACGTGCATTCCTGCGTTGTTGCAAAATGATTTTTCATTTTGTTGAAGATTTTTATATATTTATATATATATATATATATATTCACAACCCCGTGAATCAGGAACTACATGGCTCCTCCTCAACCTACACAAACAAGAAACAAAAGGAAACAAATGGAAGAGAAAAGAAAGGAAAAGAGATCATAAGGATATTTTAAGGTAACTTTAGGGCTTTTCGATCTAAAGGATAAAAGTAAAAGCATCCAAGGGTTGAGATTTATCCCTATACTTTTCAAGTCATGGGATTTTGTGAGATTAGGACTTCAAAATAAAAGAAGGGTGTGTGGGGACTAATTAAATTAAAAGGGGGAAGTTAATTAAATTGAAATGGGTGTGTAGTATTTCTATTTGTGACCCTAAAAAAAATTTAGTAGAAATAAATAATTAAAGCTGGAATTGGTCTAGTAGTTAATTAATTGGGTAAATCAAATTGGTATAAAATAATTATTACCAGGTATCGGAAAAGTATAGCAATTGATTATACTTTTAAAAAAAATTACCCAAAATTTTAACTACTACGAGGTGTGTTTTCCCATGTCCCGAGGTGGACCATTACATCATGCCATAGTTACTACTGGAGACAATGGAAACATGAAACAAAATGGTCAAATTTTGATCTGATCCTTCTCTAGGCGTTGTAAGAGTCTTTAGGTGTCGAGCACCAAAGATGAAAATGAACTACACGTTTTTAAATTCCATTCAAGGACGAAACAAGTCGCAGGCTATCTCCTAACAGACACACCAAGGGAGAGTAACTATGATAAATCCTTCTCCATGTAGGTTTGTGCAGGTCAATGTCTTCCTTTCTTAGTTGCTGCAAATTTCTTCCACATCTCCAATGTTCCACGCCAACAACCAAATGATCTACACAATGCTATGATACCAATGTTGGAAAATCTAGAAGAATAGAAAATGATTGAATGCAATTAACCCAGAGAAAACATAGATATATACAAGAAAATGGGATGCTTAGAGAGGAGGGAGCTGTTGGTTGAAGAGAAGAAACTAAATGCCACATATGCATCACTAAAATAAACATGAACTCTAAAAATAAACTATACAATTGAAAAACACATCACCAATGATTTTTTCAGCTCTGTCGTTGGTGAGTGACGAGAGGTCATTGATTGACCTCCAACCTCATGTGCCTCTATTTTTTTTAGTTTTTTGATGAATTCATGAAGATCAAATTTTTCCACATTGTTTTTATTTTATCATTTTATCCCTAATGTGAACTAATAAATAAGACGTCAAGGTCACCGAAAAATGCATCTGTAATTCAATTTATTTTTATTTTTATAATTTTTTGACTCTTTTGATGACTTAAAAATTGACGCAAACATGACCATGCACTGAAAAGTTTTATAGAAATTATGATTAAAAAACATATAAAGTCCCACTATGAAATTTTTGAAAACTAAAAATAATATTTGATGATACAACCTAGACAAGACTGGACAAAATTTGACTCTTGAAAATTTTCAATATACAAACAAATCTTAACATGAAATAGATTTATTGAAATTTTTATGGACATTGAAAAATGTTGATAAAGACTTGAAATCTATTTAACCATATCATTTATGACATACATTTTTTGTTTGACATGGAAAAATAATGATACACCTATGACCAGGGTAAATTTTAGTGGTGAACATTTGCTAATTCAAAAATAAATTATGGTATTTAAAATTTACATTTGGTGAATTTTTAGGATAATAATTAGGACCATATCATCTAAATTTTCTAGGTACAATTTAATTTGAGGCATCGATTTTCCTAGCGTTTATACTGGAATAACTAACCATTTTAATTCAAATAACCTTTAACATGAAATTTAAATTTTCCATATTTTCCTTTGTATTTATACTAATTACATATTTAAAATTATGTTTATAAATTCTAACTATCAAACATTCCTAGCAATTCATTTCTTCTTTAAAGATCAAAATCAAATGGATATTACAACCTTGTATTAATGTATTTTAATTGTTATGGTATTATATTGCATTTATTATGAAAAGACACAAATAAAAAAGAGCTAGCTGGTAGTACTATATATACTAACACGTGGTTCCATTGTTTATACTACCAAATAGTAGCATTAACAAGGCTACCATCTGGTACCATACACAATCCTACTGGACAATAGCATTGTACATGCTCTAGAAATCAATGCTACAATACAGTATCACAAAAAATACTACAAGCTGGTACCATTGTGTATTCTACCGACTAGTAACATACACATGCAAGTAACATTGTGTATGCCATTGACCTGTAGCATTTTACACACTTTTGGATAGTATCATGCATAATACTATCGAATGGTAGCATTGTGCATGCTACCGACCAGTATCATGTATAATGATACTAGTTGGTGGATGTGTACTTTGTTGAAAAATAGCACAGTGGTAAGATGAAAATGCTTATGTTTCACCTTCCATTTACAATTTTTAAAATATCTTATTTAAAAAATTGAATTATTTATAAATTACACTTTGATAGGTATAATGGACTTTTTGAATAATGTAAACAAGGTAGATCGAAACAAAAACTAACATATCAAATTATTTCAAACCACTTGAGAAAATGAGGACCCAACTTGAATCCACTATAAACATTAAAACAGGTAACATATTTTCATGAACATTTTCTTAATTTTTTGTTAGTTTAGGTTAATATCTTTATATATTTGTTACATTCAAAACTTTTTCTTGTTTGAATACATAAAAATACACTATTAATTGTATTCTAAATGAAAAAATTAACCAAAACATATCCCTTAAAGAAATAATTAGTGTTTCATTAGATGAAGACATAATTGATGATGACATGCTAGAGATGGAAAACAATCCTCACTAGTAAATGCCTCCAATAGATGAGTTTTCTAATGAAAATATTCAAGTAAAAGACGACATTCATAGTAATCTTAAAATATGTGTGTGTGTGTGTGTGTGTGTGTGTGTGTGAGTGTGATGGAAGAAAAATATGTGGACAATTTGAAGGTATTTTAAGGTAGACTTGGATTCAAAACATCCATTCATTGAACCTATAGAGCTATAAAATTGTAATGATACTCCAAAAAAATATAGATGTACAATTTGTAGTCGAAAATTTGGAAAAGAACATAAAATACAACTAAAATTAAAAACAATTGAGAAACATTGTGGCAAAGTATATGTTACTATCAAGCAAAATGATAGAAAAATAACAAAGACACATATATGGAAAATTGAAAAAGGGTGCATGCATGTAAGATATACGGATGAGTATGAAAATGAACAAAAACATTGTAAAAAACTTAAGGAGAAAGAAGGAGAAATTAATTCTATTGGTGCTAGAATTAGTCTCACCCCGTTTGTCATTGAAATTCCTCAGTTTGTGGCTTTTGTCATGTTTTCTATCTCCCTGTATTGGTGCTTGAAGACTCTGTCCTCCATTTGGTTGCTATGATTAGTCACTTCCTTAGTCGAGGATCACTTAAAGGTCTAGAATTTATTTTTCATTCCTTTGTCCATATGAAAGAGTCTATAACTTGGTTGTAAAACTCAGGGTTTACCTTTCCCTCCATTTTCCACAGTCACATTTTGTTGTCCCTGTATTTTGTGTCCTAAATATTTGTGGAAACATGATTGGATGCAGCTTGGAGGATCACATGTGGGCCTTATATCATTTCCAAACTCTCTGTCCATAAAGAAAGATTCATTTTCGGGCTCAAATGGTGGTTTTCCTGAATTTTACGGTTTGACGGGTGTGTTTTTACCCGTCAAATTTACATCTCTGCATCAATGGAAACGTGGCCCTTTTTGGTTGTATGCAGCTTGGTGGGGCACTTAAAAAAATATAAGGCCTCGCTTCAAACCAAAACTTTTCCACATGGAGGAACGATGCTCATTTGAAAATTCACCTTTTGGTTTGGCCTTGGAGTTGTGTCGGGGGACACGTGGAGGTTTTCGCTGCTTTGCCCAAACTTAGACAATTTTTTCATGTAGCCGGTACAGTTTTGGCAAGCCATAGACACGTGGGGGACTGACGCTCATTTATGGATCCACCTCAGGGGTCCCACCTAAACAATTATGATAGGGAGACATTTGGAGGCTTCCGCTGGCTCCGCTTTGTAATTAAAGTCTTCAAATCAATTTCCTAAGGCCTGGGACATGTGGTGAGATCATGCTTGTTTAGGGTCTCCACTCTTGGTCACCATCTTGAAGTTACGCCATGACGACACGTGGAGGCTTTCGTTGGGTCTTCCCATACTTATACTTTTCAAGCAACTTTCTAAAGGCCTGAGACACGTGGAGGGACCATGCCTGTTTGGGGACTAGCCCCCTAAGTTTTATTTTGAAGAAGTGCCAGGAGGACACTTGGAGGCTTCCACTCACTCTGCCCTTTGCTTGGAATTTTCAATGGCCAAAGGAAGTTGTCTCGGACCTTAGACACATGGCGCCTTCCATTGAACCTTCAAATTTTTGAATAGACTCTACCGGAATGAGACATGTGTTGAGCCCGCACTTGTTTGGGGTATATGATTTTGGGGACCATCTAAAAATGCACCACTAAGACATGTGGAGGCTTCCGCTAGCTCCTTTTTACACCAAGAGTTTTCAAAGGCCAAAAGGCCTTTTTTTGGGCCTAGGGTACGTGGAAGGCTTGCACTTGTTTGAGACTTGCCTCTCTACTTCTCCTTTGTAGTTGCACCAAGGACACATGTGGACGACTATGATATAAAGTGGAAAAGGGGAAGAATAAACGGTTATTGTGCATTTCACTTGTTTTTCTGCCATTTTTGCTCCAAGACTCCTGGAGACATGAATGCGCACTATTTTTCATCATTCTGTGATGAAATTCCTTGTTGTATCTATTTTTAAGGTGCCATTGAAAGGATTTGAAACTTAAATTGTGAGTCCGAGGATTGTTAAGGTGGATATTGTAAGTGGGAATTGCTCAGGCACTCACAAAAAATGGAATTACCAGAGGAAATGGATGCGGGGAAGAATTGCAGAGGAAAGACAGGGAAAAGGGATGAAATGATGAAAGTGTAGGTGTAAAATATGAAAAAGGTGTTGCTTGGAAAGTGAAAAACGATTACCTGTCATATCCACCTGTGCAGAGTCTTCGGAAGATGATTAAAAAGGAGATTTCTCGCATGACACAAAAAGTTGTGGCATGGCATCCTAATCATTAGTCTAGGGCCCAAGAAATGTGATCAGTTCAAAATTAGTCCACCTAGTAGCTTTCAGATATGAATTTTTTAAACATCACTTTCTAAAGTGAATTGTTAACAAGCAGAGGTCACTTGAATATTCTTTCTTTTTGGGGGGAAAATTGATTGAGTGAAATGTATAAATGCAATGAGGTTACTCTTGCAAATGGTCAAAGTTTTAATTCCTAAGAGAAAATTTGAGAAATCCGTTTGCGAGACAGACCAAAGCCGAGATAACCTATTATTTTCTTCTATGTTAGATTTTCTATCATGTCAAGTTGGTTGCATATGTAGCTCCATAACCAAAATGGTTTTGACACTACTCATATGGGTAAGCATGATGGTTGTGAATCTGATCATAATGCTAATTTGGAGGAGATGGGAAATACACTGGAGGTGGATTCCACTGCCATTGCTTTAAGTGTGAATTCCAAGATGGGAATGAAGTCATGATTGCAAAATTTCATGGAATGGAAGAAAATGGAAGATATGAAAATAAAAATGGATGGAAATGGATGAAAAGAAAGGTCTATAACTCATAAATGGGTTCTTGATCAGATGGAGTCACTAGATGTGCTTTGTATGTGCCTCTAAAGGTTGAATCTTAACAAGAATACACCAACCTGCTAAGCTGAAGCGGTAAGATGCTTCAGACCTGTCCCACCGGGCGTGCCAAAACTGTTGATGTGGTCACATAGTGGCTTAAGATTTGTGGTTTGATAACGAAACACCTTGGAAACATGAGAAAATATAACTCCAGTGGTCCCAGCAGGCATGCCAAAACTGTTGATGCAGAATCATAGCACCCCCTGAATGGCCCGGATTTGAATGGGGCATTTGGTGTAATCTACATAACATTGGACCATATCTCAAGATGTGGGACTTGTGGGCTTGAGATGGTCCTCTAGAGAAAGCTGAATTATTCTTCCTAAACTACCTGCCACAAGCTACTCTAATGCAGGAAAACTATTTAATCCTAATCTAACCTTCCAAGGGATCAAGGAGAGAGTGAGAAATGCATGAAAACAAAGCCTACACTAAAGCGGTGATACACCACAAAAGGATGTTTCTGATCACAAATCCAACTGAGTGAAATAGAGAGAGGTGAGCAATGGAGAGGATGCACAAGATGCATCATGGGCCAGAGATAAAGTTCACACAGAACACCGCTTCAAACTCATTAAACACATATCTCAAAACCTGCAATAGACATAAGAAATATGCACAATATACCCTGCAACAGTGAGAGGAAAGAAGAGACAATAAAATAAGAAAAGGATGGAAAAAATGCATCACGAAACAGATTTTATTGCTCTACAAGTTCAAATAGTACATCATTAGTGGGCAAGAGGCAAGAAAATGCCATTACAAAGCAAAAGAGAGAAGGCTTAAAAAACCACATTTGACCCTAGAGAAGAAAGAGGGAGGGGGGGTAGGAGAGAAAAAATGACCAACTTCTAGAAAAAGCCCCTCCTTATAGTATATAGGAAGAATGAAAGAGAAGGGGGGAAGATAATTTTGAAATCCTCCCTCAACTACCCAAGAAACACATTGAATTCACCTACAATAATGATGGGTTTCACTACAAAGCTATACATCTATGCGTTTTTCCTTTTTGGGAAATAAAGGAAGCCCATACTTCATTATGGTGGTAGGTGAGAATCCTGATAGCTTGTATTTGAGTAGCAGACATTGAGAGCTTTCCAAAAGGTCTTCTCTTCCCCAAATCTGAGTTTCCAGTCAAAATTTATGATCATCTGAAGGTCAGGGTCAGTGCTCCATGTGGGCTCTCACAATATTTTAAAATATCTAGGCATTTAAAATTCTTGGTGGGCTTCATGATTCATCTTTCATTGAATTGACCTTTTTCCAGTCATTTTCAAACTACTTTGGGTTTGAAGTCTATCTGTGTAAGATCCATGTGGTAAGCCCTGCACATTCTTAAGATTTTTCTTTCCTTCCTTTCACTCTTGAAGTTTTGATGGTTGGAAACTTGGCATTGTCTGTGAGCATCTTGCTTCATTCCCTTGGGTGAGTAAAGGGCCCCACTATATATAATGTCAAAACCCCTTTTCAGGTGGGACCTTTGTAGTTAGCTCCATGTGGAAACCCTACATTTTTCCAAGACTTTATCCCCTCCTTTCACTCTCGAAGTTGCAGCGGTTGGATACTTGGCATCGTCTGTAAGCCTTCTCTACTTTCTTCATGTTTTGGCTAAGTCCCTTCTATCTATTTAGGAGCAACTATGTTGGACCCTGGACACATGGAGGGCCAACACATGTTTGGGGATTTTCCTTGGATTTTTCCTTTGAAGATGCATTGAGCCGACATGTGGAGGCTTTTGCTGGCTCTTCCCATGCTTGGAATTTTCAATAGATGGTGCAACCTTGTTGGGCTTTGACCGTGTGGAGAGCCTGCGCTCGTTTGGGGACCCGAATTTTGTCACACCTTTGAAGTTACGTAGAGATGACATGTGGCATCTTCCGCAGTTATTTTTTCTTTCCCTTTCACTTTTTGGAATTGTGCTGAGTTGACACGTGGCACATTCCATGACTCCACTGCTTTGCTTTGAGTCGACTTGCTCTGTGCTCGATTTTGACTTACCGAGTTAGCTTTCTTCATTTTTTTAACCGTCTGTTTCCTGAGATCCCTGAAAATGTGAAGTCCAAAAACTTCAACCCTTTCTCCATTATTTTTCACTTGACCTTTGATCTTCTTCAAAATTTCCATTGGTCAATCATTTTCCAACCTTGCTTCTCTATTTTTGAGCCTACCTACAACTTGATTTTTTGGGATGGAATGTGAGCTCACACGACTGAACCAACCATTCCATTTTTCCTGTGTAAGGTTTTGTTGAATCAATTTTCCCTGAGGGGAAAATTGGATAACAATCTTTTGAAGTCTCTTTCGAAACAAAAATTTTCTCCATGAGTAGTCACATGATGAACTCTAATTTCCCCAAGGATGTTGAAATTTTTCCCACATTATCCTCCATCTTTTAGAAATGTTCTTCATTTTTATCATCTACACATCTCTTTGAGTCATCTCATGAATTCCTTTCTTCCACTTTCTTGTAGAAATATCTCCTTAAAATTTAATTAGGATAGCTTCACCACTTTATTTTCCCTTTTAGGTAAAGGACATCCAACTGCAATATCAACACAAGTTAACCATACATAAACTAAAACCTAACCAACTATGATACCAATATGATCCATAAACTACCCAACTCAAGGAATTTAGAGACCCATTATGCTCATGAATATGAATGAAACATGTATGAGTTATTTATCAACCATTTTTTATTCAATAATACCATAAGAAAAAATACAAATTGATAAGAAATAAACAAGCATGAGACTAGATTTATCTTAGAGAAAACCCAAGGTTGGAAAAGTTCTAGTGGGTGAGAAAATTAGCTCCCCTTCACTATGTAATCCAAAAATGATACAACTTACTACCAAATTGGCCTTCAAGGAAGATAAACACTCCTCCTAATTGTATCTACTAGCTCTCAAACTCCCAATAAAACAAGAACTCTTCACTATGAACAAACAAGGAAATAATTCACTCTTCCAACTTTCCTCACACCTTATTTCCACTCAAAACACTTACTTGAAATCTTGCAAAGGCTTGAATTTATAGATGTAAAACCTTGGGGAGGCATGGAAAGCTGAAACAAACTGCCTAGAAGCCCAAACATTTTCAACTGTTGGGATTCTCACATTTCTGGATCATTGGTAAAAAAACCACCACTTTACACAGACTAGAGGTTACAAAACCGCCACCCTACAGACCAATGGTTACAAAACTGCCACCTTGCAAACCAGCAGTTACTAAACCACTGCACTACACTGGAAGGGGTGGTTCTATCATCATACAAAAGTATACTACCTTCTGAAGGTCATAACTTTTACATACAAACTTGGAGTCAGGTGTCATTTTTTTTAAACTTACACGATTTTTTGAGAGGAACACAATTATGGAATAATATTTGGATTTTGATGAAATCTCCATCCTAAAAAAATATGGAATAATACTTGACTAGAACATCTTCTTAAGATAAGGTAACCGAGAACCTGTAGAGAAAGTATAATATATAAATATTACATAGAATTAGGATTCTCCTGATCCATTTTTGGATCAATTCTAGATTAGTAGGGGAAGAGGCAGGGAACTCCCTCTTACACGACATGGCTTGATGGGCAAGCCATGATGGTCTTTATATTATTTTCTCACCCCATATGGTTTTATGTGTAAGATGATTGTTCATATGGTTTGAGTCTCATATTCCATCCTTGATAAATAAACCTTGCTTGGTTTAAAAATCATTACAAGGATGAGGCCTAGTGTTGTGGATGGAGAGATAAGTAGTTTTGGGATATGGAGATTCTTTTGGTGTTCCTATGGTTGGATCACAATATGGATTATTATGGGCTCCTCATCACTCTTCCCCATTGAGGAAGTATGGATTTCTCCTCTTGTGCATTGTGTTTGTTTGGTTGTTTTGTAAATGAGTATGTGTGTGTTTGTCACCCTTTGTCTTCCCCATATTTCTACAATCTTGAGACATGAATTCTCTCACCCATGGGATTGTATGGAGGCTATCATGTCCTCTATTTGTGGAAATGGTATGTGATGATGCCATTTGGTTGGGAGGAAACTGAGTGTCTTTGTCTTGTGCATTGAAGACTTAATATGGAGTGGAAGATTGCAAATTTGGTTAGGAGAAATTTGGAGAAAATTTCAAAAATTTTCCCATGTTGTTGCCCATCTTGGGGAGGCTTTACCTCTTGCATTTTAAGTGTTGTTTGTAATGGATATGTATATCTTGGTGTTTCATCTTGTCTCTTGAGAAGAAGTATTGTAATCTTGTAAATGTTTTCCACATTTTTATTCAAGGCGTCTTTACTTGTATTTTAGTATGTTATATTCTTGTTTTGTGGAAAAAATTGAAATACATTTGTATTTTGTAAAAAGGGTGTTGTAAAGATTCTTGTAGGGGTTTTGAAAGTACCAATTATCCTTGTAAAATAAATCTTGGTTTTGAGAATATGAAGATTGTGTTTTGTTGTAGTTCATATAAATGAAATGTTGTTCTCTTATTTACATAACTTAGTGAAAAAAAGAGATATATTAATAACCAAATTATTTCTTTAAGTTGAAAAGAATGCATTTGAATATGAAAGAAATAAGTTTACTTTTCACTTTGCTTTTTGAGTTTCCCTTTTTTGAGTTATTTTTTTAATTATTCGTAAATGGTTTTGAAGGGGTCCATACCCCAAGATACAAAAGGGACCAAAGGCCAGATGAAACGTGAAACACAAGTGGTTTTCAAAAAGTGGGGACCACACCCCAGAGAAAGGCATACAAACTAGATATAACAAAGAAGCATAAAGGAAGGGGACAAGCTGCTAACATGAAAGCCAAAAACAACAAGACAGTAGCGGAACACAAACTTCAACAAAACAACACAACAAAAATACAAAATCTTGGCAGAAAAATATAAACACAAGAGGAATAGATGGGATAGAAAGAAGAGAAAATCATGTAGGAGGGAAAACAATATTATTGAAAGTATGTTTCTTCTTTTTTGTGCACCATTTTCCATCCTTCAAAAACCTACACAGTAGGAAGAATTACGTCAATATAATTAATTGATAGATGAGAAGGAGGTATATTTTCCTTAGCCACAATTAGTTGAACAAATTTGTTTATTTGGGTTAAGCATTTTGAGTTCTCATTGTTGCCAACAAAAAGAATTTCTGAGAGGGGTTTCTGGTGTAGACACAAAATCACACACTTTAGGCATTTTTTAGTTTGGTCTTATATTACTATTTATAAGGTTCTCAAGTTAATAAAGTACTAATTAATCCCACCTTTTGGCCACCTTTATTTTATATTGTATTTCATCATTCCTGCATATTCTTTCATACATATCCACCTATTTCAAAATGGTGTGGGAATTTTAGCCTAAAACCGGGCACTAAGGCCTGTAATGGGGTTCCCCAGGGCACCCTAGTCTCATATGGGGTGCCCCGATTCATGTGCCACTTTCCTACTTCTATTTGGGTTATTTTTATCTGCTTTTTGTCCTTATATTTTTCCTAGTCAGCCATGTCAGGGTTAATTACAAAATTATAGCTTAAGAACCATATAAATATAAAGTTATAAGACCAAAATGATGGTCATGGAGTCACATACTACTATCACTCCATCTAGATTTGCATCCATTTCATCACTTGAATCCACATAGTGTCATGCATCAAGGCTAGGATATCTACATCAACACGCATAACATAGGGGGAGGGATTCTATTCTATTCCATGCAAACATGGTATTACATTTTTCTATAGTTACTATTGCTTGCTAATTCATAAAGTGTGATTGACACAAGAGCGACTAGGGTACGACATGCACAGATGCACCAAAACTACATCCATGTCTGAAATGTAGTGAAATGATCAGTAATAATACCACTAGTTTGGTGGATTAGGTCAGTCCTGACCCATTCATTATGCATCTTTTTATTTTCTTAGGGTTTGATACTTCCTTTCCTCTTGCAGATCGTCATTTTATTATTCACCACATTCAGCGTAGCCCAACCAATCTAGTGCAATAGAGAGGAAGTTTTTATAGATACCTTATGACACAAAACATTCAGATTGAGATATTTTATAGAGATTAGGGTGCCTAATCTATAGAACATGGTGCCGCAGGGCACCCCAGTACCTTCCCAGGTTCCTCAGTCAGTTTAGATATTCCAGATCTGGTCTTCGTGGGACTTCTGAGTGGTTATATTTACTTCCAGATTTTTTTATCAGACATGTGAAAACTTGCAACAGTCTTCATTAATCAACTAAGTCATTTCCCCCTTTTTACTTGCATGCTTAGGGTTTTATTTCATTTAACATAATTAACTACAATTATTATATACTCTTTTTAGGTCATTTTATACAATGTTTTAGTCCTCCTCTTTAGATAAACCAAGTGGCTATAATTTTCATGGTATTAGTAATAGATATTCAACTTTTTAGTTAATCATTTTTTTGAACCAAATATCTCTTTATAGAACCTTCTAGGGTTTTACTTTTATATTTAGCCATCATGGGTAAGCATTATTCTAAATATTCTTGTTTTAAGCCCTCCGTTACTTTGAAATTTGATAACCATGGCCATCATTTTATGGATACTCCTACTGATTCTTCTCACTATACACATTTCCCTTCATTCATTCAACTTCCATCCTCTATAATGGATCCATGCACTATCGAAGAAGTTGGTTCCGCTTATCTATGCACCATTGATCCTGCTATTTTAGTAGAACTTGTAGCAGAGGTCAAATCTCTTCCCCATATCCCATAGTCCCACATGCTACTGCTAGTGAACCACAAAACCATTTACATTAACTTATTCACTCTCCTACATTAGGCATAGATGATTTTATAGATTCATCATTTATCCCTACATCTCCTTCTCCTCCTCTTGTGTTTGACGCTCCACCTCTTGAAGCTCTGCATGACTTAGTTCCTATGGTTTGTATGATTGATATGGTCTCTTCCACTTCGCCACCTACTCCTGTTGTTACCAATGCTTTGATACCTTATACTTTGCCCACTCCACAATAATTTTTTTCCTTCCCTGTTGCCCCATTATCACCATTTCTATGCGAATTACCACTCATAGCCATTATCCACATGCTTCCCTTCCTCACCGACTGTCACCAATATTGCTATTTTACCATATCAGGAATCTTCACAATCCACGAATGTAGTTTCATTAGGTAGACCAACGTCATCCTCTTTAGTACACCCACCATTTACCATTTCTCTCTTCATGAATTACTCTTAATGGGATCACATACCCCTTGATACTTCATGCACAACCACTATATGTTCGCATGATGGACTCCTTTGGCTTAGGTTTTACTTTGAAGACCTCCATTATCCTCTATATGACCCACACCTATATCATGGTTCTATCATTCTCAATGCCACTTATGGCTTGCGTGTTTTTCTTCTTGTTGTCCATCTCATGCATTATCCTAGTACTTCTCCACTAACACTTGGCCAGTCTTGGTTAGATTATATTAGAGGAAGAATTGATTTTGATTGCATTGAAATTGCATTCCACATTATGTTTGGCATGGTACACATTTGTAGTAGTTCCTTTCTTTACTATTCACCCAATTTCAGTATTTGGTATGTTAAAAGGATTTCCATTACCTCCCTTCACAGATGAAAAATATGCCATGGTAATGTATATTTTGTGCCCTCAAGGTTATCTGGAGGACCAACCAAATACCATTACTTATTAGGTTTCCCGCGCCATTCCACATGATTTTTACAATACTAATGATGGGATTTTTGACTATCTTACTCCCTTATTTAACAACATTCCCACACCACATCTAATCAATCCTATCCCAACACAATATGGTCACCACTCTCGCTATATAGATTCTCCATTACATGTTTTACAACATCAATGTCATTCCATGGAAGTCACAATTTTGTCTCTCCTTGTAGAGATAAGACAACTTAAGGTTGTCTCTCCACCATATGTCACTAATCCTACTACACATTGTATATAGTGTATGTCCCCTACTTGCAATCTCATTGACCCTCCTGGTATACTACTACACCCACCCCTTATCTTTCCTTCCAATGCTACACTAGATGACATTTTTCAGAATCTTTTTAATAATCAAATTATTATTATTCCATCTAACCATCGCTATCCTCCTTCCCAACTAATATAATATTGTGACCATCCATTTTTCCACTACCATCATATTCAAGGACATCATACTAATTCTTGATATGATCTAGCCCATATCATTATGGAGATCTAAAAAATAGGCCTGCTTTCATTTTCTACACAACCTCCTTTCATTCTCTGTTTAATACGTCACGGTCATTTGGTTCATGCATGTCAAGTCAGTACTACCCATGACCCACATTAGCAGTATCCTTTCATCAGTCATTCACCATCTTAGTTTTCATCCTTTGTTCATATTTTACGCGCACATCGATTCCATTCTCTGCTACAAATTTTATCTAGTATATCCCCATTCATAGATCATGCCCCTCTACTTTCATCTTCCTAGGCACTGGTCAATGCACTTCCATCCCTCAAACTTATCTAGTTATTTCTCCTTCATGACTACTTGGTTGGCATAGCCATTACAACACCCAATTTTTCATATTAGCATCGGTGCATCTTTCATCTTTTTATCCTCATACAATCATCTCTTTGCATACACATATTCACCATCTATTATAACACCATCATAACCCAATGACCAACTCTCATGCTTCAGTTCACACTTGACTATTGAGGGATTACCATTACAATCAACCCCACACACTGTAATACAGGTTCTACACATTTATATTTTATCACATACATTGTGTATCCTACATTATACTACATAGCTCTCATGTACATATTAGTCATTTATACATCATCTATATTATAAATACTACAGTAGTCATCATTACATATGAGTCTAGTTTTCCATTTTCATCCACACATTATACATTTAAGCTAGGTTATATTATATATATGGGTCTAGATTAACATGTTATCACTACATATTCTATCTACACTGCATATTACATAGAATCCACACCTTACATATCTTACACTGCATAGTTCATATGGAACATTCATACATCATATACTCTCTACATACTACAATAGATTCCATTACATATTTGTGGAGTTTTACTTATCATCATTTACATATACCATTTCTATATACAACTATTATTGCACCTCACACATTACATATCCTATACACACTACATATCTTCCATTGCATTACCCACTCCATGTATTTACATCCACATCAGTTGGCCATTTATAGTATGTTGTCTTCTATGACACTCACCACCCTATGATGCACTTTAGTTCCTCAGTCCATACTAAACTATCAAAGGTTTACCAATAAAATGGACCTTACATTCACCATGCACCATCTTTTCATGTAACATTTTCCCCATGCAACATTTCTAGCATTAGTGACATACACCTTAGGGTAAATCATCACCTATTCTACCATCTCATAGTGATATACACTATAGGATAAATTACCACCCCCATTCTATCATCTTGTAGTGGTATACACCTTAGGCTACATCACCACTCCCTAGTTTCATCATATAGTGATGTATGCTTTAGGCCAAATCATCACCCTTTTCTATCCACTCATTTTATAGTCATATACGCTTAGGGATAAATCATCGCTCTTCTATTCAGAAAATTTATGATAAACGCTTCAGATATAGGGTTCATGCACATCTCTCTACATGTTTCAATTCATCACCATTACATATACACCCTCATCATCGTGCACTAGACACAACCAAAACTACTCAACCATTTATCAATGACGCAATCTCGTTTACGGTTCATTCTTGACTACTGAGGGGAAAAAATGAACCTCATTGCATATATTACATCCACTCAGGGGGCACATTGTTATTATCATTCCATACTGCATTCCATTCCATCCATCCACAACACATTGCATTGTCTTAGGGGCATTTACTTTTGATTATTAGTGTTTTGCATGATAACTTTACTACACATGTTAGACTACTTTCTTATATGCCATTATCATACACACATGCATGTTCACAACTTTATTTAGTGTGATCACATATACAAGACTCTACACGCGGCATGGACACTCACCTTTTACCTTTCCTATATTGGTTGCTGGGGCCATATACATTCATCTTAGATAGGTGTTATTGTTTCATTTTGTACTTATCATCTTACATTACTTGCTCATACATGCTTTGACATATTGGTTATCACTCTAACATGATAATAGGTATTCCATGTACAATACTTGTTTTTCAAGATAACATGTTTCTATGAATACTTATTTATTTCTACTTGTCTTCTTTGTTTTCCATTGTATGCAGGCTTTGCCCTTTTCTTGTGTGCACACTTGTCTGTTATTTGCAGCTATGGTAGCCTTGCATGTCTAATGACATTGTGAGTGATGGCCCTTGTTTGCAACCCACTTTTTGTGGTCTACTTGTTTTCTTACATGTTTATACTACCATGATTGGTAGTTTCTACATTCTCTACATATTTTACACTTGTTTTGGCTAACCATCCCCTTTTGTGCGCACCTTGGTATCTACCAAGCATTTTCCATTTCCACTTGCAGGGTAGAGTTATATAGGTCAAAGCATGGTTGGTCCTCTTTTAGGGCCACATTCTCATTTCAGTGATGTCACATGTGCCCCCAAAGATGTGGGAAAATCATTGAGGGTTTTATACTAACACAATGTATTTACACTGGTTCACATATAACGAGTGAATTGAAACAAGTCTAAGAACTCCATACACAATGGCATTTACATGACATGGTGTCCTTTAGAAATTGTTTGGAGCAGTTACAAGCTTGGGGATTAGAGTGGGTGTGCCTATCTACACTACTTGATCAAGTGGTGTCAGATCACCCAAAAAACCAAGAAGTACAGATATCTCTTCACACATTTCAGAAGAAGTGGTTAAGGGTTGGAGGATACAACACATTTCCTCCCTATACTTCTTCAGCCAGGGTGGCGTGAGATAGCCCAAAAAACTTGCGATAGTATAGGATATCCTTCTACACCCTTTTTCTTGACATGGATCAAATGCACATCTTCCATTTACACTTTCCTTTTCACGTATTTTACATTTGTGTACTTTACAAATTTCTATACACATGCATATTTTACACATTGTTTTTACATACATACATATTTGACTACATGATCCTTTTCTCCTTGCAGGTCTGGCCATATGAGAATCAAACAGTAAAATTTGGGGAAACAAAAATAACAACAAAAACAACAATAATGATGATGACGATAACGAAAAAAACAACACACTGCTATAAGAACTTTCCTTTACTAACCATGTACGTACACAACACAAAACAAAAGCTACACATGCATTCATCCCTAGGTTCACTCTCATCAATTTTTATTTGCATTTATCATATTTAGAATCCATGCTCCTCCACATTTTTTCTTTTTATCATTCCACGCTTGAGTCTAGTCCATTGACACATCTTCTTATACTCTCTACATGGATATCAGGTACACATCTCTATCTACTTTATGTTACTGAGCATTATGTTCACCAACATAAAGTGGGGGAAAAATGTAGAGACAAAATCACACACTTTAGACATTATTTATCCCATTCTTATACTACTATTTAAAAGGTTCTCAAGTGAATAAGGTACTAATTAATCCAACATTTTGACCACCTTTATTTTATATTATATTTCTTCAATACCACATATTCCTTCATACATATCCACCTATTTCATCAATGTCCCAACACTTTTGCCTAAACCCAGGTGCCCAGGCCTGTAATAGGGCACTCTGGTCCCACTTGGGATACCTCAATCTATGTGTATATTTCTCACTTCTTTTTTGGGTCTTTCTAGCCATTTTACGTCCTCATATTTTTCCTAGCTAGCCATGTCAGGGTTAATTATGAAATTAGAGCTTGAGAACCCTATAAATATAAAGTTATAAGATGATAGTGAGGTTCCTAAAATCACATACTACTATCACTCCATCTAGAGTTACATCCATTGCATCACTTGCATCCACTTAGTACCATGCATCAAGGTTAGGAGATATGCATCAACACACACAACATAGGAGGAGGGATTCTATTATATTACATGCAAACATGCTATTACACTTTTCTATAGTTACTATTTCTCACTACTTCACAAAGTGTGACTGACACAAGAGAACATAAGGAACAATATGCACATATGCACCAGAACTACATCTAGGTCTGAAATGTAGTGCAACGCTCAGTGATAAGACCACTGGTTTGGTGGTTGAGGTCAGTTTGACCCATTCATTATGCATCTTTTATTTTTATTAGGGTTTTGTTATAGAAATATTGTTCCTAGTGTGAACACTTAGGAGTGGTTTGGGTTATTTGGTAATAATGGGTTTTTAATAATTATATAATAATATATGAGTGTGCAAAACAATTGTAATGCACAACTCATAGTGGAGAGATATTTGGGATATTGAGAGGACTTAGAGATTAGCCTTGACTCCTTACTTATAGGATTTCATTGAGCTATTTATATGTAATCTCTCCAATGGGAATTTGTCCCGAATGAATTACAATATCTCTGGTTTTATTATTTTATTGTGCAATGCTTTGTTTTTTATTTAATTAAATAATGAATATTTACAAGATTTTGTATCAGAGTGGGTTAGACCACAATGATAACCTGTGGGAATTTGTGAGGCATTTAGATCTGGATCAAACGTGTTTCATTGGAGTCAAATTTGTGAGCTATGTGTTTGTCTACCAACAACGGTGATGCTTCACTCAGGAGAATACATACATGGCTGCGACGTGACTTCTTTCAATATTGGGATCCGCAGTAATAGAGGTATTGCGTTTCTTTCCTTTTTTGGACGCAGATGAAAAAATAGAAGCAAATCATTTTTTTTGCCAAATTTGGAAAGGGTTTGGGAAGATGTTGGAGTTATAACTTAAAATTTCCATAACTTTTAGCTGGTACCTCAGATTAATGTGCCATTTTACAAAAAAATGTGTATTTTTTGATCTCAACACATTGATCTTGTTTTTTCTTTTGTTGAAAAAAATATTATTTTTTCCATTTTTGGAAAATATATCAAAAAATTACTTTCAGTGTTTAAAGTTTATTGTAAGGGTGCATTTTTGACTGAGTTCGACACCTATTATGGAAATTCCATTAGATAAATTCAATGGATTAAATTTTCACACATGGAAGGTGAAAATACAAATGCAATTAATGAACAAGAACCTTTGGGGAATTGTGAGTGAAAATGAACCTGAACAGAAGGAGGATGAATATGAATACCTATACTAAGTAGTGCCCGATGGAGGATGGAGGCATAGGAGGATGGAGGTAAATTAGCGTCTCTTGTTATTCACCAACAAAGAGATTGCTTCATTATATTGGTGACCTTTTGTTTCAGTTGTGTGGTGTGTTTGCTTTCCATTGTAATAATGAACATAAGTAATATTCCTGTTCAAAGATCCTATTTGAGCATTATTTCTATTATGTAATCCCTCTAAGTTAGAAACAATGATGTGAGAAAAATAATGTGTGTTGCTATGTAATGGTTGGTTCCACTAGAAAACCATTTGTTGGAGGTTCTCTTTTAAAACCTCATATTGTTTGAGTTGTTGGTATTCATTGAAAACCTTCATTTCTTTGTAGATCATGAGCGGGTACAGGAGATAGCTTTCCCCATGTTTACACTAAGGGGGTGACTATAACAAAAATATTGTTCATATTGTGAACACTTAGGAGTGGTTTGGGTTATTTGGTAGTAATAGGTTTTTAATAATTACAAAATAATATATGAGTGTGCAAAACAGTTGTAATGCACAACTCATAGTTGAGAGATATTTGGGATATTGAGAGGACTTAGAGATTAGCCTTGACTCCTTACTTATAGGATTTCATTGAGCTATTTATATGTAATCTCTCCATTGGGAATTTTTCCTGAATGAATTACAATATATCTAGTTTTATTATTTTACTGTGCAATGTTTTGTTTTTTATTTGATTAAATCATAGATATTTACAAGAGGTTTTATACTTCTTTTCCTCTTATAGGTCATCATTTGATTATTCACCACATTCAGCGCAGCCCAGTGAATCCAGTATGACAGACAAAAAGTGTTTGGATATACCTTACAACCTTGTAAAATTCATATTTAGAGCTTTCATAGAGATCAGGGCACCTAATCTATAGACCAGGGCACCCCAGGGTGTCCAAGTACCTTTTTAGGTGCCTCAGTCAGTTCAGATGTTCTAGATCCAGTCTTCACAAGACTTCTAAGTGGTTGTATTTACTTCCAGATTTCATTATCAGACCCATGATAATCTTCATTAATCAAATAAGTCATTTCTGTTTATGTACTTTCATGTTTAGGGTTTTATTTCACTTAGCATAATTAACTAGATTTATTCGATACTGTTTTAGATCATTTATACAACAATTTAGTCCTCCTATTTAGATTCGATAAGTGGCTATACTTTTCATAGTATTATTAATAGATAGTCCACTTTTTAGGTAATCATTTGGAACTGAACCGGAGTCAACATCGGTATTAGAGACCAAATCCTCCTTCGTATCGAAGACCAAATGTTCTACGAGGGCATCTTTCCACAAGTTTTTTCTCTTAGTTTGGGGCTTTTCTATCCCATAATCAACATAAGTGTAGCCTAAACAGAAACAATTTCTACATCTAAAAGGTATACCTTCGTAATCCTGTGGTTGAGACAAAGTTATGTTTAGTACTTTTAATTCAATGCTTGTGGGTATATTCTTAGAGGTATCTAATTCAACTAGGGTCCTGGCATAAGTAGTATGATTTTAGCCAGTAGTTTAAGAATAAATGAAAAGTGTATGTCCCAAAATGTTTCCAATGGAGATAAAATAGTCAAGAATCCAAAATTTCAGGGAAAGATGAGGAAACACTATCCAAACAGGTTTACAAAAAAAGGATTCGGTCAACAGGATGAAAGAGGGGAACCAAGGATTGATGACTAGGTAACGTGATTAACAGATCCATAGCTTAGACGCTATGGTAATTTTTTCATCTATTGAAGAGAAAAATGCAAGAAAAATTCCTTTTTCACAAGGGTATAGATCTAACCTTCTGTCAAGAAGTGGTGTTTAGTGTTTAGTGATCCAAGCATGCATGAATGGCAAGCTAGGCCAAATGCATCTGTATCTGCAAAAGAAGAAGAACAACAACAACAACAAAAGTGGAGAGTTTTGATAGCTAGTTCATTTCCTTGTAAGACTCAATGAATATATTTTGAATATATTGGAAAATAATTATTTACATCTTGTTTGAAATTATGTTAGAAAAAATATAAATCTTATCTTTCCTTTTAGACTTTAAGATAAATACATGAGGTTGTTTTAGGAGAAATCTAAAAGAGTTAAGTTGTTATACATGAAATTTTATTCATTGTTATTAGAAAAATGAGTAAAATGGGTTTACTTTTATACACATAGAAATTATAAAATTGTTTCTCCATTCTTAATAGGAAAATAAAATAGTGTTAAATTTGAATAATATAAGGTAGCATGTGAAAAGAGTTATTCTTTGTACAAGAAATAAACTTTTCCTTCTTCCTCATTAGAATAATATAAAATACGTCAAATATACGCACACACACACAAAACAATATCATTTGGGTATGTATCTAATGCTTTTGTGTCTCTCTCTCTCTCTGTGTACATACATAGATACATACATACATATATAGATACATAAATGTATAAATGTATAAATGTATATGTATATGTGTGTGTGTGTGTGTGTGTGTGTGTGTGTGTGTGTGTCTATATATATACATACATACATATACAAATACATATACATATATATAGATATAGATATAGATATACATATACATATACATGTACATGTACATATATATATATCTGTGTGTGTGTGTGTGTGTGTGTGTGTGTGTGTGTGTGTGTGTGTGTGTGTGTGTGTACATATATACATATATACATATACATACACATACACACACACACACACACACACACACACACACACACACACACACACACACACACATATGAGCATAGGGTCGAGGGGATAGGCCATTCCCCCCCATTTGCTTATCCCTACGGTTGTGATGTGGCATGACCACACCGCAGCTCCGACCCTTAATACCATGCACAACTTACCCTTGGACACACACACACACACACACACACACACACACACACACACACACACACACACACACACACACACACACACGAAAAAAAAATCAAAATAAAATAAATGTATACACAAAAAAAGGGATTTTGAAGCCCAGGATTTAAAATTTCAATTCGAATTAAGAAGGGGGAAATTATTCCCTTCATTGCAAATCTGAAATAAATGGAATGGAGCCCAAAATTCCTCCATTATCCCCCCTTGATCTTCCATCTTCCTCCCTGAAAAACGTGTGCAAATGAAAAAAAATAAAAAAAGTTATAATAGATTTCCTTATGAAAGATTATTGTTTCCAAGGATACCGAACATCTAGGGCCTATATTTACTGAATCCAATTGTGGAGATTTACCCCTCTGACTCTTAGGTGAGTGAATAAAATGTTTTAAAGGGGTATTGACTATATTTAATAAGTTGGAGAAACTAACAAGTTGGAAACTATGTAACCTTGGTGGGTTTAAATTATAGCTGTGGCATTTAGTAAATTGGTTAAATAAAAAAATATTGGGCATAGGTTTAAAAAAATAATTAAGGGATATGAGAGTGTAAAATAAGGAATTTGAGACCTAAGTAAATATTTAATAAATGAGTATTTTTGGCATGGGTTAGTATAGTTGGCCCTAAAGGGACCTCTTCCATAATTAAAATTAATATGGACTAAAGGGATATTACCCCGATAATGATTATGGTAAATAACACAATATTAATTAGGTTCCAAATATAGTTTCTGATCTTAGTTAAATATTAAAAAAATAATATTTAGAAAAACAAATTACCATTATTTTTAGGTGTTTGTGTTTGGTTTGGGTTGTGCCAAATATGGGGCAATACAGACTCTAGAGGTGATATTGAAGGTGGTGTAGGGGATGAAGGATGATCCTCATCAGGATGTAAAGATAAACATGTCCCAAAACATAATATTTTTTCAAGTTTCTAGAAAGTATCATCTCATTTATCAAAGAAATATACAAATACTTAGACAAAATGTTATCACATTATTCAATTTTGTAAATATTCATATACGATGAAGGAAACAACATCTTACATTACATAAAAAATATAACATTAGTTTATTTTCAAAAACTATAGGAAATTCAATTGTGACAAAAAATTGGGGTTCAAAACAAACACACATCATTATTGTCAACATTTGTTGTTTTCTTAATATTTATGGTGTTTCTTTTCCTTTAAAACTATAGTTAATAATAATCTCTTCATGTTATTTTTTATTACTTCCACCATGACACAAATAGAAAAAATTTCCCATTTCATTTCATCCTTTATCATTTCTACACTCTACAAATTGACATTTGGGAGATACAAGATGTAAACACTAATGGGTACTTTTGATGAAACCAATATTTTTTAAAATATCATAAGTGTGTCAATTAATATAGATACGATCATGCATAAAATGAGTTTTCTCAAGGGGTATACTAATCTAATCTTCCATTGAAGTTTTATTATAACACATGCCACATTTCAACATACTGACTTTGTAGCTTACCACATGATACCAATATGTAAAAAAGTACATTGGGCCATTAAAAGTTAATGTTATCGGTCCAAAATACTCCTCGTTATGGATGAAAATCTGTCTTCTAACTTAGACCGAAACAATGGGATTCCCTTTGAGTTGTGGGAGTCTTAGAATGAGGGAAACCTCCAAAAGGGTTGGCACCCTTTGATGAATCACTGAAGATCTGTATTTTTTGCTGAGATCAGGGTTAGATGAAAGTAAAACTGAAAATAATAGAAGGTGATATACCAAATTATGTGTGAGAGTTATCTATATCAAACACTTGGTAAAAGATGGAAAGAATGAAAATCTTCACTTCATAATATGTTTAATTAATTCTACATCTATAAGGTACCTAAATACACTTATATGTTTGCAAAACAGCTAGACAAGATCATATAAGTCCTGAAAAATCATTAAATGTAAGAGGAATTGATAATATTCACTATCCCATGCATCTAATTTATTGTAACACACTGCAAAATACTTATGAATATGGAGGAATAAGTCAGATTTCTGTATTCACCAAGGCTTTCAAGTACAAATTTGCAGCATAACTCTACAAAAAATAATTCCCTCCCATATTTTTGAAAGCCATGGACAATATATAGTAGATCAGTCACACTTTCTCTCAAAAAAATCCATGAATGCTTAATCCTCTCCCGTACATGCATGGTGATCTCTTCAAAAATATAATTTTCTAAAACAAATACAAGGTTAATAATAGCCTGCCAGCTTTATTCTTTGGTCAAGTGAGTTTTGAATGCCTCCTTGGATATTGTACGAGTTTTTTTTTTGAAAGAATAAGGTATTATTGATAAAGTTAAGGAAAACTCCCTTTCCACTCCATCTTCAAAAGGCTAATTTTGACTTTTCTATTTTTGGACACATGCATGGTAGTTCGTCACTTTTGTTTTACTCTTTCCAAGACATCACATGGTTTTTTATTATTCTACTTAACTGACCTTGGTATCCATGCATCATAAGATACTTATCTAACCTTTTAGCTTTTACCATAATCCACCTCCACGTGGATGTTCGTAAAGGATAAGGGAAAAAATTACTCTGCTCCCCTGTCTGAATATTTGATGGCATGTAAACTTGGGCATTTAAAATAAAAGATCACATGTATAACAGATCTTAACAAGGTCAAAGTAATGATGATAAATAATTTGCGGTTTTCCTCCTTTCATGTTGACTTGACCCTCAATCATAGGTAGCGGTCTCATGTGGGGGGCAACAACAATAAAAATTCGTAGGCAGGCAGTCCCATGTAAATTTAATAATCTATTCACTGCATAAAACAAAATCTTCTCCTTAAAACGTGAAGCAACAACTGCATAAAAGAGTCAGTTCCAGCAATAGGAATGGATGGGGGCTAAAATATTTTCTTCCTGCATTCCATGTTTTTCAGCCAGGTGTCCACAGAACATTGCTCGGAGCAGCAGTGTCAGTTCAAAGTGAATATAAAGCTTCACAAAAATCAGTTGCAATAAATATTCACACACATGTTTGCAGATAAAATTAGAGAACCATGAGACCACAGGGTTAACAATTTCTGCAAAAACATATTATGCGGCTCCTCCTAAAATGTTTTGCTTTGCCCTCTGCATGAGACCGCAGCAATATTTTCGGTAGAAAGTTGTTAACCCTAATCACATTAGGGTTAATCCTGAGTCTCCACTTGTGCAATGTTTCCTCTAGTTGAATTTGCAAACTCGTTAGTCGAGTTGCAACGGATGAAATACATTCAAACCTAATTATGCTTGTCATTTTGAGCTCGTGAGGGGCAAGCGAAGCCCTGGCCATTTCTTTCCCCAGGCCACCATGTTTGAACCTTTGAGCTCGTTCTGAAGGGTTTGACCACCATAGTGGTTTCCCGAGTTCTGCTCGAAGACAACAACCCTTGAAAATTTTTACTTGTGGCCGGTTCATTCTTGGAAGTCCTGTCACGACTCTCACTTAGTATGAGCGTTTCGCAGACCAGGAGGTATAAATATTCCTTATCATGGCCACTTTGTTTGTACTAAGCTCTTGCCGTACCTCAAACTCATGACAGCTCGACTGGTTTATTGCTAGAGATTTGTGGGATTAGCTTAGATTTGTTGTTAAGGCTCTTTCGTTGGAGTTTCGAGTTTGAAACTAGTAAGGCCCTTGAACTTTTAGCTCAACTTTTCTGTTACTATTTCTATGATCTATTTTACCACTTGAGCTTAACCCTCATGGTCTTGTACAAGCTAGATTTGGGGATCTCCATTTTAAAGTAAAGCTCAACCTGTTAGTGAGTTGCCTCGACTAATTTTTCACAGCCATCTTGTGCGTTTCTTTTCCATTCGTGTGTCTACCTGGGTGTTCACCGTTGATATTCCATGGCCCTTATTAAAACAAGGTAATCTTTTGCTTTTACTGTTCTAGAGCTCGCAGTTTCATTTCTCCTTTGCTGAGTTTTGCTTAGGGCTTTGTTTGAGGCATTACTTGGTAGAATGGAGATTCCGTTTTCTTGATTATCTCGATACACATTTTGGGGTTTGATGCCATTGATGAAGGCATAGTTCCTGCATTCAGTTTGAGCTTGGATTCGCACTTTGGCTCCTCACTGTGCCTTCTGTAATGGGCTTGCCTTATTTTTATCTTGTCTTCTATTACGTCCATTACCATCTCGCTGTGGAGCTTCATGGATTTCTTTTTTTTCTGAGTTTATCTAACACCTCTATGTTTATGGTTTATAGCCACCAAAGGCTTTGTTTTAATGGGTCAGCGACCTCTCATTATTCTTGTTATGCCGCTCTCCCTTTCTTGTTTTCTGGGTATGGTCGTATTCGTATAAGGAAAGCCTTTTTTTCACTACCATTCATCGAAGATGTTCCGACATAGAGATGATAATATTTTCTTCCTGGCTTTAATAGCTAGACCCATCTGCATTTAATCCCATTTCTAGCTTATCATGTGTATTTATACTCATCATTGCTCTTGGTATTCTGGGTTAGTCAGAACTTCTGTAGCTTGGATTTATTTCGCTTTGGCTTTATGGTTATTTCTTGGTAACACAAAAATCTTTCATTTTGATTTTAAAATCTGTTGGAGATCTCATTATACATCGTCCGTTTGATCTAGTTTGGCGTGACCATTCGCTACTAGGTTTTTCCCGATGTGGGTTTGATTTTATGATCCTTTTTCCTTCTGTGACGAAGCTGAGTTGCCATTTTCATGCTATAGAACCTGGGGTTAGCACTGTATAACCTGGTCTATGAAGGAATTGTGCATTCGAGTTGGCTCACATACGAATGCTCTATATTTTGCAAAATCTGAGTACGAGTGTTTATTTTATTTCTCACCTGGGTCGACTTTTTGATGTATACCCAACTCGTGGCGGTCTTCCACCTGCTTTGACACTTGGATATAACTCTATTTCTGAGTGAGCTGGTTCGTTTTTTGTATAACTTCTCTAACATCGACAGTTTAAGATAAGTTAGATGTTACCATAACTTGGGTCTGTTTCTTTGAGAGATTATCGTGCTTTGAGAACTGAAAACTAAGACTTTTCTTTTGATCACACTTCTTGTAATGCTAACCACTATATTTGATCAGTGTTGTGGTTTTTAGCTTATTTGCTTGAATTTGTCATATGTTTGCTTATTTATATTCATATTACGATCTAGGCTATGTGTTTTGCAAAGCCCCCGATGATGAGCTCGTTCCTTTCTACCCTTGCATTTTTTTTAGATCTGTGCTCTATATCAAATCACTTATATTTCTTCATATATTCTCTATTGAGCTCTTCTCTTCTTTTGAAGCTCGTGTTTACTTCTTTGGCAGGTTACCTGTAATTTTCAACTTGTTGCGACTGTGATGCTTTGAATAGAAATGAAATATTCCATATTTGATATATTTGTTTTGCAGATTTGTAGCAAACATAATCACGCATAAATTTGATTCTCATTGGGCAATGGATGTCTTTTCCTTGTGAACTCTAATTTGATGAATGCCTGATTATGGTTGTAGATTTGGACTCAGCCGTTGATTTTTTTCTGAAAATGTGTATCCTTCTCAGTTGACCATGATGGGATAATGCATGAGTTACTGTGGCTGTACTTGTCATATCTTTCTTGCATATTTTTGGGATAATGCATGAGTTACTGTGGCTGTACTTCTCATATCTTTCTTGCATATTTTTTTATAGTTGCACACTTTGACCTTTACTCTTCAATTCATGAACAATTCATAGATAACATTTTCTTTATTCCATTCTTGATATAAAATATTTTGAACCTGATCATCATTGTTAGCATTTATTAGCTACACCATATGTACTTTATCTCTAACATGTATTGATGATCATAGTTATTGAATGGTTGTGCTTTACTTTACTATCCCTATACCTGCACACTAAGAGAACTAGTTAGAAAAGCATGGTGCAACAGTCCTTCATTTAATCTTTCACTGATTTTTCTGTTTCTGATATGCTTCAGAAAGTGGCAATTAAATGCTCTTGAATGGTTAGAAAACATTTTGCTAATGTAGTGTAGTCACATTGTCTTATTGATGAATCTCTTAATTACTGCATGCATATGTTGTACTTTCCTTTAACCTTATGTGTATGAATATCACTTCTCCTTTTTATCCTTCTAAAAAGAAACATGTTGATCCTGTACTCTTCATCCATTCATAAACTTTCCTATTGAAAACCTTGAGGCCTTCCCTTTTTGTACTATAATATACTTGATCAACTATTTGATGCCATGGAATAGTAAATTCAAATTTGCTTCAACACTGTGCTATTTTTCACATTTTGTGCATCATTATTGTTCATTAGGAAAATTGTAGCTTTTCAATTCATATTTTGGGATTTATGATAAAAAGAATATGCTTTTAACAAATACTGTGATTAGTATTATATCATGATATTGATGTTGTAAGTTGTATTTGTTTCACCTGTACCTACACACTGAAAGGAATAGTTAGAAAACAAAGACAAAAGCCTTTCCTTAACTACTGATTTCTCTTCTTTGACATACTTATGAAAGCACTTAGATGCTCAAGAGGATTTTGTTTCTTGTTCCTTTTCATGCCTCTCATTTGTACTTTTTCAAGAAATTCATACAAATTAAATTGTAAGTACATGGCTAGAGAGTAACCAAGAGATCTAACAGTCTCCTTTATTTATCAATAGGTGCTTCAGTGACATAAGGGAACATGAAGATGATGAAGATGTAAGCAAGGATTACAGGTAAACCAACTCATCCAACTAATGTTGGGTTTTCTCTTTCTTCATTTATTTACAAATTTATGCATATGTATTTATTTTTACTGTATACATGAGTTAGATCCCACTGCTTGTGTGGGAAACTTTGAAATATCATCTCTTAATGAATAAATGAAATTAAATTATGTAATTGAGTTGTCTATTTCCTTACATTTTATTAATGTAGTTAGTAATTGTGGAATGAACAAATCAAATCAACACATAATTAATCTTATTCAGACATAAGAAATAACAAGAATTAATGCACCCGTACTTGAAAATTGTACTCTTCTGAATGCAAACAACAACTATGTTTGCTATTTTGGGGTCCAATTTTTGACATCTCTCATTGTTCCCACCTTCATCAAGGCTGTTCACCATTCTTTCGAGGCTTCTATATATATTTTCTGAAAGTGACACTTGGAATGGAAACATATGTGAGTCGTTGCACCTTGAAACAACACACATAGCTGCATGTTTGCTTTCAATCCTTCTCAACAATGACTATATTTCAGCAATAGATTTTTTTTTATACCCCTACCTGATGTTAGACCAAAAATGGTCAACATCTTGGCAAATTTTCTGATTGGGTTTCCTAATTACCTTTAAGAACCCTTGGAAGTGGTTATTTCAGCCATTAATTCCAACTAAAAACTTGTATTATAGCCTAAACATGCATGCCAAAGGATGCAAGCTACTGATAAGACTAATAATTCCTCCATAACAAACAAAACAACGGAAACCTATGCAAAACTGCACAAGGAAAAAAAAAAAAAATCTACAAGGCATGCTATTGAAGATGGTATCCATTATTGAAAGTAGGAAAATGCTAAAATGACGTGGTTAGAAAACACTTAGAGGAAAAAATGTAAACTATAATACAATGTAAACTTATATTTTTCAGAAACAATGCTGCAAATGGATCTTGTTGACTAGAATTAGAAGCTCTCTTTGTTTGTCTATACAAGCTAAAATGCATTGTGTACCTTGCATTCAGTGATAATGTATGGTCCGATCCATAGTGAATCAAACTTCGTATGAGCACTTGGATTTCCTTAGTCCTCATCCTATTTCAAAACTAAGTCACATTCATTGAAGACTAGTGCTTTGGTTTTCTTATCAAATGTTCTTTTTATTTGAGCTTGATTCCTCTCCATGGAAAGCATAGCTTCATTATGATTTCTTCAAGATCCATAAAATGTGAATATCATACTTCTATTGGTGTGCCAAAAAACTATTATCGGTCAAAAATTCTCCTTGTTCTGGATAACAATATGACTTCTAACTTGGACCAAAACAATGGGATTCCCTCTGAGTTGTGGAAGTCTCAAAATTAGGGAAACCTCCAGAAGGGCTGGCTCCATTTGAGGAATCACTGAAGATCTATATTTTTGCTAAGATTAGGGTTAGATGAAAGAAAAACTTAAAATAATATAAGGTGATACACTAAATTATGTGTGAGAATTATCTATATCAAACACTTGGTAAAAGATGCAAAATCTTCACTTCAAACTTTGTTTAATTAATTATGCATCCACAAGGTACCTAAATACACTTATATGTTTGCAAAACAACTAGAAAAGATCATACATGTGTTGAGAAATTATTAAATGTAAGAGGAATTGATAATATTCACTATTGCATGCATCTAATTTATTGTAACACATTGTAAAATAATTCTGAATATGGAGGAATGAGTAAGATTTATGTATTCACCAATGCTTTCAAGTACAAATTTGGAGCATAACTAAACAAAAATTAATTCCCCCATGTTTGTGAAAGCCATGGACAATAAATAGATAAAACATTCACACTAACCCTTAAAAAATAGCCCTCAAGAGGCTCAATTTCTCTCTCGTACATGCATCAATTTAGCTATTTACAAAATATATATTCTTTTAAAATAATATACGGCTAAGAATACGACTGCCATTTGACTCAGTTCAAATCCATAGCTGACTAGTCAACCTGCTCCTCATGCAAAAATAGGATGAGTTACAATGATTCTTGTGCATAAGAATAGGGTATGTTTTTGATGAGATTTTCAAGCTAAATCACCACCTTTAATTTTAGTCGATATGCTGATTGTTGGACTCTATCAAGTGCATCTATAACAAATCCTTGTCTTGTAGTTATGCATGATGAGTTTTTCTTCTTATTATGCAAAAGGTGACATCTGATCTGTTTTGTCTCCTTCAAGTGGTCTACTTGTACATTGTGTAAAAATAACCTACCTTTGAGCTTGGTTTAACTAGAGCCATCCTTTCTTGGGTTATTCACATGATTTTGACTGCTTATGAAGGTTCTTTGTTAACCATTCCTTTTCCACACAAACCATGATTAGCAAAGTTTAAGGTAAGAAATTTTTTTAACCTTCTTTCAATGTTGATTTTTCACCCTTTTAACTTGAAAATGATATTTGACCTAACCAATGGATTCAGATCATGGGGTCATGATTAACCTTTGATCATAAGGCCAATGGGTTGACCATTAACAATATCTCAGGATTAGCAAACCCTGAAAGGGCATGGTCCCATGGAGGGGCTTGGGCTTCTATTTTCGTGCCAGCAGAAGGTATCCCATGACTTATTTATAATAGCCAGCTGACCACCTATTTAATAATAGAATCTAGGCCTAATCATATTTTGAGCTCTCACTTTTTTAGCCCCCTAAACTTAAGAGGTCGCTTGCATAGAGGGGGGGCTGGGAGTTTCCCCCTATAGTTTCCACAGGGGTGAGATGAATCTAATATGGCATTCCTTAGTCCATTATTTTTTGGTGATTTTAAAGCTTGAACCATATGCATTGTCGGTGGAGATTTGACTAACCTAAGATAACCATAGGGTATATCAATGAGATACCTATTAATACCTCAGCGGACGTGTTATTGAGGAATTCTAACTAAAAACTCATGAGTTAGACCTTAAAACTGCTAAAATGCTCCTAAATTTTCTCAGCAGGCACCCGCTGAGATAAATTTAAGGAGCCCCCCTTATCATGGGACCATGCCCTAAATGATTTTCATTACTCACCTTTGTCTTCGAGCTTGGATTCGCAATACTCATGGGACTAATGCTAGTGAAAATTCAGAGGCCACAATTTATGATATTGATCTTCGAGCTTGTTTGAACCATTCTTGTCTGTATTGCTATTGTTGCAGGGTATTCTGGGTACTCTGTTTAAACATTTTGAGCTCTATGTTTTTCCTCTCTGGATTCACGTTGTTGGGTCGTATGGTTTTAAACCTTTGTGGCTTAATGATCCTTCTCAACATGATCACTATTTCATTATGAATTTCTGGGCTTTATACATTTCAAAGTCCTACTTGGGTGCATGGCAGCTTGCTTGATTTGGAGCTCGTGAAAAGATTCTGTCTCAAATTACCGAGCTGGCCTTTGTTTGCTGTTTCTTGGGAATTTCTGTGGCTGTAAAATATATCTGGGTCATACTTCTAGTTTAATAGTACTGTAATCCGTGGATTCGTATTTGATCGAAAATATGAGTTTCCATGAGCTATTTGTGATGACTATTTGTTGTGAGGCTTTATACGATAGATTTTCACCAGCCTCTCTTCATGGATTTTTTCAGATCCCTACATTGTACAATTTGGGTTGGCAATGGCTCATTGATGAACTCCGTTGATCCAGTTAGTTGGCTTGATTAGTATTTGAGTTGCTGGTCTTTTCATGGTTGATTCTTCACTGTGCCTTCTTAGTCACACCTTATTTTTAAGGTAAGGATCCTATTTTTATTACCATCTCGAAATTGTGCGAGCTTCAACGATTTATTTAAAACTCTTTCGTCTATAATGCCTCATGTTTAGATGGGTTTTGGCAATTCTGTGAGGCTCTGAGATTTATGATATTCGATTTCGTGAGCTCTCCATTGTTTTATACCCTTCAAACTCCTAGCTTGAGCTACATTATTTTACATGATTTATGTCGTATTCGTTAGACCCCTATCTGGCTTGATTTACTACCATTCTTTCAAAATGGCCAACCTAGAGAAGCTGATTTTGGTTTCTTGAGCTCATAAAAAGTGAACATGTATGATTTGAATCGAGCCCATGGGTAAGCTTATCAAACCCTGATTTGAAATGCTTCTATTTTATTGCTGGCCGCTTTCACTCTCGGTATGTCAAATGATTTGTAGATTGGTACTTTTGTTTTGACATTTGTTTTGATGAGATTATTTCTATTTGAAGCACATGGGTTCGCATATTCTGAGTTCTGCACTTGTTTACATTTTTTTGTTGAGCTCACTATAACATCCCTTACGTTTTTAGAGCTTGAATTCTGTAGTGGTTCGTTGTCACTACTAGGTTTTGTGCTTGTTGAGCTCTTGTTTGACTCATACATTCTTATTCTTACCAAAGTCAATGGAGAATATCCATCTTTCATGCTATGATTGTTACCTCAAACTCCAGATACTATATAATCTTGAAGTTCACTGAAAAAGTGTGTAGTTTGAGTTTGTAGCAGAGCAATTTACCTTTATTTTGCATCCAATTTGAGTAGAACAAACCTTGATACAATTTTATTACTAGACCTAGGTCAACTTTCAATGAATAGCTCGTTATAGTCTTATGCCTACTGAAGTTGAACTCAACATTGGTCATATCAGCTTCTATTTTTTAGTTGTATCGCTTATTCTAAAACATTTGTTTTAATAGCTTCTCTTGTACAGTTGGAATTTCTTTGAAGCTTGACATATGTTGCCACTTAACTTGGCTCTATTCTTTGATAGATTATTGAGATTCTTTACGAGTATTCTTCTGGAAACCAAGTTCTTTCATTTTGTTCTATTGTTATTGCAAATCCGAAGCATAATATTTCGGTATTCATAAACTATGTAGCTTGCAATTTAATAAATCATTTTATTGGTTTCTTACTTTAATGGGTGTGCATCATTTGGAATAACTGTGATTCTTCAAAACCAGCTCATAATGATTATCTTTATATTTCTGGAGCTCTACTTAATTTGAACTCAATCATGTTAGTCACTTTTGGTGGTTTGAGTGACGAATCAAATGTGAATGTTGTTGGGAATTTTCTTCATTTTAAAGCATCCTCACTGTGCATTCATGTTGATATTTCCAATATGGGAAATTCTTGAAGTTTGAATTGCATTTACTTGATGAATTAAAAGTAACTCCTGTATAGCTTACTTCCTGATAGTTGAACTGATAGGTGCTTCTTGTAATTAAGATAGTCTGAGTGCATGTACCTTGCATATGTTTTAGATCTGATTTGCTGTAGACCATGTCATATGATATTTCTTGGATATCCTTTGTATTTACAGAGCTTAAAACATCTAATCTTGAATCTTCCTTTCGTGTAATTGAAAATATGCCTCGTGAGCTTGGTTGAAGCTATAATGGTACTTGCTAACTTGAGATTTTGTAAACTGTGATGATTTGAACACAAAAAGATGTACATATAATAATTCCATGCATTTAATAGTGATTTGTTGCAAACATAATCATCTGTGTAAACTAGATTCTCATTGAGGAAATGTGGATGTCATTTCCTTGAGAACTCTGATTTGATGAATGCCTGATTTATGGTTGTATATTTAGAGTCGGGCATTGATGGTTATTTCTGAAACCTTGTATCCTTCTCAGTTGATATCAAAACTGGGATAATGCAATATAATTTCAAAGGCCAAAAGCTTTCCATCTCCTTACTTGTATGTTAACTAGTTAGTTGCACACTTTGATCCTATACATTAACAAGTCATAGCATGAAATAGTATAGGTTTATTCCATGATTGAAGTAGTTAACGATGATGTATTTTGAACCCTGGATCATCATAGTTAGCATTTACATAAGTATGCCTGATATGTACTTTATCTTTGTATACATGTATTGATGATGATAGTTCTTGAATGGTTCCACTTTAATTGATCTGAGTAACCTTGTACCTGGTCACTTTTGAGAACTAGTTCGAAAAATTTGTATCTTCTTAATAGTCACTGGACCATCTTGAACAAACTTTATCATTCGATTATTTCTGAAGTTGACTGAAAATAGCTTCAGAAATTGGTTGGTCATTTTCAATGCTCTTGAATTGTTTAGCATACCATTGTTCCATTGGAACTGTAGTCAAATATTAATCTATTTTGATGATCCTTGTATGAAATATAATGCATGTACTCAGGCATGTTACTCTTCCTTGATATCATTCCTGTGAACTGAATATCACATTCTGTTTTTGGTGCTTTTGAAAAGAAACATGTTGAAAACCCTCATTGAAGGTTGATCTTCCATTTTGAAAAATATTCTTATCAAATAATTTTAGACTTTGAATGCATTAGTACAATGACAATGAATTTGATTAAATAATGTTGATGCCATGGCTTATTGAACTCAAATGTCCATGAAAGTACTGTGATTTCTTTTTCCTATATACTCCTGAAACTCATTTTTGTTCAATCAGAATTACCCTTGTAGCCTTTCACTACATACACCCAAGATTTGTAACCCGCATTTTTATAGATACAGCTTTGTCAACACTACAAATGTGAAAACATAATTAAATCATAATATTAATGTTGTTAGTTTTATTTACTTCTGCTATACCTGCACATTTAAGAAGGAATTGTTAGGAAATATGGGGCAACAAGACTTTCCTTTTCTTACTGATTACTAATTCTCCTTTAGTAACATGCTTCTCAAAGTGGCACTTAGACTGCTCTTGATAATAATGATATGTACTTTGATGGATCCATGTTACTGATTCCTTCGTCTGCACACTTATTTGTACTTGATTGAAGAAGATTCATCTGTCATGAAACTTGTAAGTACATGACTAGAGAATAAAATCCAGAGCTCTAACGATATGTCTCCTTTCGTATGTCAACAGGTGCTTGCAGACCTAGAAATGAGCATGGAGATGATGCAGATGTAATCAATGAAGCACATGAGAAACTAACTCATTTAGGAAATGATGGCTTTCCTCTCTCTTCACTAATTTACAGCTTTCATGTATATGTATCTCTATTGCTTACTAGATATACGAGTTATATGCCATTGACTTGTCGTGGGAAACATTGAAATATTACCTCTTAACGAATAAATGTAAATTAAATTCTATAATTGAGTTGTCTATTTCCTTTTGACATTTGATTACTATAAATGATTAATAATGGAATGAAATAAGACAACTCAACACATAATTAATCTCATTCAGAACATAAAGAAATAAAAAGAAATAATGCACATGTACTTGGAAATTGTACTCTTCTGAATGCAAACAACTGTTGTGTTTGATGTTTCAGGGTCCAATTTTTGACATTTGACATTGTTCTCACCTTCATCAAGGATGTGCACTAGTATTTCGAGGCTTCTGCATATGTTTGCTAAAAGTGACACTTGGAATGAAAGCATATGTGAGGTGTTATACCCTACAACAACACACATAGCTACATGTTTTCTTTCAATCCTTCTCAACAATGACTATATTTCAGCAACATTTTTTTTTTGCACCCCTACCCCTACCCGTTGTTAGACCAAAAATGGTCAACAATTAATATTGGCATACCAAGTTACCATTCAATAGTAGATCCAACATTATTTTTTGTTAAAGTTAATTTCCCCAGATCTGCATTAGGAATAATAGATGGTTATATCATATAGCTTCACTTCCAAAATGTGAATTATTAATAAGATGCTAGAAGTGATAAATCCTTTAACTAAGCCACATAATTTTTCCAATCGGGAAGATCATATTTATTCAATGCCTTAAATAAAAGCTACATGTCAACTTTATATTCTTCCTCATAAGGTGTAATCTGATTTCCCCTCTTATAAAATGAAGATTAGCCACAATTATTGAAAACTAGTTGTTTCTTTTTGCACCAGTGATATTACTTTTAAACTCTTCCTCTTGAACATTTTTTTCCAAATGTTTGGCTATTGATATAGATGTTGATTCCGAAACTATCCTTGAAAACCCTCTCACTAAACTTCCAGTTGTCAGAAGCAAGGATAATACACAAGATTTAACTCAAACAAACAACGTTGTTTCCCCAGTTGGAATCATTATGGCTAAGGAAAATAGTCCTCCTACTTTTCCTGTGGAAAGTACATATCTTCCGTTAAAGACTATTGAGGTCATTATTCTTATTAAGGAGGTAGCAGAAGATTGGGTAACAATGTGCAAAAAGAAAAAAATCTTTTTCCAAGTATACCGCTTCTTCTTCTAGATGATTTAGCTATTTATTGCTATTCGGATACTCCTTCTTTCTTCATTTTTCTTAACTGGGCAACAATTGTTGGTGTGTATGATTGTCTAATCATCATCCACATCACCTAGGTGAGTCATCTCACCTTGCGAGAGTCATAGGTTTTAGGAAATCAAATGAAAAGTATCAAATTCTGTCATAGAATCTGACATTGTCATTTGCATCAATGCGTCTGCAAGTAAGAAGAATGGGTCTGCTCATGCTCATAGATCAAATCATTGAGTATCAAATTCTTCTTACTTGCAATCTTCTTTCCATTGATTCAAATCTTGCATATTGCATTGGCTTGATGTTACCATTGGAGTGTAACTTCGTTTTGGTGCATCACTTTTCGACATCAGTTCTCACGAATCCCTCTTTCATGGTATCAGAGCTACATGACTTACCGTCACACCAAAAGCTCAAACTAATGGTGGAGAGGGATCTCATCGTGTTAATCAGTTACTACGCCAATACCCTCCTACATGATGGAGCCGGGTATACACCTAATCAGGCCCAACGACATATTAAGAGGAAGTGACACCGGGAATTTTCTAGGAGGTCACCCATCCCAAAACTACTCTAGGGGTGGTGCACTTAACTGCCTAGTATTAGAGATGCACGACTTGCCATCACACCAAAAGGTGAAAATTCCTCAACACCCGATCAAGTGTGGAAAACGCTCGATGATATGTTTGGGAAGTAAGATGACATGAGAGCACATGAGTTGGAGAACAAACTACTAGGGTTAAATCCTAGTGACTTTGAAAACCTACAGGCCTACTTCTCAAAGTTTATCCGCACTAGAATGCTTCTAAAGGAATGTAAAGTGGATAAGAAAGACTCTCAATTGATCTTGTCGATTATTTCTAAGTTAGGTCTTGAATACTCTATTTTCATTTCAACTTTCCACGCCACGAAATCCGCCTTGGGTAGTACTTGGACTTTTCCCTCCTTTGACAGTTTTTCGTCCCAACTCATTTGAGAACACGACAAACTCATTCAAATGGGGAATCTAAAATCCAAGTCACATGCCCTTGTGGTGAATAAGGGCAAGAAAATGAAAAGAAGAAAGAAACTAAGGACCAACCTAGGAAAGAAACCAAGACCAACCAACCCCCAGTTAAGCCCATCACTCATAATTCGACTTCTGAGCCTAAAGAAAAGAAGGAAAAGTATAAATGCTCCTATTGTAAGAATTCTAGCCATGATGAGCAACATTGTTTTCAGAAAAAAATTGATCACTTAACTCATTTACTTGAGAATAATAAAATAAGTGTTCCTGAATCCGTTAAAAAAAATGCTCAGAAGGGCGAGTCTTCTAATGCAAAGGAGACTAAAAATGAAAAGAAGAAAGGTAAAGCCCTCGTAGCTAGATCAACTCCATCATCAACTTGGATTACTAATTCCAGTGCCTTGCACCCCATGGCTTCTTCAAAGGTTGAATTCTCTAGCATTGAACCATGTGGCATGTCCCAAATCATGTTGGGTGATGACACTCATGTGTCGGTTTCCGGTAGTGGATCGGTAGAGATAGAAGGTGGAACATTTAACCAAGTGTTAAGTGTTCCCAATCTCTCTACCAATCTCCTATCGGTTTACCAAATCACCCACCTTGGTGAAGGAATGTGAGTGGAATTTGGTCCTAACTCGGTGTTTATTTGTGAGCTTAACTTTGACTACACTCTGGCTGAGGGAAAGGCAGATCACTGTTCATGGTTGTATACCTTTTCCCACTTCTCTTTTGATTCGATGTCCAATGCCTTTCTCACTCATGAAAATGAGGTTAGCAAGTTATGGCATGAGCATTTTGGGCATCTAAATTATCGTTACCTTGAACAAATGAGTCAAAATGAAATGGTTAATGGGCTACCCCGAGTTAAGTTTTCTAAGGGTCTTTGTGAGGGTTGTACCCTTAGAAAGCACCCTGAAAAAAGATCTGACAAGGGAAAATCCTAGAGAGCTATTAGAGCTCTATATATACTAACCTTCATTGATGACTTTTCACGTTATACTTGGGTATATTTTCTTAAGCTTAAGTTTGAAGTTTTTGAGCATTTTCAAAACTTTAAGGCTCTTGCTGAGAAACAAGTGGAACGGTCTATCAAGGTTCTTCGAGCCGACAATGGAGGTGAGTATGTGAGCAACATGTTTGAGGATTTTTGCACTTCCTAGGGGATTGCTTTGCAGTGTATAGTTTCTTATAGCCCTTCCCAAAATGGAGTTATAGAAAGAAAGAACTGAACTTTAAAGGAGATGGCTACTTCTATGGTTCACTCGAAATCTCTTACTCCACAGTATTGGGCTGAAGTAGTGAATTGTGCTTGTTATATTTAGAACTGTGTTCCACATAAGGTAGTAAAAGGGATGACACCCTTTGAAGCCTGGTTTGGACACAAGCCTGATGTCGAGCACTTTCGAGTCTTTGGATCCAAGGCTATGGCTCAGATTCCCAAAAAGAAACCTAAAGCATTGGATCCACAATCTAAACATTGTATCTTTTTTGGGTATCCTAATGTCATGAAGGGATATTGATTGTTGAACCCTACCACCCATGAGCTTTATATTGAGAGGAGTGTGAAGTTTAATGAGTCATCGTTGACTTCAACTTCCACTAAGGTTCTTTTTCCCACTGATTCAGATTCTGACTCTTCAGATTATGATGTTGTTGAGTGAGTTCCGCCTCTCCCTACTGCTCTTGATCCTCAAACTTCTGAGTCTTCTGATTTTGACAGTAGTGATGATGAGGACTATGTCCCTTCTCACTCAAGTGAAGAATCTTCCGACTTTGAGCCTGAGCCTTTGTGACCTCTTTGGGCCAGGAAAACTTTACAGAGTGCTGGATATTTAGTTGGAGATCCTTCAGATGAGAGACGTACTCACTCAGACTTCATTGGACCTCACTCCTTCACCTTTTCTTCTGATCCACCATCTTTCTAGGAAGCTTCTGGGATTTCTGAGTGGGATTCTACCATGGATGATGAGTATTCCTCACTCATAAATAATGACACTTGGGATCTTACCATTCTTCTGAAAGGAAGAAAAATCATTTGGTGTAGGTGGGTATATCGAACAAAGTATGAAGCTAATGGAGAAGCTGAGAAGTATAAAGTGTGACTTGTAGCTAAGGTTTTCTTCTAGGTAGCTGGGGTTGATTACTCAGAAACCTTTTCTCCAGTTGTGAAGATGACTTCCATTCGACTGACCCTTGCCATCGCTGTTGCTAACAAATGGGAAGTCCACTAGATGGATGTTAAGGGTGCCTTCCTTCATGGGGACCTAGAGGAGGAGATCTATATGGAATAACCTCCGGGTTATGTCCATGATCCATCCCTCGTTTACAAATTAAAGAAGTCTCTCTACAACCTTAAACAAGCCCCTCAGGCTTGGTATGCCAAGATGGACTCCTTTTTACTTGCATTAGGGTTCACTCAGTGTCACTCTGACCCAAATGTGTATATTCTGTGACAGGATGACTCCATGCTTATTTGTGTTCTCTATGTTGATGACTTGTTGATCACAGGTAGCTCTTCCTCTATTTGTGATTCTGTGAAGATCTCCTTGTCCAACAAGTTCTCCATGTTTGACTTAGGATTGCTTCATTACTTTCTTGGGATCTAGATTTCACAATCTGACTTGGGAATTATGATCTCGTAGCCTAAGTACTCTCTTTATTTGCTTGCTCGGTTTCACATGTTCGACTACAAGTCCTCACCTACTCCTTTTCTTTCTGGGATTAAGTTGGTATATGATTTCTCTTTCCCCTTGGTTGATGGTACCCTTTATTGAAAGTTAGTGGGAAGCTTGATCTACCTTACTCACACTTAGCCAGATCTATCGTATGCCATCGAGATTGTGTCCAGATTTATGTAGGAGCCTCATGAGCTGCACTTAAAAGTAGAAAAGTGGATCCTTCACTATGTTCCTGGCACTCACATAGATGGTATTCATTACTTATGAGGGACTGAGATTGACTTGGTTGGATTTACAGACTCATATTGGGCTGGTGATCTAGATCATCGAAAGTCTACCTCAAGCTACAGTTTCACTCTTGGTTCAGGTCCTATCAGTAGGTCCAACAAGAAGTAGCACGCCATTGCCATATCATCGACAGAAGTAGAATATAGAGGAGTAGTTAACGCTGCCACAAAAACTGTTTGGTTACAGGGTATCTTAATAGAGTTTGGCATCCACTTTTGGCGGCCTACCATTATCTACTATGACAACATGAGCACTATCTCGATTTGTAGAAATCCAGCTCAGCATCAGCGGATGAAGCACATTGAGATTCATATCCACTTCATATGGGAGCTGATATATGAAAACATCATCGACATACAGTATGTTCAGACAGCTGATCAGGTTGCAGACATTTTCACCAAGCCCTTCACTGAGGTGAAGTTTCTTCACTTGCGGTCTCTTGTTAGGGTGAGATTTTCTGCAACCACCAATCTTCTTTAGGCTATATAGTTCTCCTTCTTCTCCTCTTCTTCTTTCTAGAAAGATGTGTTTTGTACATGGGCTCCTTATCAAGCCTTTAGTTGCCGGGCCCCATTGACACATCTTTCTTAGTTGTCTAGGGGAGTCTTCTTTTTCTATTCTGGCTTACCTTGACCTTTTCCTTGGCTTCGATGAAGGGGGGGTGTTGGTGTGTGACACTATCCAATCATCGCCCACATCACCTAGGTGAGTCATCTCACCTTGCGAGAGTCATAGGTCTTAGGAAGTCAAATGACAAGTATCAGATTCTGTCATAGAATCTGACATTGTCATTTGCATCAATGCGTCATAGGAGTTACATTCCTTATTAGGAATTGTAACTCCTCTTCTAGTGGCGTCATATACGTCAGTGGCATCATTGAGTTTCTTTCCATGTTTAGGCATGGGGGTTACCTAGCACCCCTATTTGTACTTCCTATTTTTTGATCTATGAGTATGAGCAGACCCATTCTTCTTACTTGCAATCTTCTTTCCATTGATTCAAATCTCACATATTGCGTTGGCTTGACGTTACCATCGGAGTGTAACTTTGTTGTGGTGCATCAGTTTTCGACATCGGTTCTCGCAAATCCCTCTTTCAACAACTTGTTCGATTGTGGTGTTATAGTTGTTGTGCCACTACAGTTTGGTTGTTTTTGGGTTTCATGATGGTAGTTTGCATGCTTAATTGGTGCTTCTTTGTTTATTCTGGATTTCAGGCCTCTTTTTTGGGGGAAGTCCCCACTCGTCAACAACCACTTTGGTTTTCATGCTTCTTTTGGATTTTATGCTTTTTGTACCCTGTGGTATGGTCCCCTTCAAAACCATTTACCAATAATTAATTAATTTTATTTTTTTTCCAAATTGTCATCAATCAAATACATACTATCTTTATAATTTCCTTTGATTTCCATGCTCTATTCATATGAATGTGTAGATATTTCTAGTCACCGTGAAGAGAAACTTGAATTTGTAGAGACTAACATATTTGAACAATAATGATAATTTCCTTTTTTACAAATATTATTTAAAACTAAATAATAATATGAAAATTACATAATATCTTTATTTTACAAACACTTTTTAAAATTATATGGTTTATATATTTCTCTAATGTTCCCTATTCTTCCTAATTTCTCTTATTTGTCAAATTTTTATATATTTAATAATTTTGATATAAATATGAAATTTTTACTAACTTCCATTAAATTTAGTATTCAAATAGGGTATGGAAATTATGGAATATAATATTATCAAATGATTTACTTTTAATCATCCTTGTAGATATGTATGAAAATTTGGTAGCATTAATAATGCATACATTTTTTTTGAAAAAATGGTTGAAAGGAATGTGGTGAAATAATTTACAAATATTGATGAAAATCATTCCAACAAATGTAATTGGTAGAATACAACTAATCGCATAACATATTTCACAAGAATTATAACCTGTGTCGGAACAATAACATTAGAACATCACATAGACATTCATTATAAACATAATGGGAATTTATAGTTTGTTTCTTATAATTACAATATACATTGTAAAAATGTAAATAAAATTTGGAAGCACAAAAAAGTAATCTGAGTGGCTTTACAAAATTCTTGGAACGTAGATTTAGTTTTATGGAATGTAATGATTACAAGATATGGAAACAATGTGTGTGTTCAAATATCTTCTAAAATCTCAAGAAAAATTACATTTGGGGTATTTAACACTAGAATCCACAACCTTTATATCCATACTACCACCCTGTACTAAAATAGAAGGTTTAGAGTAGGGTATGGACATCCATTAGAGCATATTGGAAAGTGAATTTATTTTGAAGGTTATTTTTCATATTTTATTGATAGATATAAATTATGTAATAATAGATAAATAAAATTTATAAGTTATGGAACTCAAGGTCTTGGGCTATTGGTGAGTTACAAGTAGTTTGTGATCATAAAACCAAGTTTCATTCCCATTAATTTCATTGGATGCTTTCGATAAGTGCCCATGGGGACACCTTGAGGTAGGGGTCTAACTTCTACATATGGACCCAGAGAAACATAACGAAGCACTCCGATTGCGGATCGATCAGTGGACATTAAGGAACTAGGCCCACCCCCAAGTCCCACTTAGGGAAAGTGCTCCTCCATCACTCTAGTTCATAGTTTTGGTACAAAAAAATCATTTACCATCTAAATTTTTTTATTCCCATGAAGCATTTCAAGGGTGGATACCCAAACCATAAAGATGGAAATGGAATCCTTAGCTTCTTTTGCCACAGACGTGGCAAATAGATCTTGGCAGGTAGGGGGCTCTCGTCCACCCTTGTGCTAAAGAATTTGAAGGCACCCCTGTTATGGGAAACATTGGTTGTACTGATGGCCACTATGATGGTTTGGATCTAGGTCAAGGAGATTCAAGGATGGGTTTAATTGTTTCCTACTCTCTTGATGATATTTTTTGTGATGTTGTGATAGAGTCCTAGGAAGTTGAAGATTTGGCGATTTTGACCCAGAAAAATTTCAAACTACTTCTTTTCAATGGTGCCTCAGTTTGTGGCTCATTTGTAGTCTATGAGTTTCTAATCATCGTTGCTACTAGTTTGATTGATGATGGCCACCCCACAATAGTGTCTTCCCATGTTTTTGCAATGACTATCAAGACTGCTGCTAGAGCCCCACGGTCTGGGATGCTATAGATTGGTAAATGGAAGTTATTAAATGAGATGGGTAATGGTAGATTTGAACCTACAAAATCATGTGGGTGGAAACATTGATGTGGAAGGCTCAGGAAAAGTTGGTCTTGTTTCTAATTCTGTTGCTACCTGTACAAGAAACAAGGGTCTTATTGAGTAAAAGCACAATAAAATGTCCCACTTTTTGGTATGGTTTGTACCTTAGTAAACATGAATTTTCAGTTTAATTGATTTTCTAAAGTTAATAGCCACAAAACCGTACACATTCATGAAATTCTACGAACTAACGAAATGTTGTGTTTAGAGTGTAGAATACATGTATATTTTTTAAAAAAATATTTGGCAAAAAATCTAGTATTTTTCTTAATTTTATTCATATGTTGTTTCTTATGTTATTAAAGAGGAATGACTGTCCCTCGGTGGTTTTTTAAAATGAAAACTTATCTTTTTACTATGAAATTTTAGATATATGTTCAAGATTATAATTTTGACGTGCAGTCAAAATTTCATATTTTTTTGACTTATATTTTTTTTTAATTAATTATTTAGTAACTATATTTTAAAATAAATGGCGTCCATATTTCAATGCCAATAACTTTTAATATTTATATCGAAATTAATTTTTTTTTTCACAGGCAAGAAGAAGAATTCAACAAATACTAAGTATATTTTTTTCAATTTTTTTTGATATATTGTACTATTTTTCAAATTTGGTTGATTGTGTACTATTGATTGCCCTAAAATACCGTATGTTAGTAAGAATTAAAAAATAAATAGCAAAACAGATTTTTAAAAAATGAAAATTGCATTTTTAGAAAGCCAATAAAAATATGAATTTTGTGTCAAAATTTTGTAAGTTAACTATTTCGTTTACCCTGGTTACGTGGCATCCGAGTGGCAGATTTTGGGTCACAATTGTCCCCAAAAAGATTTGGGGCCAAAATGTGCCATTTGGGCACCACGTCACTGCCACTCAGCGGGGTTCGCGCGGGGTTCGCGCGAATGTGGGTCGCGTGAACCCTAGTTTCACGCGAACCCCCTCTGCGCCACCAAAGCGCCGCCAAAACGTCTCCTCCTAGCTTTAATGATTCGCAATTGCGTCTCCCCTTCTAAATTTAATATTTTACAAGTTACTTACTTAATATTGTTCGCTTTTTATGTTTTAAATTTAATTTTTTACATATTTTTTTTGTTTTAAAGTAAGTGTGTTTTTTTTTAAAATTGTTTTTAACCAAAAATATGTAATATTAAATTAGAAAAGTTGTTTTACATATTAAATATAAATTCTATTAAATTTAGAAAAGTTGTTTTAAAGTTATAGAAAACTAAAATTAAAAATAACATAATTTCTACTGAGATTTGTATATAAATAGAGTTGCATGCATGCATGCACATATAGTTTTGTATCAAGTTTACTCTTACACATTCAGATTTGTATCAAGTGTGCAGGTGAAATTTTTTGAAGTGGATGAATCATGGGAAATGCAAAGAATGAGAAACGAAAATATACCGAGGAAGAGAATGCAGAGAAGAATGCTAGAAGATCTGTTCGTAGGAGGGCACAAAGAGAGAGAGAGAAGACACAACAAGTGAAAGACAACGCTGCAAAAATTGGTACATATGTATAGAAACCCTTGATAGATCCTAATATTTTTTTTAGTTCTAAGGTTTAAATATGATAATTTATGTTTTTTAGATTGCGTAAAGGCAAGGGTTTTGATAGGATCCCATGTGTATGTTTATGGACACAGATCATGATGCGCAACATTATGCTGAAGTGATATCAAAAGTTATGGAATTACTTCCCAAAAAGAATGTGAAACACTTGGTGAAGATGGATTTACAAAAATTAAAAGAATTTTCCGAACAAGAACCACTATCACGAAAGAAAACAGCAAAAAGTGTAGAGATAATATATGGTGAATTTGTTAATTTGACTACAGTTGCTAGAGCACATTTGTTGGTTACATTCTTGAATCATGTTGATATGAAGGAAACATTAGAATTGTTAGGTGTTGATTTTGGACAGAAAAATTCAAAACGTGTAGAAGAAGAATTTGTTGGGAATGTTTTTAAAGGAATAAGTTCTTTGGGTACAAAAACTAGGTCTGCTGATAAGAGTATTTCTCGTAGAGCAATATTAACTTCAGTTGTAAGTGAAGATACAACAAAGAATCGTCATGTTACCGCATTTGCCAAGGCATTGGGTTTATCTAGAAAGACGGTTAGCAGGTATGCAAAAAGGAGGAAGACATTGGATGACTCTACTATGGAAGGAAATTGGGCACTAATGTGTAGAAATCCACGTTCTGATAAAATAGAGGATAATATTGTGAAGATAGTTTCTGATTTTTGGACTGAAAGGACTCGTCCTTCTCCGAATGTGAGGGATGTTTTAAAACATAGGGTAACTCGCAATAACTATGACGAACATATAAAACATTGGCTTGAAATAACTCAACACGAGATGTACATAAAGTTTACAGAAGAAAATCCAGATGTTAAGATTGGACAACGAATGTTTGAAAATTTGAAGCCTTGGTATGTGCGAGCTGATAAAGTCCTTGACACATGTTGTTGTCGCTATCACGTTGAGTTTGATTATCACTATCAGGTACATAAAAATTTATAGATTCAATGTATATATATTTTGAGGCGTGCTTTCATTTATATCTATATATTTAAAATTTGTTTAAATATCGTTTTTTGAGACATGTGATTTAAAATTAATGTATTTCAAAATCTATGTTTTTTTCAGGTGTATAGAAAGTTACGAGAAGAAATTGCCCCACCTACACGTGTCAGTGAATTCATAACTTCAATTATTTGCAACGTATCTGATGATCATGTTGATGATCGTATGACTTGCATCAAAGGTGTCTGTGACAAGTGTGGGGACTTGAAATTATTGCCAAAAACAAATGAAGATTTGGACACAGTTAACCTGGTTGCTTGCAAGAGGTGATATATATAAATTTATGTTTTTAAATTTGGATGTTAGATTTTATTTTGATTTTTATTTTACTGCAAATGAATACATGACAATTTGTCCATGTTATGAATTGATTTTGTAGGTTCAAATACATAAAATATTCAACAAGGCTTGGAAAAGATGCAACCAGGTTGGATTTGGTAGAAGAGGAAATCCCCATTGCTACATTCATGCAAAGTTTCCGAAGTTTAATTAGTCCGTACATCAAACATTCTCACTATTCAAAGTGGCAGGCTACACAATTCAAGACTAATAGGGACACATTCCCTATTGGTTCCATATTGTCCGTGGTTGATTTTGCTGAGAATTACTCATTTTCTCATCAAAAAGAAATTCAAACACAGTATTATCATACTGACCAGGTTACTATCATGGTTCAAGTATTTTATAGGCATGCACAATTGGATTTGGATGGGGTTGAAAGTACATATGTGAAGCGAATGATCAAGAAGGAGTATCACTTCTATATAAGTGATGACAAAGAACATGACACCCACTTTGTGCAACATTGTTTTGGTTTGTTCTTTCAATATCTTCATCAGCGAGGAATACAGATAGATCACCATTTTGTTTGGTCAGATGGTTGCGCATCACAATTCAAATCCTCTCGCCCTTTCTTTGCACTCAGTCGTTATCATCGTCATCACAAAATTCCTCATTTATGGAGTTTTTTTGAGAGTGGTCATGGGAAGGGAGAACACGATGGTGCGGGTGCATGCATCAAACGTGCTCTAAAGAAACAAAGCTTTGATTATGAGGGAGATCGATTAATTGATGCCCACACCGTTGTTGAATGGTGTAAGAAACATTTTGCAGTTCAGGTTTTAACCTCACAGGCTTCAACCTCACAGGGTTCAACCTCACAGGCTTCAACATCACACACTTCAACCCCACACAGAGTATTTTGGGAGATAACAGGTACATGCACATTTAAAACATAGATATGTAAATCTTGATGTGATTTATTAAGTGAACTACAAGTTACTAACTTTAAATTTTTTATTCTGATTTTTGTTGTTTGTTTTAAACTTTATTGATCTTTTGAGCATGATTAAATGAAGGTATTGATCGGAGGACAAAGTATGGATGTGAAAGGATTCCCAATTCTAGGTCTTTGCACTCTTTGATGACTATGGATAGTAATAACTGGACAATCTGTACAAGAGATTATTCTTGTTTTTGTTATGAATGCATGAACAAATCATATTCAGAGTGCAATAGTCAAAAACATGGGTATGTAGGTGAGTGGAAGCAAGTTCCTTTAGTTGTGGATGACACATATGGCTCAGATCATGATGATAGTTTTGAAGATGTGCCATTAATTTCAACTGATTATGACCACATATCTGGGCTAGTTAAACAAGGTATGTTTTATTTGAAAGGATCAAGTATAATTTGATAATTAAATATATATGTATATAATTTATACTATACATCCGATCATTGAATGTTTCTTTGCATTTTGTTGTAGGAGATGTATTTGCAGTCATTGCTGAAGAAGCCAATATTGAGAAAGTGGAGTACTACTTGTTGCGTTGCACAGAGGAGAGAACAAAGCTAACATGTGAAATAACAAGTGAAGTGACAACATTTTTTACTGGCTCAGTTGTAGTGCAAGGAACATACTTACAACAAGTGAAAGCCCTCCAAAGTGGGATTCACTTTGTTGATTACAAACCAGACAAAAAGGTGTATCATTACACCCATCACATAATTGCTACAGGGTTACAATTGCAGCAGGTGAAGACTACAAATAGTAAACGCAAAAAATGGAGACTAGATGTAGAAGACCATGAAAAACTTTTACAAGTCATTGAACAACGAGCAGAGCCACTTGGTATTATATAGAAGGACATGGAATAAATTACTAAACCTTGTTGGTAATAAACTATTAAGCTAGATAGCATTGTATTTTCTACTTGAAGGGACTATGGAGACCACTATACAATAAAGTTGTTTAATACTTGTGATTCTTACTTGTTGTGAGATGGTTTATGGTTTACAAGTATTGTGATATGGTTGTTACAGCTAGTATTGTGATATGGTTGTTTGAGTGTCAAAGTAAATATGAAAATTGTTAAATTCAAAGTAGCACGAACAGAAGTAGATAACATTTTAAGTAAAATAGCTATGGACGAATGAGATTTCCAATTATCATGTCCAATCAATACATGATTTCCAATTTGAGATATTTTAGAAGGATGAAAGTTGTGACTTTCTGTTGAAAGACTGATTAGACTCTGACTTTTGCAGGTAACATGTTGAATCTCCATTTGAATAAACATATGCAGAGTTGTTACTCAAAAACCCTGATGACTTTTCTCCTTTTGAAGACAGTAGCTTCAGCCTTAGTGAATTCAGAACACTGAGCATGCCTCTCATGTAATTCTCTGCCTGTTACCTTAAATGTTCTGAATTGATGTCAGAATCAACCTCCTGTTTGGTTCTGCTCTCAGAATCTGTCTCCATTTCGGATTCCATGGTAGTAAGAGCATCCATATAATTGTCCGCTTCACTAGCTACATCATCTTCAATTACAATAATTTCTTGTTTTCTTGCATCATGAATCAAAATATCTTTTTACTCTGCATTAATTAAGGTTTGAGGTATTCTTTCAGTGTCCACTTCTACAATGATCCAAGAGGATGTGTCCCTTTTACAGTGTGAGTGCATGTCCTTTATAAAGGAGGTCATAGGTTCAGGAGAGAGGAGGGGATAGGGTTGTATTACTTCTTACAAAATGTAGTTAAAGAAGCCTATGTGTGCACCTGGTCAACCATAGTTCAGAGCCTTTTTTGTCATTTGTCTCTAAATCCTGTTAAATAAATAGATCAACTCAATAAATAGAGATTTGTTACTTAATACTTAAAAACACTCACAGCCAGAATGCCCCTTCTTTGCTACATGCTCCTACACTTTAATTCTCCCATCAGTGTGCCAATAGCTTACACAGTGGCTATGTATAGATTTTACAGTCCAAGAGGATGTGTCCCTTTTACAGTGTGAGTGCATGTCCTTTATAAAGGAGGTCATAGGTTCAGGAGAGAGGGGATAGGGTTGTATTACTTCTTACAAAATGTAGTTAAAGAAGCCCAAAAGCTTTTCTCTGCATATTTATTTTAATGTCGGATTTGTTGAAGATATAATTAAGCAGCATGCAAATGGGATCATTACTTGAGGATATCACACATACTTAAAATTGCAGATGGCCTTCTACAATTAATAAATTTTGGAATGACTCGTTACAGGACATAATCTAGATTGCATGCTTTGAATTGTTACAATTTGATGTTGAGCAAGACCAACCATAAACAAGAGAAAACAAAACATCCATGAAGATGTTAATTTCTTTTCATGAATAAATACGAGAAAACAGAGCATTCATTCCAAAAATAATACCACCTTGCATGACTAGGTACTTCCATATACAGAAAATGCTAAAAAACTGATGTGGGACAACCTTAAGCAGGGCAAAGTGAAAGAAAAACTGCCTTCATTACAGGTTCAAGTTATATGAAGTGAATCTACAATGAATCTGGCACTTTTTCATATTAATTATAAAATAATAATAAATAATTTACATATTCTGCATTAAAATGATATTCTGCATTAACATTGTCAAGTTTCTTAACTTGTTATACTCAATAGCAGGTAATTCGATGAGGCTAAACTTTAAAGAGATCCTAAACATAATCTGATTATCTGATGCTTCTGAATATTATCAAATTTCTGGACAAAAGAAAGTGAACAGGTTACAAAAAAAGTATAGATGAAGATTGCTCCAGCATCATGAAGAAAAATGGAAGATGAAGAACCAATTATTCCATGATCCTGTAAACATATCAAGATTGGGTCATATGTCTTCTGAATGATATAGTTGGCGGGCAGATACTTCAATCTGCAAAGTGAACAGCTTCACAAGAAAACCTTATACATGAAGAGGTTTCTCCAGGAAGCTTAAAAATGCTTCCAAATTCTGAACGGTAAAAACAAATCTGAACATACTTATCCAATTATTCCATAATAAATTTGGTAAAAATGAATCTGAACATACTTATCCAATTATTCCATAATAAATTTCCAGGAAAAAACATAATTTTATAAGCAATGGACAAACATATATATATCTAATAAAGAGATCCTAAACATAATCTGATTATCTGATGCTTCTGAATATTATCAAATTTCTGGACAAAAGAAAGTGAACAGGTTACAAAAAAAGTATAGATGAAGATTGCTCCAGCATCATGAAGAAAAATGGAAGATGAAGAACCAACGTGTAAAAATGCTTCCAAATTCTGAACGGTAAAAACAAATCTGAACATACTTATCCAATTATTCCATAATAAATTTGGTAAAAATGAATCTGAACATACTTATCCAATTATTCCATAATAAATTTCCAGGAAAAAACATAATTTTATAAGCAATGGACAAACATATATATATCTAATAAAATTTCCTGCAACCTATTTAAATTGAGAAGCAACAAAAAAAACCCACGTATTCAACCGAAATATAACAGTGAATTCCCTAACATATGACTATAGCATAGTTTAAAAGATAAGTGTCACTGTAAAACAGAAAAGATAATAAGGAAACTGTCTCTCATGTTCTTTCCTCGAATTTCTCAAAGGAGTAATTAGATTATGCACAGAAATCAAAAACAACACACACCCAGAAGAAATATTTAACTCTACATGGCCTATTGTAAAAACAGAAACAGAACATAAAAACTGAGTGCTTTGAAAAGAAGGGTTCTAATTTTAAAAGTTAAAAACTGACGAAATGGAAAAATACATTGTGTCCCAACAAAAATGACAGATACTGCTGCTGAAGAAGTCTGTATATAAAACAATTATAATTAAATCCAAAATGATTTGTATATGAAAGTCTGAATAAGTCTGAAGGTGGGATGATGCCTCAATAATACGAAAGTTGATGAGTGAGAGGGGATTGAAAAAGGAACCAGGTTGCCGTGTGATTGAGCAAAAGAACACAGTGCATTCATTCCTTGATGGAGACACATCCCACCCACAATCTGATGAAATTTATGCAATGCTGGACTGATGAAAGCAGCACGGTAATAAATGAACATCTCCTTTATTAACTACCAAAGTGAGAAGCTAGCTATTTCTTTTGGTCTCATCAACACCGACCCTGCAACACCACTTCTAATCACCAAGAACCTCCCCCTAGCATTGAAGATGCAATGTCAACTCTATTATAATCTCCATGAAGATAAGACAAGCATGCCCAGAAAAAAATGGATATGCAAAATATTAGTAATACCTATGTCGACTCTGGCCATAAATGATTGGGAAGCACCACGGACTTTCAAGGTCTAATTGTCCAACTATCATGTCTATTTTTAACCCTCTATCTTAATACAGTTCTGTACAATGTTTCTTTTTCTGATCAGAGATATTACAGATATTTAAGATAAATATCAAAGAAAAATGAAGTCCTATAAATATCTACATCTTTTTGAGGAAATCCTACATTTCACAGCCACAGATTGTAATGACTCACTTTGATATGTGACAATATAGGCTATCCCACAAGGCCCACATCCCGTATCAAAATTATTACAAGCTATCCCACAAGGCTGTCAGTAATACTCCATTGGACAGTGATATATATGACACTTGACCTAAAAAGCGATCTTCAAACTCAATTTGCTGGGAAAGCTTAAAACATTAGATCGTTAAAACATTTAATCAGCAGTCTTTACCATCTACCATAATTATGATAGCTCAATTACACATTTATTGGCAATGTATACTACAAACCAGATGGAGTGAGATCAGTTATCAATTACGCAAACTATGTATCCAGTAAATAAGAATGGAGCTGCTGAACGTACTATCTTGAATTGCAAATTGCAACAAAATGATATATTTCCATAATAAATTGTTGAACACTGAGCAATATATTCAGCTGTCACATAAGGGGGTGTCTTATATTCACATCCATAATTGTAAATACACGTGTCTAAGACATATATCAAAATATAATAATAATGTCTAGAATGAGTATGAATATATATACATGTCTAAAATCTCCAGAAGTATGTCTAAAATGTTTGAAATCTATAAAATATCACTGAAGTCTCCTCCGTGCACTAGGGCGAGTGCCAGACCCCTCACTACGCTCTGCTGCACCCTGCATGTTAAAAAAAAGGAATATACATGTCATAAACTATATATAGCATGTACCATATATTAAAATATATAAGCAGAAATCTACAACAATTTCTTAAATAATTCAATACATTATATAACTGATATGTACAATTGATTACCTCAGTATCTGTCCCTGCGCGGATGTTGGGAGTATCTACGCTACCCGTAGATCTCTGTCCCGTAGATCCCTGTGAAACAAAATAAATAAAATGTAAGAAGTTGATAAATAAGTTTTTTGAATAAAGTTCATTAATTTCTAACATTTCAATTTAGATTAAATATTAATTATATTAAAACACATGTATTTATACCTCTGCGGAACGCGTCTCCAAATGTATGGGATTGTCATCCATGACCTCAACACCAGCAAATATCTCGCCAACTAAGCCAAGTTGACTCAGACCCGGAACATCAAGATCCATGTTGTGCTCAGTCAAGAGCTGTGTGTATGTGACACGGGTAGATGGTGTGGGCTGTGAAGCTCCACACACTGGAGCAGAAGCCTAAACACAAAAGTACATGTTTAATTTTAATATTAATAAATTGTAAAGTAATGATCAATTAAAATAAATTTTAATTATATTAAAGGTTTAATTTTCACACACCGGAACAGAAATGTGCTGAACATCAGGTGTGACAATCCCAGCTACAGGAAGTCTATCTGTAGCAGCGGCAGTAGTACCCTGACTAGAAGATACACTCCCACTCTGCTCTATAAAATCTAAAACCCCCGATAGTGGAATGCTGCAATGCCGAGCAATCACCTCATATGCACGCAACAAGTCAGCAGCCATGATGCGTCCTAGCCGACGTGCCTGAGCGGGATCTGTAACTAGCTCAAAGTCATCTGGGGAAATCAAAGATGCACGAGCGTATACCTCGCTGCGTGCATCACTGGTGCTACTAGCACCTCCACTGCTAGTATCGCGTCTCTGAAGGTACTGACCCACACGGTCAAAAGAGATCAATTGGGTCTCGCGAGCAATGCCAGCAAGACCCTCGATAGCACCCTCATGTGCAGTCATAACGATAGGTGCTGCGACATCCTGAAAGCCTGATAAGAATGGTTGTGGCCTTGGTACAAGCTGCCGCGCATCAACAACTGTAGGAGATCCCTCCTTTCTATATGCCTGCCTGTGGCTAATACGGCCACGCCCCTGCCCCAAATAACTAGGGATGTCTAAATAGTTCACCTTTAGGTTTAAGTGAACCTCAGCATGTAGCATCATTATGAAGTATAACGGTAATTGGTCATTATTTGGAAATTGGCCTTGAGAGGCCACAAATCTAGGATAAATCAAAGGGGCACATAAAGGACATGAACATTTGTTTACATAATATGCCCTTATTTTCCGTTTGTCTGCATAAAAACTCCAACAAGACCTCTTAACGACTTCCTTATCGGAAAGTTGTGATGTAATCTCATTATAACCTACATCTCCTGAGACACTTGATTTTAGTGAATCCATAAATTTTGTTATTGATTCAGAATCAAATGGATTATATGTTTTCAAACTTGTCTCTATTCTACGAAGATCAACCAGTATTCTTTCACAATGGGCTTTATACTGCCCGACTGTAGTTGGATTTTCGAGAATAGATTGCAATTTTGCAATCTCTAAATCGGTCCTCTCAAACAAATTAGGAGTTCCAGAAGAAGCCATGACTGTAAAAAAAAATGAAAGTAAAATTCTAATCAATAGTACTTTTTATTAAAAAAAATTCCTAAGATATTCTCCTATATTAATGAAAACAGAAATATGAAATTTTCAAGCTTCAATAAATTACATAAATTACAAATCATTTGATAACAAAATATACCAAGTGATGTTGCAGAGTTCAGAAATGAAAAGTTTTGAATACATTTAGATGATCTTAAAGTCAAAGCAATGTTTGTAGAAGAGAATGTAAGTTTACCTGGGCACAAACCATTATCAAAGCAGAACAATTGAGTGGGATTCACCTTTCCCTGAAACACATTTTTTGTGCATATGATACAGAATTAGCGCAATCAAATAGAACACCAATCCAAATTTAAACAACAAAACACATCGGTAAAAGACATGTCTAATGCATATATTTAAACAACAAAAGACATCGGTAAAACATTGAAATAGAGACACAAGGTTCAATAATTCTTTTTGGGCATAAAAATCAATCTCATGGCAGTAGTATTAAGGTTTGTGAAAATGGAATATCTCCATGATATGCATTATTCTGGCAGTGCACTCTGCAATCTCGGCTCCAATCAACAATTATGCCACTATTGGGATCTTAGTATGGCATAGGCAGCTGTGAGCTACACAATATACTCATTTTTCTAGAAACTAAAAAGATCCTTCATGTTACAATTTGCAGCACATAAAAGAAGCCCTTCAAAAAAATACATTGAACAACGGGGGCAACCAAGAGGACCTTGGAAAAATGTACAGGTAACAGCCATATGAATTCTTCCTTAGTTGTGGATCAAAGCTAATAGAAATAAAGCTAGATAAAATTAGCTTGAAACTACAGTATAATCGTCCATTGTAAAAAACAAGTTTCTCTGAACATGGTAAAAGAATACTTTTTATTGTCTGATTGGACGTACATAATGGAAGGGTATAAATATTGCATATTGCCCTCAGAGTTTCTCAAAGAGACCATTTACAAGTAACAAGGATGTAGCAGAATTTTATGATGAGCATTCCTTGTGGATTTCTGATTGGACGATTGTCCTCTCTGACTAAGGTCAACATCTTTTCGCACCAGTTAGGAGTCAAGATAGATCACCATATTCCGCAAGGCAAAAGGATATGCCGTCTTTTCTCTCTCATAGAGGTGTTAGATGGAAGAATGCTTTATCTTTAGCATTTCTATCTATTATGATATTTGAGTGAGATTTTACTAGCTATATTTTTTCGTAATTCATGTTAGAGATAATTGGCCCTACCTTATGAAGGTTGTTACATTCAGACATCGAGATGTCAAAAGGACTTCTAGGGCCATCAAATTTATTGCTTCTTGTTTCAACCTGTCTCATCCATAGTTGTCCGATGTCAAGTGCCCATTAGCTTCATTAGTCACTATCACGGGTGGTTCTAGATCTGTGAGGCTTCTCCATCTCCCTCACCTAGCAAGTGGTGATCATGGTGCCTCAGATATCCTTTTCTTATTCTTGCTGTAGAGCTGACGAATTTTCACTACTCACAGTCTGAACTACGGAGGCAGGTGCACAGTGCCAATTTTCTTTCTACATCTAGAGGATTGCCAATTGTGCGTGTTAGGAGAAGCCTTGAGAAGGCAACCTTGAATCCTCCTAGGATTTTTTAGTCACTCTCATAGCCTGTCACAAGGGCATCGTCTATCTCTATATCAGCCCTTTAGTGGTCCCTTTTGTACCCTTGGTACCAATGCATACTAGAACCTAATTGTTCTCCTTTGGCTTGCTTGCTATTGATCTATTGGCAACTCTCCCAAACTTGTTCATATATTGTTGCATAACAGTGGAAAGGATCATCCTCGCCAAGAGCATTTTGAGTCAAAACTTTGCAATATGACTATAAAGGATTTGCTATGATCAGTGACCATCAAAGGAAAGTTCATCTTCATTTGCTTTTAAGTCAAAACAAGTGTTGTAGAGAACGATAGAGCCTTGACTTCAAATTGAGTGCCCAACATGCCACTGTTGAAATTTGTCAGTACACGAGCTGGTTACATCTTAATCTGAGGCATGACTTTTCCTCCAACAAATCCATGTATGATTACAAACATTCACAGATTACTCCAGAAAATCAACAGAGATGCAACACTGTGAACAGAACCTCCAAACTCAAAAGGATAAGTATTGATTGAAATGAAGGTCTAATACAAAACAGGCACATCAAAATCACTGAACCATCTCTAAGAAGAGTACTCTTGCCACTACAGGAAAATCCCAATTTAGCCATTCTATGATCAATTTTCTATTTTCTATTTCCTGGCCACCTATATATAATTAGTGGATGTTTTAGCTATCCATATAAACTCATGGATTCTGAACCTGTATGAGCACTTTTAGCAAGCCAAACCATATGCAAAACATTTATAACATAGCAACCATGATATGCATTATTCTGGCAGTGCACTCTGCAATCTCGGCTCCAATCAACAATTATGCCACTATTGGGATCTTAGTATGGCATAGGCAGCTGTGAGCTACACAATATACTCATTTTTCTAGAAACTAAAAGGATCCTTCATGTTACAATTTGCAGCACATAAAAGAAGCCCTTCAAAAAAATACATTGAACAACGGGGGCAACCAAGAGGACCTTGGAAAAATGTACAGGTAACAGCCATATGAATTCTTCCTTAGTTGTGGATCAAAGCTAATAGAAATAAAGCTAGATAAAATTAGCTTGAAACTACAGTATAATCGTCCATTGTAAAAAACAAGTTTCTCTGAACCTGGTAAAAGAATACTTTTTATTGTCTGATTGGACGTACATAATGGAAGGGTATAAATATTGCCTATTGCCCTCAGAGTTTCTCAAAGAGACCATTTACAAGTAACAAGGATGTAGTATACAAAACGGCCAACCAGGTATTTTCAGAGTTGACCTTCACATTCAATTAATTTCTAGGAGAAAAAAATGCTGAGCAATATGAATCGTTTCATTCTGCACCGTAATAAACCTTCATCTCCTGATTCAGGGAAATTTTATGAAGCTTTGAATAGCGTGACTCCAATCCATCGTACACGGCAGTGAATATTTGTTTCCTGCAATCAATCAATATGGCATTGCAAACTTCTCATTTAGGTGACAAAGGAATGATTATTTTACTCGTGAACATCATTCAGAAATCTTGAATCAAAAAATACCCCGTTGCCTCCATCTCGTGGGTAATTGTTAGTGCGATCTATCTCCTCCACAAAAAGTATGAATCATTCTATGGTCTTCATACATAGAATTAAACCAAATTCAAATCATAGGATGGTCTTCATCCATAGGCTTAAACCAACATCTATAGGGATTGACCTTGCCACCATGATTACACTTAACTCTCGTCAATAATCGTTAAGTTTGTTGCAGTGTAATCAGAATTGTTTTTAGCTTTTCAGCTCAACTACTTTATATTCAAGCTTAACCCAACATTTTTGAAAAGAATGGTTTTACCACAATGCTCACGGTTCTTCCTTATTATATAACACTTGTAGTAAGAATGTTTTGGCTTTGCCATAATAAGCACAATCATACCTTCCAAACGATGAGAAAATACCATTACCAATAAAGACCTAATGCCGCCATGATGATGACCTAGGTTCATGCCCATAACATGTCGATAGACACCCTTAAGACTGATTCTTGGCCAAAGAGCCCCTCGGTATTTTGGCAGTGCATTCTGCAATTTCGGCTCCAATCAACAATTATGCCACTATTGGGATCTTAGTATGGCATGGGTAGCTGTGAGCTACACAATATACTCATTTTTCCAGAAACTAAAAAGATCCAAAAATGTTACAATTTGCAACACATAAAAGAAACCCTTCAAAAAATACATTGAACAACTGGGGCAACTAAGAGGACCTTGGAAAAATGTACAGGTAACAACCATATGAATTCTTCCTTAGTCGTGGATCAAAGCTAATACTAAGATAAAATTAGCTTGAAACTACAGTACAATCGTCCATTGCAAAAACAAGTTTCTCTGAACCTGGTAAAAGAATACTTCTTATTGTCTGATTGGATGTACATAATGGAAGGGTATAAATATTGCCTATTGCCCTCAAGTTTCTCAAAGAGACCATTTACAAGTAACAAGGATGTAGCATACAAAACGGCCAACCAGGTATTTTCAGAGTAGACCTTCACATTCAATTCATTTCTACGAGAAAAAATGGGGTTTTACCAAAAAAAACTTTGCCAGGGTTTTGCAAAAAATGGTATTTTAGTGGCTACATACCTGGGCTCGTCGTTGCTCGCCTTCATCGCTGGTGGGCTCTCAGCTGGTGTGGTGGGCTCTTTGGTCGGTTCCACAGACTTCGCGCGAAGGAGACGGGGTGGAGGAAAATGATTTTCTCTGCAGCGCCTCCAATATGTGAACAGGGGGGTTCGCACAAACACCTTTCGCGCGCGAACACCAGTTCGCGTGAACATGTTGTTCGCAGCGAACACTTTCAATTTCACCACGCGGCAAATAACGGCTTACGTGTCTCTTCGCGCGAAACGGGTTCACGCGAAGGGACTGTTTGCGCGAACCCTCATTGGAAACCGCGCACCTCTCATTTTGCATCGCATTTTTGGGACAACAAGTGGGACACAACACCATGCATTGACCCTTTATTCATTGAAAATGGCTTGATTTACAGATTTAACAATTTATGTCCAGGACTTCCTACTATTTATGAATGTGTGTCAAGCCATTGGAGCCTCATCATGGAAAGTAAGATGGATATTTACCCTATAACAAGGGGGTTTTTATTGTAGTTTTTGTTGAAAATTCAGATAGAGACTTGATATTTGGAAAAGTTTTGGAACTGTAGTCTCACTTGCTTTGTATGAAACCATGGTTTCCTTTGATTAATCTAATGACTGAGACCTTCTAAGTGAAACTGGTTTGGATTTGTTTTCTCTATTTTCCCCTCCACTTTTGGAGGAGGACTTTCTTAACCTCTATAGTTAATAATCTAGGAAAATTCTTAGATATTGATGAAAAGATTGAATATTATGAACACACCACATATGCAATAATTTTGGTTCATATGGATATCGCTATAGACTTTCCTATCACAATTGAACTTAGAGTGGAGGATAGAATATGGACACAAAATTTGGATTATGAAGGATTCCCTTTAAAGTGTAGAACTTGTTTTTCTCTTCGTCATTTAACTTGTGATTGTCATATGGGGAGAAAATTTGTTTAAAATATAAGGTCTTGGTGGAAGAATTCATATTTTATCCACTTGATTGTGAATGACTGAAGTGTTAGTGCTTTTGAGGAAGATTAAAAGTAGTTAGATCATGATGTGGATCAGGAGGACGTGTCCCTTCTTATGCAACATGAGCACATACATGTAAGTAAGAATGACCCAGATTCTTTGTTTGAAACTGAAGACACAATGCTTTCAACATGGATATGAAGCTCTAAGGAGATGTTTGATGTGATGATTTCATTCCAGAATATTTAAAATGTTACTCCTAATAAGGAATAGGAGTGGACCATTGTAAAGCATGAAAAGGGACTATATCACCCCTTAAGATGTAATTAAGATCTAAAAGGAAGGGTTTTAAGTTTTGAGATAGTTGCTGGTTGGTGTGGCTGTTAACAAGAGGTTAGCTGTTATTTCAGATTGTGATTTGTTGTTCATTTTGATTTGTTTTCTTATTTCATTGTTCCACTGGTACATGTAGTTTTTTTTACTTGTAATTGATTTTTCCTTGTCTCCACATTTGAATGGGGTAGGGTACCCTTAACCCTTTTTACCCATAATCAATTTTTTTCTAACTTACAACTTATCATATTTATATTTTGAGATAATCGACTAGAGAAGAAACATGATTATTAAAATCAATACAATTGGATCTCCCGGGGATAAATTCCTATTAATTGTTTGGATGAATTCTGTAAACAACTTACTAGATTCCATTCCAATGAGCTTCTAGAAAATATAGCAAAAGTTGGATGGGTTAGGATTTGTAATATTTGGTGAAGAATCATGTTTGGGAGAACAAAATAGAAAAGAAAATGATTATTTAACTATTTATGACTACATTTCCATTACATTTTAGAGATTGATATGTGGTGTGTGTCAGTAATCATGGTTAATGTAAAAGTACATTTGTAATATAATTTTGATGTGATATTTTTATGATATATTTTTTGATGTTGATTGAATGTAATTCCTTATTTTTTGAGACCAAGAAAACACTTTCACATAACCACCCCATGTGTAATTGGCATTTACATGAAAAATTATAAATTTTCCTCAAGATATCTAGCATGTCAAAGAATATCAAGAACTTACGTAGAAATAATGATTAATTCTAACATAAGGTAGAATATTTTTAAGATTTTGAGTGCACTATGTATGCTATAATATTGGTTTGCTAATTTCCCTACCACTATTGAACTCAAACTTGAGGATAGAACTTGGATACAAAATTAGGACTATGAAGGGTTTCTATTTAGGTGTAGAAAATATTTTCTGTTTGACCATTTAGATTTAGATTGTAACCTTTTTTGAAAACATCTTAAAGGAATAAGTTCATGGTGGAAGAATTCTTACCCTAGACACCTATTTTTAAATGATCCATCAGATTCAGATTTAGATTCAGATTCAAAGAAATTACATGCTCCAAAAAAGGAGGAAGTGCAACAAGTTAGAAAGAATTGTTATCTCTCGAAAGTGCACCCTCTAGAGAGATGGTTGCAGGTGTTCTAATCTTGGAAAAATGATCTCTCTTTCGTAGATACAATGGAAACACCTCACATATGTGGGTATACCTATTTTGAGGTGAGTCTCCGGTATCAAGGCTGGTTCCTTATTAATGTATCCTTATTGATGTAACTTTAACTAATTTTCTAGGGGTTTGAAGGTAAGAGATGACTATAAATGAATTTAAAACTAAGGTGATACACCAAACTTGTATGAGGGCTTTGACTGAGTACATGCACAATTGATATGGGAATGGATACTTGATGCAAAAACTAATAGTTTTCTGCAGAATATTAAAGGCAAACACTTTGATGTATTGAGGGAAAAGAATCACAAAAACACTGTTAAGTTAAACATGCAATTTAATATCATGCAGAAATTACCAAATTTGCAACAAGGTAAGATGATTAATCAGGGAATTAAACATTCACAAGATTAATGGAACTTACACAAGACTACAAATAATTGGAAAGGTAGAAAATACTTCTCATTTAGAGGTCAAAAATAAAAAAAAATTCTTCAGCACTCTTGTATCTAAAATTTCCCCCCTTTGTGCTTTGTCAAGGCACACAATATATAGCAAAATTAATTCACCCACCCTTCCTAAAAATAGGATAAAATTGTACACACCCATGAATCCTATTTTATCCTTTATAAATAAAGAAATAAAACAAAGCAAGCTAATACAAGAGGCATTAATAGCCACTGGTTACATCTCAGTCAAACTAAAGTTGACTGTTCTATTTTTAAGAAAAAGCATGGGTGAATAATTTGTTAATAATAAATCTTTCTTGATGAGCAAGTCTCCTTCCTCGTGCATGTGAATTTGTCTTCTTTTCTATTCTGTTCTTTTGTGAAGGCATGAGAAAATACTCCTGTGTAAGAAAATAAATACTTTTGATCTCCAATACTTAATAAAACTTATTCACTTCACTATGGGGACTACTGGGATCACATGTGTAATCATAATCAAGTATTATTTTGTGGAAAAAGGTAATCAAGTCCTCAAAAGGTTGTTTTGGTGCTCAAATTAGTCTAGCCCCGTTTGTCATTGAAATTCCTCAGTTTGTAGCCTTTGTCATATTTTATGTCTCCCCATGTTAGTGCTTGAAGACTCTATCCTCTATTTGGTTGTTGTGATCAGTCCCTTCCTGGGTCAAGGATCACTTAAAGGTCTAAAATTTGTTTTTCGTTTCTCTGTCCATCTGAAGGAGTCTGTAAATTGGCCATAAAACTCAAGTTCCTCCTTTCTTTCCATTTTCCACAGTCACGTATTTTTGTCCCTATCATTTTTGTCCCAAATACCTGAGGAAACAAGATTGGATGTAGCTTGGAGGATCATGTTTGAAACTTATAACATCTCTAAATTCTCTGTCCTTAAAGAAAATTCATCTCCGAGATCAAATGGTGGTTTTTCTGCATTTTTACGGTTTGACGGGTGAGTTTTCCCTGTTAAATTTACATCTCTGCATTAGTGGAAATGTGGCCCTTTTCGGTTGGTTGTGGCTTAGCAAGGCACTCTAAAAACTCTATGGCTCTCTTTAACCCAAAACATGTCCATGTGGAGGAACGACACTCATTTGAATATTCACCTTTTGGTTTGGCCTTGGAGTTATGCAGGGGGGACATGTGGAGGATTTCGCTACTTTTATCGGACTTAGACAAATTTTTCATGCATCCAGTATAGTTTTTGGCAGGCCATGGAAACATGGTGGGCTAGCACTCATTTGAGGATCGGCCTCAGGGTCCCACCTTAACAACTGCGATAGGGGGATAAGTGGACGCTTCCATCGGCTCTGCTTTGTAATTAAACTTTTCAAAGCAATTTTTTGAAGCTTGGGACACATGGAGGGACCACGCATGTTTGGGGATCGACCCTTGAGTTTTATTTTGAAGAAGCTCTAAGAGGACACTTGGAGGTGCTCACTCTTCCTTTTTTCTTGGACTTTTCGACGACCGTAGGATACTGTCTCGGACCTTAGACACATGGTGCCTTCCGCTAAATGTTCAACTTTTTAACAGAATCTACCAAACTGAGACACTTGTTGATCTTGCGCTTGTTTGGGGTCTCTACTTTTTGGGACCATCTCAAAATGCACCATTGAGACATGTGGTAGGAGGAGAGATCAATAAGCGAAGCTTCGGGGTTATATAAGGTTTTTTCCTTTTATAAAAAGGGATAAAATTGTAAGTTGAAGCATGACCCTGACAGGAAAGTAATACACGTCGAATAGTAAAAAATGGAGGTATGGGCCCATGGGTAAAATGTGTAATTTGTTCATTTTTGGAAAATAAGTATAAAGTGAAAAAATGAAGCGCAGGTCCACTGGAACCCACATCAGAAGCTAAAGGAGGAAGGGCAGAGCTGTAGGAAAACTTTGGAAAATTCACCTTTTTCCAAAAATGAGGTAAAATAGTATAATCGAGCTACAGTTACTTTTGGACTCACATTCGGACACGTGTCAAGCCCATTTTCTAAGGGCCAAGGGGTGGAGAAAAATATCAAAATTTTACTTTTTTCCCGAAAGTTATAAAATGTCAAAAGGTGCTCCCAGGCATCATTTCGAACCACTTTTTGCCATTTTGAAGGCTCAGATTAAAAATTTAAAAGGAAAGATCAATGGTTGCTGGGCATTTCACCCTGTTTTCCACCATTTTTTCTCCCAAGACTCTTGGAGATGCAAAGATGTATTGTTTTTCATCTTTTCTTTGATGAAATTCTTTGTCCTCTCTATCGATAAGGTGTCATTGAATGGATTCAAAAACTTAAATTGTAAGTCCAAGGATCATTGAGATCAATATTTTTAAGAGGGAATTACTCAGGCACTCGAAAAAATGGGAATTACTAGAGGAGATGGACATGGGGAAGAATTACAGAGGAAAAGGAGGGAAAAAGGATGAAATGATGAAAGTGTAGGCACAAAAGGTGAAAAATGTGTTTCCTCGAGAGTAAAAAGGGATGACCTGTCAAGTCCAGCTATGCAGAGGCTCCAAGAAATGATTAAAAAGGGTATTTCTTGCATGATAGAATCAAAATGATTAAAGGGACTCCTAAAAAAGTTGTGGCATGGCATCCTAGTCATTAGTCGAGGGGCCCAAGAAACGTGATCAGTTCACAATTGGTCCACCTGGCAGATTTCAAATCTGAATTTGTTAAGCATCGTTGTCTGAAGCAAATTGGTAAAAAAAAAGGTCTCTCAAATATTATTCTCTTTTGGAGGGAAAATTGAGTGGGAAAAAATGTATAAATGCAATGAGAATACTCTTGGAAATGGTCGAAGTTTGAATTCTTGAGATTTTCTTTGAGAAAGTTGTCCTTCCTGAGAGACCAAAGCTGAGATTACCTGTTATGTTCTTCTGTTGTTAGATTTTCTGTCGTGTCAAGTTTTTTGCAGATGTTATAGCCATTGACAAGCACTGAGATTGCTCTGGAAGCTTTTCCCATGCTGATGAATCAAAGCAAATTTTGGAATTAATTTGTGTCTAATCTCTAGCAATTTTGTGTTTGCTTTATTTTCAAAATGTGTGCAAATAGTTTCTTTCATTCCTATTGTAATCCTTGCACTGAAATATTTTTGAAATCACACATGGATCTCATATCTATGATAGTCTAATGGTATTTGAAATTTCATTTCAAGAAGAGCCTTCATCTTAGATGAGATAAACAAATTTAAAAATCAATTCACTATCATTTGTTTATAAAGATTTTCTGTAAGTCTTCAGGTGTACCTTACGTGTGATTAATCAAAAACTTTAGTGTTTAATTTGAGTCTTCCAATTTGATCCTTTGTGTTGGAGTCTCAAAGATTATGTGAAAACATGTTGATTTGGGCCTCCATTGAAGCACACCTTCTAGTTAAAGGAATGTCTTGACTGTTATGAAGCTTTCTATTGTGAAGTTGTTCATTTTTGTGAAGTCCCTCAAAAGATTTGGTATAATCAAATTTATCCTGATTTATCTCCCACCAAAATTATTTAAAAACCATCGATCCACCTGTTCCACCTTTTTTCTTAGATTGTTTCTTTGAATTGTTAACGAAAACAGATAGCGTAATGGTCATAAGGAGGAATAGCTGTTCAAATTTTTGGTTGATAGGTTGTTGCGCACATATGAATTTTGAATACACAACTGACCATGAGAGCTTCCTTTTGGTTAGGAGGAACTACCCATAATGAAAGCAAGACCACAAGAAATAATTAAACAATATGGGTAGTGAACTGCCTAGCGCGAGCTAGATCCGGGAAGCATGGTACTTCCTAGATGGCTATCAGTCCATTGTTTTAAATAAATTAATGCTATAAAAAAATTAAATCCTATTGTTCTTTTCAAAATGATTTAGGTATCTCACCTTAAAAACACAATAAAAAAATAGATTTAATCTAACAAGATAAGCTAGAATAGAATCCAAAGGTCAAATGGTTAATTATGTGTTCTCTGCAGGTCTGATAAAGGTCTCATGTAGGTCACAGGTGAGTGAGGGTGAGGTAAAATTAGCTGGGGTAGGTCTCCTGTTTAAGGATGTGTGGGCAAGCACACACACCGGTGTCAGTCAGGGTTGACCAACCACAGTTAGGTATAACCAGCACCGCTTACTGTGAGATATGAAAAATGTCCATAGAATGGGGGTTTTGGTGTCCTTTGTGATTGCAAAAAAGGATTTGGTTTGTCAGGATGAGGTATTGGGTGACTGGAATAGGTTTTTGCGAGGTTTTGATGGGTCTATGGAGGTGAAAATGTTGGAGAAGGTCAATAGGGGAGAGCAAGATAAACAATGGATGATAAAATAATGATGAAATGAAATAACCAGGAAAGTGTGATGTTGTAATTACTTGGATTTCATTCCTAAAGGTATGTGTATGAAGGATGGAGGTGCTGATGATGGGTTTGAAAGCAGTAAGTTATCACTAACTAAAGAAAATGCTTCTACATGGACTACATGCACACTCCTCTTTTCTTAGATACATCAGAACGTGGCTGGGATGGTTGTGCAGGAATCTCCTTCCTTGGATGTGAATTCTTGCTAGAATTAGCTCTCTAAAGATGCGTTTATCTCTCTAAGATTTGTTCATGTTTGTTAACATTATTTCTTCCAACATTCAGGTTCCAAGTTTCAACCTTAAGAATAAGGTTGTTTTGGTTTAAAAGGGGTAAACCGATGGTAGTCTGGCTTAACCGGCGATGGTTAGGGGTAACTCACGTCGGTCAAGGCGGGATTTCCTAGGTTTACTAAACTAGGGAGATCCTCTTGATTTCCTTAGATATCATGTCATTTTTTAATGGATTAGACTCAGAGCCTCTTGTGAGCATGCAGGAATGTGGTTAGAGGGGAATGTAGGCATTGCTTTTTAGGGCTTGGGGTAAGTCTTAGTTAGTTATTGGTAACTAAGAATAGGTATTAGGTTGAGGTAGCTTGGTGAGGTGTCTAAGTGAACTGTATGTGGGGATAATATTTAAATAAGATATTTAAATAATAAATATAGTGAGGATTAAGCATTAATTTAATTAAATTAATTAAATTAATATTAGTGGGGTGAGGGGGCCATGGCTAGGTAAATATAATAATGGGGGGCTTATATGTCGAGGGATGAAGGGGGGAGTGTGACCTAATTTTAGTGTCTACATTTTGCACCCTTTTTGTTGTGTAGCTTGTATTGGTAAGTGATGCTAACAAAAATAAGATGTGGTTGCCTCATGTGAGGGTAAAGGTGATCCCCCTCAAATCAGAAACTGACAAGGCAACAATTTGAAGTGGTGAGTGGTTTAATAAAAGGTAATTGTGAGGAAAAGGAATGTGGGTTGCAGGGGAAAGGGGTGAAATGTCTACTTCGGAAATCTAGGTAATGGGTTAGGGTCACAGGTAACAACATTCAAATGCACGCACCACGTAGAAACTATAGCCCACTACTGGGTTAAAGAGCAAGAAAACTCTACATCATCTAAGGTCGATAGGTTTAATCCAAACAAGGGTGAAGTGAATTCGGTATCCAAGGTATAGGATAAGGTTAGGAAACACAACATATGTTAGGTGCAAGAATGTTTAGGTATGGTTCCAATACACCAAAGTTAGGGTCAGGCTAGACTTCACGGAAAAAGGCAAGGTAAGAGCACGATGTCAAACAACACGGGTAATGGTGCCGCAAGGTATAACGAGCACATTGGTTCAAAGGTCATAAACAGTTTTCTAGGTCTAGAAAGATAGGTCACAAGATGGGGGTAAGGCCAAGGTAGGGGTAAAACAATGAGCCTTTAATAATGGATGAGGTGAGGTTGAAGAAGGTGGAGGGCCAGAGGTGAAGGTAAAGTGGTCTAGGTAGGTGTATGGGAGGTAAAAGAAAGGGGAGGTAAGGAAAAATTAGGTAAAATGTGAGGTCAATGACTAGGCAGGGTAACCAACATCGGTTGGTATGAACTAGTGATAGTGTAGGGGAATCAATGGCAGTTAGCTAGGGCATCATATCGGCATCGGTCAAGGGTTAACTGATGTCAGTTGAGTCAGGTAGGTTATAAAAAGTGAAAAACCCACATTTGTAAAATTCATTTGTGCAATGTGAAAAGGAGAAAAGGACAAGAAGAGAGAAAAGAGGAAGAGGGAAAAAAGAGAACATCAGAGAGCTTGGTTGGCGAGCCATATAGGTGAGATTGATTAGGTAAGAGGTGGGGCCACGGGATTTGATCAGGTGAGGCAATTGGTTGGGAGAGGGAGAGGTCATCCGAGGATGTGTGGAGGCTGGAGAAGGATTGGGAGGACCAGTGCAGAGGCCGGAGGTTCCACCACGACAGCGGTAGCGGGATGTTGGTAAGTGCCGAACCTTGGTTATTGGTTGTTGAGTGAAATTAGTTAAAAATATAAAATTTTTTAAAAATGGGGCTTGGGGGGGAAAGAAATTTGAAAATAAGGGAAAAAAGGGGGGAAAATGGGAATGGGGAAGGGTAGGGTGTAGAGTAAAAGGGTATTATATGGAATAATTAAGGGTGTAAAGAGGGGTTTAAGTGGGTAGAAGGAGTGGGAAGGGAAAAATTAGGGTTGGGATGTCGTGCCGGGTGGAATGATAGTGAGCGACATCAGTCAACATGTGGCCGACCTCGATGGGTAATGATTGGTATTAGTCACAAGAATAAGGACCGATGCTAGTCAAGGGGGAGACCATGGGTCGATCATAGGGATAACTGGGATCAGTCAACTTAAGGTTAAGTTGGGTCAAAAAAAAGGAATAGAGTAAGGGCAAGGTGGGAAATAATTAGGTGAGAGGGAAAAGGGTTAAGGGAGATGGGAAGGGTGTAGGGTGGCTTGGGTGAGGGGTAGGGTAGATAGTTTTCAGGTGGATGGGTTTGGGTAGATATGTTAGGGTAGATGGGTTTGGGTAGATAGGATCAGTTGCAAGGGAAACGAGATGGGTTCAGGAAAGAGATTAGGTTGGGATGTGGGGTGAAATAGGGTAAGTTGGGAAGGTTGTACTAATACATTGTTCTTGTGGGATGCATGCTCGAGACGAGCTGCAAATGAGGGCCTAGTACCGCCCTTATTATTGATAGTATTGGGTGAGCACGACGCAGGAGTGGCAACATGTTTCAGAGGTGGGGTTGATAGGGGTGAGGTGCTACCGGCATGTAGTCTGGGAGGTGAGTCTGATGGTTTCCCTCATCGATAGATGGGACTCGATGACTAAAACCTTCCCTATAGCCGATGGGGTGAGATGACGATCACCCTGGAGGACATCTATAGGATCTTGCAGTTTCCGATATTGGGGGGCCCAGGTTTTTTGGTGAGGGTGTTAGCAGACCTGGACATTCCATAGTGCTAGCATGAGCTATGGAGCAATGTATAGAGCTCATCCAGAGGAAATGAGGCTAGTGGTACTTTTGATGGAGGTTGTGTGCTACTTCACACTCCTAGATGCAGAGGGTGGGAGATTCCTGAGGTCACTTATGGGATTTCTTCATGACATGGTGATACATCGAACACGGTTTGCATGGGCACCTACATTACTGACACAGGAATACAAAGAGCTATGGGCCTATGGGCGACTATAGAGGTTCAACATCTATTGCGCCGTACTACTGCATTGTTGGGCTTACGAGCACATTATTTGTGTTTCAGAACCAGTAGGGGATGCCCCATGGTAGATGCATTCCCATGTAGAGTTTTGAGACTTGGGTATAGGCGGTGGGTACCAGCCGTTGGAGAGGCCCAAGTGTGCTAAAGCTACTCATGATGTAGCTTACTACATGAGGTTATTAGAGGGGGTTGTCTGGGGGTGGACATGAATTGGAGGTTGTATGTGAGCTTCCCTACATACAGAAAGATGGCCACAGAGCTAGATGGGGCTACAAATGTATATGTGGATAGAGGGGATGAGAGCAGGAGAGCATGATCGGATACCCGTAGAGTGGGTTAGGTGCCAATTCGGGTTAGTCCAGGATGTACTACCTCCATTCCCGCAATACAAGAGAGATGACATGGAGAGACCTATGTCTCCACTGTGACCCACTGTGCTAACTGGACAGGAGGAGAAAATAGTGGATTCACAGATTGATGATGCCAAAGTGGCAGACGGATACATCGCAGTCGTGGGGCAACACAACTGAGAGCCATACCACCGAGGCCAGGGTAGCCAGACTTAGCCATCGTCATAGTGTAGAGGGGATGCCCTACGGGTGCAGGTGGCTACCTTAGTGATGTAAAATAGGATTATGTAGGGGTAGCTTATAGGTTTAGAGGCATAGGTTGCCATCTTACAGGCCCAGATAGCTACATTACAGGCTCAGGCAGGGCAAGGAAAGGTACCTGCACATGTGGAAGTAGGGGGAGATGGATATTAAGAGGAGGTAGGTAGGGAGGGAGGGCAGATAGCCACCCTATAGGCACAGGTACAAGATCTACAGGGCTGGTTGGACAAAGTGTAGGGGAAAGTTACGGGTTTGTAGGGCTAGCTGACAGCAACACAAGCACAAATTACTACCATGCATGCCCAGATATAGGGCACAGGAAACATATTCCAGGGCTGTCTTAGGCTCTATTACCAGCACAGGGCTCAATGCAAGTTCAGGGATAGGGTCCCCTTGTACAGGTATCCACACAGGTAGCGAGACCTATGGCACCTCCACAGACAGTGACCATGATCATATTTAGGGATGCCCTAGCAGAGGCAAAAATATTATTAGGATCATTTGTTAGCTTCCAGGCTAGATGTGCCCTCTTATGTCAAATACAGAGCACAGTAGGCCTCCAGTGAGAGGACTAGATCCTGCACTCATAGTGTGGAGAGTACATGGGACTGGCGATCCTAGGGATAGGATCGTGGTGAGGCTACTAGTGTGCAGATGCTAGCCCCAGGTGAGGGGCAATCAACATGAGTTGAGGAAAGTGTCGAGCACTAGACAGGTGTGGTAGAGGGGTCGAGAGAGACACAGTCATAGGGAGTATTCCCCAACATCAGATGGGGAGATGATTGACTTGCTATGGACTGGCCTGCGTGCCGAGTCATTTTTGTATGGATTATATATGAGACCGGCCTATGTGCCAAAGAGAGTTTGTATTTATTATTATTTTTTGTACATGATACCGACCTGTGAGCTGAAGATATTTTTTTATTGGATTGCAGCCCTGTGAGCCAGCGATGTATGAGAAAGACATTTTTTTTAGATGAGTGTACATTATTGTGATACACAGGTATGTATATGATGAGATGTATGAGGTTCAGATAATTATTTGTTGTGATGTGTATTTTATTTTACTGTCATTATGATATGAATGGATTAGGTGAGTTAGGCATGACGGAGTCAGGTCGGTTTAGGCATGGATCGAGTCAGGTCAATTTAGGCATGGATCAAGTTACATTGGTTTAGGCATGGATCAAGTCAAGTTGGTTTAGGCATGGATCGAGTCAGGTTTAAAATGAATGATACTATGGTTCATATGTGAAGTGATGATAGAGAGATGGTAGGTGTAATAAATGTGTGTTATGGTAAACAACTTGTTATGTATGTGGCTTGATTTCCAGTTTTGTTAGAAAAGGGGAACTAAGTGAAATGTGGGGTAAATGGTGGAGTTAGGCATGGTTAATGAATTGTTTAGGGTAGAGAGTGGCCGAGCTAACCTCCAAGGGCCCCATGTCCCTCGGGAGTGCTACCTACATAGTCCTGGTGAAAAGGGACCTCAGGCCGATGTAGTTCTCCCACGAGCGAGGGAAGAACATGAAAATTAGTTGGTAGGTTTTGTGGGCATGTGGTGGGTTTAGGTTTAATAGGTGTGGGTAGATGATAGTGAAAATGTTGCAGGTGAGGGCAATTATGGTGAAAGGGGAGGATGACCCCCAAAGGTAAGCATCGAGGACCAAGTCCTATATAAGGTAATCAAAATGTAAACAAAGGATGGTTAAAAAGATAAGAGGGGGGCAATAAAGCCCCCTGATTGGGTAGAGCCATACTGAGTAGATCATACCTTGAAAAGGGGTGATGAAAACAAGACCCAAAAGGAATTGCATGATTAACTATTCTATGGCAACAGTAGTCACAGGATCACCAAATGTCAAAATTCTAGGATGTCCCTTAAGGAAATTTAGGAAATGAGAGTGGAAATGGTAAGGTGGGTGAAAGGTATGTGAATTGTATATGTTTTGAGTGACAAGTCTTTTAGACAAGAGGTCTAAGGTCACAATGGGGCAAGTCCATGACTAAAAATTGTTTTTGTTTTCATAGAGTGATCGATGTGGGAAGTCTATATGGAATAAATAATATGGTACTCCTTGAGGTCTTTTGTGAATTTGATTGATGTGGGAAGCTTCGGTTTCTCTCATTTTTTTTTTTAAAGCTTCACATAGTTGTCCTTCGAGGGAGTAGTCTATTTATAGTAGCAATTTGGTCGAGAGGAAGATATCCTTTTGAGGGAGACATCTTTTTTATTAGAAGTTTGACTGAAGGAGTATGGTCCCATTGGAGGTCTTTGAAATCATGGAAAAGAACAAGGTGAAGGATAGGACTCTTGTTTAAAAGGCGAGGTGGAATGACCATGGGATATCATCTAAAGGGTAGATGAAAAGCATCCATGAGAATCATGCTATGTGTAGTGCCGTGGTACACATATTCAAGAGAAGATAACAAGTGACGGGTAGTCACATGATTCTTGTTTAATTGTTAGGGAGGTGTATGGAGTAGATAGTGCTCAAGGGACAAGCCTATAAAGAGACAAAGGGTGAGTTAGGAAAATGAGTCAACAATAGAATGGTTGAAGATGCAATGCATTAAGGGGCTCAGGTTCAAGTTTACCCTCAATTGAGGACAAACGATAAGCACCCGATCCATAGGTATGAGTTTACGATGTATGGTCCAAGCCAATTCGGAGGGAATTTTCCCCGTTTACTTTTTTCTGCTTTGGTTACATGTTGATTTTCTTTCAAAACAAGGTCACCAACTTGGAAGGTTCGTTCATGAACACTTTTTTCATAAGCATGTTTAATACGTTGTTGATAAACTTGAAGGTGATATAGAGCGTTAAGATGGCATTCATCTAGTAACTCTAGTTGTGCTAAGCGGTCCTTGACAAAATTCATCATCAGTAAGCATGTCATGGAGAGAAATGTGGAGTGAGGGGATCTGGACTTCGAGAGGCAAAACAACCTTTGTTCCGCAGACCAACGAAAAGGGTGTGGCCGCAGTGGAAGTGTGAATACTAGTGTGATATGCCCATAGAACAAAAGGAATGTGCATATGCCAAACCTTCCCAGTATCATCAACCACTTGCATGAGAATTTATTGAGGATTTTGTTAGTGGATTTGGCTTGGGCTATTGGTTTGTGGGGTAATAAGGTCAATAGAAACTAAGCTAAATTCCAAAGGCATCGCAATGTTTTTGCAGTGTTTTGTTTTTTGAATTGTTTTCCATTTTCAGTGATGAGGCGATGAGGGACACCAAAGCAACAAATTATGTGATGGTTAATGAACTCACATATTTTCTTGGCTTTTGTGGAGATGAGTGGTATGGATTCCACCCATTTTGTGTAGTATTTGGTATTGGTTATGATCCATTGATGGCGTTGGGAAGAATGAGGATTGATTTCTCCCACAAGATCCAAACCCCATTGAGAGAAGGGTAAAATGTCATGAGTGACCTTTAAGGCATGGCTGGGTGTATGATGAAGGGTCGGAAATGTTGTTGACATTTCACATAGCATTTGACATAGTCCACAACAATCATGGTTAAGGGTCAGCCAGTAGTAGCCTAGGCGAAGAATACGCTTAGCAACAATAAGGCCACTAAAGTGTCCTCCACGTTATGCCATCATGAACCTCCTTAATGGTATAAGGAATTTTAGAAATTGTGAGGCATCATAAGAGAATACCATCAAATTTGTGCTTATAGAGGAGTCCCCTCGAGATAACAAAATGGGAGACCTTTTTAAGGAAGGTGCGTTGTCCGTTACTGGGTGAGATCAGGAGGTAAGATGGAGAGGGAAAGGTAGTCGATGTATTGTTTATACCAAAGGTCACTCAGGTCAAGGGTGTCGGTTTTGATTGAGTAAACATCATGAGGTAAATAAGAAGGTGAATGGAGGTGTTGTATAGTGACAAATATTTTGGAATCAATAGGGGAATCGGGTGTTTAGGAAGCTAAGTAGGCCATGGTATCTGTAAATTTGTTGGTTGAACGTGGGATGTGTTGAAGGATGTATTTATCAAAGGTGGTCAAAAGTATGTCTACATGATGTTTATACTTTTGAAGTATCTTGTTATGGCATTGGTAGATACCATTGACTTGGTTTATGACCAATTTACAATCACAAAAGATGTGGATTGATTTGACATCTAGGGCATAGGTGGTCTGGAGACCTAGTATGAGTGCTTCATACTCAACAATATTGTTGGTGCATTCAAAGTCTAGCTTGAAAGACAAATACATGGGTTCTCCATCCAAAGGAATGAGGATAACACCAGCCTCTCCCCCACGCTGACACTCGGAATCATCGAAGAACAGTGTCATTTGGTAAGGGTGTTTGTTTAGGGAAATTCTAGCAATTGACTCATTGAGAAAGTCAAAATTAGAGGGTTGGTTCCCAGAAATAGGTACGTCATCCAGTTGGTCAGAAATAGCCTGGCCCTTAATGGACTTTTGGTGAATGAATTCAAGGTCAAGATCAGCTAAAATCATAAGCCATTGCACGGCACACTAATTTTGATAAGGTTTGGCGTACATGAAGTGTAAAGGGTTAGTGTTGATCATAACAAGGGTTTTTTGGTTGAGTAGGTAATGGCGGAGTTTGGTGGCGATGAAAACTAAGGCTAAGAAAATCTTTTCTAGATGGTTTTATCGGGTTTCATAGTCCAAAAGAGTATGGCTTATGTAATAAACTACCTACTCCTTGTGTTGTTTGTCGTGATGAGTGAGCATGGCCCCCAAGGAATGATCGGTAGCTGATATGTATAGGTAAAAAGGTTGATCATATTTAGGTGGAATGAGTATGGATGGTTGGAGAAGGTATTGTTTTAGGGCCTTAAAATATTTGTGATAGTCATCATCCCATTTAAAGTATGCATCCTCCTAAGCAGATGATGAAATGGTTGACACTGATCACATAATTGTGAAATGAAATGGTGAATGGATTGTAATTTACCTTACACGCTACGGAGTTGTTTGAGGTTTGTGGGCATAGGTGTTTCCAGAATGGCCTTGAATTTAGTAGGATCAACTTCTATACCATGAAGGGAAACAATAAATCCCAGGAGTTTTCCTGAGAGAACCACAAAGATGCAAATTTTATGTTGAAGGTGGGTGCAATATTTAATGAGGCGGTCAAAGATGGTTTGGAGGATGGCGAGGTGCTCGGCATGACATTTAGATTTGGCCAAGAGATCATCCACATAATCTTCCAGTATGCAATGCATGATATCATGGAAGATGTACATCATAGCACAATGATATGTAGTACCAGCATTTTTAAGGCCAAAAGTCATGACTCGATAGCAAAAGGTTCCCCAAGGGGTAATGAATGTGGTCTTTTGCTGATCTTCTGGGGCAAGCAAATTTTGGTTATAAGCTAAGAAACCATCCATGAGTGAGAGCATCTCGTGACCAGCAGTAAGGTCAAATAGTTGATCAATACTAGGCAAGGGAAATTCATCTTTCAGGAAGGCAAGGTTGAGGTCTCAGAAGTCTGTGCAAATACGGAGTCCCCCTGTTGCTTTATTAATAGAGACAATGTTAGAAATCCAACGAGGATAATCAATGGGTAAGATGAAGGAAATGGAAAGAAGGCACTGAATTTCTTCTTTGAAAAGAAGAGTAATGCGAGGGTTCATTTTCCTCAGCTTTTGTTTAATAGGTTTGGCATCGGGAACTGTTACGATATTGTGGACGACTATGGTGGGGTCAATACTAGGCATGTTTGCATAAGACCAAGTGAAAGCGTGTTTATGATCTCAGAGAAAAGAAGTGATGGCTTCCTATTCAGGAGCATCTAAAGATTGTCCAATCTTTAGGATGTGTGGGTCATCCTGAGTATGAATGTTGATCTCGATAGTCAATTCATATCAACAAGGTTTGCATCTCAGAGGGTAACGACTGATAAATATATGAGTCTTCAACACCAAGGCAGGGTGAGTATGGATTCATCATCTTGACATTGAACAACATTAATGGTAGGTGTGTCATCATTGATCATCTCAGGATACAGGAATGAGAGAGTGGAAAGGGCCTCACCTTCACGTTGATAAGTAAAATGCCCCAAGGAAATGGTGTTTAAAAAAAGAAATTTAGGAGGGACAGATTCAAGATCCATCGTATCCATTGGCGAGGGTGGTGATGAAGGTGGAGAAGGGCTAGGGTCCTCAATGAGTTCAATGGGCACCGTGTTTGGTAGGAAGGTTTAGTGGAAGCCAATACCACTCCAATCATTACTTTTTGCAGGTGGTACATAGAAATAACGGTTATGGCAGATCTTGCTCATAAAATCCAAAACCAAAACCATTTCACATGCACAGCGGTGCAGGAAGGTGTTGGTGAAAAATGTGAAATTGGTAAATGATTGGAAGTCAGCTGGAAAATGGGTGGGGTTTGTGATGGTGGTTAAGGTGTGTAGGTGGTAGTATCAAGTTCCCCCATAGGTGAGACTAGTACGAAGATGAGGAGGACCATAAGGAGGCCTTCTCTTATACAGTGATCATAGCGAGGATGTTGGTGAACGGCATCCATACTCGTGCAGAGTAAGGAATGGTGTTGACACTATATAGGCGGTACTCCACCTAGAGTGAGGCATTGAAAAACACCTTCCAAGGGATTAGTGGTTGGTATGTGGGTAGCTGGTATGGATGATGTGTCGATAGTTCAATGCGGAGGTGGTGTTAACAAATTGGGATGCTAATGGGTCAGTCATGGAGGTTATAGGGGTGGTAGGAAAAGGGGAGGTATGTGCAGTGAAAGCAGCAGCTATACTAGTAGGTGGGGGTGTAGGTGAAGTTGGTATTGAGTTATGGAAGTAGATGGCTTGACAAGTATGAGCACATTTGTTGGTGTCGTGTTAAAGCATTTTACATGTTTTGAAAGGTGATGGGTCAGCTGGAATGGTATAAGTGTGTCCCTTCTGTGTTCAAACTTTACACAATGATGCAAAGTGGAGGGAACACAACCCATGACACGGATCCAGGGTCTACCAAGAAACAAGTTATATTAGAATTCCCCCTCCAAAACATAAAACAATTCTGGAACTAGTGTGGGGGCCCACATGAACGTGAAGGATGACAGTGCCTAGTGTAGAGGTGATAGCGTCATTGAATGAACACAACATGACCGGATGTTTATGCATGTAATTGTCAGGTATGTGCATTTTGAGAAAATGCATGGGATGAAATGATGTTAATGTTAGCAACCTCCATCAATCTTCACACATGGCGTACGGTCCATATGTCATCAATGTGGACAGAGATGAAGAGGGCTAGGTCCGGGTCATTGTTTTGGTATAGCGTGATCTCTTCCTCTGAGAATGTAACAAACCGTTACACCAAAACCTCGAGGCGTTAGTGAAATCCACACATGAGAATCATAACATCCCACCAGGCTTCCATATCCCGGACCCTGGGCTAGATTTGTGCCCGTATAGTGGGACCCTTCCCTACCCTATACGAGCCCCGGGGCAAACACTGCAATGCCGACATAGCTACCTGTGCAAGGACTTGAACCTGGGTGGTCACTCTGATACCAAATGTAATGAACCGTTACACCAAAACCTCGAGGTGTTAGTGAAATCCACACATGAGGATCATAACAGAGAGCTAAGGGAGGTCACTTAGTGAACAAGGTGAGGTGGAGGATAAGGTGGTAATTTGGTGAGGTAGGCTACAAGATGGGGTGTGATAATGGAGTTTACAGGTGTAGGGTCATTGAGTAAAACTCAATAGATTGAAGAACCTCCATGAGGGCTTGACAATGGGATTTTGAGGTTTGGATGAGATCATATAAGGAAATTTTGAGGGGAGATTGGTGTAGTTCTTTTAAGCATGGCAAGATGTGTGACACCATTAGAAATGGGTTTTATGTGGTTCCGTGGATAGTTATCTTAGGTATGGGTGCAGATGGTATATTGGGTATAGGATTAGTTGGTGGGTCAGCTACATTTTCTTTACCCTTCTGCGCACGTGTAGTGACATGTACCATGTTGATTTGAGGGAAGTTGTCAAATGGAGAAGGTGTAGGTTAAGTCGTATAACGACATGAAGGGAAAAAACCTACTGGAGGATAAATTCCCTGTGAGGTCAGTTGGGCACAATGACATTTGGGTGGTGGCGTGGCAAGTTATCTGATACGAACCATGTTAATTTCAAATTTTATGTGTTGTTCTAGGGGTTGTGAGGGTGGAAGTTGTGGTTGTTGAGTGGGCAATGTGGGAATGGGTGTAGGTGAAGTAGGATCCTTATTAAGAAGGTCATCATCATCAAAGTTGGTTTCCAGTGGACACAATTGGATAAGGATGGTTTTCAAGGGCCTTGCAGTTCTCCACATCATGCCCTGGCACATGATGGTATGCAAAAATTTTGGTATCATCAAACCCCTTTGGCTTGGGTTTGAGGGGGTCATAAGGTTGGAGTGGCAGTAATGTGATAATAGAAGTCTCGAGGAGGTTGGTTAAAATTTTGGCATAGGACCCTACGAGTGGATCACAATGGGAAGTGAATGTGGGTTTAGGTGTAGGTGTGGTTGGTTATCATGGAATTCATTTTTTGGAAGTGTAGGAACGGGGTCGAGCTAGGGGTTTAGGTGCCGGTGTGGTTTGAGGTATTGGTCGGGTTTGTTTGGGTAGGGGTACAGTAGATGGATGGGTAGGAGGGTGTGGGGTTGTATTTGACTACCTTGTTGTGGGGTAGTGGGGTTTTTTTTTTGGGGTTGCACCTTCTTGGGTAAAGGTGATGTGGGTGTACAAGTTCTAGAAGGAAAAGTAGATGGAGGAAGAGGGTGAGTTACCCACAGGAATAATGGGGGTGATATGAAGGTAGATAACGCGGGTCGTTGCTTGGGGTGTGAGGGGACAATGACTGAAGTGTAGTGGGTAGTGAAGCAATGGCTGAAGGTATCGGAGGTATTGGTGGTAAAGAGACTGCAGGTGGGTTGGGTATGAGTCGATGTTGTGAGCTTGGGTAGGTTAGAGATTTGTGAGGAAGGAATGGGTTGATTGTGTTATTGGTTTATGGATGGGTGCAGGGTGCTTGACCATGTTGGACAGCTAAGGTTTTAAGGCAGATGGGACAAGTGCGGGTGTGATTGGTGCGGTCAGGGGTATGAATTTCGATGAGTTTGTTTCTTCGGTTTGGGTGTTTGGAGTAGGTGTGGTTTTGACGTTGGAGGATGTAGCTAAATCCAAGTTTAATTGGTGGATGAGTAAGGTTGGTAGTCGGGGTGACCCCTAAAGTGGTAATAGGTGTAGTTGAGGAAAATGTTGTGGGTGTGAGCTTTGGGTTTAGATGCATAGGTTAGGTTATGGGTAAGGGTGTGGTTTGAGTGCTAATGGGTATTGTGGAAGGGGTTGCGATAGTAGTGGTTATAGTGTGGGGTCTGATGGGTGGACATGTGTTTGGAGTAGATAGTGGAGGTGTCATCGAGGGATTGTTTGCATCTGCGTTGAGACAGGGGAGCAAGAGGTGCCCCCCATAATAAATCCCTATCCACATAATCCAAGTGATCCGCCAAATGTGAGAATGACACGTTTGTGGGTGGATTTGGTGAGGACCTAATGGGAATTCCCATAAAATGCATCTTAGGGATGGGAAATCGGCCAACTTCAGCTTCCATGGGTAAGAGAGCTGAAAGTAGGTCTATTAGATGTAGGATAGCTGATGGAGAATGCCTCACCAAGAGGCAAAGGTATCTCCATCGGATCTATGATGGGTGGAAGAGATGATGGGGAGTTCCTCTATAAGTGGAGGAATGGAGATGTGCTCCTCTATGGTGTGGAGGAGGTAATGTGTGCTCCTCTATGGGTAGGAGGAGGTAATGGGTGCTCCTCTATGGGTGGAGGAGGTAATGGGAGCTCCTCTATGGGTTGAGGAAGTACCGTAGGTAAAGGTTCTCTAAGTACAGAAGCTAGGGGTGAGATGGGTCTCAATGTTAGCAGAAGACTCCTCCATAGGTGATGAAGGAGATGAAAGGTGTTTCTTCTATTGGAGAAAGAATAGTGACAGTTAGTTCCAATGTGGATGGAGGATTTCGGGCTAGGATTTCCTCTATAGAAGGGATGTGAGGTAATTGAGAGGTGACAAGTACTTTTTTAAAGATTGCGTGAACCTCACGGGTAAGGGTATCGTGAGTGGATGTCTCACACTAGTTTGATTAGATGAAGGGGCATGATTGGGAAATGGTTTTTTAAAGATTTGTAGATTTTGGTTAGGGGTGGTGATTGGGATTATCCATAGTTAACTCACCTTTCTCAAGCATTTCTTAGACAATATTCTTGAAAGTGATGTAGTTGCTGTCACTATGACCCTTCACTCGGTGATAGTTACAGAAACCTTGTTCCTTATACCACATGGGCATGGCGTGCAAGCAGGGTCAAAACCAGTGTGTAGTTTTATGGGTGGAAGGGTGATGGCATGCTAACTTTGATAAGATTTTCTAAGACATAAGATTAAGGTTCCCCAATTGGGGTATATTTTTCATTACTCTTGTTTGAATCGAAAAGCCTGGACGAGTGATAGATTAGATGAGGGTGTAGCCTAATTGGACAAATGAGCTGGGCCGGCCTTGAGTACCACTGCGTTAGTGGTACCTTTAGCCTTTAAATAATTGGTTGGGTGGTTTGGAAGAAGAAGAGGTTTCATTCGACTTTGAATGCCGAATTCTTATTTCATAATTGGATTTTCTTCTCTTCGATGGCCCATGAATCTCTAACTTTCGTGCCATAATGAATGCCTCATTGAATGTTTAGGAAATTTTGGACCTATAAGGTTGGGAAGATATGTCTGGCACAAGCTTGGGTGAAGAGCTCGACGAGTTCAGTTTGTGGCAGTTGGAAGGTAAGTTGATTGATCAGGTTGTGCACTAGCGAGTGACAAAATATACAATAGATTCATCCTCAGTACTGACATGTGGAATATAGATTGGTCATGGTAACCTTCTTGGCGATATTGATAGAGAAATGATCTAGAAAAGCTTGGGCTACCTAATTGAATGAAAATATGGAGTGTTTGGGTAACCCACTATACCAATCTAATGTTGGTCCAGTGAGGGACATGGGAAAAGTTCTCAAAATTAAGGCATCGTCATGAGCAATCAGATAACACCCCGTGTTTGAACGAGCGCAAGTGTTGTTGTGGGTCTTCCTTACTATTGAAGCGGTTGAATTTTGGCATTTCCCAATGCACAGGGTATGAACAGATAGGAATGGATGGGTGAATAGGCTCATTACAAATCTCGTCATAGGTGAGAGTGTTACGGGAGTCCAGAAATCGATGCCTCCAGTGTCTACATCTTATCCATCATCAATTTAATTAGGTCATTGGTTGGGTTGTGATGATTGGGATGCCTCCTATAGCATGAGGATGATTGGTTTTTGGGTATATAATGGGGGGTGGCATTCCAATGTAGGTGGTGTTGCCATGTAAGGTGGTGAAGAAGAATGTAATGAAATAGGGGGTACATACTCGGGATGAATAATAGATGAAACATGTGGTTGTTGGTAGTATGTGTACGGGGGAGGAAGGGTCGTGGTAACCCTTGTGGTAATAGGGGCTAATGATTGTGGAATGGAAAGAACTACGTTCTGAAATGGGGTAGGGGTCACCGACACTAGAGGTGGGAACGTAAGCTACAGGTATGTGTGAGACATGAGGGGTGGATGAGGTTGTGTTTGGGGTAATCGTCGAGGGTATGGTGGATGTAATGGGTGCCACAGAGATAACAGACGCGACAGTCATGGCAGGTATAGAACCTAACTACAAAATGGCTTGGGGTAAGATGGATGTGGGCAGCACAGAGTCAGATGGGGCTAATGCGGAAGTGGGTGCGAGAGTCGGGAGGATAGATACGGGCATGCCATATATCAACTGATCTAAGGTGTCTTGAGTGGATGAGTGGGAGAGGTAAAACTACAAGGTAGTAGGGTTCATGTCAAGGATTCATGAAAACTCCTCGTCTCTGGTAGCGATATTAGTAGGTTAGATAAGATCCATGGCTGGTGATAAGATAGAAAGTGGTGAAGGACTAGGTGGGAGTGGTTGGAAATTGGCATGGAACACGAGGGTGTTTGCTTATCTTCGGGTCAGCACCATGTGAAACAGTATTGCTTAGGTTGGGCTGATTCTCTATAAATGATACAGAGAATAGCAGGAACAGGTGATAAAAAAAATGGATAAAGTAACAAATGGTGGGTGGAATGTGAAAAGGCTAACTGATGCCAGTTAGGGAAAACCAACGTCGATCAGGGGTAACTATTTCCGGTCACTGTAGAAAATAGACAATGAGTAAACAATGAGGAAGAAGGAAAAATATGACAAGTATGCCGAATCTGAGGATGTGTAAAATGTCAATGGGAAAAATGATAGTGACAGAGAATGTGGAAAGTGGAGAAAAGTGAAGTGAAACTGTCCTTTTGAGTAGGTTAGCAAAAGGACCTGAAACCAACGTCAGTTGGGTTTAACCGATGGTGGTTAGAGGTAACTGATGACGGTTACTATGAAATTGAAATAGTGATGAGAAAAAGGTGGTTGTGACTTAGAATTTGATGTGGAATCAGACCTAGAATTCTAGGAATGATGGTGATATGGCCCAGGCACACTCAGGTGAAGCCAAAATACACCAGCTATGATGAGGAGAATGCAAGGATGAACAAAAAAGTGATGAATGTGATCTTTCACCTCAAAATGCAAGCCAAGCAAAAACACTAAGAAAATGTGATCCTAAAAGTGCCCCTTTCTATTATCTTCGTTTAACTTATGCTATTTAGGGACTGATACATGAATTGTGAAATAGAGTTTTTTTGGTGAGGATGGCTTCCTATAAAGAAGGAGATCTAAAGGGTGAGGTTTAAGGTATGTTATGATGGGGGTGGGCTTCGCTCTGAAGTATGACTCAACATAGTAGTGAGCTAGGTGCCCACTGTGTCGTGATCGTGTGATCACCTACAACTTCTTCTAGGTAAGATGTTTTTTAAGAATGTATGTATTTGAATTTTTGTGTGGTTTGGTCAGACTCAGAGAAAGAGAAAAGGATAGAAGTTCTTTTCTATGATTTTTTTTTCAACCATCAGCTGGTCATGACCTCCATCATATAGGTTACCCTCATTTAATGTGAGCTAATGCAGAAAATCAAAATGAAATGCAATCGTTTTTAAACCCAAATCGAAAATGTGAAATTGGATGACACAATAAGATGAAGAGGAAGAGGGATGCTCTTTCACTACAATGTAGAAAACATGAAGAAAAGATTCTGTTTAAATACACCAAAAGAAAAGTTTCCTTTAGAGCAACTAGAAAGAAGAAGTGGATTACTAGGGAAGAAAATTAGTGTATACGCTTTTTTTGAAAGGAAACAAACACACAATTTTTTTCCTAGGAATGAATAAAATGCAAGGAACCCCTGATGGGTCTCACCGGGTGTGCCAAAATGTTTCACCTTTTTCTTAAATTATTTCTTTGAATTTTTGATGAAATAGATAGGGTAATGGGTGTAGGAGGAATAACTATTCAAATGTCATTTAATGGGTTGTTGCGCTCGCATGACTTCCAAATCCATAGCTGACCACATGAGAGCTTCCTTTTGGCTAGGAGGAACTACCTGAAATGAAAGCAAGACCACTAGAAAGAATTAAACAATATGGGTAGTGAACTGCCTAGCGTGACCTAGATCTGGGAAGCATGGTACTTCCTAGATGGTTGTTAATCCATTGTTTTAAACAAATTAATGTTGTCAAAAAAGTAAATCCTATTGTTATTTTAAAAATGATTTAGGTATCTCACTTAAAAACACAATAAGAAAATAGATCTAATCTAACAGACTAAGCTAGAATAGAATCCAGAGGTCAAATGGTTAGTTTTGGGTTCTCTGCAGGTTTGATAAAGCTCTCAGGTAGGTCACAAGTGAGTGAGGGTGAGGTAAAATTAGGTGGGTAGGTCTTTGTTTAAGGCTATGTGGGCAAGCATAGAGACTGGTGTCGGTTAGGGGTGACCGACCGTGGATAGGTATAACTAGTGCCGGTTACTGTAAGATCTTGAAATGTCACAGAACGGGGTTTTGGGCTCCTTTGTTATTGCACAAAGGATTTGGTTGGTTGGGATGAGGTATTGGGTAACTGGAATAGGTTTTTACGAGGTTTTGATGGGTCTATGGAGGTGAAAATGTTGGAGAAGGTAAATAGGGAGCAAGATAAACAATGGATGATAAAATAATGATGAAATGAAATAACAAGAAAAGTTTGATGTTGTACTTGGATTTCATTCCTGAAGGTCTGTGTATGAAGGATGGAGGTGCTAATGATGGGTTTGAAAGCTGCAAGTGATCACCAACTGAAGAAAATCTTCTGCATGGACTGCATGCACACTCCTCTTTGCTTAGATAGATAAAAACGTGGCTAGGATGGCTATGTAGGAGAAGATTCTCAATCTCCTTCCTTGGATGTGAATTCTTGCTAGAATTGGCTCTCTGAAGATGCGTTATCTCTCTGAGATTTGCTCTTTTTCATCAAATTTCTTTCTTCCAACTTTCAGGTTCCAAGTTCCAACCTTGAGAATAAGGTCTTGTTGGGATAAAAAGGTTAACTGATGGCATTCTGGCTTAACCGGTGATGGTTAGGGGTAACCAACGTCGGTCAAGGCAAGATTTCCTAGGTTTACTAAACTAGGGAGATCCTCCTAATTTCACTGGATATCATGTCATTGCCCTGCGGATTAGACTTGGAGCCTCTTGTGAGCACGTAGGAATGTGGTTAGAGGGAATGTAGGCATTGATTTTGAGGGCTTGGGTAAGTCTTAGTTAGTTATGGTAACTTGCTAAGAATAGGTCTTAGGTTGAGTTAACTTGGTGATGTGTCTAAGTGAACTGTATGTGGGGATATTATTTAAATAATAAATATAGTGGGGATAAGGCATTAATTTAATTAAATTAATATTAGTGGGGTGAAGGGGTCATAGCTAGGTAAATGTAATAACGGGGGGCTTATATGTCGATGGATGAAGGGGGATTGTGACCTAGTTTTAGTGTCTACACCACCCCGAACTACCCCGTTTTTCCTTGTGTATCAATAAAGGAACAAAATCTACTTACAAAAATATGCAGAACAATCAGGATTTCTTAATGTCTTCAGTAACCTTAGCCTTGTGTTGAAATTATCTCCATCATTTTAGAATTGATAACTTTTAAGAGTTAAATCATGGAGCATTGACCATATTTTCCCAAGGTTCTCTTCATAGAATTTGTGTAAAGGAAGGATATCTCCATCTCCTTCACCAAACACAGATTACACTCAGGGTCCTCTCACCTTGGTTGACGAGGTACGACCTAAAGTAGTGAGGAAAGGTCAAATCCTCTTAAAGGTGCTATCCATCTCTCCACAAATCCAAGTAACAAAGGGTTATTTAGATCTCATCCTGGGCTACAAAATGACACACATTATGATCTATCTTCCTCTAAGCTCCTTGTCAAATTTGTGTTGCTGCTCGGCCTGAAAAGGAGAACAAATTTCAATACCAACACTCGTGGCGCCACTAGCAGGGACTCTTTGAAGTATTTGACCAAAGGTGTACGCATACAGACCCTAGTAATGATTTTTAAAGATTTTAGAGTACAAATACATTGCTGAAACGTCATTATTTGCTCAGATTTATAAGAATTATTCAAATTTGTGAGTTCTCAGTGTAATATTTCCAGCTTATATTGTTATTGCACTAAGATTTGTATCATCATTGATAAATTTGGGTAAAAGAAGAGTAGATCTAGTAAGGTTTGCATGATTATGGTACTGAGAGACATTTGATAGGTTTTTCATAGTGCATTTGCACAAACTAAGGTGAAAACCCTTAGTGGCAACTCCACATTGTTTAAATTCTTTATAAATACTAGTGTCTTAAACATATATCAAGTGAGATTTGTAACTAATATCTACAAAGCTGGAAGGAAGAAGATATTTCTTCGCTTAGGACCCTAGTAGAAGGTTATTTGAAGAGATGGGAAAATCTAATTCAGAAAGCAGAAGAATTTGGAAGGATATTGGAGATTAAGCATCAAGAAAAGAGATCTCCATTGGTGAAATTGATCAGCTCGTGATTGAAGATTGTAGTACTTCCTGAAGTGCTTTTGAATTAGGTAGCCTCTTTGTTGAACTAAATTCTCCATCTGGAGAGGGTCGATCATCTATATTTGAAATATTTTCTTCTTGATCTACCCCTGTATTTTCAAAATGTCATAGAGTTTTCCAAGAGACAGAACCTTTAAAGGGCAGTGATTCTGAAAATTGTATCCCTGTACCACACAGACCCCTCACTCATCATTTTTTTCCTCTTGTAAGATCACCTCCTCAAAATAATATGGCTTAACCTCCACCCATACCTCCACTTTTCATTAATACTTGTAGTCCCATTAGTTTTAGAGGGATGGTTGGTTATCCAAATGCAATTCCCCAAGATGTAAGAAATAGATTACCAGAGTTCCAAGGAAATAATGATATAACTGGTGATCAACACTTGAATCTCTTTGTCAATATGATGGAGGACTTTAAGATTGAATTTTAGGGTGTATACATCGAATTGTTTATTCATACATTAGAAGAGGATACAAGGGACTGGTATAAATATCTTCCTGATAACTCTATTGATTCTTGGACTGAAATGAAGAATGCATTTAGATTGCAATATGGTGACAAAATAGACCCTAGGTTTCTTTTGTCAGAATTTGAGAATATTAAAAATAATCCTAATGAATTAGTGCATGATTTTAATACAAAATTTAATAAGACATTGAGAATATTTCCTATGAATTTGAGGCCATCTGATGAATCTTTCCTTATAAAGTATGGTTATGCATTTGACAAGAAGGTTGCATACTATTTTAGGGATAAAAACCCTAGCACTTTTAGGAAGGTTTTTACTATGGCTCTACAAATTGAGAACAACATTAAGGCCACTAGAAAAACTCCTAAGTGGGAGGGTGTTAAACCTATAAACCTAGAAAAACCTCAAGCAAGAAAGAGTGTGGATCTTGAGGAGGTTGTTAAAACTTTAGCAGGGGTTGTCAAAGAAATCTCTTACAAGATGGCCAGAGCAGAGAAAGGAATTGGGTAGATTTCACAAGGTCAGCAAAAGGCACAAAATCATGACATATTTGACAATCATCCTAGGGGTGATCAAAGGTCATATGACATAGGTAAAGGACCCATGAGATCTACAAATAGACATCCCCAAGCACGTGAAAGTATAATGGTTCCTGATCCTCTGACTTCTTGGTTTGTTGTTGTTGATGAAGCTAATGAGATTGATTGGTGTGATAGATGCTTTCCGCCCCATCCTCCATGTGAAGTAAATTAGCAAGAAGAAGAAGCTAATAGTGATCATGGTAATGATGATGATGTTTTCATGATGGGTTGCTCTTCAAGCTCACAAAAAGGAGTAACTTCAATCGAAGTGATAAGTGCTCAGACTGCTATAACTTTTTGGGATTGCATTCACCGGGTACCATTTCTTCCTCATACTTTTAAAGTAGATGTAGTGCAAGCTTTTGAAATAACTAATAATGAATTTGAGTATTTAAGATCTTTCATTATAAAGAAGTATGATGGAGGAATCCCTTCGAAGGAAGATCGAAATTTATTGATGAAATTTGTTGTTGCTCAAGAAAAGGATTATAATACTAGGAGTAGAGCTGTCAAAGGAGCATGGCCTCAAGCCAAACCTAAAACTCCATTTCTTACTAGTATTCCTAAAGAGGCTCCAAAAAAAGATACAACTTCCAAAGGCCTTGTTGTACCAAATAAAATTCAAACTTCTCCTCATGCCTAAAATGTCAAGAATCCCATGCCATTTGATGAGTTAGCTAATCTCCCTTCCAATGCTACCTAGCCAAAGAATGTTCCATATGACATTTCCCAAGTTTTGAATTAAATCAAATTTAGTGTTCAAATTGTTGAGTTGCTTAGGATTCCCGTGCACAAAGAGAGAGCATTTGAGTACTTGGGATTGAAAGAAGAAAAGAGTTCAAAAGAAGAGAGCATTCTGAGAACTCTTACAAAAATGGAAAGCTTAGACAAAAAAATGGTTAAAGACAGCTAAAATTTTCCTTCAACCATAATATGTTCTTCAATGGAGGCCCAAATAAGCACGTTTTCACACAAAATTTAAGAATCTAATCTGAAGGCTCAAATTGAAATACTTAACTAAACACTATCAATCTCAGAAAACTATTTGTAGACACTCAGAAATGAAGCAGACACAGTTTCACTCAGGATCAACATAGAATAACTTGAGTTTGATTAAATTCATCAGTAGGGGAGAGTTTCTAGAACAATAATAGATTTCCAATGGTGTTACACTCGCAACTACCTTGACACAATCAAATTTAATACAAAAGAGATAAACAAGTTTCTCAGACGGTTTCTTAGAAAGATGAGCTCAATAAATCTTTTCTCTTAGAAAATCAGTCCCAACCTCTAGCACTCCAACCCTTTGCATGATAAATTCATGCAATTTATAGAATTTTACAATAGATTTTTCCCCCTAAAAAGCAAAAACATTCAATGTATCATTGTTTGTTATGATCTCGATTGTGATTCCTAGAATTAGATCTGTAAAAAGTTGTCGGGTGCTCCAGGGGGCAGATCTCTTCAAATATCTCAGAATTCAACTACTTATCTGGTAGATCACTCTTCATCTCCTGCGCTAACCACTTTGGCCCATAATCTGTCAAATCTGGTTCTTTGTATGCCCAGGAAGGAAAGAATGGAAGATAAAATTGACCTCGATAGTTAGATTTCATTTTACTGGTGAAAGACATCTTTAGATCTTCCCCACCAAACCAAGATATCAAATTAACTATCCTCTTTTTTAGTCATGTAGGAAATATCAATAAATCGTGAAGACTCACATCTCCAGGAGATTTTGAGTAAAAATGGTGAGAGAATCATATACAGACACACAACTGCCATTGATCTCTATTTTGAATTTGGGCCGTCCACGTGGAAGATCCAATTTAAAACAGGCCCAGGGGTTCCTTTTTAATTTTTACATTCTTTTGAAAAATGGAAAAAATTCCCATTTTTCTTCGCCTCTTCACCTTTGAAAAAATGGGCCATGACACGTGTCCCAATGTGGGTCCTAGCGAAAACGTGCTCCCATTTATTCTTTAGCTCCCTTTTTCAGAAAAGGAAAATTTTCCAAATTTCCCTTGAAAGTCCGCACCTTTGTTGTTGACTTGAAAAATATTTTGACCTATACCTTTTCGGGCTTACGGGCCATTTTGATGTTTTAATCCTTTTAATGATAACAAGCGAAAATCCTAGTTGCCCTTGATGGTCTACTCCCCCACCCCTCTGACTTTTCAAACTGCCACGCGTCTCAACGATGCTTCTTGAGAAAATCACCAAAAGTAGAGTCCCTAAATTAACATGGGCTTACCACATGTCCTAGCTCGACATAATTTTTTTGAAAGTTGAAAGCTTAGCGGAAGGCACCATGTGTATAGGGTCCAAGGTAGTTTCCTTTACCCGTTGAAAAGTCCAAGCAAAAGGCAAAATAAGCGGAAGCCTCCAAGTTTCCTCCTAGTGCTTCTTCTAAATAAAACTCAAAGGCTGGTCCCCAAACATGCAAGGTCCCTCCATGTGTCCCAGACCTCCCAAAACCTTTTTTGAAAAAGTCTAAGTATGGCAAGACCTGGTAGAAGCCTCCACATGCCTCCATGGCGCAATTTCAAAATGGTGTCCAAGTTTGAGACCCTGAATGAGCGTGGGCTCACCACATGTCCCTGTCCCACCAAACTGGACTGGTTACATGAAAGTTTTTCCTAAGTTTGATAAAAGTAGTGGAAGTCTCCACGTTTCCTCCTGGCACAACTCCAAGGCCAAACAAAAAATCAAATCTTCAAATGAGCATCGTTCCTCCACGTGGACAAATTTTGGGTCGAGGTAATCCAAAGAATTTTTAGAGTACCCTGCCCAGCCACGTCCAACCAAAAAGGGCCACATTTCTTTTTGATGTAGAGATGTAAATTTGATTGCGAAAAACACCCTTCAAAAACATAAAATGTAGGAAAATTATCATTTGAGCCTGGAAATAAAATTTTCTCCAAGGACAGATAATTTAGAAATGTTACAAGGTTCAAACACATTCCCCTAAGTTGAATCCATTCATTTTTCTTCAAGTATTTAGGACAAAAAATTCTAAGGACAACAAATCTCGACTGAGGAAAATGGAAAGAACGGGAAAACCCGAGTTTTTAGATGAACAAAGAATGGGAGACCCAAATTATAGGCCTTTTTCCAGATGAACAGAGAAAAAAGGAAACAAATATGGATCCATACATGATCCTTGGCCTAGGAAAGGATTGACTATGACAATGAAATGGAAGACAAAGTCTTTTCAAGCACAATACAGGGAGGTAAAATGTGACAGAGGTCGTAAATTTATAGATTTCAATAGAAAAATAGGGTGAGACTATTTTGAACACCAACATCAGCTCTGACTCGGGGATGGGAACTCCCTATGAGTGCCAAAAGAAAAAAGGTAGACCAAGTTCCAAAAATATCCATTGGGAAAAGGAGTGAGCTTGCAGAGCACAAAACCAAACCGAGAAACTAGGAAAACCATGCCATTAGGGACCAAAATGAACAAAAAAGACAAAAAACAACAAATAACCAACAAAATATACACTGTACAAATTATGTGTATCCTAATTATGGGGAATCAATCTAAGAAATGCTTCAAATTCCTGCCATTAATAGACAATTCAAGCAATTCTTCATCCAAGTCCCTCAAGAAGAAGGTATGTTCACCAATTCTAATATTAATGGAGTAAGGGCCCATCCATAATGCATCAAATTTTCCATGCTTGCCCTTATCTTCATGCCTACTATCCCATATCAATATGATATCTCCAACATTGAAAGCTCTTGGAGTGACCTTCTTGTCAAATAACTTCTTCATCTTTTCTCTGAACTTTACATGCCTTTGGTGGGATGCCCTCCTTTCTTCATCAAGTTCAACAATCTGGTTAATGCAAGCATCATATGGACTAACTTCCTGATCTCCCATTTGTTGAATGAACTGATATGAGGATAGTTGCATATACAGGGGCAACATGGCCTGAGTTCCATACACCAACTCAAATGGACTCTTTCCATTAGCTCTCTTGACAATGATTCTATCATCCCAAAAAAAAACTTCAACTGTTCACCCCATTTCCTTTTGTTGAGCTCCAACATCCTTCTAATAATCTTAAGCAAGTTTTTATTACTGGACTCAACTTGTCCATTTCCTTGGGGATTGTAATTAGAAGCACATGCCAAGTTGATAACATACTCCTTGCACATTACCTTTAGAGGTTTAGCTCTAAAACTCATGGCATTGTTAGCTATAATTTTGACAGCACTCCAAACTTGTAGATGATATAGTTCAACAAAAAATCCATGAAAATTTGGTGTGTTGGCTTCACCCATTTAGTAAAGTAATCAGTGGCTACAAGAATCCACTTATGGCCAGCACTTGAAGGGTCTAAAATCTCACCAATGAAATTCATCCCCCATTGCTTGAATAGGGATTCAATTGATATAGATTGCAAAGGTAGGGAGCCTGAAGCTTTCAGTCTTCCAGAGAAATGCTGAAAAATCTCACAGCTTATAACCAACAAGGTTATATCCTTTAAGAGAGTTTTCCACTAATAACCAACCCTTAGGATCTTGTGTGTTGTGCCTCTTGCGGAAAAATGCCCCCCACAAATTCCTCCATGGAGATCAACAATTATATTGGGGGATTCATCTTCAGTAATGCATCTTAAGAGGAATCCCCTTGGGTTCTTCCAAGCAATAACCCATAATCAGTAATGACATATAAGTGGGAGGCTAACTTAAGAGCTTTTTTCTGGTTCTTACTTAAATACTCAGGGTAGTATAAATGTATGAGATAAAAAATTACATCTTTGTACCACTTAGAACTCATCAAATTTTCAAAAACATCAACCCTTTCTTCTTTTACCTCATTTACATCAATAGTTTACAAGTTTCTCTCAACCATAAGCTTAGCCAAGCCCAAACCTCTTACCAACTTCGTGGTTTGGATATCCATGTCATATTCTTGCAACTTGTTCACCCATCTGCACATTTTTCTTGAGACCTCCATCTCTGATAAGATGTCCTTCACCATGGTGTGGGGAACATAAGAAACAATGTTATAGCTCAGGATGTAAGGCCTAAACACCTTTATTGCTTTTACCAAGGCATAATAGTGTATTTCAGCTCATCCCCCTGCAATGCTTTACTAAAAAAGGAAATTGGCCTCTCAGCCCCTTCATCATCCTTCTGCAGCAAGAAAAAAGCAATAGTGTTCTTTGAAGCAAAGGAAAACAATTGGAAAGGCTTCTTAAAATCTAGAGCTTCTCGAACAAGGGCATGCTTTAATGCCTCTTTGATCCCATTGAAAGCTTGCAGGATAGCCTCTTCCCATTTGATTACCTGGTCCTTCTTTAGCATACAAGTAATTGGAATGGTCAACTCAACAAAGTTTGATATGAATCTTCTGATAAAGTTTATTTGTCCAAAGAAAGACTGAATTCCTTTCTTGGTTCTTGGAATTTGGACCTTGTTAATGGCCTCTACCCTTTCTAGATCAATCATTACCCCCTCTTGTGATACAATGTGACCCAACAAATTTTCCTTCTGTACTCCAAAATAAAACTTGTTTGGATTGAGTGAAATGTCATACTCTCTACATCTTATCAACATTTTTTTCAAGTGTTTCTAGTGATCACTTCTCTTCCTGGAAAACACAGTTACATCATCTTTTTAAAAATAAATAAACTCATTGATGTAACCAGTAGAAGCAACATATGTTTCTCTCTGAAAGGTTTCTCTAGCATTCATCAGACCAAAGGGCATCCTGACATATACGTAAGTCCCCCAAGGAGTGGTAAAGGCTATTTTAATTCTTTTTGATTCCTTTACAATGACTTGGTTATAACCAGAGAAACCATCCAGGGTAGAAAGAAGCTCAGAATAAGTTACTAATTACAGCATAATTTCCATGTTTGGTAAAGGATAATTATCCTTCATTGATGCTTTGTTCAAATTTCTGAAATCCACACACAACCTGATATCACCATTCTTCTTTCTAACTGGTACTAAATTTTCAACCCAAGAAGAATACATTGTGGGCTAAATAATCCCTCCATCTCTCAGTTTATTTAGTTCTTCTTGCATTTTTAGAGATAGGAGTGGATTTATTGGCCTCGTTTTATACCTGAATTGGTTTGCATTGGAATCCAAAGGAATCTCATGTTGAAAAAGATCCTCTCTATATGCTTTTAGTTCAGAATAAGACCAAGCCATGCAGTCTTGATATTTTTTCAGCAATTGGACATAAGACTACTTCTCTTCCTTGCTGAGATTACTACCTAAGCACATTTTCCTTACTTTCTCCTTTGTGCCAAGATCATGCTCCTCAACATCCCTGGAGGCTACTATATATCTATTAATAATGCAATCACCATTATCATAGTTTGATTCAAGAGCAACCAACCCTGTAGGAATGGTATTAGTTTTTAGTTGGAGGATGCCTTTGCCAAACAAAGTTTCTTTACCCTATCCTACACACACCACAAGCTCCCAATCAATGTATTGATAAGAAAACTCCCATTTGTTCTACAAGTATATTCTCATATGAGCATCATCAACAAAAACATGCCAATGTTTAATATTTTCAGGAACATATGGCCTTGTTAATACCTCAACATCATATTCACAATATGGGGACATTCCACAATTATCAAACCGAGATCCCAATACTACAAGTTTTTCAGCCAAATCATTGAACTTTCTATCATGATTCACAATGTTGAATGCATATAACATCTCAATAAGATCCCAAGCTGCATGCTTGTATGGTTTCATTCATTGATTTTTTGTGGCATAAAGTTTTCTGACTTGCTTGACAATTAATTCTAAATCCCCTTTGATAATGATGTCCTTGACACCATATTTCTAAGCAATTCTCAAACCTAAAAATATTGTCTCATACTCAACAACATTATTAGTGCACTCAAAGTCAAGTTTGAAGGAAAAAACAAACTCTTCCTGGCCTAGAGAAATTAGAACAACACCAGCACCGTTTCCAAACTTGTAGCAAGCTCCATCAAACAATAAAGTCCAAGGAGAGCCTGCTTGTTAAAGAAACTTGCATTCTTCAATTTTGTGCTCTTTTCCATCAACAAATCCTATAAAGTTATCAGCATCAACACTTGTGTACAATACTTCATAGGATGCATTGTTGGGATCTTCAATAAGGTGCAACATTTTCTTTTCTCCATATAACCTGACAAGGCTGCCATCAATTGGGATGGTGGCATAGGACATATCCATTTGAACACTCCCACCAACACTTATAGCCCATTTTCTAGATAACAACATACCACACTTGGCTGGGCAATCAATGATAACAACATCATGTTTCAAGTTGTTACTTGGGTAAACTGCAAGTTACACCACCAAAACTTTTACACATCCCACCATTGACACTTCTCTAGAGTCCATGATAGTGCACTTACCATATACTATTGTTACTTTCATATCCAGCTCATTCATTACTTCTAGAGGCATGACATTGCATGATGCCCCAAAATCAAACATACAGTTGTGGAACTGTCTGTCCTTAATGATCAGAGTGGTGAAGAATGGATCCACATTTAGCTGAGATTCCACCAAGGATGTCCCCAAAAAAACCTTAGGTGGTTCACCTTGTTCCTCCAATGATGGTTGTGTTTCTCACTCTTCAATGATTGGAGGGGTCTCCACAATGTTTACATTTCTACCTAGGGCAGTATTCTCCTCTTTCAGTCCCAAGTATTCAAATGCTCTCTTTTTCTGCTCAGGAATCCTAAGCAACTCAACAATTGGAATAGAAAATTTGATTTGACTCAAAACTTAGGAAATGTCATATGGGACATTTTTTGGCAAGGCAACATTGGAAGGGAGATTAGAAAACTCATCAGATGGCATGGGAGTCTGGACAGTTTTAGCATGAGGAGAAGTATGAGTTTTTTTTGGGACAACAAGCCCTTTGGCAGATAAATCTTTCTTAGGAGCCTCTTTAGGAATATTTGAGAGTAAGGGAGTTTCTAGCTTGGTTTTAGGCCCTATACCTTTGACAACCTTACTTCTTATGTTATATTCCTTCTCTTGGGAAACAACAACATTCATCAACAATTTCCTTTCTTCCTCAGATAGGATTCCTCCATCATACTTCTTTATCATTAGAGCTCTTAAATACTCAAATTCATTAATAGGTATCTCAAAATCTTGTACAGTATCTACTTCTTAAGTATGAGAGGGAGGAAGAAGTGGTACCCTATGAATGCAATCCAAAAGAAAGGTAGCAGTTCAAGCACATATCACTTTAGTTTAAGTTGCCCCTTGTTGTGAGCTCATAGAGCAACACACCACGCAAACATAATCATCATTATCATCATCAACTTTCTCTTTTTCTTACTGATCTACCTCACATGGAGCATGGGCCATGAAGCATATGTCACACTAATCAATGACATTTGTTTCTTCCACAATAGCAACTCTGACGGCGAAAGGATCAGGCACCACTCTGTTTTCCCTGCCATGTGGTTATTTATTTCCAAATCCAACAAGTCCCTTGCCTTTGTCATCAGATCTCTGCTCATTTTTATGATAATTTGTAAATATGTCTTGGCCTTGTTACTTGTGTTGACCTTGTGAGCTCTGCCAAATCCCCTTCTCTACCTGAGACAATTTGTAAGATATTTATTTGACATCCCCTGCCAAAATTTTGACAACCTCCTCCAAATCAACAACTTTACTTTCTTGAGGTTTTTCCAGGTTAATTAGTTTCAAACCTTCCCTTTTATGAGGTTATCCAATTACCTTGATGTTGTTCTCAATTTGTAGAGCCATGGCGAAGGCCTGCCTCAAATTGTTAGGGTTCTTGTCCCTCAAGTAGTAAGCAACATTTTTATCAAATACATCTGAATATTTGATCACACATGATTCATCACCTGGCCTCAAGTTAATAGGAAATATTCTTAAGGTCTTGTTAAACCTTGTGTTGAAATCATGTACTAACTCATTAGGATTCTTTTTGATATTTTCAAAATGTGACAAAAGGAACCTAGGGTCTATTTTTTCACCATACTACAATCTAAATGCATTGTTCATCTCAATCCAAAATCAATAGAGTTATCAGGTAGAGACTTATACCAGTACCTTGCATCCTCTTCCAAAGTATGGATAAACAATTTGATATAAACATCTTCATACTCACTCTCAAAGTCTTCCATCATGTTGATAAAATGATTTAAATGTTGATCACCAATTATAACATTATTTCCATGGAACTTGGTAGTCTATTTCTTACAGCTTGGGGAACTGCATTTGGATAACCAACCATCCCTACAAAATTTATAGGTCCAAAGGTATTTACAAAAAATGGAGGTCTAAGTGGGGGATGGGCCATGTTGTTTCGAGGAGGTGCCCTTGGGGGAGAAACAAACAGACAAAGGGCAGGGTGTCTTTGAAACATAGGAGTATAACTTTCAAAATGGATATCCCCCAAAGGCCTTGTTTCTTTGAAATCCCTATCATCTTTGGAAAACACGGGGACAGAATGAGAAGCAAACTTTTCAAATTAAAATGAAGGCCCCTCTCCAGATGGAGAATTCAATTCCACAAAGAGACTACCTAATTCTGAAGCACTTGAATGGCAATATTCAATGTTAGTCCGATCACTTTCACCAATGGGGATCTCTTTTCTTGACTGTTGATCTCCAATAACTCTATAGGCTCTTCTTCCTTCTGACTTTGTTTTTCCTAGCTGTGGAAATAATGTCCTAGCAGGATCCTTAGAGAAGAAAGATCTTCTTCCTTCCATCTTTGAAAAGATTAGTAACAAATCTCACTTGACAGAGGTTAAAACATTGACATTTATAAAAAATCAGATCAACAAGGAGTCGTAACTAAGGATTTCCACCTCAGTTGTGAAAATGCACTAAAGAATATAATCTGTCAAATGTTTGTCCATAGTAGAAACTAGAAAAGAAAGATATGACCTTCCTTTACCCAGATTTATCAATGAATATTTTTGCAAAATTTGTAGAGACTAGAAAAATTGCACACAACACATATAACTTTGAAACTTCTTACAGGCCCGAACACAGGATGATGTTGAAACAATGTATTATCACTTAGAGCATATAAGAACTAAAATCATAGTGTCCCTGGCAACAACGCAAGTAGAGTGTTGGTACCAAAATTGATTCTCCCTTAGAAGATGAGAAACATCACAGGTTTGACAAGAAACTTAGAGACAAGCAGATCATGTTGTATATCGTTTTGGATCTAGGGAAGAGATGCAACTTGCTCTTTGTCACTTAGTTGTGGAGAAATGGGTAGCACCCTCAAGAGGATTTGATCTATCCTCACTACTATATGGTTGTGCCTTTCAACTAGGGTGAGAGGACCCTTTTGTAGCCCACTGTTTGTGGTGGAGATGGAGATATCCTTCATAATGATGCTATTAAGAAGGCCTTGAAGAAAATATGATCAATACAACAAAACCTAACTCTCACAAGTTATCACTCTACATAGTGGAGATATTCTCTAAGCAAGGTTCAGGCTACTGAAGACAATGAAAACTTGATTGCTTCTACATGTTTTAGTAATAAAAATTATGATTTTTTAAACACACATGACAAACAAGGGTAGTATAGGTAGGATTGGATGTTTTTAAATGAATCTTGGTAGGAGGTGAGCCATAATGAACTTGATTTTCCAGATCTATGAGAACTCTTACAAAAATGGAAAGCTTAGACAACAAAATGCTTCAAGATAGCTAAAATGTTCCTTTAACCAGAATATGTGCTTTAATGGAAGCCCATATCAACACATTTTCACACAAACTTTAAGAATCCAATATGAAGGCTAAAATTGAAAAACTTAACTAAACACTATTAATCTCTGTTTTATCATGCCTAAGACACCCTCAAAGGCTAACAAACAATCTTATAGTCATGCTAGGAGTCACATTGATTTTAATTTTTTTTATTTCATTATCAAATGAAAGCTCTTTTGATAAATGAAATTGCAAATGCCACCAAAGTATCACAACGATAATATCTTGTGTGATTCAAAAATATTTCAATGTAAGATTGTAACAGGAACAAGAAAACTATTTTTAGACACTCAAAAATTAAGTAGACATAATTTTTCTTAGGATCAACACAAAATAACTCGAGTTTGATTAAATTCATCAGCAGGGGAGAGTTTCCAGAACAATCTCAGAGCTTGTCAATGGCAGTACACTTGCAACCACTTTGACACGATCAAATTTAATACAAAAGAGATAAACATGTTTCTTAGACGGTTTCTCAGAAAGACGGGCTCTATAAAGATTTTCTCTTAGAAAATCAGTCTCAACCTCTAACACTCTAAACCTGTACACATTAAATTCATGCAATTTATAGCTTTTTACAACAGATTTTTCCCCCCAAAAAGAAAAAACATTCAATGTACCAGTGTTTGTGATGATCTCAATCATGATTCCAAGAATTAGATCTATAAAAAATTTTCAGGTGCTCCATGGGGTAGATCTCTTTGAATATATTAGAATTCAACTCCTTATTTGGTATATCACTCTTCATCTCCTGCGCTAACCACTTCCACCCCTAATCTGTCAAATCTGGTTCTTTGCGTGCCCTGGAAGGAAATAATGGAAGATCAAATTGACCTCGATAGTCAGATCTCATTTTAATGTCGAAAGACGTCTTCAGATCTTCCCCACCAAACCAAGATATCAAATCAACTCTCCTCTCTATTTGGCATGTAGGAAATATCAATAAATCATGAAGACTTGCATCTCCAGGAGCTTTTGAGTAAAAATGATAGGGGAATAAGATATAGACACACAACTTTCATTGATCTCTACTTTGAATTTGGGTCATCCACGTGGAAGATCTAATTTAAAACGGGCCCGGGGGTTCCTTTTTAATTTCTACATTCTTTTGAAAAATGGAAAAAATTCCCATTTTTCTCTACCCCTCCACCTTTGAAAAAATGGGTCATGACATGTGTCCTAATGTGGGTCCCAATGGAAATGTGCTCCATTTTATACCTTATCTCACTTTTTAACAAGAGGAAAATTTTCCAAATTTCCCCAGAAAGTCCGTACCTCCGCCATTGACTTGAAACAAATTTTAACCTATCCCTTGTCAGGCTTGCAGGCCATTTTGATGTTTCAATCCTTTTAATGACAAGAGGCAAAAGTGCAAGTTACCCCTGATGGTCTGCCCTCCTACCCCTCTGACTTTTCAAACTACCACGTGTCTCAATGACGCTTCTTGAGATAGTCCTTAAAAGTAGATACCTTGAATGAGCGTGGGCTCACTGCGTGTCCTAGCCCAACAAAATTTATTTGAAAGTTGCAAGCTCAGAAGAAGGTGCCATGTGTCCAGGGTCTGAGGCAGTTTCCTTTACCCATTAAAAAGTCCAAGCAAATGGAAAAATAAGCAGAAGCCTCAAAGTGTCCTCCTAGAACTTCTTCTAAACAAAACTCAAAGGCTGGTCCCTAAACATGTGTTGTCCCTCCACATGTCCCAGACCTCCCAAAACCTTTTTTGAAAAATCCTGAGTATGGAAAGACCCACCAGAAGCCTCCATGTGTCTCCATGGTGTAATTTCAAAATGGTGCCCAAGTTTGAGACCTTGAATGAGTGTGGGCTCACCACATGTCCCTATCCCACCAAACTAGACTGGCTACATGAAAATTTTACCTAAGTTCAGGAAATGCAACAGAAGCCTCCACGTGTCCTCCCGGCGCAAATCCAACGCCAAACCAAAAAGAAAATCTTCAAATGAGCGTCGGTCTTCCACGTGGACAAATTTTGGGTCGAGGAGATCCAATGAATTTTTAGAGTACCCTTCCTAGCTGTGTCCAACCAAAAAGGGCCACATTTCCTTTTGATGTAGAGATTTAAATTTGACCGGGAAAAACACCCGTCAAACCGTAAAATGCAGGAAAATGATCATTTGAGGCCAGAAATAAAATTTTCTCCAAGAAGAAAGAATTTAGAAATGTTACAAGGATAAAACACATTCCCCTGAGCTACATCCATTCATTTTTCTTCACGTATTTAGGAAAAAAACCGTGAAGGATAGCAAATCCCAAATGTGGAAAAAAGAAAGATCGAGAGAGCCCGATTTTTCAGATGAACAAAGAATAGGAGACCCAAATTACAGACCTTTTCTAGATGAATAGAGAAACAAGGAAAAAAATATGGATCCATACATGATCCTCATCCTAAGAAAGGATTGACTACGGAAATGAAATGGAAGACATTCTTTTCAAGCACAATACGGGGATGTAAAATGTAACAGAGGTTGTAAATTGATAGATTTCAATAGAAAAATGGGGTGAGACTATTTTGTGCACCAACATGACCTTGTTATTTGATAGAGCCTATTCCAAGTTTGGAAATGGTGTTGGCATTGTTATGATCTCCCCAAGCCAAGAAGAGTTTGTATTTTCTTTCAAACTTAAATTTGAATGCACTAATGCCATTGCTGAGTATGAAGCATTGTTATTAAGTTTGAGAATTTCTTGGAAGTATTATATTAAAGATATCATTTTTAAAGGAGACTTAGAACTGATTGTAAAAAAAATTAGAAAACTATATGCTACTAAAAATCAGAGAATGAAACAATACAAGCATGCAGTTTGGGATTTGATTGAAATATTTGACTCATTTAATATTATGCATCATGATAGAAAGGTCAATGTTGTTGCAAACCATCTTGTGGTCTTGGGAACTCGGTTTGATGTTTTTTCAATGTCCTCCAAATGTGAATATAATGTTGAAGTACTAAGAAGGCCATCTCTCACTGATAACGTTAGAAAATGGAAAGTATTTCATGATGATGTGTAGGTGAAACAATTTTTACAGAACAAAGGGGAGTTTGTTGATCAATGTATTGATTGGGAGCCAATGATGTGTGCAACAGAATGAAAAGAAACTTTGTTTGGCAAAGACATCATCCAATTGAAAACTAATACCATTCCTAGAGGGTTGGTTGCTCTTGAATCTAAATTTGATAATGTTGATTGCATTATTACTAGAAATACAGTAGCCTCAAGGGATGTTGAAGAGCATGAAATTGTCACAAAGGAGAAATAGGGAATATATGGTTGGGAAGCAATCTGAGTAAGGAAGAAAAATAGTCCTACGCCCAATTGTTGAAGAAATATCAAGACTGTTTGGCTTGGTCTTATTCTGAGTTGAAAGCATACAGAGAGGATTTGTTTTAGCATGAAATTCCTCTCGAAACAAATGCAAAACCATTAAGAAAAAAGAAGAGAGTGATTAATACACTCCTCTCCATGAATATGTAAGAAGAATTGAAGAAGCTAAGGGATGGAGGGATTATTCAACCAACAAGGTATTCTTCATGCATTGTAAACTTAGTGCTAGTTAGAAAAAAAGAATGGCGATATCAGGCTATGTGTGGATTTTAGAAATCTGAATAGAGCATCAATGAAAGATAATTATCCTCTGCCAAACATGGAAAATATGCTATAATTAGTGACTGGATCTGAGTTGCTTTCTACATTGGATGGTTTCTTTGGCTATAATCAAGTTGTTGTAAATGAATCAGAAAGAATTAAGACTACCTTTACCGCTCCTTGGGGAACATATGTGTATGTTAGAATGCCTTTTGGTCTAATGAATACTAGAAAAAAATTTCAAAGGGAAATGGATGTGGATTTTGATGGTTACATTAATAATTTCATTTTTGTTTATCAAGATGATGTAACTATATTTTCCAAGAAGAGAAGTGATCACTTACAGCACTTGGAAAAGATGTTGATTAGATGCAGAGAATTTGGTATCTCTTTGAATCCAAAGAAGTTCCATTTTAGAGTGCAAAAGTCCAAGTTTCTTGGTCACATTGTATCAAAGGATCGGTTTTCAATGATTGATCCAGAATGGGTGGAGACTATCAGCAAGGTTCAAATTCCAAAGAACCAAGAAGGGAAATCCAATCCTTCTTTGGGAAAATCAATTTCATTAGAAGATTCATGTCTAACTTTACTTAGTTGACCTCTCCCCATCACTTACATGTTGAAGAAAGACTAGATTATCAAGTGGAACAAAGTAACCATTAAGGCTTTTGATGGGATCAAATAAGCACTAAATCATGCCCCTATTTTGGAAGCACCAAATTACAAGAATCCATTTCAAGTGTTTTATTTTTCTTCAGAAAAGACCATTGCATATGTTTTGTTACAAAAGGATGATGAAGGGGCTGAGAGACCAACTGCCTTTTTCACTAAGGCATTCTAGGGAGCTGAGTTGTAATACACCGTCATGGAGAAGAAAGCATTTTCCTTAGTGAAAGCAACAAAGGTTTTCAGACTATACATCTTTAGTTCTAAATTTATTTCTTATGTTCCCCACGCCATGGTGAAAGACATCTTATCAAAGATGGATTTCTATAAAAAAAGATGCAGATGTGTGAACAAGTTGTAGAAGTATGACATGGAATAAGAGGTTTGGGCCTAGCTAAGATTATGGTTGAGAACAACCTGAAAACTATTGAGGTGAATGAAATAGAGGGAGAAAGGGTGGATGTCCTTTAAAATTTGGTAAGTTATGAATGGTACAAAGATATAATATTTTATCTTAGAAATATGTGCTGCCCTGAATATCTAAGTAAAAATCAGAAAAGAGCTCTTAAGTTAGCCTCTCAAAAGTATGTCATTACTGATTTTGGGTTAGCTTGGAAGAACCCCGAGGGAGTGCTCTTGAGATGCATTACAGAAAATGAGGCCCCAAAAATAATCGATGATCTCCATGGAGGGGTCTGTTGGGGATATTTTGCTTGAAGATTTACAAACATAAAATCTTGAGGGCTGGTTATTGGTGGCCAAATATCTTCAGGGATACAACTCTATTAGTGAGGAAATGTGAAAGTTGCTAATGTTTTTTCTAGAAGAATGAAAGCTTTAGACTCCCTTCCTTTGTAGCCTGTGTCAGTTGAAGACCTATTCAGACAATGGGGAATGGATTTCATGTTGGAAATTTCAGATCCTTCAAGTGCTAGTCATAAATGGATTCTTATAGACACTGATTATTTCACTAAGTGGGTGGAAGAAATCCCAACCAAGAAGGAAACACACCAAGTTATCATGTACTTCATGCTGAATCAAATCATATGCAGATTTGGAGTGCTAGCTAATATTGGTGTTGATAATGCCATGAGTTTTACAGCCAAACCTTTGGTCGCAATGTGTGAAGAATATGGGATCAATTTGACATATTCTTCTAGCTACAATCCCCAAGCAAATGGACAAGCTGATTCTAATAATAAAAACTTGTTGAAGATCATTAGAAGACCTTTGGAGCTGAACAAGAGAAAGTGTGGTGAGTAACTAAAGTTTGCTATTTGGGATGATAGAATCACTGTCAAAAGAACTGGTAAAATCCCATTTGAACTGGTATATGGAACTCAAGCTTTGTTTCCCCTCCATTTGCAGGTGTCTTCATTTAAGTTTGTTCATTACATTGAAGACCAAGAAGTTAGTCCATATGATGCTTGAATAAATAAGATTATTGAGTTGGATGAAGAGATAAGGGAATTCCATCAGTGGCATGTGAAGTTTAGAGAAAAGTTGAAGAAGCTATTGACAAAAAAGTGACACCTAGAGCTTTCAGCATTGGGGATCTTGTGCTTCTATGGGATAACAGGCATGAAGTTAAGGGAAAGCATGGTAAATTTGATGCATTGTGGATGGGCCCTTATTCAATTTATATTTGAGTTGGTGAAAATACCTTCTTCCTAAAAGACTTAGATGGGGAACTACTTGAATTTCCTATTAATGGAAGGTATTTGAAGCATTTCCTTGATTTATTTTTTAGAATCAAGGTATACTCCATTTGTATAGTGTATAGTTCTTTGTCATCATATGTGTTTGTGTTTTGTTCATTCTAGTTCTTGGTGACCTAGTTTTTTTGGTTTCCTAGTTCATTTTTTGGAGGATGGTTGTGGTTTTTCTCCTCTGCTAGATTATCCTTTAACTCTGTTCCCCAATGGTCTATTTTTGGCACTTGGTCTGCTATTTGTTCTTGTGGCACTCACAATGAGTGCCCATACCCAAGTCAGAGCCGATGTTGGTGCTCAAATTAGTCTCACCCCATTTGTCATTGAATTTCCTCAGTTTACGACATCTGTCATGTTTTTTGTCTCCCAACGTTGGTGCTTAAAGACTCTGTCCTCTATTTGGTTATCATGATCAGTCCCTTCCTAGGTCGAGGATCACTTAAAGGTCCAAAATTTATTTTTTGTTTCTTTGTCCATCTGAAGGAGTCTTTAAATTGGGCGTAAATCTCGGGTTGCTCCTTTCTTTCCATTTTCCGCAGTCACTTATTGTTTTCCCTATCATTTTTTTCCCAAATACCTGAGGAAACAAGATTTGATGTAGCTTTAAATGATCCTTTAAGCTACATCCAGTGTTGTTTTCTCAGGTATTTGGGACAAAAATGACAGGGACAACAATACGTGACTGTGGAAAATGGAAAGAAAGGAGTAACCCAAGTTTTACGCCCAATTTAAAGACTCCTTCAGATGGATTGAGAAATGAAAAACAAATTCTTGACCTTTAAGCATTACTCGACCCAGGAAGGGACTGATCGCAACAACCAAATGGAGGACATAGTCTTCAAGCACCAACATGGGGAGATAGGAAACATGACAGAGGCCACAAACTGAGGAAATTTAATGACAAACAGGGTGAGACTAATTTGAGCACAAACATCGGCTCTAACTCGGGGATGAGCACTCCTTGTGAGTGTCATAAGAACACATAGTAGACCATTGGGAAACAGAGTCAAAGAATAAGCTTGCAGAGTAGAACAACCATAACCATCCTCCAAAAAAAGAACCAAGAAACCAAAAAAAATCACTAAGGACCAGAACGAACAAAACCATAAAAGTAGATGAGAACAAAGAACTTACACTGTACAAATGGAGTGTACCTTGATTTTGAAAAATAAATCAAGGAAATGCTTCAAACGCCTTCCATTAACAAGCAATTCAAGTAGTTCCCCATCTAAGTCTTTTAGGAAGAAGGTATTTTCACCAATTCGAATATCAATTGAATAAGGGCCCATCCAAAATGCATCAAATTTACAATGCTTTGCCTTATCTTCATTCTTGTTATCCCATAAAAGCACAAGATCCCCAATGCTGAAAGCTCGGGGTGTCACCTTTTTGTCAAATAGCTTCTTCAAGTTTTCTCTAAACTTCACATGCCGCTGATGTGATGCCCTTCTCTATTCATCCAACTCAATAATCTGATTGATTCAAGCATCATAAGGACTAACTTATTGGTCTTCAATCTATTGAACAAACTAAAATGAAGATGATTATAAATGGAGGGGAAATAAATTTTGAGTTCCATATACCAATTCAAACAGGCTTTTACCAGTATCTCTTTTGACAGTGATTATGTCATCCCAAACATCAAACATCAGTTGCTCACCCCACTTCATTTTGTTCATCTCTAAGGTTCTTTAATGATCTTCAACACGTTTTTATTATTTGACTCAGCTTGTCCATTTCCTTGGGGATTGTAGTTAGAATCATATGTCAAATTGATCCCATACTCTTTGCACATTGCCACCAAAGGTTTGGCTTTGAAGCTCATGGCATTATCATCAACAATTTTAACTGGCACTCCAAATATGCATATGATTTGATTCAACATGAAGTCCCTGATAATTTGATGTCTTGCCTTCTTGATGGGGATTACTTGTACCCACTTAGTGAAATAATCAGTGGGTACAAGAATGCATTTATGACCAGTATTGGAAGGATCAGAAATTTCCACAATGAAATCCATTCCCCAGTATCTGAATGGGGCTTCAAATGACATAGGCTACAAAGGAAGGGAGCTTGAAGATTTCATTCTTCTAGAAAACTACTAACAACTTTCAAATTTCCTCGCCAATAGAGTTATATCCTTGAAGATATTTGGCCACCAATAACCATCCGTCAAGATTTTATGTGCTATAACTCTCCTAGTAGAATGTCCCCCACAAACCCATCCATGGAGATCAACAATTATTCTGGTGGCCTCATTTTCAGTAATGCATCTCAAGAGCACTCCATCGGGGTTCTTCCAAGCTAACTCAAAATCAGTAATGACATATTTTTGAGAGGTTAACTTAAGAGCTCTTGTCTAATTTTTACTATCATTTTCAGGGAAACATAAATGTATGAGATCAAAGATTATATCTTTGTAACATTCAGAACTTACCAACTTTTCAAGGACATCAACCCTTTCTCCTTCTACTTCATTCACCTCAATAGTTTATAGGTTGCTCTTAACCATAATCTTAGCTAAGACCAAACCTCTTACAAATTTTGTGGTTTGGATATCCATGTCATATTACTACAACTTGTTCACCCATCTACATATTTTCCTTGAGACCTCCATCTTTGATAAGATGTATTTCACCATGGTGTGGGGAACATAAGCAACAACTTTAGAACTCAAGATGTAGGGTCTGAAAACCTTTGTTGCTTTCACCAAGGAAAATGCTTGCTTCTCCATGATGGTGTATTTCAACTAAGATCCCTGCAAAACCTTACTAAAAAAGGAATTTGGTCTCTCAGCCCCTTCATCATCCTTTTGTAACAAAACAAATGCAATGGTGTTTTTTGAAGAAAAAGAAAACACTTGAAATGGATTCTTGTAATTTGGGGCTGCCAAAACAGGGGCATGATTTAGTACTTATTTGATCCCATCAAAATCCTTAATGGATGCTTCTTCCCACTTCATAATCTAGTCTTTCTTCAACATGCAAGTGATGGGGAGAGTCAACTCAACAAAGTTAGACACAAATCTTCTAATGAAATTTATTTTCCAAAAGAAGGATTGGATTCCCTTCTTGGTTCTTGGAATTAGAACCTTGATGATAGCCTCTACCCTTTTGGGATTAATTATGACACCATCCTTTGATAAAATGTGATCAATTAACTTGGCCTTTTGCAATCCAAAATGGCACTTCTTTGGATTCAAAGAGATACCAAATTCTCTGCATCTAATCAACATCTTTTCCAAGTGCTACAAGTGATCACTTATTTTCCTGGAAAGCATAGTTACATCATCTTGATAAACAACAACGAAATAATTAATGTAACCAACAAAAGCCACATCCATTGCCCTTTGAAATGTTTCTCCAGCATTCATTAGACCAAAAGGAATTCTAACATAGACATATGTTCCCCAAGGACTGGTAAAGGTAGTCTTAATTCTTTCTGATTCCTTTACAACAACTTGATTATAGCCAGAGAAACCATCTAATGTAGAAAGAAACTCAGATCAAGTCAGTAACTACAACATATTTTCCATGTTTGGCAAAGGATAATTATCTTTCATTGATGCTTTGTTCATATTTCTAAAATCCATGCATAGCCTGATATCACCATTCTTTTTTCTAACTGGCACTAAGTTTATAACCCAAGAAGAATACCTTGTTGGCTAAATAATCCCTCCATCCCTTATCTTCTTCAATTCTTCTTGTATCTTCATGGAGAGGAGTGGATTAATCAGCCTCTAATTTTTTCTGAATGGTTTTGCCTTTTTTTCAAGAGGAATTTCATGCTGAAACAAATCCTCTTTGTATGCTTTCAGCTCAGAATAACACCAAGCCAAACAATCTTGATATTTCTTCAACAATTGGGCATAGGATATTTTTTCTTCCTTGATCAGATTTCTTCCCAACCGATCTTCCTTGGTTTCTCCTTTGTGCCAAGGTCATTCTCTTCAATATCCCTAGAGGCTACTATATGTCTATTAATAATGCAATTAATATTATCAAAGTTTGAATCAAGAGCAACCAACCCTCTAGGAATGGTATTAGTTTTCAATTGGATGATGTCTTTTCCAAAAAAAAATTCTTTTCCTTCTGCTAAACACACCATTGGATCCCAATCAATACACTGATAAAAAAGTTCCCCTTTGTTCTACAGAAACCATTTCACCTAGTTATCATCATCAAATACTTTCCAATTTTTAATGTTATTAGGGACAGATGGCCTTGATAGTACTTCAACATTTTATTCACAATTGAAGGACATTGAAAAAACATGAAACCGAGATCCGAAGGATGCAAGTTTCTCTACAAGAGTATTGGACTTTCTATCATGATGCACAATATAAAATGAGTTAAAAATTTCAATCAAATCCCAAACTGCATGCTTGTATTGTTTCATTCTCTAATTTTTAGTAACATACAGTTTTATAATTTATTTGATAATTAGTTCTGAGTCTCCTTTGACAATGATATCTTTAATATAATACTTCTAAGAAATTCTCAAACCTAATAACAATGCTTCATACTCAACAATGTTATTAGTGCATTCAAAGTTAAGTTTGAACGAAAATACAAACTCTTCTTAGCTTGGGGAGATTAGAACAATGCCAACACCATTTCAAATCTTGGAACATGCTCTGTGAAATAACGAGGTCCAAGGTAAACCCACTTGTTCAAGAAATTTGCACTAAACAATCTTGGGCTCCTTGCCATAGTAAACCCCATAAAGTTATCTGCATCTACATAAGCATATAACACTTCATAAGAAGCATTATTCAGATCTTCAATGAGGTGCACCATTTTCTTCACTCCATACAGCTTTACAAGGCTGCCTTCAATTGGAATGGGTGTAAAAGACATATCCATCTAAACACTTCCACTAACACTTGCAACCCACTTTCTTGATAACAACATCCCCATTTGAGAGGGAAATCAACAATGACAACATCAAGTTTCATGTTCTTACCTGGATAAGTTGCAAGTTGTACCACCAAAAATTTCACACATTAAACAACGGGAACCTCTGTAGAGTACATGGCAGTGCATCTTCCATATGATATTGTAACTTTGATATCCATCTCATTCATGACCTCAGTAGGCATGCCATTGCATGATGCTCCAAAATCAAACATGCAATTGTGCAGCAGTCTGTCCTTAATGATAAAAGCTGTAAAAAATGAATCAACATTTAATTGGTATTTAACCAAAGATGTCCCCAAGTAAACTTTAGGTGCTTCTCTATGCTTTTCCAATGCTGGTGGTGTTTCAAGGTCTATAATTTTTGGAGGAGGAGTTTCTACAATGTTTACATTTCTACCTTGGGTACTCTTTTCTTCTTTTAATCCCAAGTACTCAAATGCTCTCTTCTTGTGCTTAGGAATCCTAAGCACCTCAAAAATTGGAACACTAACTTTGATTTGAATCAAAACATGGGAAATGTCATATGGAACATTCTTTGGCAAGGCAACATTGGAAGGGGGATTAGGAAAATCATAAGATGGCATTGGATTCTTGACAGTTTGGGCATGAGGAGAAGTATGAATCTTATTTGGGACAACAAGGCCTTTGGAAGGCGTATCTTTCTTAGGAGCCTCTTTAGGAATACTAGTAAGAAATGAAGTTTTAGGTTTGGCTTGAGGCCTTGCTCCTTTGACAAATCTACTCCTAGTATTATAATCCTTTTCTTGAGAAACAAGAATGTTCATCAATAACTACCTATCTTCCTCCGAAGGGATTCCTCCATCATACTTGTTTATCATTAAATCTCTTAAATAATCAAAGTCATTAGTAGGTATTTCAAAAGATTGCACTACATCTACTTCAAAATTATGAGGAGGAAGAAGTGGTACCTAGTGAATGCAATCCCAAAAAGTTACAGTAGTTCGAGCACTTAGCACTTCGGTTGAAGTTACTCATTGTTGTGAGCTTGAAGAGAAACCCATCATGCAAACATCTTCATTAGTACCATGATCATTATTAGTTTCTTCTTCTTGTTGATTTACTTTGCATGGAGGATAGGGCAGAAAGCATCTATCACACAAATCAATCTCATTGGCTTCATCATCAACAACAACAAGGGAAGTCGGAGGATTAGACACCATTCTACTTTCACATGCCTGGGGATGTCTATTTACAGATCCCATGGGTCCTTTACCTCTTTCATCTGACCTTTGATCACCCCTAAGATGATTTCTAAATCTGTCATGATTTTGTACCTTTTGCTGACCTTGTGAACTTGGTCCAATTCCTTTCTCTACTATGGCCAGCTTGTAAGAGATTTCTTTGACAACTCCTACCAAAGTTTTAACAACATCCTCAAGATCCACACTCTTGCTTGTTTGAGGTTTTTATGGGTTTATTAGTTTAACACCCTCCCTCTTAGGAGGTTTTCAAATGGCCTTAATGTTGTTCTCAATTTTTTAGATCCATAGTAAAGGCCTACCTCAAAGTGTCAGGGGTTTATATCCCTCAAATAGTATGTAGCCTACTTGTCAAATGCATTAGCATACTTTATAAGGAAAGATTCATCACATGGCCTCAAATTCATAGGAAATCTTCTCAATGTCTTATTGAATCTTGTATTAAAATCATACACTGATTCATTAGGATTTTTTTTAATATTCTCAAATTCTGACAAAAGAAACCTAGGGTCTGTTTTGTCACCATACTGCAATCTAAATGCATTTTTCATTTCAGTTTAAGAATCAATAGAGTTATCAGGAAAAGATTTATACCACTCCCTTACATCCTCTTCTAATGTATGAATAAATTTTTTTATGTATATATCCTCAAATTCAATCTCAAAGTCCTCCATCATATTGACAAAGAGATTCAAGTACTGATCACCAGTTATAACATTATTTCCTTGGAACTTTGGTAATCTATTTCTTACATCTTGGGGAACTGCATTTGGATAACCAACCATCCCTTTAAAACTAATGGGACAAAAGGTATTAACGACAAATGGAGGTCTAGGTGGAGGTTAAGCCATATCATTATGAGCAGGTGATCTTATAGGAGAAACAAAATGATGAGGAGTGAGGGGTGTGTGTGGTACAAGGATACAATTTTTAGAATGATTACCATCTAAAGGTTTTGTCTCTTAGAAAACTCTATTAGATTTTTAAAATACATGGGCACATCGAGAAGCAAATGTTTCAAATAGAAATGATGGAACCTCTCCAGATGGAGATTTCAGTTCAATAAAGAGGTTACCTAATTCAGAAGCACTTGAGGAAGTACTTCAATCTTCAATCACAAGTTGATAAGTTTCACCAATGGAGATCTCTTTTCTTGATGCTTGATGTCCACCATCCTTCCAAATTCTTTAGCCTTTTGAATTAGATTTTCCTAGCTCTTGAAACAACCTTCTAGTAGGGTCCTTGGTGAAGAAATATATTCTTCCTTCCAACTTTATAGATATTAGTGACAAATCTCACTTGATATATGTTTAAGTCACTGATATTTATAAAGAATTTAAACAATATGTAGTCGCCACTAAGGATTTTCACCTTAGTTTGTGAAAATGCACTATGAAAGACCTAGCAAATGTATATCAATACCAGATTAATGCAAAGCTTACCATATCTCCTCTTCTTTTACCCAAATTTCTCAATGATGGTACAAATATTAGTGTAATAACTGTATAAGCTAGAAATATTTCACATAGAACTCACAACTTTGAACAATTCTTATAGATCTGAGCAAATAATGATGTTTCAAAAATGTATTTGGAATCAAAACTTGGGAAATGTCATATGGAACATTATTTGGCAAGGCAACATTGGAAGGGAGATTAACAAACTCATAAGATGGCATTGGATTCTTGACGGTTTGGGCATGAGAAGTATGAATCTTGTTTGGGACAACAAGGCCTTTGGAAGATGTATCTTTAATTGAAGCCTCTTTAGGAATACTAGTAAGCAATTAATTTTTCATTTTAGCATGAGGCCATGCTCCTTTAAAAACTCTACTCCTAGTATTATAATCCTTTTCTTGAGCAACAACAACGTTCATCAATAACTACCTATCTTCCTTCGAAGGGATTTCTCCATCATACTTGTTTATCATGAAATATCTTAAATACTCAATTTCATTATTAGGTATTTCAAAAGCTTGCACTACATCTACTTCAAAAGTATGAGAAGGAGAAAGAATTGGTACATGGTGAACACAATCCCAAAATGTTGTAGCAATTTGAGCACTTGTCACTTCAATTGAAGTTGCTCCTTGTTGTGAGCTTAAAGAGCAACCCATCAAGAAAACATCATCATCAGTACCATGATCATTATCAACTTCTTCTTCATGCTAATTTACTTCACATGGAGGATGGGGAAGAAAGAATCTATCACACCAATGAATCTCATTGGCTTCATCAACAACAGTAAACCGGGAAGTCAGAGGATCGGGCACCATTCTACTTTCACGTTCTTGGGGATGTCTATTTGTAGATCCCATGGGTCCTTTACCTCTATCATCTGACCTCTAATCACCCCTAGGATGATTGCCAAATCTATCATGATTTTGTGCCTTTTGCTAACCTTGTGAACTCTGCCCAATTCCTTTCTCTGCTCTGGCCACCTTGTAAGAGATTTCTTTGACAACCCCTACCAAAGTTTTAACAACCTCCTCAAAATCCACACTCTTACTTGCTTGAGGTTTTTCCAGGTTTATCAGTTTAACACCCTCCCTCTTAGGAGGTTTTCCAATGGCCTTAATTTTGTTCTCAATTTGCAAAGCCATAGTAAAGGAATGCCTAAAAGTGCCAAGGTTTTTATCCCTAAAATATTATGCAACCTTCTTGTTAAATGCATCAACATACTTTAATTGGAAAGTTTCATCACATGGCCTCAAATTCACAGGAAATATTCTCAATGTCTTACTGAATCTTGTATTAAAATCATGCACTAATTCATTAGGATTCTTTTTAATATTCTCAAATTATGACAAAAGAAACGTAGGGTCTATTTTGTCGCCATATTGCAATCTAAATGCATTCTTCATTTCAGTCCAAGAATCAATAGAGTTATTAGGAAGAGATTTATACCAGTCCCTTGCATCCTCTTCTAATGTATGAATAAAAAATTTGATGTATACATCCTCAAATTCAATGTCAAAGTCCTCCATCATATTGACAAAGAGTTTCAAGTGTTGATCACCAGTTATAGCATTATTTCCTTGGAACTTTAGTAATCTATGTCTTACATCTTGGGGAACTGCATTTGGATAACCAACCATCCCTCTAAAACTAATGGGACTAAAATTATTAATGAAAAATGGAGGTCTGGGTGGAGGTTGACCCATATTATTTTGAGGAGGTGATCTTATAGGAGAAACAAAATGATGAGGAGTGAGGGGTCTGTGTGGTACAGGGATACAATTTTTAGAATGAATGCCCTCTACAGGTTCTGTCTCTTGGAAAACTCTATGAGATTTTAAAAAAATAGGGGTAGATCAAGAAGCAAATGTTTCAAATATAGATGATGGACCCTCTCCAGATGGAGAATTTAGTTCAATAAAGAGGCTACTTGATTCAGAAGAACTTTAGGAAGTACTACACTTTTCAATCACAGGTTGATCAATTTAACCAACAGAGATCTATTTTTTTTATGCTTGATCTCTAACAACCTTCCAAATTCTTTTGCATTCTGAATTAGATTTTCTCATCTCTTGAAACAACCTTCTACTAGGGTCCTTGGTGAAGAAATATCTTCTTCCTTCTAGCTTTGCAGATATTAGTGATAAATATCACTTGACATATGTTTAAGACACTGGTATTTATAAAGAATTTAAACAACATGGAGTCGCCACTAAGGATTTTCACCTTAGTTTGTCCAAATGCACTATGAAAGACCTATCACATGTTTTTTAGTACCATATTCATGCAAACCTTACCAGATTTGCTCTTCTTTTACACAAATTTATCGATGATGATACAAATCTTAGTGCAATAATTGTATAAGCTAGAAATATTGCACTGAGAACTCACAAATTTGAACAATTCTTACAGATCTAAGAAAATAATGACATTTCAGCAATGTATTTGTACTTTAAAATTTGTAAAAAGCATTACCATGGTTTGTACGCATAAAAATTTGTTCAAATAATTCAAAGAGTCCCCGCCAGTGGCGCCAAAAGTGTTGGTATCCAAATTCATTCTCCTTTTTAGGTCGAGCAACAACAAAAATTCGACAGGGATCTTAGAGGTAGACAAATCATAATGTGTGTCATTTTCTAGTTGGGGATGAGATCTAACTAACCCTTTGTTACTCAGATTTTTGGAGAGATAGATAACACCTTTAAGAGGATTTGACTTGTCCTCACTACTTTAGGTTGTGCCTCTTCAACCAGGGTGAGAGGACACTTAGTGTAACCTGTGTTTGGTGAAGGAGATGGAGATATCCTTCCTTTGCACAAATTCTATAAAGAGAACCTTGGGAAAATATGGTCAATGCTCCATGATTTAACTCTTAATAGTTGTCACTTCTAAAATGATGGAGATACTTTACACATAAGGATAAGGTTACTGAAGACATTAAGAAATCCTTATTGTTCTGCATATTTTTGCAAGTAGATTGTTTTCCTTTGTTGATACATAGGGAAAATAGGGGTAGTTCAGTGTAGTTCAGGGTGGATCAATGGTTTTTAAATGATTTTGGTGGGAGATGAAGTAGGATAAAGTTTATTATATCGACTCTTTGGAGGAACTTCACAATAATGAACAACTTCACAATAGAAAGCTTCAGAACAGTCGAGATGTTCCTTCAACCAGAAGGTGTGTTTCAATGGAGGCCCAAACCAACACATTTTCACATAATCTTTTATACTCCAACATGAAGGCTCAAACTAGAAGACTCAATTAAACACTAAAGTTTTTGATTAATCATGCCTAAGGTACACCTGAAGACTTATAGACAATCTTTATCAACAAATGATAGTGAATTGATTTTAAATTTGTTTATCTCATCCAAGATGAAGGATATTCTTGAAATGAAATTGCAAATACCATTAGACTATCATAGGAATGAGATCCTATATGATTTCACAAATATTTCAGTGCAAGATTGCAATAGGAATGAAAGAAACTATTTGCAGACATTCTAAAAATAAAGTAGACACAAAATTGCTAGAGATTAAACATAAATTAATTCCTAAATTATTAGATTCATCAGTAGGGGAAAAATTCCAAAGCAATCTCAGTGCTTGTCAACGGCTATACATCTGCAAATAATTTGACATTACAAAAAATCTAACATAGAAGAAAATAACAGGTAATCTCATCTTTGGTCTCTCGAGAAGATGAATTTCTAAAATTTTTTCTCAAGAATTCAAACTCCAACCATTTGCAAGAGTATTCTCATTGCATTTATACATTTTTCCCACTCAATTTTCAACCAAAAGAGAAAAATATTCAAGGGACCTTTGCTTGTTACCAATTTGTTTCAGATAATGACACTTAACAAATTCAGACCCGAAATCTACCAGGTGGACCAATTGTGAACTGATCACGTTTCTTGGGCCTTCAAATAATGACTAGGATGCCATGCCACAAATTTTTGGGAGTCCCTTTAATCATTCTGATTCTTTCATGCCAAAAACCCTGTTTTTAATCATTTTTTGGAGCTTCTACATAGCTGGAATTGAAAGGTCATCCCTTTTTTCTCTCGAGGTGACACCTTTTTCACCTTTTGTGCCTAAAATTTCATCATTTCATCCTTTTTCCCTCCTTTTCCTCTGCAATTCTGCCCCGTGTCCATCTCCTCTAGTAATTCCCATTTTTTCGAGTGCCTGAGTAATTACCTCTTCAATATATCCACCTCAACGATACTTGGATTCATAATTTAAGTTTAAAATCCATTCAATGGCACCTTATCGAGAAAGTGAATAATTTCATCAAATAATGATGAAAAATAATGTGTATTGGCGTCTCCAAGAGCCTTGGAGAAAAATGGCAGAAAACAGGTGAAATGCACAACCATTGATCTTGCCTTTCAAATTTTAATCTGAGCCTTCCACACGGAAAAATGTGGTTAGAAACGGGCCTGGGAGCACCTTTTGACATTTTATAACTTTTTGAAAAAAGTAAAATTTTGACATTTTTCTCCACCACTTCGCCCTTAGAAAACGAGCTTGACACATGTCCCAATGTGGGTCCTAGAGGAACCACAGCTTGATTATGCTATTTTACCTCATTTTGGAAAAAGGAAAATTTTCCAAATTTTCCCCGCAACTTTGCCCTTTCACCTTTAGCTTCTGATGTGGGTTCCAGTGGACATGTGCTTCATTTTTTCATGTTATACTTATTTTCCAAAAAGGAAAAGAATCCACATTTTCCCCGTAGGCCCACACCTCCATTTTTGACTATTTAACATTGGCATTACTTTCCTGTCAGGGATGTACTTAAAATTACTATTTTATCCCTTTTTAAAAAAGGTTAAAACCTTAAATAATCCCGAATCTCTGTTTCTCCATCTTCCCGCCTGCCATATGTCTCAGTGTCGCATTTTGAGATGGTCCCAAAAAGTAGAGACCCCAAACAAGTGTGGGCTGAAAACGTGTCTCAGTCCAGAAGATTTTGTTAAAAATTTGAAGGTTCAATGCAAGGCACCATTTGTCTAATGTCTGAGATAGTCTCTTTTGGTAGTTGAAAAGTCCAAGAAAAAAGACAGAGTGAGCGGAAGCCTCCAAGTGTCCTCCTAGTGCTTCTTCAAAATAAAAATTAGGGGCCCATTCCCAAACATGCGTAGTCCCACCAAGTGTCTCAAGCTTCAAAAAATTTTCCTTGAAAATTTTAAGTACAAAGCGGAGCCATCGGAAGTCTCCACCTATCTCCCTGTCACAATTGTTAAGGTGGGACCCTGAGGCAGATCCTCAAATGAGCGTCAACCCACCACATGTCCATGGCCTGTAAAAACCTGCACCGAATGCATGAAAAATTTGTCTAATTCTGGGAAGCAGTGAAATCCTCCACGTGTTCCCCTAGCATAACTCTAAGGCCAAACCAAAAGGTGAATTTTCATATGAGCGTCGTCCTCCACATGGACAAGTTTTAGGTTGAAGCGAGCCATAGAGTTTTTGGAGTGCCCTGCCGAGCCACATCCAACCAAAAAGGGCCACGTTTCCACTGATGTAGAGATGTAAATTTGATGGGGAAAACTCACCTGTCAAACCATAAAAATGTAGGAAAACAACCATTTGAGCCCGAAGATGAATTTTTCTTGAAGAACAAAGAATTTAGAGATGTTATAAGTTCAAACATGATCCTCTGAGCTACATCCAATCTTGTTTCCTTAGGTATTTGGGACAAATATGACAAGGAAAACAATACGTGACTATGGAAAATGGAAAGAAAGGATCAACCCGAGTTTTACGCCCAATTTATGGACTTCTTCAGATGGACAAAGAAACGAAAAACAAATTATGGACCTTTAAGTGATCCTTGACCCAGGAAGGGATTGATCATGACAACCAAATGGAGGAAAAAGTCTTCAAGCACCAACATAAGGAGACAGAAAACATGACAGATGCCGCAAACTAAAGAAATTCAATGAAAAACAGGGCGAGACTAATTTGAGCACCAACAGGTTGCTTACATTATGATGTTGACCTCTGCTATATCCCTTGTGATCACAAGAAAAATTTGTATTTCAAGTCATGTTCAATCCATCATAATTAGTGGGGACCACATGTGGTTGTGAGCACTTATATTCATTGGATTTGGACACTCTTGTGGACTTAGCACATTACCATGGTTTAATGATTTAGCCCCCTTTGTATACACATATGGCATAATATATAGTCTTCCACCTTTTGATTATCAGTGCCTTACAATTTTCTTGTCAGATTTTACATTTTGAATAACACTTGATTTATAGTTTACAACCCTTTTTGGGTGATAATTGTTGAACATGATTTGGTCTTCATTTTTGGAATGTTCGGTACTCAGACTATAGTTGAGATCCCCTTTTAATATGTCAAATGCAATAATTTTAAAATAAAATGGGCTAGCCCCCTTTTGACAATGACTTACCCCTTTATCAATTTGTCGGTGGCATATGAAACCCAGGTCGAGTTTGCTATGAAAGTTGTAATGTTTTCATGCCATTGATCTTTATACTATTGTATCCTAGGCCATCGATCTTGACTCTTGGTTAAGGTTTCTAACTTGGCAATTAAATTGGTTGGCGGTGTCTAAACGTAGTGGTTTGCATTGATTTCAGAGGTCGATATGAAGACGTTGATCTTGTGTATTGTTTCTTCTCTACTGTTGATCATATGACTATGGTTGAGTTTCATTAACTCAACTCTTGAGTTTGCGTGGTAAAGGTCACTTGACCTTAATGATCACTTCATTTTGGATTTTCAGCTTGTGGGTGAAGCCCTGGAAAAATTTTGATTGACGCGATTGTTGGTCTCTTTGAGCTTGGATCCCCTGTGAAAATGGCTCTCTGTACTCTTAGGCATCTGTATCGTTGTTTTTTCTTCTTTCTAGGATTTTTGAGTTAGGTGGTTGGATATATTCCACCATGGTTGATTTCTTTGAGATCGGGATTATTTTATTCTTTAGGTGTAGGAGAGTTTTATTTTGAAGTGACCACCATTTCCTGATCATTTCAAGCTCTGTGTAATTTTTGAGGTCTCTGATTTCTTATCCTGTGCTTTCGAGGTGAAGCATTATGGATGCTCATTGTCATTGCTGTAGAATTTAGAGCTTGGTTTCCTTAATACCATGTACTCTTTATGATGGTGTGATCGTTTGTTTGAAGTTTTCATTGAAATCCTTCTCTACAAAATAATCTTCTATGCTGAGGTTTTGTTTTTGGGCCATTTTGAAGGCTTTGATTTGAATTCATGACTATGAGTTCCATCTTGATTCACTGACATCTACAGGAGAAGGTAAACTCATGGTTTCTCCTTATATACTTGTCATTGTTTATTGATTATTAACTCTAAAAAAACTGTAGATATGTGAATTTTGGGATATGGGTATTTAGGTTTATTATCCCACCTTTCATTTCTTTTAACGAATTCCTGGTAGATTAACACTTGTGTATTTACTCACTATGCATTTTTTTAGATTAGGAGCTTTGTCGAAGATTTTATACCTTCTCGCTTGATCTTCTCACTTCTTCTCTATATGAATTTTTTGCTTCACCCCTTTTAAAAAGGGTTTCATAATAATAATGCTCATTTTTTTACAGTAGGGTCTTTGATTAACCCGTAAATGTTGCATTCTTTGATTATGGGTCTTGAGTTATCATCACCTCCTTTACCTTGAGCTTGAATTGATGCACTTTATCTGAAATTACAACTATACCTTAAATCTGGGTTATCATAACTTTTCATAGCTTTCCATAGTTGTAGATTTTACTTGAATTGATCCTGATATGAACTTCGTGAGCATGTTTGAATGATGTTTTGAAATGTAGTTTAAGGTTGAATGGTCACTTCAAATGATGAAATCTTCAATTAATGCTTTGACTATATTATGAATCTTTCACGAAAATCTACATTGATGGCCATCTTTTATTTATATCATCCTAATTTTGTACATAAGGGTTTTTTTTCTGTTTAACCTTGACCATCTTCTATACTTTTGCCACTATATGTTGAATACAAATCCCATTCCTTGAAATTGTACTTTGTAGATAGTTACATATTTTGAACTGTATCTTGATAGCTATCATTTGTAACTCAGAGGATGGTTTAGTTGTTTTTTCATTAAGATGATTGAATTATATACTCCATATCATCATCCTTCTCTTTTTCTGTTGTGTTGAGCATAGGTTGTGACTTTGTCTGTATGAGTTGAAAACACTTGTTTATGTTGATATAATTTTATTATAAATTTATTTTTGATGTTGTACAAGAACTTGAATATGTAAATGTAGATGTAGCATTGACTGTATTGCTTCCTTTTGAGTTCTTGATGGGGAAAATTTGTTTCATTTTTCCCTCATTGATTCTATTATGATACTTTTGATTACTCTTCTAATAGATTTATACAAAAGAATTTCCTTTCTTCTTAGATAATTTCAATTCTGCAATTTCTCAAATTGATTGAAAATATGTTCTTCACCATCTGTTGTGTTGATGTTGATTTTCTCTTGAAGCTCATTCAATATTTCTGTTTTTGGTTAAATACTGCATTTGATCTTCATTACATCTTTAGTATGTATGCTAGAAAATTTTAAAATGTCAATTTTACATGGCGAATCCCTATCAAAATTTTATTAGATTTCTTTCTCATTCTATTTCAGCTATAATCTTATCTTTCCAGTTAACTTTAGCCTTTAAATTTTGATTCTTCTGCTTTACCTTTGAGTTGTATTTTTCCTCCATAACAATATGTACTTGTGACTTATTCCAATATGATGTATCATAGGATAGAGTTTAATGAATTCTGCAATCTTTATCTAACAATGTGGACTGTAAGACATGATTTTATTTCTTCTTGACTGCAACCTGTACCTGCACATTTAATAAAACTGTTAGAAAATATTTGGGCTTTTTGGCCTCTCTTATGTTCCATATTATTTCTTTCCTTCTCTCTCCTCTTACTTCTGAGTGGATAATCATGTATGATGTTATAGAAAAGTAATTTTATCAGTTGTGCCTTTTATCTTCATGTAATTTCTATCTCTTGTTGTTAAGAGATCCATCTGCATGAATTTGGATAGTATAGGAATATGGATTAACCCTAAGATCATAACTGAAAATTTTGTCTTTTCTATTTTTAGGTATAGTGCTTTGAGCAGTGGAGATGGAGATGGAGTAAAGTTGGATCTTTCATGCATATGTACCTCTTATTTCAGTAGCTTTATTTTACTTTTCAGTTACATCCCATGGCTTGTGTGTGAACATTTTGAATTCCTTATGAATAAAACACTGAATTCTGAAATTGAATTGTGTATTTATTTTTGCATTTCAGCTTACTATATGGATTGTATGATGAATTAAATAACTCAATAATATAATTGAATGTCTTAATGATGAAGGAAAGAACCTTAAAGAATACCTGTAACATCTGGTACTGAAATTTGATTGTTGCAATCTGCAATTATGATTGTTGTTCCAAATTTTAATAATTCATTTATTCTGTAATTCAATGTCTTCATCAGGATAACACATTTGTCCTTCAGGGATTTGTGTTCTTTTGTTGAATATAGTCATGAAATTGCAGACTATGTGATATGTTATGTTTTGTAACAACACACATAGCTACAGATTTCATGTAATCATTAATTAATTCAATAGAAACAATATGGACTGAAAGAAACTCCCCTATCTTAGGTTCACTTCATTCTTTTTTTATCTTAGTTTCGAGTTTCCCATTTTTGCATAAGTGAAAAAATTATCAACATTTTTGGCAATCCTACGGGTAAATCTTCTTGCTAGTTGTTGGTGTTTGGGATCCTATGTGACCTCCACTCACATATGGAGGGTCATATCACATGGGTTAGGCTTAGGGTTTGCTTGTGTGTCATGCACTAGGGTTAATCAACACCCTATATGTACCCTTTCATTCTTGATTTATGAGTATGCCAAGACACTTCGCTGTCTTTCCTCTATGTGCAAGCTTTGTTTTTGTTGAGAAAGTTATTCCATTGTTGATCGATCCTTGCAATTACGTTGGAGCCATTACAACTCTGGTGGAGTGCAAATATATCGTGGTGCATCATTTTCAATTCGATTCTCAAAAACTCTTTCATGGTATCAGAGCTAAGATCGGGTAAATGTGCATTTGTCATTCAAGTTGCAATTACTCTTGGTATTATTTTTTACTCCTCATGCAAGTTTTTTGATCGTTATATTTTGGAAAGTCATTGCTAATGTATTTAACCAGATGTTCTTGGAAAGTTGTTTTTTTGTTGTGTTCTTCATGCATGTGTAGGTTTTTCTAAAGCTTTCAGGGGTTTTATAACTACATTTAGCTAACTGCAGCTAAAATTGGTAGATCAGTTAAAATAGAGGTTATATTCTAGTTTTTTAATTTTTTATTAAACTAGAAATTTTTAGATCTTTGTTTTTTTGGTTTCTCTAAGTTTTTTGTTTTCTTTTAACAAAATACAGGTCTTCCATTTTTGGCTTGGAGGTTTAAAAAAATTCAGTTTGAAGGGGTGTTGTGGGGTGTTCGACTCCACCAAGATAACTCTCCCAACTGAGCTCCTTTCTAACTGGCCAAGTTGTTCAGCCCTGACAGAGTTGTTTTGTTCTACCTAGCTAAGTCATCTTCTAGACTTGGTGATTACATTATTTTACCTGCGAGAGAGCTCCCTCAAACCCTGGCTCATTCTATCTCCCTGAGTTATTTTTTGGTGAGTTCGATCTCCTTCAAACCCTGTGATTCATGGCTGAGTAGGTCTCGTCCTTTACATTGTCTTCACCCCTGCGTCGAGCTTCTCCTAAGCCATCTCCTTCCCTGGAACCTCACACTGAGCTTTCCCACTTATGAATTCTCCCTCGACCCTCATGATCCTGCTCGAGATTTATTCCTGCTCCCATGAGCTTTCCCCTCGCTCGCACGCCTATCTTGTCAGATGCTTTCCCGCACCCGACCGAATCCACCTCCAACAACCTCCACTCAACTTAGGATCTATTTGAACGGTCTCCACTTCCAACAGATTTTCAAACAAACAGTAAGTTTGTTAAAATTCATTTATGGTATGTTTTTAAATTTTTAGGTGGGAATTTATTTTAGAAGGGAAAGTATATTTGCTTTTTAATTAGGATTTAATTTTCACTAGATCTTAATTAAAATTTCTTGGCAATGGTAAGTTTATTTAAATTTATTTAAGGCAAGTTAACGGAAAATTTTCAAATTGTAGTGGGAAACCATTCAAATTTGATTTTTCAAAAAAGGAAAGTATATTTGTTTTTAATTAAGATTTCATTTAATAGATCTTAATTAGTTTCTTTTCATAATTAATTAGATTTAATTGTAATTAAATATATTTCTATTAATTATGATCTCTCCATTTTTTATTAGTAAAATAATTAAAATCTTCTTTTAAAATTAACGTTAAATTGTCATTTTAAAAAAAACTCCAATAGCTCTAAAATTAGCCAAATTGGATGTTTCAAAATGGTAATCTTTAGGCTTTATTGTCAATTTTTTTTACTAATCCTATGCTCAAGTGTGCAGTGACACTCTGAGCACCTATTTGCCTTCCGAGTGATTTTTCGGCATTCTAAAGATCATCGACTCATCTTGACTTCATCTAAAACTTGTATTCTACCCTTATTATTGCTTGTCACAAGTGATTGCTTCCACCACCATTTTTGGAGCAAGAGGTTTTCCTTTGTGACATGAAGCCCTCTTTCTCACAACCAAGATTTGATTTCACCTCCTTCCTAGTTTTCTACAAGTTGTGATTGTATACGGTGAAAATTTTCTGTGCTCCATGAAACACGATTGTGGTCTCCTCTCTTGTGCATTATTATGCTAATTGCAAGGTGAGTTACCAACTATTTCAAGATACTCACTTGGACCTGATTGTATTCAATGCACTAAACTATAAAGTTCTAAAAGTAGGGGGGTTATTATATTGTCCTAAGTGGTTGTGATTCATGTTTACATTCCTTCTCTCTCTCTTCACAATGGATGCTTATTCACTACCTTTGCTTACACCGTTCAACTTTTTTTGAGTGGAGATCGAAAATGATTTTGAAACTAAGAAGTAAAGGGTTATTTTACATCACCATGGGAACTAAGACTTAATAAGATGACAACCCTAAAAAATCTAAGTGGTTAAACCATAACAATGAAGCTTTAGGTATTCTTTGCATGTTTGTTTCTCATAACTTGCTCTTCCACATTGAGTCATCCAAAACACCTAATTTTGCATGGGAAACGTTAGCTAAAATGTTTGGACAATAAGATGACATGAGAGTGCATGATTTGGAAAACAATCTAGTAGGGTTAAATCCTAGGGATTTTGAAAACCTACAAGAATACTTCTCTAAGTTTGTCGACACTAGATTGTTATTAAAGGAATTTCAAGTAGAGAAGAAAGATTATCAACTGATCTTGTCGATTCTCTCTAAGTTAGGTCCTGAATATTCTTTCTTTGTGTCAAATTTTTAAGCTACAAAAGCTACCTTGGGAAAAGATTGGAATATGCCCTCCTTTGACTATTTTTCATCCCAACTCATTCGAGAATAGGAAAAACTCATTCAAATGGGGTCTCTTAAGTCCAAGTCACATTCCCTTGTAGCAAGAACTTGTAAGGAAAAGAAGATTGAAAAGAAGAAAGAAAGAAAGGATCAACCTAAGAAGGAAACCAAGACCAAAACTAAATTTAACATGAACGCTTTGACTTATGAGTCTAGAGTACATAAAGAAAAGTTTTTGTGTTCCTATTGCAAGAAGCCTGGTCATAAAGAGAATCTATGTTTGAGACAACAGATTGATCACCTTACTCATTTACTTGAGAAAAATCAAATAGGTGTTCCTAAGTTTATTAAATAAAATTCTTCGAAGGCCAAGTCTTCTACTGTAAAAGGGTCTAAATCTGATAAGAAGAAAGGAAAGGCCCTTATATCCAAAGTTGCTTCTTCATCGATGTAGATTATAGATTTTGGTTCCTTACACTTCACGGCTTCTTCACATATTGAGTTCTCCAACATAGAGCGTTGTGGTATGTCCCACATCACGATGAGTAATGACACAAAAATGTCAGTTTCCGGTAGTGGATCGATAGAGATGGATGGGGGAACATTCAACCAAGTGTTGACTATTATTTATCTCTCTACCAATCTCTTATTGGTCTGCCAAATTACTCACCTTGGTAAAGGAATGTGAGTGGAATTTTTTCGTAACTCGGTGATTATTCATGAGCTTAATGATGACACTATAGTGGCTAAGGGAAAGGCGGATCATTGTTCATGGTTGTATAACTTTTCCCACTTTACTTTTGATTCTACGCCCACTTCGTTGCTCACTCATGCAAATGAGGTTAATAAGCTATGGCATGAGCATTTCAAACATCTAAATTATTGCTACCTTGAACAATTGAGCCAAAATGAAATGGTCAACGGGTTACCCCGTGTCACGTTTTCTAAGGGTCTATGTTACAGTTGTACCCTTGGAAAGCATCATACAAAGAACTTTGACAAAGGAAAATCCTGGAGAGATACTCATCCCTTGGATCTTGTTCACAGTGATATTTATGGTCCATTTCCATCTCCTTCGTTTACTAGAGTTCTTTTTGTGCTCACCTTCATTGATGACTATTCATGATATACTTGGGTATATTTTTTTAAGCTTAAGTTTGAAGTATTTGGACATTTTTAGGACTTTAAGGATCTTGTTGAGAAATAGGCAGAACGATATATTAATGTTCTTCGAACCGAAAATGGAGGTGAATATGTAAACAATAGGTTCATGGATTTCTATACGTTTGAAGGGATATCCTTATAGCATACATTTGCTTAAATCCCTTCACAGAATGGAGTAGAAGAAAGAAAGAACCATACTCTTAAGGAGATGGCCACTTGTATGATTCACTCGAAGTCTCTTACTCCGCAGTATTGGGTTGAAGTAGTGAATTGTGTTAATCACATTCAGAACCATGTTCCACACAAGGCAATAAGAGGGATGACATGCTTTAAAGCTTGGTTTGGATGCAAGCCTGATGTTGAGAACTTTCGAATCTTCAGCTCCAAGGATACGACTTAGATTCCCAAGAAGAAATGTAAGGCATTGAAACAAAAATCCAAACCTTGTATATTTGTAGGGTATATTGATGGCATGAAGGGATATCCATTGTTGAATCTTACTTCTCATGAGCTTTATATTGAGAGAAGTGTTAAGTTCGATGATTCTTCTTGACTTATACTTCTCTACCTATTGAGGTTCTCTAGCTCTCTGATTCAGATTCTGACTCATTAGATGATGATGTTGTTGAGTGTACTCCTCTCCCTAATCCTCCTGACCATTAGACCTTTGAGTATTCCGATTCTGATAGTAGTTATGATGAGGAATATGTTCCTCCTCACTCAAGTGAAGAATCTTTAGACTCTGAGCATGATCCTCATGGTCCTCTTTGGGCTAGGAAAACTTTGTAAAGTGATGGAGATTTAGTTAGAGATACTTCAACTATGAGATGTAATCACTCATATTTCATTGGTCCCCACTCTATCTTCACCTATACTTCTAATCCACAGGCTTCCTGGGAGGCTTCTGGTAATCATGAGTGGGATTCTACCATGGATGAGGAGTATTCCTCTCTCATGAAGCACGATACTTGGGATCTCACCCTTCTTTTGAAAGGAAGAAAAATCGTTCAGTGTAAGTGGGTATTCCAAAAAAAGTATGGAGTAGATGGAGACGTCAAAAAGCTTAAAGCACAATTAGTAGCAAAGGGTTTATCCTAGATAGTTGGGGTTTATTATACTAAAAACTTTTCTCTAGTTGCGAAGATGACTTCTATTCGAGTGACCCTTGCTATTGCCATAGAAAATAGGTGGAAAGTCCATCAAATGGACATTAAGAGTGCCTTCCTTCATGGTGACCTAGAGGAAGAGATCTACATGGAACAACCTTTGGGTTATGTCCATGATCCCTCCCTCATTTGTAAGTTAAAGAAGTTTCTTTATGGCATTAAACAAGCCCTCAGGCTTGGTAGGGCTTGTTTAATGCCAAGATGGACTCATTTTTACTTACATCAGGGTTTACTAGGTGTCACTCTGATCCAAATGTTTATATTTTACAACAAGATGACTCCATACGTATCTTTTTTCTCTATGTTGATGAATTGTTGATCATAAGAAGCTCTTCCCCTATCATTGACTCTGTTAAGATCACCTTGGCGAACATGTTTTCCATAACTGACTTAGGCATATTTCATTATTTTATTGGGATCCAAATTTCACAATCTGACTTGGGAATTGTGATTTCACAACCTAAGTATGCTCTTGACTTACTTGCTTATTTTTAGATGTCTAGTTTCAAGTCTTCTCCTACTCCTTTTCTTTCTAGGGTTAAGTTGGTTTTTGATTGCTCTAATCCCTTGCTTGATGGTATCCTTTATCGACAGTTAGTGGGGATCCTAATTTACTTGACTCACACTTGACCGGATTTATCTTATGGTATTGGGATCATGTCTAGATTCTGTAGGAGCCACATGAGCTACATTGGAAAGAAGCTAAGTGGATCCTTCATTATGTTTGTGGCACCTATACTGATGGCATTCACTATTATGGAGGGGTGGATATTGACTTGATCAGGTTCATAGATTCTAATTGGGCTGGTGACTTAGATGATCGGAAATATACCTCTGGCTATAGTTTCTCTCTTGGTTCGGGTCCTGTTAGTTGGTCTAGCAAGAATAATGCAATTGTGATATCTTCTATAGAGGTAGAATACAGAAGAGCAGTTAACACTGCAACAGAAGATGTTTGGCTATAAGGTATTCTGACAGAGTTTGGCATCCACTTTCGGTAGCCTACCATTATCTATTGTGATAACACGAGCAATATTTCAATTAGTATAAATCTAGTTTAGCATCAGCAGATGAAGAACATTATGAACCATATGCTCTTCATACGAGAGCTTATTCATGATGGTATGATCAACATTCACTACATTTAGATAGCTAACCAGATTGTAGATATATTTACCAATCCCTTCACTGAGGTGAAGTTTCTTCACTTGTAGTCTCTTCTTAGGGTGAGGTCTTATGTAGTTGCTCATCTTCTTCAGGCTATATAGTCCTTCTCTTCTTCGTCTTATTCTTCTTCTAGGAAGATGTTGTTTGTATATGGGCACCTTATTAGGCCTTTAGTTTCCTAACCCCATTGACACATCTTTCTTAGTTGTCTAGGAGTGTCTTCTTGTTCTGTCTTACTCATCATAGTCGTTACCCTAGCTTTAATGAAGGGGGGGTGTTGGTGTGTGTGATCCTATGTGTCCTTCACTCAGATATGGAGGGTCATCTCACATGGGTTAGGTTTAGGGTTTACACTAGGGTTACTCAGCACCATATATGTATTATTTCATTCCTGATTTATGAGTATGCCGAGACACTTTGTTGTCTTTCCTTTATGTGCAAGCTTTGTTTCTGATGAGAAATTTCTTCCATTGCTGATCAATCCTTGCGATTACACTGGAGCCATTACAATTCCGTTGGAGTGTAAATACTTTGTGGTGGATCGTTTCCGATTCAATTCTTGCAAACTCTTTCACTAGCTTGTAAACTAGTGCCTTGATCTTATCCATTGGCCATGGAGTCCAAAGCATGTAACCAAAATTTTCCTTCTAAATGTCTAACCCTTCTAAAATGTACTAAAATTGGAAAGGATCTGGTAAACCAGATCACGTGCATGAATGCACTTATTAAATAGAAAAACATTGCAATGTGCAAGAACTACACTTATTGAAAGGAAAACCTACTCTAAATAGACATTGTAGGATTTTCAATAACAGTGTTTGAGAAACATACCATTCAAAGGAATGAGAAGTTCCTCTCTATTCAACCTTGAGAGTTGAAAAACATTATGTTATTTGCAAGCTAAAATCATGTAAGGTCTACTCCAGATTGTATCAAACGTTGTGTCTTCCTGGATTTACATGATCAATATCCCACAAAAACACAATATCTCCTTCATTGAAGATTCTGAACTTAGCCTTCTTATCAAAAGTCTTATTAATTTGTTTCTGATTATTTTCCATGTTCATAAGAGCTTGATATCTTATCTTTTGTAATTCAATTAATTCTGCATAACAAACCTGCAATGGTTCATTATTAAGCATCTCTATTTGATGTAGCAAATCTAATGTGGGTAACTCAACTAAAATAGACATTCTTGTTTCTCTTCCATAAACATGTTTGTATGTTGAATTGTCAACTGATCTTTTAAGAGTCACTCTATCAACCTAAAGTGCTGAATTCAACATTAGATGCTAAGCTCTTTGGTTATCTTTGAGTGTTCTTCTGATAATCCTTAAAATATTCTTATTAGTACTCTTAGCTAACCCATTACCTTGTGGGTAATACTTAGATGAACTTAAATAAATTCTGTGGTTGATAACCCAATCTGTGACCTTTACACCAAGAAATGCTAAATGATTATCTGAAATGATAGTTGCTGGAACACCAAATCTACAAACTATTCCTTCATAAAAGGATAGTATCAAAGTTTCATTAGCATCTTTCAAGGTTGTTGCTTTAGTCCAATGCGTAAAATAATTTGGAGGAGTCAAAATCCACTTGTGTCCTTATGACAAAGATGGGTTTATCATGCCAATAAAGTAAAGACCCCACTGTATAAAAGGTTGATCAACTAAAATATGTTGTAAAGGAAGTGAGGCTAAACATTCTTTTCCAATGAAGAAAGCACATTTTTTACACTTTCTGATCCATTTGAAACAATATTTGAATATTATGGGCCAATAATAACTAGCTTTCATAATTTTTAAGGATTTGGTACGTACTATAAAATGACCTTTTGTAGGTCCTTCATGGAATTCTGATAATAATTGTTGAATTCTATCATAATCAACACATCCAACATGATTCCATTTATATCTTTTTTGAATAACACACTATCGATAAAAACAAAAGGTATAGCTTGTAACCTGAAATACCTTCGTTTATTCTTGTCAATACCTTATGGATAAATACTATGTTGTAAATAGTTAACTAAATCAGTTATCCATATTGATTCCTAGACTTCTTGAGAAAGTTCAGGTTGCTGATTTTCTGGCTGCACCATGACGTCTCATTACTGATACATAATTTCAGCATGCTATTTTGAATTGTTTGATTTTGCAACCTACTATTTTCCATATCAGCAATTAGATATTTACACAAACCTTTACCTTGAACTATTTTCACAACCCAGATATCAACATCATATTCCATGACCTTTGTTATCTAGTCTGCTCTTATCTCATTCAATTCTTTATTTAACAAGAAATCTTTCACACTTGGATGAGAAACAAGAACATGCATTTTGTTGTTTGAAAGAATTTACTTAAAATTATTTAGTCCTATGATTACTGAAAGAACTTATTTTTCAAGAAATGTGTACCTTGTTTCATAGTCATGTAAGCTTTATCCAAAGAAAGCAATTAGCTGCTCAACATTTTCATCATTAACCTGAGTTAATATGGTCAAAATTGTTTCAGCTCCTGCAAATACATACATTGTAAAATATTTATCAAAATTTATATTTGCAAGAGTAGGATCCTGAGAGATGGTTGTTTTAATTGCTTCCAACCCTTCTCTCCCTTCACTAGTCTAAGAGATTTTTTTCTCTTTTTTTAACATAGCTATTAATGGTGTAACCAATGCTCTAAAATCTAGAATAAATCTTCTAAAAAATTTGATTTTTCTAAGAAAAATATGTAATGCCTTCTTATGATGAGGTAATGATAGCTGTGATATGGCTTTGATTTTGAAAGGATCAATTGCTAAACCTTTCTTAGAAACAATATGAACAAGTAATTTTCCTTGATGTACTAAAAAGATAGAATTTTTGGGATTCAAAGATATTCCAAACTACCTGCATAATTAAAATGACTACCTTAGATGTATTAGATGCTTATCTGAATTTTTTCAAAATATAATAACATCATCTAAATAAAAAGAGATGCATTTATTTAATAATCTATGAAAATCCATGTCTATTGCACATTGAAACATTGCACCAAGATTTGAAAGGCCAAAAGACATTCTTTTGTAAGCATAAGTACCCCACTTGGTGGTAAAATCTGTTTTTGACCTATCTTTTTCTCAGACTAGAATCTGATTGTATCCACTATAACCATCTAGAAGAGATAGTCTATCTGACCCAGAAACTATTCTTAAAATATGATCCATATTTGGATGTGGGTAATGATCTTTTAATGAAGCTTTATTAAGATATCTGAAATCCACACATAATCTAATTTCTCGATTCGTTTTCCGAATTGAAATGAGATTGGCTACGCAACTTGAATACTTAACTCGAAAGATGATACTTGATTCGATTAATTTAGATAACTCTTTCCTCATTTACAGGCCTATGTTTTTGCCTAACTAGCTTGGAATTTAGTTGTAATTTAATAGTATGTTATCTCCAAGTGAAAACATCTTTAAATTCTTTGTAAAGATCAATAAAGGAATGCTTTTCAGCTGAGCAACATACCTTTCTGAGAAACAAATTTTTTCCTTCATCAACTAAGATTTCTTCTTAATTATCAACATGTGTCAACATATTAGTTTTGTCTTTCCTTAACTAATCATCAGTACTAAAAAATCCTCTAATGTGACCAAGCCTCGAGGTAATTTATTTGTCTTTAATTGAACAATCTGGTCACCATATAAGTGATGTAATTTATCTTGATTTACTATAGACAATTCAGCTTCGTACTGCAAAACCTGTAGATTTGTTCATCATTTTCAAAAACATGTTAATTCAAATAATTATAAAGAATCAAAGGCTTGACAATCAATTTTATATGAGGCTGAATCTCATTATTTTTAATCTGTTCCAGCATTTCAAAATTAACACCAATTGCTGCAAGTCTATCTGCATGCTTATTTTATGTTCAAGGAATGGACTAAATATTAGTAGCATTGAAATATTCCATTAAGTATGAAACTCTATGTCTATAAGACTTCATTAATGGATTCTTATAAACATTGAAATTTCTTACTTGATTGATAACCAACTCAGAATCACCAACAATCTGTAGCATTCTAATACCTCTCTTTCTGGCCAAAAGTAAGCCATAAATTAATGCTTCATATTCAGCCACATTACAAGTGCATGTAAATGGGAGACTCAAAGCTAAAAAATAACTTTCGTTCATGGGGGAAGTGAGCATTAAACTTGATCCTTGTCCTTTCTTGTTTTTAGCTCCATCAAAATGAAGCTTCCAAATCCTTTATATTTTATTTTTGTTTTAGACAACAAGGGAATTGGTGTGTTTTCCTCATATAGGCAATACACACCGAATAGTTGTTCTTCAACTTCCTTAAAAGGATCATGAGCATGTTCTTCACATGTCTTTTCATCCATAAATAGGTTAGAAACACCATCTATGCTGAAACATGAGCTATATTATCAAAATCAGATTGGTCTAAGGATGCATAATTTGCTAATGCATTAGAACCGTGAGGTTCAATGTAAAATTTAGCCAGTGGTTCAGAATTGATAGTAACTTTGGTTCCATAATGTGTAGTGAAAAATAAGGACCAATATGAAGAGAGATAACCTCCTATTTTTGTTGTGAAATCTCTTTATAAACATATAAAAAAGTAAGGAGGTAAATCCACAACAGTAATATTTGGCAAAATAGAAACATTTGGGCAAGCATGCAATGTTACTTCTAGATTTCTGATGAAACCAATTGTATTAGTTACAGTTCCATCAAGCTGTAGAACACTCTTTTTTGTAGGTTCATACTGCAAGCCTAATTTTTTTTTTCAATTGCTTATGGCATAACTGTGTTGCTTGCACCACTGTCCACCATACAATTATGAAGAAGATGTTCTCCAATAATTAGTGAAAAATAAAATGGTGGTGAATTATTTATGTCATGGGCATTTAAAACTTTTTGAACCATCCATTTAAATTTTTTAACATGGTCTTGTTCTATTATTCCTAGGACCATATCCATTTTCTGAACTTATTTTTCTGTTGTTTTAGAAGAAATCTGCAACTTAGCAAGTTCATGAGAAAGTAAATCTTGTTGTCCTTGAATACTTAGAGTGTTCCACATTGAGATGTTAACATTATGATTTTTATTTACATCAATTAATGTTAATAGAAGCAACAGTTTTCGAGGACAGATTCTACTATTTTAGCATAGGCTTTAGTGAAAATTGATTCTGCTATTAGCTGTTTTTGATATCTGAGGTATAAATAACCTTCTTGGATCAGGCTATAGTTGTTTTTTCTTCTCTTTAAAGACTGAAATGCTTGATGTATTTTGAGGAACAACAACATTGTTAGCTGGTTTTGGGCCTCTAGTTGCTATTTTTAGTGACAATTGGCTTAAACATGCTTGTTTTGTTGTTTTTTACTTTCTATAGCTTTTTCTTAAGCCCTAGTAGTAACTACAATGAAATCATCCTCATTGAAAGTGAATAAGTTTTGTTCAGGTGCCTTCTAAACTTGAGTATCTTATTGCCCACCCTCCATTTGAGGCATGAACAAATGTCTTAGATTGAGGTTTGTGCAACAAAACTTATTTTTAGAAAAGCATTTTGGAAACTTGTAGCTAAACGAGGTCTATTACAAGGTTAACACCATTCTTCAGTAGACATATTAACTGGGGACTAAAGCGTTAGATGAACTAGGGAGCCTTTGGGTCAAACTACCTTTGCTGATAAGGCTACTTATAATTTTGATTCTACTGGTAAGAATGCTTATTTTCCTAGTTTTGTTGATAAGGAGCCTGATAAGAGCCCACTAGATAATGTGATTCTATTCTCAGTTGAAGTCATCTTGTTTCCCATAGTCTGCAAAGCCTTAAAAAACATCATCTGATGGGGCTGGAACAATAGGTTCTATAATCGTGACATGCTATGGGGATATGTGTTAAATCTACTAGAAAAGGCATTGAAGGCCTTGGTGCTAATTTTATGGCTTGAATAAGGTTGTTTTCAGCTCTTATAGCAATATTATAAGCACCCGAAAGAGTTTCACCTCCCATTACACTAGATCATAGTTGAAATATCATTGTTTAATGTTCTAAGATAATAAAGGAAAGCATGGGTTAGCTTGTGGCTTAACACTTGCTGGGATTCTTTCCCAAGTTGTGGCAAAACGAATGTTGAAACTAGACATAAAATTCATGGGGAGCTCTTTTAATGGTAGCCAACAGTTCTATGAGAGATAAATGGTCTGAATTATCTTGAAATTGTTTCATAAATTTTCCACCTAACTCATCCCAAGTTCTTATGCTTCCAATATCTAAATTTATATACCATTGCAAGGCTTTTCCTTTGAAGGATGAAAATAAAAGTCTTAAGGCCATGTATTCATGGGTTTATGTTATGAACTACACATAGGGATTCAACATCTTTGATATGCTTTGTTGGTGTAACTTGATTTTTACCTGTGAATTGTAGGATAGCTTTTCATGGCAGCATTAGGGATATCCATGATAAACTGGGATTAATAATGGCCTTCCATTAGTAAAGGTCACAAAATTCCTAGGTGGTTGAATAGCCATTTGAAAAAACTGGAATCTGAATGAAAATATTGACACGTGCGTAGAAGGAAGATTTGGTAGGTGGATTACCAAATCTAGGTCTATCATAAGGCAAAGTATTACCAAACTCTTCTCCTTCTTACAAAATTCAAATGTAAAGAAAATAACATCAGCAGGAACTCCTCTTACCGATGATCTTGTAGTGACTTTAGGCATGGAACATTCTGTAACACTGGTTTGAATCATATTAACGGAGTCGCGAAATAGATCTTTAAATCTTTAGAATAAATTGTTGAAGCTTGTTGATCCAAAAGTAACTTTTGCTTGTTGTAAATCTATTGTAAACTATTATAATTTTCATGTAGATGTGATTCGTTGTCCCATCGAGCGTGTAAAAAACTATTATCTCTCGAAAGTGCACCCTGTGGAGAGATGGCTACAGGTGTTCTGAGCTTGCAAAAATGATCTCTCTCTTTCGTAGATACAATGGAAACACCTCGGGTCTATGGGTATACCTATTTTGAGGTGAGTCTCCGATACCAAGGCCAGTTCCTTATTGATGTATCCTAAACTAATTTTATGGGGTTTTGAAGGTAAGATATGACTGTAAATGAATTGAAAACTAAGGTGATACACCAAAAATTGTATGAGGGTTTTTGATTGAGTACATGCACAATTTATATGGGAATGGATTCTTGATGCAAAAACCAACAATTTTTGGTAGAATATTAAAGGAAAACATTTTGATGTATTGAGGGAAAAGAATCACAACATTGTTAAGTTAAACATGCACATTAATATTATGTAAAAATTACTGAATTTCCAATAGGGTAAGATGATTAATAAGGGAATCAAGCATTCACAAGATTAATGGAACATACACAAGATTGCAAATAATTGGAAAGGTAGAAAATACTTCTCATTTAGAGGGAAAAACTAACAAAATCTGCTTCAGCACTCCTATATCTAAAATTTTCCCCCATTTGCACTTTGTCAAGGCACACAATATTTAGAAAAATTAATTCACCCACACTTCGTAAAAAATAGGCTAAAATTATACTCACCCATGCATCCTATTTTATCAAGGTAAGATAATATAAGAGGAATTAATAGCCATTGGTTACATCCGAGTCAAACTGAATTTGATTGTTCTATTTTTAAGAAAAAGCAGGGTGTGAATAATTTGCTAATAATAAATCTTGCTTGATGAGAAAGCCTCCTTCCTTGTGCATGTGAATTTCTCTTCTTTTCTGTTTTGTTATTTTTTGAAGGCATGAAAAAATACTCATGTGAAAGAAAATAAATACTTTTGATCTCGAATACTTAGCAAAAATTATTCACCTCACTATGGGGGACCATTGGGAGCACATGTGCAATCATAATCAAGTATTATTTTGTGAAAAATAGGTAATCAAGTCTTTAAAAGGTTGATTGCATTATGATCTTGACCTCTATTCTATCCCTTGTGATCAGATGAAAATATTGAATTTCAAGTCATGTTCAATCCATCACAATCAGGTGGGGACCACCTATGGTTGTGAGCACTTGTATTCATTGGGTTTGGCCACTCTTACGGGACTTAGCACATTACCATGGTTTAATGATTTTCCCCCCTTTTTATACACACATGACATACTATATAGTCTGCCACCTTTTGATTATCACTACCTTGTAATTTTCTTGTCATCTTTTGCATTTTGGATAAAACTTTATTTATAGTTTAAAACCCTTACTTTTTTGGTGATCATTGTTGAACATGATTTGGTCAGAATTTTTTCGACTGTTTGATACTCAGACTATAGTTGAGATCCCCTTTTGATATGTCAAATGCAATAATTTTAAAATAAAATGGGATGGCCCCTCGTGATGATGATTCAGCCCTTTATCATTTTGTTGGTGGCATATGAAACCCAGGCTGAGTTTTCTTTGAAAGTTGTAATTATTTCAAGCCGTTGATCTTTGTACTATTGGATCTTAGGCCATTGATCTCAACTCTTGGTTAGGGTTTCTAACCTGGTAATTAAAGTGGTTTTGTGGAGTCTAATTGTAGTGGTTTTTCATTGATTTTTGGAGTTCGATCTGAAGATGTTGGTCTTGCGTACTATTTCTTCTCTACCATTGATCATATGACTATGGTTGAATTTCATTAACTCACTTCTTAAGTTTGCATGGTAAAGGTCACTTGACCTTAATGATCACATCATTTTGGATTTTTTGGCTTGGACACGAAGCCCTAGAAAATTTTTGGTTGACACCATTATTGATATCTTTAAACTTGGCTCCCCTGCAAAAATGGATCTATGTTCTCTCAAACATCTGTATCATTTTTTATTTTTGCTTCTTTTTAGGCTCTCTGAGTTAGGTGGTGTTGGTGCTCGATTTAATCTGGACCTATTTGTTCGAAAGTGTCTCAGTCCGCATGGTTTGAAGTTTTCTCTGTCTCCCTCTATTTATGCATGAAAGCTTCTTCATTCATTTGGTTTGCAATGATCAATCCTTTCCTTTGGTTGAGGATGATGTTAAGTCTAGATATCGTTTTCCCCTTCCTTCTATTTTTCCACGATCATGTTTTCCCTGTCAATTTTTTTTCCAATATCCATGGAAACATGGTCCTTTCTGATTGGATTTGGGCTCGGCGGGTCTTTTTGGTGAAACTTGCCACTTTTATCACATTTGTAAAAAATACCAAATTGGTCCCGTGGCTCCGATAACATATAATTGGTTAATCAACAAACATGAAGCGTCAGGGAAAAAGTTTTACTTTGATCCTAAAAGAGGAAATGTGGTAGTTTTTCAAGTTACAAGTGGGGAAGCGGGTGGGTGGAACATTTTGAAGTTTTTTACTTCTTTGTACGAGGGAGAAAAGTTATGAAATAACCCGCAACTCCATTAGGGTCCACATCAAAAGTTTGAAGTAGAAAGGTTGGTCACCAGGGCATCTTGAAACTCTAAGGCCCACTTCAACTCAAACCTTGGACATGTGGAGGGCCGACGCTTATTTGAGGATCCACCTCTGGGTTCTACCTTAGCAGTTGCACCAAGGAGACTCGTGGAGGATTCCGTTGGCTCTTCTCTATACTTAAAATTTTCAAGCAACTTTCTAAGGCCTGGGACAAATGGAGGGCCTACACCTGTTTAGGGACCTACCCCTGTACTTTACTTTTGAAGAAGCATCGAAGGGACACGTGGAGGCTTCTACTGGATCCTGCCCATACTTAGAATTTGTCAATGGCCGATGAGATCTAGGGCTCCATTGATATACACCTTCTGGTTGAGGGAATATTTTGGCTATTCTGAAGCATTCTATTTGTTAGTCTTCCAATTGTTGTAAAGGTTCTCAAATATCTGGTGAAATCAACTTCATCTTGCTTAATCCCCAACAAAATTTATAAATAACCATGAATCCTACCTGAAGTACCCCTATTTTTGTTGTGTATCCACAAATGAACAAATTCTACTACAAAAATATACAGAAGCAAGCAAGTTTTAAGTGTCTTTAGTAACCCAAAATTTTCTCAGAAAATATCCTCATTCTTTAGAAATGACAACTTGTGAGAGTTCAATTGTGGTGTATTGATCATATTTTCTCAAGGTTCTCCTGAAAATTGTGCGAAGAAGGATCTCTTCATGTCCTTCACCAATAGAGGTTATAGAATGGGTCCTCTCACCCTAGCTGAAAGGCACAACCTAAAGTAGTGAGGATAGATCAAATCCTTGATGAGGGTGTTATCCATTTCTCCAACACTTGAGTGAAAAAGAGTCAGTTGAATCCCTTCCCCAGATACAAAATGACTTATGATTCATCTGTCTCTAAGTGTATTTTTAAATATTTTATGTTTCTTGGCTTCCAAGGGAGAATCAATTTGGATACAAACACCATTCTGGCACCGTTTCCTGGGAGTATTTGAACAAAAGTGTACACATACCAACTCAGGTAATGTTTCTTACATGATATATGTGCAAATACATTGTTTAAATGTCATCTTGTCTTGAGATTTGTAAGAAGTGTGTGAAGCTACAGGTTCTGTGTGTAATATTTCAAGTTTCTAGTGGTCATTGCACTACATTTATATCATCAGTGTTAAATACTGGTAAAGGAAGGTTAGATGTGCTAAGATTTGCAATAATTAAGTGTTGAAATATATTTGACAAGTCATTTATAGTGCATTTGCACAACTAAGGTGAAAATCCTTAGTGGTGACTCTGTGTGGTTTTAAATCTTTATAAATACTAATTCCTTAATCTGTATTAATTGAAATCTGTCACTAATCTTTGCAAAGATGGAAGGAAGAAGATATTTCTTCACTAAATACCCTACAAGAAAATTGTTTCCAAAACTGGGAAAGAAACATTCAGAAGGATAAAGAGTCTAGAAAATAGTAAAGAAAAGAGTCATCCATTGTGGAAAGTGATCAACCTACGGTTGAGGATTACCATTCTTCTTCAAGTGAATCTGAATCTAGTAATCTTTATATAGAATTGAATTCTCCAACTAGAGAGGGGAATTCATTTGTGTCTGATAAGTGTGCTTCTCAGTCTATCCCTGTATCTCCCAAATCTAATAGGGTTTTCAATGAAATAGAGTCTTTACAGGACATTCATTTTGAAAATTATACTCCTGTGTTCTAAAGACCCCTTATTCCCCATAATTTTGTTTCTCTTGTAAGATCCCCCCTTCATAACAATATGGCCCAACCCCCACCTAGAACTCGCATTTGTTTTCAATATTTTTGGTCCTATTCATTTTAGAGGTATGGCTGGGTATCCAAATGTACTGCCACAAGATGTTAGAAATAGACTACCTAAATTTCAAGGGAATAATGCTATCACTGATGATCAAAATTTAAAATTTTTTTGTCAATATGATGGAATAATTTGAGATTGAATTCGAGGATGTGTATATAAAATTGATTATTCATACTCGTGAGGAGGATGCATGGGACTGGTATAAGTCTTTGCAAGATAACTCAATAGATTCATGGACAAAAATGAAATATTCGTTTTAGATTGCAATATGGGGATAAAACAGATCCCAAGTCTCTTTTTTCTGGATTTGAAAATATTAAAAAGAATCCTAATGAATTTGTTCATGACTTCAATACTAGGTTTGATAAGACCTTGAATAGGCTACTTGTAATCTTTAGGCCAAGTGATGTTTCCTTTTTGAGAAACTATTTTTATGCTTTTGAAAAAAAGGTTTCCTATTATTAAGGGACAAAAACCCAAGAACATTGAGGTAGACCTTCATCATGGCTTTGCAGATTGAAAACAATATCAAAGTAGTTACTAAGCCTCCTAAGAGGGAAGGTATAGAGATGATCAATCCAGAGAAGCATCAGTCAAGTAAGTTTGTGGATCTATAAGAGGTTGTTAAAAAATTGGCCAAAGTTATTAAGGAAATGTCTTATAAACTGGCCAGAGTAGGTAAGGGGATTGGACAAGGTTCTTAAGGTCAACACAAACCACAAGGTCAAGAAATATTTTACTAAATCATCCCAGAGGTGATCATAGATCAGATAAAAGGGGTAAAGGGCCTGTGGAATTAGGAAATAAACAGCCCCAACCCTGAGAAAACAGATTGGTGCCTGATCCTTTAGCTACCAGAGTTGCTACTATGGAAGAGGTCCATGATATGGAGTGGTGTGATAGATGTTTCTTGCCCCCATTCCCCTTGTGATGAAGACAAAGAAGTTGATGAAGCCAATGATGATGAGATAGATGATGATGCATGCATGATGGATTCCTCTACAAGTTGACAAAAAGGAGAAACCTCAACTAAACTAATAAGTGCCAGAAATTGTTGCTGATTTTTGGGATTGCATTCATCAGGTATTACCTCTTCCTCCCACTCATAATTCTAAAATTGATATGGTACAAGATTTTGAGTTGCCTAATAATGATTTTGAGCACTTAAGGGCATTATTGTATAAAAAGTATGATGGAGGAATTCATTCATAAGAGGACAAACAATTGTTAATGAATGTAGCAGTTGCCCAAGAAAAGGAATAAAATACCAAGAGTAAGGTTGTCAAAGGGGCAAGGCCTTAGGCCAAACCAAAAATTCCAGTGCTTACCAGTATCCCTAAGGAAACCCCTAAAAAAGATTGCATCTGGAAAATACTTTGTCACCCTAAATAAAACTTGTGTTCCTCCCCATGCTCAGACTGTAAAGACTTCCATATTATCAGATGAGTCTATGAACCCTCCTCCTAATATTGCCTTACCCAAATATATTCCTTGTGACATATCTCAAATCTTGAGTCAGATCAAGATTTATGTTCCTATTGTTGAATTGCTTAGAATCCCTGAGAATAGGAACAAAGCATTCGAATATTTGGGGCTTGAGGAAGAAAAGGTCACCCAGGGTAAAAATGTAAACAAAGTAGAGGTTCCTCTTGCCATTGTAGAATTAGAAAAACCACAAGCATTGGAAGAATTGGATTGAACCACTTGAGGTTTATTTGGGAACTTTTTTGGTTGAATCTCAACTTAATATGGATCCATTTTTTACTACTTTGATTATTAAGGATAGGTTATTACATAAATGCATGTTTGATTCAGAAGCCTCATGTAATGTAATGCCTCTTGAGGTCATAGAATGAGTTAAATCTCAAAGTAACAATGGATTATGGGAAATTTACTACCATAGATTCAAGAGAGGTGCCGGTAGTTGATGTGTCAAGGGTTTAGTTGTGTAATTGGCAGTGTATCCAGGAAAGTACTTAACTTTGAATGTAGTAATTGTGGATTTCCCTAGCTAAATAGGGGATGTTATTATCCAGAAAGTGGACAGCTAGTGTGGGTGGAAGTGTGCAAATGGTACATGTCTTATGCCACCATACCAATTAAGGGAAGCCTTGTGAAGTTATATGGTGAAAAGAAAATATTACATCTCATTGAGGACCCAAATGATGCTTCTTATGAAGTATTGCAAACAGACATTGATGCTGATAACTCAGTGAATTATGTTTGTTTTCAAGGAGTATGAAATTGATCAATGTAGATATCCTGAGTAGATTGATTTTCCTGGGACTTTGATGTTTGATTCAACCTCGATATATATTCCAAAAACATTGGCATAGGCACAAAGGATAAGATTTAAAAAATGTGGTCAGATAGCAACTTGGATGGAAAAGAGAAACAATCATATGACCAGTTGTTAAAGATGTATCAGAACTACTTAGCATGGTCATATCTAGAATCGAAGGAACTTGAATTTTTTCCTTAATTGTTTTCTCTAAATCAGTGCCCACATAATTGTATAGTGTATAGTATTTAATTTTCATTATGCTTTCATGTTTTTTAGTTTTGGTGTTTCTTGGTCCCTAGTGACCAGTTTTTGTTGGTTTCTTAGCTCGTATTAGGGGATTTGCTTATTATATTTCGGATCTACAAGATTTTTCTTTGACTCTATTTCCCAATGGATTTTTGGCACATGGAATCTACTCTTTTTTTCTTATGGCACTCGAAGGGATTTCCCATCCCCGAGTCCGAGCCGATGTTGGTGCTTGATTTAATCTCACCCCCTTTGTTCAAAAACATCTCAATTTGCATGGTTTTAAGTTTTCTCTGTCTCCTTGTATTTAAGCATGAAAGATTATTCATTCATTTGGTTACCATGATCAATCCTTTTCTTTGGTCAAGGATCACATTAAGTCCAAATATCATTTTCCATTTATCTGTCCATGAGAAGAAGAATTTGTAATTTGGGTCTGAATTCAGGTTTTTCCCCTTCCTTTTGTTTTTCCACAGTCATGTTTTCCCTATCAATTTTTGTCCCAATATACATGGAAACCTAGTCCTTTCTATTGGATATAGCTCAGTGGGCCTTTTTGGTGAAACTTTCCACTTTTATCACATTTGTAAAAAATACCAAATTGGCCCCGTGGCCCCGATAACATGTAATTTGTTAATCAACAAACATGAAGTGGTAGGGAAAAAGTATTACTTTGACCCCGAAGGAGGACACATGGTAGTTTTTCGAGTTATAATCGGGGGAAGCAAGTTAGTGGAAAATTTTGAAGTTTTTTTCCTCTTTGTACGAGGGATAAAAGTTATGAAATAACCTGCAACTCCGCTCGGGCCCACATCCAAAGTTAGAAGCAGAGAAGATGGGTCGCCGAGGCATTTTGAAAATCTAAGGACCACTTCAAGTCAAACCTTGGACACGTGAAGGGCCGACACTCATTTGAGGATCCACCTCTATGTTCTACCTTAGCAGTTGTGCCAAGGAGACATGTGGAGGCTTCCACTAGATCCTCTCTATAAACTTTTCAAGAAACTTTCTAATGCCTGGGTGCCCCTATACTTTATTTTTAAAGAAGCGCCGAAGGGACACGTGGAGGCTTCTACTGGATCCTGCCCATACTTAGAATTTTTCTAACAACCGATGAAACTTTCTCATACCCTAAGCACGTGGCACCTTCCTCTCATCCTTAAACTCTTTCAATAACTTTTCCGGACTAAGACACACGGTGAGCCTGTGCTTGTTTAGGGTCTCTTCTTTTGGGAACCATATCAAAAGTGCACCAAAGAGACACATGGAGGTCTCCACTAGATCCTTTTTATACTGAGAATTTTTCAAAGGTAAAAAGCTAATTTTCTTGGGCCGAACTTTCCTATGTACTTCACCTTTACAGTTGCAACAAGGAAACACGTGGAGGCTTTTGTTGATTCCGCTTTACACTTGGCCAACTTGGACTCGCAGCACAGGTATGTGGAATAATCCATGAGTGGACATTCATTTCCAAGATGCACAAATGTAGGCATCCATACGAGGGAACTCATTTCTAAAGGTGTTTTCCTCGAGAGAGAAAAGAATTGCTTGTCATATCTAGCTATACAAAGCCACATAAAAATGATTAAAACGGGGATTTCTCGCATGACAGAATAAAAGAATTATTAGAAGGACTAATAAAAGTCTATGGCGTGGCATCCCTAGTCATGGTTGAAGGTCTAAGAAACATGATCAGTTCATGGTTTTTCCACTTGGCTACTTCAGGTGTACATTTGTTAAACATCACCTTTCTGAGACAAATTGGCAATAAGCAAAGGATTCCTTGAATATTATTCTTATGGGGGGAAAATTTGGATGAGTGAGCAAGTGAATATATAAATGCAATGAGGATACTCTTGAAAATGGTTAGGGGTTTAATTTCTATGAGAAAATTTGAGAAAGACCATCTTCCTGAGAGACCATCTAAGAAACATGTTAATCTCTTATGTTTTATATTTGAACGTGTCAAGATTATTGTGAGTGTACAACCATTGACAAGCTATGAGACTATTTAAGAAACTTTCCCTTACTAATAAATCTAATAAATCTCGAATTAATCTCTATTGATCTTGGGTAAAATGGTGTCTGCTTTTATTTTAGAATGTTTTCAAATGGTTTTGATGTTTTTGTTGCAATCTTATGTTAAAATCCCTCTGAATCACACATAATCTCATCCATGTGATAGGTTAGAGGAATTTACAATTTCATTATGAGAAGAGCCTTCATCCTGTAATGAGATAAACAATTTAAATTCACTTTACTGTCATTTTTTGATAAAGATTGTATTTACTCCTTTGAGTGTATCTTAGGTATGAGGAACTAGGGATATTTAATGTTTAATTTATTATTTAGCTCAATCCTTCGTGTTGAATTCTAAAATATTGTGTGAAGCTGTGCAGATCTGGGGCTCCATTGATGCACACCTTCTGGTTGAAGGAATATTTTGGCTATTCTAAAGGATTCTGTGTGTTATTCTTTCAATTGTTGTAAAGCTTCTCAAATATCTAGTGAAATAAACTTCATCTTACTTAATCCCCACCAAATTTTTCAAATTACCATGAGTCCTACCTGAAGTACACATGTTTGTACTGTGTATCCACAAATGAACAAATTCTACTGCAAAAATATATAGAAGAAAGCAGGTTTTAAGTGTCGTTAGTAACCCGAACTTTGCTTAGGAAATATCCCCATTATTTAGAAGTGACAACTCATGAGAGTTAAACTATGGTGTATTGATCATATTTTCTCAAGGTTCCCCTGAAAATAGTTCAAAGAAGGATCTCTTCATTTCCTTCACCAACAGAGGTTACATAACAGGTCCTCTCACCTTGGTCAAATGGCATGACCTAAAGTAGTGAGGATAGATCAAATCCTTGATGAGCGTGTTATCCATTTCTCCAACGCCCAAGTCACTAAGAGCTAGCTAAATCCCTTCCCTAACTAGAAAACAACTTATGATTCATCTATCTCTGAGTGTCTTTTTAAATCTATGATGCTTCTCGGCTTCTAAGGGAGAATCAATTTGGATACCAAAAAGTGGTTGGATGTTTGCCACCGTGGTTGATCTCTTTGAGCTCATGACTGTGTTATTCTTTGGGTGTTTGTGAGTTTTATTTTGAAGCAGCCACCTTTTCCTAATTATTGATGGTGAATCACAACACCCCTGAATTTCTGCAACTCGATGGGTTGAGACTCTCAGTGCGATTGCATAACATGGAGCTTTATCCATGTGTGGGACCTCGCGAATTGGAAAAGCTCTCCAAATGAAGGTCGGTTCCTATTCCTCTATTCAAATGCACATGTAAAAAATGTAGAGGGTTTACTCAGAAACCTAATCTAGCTTTCCAAGGAGATAGGGTAAGAAGATGCATAAAAAATAAACCTAAACTAACAAAGGTGATGCACCGAGGAATAAAGAACACCTGCCTTGCCAATAAACACAAACCATTAAAATGCAATGCAAGATCATGCACAGATAAACAGATTTACAGTGAAAGATCAAGATGATGCAAATGAACACAGAGAGGGTTGAGAATCATCCACAGACATGCATTATTTTCTCCAAAGTTTGACACAATACACTACAAAATGCCAAGAGGCAAAGTTGCATTACAGTTTTAGATGGGAGGTTTGAAACTCCACAAATTCACCTGCCAAAGAGAAAAAGGGAGGGGAAAAACAAGAATGTCCAACGTTTAGAAAGAATCCCCTCCTTAAAATTTATAGGAATAATGAGAGAGGGAAGAGAGAGGAAATCCAAATCTACCCCAACCACCTCCAGGTTGCATTTAATTCATCTCATTATGGTGGTAAGTGAGAACCCTAGCAAAACCAAAAAGTGGCGAACTGTATTTTACATTTTTAAGAACTTATTCCCACACAATTAAATATATCCAATCATAGTTGGATAGAGGACCTCGTAAGATTTCCGAAAAGTCCAACCTTGCATGAATCTGAGCTCCCTGTGAAAAGTTATGGCCGTTTGAATATCTAAGTCAGGGTCTGCTTCCTGTCAGCGCTCAAAATGTTGCGCCTCTTAAAGGTGCGCCATAGGCACTGAAAATTACATGTCGACACTCTTTTTCCTTTACCTTGGTGCATCCTTTTTTGTGTCAACATCCTTTTCTGTGTGCCCTTTACCTGCGCCTTGGTGCATCCATTTACATGTCGACACTATTTTTCCTGTGCCTTGGCGCATCCTTTTTCGTATCGACATCTTTTGTTGTGCGCCCTTAACCTGTGCCTTGGCACATCCATTTACATGTCGACACTCTTTTTCTTGCACCTTGGTGCATCCTTTTTTGTGTCGACATTCTTTGTTGTGTGCCCTTAACTTGTGCCTTGGCGCATCCATTACATGTTGACACTCTTTTTCCTGCGCCTTGGCGCATCCCTTTTCGTGTCGACATCCTTTGCTGTGCGCCCTTAACCTATGCCTTGGCGCATCCATTTACATTTCAACACTCTTTTTCCTATGACTTGGCACATCCCTTTTCGTGTCGACATCCTTTGTTGTGCGCCCTTAACCTGTGCCTTGGCACATCCATTTACATGTCGACGCTCTTTTACCTGCGCCTTGGCGCATCCTTTTTCGTGTCAACATCCTTTGATTTGCTCCCTTAACCTGCGCCTTGGAACATCCATTTACATGTCGAAACTCTATATCGTGCACCCTTTACCTATGCCAAGGCACAAATTTCTTCATGTCGAAACTCTGTGTCATGTTGCGCCCTTTCAGTTGGCAACGCAATAAATGTCAGGGGTTTGAGCTACTTAGATTTCTATATTCTTCTGTTTGTTTATATCTACCTGGGGGGAAGATATATACAACACTAATCATTTCAAGCTCTTTGTGCTTTATGAGGTCTTTGATTTCTTGATCCTAAGATTTTGAGGTGAAGCATTGTGGATGTTCACTGTCATTACTATAGAATTTTGAGCTTTATTTCCTTAATACCATGTACTCTTTATGATGGCGTGATCATTGGTTTGAAGTTTTCACCAAATTCCTTCTTTGCAAAGTAATATTTTGTGTTGAGGTTTTCGTTTTGGGCCGTATTGAAGGCTCTGATTCAAATTCATGACTCTGAGTTCCATCTTGATTCAATGACATCTATGAGAGAAGGTAAACTCATGGTTTCTCCTCAAATACTTGCCATTGTTTATTGATTATTGACTCTCTAAAACTGTAAAGCTGTGCATTTCAAGATATGGGTATTCAGGTTTATTATCCCCCTGCTCATTTCTTTTAATGAACACCTGGTAGCTTGACACTTGTGTATTTACTCACTATGTGTTTTTTTAGATTAGGAGCTTTGTCAAAGATTTTGCACCTTCTCCCTTGATCTTCTGACTTCTTTTCTATATGAATTTTTTTCTTCACCACTTTTAAATGGGGTTTCATAATAATAATGCTCAATTTTTTATAGTAGGGTCTTCAATTAACCCGTAAATGTTGCATTATTTGATTATGGGTCTTTAGTTATCATCACCTCATTTACTCTGAGCTCAAATTGATGCACTTTATATGAAATTACAACTATACCTTAAATCTCGGTTATCATAACTTTTCATATCTTTCCATAGCTGTAGATGTTACTTGAATTTCTCCTGATATGAACTTCGTGAGCTCGTTTGAATGACGTTTTGAACTGTAGTTTAATGTTGAATGGCCGCTTCGAATGATGAAATCTTCAATTAATGCTTCGAATGTACTATGAATCTTTCATGGAAATATGCATTGCTGACCATCTTTTATTTGTATCATCCTAATTTTGTACATAAGGATTTGTTTTCTGTTTAACCCTAACCATCTTCTATACTTGTTGCTACTATACGTTGAATACAAATCCCATTCCTTGAAATTGTACTTTGTAGATAGTTACATCTTTTGAATTGTATCTTGATAGCTATCATTTGTAACTCAGAGGATGGTTTAGTTGTTTATTCATTAAGATGATTGAATTGTATACTCCATATCATCATCCTTCTCTTCTTTTTTTTGTGTTGAGCATAGGTTGTGACTTTGTCTTTATGAGTTGCAAACACTTTTTTATGCTAATATACGTTGATTATACACTCGTTCTAATGTTGTACAAGAACTTGAATCTATAGATGTAGGTGTAGCATTGATTGTATAACTTCCGTTTGAGTTCATGATGGGGAAACGCTGCTTCATTTTTCCCTCATTCATTCTATTATGATACTTTTGATGAGACTTCTAGTAGATTTATACAAAATAATGTCCTTTCTTAGATAATTTCAGTTCTGCAATTTCTCAAATGGATTGAAAATATGTTCTTCACCATCTGTTGTGTTGATGTTCATTTTCTATTGAAGCTAGTTGAATCTTTCTGTTTCTGGTTAAATACTGCATTTGATATTCATTACAACTTTAGTATACATTATGGAAAATTTTAAAATGTCAATTTTACATGGTGAATCCCTGTCAAAATTTTCTCATATTTCTTTTTCATTCTGTTTCAGCTGTAATCTTATCTTTCTAGTTAACTTCAGCCTTTAAATTTTGATTCTTCTGCTTCACCTTTGAGTTGTATTTTTCCTCCATAACAATATGTACTTGTGATTTATTCCAATATGATGTATCATAGGATAGATTTTATTGAATTCTGTAATCTTTATCTAACAGTGTGGACTGTAAGACATGATTTTATTTCTTCTTGACTACAACTTGTACCTACACATTTAAGAAAACAATTAGAAAGTATTTAGGATTTTTAGCCTCTCTTATGTTCCATAGTATTTCTTTCCTTCTCTCTCCTCTTACTTCTAAGTGGATAATCATATATGTTGTTATAGAAAATTACTTTAATCAGTTGTGCCTTTGATCTTCATGTAATTTATATCTCCTGTTAAGAAATCCATCTGCATGAATTTGGATAGTATAGGAATATGGATTAACCCTGAGCTCATAACTGACAATTTTCTTTTTTCTATTTTCAGGTATAGTGCTTTGAGCAGTGAAGATGGAGATGGAGCAATGTTGGAGTTGGAGATGCATCAACCAAAAAATAAACCCCCAAGGAAATTATGGGTTCATTCATACTCCTCTATTTTCTCTTTCATGCATATGTACCTCTTATTTCAGTAGCTTTATTTTACTTTTCTTTTACATCCCATGGCTTATGTGGGAACATTTGGAATTCCTTATGAATAAAACATTGATCTCTGAAATTGAGTTGTGTATTTCTATCTATATTTAAGCTTTATATATGGATTGTATGATAAATTAAACAACTCAATAAAATAATTGAATGTATTAATCATGAAGGAAAGAACCTTAAAGAATACCTATAACATCTAGTACTAAAATTTGATTGCTGCAATATGGAATTATTATTGCAGTTACAAATCTTAACAATTTATCTATTCTACAATTCAATTTCTTCATCAGGATAACACATCTATCCTTCGGGGCTTTGATTTATTTTACTAAAGATAGTCATGAAATTGCAGACTATGTGATATGTTACTTTTGTAATAGCACACATAACTACATATTTGATGTAATCATTAATTAATTCAACATAAATAATATGTACTAAAAGAAACTCCCATAGCTTAGGTTCACTTCATTATTTTTTTATCCATCGTAACGAAGTTTCGAGTTGCCCATTTTTGTACAAGTGTAAAAAATTGTCAACAAGAATGACACAAATTCCTTTTCAAGGTCCCAAAATCTAAATAAGTAGATAGAAGTTTTGATTCAAATCCATAAAAATGAAAATGTAAATCCAAATGTTGAAGAGGATTGGAAAGTTACGAGTCGGATAAAAAAGGGACTATCTCTCCCCTTAAGATGCAGATAAGATCCAAAAGAAAGGGACAACATTATTGAAATAGTTACTGGTTTTTTGTTTGTTGTTGTTAGTTTGATGTAGCTATTATTTTGGCTTATTTGTGCTATTGGAAGAGGCCATTTCATTTGTTCCTTAATGACTTATCTTTTCCTCAACCTTTTGTACAGGGTAGGGTCCCCTTAACCCTTCTTTACCACTAATAAAAAAATATTAATTTTAATATAATATAATTTAAATATTTACAATCCTCATTAACACTTTGATCAATAAATGACATTCATCAACCCTTAATGGAAAGAATTATTTTTATAAATTTAGTTGTAGCTGACTTAGAAGACGCATATGAAAATTGTAGAATCATACTGAAGGCACTTAGACTATTGCATAAAATTTAGAGCTATGACATGTGATATTGTATAATGTAATCAATCAAGGGTATGGAAAAAAAAATCTATCAAAGCATGATGGAACACTCATTTTGAGAAGTGAACTATCTAATGAATGTCTATACGAAATGTGGTATTCTAGATTGCAATGAATACATCAAGAAAATCCAAGGAAAAATGGGACAATTTTGAGTATTGGATAAAATTTATCAAACCATAGTTTTCTTTAATGTGTATAAGAAAAATAGACTTAACAAAGTGATGAAAAAGTGATATTGTACCAATGTGAATGTAAGTTTAGATAGCATAGTTGTGTCTTAAGGGAACATCTGTCAAGTCTCATAGTAGCATATGTGCCCAATGTGTAAATTCACATACTAATTTATTTAGTTTTTTCGATAAATTAAAAAATAAAATCAATTAACAATTTACTTTATATCCAATTTGTTGGTATGAGTGCTAGTAATTACTATTATCATCATATTGCTAAGCACTTATTCTCCATTAAGGCCAACAATTCTAATTACATCTAGTTAACAAACAATTATTAGTTAGTACTGTATCTCCAACCCCTGTTTGTTAAAACTTTCTATAAATTATTTTTACATTAATTTAGTTAAGAAGCACAAAAAACTCTTTATACTTTTAATTTACGTTATTTGTGAGAAATTTATTGTGAAACATTATTCATAAATATTTTACTATAATGAAAATTGTATTGAACAATTCAGTATACTTTCCATTTTTATTATGTGAGAGAAATATATTCTAAACCATTATAATAAATTTGTTTATAACTTTACGCATTCTATAAATTTATATAAATTTTGCAATATCTAATGTATCTAGACTGAAAAACATGAAAAAATCATATATTTATCAATCTTACAATAACACGTCATTGTTATTATATTTGAGTGATATGCATTTTTATATTTTTTTTTACATAATAAAATAAGCTTTTCATAATAAAATTAATGGATCTAAAATCAAATCATATTAATAACATATTCCATGTCAAGCAAGTCTTAAAAGTCTACTTAAATTAAGCTATAAATTATTACAAACTTGTAAATGCATTAGGAAACATTTAGGTGTGCTTTTTAATGATGATTTACATTTAAAAATAAATGGATTTGTGTGTGTGTGTGTGTGTGAGAGAGAGAGAGAGAGAGAGAGAGAGAGAATGGGTTTTGAGCATTAATAATTGAAATTGGTAGTAGAGTTGCTTCTATATAACACTTAACTTTTCTCTTTGTCTCTCCTCATTTCCATATCTAAAATTTTAATTTTGACATAAAATCAATTTACTTTTTATTGTATGGGTGACAAAAATTAGAATTACAATAATATAGAACATTTGTAAAAACCTATTTATAATTCAAAGTGATCATTTAACAATTTATATCCAAAATATACATAAATATAAAATTATTTACATTTAAAAACTGGACTATCCATTATATTAACAGATATGAACATGGTATAAAATACAACTTAATATTGAGTCTTAAAACAACATACTAACAACAAAAAAAAACAATATCACACACTTGAAACTATAAAGATTGGGAGGTGGTGGATCATATGTATATAGTGAAATTAAATTATCTCACACTCCACACATCTCTAGAAAACACTCCAAAAAAATCGATATTGAACTATATTCACACCGAGAACTAATTTGGAACCAATAAAACATTTCAGAGAAGCAAGGCATGCGATTACTCCACCTTCGTACAAAAACTGCTTTTCTTCCATCCTCTTTAGAAGTTTGAAACATACCTCAAAATGATTTCCAACATATCGCATAAAAATAGGTTTCCCCAACGAAAATCTGATTTGTCTATTGGAAATTGTGTACATGTAGTTATATAAATGGTAAGGAACTTGAATATATCCTTATTTCGTATAAAGACAGAAATATCTTTCTGTATTTGTAAGAAGTCCAAATGACTCTTAATCTATGACTTATGTTGGGAATTGAAATTCCCAATCCGTCTCGAAAGTTTTTAACTATTAAATGCATTTGGATAGCCTAGAAATATAAAACTCTTCGAGAAATCTCTGTACATATGTGTGTATTATTTGTGTGTGTGTGTCTATATATATTATTTATGTAAAAACTAAAAATATAAGTTAGCAAAAAGATAAAGTTTTTTTAATCTATTTTGTTCTATTTTATTTATTTATTTATTGTTATGCATTTATTTTGGCATGAGAGAAACATAGAATATCAAGGGGAGAAAGAGGTTATTCTATGTAGAAATTAGGCACATAAAATACCAATTAACAAAAATAAAATAAATAATTGTCAATAAAATAGATTATTGCAAACTCATATCAGAACTTTTGTGCATATATATATTTTTCTCTTTTAGAATTTCAGCTCAAAACAATCTCTCTGAATTTTTTTTTTATATCAAAATAGTTACAATTGCCTGTAATAAATAGATGACTTTCATCTAACAATAAAACACTCAACTCTTAAAAATAGAACTAAAAAACACATGCTTTTGTGCAATACAAATATTTTGATTTATTTGCTTTATTAGCATTTCTTAAACTTAATAACATCTAAAACTAAACTCAAAATTAAAAGCATGTAAAAAATGAACTACTTTTTGCTTTTCTAGGGGCAAAATTACTTTTTTTCTAACACTCCCCCTTAATTTTGACCTTTAAGTTTTTTCCTATTCTAGAGCTAAGTGTGCACATATAGATTTGACATATTCCTGATCACAAACTCCAAAACAACTTCTCAAATACTCAAAAACTTCATTTCTCAAAGATTTTGTAAAGATATCAACAAAATGATATTCGGATATACAAAATTCAAGACAAATTTCTTTGTTGTTGACCAACTCCCTAATGAAAGGATACCTCGTGTCTATGTGCTTATTCTTTTTGTGAAAAATATTATTTTTGGACAATTCTATTGCTGAATTGTTGTCACAAAAAAAATGTGTAACATTCTCTTCATTCTGTCTCAAATATTTCAACACTCTTCTCATCTAAACAATCTAAACAACCTGACATGGTGTTCCTATTGCTGCTACATACTCTGTTTCTTTTGAAGATAGTGTGACTATGGGTTTCTTATTCGATGCCCATGAAACAACACCTATTCAAAAGTGAAAAGCATAACCGGATGTGCTCTTTTTATCATCAATATTTTCAACACTGTTACTTTCTATGTAACCTATGAGTTTGAACTCATCTAAAAATGAATACAAAATTCTATGATTCTTAGTTCCACATACATACCTCAAAATAATTTTTCTAGCTTGTCAATGTGAATCTTTTGGAGATTCCATGAACCTTGAGATGAGGCTCACACCATACGTAACATTCGGCCTTGTGGTTTCGAAATTCATGAGACTTCCAACTAGCCTTTTGAATAATGTTGGATCTACAATTGATCTGCTATCATCTTTTCTTAACTTCAACCCTACTACAATAGGTGTTGGCGTTGGCTTGTTATTAAAAATGTTAAATCTCTTTAAAACATCATTAACATACTTTTCTTGTGAAATAAACAACTCCATCTTCTGATTTTTGAACTTCAATGCCCAAAAAATAGTGCATGAGGCATAGATTTGTCATCTCAAATTCTTTCTTCATATTTGATTTGAATGAATCTATGGATATATTTTCAGTGATGATTAAATCATCCACATATAAACAAACAATAAATTTTTTACATTGCTCATTGATCTTGATGTATAAGGTAGGATCACTTCTGCTCCTACTAAAACAATTTTGTATCAAATAAGAATCAATCTTGATGTACCAAGATCTAGGTGATTTCTTGAGACCATAGAGCAATTTTTTAACCTGTATACCTTTCCTTCATGACCTTTAATCTCATAACCTTACGGATGATTCACGTAAACTTCTTCTTCAAGAAAACCATTCAAGAGTTCTAGTTTTACATCCATATGATAAATAGGCCACTAGTTTTGAGTTGCAATTGCTAAAAACATTCTTACTGTGTCCAAATGTGCTACATGTACAAATTTATCATTGTAATCTACTCCATATTGCCGTGAAAAACCCTGGAAACCAACATTTCTTTATGTTTATGTACTTTACCATCAGCAGTATATTTTTTATTATAGACCCACTTCACTCTTATCACGTCCTTTCCTTCTTGAAGATCTTCCAATTCTCATGTTTGATTCTTCTCTATGGCATCTATCTCATCATCCATGGCTTGAACCCAAACTTCATTGTTTATAGCCTCTTAAAATTGTATTAGATCTGCAGCTTGAGAAAACAATGCAAAAACTAAAAAAACATTAATTGTATCAACATCATAAATCTCACCAAGACTCCTTGTTTTCTGCTATTTTAACACTCATAAAACAACTCAATTGAGACCCAAGAACAACCTAGGATTAGTTAGGAAAATTATGGAATATTTTTTATAAAAAAGAGAGTCTACAACCAAGTTACAAGACAATAGTTATCACAAGCAAGATTCAAAGTAAAATACTATTAATAGCTTATAGTTTTATTAATACGACAATTATAAAAGATCACCAGGTCCAAACTTAGGGTTAGATTAATCAATTAGGTTAAGAGGGTAATTTCTCACTATAACACTCTCTAACAAGATTAAAAGATTAAACTTGATTCTTTTTTCAAAATTAACACACTTAAAACTTCCCAAAAACATTCCCATTAGATAGGAAATTTCATCACCTTTCCAGTGATATAAAGAAGTCCTCCTAACTCCTCATATTTCTCAAATTATGGGCCGGTGGACCTTGGGGTGAAAATTTTCCCAAGAACAAGCCTGTGGGCCTAGAGAGGAAAATTTTCCTGAGGGTGGTCCTACGGACCGTGGGGAGAAATTGTTCCCAGAGAAGGAATCGCGGGGTGGAGGAGTGAAATTTTCTAAGGCACGGGCTGGCGGAGCAGGGAATGAATTTAGCACTTTTTCCCTTTTGGGACAAAGGCGCTGTTTACCTCCACGCATCTGCGAACCTGAAAGGGGAAACATGTCAGCATTTCCAAGTCCCACGTGTTGATCCCCAATTCACGCGGGAAAAATAGACTTACTTGGGATACATATAAATTTTAGACTTTAAAATAAAAATTATACAAGGGTTAAAATGCTTCGCACCTCCGCTGATGCCTAAGACTGCCATGTGTCAGCCAACCATTGGGTGCGGGTGGCGGGATGGTGGAGTAACTTTAAGATTTTTGCCAAAGGAAGTTTTAAAGTTTTAAAGTTAAGAAACCCTCCACTCCTCCGTCGTCGCCTCGTGAGGCCATGTGTGACCCAATCATTGGCTGGGTGGCTGAGAAATGATAGAGAAAGTTAGGAAAGTTTGCCAAAGGGTTTTAATAAAAAAGTTAAATTGATCACGTGGGCCCGCATGCCACGAAAGTACGTATCCTAGGCAAAGGTGGGGATGCGGGGCCATGAAGAATTTTTAGAAAATTTTCCAAATTTAGAATCAAAAGGGTTAAGATAAAGCACTCCCCCGCGCGCCTGAGGTAATGCATTGCAAAGGCAAAGGGTGCGGCGATGGGGATGCGGGGAAAATTTTCCAAATTTTCCCTTTCCAAACTTAGACTAATCTTGATAATAATGAGGTTTGCGGGCCAGCGGGGCTGTGGAAAACTTCATAACTTTAGTGCTTTTTGGAAAAAAGCACAAAAGGGAAAAATTAAACCCACGCGTCTGCCAGTGAATATTTTAATCATTTAAATTTGATAGTTAAATTAATTTTGAGGCCAAAAATGAAGCAAAACTTCAAAAGGCCATAATTTTTGATAGGGAACTTGGTTTTTGGAAAACGAGGACTTTCTAGAAAGCTCTCAATGCCCTCTTTGCACAGAAATATTAATAATTTAATTTTGATGGAGTTTAAAGTTTCAATTTTAAGAAAAATGTTTTCTGTAACTTAACAAAGTGAATTGGTCATTTTAACTTGTAAAATTTTTGTTCAAATTTGTCATTTTCTCTTTTTCAACATGCCAACCAAGCATTGAGGATTTCAATAGGAAGGTTTTGGGATAGGTTTCAAGGTTAAATTTATTTGATTGAGTTTCATTTCAAAATTACCAATTTTTTTACAGCAAAAAGGTCTGAAATTTTGCCTTTGCTTGATTTGAAAGTTTATTTAAAAATTTCTTAAGTGTTTTAGTTTGTTTGGTGTCATTTTTCCTTTACAACTACAAATTGATATTTAAATTGGTCTTTTAGATATTATAGTGTCATGTTGTTAAATTTTTTATTAATATTTGTTAGTAAGAAAAATTACCTAACAGAACTTCAAATTTGAAAAGATTTGTTACATTCACCAACTTAAAACTATGAATTCATTCCATGCTAGTAAGTTGTATATTTCATCTTTCCTTAAATCCAAAGCATAAAAAAAATGCATTTTCTATCTTTTTCCAAGGTCAAACATTTTAGATAGAAAGGATTAATACATTTCCTTCATACGCATTTCACCTTTTTTTAAAACTTTCCTACTGATAATTCATAGTGCATTTGAATGATTAGATTTCAATATAACAATGCCATTGAGAAACAAATTAAGATAACTTCTATTATTTCCATCAATCTTTTACAACTTTTTTTTTCCATTTCTCAAATGCAATATACAGAATAAAATTTCTTTCACATTCCTTTCAAAGATTGAAACAGAGTATATCTCTTTCACAATTCGAATTTACAATTTTCATAGACGATACAGAAACATATTTCCATCACAATAAAAATACATGGTCATCCACTTCAGAGTGAGGAAGGGTTATAATAAGAAATTATCTCAACAAGGGACTATTAAACTGTTTTCTTTTTCTCCTTTACTCTAGAACAACAACATGTAGATTTATCATTCTTCCAATTCGGATCACAAAAATAGCATGGGAAAGGCAATGCTCTCCACCCATCCAAGACATCCAATGACAAGGAGAAGCCATCCTTCCTCATTGATTCCCGAGCCCCAACCACAATGCAATAAAGATGTGTTTCAACTCATGGAAACAACAGGCTTCCGAAAACACACATGCAATTTTCACATTTAAAACATAGTCCAAAACAAAATGTAGCCTGCAACCACATACAAACATATCAAACAAAACTCAGGATTCATCATGCAAGCCAAAATAAGCAAGAACTATAGGGGATGTTGCTTATACCTCCTAAGGGGAAATGGGTATCACCACCTGATTTCAACCCGCCAAAATATAGTATATCAAAGCCCTGACATGCCCTTATACCTCCCCCAAGTACCCCTTATTCCTCACATTTCTTTATGCCACCCCCAATTTCTTATGGCACCCCATAGCGAGTAAAAAAATGCAAGCTATTTATTTGTAAGGTGGAACCGAAATCCAAACTCCCTCCACACTTATACCTCCCCAAAAAAATTGTGCCTCCCCCAAAATAAACCCCATAGTCTTCTCCTACACCATTCCTAGGCCATCTACCCAACATCCCCACAAACATGCCAAGACATTCACACCAACAACAATTCCATAAACAAAAAAGAAGAATTTCAAAATCCAAGTTCTTACCTCTCCATGATGGAGTTGTTCCAAGTTCCAAAACAACAAGTTTTATCCCAATGCAAGCAATCCAAATCAGCCAAGCACAAACATGCAACAATCTTCCAAAAACTTCTCCAAAGCAAGAGCTCTAAAACAACAAAAGAATTCACCCTCGAAAGGACTTTCCAAAAGTGAAGCAACCCAAAACAAGGAAAACAATTCAAATTTTATAGAAGAGGGAAGAGAAGAGGATGAGGTGGATCCATGTAGGATGCCACATCACACATCCTCAACCCCAACCCAAAAGTCAACTTGATTCTCCAATGCATAATAAATAGGTGGGTGGATAATATGAAAATTTACTTACATACTCAAGTCCAACCCACACCCTAAAGGACTAAAATTAAACCATGTAAGAAAAGTGTAATTAAAAATTACAATTTGTCTTCTCAAAATGTATTATAAAACTCTAAATTCAACTCTCCAACCATAGGTATGGTTGGTAAATAAATTTAAGTAGTATGGGACAAGTTTAACTTGTCCCACAAGCCTCCAAAAATCAGCCTCCAAGGACAAATTCAAATTTCCAAGAAGGTGGAGTGTTTCACACTCAAAAGTTAACTTACACATCACTTACACATCTCTTACAACACTTTAATTCAAGGCCAACAACTCTATTAATTACTTTCTTATGACATATTTTAATTAATTAACTTAACAACATGATTACTTACAATATCACACACCATTTAATAAATAATGAAAGGGTCAATGCACCACAAAATAAAAACATGTAAACATAAACAAAGGATCCAATTAAAAGAAAAATAAATAAAATCCCTTGGTCACATTTAAAAAGGTGACCCCCCATGGGAATCCCTAACACACACAAACACGCACAAACAAATACAGTTGCCATGGTGACCTTGTTGAATTCATGTAGAATTCCAAAGTGGTAGGTCTCCAATCCCCCAATGTTTGTTGTGATATTTTAACTTGCAAATCACAATACTTCCTTAAGCCTCGTGGCCATATCAGAACATCCAAAATAATATAAATAAAATTCCAAAATCATCTAGATATATAAATCACAACAACATCCAAGCAACCAACAAAATCATTTACAATTTTACTCAACAATTATATCATCATCAAATAATTTCCATTTCTAGGTCTACTCAAAATATCTAAATATCACATGTATGAACAACACCCATAATATAACCATGTCAAACAACATATCATCATCAATATATAAAAATGTCTGTAATAATCCTCATGCATCATAACTGAATAAAGTTCAACCAATAATCGATGATCTAACATCTAACATCATACTATAATAAAGTACATAATCATGTCCATAATATAATCAGTAGTACCATGATCATTATCAAAAGGTGTCAAAGGGAAGTGGGCACTACAGCTACAAAGGGCTATCTGATGGTGGACTATTTTGTACTGAAGGAGTAACTTCTAGTGTTCTTTGTGGTGTCTGCTGCATGGTTAAAGATGACTGAAATATTGGAGACCTCCTAGATGTCGATGGAGGTGTATCTTGTGCTACAACTTTTGGTGCATGTCTAAGATTTGAAGAAGATACAATACATTACTGCTCTGTGCTTTCATATATCACATCAGCATGAGGAATATTTGCTACTACATTGAGCAGTTTCTCAATACTTCCATCCCATTCCTCAATTTCAAAAAATTGTACATTTATGCTAATTATGCCCTTTCTTGTAACTTGATTAAAAAACTTGTAAGATTTTGTATTCTTTGAATATCCAAAAAATGTGCACTTTTCTCCTTTTTTGTTTAAGTTCTTCCTCAACTCATCAAGAACATGTGCATATGCCACACAACTGAAGATTCTAAAATGAGAAACACTATGTTTCCACTTAGTCCATGTTTTTTGAGGAAATATGTTTCGAACAATCTTTCTTGGACACCAATTTATGATGTAAATAGTAGTTGTTACTACTTCTTCCCCAATACTCATTTGAAAGATGCTTTGGCTTCATCATAATTCTCTCCATCTTCATGATTGTTCTATTCTTTCTATCTGCAACACCATTCTACTTTGGTGTATACCTAGTGGTAAACTACTTGTGTATACCATGATATTTCCAAAAATTCAGAAAAGCATTGGAAACATACTCACCTCCTCTTTTTTTCCTCATAAATTTGATGTAGTACCCACTTTTCTTTTCCACTAAAGCATTAAAACCGGTGAAATATATCAAAAGCATCTAATTTGTCTCTCAAAAAGTACACCCATGTCTTCCTTGTATAGTCATCAATGAATGTCATAAAATATGAGAAACCTCTAATAGATGTTGTTTGCATCCGTCCACAAAAATATAAGTGAACAATCTCAAGTGGTGCACTTATTCTTCTTGTTTTTCCAACTGGGAAGGACTCTCTGTGTTGCTTCCCCAAAATACAACCTTCATAAAATCTATCTGTTTCTGAATCAAAGGCAAACCTTTCACCATATTTTTTATGTGTAATAAATTCAAACCACCAATGTTTAAAGGATTAAACCTGAGATGCCATAGCAAAGATTCATCTTTTGCAACTGACTGAAAAGTGGATTCAATCTCTTTAGCTCCGGACTGATCTTTAGTATGAACTCCATATATGGCAAGTATAATCTTCAAAGGAAACATTCTATTACTTGTCATATTCAGTTTAGCAATCACCTGGGTACTTGGGTATTTATCCACGATCACACATTCACTATCTTCAATGTAAACTCTATATCCCTTTTGTACTAATTGACCAATGCTCATAAGATTGTTTTTCAAATGTGAAACATAATAAACAACTTGCATAATATTTTTCTCCCCATTTTTGGTTAGAATGATGATTGTTCCTTTTCCTTTTACAGTGACTATATTATTATTCCCAAGGGTAACTTTTGTCTTTACTAACTCATCCAAATTAAAAAATCAATCTAAGTTACCTGACATGTGATTACTGCATCTAGAATCCAAATACCACACATCACTTAGAATCTCTTGGGATAGATTACACTCAATAGGTGATGATTCAACAATATTTGTGCATGCAATAAATATGGATCTTAGAGTAGAGCTCCCAACTTGATTTTGATTTTACTTGTTATGATCATACTGATTTTCCCTGCATTCATAAGCATAGTACCCATATCTCTTGCAATAGTGACACTACACATGCGACTTATCTTGTCTCTGAACTAAAAAATGATTATGATTGTGCTCTTTATTATGGCCTCTTCCACTTGAGTTTGATGGACCGCTGCTGCGTCCTCTAGATGATCTTCTTCCTCTTTGACGATTTCCTGATACCTGTGATTAAAAAGCTTGATCTACAACTACATGTGATCTATTAAACCTCTATTTATGATTTATTATTGATGAATGTAACTAATCAATTGAAAATTGACTAAGATCTTTAGTTTATTCAATCATAACTACCAAAGGATCAAATTTTGCAGGCAAACTTCTAAGTAATTTTTCAATAATCCTTCTATCCTGAGTAGTTTCACCATGAGATTTAATTTTATTGACCAAACCAGCTACAAAAGTAAAGAATGATTCTATGGAATCTGAATCTTTGATTGACATATTTTTAAAAATATCTACAAAGTAATTGTAGCTTGGTGGATTTTACTCTCTTTAGCTTGATATGCAACTTGGAGAGTTTTGCACGCAATTTGTACTTTATTGGTTGTTTCCACTCTAGGTAGGATGCTTTCATACATGGCTTGATGAATTAAGAAAAGAGATATTATTTCTTTCTTTCTTAATTATTTCAAAGTGTCTTTCTCTACCAGTAAGAAAGTGTTATATGATGCTGCATCTACGGGTTCTGTGTACCCATTCTTTACAATTTCCCACACATCCTAGGATTTGAATAGTGCCTTCATGGTTAATGACCAATATTTGTATTTCTTTCCTATAAATTGTGGTGTCTATAGACTAGATGTCGAATACATAACCTATTGTCAATTAGAAACCTACTAATAAATTCCACTCTCTGATACTAATTTGTATAAATTATGCACATAAAAATAACAACTAACATAATTTTTTTTTATTGCAAATAAAACATATTATTACAAACTTAGATCAGCACTTCTGTGCATATATTTCTTCTTCCTTGTCAGAGCTTTGGCTTAATAAAATCTCTCTAAATGTGTTTCTTTAATATCAAGACACTTACAATTGCCTCTAATAAATAGATGGCTATCATCAAACAATAAAACACTTAAACCTTAAAAATAGAAGTAAAAAGCACATGCTTTTGTGCAATACAAAGGTTTTGATTTATTTACTTTATTAACATTTCCTAAACCTAAGAACATATAAAATTAAAATCAAAATTAAAAGCATGTAAAAAACATATTCCTTTTCGCTTCTCTAGGGGAAAAATTACTCTTTTTCTAACATAACCATGATGGAAGGAGATAGAATTTGAGGAAAGGAGCCAGTGCTAATTTGATGCATTGCTATTAAAAGGAGAGAATAGTAGATTCACATAGAAGTTTCTGGTTGAAATATCTACTAATAGATCATTAGTAAATGACTATACTCTTAAGCATAGTATAAAGGTAAAAAAATTTAAAAACCTACCATGTGTTAAATGCATGTGAGAGGTGGTATCCATAATCATATTCACTGCAGCATTGGATCTTGAGTTTGACATCTAATTTGATCGGAATGATGGTCTTAGCTACTGAAGTATAAAATATGTAAGTTTTTAGTGTGACTGATCTATCCATTCTGTACTATATTAAAACGGACCTAAAAAATAGGTGGAAAATAAAATTAGAGATTTGTGATCCTTTTTGTGTTTGAAGTCATTAATATCTGTAAGAGCTCTATTTTTTTCATTTTCATCCATGATTGATTGATGTAGTGGATCAAGACAACAAATGTTGGCCTCATGCAACCTCAAATTCAAATTTTTATGGGTAAGAACTATGATTTTTGGGAAACTAAAAACGAATTACATTGTTTTGTTATCAAGAATTATAGGATCTAATAGAAAATAGTTTTCTAAAACCTGCACATCAAGAAGGCTATTGAAATTTAACACAAGATGAAAAAGACCAACTTAGAGAAAAAATAAAAAAAAGATGTAAAGTTTTAATATTTAATTCAACAAGTTACATGGATGAATCTATTTTCCTTAGGGTTTCCACGATAACTAGACATATGAGGTAATGAGATAAATTACAAATAACAAATAAAGGAACATATAAGGTGAAATAACCAAACTAAAAAAATTTGGAAGAAGTTTTGCAACTTCCAAATGAATGATTCTGAGTCTTTCGGTGAGTACTTTATTCAGGTAATGAACACAATTAATTAAATGTGGTCACATGGAGAGAATATAGTAGCTCAAAAGGATGTAGACAATATTCTTTGTACCCTACATAGTAAATTTGATGTTATTATTGTAAACGAATAATCTAAGGATCTATAAAAGTTATCTGTAAACAACTTGACGAGGTCTATATCATCCCATAAATCAAGGATGAAAAGAAACAATAAATCTTACATAGAGAATGCATTTAAATCATAGATGGTGTTTGGATTAGGTACAAGTAGATCAAGATTTAGAGGTAGAGGAAAAATTAGAAGAGGTGGAAGTAGTAGTTCAAATTAGGGTGAAAGGATAAATCACAACTTGAATAATAACAAAGGACATGGTTGTAGAAACTATTTTAAAAACATTTTCAAAGGTATGATAAATCTAAAATTCATATTTATTATTGCAAGAAGTTTGGTCATTATGCATATTAATGAAAAAAGAAATAAGTTGATATAGATAGACAAAAAGTAAAATTTTCAAACACGTCTAAAAACAATTCTGGATCATTATTTATCACATGTCCTGGTGTTCAAGAAAGTTCTAGTGATGTATGGTTTTTACACAGTGGGTATAACAATCATATGACAAGAAATAACTATTTATTCACATGTTTAGATAGTTCTACAAAGTCAAAAGTTATGTTATACAATGATGTAAATACCTCTACTGTGGGAAAATGAATCAACAACATTTTTACTAAAATGGTGAAAGAAAACATATACCATGTTTTTTATTTTTCTCTAGTTTAAAATATAATCTCACGAGTGTTGGGAAGCTTGTACAAAAATTAGTTATAAAGTAAGTTTTATGGATGACATGTATAGATTTGGTCTAATATTTGCAAAACAAAATATAATAATAATCATTGTATTCTCAATATATTATTTGTCAAGATATCTCATGTAATACATTAGGCTATTATATAGCCATCATAAAAGTTAAACAACCTCGTAGAAAAAAGGAAGGTGTTACAAAAATTAACCTGGAATGTTATTCACAGGTATAAAAAACTCTATGAATAATATATTGTTATCTGTAACAATATAATAATTATACTAACAAACTATATTATCGTATTTACTCATGGTAACAGTAAATAATAATTTACCCATGTAAATATTAATTTCCTAAAATTCCCCCCTTAATGTTTACATAGTGACAAAAAAACTTTCACACTTCCTCTACAGCTTGCCACCCGTGCTTGCACATGATCTTGGTACACACTAAAACTTAAGGTAGAAGAACAAACACATCAACTTCTTATAGACCATGCACTATCGGGAACACATATGACCGACGATGATGGGAACACACTTAGGAAGCATTAGCTTATCAACCAATCACTCTAGGGAAAACATGTGACCTAGCAGTGTGGGAACTCAAACAGGAACACATATGAGCATCCCTCAATAGTTTTCAGGAGGCTAACCACAAACCTAGGTACGAGTAGGAACACATCTAACTATTGTACCTCATCAAGACTCATGATGTTGCATTTCACTATGCTATTCGTTCTTTACTATTTTTTTTCATTGGGGAATTTAAGTAGGAATAATTACATGCACAACTGAAAAACTTGGAAATGGAACATTGGATCATGTTGATCATGCCCCCTCATCAATGTGAAATTTACACTTATTGAAAAATGCAAGCTGTAAAAACTAAAGCACACAACTAAAAGAAAAATCACACCACAAAATTCCACCACAGCTTCGTGTGACCTCACCATTGGTGACTGACAAGAGGTCACTATCCGACCTCCAGCCTCTGATGCCTCTGTCCTCCAGTATCACGCTACTCATTCAACAAATTGCACATTTAAACTCCATAGTTTCCACATTGGATTTATTCTTTTCTTCTCTCTCGCAATGTGAAACATTTTATTTTCTGGACATTAGGTAACACTGAAAATGCATTCGTGAGGCAATTTTGTTTAGTTTTTATACTTTTACAACCACTCAATTTTTTAGAAATTTGACTCTAACTCACAATGCACTTTTGACAAGACTCTTGACACCACCTAAAATCACCTATTTGACTTTTATAATTACATGACTTTGACAAAACAATAGGGAATTCATAACATATGATGACACAACTATGAAATATGACTCTTGTAACTACATATTTTAAAAGAAATAAATATATACTATATGAACATTGACAACAAAAATAATGACCACTTTGACCAACTTTTACTTTAGAGTCTAACAATACATATGACCACTATTTGACAACAATTGACTCTCTTTTTAACTCTTTACATTGACAATGATGATATGATTTATTCTATGTTGACACTTAATCACATGACTTATTTATTACTATTTACAAGAGTGAAAAAACTTACTAAACTATAAAAAATCAAATGCATATAGTAACCTATGCAGCTATGCAAATCTAGACACATTCACATAGACACACTGACATCACAAACTAAAGAATAAACATTATTTAAAAAATCTCGAAGCATATACTCTTCATAAAACTATCGACTACCTAAAAATTGACTGAACAGTGAAACTCCTTGAGCATACAGTTTTGCAAGAACTTTTAAAATAAATGTGTAGATATCATTAACACTTGAGGAAGATTTACCTAATGTACACAGAAGTTGTTCTCCCAAGGTGACGTCGATCTCATATGAGTTGATAGTTGGATACCCGTTTACGTGTAATGCATGAAAAACTTAGAGATAGGACGGGACAATGATTGAACACCCGTAAAAATGAAAGCCAAATCTAAAGGTAAGAATAGTTTATTCAAGTGAAGAATGACGATAACTGTGTATCTCAACGCAATGTGAGGAATCTAATCTCTTCCCAATAAGGACGGTTGAGAAGTGAGTGCTGTGGCAGATTGGAATTTTTAATTGCATACAACAAATAAAAACTCAGGCCAAGCATACAAAGACTGAGACGTGTGCAGATCTGAATGTCCAAGAATACCTTTGGAATCCCTATAATGATTGTGCTTTTGGATATGGTAATTCGGTGACCAGAACCTGCGTAGATCTATTATGAGTGTTGTTGGGACCCTTTTATAAAAGATCTCAAACACCCAGATTGTATTTTCACACACATATCTGGGAAACACTTATCAACAATAAGAACATAGATGCCTTATCATACACACATCAAAGTAGTGCCATATGATGTGTATCCTATCAAAGGCCCGTTGAATTACCTATTTCCTCCTTAGAGATATCAACACTCGACATGGGAATCATGTCCTTCCTAGGTGTTCAGATCGAACTAAGAGAGGTAATACCGATGAACTCATAGCTTTGAAGTTAAAGATATTGAATACACAGATCCACGTTGCAATCACCAAACCAATACTTGCAAATAGTACAAAGTTTAATGAAAATAGAATCAAGGCTGAAATTTATCGGTGCTTATTCTGAGAGCAGAAACATCCTAAGGTACTGCAGAAAAAAAACATCTACATAAACAAAATCATAGTTTATACATTAACAAGGAAATGACGAAGTATGTATTCCCTCTAAATATTAATCATACTACAAGCAACATTATTGATTTCTCTCTGGTACAAAATATAAATTTGCTCTAATCTTGGAACAACAAAATATAATAATAATCATTGAATTCTCAATATTTTATTTGTCAGGGTATCTCGTGCAATACATTAGGCTATTATATAGCCATCATAAAAACTAAACAACCTCCTAGAAAATAGGAAGGTGTTACAACAATTAACCCGGAAAGCGATTCATGGGTATAACAAACTCTATGAATAATATATTGTTATCTACAACAATATAATAATTATAATAACAAACTATATTACCGTATTAACTCATGGTAACAATAACTAATAATTTACCCATGTAAATATTAATTTCCTAACAACATGTTTATTATTTTAAACACAATTCCCTGTGACAAGCTGATTGCAATGGTTGAGATTAACAAGAACTAGATGCTCATACTACTTATTAAAAGTGAAACTCATAACATGGCCCAAGGAGAAGTGGAAGAGAATTTAAAGGTAGTGTAGCGCCGCGAAAACGATGACGCTCTAGGACTTGCTTCCGCTACGCACAAAACCGAAACTACGACTAAGTTTTTTTTTTTTTTGGTTATATATGTTATTTTTGTGTAATTGTACAAGACAAAGTAATAATATTAAAATTAACACAATGACAATTAATTACATGAGTGATAACATGACACAATTGTGGACAGAGATAGCATAACAGACAGAACACGAGAAATAACAGACAAATAGAACTAAGTAATGGAGGTGAGTATTTATAATAATACAGTGGGAGGTGTATAAGATATGAAATAAAATTTTATAGTGTTTATTGTTATATGGGCAACTGTTAACGTATGACAGATGTATGTGAATGCATTGTTATAATAGTATTAGTTACATATGTAATAAAACCATTAGTTTTGTATAATAATACTTAGCTTGCGTTGCATAACGTACTTATAATTATGTAAAGATAATAACAGATTACTATGAATGCTATATACTCATAACAATCATCACTTTTATATAATTATAAACTATCTATAGTAAGCGAGTTATTATGCATATATACAATGTTGTGATATTAAGTATGTTAAAATATTTACAGTAGGTAAATGTTATAGAGTAACGGGGTAGGTTTGGTGGTAATCATGACAGATGAATGGGATAGATATATGGCATTGATTATAAAGGAGGTGATGATAGGAATGTAGTTCATGACAATAAGGTATAACGAAGATACATCATCGTATTATAAAATGTGACAAATTGAGTCATGTTATATGATTGTATATTATGAACATGATTGTAAATCTATAAGATTAAACATAAATTTGAAATTATGGATGGGGGGTGGGTGGCTTTAATGGCCACCTGCCAAACATTGAAATTCCATTCTCTTGTGTGTAGACCAACCTCTGCTGGGCCGCATATTTCATTAATAACTTTGGATTTGCAAATCTTTAGCTTCCTGTTTGGTCTTCCTACCCGTTTTTATTCTGCCCCGGGCCGCGTGGAATGGATGGTGGTTAGAGATGAAGCTACGGGCTAGTATAGCAGGCGTATTGACTGGTTTATTCATCCCTGGACGTGAGGACAGAGGATGGTGGTGAGAGGAGAAACTACAGCCAGAGGGACAGGCGTTCTTTTTTTTGTTTGAGCACTTAAAACCAACAGGTTGCCCAACTATGTTGTTATCTGCTCAGTATCGAATGCATCCACAAAAAAATTTGGGATTCGCCTTCAAGATATTATTTTTCTTTTCCCATAAACGATTAAGGGACAGTGAGAGTGTTACCCGGAGACCAGATGAAATTTATTAGATCGATTCTCTAATGAGACCTCGCCTATTTTACAGTGAAGCTCGTGGTGGAGAATCTCAAAGAGGCGGATCTGTTTCATATCAGAATATTCATGGAGCACAGTTTGCTTTGCAAAATAGTGCGAAAACTATAAAAATGCCTGTACAGATTGCAACTGTACAGCTATTTTGTTTATGATTTCCATACTTTCAAATGTCTTTTTTTAGCAGGGTCCTCAGCAGCGGCCTGCATAGTATGGTAGCACCCCCCCTTTTTTTTTGAAGTGCTTAAAACAATCAGGTTGCCAACTATGTTGTTATCTGTTCAGAATCGAATGCATCCACAAACTCGGTATTTGCCTTCAAGGTATTTTATCAAAACCGATCAAGGGACAGTGAGATTATTACGGAGAGACCTGAAGAAATTTATTACAAGATTCTCTAATGAGACCCTTACCTGGTTACAAGCAGCTCGTGGAAGGTAATCGCATAGAGGTGGATCTGGTTCATAACAGTTTAATATCCATGAAGCACAGTTTTCTTTGCAATTATATGGACATATGTAGGTTCCATTAATATTATTTCTTGGTTGCAAGTTTATACTAATATACTATGTTAATATAAAAGGAATATTAATAGTACATCTTGGTGGGTGATTAATATGATTTAATAATAGTAAATCCATTACTTTTAGTATTACTTAAATATGAATAATATTTATAATATTAGTTTCCTTATTAAACATTAAGGAAATATCGAGTAATGATCTTAATGAGTTTATAGTCTTTACAATAAAATTTCTTTCTACACAATTTAATAAACATTGCACGGGATTTCAAAAAGGTCTGATTTCATTTCCCATAATACTTTGCAAATGGATTTTCAATCATTCTTAAATGAGGAAGAACATAATTGAGCTAGAACTTAAATTATTTGATTGGCATATTGAGGGCTAATTAAAAACTTAAATCTTTCCATCAACAATACAAGAAGAGAAAATGCACTAATATTCCACTTTTCCAATACACCTCTTACTAAAGAAGATCAAAACAACTTTCTTTAAAAATCTTGTTACAACATTTTCCACTTAATGTGGGAACAAATTTTTAATAATGGAAGCTAAAATACAAAGCAATATTACATTTTTTTTTTCCTCCACTCAAGGTGGGTAAAAATACGAAGTGATTTCACATTGTCATCAACAAGGATCCAATGCTACAACATCAACAAGGTAGCTCCTCCAATAGTTTGCTTGATTCCCAACAAAATAAGGGGAGAGGCAACGCTCTCCTCCCAACCAAGATACCCAATGGAGAAGAGAAGCTATCCTCTCCATTGGCCCCCGAGCCCCAACCACATTACAATGGGAGAAAAAATCCAACTCATGGCAACTACTAGCTTCCACATAACTTAACATAAAATTTCACATTCATTCCATAATCTTTCAAATCAAAATCAACAACTCAACAAGAGGGAAAGCAATCACAACAACAAGTCACAAGGCTTATCAAGAAAGCCATAAGAGTAAGACCTATGGGGAGGCCCCTTATGCCTCCCAATGGGAATGGGTGCCACCTAAAAGCCTCCAATGCAAAACACAATACCCCTAACAACTCTTATGCCTCCCTTAAGTACCCCTTATGCCTCCATCCACTCTTATGCCTCCCTCAACTCTTATGGCTCCCTCAAAGTAAAACAAGAAGAAAATGCAAACATTTCTCTTACTAGGTGGGCACCCAACCCAAACTCCCTCCTCAAGAAAATGATCTCTTATGCCTCCCTTAATTAAACTCCCCATAGTCTCCTCCCACTCCCAACTTAGGCATTCTACCCATTCCCAACAAGCATCTCAAACAACAATATTCAACACAACATATATATACTCATTCATATAACCAAAAAGAAGAAAACATAATACAAGAAAAGGTGAAGCTCCTACCTTTCCATGGTAGAGCTTGTTCCAAGTATGAAGTCTCAAATCCCTTCAAAGATCAAGCAAGCATCCACAAGCTCCAACAAAATTTTCACAAGTATCAACAAGCTCCAAAAATCCACAAACTCCTTCAAAATCCCCTCCTCTCCAAAATATAAAAGACTAAAAAAATGAAACTTCCAACCCCCAAAACAAACAAGAGGATCAAATAAATAGAGAGAAGAGAGGGAGGGATGATGTGGCTCTAAGTAAGATGCCACCTCCTTTTCCCTCCACTCCACAACATTTGGTCAACCTCATATTCCAATGCACCATTAATAAGTGGTTGAAAGAAATGTAAGCACCTTACACACTCCATCTAAGCCCACTCCCTCAAGGACAAAAAAATTAAATTTGAAAGTGCAATTAATATTTTACCCTTTTTATCCCCCCAAAACACCTAAAAGACCCTAAATTTGGCCTTCCAACCAATAGGTAGGGTTGGCATGAGGTTTTAAGAGGTGTGGGACAAGTTTGAATTGTCCCACAAGCTTTGAAATTTGGCCTCTAAGGCCAAATTCGAGTTTCCCATGTGGGGTAGAGTGTGCTACACTCAAAATCAAACACACATCAATCCACACAAAAACCCAAGTAAATCAAGCCTAATAAATGAGCTCTCTTTGGTCATATCCTTTAATTAGTTTAGGAAAAATTCAAATTAGCTTAATTAAGACACTACAACCCATGGCTAATAAAGGGGGTAACCTCCAATCCAAAAATCTAATCAATAAACCAAGTAAAAATTCACTACTAAAAGAAAACACATACTAACATAATAAAAAGGGAAATTTAAAACAAAACAACACATGACCCCTAGGTCACAAGTTTTCCCTTAACCAATAATTCTAACACACACACAATTACTTGTTGTCATGGTGACCTTAGTTAGATTCTTCTCGAATTCCGATGTGGTTGGTCTCCACTCCCCAATTTTGTTGTGAATACAATATACCTGTAGAACAGAGAATACCTCCTTCGGCCTGTTGGCCGCATTAAAACATTCATGCCAAATATACAATATAATCTAAAATAAACGACACATGATTTACTATCATCTATGCAAGTACGATATCACCTACACTTTTTAGCACATTTCTATTCCACATTTCATTTATGTCAAAAATGATCATCACATTAGTCCAATTATCAAGTTCTACTCAATATAATTAAACATATCACATGTCATAATTAAAGATAAATAACCATGTCAAAAGCATACAAATATCATCATCAAATGTCCACCAGTAAACCATATGCATCATATAAAGATCAAATCAATAACAGTCCAATGTCTATGATATCTACTAGCATGCTAAACCAAGAAGCCATAATAAATCCATAAGTGAAGTAATCAGTCTCGAAAACAACAAAACAAAATGGTGTCAAAGGGAAGTGGGCACTACATCCCCCTCCCCTTTGAATCGACTTCCTCCTGGAAGTCACTGGAATAGGTGTTGAAATTGTCCTCGTAGCAAAGTAGCATCCTCCCAAGTAGCTGCAGTCTCATCATACCTGTCCCATTAGACCCGAACCTGATCGATATCTGTACCATGAAGGCCCAGGGTCCTATATTCTATAATGTGTACGGGCTCCACCATCACCTGCCCCTGATCTTGTACGTGCAATGCGGTCCAATCTAGCACGTGAGAAGGATCAAAAATATATTTCCTAAGCACAGAAACGTGAAACACATCATGGACGCGAGATAAGCTAGGTGGCAATGCTAGACGATAGGCCAAGGGACCGAGGCGCTCCAAGATCTAAAAGGGACCCACAAACCTAGGAGCAAGCTTAGAACCTTTTCCATAACAGATAGGGCTCTTATGTGGTCTGACACGAAGAAACACCTTCATGCCTACCTCAAAACTACGATCTGTCCTATGCTGGTCTGCATAGTTTTTCTGTCTATCCTGCACCTCCTGCAATATTTGTCTGATCAAGGTAACCTGCTGCTCCATGTCCTGTAATAATGCTGGCCCAAGGGAAACCCTGTCCTCAATCCTATCCCAACTAAGAGGTGTCCTGTACTCCCTACCATATAATGCCTGAAAAGAAGCCATGCCTATACAACTTTGGAAACTATTATTGTAGGCAAACTCAACCAAATACAGATACTCCTCCCATCTCGACTGATGATCCATCACATACATCCTGAGCATATCCTCCAAAATCTGATTCACCCTCTCTGTTTGTCCATCTGTCTCAGGGTGATAAGCTGTGCTGAAATTAATCCTCGTCCCGAGGGCATACTGCATGATGGTCCAGAAATGGGAAGTGTATAAAGGGTCGCGGTCGCAAATGATCTTCCACGGAATCCCATGTAATATGACAATCTCATCACGGTATACTCGTGCCACAACACTTGCTGTATAGGTGGTCTTCACTGGAGAAAAATGAGCTACCTTCATCAATTTATCCACCGTGACCATGATGGCGTCGTGATGGTATCTCAACGTAGGTAATCCAACGATGAAGTCCATGGAAATGGTGTCCCACTTCCACTCTGGTATGGTGTAAGGATAGAGAAGGCCAGCTAGATGCTGATGCTCGGCCTTCACCCTCTGGCACTCTAAACAGCGTGACACAAACAAAGCTACTTCTCTCCGAATTCCTCTCCAAAAATACAACTATCTCAGGGTGGCATGCATCTTCTTTACCCCGGGATGGGCTGAATAAGGTGCACAATGAGCCTCTGTCAAAATGTCATGTCTCAAGCCTCCATCTATAGGAACATATATCTGACCTCTGTGTTCTAGAAGGCCATCTACCTCTAATGAAAATCCATCAAATCTCCCCTCAAGGGGTCTTTGAGACTCAATCTCTGCTCTGGCTGCAAGGTAGAAACTATCATGAGGAAGCTGCTGCAAGATCCTACTCCGTAAATCTGTGCCCACTGAGGTGGCCATAACCACATGTCTCTGCCTACTCAAGGCATCTGCAACCACATTCTCCTTCCCTTTCACATGCTCTATCTCCATGTCATACTCACAGAGTAATTCCATCCAACGCCGCTGACGAGCGTTGAGATTGGGCTGCGTGAAGAGGTGGCGAAGACTCAAGTGATCAGTCCTGAGTGTAAATCTCTGGCCAAGAAGAAAATGTCTCCACCGCACTAAGGCATGTACCACTACTGCAAGCTCAAGGTCATGGGTCGGATAATTTAGCTCATAATCTTTGAGTTTGCGAGACTCAAAGGCAACTACTCTACCCTCCTGCATTAGCACACCTCCAAGTCCTGCCAAGGAAGCATCTGTGCAAACGTAGAACTCACCCTGAGGATCTGACACTGCAAGAATAGGTGCTCTCGTGAGGCATTCCTTTAGTGTACTGAAGGCCTGCTCACATCTATCTGACCATATAAACTTCTTCCCTTTCCGCTGAAGGGAAGTGATGGGGTGCGCAATCTGAGAAAAATCCTGAACAAACCTCCTGTAATACCCTGCTAGGCCCATGAAGCTACGCACCTCGGTTACACTAGTGGGTGCTGCCCAGTCCATGATGGCTCAAATCTTGGAAGGATCGATTGCGATACCTTCCCCAGAAATGATGTGGCCCAAATACTGCACCTCAGGCTGAAAGATCGCACACTTCTCCAAGTTCCCGTAAAGGCATTGTTCGCGAAGGCACTGAAGAACCTGGTGAAGGTGCTCCTTGTGCTCCTCATGTGGTGCATGAGTAAATCAAAATATCATCAAGGAAGATGAGCACGAAGTGATCAAGGAAGGTCCTGAATACCCCATTCATCAAACTCATAAACACTGCGGGGGCATTCGTCAAACCGAAAGGTACCACTGTGAACTCGTAGTGGCCATATCTCGTACAGAATGTTGTCTTGTGAATATCCTGTCTTCGTAATCCTGAGCTGGTGGTACCCTGACTTAAGGTCTATCTTAGAGAAAAATGTAGTCCCCTTCATCTGATCAAATAAATCATCAATGCGTGGAAGGGGGGTAACAATTTTTTATCGTTACTTTATTCAGCTGACAGTAGTCAATACACAACCGAAGAGATCCATCCTTCTTATTTACAAAGATCACTGGTGCACCCCAAGGGGATACACTAGGACAGATTATTCCTTTCTCCAGAAGGTCCTCAAGCTGCAACTTGAGCTCACATAACTTAGAAGTAGTCATCCGATAGGGTGCTCATGAGATAGGCTCTGCGCCCGGAACTAAATCTATATGGAAGTCCATCTCACATGGGGGAGGTAATCCCTGGTAGCTCCCCTGGGAACACATTGGTAAACTCTAATAAAATGGGGTGGTCATCGAGGGAAGGTCCTCTCGACTCATCCTCTGATCTGTCACTGACTGTAATAGCAAACAACTGACAACCCTGTCGCGCACACCGCTTAAGCTGCATAGCGGAGATGGTGCGAATGGATACGGCCCTCCTAACTCCTGATATCACTGACTCTACTCCAAGATCATCTATGCAAACAATAGTCTTATGGTAACAATCCACTCTAGCTCTGTGAGCGGACAACCAATCCATGCCTAAAATGATGCCATAAGATCCTAATGGAAGGATCCGAAGATCAGAAGTAGTGGTGAAGGGTCCCAAATCCACTACACACTCCTTAACTAAGGAGTCTACAGAAATTTTGGCTCACAGAAGCCATCTCAACGTCCCAACTACGGCCTTGCCTAACTGCCACCAGCCTACAATGCTCTACTAAGGATGGTGCAATAAAAGAATCAGAAGAACCAGAATCAAATAATATAGAGGTGGAAATACCACCAATACTACCTGTCATCTCAATCACAGTACTCTGATGCTCAGCCTGGCGGTTCTCGACCGCTGCGTAGATCCGATGACTCCGTGCCATATCTCCAACAGTAGGCTCTGAGCTCTACGTCTTACCCTTATTAGGGTTCTGTGGGCAATCTCTCCAATGATGTCCCACAACACCACAACCATAACAGCTACCTGGTCCTCTCCAGTGGGAAGCAGCTCCAGCTGGTACTCTAGATGACTGAGCTACAGATCCTGACGATCTGGCTATGGACTGATGAGGTCTCTGCTGACGAGCTCCTGCTGACTGAGCTCTCGGCGCACCCTGTGTCCTGATGGGACCCCTAGGAGGAGGCCCCATACTACGTCCTCTCTACGCATCAAATCTCTAAGGAGGTCGGTAAGGTGGGCGGGTCTACTGCTGCTGCTGCTGCTGCTATGGTGGCCTGAATGAAGCTTGCCCTGAACTCTGTCCACCCCGTGGAGGAGGAACTGACCCCTTCGACCTACCATCCTGCATCTGCTGGATACGGCTCCGAACTCTGTCTCTAGCCTGTTGCGTCTTTCCCCGTGTTTCCTCTGCAATATAGGCCTTCTCCACGGCCTCTGCTAATGTCTGTGGGCAGTGAATGCGCACTGCGCCACCTAAATCCAAGTTTAGGCCCCAGATGAACCTGTGAATCCGTACCTGCTCATCCTGCATATAGTCAACGTACTGGAGTAGATCTAGAAATTGACTCTCATACTCAGCTACTATCATCGATGCCTGATGGAGGTCATGAAACTCGTCTATCCGCTGCTGTATAAATCTCCTGGGTAAATACCTGCTCCTGAAATGCTCCTCAAACAGCTCCCAGGTAATCGTCTCCGAGTCAACATGGAGCTTCTGCTCCTCGGCTCCTCCACCAGACTCCTGCTCCATCCTTCAGAAGATGGATTGCAACACGAGATTTCGTGTTGCTAGTACAAGGGCAGAGCTTGAAGCATCCGCTCAAGCTCACCAACCAGGCCTCTGCCTGAAAACCGCCTGTATCACCCGAATAGTGAGATGGTCGTAGCTTCAAGGATCTCCCTGATATGGTCTGCAGCTGACGTATGATGAATCCTAGGTCTCTCTGTATGCTCCTCCCTCTGTCTAGGGCTCCGAGACCTGTCCCTATGTCCTGAGATCCTGTCCCCATGTCCTCTCTGTGGTGACTCTGCCCTAGCCAACTCCGCACGGAAGTTCTCTAGCCTTTGCTCCTCGCTGTGTCGAGGGGATGCCTGGGCATCTACTGATGGCTCCAAACTATGTCTTGCAAGTCGTCCTCCCAAGGGCTCTCTGCGTATAGCGGCATTGACATCCTGGAGTGTCTGCAAGATCTGAGGTAGAATGGCTGCTACGGCCTGCTCTGGCGGTGGTATATCTAGGTCTATATGAAGAGACCCCTCGCCCAATCCATGCCTCCTACACAGATCAAGGTGAGAGTTAGTTCATCTGTTCTAGGTCTTGTGTCAGTTTTCTAAATTTGTTGTTTCCTATAATTGTCAACATTGTGGTTTTATATTTTAAAAGAATCAGCTCTGCACTAAGTTAAATGTTCCTGTTTCGTGTTTTCTGCGTGTGCCCAAGGGTCCAAGCTTCGAACCCCTGGCTTTGATACCAAAATGTAATGCCGCGAAAACGAACGACGACGACGAGGCGAAGAACTTGCTTCACACATAACCTGAAATGCGACTAAGTTTTTTTTTTTTTTAAGATCGAGATTAAGTATAAGTACTAGAATTGTAATACATTAGAAATCGGATCCGACTTTTATGACTGATCAACAGGATGCACAATTGTGTACTAGAGCTAGTTAGTCGCAAGACAGTACATGAGAAATAACAGACTTCTTAGCATTTAGCATTAATCGTCATGAGTCGTATATAATAATACAGTGGGAAGTTATAAGATATGAAATAAAATTTTACATGTTTCATTGTTAGCTATAGGCAACTGTTAATGTAGGACATGATCTATGTGGATACTATTTTTATAATAGTATCAAGGATCGTACAAATGTACATACGAACCATTAGTAGGAGGTATCCAAATTTAGGTTCATCTTTAAGGTATCATTATAATTATTAAAGATAATAACACAGGACTATGAATGCTTTATCACTCATTTAACAAATCATTTATATAATATATAAACTATCTAAAAATTTATTATGGTAAATACTATATGGTTGTGATCATTAAGTAGTTGAAATATTTACAGTAGGCAAATGTTATAGAGTCACTAGGTTTGGTGGTAATTAGGACAAAAATGGCCGCATACTTAGGTTTGACATTGATTTAAAGGTGGGTGGATTTATGGCCACCTAGTCATAACACATTAGGTACAGTCGAAGATACATCATCGGTATTTAAAATGTGGCAAATCTAAGTGAGCCACGTTACATGATTTAAATATGAACATGATTTAAATCTACCAAGCCTTAAACACAAATTTGAAATTAGGCATAGGAGAGTGGGTGGTTTAATGGCCATCGGCATCAGTACTAAACCCTCCCTCCTTTTGCGTGCAAGTCACACCAACTCCTGCTGGGCCGCATAGAACATTTAATACAGGCTTGATTTTGCAAAACTCTAGCTTACCCAGCAGTTGGCTAGCTGTCGTTTTTTTTTTTCTAATTGTCCTGGCCGTGTGGTTTAATTGATATGGTGGTTGAAAGATGAAGCTACTATCCAGAGGCTAGTAGGCGTGAGATCTGTTTATTAAACGGCCCTGACCGTCGCGAACAAAAAGGGGAGGGAGTAGAAGAGGAAGCTACAGGCTAGGAGAGCAGGGGAATCCACGGCCTGTGGCCCGCAGTCAGACATCTAAGGAAGAAACCCTTTCTGCTGAGCGCTTAGAACAAGCAGGTTGTCCAACTATGGTGTTAATCTGTTCAGTATCGAATGCACCCTCAAAATCCGGGAGCTCGCGTCCAAGATATATTTAATCAAAAATGATTAAGGAGCAGTGAGGGTGTCCACGAGCAGACCCGATGGAAGAAGCTTATTGGATAACGATTTTCTATTAGGAGATCCTGTACACAGTTTCAAGGTGGAGCTCGTGGAAGGAGAATCTCTATAGAGGTGGATCTGTTTCATATCAGAATATTCATGAAGCACAGTTTGCTTTGCAATTTTAGATGCGAACGTCTCAGTACGTGGAGGTGGGTCTGTTTCGAATCAGATTACTCATGGAGCACAGTTTGCTTTGTAATAAACAAGATATTCATGCAGTAGGTTGGGATTGCAGACTTGCAATATTGTACATGCCGTAGGTTTTGTTTTAATAAATAATATATATAAATTTTAGTATACGATTCCTATTAATAGACATAATACAAATAAGTATTAATAGTATATTAGTATTAATTATAACTTAATAATAGTAAATCCATTAGTTTTAATATTACTTAATATGAATAATATTTAAAATATTAGTTTTCTTATTAAAAACATTAAGGAGTATGTGGGTAATAAACTTAATAAGTTTAGAACTTGCATTAAAATTCCTTCTACACAATTAAATAGGGGGCATTGCATGGGATTTCAAATAGATTTGATTTCATTTCCTTTACTAATTTGCAAATAATTTTCAATGAATTCTTAAATGAAGAAAACATAATAGAGCTAGGACATAAATTTCTTCATTAGCATATTGAAAACTATCTAAAAACTTAAGTCTTTCCATCAACAATACAAGAAGAGAAAATGCACTAACATTCTCACTTTTCAATACATCTCTTTTAAGCAACAAAATGAAATCTAATATGTATATTTTTTGTAAATTTCCTAACATTCCACAAAAGAGTCCAACAATATTTCCATTAAGTTTTAAAGCAAGAACTACTAACATTTCAACAAGATCACACATACTCATAATGAGGTTCCAAGCCAAGTTAAAGGAGAATAAATAGATTGTCTTTCCTTTCAACTTTTAATTCCATCCACATTACAACCTTACTAATGAAGTTCAATACAACTTTCCTTCAACATCTTGTTACAACATTTTCCACTTAATGTGGGAACAAAATTTACAATGATGGAAGCTAAAATACAAAGCAATATTACATTTTTCCTCCACTCAAGGTGGGTAAAAATACAAGGTGGTTTCACATTGTCATCAACAAGGCTCCAATGCTTCAAACATCAACAAGGTAGCTCCTCCAATAAGTTTGCTTGATTCACAACAAAATAAGGGGAGAGGCAAACGCTCTCCTCCCAACCAAGATACCCAATGGAGAAGAGAAGCCATCCTCTCCATTGGCCCCCGAGCCCCAACCACATTACAATGGGAGAAAATCCAACTCATGGCAACTACTAGCTTCCACATAACTCAACATAAAATTTCACATTCATTCCACAATCCTTCAAAACAAGATCTACAACACAACAAGAGGGAAAACAATCACAACAACAAGTCACAAGGCTTATCAAGAAAGCCATAAGAGTAAGACCTATGGGGAGGCCACTTATGCCTCCCAATGGGAATGGGTGCCACCTAAAAGCCTCCAATGCAAAACACAATACCCCCTAACAACTCTTATGCCTCCCTCAAGTACCCCTTATCCCTCCATCCACTCTTATGCCTCCCTCAACTCTTATGGCTCCCTCAAAGTAAAAACCAAGAAGAAATGCAAGCATTTCTCTTACTAGGTGGGCACCCAACCCAAACTCCCTCCTCAAGAAAATGATCTCTTATGCCTCCCTCAAATAAACTCCCCATAGTCTCCTCCCACTCCCAACTTAGGCATTCTACCCATTCCCAACAAGCATTTCAAACAACAACATTCAACACAACATAAAAATACATTCATATAACAAAAAGAAACATAATGCAAACAAAGGTGAAGCTCCTACCTTTCCATGGTAGAGCTTGCTCCAAGTATGAAGTCTCAATCCCTCCAAAGATCAAACAATCATCCACAAGCTCCAACAAAATTCTCACAAGTATCCACAAGCTCCAAAAATCCACAAACTCCTTCAAAAATCCTCTCCTCTCCAAAATACAAAGGACTAAAATGAAAACTCCAACCCCCAAAACAAACAAGAGGATCAAATAAATAGAGAAAAGAGAGGGAGGGGTGATGTGGTCTCCAAGTAGGATGCCACCTCCTTTTCCCTCCACTCCACATCATTTGGTCAACTTCAAATTCCAATGCACCATTAATAAGTGGTTGAAAGAAAGGCAAGCACCTTACACACTCCAACTAAGCCCACTCCCCCCCCCAAAGGACAAAATTAAATTTGTGAAAGAAAGTGCAATTAATATTTTACCCTTTTTATTCCCCCAAAACACCTAAAAGACCCTAAATTTGGCCTTCCAACCCATAGGTAGGGTTGGCATGGGGTTTTAAGAGGTGTGGGACAAGTTTGACTTGTCCCACAAGCTTTGAAATTTGGCCTCCAAGGCCAAATTCGAGTTTCCCATGTGGGGTAGAGTGTGCTACACTCAAAACTCAAACACACATCAATCCACACAAAATCCCAAGTAAATCAAGCCTAATAAATGAACTCTCTTTGGTCATATCCCTTAATTAGTTTAGGACAAATTCAAATTAGCTTAATTAAGCCACTACAACCCATGACTAACAAAGGGGGGTAAACTCCAATCCAAAGAATATGAATAATAACACAAGTAAAATTTCACTTACTAAGAGCAACACATACTAACATAAATAAAAAGGGAAAATTAAAACAAAACAACACATGACCCCTAGGTCACAATTTTCCCTTAACCAAATAATTCTAAAACACACACAATTACTTGTTGCCATGGTGACCTTAGTTGGATTCTTCTCGAATTCCGATGTGGTTGGTCTCCACTCCCCAATATTGTTGTGAATATAATATACCTGCAGAACAGAGAATACCTCCTTCGGCCTGTTGGCCGCATTAAAACATTCATGCCAAATATACAATATAATCTAAAATAAACGACACATGATTTACTATCATCTATGCAAGTACGATATCACTAACACTTTCTAGCACATTTCTATTCCACATTTCATTTATGTCAAAACGATCATCACATTAGTCCAATTATCAAGTTCTACTCAATATGATTAAACATATCACATGTCATAATTAAAGATAAATAACCCTGTCAAAAGTATACAAATATCGTCATCAAATGTCCACCAGTAAACCATATGCATCATATAAAGATCAAATCAATAACAGTCCAATGTCTATGATATCTACTAGCATGCTAAATCAAGAAGCCATAATAATCCATAAGTGAAGTAATCAGTCTCGAAAACAACAAAACAAAATGGTGTTGAAGGGAAGTGGGCACTACAGGTAGCATATTTGGACCAAACATGGCTATGACATCTAACGTATGTACATCTTCATGTTGGAGATTTAATTTTATTGGATAAGAAATAGATGGTAAAAAGTTTACCTCAAATTGATGAGCTCAGTAGCTCCTGTGAAAGTTTAATTTTAGCATAAAAACATAGGAAAAGTTTCCCAATATGATTCTTTTCCAGAGAAAGGGAACCATTAGAGCTTGGCCACACTGATTTATGTGGACAAATGATAACTCCATCATTTATAAGAGGTTTAAACTTTCTAACCTTTATTGATGCTTTTACTAGGAATACATGGGATTACTTTCTCAACTATAGATTTGCAGCTTTTGGAATTTTCAAGGATTTCAAAGCAATGGTGGACAAACAATGTGGCCAAAACATCAAGCTATCTAGGTCAAATAAATGTGGAGAATACAAGTCTAACGGATTTTTAGAATTTCACATAGATCATGGAATAAAGAAGCATTTTACTATAAGGTAGACACAACAAAAAAAAAAAATTGTGGAGAAAAAAAATAGAACAATAATGGAGTTGGCCAAGATCATGATAAGGGCCAAGCATTTTCCTAATATATACTAGGAAGAAGTACTAGCATGTGACATATATTTTGAACACATGTCCTAAAAAGAGTATCAAGGAAATAATTCCATAGGAAGCACAAAGCGAAATGAAAATCAATGTACCTCACTTAAGGATCTTTGGATGTGGGGCATATGCTTATGTGCCATAAGAAATAAATAAAATTGGGATGATATATGCGAGAAATGTATATTTGTCAATTATAGTGAAGAGTCTAAATCCTACAAACTATACAACCCTATTACCAAGAAGGTAATAATTAGTAGAGATGTTAAATTCAAGGAATAAGAAGCTTGGGATGGCAATGTAGATAGATCAATAATTATTCTAGCAATGCCTCAAGGTGAAGAAGAATCAGGAGATCAAAATGTGTAAGCATCAATATCAGTAACAAGTACCCCAACAAGGAACCTTCAAAGAAATAAATTACGAGAGGTGAGCAGACAAAGGAATTTTATACAAGGTGATACATCAATCCAAGTAAGCCATCCTAGTCCTAATTCTCAAGTAAGTGTTGATTCTGATACTACAATTTCCTCACTGAGTTCAAGATATAGATGCAAGAAAAAAAGAGGTTTGAAATAGACTAATGAGAAGGGGAAGAGAATTAGAGTCAAATTGTTCCTTATTTTGTAATTATCCTATATATTTTGAAGAAGTAGTTAAGGAAAAAAATTGATCAAGGATATGGATGAAGGGATAGACTCTATTGAAAAGAATGAAATATGGGAGCTTGCAGATCTGCCTAAATGTAAGGACTGCATATGATTCAAATGGGTTTATAAGACCAATTTAATTGCAAAAGGAGAACTTGAAAAGCACAAAGCAAGGTTAGGAGCAAAATGTTTTGCACAACAGCATGGAATTGATTATAGTGAAACATTTGCATTAGTTATTAGGATTCTTATAGTAAGAATGGTTTTAGCCATAGATACATAAAATAATTGGAAAGTTTACCGAATAGACATTAAATCAACTTTTCTAAATGGTTTTCTAGAAGAAGAGTGTGTACAACTACAACTAGATTATGAAGTATGTGGGAATGAAGACAAAGTGTGTAGATTAACTAATAATCTCTATGGTCTTAAAAAAGCACCAAGAACATAATATATTCGAATTGAATCATACCTTGTTAGCAACACATTCGAAAAAATAGCATTGAGCCCACAATATATACGGAGGTTAATAAGTAAGTTCAGTTTTTGATTATGTGTTTATACGTAGATGACTTCAATCTTTACTAGAAATTTATCTGTAGACATGTTTAAAAATTCCATTAAAAGATAGTTTGAAATGAAATATCTAGGAGTGATGATATATTTCTTAGGCATTGATATTATTCAATCATATAATGACATTTTCATTTGTCAATCATAATATGCCAAGGATGTGTTGATGAGATTCAAGATGATAAATTACAATCCAACGCCAACTCCAGTTGCAACAAGAACGAAACTCAACAAAGAAGACATGGATCCAATGTAGATCCAACCATGTGAAAAGACTCATTAGAAGATTGATATATCTCACAAGTACAAGGACAAACGTTTATGGTGTCGGTTTGGTTTCAAGGTTCAAGGAGTCACCAAAAGACTCACACTGGCAAGTATGGAAGAGGATTTTGAGATATATAGCAGGAACAACAAGATATATACAATTCAATATTCCACAATTAATGATTTCAATATGATTGGCTATAATAAAAGTTATTTTGCAGGTAGCACAAACGATAGGAAGAGTACTTATGGTTATGTCTTTCATTTTCGATCAAGTGTAGTTTCATGGCCATCAAAGAAGCAACCTTATATTGTAACAATTCCATCAAGTGAAGTGGAGTATGTAGCAGTAACATATCAAACAGTTTGAATGCATAGAGTTTTGTCACACTTATGTCATGATCAAGAGGATCCAACACAAATCTTTTGTGATAACAAATCAACAAGTACACTATCAAAAAACCACGTCTGTCACGAGAAGTAAACACATTGATATTAAGTATCACTTTAATAGAGAGTTAGAGAATAATTGAGAAATCGATTTAGAGTTTTGCAGATCTGAAAACCAACTGGTAGATATATTTACAAAGCCATTAGCAAAAGAAAATCTTAAACACCTAACACAGAAATTGGGTGCTATGAATGGTGGAGCAGATAGTGGAAGAAATTAAGCACTGTTGGGAACTGTAATTTCTTCGCCTATCTAAAACGTTTTACCTCCATCCATCCACTTCCCATCTAGAATGTTTTACCACCATCCATCCACCGTCCATCTAGACAGTTTGTAGCCATTAAATGTTGTTGGATAGCCTAGAAAGATCGAACTCTTCCAGAGATCTCGATACATTTGTGTGTGTGTCCATATATATACACTCTGAAGGCATAACAAAACAATATAAACAATAAGCCAGAATGGATCAGACAGCTTCAGTTTTTAAATCGATTGATCTTTTTAGTTTTTACATCGCTCATATATTTCTGGATGGGTAAAATTCACTTTTGGGTGATTTCTCAACAGTTTCGCCGTGAGCGACGTCACACCTCGTATTCACACACTGTAAAGACGACATTCCATCAGACACGATATGGTGAATCCCAAATTTCCCATGTTCCCCGTAGTTCACACCTTTCCAAAAAAAATCTGCAATAATATTCAAATTTTCATCTCGATTGTTATCTGATTGTAAAATTTGACCTGAACAAGAAGCAGAGGAATTGCCGTGAAAGGGATGTTGTCGCGGCGGTGGAAATGATTGATTCCGATTCTTGCAGTTTCGTCAATAAACAATCTCCCTACGAAAGCATAAAAGTTTACAAACACCCTGTAAAGCGACCCTCCTGGAATTTTCCATAGACACGAATCCGATTCTCCTCTGTGGAGTTTGGGCTTGTAAATATATATAAAGCAGGTATGTCTTTCAAGATCGTTTGGAGTATGGAATGCAGGCCAATCTGCCATAGATTTCAGCAGGGCTATAATCATTTTGGTTTGAGAGGAATTGCTTATTTTTTAATCCGAATCCTTCATTTATGACCTGCAGCAAAACATTTTGAGCTTGATTTCCCTTCAGTGCGCTCAAATAAACCGCAGTTTAGCACGCATTTAAACTGCTTCTCAGCACCGTATCATTCTAATTTATAGTAATGGGCAAATAAAGTGTTCCCTTCTCTCTTTTGTACAACAGTGGCTACACGACATACCCACAAACAGGCCTGGAATTACAAATTTTCTCTACCTGTCAAATTGAAATTTGTTGACGGCGTAGCTCTTTCACGTGACTGTAAATTCTAATATTTTTATATTTTCATATATTTATAAAAGATTATTTAATAAATTATACCATTTTATAAATTTTCAATACCCTTACAATTTTTTTTACCAATAATATACAGCTAAAATTAGGGGAAAAAAGGCTCACAGTGTGTCAATTTCCAGGCCACAAACATCACATCTATCCCTTGTGTGAAATTAACTGTCAAGCTTTATGTATCTACTACATGTAAATCACAATCTTTCTCTCTGCCAGATCTACCAACAACATTGTGTATCTTCCCACACCTAACCGTGCAACGACTATAAATAATACCTCACATCTCACATCCATCCTCTCTACCATATTTACTATGCAAGCTTTATGGGTCTATCAAATTTATGAGTGGTCAAATTTATATCAATTTACATATTGTGGATTGTTTTATTTATTTATTTATTTTTTGCTTGGTATGATTTTATTACATCTTAGTGGTAAAACAAAAGTATCGGTTAACAATTATAGGTTGGATGTATTTTTAAATAATCTTCTATAAATATATGTAAACTAGCAACTACTTCCAAGTGGTGGAATGGAGACATTGACCGCAGACATTGAAGAATGTAAAGTCAAAGAAATGATAACGAAATATTACATAAGAGAAGTGATAAGGATATGGAGAAACTATTAGAGGGAATATAAACGAATACCTTTGCTCTCTTGGGAAATCACAAATGGGCTGTGTTTGTTTTGTGAATAGTTTGAGCTAGAGAGGCGTGAGATGTGTTTGACTTCAAGGCATTGTACTCTAGAGGTAGTTGTACAATTAAATCCATATCATTCAACACTTTAAATGTCAATATTTTCTTTTTGCAATCCCATTCATTGTGCTTTTTCAATAGCTAAAGCCCACACCATTTAGAAAGTTAGTAAATTGTGCTTGTTGCAGGAGCCACTAATTTACTAAACATCTAGGTTCACTCTTCTTTTGATAATAACAAAAATGCCAAAATGTATAATTGTATGAAACATTAGAAAGAGTAAGGATGGGATATGCATAGGAATTGAGAAATTGAACACAAGAAATAAAAGTGAAAGTATAATATGTAATGCCCACTTCCCTACGACACTTAGTGGATTATCATTTTGAGTTATGCAGATTTTAGATATGGACATGGCTTATATTTATGTTGATTAGCGTGATGTTTTGTGACTAGATACATTTGGATTATGGTTGGATTTTGTTTTCAGTATGATCTACACTGACTCATGGACAGACTATTGGATACTGATATTATTTTTATATGGATGTGTTGCATGTGTTCTAACATTGGATTTATTCGCCATGTTGAATAGAATGTAGTTGTTGAATTTACATTACTATGATTTTGGATAATGATGAAATGCATAATTAAGTTGTGAATTAGACCTAGAAATAATGATTGCTTGAATTACGTATAGATGTTAATAAATTTCATGCATATGATTATTTTGGATATTTTGACATGGCCACAAGGCCGAAGAGGGTATTTTGCATTTTGCAGGAAACACAGCATGATCACAACCATGAGGGGGATTGGGGACCAAATACAACAGAATGTCGGGTGGTTACAACATTTGGTCGTCAAGGCAACTTGTAAATTGTATTGTGTTAACTTTGTTCTTGTATGTGTTGAGAAAATTTCCATGAGGGGGAAATTTTCCTATGTGACCAAGGGGGTAAGAATTTTATTACTTGTTTTACTTGATTTAGTAGGTGTTTTCTTTTGTGAAGTCCTTTTTGTTAATTACTTTTGTTAAGTGTGTTTAGATTAATGTAATACCTTGTTTTAGTTTGTAAGCTTTGGGGAAAGTCAAGTGGGTGTAATAAATTTTATTGTTGGCTCCTTGAGCCTTGTGTGTCCTCTTGTATTGAATGCTTGATTTTGAGTGTTGACCACTCCATGCTCTTAGAATCTCGAATTTGAGATTGAGGGCAATTTTAGGGGACTTGTGGGACAAGTTAAACTTGTCCCACACTTCCCAAAACCCCTTACCAACCATATCTATGGGTTGGGAATCCAAAAAGGGGGTTATTTATTGTTTTGGGAAGGGAAATATGACTTTGGAGTGCATTTTCCTCATTTTGCATTTAATTGTGCCTTAAGGCACATGGGAAAGGGTTGAATGTGGAAGAGGGTTGTCATTCAACCCAACCACCCATTTATGGTGTTTTGGGATTTGAGTTGACCTTGGGAGATGGTTTGAGGATGTGTGATGTGGCATCCTACATGGAGCCACATCACCCTCACCCTTACCTTTGATCTATTTATTGAAACTTCCTCTCTTGTGGAGGGGGTTGGAGCTTTGTTTTTGTGTTGTTGAAGAGTTCTCCTTTGTTATTTTTGAGAGAGAAGAATTGGGAGAAAGAGATAAAGAGAGTTTTTGGACTTGCATGCTTGGATTGGTTTGGGAAGGAGCTTGGACAAGTTCTTGGTTTAGGCTTCTCCAATGGAGAGGTAGGGAACCCTCTCCTTTGTTTTTGCTTTCATATTATTATTGCCTCTATGTTAAAATTGTGAAAAAAAAAAAATAAAAAAAAATGCATGTTTACTTTGGTGTATTATGAAAGATGGATTGAATGCTTTTTGTGTAGTATAGGAGAGGTCTATGGGAATACACATGAGGGAGGAAAAAGAGTAGATTAGGATATTGTGGAGGGAGTTTGAGAGGGATGCCCATCTTGGGTAGGAATGTTTACATTCTACCTTGTCTTTGAGGGAGCCATAAGAGGAGGGAGGCATAAGAGTATGGGAGGAAAAAGGGGTACTTGAGGGAGGCATAAGAGTCATAGGGGCTTGTGATATATTGTGGAGGGTTTTTGGATGGGCATCTCATCTCATTGGGAGGCATAAGGAAAACATTCCCATAGTTCCTTCTCTTGATGGCTTGGATGCAAGCCTTGTTGTGTAATGTTTGATTTTCTTGTGTGTCTCTTTGTTCTTCTATTTTTTAGCTTGAATGTTGTGAAGAACTTGTATTGTGGAAGCATGTATTGTTGCCTTGAGTTGGAGACCACCCTTTCATTGTGTTGTGTTTGGGGCTCGGGGGTCAATGGAGGAGATTGCTTCTCTTCTCCATTGAGTTTTGGTTGGGAGGAGAGTGTTGCCTCTCCCCCTATTTTGGTTGTGATTGAACTTCATGGAACTTGGAGCATGGAAGAAGAACTCTTTGGGACACATGAACCTTGTTGGTGACAATGTGAAGACATCATGTATTTACCCACCTTGAGTGGAGGAAAAAATGTAATGTTGCCATGTTTTCTTTAGTATACATAATTGCAAATTTGTTCCACATAAAGTAGAATGTGTTGTAAAAGATTTTAAGGAAAGTTGCATTGGAATGATAGTATTTCGATTTATTGGAAAGTGTTGTAACAAATGTTGAATGAAAGTTGTACTTTTGAACTCCTATATTAAGCATGTAATATAGATGGAATTAAAGGTTGAAAAGATGACATTTATCTATTCTCTTTCTTTCTTGATTTGGAACCTCCCTTGAGAATGATAATCTTGTTTACATGATAGTAGTACTTGCTATAAACCTCATTGAAAGTAATTTTGGAACCCTCTTGAAGGGTGTTGGAAAGTTTTACAAAAATACCTTTCATTTTAATAACTTATTCTTAATTATATGCATCAAAAGCTTAAACTTACCTCATCTCATTTACATGTCTTTTGCTTCCTAAGATCGTTTTATTTAATCCCTTGAATAAATCTTATATTTACTTCCTAAAAACATCTACATTGTATAATTGATGAATAGATAAATTTTTATAGCACCTTAGTTATATTTTATGTATATATTATTTATATCATGATATATTTTATATTGCTGTTGAAATGGCAAAACGGTTGCACAGCTAACATTCAAACTGTTGCAGTGCTTGCAAAGATGGTTTGTGGTCGTCTATTTAATAGTGTTGCAAATAGACAAGGAAATGAAATCAACTTGCTTAAAAGATCCATGCAATGCCCATTGAAGTTAGCTCGAAATAAATTTTAATGGAATCATGGTTAGTAATTTGTAACATACCGATATACGGATTATAAACTTACATATATTAACAAAGTGCACTAATAATTATATATATATTCAGAACAAACCTATGGTATGGTCGTAAGGCCTGCAAATCAAATCTACGGTTGCACTGGCCTCCTATGCAGAGCAAACGGTACTGATATGCATCTGAATTCATGCATTCTTATAAACAAAACAGCTAAGAGCAATTTTTATCTCGTGATCCTAGTGTAGGGAGACCGTGCTTCTGATTTTTGTTTCTGGTTTGAAACTGTCCCACCTCCATGCTTGAGGTGTCCCTCTTATCACAAAACAAATTGGACCTCATGAATGTTCTAATATGAAACAGATCTACTCCTATGAGATCTCCTTTTTCTCTTGCCTATGTTATCTCATATTCGATTATGATAAAAATATCTTGAAGGAATCTTGGGTTTGAGAATGCATTCGATACTGTATAGATAACAACATAGTTGGACAACCTGCTGCTGGAGCGCCTCCTCTGCTGGACTGTGCGCGCCATTACCTTTGTCCTTTGCCTCATGTATCATGCGTGGCCTGAGGAGAGCCAAATTGAGTTAGGCGCCTGTACCTGCGCCTTGTTAATGGGTTCACCGTTTTAAAAAAAAAGGAAGGGGGACTGTGGATGTGGCACGGCCATGGAAGGAGAGAAAACCAGCTGTTTTCACCTGTGTCTAACCCACACCTCCTCCTTTCACGCGCCTGGACAGTAAGATAACCCACGCCTCCTCCTTTCATGCGCCTGAGACCCTCTTTTAACCTCCACTTCTCCTTCACGTGGCCTGGGAGGCTGTGCAGTGCACCATGTGTAAAATAATGCGTTTCTTGTTTCAGACGGCTGGTAAAGGGAGGCGTACAGGTAGGTTGAAAGGTGTGAATGTATTAATGGTTGTCAAGGAGGTTGATGAACCACTCCACCGCCCAAGCATAATATTGAAAGCATAGTTTGAAATTCTTCCCCCCCCCCCCCCCCCCCCCCCGATTTGACCCTTGCTCCCTTATATCAAAAATTCAAATTTTTGTTAAACGTGTAGTGTCATTTAAGTGTAAATTTTGACAACATACATATTTAAAATGCCGGCCCCATTGACTATTATTCCTTTTACTTCAAATTTCAATGTATATATAGGCATATAGATTTATTTGAGTATAATCATTGATAATATGTCCTTATATATATATACCATTTAATTAAAAATATCTAATCCCTTTTTAGGGATATCTAAAACCCTATCCTGAGAGTTTTCTAAGTGTCAACAAAATAGTGATTTATGTGTTATCCTGATAATATACCTCTGCAAATATATATATATATATATATATATTAAGATTTATCAAAAAAAAAACATCAATAAAACTATAATACATACTTTACCTGGCCACCTTCATCCTCGTATTAATTGGATCATAAAGTGAAAACGGGGTCAGCGGTCAACTACCCCTATGCAGTCTAGTATCACCATTCTTGAAACTCGAATTTTTATCCGCTAAGGTTAGAAACGAATACAACAAATTTTGAAGTAAATCTCGGGCAGGTGGAATTGCGACAATCATGTAGTTCTAAGTTTTGCGCAGCGAAATACTAAGTAAATGTTGAAGTTATCAGTTCCCAAGATTCAAACAGGTCTCAAAACTTGTAGGTAAAATAAACCAAACAAGAACCTCTACCTTGCAAGAAAAGAAAAAAAAAAAAATTGTCGCGTTTTCGGGACGGGATTGTTTGATTGAGGCGCGGCGTCGCCGTTGTCGTGAGTGTGGCGCTGTCTATTTTTTTGTGGTGTTACATAATACAATATTGTATGTGTCAGTAAACCAATAATACAAAAACAATCAAATCATAAGCCAATTTTAATAAGTGACTTGATCATTACTATTGTTTCATTTCCTCAATTATCGATACATATTTTAATATTAATAGTCGATACAAGTGATGATTCTATGTAATCCAAATGACATTTCAACCGAAACTCTCTCTAAATTATTTTCTCGAAAGGTCCATATATACACAACATTCCTTATATTAATTTTTAATATGAGGATTAATCAATTTTATTGGATGATTAGGGGATTCACAAATTCAAATTTATTGAATTATATTTTATTACAAGGTGTTTGTGTGTGTGTGTGTGTGTGTGTGTGTGTGTGTGTGTGTGTGTGTGTGTGTGTGTGTGTGTGTGTGTGTGTGTGTGTGTGTGTGTGTGTGTGTGTGTGTGTGTGTGTCACAGCCCTGCACACTACATGTGCTCATTGAATGGCTCACAGAGCTCCATGGACATATTGCATGCATCCTTTTAATCTAAAAAAGATATGTTCTCTTTTGATATGCTATGTTATTCTCCCCGATGGGGTTGTGAGTATGGTAAACATTTGTGGTGTTTACACCTACCAAAGTTAGAGGGGTACTAAAAAATTGATAGTGACATTGGGTGTATATGTCCATAAAGTGCAGTGTGTGGTTTATTATTTTGTATTAATAGAGAAAATGTTAGATCTCTAATAGGTTAAATTAAAAAATTTATCCTATAAAGTATCTTTGAATTGTATAGGGTTTAATATTTTTCAATTTATATATGAATAAATAGTTGGATGGAAAGTAGTAAATAAAATACTGAGAATTAAATACATGCATAGTTTTTAACTGTTACTCATGTTACCTACATGTCCCACACCCTCCCCACACCTAAAAACACCTTTCACCTACGATATGAATAAATACGTGAATGGGAAGTTGTAAATAAAACATTGAGAATTAAATACATGCATAGTTCACACCTGTTACTCATATTACCTATATGTACCACACCCTCTCTGCACCTAAAAGCACCTACACAAACACGTGTCTATGCGCTTGTGCGCACACACACAAAATAAACCTTGGTGACTATTTTAAATCTCAAGCCATGTGATTGGGAAGGTCTAGTTAATAAGATTTCACACGTATTTGTCAAGTAATTTTATTTGCTGACCCTCTATATAAATATGATCTCATCATATGCCCTCATACTTTCCTATGAAATGGGTAAAATAATTGGATTCAAATCATTGAAATTTCCCATGTCATCATTTTTCGTTAATCCTATTTGTTTCTAACAGGGGATTTCTCTTATACATGGTCATTGATTGCAAGGAAAGTTCCATGTAGGATAGATAAAGAGGTAAATAAACTACTAGAATACTCATTAGAGAAAGAAGTTAGCTAGTAACTCCTTTGCACAAATCGTTTAGGGACAACTACTAAGATGTGTTGATAATCATATAAATGTACATACTTACTCAAGGTCCTCTCTCCATTCTAATTTAAATATCCAAAAATAAATATCCTAAATATTCCCTCTACTTTTATGGTTTATAAAGCCTATAAATATATTTTAAAAAAACTTACAATTGATGTAGACAACGAGTCTAATATGCATTTTATTTTCTTGATTACTATTTTTAATGTCTATTTATTTATTTCTTGATGTTATCTTTTAGAGGGTTAGGTGGACTAATATGTTTACAATCCCTTGCATTCTCCCACCTCACGAAGTTCAAGCATAGACGCAAATTTTCCAAGTTCAACCAACATGTGTCTAATTTGATTAGTGGAAATTTGTAATCATAATAATAGCTCGTGCTAAAACAATATCTTGGAAACATAGTGCAGAGATTTTTTGAACATTTATTGGGGTTGAAAATAATTCTAACGAGGAACACAAGATATAAAATGTAGAATGTGATTCATTCCAAAAAAATTTACAAAAACTCTTACTAGGGGAGAAGGGCTAGTAGTGGTACACCCTAAGTTAAGGGGTCCACAAAATTAAATTTTTATCATGTAGGATCACGATTTTTTAACCAATATGTAGCTCATATTTGTCTTCACTTCTTTTTCTTTGGAATGTTTAATTGGAGGGAAATCCATATTTTTAATTGACTTAAAATAATAAATTTGAGTTACACTACAACCATGGTAGAAACCAATACATGAACATGGGTGATAATGCTTGAACATGGGTGATATTTGTTGACGTGAAATAATATGTACATGTGTGTTTCATTGTCTCGATGTTGTTAATATGGCCATGAGGCCAGAGAGGTATTGTTTTGATTTTTACAGGAAATTGTAACACAAAAAATAAAAGTGGATAGGAGACCAAAAATGAAGGAATTCACGGTATTGACAATAGGTCACCTTGGAAACTTGTGTATTTGTATGTTATTTGTTGTTGATAGATTGTTAGGAGGTCCCCATTGGGGGATGTCCTCAAATGTGACCTTCAGTAAATGTATTTTTGTCCCTTTTGTTTTAATAATTTTGTGAGTATTTGAATTATTTAGTAATGTGGTTCACCTTTATTATTGTTAGTTAATGTGCTCCATTTAAATTGATTAATCTTGATTAATTATTATAAATTGAGATGTGACCAAATGGCGTATTTAATGTTGGTAGATTGTCAGTGATTTTATGTTGGATTTGGAAGGATTTTATTTGTTTTAAGTGTTGTGTACTCAATCTTGCTTGTCAAACTCGGATTTGGGCTTAAGGGTCAATTTTTGAGGCTTATGGGACAAGTTAAACTTGTCCCACACCTCTTAATTTCACCTACCAGCTACACCTATGGGTTAAGTAGTCAAAAATAGAACCCATTATGTGATTTGGAAGGAAAAATGTGATATTTATTATAGTTTCTTACATGAGTTTTTAAGTGTGTCATTTAGAGGTGTGGGTAGGATTTTGTGTGTGTAAGAGGCTTGTCATTTCCTCAACCACTAATTTATGAGCTTTGGATTTGGTGTTTGACCATGTGATGTGGCATCCTACATGGACCCACATTACCACTCACTCCTTACTTTTCTATTTATGTATTTTAATTTGAAGTTTTTGGGGTTAGATGTTTTATTTTCACGCTTGTATTTTGGAGGAGCTTCCTTTAGGAGTTATTGTTGGAAGCTTGGGAATTGGTTGGTGCGTGATTGGGACTTGGAAAATATGGAGCTTGTGTTTGTGATTAGATACTATTGTAATGGCAAGGTAGGGGTTTCACCAATGTATTCTTATTGATATTTTGTTATGCAAATGATTGTAAATGGATGATTGTTGTATGTTTTTGGTTTTGGGAATAGAATGGTCTATAGGTTGTCTAGGAGAAACAAGAAATGGGGATATTTTTGAGGGAGGCATAAGAGTATTTTTCTATATCTTAGGAGGGAGTTGGATTGGGGTGTCCCACCTTTGTAGATAAGTGACATTTTTACTTATCTTGTATGTCATATTGAAGGAGGCATAAGAGTTTTGAGGGAGGCATAAGAGTCTTGTTAGTATGTTATTTGAGTTTCTTGGAGGATTTAAGGTGGGAACTCAACCCCTTTGGGAGGCATAAGTGAATCCCCATGTTTCTTTTCTATCTCTTTGCTTGATATTGAGTCTTTGTGCTTGGGAAAATGGTATCTGTGTTGTTACTTTGCATTGTACTTTTGTGTTGAAAAATTTGTATGAATGATTGTTGTGGAAGCCATGTAAAGGTTGCCTTGGTTGCCTTATACCTCTTATTGCTTAATTTTTGGGGCTCAGGGGCCAATAAGGAGGAAGGATTCTCCTTCTCATTGGATTATTTGTAATGCCAGCTAAAACAACCCACTCAAGAACCAAGAACAACCTAGATTTAGTTGGAAAATTTATAGAGTAATTTTTTTTTTGCTACAAGTGTCTACAACTAGGCTCTAATAATGCAATTGTCACAAACAAGTTTAAAGGAAAAATATGTTTAAGAACTAAAGTTTTACCATTACAACAAATATTAAATTCACAAGGTCTAAACATAGGATTAGAATAACATTTAAAATTGAAAGGGCAATTTCTCACTTACCCACTCCTAAAACTCATTTAAAATATTCAACCTGATTTTTCTAATAAATCTTGCAGTTAAAAAATTCTGGAAACATTCCCATTAGATAGGAAATTTCTTCCCCTTTCCAGTGATATGAAGAAGTCCTCTTAACTTGTTATATTTATCAAGTTATGGCCTGACGGACCTTGGGAGGAAACTTTTCCCTAGGGTGAGCTTGCGGGCCCAAGAGGTAAAAATTTCCCAAGTGGGCTTGAGGGGAAAATTTTTCCAAGCGGGCCTAAGGGGGAAAATTTTTCTGAGAGGGCCTAAGGGAACAAAATTTTCCCAAGCGCGCGTGTGGGCCTAGGGGAGAATTTAGAACTTTTTCCCTTTGGGCGAAATGTAAAGTTTACTCCTGCGCCTCTGCCGACACCCAAGGGGGCCACCTATCATCTCTTTATTGGCTACAGGTCAGCGGGCCAGTGGGGAACATTTGGAAAATTTGTATTTTCAAAAAAAAGCAAAAAGGTTCAAAAGAACCTGCGCCTCCACCAACGCGAGAAGATGCCATCTATTGGCCAACCATTAGCGAAGGGTTGGCGGGTCGACAGAGAGCATTGGGAAAGTTTGAATTTTGAAGTGAAAATTTTGAAATACTTCGATGCCTCTTCTATGGCATTGTAGAGCCACATTGTAGCCATCAATTGGTAATAGGCCGACGGGGCAGCAGAGAAAGCTTTCCAAAATTTAATTTTTGGACTTAAAAATTTTTCTGCCAAATGGGAAGATGTGGGCTTGTGGAGCCATGAGGAAATTTGTGACTTTTTACCAAAGTGCTCCAAGTCAAATTTGAGCCTGTGGGTCCAATTAAAGAAATTTTCCTTTCTTTTTACTGTTAGTTAAATTTTGAGCCTGAGATGAAGTTAAAACTTTAGAAGGTCATAACTTTTGACTAGGAACTCAATTTTTGGAAAACGAGGAATTTTTGGAAAGATCTCAAAGTCCTCTTCAAATAGAAATCTTAAAATTTTAATTTTGATAAACTTTGAAGGGTCAATTTTAAGAAAACATTGTCTAGGATTTAAAAATGTGAACTAGTCTTTTTAACTTATAATTTTTGTTCCAATCTGTCGTTCTCTCTTTCTAGACATGCCAAATAGACATGGAGGATTTTAATTGGAAGAATTTTTGATGGATTGCAAGGGTTAAGTTGTTTGATCGAAGATACATTGCAATTTACTAATTTTAATACAACAAAAAGTTTGAGTCCAATTTGGAAGGTTTGATGTAATTTTTAAAAGTATTTTAGTTTGTTTGAGATCGTTTTGATCATACAAGTTCAATTTGGTAATTCATTTGGTCCTTTCAATGTTACAGGATGGTTCTGTACTTTTGATAAAAATTTGCAAAGTTTACGGTGAAAATAAAATGGAGTTATACTTGAACTTGAATAAATTCTATTTTACTTTATCAATTTTGATATATGGATTCGTTCCAAACCAATCTAGCATATTAAAATTGATTCAAATCAAGGTATTCAATAGCCAAAATACAATTATGATTTCTAAAACATTCATTTTTAAATAACAGAGCATTATGACATTTCTCCATACGTATTCACTTTTACATTTTTCCAAAAAAAAATTAAAATAGATTCAATAATCATATTTCAATACCTAATAACGCCATTTGAGAAAATTAATACAATCTTGTATTTATTCAAAAAGATAACTTTACAACTTCTTCTTTCATTCCTCAATTTCAATATACAGAATAGAATTTCTTTCTCATTCATTTAAAAACAGAAAACAAAGTATATTTCTTTCACATTTCCAACTACAACTTGCATAGCCAATACAAAACATCTTTCCATTAAAAATAATATAAAAGGTCGTCCAATTAAAAGTGGGAAAAGGTTACAATAGGAAATAATCTCAACAAGGAATGTCAAACTTTTCTTTTTCCTTTGCTCCAATACAATAACATGAAGTTCCTCCATTTTCCAGTTTGATCACAACAAAGGCAGGGGAAAGGCAATGCTCTCCACCCAACCAAGATATCCAATGAAAAGGAGAATCCATCCTTTTTCATTGGCCCTTGAGCCCCAACCACAATGCAATAAGAAATGTGTTTCAACTCATGGAAAAAATAGGCTTCCACAACACACATGCAATAACACATTTAAAACACAGTCTAAAACAAAACTGCACTTTGCAACCCTAGATAAAAGACAACAAACAACACTCAGGATTCCTCATACAAGCCAAAGGAGTGAGATCTATGGGGAAAGTTGGTTATAGCTCCTAATAGGAAATGGGTGTCAACCTTAAAACCCACCAACAATTCATTTCAAATTACCTACATACTCTTATGCCTCCCTCAAGTACCCCTTATGCCCCCCCCCTTAACATTTTCTTGTGAAGATATTTATTTTCCAAGGTGGAACACCCATCCCAAAATCCCTCCAAAAAATAATCCTTATGCCCCCCACATTTCCTTATTCACCCCCATAAGAAGATTCCCATAGTCTCCTCTTACACCACACTTAGGCAATCTACCCATTCACCCAAAAAAATACCAAAACGCATAGCAACATTTACATAAGCATACATAAAAGAAGAAACAGTAACAGAGTCAAGCTCCTACCTCTCCATGATAGAGTTTTGTTCTAATGTTCCAAAAAAAAAAGCTTTCCAATGCAAAACACAGTCCAAGATCAACAATCTACAAGCATGCAACAATCTCCAATCTTCTCCAAAAGCAAGAGCTCAAAATAGCAAAATAATTCACCCCCAAATGAAGTATCCAAAAGAGAAGAAACCCAAAAGCCAGGGAAATTCAAATTGATAGAAGAGGGAAGAGAAGAGGATGATGTGGATCCATGTAGGATTCCACTTCATACATCTTCAACTTTGAAACCCAAGTCAAATTCATTCTACAATGCATAGTAAATAGGTGGGTGAATACTAAGACAGTTTTACTTACACACTCAAATCAAACCCACACCCCAAAGCACTAAAATTAAAACATGTAAGAAAAGTGCAATTACAACGTTGAACTTGAATTATAAAAATGCATAAATAAGGTCTAAACTTAACCCTCCAACCATAGGTATGGTTGGTAAATAAATTAAAGAGGTGTGGGACAAGTCTAACATGTCCCACAAGCCTTCAAAAATCATCCTCCCAGGAAAAATTCAAATTTCAAAGGTGGACTATTCCATACTCCAAAATCAACTTACACATCTCTTACACCTTTCTTACAACACTTTAAATCAAGGTCAACAACACTAATAATTACTTTCTTATGCCTAATTTGATTAAATAACTTAACAACATGATTACTCACAATATTTACACACCATTTAATAAATAATGAAAGAGGTCAATGCACCACTAAATAAACACATGCAAACATTAAAAAAAAGGAACCAAATAAAAGAAAACATAAGTTACCTTGGTCACATTCGAAGGTGATCCCCCCCATAGAGATCCCTAACAACAAAACAACACACACAAAAAAATACAAGTTTCCATGGAGACCCTTGTTGAATTCATCTAGAATTCCAATGTGATTGGTCTCCAATCCCCCGATGTTTGTTGTGATGTTTTAACCTACAAAAACACAAATACGTCGTTCAGCCTCATGGCCACATCAGAACGTCCGAAATGAATATAAATATAACTCTAAAACCATATATACATATGAATCACAACATCATCAAGGAAACAACGATATCATTTTACATTTCCGTCAATAACCATATGATCATCAATTTAATTAAATTTTCTAGTTCTACTCAATATATCAAAATATCACATGTCTGAAAAACATCTATAAATATAACCATGCCAAACAAGACATCATCATCAATATAAAAATTGTCTCTAGTAATCATCATGCACCATATATGAATCAAATTCAACAATAATCCATGATCTAACATCTAACATCATACTAAATCAAAACTATAATAATGTCCATAATATAGTCAAGAATGCCCTGATCAATATCAAAAGATGTCAAAGGGAAGTGGGCACTACATCCCCCTCCCCTTAGACTCAACTTCCTCTTGGAAGTCACTGGAACAAATTTGAAAACTGAACTCATAACAAAGTAGCATACTCCCATGTAACTACAGTCTCATCATATCTATCCCACAACACCCAGACCTGGTCAACCTCTCTGCCTCGAAGGCCCAGGGTCCTGCGATCTAGGATGCGAACAGGTTTCTACCATCACCTGCTCGTGATCCTACACATACAATGATGTCTAATCTAACACATGAGAATGATATGTAACATATCTCCCAAGAACTGAAATATGAAACACATTATGTATGTGAGACAAGATAGGTGCCAATGCTAGATGGTAGGCCAAAGGGCCAATATGCTCCAAGATCTCAAAAGGACCCACGAATCTAGGAGCTAACTTAGAACCCTTTCCATAACAGATAGGGCTCTTATGTGGCCTGACACATGAAGGAACACCTTCATGCCCTTATCAAAACTATGGTTGGTCCTATGTTGATCTGCGTACTTCTTCTACCTATCGTGTGCCTCATGCAGTCATCTTTCTGATCAAAATCACCTGACTGCTCCATGTCCTGCAATAAAATATGGTCAAAGATAAACCCTGTCCTCCTATTCTTTCCAAACTAAGAGGTGTCCTACACTCTCTACCACATAAAGCCTTAGAAAGGAGCCATGCCTATAGAACTCTGAAAACTATTATTGTAGGAAAAATCCACTAAGTATAGGTACTCCTCCCATCTAGAATGTTGATCCATGACATACATCCTGAGCATGTCCTCTAAAATATGATTCACCCACTCAGTTTTGTCCATCTATCTCGGGGTGATATGCTATGCTGTTAAATTATATCTTCGTCCTCAAGGGTATGCTACATGTTAGTCCAAAAAAGGGAAGTGTACAAAGAATCACTGGTCACTAATGATCTTCTGTAGAATCCTGTGCAACCTGATGATCTCATACAAGGTATACTATGTGCCACTGTCTCTAGATGTATAAGTGGTCTTCACCAGAGAAAAGTGATCCAATTTTGTCAATTTATAAACCGTGTCCATGATGGTGTCCGTGGTGATATCTCGACATCGGTAGCCCAAGAATGAAGTCCATAGAAATGGTGTTCCATTTCCACTCCAGTATAGCATGAAGAAAGAGAAGGCCGAGTGGATGTTGATGCTCAGACCTTCACTTTATAGCACTCTAAACATCATGACACGAACTTGATCCATGTCTCTATGAAGTCCTCTCCAGATGACACAACTATCCCAAGGTGGTGTGCATCTTCTTCACCCTCGGGATGGGATGAATAGGGTGCACGATGTGCCTCTGTCCAAGATGTCTTGCATCAAGCCTCCATCTCTAGGAACATAAATCCATACCTCTATGCCTAAGAATACCATCTTCCTCTAAAGAAAAACCATCAAACTTCCCCTCGAGGGGTCTCTGAGACTCGATCTCTGCTCAAACTACAATGTAGAAGCTGTCAAGAGGAAGCTACTGAAGAATCCTGCTCCGCAAATCTGTGCTCACTGAGGTGGCCATAGCCACATGTCTCCATCTACTGAGAGCATCTGCACCACCACATTCTCCTTCCCTTCACATGATCTATCTCCATATCATACTCATAAAGCAACTCCATCCAATGCCGCTAACGCAGTGTTGAGATTGGGCTGCGTGAAGAGGTGGCGAAGACTCAGTGTGATTTGTTCCTGAGTGTGAATCTCTAACCAAGAAGAAATTGTCTCCAATCGAACCAAGGCTATGCACAACTACCGCAAGCTCAAGATCATGAGGTCGGATAGATTAAGCTCGTAATCTTTGAGTTTTACGAGACTCAAAAGATACTACTCTACCCTCCTGCATCAACACACCTCCAAGCCCTACTAAAGAAGCATCCGTGTAAACATGAAAAAATTCACCTTGTGGATCCAGACACTACAAGAATAGGTGCTGTAGTGAGGCATTCCTTAGTGTTCCTGAAGGCTTACATCACATCTGTCTGACCAAAAAAAATTCTTCCCTTTCCTCTGAAGGGAAGTGATGGGGTGTGCATAATCCGAGAGAAGTCCTGAACAAATCTCTGATAGTAACCTGCTAATCCCATGAAGTTACGCACCTCAATCATAGTAGTGGGTGTTGGCCAATCCATAATAGCTCTAATATTTGAAGGATCAATGACTGTGATACCTTCCCCAGAAATGATATGGCCCAAATACTGCATCTCCATGTCTGAAAGAATGCACACTTCTCTAAGTTCCCATAAAGCTGCTACTCACGAAGACACTGAAGAACCACGACGAAGGTGCCCCTCGTGCTCCTCATGTGTACGTGAGTAAATAAAAATGTCATCAAGGAAGATGAGCATGAAGAGATCTAAGAAGGTCCTGAATACCCCATTCATCAAACTCATAAACACTACGGGGGCATTTAGTCAAACCAAAAGGCACCACTGTGAACTCATAGTGGCCATATCTCGTATGGAAAGGTGGTCTTATGAATGTTTGTCTCTTCGAAATCCTCAGCTGATGGTAACCCTGACTTAAGATCTATCTTAGAGAAAAGTTGTGGCTCCCTTCATCTGATCAAATAAATCATCTATGTGCGTGGAAGGGGATAACGAATTCTTGATCATTACTTTATTCAGCTGGTGGTAATCAATACACAACCACAAGGATCCATCCTTCTTCTACAAAAATCACCGAGTGCACCCCAAGGGGATACACTAGGATGGATAAGGAATTTCTCTAGAAGGCCCTCAAGCTACAACTTGAGCTCACAGAGCTCTGGTGTGGTCATTTGATAAGGTTCTCGTGAGATAGGCTCTATTCTCCAGGAACAAGATCTATATGAAAATCAATCTCATGTGGGGGTGGTAACCCTGATAGCTCCCTCAGAAAGACATCTAGTACAAACTCTCTCAAAATGGGGTGATCATCTAAGTGATGGTCCACTAGACCCATCCTTTGATCGGTCACGTAACTGTAACATCATACATCTGGAAACCCCATTTCACACACCACTTAAGCTGCATAGAAGAGATGGTGTGAATAGAAACAGGTCTCCTGACCCCTGAAATCACTGACTCAACTCCCAAATCATCTGCACAAGATATAGATCTTGAGATAATAATCCATCTAGCCATTTGTGTGTAACAACCAATCCATACCCAAGATGACTCCATAAGATCCCAAAGGAAGGATAACGAAGATCTGAGGTAGTGGTGAAAGGTCCTAAATCCACTGCACACACTCCTTAACTAAGGAGTCTACAGAGATCTTTGGCTCCTAGAAGCCATCTCAACATCCCAACTATGACCCTGCCTAACTACCACCAGCCTGCATCTCTCTACTAAATATGGTGCAATGAAAGAATCAGAAGAACCAGAATCAAACAAGATGGAGTTAGGAATACCACCAATGCTACCTGTAGTCTCAATGACTGTACTCTTGATGCTCAGCCTGATGGTTCTCGATCACTGCATAAATCTTGTGATTGTGCCCCATGTCACTAACAATAGGCTTTGAGATCTGTGTCTTACCCTTGTTATTAGGGTTCCATGTGGGTAGTCTCTCCAAAAATGTCTAGCTAACACCATAGCCAAAAACAACGTACCTGATCCTCTCTAATGAGTAGCATCTCCAGTTGGTACTCTAGAGGTCTTGTGGTGTGGATCATGATGATCCGGCTGTGGTCTATTGAGGTCTCTGCTAGCGAGCTCCTAATGACTGAGCTCTAGGTGCACCCTGTGTCCTGATGGGACCCCTAGGAGGAGGCCCCATACTCCGACCTCTCTGTGCATCAAATCTCTGTGGACAGGTCTGAGAAGGTGGGCGGGACTGCTGACCTACTACTGATGTGGTCTAAAGGATGACTATGATGAACCTTGTCCACCATGAGGAAGAGGTACTGGCCCCCTCGATCTGTTGTCCTGCATCTAGCTGTATGTGGCTCCGGACATCAGTCTCTAGCCTGCTGGGTCTTCCCCCAAGTCTCCTCTACTATATAGGCCTTCTCAATAGACCTCAGCTAATGTCTGTGGACAATGGATCTGTACTGCACCTCCAATGTCTAGATTTAGGCCCCGAGATGAACCTGTGGATCCACACCTTGCTCATCCTACATGTACTCAACATATTGGAGTAGATATCAGAAATCTACTCTCATACTCAGCTACTGTAAGAGATGCCTGTCGGAGGCCATGAAACTCATCGATCCTCTATTGTATGAACCTCTGTGACAAATATCTACTCCTGAATCACTCCTCAAAGAGCTCTCAGGTAACTATGTTAGAATCAACATGGAGCTTGTGCTCCTCTGTCTTCCACCAGATGCTTGCTCCATCCCTCAGTAGATGGATTGCAACACAAGCTTTTGTGTTGCTAGAACAAGGAAAGAGCTTGAAGCTAACCGCTCAAGCTCACTAACTAGGCCTCTACCTGAAATCCACCATGTTTCACCATGAATAATGTGATGGCCGAGTCTTCAAGATCTCCCTGATGTGATCTACAGCTGAATGGTCTGATGACCCCTAGGTCTCTCTGTGTGCTCATCCCTAATCCTAGGGCTTTGAGACCTATCTCTATGCCCTAAAAACTTGGTCACCCTATCCCCTCTGCACTGAATCTACCCTGGCTGAATCCACATGGGATTTCTCTCCTCTGTGACTCCTCACTGTGTTGAGGAGATTCCTAAGCCTCAATGGATGGCTCTCTATCATGTCTAGGATGCATGTTCCTCCTACTGACCCTCCGCATAGAGGTGGAATTAATGTCCTGGAGTGTCTACAAAATCTGTGGTAGGATGGCTGCTAAATCATGATCTGGTGGTGGCAAGTCTAAGTCTATGTGAAAAGACCCCTCATCTTGTCTGTGCCACTTGCACAGACCAAAAAGAGAGTTAGTTAATGTTATTCTAAGTTTTATTCAGTTTTCCATGTTTACTAAAATATGTAATTTCCAAACTAAGTTGTTTTCTAAGTTTAAAAGTGTGTTAGGTTTAATTCTGTACTAGGTTTAAAGTTCATGTCTCAAGTTTTCTAGTATGTGCCCAAGGGTCCAAGCTTTTGAACCCATGGCTCTGATACCAAGTGTAACACCAGCTCAAAAAACCCACTCGAGACCTAAGAACAACCTAGGATTTAGTTGGAAAAATTATGGAGGAAATTTATTTTTTTTGCTACAAGAGTCTACAACCAGGCTCCAATAATAAACATTGTCACAAACAAGTTTAAAGGATACAATATGTTTAATCCACTAGAAGTTTTCTCTTATTGCAACAACTTATTAGAATTCACAAGGTCCAAACATTTAGGATTAGAAGGTAACATTTAAGGTTCAAAGGGAAATTTCTCACCTTACCCACTCTCATAACTCACTTAAAATATTCAACTTGATTTTTCTCAACTTAACTCTCATGCTTAAAAATTCCTAGAAACATTCCCATTGGATAGGAAATTTCTTCTCACCTTTCCATAATGATATAAATAATTCCTCCTAACTCCCTATATTTCTCAAGTTATGGCCTGACGGGCCTTGGGAGGAAAATTTTCCCAAGAGCGGGCCTGCGGGCCCAAGGGGGAAAATTTGCTAAAAAGTGGGTTAGCGGGGCCTGAAGGGGAAAATTTTCCCACAGCGGGCCTAAGGAGGAAATTTTTTGTTAGTGGGCCTATAGGGAAATCCAGGGACATGTTCCCTCCAAAGCCAAGTGGGCGTGCGGGCCTGGGGAAGAATTTGGGAGATACTTTTTCCCGTGCGGGGAGAAACGTGAAGTTTACTCCCGCTCCTCCGCCGACGGCCAAGGGGGCCATGTGTCATCTCCTTATTGGCTAGCGGGTCAGTGGGCCAGTGGGGAACATTCAAAAAATTTGAAATTTTAAAAAAAATCAAAAGGGCTCAAAGGAACCCACACCTCTGCCTACGCGAGAAAATGGCACGTGTCGACCAACCTGATTAGCGGGCCGGTTCAGCGAAGAACATTGGGAAAGTTTCAAAATTTTTTGAAACATAAATTTTGAAATACTTCCATGCCTCCACCATGGAGTTATAGAGCCACATGGTAGCCATCCATTGGCTATAGGCTGGCAGTGCCTCGGAGAAAACTTTCCCAAATTTACGTTTTAGACTTAGAACTTTCTCCGCCAAACGGGAAGATGTGTGCTTGCGGAGCCACAGGAAAATTTGTGACTAAGTGCCAAAGTGCTCTAAGTCAAATTCGGGCCCGTGGGTCTGATTAACAAAATTTTCCTTTTTTTTTACTGTTAGTTAAATTTTGAGCCCGACATCAAGTTAAAACTTCAGAAGGCCATAACTTTTGACTAGAGATCTCGGGTTTTGGAAAACAAGGAACTTTTTGGAAATATCTCGAATGTCCTCTTTGCACAGAAATCATTAAATTTTTAATTTTCATAAAGTTTGAAGGGTCAATTTTAAGAAAACATTCTATAGGCTTTTAAAATGTGAACTGGTCTAAATTTTAACTTATCAAACTTTTGTTCCAATCCGACATTCTCTCTTTCTCAACATGCCAAACAGACATGGAGGATTTCACTTGGAATAATTTGGGATGGATTGAGAAGGATTAAGTTTTTTGATTGAAGATCAATTCCAATTTACTAATTTTAATACAAAAAAAAGTCTGAGTTTTTGTTTGAGCTCGATTTGGAAGGTTTGATGGAATATTTCTTAAGTATTTTCATCTGTTTGAGATCTTTTTGATCATAAAAGTTCAATTTGGTAATTCATTTGGTCCTTTCAATGTTACAGGATGGTTCTGTACTTTTGATAAAAATTTGTAAAGTTTACAGTGAAGAATAAAATGGAGTTATACTTGAACTTCAATAAATAGGATTATTTTCCTTTATCAATTTCAACAACATATGGATTCATTCCAAACCAATCTAGCATATTAAAATTGATTCAAATCAAGGTAATTCAAAATCTAAAATACAATTCTACTTCTTTTTTCTAAAACATTTATTTCTACAATAATAGAGCATTCTGACATTTTCTTCATACGTATTCACTTTTACCAATCTTTGCAACATAGGGATTTTCAAAATAGACATTCAATAATCAGATTTCTAAATACCTAATAACGCCATCATTGATAAAAGTAATACAATATTTTATTAATTGAATAAAAGATACTCTTTACAACTTCAATTTTCTTTCATTCCTCAAAATTCAGTATACAGAATACAATTTCTTTCACATTCATTTCCAAAATTGAAAACAGAGTATATGCTCTTTCACATTTTCAATTACAACTTTCATAGCCAATAGAAAACATCTTTCCATCATAAATAATTTACAAGGTCATCCACTTCAAAGTGTGAAAAGGTTACAATAAGATTTAATTTCAACAAGGACTGTCAAACTATGTCTTTTTCCTAGCTTCTCTAGTACAACAACATGAAGACTCCTCCATTTTCCAGTTTGATCACAACAAAGGCAAGGGAAAGGAAATGCTCTCCACCCAACCAAGATATCTAATGAAGAGGAGAATCCATCCTTCTTCATTGGCCCCTGAGCCCTAACCACAATGCAATAAGAAATGTGTTTCAACTCATGGAAACAATAGGCTTCCACAACACACATGTAACATTTCATTTAAAACACAATCCAAAACAAAACTATAGTTTACAGCCACTGATAAAAGACATTAAAATAACACTCAGGATTTCATCAAGCAAGCCAAAGGAGTGAGATAAGCTATGGGAAAAGCTACTTATGCCTCCCAATAGGAAATGGGTATCCACCTTAAAACCCACCAATATAAATCATCATATCCATATGCCCCCCAAAATTCCCTACATCACAAACTCCTTATGCCACCCTCAAAGTACCCCTTATGTGGATCCCCAAACCCCCATGTTGAGCATTCTTATTTCACATGCATTCCCCTCCCCTTATGGCAATTAAAACCTCACCCTATCACAAACATAATAAAAGAAATGCAAGCATATATTCTTTTCCAAGGATTTTGTCCAAAACCACAAGAACACCCATCCCTAAAAAACTCCCTCCATGAAAAATAATACTTATGAAATTCACACCCAAGGAAGCATTCCAAAAGTTCAACCACCCAAAACCCCTCAATTTTATAGAAGAGAGAAGAGAACACTGAGGTGGATTCCTTATGCCACATTTTCACACATTCCTTAACTCCAACACGAAAATTCACAATTCATTCTTCAAACCACAATAAAGAGGTGGGTGAATAATATGACAAATAAAGTACACACTCCATAAAATCCATGGAGAAGTTAAACCGTAAAGGACTAAATTTAGTAAAATGTAAGAATCCCTTGTGTTGGTATCCAAAATTTATTCTCCTTTTCAGTCTGAGCAGCACCATAGATATGTCATGGAGCTTAAAGACAGATTAGACCATGTTGTATGTCATTTGTAGCTGGGGATATGGTTTAGCTGGCACTCAGGTTTGTGGAGAAATGGATAGCACTCCAATAGGACTTGATCTTGTCCTAGTTGTTTTAGGTTGTGCCTTGCAACCAAGGTAAGAGGACCTATTTTGTAACCTTGTAATGGTGAAGGAGATGAAGATGTCCTTCTCTTTGCTTGAAATTCTATGATGGAGACCTTGATGAAAACATGATCAACACCCCAGATCTAAACTCTCACAAATTGTCACTTCTCAAGACATGGGTATGTTCTCAAAACAAGGCAAAGGTTACTAGAGACATTGGAAATCCTGATCTGTTATGCATACTTTTGCAAATGGATTTTGATCTTATTTGGGTATACAAATGCAAATCAGGGATAGTACATGATAGGATATTTATTGTTTAGATGAATTTTTGGTGGGGGATTGACAAGACAAACTGGGATAGATCAGATCTTTGACAATCTCTACAATACTTGAACAACTATCAGATGAAATGCCTCAAATAATCAGGATGTTCTTTCAACCAGAAGAGGCACAAATGGAAGCCCAGGTTGCACTCTTCACACAATCTTTGAGAACTCACCACAAATATTGAAGTAAAGAACTCAATTAAACACAAAAATCCTTGATCAAACCATGCCTAAGGTGCCCCCAAAGGCTTACAAGAAATCTCTGCAGTCAAGGAAGGTAAAGTGATTTTAAATTTGTTTATCTCCTTATCAGATGAAGGCTCTTTTGAACATGAGATTGCAAATGCCACTAAACTATCAACAAGAAATGGAGATTCTATGTGATTTCTAAAGACTTTCAATGCAAGATTGCAACAAGAACAATGAAAACTATTCACAGGAATTTAAAAATGATAACAAACACCATATTGCCCAAAGAAAACACATATTTAATTCAAAACTTGTTAGATTCAATAGCAGGGGAGAGTTACATGAACAATCTTAGAGATGTGTGATGGCTATACACTTGTAACCAACTCACATACATGAATTTCCAACACATGAGACATTAACTTGGTTCTTTGGTGGATTTCTCAGAAAATGAGCTTTCTCTCAAAAATTTTTACTCGTGAATCTCAATCTCCTCCCTTTACAATTTCTCCAAAATGCATTATATACCTCATGCCACCTTGGATCCTTCTTTCCAAAGAAAATAATATGCCAAGGGATCAATTCTGTTACAACAATTCTTCATGATTCAATGAAAATGACATCAAATAGAAAAACACTCGCATGTTTCCAGGTGTGCCCAAAAAGATTAAATCATTACAAATATCTGGATCATTATCCATCCTGGAGGCATGTTTTTCATCATTGAGGCATGCAAACACCCTTTACTCATCATTTTCACCTTTTTACCTTTTCATATTACCTCTGTAACTTTTGATTTTGTCATTTCACATGTTTTCTTGGGTTGGGGCAAAAAATTACTTCAAAAACATCTCAAATCAAATAATCAAGTCATGAAAGTGATGTCAATGATCCTGGAAGGCCAAGATGACACAAAATCACTATAAATTTGATGAATTTTGATGCAAAAATTGTGATTCCAAGCTTCCTGGAGCTCCCATGGTGGTCAAAACAAATGGATGCACAACAACCGTCGATCTTATCCATCTTTTAATTGCTAACCCTCCACAGTGGAAGATGCGGACTTAGAAATAAGATTGAGTTACCTTTTTAATTTTTTTGATAAGGTTGGACACGTGGCAAAAAATGATTGGAAATCAAATTCGGGTGTACATTTTTGACTTTTCGACATTTTTTGAAAAAATGGAAAATTTTGAATTTTTTCTCCGCCCCTCTGCCTTTGAATTTTGGAGCTGACACGTGGCACATGGTGGGTCCCATCAGGATTGCACTTCAATTCTATGCATTTTGACCTTTTTTGAAAATTGGAAAAATTTCACTTTTTCCCCGTGGGCCCACACCTCTGATTTCTCCCTTGCCACATGTCTCCTTGTGATTCGCTAGCGGGCCAGTGCTTAAAATTTTGATTTTGAACTCTTTTGTGAAAAAGGGAAAAAATCCCCTTTTACCTCCACCGGCCCGCTGACCCACCTTGTCCTCTGCCACACATCCATCTTTCATTTGTTGAGGACCCATGGGCTTAATCTTTGATTTTTACTCCCTTTAAGCCAAGGGAAAATTCTCAACTTTGTCTCCATGGGCCCGCACCTTTGACTTCTCCCCTGCCACATGTCCATCTCCTATTCACTGTGGGTCCAATTTTCCTTCTCCCCTTTCTTCCTTCAAACCTCCCTTGCAATTTTTTTGAAAATTTCAAAATTTCCACCGTTGGCCCGCGCTCCCTTTTGACCATTTCAAGACATGTGTCCTCTCCTGATTTGTTGCGGAGTTTTCGGGCCAAAATTTGACTTTAAACCATTCAAAGTTTAAAAACTTCAAAATCACCAAAACCTCCACTGGCCCCCCGACCCGCTCCTCCATTTTGAATTTTCAGGACACGTGTCCTCTCCTGATTGGCTCATGGGGATTCAGACCAATTTTTGACTTTTTATTTTTTTGCAAAATAAGTCTAAAAACCTTAAGGAAATCTGACCACCCACCATCCGCCTGCAATCAGAACATGCCACGTAGGCAAATTTGGAAAAAAGGGTCCCTGGGCCCGAAAATGCCCCATTTACTTCAAAAAAGGTGAAAAATGAAAAGTTACAACATTTCCCCACTTTTCCTCAGCCAATTAGAAGCACCACATTGCCAATACCTTCTGAGGATGAATTTGACGGGAAAATGACACCCGTCTGACCGTCAAAACATAAAAAATTCCAGGATGCCCTAGAATTCAATTTTTTCACCAAGGATGGCAGATTTTTTCAATTTTAAATCAACTGAAGCATGATTTTACAACATTTTCGACCTTGGGATTGGATTTTCAATTGCATACAAGTATGATTTGATCAATTTCAATTTTTTCATGATCTGGCAAAGGGAAAAAATGACACAGCCCACAAATTTGGAAGAACTAGGGCACAAAAAAGGGCAAACTTGGAATATTCCTTCAAATTAGGGAAAAACAACAAGTTTGTGAGCATTTTAAAGCATTCAACTGGAGGGGAAGAATTTCAGACCATCAATTCAAAGGATAAAATGTTTTTGAGCAAATATAGATTTGGAAAATTAGGGCAACATGGTGTAAGCTCAAAAATGGCACCAACATCGGCTCTTGCTTGGGGATGGGCACTCCCAGTGAGTGCCACAAGAACAAAATGTAGACCAAGTGTCAAAATATCCATTGGGAAAAGGAGTCAAGAGCCAAAATCACCAAAAACCAGCTGAGAACCTGACAAAAATGGCTGCCAAGAACAAGGGCAAACCACAAAACCAACAAAACAACCAAAAACAAAGCAGAAAACAAACACTATACACTGTACAATTGGTGCATACCTCAAATTTGGGGATTAATCCAAGAAATGCTTCAAATGTCTGCCATTAACAGGCAGCTCCAGCAATTCCCCATCTAAGTCCTTGAGAAAGAAGGTATGTTCACCAATTCTGATATCAATGGCATAAGGGCCCATCCATAATGCATCAAATTTCCATGCTTTCCCTTGTCTTCATGCCTACTATCCCACAACAAAACCAAATCTCCAACATTGAAGGATCTAGGAGTGACCTTCTTGTCAAACAATCTCTTCAATTTTTCCCTAAATCTGACATGCCTTTGATGGGATGCTCTTCTCTCCTCATCAAGCTCAATAATCTGATTGATCCTTGATTCATATGGGCCAAGCTCTTGATCTTCCAACTGTTGGGAAAACTAAAATGAAGATAATTACAGGTGCAAGGGTAGAAAATCCTGAGTTCCATACACCAATTCAAATGGGCTCTTACAAGTAGCTCTTTTAGGAGTTATCCTATCAGCCCAAACTGCAAATTTCAATTGTTCACCCCACTTCTTCTTGTTTTTCTCCAAGGTTCTTCTAATGATCTTCAACAAATTCTTATTGTTGGACTCATCTTGTCCATTCCCTTGGGGGTTATAGTTTGAAGAATAATTCAGATTGATTCCATATTCATTGCACATTTCCATTAAAGGTTTGGCTCTAAAGCACATGGCATTATCAGCTACAATCTTGACTGGGACTCCAAATCTGCATATGATTTGATTCAATAAGAAGTCCATAACTATTTGGTGTGTTGCTTTCTTGGTGGGGATTGCCTCTACCCACTTTGTAAAATAATCAGTGGCTACAAGGATCCACTTATGGCCAGCACTAGAAGGATCTGAAATCTCACCAATGAAGTCCATCCCCCATTGCTTGAAAGGAGCTTCAATTGATATATGCTGCAAAGGAAGGGAGCCTGAAGCTTTCAGTCTTCCAGAGAAATGTTGGCAACTATCACATTTTCTAACCAGTTGGGTTGCATCTTTGAAGAGAGTAGGCCACCAATAACCAGCTCTCAAAATCTTATGTGTTGTTACCCTTCCAGCAAAGTTTCCTCCACAAACTCCCCCATGGAAATCAACAACTATCTTGGGAGCTTCATATTCAGTTATGCATTTCAAGAGGACACCTTCAGGGTTCTTCCAAGCTAGCCCAAGGTCTGTGATGATATATTTTTGAGAAGCCAGCTTGAGGGCTCTTTTCTAATTTTTATTTAAGTGACTAGGACAGCACATGTGTCTGAGGTAAAAGATCACATCCTTGTACCACTCAGAACTTACCAACTTTGCAAGCACATCTACCCTTTCTTCCTCTAGCTGATTCACTTCCACATTCTGCAAGTTGCTCTCAGCCATGAGCTTAGCAAGGCCCAAACCTCTTACCAACTTTGTGGTTTGGATGTCCATATCATACTCTTGTAGTTTTTCACCCATCTACACCTTTTACTTGAGATCTCCATCTCTGATAAGATGTCTTTTACCATGGTGTGGGGAACATAAGCAACAACCTTTGAACTCAAAATATAAGGCCTGAAAAACTTTGTTGCTTTCACCAAGGAAAATGCTTATTTTTCCATGATTGTATACTTTAACTCAGCTAGCCTATAAAGCCTTGCTAAAGAAGGCAATAGGCCTCTCAGCCCCATCTCATCCTTTTGCAGCAAAACATCGAAGCAATGGTATACTCAGAGGCAAAGGAAAAGATTTGAAAAGGCCTCTTATAGTTTGGGGCTGCCAAAATAGGTGCATGTTTAAGTGCATCCTTAATTCCTTCAAAATCTTGAATGGCAGCCTCCTCCCACTTGATAACTTGGTCCTTCTTTAGCATGCTTGTGATTGGAAGAGTCAACTCAGCAAAGTTGGAAACAAACCTTCTAATAAAATTAATTTGACCAAAGAAAGATTGGATGCCTTTCTTGGTTCTTGGGATAGGTACTTTGCTGATTGCTTCCACTCTCTCAGGGTCTATCATAACACCATATTTTGACACAATGTGACCAAGCAGCTTGGCCTTTTGCATGCCAAAATGACACTTCTTTGGATTAAGAGAAATGCCATACTCCCTACATCTGATCAACATCTTCTCCAAGTGCTGCAAATGATCACCTCTCTGCCTTGAAAACACAGTCACATCATCTTGGTAAACTGCAATGAAATCATTGATGTAACCAGAAAAAGCAACATCCATTGCTCTTTGAAAAGTGGCACCAGCATTCATCAAACCAAAGGGCATCCTAACAAAAACATATGTTCCCCAAGGAGTAGTGAATGTTGTCTTAAGTCTTTCTGATTCTTTGACAACCACTTGATTGTATCCGGAGAAACCATCCAATGTAGAAAGCAACTCAGACCCTGTCACAAGCTGCAACATATTTTCCATATTTGGCAAGGGATAGTTTTCCTTCATGGATGCTTTGTTTAGATTTCTAAAATCCACACAAAGTCTGATGTCTCCATTCTTCTTTCTGACTGGCACAAGGTTTGCAACCCAAGATGAATATCTAGTGGGCTGAATAATACCTCCATCTCTCAACTTCTTTAACTCCTCTTGCATTTTCATGGAGAGAAGTGGATTAATTGGCCTTTTCCTCTGTCTGAATGGCTTAGTCTTGGCCTCAAGAGGGATCTCATGTTGAAACAAGTCTTCTCTATATGCTTTTAGCTCTGAATAGGACCAAGCAAGGCAGTCTTGATATTTTTTCAAGAGTTGGGCATAGGACTATTTTTCCTCTTTACTTAAATTGCTTCCCAACCAAATCTTCCTTGGTTTACCATTAGTTCCCAAGTTATGCTCTTCCACATCCCTTGAGGTAGACATGTTTCTATTTATGATGCAATCAACATTGTTAAAATTTGACTCAAGTGCAACAAGACCTCTAGGAATGGTGTTTGTTTTCAATTGGATGATGTCTTTCTCAAACAAAGTTTCTCTTCCTTCAGTCATGCATACCATTGGTTCCCAATCAATATTTTGATTTTCAAACTCACCTTGGTTTTTCAAGAACCTTAGCACTTGAGCATCATCATTAAAAACTTGCCAATGTTTCACATTATCAGGGACAACTGGCCTAGTTAGCACTTCAATGTTGTATTCACAATAAGGTGAAATGGTGCAATTTCCAAATCTAGAACCTAGCACTACCAACTTTTCAAGAGCAGCATTGAGACCTCTGTCATGATACACAATGTTAAAGGAATCAAACATTTCAATTAGATCCCAAACTGCATGCTTATATTGTTTCATACGCTGATTTTTTGTAGCATACATTTTCTTATTTGTTTGACAACCAGCTCTGAGTCTCCTTTTGCAACAATATCTTTCACTCCATACTTCCATGCAATTCTTAACCCTAACAACAATGCCTCATACTCAGCAATGTTGTTAGTGCATTCAAAATTAAGTTTGAAGGAAAAATCAAATTCTTCCAAACTAGGAGAAAGCAGAACTATACCAACACCATTCCCAAATTTGGAGCAAGCTCCATCAAATAGCAATGTCCATGGAGAACCTACCATATCAAGGCACTTTGATTTTTCCATCTTATTTTCTTTTCCATCATCAAAACCAATGAAATTCTCAGCATCTACATCAGCAAATAACACTTCATAGGAAGCATTGTTGGGATCTTCAATTAGGTGCAACATCTTCTTCTCACCATAAAGTTTGACTAGGCTGCCCTCAATGGGAATGGTGGAAAAAGACATATCCATTTGGACACTGCCTCCAACACTTGCAGCCCACTTTCTTGACAAAAGCATACCCCATTTGGCAGGGAAATCAACAATTACAACATCAAGTTTCAAATTCTTACCCAGATAGGCTGCAAGTTGCACTACCAAACCCTTCACACAACCAACCACCAGAACTTCCCTTGAATCCATGGCAGTACACTTCCCATAGGTAGCTATTACTTTGATATCCAACTCATTCATGACTTCTAGAGGCATGACATTACATGATGCACTGGAATCAAACATACAATTGTGAAGTACCCTATCTTTTATGATCAAAGTTGTGAAGAATGGATCAACATTCAATTGGGAATCAACCAAAGATGTCCCCAAATATACCTCAGGTGTCTCTCCAAGATCTTCTACTGCTGGTGGTGTTTCAAGGTCAACAATGATTTGAGGTGGAGTTTCAACAACATTTACATTTCTTCCTGGAGTAACCTTCTCTTCCTTCAATCCCAAGTACTCAAATGCTCTCTTCTTATGCTCAGGAATTCTAAGCAACTCAATGATTGGAATACTCACTTTAATTTGGCTCAATACTTGGGCTATGTCATAGGGGACACTCTTTGGAAAAACAACATTGGAAGGGAGACAAGAAGATTCATTAGATGGCAAGGGATTCTTGGCAGCTTGGGCATGAGGAGGACTGTAATTTTTGTTTGGGACAACAGAACTTTTGACAGGTGCTTCTTTCCTAGGAACTTCTTTTGGAATGCTTGTGAGCAAGGGTGTTTTAGGTTTGGCTTGAGGCCCAACTCCCTTAACAAATTTGCTTCTAGTGTTATAGTCTTTCTCTTGAGCTACAACAACATTCATCAACAATTGTCTATCTTCCTCCGAAGGATACCACCATCATACTTCTTAATCATCAAAGCTCTTAAGTATTCAAAGTCATTGTTAGGAATTTCAAAATCCTGCACTACATCAACTTCAAGAGCATGAGGGGGGAAGAAAGACTTGTACTTGTTTGATGTAATCCCAAAAAGTTGCAGCTGTCCTAGCACTTATTACTTCAGTAGATGTTTCTCCTCCTTGTGAGCTTGAAGAACAACCCATCATGTAAATATCATCATCAGTACCATCCTCATTATCAGCTTCATCAACTTGTTGGTCCACTTCACATGGAGGATGAGGAAGAAAACATCTATCACACCAATCCATATCAGCAACTTCATCAATAGCAGTAACCCTAGTAGTTAGAGGGTCAGGAACCAATCTACTTTCATATGCTTGGGGTTGTCTATTTCCCCCTCCCATAGGTCCTTTACCTCTATCATCTTGTCTTTGATCACCTCTAGGATGATTACCAAATCTATCATGTGTTTTGTGCCCTAGGCTGACCTTGTGAAGTCTGCCCAATTCCCTTCTTAGCTCTTGCCAACTTGTATGAGATTTCTTTGACAGCCCCTACCAAAGTTTTCACAACCTCTTCTAAATCAACACCTTTGCTAGCTTGAGGTTTTTCAGGGTTTATCAATTTTACACCATCTCTCTTGAGAGGTTTACCAATGGGTTAATATTGTTTTCAATCTGCAGTGCCATGGTAAAATCCTGCCTCAAATTTGTGGGTTTTTGTCTCTCAAGTAATAGGCTACCTTTTTATCAAATGCATCTGCATATTTGATTAAACAAGATTCATCACAAGGCCTCAAAACCAACATGTAACCTTCTCAAAGTTTTTTTAAACCTTGTGTTGAAGTCATGGACTGATTCATTAGGGTTCTTCTTGATATTCTCAAACTCAGATAAAATAAATCTAGGATCATTCTTGTCACCATATTGCAACCTAAATGCATTTTTCATTTCAGTCCATGAATCAATAGAATTATCAGGTAGAGTCCTTGTACCAATCCCTAGCATCCTCTTCTAGTGTATGAATAAAAAATTTGACATACACATCCTCAAAATCTATCTCAAAATCTTCCATCATATTATCAAAAAAGTTTGAGATGCTGATCACCAGTAATAACATTGTTACCCTGGAATTTTGGCAACCTATTTCTGACATCTTATGGGACAACATTTGGGTAACCATCCATTCCTCTAAAATTTATAGGACCAAAGGTGTTAACAACAAATGGAGGTCTAGGTTGAGCCATATTGTTTAGTGGGGGTGATCTTGGAGGTGAAACAAGCTGATGAGGAGTGAGAGGTCTTTGGGGAATGGGAATGAAAACTTCCAAACATATCTCTCTTAAGGGCTCTCCTTCTTGATGATCTCTAGCAAATTTAGAAAATACAGGAGCAGATTTAGGAGCAAGCCTTTCAAATGCACAAGAAGGTCCCTCACCTGATGGGGAATTCAAATCAGCAATAGGATTGTCTGAATCAGATCCACTTAAAGAAGAATTTCAGTCCTCAATAACAGGCTGCTCACTTTCAAACTCAACAATAGGGATCTCCTTTCTTGCAGTCAAGTCTACAACAACCTTCCACACCTTTCTCCCCTCTAGCTCTGAGTTTCTTGAATCTGTAAACAACTTGTTAGCAGAGTCCTTGATGAAGAGAGATATTCTTCCTTCCATTTTTGTAGGGATTAGCAACAAAAAAGTAAATGATAGAAAGGTAAGACAATTGGTATTTTCAAGATCAAATCAGCATGGAGTCGCCACTAAGGATTTCACCTTAGTTGTGCAAGAATGCACTAAAATAATCTGTCAAATGTTTGCTAGTACTGAAACCTTTGGAAGGATTTATAAATCAGACCTTCTTCTCTTAGATTAATCAATCACAATGCAACCAAAGTGTATAAACTGCTAGGAAAAGGAAAAAGGGCAGACAAAACTTGAAACCCTTGTTTAAAACTTGCAGATCTGAAGCATAGAATGATATTTTAACAATGTATCAGCTCCAATACTTGAATACACAAATGCTCAAACTCTTCAAACACTTCAAAAACACCAAGGAATTCCAAAAAATTCCCCGGAAATGGCGCCACTCGTGTTGGTATCCAAATTTGTTCTCCTTTTCAGTCTGAGTAGCACCATAGATATGTCATGGAGCTTAAAGATAGATTAGACCATGTTGTATGTCATTGGTAGCTGGGGATATGGTTTAGCTAGCACTCAAGTTTTTGGAGAAATGGATAGCACTCCAATAGGACTTGATCTTGTCCTAGGTTGTTTTAGGTTGTGCCTTGTAACCAAGGTAAGAGGACCTATTTTGTAACCTTGTAATGGTGAAGGAGATGAAGATGTCCTTCTCATTTTCTAGAAATTCTATGATGGAGACCTTGATGAAAAAATGATCAACACCCCAGATCTGAACTCTCATGAGTTGTCACTTCTCAAAACATGGGTATGTTCTCAAAACAAGGCAAAGGTTACTAGAGACATTGGAAATCCTGATCTGTTATGCATACTTTTGCAAATGGATTTTGATCTTCAGTGGGTATACAAATGCAAATCAGGGATAGTACATGATAGGATATTTATTGTTTAGATGAATTTTTGGTGGGGGATTGACAAGACAAACTGGGATAGATCAGATCTTTGACAATCTCTACAATACTTGAACAACTATCAGATGAAATGCCTCAAATAATCAGGATGTTCTTTCAACCAGAAGAGGCACAAATGGAAGCCCAGGTTGCACTCTTCACACAATCTTTGAGAACTCACCACAAATATTGAAGTAAAGAACTCAATTAAACACAAAAATCCTTGATCAAACCACGCCTAAGGTGCCCCTAAAGGCTTACAAGCAATCTCTGTAGTCAAGGAAGGTAAAGTGATTTTAAATTTGTTTATCTCCTTATCAGATGAAGGCTCTTCTGAATCATGAGATTGCAAATGCCACTAAACTATCAACAAGAAATGGAGATTCTGTGTGATTTCTAAAAACTTTTAATGCAAGATTGCAACAAGAACAATGAAAACTATTCACAGGCATTTAAAAATGATAATAAACACCATATTGCCCAAAGAAAACACATATTTAATTCAAAACTTGTTAGATTCAACAAGGGAGAGTTACATGAACAATCTCAGAGCTGTGTGATGGCTATACACTTGTAACCAACTCACATACATGAATTTCCAACACATGAGACATTAACCTGGTTCTTTGGTGGATTTCTTAGAAAATGATCTTTCTCTCAAAATTTTTGCTCGTGAATCTCAATCTCCTCCCTTTACAATTTCTCCAAAATGCATTATATACCTCATGCCACCTTGGAGCCTTCTTTCCCAAGCAAAGAATATTCCAAGGGATCAATTTTGTTACAACAATTCTTCATGATTCAATGAAAATAACATCAAACAGAAAAACATTCGCATGTTGCCAGGTGTGCTCAAAAATATTAAATCATTAAAAATATCTAGATCATTATCCATGCTAGAGGCATGTTTTTCATCATTGAGGCATGCAAACACCCTTTACTCACCATTTTCACCTTTTTACCTTTTCATATTAGCTCTGTAACTTTTGATTTTGTCATTTCACGTGTTTTCTTGGGCTGGGGAAAAAAAATACTTCAAAAACATCTCAAATCAAAATATTGAGTCATGAAACTAATTTGAATGATCTTGGAAGGCCAAGATGACACAAAATCACTATAAATTTTATTAATTTTGATGCAAAAATCGTGATTCCAAGCTTCCTGGATTTCCCACGGCGATCAAAACAAATGGATGCACAACAACCGTTGATCTTATCCATCTTTTAGTCCTGGCCCTCCACATGGAAGATGCGGACTTAAGAAATAAGCTTAAGTTACCCTTTTAAATTTTTTTGGATAAGGCCGAACACGTGGCAAAAAATGATTTGAGACAAATTCAGGCTCATTTTTGACCTTTCCACATTTTTTGGAAAAATGGAAAATTTGGACTTTTTTCTCCGCCCCTCTGCCCTTGAAATTTGGAGCTGACATTTGGCACATGGTGGGTCCCATTGGGATCGCGCTTCAATTTTGCGCATTTTGACCTTTTTTAGAAATTGGGAAAATTTTCACTTTTTTCCTCATGGGCCTGCACCTCCAATTTCTCCCTTGCCATGTGTCTCCTTGTGATTTTCTAGCGAGCCAACACTTAAAATTTTGATTTTGAACTCTTTTTTGAAAAAGGGAAAAAATACCCTTTTACCTCCGTAGGCCCTCCGACCCACCTTGTCCTCTGCCACGCGTCGATCTTTCATTTGCCGAGGACCCGCGGGCTTGATCTTCATTTTTACTCCCTTTAAGCCAAGGGAAAATTCTTATATTGTCTCTGTGGGCCCACACCTCTGACCTCTCCCCTACTACATGCCCATCTCCTATTCCCTGCAGGTCCAAGTCTCCCTTTCTTCCTTCAAAACTCCCTTGCAAGTTTTTGGAAATTCAAAATTTCCACCATTGGCCCGCGCTCCCTTTTGACCATTCAGGGCATGTGTCCTCTCCTGATTTGTTGTGGAGTTCTGGGCCAAAATTTGAATTTAAACCATTCGAAGTTTAAAAACTTCAAAATCACCAAAACCTCCATTGACCCACCGACTCGCTCCTCCATTTTGATTTTTCAGGACACGTGTCCACTCCCGATTGGTTGCGGGGGTTCGGACCAATTTTTGACTTTAACATTTTTTACAAAATAAGGTCTAAAAACCTTAAGGAAATCCAACCACCTGCCATCCTTCCTACTAATCAGAACATGCCACGTAGGCAAATTTGGAAAAATGGGGTCCCTAGGCTCGAAAATGCCCCATTTGTCATAAAAGGTGAAAAATGAAAAGTTACAACATTTCCTCACTTTTCCTAAGCCAATTAGAAGCCGCCACATTGCCAATACCTTCTGAGGATGAATTTGATAGGAAAATGACGGCCGTCTGACCGTCAAAACATAAAAAATTCTAGGGATGCCCTAGAATTCAATTTTTCACCAAGGATGGTAGATTTTTTCATTTTAAATCAACTGAAGCATGATTTTTGGACATTTTCAACCTCGGGACAGGATTATCAATTACAAACAAGTATGATTTGATCAATTTTGATTTTTACATGATCTGGCAAAGGGAAAAAAGACACCGCCCATAAATTTGGAAGAACTAGGGCACAAAAAAGGGCAAACTTGGAATATTCCCTCAGATTAGGGAAAAACAAAAATTTTGTGAGCATTTTAAAGCATTCAACTGGAGGGGAAGAATTTCAGACCATCAATTCAAAGGATAAAACATTTTTGAGAAAATACAGATTTGGAAAATTAGGGCAACAAGGTGCAAGCTCAAAAATGGCACCAACACAATCTACGGATTCACCATACAACATACTAAAACACACAACATCATTTACATAAGGATACATAGAAGAAGAAATAGTAACAGAGTCAAACTCCTACCTCTCCATGATGGAGTTTTGTTCCAAGGTTCCAAAACAAGCTTTCTAATGCAAAACACGGTCCAAGATCAATAATCTACAATCATGCAAGCGTCTCCAATCTTATCCAAAATAAATAGCTCAAAACAAAAAAATAATTCACCCCCAAATGAAGTATGCAAAAGTGAAGCAACCTAAAAACCTGCGAAGGAAATTCGAATTTATACAAGAGGGAAGAGAAGAGGATGAGGTGGATACATGTAAGATGCCACTTAATACATCCTCAACTCCAACACTCAAGTCAACATCATTCTCCAATGCATAGTAAATACGTGGGTGAATAATATGATAGTTTTACTTACACACTCAAATCAAACCCACACCCCAAAGAACTAAAATTAAAACATGCAAGAAAAGTGCAATTACAACATTCAACTTGACTTATAAAAATGCATAAAGAAGGTCTAAATTTAACTCTCCAACCATAGGTATGGCTGGTAAATAAATTTAAGAGGTTTGGGACAAGTATAACTTGTCCCACATGCCTCTAAGGACAAATTCAAATTTCAAAGAAGGTGGAGTGTTCCACACTCCAAAATAAACTTAGACATCTCTTACACCTTTCTTACAACACTTTAAATAAAGGTCAACAACCCTAATAATTACTTTCTTATGACCCAATTTGATTAATTAACTTAACAACATGATGACTCACAATATTTACACACCATTTAATAAATAATCAAAGGGGTCAATGCAACACTAAATAAACACATGCAAACATTAAACAAAGGAACAAAATAAAAGAAAACATAAATTCCCTCCCCATGGATATACCTAACAACAAAACAACACACACAAACAAATACAAGTTGTCATGGTTACCCTTGTTGAATTCATCTAGAATTCCAATGTGGTTGGTCTCCAATCCCCCAATGTTTGTTGTGATATTTTAACCTGCAAAAACACAAATAACTCATTTGGCCTCGTGGCCGCATCAGAACATCCAAAATGAATATAAATATAATTCAAAAACCATATATACATATGAATCAAAACATCATCAAGGAAACAACAATATCATTTTGCATTTCCATCAATAGCTATATGATCATTAATTTAATTCAATTTTCTAGTTCTACTCAATATATCAAAATATCACATGTCCTAACAACATCCATAAATATAACCATGCCGAACAGTACATCATCATCAATATAAAAATTGTCTCTAGTAATCATCATGCACCATATATGAATCAAAGTCAACAATAATCCATGATCTAACATCTAACATCATACTAAATCAAAACTATGATAATGTCCATAATATAGTCAACAATGCACTAATCAATATTAAAATATTTCAAAGGGAAATGGGCACTACATTATTAGTTGGGTGGAGAGCGTTGCCTACTCCCCCTATTTTGTTGTTGTGTTGGATTTTGAAGAAATTTTTGGAGCTCAAGTGATTTTTTGGGAGATTGCTGCATTTTGAAGAAGACAAGAAGATATCCTACCTTTGTAGAAATTTTTCCATGTTGTCTCCACTTATGTGGAGGGATTTTGTAACTTGTATTTTAAACCTTACTCTTCTTGTAATTGTAGTTTATAAAATTAAACTTTATTTGTTATTCAAGTGGTGTTCATGTTGGAAAAGAGGTATGTGAAGTTTTAATGGTTTCGATATTAAATTCCCTCCGAACTTGTAAATTTGGATCAATAATCTATTTGATTTATTTACAAAAACCCTCCTTATTGGAATGGGATAAGCTTATTTTCAAACCTAAATATTTGACTCAAACGTGTAATATGTTTTCATTTTAAAAGTTTGGCGCTCTATATGGAAATAAACTTGTTTTCTTGAAATGGATGTCATTTACTCTATTGTGAAAGGAAAGAAATATTTTCTTATTTTATTGTACAAGTTAGCACTTTGAAATGATGAAGATTTTAGTCAAATATCATACAAAAGTATCAGGAATAGTATAAGGAAAGAAAATAGATATTTAGTGTTTTGAAACCAACGAATATATGCACTTCATTAATTGCATTGGGTTGGATTAATAGAGTCTTGTTCATATTATTCCATATATATGGATAGATAGTATAAGTTACAAACACTTGCCTATATAAGCTCACTATATAAATGAACTTAAGTGAATGTTAAAATATAATAAGAACAATCTATATATATATATATATATATATATATATATCTATGTGTGTGTGTATGTGTGTGTGTGTGTGTGTGTGTGTGTGTGTGTGACACAATACAATGGAATTTATTCAGTATGTTGACTACATGCACGAAAAGTAGGTTACAATTCACAGTTTCATTAGGGGCCTGAATTTTGATCTGAGAGGTACAGTATGCATTCATTGTCCACTGACCTTAGTTGAGGCCGTATAGAAGGTCTACATTGTAGAGGAGACAACCAGGAAAACATAGCAGGAAAGAGATAGAATGAGGAGCCATATTCAATAGATGCAGGATAATAGGTTGAGGGGGTCATCTCCTCCTCCTTGTAGCAAACATGGTTCAACATAGTCTTCCTTCAAACTACCACAATAGCCACCTCAACAACAGCAACAAACTCTTTCACCGTTTAGACCCCCAAAAATATTTCATACTCAAAGAGGATGGAGTATGGGTCCTCCTCCTAGAGGAAACAACAAGACACAAGGAGCACATAGAGTTTAGTCAACAGGAGCTTGTCAGCAATAACCACAATAGTCCATGACAGGATCATCAGGATCAGCATTATAGACCACTATAAAACCTGCTTGAGCCACATCTCATTGGAGGGGACCAGGTAGTTGTTATGGATGCGGTGTAATTGGACACCATTAGATATAGTGCCCCAAAAACCCTAATAAAAAGGGTAAGGCACCTATTTCAGAGCCTATAGTTGGTGATATGGGACGTAGCCATCAAATTATGTGGCAATCAATAACCACCAAAAAGAGCATCAAGGTATGGTGATATAGACTACATGTAGCATTGGTTGTATCCCTACATCTATATTATTTGATTCTGGATCTTCTGATTCATTTATTGTGCCATCATTAGTACAACGATGTAGACTGGTTGCAGTTAGGTAGAGCCTTATTTGGGATGTTGAGATAGCTTCTAGAGCCAAGCTCTTAGTAGACTCCTTAGTCAAGGAGTGCGTAGAGGACCTAGGACCATTTATCACTACCTTAGATCTTCGTATACATCCTTTGGGTTCATATAGAGTTATCTTGGGCATGGATTGGTTATCTACATATAGAATTAGAGTTGATTTCTAAAACAAGGTTATATATTTTGTAGATGATTTTGGGGTTGAGTTACTGATATTTGAAGTTAGGAGACCCATCTCTATTCACACTATTTCCACTATGCAACTTAAGCAGTTTGTGCACCGTGGATGTCAGTTGTATGTTATCATGGTTAGTGACCGATCGAAGGATGAGACCAATCAACCTTCACTTGATTGCCATCATATTTTGAGGGATTTTGTAGATGTTTTTCTAGGCATGTTACCGAGGTTACCTCCCCCTCATGAGTTAGAATTTCATATTGATTTTGTTTCTAGAGTAGACCCTATATCATGGGCACCATATAGGATGAACACCCCTAAGATGTTTGAGCTCAAGTTGTAGTTGGAATTAATTCATGAGAAGGGCCTAATCCATCCTAGTGTATCTCCTTGGGGTGCACTAATGATTTTGTGAAGAAGAAGGATGGATCCTTGCCTTTGTGTTTGGACTACAAATAACTAAACAAAGTAATGATCAAGAATCGTTACCACCTTCCACACATCGATCAGATGAAAGGGGTGATAGCGTTTTCCAAGATATATCTTAAGTATGGTTATCATCAATTATGGATTGCAGAGGTGGATATCCACAAGATAATTTTTCATACAAGATATGGCCACTACGAGTTCATAGTAATGTCATTTGGTCTAACGAATGCCCTTGCAATTTTCTTGAGTTTGATGAATGAGGTATTGAGGAAATTCCTAAACTATTTTATGATCATGTTTCTAGATAATATTTTGATCTAATCACACTCTGTAGTGTCCTCTTCAGGAGAAGCTATACGGAAACCTAGAGAAGTATGCATTTTTCGAGTTTGAGGTTCAATATATAGATCACATTATTTCTGGGGAAGGTATTGTAGTCGATCCTTCCAAGATTAGAGCCATCATGGATTGGCCAACACCTACTAGCGTGACTGAGGTGCACAGTTTCATGGGGTTGGCAGGTTATTACAGGAGGTTTGTTTAGTATTTCTATTGTATTACGCATCCCCTTACATCCGTTACGCAGAAAGGGAATAATTTTTTTTGGTCAGATAGATGTGAGCAGGCCTTCAAAACACTGAATGAATGCCTTAGGAAAGTACCTATTCTAGCAGTTCCAAATCCACATGGAGATTTCTTCGTATTTACGTATACTTCTTTGGTAGGATTAGGTGTATTTATGCAGGATGGCTATGTAGTAGCCTTTGAGTCTCACAAACTCAAGGATTATGAGATAAATTATTTGACTCATGACCTTGATCTTGCAGAAGTTATACATCCCTTGGTTTGATGGAGACATTTCCTTATAGGCAGAAGGTTCATTATCAAGATAGATCACTCGATTCTTTAGCATCTCTTAACATAACCCAATCTAAACACCTATAAACGATGTTGGATGAATCTTCTTTGTGAGTATCAAATGGAGATATAACATGTGAAAGGGAAGGAGAATGTGGTTACAAACACCTTGAGTCCTTACAGAAATTTGGTTATGTCTATTTTAATTGTTACAATCTTGAGGACCAAGATCTTATAGCAACTTCCACGTGACAATTTTTACGTTTAAGTTAGAGCAGAGATCAAGTCTCAAATACCCCTTGAGGGTAATTTTGATGGATTTACATTAGAGGCAGATGGTCTTTTTTGGTACAAAGGTTGGATATAAGTACCCAAAGATGGAGTATTGAGGTAGGATATTCTTGTAGAGGCACATAATGTACCCTATTCAACCCATCTAGGGGTGAAGAAGATGCACACAACTTTGAGAGAGTTATACCATTGGAGAGGGCTACAGAGAGACGTAACTTGTTTTTTGTCTTATTATTTGGAGTGTCAAGAGGTGAAGGATGGGCGTCAACATCCAGCTGGCCTTTTATTTCCTAATGCTATACTGGAGCGGAAATGGGACACCATTTCCATGGATTTATAGTAGGGCTAACTATGTCGAGATACCACCATGACATCATCATGGTCACAATGGATAGGTTGAAGAAAGTGGCTCATTTTTCTCTAGTGAGGAAAACCTATACAAGCAGTGTAGTAGCACAAGTATATTTTGATGATATTTTCAGAATGCATGGGATTCCGCAAAAGATTATATCTAACAATAATCCCTTGTACACCTCTCACTTTTGGACTTCTCTCAGGACAAACATAAAATTCACTATAGCCTATCACCCTGAGACAAATGGATAGACTGAGCTGGTGAATCATATTTTAGATCACATGCTTTAGATGTATGTCATGGATCATTAGTTAAGGTGGTAGGAGTATTTGTACTTGGTGGTGTTTTCTTACAATAAGAATTTTCAGAGTTATATTGGTACGACTCCATTTTATTCACTGTATTACAGGGAGTTTAGGACACCACTGAGTTGGGATGGGTTGGAGAATATATTTTTTCGTGGGCTAGCTTTATTAAGGGACATGGAGAAGTAGGTTGTCACGATTAGACAGAGATTGCAGGAGGATGAGGATAGAGAGAAGAAGTTTGTGGATTAGAGAAGGAAATATCATAGTTTTGAGTTGGGCATGTAGGTGTTTCTTCATGTTAGGCCTCATAAGATCCCTTTCTATTACAAAAAATGCTCTAAGATAGCTCCTAGATTTGTGGGTCCCTTTGAGATCTTGGAGCGAATCAATCCCTTGGTGTACCGTCTAGCATTTTCTCCTATTTTGTATCATGTCCATAATGTATTTAATGTTTATGTTCTTAGGAGGTACATTACAGATCATTCTCATCTATTGGATTGGACAATATTACAGGTGTAGGATATGCGACAGGTGATGGTGGAGCCCAAGTGCATTTTACAACACATGACCCTGGGCCTTTGAGGCCAAGAGATTGATCAGGTTTGCATCCAGTGGGATGGGTATGATGAGACAAAAACTACATGAGAGGATGCCACACCTTTGACAACACAATTTCAACACTTTTTCTAGTGACTTCAAGGAGGAAGTCGAGTCTAAGAGGAGGAGGATATACTGCCCACTCCACTTCAACATTGATCTTACTATGATTTTTGCTTAAGTTGGATTGGATCCATAAACATTGTTATCATATTTGATCAGTAGACATTAACAGATGGACATTACCATATTTGATTAGCTTATTTGATAGACAATATGGATGTTTTATACTTTTGACATGATGCGACTTATATGATCGATTAAATGCATCCAATAACATATCAATATTTTATGATCTAGAGTTACTACTTTATATATCTACTGAAACATTGGATTTTGATACATAGATTTTGTTAGATGATTTAGTTAGTCTTGTGATCTTATCGCTAATTGATGAAATGATAGAATCGAAATATTTAATATTGTGAACAATTGGTTAAATTACTTGATTTTAGTAATGGTTTAGTTATGATATTTGATGATGTTAATTGATATGTATATGTGTGTTTTATTGTCTCAATGTCATTTATATGGCCATAAGGTTAGAGAGGTATTGTTTTGATTTTTGCAATAAATTGTAACACAATAAACAAAAGGGGATAAGAGATTAATAGTGAAAGAATATGGGGTATTGGCAATAGGCCACCTTGGCAACTTTTGCATTTGTATGTTATTTGTTGTTAATAGATTGTTAGGAGGTCCCCATTGGGGTGTGGCCTCAAATGCAACCTTGGGTAAATGTGTTGTTTCCCTTTTATTTTATTAATTTGTGAGTATTTGAATTATTTATTAATGTGATTCACCTTTATTATTGTTAGTTAATGTGCTTCATTTAAGTTGATTAATCTTGATTAATTTTTATAATTTGAGATGTGACCAAATGGTGTATTTAATGTTAGTACATGTTACTTGAATTTCTATTGGATTTCGAAGGATTTTATTTGTTTACAGTGTTGTGTACTCAAACTTGCATGTAAAACTCGGATTTGGGCTTAAGGGCCATTTTTGGAGGCTTGTGGGAAAAGATAAACTTTTCACACACCTCTTAATTTCACCTACGAAATATACCTTTCAGTTAAAGCATAAAAAATATACGTCATTATGTGATTTGTAAGGAGAAAGGTGATATTTATTGTAATTTCTTACATGAGTTTTTGATTGTGTCCTTTAGAAGTGTGTGTTGGAGTTTGTGTGTGTAAGAGGCTTGTCATTTCCTCAACCACTAATTTATGAGCTTTGGATTTGGTATTTGACCATGTGATGTGGGTGGAGGAGAAGTGATGTGGAATCCTACATGGAGCCACATCTACACTCTCTCCTCACTTTTCTATTTATGTATGTTGTTTTGAAGTTTTTTTGGTTAGATGTTTTATTTTCACTCTTGCATTTCAGAGGAGCTTTCTTTTGGAGTTCTTGTTGGAAGCTTTGGAATTAGTTGTTACTTCATTAGGACTTGAAAATTCTTGGAGGTTGTGCTTGTGATTGGATACTCTTGCAATGGCAAGGAAGGGGCTTCACCCATGTATTTTTATTGTTATGTTGTTGTGTAAATGATTGTAAATGGATGATTGTTGTATGCTTTTGGTTTTGGGAATAGAATTTCATGTAGGTTGTGTAGGAGAAAAAGGAAATGGGGATATTTTAGATTGAGGCATAAAAGGATTGCTGTATATCTTGGGAGAGAGTTGGGTTGGGGTGTCCTACCTTTGTAGGTAGGTGACATTTATACTTATCTTGTATGTCTTATTAAGGGAGGCATAAGAGTTTTGAGGGACGCATAAGAGTCTTGTTGGTATGTGATTTGAGTTTCTTGGAGAATTTAAGGTGGGAAATCAACCCCTTTGGGAGGCATAAGTGAATCCCCTTGTTTATTTTCTCTCTCTTTGCTTGATATTGAGTCTTTGTGCTTGGGAAAATTGTATGTGTGTTGTTACTTTGCATTGTACTTTTGTGTTGAAAAACTTGTATGAATTATTGTTATGGAAGCCATGTAAATGTTTCCTTGGTATCTGTATACCTCTTGGTGCTTCATTGTTGGGGCTCGGGGGCCAATGAGGAGGAAGGATTATCCTTCTCCTTGGATTATTAGTTGGGTGGAGAGCGTTGCCTACTCCCCTATTTTGTTTTTGTGTTGGATTTTGAAGAAATTTGTGGAGCTCAAGTGAGGTTTTGGGACATTGTTGCATTTTGAAGAAGACAAGAAGATATCCTACCTTTATAGAAAATTTTCCATGTTGTCTCCACTTATGTGGAGGGATTTTGTAAATTGTATTTTAAACCTTAGTCTTCTTGTAAGTGTATTTTATAAAACTAAATTTATTTGGTTATTCAAGTTGTGTTCATGTTGGAAAAGAGGTATGTGAAGTTTTAATGGATATGATATTAAATTCCCTTCAAACTTGTAAATTTATATGAATAATGTATCTGATTTATTCATGGAAACCCTCCTTATTGGAATGGGATAAGCTTATTTTCAAACTTAAATTTTTGACTCAAACGTGTAATAGGTTTTCCTTTTAAAATTTTAGTTCTCTACATGGAAATATACTTGTTTTCTTGAAATGGATGTCATTTACTCTATTGTGAAAGGAAGGAAATATTTTTGTATTTTATTGTACAAGTTAGCACTTTGAAACGTTGAAGATTTTAGTCAAATATCATAAAATAGTCTAAGGAATATTATAAGTAAAGAAAATTGATATTTCGTGTTTTGAAACCAATGAATATATTCACTCCATTAATTGCATTGGGTTGGATTAATAGACTCTTGTTCCTACTATTCCATATAGATGAATAGATAGTATAATTTACAACTACTTGCATATATAACATCACTATATAAATGAAATGAAGTGAATGTTTAAATATATATATATCTGTGTGTGTATCACACAATACAATAATCTTATTAAATATATAGAAAATACAATGGACTTGCTTCAGTATATCGAATACATGCACAATAAGCAGGTTATGATTCACTGGTTCATCAAGGGCTTGAACTTTGATCTTAGAGGTGCAGTACACAATCATTGTCCACAGACCTTAGTTGAGGCCATATAGAAGGAATACATTAAAGAGGAGACCAAGGGGAAGACATAGAAGGCAATAGATAGAGTGAGGAGTCGTATTCAACATATGCAAGATAATAGGTTGAGGGGGGTCATCTCATCCTCCTATTGGAGGACATTGTTAAACACAATATTCCTTCAAAATACCACAATACCCTCCTCAAAATCATCAACAAAATCTTTAACCGTTTAGACCCCCACAAATATTTGATACTCAAAGAGGATGGATTATGGGTCCTCCTAGAGGAAACATCAAGACAAAAGGAGCACATAGAGTTCAGTCAACAGGAGCTCGTTAGAAATGACCACAATATTCCATGACGATATCATCAAGATCAGGGACATAAACCACTACAATACCTGCTGGAGCCATATCTCATTCAAGGGGACCATGTAGTTATTATGGATGCAGTGTAATCAGACACCATTGGATATAGTGCCCAAAAACCCCTAATAACAAGGGTAAGGCACCTATTTCAGAGCCTATAGTAGGTGATATGGGACGTAGCCATCAAATTATGTGGCAGTCGATAACCACCAAAAGATCATCAGGGTATGGTGATAGAGACTACATGTAGCATTGGTTGTATCCCTACATCTATATTATTTGATTCTAGATCTTCTGATTCATTTATTGCACCATCATTAGTAGAGCGATGTAGGCTAGCTGTAGTTAGACAGAGCCTTATTTGGGATGTTGAGATGGCTTTTTGAGCTAAGCTCTTAGTAGACTCCTTAGTCAAGGAGTGCGTAGAGGAGCTAGGTCCATTTACCACTACCTTGGATCTTCGTATCCTTCCTTTGGGTTCATATAGAGTTATCTTGGGCATGGATTGGTTATCTTTATATAGAGTTAGAGTTGATTGTTAGAACAAGGTTATATCTTGTGAAGATGATTTGGGGGTTGAGTTGCTAATAGTTGGAGTTAGGAGAGCCATCTCTATTCACACTATTTATTCTATGAAACTTAAGTAGTGTGTGCACTATGGATGTAAGTTGTATGCTATTATGGTTAGTGACTGATCGTAGGATGAGACCAGTGGAACTTCACTTGATTGTCATCATATTTTGATGGATTTTTTAGATGTTTTCCTGGGTGATTTACCATGGCTACCTCCCCCACATGAGTTATAATTTCATATTGATTTTGTTCCTGGAGTAGAGCCTATATCACGAGAACCATATAGGATCAACACCATTGAGATGTTTGAGCTCAAGTTGTAGTTAGACGTAATTCTTGAGAAGGGTCTAATCCATCCTAGTGTATCTCCTTGGGGTGCACTAATGATATTTGTGAAGAAGAAGGATGGATCCTTGCTTTTGTGTCTAGACTACAGACAACTGTACAAAGTAATGATTAAGAATCGTTACCGCCTTCCACATATCGATCATTATTTCGATTAGATGAAAGGGGTGAAAGTTTTTTCAAGGATAAATCTTAAGTATGGTTATCATCACTTGAAAATTGTAAAGACAGATATCCAAAAGACAATTTTTCGTAAAATATATGGCCACTACAAGTTCACAGTTATGTCATTCGGTCTGAAAAATGCCCTTGTAGTGTTCATGAGTTTGATGAATGAGGTATTCAAGAAATTCCTAGACTATTTTATGATCATGTTTCTAGATGATATTTTGATCTACTCACACACATGTGAGGAGCATGAGGAACACCTTCATTGGGTACTATAGTTTCTTCATCAACATAAGCTATACTAGAACCTAGAGAAGTGTGCATTTTTCTAGTTTGAGGTTCAGTATATAGGTCACATTATTTATGGGGAAGATATTGCAGTCAAACCTTCCAATATTAGAGCCATCATGGATTGAACATCACTTACCAGCATGACCTAGGTGTGCAATTTCATGGGATTGGTAAGTTATTACATGAATTTTTTTTTCATATTTCTATCATATTGTGCATCCCATTACTTCCCTTCAGCAGAAAGGGAATATTTTTTTTTGGTCAGATAGATTTGAGTAGGTCTTCACTACACTGAATGAATGCCTTACGATAGTACCTATTCTAGCAGTTCCAGATCCACATGGAGATTTCTTCGTATTCACATATGCTTCTTTGGCAGGATTAGGTGTATTTATGCAGGATGGTTATGTAGTAGCCTTTGAGTCTCACAAACTCAAGGATTATGAGATAAATTATCTGACTTGAATGACCTTGATCTTACAGAATTTATACATGCCTTGGTTTGATGGAGACATTTCCTTTTAGGCAGGAGGTTCATTATGATTGATAGATCACTCGAGTCTTTGGCATCTCTTCACACAGCCCAATATAAACACCCATAAACGATGTTGGATGGAGACTCTTTATGAGTATCAAATGGAGATATAACATGTGAAAGGGAAGGAGAATGTGGTTACAAACACCTTGAGTCATCAGAGACATTTGGTTATGTTTATTTTAATTGTTACAGTCTTAAGGAACAAGATCTTATAACAACTTCCACATGACAAGTTTTACCTTTAAGTTAGAGCAGAGATCAAGTCTCAAATACCTCTTGAGGGTAATTTTGATGGATTTACAGTAGAGTTATATGGTCTTCTTTGGTACACAGGTTGGATATATGTACCAAGAGATGGAGTATTGAGGCAGGCTATTTTTGTATAGACACAATCATGTATCATATTTATCCCATCCATGGGTGAGGAAGATGCACACCAATTTGAGAGAGTTGTACCATTAGAGAGGGCTACAAATTTTGTCTCTCATTATTTAGAGTGTTAAAAGGTGAATGCCGAGCATTAGCATCTAGTTGGCCTTCTATATCCTAATGCCATACCGGAGTGGAAATGGGACACCATTTTCATGGATTTTATAGTAGGGCTACCTATGTCGAGATACCACCATGATGTCATCATGGTCATGATGTATAGATTGAAGAAAGTGGCTAATTTTTCTCCAGTCAAGACAACCTATACAGCTAGTGTAGTACGATGGATAGATATGCGGCAGGTGATGGTGGAGCACGTGTGCATTTTAGAGCATAGGAATCTGGGCCTTCGAGGCCGAGAGATTGATCATGTTTTCATCTAGTGGGATGGGTATGATGAGATAAAAACTACATGAGAGGATGCCACACCTTTCATAGAACAATTCCCACACTTTGGTGTACCATCTAGCATGTCCACCTATTTTGTATAGCATCCTCAATGTATTTAATGTTTATGTTCTTAGGAGATACATTACAAATCTTTCTAATCTATTGGATTGGACAATATTGCAGGTTTAGGATATGCGACAGGTGATGGTGGAGCCCATGTGCATTTTACATCACAAGACCCTAGGCCTTTGAGGGCAAGAAATTGATCAGGTTCGCATCCAGTGGGATAGGTATGATGAGACAAAAACTACATGAGAGGATGCCACACCTTTGATAACACAGTTCCCACACTTTTTTAGTGACTTCAACTAGTAAGTTGAGTCTAAGAGGAGGGGGATGTAGTGCCCACTCCACTTCAACATTAATCATACTATGATTTTTACTTAATTTGGATTGGATCTATAGACATTGTTATCATATTTGATCAGTAGACATTGATAGATGGACATTACTATATTTGATTAGCCTATTTGATGGACAATATGGATATTTTAGACTTTTGACATGATGTGACTTATATGATGGATTAAATGCATCCACTAACATATGAGTATTTTATGATCTAGAGTTACTACTTTATATATCTACTGACACATGGGATTTTGATACATAGATTTTGTTAAATGATTTAGTTAGTCTTGTGATCTTATCACTAATTAATGAAATGATAGAATCAAAATATTTAATATTGTGAACAATTGGTTAAATTACTTGATTTTAGTGATGGTTTAGTTATGATATTTGATTATGTGAATTGATATGTATATGTGTGTTTTATTTTCTTAATGTCATTTATATGGCCATGAGGTTAGAGAGGTATTGTTTTGATTTTCGCAAGAAATTGTAACACAATAAACAAAAGGTGATAAGAGATTAACAGTGAAGGAATTTTGGGTATTGACAATAGATCACCTTAGCAACTTGTGCATTTGTATGTTGTTTGTTGTTGATAGATTGTTGGGAGGTCCCCATTGGGGGTGGCCTCAAATGCGACCATGGGTAAATGTGTTTTTTTCCTTTTGTTTTAATAATTTGTGAGTATTTGAATTATTTATTAATGTGATTCACCTTTATTATTGTTCGTTAATGTGCTTCATTTAAGTTGATTAGTCTTGATTAATTATTATAATTTGAGATGTGACCAAAGGGTCTATTTAATGTTAGTACATTTTACTTGAATTTCTGTTGGATTTGGAAGGATTTTATTTGTTTTATGTGTTGTGTACTCAACCTTGCATGTAAAACTCAGATTTGGGCTTAAGGGACATTTTTGGAGGCTTGTGGGACAAGTTAAACTTTTCACACACCTCTTAATTTCACCTGCCAACTATACATTTGGGTTAAAGGCTTGAAAATAGGCCTCATTGTGTGATTTGTAAGGCAAAAGGTGATATTTATCGCAATTTCTTACATGAGTTTTTAATTTTTTCCTTTAGAGGTGTGGGTAGGAGTTTGTGTGTATAAGAGGCTTGTCATTTCCTCAACCACTAATTTATGAGCTTTGGATTTGGTGTTTGACCATGTGATGTGGGTGGAGGAGAAGTGATGTGAAATCCTACATGGAGCCACATCTAAACTATCTCCTCCCCTGGCAACAAAAAAGCAAATAATAAGACTGCAGTTAAACAACAAATGCAACAGAACATGACACCAACAAAAAAAAAATTGCCCAACATAAATAGATAAATAAAAGAGAAACGACCAAGGAAAATAAAAGAGAAGAATAATCTAGGAGGGGAAACAAAATTCTTTACAATAGGTTTCTTCTTTTTGTGCACCATTTTCCATCCTTTTGAAAACTACCGAATAGGAAGAATTTCCTTAATAGAATTAATCAGAAGAAGAGTTTTTTCCCCCATAATAGAGGTACGAGGGATATTTTCCTTAGCCATAATGCTTTCAGTTGGAACAAAAGAATTGTTTGTTTGAGTTAAGTATTTTGTATTCTCATTGTTTCCAACTAATGGAATTTCTAAGAGAGGAGTTTGCGGGACCAATTCGGAACCAAAGTTGGAATCGCCATTTGAATCCAAATCCTCCTTGGCATCAAAAACCATATGTTATGGGAGGGTATCTTTCCACCAATGTTTTCTCTCAGTTTGACATTTTTCCATCACACAATTAGCATCAGTGTGACTTAAATAGAAACACTTTCTAAATCTAAAAGGTATACTTTCATAATGTAATGGCTGAGACCATGTTTTATTTTATATTTTCAGATCAATGCTTACAGAGAGGTTTTTAGAGGTACCCAATTCAACTAGTATCCTAATATATGTAGTGTGGGTGTAGCTAGTAGTTTGAGAGTCAATGGAAATTATATGTCACCAAACATTACCAATGGAGATCAAACAATCACAACTCTAGAATTGTAGGAGAAAATGGGCCAACCTAATCCAAACATGTTTGCAAGAAAAGCATTTGGCAAGCGGGTTGAAAGAGGGAAACCGAGGTTTTATAAATAGGTGTCATGATTCAAAAACCTAGAGCTTAGACGCTATGGTATCTTTGTCATCTATTGAAGATAATACCGCAATAATAATTTCTTTTACACAAGGGTATAGATCTAACCTTCTAGCAAGAAGCGAGATCCAGTGTTTGGAGATCCATGCATGTAGAACTTGAACGCTGGGCCAAAAACCTCCGAATCTACAAATCAAAGAATGCTCCTGGTAAAAGATCTTATATTCAATGAATTCCTCGCCAAAAGTGATTATGGCGGTAGTTTCAAAAGGGGTATGGTAGATCACTTTCCTTCCAGCGCTTCTTTGAAAGAACAATCTGAGATGCTACCACGGCTATCCACAGGCTATTCCAGGGACGAAGGAAACCCTTTTCCATAAATTTTAGCCTCGGCACCACTATAATTCGTAAACATAAATAGTGTCTTTGTTGGGGCCACCCATTCATATAACAAAAACATCCCCTTCGTAGTAAAATACCTCTGTTTCTTGTCGAATACTAAAATCCTATTATTGCCAGGGGAGGAAGAACTTGCAAATGCCATAGCATAGTTTGCTAAGATTTCAATATGGAGATCTACATGGGCCTGTCAATGGTAGCCCTCATCCAAAAATCCCGCAGGACCAAGGCCATCGCCATAAGTTGGGTCATCACACTTTTTGTTAATGGTAGAGGGGCCAGGACCACTGGAGGAGGAGCCACCCTTCTGCGAAACAATACAAATGATGCCCCGCTTTGAAGTAGAAACCACAGGCACGTCTCTACTTTTGCCATTTCATAATGAGTCGCGTACAGGGGAGGAAAGATTAGGGTTCACAGAGAGGGAAGGATTTAGGGTTCACAGAATCATAAAAAACTTTTATTTTTAGATGAGTGTAGGAGGCCATAAAATTTAATCTTTGCTCTTAAGAATGATTAGGACTAAATATCTTCGAAATCATTTGTAACTGGTCAATAAGATTTTTTAAAAAAATATTAAATTATTAATTATTTATAGTTTGAAATTTGTAAACACATCTAGATCACCATCAATATTAAACTAAAATTTGGGGTGTGAAAACAAATTATTAAAAAAAAATGCATTTCACCTTTACAAACCCCACTCTAGAAACAATACAACTACATTTAATTATGATTGATTAATTAAAAATAAATAAAATATTTTATTGAAGATTAATTTCCCCAGTAAATGTAAATTTTGATAACACTTCATTGACATATGTAATGTGGTTTAGGTGGATGGAAAATATTCGGATAGGCCATGTGGAGCCTCTACCATCGAAAATATAGAAGAATGCTTACTAAGTATTAACAAATAAAAACCGTCACTTGTAATTTCCTTTATATTTGTTGAAACCCCCCATATCCATTCTCATAATTTTTCTTGGTATGGCTTTAAGTACACTCCTTTTATTGATTTTGCATTGTACCAGAGCACAAGTAAATTTTATCACACACCTTCCTTAAAACATTATTGGACTCATTCGTCAGTCAACACCACAATTATTAGTTGTTTATTACTTGAGTATTTCTTGCTGATCTAATTTATATTTTCTTACAGCCATGTTGGTTTGCATTTATTTTAATTTTGAGGGGATGCGTTTATGTATGCAATATACTTAAGAAACGTGTCTTGGCTAATGCTTGATTCTTGAAAATGGAAAAAAATGAAAATGAAAAATTGTATGTGGGATTACATATGTAATTGGAAATAATGGGCATCTTAGTAATCCACTTATGGATTATGTGAGAGATTGTTCCATAATTAGCACATACTACTTGAAGTTTATATGATCTGACCACTGTGTCACAACTAGTCAAAAATCAACAAAACATCTCAAGTTATAAGATATGATCCCATCTAGATATATTTAAGTTCTACCATTATTTCTTTTTTAAATTAGAGTCCCCTTTTTATAATGCTTCTATGGATTTCCCCACGGATTTCATATCGTAAAGGTGGAAATTTAATAGTACATGTCCCACACCTATTCCATGACTTATTTTATTCCTCCCCTAATCATTGTTGGGATACTACTATTTTAGAAGCTATGATTACCCATATTACCTTCTTCAACACTTCCAATGGAACACTGGCTAGAGGGGTGTCTCCAAAAGAAAGGCTAGCCATCTAGAAAGCATGTTTGTGATGGCATGCACACAGATACTACCTTGTATCAATTTCAAAGTGATAAATATGTAAGTATGTCTACCACACATTGGATTGTGAAACTTTTTCCAAACTTTATGAAATTAGGTATTATCTATAATATCCATTATATTTTAATATTGAATAAAATCTAGGCATGAAATCTAGTAGCCAATATTGAAAGATATAATGAAAACATTTGTCACCCGTTGGATAGTTGACAAGGTGAAACAATAACAACTATTGTGCATCCACTATAAGATATTACTTCGGTGAAATATGTGAAAATATTAAACATATTTTTATTTTTTTTATCAATAAATCATTGGAAACATGTATAGAGGAATATGGAATTTATGTTCAAAAATTAAGTTTTTATCAAATTTTGATTTGACTAACATTGATAATCTAACATTATAGGATCCTAGGAGGTCTCTTCACTACTAGTTAATGACTAAATGAAATACCCACAGAAATCATATACATCCTTTATATCAAATTAATGTATGATCTTTTAGTATTTAAAATTTATATGAACGAAAAAATAAATTATCTCCAACTGTCAATTTATCATGCAAATCATAGATCTAGATCCATCTCTCTACCAAATATACCATACAAATTATTTGTATCCATCAAATATATAGAATATATATGATTTTTTGAAAAATGGCCACATAAATTATTCCCATCTCATATCCATCCCCTCTTCCAAATTTATTGGACAAATATTTTGAATAAACAACACTTTAAAATTCGAAGGAATTTCAAAATGCATTGAAGATTTATTTCCAAACTGGTGTAGGATGTATATGTCTAGATGAAATTAAATAGGTTTATTTTATCTTGATGTCGTATATTAGAAAAGTGGAAGAACAAGAATGAAAACATAATCAATTTACTAAATCCATTTCAATTGTCCATTTGTGTTTTAGGAAAAAAATGTCACAATCTTGAATCTAGGTTAGGGCCATAACACCCCTCTACCCTTGCGGCCCTAACCTCTGGGAGAGGATGGCCTGGAAATAAAACATACTAACTTCAACATTATAATCGAACCTACTCAATAATTTTTTTGACACATAATAGTTTAGAAACTAAGGTACTCTAATAACACCATTAAATTAAATTTAAGAACCCAGTTATCAAAATATTTGATAGGTTAGATATAATAATTTAAAGGGGAATAAAATAATAAACCCCCCTTATAACCCTAATATTCCCTTTGATCTAGGTGGTACACTTCTTTTGTGATGTCACTACCATTGGCATATGTGTCATGGTATAATGGGGTTTATGTATCATAGAATGAACCTACCAACTAATGTGTAAATCTTTGTGTGAACAAATGTTGTTTTGAAGGTATATAAAAGATTCTAAGATACATTTAGGAGGCATATTCATTTTATAGGGGTAGGAAGGAATTTATTTTTACTCAATTAAATGAGTTCTATAATATCATTAACCCCATTGATGAGATGAAGGGAAGGATGATTATGTTAAGTTTAAAAAAAAACATAATATTATTGGATAAGTTAAATTAACTTAGATAAAGAAGATTAAATTTGTAATGCCATTTAACAATGCTAACCTTCTATTCCATGTAGACACATAAGTTCTCATGTAGGCATTCCATGTCAATAAATAAGATACAAAAATAACATAAAGTTAATCAACTTAGAAATGTAATATATGCTTAGATTTAAATCACTTTTTATGTAATCGTCTGGTTTTTATTTTGGGTATGAAATTTTTTATCAAACAAAAGGTTAATAGATTTAGATATTGCACATATATTAAATGTAATAAATGGAAAAGGGAAACATCCATTTTTCAATTTTTTTTTTTACTCATGATATCTCCGTCCTACTCCTTGTATAAAAACTTAATAGGCATATCATCATTTATTTATTTATTATTGGTAAATGGTTTTTTGATTGGTATCAAACCACAGTACACCAAAAGGGTCATAAACTAGATACAACAATAGAGCAAAAACAGAGAAAGGTCTAAGAACTTAGATAATAAATGAAACACCATGAAAAGGGGAAGCCAAAATGCCCAATAGAAATGAACCAAAATGCAATAGGCCTACATCCAATCATGACCTGCTCATAACAGAAAAAACCCCAGTAAAAGAAGGCCTCCAATCCATATAAAGTTATAAAAGGAAACAAATAGGGCTAAATTCTTGTGCAAAATGATTGTGGGTTTTACTTTGTTATGTCCTTTTTTCCTCTATTCCACCACTGTCCAATCCATATTATATTCTTTAGTGAATATTGGAAGAATAAATAAAAAATTATGGATAGGACTTTGACCCTTGCTAAGGGGTAAGGATGCACAATCCATCGTAGATTTAGTACCTTAGGAAGAATAATCCTGAATAGCCACATTAGAGATAATAGAGTTTTTAGGATCTTTCACTTGATTAAGGGGGGAAAAATCCTATAGGGGATTCAAAGGTTCCTCAACTAGTTTTGAATGGGGGATAACAATAAGATGTTATGGTAGGGAGTCCTTCCAACATGTAAGTTTTTTCTTATATTTATAAAGTGCACATTCATTTGAGAGGTGTAATTTTTGGAAGCATCTCCAACATCTAAAGGCTAAACACTCATAGTAAATCCTCTTAACCCAATCTATGCCTCCTATTTGGAGGTTAATTACTACTGGAAGGGGTTAAAAGATGTTAAGAAATACCCTTATTCGGGTATAATTTGTATGAGTTTGACCAGAAGTTTTATCATCCAATTTCACAGAAGATCCGAATGTATCTCCTATGGTAATAAGGAAAGATTTTTTTAGAGCTATAAATGAAGTCCTTAAAAGCGGATCCAAATAGGGTAGGTATCGAAGGATTATTTTAGAGCATCAAAATACGGATACTAGGGCTTGAACATGATTCCATGTTCACCCCAAATCCAATATTGATAAAAAATTAACTCCCTATCCTCTCAGGTTTAAGAAAAAACAATAAAATAAGCTTTAGCACACGAGTAGAGTTCAATATTACCCTTGATATTTTCCTTCCATCTTTTAGAAATCCAATCATGCAGCTGAGATATCTTGGGATAGAACTTTTGGAATATGTAGATGAGGCCAAGATGGGAGAAATTTTCCCCTTCCTTGAGGACCTTTTTTAGTAGATCCTCCTATATCTTTAGCACTGGAGTCTTTGGAGATGGTTTCAATGGCTTGTTTACATTTCTTGTATTACCATGTTGTTTGGAGACCACTCCAGCAAATATTTTTTGTTTCCGTTGACTCTGGTTTCCAACACTCTACAATAGGGATTTTCAAGATATGGGTGTGACCCCTATAATAACGGTGTAATTTTCAACATTCATAGGTTTAGAGATATTTTTCCACTGGTGTGTATCAACTGGTCTATTATGGTCACTTTTTTCTCCCCTAGATCCATTACCACCATAACCCAAGCTGTGACTTTGAGTGTGAGGGTTTGTATATTTTGTAAGGAAAGAAGGGTCTCTATTTTTTGTTGGACTTCCATTGCCACCAGAAGCTCCTCTGTTAGTTGTTTTTTATGGATAAATCCAAACTAATAAATGTGAAGTCCATTTATTCATAGCCACCATCTGAACCCTTCTTCGAAGATATAGCTAGGTCACACTTGGAGGGGCCGCCAATTCCCTTTGCAAAAGAGCAAGGATTCATGGTTTTACCAAGCTATGTGGTCTGAGATGTAATGTCGTTCCCATGATCAATACGATGAAAGTAATTTTCCATAATAAAATTACATAAACCTTTGCAAAAAATGAGTGAAAAGTGATGATTTTAAAATTTCTTCAGGCGGGATTTCATTCACCTCCACCACCAAATTCCTTTGATGTAACTTGATTGGAATGTAGGGTCTAACGTGTCATCCTCATTCTATTCTAATGAATCACCAACTTCATTATTCTCCAACGTACTTGCTAACTCTCCAGACTCAACGATCATTTCCATGAATGACTCCTTAGTACCATGTTCTTCATCAACCTCCACAAATTTTGAGGGAGATTCAGCTCTCAGAGCTTCACCCTGTTTACAACTAGTGGGATTTGATCTAGTCTGTAACGTCTCATTTTTGTCCACGAGAGGTCATTTTTCTATACAACCATACCCCTATATTGTTAATTCTAACTTTTACAAAGGATATCGTGAGAAGGACTACACTAATCCTACCTTATCTTGCATCATGATTATATGAGTGTCCAACTACTAGAGCACGACTTCTTAAATGCACCTTTTTTCTCTGTAATGTTGCATTAAGCTACAAGAAAAATAAGCAGTTATGTAGGGATATACATTCCAAGGATCACCTAATTTCCATTAGGTCATGTAATTATTTTAAAGTGAAATTTCATTTATACAGACATACATATATACACACATATATACATCCATACACACACAAATATGTGCATATACATATATGCATTTATATAAACATAATAAAGAAACATAATACAATACAATATTATATGTATGTATATGTATCATTGACTAAAGAGAAAACAATACAATATAGTTTTTGAGATGTATGTTAGGTTTGGGTGTGAGCACTAGTTGTCATTCTTGTGAATAAATGACTAAATTGTTTATTACCATTTTCTTCATGTGATTTTTGTTTACTTTTATATTAATAAAAAACTATACATTTGGTTATAAATATAATTGTAGATTTGTAATATGAAAAAAAATCAGCAAATCCTCTATTCAATTTGATTATTTTGATAATCTTAATTGTGGTTGACTTGCAGTGGATTTAAAAATATCATAAAAATCCTTGAGTCCTATAAGAACTAGAAGAAATTTAAGCAAGTGAGTATTTGAATTTTATTTGTTCTTAATTGTATCTAGATCAAAATAATATATGACAGCTATTCTTATTTATCTACAAATAAATAATATATTATGTTACCAATTGAAATGTATCCTTTCTTGTGTAATAGAATTTGATCATTTCTTTGATTAGACTAGTACACCTGGTGAATTTGTAACATGATTTCTTCTATCTAGAAGGCTACATATTTTTTTTCTTCACTTCACTTTTGGCTTATAAGAGAGAGAATAAAATAGAAAAATATGTTAGATCGAATCATGGAAATATAGTTTTCTAATGAATATCAATACCAAAAACCACTACTAAACAACTGATTTTCTATATAGTTAAAAATAACATGTCTAACAAAATATCAAGTAACATTATTCTTTACACCATACCACCTTTTAATTCTTTATGACTCAAATGATGCCTAAACATTTCTTCCAAATCTCTAAACACAATATACCACTATTTCTATAAAATTACAGCGCTAAAAAAATTCTTTCATATTCTCATATGTTTGGATAAAATGGGAAATTAATTGGCTAAATATTCAAACATTTCAGCTCATTCCTAACATGTAATTTATAATGTATTCATTAGATTTAGCTTTAAAATTCCAGATTCGAAGAATCAAGTTGATTAAGTATTTATTACACATTTACAACTCCATTCATTGTTAAGGTGGATAACTAATGAAAATTTGTTTGAAAGGGAATAATTAGAAACAACGAGTTAATGACCAATGCCAGTTTTTGAAGAAGTTACAAGATGCTAGAGTGCATATTTTAATTAATAGATTAGGTCGTACAAGTAGTAATATTTCCTCAAAAATCTGATATAAAGATGTTTTCTTTGATAATGAATTTTCTTGTTCTGCTAGATAGAAGGAGGAAAGATAAAATCATGTTGCAATGATGATTCTTCTCATAGGAAATGAAAAATACCTTGCCAAGTTTTCTAAATAGTTTAAATATAAAAAGAGGCCTAATTGTAAATTATGGTGTGCAACAAGATTATTAACCCACCATTCAACCTTTTTCCATTTCCCTTTGACTGCAATTGTGTGAAATTTATGTGATAAAATTATATCCCATATTTGATCACCTTTAACAACTCTAGTAATTTATTTATCAACTATATATGTTCCATATCATTCCTTATATGCCCTTATACCTAGGTTGGAAACATAAATAGATAAAAGTTGTTGTAAACCAACTAGTTCCATCCCAATTAGACATAATAATTTGATAGATTAATTTAAAAAAATATTCATATCCTATATTGGATGACATCCAAAAAGATGAAAAATACACATGTGACACATAAAAGATTGTATTAGAAAACTACGTTCTTCTAACCAATGATAGAAATTTGCTATCCATATTAGGTAATTATTTCTTAATTCTATTTAGGTTTTCAATTCCACATGTCATGAAGTTGTAGAATATGGATCAGATTTGAGAAACATTTACACAACAAAAAATCTATTTCTTGTAATCTTCTCAATTTTATATCATAATATATGGATCATATTAGATATATATATGGAAATGCACTCCTATAATCAAGGAGCTTATAACCACATTATTATTTTAGAAAAATCTTATACACATGATTTGATAAAATAAATCATAACAACTCACTAATATTACATTTACAATTTACCAATACCAACTATATTATTCAAAACCAAATATTATAATATTATTAAATGAGTTTATAAATAATTTTAATAAAAATGTCATAGTTATTAAAACTTATTATAATCCATGGAGCACTATTAAGATATTTTCCATAACATTCCCCCCTTAATCCGAACATGGGAGAAAAATAGTTGAACTTCCTTCTGCAACATGCACCCTCTGTATGCTCATAATCTAGATGGTTTTTTAAGACAATCAACAAACTCCAAGGATGGTGTCATTTGACAACCACTAACAAACAAGGATGGGTTTTTAGTACATCTAAAACCCTAAACAAGGATGGTTTCCAATGACAACCAACAATTTGCAGGTATAGATGGTTTTAAAGGACAACTAATAACCTAAATATCATGATGTTGCATTTAACTAAGCTCTCATATTTTCAGCTATATTCTTCCTTTAGGGAATTACATTAGAACTTAGTCACATGAATAGTTTCACATTACATCTTAATGACGTCAATTGATTAATATGAAATTTCCATTTATTCATCAAATCAATAGCAACACTACAAATAAAAAAAATACATGAGACTAGAAATAGGGACTCTAAAAATAAAGTACACAATTGAAAAAACATATCAATAATATTTTTTGTGTTCCCGTCATCAGAAATTGATGAGAGGTCACTAATCAACTTCCAATATCCCGTGCCTCCATCCTTTTTACTCAGTTGGTGAAGTCATGAAGCTCAAATGTTTCCACATTGATTTTGTTTTATCATTACCTCCCCGATACGAACCAACAAAACAGGGCGTCGTAATACCTAAAAAAATGTCTTTGCAGTGTAATTTCTTTGTGTTTTTATAAAATTTTGACTCTTTTTATGACTTAAAATTTGACTTTAACATGCTGATGGATTGAAAATTTTCATTAAAAATATGATTAAACAAAATATGAAGTCCTAGTATGACATTTTTGAAAAAAAAATTGACAATATAACTTAGATATGGCTGGAAAAAGTTTGACTCTTGACAATTTTCAGTATAAAAATAAATCTTGACATGAAATGGTTTTACTAACATTTTTACAGACATTGAATAATGTTGATAAAACCTTTAAATCTATTTTTTCATATCATTTATAACATACATTTTTTGTCTGACAAGCAAAAAATAATATTACACCTATGACAAGGGTAAATTTTAGTGGAAAATATTTGTTAATTCACAAACATTTCAGTTTTTAAAATTTGCATTTGTTGATTTTTTAGGTTAGGAATTAGGACCATGTCACCTAATTTTTCTAGGTGCAATTTAATTTTAGGCATCGGTTTGCCTAGATTTTATACTAATAGATGACTATTAGCCTTTAACATGACATTGAAATTTTCCATGTTTGCATTCATACATATACAAATTTAAAATTATGTATGTAAATTCTTACTATCAAACATTCCTCACAATTCCTTTCTACTTTAAAGATTGAGATCGACTAGATACTGCAACCCTGCACTAAGATATTTTAATTGTAATGGTATTATATTACATTTGTTTCAAAAAGACACAAATTAAAAATGAACTATCCCGTAGCACTATATATACTACCGCTTGGTGGCATTGTTTATATTACCAAATAGTAGCATTAACAAGGTTGGAATCTAGTACCACACACAATGCTACTGGACAATAGCATTGCACATGCTCTTGAACTCAATGGTACCTGTTGACAATTTTTTCATTTGTGCTAAAATGGGAAACTCGAAACTTCGTTACGATGGATGGCATTGGTGAAGTGAACGTAACTAGGGGAATAAATTTTTTAAGTTGCAACAATTGATGGTTACAGGTAATTTGCAGCTATGTGTGCTATTACAAAATTTAACAAACCACATAGTCTACAATTCCATGTTGATTTTCAGAAAAATAATATAAAATCCCTAAGGATAGATGTATTAGTTTGATGAGGACCAGAAATACAGAATAGGTGGAGTGCTAACTTTTGGAAAATAGATAGAGTTACAGATTACAGTAACTGGGAGTTAATTATTAAAGTTGCAGATATCTTAAAGTTATTTCCTTCATGATTAAATACATCTAATTATGTTATTGAGTTGTTTAGTTCGTTGTACAATCCATAAATGAAACTTAAATGCAAAAAGAAGTACATAAGCTAGTTCCATAATTTAATGTTTTGTTCATAAGGCATTTCAATGTTTCCCACACAAGTCGTGGGATGTATAAAAAAGAAATTCATAATTACTAAAGGATAAGGTACATATGCATGAAAAGAAAAGTAAAGGAGTATGAAAAAATCCATCATTACCTTGAGTTTCTTTCATCTCCGTTGCTCCATTTCCAGCTCCAAATTTACTTCATATTCATCCTCGCTATCCATATTGGAATTGTACCTAAGAAATAGAAAAGGGAAATACTTTCAGTCACAAGATCAAGGTTAATCCATATTCTGGTACTATCTAATTTCTTGCAAATGGATCTCCTGACATAAGGAGGTATGAGTTACATGCATAAGATACATTAGAGACATACAAAGTTGATAAGAGCAATATTCTACATCAACACATATTATTCTCACAATCATTTCAGAGAAGAAAGATGAAAGAAGAAAAACTATGGAACATGAGCGACACCTAAAAGCCTAATGTTTTCTAACTAGTTTATCTAAATGTGCAGGTACAGGTAAGAAGAAGGAATAATACATAAAGATATAGTTGTACTAATCCATAAAATAATGCAAGTTTTGTCTTGTAGTTCTCTAAACAAATGGAATCCATACAGAAAGTGTACATAATGATTATAGGTCAGCGTCAGAGTTTTAGTGGAGTACCAAAATGAATCATACTTTAGAATAATTTTGAGAAAATAAAGATTGTTCATTACATAATTCAAGGATACAGATCCAAGATATCATCAAAAGAATGTTACAGAAACAAAGTACACTTGTTTAATTTCAACTGATTGCAAAAGAAAAGCCAAGCATTTCTAGATAGTTTAAAAACATCAAGGAATGCATCATGTGCTGATCAACCAAAATTATGTCATATTGATCAAGATACAGAAGGGAAAAGATATCAGAATTTGATCAAATTGTAGTTAAGTTCAAAGTATCTACCAAAGTACACTTGTCAAGTTACAAATGATAAAAGTACAGTCTGATTGATAAAGCTAGAAATGAATTATCCAACAAGCATCAATCAAGCATTAATGGAGTTATGCTTCATATAAGTTCTAGATAACTTTTCAAGAAATAGAAAAGTTAAAGCAAAGTATCAAGTACAACAACAAATTGCTTCAGAAACTAGTTTGCAACAGGAGTTACTTCATAGTTCTAGAAAGTAAAATAATGGAAAGATCAAATTCATCACAACTAATAAAAGTGACCAGGAAGTTGTTATTCAAGGAAGAGAAGGAAAGCACCATCATTTTTTTAATTACAGTGATCACATTCCATTAAAATGATGTGTACAAACATTTACATATGATCACTAAAAGTACAGAAACAAACAAATACAGAATCTAAGTACTGATCATCTTTTGTCATTCACAGTTATTCTTATACAAGTTATAAATCAGAAGTTAAGATATGTGTTAGATATTCCAAGGAAATAGTATTAATGTTGTCATGTTGCAATCATCAATTGAGTATGAAATTACAGATGTAAATTATGGAGAAACTCAAATCATACAGGAAATGTAACTAAAAAGAGAAAGAATTACAACTACACTATGTGAAAGGATAGTCTCAGTGTAATTCATCATCAACACCTTGGAGCATTGTACTATGTTATTCAAAAGTATAAAAAACAATGTTTCAATGATTAAAGATCACATGAAAAATAATTAGGTTGTCTCTGTAACATTAGTGACTCATTACATTCATGATGGTTCATAAGAGTGGAATATTCTAAGTGTTGATCATAAAATCATTCATTTCACCTTATGAAAGAGAGAATTTTCGGAAGAAATAAGTGCTATTAAGAGATAATCAAATAAGAAAAGTCAATCATTATACAAGATATCTAAAAACTTTATGATGCATTAGTAAAAGAATAGGTCATTCAAGAGTTGCAATCATCTAAGTGCTGAAAAATTATTTTAGCCATCATGGTCTACTAGTATAGTTTGAGCATCCTAAGAACTACCAACTTGTAGCATCAACATGAGAAGATGCCATTATAGGTAACCAAAGGAGGGTACAATGTATTTCTATCTCATGATGCCTGTAAAAGTAAACACGAGGGAAGGAAAGATAATAAAATTTAACACATTATATATTTTGCATGTCAAAATTACAGTGCTTAAAGAAAACCATATTTTTAAGAAAAATAATGTCATTCAACTAAATTATAGACTAAAAAATTATATACTAATTGTTGTACATCAGCTTCCTAAAGGTTATTTCTATATACAGGATCAATTTTAGGCTTAGGATAGATTAATGAATACATTCAGATGTTCGATGGCACCAATATTCTAATTAGAAGAAAACTTATTTATATCAGTTATGAAAGTCACATGTCTTTCATGAATGCTCCCACCTTATCCAATCAGGCTATAGTGGTGTACAAACCCCCTAATTTAGAGGCAATTAGCAAAATTTCCATCCATATTTAATGATATATTTATCAAACAATTATAAAAGAAAATAGTTTGAAGAACATTCAAAGGTTGCAAGATTTCTAGTTTTCATAAATAAAGATGAGTTTACTAAAGGAATTCAAGTGATGACAAATTAAAAGTACATGGTTGAGCTATAAAAAATAAAGCCTTCCAGGTTTGGTTTACCTCATGTAAAGGTAGAACAAGAGTATTACTCAAAAGGTGGAATTGACCTCAAATAGATTGAAATAGAAACACATTTGAGTCATGAATAATATTAAGCAATGCAAAGGAAAAGTTCAACATTAGAAACCACCAATTCAAAAAACATTATATTGAGTACCATTGTTTCAAACAGACTTCATATAATTAAAAGGAAAAGGATTTACAGCTTCTAGTGCAATACAATTATCTTCAAGTTGACTATTTTTCCCTATAATGGAACAAACTATGGGGAGAAAATAAAAAATTCTTCAATAATAGAATCATGGAAACTTCAATATCTGAGCAGATAAAGTAGCGAAATAGAGTCTCAATCCCATAAAAAATTTCAAGTCACATTTCATTATAGATGATCAGGGAACAAATAATTTCTAGCATATTTTAGTAATACAGTTTTAGATGCAAAAGGAACAGAATAGAGTTCCATTTTTTCCCAATATCACTTTTTTGGAACTTCAAATAGCAGAGTGGAAATGGCCATGAAAAAAAAAAAAATACAAAGACCCATCACACCAATGTGTGAAATCTAGTAACCCAAAAGCATAAATTCATGGTAGAGTGCATTATTTCGAGCTTCAGAGCAAAGGAAGTAATGACGACTCAAGGCCCATATCAAAGAATGCAACAATTATGAGTTAACTAAAAAACCCTACTAGAAAATTTGAGCATTATTATAACAAAACCCCAGCTAAAATGATAAATCCAAAAACTCGAATACCCATGTCACTTATACAACAAATCTTATGATTTTTGAATTCAATATAAAATACCCATTTGGCATAAGGAAATTACAAGTTGTGGCATCATTATGCACTTACCAATTGGAGTAGAAAATCGAAACCCTCAAAGTGTGGAATGGAAGCAAGATGCTCAGGATTTTTTTTTTGAGCTCGACCGAGCCATAAAGCCAAATAAGCACAATGACTCCAAAGTATCAGTTATAAGTGTTATCCAAAATTCACCCCTCGAGGTAATTTTGATAACATGCATAAGATTCTTTAGTCCCAAGAAAGTAGAAATGATTCAAGGCCCAAAATCATGTTTATGGGCTCCCCTCGGCTTCTCTCTAACTTCCCCATGTAGGGAAAAAATCCAAGAAGTTCAAAAAATCAAAAAATCAAAAAATTGAAGTTGCAGGCTTGTTTTAATGCATTGCGGGGGTCAAGAGGTTGTGGGTCATACTAGTGTGGATCATACCAAGGTTCGTTGTACTAGCTTTGGAGCCAAAATACAAAGGAATCAGCTAAATCAAAACATTTTTTCCTAGACCACACAAGTTCAATAGGGATGTGCGGGATGCGTAAAGCCGAAATTGTTGCAGGTAGTAACAATCGGAAAAAGTGGAATTTTTCATCCCGCATGGTCCGCGTGACATCATGGATAAAAGTACACATGGGACATGATCGGCCAATTTTCCTCAAGTCAGTCTATTATGGGTGGTGTGGAGATTTTTGTCTGGGACAGTCGGGACACAAGTACGCGTGGGACGCACAAAGGTGAAATCGCCGCACAAGGAGCCAAGATAAATGGATGCGGCTGATGTGAAAGTCAACAAGCCTCATGGCCCAGTCAATGACATATGCGTAGGGACAAGGAATCCCAAATTGGCTGATGTGGAAGAATGTGTCAGGGAGAGGCGAGACGCACGAACCCAATTTTTTTGAAATAGCTACAACAAAGAGAAATGTCAAAGTTTAACCTCCCTAATTTCAAACAGCCATAACTTTTGACTCCGACCTCTGATTTTCATAAAATTGGACTTTATGGAACAAGCACGATGTCCTCTGCATCACAAGAAACATATTTTTGATGAGGCTAGATATATTTAAATACAAGAAACATGTTCATCTCTAGTCAGTTAATGCTCATTCCTGTCAAATCATAGAAAATCCCTGGCAGGTGCAAAATAGATGCTCGCACTCAAAAGGCCATAATTTTTGCATTTCTCAATGAAATCACACAAAATTAGTACCATTGGATTTTTGTTTACAATCCCAACACATAGAAATCAAGAAATGTGGGATTTGATGAGAAATCAATGGAGATTTTTCATAAAACGTGGCCAGATCTAGAACAATGTTTTATTTGGTAGTTGGGAGTGCAATTAAGAGGCATGGTCATCATTCTTTCTTTGTTGCAGCCCCTGAGATAGTATGGGGAGCCTTTTGCAAGTAACATGCAATAATTTCACCCTATTTAATGCATCGTACAAGTGGTTGAAGGAAATATTTTGGGATTTCCATTTTCCCTCTCTCTCTCTCTCTTCTTTTGCTATAAATTGGAGTGTTGGGCTTAGTTGAGAGGAGGTAGTTTGTTGTAGCAAGGCTCTGTCAAAATTTCTTTGTGAATACAATGTACTACAGGCCCTTGTAGTGGACTCCTTGCATGGTGATCCAGACCCTTCTCTTGTAATAGATTGAACTGTGCATATCATGAAGCAATAAAATACAAGTTTGTGGATGCATCTTCCCATGCTATGTTTCCTTGCATTATTCTTGCCCCTTCAACCTTGATTACTAGCGTATTGTGTCTATTTTTATTCTCTTGCAAGGAATCATTATTATTGTTCATGTCTGTAATATTTTTGTGAATGCATTTTGCTAGATTGTGGAGAACTGTTATCACCCCTTCTAGTGTGCACTTTGCTTCTGTATCTCACACATTGGAAGAATACTCTCACACCCCTCCTTTTCTGTTGTATCACATCTGTAGTGTAGGATTTCATTTTCTATGCGTTCTCTCTCCTTGGTCCCTTGGAAATTTAGATTAAGACAATTATTTTTTCTTGCATTAGAGTAGATTATGACAGGTAGTTTAGGAGCAAGAACCAAATTTCTCTAGAGGTCTATCCTGAGTAGAAAGTCCCACAACTTGGAGATAGTACCCATGTTATCTAATCACACCATGAGCTCAAGTATATGCAATTGTGTAAACTTTAAGGGTGCTATGATTCGGTGATAACAATAAGTTACAAGATAAAGAATGAAATAGTTATAAGTTTGTAAAACAAAAAAACTCACCCTTTTTGTTTTATGAAGACCACGCAACTGAATTTGAATGGAGCACCACATGCCAGAATAGTGGCCATTATCAGATCTAAACTAATCAATTCACCCCCCATTGAACTCGCAAAATCCATTGAAGAACTCTCGAGCTAGAAAAATGGAAAAAATGAGCTCTAGAATGATAAAAAAAGTAAGCATGAGCTGAGCCATTTAAAATAGCTCAGTTTTGAGCAGAAATGGAGAGGGGACTAAACATATTATAGAGCCTCAAACCATTGATTCTGAAGAAAGAAAATAGAGAACATAGAACAAGAATTAGAAGGAATATTTATAGGGAATGGAGCTCAAAAGCTTCATCAATGGAGGCCAACAAACATCAAATATCTCAGAAGCTCACAGAAATGTGTAATAATAATGGAGACCATATAGCCTCACAGAAATATCAAAAGAGAAAAAAATGATAGAGAAACAAATTTGATGTGGTTTTAAAGCTTCGCATGTTTTTAGAGTACAAGGAATCAAGATCGAAAATGGCAGTCTGGGAAAATTTGTCCACGGTCTCGCCTGCTTCTTCCACAATGTAAAATGACAAATGAGATAGGATCTACACATTTACCCAGTCAACATGACAACCATGCAAACCTAACTCGCCATTCCAACTAGGGTTAATATCAATGAGTACGATGCAATTGTATAGGGATCAAAGGTCCAATTTCAATCAACATTAAATGCTAAACTTACAATGTAACCACCAGGTCACCATGGTTGAGATAATCAATGGCTTGGATCAATATGTACAATATCAATGGCTCAGAGATCACTGACCAACTTTATTATGAGTACAAAACCTAATCATGGATCTTAGTATCAATGATCAAAGATTAAGTAAGTACCAGAATCAACGGCTAGCATTCAATTTAACTTATCAATGAAAATGTAGGGGTACAATGTAACTTAACGTAGGTTAGTCCAATTGCCACTGACACACATGTGAAGAGGTGATTCATCGTCACGAGGGGGTTGGCCCCATGTTTTATAAATTATTCACATTGAATTATGAAAAATGGTCCCAAACTATAGTCTAAACATCATTATGGAAAGCCGACAACAGTGATTACCTATAAGGTAAGTTTTACTTTATAATTATCAAGCATCATTCAAAAAACAAATTTCACGGTATTTTAATAACTAATGCATATAGGTGGCAAGTGATACACTCAAGATAGATGTAATGCTAAGGTTGGAGATATGTACATTAAACTTCCAAAGTATACCTCAGAATTTTCTAAGGTAATCTTTATAAAAGGGAGAACATCTATTACTATATCTACACAAGTGGTCCCCACATGGGAGCTGAAAAAAAGGAATTATTTCCATTTACATAGGAGTTGATTTCACATGTTACCACAAGTGGATCAGGTTACAGATGTCACATCATCAGACAGAAGAAAAATATTGCATGCATTGGAGAATACTTGCTCATTAAGAAAAGCTTATTAGTAGCCAAATTATTGATCCAACTTTATTAAAAATAGAATTGTCAACTACAGTTTGACTGAGTTATATTTTTGTAACCAAGGCTATTAATTTTCATTGTATTAAAATGTTTATTTTTTCCTTTATTTATTCATGATAAAGGACAAAAATAGAATGTATGGGTGAGTACAATTTTTTATTCTATTTTTAGGAAGGGGTGGGATGAATAAATTTGCTATATATTGTGTGCAATTGCAATGCACAAAGGAGGAATTTTTGGACACAGGAGTGCTGAAGAAGATTTTTCCAGTTTTTCCCTTTGAATGAGAATTGATTTCTTTCTTTCCAATTATCTACAGTGTTGTGTATACCTTATTATTTCATGTGAATGTTGAATTCCCTAATTAATCATCTTACCTTGCTGTAAATTTAGTAATTTCTACATAATATTAGTGTGCATGTTTATCTTAACAGTATTGTTGTGAATTATTCCCTCAATACCTCAAGTGTTTTGCGATTACATTTTGCTAAAAATTATTGGTTTGTGCATCCAGAATCCATTCTCAAATATTTGTACATGTACTCAGTCAAAGCCCTCAACAAGTTTGGTGTATCGTCCCAGTTTCAATCCATTTATAGTCATCTAATTTACCCTCAAAACCCCAAAAAATCAGTTTAGGATACATAAAAAAAAGAATCGGCCTTGATACCGAAGACTCACCTCGAAATACATATACCCACAGACCTGAGGTTTTTCCATTGTATCTATGAAAGAGAGAGATCCAGAGAAAGCTTAGAATGTCTGTAGTCATCTCTCTATAGGGTGCACTTTTGAGAGATAAAAGTACCATCTAGAAGCATGCACAATACCACTAGATGGTAGCATTGTGTATGCTACTGACCAATAACACACACTGGTATGTAGCATACACAATACTACTAGCTGGTAGCATTGTCTATGCTATCAACCAATAGCATACAAAATGGTATGGACTAGTAGCATTGTGTATACCACTGACCTATAGTATTGTACATGCTTACTGGATAATAACATGCCCAATGCTACCAGCCAGTAGCATGTATAATGCTACTAGTCGATGGTTATGTACTCTACTGAAAAATGTCACAGGTGGTAAGATTTAAATGCTTATGCTTCACCTTCAATTTATAATTTTCAAAATATTTTTCTTAAAAACCTTAATTATTTGGAAATTACACCTTTGATAGGTATATTGGACTTTGTGAATAATGTAAAAAAGGAAGATAAACTCAAAATAAAAGGTATCATATTAAATTACTTTAACCAACCAAGAAAATGAGGACCCAAATTGAATCCACTTCAAACATTAACAGAAGTAATATACTTCTCATTAAATTTTTCTTTATTTTTTGTCAGTTTAGGTTAGTATATTTATTTATTTGTCACATTTTTTTTAATGTTTGAATACAAAAACACCTATTATTAATTGTATTCCACATGAAAAATTAACTAAAAATATCACCTAAATAAACAATTATCTTTTCTATAGATGAAGACATAATTGATGATGAGCATGTGAGAGATGGAAGACAATCATCACTACCAATTACCTCAAATATATGAATGTTATAATGAAAAGATTCAATTAAAACATTATATTCATAGTAATCGTTAAAAATATATATATGTGTGATGGAAGAAAACTATGTCAACAATTTCAAGGAATTTTAAGGTAGACTTGACATAAAAATATCCATTCATTGAACCCGTAGAGCTAGAAAATGGTAATTGTTATAACTATTTTGGCACCCAGGAAAAATCGATCTAACAAAACCTCACACAAGAGAAATGGAGAGGTTGATTCAGTCATTCGAGCTCACATGTGATCTAAGAAAATCAAGTGGCAGGCAGGCTCGACAATGGAGAAGCAGGGTTGAAAGATGAACGACCATGGAAAATGCTGAAGAAAATCAAGACCAGAGCAAGTTGAATAGAATAAAAGCAAGAGAGCTATAGAAGGTGCCACGTGTCAGCTCGGTGCATTTTCAAATGGTGCAACAAAAGAGGAGACCCCAGGAATGCACTTGACCCCCACGTGGATCTCAACACATAGCAGGCTCGCAGACAATACTAAGTGTCCCACCATTGCAACTTCAGGAGCTAACTACAAAGGTCCAACCCAAAAAAGGGATTTTTGCATTACATATAATGGGACCCTTTACTCACCAAAGAGAAAAATTGAGAAAGGAAGTGTTCACATCGAGACCCGAATCGGCTAACTATAAAAGGGTTAGCATAAAGCCTCCACATGCTTCATCAGCACACATTCAAAGGTAAATTCCAAAGCATGCTCCCCAAACACGCGTGGGCCCTCCACGTGTCTAGGGCCCAAGAAATTTACATCAGCCATTGAAAATGTCTAAGAAATAATGGAAGGTGCCACATGTCATCCCGAAAAAAACTTCAAAAGTAAAGTTCGAGAGCAGGTCTCCAAACAAGCGTAGGGCCCTCCATGTGTCTAGGATCCAACAAGGTAGAACCAATCCAAATCGGCTAAGTATAAGCACGCCAATGGAAGCTTCCACATGCCTCATTGGTGCATCTTCAAAGGTGTGACCTAAAGAAAGACCCTCAAACAAGTGTTAGACCTTTATGTGTCTAAGGCCCAAGAAAGTGTAACTTAACATTGAAAAATTGAAGTACAGCAATAGAGCAAGCAGAAGGTGCCATGTGTCAGCTCGATGTAACTTCAGGGTGTTGGTGCTCAAAATTGTCTTGCCCCATTTGTGCCCTTGAAAATTTATTGATTCACGGCCTCTGTCATTTTTTCCTTCCTTATATTGTGCTTGGTTGGTTTATTTCTATTTTCAAATCTACTCCTAGGTTGAAGATCATGTATGGGTCCGTATTTGTCTCATTGTTCCTTTGTTCCTTAAGAAAAGCTCTGTATTTTAAGTCTCTCGTGCTTTGTTCACTTCAGAACTCACGTTTTTCCCCATTTTCTCCTTTTTCCATAGTAAGAATCTATCATTATTGTCATTTTTTTCCCTAGATACTCAAAGAAAAATGAGTTGGTGTGTCCCTAAGGGTCGTGTTAGAGCTGTGCAATAGTCTAAAATTTTTATCCCTGAAGAAAATTTCATTTTCTTTCTCAAATGATCATTTTTCTATGTTTTACGGTTTGACCAACATTTCTCCCAATGAAATTTACATCCTTGCATCAACAGGTAAATGCGACACATCTTGGTTGGATGCAGATTAGCTAAATACTTCAAAAATTCCACGAAAAGCCTCATTTTAGAATGTGTCCACATGGAGGAATGATGCTTGTTTGAGAATCAAATTGTTGGTTTGGCTTTGAAGTAGCACCAGGAGGACACACGGAGGGTTTGGTAGGATAGAGAGACGTGGAGCCTTCTACTGGGTTTCCCACACTTAGAAAAATTTCAAAGGGTTCTCGAGAAAGTCTAGGACATGTGAAGGAACGATGCTCATTTAAAGATCTGCTTTTGGGCTTTTTCTTGGAGTAGTGCTGCAAGGACACGTGGAGGTTTCCGTTGCTGGCCTAGAATTGGAAAAATATTAGGTAGTTGGCAAAATTTGGTGGAACAGGGACAAGTGGCGAGCCCATGCTCGTTTAGAGTCTCTACTTTGGGCACTATCTTAAAGAAGTGCCATAATGACACATGGGACACTCCGATCACTTTGCATATTTGCTTGGGATTTTGAATGGGAAAGGGAGACTACCTGAGAGCTTGACAAGTGGCACCTTCTGTTGAGCTTCAATCCTTCAAAAAAATTTCACTAGAGTAGGACACGTGGAAAGCCTGCACTCGTTCAAGATATCAAATTTTTGGGACCTCCTCAAGGAGTGTCATGGTGACATGTGGCAATTTGAAAAGTCACAAGGGATGGGGAAGCGAACCATCAGAGGTAACTTAAAATTTTTACGTCTTTACATCATAAAGGCTAAAACGTCAAAAATGGCCAGTAGGCCCGATAAAGGAAAAAGTCAAAATATGTTTCTTGTCAAAGGAGTGGGAAGGCGGATAATCAGGGGAAACTTTGAAATTATTCCTCTTATATTCAAATGACTCAAAGTATAAAAAAATATTGAGGGCCTGAAGGAAATAGTCAATGTTTTTCCCCAGTCAACAATGAAGGTGCAGGCCTTCAAAGGAAAGGTGCATTTTTTTCCCTTTTAAGGAAAAGGGTGTTAAAGGCATAATAAGACCCGGGGTTCCATTGGGACCCACATCATAAAATTGAGGTGGAAGGGCGGAGCTGCGGGGGACACTTGGAAAATTTTCCTTTTTCCAAAATAGAGTAAAATGGCAGAATTTTTCCGTGCTTCCTTTGGGACCCACCTCAAAACATGTGTCATGCCCATTTTCAAAAGTGGAGGTACGGAGAAAAATGTTAAATTTTTACATTTTCTCAAAAGGTAAGGAAAAGGTCAAAAAAAGCCCTCGAGCCCATTTTTGGATCTTCCACTTGGATGGACCATATTAAAATCAAAGATCAACGGCTATTGAGTGTCAAAATCTAATTTTACTCCCATTTTATTTTCTAAAATGCCTGGGAGTGTGAGTCTTCATCATTTCTTGCTATTTTTACATGCCAAGAAGAGGGAAAAGTTAATGTTGATATCTGAAGTTTGGTGGGGTGATATGGATGCCATCTTTCTCCATTAAAATGGTCTGACTCTTGAGCCTGATCTAGTTTTTCGTTGTTCTTCTCCTGAGTATGCAAAAGGCTAGATTTGACAAAATAGGGGCGGAAGTGGTTGGCGAATGGATGGAAAAGTGTATTACCTGATAAAGGAGTTGAATGCGGGAGGAAATCAAAGAGATCTACCCCCTCGAGCACTTGGAGACTTTTACAGATCTGATTTTGTGAATCATGAAAGAATCATAGAGAGAACTGGTGCATTTAATGTTTTTTTATTTTTGGAGGAAGGGGCCGTGTTGCAAATGATATAAATGGCATGAATTCTTTCGTGTAAAAGGTTGGGAGTTTTTGGAAAGTTCAAGACTGATTCTCCCCATCAGAAGAAGCTTGACAGAGCCCATCCATTTTAAGAAGCCATTTAAGAATCATGTATCTCTCTTTTTGTATTAATTTTTATTGTTTCAAGGTGGTTACAAGTGTACAGCCATTGATGAGCTCTGAGATTGTTCTGTGAAACTTTCCCCTTCTAATAGACTTAATCAAATTCAAGTTATTTCTTTGTTGTCTTGAGTAAAATGTGTTTGTTTTATTTCCGAATGTCTATAAGTAGTTTTTCTTTTTTCTGTTGCAATATTGTACCAAAAAATGGTCCAATCACATAGGTCTCACTCCTTGTGATAGTTTAGTGGCATCTGCAATGTCATTTCTTAGAAGATATTTCATCTGGGAGTGGGATAAACAGTATAAAATCACAATTATTTCATTTTGTTGATAGAGATTCTCTATAAGCCTCTGTTTTAAAATCTTGGTGCTTTTTGGGTTCTCTAACTCGAACCTTCATGATAGAATCCCACAGGTTGTGTGAAAGAGTGCTAATCTTGGCTGTCATTAAAGCACATATTCTGGTCGAGGAAACAATTTAACTTTTTAGGCATTTTGTTGATTAAATCTTTCCATTTTGTATAAGCTCTCAACGATCTGGTGAGTCAAGTCCACCCTGTCTCCCCTCCCACCAAAAATTTATTCAAAACAACTAATCCTACCCGTCCTACCCCTGCTTGTCATGTGTGTATACCAATGCATAATACTCATCACATGAACATGTAGAAGCAAGCAGGTTCTCAAATGTCTTTAGTAACCTTTGCCTTACTATGAAGATATCTCCATGATCTAGAAGTGACAACTCGTGAGAGTCATGTCTGGTGTGTTGATCATATTTTCTCCAAGGCCTTCTCCATAAAATCTTTGCAAAAAGAAAGGTACATGTATCTCCTTTTAAATAACAAAGGTTACAAAATAGGTTATCTGACCTTGGTGGAAAGGCACAACCTAAACTAGTTAGTATCAAATCACATCCTTTTACATTTTCTACCCGCTCCGTTTAGGTCCTGAGTGCCAACAAGTCATATAGATTGCTTCCCTGGCTACAAGACAACATACATGATTGTCTATCTACCTCTGAGTGTCCTGTCAAAATCCACAATGCTGCTCGATCTCTGAAGGAGGTTAAATTTGGGTACCAACATCAGTGGTGCCATTGTCAGGGATTGTTTTGAATTGCTAGCAACTCATTTGCATTGCTGAGACTAATTTTCTGATCCACTACTAGTTCATATCTATTTGACCCATCAATAACACCAACATCATCTGGTTACTCTACTGGGGACTACAGTTCGAAATCAAGAACCTGGTGAAACACTTCTTGTATGCTCTAACTACCATGTGCAATTCTTTCAATGTTCACACCTAGTGCACTATTTTTCATTTGATAAATCTGGGAAAAGAAAAGTTAGAATATTTCTATTTCTAGTTTTTAGCATTGACAGACACTTGACAAATCATATTTAGTGCATTTTTACAACTAAGGTGGAAGTCCTTAGCAGAGAATCCCTACAGAAGGACCAGTGTCTTAAAATTTTGTCAAGTAAAATTTGTTACTCATATTTGCAAAGCTGTAAGGAATAAGATCTTTCTTTGGTAGGGATCCTACTAGGACACTATTTCCAAAGCTAGGAAAAACAAAGTCAGAAGGAAGAAAATCCTGGAGGGTTGTGGGAGAACAATAGAAAAGAAGAGGGATCTCTATTGATGAAAGTGATCGGCCCATCATTGAAGACTTCCATTCAAGTGACTTTAAATTAGGTAGCCTCTTTGTGGAATTGAATTCTCTAGTTGGAGAAGGGCCTTCATTTGATTTTGAAATATTTGCTTTACATTCTGCATCTATATTTTCTAAGGTAGACAAGTATTTTCAAGATGCAAGGCCTTTAGAGGGTCCCCATTTTGAAAACTACACTGTAGTGTTCCAAGGACCCTCTACCCCTCATCAATTTGTCACCCCTCGAGGATCACCTCCTCAAAGGAATATGGCTCAACTCCCACCTAGACCCCCATTTGTTGTAAACACCTTTGGACCTATAAATTTTGTGGGGATGGATGGTTATCCAAATACAGTACCTCAAGATGTGAGGAACAAACTTCCAAAGTTCCAAGGAAACAATGCCATAACTGGTGATCAACATCTAAAGATCTTCCTCAATATGATGGAATATTTTGAGATTGAACATGAAGATGTGTTCATCAAATTGTTTTTACACACTCTAGAGGAGGATGAAAGGGACTTTTACAAAGCATTTCCAACTAACTCTATTGATTCTTTGGCTAAGATGAACAATGCATTTAGGTTGAAATATGGTGATAAAACGGACCCTAGGTTTCTTCTATCAAATTTTGAAAACATCAAGAAGAATCCCAATGAGTTAGTACATGATTTCAACACAAGGTTTAATAAGAACTTGAGGAGATTGCTTGTCAGGATAAGGCCTTGTGACAAGTCATGTTTGATCAAATATACTAATGTATTTGATAAAAAGGCTACTTATTACTTAAGAGACAAGAACCCCACAAATTTGAGGAAAGCCTTCACCATGGCTCTACAAATAGAGAAAAACATCAAGGCAATTGGGAAGACTCCAAAGAGGGAAGGTGTAAAGTTGGTTAACCTAGAAAAACCTCAGACAAGCAAGTATGCAGATTTAGAAGAAGTTGTGAAGACTTCGGCATGGGATGTCAAGGATATCTCCTACAAAATAGCCCAAGTTGAGAAAGGAGTGGGGCAGATTTCCAAAGGACAACACAAGCAACAAGGCCAAGATAGATTTACAAATCATCAAAGAGCTAATGACAGATGCAAGGGAGATGTTGGATTTGGAAATAGGCAGCCCCAAGGTAGTGAAAATAGAATGGTGTCTGATCCTTTGGCTGCTAGAGTTGCTTTTGTGGAAGAAACATAAGTGATTGATTGGTGTGAAAAAATTTTCATGCCCCATGCTCCTTGTGAAGAAGATTATCAAGAAGAGGAAGAAGCTGATGACGAAAATGATGATGATGTTTGCATGATGGGTTGCTCCACCAGCTCACAACAAGGTGAAACCTCAAATGAGGTGATAAGTGATAGAACTACTGCCACTTTTTAGGACTGCATTCATAGAGTACGTATTCTTCCTCCCTTTGATGCTTTAGAAGTAGATAATGTACAAGATTTTGAATTTCCCAATAATGAATTTGAATGTTTAAGGTATTTAATGATAAAAAAGTATGATGGAGGAATACCATCTGAGGAAGACAGGAAGTTACTAATGAATGTTGTTATGGCTCAAGAGAAGGAATATAACAGGGCCTCAATCCAAGCCAAAAGCTCCACTACTTTCAAATATTCCCAAAGAGGATCCTAAGAAAGATGCACCTGCCAAAGTCACACTCCTCCTCATGCTCAAGCTATGAAGAATCTCGTGTCACCCAATGAGTGTATTAGCCTTTCTTCCAACACTACCTTGCCCAAGAATGTCCCATATGACATTGCCCAAGTTTTGAGTCAAATCAAAGTCTCTGTTCCAATTGTTGAGTTGCTTAGGATTCCTGAGCACAAGAGGAGAGCATTTGAATACATGGGATTGAGTGAAGAGAAGACTTCCCTAGGAAGAAATGTGAACATTGCGGAGAATCCTCTAGTTATTGAAGAGTCTGAGACACCATCAACATCAGAAGAGCTAGCTAAACTAGCTGAGGTTTATCTATGGAAATATTTGGTAGACTCTCAGCTGAATGTGAATCCATTCTTCACCACTCTGATCATCAAGGATAGGCTGCTCCACAATGGTATGTTTGACTCAAGGGCATCATGCAATGTCATGCCTTTGGAAGTCATGAATGAACTGAATATTAAAGTAACAACAACATATGGGAAGTGCACTACCATGGAATTCAAAGAAGTTCCTGTAGTGGGATGTGTGAACGGCTTGGTGGTGCATCTTGCAGCCTACCTAGATAAGAATTTAAAGCTTGATGTTGTCACAGTTGATTGCCCAGCCAAGTGGGGTATGTTGTTGTCAAGAAAATAGGCTACGGGTGTTAGTGGTAGTGTCCAAATGGACATGTCTTATGTCACCATCCCAGTTGAAGGAAACCTTGTAAGGTTGTATGGGGAGAAGAAACTGTTGCACCTTATTGAGGATCCCAACAATGTGTCATATGAAGTATTTTATACAAATGTTGATGTTGACAACTTTTTCGGATTTGCTGAGGGAAAAGAGCACAAGATTGAGGAGTGTAAGTTTCTTGAGTAAGCAGGGTCTCCCTAGACTCTATTGTTTGATGGAGCTTGCTCTAAATTTGGAAATTGTGTCGGTGTTGTCTTAATTTCTCCAAGCCAAGAAAGATTCATTTTTTCCTTCAAGCTTAATTTTGAGTGCACTAACAACATTGCAGAGTATAAGGCATTGTTGTTAGGATTGAGAATTGCTTGGAAGTATGGTGTCAGGGACATCATTGTCAAAGGAGACTCAGAGTTAGTTGTCAAGCAAGTCAAAGGACTGTATGCCATAAAGAATAAGAAATTGAAACAGTACAAGCATGCAACTTGGGACTTCATTGAGATGTTTGACTCTAACATTGTGCATCATGACAGAAAATTAATGACTTAGTAGACAAGATGACAATGTTAGGGTCTCGGTTCGACAACTCTGTAATATCCCCTCATTGTGAATATGAGGTCAAGATATTAACAAGACCCTATGTCCCCGACAATATAAAATACTTTTACATTTTTGATGATGATGCTCAGATCAGAAGGTTCCTACAAAATGATGGAGAGTTTCCTGATCAAAACATTGATTAGGAGCCCTTGGTATGTACAACAGGAGAAAAAGAAACATTGTTTGGCAAAGGTATCATCTAGATAAAGACTAACACCATTCCTAGAGGGCTGGTTGCTCTTGAATCAAATTTTGATAATGCTAACTGCATTATTAATAGGCATATGGAAGCCTCGAGGGATGTTGATGAACATGACCTTGGCACGAAGAAGAAACCAAGGAAGATTTGGTTGGGCAGCAGTCTCAACAAAGAGGAAAAGAAATAGTACATCTTATTATTGAAGAAGTACCAAGACTGCCTAGCTTGGACATATTCTGAGCTCAAAGCATATAGAGAAGAGTTGTTCAAACATGAGATTCCCTTGGAGCCCAATGAAAAACCATTCAAGAAGAAGCAGAGGCCAATTAATCCTCTCTTATCTCTAAAAATGCAAGAAGAACTAAAGAAGCTGAGAGATGGAGGAATTATCTAGCCCACAAGGTATTCTTCTTGGGTTACTTTACGTACCCAAAATTGTAGGGTACTGCACCTCCAGAAATATGTTACACATACCCCAATGATGATACAGGTCTCCTTGCAAGGTGTTTGGAATCCAAAAAATCTCTCCAAGTATATGTGTTAGTGCAAAATCACAGCACCCCTGGATGTTGATCAGATTTCTAGGTTGATCATACTAGCATCCAGTGTGATTGCACAACATGGAATCCTTTCTCCAAGTGTGGGACTTGCAAAAATGAGAAAGGAATCTCCAGAGAAGGCTGGTTCCTATTCCTCTGTTCAGATGCACACGAAAAATGTAGAGGGTTTACTCAAAACCTAATCTAATCTTGCCAAGGAGACAGGGTAAGAAGATGCATAAAAATAAACCTAAGCTAATAGAGGTGATGCACCGAGGAATGAAGAACACCTATCTTTCCAAAAAACACAAACCATTCAAATGTGATGCAAGATCATGCACAGATAACAAAATTTGCAGTGAAAGATCAGGAGGATGCAAATGAACACATAGAGGGTTGAGAATCATCCACAGACATGCATTACTTGCTCCAAAGATCGATACAATACACTACAAAATGCCAAGAGGCAAATTTGCATTACAGTTTTAAATGGGAGGTTTGAACTCCACAAATTCGCCTGCCAAAGAGAAGAAGGGAGGGGCAAAACAAGAATGTTCAACCCTTATAAAGAAGCCCCTCCTTACAATTTATAGGAAGAATGAGAGAGGGAAGAGAGAGGAAATCCAAATCTACCCCAACCACTTCTAGGTTGCATTTAATTCATCTCATTATGGTGGTAGGTGAGAACCCTAGCAAAAGCGGCGAACTATATTTTGCATTTAAGCTGGTTGTTGAAACGTCATTTCTAGCCATTATCATGTGCGAGAGGAATTTTTAATTTTCTCTCTCCAAACTGAACCAAAATGCAAGATTGACCCCTGAATCATGTAGATAATTTCACCAGATTTCCATTGATATAAAGAACGCGAAAATCTGAGCTCTGGATCGAAAGTTATGGTGATCTGAAGATTAGGGCAAAAACAGGCCAAAACAGATCAGCGGGAAAATATTTGAAATTTTTTCATGCTCTGCCACTTGGATGACACGTGTCAGGCTCTGATTCATTTGCGGCTCATCCTTTGAAAATTTCTTTCGATTCCTTCCTTAATTTCTTGCCACTTGGACACGTGGCACTATTTTATTGGCTCGGGCCTGAGGGGCGCACTTTGTCCTTCGAAAATTTGGTATTTTTCACTTTGGGAAAATTTTCCCATTTCTCCCCCGCGCTCCACCACTCAAGTGCCACATGGCACAATTTCATTGGACGCAAGCCCTTCCTGACCATTTCCCTTTTATTTTTTCCTTTGGAAAATTTTTCAAAATTTTCCCGCCAAGCCGATGAGGTGAAGACACGTGGCGAGATTTGATTCGTTGGCGGCTCTTTTGGATTTTCACGTCCTCCGCATACCTTTGGCCCGGATGTCCCAAACTACCTAGGACAAATATCTCTGAACCACCCGATTCGGGCTTCCTTGTTCCTGTTTGAGGTGAAGACACGTGGCGAGATTCCATTTGTTGGCAGTTCTTTCGGCTTTTTGCGTCCTCCGCGTACCTTTGGCCTAGATGTCCCAAAGTGTTTCAGACGAAAGACTCCTGTTTCGGTCGAATCGGCCGGTTCGCGTCCTCCGCGTACCTTTGTCCCAACTGTCCCGCAGACCGCCTGGGACAAATATCTCCGAACCGTCCGAAATGGACTATCTGTCAGCAAATCAACCGACTCGCGTCCCGCGCGTACTTTTGTCCCAAACTGAGCGAAACGAAGACTTAGACATTTTTCCCTTGCTTTTGGCCATTTCAGCTTTTCGTGTCCCGCACGTCCCGACGTCCCAACTATCCCACGAACTGCCTGGACTAGGACTTAGCTGATTTTCTTGTTTTTCGGCCCCAGGCTTGGTACGACGAACCTTAGTTCAACCCGAACTGGTACAACCCGAGCCCTTCAGACCCGAAATGCCTCAAAACAGTCCTGCAACCTTATTTTTGCATTTTTCCTATTCTTTTTAACTCGTTGGGATTTCTTCTTCGATGGGAGAGTTAGAAAAAGGCTGAGGGGACCTCGAAAACATGATTTTGGGCCTTGAATCAATCTACTTGCTCGGGACTGAATAATCTGATGCGTGTTATCAAAATTACCTTAAGGGGTGAATTTTGGATAACAATATGTTTGTATCCCACATGCCTCACTCAGCCTCTGCATGCTATTTTTTTCCCTCTCCCCCCTTTTTCCTTACCTTTTGGTCCTTAGTAATGAGACCGCCGCCTTGTCTAGGCAGCTCTCCCATGACTGCCACCTAGGATAGGACGGCGGTCCTAAAACTACCATCCTACATAGGGCGGCAGTCTTGTTCGCGTTTTCCAAAAATTTCTGACGATCACGTCAAACATAAATATTCAATTTCTACCTGAATTCTTTAGCTACTTTTCTTTGCATTTATGTTTTGGCCGCCCTATGAATAGTGTTTTTACTTTGGTCTTTCTTTGTTGTTTAGGGGTCATTTAATCTTCTTGTTTCATTCTTGCCTCATTGTTGTTCCATGCAAGCCAATTTAAAATAAGATAGTTTCATTCTTAGATTGGAATCCATTTAAAATTACAAGTTTTGTTAGTCACAAAATATAGCTTCTAAAACTCTCAGCACATTTGTGTTGTATTCCCATGATAAATCCCACTAGGAATTGCATAGTCAAGCTCTGTTCACTTGGACTATCTCTCTCTTACTCGCATTATATATGGTCTATGTCCAAAAGCTACCATTGTTCAAGTTCCTTATTCTGTTGATACTATCATATACACACTTTTTTAGATTCAAGAGAACATGAAGGAAATGAGGAGATCACACTGAGTGGACAAAGTCACACACAACTGGATCTACCACTGTTCTTTAAATTCCAAGTTTGAGCTATCAAATTTCTCATTACAAACAGATCAAGTAGAGCAGGGAATTATTTTATTTTAGTCAAAAGTTTGCTCTCGATATCACCAGGGAAGCTATAGGGATTGATAGTTTGTGAGAAACCATGATTTATTCCTCACTTCTAAGGTAGGATTGAGAGCATTTCAATTTGAAACAATTAGTTGCTTAAATATTTAGGATAAATTCACAACTGCACAGGCAAATAGCCACACCAGGCTATTTTGTTTGTTTTAATTCTATCACTAGATTAGTTGTTCATTTTCTAAATATATTAGAATAGCTACTCTTTAATTTCATTAAAATATGTCATCAAAAATACAAAAATAGAAGAATGGATATATAGTATAAATACATCTTTCGTAGTTAGTTTATTAATTTGAGTTAAAAGTTGAATCGTTTTGCATGACAATCACGGGACCTAGAGATCCGAGAGAATACATATTTGAACCAATAGTGCCTCAACTAAATCTACCCAAAACACTAGCTGATATAGATCAAGACTTTAGAATATAGTTCTTTTGAGCAACGATAAACCTACGAGCAATTAGTGAACAAGTGAAGGAGTTAAATATCGAAGAAGACAAAGCATAGACATTCTGGTTGAATCATCCTAACTATAGACTGCCCTGATAGGATATCTGCATGACACTACAAGAGCCTGAAAGAGAACAAATGTTTGGCTGTGATCCATTAGTCCTACAAAAAAATGCAGGAGACCTTCTTATTGACATAGATACAGGGTTATGTATACAAGTTACCGGAACCCCCGTAAGGTATTTTGAAAAGATTGCACAACTCCTGGTACTAAACATAGAAGCTGAAAAGGCTTATGACCATTGGATATTTAGAAGAAGGGATTGATTCTTCACATGACCATAACATGTCCACAACAACCAAAAACTTACGGTTGTGATCCCCAAGTCCCACAACCCAATGGGCCTGTAAATAAGTTAAGTATTGACACCGGTTTACGAACGCATGCTTTTAGAACCTCACCACTCCAGCCAGATATCATAACGTAATTATTCGTATTAAATATAGAAGCCAATCAATCTAATATTTTTTGGACTTGATCAGAAAATCACCCATAGTTCACTACAAATCCTTTATACCTCCTATCACCATTTTCATGACCTTGTCTAGAAATATATATGAAGTTCCTACAGGTCACTTCTCACGTATCCAACAACTAGTAAATAAGATCTCGGCAGAGCTAGAAATCGATTGGATCCTCCAAATAGCTATTATATTTGAACAAACCATTACACCAATTTAGGTTAGGAGCGCCTTCTTCACCTTAGATCTACAAATTCCATTATTGTGTATTGAGGATATAAGATTACCCAACTAGTTTGTCTACATCCACATATATTCCAAATTCACCAGCCATCTCGGCACGACCTCGGGAGGTCAGGTATGAGGAAGAGTAATTTGTAGATTCCCATGCGCACATGTCACTTTTCCATCATACAAAACTGGTGAACCCGATGTGAAACAAACAAATATTCCCCTTTTATTTTTTATATCTTTCATCAACCTTCGCTCTTTGCCATTATTCTATGGGTATTCATATACCCCCTGAATATTTCATGATATGACACATATGGTAGACCTCTCTCAGCTCTTGAAGCAAGTTATAGTCAAACAAGTAGACAATCATCACCCTCACTTTCCGCATGGGCTAATAACTATTCAAGTAATTACTTGTCATCTCAAACTCCCCCTCAAAGAAACAGCTCTAGTTCTTCATTCTGAATTGAGGAGTTTGATCAGCTTGCACAAACACAACACCCAAAGCCCTCATGGTATAACAATATGATGTTGACTAGAGAATCCATTTCATCTCCTCCGGTCTTGTTCAGACCACAGATTAGTAGACAATCAGACCCTCTCCCATTTTTGGATGAGGAGTACTTAGCACGTTATGCTAGAAGCGAACAACACTTCCAAAACATGTATCCACCTATATAGAGTTTACAAATACAATCTGATACCCTATTCCAAGAAAACACCCCCATTCCTCCACCTATGGGAAATGCCCTCAGTGAAGCTTGGCAAGGTAATGATCAATTCATAGCAGGGTATCATACCCCTTTACAACCTAAAGGTATACAACAAAATCCATTAAGGAAAAACATTGTGTCTTCATCAATAGAGGTCATTTTAGCATTAGTTGAAAAGGTTAGAGGGCTAGAACTTGCTCAAGCAAACCAAAATTCATATTTTGGGCAAGCAGGAATCCCCAACCCTCCACATCACCCCATTCAGGTTAACCTCCTTACAGGAATAGGAACATTAGGCATGCCTCCTCAAAATCCTTATAATTACCCACATCTAACACCAACTAGGACCATGTTTTCAAACAATGCTCTAGCTGAAAACATGACACCCTCCCAGCTTGGCACCAAACAACCCATACCAGAACAATGCTCCTCAATTAAACATTTATTCAAAGTCACCACAAGGAGACATGTTCTCTTCTCCTGAGATGTTCGTTCAACCACAGGGATTCCCTTATGTCCCTACAAACACATATGCTATGCCATATCAACAACCCTTTCCACCTCCGCCCTCTCAACAAGCGGCATCGATGGTCAAGGTCTATGTGGTAGGGACTTATTTAGAATATTTAAAATAGCCCCTAGACTTCACCATACTAAGTGTTATGCTTCCAAGACCTCTTCCTGATTTACCCCAAATATAAAGGGGCAAGGTGATCCAAATGCACACATTACGGCCTATGCCACAGCCATATGGGAATTACTCCCTTGGGGCGGGGTGGTTGCTAAGATATTCCCTAAAACCTTAGACAGGTATTGCCCTTGATTGGTATTATAGAATACCTGAAGCCTCAATAAATTCATTTAAACAAATAATTTGTGAGTTCATCAAAGCTTTTGATATGAACAAATTGTTAAGAACATGGATTAGGGAATTCTTGCATATTAAACAAGAACATAATGAATCCATTGCTCATTTTATGCAAAGATGGTGTATGGTTATCTACTCATCAGCCAAGTGCTCCAAACATGAATCAAATGGAACTATGCGATTTATTCCTTAATTATTTTAATAGAGAGATAAAGGAAGAAGTCTAGAAGTTCCCACTAAGAACTTATGATGAAGTACTCGAGAGTGCTCTACGGGATTGACCAAGAAATGATAGATAGTGGTCGTAAGACATATGGAACAAACAAGAAATTAACCACTCCCAATCAAAACACCACGTCTTATCCTAATACTGGGAATGCTAATCAAGGATCTAATATCCTTAACAAGAACCACAGAGTTACAACCGATGGAGTAACTGACCAATTTAAAAGGGAAAACATTGTAAACATTTAGCCACCTATTAATAATCAGTGGAATACCAATTTTACTCCAACAATCAACGCAGTGGATTTTAATCATCCACCACAACCACAACAACAACAACAATAATGACAATGAAAAATGCAAACATAAGGTCCAAATCAAAACCCAACTAGATATCAAAGTCAAAACCCAAAGGCAACAGCCTCAAAATTTTAACTCTAATAACTAGTAACATTATTTGAATTTTGAGCCACAACAGGTCTTAAATCAACAACCTCAAAATTATAATCCCAATTTGTATTGTGGCTTCCACAAAATTCAAGGCCATGATACTAGAACTTGTCATGACTACAAATAAATTCATGCAACATTTTCTAGAAGATCAAAAGAAACTCTTTGTAGATATGTTTTTAGCAAATTCTGTAGTACCCACACCAAATGCTTATACAGGGACAATTTCCCCTCAAAATGCACCCCTCAAGATCTTTAATGATCCACTCCCAAACCATTCTAACAATAACAGGCTAGATCCTAACGGAACAAACAAGGGTGTTATAATAGGAAACAATGATCATGAAGCCTCAACTTCATTAAATCCACCAGTCGCACCCCAACTAGGAACTCAACCCCAAACTAAGATAGTTGGCCTAGTGGAGTTAGATACCGAGCTACCCATAGAAACTATAACAACAACACAGGATTATTCTTCTCAACCAATTCCATGTTATCCATTGGAACCAAACAACATTCAACAAACATTGGTAAAACCCACAGGAACTTATCATTTAATTAACGACTTAACTAAAACCTTCTCTCACATCTCCTTTTTGGATTTGTTAAAAAACTCTCTGGCCCATAGGGCTGCCCTCTTAGAAGCATTAGGCCTTGGTCATTTAATCAACATCACTCCTCCCCCGAAAATGCAAGTAAACCATGTAGACTTTGACATCTATCCTCCAGGGCAGCCAGATAGGGATATTGAGTTTATATTTGATATAAGAAAAATGCCAACAGATGCTAAGATTGCACAAAGAGGCAACCCAAATTTATTTTTAAAAGTATGGGTTTATAATAATTATGTTAAACGTGCAATGGTTGATGATGGGGTAGTAGTTAACATAGTCCCCTTCACTTTTCTTCAAAAGTTAGGATATGGAGAGACAAACTGTTCCACAACATGAAATACGTTAAGAGGATATGATAGCCTCAAGGCCACTTCAATTGGAACCATATTTTTACCAGTCACTTTAGGACCCAAGACGGTCCTCACTGAATTTTATATTATAGAATCGGGAAACCAACTATAATATGATCTTCGATCAACCATGGATACACCGCATGAAGGCAGTCCCTTCCACCTTATTCCAAGAAATAATATTTCTACACTTAGGAAAAATATTTGTGGCACAAGGTGACCCAAAACCCTTCAATATACACCTAGCCGATTTGAAGAAAAGGCCAGGCGTTCACTCCAAGTTTGAACTCCCAACAAATCAACTCATTAAACCAATTAAATCAAAACCAAAAGAGAAGTTGATACCCATCGCAGAATTAGAAATTACAAATCTAGCCGAAGACATTCCAGCACTCAAGAATGAGACCAACATTATATAAATAGTGTCACTAGGGAGTACTACAAAAATTGACAAGTTGCTAGAGAAAGACTTACCTATTCTCCTACCATTTGATTCTATTGGTATGGGATGCACCTTGGGAATCGCTTCTCTTCCATCAGATGAAGTTTTTATGATAAAAGTAACTAAAGCAAAGGAAATAGGTACGACAAATACCCCAACATCCATTTTTCCAAGAAAATATTGGACTCTCCCCCTTTGATGGGGCTAGATGTCGCTTTGGAGCTGGGGTAGGAGTGATCTTTACTTCACCTAAGGGAAATATCCTACCTTTCACCTTTAAATTAAACTTTGAATGTACAAACAATGGGGGCCGAGTATGAAGCTCTCCTCCTCAGCCTCATCCTAGCCAAAAGAATGGGTGTCAATGACATTAGAGTGCTAGGAGGCTCGCAACTAGTTGCAAACCAAGTCTTTGAGGTATATGAAACTAGGGCTGAACCTTTACAACTATATAAAATAGTGGTGTTAGATTTGAGAAAGGGATTTAACTTCATATCAATTGAATCAATCCGACAAGAATAGAACCTTCTCGCAGACTCGATAGCAACCTCAGCTTCCCGTTTCACTTTGAACAGTGAATTGGAAGATACAAATTTCACAGTATCACTTCGTACCAAACCATCATTGCATAAAATACCAACAAACTCTCTCCTAACTTATGCAGAAGTTGAGGATGATTTCTCTATCACAGATCACTTTAACAATGATAGAGTCACTCTCGAATATATAAACACCTATGCAGAACTACACCTTGCTTACCACATGGTAGACCTTTCCTTAATACCACATTCCTCTTCCTATTTTGGAAATCCCATGGTACAGTCTCTTCCACAGAAGGATCTTGATATCTACGAGATAGAAGACAAAGAAAGCTTAGAACTACCTCCAGCACCACCTGAATTTGAAGAAGGTAATGCTTCTTTAATAGAATAAACCATTAACATAAACATTGGAATGGAGGAAGAAACCAAAAATTTTGATGTTGGGATCCTTGTTAACTCTAGAGAAGATAGAAATACACACCCAAATCCTCAAAGAACATCAAAAGGATTTCGCATTTAATTATAAAGAAATGACAGGCATTGCACCACACATCACAGTACATAACCTTATTACTAAACCAGATGCAAAACCAATTAAACAAAAGTCAAGGACCAATGAAGCCAAAAGAGGCTCTCATGGTAAAAGAGGAAGTAATAAAACTCCTCCAAGTGGGATTCATCAAACCCATTGACTATTCACAATGGGTATCTAATATCGTCCATGTTCTCAAAAAGAATCGAAAGATACCCATTTACATAGAATTTTCATGATATTAACAAAGCTTGTCCTAAGAATGATTTCTCGTTACAATCCATTGACGTTATTGTTGATGTAATAGCTAGATTTGAACTATTGTCCCTCATGGATGGGTTCTCAGGGTATAATTAGATTAAAATATCTAAGCAGGATCAAGCCAAAACTACATTCATAACTCCCTGGGGAACTTATTACTATGGTTGTCATGCCATTTGGTCTTAAGAATGTTGACGCTACATATCAACGGGAAATGGCATACATATTCCATGTTCTTATCCATAAAATCATGGAATCCTATGTGGATGACTTATTGGCCAAGGCCAAGAAACATTGTGATCATCCAGAAGTACTCTGTATCATCCTCTCGTGATTAATTGAATATGGTGTCACATTAAACCTAGAGAAGTGTGTGTTTAGTGTGAAAGGAGGAAAACATCTGGGGCTACATTATATTTTCATGATGGATTTATGTTGATCTAGCCAAAATCTGCACTGTTCTCGAAATGATCCCACCATCAGACGAGTCTGGAATCAGATCATTTCTTGGGAAACTTGGTGTAATCCGAAGGTTTATCCCAGATTTAAGTTTTGCCATTCATCCAATCAACAATCTATTAAAGAAAGATTATAGCATTGATTGGACTGAATAATGCAATGAGGCCTTCAAAGTAGTTAAATGCTTCCTGTTGTCTCCACCCACACTAATGCCTCCCAAACCAGACCACCCTTTGATCCTATACTCACAAGCCACTCATGTCTCGCTAGCCTACATGCTGGCTCAAGAAGACAATGATAAACGAGAACATGCGGTCTATTTCATCAACTGAATGTTGCTCAATTATGAAACATGTTATACACAGGTAGAGAGAGAATGTCTTTTTATAGTCTTTGCAACAAAAGGTTTAAGACATTACATGTTAAACCAAGAAATAAGGGTCATTGTAAAAACAAATCATTTACAAACATTCCTCATGGAAGGGTCTTTATCTAAAAAGGCTGGGCATTTCATAACCTTAATGGGTGAATTTGAGTTAACATTCATAAACCAAAAATCCATTAAGGGACAAATCATTGCAGGCTGGTTAGCTGACAATCCACTAGATGGAGGTGGTCTAGTAAATCTTGATTTTCCTGATGAGTGTATATACTTCGTTGAAACTAGGCCCCCCATCTCTACATGTCCCTGGTATACTGATATCATCAATTTTATCATAGACTACACATACTTGGAAAACGTGACATCACAACAAAGAAGGCGGTTACGTATTAGCACTACTAAATATGTTGTTTTAGAATAGGCACTCTATTGTAAAGCCTTCGACAAAATTCTTTTAAGATGTGCATACATAGAAGAATCTAAGAAGATTCTCTATGAATCCCATAATGGGATATGTGGAGGCCACTTCGGTGGTCACGCCATCGCTCACAAAATACATCGGATTGGCTATTTTTGGCCCACTCTCGAACATGATGTAGTAGAGTTTTTACGTAAGTGCCACAAATGCCAAGAATTCTCTCATGAGATTCACATGCCAGCACAATCTCTGCAACCAATAGTGACCCCGTGGCCCTTTTCCACATGGGGTCTGGACTTGATAGGGAAATTCTCTCCCTCATCAACCAATTTCCATAACTTTATAATTACAGCCACAAAATATTTTAGCAAGTGGGTAGAGGCCATGCCCCTCACCACCATACCAGGTTCGGTAATTGCCAAATTCATTCTAAACCAAATAATTTGCAGCTATGGTGTCCCACAAGTAATTATCTCTGATAATGGCACATCCTTTAAAAATGATGAGTTCCATGAGTTATGTAGCAAATTCAAAAGAAACCATCACACGGCCTCTCTTTACTACCCTCAAGCCAATGGGTAAGCTGAAGCAAATAACAAAACATTAAAGGCTATTCTCCTCAAAATGGTTAAGGAGAACAAGCAAGATTGACATTTAAAACTATATCTAGCCTTGTGGGCCCATCGAACCTCAATAAGAACACCAATAGGAGCAACCCCTTTTTCATTGGTATTCGGGGTAGAAGCAATTCTCCCACTTGAGGTACAAATACCCAGTTTCCGCATCTCATTACAAGGGATTTTGGATGAAGAAGGTTATAGGGAGGCATGCCTCTCTCAACTGGAAAGCCTTGATGAGGCCAGGATAAAAGCTGAACAACAACACAGAGCCTATGTTGACCGAATGTGCTGGTAGTATAACAAAAAAATCTATGAGCAAGAAATATATGAAGGAGATCTAGCTCTAAGACTAGACAGCCAGATCAACAGGAAAACGAGCGAAGGAAGGAAGTTTCGGCCCAAGTGGTTGGGCCCATACCGAGTCATGAAAGACTACGGAAATGGTGCGTATCTCTTATGCACGCTAGAAGGTGAGGAATTCAATGAAACTGTCAATTCCTTACGTCTTAAACAATTTTACGCATAAGACATCAGAATCACCACTTGTACATTATAGCTACCTACATTGCATTAGTCATTTAGCTGCTTCATTTTGTCCACTCATTTTGTAAAAATTTTAGTCTAGGAACTTACTCTTAAGCAATCTATTACAAATTTTTGAAAGTATTGGAAAAAGCATTCAAATCACATCTCCTTAAACATCATCAAGTAATTTTAAAATCTTCTTATCAAGTTTGACAGAAAAGTATTGACGAAAACCATACCAAGGCTTGCATACTTGGTTTTTCTCTTTCTTTCTACTAAGTGAAGTTGTCCTTACCTATAATTTGTTCTAGAAGCTTCTTAGTGTCACATCTATCCCTCTTAAATATCTTTCAAAGAAAGGGTATCCCAAAGTCGTAGATCAGAAAGGAAAAAAATCAAATGGAATCAAAAGTGCTAAGCAAACAAAATATTTTATTTTATGCACTTCTTTGCTCCACCAACCTTTGGTGATAATCCTACATCTCTTACTGGTGGTGTGAGGTTGGGAAAGGAAAGAAGTGCCCTTACTCACCTATATCCCACCTTTGGTGACAAATCCGTGCTTCTTACTACTGGCATGAGGTAGGGTGTGGGGGGTCCATTCACACAAATTAACAAATCTTGATATGCAAAAAGAACAAATCAAATTATATTAAGAGAAAACAAATGTCCAAATTCCAAAGAGATCAAATCCTCAAAATCATATTTTGTCAACCAAGTTTCCATTTATGAATCTAAGTTTAGATAAATTGGAAAATAAGTGACCTGCTGAGCTTGGTGGTAGTTTTGAGTAGGGTAAGTGTGTAGGTATCAGTTTGGTTTCTAATACTAGTTTGTCTGTCTCTTATCATTCCATTCAGTCAAACTCATACAATTTGTGCCCTTCCCAACTCTTGGTATAGAGCCATCACATCTTACTGGTTGCATGGAGTTGGGAATGGGGAAAATTCATCTCTTTATCACTATACATTCATTACATTTTTCCAACATAAAAAGAAATTACGAACATTGCCCAAAGATTTCAAAAGTTTAGTACTACCATGTGTTTGTATCATCTCATATCAGCATTACAAAAACATACAAAGTAAAACATTCTGTTTACTACTATTTGTCATCCATTACATAAATTCTGAAAATCATGAAAACAAATACTCTAAAAACATCTAGTATACATGTGGAAACAAGTCACAAAATTCTAGGCACCAAAAGTCTAGATCCAAAAAGATATATATATATATATATATATATATATATATCAGGTTTTATAAACAATGCCATCATGCACTAAGCATTGTCAAAACACTCAATGAGCCCAAAAAGTACAAAAACACTCATATAAATACCTAACAAAAAACTTTAAAAATAGCCTCTCAACTCCTATGCGATCCCTCATAGGGTGTACGACCACGTCTAGGACTCCGACTATGCAAGCACTCTGAATGCATTGAGGGCTCACGGTCATGGCCAGTAGCTACCATCTCACTATGAGAATGAATCCTCCTCATTAAGTTCTTTGCCATCCTATATCGAGCTACCTCAGCACGGAGAGAAGTCATGATCCTTGCCGCCTGCCAGACAGGGGAAAAAACATCTGTGTGCCTACTGGCTGTTGAAGGCTCTCCCACGTCCTCAGAAAGCTCCATACGAGTCTTCTCTAAGGGGAGTAACAAGGTATCTGTGCATACTCAGTGAATCAAGTCTCACCACTCATCAATAGTCGCTGCAAATAAAATAGAAAACAAGTTAGAAAATGATCAAAAATAAAACCAAGAATAAATGAAACAAAAGGAAATAACAACTAAGACAATTCTAACTAAAACAAAGTCAAGAGAAGAGTGGCAACTCACTCGGATCTCCAAGCCTCCAGGAAGGGTCTTTAGGATCCACGCCTACCACTGATGCCGCCACTGACTGGTGTCCCTCTCCCACATCTGGAGCAATGTGACGGCCTGCGACAGACTTTCCATCCTAAGAGGACAACTCCTCTGAGATCAGAGTCACCCTCTCTGGGCTCCACTCCACTCTATCAGCCTGTAGGATATCCTGAGTGTCATGCCACTCGGAATCATTATCATCCTCCCCACCCGTCCCATTGATCTCCGTTTCCTCTATCTCCTCCTCTGTCTCTCCCCAAGTGAACTCCTTAGACTCGAAGTCCACGTCAATAGGCTCATCGTTGCTATGGGCAAGATTGGTGGCAATCAAAAGTAAAGGTGCCTGAGGAGCATTGGCTACCCCTCGAGCATGCGCCACCCTCTTAGCCACAATGGGGACACCAGGAGTAACAATAGTCCAACCCCGTCCTCTAGGAACTCCTCGAGCCTCATGAACAAATATATACACTAGCCCCACCGGAGGCAACATGTCAATATATGGGAGGCCAAACTATTGTGGTACTCTATGAAAGGGGTGGATCTCCAACTTCCCCACCCTGTCTATCAGTTGACTGGTAGTTTGACAAGCAATCAATGTGATAGTCTCCTCTCTCCATAACAATGCCATGGCCTGATAAGGAGTGGCCTCCATGACTATAGTGGTCAAAGAGGCCACTGGTTGGTGAGGTTTTCTAAGAATAGGCATACCTATCCACCTCGCTACCTTGATGGCCTTAGCATCCTCTGCCTCTACACCTCTCCCATATAGAGTGATATACTCATATACCCAAAAAATGACAAGAGTGGGGTGGCTCAGTGACTATCCTTGTATTCGAACCACCCTATACAAATCATGGTAGGTGGTCCCGAGGATGTCTACTCCCTAAGCATAAACACATCCATGGCCTTCAATCTATGCAATAATGGGGGCCTAACAATATAAGAGGGTGTCCCCTTCCTTGTCCCCAATCAATATCAAAGCAAGAATGCCATTAATAGCCTTGCGGAGCATAGGAATGTATGATTCAACAATGGAGCGGAACTTCACCCCCTTCTTTGACCCCATCGAAACAACATCCCCCATATAAGTGGCCCACTGAACCACCTGAGATCTCGGTACTTCTGTCTTAAGAGACATGCACCTCCGAAGGATCAGAATGCCCAGTATATGGTAAACATCCTCTAGGGTGATGGTCCACTCACCCCTAACTTCCAGCAATCGGAAGGTTCCGATTCACATCCCAATATGAAAATAAGTCACATAGTATGTGACTAGCAAGTGCAATGTGAGGGACCTGTGCAATCCTCCAAATGCCAGCCCTCTGAAGATTATATTGCTCTGCTTGAGTAAGTGCCTCTAACACTGCTGGGAGCTAATCACATTCCCTCTCTCGGCTCCATCTAATGTATTCCTCCTTCTTCTGCATACACCCAAAAAAAAGAATTTAGTATCAAAATCCGATTGGAAAAACTATCAAAAACATGTAAAAGTGCTAAAAATACAAAAATAAGTAAGCAAAGCATTTTTTTTTGCTTTCTGTCATGAACTGCCACCCTATGCAGAGTGATGGTTCCATAACCACTACCTTCTAAGGTGGCAGTCCCGTAACCGCTGCCCTGTACAGGGTGGCGGTCCTGTCCCGAATCCACAAATGGCTCGGAAGACCTAAAAATGCCTAAAAACAAGCAAAAGACACCATTTTAACTAAACTAAGGACCTACCCTATGGGTGTCCCCCCTAGAGACTCACTTAAAACTAGTATTTTCAAAAATGCCCCCCCAAGATAGATTTTATCATTTCTACATTTTAGGTTTAAAAACAATAAATTAAGGAGAACTAACTTGAGACTTCACATGCCGATGTTCCACTCTCAAAGGCATGATCACATTACCACAATGAGCATTATACTCTTGTAAAAAACTATCACAGTGGGCCCCAGAGCTCAAAAACTATCAAATCAATCCACCTAAATGAATAGTGAAATGAGTTTGTCGACAAAGGTAAGTTCTAAACTCTGTGTAGATGGTAAGTCCTCATTTCATATCAATTTAGTCTTATTTCTCAAATTGTTTTATCTATCTGCACTTGAGTCCCCTTTTTCATTTTGTAGATGGCAGGATTTTGGATGGTGACTTTCAACCACACGGGTGTGTTGGGTATAACTCCTAACTCCCCATTTTGGGACTACCATACTCAGATCCACCATTTTACACCTCTTCATGGCTAAGATGGTTCCATGAGGGGGAAATATGTACATACCCAAAATTTTAGGGTGCTGCACTGCCAGAAAGATGTTACACATACCCCAATGATGATACAGGTCTCCTTGTAAGGTCTTCAGAATCTAGAAAAGCTTACCAAGTATACGTTTGTATCCCGCATGCCTCACTCAGCCTCCACATGATTTGTTTTTCCATTTCCCCCCCTTTTCCTTGCCCTTTGGTCTTTAGTAATGAGACCACCGTGTTGCCTAGGCAGCGGTCCTATTCACATTTTCTAGAAAGTTTTGATGATTGTGTCAAACGTAAATGTTCAATTTCTACTCGCATTCTTCAGTTACTTTTCTTTGCATTTATGTTTTAGTTGCCTTGTGAATAGTGTTTTCACTTTTTTTAATGGTAAAAGAGTTCAATTCCAAGTTACCTTCTAGTGAATGCATTTGTTATAAATAGCCAGCTTATTTCCAAGAAAAGGCCCCTCTCCTTCTCTATTTAATCATTCAGTCTTTGAGTTTCTTGCTTAGAATTCTATAAGTTTCATGTTTCGCATCCATTGTTGGTCTTTCTTTTCTATTTAGGGGTCATTCAATCTTCTTGTTTCATTCTTGCCTCATTTTTGTTCCATGTAAGCCAATTTAAAATAATATAGTTTCATTCTTAGATTGGAATCCATTTAAAATTACAGGTTTTGTTAGTCACAAAAGATAGCTTCTAAAACTCTCGGTGTGTTTATGTTGTATTCCCACGATAAATCTCGCTAGGAATTGCATAGTCAAGCTCTGTTCACTTGCACTATCTCTCTCTTACTTGCATTATATTCGGTCTATGTCCAAAATCTTCCATTGTTCAAGTTCCTTATTTTGCTGATACTATCATATACATGATTTTCTGGATTCAAGAGAACAATCCTAAGGAAATGAGGAGATCACACTGAGGGGACAAAGTCACACACAACTAGATTTACCACTATTTTGTAAATGCCAGGTTTGAGCTATCAAAGTTCTAGTTACAAATGTATCAAATAGAGTAGTGAATTATTTTATTTCAATCAAAAGTGCTCTCTCATAATCGCCAGGGAAGCTGTGGGGATTGATAGTTTCTGAGAAATCATGATACATTCCTCACTTCTAAAGTAGGATCGAGAGCATTTCAATTTGAAACAATTAGTTGCTTAAATATTTAGGATAAATTCACAACTGCACAGGAAAATAGCCACACCAGGTGATTTTTTTTGTTTTAATTCTATCACTAGATTAGTTGTTCATTTTCTAAATATATTAGAATAGATGCTCTTTAATTTCGTTAAAATACGTCATCGAAAATACAAAAATTGAAGAATAAATGCATAGTATAAATACATATTTCATAATTAGTTTATTAATTTTAGTTAAAATTTGAATCATTTTGCATGACAATCATAGGACCTGGAGAGCCCAAAGAATACACATTTGAACCAATAGTACCTCAACCAAATCTACCCATAACACTAGCTTATATAGATCAAGACATTAGAATACAGGTCTTTCAAGCAATGACAAAACTATGAGCAATTAGTGAACAACTGAAGGAGTTAAATATCGAAGACGACAAAGCATAGACATTCTGGTTGAATCATCCTAACTATAGACTGCCCTGATAGGATATCTACATGACACTACAAGAGCCCGAAAGAGAACAAATATTTGGTTGTGATCCATTAGTCCTGTAACTAAATACAGGAGACCTTCTTATCGACATAGATACAGGGTTATGTATACAAGTTTCCGAAACCCCCGTAAGGTATTTTGAAAAGATTGCACAACTCCTAGTACTAAACATAGAAGCTAAAAAGGCTTATGACCATTAGATAGTCAAAAGAAGGGATTGATTCTTCACATGACCATAACATGTCCACAACATCCAAAAAATCATGATTGTGATCCCCAAGTCCCACAATCCAACGGGCCTGCAAATCAGTTAAGTATTGACGCCGGTTTACGAATGTTGATTTTAGATCCTCACCACTCCTACCAGATATCATAACGTAATTCTCCGTATTAAATATAAAAGCCAATCAATCTAATATTTTCTGGACTCGTCCGGAAAATCACCCATAGTTCACTACAAATCCTTTATACCTCCTATCACCATTTTCATTACCTTGTCTGGAAATATATATGAAGCTCCTACAAGTCACTTCCCACGTATCCAACAACCAATAAACAGGATCTCGGCAGAGCTTGAATTTGATTTGAGCCTTCGAAAAACTATTATATCCAAACAAACCATTACACCAATTCAAGTTAGGAGGGCCTTCTTCACCTTAGATTTACAGATTCCATTATTGCATATTAAGGATATAAGATTACCCAACTAGTTTGTCTACATCCACATATATTCCACATTCACCAGCCATCTTGGCACGACCTCGGGAGGTCGGGTACTAGGAAGAGTTATTTATAGATTCCCGTGCTTACATGTCACTTTTCCATCATACAGTTGCCAACTTAGTGCCAATAAGAAAGAAGAATGGTGACATCAAGCTATGTGTAGACTTTGGGAATCTGAACAGGGCTTCAATGAAGGACAGCTATCCTTTACCTAACATGGAACACATGCCATAGATGGTGACTGGTTCTGAGTTGCTTTCTACTTTAGATGGCTTCTCTGGTTATGACCAAGTCATGCTAAAAAAATAATAAAGGATCAAGACAACCTTCACTACTCCATGGGGAACATATGTATATTTCAGGATGCCCTTTGGTCTGATGAATGCTGGAGCCACTTTTCAAAGAGAAATGGATGTTGCTTTTTCTAGTTTCATTAATGACTTCATTATTGTCTATCAATATGATGTAACATTGTTCTCAAAAAAGAGAAGTGACCATTTGCTACACTTAGAGAAGATGTTGATCAGATGTAGGGAATATGGCATTTTTCTCAATCTAAAGAAATGCCATTTTGGAGTGTAAAAGGAAAAATTTCTGGGTCACATTTTTGTCACATGAGGGAGTGATGATTGGTCTAGAAAGAGTGGAGGACATCAGCAAGGTCCCAATCCCAAGAACCAAGAAAGGAATTCAGTCCTTCTTTGGACAGATAAAGTTCATTAGGAGGTTTGTGTCAAAATTTTCTGAGTTGACCATCCCAATCACTTCCATGCTCAAGAAGGATCAGGTCATAAAATGGGAAGAGGATGCCATCCAATCTGTCAATGGAATAAAAGATGCATTGAAGCATGCCCCTGTTTTGGCAGCCCCAAATTATAAGAAACCTTTCCAGCTGTTTTCTTTTTCTTCAGAAAACACTATTTCTTTTGTCCTGTTACAGAAGGATGATGAAGGGGTTGAGAGGCATATTGCCTTTTTTAGTAAGGATTTGCAAGGATTAGAACTAAAATATACCATCATGGAAAAGTAGGCATTTTCCTTGTTCAAAGCAAAAAATGTTTTCAGGCCTTATATTTTAAGTTCAAAAGTTGTTGCTTATGTTCCCCATACCATGGTAAAAGACATCCTATCAGAGATGGGAGTCTCAAGCAAGAGATGTAGATGGATGAACAAGTTGTAAGAGTATGATATGGACATCAAAACCACAAAGTTGATGAGAGGTTTGGGGCTAGCTAAGCTCATGGCTGAGAGAAACTTGCAGACCATTGAGGTGAATGAGATTGAAGAAGAAAGGGCAGCTGTTTTTGAAAAATTGACGAGTTCTAAGTAATACAAGGATGTGATGTTCTATCTCAGACACTTAAACTACCTTAAGCATCTGTTTAAGAACAAGAAAAGAGATCTTAAGTTGGCTTCCCAGAAATATGTTATTAATGACTTTGGGTTTGCATGGAAGAATCCAGAAGAAGTCCTCTTAAGATGCATCATTGAAGATGAAGCCCCCAAAATAATTGTTGATATGCATGGAGGATTTTGTGGGGGGAACTTTGCTACAAGAGTCACAACACATAAGATCCTAAGGGCTGGTTATTGGTTGCCAACTCTTTTCAAGGATGCAACCATGTTGGTCAGAAGATGTGAGAGTTTCCAGCATTTCTTTTGAAGGCTGAAAGCTTCAGGATCCCTGAATTTGCAGCTTGTGTCAATTGAAGCCCCATTCAAGCAATGGGGAATGGACTTCATTGGTTAGATTTTAGACCCTTCAAGTGCTGGCCATTAGTGGATTCTTGTAGCCACTGATTACTTACCAAATGGGTGGAAGCAATCCCCACCAATAAGGCTACACACCAAGTTGTCATGGATTTTGTGCTAAAAAACATTATTTATAGGTTTGGAGTACCAGTCAAAATAATAGTTGATAATGTCATGAGTTTTAGGGCCAAAACTCTGGTGGCAATGTGTAAAGGATATGGGATCAATTTGATATATGCCTCCAACTATAATCCCCAAGGAAATGGGACAGGATGTGTCTAGTAATAAGAATTTGCTAAAGATTATCAGAAAAACCTTGGAGCTGAACAAGAGAAAATGGGGTGAGCAGTTGAAGTTTGTTGTCTAGGCTGATAGGATCACTGTTAAAAGAGCCACCAGAAAGAGTTCATTTGAGTTGGTATATGGGACTCAAGCCTTGTTGCACCTGCATATGCAATTGTTTTCATATCTGTTCATTCAACAACTGGAAGATCAAGAAGTGAGTCCTTATGATGCCCGCATCAACTAGATTGTTGAGCTTGATGAAGTGAGGAGGGTATCCCACAAGAGGCATATAAAGTTCAGAGAAAAGCTAAAGAAACTATTTGACAAGAAGGTCACTCCTAGAGCCTTTAATATTGGATATCTTGTGCTACTATGGGATAACAAACACAAAGATAAGGGTAAGCATGGAAAGTTTGACTCATTGTGGATGGGCCCTTACTCAATTGACATCCAAATTGGTGAGCACACTTTCTTCTTGAAGGATTTAAATAGTGAATTGCTTGAACTGCCTATTAATTGTAGGCACCTGAAGCATTTCTTGGATTGATTTCCCTAAATCAAGGCATAAATTTTTTATACAGTGTATATTTTGTTGTTTGTTCCCTTTTTTTTTTGTTTTTCCTCATTCTGGTCCTCGGTGACCTATTTTCTGCTAGTTTCTCTATTTTCTTTTGAATATGGCTTTGTTTCTTTGCTCTGCAAAATGACTCCGCTGCCCAATGGATATTTTGGCACTTGGTTTACTTTTTTTCTTGTGACACTCAAAGAGAGTACCCATCCCTGAGTCGGAGCCTATGTTGGTGCTCAAAATTGTCTCGCCCCATTTGTGCCCTTGAAAATTTATTGATTCACGACATTTGTCATTTTTTCCTTCCCATATTGTGCTTGGTTGGTTTATTGTCATTTTCAAATCTACTCCTCGGTTGAAGATCATGTATGGGTCTATATTTGTCTCATTGTTCCTTTGTTCCTATGCAAAAGCTCTGTATTTTGGGTCTCCCATGCTCTGTTCCTTTGGAACTCGTGTTTTCCCATTTTCTCCTTTTTCCACAGTTGAAATCTATCATTCTTTCCATTTTTCCCTAAATGATCAAAGAAAAATGAGCTGGTGTGTCCCTAAGGGTCATATTTGAGCCATGCAACAGTCTAAAATATCTGTCCCTGAAGAAAATTTTGTTTTCTTGCTCAAATGAACATTTTTCTATGTTTTGTGGTTTGACAGGTGTTTATCCCAATCAAAGTTGCATCCTTGCATCAATAGGGAAACATGGCACCTCTTGGTTGGATGTGGATCAGCTAAATACTTCAAAAATTACATGAAAAGTCTCATTTTAGAATGTGTCTACATGGAGGAACGACGCTTGTTTGAGAATCAACTTTTTGGTTTGGCTTTGAAGTAGTGCTGGGAGGACATGTGGAGGATTCTGATAGGTTTTCCATACTTAGAAAAATTTCAAAGGGATCTCGAGAAAGTCCAGGACACATGGAAGAATGACGCAAATTTAAAGATCTGCTTTTGGGCTTTACCTTGAAGTAGCATCAGGAGCACACGTGGAGGTTTCTGCTGCTTAGCCTAGACTTGGAAAAATTTTAGGTAGTTGGAGAATTTTGGTGGAATAAGGATACGTGGCAAGCCCGTGCTCATTCAGAGTCTCCGCTTTGGGCATTATCTTAAAGAAGTGCCATAATGACATGTGGGGCACTCCACTCACTTTGCATATTTACTTGGAATTTTCAACGGGCAAGGGAGACTGCCTCTAAGCTTGACAAGTGGCACCTTCCGCTAGGCTTCAAGCCTTCAAAAAAATTTCTCCAAAGCACAACATGTGGTAAGCCCACGTTCGTTCAAGATATAAAGCCTAAAACGTCAAAAATGGTCCGCAGTCCCAAAAAAGGAAAAAGTCAAAATATGTCTCTAGTCAAAGGGGTGGGAAGGGTGATCATCGGTTGTAACTTGGAAATTTTTCCTCTTCTATTAAAATGACTCAAAGTATAAAAAAATCCCAAGGGCCTGAGGGAAATAGTCAATGTCTTGCCCTGGTCAACAATGGAGGTGCGGGTCTTCGGAGGAAAAGTGAAAAATTTTCCCTTTTGAGGAAAAGGGTATTAAAGGCATAAAACAACCCAGGATTCCATTAGGACCCACATCATAAACTTGAGGCGGAAGGGTGGAGCTGTGGTGGAAACTTGGAAAATTTTCCTTTTTCCAAAATAGAGTCAAATGGTAGAATTTTTCTGTCGTTCCTTTAGGACCCACCTCAGGACACGTGTTAGGCCCATTTTCAAAAGTGGAGGTGCAGAGCAAAATGTAAAATATTTACATTTTTTCAAAATGTCAAGAAAAGGTCAAAGGAATCCCTGGAGCCTATTTTTGGATCTTCCATGTGGATGACCCATTTTCAAATCAAAGATCAATGGCTGGTGAGTGTCAAAATATTATTTCCCCCCTATTTTTGTTTGTAAAATGCCTGGGAGTGTGAGTCTTAATCTTTTCTTGATATTTTTACATGCCAAGCAGAGGGAAAAGCTAATGTTGATATCTGAAGTTTGGGAGGGGGTTCTGGAGGCTATCTTTTTCCATTAAAATGGTCTGACTCTAGAGCCTGATCTAGTTTTCTATTTTTCTTCTCCTGAGTACGTAAAAAGGCCAAATTTGATAGAATATGGGCGGAAGTGGTTGGCGAATGGATGGAAACGTGTTTTTCCCGAGAAAGGAGTTAAATGCAAGAGGAAATTGAAGATATCTGCCCCCCTCGAGCACCTGGAGACTTTTACAGATTTGATTCTGTGAATCACGAAAGAATCATGGTGAGCACTAGTGCATTTAACGTTTTTGTCTTTTAGAGGAAGGGGCCTTATTGGAAATGATATAAATGGCATGAATTATTTCGTGCAAAAGGTTAGGATTTTTTTGAAAGGCCAGGACTAATTCTCTCTAGCAGAAGAAGCTTGACAGACCCCATCCATTTTGAGAAGCCGTTTAAAAAGCTTGTATCTCTTTTTTTGCATTAAGTTTTATCGTGTGAAGGTGGTAGCAAGTGTACAGCCATTGATGAGCTCTGAGATTGTTTTGTAAAACTTTCCCCTACTAATAGACTTAATCAAATTCAAGTTATTTCTGTGTTGTCTTGAGAAAAATGTGTTTATTTTATTATTGAATGTATACATGTAGTTTTTCTTGTTTCTCTTGTAATATTATACCAAAATATGGTCCAATCACACAGGTCTCAGTGCTTGTGATAGTTTAGTGGCATCTGCAATTTCATTTCCCAGAAGATCCTTCATCTGGGAGTGGAATAAATAGTTTAAAATCACAATTCTTTCATTTTGTTGATAGAGATTCTCTGTAAGCCTCTGGGTGCACCTTAGGCATGACTTGATTTAAAATCTTGGTGATTTTTGGGTTCTCTAATTCGAGCCTTCGTGATAGAATCCCACAGGTTTTGTGAAAGAGTGCTAATTTGGGCCTCCATTGAAGCACATATTCTAGTTGAGGAAACAATTTAACTTTTGAGGCATTTTATTGATTGAATATTTCCATTTTGCATGAGCTCAACAACTAATCCTAAAAATTTCACCCTGTCTCCCCTCCTACTAAAAATTTATTCAAAAAAAATAATCCTACCCATCCTACCCCTACTTGTCATGTGTGTATGCCAATGCATAATCCTCATCACCTGAACATGCAGAAGCAAGCAGGGTATCAAATGTATTTAGTAACCTTTTCCTTGCCATGAAGATATCTCCATGATATGGAAGTGACAACTCATTAGAGTCAGATTTGGTGTGTCGATCATATTTTCCCCGAGGCCTTCTCCGTAAAATCTATGCAAAAAGAAAGGTACGTGTATCTCCTTTAAAATAACAAAGGTTACAAAATAGGTTCTCTGACCTTGGTTGAAAGGAACAACCTAAACTAGTTAGGATCATATCACATCATTTTGCATGTTCTATCCGCTCCCTTAAAAGCCCAAGTTCCACTTAGTTAGATAGATTTCTTCCCTGGCTAAAAAATGACATACATGATTGTCTATCTACCTTTGAGTGTCCTATCAAAATCCACGATGCCGCTTGGTCTCTGAAGGAGGTTAAATCTAGGTACCAACATAGGGGTAGAAGCCAAAAGGTATGTCCCAAACAAGCACGGGGCCTCCCCATGTTAGGGGCCTGAAAAAGTTGCACCAACCATTGAAAAGTTGAAGCAAAGCAGTAAAACTAGTGGAAGGTACCACTCATCATCTCAACATAACTCAAAAGGTAAAATCTAAAGGAAGTCTCCAAACAAGCGCAAAGCCTCCATGTGTCTAGAGTCCAACATAGTTTCTCTGCCAAATAGGAGGGACTTAGACAAAAAATGAAGAAAGTAAAGCGGGTTTGCAGATGATGCCACGTGTCTAATCGACGCAACATCAATAATGAAAAGAGGGGGGTGGAAATCTTAAGACATGTGGGGCTGTCACATGGATCTTACATGGATAGAATATTTTAAATATTGTGATCCCACATTAAATGCCTTGCCCTGACCTTCAAATTTTCGTAACTTTCAATTGGGAACTCAAATTTGAGAAAGGGAGGAATTTTTGGAAAGATCTCGACGTCGGATTCTCACCCAACACCATAATGTTTCAGTCTACTATGTTTAGGATGTCACACTTCTCACCTACCACCATAGTGAATAATGAGCTTCCTTTCTTTCCAAACAAGGAACATTAAAGGGGGCATGAGATTTAATAAGGAACCCATAAATGTTGTAGGTGAATTTCAATGTAGTTCGGGCTGGTTGGAGTAGGCGAATTCAATGCAATAATGGGGTGGTTGAAGAAGGATTCATTTTCCCTCTCTCATTCTCTCATCCTTCTATATATTGTAAAGGAGGATAATTTTTCTAAAGGTTAGTCATCTTTTCTCTCCTACCCCCTCTCTCTTTCTTCCTTAGGGTCGAATGTGGAGCTTAAGCCTCCTCTCATTACTTTGTAATGGCATCTTCTTGCCTCTTTCCCACCGATGATGTACTATGTGAACTCATGATGCAATAAAACATATTTCGTGATGTATTTTGTCCATCCTTCCTTATTTTATTATCTCTTCTTTCCTGTTACAATTGTAGGGTATACAATGCATACTTCTGATGTATGTTGCAGGTTTTGTGAGTTATGTTTAATGGGATTTAAAGTGGTGTTCTATTTTAAATTTATCTTTGGTTTGTGTTGCATCTTGTCCATACTCTCCATTTGCTCACCTCTCTCAATTTCAGGTAGTAGGATTTGTGATCAGCACCCACCTTTTCTGGTGTATCCCCACTTTAGTGTAGGCTTTGTTTTCATGCACTCTCTCTGCATGGTCCCTTGGAAAATTAGATTAGGAGTAGATATTTTTCAAAATAATCCACCACATGTCAGCTCGGCGCAACTTCAGAGGTAGAAGCCAAAGGCAGGTCCTGAATAAGCATGGGCTCTCCACATGTTTAGGTCCCAGAAAAGTTGCATCGCCCATTGAAAAGTCCAAGAAAAGTAGTAGAACTAGCAGAAGGTGCCACGTGCCAGCTCGGTGAAAATTCAAAGGTAAAATCTAAAGGAAGTCTCGAAACAAGCGTGAAGCCTCCACGTGTCTAGGGTCCAACATAGTTGCTCCACCAAATAGGAGGGACTTATCCAAAAAATGAAGAAAGTAATGCAGGCTCGTGGACTATGCCACATGTCTAATCATCACAACTTCAAGAGTGAAAGGAGGGGCTAAAATCTTAAGATGCATGGGGCAGCCACATGGATCTTGCATGGATAGACTCTTTTAAATATTGTTAGCCTAAATTAAATGCCTGACCCTAACCTTGAAATGGCCATATCTTTCAACATGGAACTCAGATTTGAGAAATAAAAGAATTTTTGGAAATATCTCGACATCGGCTTCTCACCCACAACTATAATATTTCAATACACCATTTTGAGACTGTCACACTTCTCACCTACCACCATAATGAAGAATGGGCTTCGTTTCTTACCTAGTAAGGAACATTAATGGGGGCATGGGCTCTTTCAGGGAACCCATCATTGTTGCAGAAGAATTTCAATGTAATCTTGGGGTGGTTGAAGCAGGATTCGTTTTCCCTCTCTCCTTCTCTCATTCTTCTATATATGGTAAAGGAGGGGCATTTTTATAAAGGTTGGTCATCTTTTCTCTCCTACCTCCTCACTCTTTCCTCCTTAGGGTTGAATTTGGAGCTTAAGACTCCTCTCATTGCTTTTTAATGGTGTCTTCTTGCCCCTTTCCCACTGATGATGTACTGTGTGAACTCATGAAGAAATAAAATCTATTTTTTGATGCATTTTTTCCACCCTTCCTTATTGTATTATCTCTTATTGCCTCTCACCATTGCAGGGTATACTGTGCATACTTATAATGTCTGTTGTAGGTTTTGAGAGCTATGTTTAATGGGTTTGAAGTGGTGTTCTGTGTGAACTTTATCTTTGGTTTATGTTGCACCTTGTCTATCCTCTCCATTTCTCACCTCTCTCCATTTTAGGCAGTTGGATTTGTGATCAGCACCCCCCTTTTCTAGTGTATCACTGCTTTAGTGTAGGCTTTATTTTTATGTGCTCTCTCTACCTGGTCCCTTTGAAAATTAGATTAGGACTAGATATTTTTCCTGCATTAGAGTAGATTGTGGCAAGTAGTTTAGTTCGCAGGAACCAACCTTCTCTAGAGGGCCATCTCAAGTCTGCAGATCCCAAAGCTTGAGAGATGGTCCAATGTTGTGCAATCACACTGAGAGTGTCAACCTATCAAGTTGCATACATTCAAGGTTGTTGTGATTCTACACCAATAGTTTTGGCATGCCTTATGGGACACTGAGTTTATATTTTCTCATCTTTCGAAGGTGTTTCATTATCAAACCATAAATCTTAAGCCACCATGCCACATCATCAACAATTTTGGCATGACCGATGGGACATTGAGGCTAGATTCTCTCATATTTCCAAGGTTTTTCATTATCAAACCACAAATATTAAGCCACCATGTGACCACACCAATAGTTTTGGCACATCCGATGGGAGCGGATTGAAGCACCTTACCACTTCATCTTAGTAGGTTGGTGTGTTCCTGTTAAGATTCAGCCTTTGGAGGCACATGTAAAACACATTTGGAAACTCCATGTGGTCAAAAACCTATTCTCTAAGTTTTAGATCTTATCCCCATCTATTTCCATCCATTCATCTTTCCACATATTTCATCTTCTTCTATCCCATGAAGTTTTGTAATCATGACTTCTTTCCCATCTTGGAATTCACACTCGCATCATAAGCAGTGTAGTCTACCTCAATTATATTTCACAAGTCCTCTAGATCTACATTATGATTAGGTTCAAAACCATAATGCTTACCCATACAAGAAGTGTGAAAACCAGTTTGGCTATGGAGCTTATCAAGAGCAAGGGTACGCATATGATGATAACATATACATGGAGAATGTTGATGTGCTGGAGAAGATTCAAAGAATGGAGGCTAACATGGTTTAGTCTCAGGCTACAACACAAATGAAGGCATTCAAAATTTGTTGCAGGGCATCTTTTCCATGGGAAGGCCCTTTTCCAAGACACTATAGCCCGCAGGAGAAGCTTAACTTCATGGTTGAAACACAACCTCAACTTGTGTAGTGGACCAAGGAGATAGAGGCCTATGAACTTGATGTCAGGGAGCCTTGTCAATGGGTAAGTCCTACACCATCATCTATTCATTTTCTCCCCATTCCCCAAGTAGCACCATCTCAACCTGAGCTTTAATTTCAAATCTTCCCATCTGCTGCTTCTATTGTTGAATTCCCTTCTCCATATTCTAGTCTTCCATCTCGTCCCAATTCATCTACCCTTTTCCCTTCCAAATCCAATTCCCCTCCACAAGAGGAAAAATAAATAGCTTCTCCACCCACCACTCCTACTTTTTTAAGCCAATGTCATGAAGAAACTCAAGAATCTAGTCAAGCGGAGCAGTAAGAAGAAGAGCCAAGAAAAGAAGAAACAATTTGAAGCCTGGTGAGCTTGGGTCTAAGATTTGGGATTAATAAAATCCCCTTGATGGTCAATCCTCTAGAGGAGGCTGAGTTAAAGCTGGAAGTGGAGGAATCTTCAACTACAACACAATCAAGGGAAGAAAGAGCTACTCCAAATCAAAACTAGCAGGAGTGATTTTTAGTTGTGGAGGAGAACCATATAATTCCAGAGGTTTCATGTGTAGAGCAGGCAACAAAATAACCTTCAGCTCTTCCTCCGACTTCATCCCCTTCAAAATATAATGTCAAAGAATATTTTGAGCTTTCAAACTTCATGTTTGATGATGAGGGGAACCATGGTGAGAAAATTGTAGATCCAAAGGAAACAATGGAGGAAGTCAAACACACGCAGCAGGACAATGAGGAGGTATATTATCTGTCTAACATGGAGGATTGATTTGATGGAGAGGATCCTGAGGAGATCACATCATTTTCTTGTCCATCATCTACCTTCCAATCACATGATTCTGCTACCATGGAGGAGATCATTAAAGGACAATAGCCTACACTTCATAACAACCCTCTGGAACCAAGGTTGGAGGATCCTAATCTTCCATGTTCTTGTTAGGAGGAGGAAGGAAAAGAGCACGAGGACCCCATCTCTTCCACACAATTCAACCATGAAGGTCTATAAGAAGACCCCATTCTTGGAGTTTAATTTTATAACAATGGTTGCATTCATCGGATCGGACCGTGCCCAATCAGGTACTTGGCTTCATTGGAGCCAATGGAGAAGCCAAAACCGGTCATGCCCACTTTAGGGCATGAGGATGAGTTTTAAGTACCAAGGACCAGCTTCAATGCCTCTTCAATCTAAATGCAAAGCAACTAAAAGAGGTATTTGTCTTGTTTCCACTTGACACCTTGATGTTTTGGGTGGAGGATCAGCCTCTTGTCAGTTTTTCACTCATAATAAAAGCCATGATCAACACCAAATCATATACATGGTTGACTATTTTGAGAAAGAGAAGCTATTTCTCCCTTCCTATTGCAGGATTTGTTTGAGCCCCCTTCACTTTTGATTAGTAAAGAGTAGTTAGGTTTTATTTCAACATAATAAGTGCTTTCACACACACTACATATCCCAGTTAGGGTGTGTATGATTTTCAGTTTTTTTACATAGTGTGTGTTGTGGTGTTTTGTTTCTCGTGCATAGTCCATTTCTAGGGACAGGTGAATTCTCAAGTTCAAGAAAAATTTATACTCTTAGAAATCTCATCTTCAAGATTTTCTTATGAAAATTGAGAGTGTGGACAACGTGATAGGTTCAAGGTCAACAAGTGCAAGCAGTCGGGTTCAAGTTTTAAGAGAAAGATCGATATCAGGCTATCATTCATGACTCCATGCCTAATGGATGCGACAAGGCAAATGATCCTTCCACCTAGCAGGAAGGTGACCTCGCGAGTCACCAAATTGTTATCCAATTTTTCCCCCAAGAGAAATCGATCAAACAAAACCTCGAACAAGAGAAATGGAGAGGTTGGTTCAGTCATTCAAGCTCACATGTGATCCCAAAAAATCAAGTGGAAGGTGGCCTTAATAATGGAGAAGCATGGTTAGAAGATGAATGGCCATGGAAATGTTAAAGAAAATTTGGCACATAGCAAGTTGACTTGAAATAAAGTGATAGAGACATGAAAGGTACCACGTGTCATCTCTGCACATTTTTAAAAGGTGCAACAAAAGCAGAGAGCCCAGGAATGTGCTTGACCCCGACGTGGATCGAAGCACATAGCAGGCTCATGGACAATGCCAAGTGTCCCACTGTTGCAACTTCAGGAGCTAACTACAAAGGTCCCACCTAAAAAGGGGTTTTGGCATTATATATAGTGGGGCCCTTTAATCACCCAAATAAAAATCATGAAAGGTAGTGTTCACTCGAGACCCAAATCGGCTAAGTAAAAAAGGTTTAGGGAAAGCCTTCACATGCTTCATTAGCACACCTTTAAAGGTAAATTCCAAAGCGGGGTCACCAAACAAGTGTAAAACATCCACGTGTCTAGGGCCCGGGAAAGTTGCATTGGCCATTGAAAAGGTTTGAGAAATAGCGGAAGGTGCCACATGTCATCTCGGCGTAACTTCAAAAGTAATATCTGAGAGTAGATATCCAAACTAGCGCAGGCCCTCCACGTGTATAGGATCCAACAAGGCAGAACCATCTTGAATTATCTAAGTAGAAAAATGCCAGAAAAATCCTCCATGTGCCTCATTGGTGTAACTTCAAAGGTGCGACCCAAGAAAAGACCCTTAAACAAGCGTTGGCCCTCCAAGTCTCTAGGGCCCGAGAAAGTGGAACCGACTATTGAAAAGGTTAAGCACAACAATAGATCTAGCGAAAGGTGCCACATGTCATCTTGGTGTAACTTCAGGGGTAGAATCTAAAAGGTAGGTCCCAAACAAGAGCGGGCCCCTCCACATGTCTAGGGCCTAGAAAAGTTACATCTGCCATTGAAAAGTCAAAGCAAAGCAGTAGAACTAGCAGAAGGTGCCAAGTTTCAGTGTGGTGAAACTTCAAAGGTAAAATCTAAAGGTAGCCTCCAAACAATTGTGAAGACTCCATGTGTCTAGGGTCCACCATAGTTGCTCCGCCAAACAGGAGGGACTTAGCTAAAAAATGAAGAAAGTAAAGTAGGCCCATGGATGATGCCACATGTCTAATCAGTGCAACTTCAAGAGTGAAAGGAGGGGGTGAAATCTTAAGATGCGCATGGCTTCCACATGGATCTTTCATGGATAGACTCTTTTAAATATTATGAGCCCACATTAAATGCCCAGTGTTGACCTTCAAATAGCCATATCTTTCAACATGGAACTCAGATTTTAGCAAGGGAGGGATTTTTGGAAAGATCTCAACATTGGCTTCTCACCCACCACCATAATGTTTTAGTCTTCTATTTTTGAGGCTATCACGCTTCTCACCTACCATCATAATGAATAATAATCTTCCTTTCTTTCCCAGCAAGGAACATTAATGGGGGCATGGGATCTATTAGGGAACCCATCATTATTGCAGGTGAATTTCAATGCATTTCGGGGTGGTTGGATTAGGTGAATTGATTGCAATCATGCGGTGGTTGAAGTAGGATTCGCTTTCCCCTCTCTCCATCTCTCATTCATCTATATATGGTAAAGGAGGGGCATTTTTCTAAAGGTTGGCCATCTTTTCTCTCCTACCCCATCTCTCTTTCCTCCTCAGGGTCGAATGTGGAGATGAAGCCTCCTCTCATTGCTTTGTAATGGCATCTTCTTGCCTCTTTTCCACTGATGATGTACTGTGTGAACTCATGGAGCAATAAAATCTATTTTGTGATGCATTTTCTCCATCCTTTCTTATTTTATCATCTTTTCTTACCTCTCACCATTTCAGGGTATACTGTGCATACTTCTAATGTTTTTTGCAGGTTTTGAGAGCTGTGTTTAACGGGTTTGAAGTGGTGTTCTATGTGAAATTTATCTTAGGTTGTTGATGCATCTTTTTTGTCCTCTCCATTACTCACCTCTGTCCATTTCAGGCAGTTGGATTTGTGATCAACACCCTCCTTTTCTAGTGTATCATTGCTTTAGTGTAGGCTTTGTTTTTATGCACCCTCTTTACCTAGTCCCTTGGAAAATTAAATTAGGAGTAGATAGTTTTCCCCCATTAGAGTGGATTGTGGCAAGTAGTTTAGGAGAAGGAACCAACCTTCTCTGGAGGGCCATCTCAAGTCCGGAGGTCCCACAACTTGAGAGATGGCCTAATGTTGTCAATCACACTGAGAGTCTCAACCCATCAAGTTGCAGACATTCAAGGGTTTTGTGATTGTGCACCAATAGTAATGATACTCCAAAAGAATGTAGATGTACAATTTTTAGTTGGAAATCAGAAAAATAAAATAAAATACAACTAAAATTAGACTCAATTGAGAAATATCATTGAAAAATATATGATTCTATCAAGGAAAATGATGAAAAAATAACAAATACACATAGATGCAAAACTGTGAAAGAGTCCATGTATGTAAGATATGCGGAATAATATGAAAATGAACATAAACATTGTAAAAAAAATATAAAGAAAGGAGGAAAAATGAATGTAAATTTTGGAAAATCTCTAAATGACAATTTTAATGAAAGCCATACATATTTTTCAACTATATTATTTATTATCAAAATGGGAAGACCTATTTTAGATTTATCAGAATGTAAGAAATTGTTTAATTTTAAGGTGTTTCCTAAGCTTCCACAATCATGTTGGTCTTATAACAATCCTTGGGAAATGGTAAGATGTTTTTTAATGATTGAAAAAAATGATTTGAAAGAGAAAGTCAAGAATTTAAGTTTATTTCCATTTGCATTGAGGAGGTCACAAAAGTGGACAACACATCTTGGGTTTACATGCATGTTTGCAATTTTGGTAACCAGAAAAGGAAAAATAATCTTCTGGATGTTCATAAAATGAAGGATAAATTCAACGGTGAAAATATTTTCAAATCAGTTATATGTAATCTAAAAGATATAGCTAGGACCGATGATTATTCAATAGCTACAAAATCATGTATGTGTTGGTGTTGACGATGCTTCTGTAATGCATGGGCATAAAATTGGTGTATGTGTTTTCCTACAAACATCAGTTATACTTTCTATGATTTCATTTAACTATATGGATCATAGGATAAATCTTGCATATAAGATAGTTAACACATTTGAAAATCTCAAAAAAATTGAAGAGCTTATCCATGCATTACATGCGTATAAGTTAAGTAGTCTAAAATGTTTTCTAGAGTTTCATAAATTTACAATTGGAGTGATAAATAGTAAAAAACTTCTTAAAGACGTTGATAGGATATGGTTTTCAATGTATGATCCTTCACACATAATTTTTGATGAATATCCATCATTAGTTGATTGTCATGTTTAAGTACAATATGCACGTCGACAAGGTTCGCTTGATAGATTTGGAAACATTGTTTACACTTTGCAGGATTCTACCCATGTTGAATGAAATCAATTGCTTAACAAAACATTCTTAAGAAAGATCCATCTAGATAGTCTACTTCATTATTTTGAGAAAATAGGTATGTAAAACACTATATTTGTTATACAACTCTGATGAATGTTTTCAAGGACAATTATTCAGCAATCTAAAAACTATAAAAAAAATTAAAAGTATCCTAAAAGATAGTTTATATTAAATATAACTAGTTGTATTTGTATCCATGTAAATGGGAGAAAGCTTGAAATCCAAAATTTCCAAAAATGAGTGGATATTTTTAGAACATATATTAAAGAAGTACATATAACATGTAATTTATACAAAGGTCTTATATCTAAAAGAAGGATCAAATTGTAAAAAATTTCATAATTTTTGTAAAGTAAGATAAGAGAACACTTTAAAAGGGATGAGATTCTTGATGCCATTGGATTGGACAATTCTATACTTTGGAATCCTGCAATAGGTACAAAAGCTATAAGTGATTCGTATAAAATACCAATAGGTACTCTCATGAAGCATTTTGAAAACTTAGTAGAATGTAAATTAGTTAAAATTAAGAGTATTATTGAAAAGTAATTTATTTCATGTTAATAAAATCATTTTGGTATTGCAATGATCAATCAATATGACTTAGTAAAATAATATATCATGGTGCAATTATATGGCTAAGGAAATTTTTTATTCTAGTATGATCCTAATAAAAAGAATTAGTGAATATTTCTGATTATATGAATTGTGTTAAACAATGATATTTGGATTGATTGAATATGAAATGTTTTCTGAGCGCATTAACATTTGTTAAATCACATTATTGAAACAGACTGGATAAAAATCTTGAGACTTGTTTGGGATTGTATGTTTCATGATATGATGTGGACACATTTTATTATGAAACAATAATGATAGTATGCAATTATCTTGAAGAAAGGAGAGAGGTCTATAATTATAATAAATGAGCTACGAGAAACACAAAAGACATAAACATCAGAACTCTGACTAAAAATAACAACAAAAGATTAGATAACAATGTGAGTTTTGAAGACCTAAATAGTAAAGAATTGTTTCAGCTAACTGATATTGACTAAAGATGTATGTATGGACATATTATTTATAGAATTCAAATTTCCTATTATATTATAATTTTGTAACTTTTTATTTTTTTTATATATGAATGATCTTTATTCAATAATATTTTTAGTGTTGTAATTTGTTTTTAGATTTTTTAATCAAGAAATGTGAGACTTATTTTTCCATTGTATTTTAAAACAAAATAATATCTTAGCATTTTATTGCACTAAAATAAAACCAACTTTGGTTGATAGAAAGTTTTTAGAAATTATAATAATCAATAATGTATTATATAATATCAAACATAATTGAATATTATAATCACATTTCGATTTTATTTGGAGAATTTACACATAAATATAATAAAAGTACAACATAACATAGATTGAAACTCTCAATATTTGCATATAAATAAGAAGATTAAAGTTACCAGAAAACTATATATATATATATATATATATATATATATATATATATATATATATATATATATATATATATATCTGTGTGTGTGTGTGTGTGTGTGTGTGTGTATTATAGTGTGAATATTTAGATATTTTACAATCATATTTTCAAATTAAAAGTATTATAATTTCATATTGCATATTCATTCTCAAAAAGTAGATTCTTTGTTTGTGTTACTATATCCTCTGTACATTAGAACCTTCTTTAAAAAAATATGACTAAACAAGATCCATCATGGTTGCATTGATATTAAAAAAAATCACGTTTTGGATTTTTTTCATTAGTGATAAATAGTAACATTGGACCCTCTTATGTTTCCTTTCTCAATATTATTTCAAGATCCCTTCAATGCCCCATTACGATCCTTCTTTAGGTATTATTTTTATTTTTTAAAGTAATAAGCTTTTTCTTCAAATAAACTACTACAATTAAACTTTTTGTTTTACTTTTTAAATGCACATCAAACATTGTTGCCTCATTCTTCAAATTTTGGTACTTAGACTTCATTTTAAAAATAGAAAAGTAATTAATTAAGTTTTAATAAATTACAAATCATACTTGATTTTTTTGAAACTCACCAATGGCTTATATGTTTCTACATTCACAATAAATACAAGGCCTTTGTCGCATGACCACATATTAAGGTATGCTTTTTCTTTTGCCTTTAAATTCTCAATTTTCTTCAACATTATATCTAACACATCATCATTATAACCATTTGTAAAATACACAATACAAAAGACATTATGATTCAACAAAATATCAAGCTTTGTTGGTTCATTTTGAGCCAAAGAATACAACTAATTTCTTTGGGAGTGGTTGTTAAATAACTAATTTTCATCTTTTATCAAAACTTTATCCCTGAACTCTATCAATTATAATTGTTAAATATCCTTTATTATAATATCATTAACGGTGGCTAGTAAATTGTCAGCCAAAATACTTTCAAGTGAAAAGTTGTTTTTTCATCACCTGTTAAGGAAGTTTCTCGTGGAGAATTTGTGTTTGATCTTTGTTCTCTTAGTAGAGAATCCTTCCTTATTCCATGAATCATATCTTGCAGATTGAAATTTATATGTGCTTGAACCCTACTTTTAAGTTGAAGATATTCCTCATCAAAATAAATTTAATTCAATACAAAAACATACCATGCACTTGGAACATTTCCCAATAAAAAATTTGGAACCTTGGATGTAAAATTAAGGGTAGCCATACATGAAGTTGAAGCATGAAATTAAATATGTTTCCCACTTCCCCTGGTCTGGAAATTTTGTGGTGGTGGTAGTAGTAGTGGCATGCTTCTCTTCAAATTAGAATATTTATTTGGAGGCTGAGGAGGCACTACAATAATAATTTATAAATAAGATCATAAAATTGAAATGGAAAACATATTAAGAATGGAATAATAGAAAACTATATATCACTTATGGTTTAAAACCATTACTTATTTTCATAGATTGCTAAGATGCAGATGGGGCATGTTGTATTTGTTGTGGTTAATGTTGAGGAGTAGAGTAAAAATATTGGGAGTGGTATTGGTAGTTGTGATCTAAACAAAATTAACCATTAACAATATAACTTAATCAATTTGTTCATTTAAATAAATATAAAAAACTTACAATAAATAAAAAATTCAACTTAAACGAGGTGCATACTCTGAGTTAAATAAGATATACAATGGTCCAATGTTTGTTAAAATTAATACACATAACACAATTCTTATTGAACTTGAATGAGCTCGATGATATAAACCTGTGTTACTAGAGGTTTTTGTAGCAAAGGAATGTAAACAAGTTATAAACATTTAATTTATATTTCTATGAAATTATATATACTTTAACACATTGAAGTATATAAATAATAAATACCCATAATCAGTGGGATGGTGTATGTATCAATTAGATGAGGAGATAAGGAGCTTTTCAATATTTTCACTTGAGAAATACTTAAATGTGGATTGTTTTCCTTGGTCTCCTGATGCTCCAAAACATTAACTAAATCTATGTAATTTGGTGGGAAATGTTCTCTTATACCGTCCTCTCTTCGGGATGCAGTTGAAGCACCTATCCCCTATTATATTTCAACAGTGAATAGACCATAAATATCAAATGTAATATAGAAAATACATTAAGAAAATTAAAAATACTACTAACAAAAATCAATAAATTTAAAAATACTACTAACAAAAATCAATAAATTTGGGACTCATTTCATGATTTTTAATTGTTAAAGACATAGTTGTTAGCATTATGTGGTGTGCGTTAAGAGAAGGGGTGATTTGTAAATTGTATAAAGATTCATAAAATAATACAAGGATAAAATTTGTGGAATTAATAATATCATTTTCATTCAAATTAGTTTTAGTTAGGTAATTTATTATCCTAGAGGATAAGAAAGTTCATCAATCATATTTTTTTCCACTAAGGGTCTACACAATAAAACCCAAGACCTAATATGGGATATTCATAGATTGACCCTGCTATATAATTTTGTCCCAAAAAAATTCAACCATAGCTTGCAGAAACAAGTTATAGATCTCGTTGAAGGGAATTCCATTTTTAAGGATTTTTGGAAAGTCTAATGGTAAGGACACACAAAATTTATAGTTTTTTAATAAAACGTAACATAAAAATTCATAAAATAAAAATGTTGTAAACATTAATATGATTATAAAAACATACCAGTAGTTATATCAATAGATAAATAGAAGTGAAACTCCAAATACTTGATGTCTTCATATATCAATATAGCCTTCGTTGTGACATGATCCACATCTTTTTCGCAGTAGTGTTGTAAAATTCTCAAAGTCTTTAGGGGACTTTCCAAAGGATAGTGTGTGTGATGGAAGTTAAATATGAAGAGTTAAAGAGGAAATGTTATAGATGGTTAGAAGGTGCTTGAGTGTTTTTGCATCTATTAGAAATTGGGGCGTATAAAATATTTTTGTGAACCTTGTGGATATAATCCATTATGAAAATTAATTGGGATTTGATAGAAGGTTGGAAATTTATGAAAATAAAAGGATCTTAAATGATAAATGATGGATTTTAATTTGTGGGCCCTCAGGTTGTTTGGAGGTGACCTCCCTTCTCAAATTTTTAAAATAAACGAAATAGATTCCAACTTTTTAATCAATGGATGGCCTAACTGGTTATTGATTGATGGTCAAGGTTTTTTAATTTGTTGTAGGATTTTTTATTATGGCTAAGATATTGTAAAAAGTTAAAATAAATACATTAGGAATATTTGGATAGTGTTACTAACTGGAAACATGTTTTGTGCAACTGGTTTGCAACATGCTTGGCACTAAATGTGGGTAACAAAAAAAATACTACCAGCTTACAACATTGGGTATGTTGCCTGCCAAAATCACCAAACATACTACTAGCTAGTAGCACCCTCCATGCTACTTTCCGGTAGAAAAATTCTATTTTTACGGCAGCAGAAATGTTGTAGAAAAATTTCCATCCCTAGGAAACAAATTTTCTTGTAATTCACAATTCTTTCGAAATTGTTTTTTGAAAATTCACCAAATAGTTTCTATAGTTTGTTTTTGGAGGGATCCTTAAAATTGACCTTTCTTATGAAAAAACCAATGACTTAATATTTTACATATAAAACTACTATTGTAATGACACACAACAACTCAAGACTAATGATATGAAATGCAACTGACATGTATCAATATACAAATTACCTATGAGACTTAAGTGACTAAAACCTATTAACAAGAAGGTAATAATTAAATACTTTCTAAGAACAAGTACATAGACTATAAAAATAAATATAAACATAGATATTTGGAGCAGTTGGATGCCACCATGGGAGATAACAAAACCTTGTTACAACTCTCAGATGGGTGAGAGAGGGAGTGTGAAAGGAAGTAAATCCTTCACTTATAAACCATTGAATTCAGTATAAAAATTGGATTGCATTAAAATGATAAGAATAAGACATGTAACAATATATTTTATTTTTTTTAAATGATATTTCTTGAATAATTATGGGTCATTTTTTGCTGTTACAGAAGCACATAGATAATTGAAAATAGATGTCAAATTATAATACTAATACCATGCCTAAGGCATGGTAGAATGATGGATTTTAAAATATATTTGACTCCAAGCTCTCCTTTAAAAAAATTACATATGAATTTTCTTCTTCGCAAGCTCATAAATAATCTTGACAAAATGATTTATTTTTGAATCACGCTATTTTTGTTTTCCTCTCATCCTCAACCAAATAGACTGAATGAAATACACATAGAAATATTGAAGAGACTAAATAACATGTATCTTTAATTTATATGGAATAAAATATACATAATAATCTAGATTCAAATATCATAAATCATAGCAACAAAAGAAATCAAATGATCCCTTATTAATTAACAAAAAAATAGACAGTTCCATCACAAAAACTGCTCACTCTTTGCTATCAATGTATAATTTGGATCAGATTTAAAAAAAATTAATACAACAAATATATTTCTTGTAATCTTCTCTATTTCGTATCATAATATACGGTTCATATTCCATATATATAAGGGAATGCAATCTTGTAATACATGAGTTATTCACCCCATGATTCATTTTAAATACTCCTATATAAGTGTGTTGTTAAAACAACTCATAACAACTCAAAATATTACATTTACAATTTACCTATACTAACTATATTATTCTAAACTAAATATTATATTATTATTAAATGTGTTTATAATTCATTTTTTATTAATGGTAAAAGTGAGTTGAGGGGACCCTACCACATTACAATAGGTACCAATGGAGACAAAAATATAACAATGGGGATCATGTAGGGATGGCTCTACCAGTGAAATAATGTCAACGAAAACACAACCAAACCAACAACAAAAAAAACCAAACAAACCACAAGCTATCCTTGAGAATCCTTCCCATAGGATCTTAAATGCATAAGGGACTCATTAAAATTTTTCCATTTCTTCTTTCGACTAACAATAGACCAATCATCACTAGTGTTTGGATTTAAATTTTCCTTAGTATGAACCGGTATGATAATTTAAAAATTCTTCTTATCCACATGATTTTGGATCTTCGTGGAATAGAGAGGAAGGGAAATATTTCCTACAATCTCAGAACTCGGGAATAAAGCCTTCTCTATGGGAGTAGAGGAAGGGATGACCTCCTCATTCAAAATAATACAACTTCCTCATTTTCAAATCCATATCCAGACTCACTATAAGAGTGACTATTAGCAACCATATGACTAGGATCAAAATTCCTCCACCAATAACTTCAAATTCTTACTTGTTTCTTCCCAAACTTAAAATCCATAGCTAAGCGACCAAGAGCAAAACAATTCCAACATCTGAAGGGTAAACCTTCATATTTTAAGTTTTGATTTCAAATTCTATCCTCAACTTTATGTTCAATAGATCCCAGAAAAATCCACTGAAGGGTTCATATCTACCAATATACGAGCATATGTGGTATACTCAAATAAGGTCTTCTTTGGGTCAATAGCCATGATTTTACCTAGTGTATCCTCAATGGAAAGTAATCATTTCTCACCTCAAAATTAGTGAGGAAGATCTAGAAAACGTATCAAAAAATTTTAACATGTAAAGTTTCAGTTATAGGATTGAAGAGGGGGAACTATGGATTCATAAGGAAAAAATGAGACGAAAACTCCAAAACTCCAGAAAAAATCATATCTCTGTCAGATTTTTTATCAAATAAAATAATGAAACAATATCTATTTGTTGGGTAAATTTCTACTTTACCTTCCATAATTTTCCTCCAAAGAGAATAGATCAAATCATGAAGCACTGGTAGACCTGAGAATTTTTTTTTGAATGTACAAATAAGACAATTTTCTGTGAAACATGCCTCTGATTTGAATATATTTGATCCAAAACACACAGTAGGAGATGTATTTTCATATTTCATTGGCTTGTAAGGAGGACAAGTAAAGGATTCGATAGCATCTAAAAAGATCTTGCTACCTTATTTTCCATTATTTGTTTTTTCCCCAAGTCCGTCCCCTCAAGATCATGATCAGCCATGCTAAAGGAGGGGATTAAAATGTCAAAGGAAATAGGGTCATGCTGAAATGGATTCCCAAACACATCCACCACAGGGGATACCACTGTTTTCTCAGACACATACACTCGAACAAGGTTAGGGAGTTGGGGCAATGAACAAAGGGTCCATCAACATATAAAATGGAGCCTTCAATGTCTGATCCATTATTGATTACTGAAAGGAAACCCCCATGAAAAAAATAGATTTCCTTCTTAGGGCCTCCACTTCCATCAACAAAGGTATTAGGTTTAAGTCTACACATTGTGCTTGGAGAGAGATCCATTTTCCATGATAAATTTGAATAATAATAATAATAATAATAATACAACTAGATAAACTTATTATTATCTATGGGACACTAATAAGATACTTTTATTAGCACAAGTGACAGTCCCTGATTGAACAAAATACCGACATATTGGGTTATTTCATTATTTTTAATTTCTCTCCACATTTTGGGTATTTTTTGTAGGGCAGGACCAAATTGGGACATCAAGAATTTGGGCTTATGATACAGTACTTGAGATCCAAAAACATAGTAATATATATTTATAATTTCAAATGTGTTATTTATCTTTTCTAATAATTTTGTAGAAAAATAATTTTTTCATTAGCAAAATGTGAATTAATCATAATATCACATTGGGGAAGAAAGTAGTAGATATGTAGTTTGAATATATTTTTCCCTTTGCAATAGATACCATACGGTATAAAAAAAGAACATATAAAAATGGAGACAAAGGACACACTTGTATGATGGAATGTTGTAAGGGAGATAATTCAGAGATTTACTTGTTAGTAACTATGTGATTATTCACATACTTATACAAAATTTCAGCATATTGAAGAATTTGAGGATAAAAATCAAAACCATTGCATCATCTTAATAAAGAAAGTATAGAACATTATTTCATATCCTTTTTTGAATTCTAATATAAATCGAAAAGTAATTTCATCCATTTTTAGCACATTCACTAGTTTCCCAAGCCAAAATGAAATTTTCATGAATACATCGTTCTCTAAGGAACCCTATTCGTTTTGTACTCACAAAAACTCTAACCACTATTTTATTATAAATAATTAGTGCCTTAGAATTTTTTTGGTAGGATATATTGAAATACAATAAGATTTTTGTTTAAGAAGAAATGTCTGATGTTTCTTCTTTATTATTGCAGGGCCACTTTCCTTAAAAAATAATAATTGATTTTCAAAATATATACAAAGATAAGGTCAAATCATATAACAATATCCCACTTTTTTGTATGTTAGAAAATAATACTTGATAGACAAAAATTTATTAATCATGTATACAATGAACATACATATATCCTGAAGATTTAAAATTAAAAACATGTAGTGCATTAATAATTTAATTGAACTATAAATCAATAATAAGTATTTTTAAATTTTTATTTAGTTATTAGTATTAAAAATATTGTCGGCCATTTTATGGGAATCATTTATATGCTTTTACCCATAGAATATGGCTACAATGTTCTTGTCACCATAAGGTATTATATTGAAACTTACATTTCTAATACACAATCCGGTTTGTTATATTCACATCTGATTCATATTTTAAACTCAACTCATGTTGTACATATAATTTATCTTATTAAAATTATTAATGTAGAATAATTTTACAAATTGAGGGGGGATTTGGATCCAAGTACTTCATAGAGTGCACAAAACCCTTAATCTAGACCTATTCCTTTAGCGACGGGTTCCTGCAATATCAGATTCATGCATGAGTACTCATGCGGGTCAGAGAAACTAGACGAAAACTTTCAATGTTGGAGAAATATATGAGATCCTTTATTGGTCTCTAAGTGAAAAATGTATATAAAAATTATCTATCAAATTACTCTATAAAAAAACTACTAATTCTTAGATTGTATTAGGTTTAGAGTTTTTTTAGGTTTAAGAGTTTATGTTTCATGTTTCCTAGTGTGCCCAAGGTCCAAGCATTGAACTAATGGCCCTGATACCGAGTGTAATGCCCACAATTTTCTACACTCAAAAACAAGATAACTAATAAATTAATAGTTAATAGTACAGTAATAATTTTTTTTGTTTGATAGTGTTAAAAGGTTAGACATTTTCACACTTAATAGATTTCTCAATTAGGAGCTTCTACACAAGCTTGAACAATAGAATTAAATTAATAATTAAATATTATCATTTAATTCCTGAGTAATATTTACATTTTAAGACATCTACTAAGTCCCATTACATAATTTAGATACTAAACATCGAGTTTAAATTAATATCTAACTTAAAGGTTAATTGTTTACCAAGCCACTAAGTGGCCCCATTCACCCCAATACCCATGTTATTTATTTTTTAAGTCATAAGTTACATTCCCACAAAATATGATCTCACTTAAGTGAGGTAGGGTTTAATTTGGGCCATAGGATTGAATCTATTCTAGCCCTCAGATTAGAGTTGCACTAAATTTCCTTATGGTCTTATTTTTAATCCCTATTTTCCTCAAACCACTTCATTTGTTATTTTCTTATTTGTAGGTTTTAGAAGAGGAGGAGAAAGAGGAGGAGCCATGAGATCAAGGAGGAGCAACCATGAAATTTTTTTTCTAGGTTTTAGATACAAGGATCTTTCCATTATAATGTTACCAATTGATAAAAGTAGAGATCCTATTTTGGATCAAGTTTGAAAATTTAATAAAAACAATTCTTTGTTTTTGCATTCATCTATCGGGGAAACCCCATTTTTAAAAATCCAAGGGTTTTACACATTTGAGTGAAAAGGGGGATTCAAAGATTAAATCCTTTGAATTTAGTGGATTCCTAGATGTTGGATGGTTACTGGTTAAATTTGTTAAGCTTACATTTTTCTTAAATTTCAAAACTGGGTTGTTTTCAGATGGAAATTTATTTTTCCGTCAAGAGTGACGAAACCTCCGCCCTATGCAAGTCAGTGGTCCTCTGACCAATGCACTTCCTAGGGGGAAGTTCACCAACCGCCACTTTGAGCTGGGTGGTAGTTTTGGAACCATCGTTCTGAACACGGCAGCGATCTTGTTCATCAAAAATAGAACCCTCAACCAAACCCCATTTTCACATATTTTCTTCTTGAGTTCATTTTTAATGCAATACTAATTTTTAACAAGGGTGTTTTCTATTCATTTTATGGTATATTGATAGTATATCTAGTTTCTTAATTTCAATTTCAAAACAACAACTAAATCTCTATTCTATTCTTTACAAAACAAGTAAAAATGGAGTGTAACATCACTACAATACATTCTATTTCACATCTTCCATTTTTCCAATAAAACAACAATAATCCAACACATTCCTTTTCAATATATCTTGGTTCTTTTCTCAATTATACATGTACACACACACACACACACACACACACACACACACACACACACACACACACACACACACACACACATTACAACTATGAATGCTTACAACTTTTTGGAGAGTTTCATTTCTAGACAAATAAACACTTAAGCTCTTCTTTTACTACAATATTACAATGTCACTATAGGAACTAAAAAAATTCCAAATCATTCTTTTACATTGCAATACTTTAAATCCTTTTGCTTCACTAAGACTTATTTCTCCCAACAAGGTAAGAAACCAACATATATTTCTACATTCACTAGCTCATTTCAATATTTTGAATAAATGAAATTTACATCTTTCTTTCAAACATAAAATATTACAACATCCAATCAAGGTGCAAATAATAATATGATATATACAACATGGAATTTTAAAAAAGTTCAAACACAAGTATTCTTGCATGTTTTCTCCCAACTTACAACTTCAATCTTGCATCCTTATAATTTACTCAAGCTATGATAAAAAAACAAAGAAAGGGGGAATCCGCAACACTCTCCGCTCACCTTAATCCCTTAAGAGGATAATCCATCCCCTTAATGGCACATGAGCCCCAGCCAAGGAATAATGAGGGATCTTGAGAAAAATTTGACAACATTTTAAAAAATATGGCTTCAACAAACAACATACATTTCAAAACATTCAACACAAGTAAAATGAAATACTCAACAAGTTTTAATACTTCTCAAACAATACATAGGTTTGATACCAAACCAAATGGAGCAAGGACTATGGGAAACCACCTCCATTTTCCTCCCAAAAGAAGTGGGAGTTTCACCCTAAGCGTCCAAGTGCACAAATAAAAAAAAATATATCCTTATCTCTCCATTACAAGTATGCAACAATATGACCATGATTTCCTTTTCACTCCCCATAGGTGAAACTCCCAATCACAATCCCACCAAACGTATGCCTCATAAAATCCCTTTTCCCTCCCCAATAGTCCCATTAGTCCATCTCTCACACCCAAATTAAGGCATACTACCCAACCACACAAAAACAAATTCAAAAAAATCATACAATATTAAATAAGAGCCATTTTCACATTTACAAACATAAATAAGAAAAATTCAAGGATGGAGATCCTACCTATCCATCAAGAATCCAAGAAAATTTCACTCTACAAGTTATTCACACCTCCAAGCCAAGAAAATTCCACAAGCAACTTCAGTAAGCTCCTAATTCCAAAAATGCAAAAGGAAGAAAATAAACAAGTAACCCCAATTCCATCAATAAATAGAAATGGAATGTGATAATGATGAGGTGGCTCCATGTAAGATGAAACTTCATCATTTCTCCATTCCCACACTCAAGTCAAAACACCATGGCCAAGACAATAAACAAACATGTAAGACTATGACAACCCAAAAGACACAAAAACTTGCACACCATCCTTCTAAGGAAAAAACTAATTGAGGTTAGTAGGAAAGTGCAATAGTTTTCACTCTTTTACACTCCAAAGAGGATAAATAAGTAAAAATTTAACGCATTAACCCATAGGTAGCATTGTTGAGTAAATTCAAGAGGCATGAGACAAGCTTAGCTTGTTCCACAAGCCTCTAAAAAGGCCTCCAAAGTTAAAATCCGAATTTTGAAGTTGGGGTGGAGTACATCACACACAAACCAACACAAATCCAACTTCAATTCAAAATTTTTCAAGGACTATCTACCCTCTTAATTATTTAATTGTCACATCTTTATTTTAGTTAATAATTTAAGTTTGATTATCTTATTTAAGACATAATTATAATTGCTAATAAAGTGACAACAATTTCAAAATCTTAAATACATATAACACAAATAAAACACACATGAAATCAATGAAAGGGAAAACATATCACCCCATGGCCACACATGTGAGGACACCCTGCCATAGGGAATCTCCTAACCATGCATGCATTAAAAAAACACCACAATAAAATAGTACATAGGTTGTAAACTTTTGGCCATTTTGCACAAGAACCAACATCCTTCCATAGTTGGTTCCCTATCCCCTTTCAATGTATGTGATAAAATATACCTGAAACACAACAGAATACCTCTCTGGCCTCATAACAACATGAACAACATCGAGACAATTATACATATAAAAAAAACAATACTCATCATCTGAAATTAAGTAATTCTACCATCTATCAACATATCAAATAATTTGATCCTAACATCCATGACATTATAATTATACTCAAAACATCCAAAGTATAACGTGTCAGTATAAAATCTAAATAGTGCAAATCAGCATATATCGAACTATCTACAATTGTCATCTAGTGTAACATAATCGAAATATGAGTCATGATATAACAATAGTCCAAAATTTTCATAGTCCATCATCTACTGATCAATGTATCATAGTCAAAATGTGCAAGTATCTGTCTAAAATTAATATCAACATAACGCAAATAGTGTTGAAGAAGAGTGGATACTACATTCCCCTCCCCTTAGACTCAACTCCCTCTTGGAAGTCACTTACATAGACAAGGAAATTGGTCCTGTAAAAAAGTCGTATCCTCCCATGTGGATGCAGTCTCATCATACCAATCCCACTAGGCTCATACATAGTCAATCTCGTGTCCTCAAAGGCCCAGGTTCTTCACTTTATGATGCACACAGGATCCAAAATCACCTAACCCTTCTCTTGCACATGTAATGCAGTCCAATCCAAAACATGAGAGGGATTTAGAATGTATCTCCTAAGAATAGAAATGTGAAATACATCATTCATGGGAGATAAGATGGGTGAAAATGTTGGACGATAAGCTAAGGGACCGATCTATTCCACAATCTCGAATGGACCGATGAATCTAGGAGCTAACTTAGAGCCTTTTCAATAGTAGATACAACTTTTATGAGGTCTTACATAAAGAAACACCTTCGTGCCCACCTCATAACTATGGTCAACTCTCCTCTGATATTTATATTTCTTTTGTCTCTCCTCTTCCTCTTGAAGTCCCTGTATGATCAAAACCACCTACTACTCCATGTCCTGTAACAAAGTTGGCCCAAGAGATACTCTATACTCCAATATGTCCCAACTCAGTGATGTCCTGTACTCCCTGCCATAAATTGCCTGAAATTTTTTCATACCAAAAGAAATCTAAAAGTTATTATTTTATGAAAAATCCACTAAATACAAGTATTCCTCCCACCTAGACTGATAGTCCATGACATAAATCCATAACATATCCTCTAAGATTTGATTCACCTACTCTATATGTCCATATGTCTTTGGATGATAAGATATAAAACTTGATACGTGTCCAAAGGGTATCCTGCATGGTAGTCAAGAAATGAGAGGTGTATAGGTGATCACGGTCACAGATAATCTTCAACAGAGTCCTGTGTAATCTGACAATCGCATCAAGGTATACTTGTACCACTACACTAGATGTATAGGTTGCCTTTACCAGATAAAAATTAACCACTTTCTTTAATATATCCACTGTGACCATGATGGCATCATGGTGGTATCTTGATGCCGGTATCCCTAGTATGCAATCCATGAAAATGGTGTCCCATTTCCACTTTGGTATATAATTCTTGTAGAGAGGGCTAACTGGATGCTGATGCTCAACCTTCACCTTCTGATACTTTAAACATCATGATAAAAATTTGGCTACATCTCTCCATAGACCTCTCTAATGGTAAAGTTGTCTCAAGGTGGCATGCATCTTCTTCATCCTCGGATGGTATGAATAAGGCAGACGATGAGCCTCTACCAAGATATCATATCTCAAACCTCCATCCCTAGGTACATAGATACGTCATCTGTGTCTAATAATTCCATCTGAATTTAATAAAAAAACATAAAACTTCCCCTCAAGGGCTCTCTGAGACTCAATCTATAATCTAGGTACAAGGTATAAGCTATCATGTTAAAGTTATCGCAAAATCCTGCTCTATAAATTTGTAGCCACTGAAGTAGCCATAACCAAATATATCCACCTACTTAGAGTGTCTACAACTGCATTCTCCTTCCCCTTCACATTCTTTATTTCTATGTCGTACTCACATAGTAACTCCATCTAATGCCATTGACAAGCATTGTGATTGGGCTTCGTGAAGAGGTGACGAAGACTCAAATGATGAGTCCTAAGAATGAACCTCATGCTGAAAAGGAAATGTCTCTGTCAAATAAAATAATGTACAACTACTGGAATCTCAAGGTCATGAGACTCAAAGGAAACCATGTGGCCCTCCTACATCAAAAACCACCTAATTCTTCCAAAGAAGCATCTATGCATACAAAGAACTCTCCCTATGGAACTAAAACTACAAGAATTGATGTTGATGTAAGGAATTGCTTCAATGTACTGAAGGTCTGCTCACATCCATTGGAGAAAACAAACTTCTTCCCTTTCCACTAAAGGGAAGTGATAAGGTATGTAACTTGAGAAAAGTCCAGAACAAATATCATGTAGTAGCCTACCAACCCCATAAAATGACACACCTCGGTCACATTGGTTACATGGTCCAATCCATAATAACTAAAATCTTGGAGGGATTGAATATGATATCTTCCCTAAAAATGATGTGACCCAAGTATTATACCTCTGACTGAAAGAATGCACACTTCTCTAGGTGCCCGTAAATTTGTTACTCACGAAGACAGTGAAGAACCTAATGAAGGTGCTCCTTGTGTTCCTCATGCATATGTGAGTATATATGAATTTCTTCAAGAAAAATGAGCACAAAGAGATCCAAAAAATTCTTGAACACCCCATTCATCAAAATCATGAACACTACAGGGGCGTTTGTTAGACCAAAAGGTACCACTGTGAACTCATAGTGGCCATACCTCATGCAGAAACCTATCCAGTGGATATTTTCCTCCGCAATCCTCAACTGATGGTAGATTGACTTAAGATAAATGTTAACAAATATTGTGGCTTGCTTCATCTAATCATATAGATCATCTATCCACGAAAGTCGGTAATGATTCTTGATCGTTACTTTGTTCAGTTACTTGTAGTCCACACATAACCACAAATATCCATCCTTTTTCTTTACAAATGTCACTAGTGCACCCCAAGGAGATATACTAGGATTGATTAGGCCTTTCTCAAGAAGGCCCTCAAACTCTAAATTGAGCTCACCTAGCTCAGGTGTAGTCATCCTATATGGTGTGAGTGAGATAGGCTCCACTCCCAAGACAAAATCAATACAAAAATTGATCTCTTGTGGAGGAGGTATCCTTGAAAACTCAAAAGGAAAGACATCAAAGAACTCCTACAAAATATATTTGTCATCAAGGGACAGTCCGTGAGTATCATCCTCCAACATATCACTAAATGTGATGGAAAATAACTAACAAACCCTTCGCGAACACCGCTTCAACTAAATATCATAAATGGTGCAAATAGAGATGGGTCTCCTGACTCCAACAATCATTGAATCCACTTCCAAATGATTTGCACAAGATATAACATGTTTGTGATAATCAACTCAAGCTATGTGCATAGACAACCAATCCATGCCCAATATAACTCCATACGAACCCAAGGGAAGGATACAAAGATCTAAAGTCATGGAAAAGGGTCCTAGGTCCACTATACACTCCTTAACTAAAGTGTACACTGAGAGCTTCACTCCATAAGCCATCTCCACATCCCAACTAAGGCCCCACCTAACTACCACCAGCCTGCAATTCTCTATTGAAGATGGATAAATGAATGAATTTGATTATCCTGAATCGAATAAGATAGGGGTAGAAACATAACCAATGCTACATGTGGTCTCTATCACCATGCCCTGGTGCTTGACTGCAGCATAGATCCTGTGGTTCCTACCCATTTCATCAACCATAGGCTCAAAAACCAGTTCCTTACCTTAATTAGCATGGTTTTAAGGACACTCACTCCAATGATGACCATGTACACCACACCCATAACAAGTTATCATTCCTCTCCACTCAGTGGATACTCCTCTAGGTGGCCCGATATTCCATGTTATAGAACCTGATGATCCTGGTATAGATATTTGTGGGTGATGCAATCAATGTACTCCTAATGATTGTGCTTGAGGTAGAGCCTGAATCTTCTTGGGACCCACAGTTGGAGGTCCCATAGTATGCCCTCCCTGAGCATCATGACATTGTGGAGGCCGAAAGGGAGGTTGAGTCTATTGCTTCTGTTGAAGAGGAGGACTAAAGGAATACTATGCTAAAGTGTGTCCCCCACGAGGAGGAGATGATCCCCTCAAATTACTATCCTATAACTAATTTATGTGGCTCCTCACTCTATTACGAGCATGTTAAGTCTTTCCCCTAGTTTCCTCTGTAATATAGGCCTTATCTACGACCTCTAAAAGTTTATGTGGGTAATGATTGCATACTGCCCCACCCAAGTCTAAGTTAAGGCCCCTGAAAACCCTATGAACTTTGAGTTGATCATCTTACTTGTAATCCACATAATGAAGCATATCCAAAAACTATCCCTCATACTTTGCCAATGTCATGGAATCCTACCACAGATCATGAAACTTGTCGATCCACTGCAGGATGAATCTCTTGGATATGTATCTACTACTGAAGCACTCCTTGAAGATCTCCCAAGTGATAGTATCAGAATCATTATGAAGCTTCTTCTCCTCGATACTCCAAAAAATTATGGCTCCGTCTCTCAGAATTTGGATAGCAACATGAGATTTCGTGTTGCTAGTACAAGGACATAGCTTGAAGAATCTTCCCAAGCTAACCAACCATGCCTCAGCTTGAAATTCTCCCATGTCTCGAGGAAAATTTCATAGCAGTAGATCTATCTATTGTGATCTACCATTGTTGACCCCTAGGTCTCTTTGCAAGAACATCTCTCGGCCTAGGGATCCTATATCTATCTTTGTGTCCTGAAGCTCTATGTATGTGATCTCTATGTGGTGACTCATGTCTAACCGACTCTACGTATGATTACTTTTCCCTATCCTTGGCACTATTACATGGAAGTTCATAAGCCTTTACTAATGTCTCTCTGTCATGTCTGCTAGGTTTCCCTCCTAAATATCATCCATGCAAAGGGACATTAACATCCTATAGTGTTTGAAGTATCTGAGGCAATATGACTGCTACTACCTAATCTTCATGTGGTATATCTAGGCTTACATGAAAGGACCCTCCGTCTAGTCTGCACCTCCTACACAAACCAATATGGGAGTTATTTTATCATCAAGTCTAGGATTTTATTTCATTTTTTAAAGTTTTCTACATGTTTAAAACATCATGCAATGTTGTGTGTTCTAGGTTTAGAGTTACGTGAGGTTTACTTGTTTATGTTTCATGTTTCCAAGTGTGCTTGAGGTACGTTGAACCCACAACTATGATACCAAGTGTAACACCCACAATTTTCTACCCTCAAAACCAAGATAACTAAAAAAAAATAGTTAAGATTACGATAATAATTTTATTATGTTTAATAGTGTTAATAAGGTTAGACATATTCACACTTAATAAATTTCTTTATTAGCTATTTATACACAAGCTTGAACAATATAATTAAATTAATAAGTAAATATTATAATTTAATTCCTAACTAATATTTACATTTTAAGATATCTACTAAGTCCCACTAGTTAATTTAGATATCCAACACTAAGTTTAAATTATTTTCTAGCTTAAAGGTTCATTGTCTACCTAGCCACTAAGTGGCCCCACTCACCCCAATACCCATGTTATTTCTTTTTAATTTAAAAGTTACATTCCCTCATAATACCTTCTCACTTATGTGAGGTAGGGTTTAATTTGGGCCATAGGATTGAATCTATCCTAGCCCTTAGATTAAAGATTTCTTAAATTTCCTTATCACCTTCTTTTTAATCCTTGTTTTCCTCAAACCACTTCATTTGTTATTTTCTCATTTGTAGGTTTTGGAAGAGGAGGAGGGAGAGGGAGGAGCCATCAGATCAAGGAGGAGCAACCATGGAAAATTTTCTCTAGGTTTTAGATGCAAGGATATTTCCATTGTAATGTTACCCATTGTTAAAAGTAGAGATCCTATTTTGGATCTAGTTTGAAAATTTAATAAAAAAATTTACTTTTTTTTTGTATTCATCTATTGAGGAAACCACATTTTTTTTAAATCCATGGATTTTACACATTTTAGTGAAAAACGAGGATTATAAGATTAAATCCTTTGAATTTAGTGGATTCCTAGATGCTGAAAGGTTACTAGTTAATTTTTAAGCTTACATTTTTCTTAAATTTAAAAATTGGGTTGTTTTTTGGATAGAAATTTATTTTTCCACCAAAGATGAAACCACCACCCTATGTAGTCTGACAGTCCTATGACTACCACATTGCCTGGTGGCGTTTCACTAAATGCCTCTTTGAGCTGGGATGTGGTTCTGATACCACCGCTCTGCACAAGGTGACGGTCCTGTTCATTGAAAATAGAACCTTCACCCACACACCATTTTAACATATTTTCTTATTGAGTTCATTTTTAATGCAATACTAATTTTAATGAGGGTGTTTTATATTCATTTGATGGTGTATTTATAGTATATCTAGTTGGTTCTTTTAGCAATTATATATATATATATCTATATATATATATATATATATATATATATATATATATAATCCAATAAGGAATGCTTACAACTATTTGGAGAGTTTAATTTCTAGAAAATCTTTTACTACAATATTACAATGCAACTATAGGAACTACAAATTTTCCAAATCATTCTTTTACATTACAATACTTTAAATCCTTTTCCTTGACCAATACTAATTTCTCCCAACAAGGTTAGAAACCAAGAGATATTTCTACATTCACTAACTCATTTCAATCTTTTAAATCAATGAAATATTACATATTTATTTCAAAAATAAAATATTACGAATTCCATTGCATCCGGGAATAACAATGTGATCAATACAAAATGGATTTTTCAAGAATGCAAAACACAAGTCTTCTTCCATGTCTTTTCCCAACTTACAACTTCAATCTTGCATCTTCTAATCTACTCAAGCTGTGATCACAAGACAAAGGAAGGGGGAATAGGAAACACTCTCTACCAAACCTTTAATCCATTAAGAGGAGAAACCATCCTGTTAATGGCCCCTGAGTTCCAACAAATGAACAATGAGGGATCTTGAGCAACATTTGACAACATATCAACAAACATGGTTTCTACAAGTAACATACATTTCAAAACATTCAACACAACTAAAATGACATACTCAACAAGTTTTATAAATTCTCAAACAATACATAGGTTTGATACCAAACTAAACAACGAAAGGACTATAGGAAACCACATCCTTTTTTGTCCCAAGTGAAGCAGGATTTTCACCCTAAGCCTCCAAGTGCAAAAACAAGCAACGCAATATCTTTATCTCTCCCTTGCGAGTATGAAAAAATATTACCGTGATTTCCTTTTCACTCCTCATATTTGATAATACCAATCACACTGTCAAAAAATACATGCCTCACAAAATCCCTTTTACCTCTCCAATGGTGCCATAAGTCCATCTCCCACACCCAACTTAAGGAATACTACCCAACCACACAAAAACACATTCAGAAAACTCATACACTATTAAACATGCACAATTTTTACATTTACAAACATAAATAAGAAAAATAAAAAGATGGATTTCCAACCTTTCCATCAAGATTCCAAGAAAACTTCACTCCACAAGTCCTTGACTCCTCCAAGCCAAGACAATTCCACAAAAAACTCCCACAAGCTCATAATTCCAAAATGTAAAAAGCAAGAAAATAAACAAGTAAAACCAATTCCATCAAATTCCATCAATAAATAGAAATGGAATGTGAGGATGATGAGGTGGCTCCATGTAGGATGCCACATCATCATTTATCCATTCCCACTCTCAAGTTAAAAACACCATGCCCAAGACACATCTTTATTTTAGTTAATAATTTAAGTTGGATTAACTTATTTAAGACACAATTATAATTTCTAATAAAGTGACGACAATTTCCAAAACTTAAATACTTATAGCACAAATAAAGCACACACGAAATCAAAGAAACTGAAAAACATATCACCCAATAGCCACATATGTGAGGTTAACCCCCCATGGGGAACCTCCTAACTAGGCATGTAGAAAAACAAACACCACACAATAAAACATTACATAAGTTGTCAAGTTTTGGCCGTGTTGCACAAGACTTGAAATACTTCCGTGGTTGGTCCCCTATCCCCTTTAAATGTATGTGATAAAATAAAACCTACAACACAATAGAATACATCTCTGGCCTCACAGACACATCAATAACATTGAGACAATTATACATATAAAAAAAATCAATACTCATCATCCGAAATTAAGTAATTCTATCATCTATCCACATGTAAAATAATATGATCCTAACATTCATGGGATTATAATTCTACTCAAAACATATAGATTATAACGTGTCTATATAAAATCCAAATAGTGCAAATGAACATATATCAAATTATCTACCAATGTCATCTAGTGTAACATAATCGAAATATGAATCACGACATAAGAATAGTCCAAAATTTGCATAGTGCATCATCTACTGATCAATGTATCATAGTCAAATAGTCCAAGTATCAGTCCAAAAGGAATATCAACATGACACAAATAGTGTCGAAGAGGAGTGGGCACTACATGGTAACTCAAGAAAAGAACATAGTTTTTAATATATATTTGATTATTCATGTAAAAATAATATTCTTTTGTTATATTTTAAGGATAATTTTGAGAAATTATCTTGACCTAAAAAATTGTTTGATAGGCATAGGTGGCCATCAAATTTAATCCTATTTGTAATATCCAATTTCATCATAACTTATATAAAAATATGTTTTGAAATTTAAATTTTTACTCAATATGATATATTTTCAATTTTATTCATGATAAATACAATTTCCTCTCCATGGTTTATGGAGCATTATTTATTTCCAACATAGGTAAAACTATGACACTTTTGAATAATCTAAATTTTCCCAAGTTGGTTTAGTTTCTTTTTAGTGATGTGACAAAATTGATAAGATATTTTCACATATATTTAAAATGTCTAAAATACAAAAATCTCAAATTTCCAATCACAATGTGGTGTTTCTTTGTAAATCAATTTTCCACAAAAAATGAATATTTCTAATCACTTCGTTTCTGGTGGTGTTATAATTCATTACCAAACCACATTGTTCACCAAACATCATACAAAACAACAATGATTCACCTCTTTTGCACTTCCCTCAGTAATTGTAGATTGTATATGTTACTAACACATATGCTATAAATGGTAAAAAGGGGTTAAATTTTACCAATGTTTACACATTTTTTCATGAGTTTAGCCTTACAATACTTTAAAAAGTTATAAGAATTGTCAAATCTAACTTGAATGTTAAAAATTTGAACATAATTTTTTTATAATCTATATACCAATTATATTTGTAATAAAAATATTTTTAAAGTAGATTTTTATTAATAATATATAACTAATATTGTTTTACATTTTTGAAGAGAAATATTTTAAAAATACAATCACTTGAATTTTTATTTACAATAGACATATGTGGCTATCAAATTTAACCCATTTCAATAGTATCTAATTCTCCATACTTGCTATAAATATTAGTTATGAAATTCAAATTCTACTCCATATGACATCTTTGTAATTTTATTAAACTACGTTGAAAGAAATTTCCATATTTGAATCATGTTGACGATTGTATTGCATTTGATAAATGATGGATGGCCACATTGTAGCTATCCACATTGGTGATCCTCAATGCCTTCCCTTCATAATTGGTTTGTAAATCTAACTCCATATTTCACTTTCACTATGGAAGTTTCCACATAAATCATGTAGAACATGTACTCATTCTCCATAACTAGAATGCTAAAATGTAAGACTCCTCCAAATTTGGTAGAGCACCAAATCACTATATTGAAGGACACGTTAAAGTTGGCTATCTACATTGTCATTTCCTCTTGTGTGTATGGAGCCACCATGTTTAACCTTGTTTCAAAACATCCCTATAGATTCAACGTTACGTTCTAAGTGTCAATGAGATTTATGAGAAACCTCATTTTGTTAATCGTCAATGTGTTAAAAAATTACAATATATGATTTCTAATACTTGATAATTTGAAGGAAGGTGTAGTTGATATTTATGTATCATTATTCTTTATCCAAATCCCAATGTAATACAACAAATAAGATGTTTCCTAAGGAATCGAAGACTACACAACAGAGTCTAAATTTCCTATCTAATTCTGTAAACACCATGAGATGAAATGGTAGAACAAACGGATCCCAACTAATTCCCATAATTCCTATCATTCCCTTTTCTAACTAGCTCAAATGGACAGATGGTGTTTAAAATAAATATATTTGAATAATGATGTAACACCCAAAATTTCAATATTTAAAACCAAGACCAAACTCAGTGATTACTTGGGAAAATTATGGTGGAATTATTATTATTATTATTTTTAAGACAAGCTCTCAAGGGTGATAACCTTACTTGTGATTAAATAAATTTAGGTTTATTAAATTTCCTACACAATCATAAGGTAATCGAAAAAATTACATTAATAATTAAATATTATTCACTTATTTCTAACATCCTTTTGAAATAAAATCTTCATCTAGGGTTTTCCCTTAATTCTCATTAAAATATTAGTTGGATCCATTTTCATAATTATATTTCATTCAACTTTCCACTTAAGTTATGAAGGGTCATCTTCAGAGTTGATTAGGCTAATATCCAATCGTATCACATAGTCATCTAACTATACATTTTAAATTCCGATTAGTTCACACCTTATAAATAATTATCTAAGATACCCCATTACCCAATAATATTTAATTAAACCTTATAATTCAATATAATTTATTTATTTAATAACCATAATAAAATATCACAACTTGTTCTATACTTATTAAGTGGCCCCATTCACTAACTAACCCATTCCAAAAAAATCCACAAGTCAAAAAGTTTTAGGGTTCATTTTCCACCATTAGACTAAAACAACATGAGCCGTTAGATTTAGCTTGCCCTAAAAATCCTATGAGTTTTCTTTTATCCAATTTTAATTTCCCTAATCTCTCATTTGCACCATTTTCTTTGAAGGTTTGGGACAAAGAGGAGTAGAGGCCATGGAAGCCATGAAATATAAGGAGGGTTTGCACAAATCCATTAGTTTTGTGGTAAATGGGAGATCTACTTTACTTCCATTATGGGTGTTATTTTCCCCATTTTATTGTTTCAAATTTACACATATTTATAGGTTGGGTAAATAATGTACACACACATATATTGTGTATTTTATTTCTATTTTAAAAAAAATACTCGGTTGAAATGTAAGTACACACGGCCTAGGTTATACAAAGTGGCTATTTAAAATAAAATTATATATTAACGATGTGAAGTTGAGGGCAGCCCAAGAATGCCACAACTTGATCAAAGAAATGGCCGCATAGTGTTGTGTGAAAGAAATGGGGGGGGTGGGGGGGAAGCACCCTCACCTTTCCCTTTTATTTTATATAAATAAGATTTTGGGGTTGGGGCGCCACCCCCTACTCATTTTAATTTTAATTTTCTGTACACTTGAGTTGGCCTAATGGTGAAGAACATGTGCTCTTAAAATAGAGGTCGCAAGTTCAAATCTTGTAGGGGGTAGGGTATGTACGCCTCGTTTGTAGCAAAGTTAGTTGCCTCCCGCATGTGAGTGCGAGCTAGTCCCATATGCTATAAGCCGATTGTAGACCCAAAACTAGGCTTGCCCGACATCATGGACTGTAAAAAACCTATTATTATTATTATATAATACAATGCACAAAGCCATACCTAAGTGGGTGAAACAAAATCTATGCCCCTATTAAAATTTATTAACTTTGTTTTTAATAAAACGTATGTTGGCCGATTTGGCAAATGGTAAGTTATTTGTTATAATATATATTTTTTAATAATACATCGTTTATATATATATATATATATATATATATATATATATATATATATATATACCTTTCATCTATTTTTTTTATTAAATTATAATATAATTCTGATAGATATTTAGGAAAGCATTTGTGATATCAAAAATATCTTATTTAATAAATAGGATTCTATTAGTATATATACATAAGTAGATAGTTTTTTTTTTTTTTCTGTTGGTTTGTTTTAAAATTTCAAAATATTATTTCTGGTAGATTTAATTGCTTGGATAAAATAATTAATATCAACATAGACATGTATATAACATTGTTATAGATCAATGTACATTTATATATGGGGTTGTAAAATAACATTATTATTTCCCATGTTGACACTGGAAGATAGGAGAAGAGCACTTTATTTCTTGATTCAAAAAAATTACTAAATTTAACATTCTTCCTTATGAAATCTAATTAAAATTTGACTACAACCACACTTAAATATCTCCTTAGATTCATTTGAAGAGAATGAAAGTATAACATACTTAAATGAAACTTCTTCTTGCTCCTTTTTTTTTAATTGAGCCTATGTGAAGATATCTTGTCTCAAACCTCCATCCCTTGGTACATAGATCTTCCCTCTGTGTCTAAGAAGATCATTTGAATCTAATAAAAAAATATCAAACTTACCCTCAAGTGGTATTTGAAACTCAATCTCTAATCGAGATGCAAGGTAGAAACTCTCATGTGGAAACTATCACAAAATCTGGCTCTGCAAATCTGTACCCATTGAAGTAGCCAAAACCAAATGTCTCCATATACTTAGAGAATAAGTTACAACATTATCCTTCCCCTTCAAAATCTTTATCTCCATGTCGTACTCACATAGCAACTCCATCTAAAGCTGCTGAAGAGCATTGAGATTGGGTTTCATGAAAAGGTGACATAAGCTCAAATGGTCTATCCTGAGAATAAACCTCCTGCCAAGAAGGAAATTTCTCCATTGAACTAAAGCATACACAACTGTTGCAAGCTTAGGGTCATGAGTAAGATAATTGAGCCCATGATCCTTTTGTTTACGAGGCTCAAAGGAAACAACATGGCCCTCCTACATCAATACACCTCCTAATCCTGCCAAGGAAGCATCCATACACAAAAAGAAATCCCTCTAAGGTTTTGACATAACAAGAATCGGTGCTGACGTAAGGAATCCCTTCAGTATACTAAAGGCCTACTCATATCCACTGGACCAAACAAACTTCTTCCCTTGTAACTAAAGTGAAGTGATGGGGTGTGTAATCTGAGAAAATTCCTGAATAAATCTCTTCTAGTAACATACGAACCCCATGAAATTACACACCTCAGTCACACTAGTAGCTACGAGCCAATCCATCATAGCTCTAATCTTGGAAGGATTTATAATGATACCTTCCTTAGAAATTATATGACCCAAGTACTACACCTCTGACTTAAAGAATGTACACTTCTCCAGATTCCCAGAAAGTTGCTGCTCTTTAAGACACTGCAAAAATTGGCGAAGGCGCTCCTCGTGCTCCTCATGTGTACATGAATAAATCAAAATTTCATCGAGAAATATGAGCATAAAGTGATCTAAAAATTTCCAGAATACCCCATTCATCAAAATCATGAATACTGCAGAGGAAATCATCAGACCAAAAGGCAATATTGTGATCTCATAGTGGCCATATCACATACGAAAGAGTGTCTTATGAATATCTTCTTCCATGGTCCTTAGTTGACGGTATCTAGACTTAAGATCTATGTTATAAAATATTGTGGCCCCTTCATCTTATCAAATAAATCATCAATGCATGGAAGGGGGTAACGATTCTTGATCATTAATTTGTTTAGATAATGATAATTGATACACAATCACAAATATCCATCATTATTATTTACAAAAAATATCATTACAGCCCCTAGGGATACACTAGGAAAGATTAGGCCTTTCTTAAGAAGGACCTCTAACAACAACTTGAGCACACAAATCTCAAGAGTAGTCATCCTATAAGGAGCTCATGAGATAATGTCTACTCCTAAAACCAAATCAATGTGAAAATCTATCTCACGTGGGGGAGATAACCCTATCATATCCCCTGGAAATACATCTGAAAAATCCCTCAAGATATGATGATCACCAACTGATGGCCCACTAGATTCATATTCTAATCTATCACTAATCGAGATAGAAAACAAATGGAAACCTCGTCATGCACACTGCTTAAGTTGTATAGTGGATATGGTGCAAATAGAGGTGGGTCTCCTAACTCCCACTATCACTGTCTCAACTCCCAAATCATCTGCACATGATATTACCTTACTAGAACAATCAACTCTTACCCTGTGTGTACATAAACAATCCATGCCCAAAATAATCCCATAGGAACCAAAAGGAAGGATATGAAGATCCAAGGTCGTGTAAAAGGGTCCTAGGTCAACTATGCACTCCTTGACTAAGGATTCCATTGAGAGCTTGGCTCCAGAAGCCATCTCCACATTTCAATAATGGGTCTTCCTAACTTCTACCATCCTGCATCGCTCTACTAAAAATAAATAAATAAAATATTTTGAGGAGCGTAAATCTAATAAAACAAAAATAAGAATACCATCAATGCTACCTATATAGTCTCAATCACCATCCCTTGATGTTCTTATTCGCGGTTCTTGACCGCTGCATATATCTTGTGGCTCCTAGCCATAATGCCTACTATAGACTCTGAAACTGGTGCCTTACCCTTGTTATTAGGGTTTTAAGGGCACTCTCTCTAGGGGTCCCCAAGTACACTATAGCCATAACAACTATGATGTCCCCTCTAATGAGAATCAGCTCATATAGGTAATCTAGTGGTTTGTGTCATGGATCTTGATGATCCTCCTATAGACTATTGTGGTCGCTGTTGATGAGACCCTATGGATTTAGCTATAGGTGGTGCCTGGGTCCTAACTTGTCCCCTAGGAGGAGGCCCCATACTGTCTCCCCTCTGAGCATCGAATCTCTTTGGGGGCCTAAATGGAGGATGAATTTGTTGTTGAGATAGCTACTGTGATAATATGAATGAAGACTATGTAGAAGCGTGTCCACCATGAATAGGAGGAGATGACCCCCTCGATCTTCTATCCTACATCTGCTAGATATGGCTCTGCACTGTATCTCTGGACTATTACGTCTTCCCCTAGTATGCTCCGCAATGTAGGCCTTCTCTATGGCCTCTAATAATTTTTACGGACAATGAATGCTAACTTCCCCTCCTAAGTCTAGGTATAATCTCGTGATGAACCTGTGGATCCTCATTTACTCGTCATCCATGTAGTCTACATACTGAAATAGTTCTAGTAAGTGACTCTCATACTTTGTCACTATAATGGATGCCTGATATAAGTTGTGGAACTTGTTACTACTCAATTTGGTCTCACCCCATTTTTCATTGAAATTCTTTAATTTGCGGGATCTGTTGTCCTTTCTATCTCCTCATATTGATGCATGAAAACTCTATCCTCCATTTGGTTTCCATGATCAGTCCGTTCTTTTATCAAGGATAACTTTAAATCTAGATTGGTTTTTTGTTCCTCTATCCATGTGAAATATCTATAACCTGGGTGAAACCTTGACTTTTTCCCTTCCTTTTGTTTTCCACAGTCACGTTTTGTTTTCCATGTCATTTTTGCCCCAAGTATCTATGAAAATAAGATTGGATGTGGTTCACAAGTTCATATTTTGGCCTTATATCATTTCAAAAATCTTTGTCCTTGAAGAAGGATTCATTTCTGGGTGCAGATGGTGATTTTCTTGCATTTTACGGTTTGACGGGTGTATTTTTCCTAGTCAAATTTATATCTCAACATCAGTGGAAACACGGACCTTTCTTGGTCAATGCAGCTTGATGAGGAACTTTGAAACTCTAAGGCCCACTTCAACTCAAAAATTGTCCACGTGGTTAGCTTGCACTTGTTTGGGGTCTCTACTTTTGGGGACCATCTCAAAATGTGCCATTGAGACATGTGGAAGCTTCCATTGGCTCCTTTTTATACTGAGACTTTTCAAAGGCCAAAAGACATTTTTCTTGGGCCCATGGCATGTGGAAGGACCACACTTGTTTTGAAACTTTACTCTATACCTCACCTTTGCAGTTGCACCAAGGAAACACGTGGACGACCATTATATAAAGTAGAGAAGGGAAAAAATCAATAGTTGCTGTGCATTTCACCTATTTTTCTTCCATTTTTTCTTCCATTGAATGGATTCAAAACTTTATTTGTGAGTCCAAGGATTGTTAAGGTTGATATTTTTGAAGTTGGAATTGCTCGGGTACTTGCAAAAACGTGAATTACTAGAGAAGATGGATGTGGGGAAGACTTGTAGAGGAAAGGGAGAGAAAGGATGAAATTATGGAGGTTACAAGTGTAAAAGATGAAAAAGGTGTTGCCTCGAGAGTGAAAAGGATTGCCTCTCAGATCCAGCTGTACAGAGCCTCCGAAAAATGATTAAAACAAGGATTTATCACATGAAAGAATCAGAATGATTAGAAGGACCACAAAAAAATTGTTGCATGGAATCCTAATCGTTAGTTGAGGGTTTGAGAAACATGATTAGTTCATAATTTGTCCACCTGGAAGATTTCGTATGTGAATTTGTTAAACGTCACTTTCTGAGGAAAATTTGTAACAAGGAAAGTCCCTCGAATATTCTTCTTTTTTGGGGTGGGAAATTTGGGATGAGGGAACAAGTGAAATTTATAAATGCAATGAGAATACTCTTGCAAAAGGTTAGGGGGTTGAATTCTTAAGAGAAAAATTTAAGAGATCCCGTCTTCCCGAGAGACCAATCCGAGATACCTGGTAAATTTCTTCTATGTTAGATTTTCTATCATGTCAAGTTGGTTGCATATGTCTATCCATCAAAGAGCACTAATATTTCTCTAGAAGCTTTCCCCTACTGATGAATCTAATCAATTTCGAGTGAATTTGTGTCAATCTTGGAGTAATTTGTGTTTGCTTTGTTTCAGAATGTCTGTAACTAGTTTTTCTTATTCCTATTGAAATTTTATGTTAAAGTCCCTCCAAATCACACAGGATCTTGGACATGTGAGAGTTTAGTGGCATTTGCAATTTCATTTCAAGAAGAGCTTTCATCCTGTGATGAGAGAAAAAATCTAAAATCACTTCACTGTCATTTGTTGATAAATATTGTCTGTAAGCCTTCAAGTGTATCTTAGGCGTGAGGAACCAGGGGTCTTTGATGTTTTATTGAGTCTTTAGCTCAAGCGTTTGTGTTATATTCTCAAGGATTATGTGAAACTGTGTGGATTAGGGCCTCCATTGAAGAACATCTTCTGGTTGAAGGAATATCTTAGATATTCTGAATCTTTCTATCGTTTAGCTTTCTAATTTTTGTGAAGTCTCTCAAAGATCTGGTATAATCAATTTTATCCTTCTTAATCTCCCACCAAAATCATTCAAAACCCATAAATCCATCTTGAACTACCCCAATGTTTCCCTGTATATCCACAAAGGAACAAAATGTATTTAATAAAATATGTAGAACAATCAAGATTTCATAATTTCTTCAGTAATCTTAGCCTTGTTTTGAAAGTGTCTCCATCTTTTAGAAGTGAAAACTCTTGAGAGTTAAATTAAGGAGTATTGATCATGCTTTCCCAAGGTTTTCTTCATAAAATTTGTGCAAAAGAAGGATATCTCCATCTCTTTCATAAAATAGAGGTTACACTACGGGTCCTCTCACCCTGGTCAAAAGACACATCCTAAAGTAGTTAGGATAGGTCAAATCCTCTTAAATGTGTTATCCATCTCTCCACAAATATGAGTGACAAAGGGCTAGTTATATCTCATCCTTGGCTACAAAATGACACACATTATTATCTATCTGTCTCTAAGCTCCATGTTGAATATGTGATTCTACTAAACTTGAAAAGGAGAACAAATTTGGATACCAACAAGTTAATAGCACCATTTTTGGGGAACTGATTTGCGTTGCTGAGGATTATTTGAGCTCTGAGATTTATTTTTGTGGAAACAACACTCATGGTTCCATTCCCGAGGAATATTTGAAGTATTTTACAAATGCAGTACATATAGAATGTTTTCTTACATGATCTAAGTGTAAATAACATTGTTGAAACATCATTATCTGTTTAGATCTGTAAGAATTGTTCAAAGTTATAAGTTCTGAGTGCAATATTTCCATCTTATACAGTTATTGTACTAAATTTTGTATCATCATTGACAAAATTTGGGTAGAAGAAGAAAAGATCTTGTAAGCTTTGCATGAATCTAGGTATTGAGAGACATTTGATAGGTATTTCATAGTGCATTTTCACAAACTAAGGTGAAAATCCTTAGTGGTGACTCCGTGCTATTTAAATTCTTAATAAATACTAATGGCTTTAGCATATATCAAAGTAATATTTTTCTTTAACATCTACAAATCTAGAAGGAAGAATATCTCTCTTCGCCAAGGACCCTAGTAGAAGGTTGTTTCCAAAGTTGGGAAAGTCTAATTCAAAAAGAAGAAGAATTTGGAATGTTTTTGGAGATCAGGCATCAAGAAAAGAGATCTCCATTGGTAAAAACTGATCAGCCTGTGATTGAAGATTGCAATACTTTCTCAAGTGCTTCTGAATGAAATAGTTTTCTTTATAAATCCGAATTCTCCAACTAGATAGGGTCCTTCTTTTGTATTTAAAAGATTTGCATCTCATTCTATCCTTGTATTCTCTAAAGTTGATAGGATCTTTGAAGAAACAAAAGTTTTTAGAGAACATCCATTCTAAGAATTATATTCCTGTGCTCAACAGACCCCTCACTCCTCATCAATCTGTTTCTCCTGTAAGATCACCTCCCCAAAAAAAATATGGTCCAGCCCCCACCCAGACCCTCTATTTGTTGTGAACACTTTTGGTCCTTTAGATTTCAGAGGTATCGGCTGGATATCCAAATGTTGTGCCCCAAGATGTTATAAATAGATTGCCTAAATTTCAAGGAAATAATTCCATTACTGGGGATCAACACTTAAAGCTTTTTGTCAATATGATGGAGGACTTTGAAATAGAATTTGAGGATGTGTACATTAAATTGTTTATAAATACTATAAAAGAAGATGCAAGGGATTGGTATATATCTTTTCCAGATAATTCCATTGATTCTTGGACAAAAATGAAGAATAATTTTAGATTACAGTATGGAGAAAAAAACAAACCCTAGGTTTCTTTTATTAGAGTTTGAAAATACAAAAAATAATCCTAATGAGTCTATTCATGACTTCAATACAAGGTTCAATAATACCCTAAATAGGTTGCCTATGATCCTGAGACCAAGTGATGTTTCTTGTTTGATAAAATACTCTGATGCTTTTGATAAGAAAGTTGTCTATTATTTAAGAGACAAGATCCCAAAAACATTGAGGTAGGCCTTCACCATGGCTTTGCAGATTAAAAAATAGTATCAAAATAGTTGGTAAGCCTCTTAAGAGGGAAAGTATCAAGCTAGTCAATCCAGAGAAGCCTTAATCAAGTAAGGTTGTGGATTTTTGAGGAAGTTGTAAAGACTTTGGTTGGAGCTATTAAAGAAATATTTTACAAGCTATCCAGGGAAGAGAAAGGAATTAGACAAGGTTCTCAAGGTCAACATAGGCAAAAAGGACAAGACAGATTTGCAAATCATCCTAGAAATGATTAGAGATCTGATGATAGAGGGAAATGACTCATGGGAGCTAGACAACCCTAAACTAGGGAAAGTAGAGTAGTGCCTGATCCTCTGAATGCTAGAGTTGTTATTTAAGAGACAAACGAAATTGATTGGTGTGAAAAATGTTTCTTGCCCCACCCGCCATGTGAAGTAGATCAGCAAGTTGAAGAGGTTGATGATGATGATAACACTGATGATGATGCATGTATGGTGGATTCCTCTATAAGATCACAGCAAGGAGCAACTTCAACTGAAGTAATAAGTGTAAGAACTACTATAAGTTTATGGGATTGCATTCATCAGGTACCTCTTCTTCCTCCCTCTCATACTTTATAAATGGATATGATGCAAGCTTTTGAACTTCCTAATAATGATTTTTAGTACCTAAGAGCTCTAATGATTAATAAGTATGATGGAAGAATCCCATCAGAAGAGGATATACAACTGTTAATGAATGCTATTTTTGCCCAAGAAAAAGAGTATAACACAAGAAGTAAAACTATTATAAGGGTAGGGCCTCAAGCCAAACAAAAAATTTCAGTGCTTACCAGTATCCATAAGGAAACACCTAAAAAGGATTGCATCTAGGAAAGGCTTGGTCACCTGAAATAAAACTTGTGTCCCTCCCCATGCTCAGACTTTAAAAAATCCTGTGACATCAAATGAATTTGTAAACCTTCCTCCTAACACTTAATTACTCAAATATGTTCCTTGTGACATAGCCCAAATCTTGATTCAGAACAAGATTTTTGTTCCTATTGTTGAATTGCTTATAATCCCTGTGCATAGGAATAGAGCATTCAAATATTTGGGATTTAAAGAAGAAAAGTTCACCCAGGGTAAAAATGAAAACAATGTAGAGGTTCCTGTTATCATATTTCACCCCCGAGCTAAATATTTGATATGACACCGTATGAAAGGAACCCCGAGAAAAATCATTCAAATCCTACAAATTGGTTGCAAAAAATATTCATCAACGAAGTGGTGGGGGATGAAGAAAGAGCCAAGGATCATGTATAGAAAGAAATGACTTGGTCGAGCAATTTTCTACACCCTAAACCCATTCTCTAAACTTAGGCAAGAAAAACTATGAAATTACAAGGTCAGACAATAAGGATCAATGCTACAAAAGATCTATAGCAAATAAGAATGGAAAATATTTGAAGTCCTCGGGTTTGAATTGGTTCAGGAAAAGGGCAAAAAAATGACTAAGTTTGGAGGCAGAAGTGAAAAGGGCCACCTGCCTTAACGAAAACATTTCAAGTGTGAATCCGAAAGGAGAAGTCCAAACTTGTGCCAGGCTTCCACACTTCCAAAGTCCACAAATGTTGTGGGGTGTTGAAAAGTCTTCAGCTGAAAGAAAAGTATGTCAGGTGTTACGCTTGACACAAATTCACAAAGGGAGCCCAGGGTGGAGAATAAAATTTTTGCCAGCCCTCCATGTAGCCAAGGGGTCTAATAAGGTCAAAAGGTGGGATTCGAAATTGGTTAAGTATAGAAGTTCAAGTAGAGAGTGCCATGTGTCATCCTGGTGCAATTCCAAGAGTTAGTCCATGGGCGGAAACCCAAATGAGCGTGAGGTTGCCATATAGCTGAAAGTCTAAAAAGTAAGAAGGACAGTTGAATAGTATACAAAGCAGTGGAGGCCGACAAGTGTTAACTTGATGCTCTTCCAAAGGAAAACTTTGGGTGAGGTTTACAAACAAGCATTGTGCCTCCCTGTGTCCTCAAAGGGGGCAGAGTTAGTTGAATAATCAAAGCATTAAAAGGCCAGCGGAGGATGCCAAGTGTCCTAAGGGAATTATTTCAAGGGTAAAATGGAAAAAAAGGCTCCCGAGCAAGTGCCATACTGACACATGTCTTGGGGGGAAAGCGGGGAGTCAAGATAAAAGTTAGTTTTTCGCCTTTTCTTCAAAAGGGCTAAAAGTTATAAAAAGATCCACGACTCCGCCCAAAGGAAAAAAGTCAACTTTTAGACCCGACTCAAAGCAAAAGTGGGGCGTCAGGGAGAAAAGAGAAAATTTTCCTTTTGTTCAAAAGGCAATAAAAGGTAAAAATGGAAGTGCATTTCCCAGCAAACCAAAAGGAGCCACGTGTCTAGGCAGAGTTTCGGGACTGCGGAGGTTTTTAAGTTTTTGCATTTTTTGCACAAAAGACAAAAGGGGAAATTGCAGGCCCACGGACCCAAATTTTTGATCCAACCTAGCTGCCACATGTCCCAATCAAAAGGGGGGACCCATTTTTTCAATTTATTATTCCACCCATTTGTACAAAATTGATGTAAAACTTCAAAGAGGCATATCTTTCGACCCAAGGCTCGAAATATTGTGAATCTAACACCATTGGAAAGATCTTAATGTCATCTATGCCATGGGAGTCTAAAACTTCAATTTTGAGATGGTTAGGTCGGTTAAAAAATGGTGAAATGTCTTCAAGCCTTCAATGGCATGGTCATTAGTCTTAACAACTAGATCGGATTTCATCTTTTTCTGTCGTTTCCTCTTCCTTCAAGGTGCCGAATCAAGGATCAATGCAAAAAATATGGATTTAGGTGAAAATTTTAGCAGAAGAAATTGATTTTTTGTGGTTGAGATTTTGAAGTAGGATTCAATGCATATTTCAGAGTGGTTAGAGCCGGATTCAATTCTTTCCCTCTTCTCTCTCTTTTCCTTCTATATATACTATAACACTTCTCTTTTGAATTGAGGAGACATTCTAGGCATAGAGAAACTCTGTCAAATTTGTTTCTTGACACCATTTTTGAGTAGTGAACCTTTTCCCATGCCTGGAAAATGTATTTTTTCCTCTATTCTAGAAATGTAATGGTTTGTGCACCTTCTAGAGCAATAAAAAAATTGTTTTTTGTGGTGTTCTTCAACCCTTTGCATCGTTTTGTTATTACTCTGTGCCTCTCCCTTTCAGTCTTTGTTTTCTATGCATGTATTTCACATTTGTAGGTGCAAGATGTTGTGTTTCATGGAGTTTAATGGATGATTTGTAGATGTAGGCCATGTCCCTTCTGTTCTGACTTCCCTCGTCTCCATTTTTATGTTTCTTTCTCCCTCAACAAGATATCTCACTTCCTTTGCTGGTGTATCACCACTTTACTGTAGGCTCTGTTTTTCCCTCTTTCTCTCTCCTTGGTTCCTTGGAAATGGTCAGATTAGGTTAGATTTAGTTTTCATGCACTGGAGTAGCTTGTGGTAGGTAGTTTTAGGAGCAAGAACTAGCTTTCTCTAGAGAGATTTCCCACTTTTTCAAGGTCCCACACCTTGGAGAAATTTCAATGTTATGTAATCACACCAAATGATTTTTCCTTAGAAAATTAAGTCCATAACTATTTGGGGGTTTTGTGATTTCACACTAACAGTTTTGGCACACCCAGTGGGACAGGTTTGAAGCACCTTACCAGTTCACTTCATCAAGTTTGATGTGCTCTTAGTGAAGGTTTTATCCTTTGGAGTCACTTTCAAGCACATCTAGTGATTTCATCTGGTCAAAAACCCATCCTCTGAGTTCGCCAAACCTTTTCCATCCATTTCCAATCATTTTCATCCATTTTATTCTTCCATCTCTTTCATTTTCTCCCATTCAATGAAGTTGTGCAATAATGAATTCATTTCCACCATGCAATTCATATTTACAACATCAGTATACTCAACCTCTAATGTACTTTATAACTCCTTCAAATTAGCATAATGAGCAGACTCAAAATCAGCATGCTTACCTCTATGAACAATAGAGCCAAAGTTAGTTTGTCCATGGATCTTTCCAAGAGCAATGGCATACATAAAATGAAGACAATCAAATACAAGATGCTAGTCTGTTGGAGAAGATCCAAAAAATGGAGGTTGGCATGCTTCAGTCAAGGGGTATAACACAAATGAAGGTGTTTCAGATTGGTTTCAGGGCACCTTTTTTATAGTAAGGCCATTTTCCAAGACATTACACTGCTCAGGAGAAGCTAGACTTCATGGTTGAAATGCTGCCCCAACTTGCACAATGGATGAGGAGATTGAGGCTTATGAGTTGGAGTCAAGACAACTTTGTCAATGGGTAACTCCGCCATCTCATAGTTTTTCTTTTTCTCTTTCTCAAGCAGCACCATCTCAACCCAAGCTCCAATTTCCAAGCTTCCCCAATTGCTGCCCCAAGTGTTGATTCCATTTCCCCATTCCCTAATCTTCCACCCCATTCAATTCCTTTTCCCCCTTTCCCTTTCGAATAGTCATCCCCTCCAAATGAACCAGAAGTTCCACCTCCCTCCCTACCACAAACAATTTCAAAGCTGGTTGAACCCCAACCCATCACTCCTCTTGCTTTCCCAAGTCCATGTTGGGAAGAGACCAAAGAAACAAGTCAAGGAAAAAAATAGGAAGAGGAGCCCAACGGAAAAGAAATGACAGATAATCTGAAGAGTTGGGCTACCAAATTTGGGTTTGCAAAAATCCCCTTGATGGTCAAACCAATGAAGGAGGTTAGAGTTGAAGAAATAATGGTGGTTGATGCTGAGTTTGCAGCAGAAGAAGAACAAGAACAAGAACAAGAGGAAAATAATTAGTAGTCTGTTTATGGAACTTTTCCTGAAGAAGATACTGATCTATCGCAAGTTGCACATCTAGTTGAAGAGGAGGAACAATTAGCTCTAAGTCCCATTGAAGAGGAGTAGATGGGAGAGATCAAATCATGCTTGAATCCACGTCAATGAAGAAAGCATAATTGAAGATTCCTTGATTTCATTTGAAGGGCCTGATTTGGTTAATGAACCCATGATGGACGAGGACCATATAGTTTCAGAGGCTACAAGTGGGGGAGCAGGCCATATAGGAACCTTCAGTTCTTCCTCCCACTTAATCTCCTTCAATCTCTAATGTTGAGGAAGAGTTTGATCTTTCAAAGTTAATGTTTGAAGATGAGGAGAACCATGGTGATAAAATTTTAGATCATGAGGACATCATGGAAGAGGTTGAACATTTGCAACATGGCAGCAATGACGCAGTTTATCTATCTGATTTAGAGGAATGTGTTGATGATTTTTTTCCTCCATCTCTCACATCCTAAGCACATGAGCCTACTTCCATGGAGGAGAAGATTTAGTAACAACATCTTGCACTTCATAACAACCCTCTGGAACCAATATTGGAAGGCATGACTCTCCCATGTTCTTCACAGGAAAAGGAAGAGAAAAAACTGGAGGATGTCATCATCCCTCTCACACGATCCACCTAGAAAGGTCCATAAGAAGATTACCTTTTTGGAGTTGAAACTCAGAACAAGGGGCACATTCAAAGAATCAGACCTTTCCCAATCAGGTATTTGGCTTCATTAGAGCCAAAGTAGAAGCCAAATCTAGTCATGCCCATTTTAGGGTATGAGGATGAGCTACAAACCACCAAGGATCAGCTGTCATACCTCTTCAATCCAAAATTAGAGCAACTAAAAGAGGTATTGGTTTTTTCTTAAGTTGAAATTTTGGTGATTTTGGTGGAAGATGAACTTGTAGTTAGTTTTTCACTCATCTAACCAGCCATGTTCAGTGCCAAACCAATTGCATGGCTGCTATTTTTGAGGAAGGGAAGCTATTTCTCCTTGTCACTTGCAGGATTTGTTTGTTCTTGGTTAGAGTAGTGTAGGTAGGTTTTTTTTCAGTAGAAGAAGTGCTTATGCACACTCTGCATGTCTCATTTGAGGAATGTATGATTTGGTATTTGTATATAATTTTTGTTTGTATTGCTTCAGAGGGGAATGAAGCGAGGATCTTAACTATTAAAGGTAAGAAGGATCATATTTTCCTGTGATAGTTGCAAATTCCAAGAGAAACAAATGTAGAGCAACTAAAAGCTATTTTGAGACATTCCATTTGAGGGACAGATGAAAAACACAGGTTGAATCAATTTTGTACTCTCAGAAATCATTATCTCAAGGTTTTCTTATGAAAAATGAGAGTGCAGGCTCAGGGACAGGCAAGACATAGAAAAGGCTTGTAGTCAAGCTCACAATGGCTCAACGATCAGTTCTATGTTTATCAAGTAGACTCCATGCCCAATGGATGCGTCAAGGCCACTGGTCTCTTCATCTGGTAGGAAGATTCCCCCGTGAGTCACCAAATTGTTATCCATATTTCACCCCCAAGATAAATACTGGATCAAATCACGACCCCACATGGAAGTAACCCTAAAAAAATCATTCAAATACTACAAATTGGTTACAAAAAAGATTCAGCAATGAAGTGGCAGGGATGAAGAAAGAGCCAAGGATCTTGAATAGAAAGAAACAACTCTGTCGGGTTGTCTCTATGCCCTGAATCCATTCTATAAACTCAGGTAGGCAAAACTATGCAATTGCGGGGTCAGACAATAAGGATCAATGCTATAGAAAAGCTAGACGATAGAAGAAGGAATAATGGAAAAAATTTGAAGTCCTCAGGTTTGAATTGGTTCCAGAAAAGGGCAAAAAGTGACTAAGTATGGAGGAAGAAGCGGAAAGGGCCACGTGCCTTAACGACATTGTTTCAAGGGTGAATCCAAAAGGATAGGTCCAAACTTGTGCCAGGATTCCACGCGTTCGAACTCCCGAAAATTTATGGGGCGCTAAAAAGTCTTCAATTGAGAGAAAGGCATGTTAGGTATCAGCTTGTTGCAAATTCACAAATGGAGCCCAAGACAGAGACTCAAACTTGCACCAACCCTCCACGTAGCAAAGGGTCAAATAGGGTCAAAAGGTGGGCTTCAAAATTGGTTAAGTATAGAAGTGCAAACAGAGAGTACCGCGTGTTAGCTTGGTGCAATTCCAAGAGTTAGTCCCCTGGTGGAAACCCAAATGAGCATGAGGCCGCCAAGTAGCTTAAAGTCTAAAAAGTAAGAAGGACCATTGAACAGTCCACAAAGCAGTAGGGGCCAACAAGTGTCAACTCGACGCTCTTCCAAAGGAAAACTTTGGGTCGGGTTTGTAAACAAGCGCGGTGCCTCCATGTGTCCTCAAAGGGGGTAGAGTTAGTTGAGTAGTAAAAGCATTAACAGGCCAGTGGAGGCTGCGAAGTGTCCTAAGGGCATTATTTCAAGGGTAAAATGGAGAAAAGGTTCCCAAGAAAGTGCCAGAGTGACAGGTATCTCATGGGAAAGCAGGGTGTCGGGAGAAAAGTTAGTTTTTCATGTTTTCCTCAAAAGGGGTAATAGTTATAAAAAGACCCACAACCCTGCCCAAAAGAAAAAGTCAACATTTAGACCTGAATCAAAGCCAAAGTGGGGCATCGAGGAGAAAAGTGAAAATTTTCCTTTCGTTCAAAAGGCATAAATGTAAAAATGAAAACACTTTTCCCAACTAACCAAAACGAGCCACGTGTCCAGGTGGAAGTTTGGGGCTGCAGAGGTTTTTAAGTTTTTGCGTTTTTTGCACAAAAGACAAAAGGGGCAATTGCAGTCCCGTGGACCCAAATTTTTTATCCAACCTAGCTACCACATGTCCCAATGAAAAAGGGGACCCATTTTTTGAAATTTTTTTCCCACCCATTTGTACATAATCAATGCAAAACTTCAAAGGGCCATATCTTTTGACCCAGGGCTCGAAATATTATGAATCTGACACCATTGGAAAGATCTCAGTGTTGTCTACACAATGAGATATTGAAACTTCGATTTTGAGAAGGTTAGGTGGGTGAAAAATGGTGAAATTTTTTCAAGCCTTCTATGCAGGGTCATCAGTCTCAACAACCAGATTAGATTTGATCTTTTTCTACCGTTTCCTCTTCCTTCAAGGCGTCAAATCGAGGATCAATGCAAAAAATATGGATTTGAGTGCAAATTTTAGCAGAAGGCATTGATTTTTTGTGGTTGAGATTTCAAAGTAGAATTCAATGCATATTTCATAGTGGTTGGAGTTGGATTTGATTCTTTCCCTCTTCTCTCTCTTTTCCTTCTATATATACTGTAACACTTCTCTTTTGAAAGGAGGAGACATTATGGGCATAGAGAAACTCTATCAAATTCTTTTCTCGATACCATTTTTGAGCAGCGAACCTTCTCCCACACCTGGAAAATGTATTTGTGCCTTTATTCAAGATATGTAATGGTCTATGCACCTTCTAGAAAAATTAAAAAATGTTTCTTTTGGTTTTCTTTAACCCTTTGCATAATTTTTTTGTTTCTCCATGCCTCTTCCTTTCAGTCTTGGTTTTCTATGCATGTATTTCACATTTGTAGGTGAAGGATGTTGTGTTTCATGGAGTTTAATGGATTATTTTTAGATCTGGGCTGTGTCACTTCTGTCTTACCTCCCTCATCTCCATTTTTCTGTTTCTTTCTCCCTCAACAAAATATCTCACTTCCTTTGCTGGTGTATCACCACTTTAGTGTAGGCTCTATTTTTTCCCTCTTTATATCTCCTTGGTTCTTTGGAATGGTCAAATTAGGATAGATTTAGTTTTCCTACACTGGAGTAGCTCGTGGCGGGTAGCTTAGGAGAAAAAAGAAACTTTCTCTTGAGATCTTTCCCACTTTTGCAAGGTCCCACACCTTGGGGAAATTTCAATGTTATGCAATCACACCAAATGAGTCAGCCTTAGAAAAGAAGGTCCATAACTCATTTGGGGGTGCTAAGATTTTACACTAACAATTCCTCCTACCATTGCAGAGTTGAAAAAACCTGAAGTACTAGCAGAACTTGGTGAACCACCTGAAGTTTACTTGGGAAAATATTTTTTTGAGTCTTAATTAAACGTTGATCCATTTTTTACAACACTGATTATTAACGAAAAATTGTTGCACAATTGTATGTTTGATTCTGGAGCATCATGCAATGTTATGCCTCTAGAGCTTATGAATGAATTGAACATTAAAGTGAAAAAAACTTATGGCAAGTGTACTACAATGGATTCTAGAGAGGTTCCAGTTATAGGATGTGTAAAAGGTTTGGTGGTAGAACTTACAGCTTATTTGGGTAAAAAATTGAAACCTGATGTTGTTGTTGTGTTGATTGCCCTACCAAATGGGACATGCTGTTACCAATAAAGTGGGCTACAAGTGTTAGTGGAAGTTTTTAGTTTGACATGTATTATGCCACCATACCAATTGAGGGCATCCTTGTGAAGTTACCTGGTGAAAAGAAAATGTTATATCTTATTGAGGACCCCAAGAATGCTTCTTATGAAGTATTGTATGCTAATATTAATATTGATAACTCTATGAGCTATGTTACTTTCAAGGAATATGAAATTGATCAATGAAAGTATCATGAGTAGGATGATTTCCCTGAGACTTTGATGTGTGATGTAGCCTCGGAGGATGTTAAAAAACTTGACCTAAGCACAAAGTATAAGCCTAAAAAAATGTGGTCTGATAGTGACTTGGATGGAAAAGAGAGACAATCATATGACCAAATGCTAAATACATATTAGAACTGCTTAGCATGCTTATATCTAGAATGGTAGGCACTTGAAGATTTTCCTTGATTGTTTTCTTTGAATTAGGATGCTCACAATTGTACAGTGTATAGTATTTTTGTTTCTTTCTACATTCATGTTTTTCTATTTTTGTTTGTCCTAGTCCTTGGCAGCTATTTTGTTGGTTTTTCAGTTAGTCCTTGGGGGATTTGGTTATTATTGTTCTTCTTTGTAAGCTTATTATTTGAATCCATTTCCCAATGGTTTGATTTTGGCACTTGGTCTACTATTTGTTCTTGTGGCACTCACAAGGAGTGCCCATCCCTGAGTCAGAACTAATGTTGGTATTCAATTTGGTCTTTCCTCATTTGTCCTTGAAATTCTTCAATTTGCGGGCTCTTTCATCCTTTCTATCTCCCTGTATTGATGCATGAAAACTCTATCCTCCATTTGGTTGCCATGATCAGTCCCTTCTTTTGGTTGAGGATCACTTTCAATCCAGGAATTTATTTTTCATTCCTCTGTCCATGTGAAAGATCTGTAACTTGGGAAAAAACTCAAGTTTTTTCCCTTCCTTCCATTTTCCACAGTCACTTTTTTTTTCCATGTCATTTTTTGTACCAAGTATCTATGGAAACGTGATTAGATATTGCTCGAAAGATCATATTTGGGCCTTATATCATTTCCAAAATCTTTGTCCTTGAAGAAGGATTCATTTCTGAGCCAAATGGTGATTTTTTCCATTTTACGGTTTGACGGGGTGTATTTTTCCCGGTCAAATTTATATCTCAACATGTATGGAAATGTGGCCCTTTCTAGTTGGATGCGGCTTGACTAGGAACTTTGAAACTCAAAGGCCCACTTCAGCTAAGAACTTGTCCACATGGTGAGCCCGCACTTGTTTGGGGTCTCCGCTTTTGGGGACCATCTCAAAATGCGTCATCAAGACAAATGGAGGCTTCCGCTAGCTCCTTTTTATACTGAGACTTTTAAAAGGCCACAAGATGATTTTCTTGTGCCCAGGGCATGTGGAAGGCATGCGCTTGTTTTGAAACTTTCCTCTGTACCTCACCTTCGCGGTTGCTCTAAGGAAACATGTGGACAGCTATAATATAAAGTAGAGAAGGGGTAGAATCAATGGTTCCTGTGTATTTCACTTGTTTTTCTACCATTTTTGCTCTAAGACATCTGGAGATGTGAATATGCACTATTTTCATAATTTTTTGATGAAATTGCTTGTCATTTTGTCTACTAAGTGCCATTGAATGGATTCAGAACTTAATTTGTGAGTTTAAGGATTGTTAAGGTTGATATTTTTTAGGTTGGAATTGCTTAGACACTTGCAAAAATGTGAATCACCAGAGAAGATGGATGCGAGCTAGATTTGAAGAGGAAAGAGAGAGAGAAAAGGATGAAATGATGGAAGTTGCAGGCATCGAGAGTGAAAAGGATTAGTAGTTAGATCTAGCTGTACAGAGCCTCCGAAAAATTATTAAAATGGGGATTTTATCGCATGACAGAATCAGAATGATTAGGAGGACATTCAAAGAGTTATTTCATGACATCCTAGTCATTAGTCGAGGGTCTGAGACATGTGATCACTTCATAATTGGTCCACTTGGCAGCTTTCAGATGTGAATTTGTTAAACGTTGCCTTCTGAGGGAAATTGGTAACAAGCTAAAGATCCCTTAAATGTTCTTCTTTTTTGGGGGGAAAAATTTGGGATGAGTGAGAAAGTGAAATGTATAAATTAAATGATAATACTCTTGGAAAAGGTCAGAGGATTGAATTCTTAAGAGAAAACTTTAAAACAAACCCGTCCTCCTGAGAGACCAATATGAGATACCTAGTTAATTTATTCTGTATTATATTTTCTATCATGTCAAGTTAGTTACAGATGTATAGCCAATGATGAGCACTGACTTTTCTCCTAAAGATTTCCTCTATTGATGAATCTAATCAATTTCAAGTTAATTTGTGTCAATCTTGGAGCAATTTGTGTCTTCTTTGTTCCAGAATGTCTGCAAGTAGTTTTTATTATTCCTATTACAATCTTGTGTTAAAGTCCCTCTGAATTACACAGGATCTCTTCCCTATGACAATTTAGTGGCATTTGCAATTTCATTTCAAGAAGAGATTTCATCTTGTGATGAGATAAACAATTTTAAATCAATTCACTGTCATTTGTTGATAAATATTTTATGTAAGGCTTCGAGTGTATCTTAGTCGTGAAGAACTAGGGGTCTTTGATGTTTTATTGAGCCCTTTAGCTCAAGCCTTTGTGTTAGATTCTCAAATATTGTGTGAAACCGTGTAGATTTGGGCCTCCATTGAAGCACACCTTCTGGTTGAAGGAGTATCTTAGCTATTCCGAAGCTTTCTGTCATTTAGCTTTCCAATTATTGTGAAGTTTCTCAAATATCCACTTTAATCAATTTTATCCTGCTTAATCTCTCACAAAAATCATACAAAAGCCATGAATCCATATTGAACTACCCCTGTTTTTCCCTGTATATCCACAAAGGAACAAAATCTATTTGCTAAAATATGCAGAAGAATCAGGATTTCATAATGTCTTCAGTAACCTTAGCCTTGTTTTGAAAGTGTCTCCATCTTTTAGAAGTGACAACTCTTGAGAGTTAAATTATGGAGTATTTATCATGCTTTCCCAATGTTTTCTTCATAAAATTTGTGCAAAATAAGGATAGCTCCATGTCCTTCATCAAACAGAGGTTACACTACGATTCCTCTCACCCTGATCAAAATGCATGACCTAAAGTAGTGAGGATAGGTCAAATCCTATTAAAGGTGTTATCCATCTCTCCAAAAATTTGAGTGACAAAGGCCCCGTTAGATCTCATCCCCAACTACAAAATGACATACATTTTTGATCTATCTATCTCTAAGCTCCATGTTGAATTTGTGATGTTGCTCATCTTGAAAAGGAGAACAAATTTGGATACCAATAGAACTCATCTATCCTCAGCTGAATAAACCTCATGTACAAGTATCATCTCCTAAAATGCTCCTCAATGATCTCCCATGAAACTTTCTCATAATCCACATTGAGCTTTTACTCCTCGGTTCTCCACCAAACCCTTCTCTATATCTCAGAAGGTGGATGGCAACCACGAGCCCTTCATAATGGAGGTACAAAAACATATATTGAAGCATCTACTCAAGCTGAACAACCATGAATCTTCCTGAAAATCCCCTATTTTCCCCAAAGAAATGAGATGGATGGAGTTTCAGAAGCTCTCTGATTTGGTCTGCCACTATAGATTGTCTACCTCTCGGTCTCTTAACATGAATATCACGTTGCCTAGGGATCCTAGATCTCTCTTTGTGTCTTGTAGCCTTGTCTCCATAAAATATCTATGGTGAATCTAATCTAGATGAATCCACATGGTATTTCTCTTCCCTATAATCATAAATGTATCGGGAAGGTGCATGAGCCTCTACTCATGGCTCTCTATTCTACCTTTTAGATCCTCCTCCTAAATATTCTATGCGTATATTGACATTAACATCCTATAGTGTCTGAAGTATCTGATACGATATGTTTTTACTTCCTTATTTGGGTGGTGGTAATTATACATCCATGTGCAAGAACCCCCTCATCTGATCCGTTCCTCTTGTATAGACCAAGACAAGAGTTAGTTTATCATCACCTAGGTTTTGTTTCAGTTTCCTAAGTTTTTCTACATTTTAAAACATCATGCAATGTTGTGTGGTCTAGGTTTATAGTTGCGCTAGGTTTTCTTATTATGTCATGTGTTTTCAAAGTGTTGAACCCATGGCTCTAATACCAAGTGTAATTTCCAAAATTTTTGACATTCAAAAATTCACATTATACCTTAAATAATCATCTAGAAAGTTGCAAAGTATGTTTTTGTTTTTATATTGCAAGTGTGTCAAGCCTTATAATACGTTTAATTAATTCCTATGAACAATTTTCTACATTATAATGGATGGATCACCGTCTAGATTAATAATTAAATATTCTTAATCCATTTCTAGTGTCAATTTAATTACAATCCACTAGAAAAGTGTCTATTAATTCTTTTACTTGATTAAATAGTTTTCACCCTTCTTAAGATAACATTCAAACCCATATTTATTAAACCCTTATCCTTAGTTACCTTAGTTCCATTAAATTATTAGCATTAATTTCCATTGAATCCTTTACTAAAACATATTAGGAGAGTTACATTTTTAGCCTTTATACACTAGGGCATTAAGTGCCCCCATTCACCCATTTTCACATACAATTAAATTATTTAAAATCCCATTATATATATTATCACCTAACAATTATAGGATTGATTCCTAACCCTTGGATCAAATCAATTATGACCACTATAGATGAGGGTTTCCAAACTAACCCTAACTATCCTTATGAAATTTTATTAAACCTTTCTCTTTTTCCTAGCCTCTCCTCATTTATTCTCTTTTCTTTTCTTTGATTTCCAGGTTGGAGGAGTGGAAGCCATGGAAGAAAGGAAGAAAGTCACGAAGAGATTCATTTAGATCTATCTTAGTTTAGTTTAGTTTACTTTAATTTATTCATTGATTATTATGGTAATTTCTTTTATTTGATGATTGAAGATGTTTTCCACCCTAAATCTGGGGTTGTCATTTAGTTATTTCCATTTTGAGTTATCTATTTGGGAAAAACTCTATTTCCATTTAATATATGAGATTTAATACATTTAGAGGCTCATTTAAGGTTTGACATGCTTAAAATAATGAGTTTATTACCTTATGGTTTGCAGGGTGGTTTCTTTTACATTTTATAGGCTCATATTTTAATTAAATCAAGTTCAAAATTGCACTGTTGCAGATTTTAATTTTCCACCGAAAGTGATGAAACCGTCACCTTGATTAGGTCGGTGGTCCTGTGACCGCTACCATTCCTAGGTTATGATTCAGAAACCTTCTCCCTACTTCGGTGGTAGTTCAGAGACCGGCGGATCTGATCAGGACAGTGGTCTGGATACTGCCACTGTACACAGGGGAACATTCATGTTCATAAAAAATAGAACCATCATTCCATAAATTTTTCAAAAAACAAATTTTACTAGGGTGATTTACAGTTTATCCTTAGCTTGAATTTGTGTGCCTAAAGACACTATTTGAAAGGTTAATTTTTTTATTATTTCCATTACTTCAATCGTTAATTACATGGATTTTATATTTCAATAGTACACAAGAAAACAAATACAAGAATACTTTTCCAACAATTTTTTTTCAAGCTCATTTGAAGAAATGGAATTCCATATATTTCTAAGTATCAATGCTTTTATTTTTATACAACAAGAATATTATTTCTTAAACAAGTTGATTCACTATAACTTAGTACATTTTTCCATTACAAATACAATCACTTATTCAAAGAAATCACAAGAAAATGTATTACATTCAAAATTAACTAAGAATACATTCATAATGACTTAAAACTTCTAAGTTCTTCCTTCATTCTTACAATAATACAAACTCCTACAAGTAACAATGAGCTTTCTTTTTCTTTTTCTTACTATGCAAACATATTTCTTTTCAATAATACATTACAACTTGATGAATGAAATATACAATACAACTTTTCTTGAAAATATAAGATTACTAGCCTTCCATCTTAAGTGGGAACAACAAGAAAAGTTTCTACAATGGAGGATTTCATTTTTGTCTTCTAAAAATGCTTTAACTCTCAAATCTTCAACAAGAGCTCCACAATTTCTTCACTTAAATCACAACAACAAAATGGGAGAGAGGGTAACACTCTCCACACAACCAATAATCTAATGAGGTTAAGAAGCTATCTTCCTCAATGGCCCCTAAACCCCAACAAAAGTGCAATAAGAAATGGATACAAATCATTGCAACTAACACAATGCTTCCATATCACAATACACACTTTCAGAACCATTTAACACACATTCAAACACAAGGATAGAAATCACAAAAATGCAACTTTCAAAATACACAAGGCTTAGAAACTCAAAGCCAATGGAGCAAGGAATATATGGGGAGATCACTTATGCCTCCCAATGGGATTAGGTGCCCACCTTAAAAACCTCCAAACCACAACTCAAAACCCCTACACAAATATTATTCCTCCCTCAAGATCCTCTTATGCCTCCCGACAATATCTTATGTCTCCCTCAAAAGAACCAAGTAAGAAAAGAAAGAATTTTTCTTATCAAAGGTGCGACACCCCACCCACCTTCCTCTAAAACATGAAACAAGAATATTATGCGTCCCTATAATATAAAATATTCATAGCCTTCTCCCACACCATAATTAGGCATTCTACCCCATGATCCAAACAAGCATGCAAACCATTCACTTACATGCAAATATACACATAGAAAAGAAAACAAGTAAAACAAGGGTGTAGTTCCTACCTTTCCATAGTAAAAACTTGATCAAAGAATCACACTCCAAGATCCTTCAAGCTTAATCCACATAAAAAATATTAAAAACTTCAAAAATCACTCCAATAACTCTCTAACTCAAAAAATACAAGTGCAAAATCAAAATGAAGTAACCCGAAAACACACTATTAACCTTACACACATAGAAAAAGAGGAGATGAGGGTGAGGTGGCTCCATTTAGGATGCCACAACACTTATCCTTAACTTCACATCACAATTCAAACCTCAACCTCAAGGCACAATGAATTGGTGGTTGAGATAAATGACAAGCCTCTTACACACTCAACACAAACCCACATCCCCTAAGGACATAATTTAAAACCCATGTAAATTAAATGCAATAAATGTAACATTTTTCCTTACAAAACACATAATAGGGTCTATTTTTGACCCCCCCAACCCATATGTATATTTGGAAGAATATTAAGAGGTGTGATACAATCTTAACTTTTCCCACAAGACTCCAAAAATGGCCCTTAATCCCAAATCTGAATTTCCCAAGTAAGGTAGGGTGTACAACACTCAACTTAAATCACAAGATCTATATGACCAACTACTCTAATAAATGGCCCCTTTTATAACATCCCCAAATAAATTAATAAACATTATTGATCCACTTAATTAAGGTACATTAATCAATAATGATTAAATTAATTACATCACAAAATAAATCACATACTCCAAAATAAATAAAAGAAAAGGGAAGGAATTACACACATAGCCCACAGTCACATTTGGAGGTCATTCCCCCCATGGGGACCCCCAAACAAACTAATAACAATATATGAAATATTACACAATTTTCCATGGGTAATGTCATTATATCCATCCAGTATTCTACTATGGTTGGTCCTCCTAACCCCCTTTTGATTGTTGTGATACAATTACTTGCAAAATCACAAAATACCTGCTTCAGCTTAATGGTCGCATCAAATACATAAAATATAAAATATATGTGCATCCATCAATAAAAATCCTCATATAAATAAATCATCATCTAATCTCAAGAATGTTATCATTTGTCTATAATTTTTGACAACATCTCAATTCTACCATTTCATCGATATGAGTAAGATCAAGAGATTAGTTTAAGTGCTACATCATAGTCAATGTGACAAGAAGTCTGAATGTCAGTAAATATATATCATAACAACACATAATCATCATCAATATAAAATGTCTCTCTATGTCTCTAAGAATCGACACAAATCATATAATGCATCACAATCCATCAATAGTCAGAATATCTCTATCATATAACATCAAGGTACGCCAAAATGATATGATAATATCCATGTCTATAGTCAACAATAATCCAAATCAAAATTTAATAAGTATCGAAGTGGAGTGGACACTTCATATCACATTACTTAAGACATCAGACATAAATATTTTCAAGGAGTTTTCGATTCATATTAAACTAGTAGTTTCAAATATTGTGAGAGAACCTTAAAAACTTGGTTCCTTAGATGACAATATATTCCTAGAATTGTAATTGTGTCTTGGAAAATTACTAAATGGATTGAAAAAATTAGGTTATTTAATGCCCACTTCTCTTCGAAACTTATTATAGTATGTTTTGATTATTGTTGATTATAGATGTGGACATTAGCATATTATGATTAGCTTATTTGATAGATAATATGAATGTTTAGAAATTTGACATGTTTTGATGTATATGATTGATTATATGCATGGATTGATGTTTAAGTATTGATGATGATCTAAAGTTACTACTTTACATATACTATACCTTTGTAGTTTGACGTATAGATTTTGTTAGACAATCTAGCTAGTCTTGTGATATCATTGTTGTTGATTAAATGATAGAATTGAGTTATTTTGAAAATTGTAAACAATTGGTGATTTTTTTTTATTTTGATGAATATTTAGTTGTGTTATTTGATGATGTACATTGATACATATACATGGGTTTTGTTAATTTTTATGTTATTGATATGGCCATCAACATGAAGAGTTATTGTTTTGACATCAACAGGAAATTATACCACAACAAACAAATGGGATAGGAGGCCTAGAATGAAATAATTTTGGGTATTGGCAATAGGTCACCTTGGAAACTTGTGTTTTTATATGTTGTTGATATTTTTCTAGGAGGTACCCATTGAGGGGTGGCCTTAAAATTTACCATTGGTAAATTTTTTTGTTTTCCCTTTTCACTTTAATTATTTTGTGAGCATGTCATTTATTATTGCAATATGTTTCACTTTATTATTGTTAGTAACGTGCTATTATTTAGGTTGATTAATCATGTTAATCAAATTAATTTGGGATGTGAACAAGGGGTATTTAATTTTTGAATATTGTACTTGATTTTATTATGGATTTGAAAATGATTTTATTGGTTTTGGTGTTGTGTACCAAACCTTACATGTCAAAATCTTATTCTTTTGTCTTAAGAGCCATTTTTTGAGGCTTGTGGGACAATTTATGGTTGTCCCACACCTCTACAAAAAACCTAATAACTATACCTATGTGATAAGGGGTAAAAATTAGGCACCCCCCGTTATATGATTTAGATGGTAAAAAGGTTAAAGTATTGCACCTTCATGCATAGGATTTTAATTTTTTTGTTTGGAGTATGGTTAATGGTTTGTGTGTGGAAGGAGAACTTGTTATATTCTCACCCACGAATTTATGAGCTTTGGGCTTGGTATTTGAAAATGTGATATGGAGTGGATGAGAAGTGATGTGGCATCATACATGGAGCCACATCACCACTCTGTCCTGTCTTTTTTATTTATGTATATTGTTTTGAAGTTTTTGGGGTTACATGTTTTATTTTCACTCTTGCATTTTTTTGTAGGAGATTTATTTTAGAGTTCTTGTTCAAACCTTGGGAGTTTGTTTGTGCTTTATTTGGACTTCAAAATATTGGATCTTGTGCTTTTGAATTGAATACTCTTGCAATGGAAAAGAGGGAACTTCATCCTTGTATTTTTATTTTTTATTTTATTGTGTAAATGGTTATAAAAGGAATTATTATACATATGTTTTTGTTTTGGGGATAAAATGTCCTTAAGCTTGTGTAGGAAAAATAAAATTGGGATTTATTGAGGGAGGAACAAGATTTAATGTTATGTGTTTTGAGGTGTTTTTGGGTTGGGTATTCCACCTTGTGATAATAAGAAAGATTTCTTATTTATCTCTATATGTTATTTAGGGAGGGATAAGAGTTAAGGGAGACATACAAGAAATTGAGGGAGGGATAAGAGTTTTGTTTTGGTTGTGTGAATGATGTTTTGGAGGCTTCTAATGTTGAAATCTAAACCCATTGGGAGGCATAAGTGATTCCCCATGTTTCTTATCTCCCTTGTCTTTAATTTGACCCTTTGTGCTTGGGAAAATTATATGTTGTCTTTTTTGTATTGTGCTTGTTGTTTTGAAGGTTTGTGTGAATGGTTTTTTTTGAAGAATTTTAAATGTTTGCATGGTTGCTTAATACCCTTTATTGCTTCATTTATGGGGCTCCAAGGCCAATGATAAGGATGGATTCTTCTTCTCATTAGATTATAGGTTGGGTATAGAGTGTTGCCTACTCCCCTTTCCGTTGTTATTGAATTTGGCTATTGAAGAAATTAAGGAGTTCAAGTTATCATTTTGGAAAGTTTTGTGTTAAAGAAGATCAAAGAAAGAGATTTATTTTTGTAAAATTTGGCCATGTTGTTTGCAATTAAGTGGAAGGACTGTATACTCTTGTATTTTTAAAAATATTCTTGTAACTTTTATTATCAATTTATGTATTTGGAAATGGTTAAAGAAAGTGTATTTTAGAGTTGTATTTTATTGAAAATGTATGCCTTCAAATATGGAAATGTATCAAATTTGTCTTGCGCCTACTTCTTGTCAAATAGTTGTTGTAACGGAAAATAAATGTTGAAGTTATACTTATATTATTTGGAAATGGATGCCATTTGTATTGAGAAAAGAAAAGAAATTATACTTAGTAATGTGTTAAATTTAAGTTCTCTCTTTTGAGCTTAAAAGTAATTTTGTTGGAAAGAAAATCTTGTAGTTGTTTCTTATACACTATTGCAATGTATTATCTATGAATTTAAGACATTTATTCATGAAATTAAGTAGTCCTTGCACTTGTACAATCTTGTATTAAATTAGTGAGTTTGGAAATACACAGTGTACAATATTTTTAAAAATTATATTTTTACACAGTAACTGACATCGGTCGATGGAAAATAAATTGGTATTGGTCTCTGTATATATATATATACATAAATATATATACATAAATATATATACATATATATATATATATATATATATATATATATTCAAGAATGTATGCATTTGTGTACATTTTTACAAAATTTCTATATTTAATAATAACCGTGGTCACTAGCATAGTAGGAACCGTGACTGGTTAAGTGGTCGAAACTGGTCGCATGTGCACAGATCTTGCCTTCCAAAAACATGTTTTTGATCAAACCCATAACTTAAATCTCTATTTTTGAAACCTGAGGGTAGATCCAACCAAATAATAGTTATATATACACGTATATACATATATACTAGCATTTATATATGTATATGAGTGTACAACCTAATAGATCTAATGAAATGGGGTTTTTCCAAATAATTTATTCAAAGAATGCAAATAACCAAATAGCAAAACCAAATTCATGGTGGAATGTCTAAAATAAAAAAATAGGAAACATTGTAATAAAAAATGCATGAATAAAATAAACTAGATAAAGAATGGATTTGAGGAAGTATCCTCCCATTAGCCAACTTGATCCAAATAAATTTCTGCATGATTTTACTTCTTGCTCCCATGGCTCTACTCCTCAAGCCTTCAAATTAAAATGAAAAAATGAATGAGTTTAAGGTAAAAGAAAGAATAATAAGACCTCATAAGGATATTTAGGGTTATTTTGAAAATACCTAGATCTAAGGGAGTATATGCATTTAATGTAAAGGTTGAGGATTAAACCTAGACATTTCATGTTGTGGCTTTTTAAAGGATTGGGAAATTTTAATTAAAGTATGGGTATTAGGTGAATGGGAGCACATAGTGGTTAGGGTAAGTTGAGACATTAGCCTTAGATTATTAAGTATATAAATGACATTAGACTATTAAGAATAAATTAAATAATATGGTGAAAGGGGTGTCTTAGGTAATGAGTTATTAGGGTTAAATTAATGAGAATTCAAATATATTTCTTGAAAACTATATGAAGGAATTAAATTTAATAAACTTAGAAAATATTAGGCCTTAATGATATTAAGTGGAAATTTTAAATGAGGAAAATTATCGAGATTAAATTAGTCAACATTTTAAATAGGAATTAATGGAAACCCTAGAAAGAGTTTTAAATGAGATATAATCTGGGAATAATTTAATAATACTAATTTTTAATTTAGTTGCAATAAATTTAAATATATGTATAAATTAGTAAATAATAATTATTTAATCCTAATCGGTGGTATTTCGTTGCAAACATTTTAAACAAAAAAAATATTTCGTATTTTAACTAATTAAGTATTGATTTTTATCTTGGGTTTTTGGCATAGAAAATGTGGGTGTTATACATAGTATCAGAGCTATGTGTTCAATTCTTGGACCCTTGGGAACACATGGAGACAAAATTAATAAACGTAGTACAATTATAACTTAGAACACCCAATATTGTTGATAGCTTAAAATGTAGAAAACTTAGAAAATTAAAAGAAACCTAGATAATGATGAACTAACTCTCACCTTAGTCTATGTAGTTCTTGTTTAGATGAGGGGATATTCCAAATGGGTTTAGATCTACCACCCCAAAAGAAGGAAGTTATTGTTATACTACCGCATATTTTGTAACCTAACAAGAGGTCAATGCAGCTATATGAGGTGGAGAAGTAGGGGGTGACCTAGCCATCATGATAGGGAGCAATCAAATGAGGATCAACACCCTTCACAACACAACGAGGAGCATAGAGATAAGGTTGACGGACATAAAGAGAGATCTTGGATCCATATACAGAGACATAGCCATGATGAGAGACCTAGAGGAAGGCATACAACATCAGCAGATCATATCAAAGAGACTATGAATCTTCATCCGTCTCATTTTTTGATAGATATGGGTGGAATTCAAACTGAGGCTTGGTTGGTTAGCTTGAGCGGATGCTTCAAGCTATTCCCATGTACTAGTGACATGAATTCTCGTGTTGCAATTCATCTTCTGAAAGATGAAGCAATATTTTTGTGGAAGACTAAGGAGTAGAATCTCCATGTAGATTTAGAGATTGTTACTTGGGATTTCTTTGAGGAGTGATGCAGAAGCCAATACTTTTCTGTGGTTTATTCAGCAGAGGATCGATGAGTTTTATGACTTACAATAGGTATTAATGACAGTTTCTAAGTACGAGTGTCACATATTGGACTTGCTTTAGTATGTCAAGTACATGCAGGATGACCAGGTCAAGATTCAAAAGTTCATCAAGGGCCTAAATTTACATTTGGGAGGGGTAGTGCATATGTAATGTTCACAGACCTTAGCTGAGGCCATTGAGAAGGCCTACATTGCAGAGGAGAATAGGGGGAAGACTCATCTAGCTAGAGATATAGTGAGGAGCTATATTATGACGATGGAGGATAATTGATTGAGGGGGATAACTCTTTTTCCTTGAGGTGGATACAATTTAGAACTATCTTCTATCAGGCTACTACAATAGTAGCAGCAACAAACTGGACCATTGTTTAGACCCCCACAAAGATTTGATGCACATAGGGGATGGAGTATGGGGCCTCATTCTAGAGGACCCACCAAGAAATAGGAAATACTTAGAGCTCAGTCAGTTGGATCTCGTGCATAGTGACCAAATCAGTTGATGGTAGGATCATCGAGATCTACTCCACAGACCACTATTGCACCAGCGGGAGCCACTTATTTTTAGAGAGATCTTGGTATTTTTTATCTTTATGGTGTACTTGGACATCATTGAAGAGAGTTTCCATAGAACCCTAACAAAAACGTTAAAGTACCATTTCAAAACCTACAGTTTGTGACATGACATTCAATGCAATGATTTATGTAGTGATCGAGAACCGCCAGGCTGAGCACCACTAAGCCGAGCACCAAGGCATATTGATATATACTTTAGGTAGCATTGGTGGTATTTCTACCTCTATTTTATTTTATTCAGGTTCTTATGATTCCTTTATTTTTCCATCATTAGTAGAGTGATGTACGATGGTGACAGTTAGGCAAGGCCTTAGTTGGGATGTTGAGATAGCTTCTGAAGCCTAGCTCATAGTGGAATTCTTAGTCAATGAATTTTTTGTTGACCTAACAAACTTCACCACAACCATGGATATTTTCATCCTTCCTGTGGGTTCATATAAAGTCATTTTTGACATGGATTGGTTATTTGCACAAAGCTCTAGATTGGATTATTATAGCAAGGTAATGAATTATGCTGATGATTTGGGGTTCAAATAAGTTATAATTGGAGTTAAGAGAACCATCAATATTCACACTATTTCCATTATGTATCTCAAGTGGTATTTGTGGCATAGATGTTAGTTATATGCTATTACAATCATTCATAGGTCATAGTATGAGACTAGTGGACCATCACTTGATGACCATCATATTTTGAGGGAGTTTGCATATGTATTTCTAGGTGATTTACCTAGCCTAACACCCCCAAGTGAGATAGATTTTCATATAGATTTGGCTCCTGGAGTAGAGCCTATCTCACGCGTGCCATATAGAATGATTACGCATCAGATTTGTGAGATCACGTTGCAGTTGGAGCTCCTTCTTGAGAAGGGCCTAATCCATCCTAGTGTATCCGTTTGTGGTGCACTCGTTATTTTTGTGAAGAATAAGGAAAAATCTTTGCATTTATGTATTGAATATAGACATATGAACAAAGTAACAATCATGAATCATTACCCCTTCCACGTATCATATATTTGTGTGATTAGATGAAGGGGGATACCGTGTTTTCCAAGATAGAACTTAATTTAGGTTATCATTAGTTGAGTATTGTGGAGATTAATATTCAAAGGAAAACCTTTCTCACGAGATATGACTACTATGAGTTCACCGTTGTGCCATTCTATCTGAAAAATGCAACCTCTGTGTTCATGAGTTTGATTAATGGGGTATTCAGGACATTTTTATATTGCTTCATACTCATATTCCTTGATGATACATTTATATACTCATGCACGCATGAGGAGCATGAGGAGATCCTTTGACAGGTTTTGCAGTGTCTTCGTAAGCAAAAGTTTTATGGGAGCCTAGAGAAGAGTGTGTTATTTCAGTTGGAGGTTCAATATGTTGGCCACATTTATTTTGGGGAAGGTATCACAATCGATCCTTCTAAGATTATAGCTTTCATAGATTGGCTAGTACCTACCAGTGTCACTGAGGTACGTAACTTCATGGGATTAACAGGATATTACAGAATATTTGTTAAGGATTTATTATGTATTGTGCATCCCATCACTTCCCTACTGTAGAAAGTGAAAAGTTTTGTTCTTTAAGAAGGATGTGAGTAGGCCTTTAGGACTCTGAATGAATTCCTTACGACAACAACTATTATAGCAGTGTCATATAGTCAGAGGTATTTCCTTAAATGCACAAATTTTTCTTTGGTAGGGATTGGATGTTTGTTGATACAGGATGGTCGAGTAGTTTACTTTGAGATAGAAAAATCAAGGATTATGAGCTCAACTACCTTACTCATGATCTTGAGCTTACGGAAGTTGTGCATGTTTGTGTTCGATGGCACCATTTTCTATTAAGTAGGATTTTTATTCTTAGGACATATATCACTTGAGCCTTTGGCACCTCTTAAAAGAGCCTAATATCAATGTCCACCAACAACGTTAGATGGAGTTATTATGTGAGAATGATGTCGAGATAGAGCATATAAAGGGGAAGGATAATGTGGTTACAGATGCTTTGTTTTTTCAGAGGATTTTTGTTATTACCACCTCAATGGATACAAACTTGAGGAGTAGGATCGTACAATAGCTTCTATCTTGTAGCTAGAGCAAAGATTGAGTCTCAGAGACCCCTTGAAGGGAAGTTTGAGGGATTGACACTAGAGATAGATGGACTTATCAGACATAAAGGCTAGATTTATATACCTAGGGATGGATATTTGAGGCATGTCATTCTTATAGAGACACATTGTGCACCGTATTCATCTCATCCAAGGGTGAAGAAAATTCACACAACTTTGAGACAACTATATCATTGAAGAGGAATTCTGAGAGATATATCTCTATTTGTGTCTCATTGTTTGGATTTTCAGAGGGTGAAATATGAGTATCAACATCCCAATGGCCTTCATTTCCTACATGCTATTCTAGAATGGAAGTGGGACACCATTTCCATGGATTTCATTGTAAGGATACTAATGTCAATATATCACCAAGACACCATCATGGTCACGATTGATAAATTGACAAAAGTGGCTCATTTTTCTCTGGTAAAGGCCACCTATATAGCTAGTGCAATAACATGAGTGTACTTATATGAGATATTCAAGATTCATTGGATTCAACGGAAGATCATTATTGACCGCAATCCTTTGTATATCTCACATTTTAGATTACTATGCAATTTGTAATTGAGAAGCACATCAATTTTATTACAACCTATCACCTTGAGATAGATGGTAAAATAGATTGGGTAAACCAAATTTTAGAATATATGCTTCAAATGTACATCATGGATCATCAATCATGATGAGAGTAGTATCTATATGTGGTGGATTTTACATACAACAACAACTTTCAGAGTTCCTTCAACATGGAACCATTCCAGTATTTGTATGGTAGAGAGTGCAGGAAACTTTTGAGTTGGCACAGGTTATAGGACAGGGTCACTCTTGGACCAGCTATATTGTATGACAGGGAGCAGTAGCTTATCTTGATTAGAAATAGGCTAGAGGAGGTAGATGCCAGGAAGAAACAATATGCATACATGAGGAGAGTTGACCCTAGTTTAGAGGTGGGCATGAACGTTTTACTTCGTGTCGAAACTCATAAGATTCCCATCCATTATGGAAAAGGCTTTAAGCTATCACTGACATTCATGGGTCTATTTGAGATCTTAGAGCAGATCGATCCTGTAGGTTACCGTCTAGCCTTACAGCGCAATTTTTCTCACATCGGTGATGTCTTCCATATTTAAATTCTTCGGAAATATTTTTTATATCCATCTCATGTATTCGATTGAACCACATTGCTGGTACATGAGCAAGGAAAATTTTTGGTGGATCTCATGTATCCTATATAGTTCAGGACTTCATTCTTTTGAGGGTATCCAATGGGATTGTTATGACGAGAAATTAGCTACATGGGAGGACTCCACTTTTCTGAGAACCCAACTCCCACACTTGTTATAGTGACTTCAAGGAGGAAGTCGAGCCTAGGGGGGGGGGATTTAATACACATGTCTCTTTGACAGTTACTATAATATGTTTTTTATTACTGTTGATTATAGATGTGGACATTAACATATTGTGATTAGTCTATTTGATAGATGGTATGGATGTTTATACTTTTGACATGTTGTGATTTATATGATCGATTATATGCATGGATAGAAGTTTCAGTATTGATGATGATCTAGAATTACTACTTTACATATACTGGCACACTGGATTTTTACATATCGATTTTGTTAGATGATCTAGCTAGTCTTCTGATCTCATTGTTGTTGATGAAATGATAGAATTGAAATATTTTTTAAATTTTCAACAATTCATGAAATTACTTGATTTTAATGATGATGTAGTTGTATTATTTGATGTTGTGAATTGATAGATATACATGTGTTTTTTTTTTATGTTATTGATATTTTCATGAGGCAGAATACATATTGTTTTGATTTCTGCAAAAAATTATACCACAACAAATAAAGGGGATGTGAGACCAAAAATGAAATAATTTTTGGTATTAGCAATAGGTCACCTTGGTAACTTATGTTTTTGTATGTTTTTGATGTTTTGTTAGGAGGTGTCCATTAGGGGGTGGCCTCAAATGTGACCATGGATAAATGTGTTGTTTTCCCTTTTCACTTTAATTATTTTATGCATATGTAAATTATTATTACAATGTGTTTCACTTTATTATTGTTAGTAATGCGCTCTTATTTAGGTTGATTAATCATGTTAATCAAAGTAAATTGGAATATGACTAAGGGGAATTGAGTTTTTGTAGATTTTCCTTGATTGTATTATATATTTGAAAAGGATTTTATTGGTTTTGGTGTTGTGTACTGAACCTTGCTTGTCAAACTCGGATTTTGTCTTAAGAGCCATTTTTGGAAGCTTGTGGGACAAGTTAAGCTTATGCCACACCTCTTAAATTCACCTACTCACTATACCTATGGGATAAGGGGTAAAACTTAAGCCCCATTATGTGATTTGGAAGGTAAAAAGGTTAATGTATTGCACCTTCTTATAGAGAATTTTAATTTTTTTGTTTGGCGTATGGTTAATGGTTTGTGTATGGAAAGAGAACTTGTCATATTCTCACCCACCAATTTATTGGATTTGAGATTGGTATTTGTCCGTTACTTGTGGAGTGGAGGATAAGTCATGTGGCATCATACATGGAGCCACATCACTACTCTCTCCTAACTTTTTTATTTATGTATGTTGTTTTGAAGTATTTGGGGTTACATGTTTTATTTTCACTCTTGCATTTTTTGGAGGAGCTTTCTTTTCGACTTCTTGTTCAAAGATTGGGAGTTTGTTTGTGATTGATTTAGACTTGGAAAATCTTGGAGCTTGTACTTGTGGATTGAATACTCTTGTAACGGAAATAAATGAACTTCACCCTTGTATTTTTATTTTTATTTTTGTTGTGCAAATGGTTGTAAAATGAATGAATGTTGTATGTTTTGGTTTCGGAGATAAAATGGCCTTAAAGTTATGTAGGAGAAAAAAAATGGGGATTTATTGAGGGAGGAATAAGAGTTTGTGTTATAAATTTGGAGGGAGTCTTGAGTTAGGTGTCCCATCTTGTGATAATAAAAAAAAAATCTTATTTATCTTGATAATGTTATTGAGGGAGGGATAAGAGTTGATGGAGACATAAGAGAAATTGAGGGAGGGATTTGGTTGTGGTTGTGTGAATGAAGTTTTAGAGGCTTTTAAGGTGGAAACCTGAACCCATTGGGAGGCATAAGTGATTCCCCATTTTTTTCTCACCCTTGGCTTGAATTTGAGCCTTTATGTTTGGAAAAATTATATGTTGTTATTTTTGTATTGTTCTTGTTGTGTTGAATGTTTGTCTGAATGGTTGTTTTTGAAGCCTTATAAATGATTCCATGGTTGCTTGATACTATTTATTGCTTCATTTTTGGGGCTCGGGGGCTAATGAGGAGAATGGACTCTCCTTCTCATTGGATTATAGGTTGGGTGGATAGCATTGCATACTCCTCTTTACATTGCTATTGTGCTTGGATATTGAATAAATTATGGAGCTCAAGTTATCATTTTGGAAATTTTTGTGCTGAATAAGATCAAAGAAAGAGATGGTTATTTTTGTAAAATTTGGCTTTTTTGTTTCCACCTTAGTGGAAGGATTGTATACTCTTGTATTTTAAAAGAGATTCTTGTAAATTTTATAATCAAATTATGTTTTTCGAAATGGTTGAAGAAAAAACATTTGAATTTTGTATTTTACTAAAAATGTATGCCTTCAAATATGGAAATGTATCAAAGTTTGCTTCTACATAGTTTTTGTCAAATGGTTGTTGTAATGGAAAATATATATTGAAGTAATACTTGTAGTATTATGAAATTAATGTCAATTGTATTGAGAAAAGAAAAGAAATTGCACTTAGTAATTGGTTAAATTTAATTTCTCTTTTATAGCTTAAAAGGAATTTTGTTGCAAAGGAAATCTTGTAGTTGTTTCTTATACACTATTGCAATGTATTAGCTATGAATTTAGGGCATTTAGTCATGAAAGAAAGTAGTCCTTACACTTGTACAATCTTGTATTACATTAGTGATTTTGTAACTTGGATTGGTCATATATATATATATATGTTTATAAACGTCTCTTTTAACAAATTATCCTTTTACACAGTGACTGACATCGGTCGATCAACTGGCATCAATAGACCATAAAGCTGTATCGGTCTCTATGAAGTGCTCAGAGTCTTATAAAACCATATTTTCGGTTAGTTACTTGAATCCTATTAGTTAGGAAATGTAAAACAAAGATAATTATAGACTTGAACCTCTCTAGAAATGTATGTAATTGTATATATTCAAGAATATATACATTTATGTAAATTTTTACAAAAGTTACAGATTTAACAGTAACCGACAAAACCAACCCTACCAGATATAATCCAATAAATAAACTAAACTAGATAATGAATGGAGTTGAGGAAGTATCATCCCAAGTGTCAAGTTGATCCAAAGAAATTTCTCCACAATTTTACTTCTTGCTCCCATGGCTCTACTCCTCCAACCTGTGAATTAAAATGAACAAATGAATAAGCCTAGGGTAAAAGAATGAATAAGAAGACCTCATAAAGATATTTACAGTTCTTTTGAAAATACCTAGATCTAAGGTTGTATATCCATTTAATTTAAAGGTTGAGTATCAACCCTACACATTTCATGTTGTGGTTGTCTATGGGATTGGGTCATTTTAATTAAAGTATGTGTATTAGGTGAATGAGCCCACTTAATGGTTAGGGTAAGTTAATAGATTATCCTTAGATTATTAAGTATATAATTGACATTAGAATATTAAGAATAAATTAAATAATATGGTGAAATGGGTAACTTAGGTAATGATTTATAAGGGTTGAATTAAAGAGAATTCAAATATATGTCTAGAAAAGTATACGAAGAAATTAGATTTAGTAAAATTAGGAAACATTATACCTTAATGATATTAAGTGAAAGTTTTAAATGAGGAAAACTATCGAGATTAAATTAGTCAACATTGTAAATGGGAATAAATGAAAACCCTTGAAGGATTTTTAAACCTAAAATAATATGGAAATAAATTAATAATATTAATTGGTAGTTTAGTTGCAATAAATTTACAAATATGTAGAAATTACTAAACGAGAAATATTTAATCCTAGTCATTAGTATTTTGTCACAACCCATTTAAATATATATATATATATATATATATATATATATATATATATATATATATATATATATATATTGTATTTTACCTAATTAATTAGTGAGGTTTGTATTGGGTTTTGTGTGTTGAAAATGTGGGCATTACATGTTAGAATGCTTTTCTAGTTAATTTGAACTTTTAAAAAACATATGACATAATATACTAGAAATTAATTATTAAGATGAGACAATTGTTGGATTTTGGTCCTTGAATTATTGCACATATTGAAATGTTGTTAAGAATTTCAAGGCTCACATACTTATTAATAAGTAAATATCTAAAAAAATTCGTATGCAATACTCAATCATATAGGGGTGTACCTTATCTACATTTTTATAATTTCTTGTTACTTATGCATTGGGTTATCTATTGCCAATGTCAAAAATCTAGAATTCATAGGTAGTATTTTCATCCACCAAAACACTATTGTGATGAATTGGTACTTTGTTAATGAAAACCTACTTTTTTGTGATAATTGTGAAAAAGAGCTAAATACTTCGTGCTTGAAATTTGAAATCCATATATGTTTTGTGTGTGGATATTACTTAGTGCACAACAAAACTAAATTCTTGATATCTGAATCTATCCCCACACTGCAATAGATCCCATAAATGGAGACAAAAGAGTGAAATAGCAAGTTAAATCAAATGACAATGAAAATTCAACTAACCAAGAAAACAACTTATACTGAAGTAACCAAAAAATGATGGGTATGAAGTACTAAAATAGAAATCAAACATGAATTATGTGTTATCTCTCAGAAGTGCAAGCTTGTTCAGAAACTCTACAGTGTTTCAAGTTTATAAATATCTTTGTTTTACATTTCCTAAGCAACAAGATTCAATAAACTAAAGGAAAAGATGGTTTTATAAGACTGTGAAAACTTCACATAAAATGATACCATTTTTTAGTCCTCCAACGCCGATTAATCAGTCATCTTTAGTCACTATGTAAAAAGACAGTTTGTTACAAGATTGTACACTCTTTATACAGAGTGTACAATATTTTAACAAACTGTCTTTTTTCACAGTGATCGATGATAGTCGACTAATCAGCGTTGGAGGACTATAAACTAGAATCAGTCTCTATGAAGTTATTACAGTCCTATAAAACCATATTTTCCTTTAGTTTCTTGAATCATATTGCTTAGGAAATGTAAAACAAAGATAGTTATAAACTTGAACCTCTATAGAAATGTATGCAATTGTATATATTCAAGAATATATACATTTGTGTACATTTTTACAAAAATTCCACATTTAACAGTAACTAGTACTATCAACCCTACTGGTGTTAGTAGAACAGTAGGAACCATGACCGGTTAAGCGGCTAGCACCAGTCACCTGTGCACAGATCTTGCCTTCCAAATATGTGTTTTTGATCAAATTAGTAACTTAAATGTCTACTTTTGAAACATGAGGGTATATCTAACAACATAATAGCTATATATACACCTGTATACATATATACAAGCATGTATATATGCTTATGAGTGTACAACCTCATAGATCTAATGAAATGGGATTCTTTGAAATAAGCAACCCAAAGAATGTAAATAACCAAATAGGAAAACTAGATTCATGGAGGAATCTATACAATAAACAAATAGGGAACCTTGCAATAAAAAATGCATGAATAAAGTAAACTAGATAAATAATGGAGTGGAGGAAGTATCCTCCCATTGGATAACTTGATCCAAATAAATTTCTCCAGGGTTATACTTATTTCTCCCATGGTTCTACTCCTCCAACCTGCAAATTAAAATGAACAATTGAATGAGTTTAGGGTAAAAGAAAGAATAAGAATACCTCATAAGGACATTTGGGGTTCTTTTGAAAATACCTAGATCTAAGAGTGTATATCCCTTTAATATAAAGGTTGAGGATTAACCCTACACATTTCATGTTGTGGATTTTTATGGGATTGGAAGATTTTAATTAAAGTATGGGTATTATGTGAATGGGGCCAAATAATGGATTAGGGTAAGTTGAGACATTAGCCTTTGATTATTAAGTATATAAATGACATTATACTATTAAAAATAAATTAAATAATATGGTTTAAGGGGTAGATTAGGTAATGATTTATAAGGGTTAAATTAATGAGAATTCAAATATGTTTTGAAAACTATATGAAGGAATTATATTTAATCAACTTAGGAAATATTAGAGCTTAATGATATTAAGTGGAATTTTTAAACAAGGAAAATTATCAAGACTAAATTCGTCAACATTTTAAATGGAAATTAATAGAAACCCTAGAAGGAGTTTTAAACCAGAAATAATATGGGAATAAATAAATAATATTAATTGTTAATTAGTTGTAATAAATTAAATATATGTAGAAATTACTAAACAATAAATATTTAATCCTAGTTGGTGGTATTTTGTTGCAACTCATTTAAAAAAAAACATATATTTCATATTTTTCCTAATTAAGTATTGAGTTTTGTCTTAGGTTTTTACGCATAGAAAATATGGGCATTATAATTGGTATCAGATCCATCGGTTTGACACTTGGACCCCTGGGCACACATGGAGACACAAATAGTAAACTTAGTGCAATTCGAACTTAGAACACACAACATTGTTGATAACTTAAAATGTAAAAAACTTTAAAAACTGAAAGAAACCTAGATGATGATGAACTAAATCTTGCCTTGATCTCTATAGGAGGTGTGAACCAGATGAAGGGAACTTGCATATGGATTTATATCTACCACCCCCAAAGATGGAAGTTACTATTATACTACCAAAAATTTTACAACCTTACAGGAGGTCAATGCAGTTATACGAGGTGGAGAAGTGGGGGACAACTTAGATAGAATGATATGGAGCCATCACATGTGGCTCAACACCATTCATGGCACAATGAGGAACATATAGAAGATAAATACCATGTGGAGTCAGCGAGACAAGATTAATCACCAAGAGGGCATGGAGATAGGGTTGAGGGACATAGAGAGAGAGAGATCTTGGAGCCCTTGACAAAGACATTTCCATGATGAGAGACCTAGATGAAGGCATACGATATCAACATATCATATCAGAGAGATTATAAGCTTCATCCATTCGAATTTTCTAAAGATACAGGTGGAATTTGGGTTGAGGCTTGGTTGGTTAGTTTGAGTGAATTCTTCAAGTTATTCCCATGTACTAGAAACACAAAATATTGAGTTTCAATTCATCTTCTTAGAGATGAAGAAATATTTTGGTGGTGGAATGAGGAGTAGAAGCTCCATGTAGATTTAGAGACTATTACTTGGGAGTTCTTTGAGGAGTTATTTAAGATTCGATACTTGTGTAGACAAGTTATTTAGCAAAGAATTGATGAGTTTTGAAAGTTGTGATAGGCATCGATGACAGTGGCTGAGTACAAGAGTCATTTTTTAACTTGATTCTGTATGTCAATTACATGCAAGATGAGCATGTCATGATTCACATGTTTATCAGGGACTTTAATTTGGATTTGGGAGGTAAAATGCGTATGTATTGTTTACAAACCTTAGCTAAGGCTATGTTATCTCTCAAAAGTGCACCCTGTAGAGAGATTGGTTGCAGGTTCTCTAAGCTTGCAAAATTTGATCTCTCTCTTTCGTAGATATAATGGAAACACGTCAAGTCTGTGGGTATAACTATTTTGAGGTGAGTCTCCGATATTAAGGCTAGTTCCTTATTGGTGTATCCTAAACTTATTTCTGGGAGTTTGAGGGTAAAATATGATTGGAAAATAATTAAAACTTAAGGTGATACACCAAATTTTTATGAGGGCTTTGACTAAGTATATCCACAACTGATATGGGAAGAAATTTTTATGCACGAGCCAATAGTTTTCTGTAGAATATCTAAGCAAAAAACACTTGATTATAATGAGGGAGAATCACAAAATTACTAATAAGTTAAAATGGACATTAAAATTAAGCAGAAAGGACTAAATTTGCATCAGGTTAAGGTGATTGATAAGGGAATTTGCGTTCACAAGACTAATAGAAACATACACAAGAGTAAAAATTAACTTGGAAAGGTAGAAAAATACTTCACACTCAAAGGGAAAAACTGGAAAAATTTGCTTCAGTACTCATATATCCAAAAATTCCTCCAGAAGTTCTCCTTGTGCTTTGCAAAGGCACACAATATATAGCAAAAATAAAATTCACCCTCTTCCTAAAAATAGCCTAAGGCTTGTACTCACCCATGCATTCTATTTTTATCCTTTATTTAATAATAGATAAAGGAATAAAAATAGAGCATGCAATTATAAATAGGCAATATTAGCCTTAATTACAATACAGTCAAAGTAAAGTTGATTGTTCTATTTTTAAGAAGAGAAGGATGAATAACTTGCTAAAAATAAGATTGCTTGCTAGGAAACTTTCTCTCCATGAACATGCAACTCTGTCTTCTTCTCTATTCTATCCTGTTGTGAAGGCATGCAAAAATACTCCTATGTATTGAGCAAAAATAAATTACATTAATTTCAATACTTTGCAAAATAATTCATCCAAATATCCATCCTGATTGGGACCACCTTTGTCTCTGATGTTGACATTTGTTCTGTCTTCTAGTGATCACATGTATAATATTTACAACTCCACTTCAACCTCCTTGTGGGGACCACCTCCAACATACTTTGTTTGGCCACCTTTGTGGACTTAGCACATTTACCATAGTTTAGATACATATGGGGGCACTTTGTGAAAGTCGCCACACCATGCTCAGCCATGTTTGATTATTTTCATAGGCCACACTATATAGTCTGCCACCTTTTGATTATACATGACCATGTAATACTTGTCGGCTTGCATGTTTGAATAGTATATGGTTAAAATATTTCACCTTTTTAGTGATCATTGTGGAATAATTTGGTTGGCTTTTGTATTATTTGGAGCATACACTATAGTGGGACTTTGGTCATTGCAATGATTTTTTATTTAATGGACATGTGGGCTGGCCCCTTCTGTACGCTGAGTCAACCCTTGGCTATTTATCGGTGGCATTTTAACTTAACTGAAACTAGGGTTTCCTATTTACTTGCCACGTACATGCATTTTTAAAATCTGGTCTGGTTTGGTCTTTTATCGACACCGTCAATCTCTGTCCTTCTAGATCTGCACTATTGATCTTTGGCTCCTTGGGTGGAATTTCGGGCCTTTGTGACTTTTAAGTCCTTTGCAGACTTGCGGGCCTGCGGGTGATTATTGGAAATTTTAACCTTTTTCAAAATATTTCAAATTTTAAAAGACCCCCGACCTCCGCTTTTGTTGTGGTGATGACACGTATCCTCTACGGGCTTGCGGGTGAAATTTTAATGATTCAAAAATTTGAAAATTGAATAAGTTGTTTAACAACTACCATTTCTCTTATACTACTATACAATGATTATGATGATCCATTTGTGATCGTTGATATTTGTACTTCTCGATTTTTGGTTGTTGATCTCCAACTCGTGATTAGGCTTTCTGATTTGTAATCAATTCGGTCGGTGAAAACTTGACCATGGTGGTTGTATTGAAATTAGAGATCGATCTGGAGACGTTGATTTGTGTCCTTGTCGATTTGTGGCCACTAATTCATGACCCTCAATTAGGGTTTCTGACCTGGAGTTTAGTATAGTAAATGACATCTAACCATGGTGATTAGCGTTGAACTCTGTATCAACCCTTAACCCTTGATCCTTACATGGCTTGATATTCAGACGTCGATTATTTGACTATGGTTACATTTCATAAATTCACTTCTTGGGTTTGCATGGTAAAGGGAAACTTGATGATTAATGATCACTTCATTCAGATTTTCACTCTGTGGGTGAAGCCCTGGGAAAAATTTTCTTCAACGCAATTATTCTGAGCATTCAATCTTGGTCTCTTATGTGAAAATGGTTCTTGTAATTTTTTGCTTCTTCTAAGCTCTTTGCATAGCCATATATATGATCATTTCAGGGTTCATTTAATTCTTTGAGCTCTATAGATTCATGAACAGAAGTATTCGATCTCTCTGTCATTTTCATTTTCTTGAAGCTTGGATTTTAACGTAGAGGAGGTCTCTATTTCTTTTCCTTTTTCTCTTGGCTGCCATTTTGGAGTCTGTGAGCTCGGTTTATTTTTCCTGAGTAAGATTTGAGCTTGGATTTATAGTTCTCTGGATTTTTACGAAGCTATACGGGGTTTCTCTGTAACGTTGTCTCCTTTCTCTCGAGCTCTATAGATTTGGTTTTTGAAACCTTGGTTGGAATTCAAGGCATAGTTGCATGTTTCATGTCTTCATTCTATCAAAGCTTTCTGAGAAATATGGTTGTGAGTGTTTTCCACCATAAGTGGTTATAGGTGAGCTAATTTTCTCTTCTACGCGTACACTTTTGTTTTCTTTTCTTCTTTAAATATATCACTGAAACTCTTGGAAATATTTGTGGGTTCTTTGATTTATTTCTCTTGCTTGACTCCTGAGTTTGAAACTTCTCATGGGCATATGGATTTCTTGCTTCATCATTCTGTTGCTCAAAAGTTTTGACTACTTGATTAAAAATGGTGAGTTGTTGTCTGTTACTCTGATTTTGACATTTGCCAAATGAAAATCTGTGCCTGAACTTTTGTATTTAGGTTTGTATTTTGCTTGTAATATTCTTCAGAAAATTTGAATCATCTTTCATTTTATTGTTCTGAAAAATACTTCCTCTGCCTGATAGATATAGACCTGTGTAAAAATGACACTTATGATGCCCCTGTAGATTTGTCTTTGTATAATAACCTTCATATATCCATTTCATGCATGATGCTTTTAGGTTTTAGTATACTTCCATGTATTTGTAATAGGGTTTGGCCTGGATGATACTTTGTGCCTCTGTGAAAATGTTTCTTAAGTGCTTCAATTGTTTTGTAACCACGTAGACCCTGTGTTTTCTTAAACGTACAGTTTCCCTTTATTTAACTGAGCTTATTTCAACATTGAAATTGGGCATGATTGTTGTTGTTTCTCATTTGCTTAATCCTGAGTAGAACTAGATATATATGCCACTTAAGATCTCTCCCCCCATTTTTGACTCTTATATCCACTGTAGGATACAATTTAATCTTGAATAAAATCCCTCCCTTCCATTTGAAAACTATAATGATTTCATTCCTTGACTGTATTCTTGAGACTTAAAAATTTGTTCTTTGTTGAGTCACTTGAATGACTGACTAAGAGAATATGTCATAATGATTGTAGTTTTCTTAAACATGCAGCACTCTGCAATACTATGTGTAATTTTGACTGAAATTGAATGAGAGTATTTGCTTGGTCTTTGTGTAAAATTAGTTAGCTGAAAAGAACCATTACTGTGCATAGATTTCTCTCTAGGATTCAAATTGATAATGAAGTACTTGCATTCAGTTAACTATAAAAGTATCCATTGATTTGCAATTTTAGCTTGATCTTGCAATCTTATGTCAAAACAACGAGGCTCCATAGTTTTTATTAGTGGAATTTTGATCTGAATCTAGTTGTTTTCCATCCACATGACAAATATGTACTTTAAGAAACTAGTGCAACTCTTATTGTTCTTGATCTTGTACTATAAGATATTCTTTTATGTATCTTGTTTGTGCTTTCTAGAAATTACAAGTAGTTCATCTATTTTAATACTATTTTAGGCATAAGATTTGATTCAGATGCTTGTTAAGATCTTTCCTACTTTGTTTCTTTCAAATATATGTTTTATTTCCTTTAAGTAACATTTCTAGCATGTTAGAAAATCTGAAATGTTGATTTTTCATGGCGAAGCCCTGACAATTTTTTTCAAGAATCTTGTCTTCATTCCTTTTCAATTGTAACCTTCTCTTTTAAGCCAAACATTAGCTTTCAAATTTTTCTTCTTCCCTTTTAGCACCAACTAGAAAGTGTTCTTTTATTTGCCAGTTTCTTTTCTACACTGTAACTTCTTCCATTTCAGAACAATTATTGAAACTTTGAGTTACATTCTTCCTTTTCTTGCACGCACTTATGACTTGTCTATTTTTCATTGGCCGCAACCTATACCTGCATACTTTAAGAAAATAGTTAAAAATAATTAGGCTTTTTTGGCCTCTCTTATGTCCATGTTCCTTATTCTCTTTCTATTTCTACTTTCTGAGTGAGCTATACAATCTGATCTTTGAGAAATCTATATCTTCTATTGCTTAGAGATCCATATGCATGAATTAGAACAATGTAGGAATATGGATTATCCCTGATCTCCTTATTGATGATTTCCTTATTTTTTATTTTCAGGTACCATGCCTTGAGGATGCGGAAACAAAGATTAAACAAGCTGGAAAGAAAATGATCTACACAACAAGGAATATACAAAGGAAATGATGGCTTCACTCATACTCCTTTGTTTCTAATTCATGCATGTGTATCTCTTATTTCAGTAGGTGTAATTTTCTTTCCAGTTACATCCCACGGCTTGTGTGGGAAACATTTGACTCTCCTTATAAATAAAAAATTGAATTTTATAAATGAGTTGCATTATTCTTTCTGCATTCTATCTTCTCTGTATGGATTGTATAATGAACTAAACAACTCAGTAACATAATTGAATGTCTTAAACATGAAGGAAAGAATTTTGATGAGAAACTTGTAACATTCAGTAATAAACTTTGATTTTTGTAATCTGCATTTATGTTTGTTGTCCCAAAACTCCACACTTCACCTACGTTGTAATTCGATGTCTTCATCAAGACAACATGACTGTCCTTCAAGGCCCTTGTGTTCTTTTGCTAAAGGTATCATGAAATTACAGACTATGTGGCCTGTTAAATTTTGTAAAAATACACATAACTACATATTTCACTTAATCATTAATTAATTCAGCAGTAACTAATAACATCAGAACTTCCTTAGCTTAGGTATACTTCACTCATGACTTTTCATCGTAACGAAAAAGTTTCGAGTTGCCCATTTTTGCACAAGTGCAAAAATTGTCATTATTTCTGGTGATCCTGTAGGGAAAGCTTCCTGCCAACTTAAGGACTAGTGCCTTGCTCTTGTCCATTGGGCATGGAGTCTAAACATGTAACCAAAATTTTCATTTTTCGAAAGGTCCAACCCTTCGAAAACAAACTAAAACTGGAAAAGGATCTAGTAAACTAGATCACGTGCACAAATGCACTTATTGAATTGAAAAACATTGCAATGTTCATGAACTACACTTATTGAAGATAAATCCTACTCTAAAAATCACTATAAGATATTCAATAACAGTGTTTGAGAAACATACCATTCATAGGAATGGGAAGTTCCTCTCCATTCCACTTCGAAAGATGAAAATCATTGTGTTCCTTGCAAGTTGAAATCACATAAGGACCACTCCAGAGTGTATCAAACTTTGAGTGTCTTCCTGGATTTGCAAGATCAACATCCCATTTTAACACAATATCTCCTTCATTCAAAATTATGAACTTAGATTTCTTATCAAAAGTCTTCTTCATCTGCTTTTGATTCTTTTCCATATTTAAATGAGCTCAATCTTTTAGCTATTGTAATTCCATTAACTCTACATAACGAACCTGTAATGGTTCATTCTCAAGCAACTCCATTTGATGCAGCAAATCTAAAGTAGGTAACTCAACTAAAATAGGCATTCTTGCTTCTTTTCTGTACACAAGTTTGTATGGTGAATTGCCAACTAATCTTTTAGGAGTTACTCTGTCATCGCAAAGTGTTGAATTCAACATCAGATGCCAAGCTCTTTGATTATCTTTGATTGTTCTTCTAATGATCCTTAACATATTTTTGTTAGTATTTTTAGCTAAGAAATTACCTTGTGGGTAATAATTAGATGAAGAACTTAGATATATTCCATGGTTGATAGTCCAATCTGTTATATTTGCACCAAGAAATGCTAGAGCATTATTTGATATAATAGTTGCTGGAACACCAAATCTATAGACTATTCCTTCGTAAAAGGATAGTATCAAAGTTTCATTAGCATCTTTCAAGGCTATTGATTCGGTCCATCTTGTGAAGTAATCTGTAGCAGTTAAGATACACTTGTGCCCTTATGATGAGGGTGGGTTTATCATGCCGATAAATTCAAGACCCCACTGCATAAAAGGTTGATCAACAGAAATAGGTTGTAGAGGTAGTGAAGCTAAAAATTCTTTTCCAACAAAGAAAGAACACTTTTGACACTTCCTTATCCAATCAAAATAGTCCTTGAATATGCTAGGCTAATAGTAACAAGCTTTCATAATTTTTAAGGCTATGGTACTTGCTAAGAAATGATCACCTGTAGGTCCTTCGTGGAATTTTGAAAATATTTTCTAGATTTTATTATAGTCAACACACCGCAACAAGATTCCATTTATATTTCTTTTGAATAACACATTATCAATGAAGATATAAGGTACAACTTGTAATCTAAAATACCTTCATTTATTCTTGTTCATACCTTTTGGATAAGTGTCATGCTGTAGATAATAACCAAATCAGTCATCCATCTTGATTCCTGAATCTCATGAATGAGCTCAAACTATTGATTTCCTATTTGAACCATGATTTCTGATTGCTAATACGTAAATTCAGTAGGTTGTTTTGAATCATCTAGTTTTGTAACTTGTTGTTTTTCCATATAAGTAATTAAATTCTCACATAACCCTTTCCCTTGAACTATTTTAGCAACCCAAATATCAACATCATTTTCCATGACCTTTGTTATCCAGTTTGCTCTTTTCTCATTCAACTCCTTATTTAGTAAGAATGATTTGACACTTGGGTGAGAAACAAGAACATGGATTTTATTGTTCGAAAGCATATACTTGAAATTATTTAGACCTTTGACTACTGAAAGTACCTATTTTTCAAGGAATGTGTGCCTTGTTTCATAATCATGCAAGCTTTTTCTGAAGAAAGCAATAGGCTACTCAATATTTTCATCATTGACCTGAGTTAATATAGCTGAGATTGTTTCAGCTCCTACAAGTGCATACATTGTAAAATCTTTATCAATATTTGGATTTGCAAGAGTACCAGCTGGAGATATAGATGCTTTGATTACTTCAAAACCTTCTCTCACTTCACTGGTCCAGGAGAACATTTTCTCTTTCTTTAGTATAGCTGTGAGTAGTTTAACTAATGCTGCAAAATCTGGAATAAATCTTCTAAAAAGTTGATTTTTCAAAGAAAAATCTATAATGCCTTCTTATGATGGGGCACTGATAGCTGTGATATGGCTTCGATCTTGAAAGGATCAATTGCTAAACCTTTCCTAGAAATAATATGGCCAAGTAGCTTCCCTTGATGTACTAAAAATATAGACTTCAGTGGATTCAAAGAAAAATATTGATCTAAGGCTGAGTAATTAGCCACTACATTTGAAGAGTGAGGCTCAATGTGAAATCTAGCCAATGGCTCTTAATTGATTGTAACTTTTGTACAATAACGAGTAGTGAAAAATAAGAAGGACCAATCTGAAGAGAGATAACCTTCTATTTTTGCCGTGAAATCTCTGGATAAGCATAAGGCAAAATATGGAGGTAAATCCACAACAGTAACATCTTGCAGAATAGAAACATTTGGGCAAACATGTAATGTCACTTCTAGATTTTTGATTATATCAACTGTATTAGTTGCAGTTCCATCAAGCTGTAAGATGCTCCTTTCTATAGGTTCATACCAGAAACCCAATTTTTCTATAATAAATTTTGGCATAGTTGTGTTACTTGCACCACTGTCCACCATGTAATTATGAACTAAATGTTCTCTAATGATCAGTGATAAATACAATGGTGGTGGTTTCTTGATGTCATGAGCATTCAAAACTTTTTGAACCATCCACTTAACTTCTTTAATGTGGTCTTGTTCAAACGTTCCAAGGACCATGTCTGACTTATGAACTTCCTTTTCTGTTATTTTTAAAGCAATCTACAACTTAGCTAGTTCATGAGAAAGTAAATCTTGTTGTCCAGGAATACTTAGAGCATCCAACATTGAGATGCTAACGTTATGATTTTTCATTACATAAACAATGTTAAAATAAGAAACAATTTTAGAGATAGATTCAACTATCTTAGAATAAGCCTTAGCAAAAATTGATTTTGCTTCATTTTCCTTAGATATCTGAGGTATAAATAGTCTTCTTGGATCAGTTTGTAGTTATTTTTTATGGCCTTTATCAACTCAAAGACTTTTTTTTAGGAACAACAGGGTTGTTGATCTATTTTGGAACTATAGATGTTGTTTTATCAGTGACAGTAGGAAAGATAGGCCTATTTTATTTTTTTTGACCTTCAACAACTTTCCCTTAAGCCCTAGTAGTGACTGCAATGGAATCCTCCCCATTAAAATTGACTAAATTTTGTTTAGGTGCTTTCTGAGCATGAGTTCCTTACTACCCACCCTCCATTTGAGGCATAAACAATGTTTCAGATTGAGGTTGTGTAACAATATTCAGATTTAGAAAAGCATTTGGGCAAGTTGTAGCTGAATAAGGTTGATTTCAAGGTTGACACCACTCTTCTGTAGCCATATTAACTGGGACTAAAGTGTTAGATGAGCTAAGAGCCTTTGGGTCAAAATTCCTTTGATGGTAAGACTGCCTATAATTCTGATTCTGTTGATAGGGTTGCTTGTTTTGCTGATTCTATTGATTTTGATGGTAAGGATCCTGATAGGGTTTTCTAGGTAATGCAATTTTGTTCTCAATTGAAGTCAATTTATTTCTGATAGTTTGCAAAGCTGTAAATACATCATCTGATAGAGATACAATAGTAGGTTCTATGATTGTAATAGGATGAGGAATAGGTGATAAATCTACCAAAAATGGCATTGAAGGCCTTCGTGCTAATTTTATAGCTTGAATAAGACTATTTTCAGCTCGGATAATGATATCATAGGCTACTGGGAGTGTCTCTCCCCCCATTAATTGAATCATAGTTCAGATATCACTGTTTAATGCTTTAAGATAATAAAGGAAAGCATGATCAACTTGAGGCTTAACACTTGCTAGAATTCTTTCCCAAGTTTTGGAAAAATGGATATTGAAACTGGACATAAATTCATTAGGAGATCTTTTAATAGTATACAATTATTCAATGAGAGACAAATGATCTGAATTATCCTAGAACTATTTCAGCAATTTTTCACCGAAGTTATCCCAAGTTCTTATGCTTCTAATTTTTAGGTTTCTATACCATTGCAAGGCCTACCCTTTAAAAGATGCAGCTAAAAGTGTTAAATCTATGTCTTCATGAGTGATATTATGGACTGCACATAGGGATGCAACATCTTTGATATGTTCAACAGGTGTAACCTCATTTTCACCCGTGAATGATGGAAAAATTTTCATGGCAGCATTAAGAATGTCATGGTAAATTGGGATTATTAATGGAAAGGTTACAAAATTCTTTGGTGGTTGAATAGCCTTTTGAAAAAATGGGATGTTAATACAGAAATTGATACGTGGTGAAGGAATATTAGGATCAGGGTTATCAAAACCAGGTCTATTATAAGGTAAAGTATTACCAACTCTTCTCCTTCTAGCAGAATTCAAAGGTAAAGAAACAAATTCAGAAGTAATTCCTCTTACCAATGATCTCGTAGTCACTTTAGGCATGGAACATGCTACAATACTAGTCTGATATCATCTTTACGGAGTAGCCAAAAAATCTTAAAATCTTTAGAATAAATTGCTACAGCTTTCTCCTGAAAGTGACTTTGTAGCTGCTATAAATTTGATAGAGATCTACTGTAGAATTTGTAACTTACATACATATCTGATTCTTCATCCCACCAGGCATCCCAAAAATTGTTATCTCTTGAAAGTGCACCCTGTAGAGAGATTGGCTGGAGGTTTTCTAAGCTTGCAAAATTCTGTCTCGCTCTTTCGTAGATACAATGTTGATTTTTCATGGTGAAGCCCTGACAAAATTTTTCCAGAATCTTGTCTTCATTCCTTTTCAACTGTAACCTTCTCTTTTTATCCAAACATCATCTTTCAAATTCTACTTCTTCCTTTTTAGCTGCAACTGGAAAGTGTTCTTTTATTTTCCATTTTCTCTTCAACACAGTAACTTCTTCCATTTCAGAATAGTTACTGAAACTTTGAGTTACATTCTTCCTTTTCTTGCATGCACTTATGACTTGTCTATTTTTCATTGGCTGCAACCTGTACCTGCATACTTTAAAAAAATATTTAGAAATAATTAGGCTTTTTTGGCCTCTCTTGTGTCCATGTTCCTTATTCTCTTTCTATTTCTGCTTTATGAGTGAGCTATGCAATCTGATCTTTGAGAAAGCTATATCTCCTATTGCTTAGAGATCCATATGCATGAATTAGAACAATGTAGGAATATGGATTAACCCCGAGCTTTTTATATATGATTTCCTTATTTTTGCTTTTCAAGTACCATGCCTTGAGGATGCGGAAAAATAGATGAAACAAGCTGGAAAGAAGATGATCTACACAACAAGGAATATACAAAGGTAATGATGGGTTCACTGATACTCCTTTTCTTTCTATTTCATACATGTGTATCTCTTATTTTAGTAGGTCTAATTTTCTTTCTAGTTACATCCCATGGCTTGTGTGGGAAACATTTAACTCTCCTTGTGAATAAAACATTGAATTTTTTAAATGAGTTGTATATTTCTTTCTGCATTCTAGCTTCTCTGTATGGATTGTATAATGAAAAAACCAACTCGGTAACATAATTGAATGTCTTAAACATGAAGGAAAGGATTTTGATGAGAAAATTATAACATTTAGTTATGAACTTTTATTTCTGTAACCTAGACTTATGTTTGTTATCCCAAAACTCAACACTTCACCTACTCTATAATTCAGTGTCTTCATCAAGCCAACACAGCTATCCTTCGGGGCTCTTGTGTTATTTTCTTGAAGGTATCACGAAATTGTAGACTATGTGATCTATTACATTTTGTAATAGTACACAAAGCTTTAGATTTCACTTAATCATTAATTAATTCAATAGTAACTAATAACATCATAACTTCCTTAGCTTAAGTATACTTCACCCAAAAACTTTCATCGTAACGAAAAAGTTTCAAGTTGCCTATTTTTGGACAAGTGTAAAAATTGTCAATAGGCCATTGAGAAGGCCTATATTACAGAGGAGAATAGTGGGAAGACTCATTAGGCTAGAGATACATTAAGGAGCCATATTTAGCAGATCAATGGGAACAACTCCTCCTCATGGTGGAAATAATTCAACACGATCTTCTTTCAAAATACCACAGTAGCAGCAGCAGCAGACCCATCCACCTTTTAGACTCCTAAAGAGATTTAATGAAAATATGGGATGAAGTATGGGGCCTCCTCCTAAAGGAACCACCAGAAAATATGTAACAGCCAAAGATCACTCAGCTAAATCTTATTAGTAGTGACCACAATAACTTGTAGAAGGATCTTTAGGATTTACTCCGCAAACCACTAGAGCACCAAGCGGAGACACTTATTTTTGGAGAGAGCTTGCTAGTTTTTATGTTTGTAGTGTACTTGGACATCATTGAAGAGATTTTTCATAGAACCCTAATAATAAGGGTAAGGGACATATTTTCAATCCTACAATTGGTGACATGGCACGTAGTGACTTCATTTATGCAGCATGAAAGAACATCTTGGCCAAGCACTAGGGCACATTGATAGAGACTTGAGGTAGCATTAGTGGTATTTCTAAATCTATCTTCTTTGATTCAGGTTATTCTTATTCCTTTATTTCTCCATCATTAGGAGAGTGATGTAGGTTAGTGGTAGTTATAAAGGGCCTTAATTAGGATGTTGAGATGGCTTCCGGAGCCAAGCTCACAGTGGAATCCTTAGTCAATGAGTGTGTAGTTGACCTAAGACCCTTCACAATGACCTTGGATCTTTGCATCCTTCCCTTGGGTTCATATGTAGTCATTTTGGACATGGATTGGTTATCTGCATAAAGAGATAGAGTGGATTATTACAACAATATAATGACTTGTGCTAATTATCTAGGGTTTGGTTCAGTGATAATTGGAGTTAAGAGACCCATCTCTATTTGCACTATTTCCATTATGCACCTCAAGCGATGTGTGTGGCGTGGATGTCATTCATATGCTATTATAGTTAGCGATAGGTCAGACGATTAAAGCAGTGGACCTTCACTTGATAATCAACATATTTTGAGACAGTTTACAAATGTCATTCAAGTTGAGTTACCTTTCCTAGCTCCATCATGTGAGATAGATTTTCACATAGATTTGGTTCCAAGAGTAGATCCTATCTCACACGCTCCGTATATGATGCCTACATCTGAGATTTGTGACCTCAACTTACAGTTATAGGGCCTTCTTTAGAAAGTCCTAATCCATCCTAATGTATCCATTGTTTGTGCACTGGTGATATTTTTGAAGAAGAATGAAGGAACTTTGTGTTTGTGTATTGACTACAGACAACTGAACAAAGTAACGATTAAGAATCATTACCCCCTCCCACGCATCGATGATTTTTTTGATCAGATTAAGGGGGATATCATGATTTCCAAGATAGACCTTAATTGAGGTTATCATCACCTGCGTATTGTGGATACTAATATTCATAGGTTAACATTTCGCACGAGATATGGAAACTAAGAGTTCACAATTGTGTCATTCGGTTTGATGAATACCCTCGTATTTTTCATTCAGGAATTTTTTATATTGCTTCATTCTCATTTTTCTTGAAAAAATATTTATATACTCACGAATGTGTGAGGAGCACCTTCGATAGGTTCTGTACTGTGTTCACGAGAAAAATTTTTATGGGAGCCTAGAGAAGTTTTTTTTCTTTTATTTTGAGCTTCAGTATCTTGTCCACATTTATTTTGGGCAAGGTATCACAGTAGATACTTCCAAGATTAGAGATTTCATAGCTTGTCCAGTACGTACCAGTTTCATGGAGGTACGCAACTTAATGGGATTAGAAGGGTATTATAGAATATTTGTGAAGGATTTCTTACTTATTTCACATCCCATCACTTCCCTACAGTAGAAAGTGAAGAAGTTTGTTTTTTCAGATGGATGTGAGAAGGCCTTCAAGACTCTGAATGAATGCCTTATGACAACACCTATTCTGGAAGTGCCAGATCCTCAGAGGGATTCCTTTGTATGTAAAAATTATTCTTTGGCTAGAGTAGGATTTCCATTTCAATAAATGCATTTCATGCACATTGAAATATTTTTCAATTCAATAAAGTGCATACATGCACTTAATCTATTTCTCTATATCCTTTCCCAGATTTAGTTTGTTTTTTAGAAAGGAAGGTTTTGGTTATATGCTTTGACTCCATGCGCAATGGACAAGAGCAAGGCACTGAACTACAAGATATCAGACAAATTTCCCTGTAAGATTGCTAGAAATGTTGACAATTTTTGCACTCATTCAAAAATGGGCAACTCAAAACTTTGTTATGATGAAAGCATTGATGAAATGGACCTAACTAGAGGGAAGCATTATAGTTTTATTATGTTTTCAGTTGTAGTAATTGATTAATTACATGTAGTCTGTAGCTTTGTGTGTTGTTACAAAATGTAACACCTCACATAGATAGCCATTCCATGTTCATCTTCAACAAGGAAACAAAAAATCTCTGAAGGACTAATGCATTGCCTTGATGATGGCAGGAATCACAGTTTAGGTGAAGTGTTAAATTTGGGAGCAACAAACAGAGTTGTAGTTTACAAGAAAGAGAGTTCATTATTAAAGTTGTAGGTACTTAAAAACTCGTTATTCATGCATGTTAAATACATTTAATTTTGTGATTGAGTTGTTTATTTCATTATACAATCAATATCCATCATAAAAATGAATGTAGAAAAAAGTATACAACTCAGTTACAAAAATTAATGTTGTTTATTCATAAAGAAGTACAATGTTTCCCACACAAGTTATGGGATGTAACTCATAACTACTGAAGAAAGAAGTACATATGCATGAAGTTGAAAGTAAAAGACTACAGAATAAACACATCATTTCCTTGGGATTTCTTCTAATCCACTTGTCTTTAGTTCCAGGTTCATCTTTCATCCATGTTCCAAGAAGCCACAGTTTACCTAAAAAGTGAAAGAAAAGGCATCAATATTGATCTTAGGGTTTGATAGTACTCATGTACTATATAACTACATACAGGTGGATTTCTAAATAACAACAACATAAGGTACATCAGAAACAAATATACAATTGATAAATTAGTATTCTATAGTAGTACATATGATTCCCAAAATAGTTTCAGAAAACAAAGAGAAAATAAAAAACTATGGATCATAAGAGAGGCTAAAAAGCCTAATTATTTCTAACTATTTTCTTAAGTGTGTAAGTACAAGTTGCAAAAAAGTAGAAAATAAAATCATGTCTTACAGTCCTCGCTATTAGATAAATATTACATAAAAAGAGAGTTCAATGAATTCCATCTTATGGTATATCAAATAGGAATAACTCACAACTACATAATTGTATGAATGAAGAATGCAACTTAGAGTTCAGTGGATATTCTAGAAATAAAATGAGTTGTAGTGCTGATCAAAAGAGAAACTTGCATGATTACTTCTATTCAAAGGAGAAAGAATATATTTCAAAAATTCAAAGACAACAGTACATGTTTCAAATTTTCAAAGAAGTGATGCAGATGAATCATAATATAAAGGATGAGATAGAAATATAAAGAGTTTAGGTTTTAATCAACTCCAAAACAACTATGATCAAAAAATATTTTCCCAAAAAAAGGAATGATAAAGCAACATTCATGAAAGCTCCAACATATTAGTGGTTGACTTATACAAGGAAGGAGTTGTTGGTTCTAAACATATTTCATATAAAATGAAAGTACATTATTCAAAACTTAGAAGTGCAAGTACAGAAAAAGTAAATTAAGAAGTATGCAGTCATCAAAATAAGTCAAGTGTTCTCATATCAGAACACTTCATGACTTTCAGTTAGGTATTGATAAAGATATAAGTATTCAAGTGATCATTTCAGGCTACAAGCATTCAAGAAATTAACTCAATAAATTGCTTCCAGCTATACATCTAGTTTAAATACACAGATGAATGAAGTATTAGAGAAACAAATTTTCTTCGCAAAGTAAGAAAAGTTATTTCTACAAGGTTTCCAATCAAGGAACAACAAAATTACATAGACATAATTTAGAAAATGATAAACTTTCAACTGTTACTATTGATACAGAGTTACAAATTTCCTTAAAGAGGCTCGATTAGTTGCTCAAGGTACAAGATTCAAGATACATCCAAACATAGTACAATCAAGTATCTTGACTGAATGAGATAGCAAAATATTCATAGCAGAAAATCCTCAAGCTTTCAAAAGAAGAAAACTCCTCCATTAAAAGTATAGTAAAATATTTCAACACTTCATTAAAATAAAATTAATTACATCCATGAAGATAAAGAAAGTTCAAGGAAAACTTATGTACAAAGAGTGTATCATATTCATCACTTAGAGGTCAAGAAAAGATACAAGTATCATGGTTAAATGAGTAAGATGCAAAGGAAGTTACAACACACTAAAGAGGAGAACCAAATTGTAGGATTGGAGAAGTCATGAAGAACAAGTACACAAAATATGAGTAGACAGTTGTGAAGAAGATTCCAAAGGCTTAATTTTAGAATTAATTAATAACAATTAAATAAAGTACAGGTGCCCCAAGCATCAAGATCACAAATGGGATTTTTTAGAATCAGTGAGACATATTTTCAATGATATAATAACTACAAGTCCATTCTCAAGTTTCAAAATCAATCAATGATGGTATTCATTCCAAATCAAGATGTTACATCTCTAAAGAATAAAAAAAAGATCATCAAAGTGTTTCAAAAAGTAACAGATCATGCAGCAAGGTTCTACATCAGAAATAAAATTTCAGTATGCAATTACAAGTTTTCTCAAATATGAGTAATATAAGACTCTAACTAAAGGAAGGATCAACTTGTATCAAAAAAAATATACAACTCATATCAGAGAATACAAGTGGTACATGCTTATCAATGAAGATCGAAGGTGACAATTTCATTACTATCATGCAAGGAATGAACTTTTAGAGTGAAATTATATTCAAGATAGTATAACATACAAAGCACATGTACACTTGTAAGTGTACTTGGGTAGAGAATGAAATCTTATCAAGACCCTTAAAGATATTCATAACACTCTTGAAGAACTCAGATACATCCATAGTGAACAACTGAAGAGAAGTACAGTAGAAGCAAATGAATAGAAAATATTTGTACCATAAGAAGAATGTGTCATCTACATAGAACTCAAACCCTTCACGGTAGCATAGATTCTTAGGCAAGTGAGGTTATGTGGCATAAAAATATTGAGAAATGACAATATCCAGTGACAATGCAATATCAATATATGAAAGCCCTTTCAACTGGTAAAAGAATACAAGTTTCCATCACATCTCATTTCAAATACAATCAAAAAAATTTCTTTATCATAATAATTTATGAATAATCCTCAAGTGAATACAAGTAACAAATTATAAAAAAAAAATCAAAGCTTTATCAGGTTCAAAAATTAGTAATAAGTGCTGAAAAAATGCATAAATGAAACACAAGTTGGGAAACATTTTCATAAAACTGGCAGAGCTCAAATTTTAGGCTAAAGGATTTGATCTCTAGAAAGGTAGAAACTAGGTCCATCAAGCTAAACTCTTCAGCTTGATTCCACAAAAAAACCAACCACCGAGCTTGGGATCAACTCAAAAAAATGATGGTTGCATATTTAGAATACATAATGGCAGAAAATAATGAACCTAGAATTTTTCAAGATCAAATATTGAAGCATATCATAGAAACCCACGTGAGGAAATTTTTAGATCTAAAAGAAAATAGAATTCGAGACCTTACCTTATTCACAGTTGAATATTTCAATGACTCCAGGATGTCAACCTTGAAGTACTAATATGGGGAATCAAAGAAAATATCATAAGAGTATACTCAACCATGTAATCACCCATTACCAATCTGAGAAAAATAGGTCAAACATCATTCATGATGGGCATTGAAAAAAGCATGACTACTAAATAGTGAGGGTTTAAACCTTCGAGATACAACATTCAAAAGAAAATCCCAGCTCGATGCATCTAAATTGAAACTTCAAAGTAAAATTCCAAGGCAACGAGCTCATAAAAATAGAGAATGCCTCCACATCATCATAAAATAGTCTACAGTGAAGCTTGAACCAAGCCACAAACATTTTTTAATACAAGTATCCATACCCAGAACTCACAGAGTTCATTTTTATAGAGAATGTATTAGATCTCAAATGATCAAAAATTGCAGAAGAGAAAAAATTAAGAACCTTAAGAACCAACACATAGCATTCCTCATGGTAAAGAACCCATAAAATTCATACTCAGAGATTCACATGCACCACAAATGCAAAGAAAACAAGCTTAAGATCATAAAAAATGGAGGGAACACAAAATAATTTCCCAGGCTTCACCCAAAACCTAAATGCCAAGTCAAATGATTAAGGTTGGGTTCATTTTTACTCAACAAATATTAACCAAAATGAAAACCTAACTCTATCAATGAGTTAAGGATCGACATATCATATCACAAAGTACAAAGATCAACATTCCAAATAAAATCACCAACTTCCAATGCAGACTCTTGAGTTACTATTGATGTGTTATGCGATCACCCTTGAATGTCTACAACTTGATGGGTTGAAACTCTTAGTGTGATTGCATAACATGGAGCTTTTCTGAAAGTGTGGGACTTTGCAATCGGTAAATCTCTCTAGATGAAGGTTGGTTCCAATTCCATTGTTTTCATGCACACATTTAAATTGTAGAGGATCTACTCTAAAATCTACTCTAACTTTCCAAGGAGATAGGGTTAAGAAGATTACAAGAAATTAAACCTAAAATAGCAAAGGTGATGCACCGAAAGGAATTTTGAACACTTTCTTTTTCATTAAACACAAACCATTAAAAATGTAATACAACCAGCATGTAAAGATAACTAGGATTGCAATGAGAGATCAAGAAGATGCAATGAACATATGAAAGGGTTGAAAATCATCCATAGACTTTTATTATTGCTCCAAAGATTTGATACAGTGCATTACAATGGACAAGAGGCAATATTTCATTTTATAGTTTAGATGGGAGGTTGGAACTCCACTAGATCAATTACAGACAAGAGAAGAAGGGAGGGTGCAATGCCAAAAAATGTCCAACCTTTTGAAAAATTCCCCTCCTTACAATATATAAGAAGAATGAGAGAGAAAATAGAGAAGAATCCAAATTATTTCTTCGACCACCCTGAAATGCATTTAATTCACCTATAAAAATGATGGGTGCCACTAGAAAATCCATTCCCCCATGTACTATTCCTTTTTGGGCAAGTAAGGAAGCCCATACTTCATTATTTTGGTAGGTGAGAAGTCTGACACCATAAAAAATGGTGGACTATATTTATTCATTTTGAATAACTTAGTCTCACTTAAATTAAGATAACTTAGTCATAGTTGTGTATAAGAGACTATAAGTTTTCCAAAAAGTTTTTCCTTACACAAATCTGAGCTCCCAGTCAAAAGTTATGGCCCTTTGATGGTCAAGGTGTCATCCTGCAAAAAAAGTGAGCTATTGATCTTCCTTCTTGGAGTTGGAAATCCATGCAACCTTTGAAATTTCAGATTTTTAGACATTACCATTTCAGAAGTTGAGTTACTGTTCATCCGCCAATTCTACTTGAGAGTTCCAAAACACCGATACTCGAAAGTATCAAATTTTGGAATTGTGGAGTTCAGAATTTCAAACATTTTACTATGTTTTTATGTTTTGGGGCTCCAAAATTTCAAAACTACAAACCCTGAAACTCCAAAATTCTAAAACCTAAAAGTCTGAAATTTCAGACTTTCATTTAGAGTTTCGAAACCTTTGACCTTTCGGAATATTTTCTCCCTCAATCCTTGAAACAAACCACTAAAACCAAGACCTCCGAAAGAAATTGGAACCTCCAAAAGTCATAAAATCCCCCCTGTGTTGACCTTAATAACAATTTTGACTTTTGAAATCTAAGCCCTTTTGAGTTTCGGGATTTCAGGAATTTTTGGTCACTTTTCCTTCTTTATCACCGAAGACTCTGAAACCTCAAGTTCTGCATCTCTGAAACCTGAAAGTCCAAAATTTCAGACGTTCAGGATTTTAGAACTTTCCTTTTTTAGACCTTTTTCACTATTTAACCCTTCGTGCCCACCAAAATCTCTGAAACTATGAAATATGAAAGTCTGAAATTTCAGAATTTTAGAATTTTTTTCCTTTTAGGGCTTGAAATCCACCTTTAGCCTACCTCCAGAAGGATCCACCTCCGTAGTCCAAAATTCAGACTTTGGAACTTCTTCATTCACTAAATTGGCTCAAACTCTCAAGCTACCCTGCAACTTGTTGAACCTGCTCCTTTTTTGGCTAATCCCAATATGCAAGCCTCCATGATTGAATCAAATCCATTTCCATAATGTGTAGGTTCATGTTATCCAATTTTTTCCTAAGAGGAAAAATTCGATAATAGTTACCCCAAATCTTATCATGGTTCACAAAAAGTAAATATGTGTCACTGGATCATGAAACCCTAACCACGGTTAAGTCCAAATTTCCACCAAAAAACATAATGTGGGTTGAATCATCGTAAAGGGGGACCGATTTCCATTATAATTTACTATTCCATTGTCGATTAAGGTCCTAAAACATTTGCAAAAAAAAATGAAATACCAACGACCTTAAAAATGAGGTTGATGATTAATCGAAAGGGGTCAAATATTATACATGCAATAAACTATACAAAGGAGGCTGACAAATAATATGTGCAATGATGGGTCTAAAAGGGATCAATGATTAAATATATGCCAAAGGACATAATTAATGTGTGTTGAATAATACAATGATGTACATGACAAGGTGTCCAAGTTTTTTTTAACTATAATACATGCTTATTACCATGTTTGAAGATAATCCCATGATGGATAAGTCAAATAAATTCAGGGAATGACCTTACCTTAAAATTTTCTAAGGAGAAAATATTATTTTGCACATGTGGTCCCAAAATGGGAGTAATATTTTTTTTCAAAGTATTGGAAACAAAAGTATTATACTTGTAGGAGAATAATGTATTGCATTTGATAATAAAGGAGACAAAGAGGATTATTTCACCATGTAGATAAAGACAAATAGATGTCAACATCAGAACCTACAGGTGGTCCTCACATATTAGGTGAATATTTTGCCTAAAGTATTTCAAATAAAAGAATTATTTTTACTCACACAAAGAGATTAAATTTTTGCATGTTCATCCAAGGGGCAGAATTAAAGAATGCATAAAATATCATTGCAAGTGGATCAAGTTATAAGTGTGACATCAGGAAGGAGAAGAAAAAGATTGCATGCACATTGGAGGATACTTACCCAGTAAGAAAGGGCTATTATTAGCCAAATTATTCATCCTATTTTACTAATATATATTAGTCAACTGCACTTGGACTGAATTTAATTTTTTTAACCAAGGCTATTAACGGGTCATTGTAATCAACATGTGCATTTTTATTTCTTTATTTATTCATGAAAAAGGGGTAAAATTAGCATGCATGGGTGAGTAAAATTTTTATCCTATTTTTAGAATGAGATGGGTGGATAATCTTGCTATATATTGTGTGTAATTGCAAGGCACAAAGGAGGAATTTTTTGACATAGGAGTGTTTAAGAAAATTTTTCCAGTTTTACCCCTTGAATGAGAATTGATTTCTACCTTTCTAATTATTTGCAGTAGTGTTTCTATCTCATTAATTCTTGTGAATGTCAAATTCCTTGATTAATTATCTTACCTTGCTACAAATCTAGTAATTTCTGTATAATATTAGTGTGCATGTTTATCTTATTGTGTTTTTTTCACTCAATCCCTCAATACATAAATTATTTTTCCTTAATATTTTTGCTGAAAACTATTGGTTTATGCATCCAAAATTCATTCTCAATTTGATTGTGCATGTTATTAGTCAAATCCCTCAACAAGTTTGGTGTATCACCCCATTTTCAATTCAATTACAATCATTCTTTTACCCTAAAAGCCCCAAAAATATAGTTTATGATACATCAAAAAGGAACCATCCTTATTACCAGAGACTCAGCTTAACACTAGGTATACCCACAGAGCTGAGGTGTTTCCATTGTATCTATGAAAGTGAGAGATTCAAAGCAAGCTTAGTACCCCTACAGTCATCTCTCAATAAGGGTGCACTTTTGAGAGATAACATGCACCATTTTCTGTTAGGTAAGAGGTTTATTCTCACGAAAGATCACTTGAGCCTTTAATACCTCTTCACAAAGCCTAATCTGAACATCCACAAAAAGTGTTAGATGGAGTTGTTATGTGAGTATGATATGGACATAGAGCATATAAATGGGAAGGAGAATGTGGTTAAAGATTCTTTAAGTCATCAGAGGCATTTGGTTATGGCCACCTTAGTGGATACAAACTTATGGAGTAGGGTCTTATGGAACCTTCATCATGACAACTTATACCTTACAACTATAGCAAAGATTGAGTCTCAGAGACCCCTTGCGGGGATGTTTTAGGGATTGAAAATGGAGACATATGGACTTCTCAGAAAAATAGGTCAGATTTATGTACCTAGGGATGGAGATTTGAGGCATTTCATTCTTATCAAGGCACACTGTGTACCCTATTCAAATCATCTAGGGGTGAAGAATATGCACACAACTTTGAGACAATTGTATCATTGGAGAGGATTTCAGAGAGATATATCTCAATTTTTGTCTCATTTCTTGAAATTTTAGAGGGCGAAGGTTGAGCATCAATATCCCGCTAGCCTTCTTTACCCACATGCTATACTGGAATGGAAGTGGTACACCATTTCCATGGATTTCATTGTCGGGATACTAGTGTCGAGATATCATCATAATGCCATCATGGTCACGGTTGATAAATTAACATAAGTGGCTCATTTTTCTTCAGTGAAGGCAACCTATAAAGCTAGTTTAGTAGTGCAAGTGTACTTGGATGAGATATTCAGGCTTCATTGGATTCCAAAAAATATCATTACTGACTGTGATCCTTTATACACCTCAGATTTTTAGACTACTATGCAGTTTGCTCTTTAGATGCAAATTAATTTTAGTAAAGCATATCTTGCTGAGACAGAGGGCTAAATAGATTGGGTGAACTATATTATAGAGGCCATGCTTCAAATGTACGTTATGGATCATTAGTAGAGATGAGAGGAGTATCTATATTGGGTGGATTTTGCATACAACTTTAAGAGATCCTTCAGCATGGCACCATTCCATGGTTCATATACTAGAGAGTCTAGGACACTTTTGAGTTCAGACAAGTTAGAGGACAAGGTCACTAATGGACTAGATATGTTATAAGACATGGAAGAGTAGGTTATCTTGATTAGAAAAAGGTTAGAGGAGGCATAAGTCTGGCAGAAACAATACGTAGACCTGAGGAGAGTTGACTATAATTTTGAGGTTGGCACGAAGGTGTTTGTTCTTGTCAGATGTCATAAGATTCTAATCCATTATGGAAAAGGCTCTAAGATAGCTCTAAGATTCATGAGTCTATTTAAGATCTTAGAGAAAATTGGTCCCCTAGGTTACTATCTAGCCTTGCCACCTAGATTGTCTCACATTCATGATGTCTTCCATGTTTCAATTCTTCAGAGATATTTGTCGGATCCATCTAATATATTGGATTGGACCACATTGAATTTACAAGAGCATGGACATCGTACGGTGGATCCCATATGTAATATAGAGCACAGGACCCTATACATTCGAGGGTGTAAGATTTATTAGGTGTGCGTTTAATGGGAACGTTTTGATGAGAAATCAAATACATGGAAGGAACCCACTTTGCTAAGAGCTCAGTTTCCACACTTGTTTAAGTTACTTCCAGGAGGAATTTGAGTCTAAAGGGAGGGAGATGTAATGCCCAATTCTCTTTAACACTTATTATAGTGTGTTTTGATTGTTGTTGATTATAGACGTGGACATTAGCATATTTTGATTAGCCTATTTGATAGATAGTATGGATGTTTAGAATTTTGACATGTTGTTATTTATATGATCGGTTATATGCATGGATTGATGTTTCAGTATTGATGATGATATAAAGTTACTACTTTACATATACTGGCACATTCGATATTGACATATAGATTTTCTTAGATTATCTAGCAAGTCTTGTGATCTCATTGTTGTTGATGAAATGATAGAATTGACATATTTTGAAAATTGTAAACAATTGAAATTACTTGATTTTGATGATGATTTAGTTGTGTTATTTGATGATGTGAATTGATACATATATATGTGTTTTTCTTGTTTTGATTTTATTGATATGGCCATGAAGGGTTCATTAGCTATGAAATATCCTAGTACATGAGTTCATATTGATGTAATTAAAATTAATAAAAGTAAAGTCAATATACCGGTAGACAAAAGGGGGTGCAAGGGTTTAATTTATTAATATTTTGAATCAAGAAAGAGGTTTAATTTTAATATAATACTAAAAATTTTGAATCCTAGTTTTCAAAACTAAATAATTTAAAATTGTAATTTAAGGAGTGTGGTCATACAAAAAAATTATAATCTCTTTTTGAATAAAGAAATCTCAATTAAGAAATATTAAGATGGTAGAAAACTAGGATTGAGTATGATTTTCAACACAAGTGATATTATTTCATCATCTAATTTTTTTTAAGAACTGTTGATAAATGATTAAAGCTTAACATTTATAAGGTAATTGGTAATAGGTCTTTATTGGATTCAAAATATATTTCGAGAGAAAATGTATATTAAATAAAATTGTGTGAGAAATATGATATATTTTTGTTTAATATATTAGGGTAGAAATAAAAAGGGGTAAATAAAATTGTCATTAAAAAATGGGTAAGTAATGTACATGGAAAAAATAGAGGGTATTAGTATTCTAATAATATAACAGGAGGGTGTATTAAAAATTGAATAATTAGAGGTAAAAAACTAGAATTAAGGTTATTCTTTAATACCCTTTGAATGAATGTGTTATACCATAATTTTACTAAGTGAACCCCTCATGGATATGGTCATGAGGCTGAAGACATATTGTTTTTATTTCTGCAAAACATTTTACCACAAAAAGTAAATGGGACATGAGACCAAGAATGAAAGAATTTTAGGTATTAGCGACAAGCCACCTTGCCATCTTATGTTTTTTTATGTTGTTGATATTTTGTTATGAGGTATCCATTGGGGGGTGGCCTCAAATGTGACCTTGGGTAAATGTGTTGTTTTCCCTTTTCACTTTAATTATTTTGTGAGTATGTGATTTATTATTGCAATGTGTTTCACTTTATTATTGTTAGTAATGTGCACTTATTTAGGTTAATTGATCATGTTAATCAAAGTAATTTGAGATGTGACCAAGGGGTATTTAATTTTTTTATATTGTCCTTGATTGTATTATGGATTTAAAATTAATTTTATTGGTTTTGGTGTTGTGTACTCAACCTTGCATGTTAAACTCATATTTTTTCTTAAGAGCCATTTTTGGAGGCTTGTGGGACAATTTAAGCTTTTCCCACACGTCTTAAATTCATCTTGACCTTAGAGTATAAATCATTGACCCATCATTATCCCTTTTTGGAAATTCACATTGCACATTCATATTTTATGGAGTTCTCCTTTGGTTTTTTTGACCGTGGCATCGAATAATAATTCAATAAAATATTAATGATTTGATTTCTTGGCATATAATTTGTATCATTGACCACCTTTTGATTAATCATTTCATATATTATAATCCTCGATCACCTTTTGATTTTCTAGCATCATTTACAATTTAAGGAAAAGTAAATCTTAATCCTTATACTTTTGACTATTAGGAAAAGCATATAGTCAAACAATAATTATGAATTTGGACTTTGTCCCATTTCTCATGAGGCTTCGACCTTACCCCTTGGTTAAGGTAGAAAATTGAAAAATTTAACCTATCATTTGGTAATTTTACATCATTTGAGCCTAAGGTTGGCAAAGCCCTGGAAAAATTGATCTAGGACTCCATTGTTGTACTCTGAAGTTCTAATCTTGGCCTCTATGGTTCCATTTTTGTGCATGCTTTTGGTTTTTAGTGGCATTTTTTATGCATTTCATATTTTCTTTAATAATCATGACCACTATGAAAAAAATCTCTAGGCTTTGGTTTCTGCTCTTCTGTCTTCATCTTTTGCTCTATGAAGCTTTAATTAGGTGGTCATTACTATAAGGAATTAAAATATCTATATCTCTTCCTTTTTGAGTTGGTTCACGTTTTGAGGTTTCCATTTTTATTTTCAGCCTCTAGATTGTTGTCATATCTTAGAGAAGGTAAGATTTCACTTTTTTGAACTATGTGTTCATTCCATTTGGGTTATTTAAGAAATTTTACCTATGACACCATTTACTCATTTCTTCTATTCTCAAGTTTGAATACTTGTCCTCAGTATTTGTCATTACTTCTGCATCCAATGACCTTTGTTTTTTTAATGAAACCAACCATGAATTGGTAAGTTATCTTCTTTTACACATCTCTGTGAAAATCCATGAAAACAAGGACGGCTATTAAATAGAAGGCATTTCTATGATTCTGTACCTAATTTCGTGTTGTAGCTCAGAATAGTTCTTTATCTTCAGTGGGTATTCATAATTTCTCACATTCCATTTTGGATACCTTACTATTATGAATTTTGGGTTATGGGTTCTATTTATTGAACTTGTTTTAAACATATTGTGCTGCCACTATTGAGATCTTGGGTTGACTATAAAAATTTGGCTCCAAGATCTCTAGGAAGTTTTTTGTTCTTGTTATCTTTGCTAAGGTTCGGAAGACACCTCTGAAATGGCAAGTTTGCTCCATTTTGTGTATGTTCTCCTTCATAACTTAAGATATGAACATTTTTAGTTATGGGTAATTTATGATTTGTGAAAAAAAAATTTCCCTTAGTTCCCTCAAGGGTTTTCTTTGAATTGAATTTTGAAATGGTGTTTTCTGCCATTTCTTTTTCCACCTTTGGTTGACTTTTAATACCTCATGGTTCTCTATTTTTCAACTCTATGAGGCCATGCTCACCATTTTGTCAAAAACAGGCAAGCTTTTGCAAAAAATTTGGCTCCATTTTTGCTGAACTTTATGTAGCCCTCCTTTAGACAACATTGATTCTAAACTCACCACTATGTTGAAGACCTGTAAGTAGAAACTTTTCTTTTTATCCCATACCTCTTATTGAACTATGATTTTTGCTTTCATGGATGATATGTGTTAGCCTTGCTAACTAGATAGATATCTATTTGTTGAACCTATTGGGATACTTTTATTTGGACACACCTCTTCATCTGAAAAATGATATTTGTAAATGATGACATTATGTACTTGAATATTTACAACTCTTGAACCTTAAAAATTTCTCATGTTGTCCTTTATAGAAAATTTTGATATCTATAACTCCTTAGCTTTGATGCTTCCACAAACAATTAATATAATCATAGTGCCGATACAAGTAGAGGTATATTTCCTTTGGATGTACTAACATGTGATGTATTGATGCTCAAAATAGTCTCACCCCATTTTTCCTTTGAAAGTATACTCATTTATGGCATCTGTCATTCTCTACTTCCCCATGTTGTGCTTGGTTAGTTTGTGTTCCTATTTTTAATCAGTTCCTAGGTCGTAGATCACTTATTGGTCCATGGTTTACTCCTTGTTTCTTTGTTCCTCTGGAAAAGGTCCGTAATTTGAGTCTCCCATTCTCTGTTCATTCAAAACCTTGGGTTTTCCCATTCTCTCTATTTTCCACAGTCAATATTTTTCATCCTTGTCGTTTCTGCCCTAAAAACTTGAAGAAAAATGAATGGATGTGTCTCTGAGGAATGTATTTGAGCCTTGTAACATTTCTAAACTTTGTTTCCTAGGAGAAAATTTCATTTCTAGGCTCAAATGGTCATTTTTCTATATTTTACAGTTTGACGGGCATTTCTCCCTGTCAAATTTGTATTCTTGGATCTTTAGGGATTGTGGCCTCTTTTGATTGGATGCGGCTTGGCTGAGTACTCCAAAAATTCTATGAAAATCCTCAACTTAAAAAATTGTCCACGTAGGTGAATGACGCTCTTTTGACGATTTACTTTTTGGTTTGGTCTTAGAGGAGCGTCGGGAGGAAACATGGAGGTTTAGTAGAACAGAGACACATGGAGGCTTCCGCTGGGTCTTCCCATACTTGGTATTTCTTCAAAAATGTTTTAGGGAAGTATGAGACATGAGGAAGAACTGCACAAGTTTTGGAACTGACCCTTAGGTTTCATTTAAAGAAGTGCTAGGAGGACACTTGGAGGCCTCCACTCACTTTGCATTTTGCTTGGACTTTTCATCGGCCAAAGGATATTTCCACGGATCATGACACATGGTGGCCTACACTAAGATTCAGGCATTCAAACAAATTTTTTTGGGCTAGGACACGTGGTGAGCCCACGCTCATTCAAGGTCTCAATTTTTGGGGACCATCCCAAGATGTGCCATCATGACACGTGGCAGTTTGACAAGTCAAAAGGAGTAGCAAAGTGCACCATCAAGGGCAACTTAGAATTTTTGTGTCTTATGCTCAAAAGGGTTAAGATATCAAAAATGGCCTGTAAGCCCGACAAGGGATCAATCAAAGTTTGTTTCAAGTCAAAGCGGCAGGTAGGTGGACCATCGGGGGTAACTTAAAAATTTTTCCCCCTAATATTCAAAGGATCAAAATAGTAAAATGGCCCAGAAGCACAAAACAATAAAATTCAAAGTTTTTTTCAAGTAAAAGGGACGAGGAGGCTGACCATCGGGGGTAACTTATAATTTTTACCTCTTATATTCAAATGACTAAAATCATCAAAATAGCCCACATGCCCAATAGAAAAAGGTCAAATCTTTCTCTAGTCAAGCGGTGGGAGGTGTGAACTCTTAGGGAAAATTCGAAAAATTTTCCTTTTGGGAAAAAGGAGTTAAAAGTATAAAGAGGAGCAGGGTTCCGCTGGGACCCACATTGGAAACTAGAAGTGGAAGAGCAGAGTTATGGGGAAACTTGGAAAATTTTACTTTTTCCAAAAAAGGGGTCAAATGGCAAAAAATTTCCGTGTTTCCTTTGGGACCCACCTTAGGACATGTGTCAAGCCCATTTTTCAGAAGTGGAGGTATGGAGCAAAATGGATTTTTTTTCCAGTTTTTCAAAGGGTCATGAAAAGTCAAAAGGAAGCCCTCGAGCCCGTTTTTAAATCTTCCACATGGAAGGTCCAAATTCAAAGTTAAGATCAATGACAGCTGAGAGTATGAATTTGATTTTCCCCCCATTTTACTGAAACACACATGGAAGTGTGAGTCTTCATGATTTCTTGATATTTCCTACATGCCTGGTAGAGAGGGGAGTTAATGTTGATATCTGAGTTTGGTGGGAAGATCTAGAAGATTTATTTCTCCATTAAAATTGTTTGACTATCGAAGATCAATCAGATTTTCTATTTTTCTAATCCCAAGCATGCAAGGATCAAGATTTGACAGATTAGGGGTGGAAGTGGTTGGCTAATTGAAGAAAGAGTAATCTACTAGAGGAAGGAGTTGAATACGAGAGATATTCGAAGAGATCTGCCCTTGAGCACCTGGAGACTTTTTGAAGATCAAATCCCAGAAATTGTGATAGTGATCATGGCAAGCACTGGTGCACTCAATGTCTAGATTTTTAGGAGGAAAAGGGGCTTTGTTCTAAATATTATAAATAGCAAAAATTTATCATGCAAATGGTTGGAGTGTTAGGTGTCGGGACTGTCGACACTAAAACTTTCCTCCGTAATTTCTATTTCATTAATGTATGTATTAGGAATAGGATGTTGTTAAGGGTAATTAGTAGTAGCGTCCGATAGAAGATAACGGTGTTGCCAGTACGAGGCCGCCAATAACGTATTGTATGGTAATAGTCAAAAAGTACAATAGGAATGTTGTGGTAAAAATTAAATATTTGTTGTAAGTGGTCCGGTAATGTTAAAATTTCAAAGTTGGGTTAAGTAGAGAAGTAGAGTCTACATGATTAGGAATTAGAAATATTATATTCGTAATAAGGACAAGGAGTGACGTCATAAATATTTTGTGTATTTTATTTGTAAAAAGTCTAAAAATGTGGAACCCATGTGAAATGATAAGGTTTATCTTATCTTAAAAGATAAGCTTACATGTACAGATAAGAGTTAAGGTATGGAATATGATTCGTCAGAGTGGATTTCTTATCCTATCTTAGAGATAAGATGGATAAGCCTGGAAGTTCTATAAATAAAGAGGCCATCCCCCCTCATTTAGCATAGAAGGAAGTAGTGAGAAATATTGTATGAGTAAGTGTGTAAAGGAAGCCATCATTTTGAAGGTGTGTTAAAGAAGCCATTAAGAGGTGTAATTGTGAAGTTTCTCCCATAGTATTGGTGGAAGGCAAGTGAATTCAGTAACACTTGAAGTACCTCATGGGTGAGATTGTAACAATTTCATGTTAATATTATAATTTACTCTGATATTTCAGATTTATCATCATTCCTTCTTATCATAGTCTATGGTATTCTTGTGTTATGTTTGTTGTTGTGTTTCCAGATTACATCCACCAAACTAAAAGCTGTGCATTAGTTAATAATCATAGCATGAGGAGTTCCTGGTGAAGAATTATCATAGTGCCAGATTGGTGATGACATTTTGGTTCCGTTGCCAGGACCATTCCTCGTTGGTGGATTTTCTGGAGAGATATTCCCACTTAGTCAGAAAATCATTTGGAGGGTAACCTTGTTTTTACTGTGCATAGTAGTTACCATGGTAAAGTCACTTTTTACCATGAATAGTATTTACCACAGTAAAGTCACTTTTTACCGTGAATAGTATTTACCGCAGTAACTTCACTTTTTACTGTGAATAGTGTTTACCATAGTAAAGTCAGTTTTTACCGCAGTAAGTCAAGTTTTACCATAGTTTACCGTGGTCATTTCTATTTTCTATTATAGTGATTCCAATTATTTGTGCACATAAGTCTTGTTGATTGTACTTGTGGGTTGGTATTTCACTGTGGTTACTTTTGAGAAATGGGGAAGATTCCTATTTTTTCAGCCCAATCTAATGAAGATGCTTCCTCTTTCATTCAAGAGTTTAAACGATCTTGTATTTGTAATGGCCTTATAAGAAGGGAACAATGGACTGAATTTTTTCCTACCTTTTTGGATGGTTCAGCCCTTAGGTGGTTTGAAACACTAGGTGATAATGTGAAAAACTCATGGGATTTATTAACTGAAAGTTTTCTTGAAGAATTTGGTGAACAACAGAAATATGCAGATCTCATGATCGATATCACAAAGCTATCCCAAGGAGAGAAGGAGAAGATAAGGGATTATCATGCTCGTGTTCTAGAGCTAAGGAGGAAGCTCGATGCCCAGATCCGGAAGGAAGGATTAGCGGATGGGTTGATGAATGGCATGGATAATATCCTCTGTAAGCACTTCATTCTTGGGATGAAGCCAGAGATTAGACAACGAGTGAAGTATGACCGCCCAGCTACCATTGAACAAGCAAAGGAGATTGCAAGAAGGCAAGAAGAAAGCATGGAAGAGGAGCCCAAAGAAATTGTTGCTAAAGTAGAGCCTACACCAACACCTTTGGTCCAGAATCCACAACCACTCTCAGTGAGCACAAATATTTCTCCTAGTACATCTACTGAGTATGAAGATCTGCTCAAGAAGATGGGTCAGTTAACTATTAATCTTCTTCAAGGAAAATAATTTAGTTCTCAGGGAGGAGATAGAGGTCCAAAAAGAAATATTTCTGAAGTTGTATGTTATGGTTGTTATAAAAAGGGTCATTATAAGTATAATTGTCCAGATAGAGCTTCTACATCTGGTACAAGAGATAATGATAAAGGAAAAGCACCTGTGAATTCTTTTGATGTAGTAGATAAGAGCATAAATAATGAAGTAGATGTGTTTGTAACAAAAAGAAAGAAAGAAAAAGATAATCAAGATGGAAATGATCCTAAGAAGATGAAAGGAGAAACTAGTAAGAAACATAGGAGAAGAAAGTTGGGTGTGCAGGATTTTCTGATTTCACAGGGACAAGGACCATACTCCATCTTAGAAGATCTGTCCAAAAGGCCTGCAAATATTACATATGGTCAACTCTTGGCTATGTCTTCTGAGAAGAGGTGGGAGCTGCGAAGTGGACTCAATGCTCGACGAAGGAAGGAGGTTGAGGTCCCTGTTTTGGAGGCAGAGGTAGATCCCTATGCTCCACAAGCTGAGGTATTATGTAATGGTATTTCAATTCATGATGTCTTAGTTGATGGAGGTGCTGCAGTTAATGTAATGACCGAGTCTGTAATGAATATGTTGGGTTTAAAAATTGATCGCCCCTCAACACTTATGTTAAGGTCATTAAATAAGGGAAAAACTAAACCAGAAGGTGTAGTTTCAAATGTGGCAATATCTGTTATGGGTGTTGTATGTGTGGTAGACTTTCAGGTGATGAAAAATGGTACTGTTGTGTACCCAATGTTGTTGGGAAGGCCATGGCTAAGGAGAGTTCATGCAAGAAACTACTGGAATGAAGGCTTCATGACACTTGGACGTGGTAGAGAGAGGGTGAAGATAAACATGATCCCTCAGCATCATAAGGCAGAACCTGTGGATTCAAGTGATGAAAATGATGATTGGACATCCTCTGATTACTCTAGTACCAGTGAAGTGGACACAGAAGATGAAGAAAGTGAGGTTGATGTTTCGGTCATGGATATCCTTCCAGTCACACCGACTCATGACCCCATAAAATTATCTGAAGAAGAAATTGATGATCTTCTCCAACAAATAAAGATTGGTGATGTTGTGATGGAGAGTGAGAAGGAATCCTACCTCCAGCTCTTTCGAAGGTACATACACATATTCACTTTTGATTACAAGGAACTCCGTCAAGTAAGTTGGGTAGAACATTCTATTGAGCTGGTAGATGGTGCTAAGCCCATAAAGCAAATGCCATATAGAATGAATCCTAATTTTTCCAAGACTGTAAAAGAAGAAATAGATAAGTTGCTTGATGCAGGATTCATATTTGCTATGGAGAATTCAGAATGGGTTTCTCCCATTGTGATCTCAATAAAAAAGAATGGGAAGCTACGCATTTGTGTTGATTATAGGAAGCTCAATAAGGCAACAAAGAAGGATCATTACCCTCTTCCATTCTCAGATCAGATCTTGGACGAAGTAGCTGGCTAGGAGTGCTATAGTTTTGCTGATGGATATAGTGGATACAACCAAGTTCGTATAGCAGAGAAAGATCAGCTGAAGACCATGTTCACCACTCCTTGGGGAACGTTTGCTTATAGAGTTATGCCTTTTGGGTTGTGTAATGCTCTGGCAACGTTCCAGTGTTTGATGAATAGGGTGTTCGAACCCTACATTGGGAACTTCATCAGAGTATTTCTGGATGATTTTTGCATCTATGGGAGCAAGATGGACCACCTGCACCAGATGGAGACAACATTTCAAAGGTTAGATGAAGCACAAGCCTCACTAAACCCTACAAAGTGTGTCTTTGGATGTTCTAAAGGTGTTTTGTTAGGGCATGTTGTATCCAGAGATGGTATTAGTACTGATCCTGATAAAGTTTCAAAAATCAAAGAGTTACCATTTCCTATGAATAGAAGTAAGTTGAGATCATTTTTAGGCCATGTGGGTTACTATAGAAGGTTCATCAAGAATTTCTCAAAGATTGCACAGCCACTAACCCAGTTCTTGAAGAAGAATGTTACTTATGAACCAGGAAATAAGGCACATGAAGCTTTTGAACAACTGAAGGAAGCCCTGGTGTCTTCACCTGTTCTAAAGAATCCAGATTGGAGCAAGCCATTCATTGTGTACACTGATGCCTCAGATGCAGCACTAGGAAGTACTCTGAGCCAAAAGGATGAAAATGGGAATGAACATCCAGTTTACTTTGGGAGCAGACAAATGAGTAGTGCTGAGGTAAATTATACTGTAACTGAAAAAGAGGCTCTAGCTATCATTTTTGCTGTAAAGAAGTTTAGGAATTACTTGCTAGGGAAAAAATTTATAGTTGTAACAGATCATCAGGCTCTAAAATATATTGTAAATAAGCCTAACCCATCAGGGAGGATAGCAAGATGGATAATTTTGCTACAAGAATTTGAATTTGATATTATAGATAGGCCAGGAAAGAAGCATGTCAATGCAGATGCACTCTCTCGAGCCTATGATGGTTTAGGTTCATCTTGTGATGATGATGATTTCCCAGATGCAGCATTGTTATCCCTTGACACAATCCCTAGTGAATACATAGATATTTGGAATTATCTGAATGAATTCAAGTTTCCTGATGGTGCCAATGCAAAGACTAAGAGGAAGATTACTCAAGCCAGTCGTCCATATTCTATTCTGCATGGAGTATTATTTCGAATAGGACCTGATGGACAGTACAAGAGGGAAGTTGGACGTGATCAAGGGAAGGAGCTGATAGAAGAATTCCACAATGGTACATGTGGAGGGCACTTCTCTGGACAACTTACAGCAAGAAGGATCTTGGATGCAGGTTATCATTGGCCCACTCTTTTTAGAGATTGTTATAATTATTGTAAGACATGTGATATTTGTCAAACACATGGTAACCGTAAGACTTCATCAGCTCCATTATGCCCTATTCTTCCACTTGGTCCCTTTGAAAAGTGGGGAATAGACATTGTAGGTCCACTTCCAACTACCCCATGCCAAAATAAGTATATTGTAGTTGCCACAGATTATTTAACCAAGTGGGTTGAAGCTAGGCCATTGAAAACAACTTCCATGGATGAAGTGGCAAGGTTCATATATGAACGCATTGTCACCAGATTTGGTTGTCCATTAGAAATTGTAACAGATCAAGGAAGCCACTTCATTAATGAGGTGGTAGAAGCCCTAGTCAATAAGTTTTCTATTAAGCACAGGAAGGCAACAACATACAAGCCAAGCACAAATGGACAGGTGGAACGAATAAATTTTGTGTTGTGTCAAATTCTAGCAAAAGATGCAGCCTTGCAGGTACATAAGTGGGATAAAAGGATTCATGCAACATTGTGGGCATATAGGGCAACATCAAATTCAGCAACAGGATACTCCCCATTTCAGTTGGCTTATGGCATTGATCCAGTTCTTCCTATTGAGTTTGATATTCCCACTGTGAGAGTTATGAAAAATGAAAGGATGGATGAAAGTGATTCAGTAAAAGAAAGGTTGGTACATCTTCATTTGCTAGAGGAAATGAGGGAAATAGCGAAGGATACAAGCTATAAGAAGAAAATGAAGCAGAAGGAATACTTTGATCAAAAGATCCGTTGGTCTCCATTTCATGTGAATGACTTGGTTCTAGTATATGATTCCAGATACAAAAAAAGAAGACAGAGAAAATTTCTTCCAAAATGGATGGGGCCCTACAAAATAGCAGCTGTGCATGAAAATGGTACGTACCGACTGGAGGAATTGGATGGCACTCCCATTACGAAATGGGTCAACCACGACAAGTTGAAGATTTTCCAAGCACCAGAATAGTCTACTCCGAGGACAGAGTAGAAGCTAGGAAGGGGGAAGATGTCGACACTAAAATTTTCCTCCGTAATTTCTATTTCATTAATGTATGTATTAGGAATAGGATGTTGTTAAGTATAATTAGTAGTAGCGTCTGATATAAGATAACGGCGCTACCAGTACGATGCTACCAATAATGTATAGTACGGTAATAGTCAAAAGTACAATAGGAATGTTGTGGTAAAAAGTAAATATTTGTCGTAAGTGGTCCGGTAATGTTAAAATGTCAAAGTTGGGGTAAGTAGAGAAGTAGGGTCTACATGATTAGGAATTAGAAATATTATATTGGTAATAAGGACAAGGAGTGAGGTCATAAATATTTTGTGTATTTTATTTGTAAAAAGTCTAAAAATGTGGAACCCATGTGAAATGATAAGGTTTATCTTATCTTAAAAGATAAGCTTACATGTACAGATAAGAGTTAAGGTATGGAATATGATTCGTCAGAGTGGATTTCTTATCCTATCTTAGAGATAAGATGGATAAGCCTGAAAGTTCTATAAATAAAGAGGCCACCCCCCTCATTTAGCATAGAAGGAAGTAGTGAGAAATATTGTATGAGTAAGTGTGTAAAGGAAGCCATCATTTTGAAGGTGTGTTAAAGAAGCCATTAAGAGGTGTAATTGTGAAGTTTCTCCCATAGTATTGGTGGAAGGCAAGTGAAGTCAGTAACACTTGAAGTACCTCATGGGTGAGATTGTAACAATTTCATGTTAATATTATAATTTACTCTGATATTTCAGATTTATCATCATTCCTTCTTATCATAGTCTATGATATTCTTGTGTTATGTTTGTTGTTGTGTTTCCAGATTACATCCACCAAACTAAAAGTTGTGCATTAGTTAATAATCATAGCACAAGGAGTCCCCGGTGAAGAATTATCATAGTGCCGGATTGGTGATGACAGGACTAAGTTTTATAATAGAGAAAAACTTGACAGAGCCCATCTTTTTTGAGAAACTATTTGAGAATCCTGTATATCTCTTTTGTATTGAATCTAATTGTGTATAGGTGGTTGCGAGTGTACAGTCATTGACAAGCTCTGAGATTTTTCTAGAAACTTTCACCTAGTAATAGATGTAATCAAATTCAAGTTATCTTGTGTTGTCTTGGGAAAAATGTGTTCATTTCTTCTCTGAATGTATACAAATAGTTTTTTCTTGTTTCTGTTGCAATCTTGTATTAAAATCTGATTCAATCACATGGGCATCAATCCTTATGACAGTTTAGTGGCATCTACAATTTCATCTCTCAGGAGAGCTTTCACCTGGTAAGTGAAATAAACGATTTAAACTCACTTTTATTTCATTTTTTTGATAGAGATTGTTTGTAAGTATACCTCAGGCATGATTTGGCTTGGATTTTTATGCTTTGTTGGGTTCTCTAACTCGAGCCCTCATGTTATAATCTCATAGGTTGTGTGAAAAAGTGTATGATCTGGGCCTCCATTGAAGCACATATTCTGGTAAAAGAAATATTTTAGCTATCCTGTGGTATTCTTTTGGTTAAACCAAGTTCATCCTGCCTCACCTTGCACCAAAAAAATTATTTAAAAAAAAACTAATCCTACATGTACTACCCCTGTTTTTCATTTATGTATGCCAATTCATAATCCCCATCACCAAAACATGAAAAATCCATTAGGATCCCAAATGTCTTTAGTAACCTTTACCTTGTTGTGAAAATATCTCCGTGATCTAGAAGTGACAACTCGTGAGAATCAGATTTGGTGTGTTGATCATATTTTCACCAAGGTCTTTTCTATAAAATTCATAAAAAAGAAGGATTTACCAGTATTATTCAATAATAGAGTTTACAAAATAGGTTCTCTTACCTTGGTTGAAAGGTATAACCTAAGATAGTGAGGATCAGATCCCATACTTTAGATAGACTGCTTCCTCAGCTATAAAATGACATACATAATCATCTATCTACCTCTAAGTGTCATGTCTAAATCGATGATGCTTCTTAGTCTTTGAAGGAGATTAAACCTAGGTACCAGCATGCTTCTGGCACCATTGCTAGGGATATTTTGATTGCAATTCATTTTCAGACCTTAGTAGGAATCTCCTATATGCTCTAAGTGCTATTAGATTGTCTCAAAAAAAATCATCTTATGTTCATGCCTGTATGAAGTGTTCAAAGTTGCATGTACAATGCCCAACTCTTCCGGCTGCTATTGCACTAGTATTTACTAATAAATTTTGGTAAAGGAAAGTCATATCTTTCATTTCCAGTTTCTAGTGCTGACAAACAGCTGACAAATCATATTTTAGTGCATTTATGTAACTAAGGTGGAAACTGTTGGTGGTGACTCCCTATTGATTTGGTTTTGATAATGATCAGTGTCTTAAAACTCTATCAAAGTGATTTTTTACTAATATTTGTAAAGATGGAAGGAAGAAGATATTTCTTTGTTAGAGATCCTACTAAGACATTGTTTCCAGAGTTAGGAAAAGCAAATTCATAAGGAAGAAGAGTCTGGAGTGTTGTGGGAGATCAACAGACAAGAAGAGGGATCTCCATTGATAAACATGATCAGTATATCATTGAAAAATGCTATTCAAGTGACTCTTAATCAGGTATCCTCCACATGGAATTGAATTCTCCAGCTAGAGAAGGGCCTTCATTTGATTTTTAAAAGTTTGCTTCACATTCTACACCTATCTTTTCTGAGGTTGATAGGGATTTCCAAGAGACAAGGCCTTTCGGGGATCTCCATTTTGAAAATTATTCTCCTTTGTTCCAAGGACCATCTACCCCTTATTAATTTTTCACCCCTCTAAGATCACCTCCTTGAATCAATATGGCTCAGCCCCCACTAAGACCTCCATTTTTTGTAAACACCTTCAGACCTATAAATTTTGTGGGAATGGCTTGTTATACAAATGCACTGCCTCAAGATGTAAGGAACAAATTACCAAAGTTCCAGGGAAACAATGCTATGACTAATGATCAACATCTAAAGCTTTTTCTCAATATGATGGAAGACTTTGAGATTGAACATGAAGATGTATACATCAAATTATTTTTTCACACTTTGGAAGAAGATGCTAGGGACTGGTATAAAAAATTTCTAGATAACTTTATTGATTCTTGGACTGAGATGAGCAATGCATTTAGATTGTATTATGGTGATAAAACTGACCCTTGGTTTCTTTTGATAGAATTTGAAAACATCAAAAAGAATCCTAATGAGTCAATACATGATTTCAACACAAGGTTTAATAAAACCTTGACGAGATTTCCTGTTAGGATAATGCCATGTGATGAATCATGTTTGATAAAATACACATGCATTTGATAAAAAGGTTACTTACTATTTAAGGGACAAGAACCCTACCAATTTGAGGCAAGCATTCACTATGGCTCTGAAAATAGAGAATAATATCAAGGAAATTGGAAAACCTTCTAAGAGGGATGGTGTGAAGCTGGTTAACCCAAAGAAAGCTCAAACAAGTAAGGTTGCTGATTTGGAAGAAGTTGTGAAGACTTTGGCAGGGGATGTTAAAGAAATTTCTGACAAACTAGCCCAAGCTGAGAAAGGAACTGGGTAGAGTTCACAAGGAAAACACAAGCAACAAGGCCAAGATATATTTAAAAATCATCAAAGATCTGATGATAGAGGTAAAGGACCTGTTAGATTTGGAAATAGGAAACCCCAAGGTAGGGAAAAGAAAATGGTGCCTGATCCTTTGGCTGCTAGGGTTTTTGTTGTGGAGGAGACAGATGTCATTGATTGGTGTGACAAATGTTCCATGCCTCATGCTCCTTATGAAGAATATCAACATGAAGAAGAGTAATCTAATGATGATAATGATGATGATGTTTGCATGATGGATTTCTCCTCCAACTCGCAATAAGGGGCAACCTCAATTGAGGTGATAAGTGCCCAGACTGTTGCCACTTTTTGGGACTGCATTCATAAGGTACCTATTCTTCCTCCCTCTCATACTTTATAAGTAGATAATGTACAGGATTTTGAATTTATCAATAATGAATTTGAATATTTAAGGGATTTAATGATAAAGAAGTATGATGGAGGAATCCCATCTGAGGAAGATAGAAAATTATTGATGAATGTTGTTGTTGCTCAAGAGAAGGAATATAACAAAAGAAGTAAGGTTGTTAAAGGGAAAATGCCTCAAGCCAAGACAAAAGCTCATTTACTTTCAAACATTCCTAAAGAGGCTCCTAAGAAAGATCCATCTGCCAAAATCCCTGCAATTCCAAACAAAAATCATACCCCTCGTCATGCCCAAGTTGTCAAAAATCTTGTACCACCTAGTGAGTGTGTTATCTTTCCTTCCAATACTACCTTACCAAAGAATGTCCCATACAAAATTTCCCAAGTTTTAAGCCAAATAAAAGTATTTTTTCTAATTGTTGAGTTACTTAGGATTCCTGAGCACAAAACAAGAGCATTTGAATACTTGGGATTGAAAGAAGAGAAGACTGCTCTAAGTGGAAATGTAAACATTGTGGAGACTCCTCCAATCATTGAAGAGTTAGAAGCCCCACCAGCATTAGAGGAACTAGGGAAACCTCCTAAGGTCTATTTTGGGACATCCTTGGTGGAATCTCAGCTGAATGTGGATCCATTCTTCACCACTTTGATTATTAAGGACAGATTGCTACAGAACTGTATGTCTGACTCAAGGGCATCATGCAATGTTATGCCTCTAGAAGTCATGAATGAGCTAAATATTAAGGTAACAACAACATATGGGAAGGGCACTGACATGGACTCTAGAGAAGTGCCAATGGTGGGATGTGTGAAGGGTTTGGTGGTGCAACTTGCAACTTGGAGATTACCCAAGAAAAAACTTAAAACTTGATGTTGTTATTGTTGACTGCCCAGCCAAGTGGGGTATGTTGCTATCAAGAAAATGTGTTGCAAGTGTTGGTGGTAGTGTCCAAATGGATATGTCCTATGCCACCATTCTAATTGAGGGAATCCTTGTCAGGTTGTATGGAGAGAATAAAATGTTGCATCTTATTGAAGACCCCAACAATGCATCATATGAAGTGTTATACACAAATGTTGATGCTGATAATTTTGTTGGATTTTCTCATGGAAAAGAGCACAAGATTGAAGAATGTAAATGTCTTGAGCAGGAAAACTCTCCATGGACTCTATTATTTGATGAACCTTCCTCCAAATTTGGAAATGGTGCTAGTAATATTTTGCTTTCTCCAAGTCAGAAAAAGTTTGTTTTTTCCTTCAAGATTAATTTTGAGTGCACTAATAACATTGCTGAGTATGAGGCACTGTTGTTAGGTTTAAGAATTGCTTGGAAATATGGTGTCAAGGAAATTTTTGTGAAAGGAGACTCAGAATTAATTGTAAAGCAAGTCAGAAAATTATATGCCACAAAGAATCAGTGAATGAAACAATATAAACATATAGTTTGGGATCTTATTGAGATGTTTGATTCATTCAACATAGTGCATCATGACAGGTAATTCAATGACTTGAAAGAAAAGCTTGCAATGTTAGGGTCTCATTTTGATGATTGCGTAATGTACCCATATTGTGAATATGATATTGAGGTATTGACGAGACCCTTTCTCCCTGATAATATTAAACACTCGCAGTTTTTTGTTGATGATACTCATATCAGAAGATTGCTTCAAAAAAAGGGGGAGTTTTCTTATCATTACATAGATTTGGAGCCAATGGTATGTACATCAGAGAGAAAGGAAACCTTGTTTGGTAATGGCATCATCTAGCTAAAGACCAATACCATTCCTAGAGGGTTGGTTGCTCTTGAGTCCAATTTTTATAATGTTGATCACATTACTAACATATGCATGATAACCTCAAGGGATATTGAGGAGCATGAACTTGGTACAAAGGAGAAGCCAACGAAAATTTGGATAGGCAGAAATCTCAGTAAGGAGGAAAAGCAATCATACATCCAATTGTTGAAAAAATACCAAGAATGCATGACTTAGACCTATTCTGAAATAAAAGCATATAGAGAGGACCTATTTCAACATGAGATTCCCTTAGAGTCTAATGTAAATAAATTTAGGTAGAAACAGAGATCAATCAATCCACTCTTATCTCTCAAAATGCAAGAGGAACTAAGGAAACTAATAGACGAAGGGATTATTCAGCCTACCAGGTATTCTTTTTGGGTCATAAACCTAGTGCCAGTGAGAAAGAAGAATGGTGACATTAGGTTGTGTGCGGATTTCAAGAATCTAAATAGAGCATCAATGAAGGATAATTATCCTTTACCAAATATGGAGAACATGCTGCAGTTAGTGTCTAGTTCTGAGTTGCTTTCCACCTTGGATGGTTTCTCTGGTTATAACCAAGTTGTGGTGAAGGAATCATAAAGAATAAAGACAACCTTTACTACTCCTTGGGGGACCTATGTTTATGTCAAAATGCCCTTTGGTTTAATGAATGTTGGATCCACCTTTCAAATAGCAATGGATGTTGCTTTTGTTGGTTACATCAATGAGTTTATTGCAGTTTACCAAGATGATGTAACAGTGTTCTCTAGAAACAGAAGTGACCACTTGCTACACTTGGAGAATATTTTGATAAGATGTAGAGATTATGGCATCTCACTCAATCCAAAGAAGTGTCAGTTTGGAGTGCAAAAGGAAAAGTTGCTTGGTCACATTGTATCACAAGGAGTGATGATTGATCTAGAAAGAGTAGAGGCCATCATCAAGGTCCATATTCCAAAAATCAAAAAGGGAATTCATTCCTTCTTCAGGAAGATAAACTTCATCAGGAGATTCATATCCAAATTTTTTGAGTGTACCATTCTAATCAATTCCATGCTAAAGAAATACTAGGCCATAAAATGGGAGGAAGCTGCCATCCAAGCTTTCAATGGGATCAAGGACGCATTAAAGCATGCCCCTGTTTTAGCAGCTCTAGATTATAAGAAGCCTTTCCAACTATTTTCCTTCACTTCAGATAACACTATTGATTTTGTCTTGCTGTAGAAGGATGATGAAGGGGTTGAGAGGCCAGTTACCTTTTTTAGTAAGGCCTTGCAGGGGGCTGAGCTGAAGTACACTATCATTGAAAAGCATGCATTTACCTTGGTAAAAGCAACAAAGGTTTTCAGGCCTTACATTTTGAGTTCTAAAATTGTTTTTTATGTTCCCCACACCATGGTGAAAGATATTTTATCAGAGATGGAGGTCTCAAGCAAAATATGTATACGAGTGAACAAGTTACAAGAATATGATATGGAAATCCAAACCATGAAGTTGGTGAGAGGTTTGGGCTTGGATAAGCTTATGGTTAAGAGCAACTTACAAACTATTGAGGTAAATGAGGTTGAAGAAGAAAGGGCAGGTGTTTTTGAAAAGATGATCTGTTCTAAGTGGTACAAGGATGTGATTTTTAATCTCAGACACTTAAACTTCCTTGACTATTTAAGTAAGAACCAGAAAAGATCCCTTAAGTTGGCTTCCTAGAAATATGTCATTACTGATTATGGGTTATCTTGGAAAAACCCAGAGGGAGTTCTCTTAAGGTGCATCACTTAAGATGAATGCCCCAAGATAATTTCTTATCTCCATGGAGGATTTTTTGGGAGGCATTTTGCTCTAAGAGTAACAACACACAAGATCCTGAGGGCTGGTTATTGGTGTCCAACTCTCTTCAAGGATATAAATTTTTTGGTCAGAAGATGTGAGAGTCGCCAGTGCTTCTCTGGAAGATTGAAAGATTCAAGCTCCCTTCCTTTGCTTGTATAAATTCAAGCTCCATTCAAGCAATGGGGCATGGATGTCATTGGTGAAATCTCAGACCCTTCAAGTGCCATCCATAAGTGGATTCTTGTAGCCACTAACTACTTTACCAAGTGGGTGGAGGCAATCCCTACCAAGAAGGATACACACCAAGTTGTCATGGAGTTTGTGCTAAACCATATCATTTGCAAGTTCGGAGTACCAGTCAAGATTGTAGCTGACAATGCCATGAGTTTTAGAGCTAAAGATTTGGTGGAAATGTGCAAAGAGCATGAGATCAAATTGAAATATGCCTCTAATTACAATCCGCAAGGAAATGGACAAGTTGATTCCAGTAATAAGAACTTGCTAAAGATTATCAGAAGAACCTTGGAGCTGAACAAGAGAAAGTGGGGTGAACAATTGAAGTTTGCTATTTGGGAGGATAGGATAACTATCAAGAGGGTTACTGGAAATAATCCATTTGAGTTGGTATATGGGACTTAGGCCCTGTTGCCCCTTCATATGCAACTATCTTCATATCAGTTCATTCAATAGTTGAAGGATCAAGAGGTAAGTCCTTACGATGCTCCCATTAAGTAGATTCTTGAGCTTGATGAAGAGAGGAGAGCGTCCCATCGGAGGTATATAAAATTTAGAGAAAAGCTAAAGAAACTATTTGACAAGAAGGTCACTCCCATAGCTTTCAATATTGGAGACCTTGTGATACTATGGGATAGCAAGCATGTAGATAAGGGAAAGCATGGAAAATTATACTCATTATGGATGGGCCCTTACTCCATTGATATTAGAATTGGTGAACATACCTTCTTCTTGAAGGACTTGGATGGTGAATTGCTTGAATTACCTATTAATGGTAGGTATTTGAAGAATTTATTGGATTGATTCCCTTGAATCAAGGTAATGATCTTTTGTACAGTGTATATTCGGTTGTTTGTTTCCTGTCTTTTGTGTTTTTGATCATCTTGGTCCTTGGTGACCTGTTTTTGTTGGTTTCTCTATTAATTTTTTAGAAATGGCTTTGTTTTTTTGCTCTATGAGCTGACTCCATTGCCTAATGGTTATTTTTGGCACTTGATCTACCTTTGTTCTTGTGCAACTTGCAGGGAGTTCCCATCCATGAGTCGGATCTGATGTTGGTATTCAAAATAGTCTCGCCCCATTTTTCCTTTGAAAGTCTAGTGATTTATGGCCTCTGTCATTCTCTACTTCCCCATAGTGTGCCTAGTTAGTCTCTATTGCCATTTGTCATCGGTTCCTGGGTCATAGATCACTTATGGGTCCATGGTTTACTCCTTGTTTCTTGTTCCTCTAGAAAAGGTCTGTAATTTGAGTCTCTTGTTCTCTGTTCATTCAAAAACTTGGGTTTTCCCATTCTCTCTATTTTCCACAGTTGGAATTTTTTGTCCTTGTCATTTCTACCCTAAAAATTTGAAGAAAAATGAATAGATGTGTCTCTGAGGAATGTATTTGAGCCTTGTAACATTTCTAAACTCTCTATCTTTGGAGAAAATTTCATTTTTGGGCTCAAATGGTAATTTTTCTGTATTTTACGGTTTGATGGGCATTTCTCCTGGTAAAACTTACTTCCTTGCATCGACAGGGAACGTGGCATCTTTTTATTTGACACGGCTTTGCTGGGTACTCCAAAAATTCTATGAAAAGCCTCAACTTAAAAAAATTTCCACATGGGTGAATGGTGCTCATTTGAAGATTTACTTTTTGGTTTGGCCTTAGAGTAGTGCCGGGAGGACACGTGGAGGTTTGGCGGGACAGAGACACATGGAGGCTTCTGCTGGGTCTTCCCATACTTAGCCTTTCTTCAAAAACGTTTTTGGGAAGTCTGGGAAACGTGGAGGAACTATGCAAGTTTGGAAAATGACTCGTAGGTTTTATTTTAAAGAAGCTCCAGGAGGAAACTTGGAGGCCTCCACTCACTTTGCATTTTGCTTGGAATTTTCATCAGCCAAAGGAGATTGTTGTGGATCTTGACACATGGTGCACTCCGCTGAGCTTCAGGCCTTCAAACAAATTTTTCCAGGCCAAGACACGTGGTGAGCCCGCACTTATTCAAGGTTTCAATTTTTGGGGACCATCCCAAGATGCACCATCATGAAACATGGTAGTTTGAAAATTCGAAAGGAGTGGGGAATTGGACCATCAGGGGTAACTTATAATTTTTACCTCTTATGCTAAAAAGGGTTAAGATATCAAAAATGTCCCGCAAGCCCGACAAGGGATCAGTCAAAGTTTGTTTCAAGTCAAAGGGGTGGGGAGGCAGACCATCGGGGGTAACTTGCATTTTGTGCCCCCTGATATTTAAAGGATCAAAATAGCAAAATGGCTCGCAAGCCCGATAAAAGAAAATTCAAAGTTTGTTTCAGGTTAAAGGGGCGGTGAGGCAGACCATGGGGGGAAACTTAGAATTTTTGCCTCTTGTATTCAAATGACTAAAATCATCAAAATAGCCTATAGGACTGATAGAATAAGGTCAAGTGCAAAGGTGTGGACTCTCAAGGGAAATTTGGAAAATTTTCCTTTTGTAAAAAAGGAGTTAAAACTATAAAGAGGAGTGGGGTTCCACTAGGACCCACTTTGGAAACTAGAAGCGGAAGGGCGGAGCTGCGGGGAAACTTGGAAAAATTTCCTTTCTCCAAAAAAGGGGTCAAATGATAGAATTTTTTCATGTTTCCTTTGAGACCCACCTTAGGACATGTGTCAGGCCCATTTTTCATAATTGGAGGTGTAGAGCATAATGGAATTTTTTTTCATTTTTTAAAGGGTCGTGAAAATTCAAAAGGAAGCCCCCGACCCCGTTTTCAAATCATCCATGTGGATGACCAAAATTCAAAGTTAAGATCAACAGAAGCTAAGATTCTGAATCTGATTTCCCCCCCATTTTACTAAAACAGGCCTCAAAGTGTGAGTCTTCATGATTTCTTTGTATTTCCTACACACCAGGTAGAGAGGGGAGTTAATGTTGATATCTAAGTTTATTGGGGGGATCTTGAACACGTCTTTCACCATTAAAATGTTATGACTATCGAAGCTCAATTACATTTTCCATTTTTCTTCTCCCAAGCATGTAAAGAGCCATATTTGATAGATTAGGGGAGGAAGTGGTTTGTGAATTGAATAAAGAGTAATCTACCAGAGGAAGGAGTTGAATGCAAGAGATATTCGAAGAGATCTAACCTCGAGCATCTGGTGAATTTTTATAGATCTAATACCAGAAATCATGATTGTGATCATGGCAAACACTGGTGCACTCAATATCTAGATTTTTGGGGGGAAAAGGGGCTCTATAGTAAATGTTATAAATGGCACAAATTTATCGTGCAAATGGTTGGTGTGTTAGGGGTTGGGACTGAGTTTTCTAATAGAGAAAAGCTTGATAGAGCCCATATTTTTTGAGAAACTATTTGAGAAGATTGTATATCTCTTGTGTATTGAATTTAATCATGTCAAGGTGGTTGCGAGTGTACAACCATTGACAAGCTCTGAGATTGTTCTAGAAACTTTCCCCTATTGATAGATGTAATCAAATTTGAGTTATTATGTGTTGTCTTGAGAAAAATGTGTCAGTTCCTTCTCTGAATGTATGCAAAAAAAATTTCTTGTTTCTATTGTAATCTTGTTTTAATATCTGATTCAATCGCACAGGCCTCAATCCTTGTGATAGTTTAGTGGCTTCTGCAATTTTATCTCTCAGGAGAGCTTTCACCTGGAAGTGAAATAAGTGATTTAAACACACTTTTCTTTCATCTGTTTGACAAAGATTGTCTGTAAGCCTCTGGGTGTACCTTAGGCATGATTTGGCTTGGATTTTGATGCTTTGTTGGGTTCTCTAACTTGAGCCTTCGTGTTAAAATCTAATAGGTTGTGTGAAAAAGTGATGATCTAGGCCTCCATTGAAGCACATATTCTGGTTAAAGAAATATTTTAGCTATCTTGTGGCATTCTGTTGGTTAAACCTACCATTTTGTAATATTTCTCAAGGATCTGGTAAACCAAGTTCATCCTACCTCACCTCCATTTAAAAAACAACTAATCCTACCCATACTACCCATGTTTTTCATGTATGTATGCCAATGCATAATCCCCATCACCAAAACACGGGGAAGCAATCAGGAACAAAAATGTATTTAGTAACCTTTTCCTTGTTGTGAAAATATCTCCATGATCTAGAAGTGACAACTCACGGGAGTCAGATTTGGTGTGTTGATCATATTTTCCCCAAGGTCTTTTCTATGAAATTTATGAAAAAGAAGGATTTACCAATATTCTTCAATAATAGAGGTTACAAAATAGGTTCTCTTACCTTGGTTGAAAGGCACAACCTAAAATAGTGAGGATCAGATCACATCCTTTTATGGTGCTACCCACTCCTTTCAAAAACCTGAGTGCTAACAAGTAAGATAGACTACTTCATCAGCTACAAAATGACATACAAAATCATCTATTTGCCTCTAAGTGTCCTATCTAAATCCATGATGCTACTCGGTCTTTGAAGGAGATTAAATCTGGGTACCAACATGATGGATAATTATACTATGTGAAATTGTAATTTGGTTTAATCGAAACTCATTAAGTATTTGTGTGTAAGACAAAATGTGGCACCTTTAAATGATCCAAAACAAATTTCCTTGTGTAAAATATGATCCTCATGTACTTATTTCTCTCTATAAAGTTTTTTGTTGGTCCTTCATTATGAATTTTAAGGATTTTCATTGTTCTTTCTTGTAAGATGAACTCTGCACTTGTAGATTGTACTTACAGAAACTGTACTTCTTGATTATTGTGAACGTATTGAGTTTTATGCTTTGATGACTGTAAGAGAACACTCTGATATCAATCTTGGAGAGTCTATGGAGCTCCTAAAAAATGCATTTGAATATGGAGGAAAATGTTTTTCTAAATACATGTCATCCATTATCTTGTATAAGATGAAACTTATAAGCTCTTCTATCATGTCATTTGCCTATTAGCCATTATTGTACTTGTAGTTCAGTGTTTAAATTATGCTTTGTAGAATTTGAAATCTATGTCTTAGTGAATCTCTGAATATTCGATATACTTATTTGAATATGAGAACTATTTTTTCTATTTAAACTTCTTTCAATGCCTATGGATCAGTAGTTAACTACTGTAATGAATTTTCTTTATCACCTTTGGATCGATCTCTAAATTTTTTATTCTTTTCCACTGAATGTGATCTTTTGTTTTCTTCTAATCATATTCATAATTGTGTACTTGGAGCATTTTTCTATTGTGCACTTGACTTCTGACAACGCAACACATTGATGATTCATGGAACCTGACTGTTCACTTTGATTTGAGTTGTACTTGAATTTTTCTATTGAAAGTCTATTGCATTGTATGTTGAAAGTCTATTCTGGGAACTTGATAGTATGATGCTTTGGATAACAAAAATTCATATTTCAATTCCTTAACTACAAATTGTCTTTATTCCATGAAATTTTCTTCATTACTTTCATTGGATTGTTCAAATTTTATAATGTTGTTCAAGATATACTTATTTCTTGTACATGTATCATTTGTATACTGTGATGTTTAGAAATGGAAATTGATCACAAAATGGGTACTTCTTAAACTAAAACTGCATTCTAAAACTCTGCACTAGAATATTTATAGTTCTAATTCTTCCTGTTTCATTCAAGGAATTTTTTGTTTCTTGATCATTTCTTTTATGAAAAAGAATAAATATGGTCCCTTTCATCTGAAAGTGGACATTACAAGTATAAATATGATTGATTTAGTCCTTAAAATTTTCCATTGTGAAAGTAACTTTTTGATTCCAAAGCTGAAGAGGTCATAGTATATTCACTGTAATTCTTTACTTTTGCATATTTATAGTAAAGCTTTATGAAATTCCTTGAACACAAAATGTATTTCGCTAGTTGTCTTTATTCTGTATTTTGTATTCATCTAAAACATGTACTTTGATTCTGTAGCTAAGTGGTAGAAACTTGAATACTTGTACTTTTGTGCTTTGATCATTGTGTAATGAGATGAATGTATTTTTTTCTTGTAGCCTTGAATACTATTTGCACAGTGAATGCAATCTATACTTGATAGTACAAAATTTTAAAACATGCATTTTATTCTCTTCTATTACAGATTGTCCATGCACACTCAAGAAAATAGTTATAAAATAATTAGGCATTTTTTGTACTCTCTTATGTTCCTTATTCTTTATTTTCTTTATTTTTTGTCATGATTCATGTGAAGACTATGAGATTCTTCCAGATGGTACTTATCATTTAGGTATAAGTTACTTGATGTATCTTATGTTTTTTGATCTCAAATGATTCATTTTCTTGAATCTAGATAGCACATGAGTATAGACCAAAACTTGATCTCTTTACTGATGCATTTCTCTTTTTCATTTTCAGGTACACTTTACCTGTTTAATGCAAAATATGAAGATGAAGGAGCTGGAACTGAAACATTGAAGAATGAAAGAAAAACCAAGGCAATGATGGGTTCTTTCTATAATATTTTACTTTTAATTTCATGCACAAGTACCATTTATTTTGGTAATCCTAGGTTACATCCCATGGCTTGTGTGGGAAACATTGAATTTCCTTAATGAATAAATGATATTATTTAAGTAATTGAGTTGTGTACTTCCTTTTACTTTCATCTCGTATTATATGTAATGATGGTATAATGAATTAAAAAAATCAATAACATACACAATAAAAATTAGTCATAGAAAATGATCAAATAGAAAATACTTGTAACATAAATAATAAACATCTGAAATGCAAACAACAATTGTGTCTGTTATTTTGGAGTCCAAAACCTCAAGTTTTCATCTATCTCTGCCTTCCTCAAAGATGTACTTTAGTTTTTGAGGATTTTGTGCATCTTTGATGAAGGGGATGTGGGGATAGAAGCATACGTGGGGTGTTGTATTCTGTAATAGCAGACATAGCTACATTTTTCCTTGTTGATTCCCTTGAATGGAAATACAAATAAACTGTAAATTCCCTCCTAGTTAGGTTCATTCATCAATTATTTCCATCAAAAACAAAGTTTCGATTTTCCCATTTTTGCACAAGTACAAAAAATGTCAACATTTCTAGTGACCTTATGGGGAAAGTTGTTTGCTAGCTTTAAGACCAATACCTTGCTCGAGTTCATTGCACATGGAGTCAAAGCATATAATCAAAATTTTCCTTTTCTGAGAAACTAACCCGTCTGAAAAATAAACTAAAGTTGGGAAAGGATCTAGTAAACTAGATCACGTGCATGAATGCACTTATTGAATTGAAAAACCTTGCAATGTGCAATGAACAACACTTATTGAAAGGGAAATCATACTCTAACCAAACACTGTAGGAGTTTCAATAACATTTTCTAAGAAACATACCATTCACAGGAATAGGAATTTCCTCTCCATTCAGCATTGAAATTTGAAATGCATCATACTCTTACCAAGATGTAATCATGTAAGGACCTCTCTAGATTATATCAAACTTCAAGAGGTTTCCTGTCTTAACATGATCAACATCCCATTTCACCACAATGTCTCCTTTGTTGAAGACTTTGAACTTGGAATTTTTACAAAACGTTCTCTTGATCTGTTTCTGATTCTTTTCAATATTCAGTGTATCTTGATCTCTTATCTCTTACATCTCCATTAGTTCAGTAAAATGAACATGCATTAGTTCATTCTCAAGTAATTACAATTGATGTTGTTAATCCAATGTGATGAGATAAAATAAAATAATCATTATTGTCTCATGTCTGTAAACAATCTTGTATGGTGAATTGCAAACCGATCTTTTAGGAGTCACACTATCAACCCAAAGTGCTGAATTCAACATCAGATACCAATCTCTTTGGTTTTCCCTGAGTGTTCTTATGATAATATTTAACATATTTTATCAATACTTTTAGATAATCCATTACCATGAGGGTAATAATTAGATAAATTACTCAAATAAATACCATGTTTGACATCCCAATCTCTTACCTTTGCACCAAGAAATGTTAAGGCATCATCTGAAATGATAGTTGTTGGAACACCAAATCTACAAATTATTCCTTTATAAAATGATAAGATCAAAGTCTTGTTATCTTATTTCAAAGTTATTTCTTCATTCTAAAGTGTGAAAGAATCCATGAGAGTCAAGATGCACTTGTGTCCTTGTGATGAAGGTGAATTTATCATGCCAATGAATTCAAGACCCCACTGCATGAAAGGTTGATCCACTGTAATAGGTTTCAGGTGCACCAAAGCTAAAATTTCTTTTCCAACAAAGTATTTACACTTCCTACGGTTTTTAATCCATTCAAAATATTCTTTGAATATGCTAGGCCATTAATAACTAGATTTCATAATCTTTAAGGCTTTAGTAGGTGCTAAGAAATGACCTCCTGCAGGTCCTTCATAGAACTCAGATAATAATTGTTGTATTCTATAATAATCAACACAACAGAACAACACTCCATTTTTATCATTTTTGAACAACATACCATCCATGAAAACATATGGTATAGATTTTAATATGAAATATATTCATTTATTATTGTCCATAACTTCTGGATAAGTACCGTGCTTCAAGTAATCAATCAAATCAATCATCCAACTTGATCCTTGAACCTATGGATTGAGTTTTGGTTATTGATTTTCATGTTGTAATAACATTTTTGACTATTGATACATAATTTTAGCATGCTTTAATGGAATTTATAATTATGCATCCTATTTTTTTTTCCATATCAGAAATCAGATGTTCACATAGTGCTTTTCCTCATACTATTTTTGCAATATGGATATCAACATCATACTCCATAACCTTTGTAATCCAAACTGCTCTCTTCTCATTCAGTTCTTTGTTTAGGAAGAACACTTTAACACTTGGATGAGAGACTAAAACATGTATCATATTATTGCAAAGCATGTACTTGAAATTATTTAGTCCTCTAACTATAATAAGTACTTTTTTTTCAAGAAACGATTACCTTGTCTCATAGTCATGTAAACTCTACCCAAAGAAAGGAAAGAACTACTCTATATTTTCATCATTAATTTGAGTTAATATGGTTGAAATGGTTTCAGCTCCTGAAAGTGGATACATAGTGAAATCCTTATCAAAATTAGGATTTCCCAAGCTTGGAGCTTGTGAAAGAGATGACTTAATACCTCCAAATCATTTTATTCCTTCTCCGGTCCAAGAGAAAGTTTTATATTTCTTTAACATAATTGCTAATGGATTGACTAATGCTACAAAATATGGAACAAATATCATAACAAAGTTTATTTTTCCAAGAAATATTTGTAATGCCTTCTTATGATGAGACAAGGATAGCTATGAAATTACTTCAATTCTTAAAGGATCAATATTTTAACCTTGCCTAGAAACAATATGTCTAAGTAATTTACCTTTTTATTGTAGAAATCTATAAATTTTCTCACCATCTCCAAAAACTTGCTAGTTTTCTTCATTATCAGGTACAGAAGGTCTGATAATTAGCTTTATATGTGGCTATAATTTGTTGTTTTCAAAATGTTCTAGCACTTCAAAACTAGCACTAGCTGTTGTAAGTTTGTTTGCATGTTTGTTTTCAACTTTTGGAACATATTGCATGTTAATAGCTTCAAAATAATCCATTAAGTGTGACACTCTATTCTTGTAATATTTCAGCAATGAGTTCTTACAAACATTACAGTTATTTACTTGATTAATCACTAACTTTGAATCACTAAACACTTGTAACATCCCGATACCTCTTTTTCTCACCCATTGTAAGCCATGAATTAATGCTTCATATTCAACTACCTTACAAGTACATGAAAATTGTAGACTTAGAGATGAAAAAAAACTATTTGAAGGAGAAGTAAGCATCAAACCTTCAACTTTTCCTTTTTTGTTCTTTCCTCCTTTGAAATGAAGCTTCCATAAGCCTTATTTTGTATTTTTTGTTTTGTACAAGAAAGGGATATGTGCATCTTCCTCATGCAATTAATGAAAACAAAATAAACCTTTTGCTAATTCCTTAGAAGGATCATAAACATGTTCTTCTTGAGTTTTTTCATCAATAAACAAGTTAGAAACACCATCTAATGCAAAAACATGTGTTTTGACATCAGAAATAGTCTGATCTATGGCTGCATAATTTGCTACATCATTTGAAGCATAAGGCTCAATATGGAATCCAGCCAAAGGATTTGAATTAATTATAACTTTAGTTTCATACCTTGTAGTGAAGAAAAAAATGACCAATTTAAAGAAATATAACCTCTTATCTATGCTGCAAAATATCTTTATAAACATAAAGAAAAGTAGGGAGGTAGATCTACAACTATTGCATCTTGAAGAATAGAAACATTTGGACAAACATCTAATGTTACCTCCAAATTTTTAATGACACCGTGTTGGTTGTTGTCCCATCTAGTTGTAATACACTCTTTTCTGTAATTTCTTTAGGCATGATTGTATTGCTTGCACCACTGCCAACAATGTAGTTATGAACTAAATGATCTCAAATAATCAAAGATAGATAAAAGGGTGGTGGATTTTTAATTTCATGAGCATTTAAAACCTTTTGTACTATCCACTTAACCTCTTTCATGTGATCTTGCTCTATTGAACCAAGGACCATATCAACTTTGTGAGCTTCCTTTTCTATTAGTTTTGAAGAAATATAAAACTTAGTGAGCTCATGAGCAAGTATCTTTTGTTGTCCTGGAATACTTAAAGCATCCCATAATGAAATACTGATATTATGTTTTTTCATTACCACAACAATATTAAAAGAAGCATCAATTTTATAAAAATATTCTACATTTTTAGCATAATATTTAGCAAAAACTAACTCTATTTCAACAACTTTTGAAATTTGAGGTATGAATAATCTTCTAGGATCAGGTTATAATTATTTTTTCAACTCTTTAGGAGTTCAAATGCTTTCTATTTTGATGGAACAAAAGGATTATTTGCTGTTATTTGACCTACATTTGCCACTTTATCGGTAACTATAGGTAAAACATGTCCTTTTTGTTGTTTTTATTTATCTTGAGCCCTTTCTTGAGACCTAGTTGTAACTATAATAAAATATTCTTCTCCAAATATAAGTTTTGTTCAGGTGATTTCTGACTCTGAGTATCTTTCTTCCCACCCTCCATGTGAGGCATGAATAATACTTCAGATTGAGGTTTTGCAACAAGGCTTATATTCAGGTATGCATTTGGACAATTAACAGCTGAATGAGGCTAATCATAAGCTAAATACCACTCTTCTAAAGCCATGTTGAATGGAACAAGTACATTAGATGAACTAGGAACTTTATGATCAAATTGCCTTTGTTGATAAGGCTGACTATAATTTTGATTTTCATGATAAGGATGTCTATAATTCTGATTTTACTGATATGACTATCTATTTTTTTGATAAGTATTATGATAAGGCCTGCTAGGATGAGCTAGTTTATTCTCAATTGATGTTAATTTGTTTCCCATAGTGTATAAGGCGTTAAATATGTCATCTGATGGTGTTGTAACAGAAGGCTCTATTATGGTAATAGGTTGTGGTATAAGCACAGAACCTACTATAAGAGGCATAAAAGGCCTTGGGGGTAGTTTTCCATCTTCAATAAGGTTGTTTTCCACCCTAATAGTGATATCTTAAGTTTTTGGGAGTGTAATTTCTCCTATATACTATATCATGGACGAAATATCATTACTCAAATCTCTAAGATAGTATAAAAATGCATGATCATCTTGAGGCTTAGCATTGGCTGGAATTCTTTCCCAAGTCCTAGTAAATTTGATATTAAAACTAGCCATAAATTCATGAGTAGCTCTCTTGATTGTAGACAACTATTCTATTATAGACAAATTATCATAAATGTCTTGAAATTACTTAATTAGTTGATCTCCTATTTCATCCCAAGTTGTTGTAATCCCTATCGGTAAAGTTCTATACTATTGAAAAGCTTGTATTTTAAATGATGTAGCTAAAAGTCTGAAGCCTACATCTTCATGAGTTACAGTATGAAATACACAAAGGGTTGGAATGTATTTAATATGCTCAGTAGGGGTAATCTTATTTTCACTAGTAAATGATGGAAAACCTTTCAAGGCAGCAACAAGTATGTCATGATAGATTGGAATTACTAAAGGGCTTCTATTAGTAAAGGTAAAAAAAAATTGGGTAGTGGTGGTGGTTTTTGTTACATGATTATTAGGATTTGAACAACAAGATTAACACGTGGTGAAGTAAGGGGCTGGGGGGTTGCCAAAACTGGGCCTATTATAGGGTAAAGTATTGTCAACTCTTCTTCGTCTTGTTGAATTCTAAGTCAAAGAAACAAAATTATGAGGAATACCTCTTACCGTTGATCTCATAATCACCTTAGGCATGGAACATTCTACAAAGCTAGTATGAAATTGTAGATATTTATTTTGATTTCAAATGGATTTCTAGATATTTTTTCTTCCAAAAGTGATGTTATCTTGATGTAAATTGTTTCAATCTGATCCGTGGTCCCACTAGGCATTCCAAAAACTCTTTTTTTTCGAAGATGATGATAAAATCTACAAATTTATGCAACAAGAAACTAAATTTTTTATACTTAATCAAGAAAAATTACATCACTTATATGGTGATCAGATTGTAGAGCTAAAGACAAAAAAACTAATTAATATCTCATTGTAAAATCATGTTTATTTTTATTCCTTTATTTATTCATGATGGAGGATAAAAAAAACACGCATGGGCGAGTACAGACTGAAACCTATTTTTATGAGGGGTTGGGTGAAGTAGTTTTTCTAAACATTGTGTACACTTCCAAGGAAAGAAGGAGGACTTTTTGGACACAAGAGTGTTGAAGCATATTTTTTCCATTTTTTCCCTTGATTGAGAACCAATTATTGCCTTTCCAATTATTTACAGTGGTGTTTATCTTTCCATTATTTCTTATGAATGTTAATTACCTAATTAATTATCTTAACTTGATGCAAATTTGGTGTTTTCTATATAGTCTTAGTGTGCATGTTAGTTACTGTGTTGTTGTGTTTTATTACCTCAACACACAAGTGTTTTCATTAAGATAAAGCTGAAAATCCATTGGTTCATGCATTTGTAATTTTTTCTCAATTTTATTGTGCATGTACTCAGTCAAACACCTCAATAAATTTGGTGTACCACCCCATTCCAATTCACTTAAAACAATATTTTTACCCTTAAAAACTAAAACATTAGTGTAGGATACATCAATAAGGAACCCAAACTTATACCGAAGACTCACCTCAACAATATGTATACCCACAGACCTGAGGTGTTTCCATTGTATCTACGGAAGTGAGAGATAAAGATAGCCTCAAGCCCTTGCTATCACCTTTCAACAAGGGTGCACTAATGAGAGATAACATTGTGTAAAATATACACTAGAAGAGATTAATAGAAGAACATGAACATTTTTTGAGTGAATAATTATAGGAGGAAGAGGAGAAATGAAGGGGTTTAAAATGGAAAATTATTAGGTTGGGGAAAATTTTGAGGGAACCATATGTAAAAATCATATTTTTTATGAGTAGGCACATGTGGAACACATTCCAGTTTTGTCAATCATTTGAAGGAGAAAGTCTGTGTAGTGCATAAATCAATGAAAGAATACGTACTTTGGAAATATTTCAAAACAAAAGGTCTATTCAATCAATATAAATGATTTTAATAGGTGATAATTTTAATGTTAAATCCCTTTTAATTTATGGTTAGTTACAAAACATATCAGTTTAAGAAAAAATTACTCATAGAAAATGAATTTTGCATATGTTCAAATCCCATACCTTGCATCTATATCTTTTCATGTAGGGCTATGGGAACTCCTCCAATGTCTCAACTAGAAAGATGTAATATATTTCACAAGATGCATTTGAAATGTATATAAATGATGGTAAGATGGAATCACCTTCTTTTAAGGTATTCATTTGTAATGCCCACTCCTCTTCGACACTTATCCACTATGATTTCATTACTATTGATTAGAGATATCGACATTATGATTATTATATTTTAATTAGTAGGTGATAGATGATATAGACATTTGGATTATTGATATGTATGTGATTCATATTTTGGATTGTGATATGCTAGATGACATTGGTGGATAATTCTATACACGTTGATTTACATTGTTATGATTTTATATTGACACGTTATATTCATGATGCATTGCCTATGTTTGGATGTTGTCGAAATGTATTGTGATCTCATGGATGTTAGAAAAATGGTAGAACCAAATTATTTTGATATGGTTAATAGATGATAGAATTGCTTAATTTTGATGATGACTATTGATTTCTATGTATGTGTTATTTCTTGATGTTATTGATTTATGGTCGTGAGGCCAAAGACAGTATTATTATTTGTGATTGCATGAAAACTGATATCACTATACACCGAAAGGGGATAGTGGACTAACCCTAGAAGAATGTTGGGTGTTTGCGACATGACCAATTTGACAACTTATGTTCTATGTATATGTTGTGTAATTGTTATACTTGGTTAGGAGGTTTCCCATGGGGGGTGACCTCATGTGTGTGGCCATGGGTTGTGATGTTTTTTATTCCTTTTAATTTTTGTGTATTTATTTTGTGGTGCATATATCTAATTAATTGTAAAATCTAGTCACTTTATTAGTGCTTGTTAATATGCTTGTTAATTAGTTAATTTAACTTAATTGTAAACAAAAAGAAAGATGTGACAATTGGGTAATTAATAGAGTAGATGATCTCTTGATTTGATGCTTGATGTTGAATTAATTAATTGCATTTTAGAGGTGTGTACTCTTCCTTCTTTCCCAATCTCAAACTTTATCCTTATAACCCACTTTTTGAGACTTGTGGGACAAGTTAACCTTGTCCCATACATCTCAAACTCATCTACCAACCATGCTTATGAAGTATGGAGCTAATTTTAGCCTTTTTAATGCATTTGTTGAGTTTAACAAAGTAAATAAAGTCACTTTTCTACATACCACATTTAATATGTCCTTGGAAGGTATGAAGTGCATGTCATAGCCTTACTTGTTCATTTAATTGCATTAGTATTTGTGTGTTAACTTGTTGAGTTGTAATAGGGGAATGATGAAGTGGCATCCTACATGGATACACCTCATCATCCTTACCTCATTTTCTATTTATTGATGTAAATTTGGAGTAATTGGCACCTTACGCATTTCATTTTTACACTTAATTTTTTGGAATTTTTTCTTGGGATTATATGCTTGGAGCTTTTGGAGTTACATTTTGGGATTTTTTTTGGATTGAAGGTGTTTGAATATTCTTGTGTGAATATTTTGGAAGCTAGATGGAGAGGTAGGATCTTCACTTATTGTTTCTTCTTTTATATATGTATGTAGTAGTGAAATTTGTCATTTTTAGTGTATTCTATGTGTGTTGTGATTGTATTATGTTGGGATTGGGTAGATTTTGACCCTAAAAATGGCATGTGAGATGGAACATGGGACTATTGGGGAGGGAAAAGGGAGTTGTGAGGGATGCATTTTGGAGGGAGTGTGATTAGGGTGTTCCACCTATGGGGAGAGATAAGGAGAATATTGCTACAATTTGTGTGTTTGAAATGAAGAGAGAAAATGATATATATTGAGTATTTTTTGATGTGCACATGGAGGATATTGGGTGGAACCCCTATTTCACTTGGGAGGTAAAATGAGGTGATTCCCATATTTCCTTTCTTCTTTGACTTGTTTTCAAGCCTATGTGTTTATTGGAATATTTGTAAATCTTATTTGTGTGTTTATTCGAATGTGGTTAAAATTGGTGGATTATATATTTTTTGGAAGCCATTATAATTTTGAATTTGTCAAACTTGAAAACTCTCCCTATTATTCTATGGTTGCGGTTCGGGGGCCAATAAGAAGGATGGTTTATTTTTTAATTGGATTAAAGGGTGGGAAAATAACGTCGCCGAGTCGAATTTCTTTGTATTGTGATTCAAATTTGAAGAGATGAAAGAGTGCTTGTTCAAGTATTTAATAACAATACAAAAGGAAATCAAAATATATTTTACATACAACAACATCATTTCTTTAAAATGGTTACACATTACAACCTTTGAACACAATATCGATTTGGAAGAATTTCCTTTCCAACAAAATACAAAATTAAAAGTACTCCTTTTAATTATAACATTACAAATTTGATAAAATAAATGTACAAGAATACTCTTTTAAAAATACAAGAATTACAAGCCTTCCACTCTAAGTGGAAACAACATGGCCAAATTTACAAAATAGGATCTTCCATTATGCTTAAGAACAAAAGTGTTCATTTCAAAATCATCCTCCAACATCATAGCTTCAACCCGTAATGTAATCTCATTATATCCTACATCAACTGAGACACTTGATTTTAAAGAATCCATAAATTTTTTTATTGACTCATAATCAAATGGGTTTTATATTTTCAAACTTGTCTCTATTAAATGGAGAACAACCAATATGTTTTCACAATGGGCTTTATACTTCCCAAATGTAGTTGCATTCTTGAGAATAGATTGGAATTTTACAATCTATAAATCAGTCTCTAAAACAAATTAGGAGTGGAAGAAGCCATCACTGTAAAAAACTGAACTTGTAAAATTCAATTAATAGTACTTTTAATGAAAAATTTCTCCTAAGATATTATCCTATTTTAATTAGAATAGAAATATGATTTTCAATCTTCAATGCAAATAATTTAGAAAATAAGAAAGTGCATATATCTTATTGTCATTTGTAATAAAAACTCACTAACATTCTTTTGAAAAAAATGACATTTCCCTTTTCTATTTACAAACCTTTCTCTAAATACAAGCTAAGAGAAGAAAAGATGCAACAGGATTATGATTCAAAATAATATAATGAATCATAACCACAATTGAAATGACCATAAAATATAAACAATAAACCCTATAGGGTTGATATAAAAGGAAACAATATTCTATATTTCAAGGGAAATATAATGCATTAAATAAAATTTAGTGCATTACAAGAAGAGAAGGGCTTCCTTGTTGATGTCTTTTACTTCAAGGCAATTGTTTTAATGCAAATGTGTATTTCTCATGGCGAGATGACAATTTTTGTCATAGTGGTAAGGTCATATAGTTTATTGATTTTTTTTTAGGAATTTTATTAGAACCAAATATATTTGCCACGAGTAAGCTCATAGTTTCCCAACTATTAGTTTATACTTGTTGCCAATCTTCTTTTACTTGAAAATGTGGATACAATATTTTTATTGTTACACAAGTAAAAAACCAATTCATATATAAGATCACAATTGTTTGAAATTTTTCCCCTGCCAAATTTGTTGTACAAATTTTTCCTTGAATCTTAAAAATTAACGAATTTTCTGAATGTGATCATTTGCTACTGGAAATTTTGTAGATTCGGGCGAATATGCATATATGAAAATCTATTTAATTATACGAAGGTTTACAACTTATTTTCTTGTTCAGTATGTTTTGCTAATTAGTTAAAGAACTCACTGGCTGTGGGAAAATGTAATTTGAATTGGCACCGATAAATGTTAGAAATCATCCTATTTGTCTACACCAATAGCTTATTATCCTGGGCATACGCTACTCTATTCCTTATAGCTCTATCCGTGGATTCCATTGGTATTCTCTCCCGCTCAATTATATCTATCTGGACGCCTCCCTCCCTATCTATTTATGTGGTACTCCATTGATGAATCGAGAGCCACGGTTTCATTGCCCTCAATCTTCTGAAGTTGAAGTTAGTGTGAGGGATAATCTATATTTACTTTTCGTTAATGCTATTGAGTCTGACGCCTATGTACTTACCAGAAATAGAAATGGGTATGGAAACACGCCAGAAATGCAAGGCTGGGAAGAGCAAGGTTATAATGTTTACATTTTCATTCTACCCCAATTATTGGATTGAAATCTTATGTGACTTCAGACTGTTGTGGATATATATATTAACTTGAATCGAGATTTTTCTCTTTCTTGTATTAGTCGGCATTCGGTTTCTTAACTACATTTCTTTTAATGGAAAACTCGGGATTGAATTAGAATTTGGATTTGAGGCTGCCTATTTCCACATCGTCTCCACTATGTACTATTTTTACACAGGAAATAATCATCCAATTTACAAAATAAGGTGTACTTGTCAAAATTTCTTGACTGTCACTTTTCTCCATATATTCTGAAATAATTTCCTATTAGTAATAATTACTTCCAAAGAAGGTAGGAATTCTTTGCTAGGTTCCTAAATCTAGTAATTTCCAACTTAATAAGCACATTGAAATAATCCCACAACATACTCGTGATGCACTTTGAAAAATCAAATTTGTGAAGCCTAGTCATGATAAAAGAGATTTAAGAAAATGGGGTTTTGAAAAGAACAGGGTATGGTTTCAATTATTTTAAGCGGGAAACAACATGAAATCCTCAATATTCACCAAAAAAACAAACTATCCCATACCTGGATAATCAATGGGGTTGCTAGTGGGCTAGATCTGGGCTCACTAGGCTTGGTGGGCTCACTTTGTAGTGTGGAGTTTTCGGGAGAAGGAGGTGGGCGGAGGAAAAGTGAATTCCACTACAGCGCCTCCAATATATAAACAGGGGTGTTCACATGAAATTCCTTATCACGAAGGGTGATTCACATGTGCCACATTCAATGCCATACGTGGAAAACTAATACCCTAAGTGGCACTTCACATGAAATGTGTTCGCGCGAAGGGGGTGTTTGTGCAAACACCCCTGATTTTACACCTTGCCACATTCCCCACTCGTGTTTTTGGGACAATAAGTGGAACACAACACCATGCATTCACCCCTATACTAGAGTGGAAATGGAACACAATTTACATGGATTTCATAGTACGGCTATTGATGTCTAGATACCACCACGATGCCATCATGGTCACGGTGGATAGAATGACAAAATTGGCTCATTGTTATTTGGTGAAGACCACATATACCAATAGTGCAGTAACAAGAGTATATTTGGATGATATTGTTAGACTGAATGGGATTCTGCAAAAGATCATCTACAACCGTGATCCCTTATATACATCACACTTTTGGACTACCATGTTGCAAGCCCTTCGAACAAGTATCAATTTCAGTGTAGCATACCATCCAAAGATATATGGTCAGATAGAGCAAGTGAACCACATTTTTGAGGACATGATTTGGATGTATGTCATGGATCATCACTCAAGGTGGGAGGAGTACTTCTACTTGGTTTATTTTACATACAAAAACAACTTCCAGAGTTCTTTTGGGATGACACCATTTCAAGAACTGTATGGTAGGGAGTGTAGGACACCTTTGAGTTGGGATAGACTTGAGGACAAATTATCTATTGGGCTAGCTATGTTGTAGGACACGGAGCAGAAGGTTGTGTTGATTCGAAATATATTCCAGAAGGTGCATGATAGGCAGAAGAAGTTTGTAGATCAGAGGCGATTTGAGCGTAGTTATTAGGTGGGCACGAAGGTGTTCCTTTGTGTCAGACCTCATAAGAGTCCTATCCATTACAGAAAATTCCTAGATTTGTGGGTCCATTCAATATCCTAGAGCGGATCAGTCCCTTAGCTTATTTTCTAGCCTTTCCACCCATCTTGTCTTGCATGCATAATGTGCTCAATGTATCCTTTCTTAGGAGATATATCTAAGATCTTTGCATGTATTAGATTGGACTACATTACAGGTGCAGGAGCAGGGGAAGATGATGGTGAAGCCCATGCATATTTTAGAGTGCATAACCTTGGGCCTTCAAGGCCGAGAGATTGATCAGGTGCGAGTTGACTAAGATAGGTATGATGAGACTGTTGTTACATGGGAGGATGCTACGTTGTTATGATCTAAGTTTCCACACCTATTTCAGTGACTTCTAGGAGTAAGTCAAGTCTAAGGGGAGGGGTATGTAGTTCCCACTCCTCTTCGACACTTATTATATTTTGATTTCAATTACTATTTACTATAGACATGGATATTATTATATCATTTTGGCTTAGCTTGATGTTATATGATAGAGATATTCTAACTATTGATGGACTATGATGCATAGTATGATTTGTGTGGATTCTTAGAGAATAGAGATATAATTTATATTGATGATTATGATGTGTTGTTAGCATATATATTTACTAATATTCAGAATTCTCGTCACATTGACTATGATGTAGTGTTTGAACTAAGCCTCGTGATCTTACTAATATAGATGAAATGGTAGAATTGATATGTTTTCAAAATTATATATCAATGATAGCATTGTTTATCTTAGATGATGATTTAGTTATATGAGGATGTTTATTAATAGATGTGCGTATATTTTATCTTTTCTTTATTTGATGTGGCCACGAGGCCAAAGGTGGTATTGTGTGATTGTTATCCTATTTTTCCTCCTAGACAAAATTTAACAAATGTGAACTTGTGCATTGAGAAAACGGGGATGATTCAGTCATGTGAGCTTGCATTTCGACTTTGGTCGAATATGGTTGAAGTGGGTTAAGTATTGCAGAGAAGTTAGGAAGTGAAGAAGCTCCAAAGTCTGAATTTTAGACTTCAGAGGTGGAGCCTTACAAAGGTGTGAGAAACATGTAAAAATAAGAAAAAAGGCCTGAAAGTTGAAAATGTCGAAGTTCAAAAGGATTTGTATTTTTGGGGTCAACTCCCCTTTCAGGGTCAATGGCATCGTGAAAATGGAATTTTGGAGTCCAAACTCCAAAATTTTTAAATTTTAGACTTCTGAGGTTCAGAGGTTTGAGTTTTTCACCAAAAAAATGGAAAAAGGCAAGCTAATGCCCAAAATCCCAAAATTACGAAGTCTGAAAGGGTTTGGATTTTAGGGGTGAAAATTAGTTTTGGGATCAACGTGGCAGGGATTTTTTAAGTTTCAGAGGTCTTGATTTTTATCTTTCGGAGGTCAGGGTTTTGAAGCTTCAGGGTTCTGGGTTTGGAGTTTTTCAAGGTCTCAGCAGGATCAAGCAGATGATCAGTGTCAAAAGTCTTGAAGGTGCAACGTCTGAAACACGAATTCCAAATTTTTTACTTTGGTGTTTAAGAGGTTTTATTTTCAGAGTTTCAGATCTCTCAAGATAATAAGCAGATGAATAGTAACTCAACCTCCGAAGTCAAGCTACCTAAAATTTTGAAATTCATATTTCAAAGGTTACAGGAATTTTTGGAGTCCGAAGAAAATGAGCCAACCACCCACAGTTAATACAATATGACACCCACATCTTCAGATGACCATAAATTTTGAATGGGAGCTCAGATTTGCACAAGAAAGGACTCAACATCCTCTACACAACTACAACTGGTTATCTTAATTTAATTGGGACTAAGCTTTTCAAATGAAGAAATACAGTCTGCCATTTTAGAGGGTGTCATATTTCTCACCTACAATAATGATGGAGTATGGGTAGGAGGTATTTTTTTTTTAAGCAGCACCCATCACTATTGTGGGTGAATTCAATGTAAATTTTGGTGGTTAAATCAATATTTTGAATTCTTCTCTCCCTTTTTCTCTCATTCTTCATATATATTATAAGGGGGACACTATTCTAATGTTGGATAATTTTTCTTTGTACCCTCCTTCTTCTCTGGTCTGTAGGTGAAATTTTGGAGTTCAAACCTCCCATTCAATTTGTAATGCAAGTGTGTGCCTCTTGGCCATTGTAATGCACTGTATCAAATTCTTGGAGAAATAATATAAGTATGTGGATGAATTTAAACATTGTTCTGCATTAATATTTTTCTTTTAATCTCTCACTGGAATCATGGTTATCTTTGTATGGTTATAGTATTACATGTTTATTGGCTTGTGTTTAATGGTTAGTGGATTTGATCAATGGATTCATTTGTGGTTTTTTTTCATCCTCCTTAATTTTATTGTTGTTTCCATCTCCATGCAAAGTAGGTGTTCATCATTCCTTTTGGTGTATAACCTTTGTTTGTTAGGTTTAATTTCTTTTAATATTCTAAAACCTATCTCCTTTGCAATTTTCAGTGGATCTTAAGGTAGATCCTCTACAATTTGGATGCATGCATCAGAATAGAGGAATAGGAACCGACCTTCATCCAGAGAGCTTTCCAGATCACAAAGTCACACACTTTTATAAAATCTCCATGTTATGCAAACACACTAATAGTTTTAACCCATCGACTTGCAAACATTCTGGGGTGTTGTGATTACGCATTAACAACGATTTTACAGGTAATTGTACCACAACAATCAAAAGGGGGTTAGGATACCAACCATAGCAAAATACTTACAATGAAGGTCACAATGGAAACTTGTGTAATGTTTGATGTTTTGCTATTAGTTTGTGAGGGGGTCCCCATGGGGGCATGACCTCTAATGTTGCCATGGGCTATGTGTGTAATTCCTTCCGTTTTCTTTTATTTTTTTTGGAGTATGTGATTTATTTTGTGATGTAATTCATTTAATCATTATTGATTAATGTGCCTTAATTAAGAGGATTAATCATGTTTATTAAGTTATTTGGGGATGTGAGAAAAAGGGGCCATTTATTATAGTATTTGGTCCTTTGGATCTTGTGACTTAAGTTGAGTGTATTTGACTTTGAGTGTTTTACACACTACCTTACTCTGGAAATTTGGATTTCGGATTAAGGGAAATTTTTGGAGGCTTATGGGACAAGTTAAGCTTTTCCCACACCTCTTAATTTCTTCTACCAACTATACCTATGGGTTGGGGGGTCAAAAATAGAGCCCATTATGTGATTTATAAGGGAAAATGTTAGATTTATTGTACTTTCCTTACATGGGTTTTAAATTATGTCCTTAGGGGATGTGGGTTTGTGTTGAGTGTGTAAGAGGCTTGTAGTTTCTCTCAACCACCAATTTATTTTGACTTGGGATTGAGTTTTGAATTTTGAGGTGGAGTTGAGGATAAGTGATATGGCATCCTACATGGAGCCACCGCACCCTCTTCTCCTCTTTTTCTATATATGCAATTTTAAATTGTTTGTTTGGGGGTTACTTCCTTTTGATTGTGCACTTGTATTTTTGGAGTTACAGATATCTTGGAGTTCTTGTTGAATTTCTTAATATTTTGAAATTAGATTGAGCTTGAAGGATCTTGGAGTGTGATTCTTTGATCAAGCTCTTAGTATGGAAAGGAAGGAACTACATCCTTGTTTTACATGTTTTCTTTTATATGTGTGTATTTGCATGTAAGTGAATGGTTTGTGTGATTTTTGGGATGATGGGTATAATGCCTAAGTATGGTGTAGGAGAATGGTATGGGGATTTTATATTATAGGTAGGCATAAGAATCTTGTTTCATCTTTCAGAGGGAGTTGGGTTCAGTGCCCCAACTTTGATAAGAAAAATATTTTCTTTTATTACTTGGTTTTTTTGAGTGAGACATAAGAGATTGTAGGGAGGCATAAGAAAATGTGGGAGGAAAAACAGGATCTTGAGGGAGGCATAAGAGTTTTGTAGGGGTTTTGAGTTGAATTTTGGAGGTTTTTAAGTTGGGCACCTAATCCCATTGGGAAGTATAAGCTATCTCCCCATAGATTGCTTGCTCGATTGGCTTTGATTTTCTAAGCCTTGTGTATTTTTAAAGTTGCTTTTTTTTTTTTATTTATATCCTTTTGTTAGAATGTGTGTTAAATGGTTGTGAAAGTGTGTATTGTGATGTGGAAGCATTGTGTTGTTGGGGCTGAGGGGCCAATGAGGAGGATAACTTTTTCTTCTCATTGGATTATTGGTTGTGTGGAGAGTGTCTCCTCTCCCCCATTTTTGTTGTTGTGATTGAAGCGAACAAATGGTGGAGCTCTTGTTAAAAATTTTGGACTTGAAGAACTTTTAGAAGACAAAAATAAAATCCTTCATTGTAGAAACTTTTCTTGTAGTTCCCACTTAAGGAGGAAGGCTAGTAATCTTCCATTTTACTAAAAATTTGTATTGTATATTTCGTTTATCAAGTTGTAATGTATTGTTGAAAAGAAATCTTTTTATATAATAAAGAAAATGAGAAATACTCAAACAGAAAGAATGCTCATTGTTACTTGTAGGATTTTGTATTATTGTAAGAATGAAGAAAGAACTTAGAAGTTTTAAATCATTAAGAAAGTATTATTAGTAAATTTTGAATGTAATATAGTTTCTTGTGCTTTCTTTGAATAAGTGATTGTAGTTGTAATGTAAAAATGCACTAAGTTATAGTGATTTAACTTGTTTAAGGAATTACATTCTTGTGTATTATTGAAATAGAAAATCCATGTAACTAGTGATTTAAGTCATGGAAAGAATAAATGTTTTAACCTTTCAACTAGTGTCTTTAGGCATATAAATTCAATCTAAGGATAAACTATAAATCACCCTAGTAATTTTTTTTGGAAAAATTGATGGAATGATGGTTCTTTTTTGAAGAACAAGACCACTACCCTTTGCATAGTGGCAGTCTCCGGACTACCAGCTTGATCAGAGGTGGCATCCTTTGAACCACCACCCAGCAAGGGTGGCAGTTTCTGAATCATCACCCATGAAGTGCGGCAGTCACAAGATCGTCGGCTTGCTTGGGGTGGTTATTTCATAACTTTAAGAGAAAAAGTGAAATCAATGACTATGCAATTTTGAAGTTTATTTAATTAAAATCTGAGCCTATAAAATGTAAAAAAGAAACCACCAACAAACCATAAGGGAATAAACTCATTGTTTTAAGCATGTCAAACCTTGAATGGGCATTTAAATCTATTAAATATTTTATATTAAATGGAAATAGGTTTTTTATTAAATAGAGAACTTGAAATGGAAATAACTAAATAAAAACCGTAGATTTAGAGTGGAAAAACTCTTCAATCATAAAAAAGAATACATTAAATTAACAATCCATGAATAAACTAAACTAAAATAAGCTAGATCCAAATGAATCCCTCTATGGCTTCCTTCCTTTCTTCCATGACTTCCACTCCTCCAACCTTCAAATCAAAGAAAAGAAAAGAGACTAAATGAGAAGGCTAGGGAAAAGAGAAAGGTTTAATAAAATTTCATAAGGATAGTTAGGGTTAGTTTGAAACCCTAGGATCTAGTGGCCACAATCAATTTGATCCAAGGGTTAGGAATTAATCCTACAATCTTTAGGTGAGAATATATATCATGGGATTTTAAATAATTTAAGGGTATGTGAAAATGGGTGAATGGGGCCACTTAGTGCCCTAGTGTATTAAGTTAAAAATGTAATCTTCCTAGTATGTTTTACTAAATGATTCAATGGACATTAAGGCTAATAAATTAAGGGAACTAAGGTAACTAAGGATAAGGGTTTAATAAATGTGGCTTTGAATTTTATCTTAAGAAGGGAAAAATAATTTGATCATGTAAAATAATTATTAGACACTTTTATAGTGGATTGTAATAAAATTGACACTAGAAATGGATTAAGAATATTTAATTATTAATCTAGACTTGATCCATCCATTGTAATATAAAAAATTGTTGGTAGGAATTAATTAAATGTATTATAGGGCTTGATACCCTTGCAATTTAAAATAAAATAAAAAATAAAAAATTCTGCAACTTTCTAAATGATTATTTAAGGCATAATGTGGATTTTCAAACGTTGGAAATTGTGGGCATTACACAATAGGTGCTAACTAATTCAAATATAAGAAAATTTTGTATTGATAGAAAATATGAAAAATGTCCTTTACTATTATAGGTACACATTTCTTAGCAAAGAAAATTTGAATTTTAAAAATATATAATGATATTACTGGGTAAAATAATAAAATTGTGTTCTAATTTTGACCATTTTGGGTCTATCAGGAAAATGTTACCCAAAAACAAAAAATTATCACACATGTAGAAAATGATCAAACCCAAATTTTAAGAGCTTAAAATATACATATATGTTGTATACCCAAAATTTACATACGCATTTAATATTTTAATAGTATTTTTAAATACGTATATATTAATTACTGTTTAAAATGTTTTTGACCACCTAATTACATACAATTTAATGATTTGACATAATTTAGAATACAAATCCAATGTTTTCGTCACCATAATATATTCTATTTATACTTACATTTTTAATACACAAACTATTTTTTGATATTCATATATGATCTAGATTTTATAATAAAATAATGGGGTGAAAATAATTTTTCTTGTTAACTAGTTTAATATGTAATATTTTTTTAAAATGAGATATGGTGTTCTCTCCAATTATTTCCTAGGGAACTCATAACTCTTAATCTAGCCCTAAATATTTTCCCATGGATACTTGAAAGAATAAATTCATCTAATGAATATTCATGCGACTAAGAGAAAATGAACACCTTAAATCAATGTTGGAGGAATATAAACTACCACACATTATTATGAAAGTTAATATGTCTATTTATAGTTTCTCTAAAACTTATCTATGAAGAACGTATAAAAAATATTAGATGGTACTATGAAAAGTATAGGTGATTATTTCATTAATACACCTATCTACTAGTACACGATCTTCATGAAGTACATCCTCTACCATGGTATGAAATCACATCCTTCAAAATAATCCTTAAATTTCACATTATACTTCTAATATACTTAAAATTATTAAACGACCTGGTGTCCAATTATGACAATTCCAAGGGTACTTTTCACATATAAATCCCCTTGCATATAATTTCCTTTGGAACATCCCTTGAAGATATTCAACTTTTGAATCGAATTCCACATAAAATGTGGATATTTTCACAAATAATTCCATGATTAAAAAGACGCCAATGCCTTTACTTCATGATTTAACACACCGTTTTCTTCATACAATGGTGGAAATTTTCTATGCCAGGATTATTTTGCAAGGAAGATATACTAACATTTCTAGTGGGACTTTGTTTACATTATACATACTCTTGGAAGTAACCAATATGATTGGTGCACTTACTTATCCAAAAATATGATGAATGACATTAATCATGCTTTTTTGAATGAATCTAGTGTAATTAAGCCTTCAAATTATATACTTCCATTATAAAATGCAGTTTTGATTTATTTAATTTTTACAGTTTTAAGGATTTAGATTGGATGGTGTTTAATTTATTATATAAGGAAAAAATATGAAGCGAATTTTTGAAATAAAAAATGTATAAATTAAATACATGCATGTCCCACTCCTATTCAACATCTCAATTTTTTGCTACCCAAATAATATATGTTATATGTGATAAACTTTATATTCTCAATATAGCTTGCATTATTCACAAGATGTCGAAAGAAAGTAGGGAAAATTTAATAGGTTCCATTGGTAGAACCCAACCAAAATGTTTACTTACTGTACAACATTTTAGTCCACCTTTTTAGTTGTAGGCTCAAGTAATTCAAAAAAATGTGCACCACTACATAATATCCAAACAACACCATATTGGATTTTCCCCTTTTTTTTTATTTTTCCCCCTTAAGTATAAGTTACAATCACGAGAATAATGTTAATGGGATCATGATGAAAAATTGAAGTAGAGATAGTAGATATTATTTTAGTAGGAACAATATACATCATGTAATATGTGTGTGATGCATAGAGATTTAATTCTCGAAATTTTATTTTCAACATTCCATTTATGTCTTTGTTTTATCTAAAAAATTATATTTCATCTAATCAAATACCTTTGTGCCATAGAAAAATAAAAATATCATTTATAAATGTCATCCTGTTGTTGCTAGTAACCAACCCTTACTGTGTTCGATGGATGTTTGTCCACCCTAGCAATCAAAGTATATACAACTCCCATGAATAAAAAATCTGGATGTCAATTTTTCACTAGCAAGGACCAATGGATTTTTTTGTATTCAGGTTTATGGGACATGATTGTTAAATTGTGAAGGATTTGAAATTTCAAATATGTGTAGTCCATTAAGAATCACCATGGCACAACCAATTCCATTGCCATTGAGCCATATCTATTTAATTTTTGCTGATTTTCAAAATTATATAAGGTTAAAGTATGGATGACACTCAAGATCACCTAATACAATGATATCACATTACACAACGACTGAGGTGAATATGTGTGAGTTATAATAAAAATGCATTCTTCTTCTTCATATTGCATTTTCTTACGTTAAAGATAATTCTCATCATTCATGTAGATCATTAGTGAGTTCATAGTTTCATTCATCATCTATATCAAATGAATGAAAAAAATACGAGGAAGTGTTAATTATTCAATTTTTAAAAAAAGAAGTTATCTATATTGAACATTGGGAAATATTTGTATTCTTTAGATAAGATAATATTTTGTGTTTTTGTGGAAGAAATCTTTTTCTACTTTTAAAAATTTAATATATTATTAAATCTACATGTTGCTCATTTGTCTAACTGTTATAGGGGCTTAATTATCGATTAGTATTTGCACATCCCCTCATCACTACATATAGTGTACAAATATCAAAATTGGGGTCATTTGAAATTTATTCATGATTTCAATTTTTAAATTTATTTAAGGGATATCTAATGCAAACGAAATGCAATAATATTGTTATCCAAAATTCACCCCCCAAAGTAATTTTGATAACTTGCACAATTTCTTCATGCTGGAGCAAGAAGAAATGGTGAAAGGCCAATTTTTTTATTTTTAGGTACCCCTTTGCTTTCATCTAACTTCTGTGTCCAATAAAAATCAAAGGAGTTAGAAAAATTTGCAAAAATTTGAGAAAATGAAGTTAAGGGCCTATTTTAGTGCAAATCAAGTTTGGGGGACTATTGATGGAACCAATGTGGGTCTTACTAAGGTTCTTCATACCAATTTCAGGGAAAAAATGCTAAGGTAATAGTGGTTTGCAGAAAAATTAGATCGGCATGTCCCATGCTGCATAGGAACACACATGATAGTTGGGCCCAAAATCATTGATTTCGCCACACGAGAAATAAAGCTAGTGTATTTTAGAGATGGTGGCAAAAAGTGTCTAGGACATTTGGGCCCAAAAAAGCCGTAATAGCTGCAAGTAAGGGAAAAGGAGAAAAAGGTAGAAGTTTTTATCCCACACGGTCCCCGAGCTAGCCAGGACGAAAGTAAGTGCAGGATTAGAAAAGTAAAATTTTCTACACTCAAAGAAAAATGGGTGGATTTGCATTCAACAGCCCTCACCTCCCGATCAATGGCAGATGCGTGGGATAGAAAATCTCGAATCAGGCGATGCGGAAGAAGGAAGCCCAGACAGCCTGTGAGACACTTATGCAACCTAAACACAAAATCACCTAAATATCCACACAAAGAAGGAATCAGAAAAGGTGGAAAAATATTGGCCCATACAGTCTGATTACAACAGGGACATGAGTTTCCCAAAAACTTACAATACAAAGGAAAACTCAAAATAACTTCTCACATTCAGAAAGCCATAAATTTTGCAATTCTCAACGAAATTGCACAAAATTGATCTCCTTGGAATCGTGATTCCAAGACCAATGCAAAAAAAGCAAGAAATAAAAAAATTAATAAAATTTTTCTAACGCCCGGTAAAACCACTGACTTGAGATACAGAACAACCTAGTATTAGTCAGAAAAATTATGTACTATTTTTTTTTTAAGTGTTAACAACCAAAGTCTCAAGGGCCATTAAATTCAACTAATAACTTTTTCTATTATATAAATTACTAATTCCACATTATAAATCAATAAGTGTAATAAATCCACACCTAGCTCAAATCTCGTTAGGGATTAATTTAATCACTGATTACATTGACATTTTAGTTAAATATTCCTTGTTTAAAATTTTAGGGTTTGGGGACCAAAACAATTAAATACCAGAGGTAAATAATTTCGTAAGATCCAACACAAGAGCAAGGTTTAATTACAGGGGGATAATACACATTTAAACTAGCAGGGTAAATCCTCACTTACCCACTCTGAGAACTCTCTTAAAAGATTCAACATGATTTTTTTCATATTTTATTCACTCAAAACTTCCTAAAAACATTCCCATTAGATAGGAATTCTCCTCACCTTTCCAGTGATATAAAGAAGTCCTCCTAACTCCCTGTATTTCAAATGTTATGGATCGGAGGACCTTGGGAGGAAATTTTTCCCAAGGCAGACTGACAGGCCTAGGGGAGAAAAGTTTCCCCAAGGGCGTGTCTACGGGCCGTGGGGAGAAATTTTTCTTAGAGGAGGAGTTAGGTCGGTGGAGCGGGGGAGAATTTTTGAATATTTTACCTCTTGGGGTGAAAAGCCATCTTTGCACCCATGCGCCCGCAAGTCTGCAAGTCTGCAAGGGACATGTGGAGCCTCCTAAGACAACGCAGGGAAAGTGGGGTAGTGGGGATAAAAGAGTTTTAATGTAAAGAAGGGTGAAAAGGATAAAATTCACCCACACCTCTGTTGATGCCTCATGATACAACGTGACAGATCCAGATTGGCGACGGGCTAATGAGGCTGTGGAGAAAACTAGGAAAAGTTTTCCAAATTTTAAGTTTACACGTGCCAAGGTTAAGAGGGATACCGTGCCTATGACAGAGCCTCATTAAACCATGTGGAAGCACCTGATTGGCTATAGGCCTATGGGGATGCGGGGGAAACGTAGAATTTTTTCCCAATTTTTTTTTTGAAACTTAGATTCTTTTAAACAACAAGGATGTTTGCGGTGTCAGCGAAGTGGCGGGGAACTTCATGCCTTAAGCATTTTTGGACAAATGGCACAAAAGGAAGGATTTTTCCCATGGATCTGCCTAAGAATATTTTTGAAGCCAAAATGAAGTGAAAACTTTATAAGGTCCTAACTTTTGATTAGAAACTCATTTTTTGGAAAATGAGGAATTTTTGGAAAGCTCTGGATGTCCTCTTTACATAGAAATCATTAAATTTTCATTTTGTTAAAGTTTAAGGGGTATATTTCATGAAAATGATCTGTAGAATTTTAAAAGGCAAGATGTTCAATTTTGATGGAAGAAATAGAATATTTATTCAATGCCTGCAAAAAACAAATACATGCGAGCCATATATAGGCTGCAGAGAAGGATGGAGTAGGAACAGTTACACGGGACAAAACAGTTACATGGTTACATGGTGTGGTGTGGTGAAGAATGTATTAAGCTAACATTCCCCCCCTTAATACATTGTTCCTACATATGTACCCCCCTAAACAAATCAAACTTCACCTTGCCGAGAGGCTTGGTGAGAATATCTGCAACCTAAAAATTAGTAGGGTAGTACTGGAGCTAAATTTGGTGGTTTAAGACCTGTTCAAAAATGTAGTGACATTCCACCTCAATATTCTTTGTACACTCATGAAAAATAGGATTCTTCACAAGCTTCAACACACCTTGATTGTCATAGTGAATGATGGGAGGTTTCTCTTCAGGAATCCCTATATCTACAAGAATGCAACATAACCAAATCACTTCATACACAGCTCCTCATGCGGTGCAGTATTCAGCCTCATTGGATGAGAGTTTACTTCTCGCTAATCCATGAGATAGGTCCAAATTTGAGATGAAAAACATACCCTGAAGTGGATTTCCTGTCATCAACAGATCCTACATAGTCCAAGTCTGTATATCCCTGTAAGAAGAACTGAGTGTTTTGCTGATACTCGAGACCAAAGTCAACTATACCTTTGACATATCTCAAGACATGCTTTGTTGCTATCCAATGACATTTCTTCGGCTCCTGCATAAATCTGGTGAGATATCTCACTGCAAAGCAAAGATCTGGTCTGGTATAAGTCAAGTAAATGAGACTCCCCATTAGCTTCTTGTAGTGAGTGCCATCTACCTGCGGTGACTGCAAAGAAAAGATTAGGTCTGGTATAAGTCAAGTAAATTAGACTCCCCACAAGCTGCCTGTAGTGAGTGCCATCTACCTGTGGTGAATCTTGGAATCTAGATAATTGCAAACCTTTTTTCCATAGGGGTGGACATAGGTTTACAATCTGACATACCATACTTCTCCAAGAGTTTCTTGGCATATTTCATCTGGGAGATGAAGATATGATTCTTCTTCTGCCATATCTCTAAGCCAAGATAGTAGTGAAGTAGCCCCAAATCTGTCATGTTGAAGTATTTCTTTAGATCATTCTTTACATCATCCACAAGATTGTTAAAATTTCCTGTGTAGATCACAAGATCATCTACGTACAAAACTAGAATGAAAATCTCTATTCCTAACTTCTTAATATACAAATTTGTATCTGAGGGGCTATGATTGAATCCATGCTACAATAGGTGATCATTAATTTTTTATATACCATGCCCTAGGTGCTTGTTTGATTCCATAAAGAGAATTTATCAGATGACATACCTTGTGTGGTTGATGCTCATCTACAAACCCTTCAGGTTGGGCCATGTATACTTCTTCTTTTAGATCACCACTCAGAAAAGCACTCTTGACATCCATCTGCTGAAGTTTCCACCCATTTTTTGCTACCAGTGCATAGACAACTCTGATGGTTTTGATCTTCCCAGTGGGTGTAAAGGTCTCATCATAGTCAATTCCTTTTTGCTGAGCATAACCCTTTGCAACAAGTCATGATTTGTGTTTGTTGATTTAACCATCTGCCTTATATTTTGTTTTGAAAATCCATTTGTAGCCAATGAATTTCTTACTTGGAGGCAGATCGACAAGTTCCCATGTCTGATTCTGAATTAGGGAATCATATTCAGCATCCATAGCTATTTCCACTGTGATTGATCTAATGCCTCATGAATAGTGTCAGGTTCGGTGCTATCAACAACTGAACTCATGAGTGCAAAATTTACCTCATGTCTGGCTTGACTTCATGTTCTGACTCCTGTAGAAGTGCCTGGATGTGAGTTCAGCTGTGCATCCCTAATAGTATTCTAGAACCATTTCATACATTGGTGTTGTTACTGCTAATGTGAAGATGTGTTTTCCAATGTGCCTAGATCAACAAACAAGTCTCCACTCTACTCTTCTTCTCTCTGAGAAGAATCATCTTTCCCATCATCTGGATGTGTGAGCAATCTATGTGATGAGGTCAGTACTGGATCTCCATTGTGTGGTAGGAAGCCAAAGGATGACTCATCACACACCACATCTCAACTCTCATAGATCTTCTTCATCTCAGGATCTATGAGACGATATGCCTTTGAGGTAGTACTATACCCAGAGAAAAGACATGGCAGTTTCTTTGGATCGATCTTATTCCTTTTCTCATCTAGAACATGCATATATGTAGTACAACCAAAAACTCTCAAATGATGAATAGAAGGTTTACAACCAGTCCATACCTCTTCCAGTGCCCTGTTCTGCAAGATCTTCGTGGATGCCCAGTTGAGTAGATACACTATTGTCTGGACTACTTCTGCCCAAAATTGATCCTCCAACCTAGCAATGGAGAGAATACAACAATCCATCTCCATGATAGTCCTCTTGTGTCACTCAGAAATCCCATTCTGTTGGGGCATGTAGGGTACAGTCAGATGTTGTTAAATGCCATGTTGCTTTAGGTATGCTAAGAACTTCTTTGACACAAATTCCCCCCCATGATCTAAGTGTAGGAGAAGAAGAGGATTCCAAGACTTCCTGGTGGCTTACTGGTAAAAGGTTTGGAAATTGGAAAATTCCTCACTCTTCTTTTGGAGAAAATATTCCCACATTTTCTATGAGTAATCATCAATGATGAGCTGGAAGTACTCAAAACCTTGGAAGCTAGTTGGCAAGGGTCCACACATATCGGTGTGTATGACCTGAAGATGCTCCATAGAACGATAAGGGTTCTGTTTGAACAGAACTTTTTGTTGTTTTCCCGCAAGACATCCTGAGCAAACAGATAAGGAATGGGAGAGTGGAGGAAGCCCTCTTACCATTTCCATGGCACTGAGCTGATGCAGAGCCTCGGCAGAAAGATGACCATATGGAAAGTGCCATAGTGCAGTGGACTCCATTGTTGAAGTAGAGAGAGCAGTGTTAGATGAAGTGACTGCATCCGGTGCAAATAGACGGCCCTTCATAAATGCTCAAGCAATGACTGATTCTCCCTGGGAAACGATGCAGGAGTTGACCCCTTTAACAACAAAGAATTCAACCTACATTCGATGATTAAGAAGTTGACTCACAGATAAGAGATTTGAGGTCAAACCTAGAACATATAGCACCTTCGTGAGTGTACATCTTCATGTTCCAAGAGGAATGATGACATCACCAATCCCCGCCGTAATATACTCATGATTGGCTACGATGGTGATCTGATCTCTAGTGGGCCGGTCACTTAGGGTATGAAACAACTTCTTATTGCCAGTCATGTGTTTTTTGGCACATGAATCAATAAACCAAACACTTTCTAATGGTTGCGAAGTCTATAAGACTAGGACAATGTCTGGATGAGTTGTTTCGGGAACCATTTCATCAGAGGTGGCATCCTGCTGAGCAACATTGTGACCCTTCTGCCTCTGATTACGAGCACGCCATTGGGATTTCTTGGAATATCCTTGGCCAAAAGTGCTCTCTTCACTAGAGTTTCCATATTTATGACCATTGTAATAATAGTTTGCAGTCATGTGTGTATCCATGGAGCAAATGTGGCACCATCGATCCGCCTTGTTTAACTGTTGTATCTGGGGTGGCCGCTATCGTGGCTACTGAGAAGTTTGCTACTGAGGATGTTACTTCTGATTCTAGGGGGATGACTACCCTTTCCGAGGCTTATACTTTTTCCTCATGATGGGAGCCTTGTCTTTGAATGGTTCTTGAACATTCTGCATAGCTTCTTCCTGTTGGAGATAATTCACTAGTGTGGCAAAAATCACCTCCTATTGAGTGATAGTCAATGTGGTGATCAATGTCTGAAATCAGGAAGGAAGAGCTTGCAAGGTGGGTGGGACTAGCAACTTGTCGTCCACCGGTTCACCGAGAGCACAAAGTTCTACACGTTACTTGGCCACATGCCACAAGAAGGCTTCTACTGATTCACCATCATGCATATTCATCGTGTGAAGCTTTCTCTGAAGATGCAGCTTCATCATTAGATTCTTGGCTTCATAGATGGTACATAATGCGGTCCATGCCTGAGAGGAATTGGTTGCTTCCCAAATGTAAGGTTACACCTTATTAGAAAGGCTCAGAGTGATAAGCATTAATGCTTTTGCATTGGCCTTTTCATGCTTAGCAAACAGATCAGTGTCTATGGGAGGGGTGTCTTTGCCAGAAACGATCCCCCATAGATATTCAAACTGAAGAATCATCTGCATCTTGGTCTTCCATTGGGTGAAATTTGGCCCTTTGAGCAACTGGGCATCTGAAAACAGAATGCGAGGTGTAGACATTTTCAAAAACTCAAAATTTTATTTTATTTATTTATTTTTCAAAAAATGGCTACAATGCTTACTGAAGAAACCTATCCCAGAGATGGGCTCTATAGGCTCATGTAGTGAGACATGAATGCTCCTATGGGTGTTCTACTTTGCGTTCATCATCTACATCATAGCCACATTCAAGTTCTGCATGAATCTACTGTGCTTGACATCAAATGTTGAACCAAAAATATTCCAATAGTCCTCGGCACAAAATCTCGTCAAAGAGAATATTCCTAGTGTTGTAGAGCTTGTTGACTAAGGCTAAGAATATTCTAGTGGTGTCTTCATTTTCACTCAATGCCCAAACATTTGGTGCATTGCTCGCAGTGCTTTCTGCAACTGAAATTTGTGACATACGCAGGCTGGTTCTTCCACGTTCTCTTCATTGGCAATCAAATCTTTCTCGTTGGCTGGTTCTTTTATGCATGTCTAGATTCTTGTATGGAATGAATCAGTTATAAACATTTAGTTATGTGCATGTAGGCTTTAACCTCACGGCTCACCTCCTCTAGTGCTGCAGGTCCTTAAATCTTTATAGGTCTACAAAATTTTACACGAACAACTGCCCATGCAGGAATGGAAGCATTTAGTTTTACACGCATGGATCTTCCTACCACCATGCATCAGTCTCTCCCATACATAGAGCACTCAAAAACCAAATATATGCAAAAATGGTCGTAGGTTTCTTACCCACATGCCAAGCAATTGCTCCTTCAGCGCTAGGACTACACACCAATTTCCAGTGTTGGTTTCCACGCAGGCGTCTCCAAAGAACCGCTCTAATTAGAACATGTATTTCTCCATGCACAACATAGGAAAATAGTCTCCTCCACGCACAACATGACACAACAAATCCTCCATGCACAGGAAATCCTCACGCCAAAACAAAGTCTCCAAATCTACATGCATGTCAAGGAAATAATGGAGCTCTGATATCAATGATGGAAGAAATAGAATATTTATTCAATTCCTACCAAAAAAAAATACATGCAAGTCATATATAGGCTATGGAGAAGGATGGAGTAGGAACAGTTACACGGGAAAAAATAGTTACACAGTTACACGGCATGGCATGTGAAGAATGTATTAAGCTAACAAATTTTAAGTTGTGAAATTTTAATCAATTGATCTTCTTCCCCTCTCAACATGTCAATTAGACATGGAGAATTGTTCTTAGATGGATTTAGGATGGATCTGGAAGGTAATTTTATTTGATTGACTTCTAATTTAAAAAAGGAATAAAATTTTGAAAGCAAAATGATAGCAAATGGTTGAGCCCGATTTTGATATTTTTTCTAAGAAATTCCTCAAGTATTTTTTTCCAATTGAATTAGTTTAGGGAATAATACTTCAATTCAATCGTTCAATTTGTTATTTCTTTGTTGCAGGTTCAAACTGTGAATTTTAGGTAAAGTATTGGAAGTTTGAAAATACAAAATCGAGATCAAATTTTCAAGGATCTATTTTTCATTTTCATCTTCCAAGTAATAGAATTTGTTCCAATTCTAATCTAATACATTTAGTTTATTCAAATCAAACTATTCAAAACCAAAATGCAATTCTGATTTCTAATTTTTTTACACATTTCAAAAGACAAAATTCTGTAATTTTCCTCACACTCATTTCTTCCTTTTAAATAGAGATTTCAAATACATTTGAAACTGATCAGATTCAATACAACAGTAGTTGAAATTGTGAAAAAGGTAATGCAACATTAATTCAACTGATTCCAAAATTTACAACTTTTACAACTTCTCTTTTCTGTTCATTCCTCACAATTCAATCATACAAGAATACAATCTCTTTCTTTCAAAAATAGAAACGGGGTATATCTCTCCTTCACATTTCAAATTTAAAAATTTCATATTTAATACAACATATTTCTATTACAAAACATATACGAGTTAATCCACTTCAAGTGGGTAAGGTTACAATAATATTTATCTTCAACAAGGTTTTGTCAAACTATTTTCTTTTGCATTTCTCCTTTGCTCCAGAACAGCAAATATGTAGATCTATCATTCTTTCAATTCTAATCACAACAAGAGCAGGGGAAAGGTAATGCTCGCCACCCAACCAAGACATCCAATGACAAGGAGAATCCATCCTTCTTCATTGGCCCCCGAGCCCCAACCACAAAGCAATAGAAGATGTGATTCAACTCATGGCAACAACAGGCTTCCACAAACACACATACAAATTTTACATTTAAAAAATAGTCCAAACAGAATGTAATTTCCAACTAAATTAAAACATGACAAACAACATTAAGGCTTCATAAAGAAAGCCAAAGGAGAAAGAAACTATGGGGGATGAAACTTATGCATCCCAAAGGGGAAATGGGTATCACCACCTGATTTCAAACCGCCAGAATATAGTATATCAAAGCCCTGACATGCCCTTATGCCAACCCGTGAGTACCCATTATTCCTCACATTTCCTTATGCCTCCCCAACCTCTTATGACACCCCATAATAAGTAAAGAAATGCAAGCTAATTTCTTTGTAAGGTGGAACCCAAATCCCCAACTTCCTCCATACTTATACCTCCCCAAAACACTTATGCCTTCCATAAAATTAACCCCATAGTCTTCTCCTGACAACATACCTAGGCCATCTACCCAACATCCCACAAATATACCAAAACATTCACAACAATAACACTTTCATAAACAGAAAGAGAAGCTTTACAAGAGCCAAGCTCCTACCTCTCCATGATGGAGTTGTTCCAATTTCCAAAACAACAAGTTTTATCCCAATGCAAGCAATCCTAATCAGCTAAGCACAAGCATGCAATAATCTTTCAAAAATCTTCTTCAAAGCAAGAGCTCCAAAACAATAAAAGAATTTTCCCCCAAAAGAAGTTTCCAAAAGTGAAGCAACCCAAAACAAGGCAAGCAATTTGAATTTAATAGAAGAGGGAAGAGAAGAGGATGAGGCGGATCCATGTAGGATGCCACATCACACATCCTCAACCCCAACCCAAAAGTCAATTTCATTCTCCAATGCATAATAAATAGGTGGGTGAATAATATGACAAATTACTTACATACTCAAATCCAACCCACATCCGAATAAGGACTGAAATTAAACCACGTAAGAAAAGTGTAATTGAAACTTACAATTTGTCTTCCCAAAAAGTATTATAAAAGTCTAATTTTAACTCTCAAAGCCATAGGAATGGTTGGTAAATAAATTTAAGAGGTATGGGACAAGTTTAACTTGTCCCAAAAGCCTCCAAAATCATCCTCCAAGGACAAATTCGAATTTCCAAGAGGATTGAAGTGTTCCACACTCAAAAGTTAACTTACACATCACTTACACATCTCTTACAATCACTTTAATTCAAGGCCAAAAAATCTATTAATTACATTTCTCATGATATATTTTAATTAATTAACTTAACAACATGACTACTCACAATATTTACACATCATTTAATGAACAATGAAAGGGTCAATGCACCACAAAATAAACACATGAAAACATAAACAGAAGGAACGAAATAAATAGAATGATACATAAAAGCCCTTTGGTCACATTTAAAGGTGATCCTCCCCCCCATGGGAATCCCTAACACACACAAACACGTACAAACAAATACAAGTTGCCATGGTGACCTTGTTGAATTCATCTAGAATTTCAATGTGGTTGGTCTCCTAATCCCCCGATATTTATTGTGATCTTTTATACCTGACAAAACACGAATATCTCCTTCGGCCTCATGGCCATATCAAATCATCCAAACTAAATATCAATAAAATTCTCAAAATAATCTAGATATATGTGAGTCACAACAATCATCCAAGACAACCAACAAGTATCATTTGATAATTTTACTCAACAACTATATCATCATCAATTTTAATTCAATTCTCATTTTCTAGGTCTAACTCACAATATCCAAATATCACATGTCCAAACAACATCCATAGTATAACCATGCCAAACAGTATATCGACATCGATATCCAAGATATGTCTCTAATAATCATCATGCATCATATACTGAACTCAAGTCAACAATAATCCATGATCTAACATCTAACGTCATACTATAATCAAAGTCCATAATCATGTCCATAATATAATCGGCAGTATCATGCAATTAGTTATCAAAAAGGTGTCAAAAGGGAAGTGGGCACTACATAAGTTACTTGATTATGATTAACTTTAAAAAGTGTCCAGTTATAAGAGGAATCGATTTTATTGGTTATTGTAGTTGATTATTCCCCACATGAAGCATGTGTTCATTCTTGTTTTAAAACATATTATTGGAAGATATTATTACAAACTCTCTTTTGGAGCAGTTGGACAAGTGTATTAGGAATCCATCATTACATTTCATTTGTGTCATCTATGAAAGTGCATGCGATTGAAAAGTAAACTATCTTCATTTGTCCATTCTCTATCCTGTATAGAATTCTATAAATAGGAAAGTTGAACTTATTGTAAAGTTGGATGGAAAGTACTTGAGTTTCTAAATATTCTTTCAAATAGGCCATGAAATGAAACTAAGTTTTATTCCTAGTATGTTACTCTCTTTTAAAAGAAATGTACCCCTTATTTTTTTACCTCTTATCTAACATTTATCAAATGGTTAGAAAACAGAGTATTAGTGCAAACATTCAAAATCACCAATGTTACTATCTAATGTTTTATTATTACTCTTGATAGTAATATTGATACTCTTGAATATTATTAATAATAAGATATTTTAAAATTTAGTAAGGTTAGTATTTTTTTTTAAATGAGAAATTATTAAATGTGAAAATAGGTCAACATTAATACACTTATACTTTTAATATATATATATATATATATATATATCCCTTTATACTTATATATACATATAGGTATTATATAAAGCAAATTTTATTAAGGTCAAAACCCTTATAAAGGAAATCGGACTAACCTATGTGGCCGCGGCCTATGCTTGTTGTTTCTAAGTGGTTACTCAAGTATTTTTTTGGGGTGGGAATTAGTTGACGACCCCAACATATTACTGTCCAATTCAATCGTTTCAATTTGTTATTTCTTTGTTGCAGGTTTCAAATCTGTGCATTTTAGGATTAAAGTAATTTCCAAGTATGAAAATACAAAATCAGAGATCAAATTTTAAAGGGTCTATTTGCCATTTTCTTCTTCCAAGTATTAGAATTATGTTCCAATTCCAATCTAATACATTTAGTTGATTCAAATCAAAACTTTTCAAAACCAAAATGCAATTCTGATTTCAAATTTTTTTACACATTTTAAAAGACAAAATTCTGTAATTTTCCTCACACAGTTCATTTCTTCCTTTCAAATAGAGATTTCAAATACATTTCAAATGATCATATTTTAATACAACAGTAGTTGAAATTGTGAAAAAGGTAATGCAACCTTCATTCAACTGATTCCAAAATTTACAACTTTTACAACTTCTCTTTTCTGTTCATTCCTCACAATTCAATCATACAAGAGTACAATCTCTTTCTTTCAAAAACAGAAACGGGGTATATCTCTCCTTCACATTTCAAATTTAAAACTTTCATATTCAATACAACATATTTCCAGTTACAAAAAATATACGATTTAATCCACTTCATGTGGGAAAGGTTACAATAAGATTTATTCTTCAACAAGCTTCTGTCAAACTGTTTTCTTTTGCATTTTCTCCTTTTCTCTAGAACAACAACATGTAGATCTATCATTCTTCCAATTCTGATCACAACAAGAGCAGGGGAAAGGCAACGCTAGCCACCCAACCAAGACATCCAAATGACAAGGAGTAATCCATCCTTTTTCATTGGCACCCTGAAGCCCCAACCACAAAGCAATAGAAGATGTGATTCAACTCATGGCAACAACAGACTTCCACAAACACACATGCAAATTTCACATTTAAAACACAGTCCAAATAGAATGTAGTTTGCAACTAAATTAAAAAATAACAAACAACACTAAGGCTTACATCAAACAAGCCAAAGGAGCAAGAAACTATGGGAGATGCTACTTATACATCCTAAAGGGAAAATGGGTATCAAAACCTGATTTCAAACCGCCTTAAAATATAATATATCAAAGCCCTGGACATGCCCTTATGCCAACCCGTGAGTACCCCCTTATTCCTCACATTTCCTTATGCCTCCCTAACCTCTTATGGACACCCACATAATGAGTAAAGAAATGCAAGCTATTTCTTTTTAAGGTATAACCCAAATCCCAACTTCCTCCATACTTATACCTCCCCAAAACACTTGTGCCTCCCACAAAATTAACCCCATAGTCTTCTCCTGACAACATACCTAGGCCATCTACCCAACATCCCACAAATATACCAAAACATTCACAACAATAACACTTTCATAAACAGAAAGAGAAGCTTTACAAGATTCAAGCTCCTACCTCTCCATGATGGAGTTGTTCCAAGTTCCAAAACAACAAGTTTTATCCCAATACAAGCAATCCCAATCAGCCAAGCACAAGCATGCAAATAATCTTTCAAAAACTTCTCCAAAGTAAGAGCTCCAAAACAATAAAAGAATTTTCCCCCAAAAGAAGTTTCCAAAAGTGAAGCAACCCAAAACAAGGCAAGCAATTCGAATTTATAGAAGAGGGAAGAGAAGAGGATGATGTGGATCCATGTAGGATGCCACATCACACATCCTCAACCCCAACACAAAAGTCAACTTCATTCTCCAATGCATAATAAATAGGTGGGTGAATAATATGACAATTTACTTACACACTCAAATCAAACCCACACCGAAAAGGACTGAAATTAAACCATGTAAGAAAAGTGCAATTAAAAATTACAATTTGTCTTTACAAAATGCATTATAAAAGTTTAATTTTAACCCCCAAAGCCTAGGTATGGTTGGTAAGTAAATTTAAGAGGTATGAGACAAGTTTAACTTGTCCCACAACCCTCCAAAATCAGCCTCCAAGGACCAATTCGAATTTCAAAGAAGATGAAGTGTTTCATACTCCAAAGTCAACTTACATATCTCTTACACATTTCTTACAACACTTTAATTCAAGGCCAAAAAATCTATTAATTAATTTCTTATGACATATTTAATTAATTAACTTAACAACATGATTATCAAATATTTACACACCATTTAACAAATAATAAAAAGGTCAAGCATCACAAAATAAACTATGCAAACATAAAAGACAGGGTTAGAAAATAAAAGAAGATACATTAAAATACATTGTAACAAAACGATGTCTCCCCCCCATGGGATCCCTAACACACAAAAACAAAGACGATTGCCATGAGACCTGTTAAAGTTATCTAGAATTCCAAGCGGTGGTCCTTAATCCTTTCCGATGTTTTTGTTTTTTATGACTGATTTAATAATGTAAAAATAAAAACCTCCTTGGCCTCGTGGGCCATATCAAACATCCAAAAATAAATATAATATAATTTAAGATCATCAATATATATGTGAGTCACTTAAAATAATCACGACAATCAGCAGTATCATTATAATTACATCCAACAACTATATCATTCATCAATTTTACTTCAATTTCAATTTCTCGGTTAAAACTCAAATATCTAAATATCACACGTCGAACAAGATCTATAATAGATCATGTCAAACAGTTATCAACATCAAGATCAAGATATGTCTCTAATAAACAACATACATCGATATTGAACTAAATCAACCAATAATCCATGAGCTAAACATCTAACATATATAAATCAAAACTATAACAATGTCCATGATATAGTAGTAGTATTGCAATCAGTTATAGAAGGTTTGTAAAAAGGGAAGTGGGACTATTATCGTTTTGAGGATGATTTTCTTTATAAAAAGGGTCCAGGTTCAGAATAATGATTTTATTGGTGGTTGTGAGGAGAAACATTTAATGAAGCATGACAACATTTTCACTTCTGCAAGCTATGGGACACCATGGGGGCATTTTTTACAAGTAAAAATCCATCATTGTACTATTATGGCATCTCTCAAGTGGTTTGCGAGGAATTTTGGGATTTTCATTTCTCCATTCTCTTCCTTTAGAATTCTCTAAAAGAAGGTTGGGTATTGTAAAGGGGGAGGTAGTTTTTGTGTAGGCAACCTCTGTCAAATGGTTTTGTGAAGCCAATGTGCTTTTGTAAGCCCTGCGTTGGACCCTTATTGGTGATCCAAGGCCCTATTATGTAATGGAGTGAACCGTGTATATCAATGAAGCATAGATACAAGTTGTGGATGTATTTCCCCTACTGTGTTGTTTTGCATTATTCTTTCCTCGTGAACTCATCACAAATATATGTGCATTCTATGCACTTGCCAAGGATTCATTCATTCATTAGTAGGTGTTATGAAAATATGTGGGAATGCAGTTGTTAGATGGTCGAGAACTATTCACCTCTTAGTATGTATTCACTGCTATCTTTCACCACTTGGAAAAAGCTATTCTCATCCCCAACTTTCAAGAACTTTGATGAAGAATTTAAAAACATGTCTGATCAACTTAGTATGTGGTGAAGTCAGATTGATATCCATCTTCGTACTTATCGATTAGGTTTTACCTTGTGCCTCTATGAGTTGTATATTGTGATGTGCTGAAAAATGGGGAAATAACTTCCCTATCTATTGGGAACAGTAGAGTTGAGATAGATTTACCCAAAGAAAATTGCAAAAGGTATTTATGAGTATAGGGATATGTTTGGGTGCCTTTTTCTATCATTGCATTTAGATTTTAGTAGAGTGCTAAGTTATGTTAGGTACTAAAAGGGTGAGTTTCACTTGTTTACATATGCTTCTTAAGGTGATTTAAATTAGATCTATAGTCATAACTAATGTTCACTTTTCCTTCCTCTCTACATATGTATTATGGGCATATTCATACATGCCCCATAAACAGATATAAATAGGTGGATATTAATTTAATCACTATTTTCATTATCTATAGTTTCATGAAGTTCATCACCATTATCTTCTTCAAACTTACTTCCACCTTGATCAATATGATAATCTTCTTCATTGTTGGTAGGGTCATCATCATCATTAGATTCATGTTCATCATATCTATTAACACCATCAATTGTTCCCCATGATGCTCATGTTAGAAAACTATTTTCATCAACAACATGTCTCATCCTTGGATCATAGTGTAACATGAACATCCTATTACCTTCTCTCTATATATCAAGATAGGAGACCTATATACACATACTTAAAAATAAATTCATGAAAAAGTATACCTACATATAAAAATTGTTTGCATGAATAAGTAGAAGACGTACATAAGAAAAATTACACAAATTAATACTTAGTTGCAATGTTGAGGTAAAGTATATGGCTCCTTCACCTTGTATAATGTTCTATAAAAGTCAGCAGAGTAGAAGTTACTTTCAATTTTTCTCAGAAAATTATGTTATCAATGCAAAGGTAATAAGTACAACTAAATATGATAGTTTAAATACTTATATAATCAAGTTTTATTATTTCTTCTATCTTTCCAATATAATCCAATTGCTCGTAGACCAACCTCCTATCATTTGAACTAGCTCAGATAACTTACTCACAAGGAAAAATCTGACAAAAACAAGTGGCTTTATCTTGTATAGATTTTTACCAAAAATATCTTCTTTTAAATTGGATTAGTGAATGTTTAACGCGCCTTCGTTGATGTCAAAAAAATTAAGACATCAAACAATCACTGCGGCTGTAGAGGATGGTTCCTATCCTTGAAATCAAATTATAGAAAAAACCCCAATATGTAAGGACATGGGACACATTTTATTATATTCTATGACATAATACAAAGGTGTGTTATACTGGTTAATGGGAAAATATTGTCACATTTGGAGAGGATGTTAGATTTCAAATTGTGGATTCATTCAGGCTAACCATGATGGTGTACTTTCTTTTGACAATGGAGTCTATGATCCTATTTATGAGTTCCCGCGACTACTAATTTAAGGATGGCTGTGATAAAGATTACTCAATACTATGCTTCAATTCCTCCTCCAATAGATGTGACTTGAAAGTTTTAGTAAGAAAACATACTCTCCTCTATGTTGAATTTTTGTTTGTGTTAAAGAGGACCATCAGTGCAAGGGATCTACAAATTTGTCCAAGAAGCAAGTATTATGGTTTAGTTTCCATCTTACAACATACTATATTTTTTACAATTTTCTCTTTTGCCCCCTTTGAGTATAAATTACACTCAGGTGAATAATGTGAGGGAGATCAAGATAATAAAGTTGAGAAAAAATATAAAATATTAGTGGGTAGAAACAATTGAAGTAGGGAATAGATTCGGGACGTACATGTATTCAATTCCCCACATTTTATTTCAAATTCTCTTCTATTTTTGTCTTATCTAACATATAAATTACATCAATCGAAATCCGTGTTTCCATTAAATATAAAAATATATTAAATCCCATTGTACGTTTGTGGCATTGAGGGATGACATCACATGAGGGTCTATTGCTTTGATTGAGGGTGAGACTTTGAACCTTACAAGTAAGAACGAGAGAGAAGCCCTAAAGGGAAAACGGGCATCAAAGGGGGACCGTGCGACTGCAAAGGCAAAGAACGTATCCCTATCTCCAAAGGGTCGATGATACTGGAAAGGGAAGTCCCTTACATGACGGGGGTGGGGAACGATACAAGGAGCCGAAAACAAGGGTCGGCATTGCAAAACGCCAAGAGGGACAGGGTGCATCAGGATGAAACCAGTGCCTTATGGGTAGATTAGCGCCAATAAGAGGTCCTCAATGAACTGCACACTGAAACTCATTCTACTTCAACGATCGACAAAATTATACATGTGGTCATAGGAAGCAGATTTTTCCATTATTTATGAAGGAAAAATATGAGAATAGGAAAAAATTGATTGAAATGTCTTGCCTGATTAAAATATGCTAGAAGTAATTAAAGTTCTACAAAGAGAGTTCATTCTAGGTGGAGATAACAATGTAGTTAGGAAAACCTAAAATGCCATGAAGACATAACTACTCACATAAATATGTATTAAGATATTGCGAACCATAACCCCCCTTAATACAGTTTTTTATTAAAAACTCATATTTCAAATATAGTGAGACCCCCACCCCCACCTTATTTCCCATCATGGTAAATAAGTTTTCTACACTCTCCGTTATAAACCTGCTCACCTTTCGGTGGCATGCCATATTTGCGGCTCTTCATGTCATGGTCATACTTGGTTTTTTCCTTGTAGGTAAACAAGAAACCTAGAAATGACATGAGTACATTTCTTGCAGACACCTTATGTGGTTTATAGTTTCCTGGATTACCAAGAAACCCTATGGTTTTCCACTGTAGGTTGACCATGAACAGGAGGTGATCAACGGTCTCACTGTATACCTGTTGGTGGTTTCAAATATTTTCCACAAATCCTTTACCATGAACCAAGTGCTATTTCAGTGCTTTTCTCCTCACAATGGTCTTCATTCGGAGTACAAACTGGAACACACTATACATTTTATTTGAAAATTAGTTACCACCAAAACAAACACAGCAAAAAAAACAAAAACACTAAGAAATACCTCGCAAGAAAGAAAGAGAAATGATGAACCACTCGTAGATGACTGACGAGAGGATGTCAATTGTCCTCCAAAACCTATGGGATCTTCCAGTAAGGTCCAACTAATTAAAAATATGAGTTTGGGGCTCATATGTTCCAATTGATTTTAAACAATCTCAAACACATCTTAGCGCTGCTTTCGACATTTAGCATATGTGATTATGTTGGCTCTCGATGTCACTTTTTATCCTCACTTTGGTAACGGAAATCTTCTATGACATAAGGATTCTTTCAATCAAAATGCAGGTTTGCAAAACTGGTTTTCTATTTACACAAATCAGTCTCCACTTCAACTGCATTGTTGGTAGGGCCACAAGCGAAGTATGATAGAAATGAACTCTTTGATAAACAATTTGTGTTGCATGGTTTGGATAGAAGTGTTACCATGGGTTTATTGCACCATGCTTGGATCTCTTTAGAGCTAATATGCAGGTCACGCCACAACTGCCAATTACATTGCCAATGAACAATAAACATGTTTGCCCCAAATCATCTTCACGCTTTGTTTGCCTTTCTTCCACACTTCCCCACACAAATCATTGAGTGCTCAACGCCAAATAACAAACTATAAATGTAATTAAAAACCCATATCGACTATTAAAAATATTCATCGTGTAGCCCCTCTTCCGAACGTCAGTCAACATCACATTAGAAATGTCTCACTCTGCCAACAAACGTGCGTAGGTCAACGATTTGAGATCATCTACCACCTCCCAAGTCTTCGTGCACATTGTTATGGCACCGATTCTAGAAAACGTGGCCGAATGTCCACAGAATATTGATGTCATTGGGTTGCTAGTGAGATAGTATGGAACACTAGACCTGGGACGATTATCTGTGAAGGCAGAACGAGGAAGAATTTCTGGACGATGTGTCGCTTAGCAGTACTCTAATACGTGACATGAACCAAAACTGGTATGGGAGGTGTGGAAAGAGTCGAAAAAACTTCATGGAAATTGGAGGGCCCAGCTAATTCAGCACAATTTCTGTTGGGGTGAGTATTATTCGCATGGTTTCGTAGGTCACATGGAAAATTTGGAGCGAGCTGCTACTCCATGGTTAACAACGGTATTGTGGGGTTTCGATTCAGGTCTCCTGGTCTGAATTTGTTCTTCTTCTTTACTTGCTTGGCGTCCCACAATCAAATGCCCTTTAATTAGTGTTATAGAAATTTTGTTTTTTTTTTGGGGTTTAACTTGTCAGTTAGGAATGGGGGAGTCCAGTTCCACGCTATGCGGACAAGCTTTGGAAGCAAAGAAAGAACCAATTGCTCGGAATATACATGCAACGGTCGTGGATTGTTTCACCGGGCCCCCCCCCCCCCCCCCCAATTTGGGCATTTCCTTTTACCATTTATTCTTACCACCTCTCCTAAACTTTTTGGCCCCCCGCCAAGATGAATGAAAATTGGGGAATTATAGGAAGCGTTGTCTGTTGTGTATTCCGATGCATTTCGTTTGTATTATTTACGTTTTAGCAGATTTTACAGGGCCACCGTCCAAGAATTTCATAACCGCGTGTCATCGGCACTTGGGGCCTTATTAAACATTCTCTTATGCTGGTTGCTTGTCTGCAAATGTAGCATGGGACTTGACGGTGCACTTATTTCCTTAAATGTGGCATGGTGGACCCCTGTGATTATTCAATACGTTTACGCTACCTGTGGGTGGTGTCCACAGTCATGGACAGGATACTCAATGAATGCATTTGCAGATCTTTGGCCTTTTTTCAAGCTATCTGTTAACTTACTCACAAGGAACAAATCTACAAAAACAAGTGGCCTTTATCTTGTATATATTTTCTACACAAAAATATCTTCCTTTAAATTGCATTATTGAATGTTTACTAGCCTTCGTTGTGTCAAAAAAATTAAGATCCATCAAACAATCACTTCGGCATGTAGAGGATGGTTTCCTATCCTTGAAATCAAATTATAGAAAACCCCAATCGGTGAAGGACATGGACACATTTTATTATCTTCATATGACTAATAACCAAGGTGTGTTATACCTGGGTTAATGGGAAAATATTGTCACATTTTGGAGGATGTTAGATTTCAAATTGTGGATTCCATTCAGGATAACCATGATGGTGTAATTTCTTTGACAATTGAGTCTTATGATTCTATTTTCATGAGTTCCATCGACTACTAATTTAAAGGATGGATGTGGCTAAAGATTACTCAATACTATGCTCTCACATTCCTCCTCCACTAGGATGATGACTTGAAAGTTTTAGTAAGAAAACATTACTCTCCTCTATGTTGAATTTTTTTGTGTTAAAGAGACCTCAGTGAAAGTGGATCTAAAAATTTGTACAAGAAGCAAGTATTATGGTTTAGTTTCAATCTTACAACATACTATATTTTTTACAATTTTCTATTTTGACCCCTTTGAGTATAAATTACACTCAGGTGAATAATGTGAGTGAGATAAAGATAATAAAGTTGAGAAAAAATATAAAATATTATTTGGGTAGAAACAATTGAAGTTATGGAATAGATTCGGGACGTACATGTATTCAATTCCCACATTTTTATTTCCAAATTTCTCTTCATATTTTTGTCTTATCTAACATATTAAATTACATCCAATCGAAATCCGTGTTTCCATTAAAATATAAAAAATATATTAAATCCCATTGTAAGTTTGTGGGCATTGAGGGATTACATCACTATGAGGTCTATTGATTAGGGAGACTTTGAACACTACCCTAATAACTAGAGAGAAGCCCTAATTGAAAACGTGCATCAAATTGTTACCTTGCGATGCAAAGTCCACTACACGTATCCCTATCTCCAAAGTTTCCTATGATACTAGAAAGTGAAGTTCCCTTACATTGACGTGTGTTGTAACTATACAAGAAAACAAGGGTCGTCATTGCAAACGCCAACTATTTACATTTGCATCATGGATAAACCATTCCTTATGTTTCGATATATCTCCAATAAGATGTCCTCAATGAACTGCACACTGAAACTCATTTCTACTTCAATCGATCGACAAAATATACATGTGGTCATAAGGAAGAATATTTTTCCATTATTTATGAAGGAAAATATGAGAATAGAAATTGATTGAATGTCTTGCCTTGATTAAAATATGCTAGAAGCAATAAAATATATACAAAGAGAGTTCATTATAGGTGGAGATAACCAACTGTAGTTAGGAAAACCTAAAATGCCATGAAGACATAACTACTCACATTAAATAATGTATTAAGCTATGCTAACAATCACCCCCCTTAATACATTTTTTTATTACAAACATCATATTTCCATATAGTGGACCCCCCTTATTTCCATCATGGTAATAAGTTTCTACACTCTCCGTATAACCTGCTCACCTTTTAGGTGGCATGCCATATTTGCGGCTTCATGCTCATGGTGATACCTTGGTTTTTCCTTGTAGGATAACCAAGAACCTAGAAATGACATGAGTACATTTCTTGCAGACACCTTATGTGGTTTCTAGTTTCCCTGGATTACCAAGAAACCCTATGGTTTTCCCACTGTAGGTTGACCATGAACCTAGAGGTGATCAAAGGTCTCAACTGTATACTTTGGTGGTTTCAAATATTTCCACAAATCCTTTACCATGAACCAAGTGCTATTTCAGTGCTTCTTCTCCTCACAATGTTCTTCATTCCGGAGGTACCAAACTGGAACACACTCTACATTTTATTGAAAACATAGTTACACACCAAAACAACACCACAGACAAAAAAAACAAACACTAAGAAATACCTCGCCAAAGAAATGATGCAACCCAATCGTAGATGACTGACGAGAGGATGTCAATTGTCCTCCAACCTCTGTGTATCTTCCAGTAAGGTCCAACTTAATTAACAAATATGACTTTGGGGCTCATTATGTTCCAATTGATTTAAACAATCTCAACACATCTTAGCGCTGCTTTCGACATTTAGAATATGTGATATGTGCTCTCGATGTCACTTTTCATCCTCCACATTTTGTAACGGAAATCTTCTATGACATCAAAGGATTCTTTCAATCAAAATGCAGGTTTGCAAAACTGGTTTCTATTTCACAAATAAGTCTCCACTTTCACTGCATTGTTGGTAAGGGAAACAAGCGAAGTATGATAGAAATGAACTCTTTTGATAAACAACTTTGTGTTGCATGTTTGGATAGAGTTGTTACGCATGGGTTTATGCACCATGCTTGGATCTCTTTAGAGCTAATATGCAGGTCACGCCAAATGCCAAATTACATGCCAATCGAACAATAAACATGTTTGCCTCCAAATAATCTTCACGCTTTGCTTTGCCTTTCTTCCACACTTCCCCACACAAATCACTATGATTGCTCAACGCCAAATAACAACTATAACATGTAATTAAAACCCATATCGACTATTAAAAATATTCATGTGCTAGCCCCTCTTCCTAACGTCAAGTCACATCACAATAGAAATGTCACTCCTGCCAACAAACTTGCTGTATGGTCAACGATGTGAAGTTCATCTACACCTCCAAGTCTTCGTGCGAAAATTGTTATGGCAACGATTCTAGAAAACGTGGCCGAATGTCCACCATAATATATGATGTCATGGGTTGCTAGTGAATAAGTATGGAACACTAGACCTGACGATTATCTGTGAAGGAGAACGAAGAATTATGGACGACGTGTCGCTTAGCAGTCCTCTAATACGTGACATGAACCCAAACCTGGTATGGAGGTTTTGGAAAGAGTCGAAAACTTCATGGAAAATTGGAGGCCCAGCTATATTCAGCACAATTTCAATGTTTGGGTTGAGTATTATTACGCAGGGTTTCGTAGGTCACATTGGAAATTTGGAGCTAGCTGCTTACTCCATGGTTAACAACGTTATTGTGGGTTTCGCTTCAGGTCTCCTGGTCTGTATTTTTGTTCTCTTCTTTACTCTGCTTTTGCGTTCAACAATCAAATGCCCTTAATTTAGTAGTTTATAGACATTTTGTTTTTTTTTGGGTTACTTGTGCAGTTAGGAATGGGGAGTGCCGTTTCCACGCTATGCGGACAAGCTTATGGAGCAAAGAAAGAACACATGCTAGGAATATACATGCAACGTTCTTGGATTGTTATCACCGCCATTGCATTTGCACTTTTTCCCATTTATATCTTTACCACACCTCTCCTAAAACTTTTTGGCCTGCCAGATGAAATTGCGGAATTATCAGGAAGAGTGTCTCTGTTGTGTATTCCGATGCATTTCTCGTTTGTATTCTATTACGTTCTTAGCAGATTTTTACAGGCACAGTCCAAGAATTTCATAACCGCGTGGTCATCGGCACTTGGGGCCTTATTAAACATTCTCTTATGCTGGTTGCTTGTCTGCAAATGTAGCATGGGACTTGACGGTGCACTTATTTCCTTAAATGTGGCATGGTGGACCCCTGTGATTATTCAATACGTTTACGCTACCTGTGGGTGGTGTCCACAGTCATGGACAGGATACTCAATGAATGCATTTGCAGATCTTTGGCCTTTTTTCAAGCTATCTGTTGCATCTGGTGTCATGTTATGGTTAGATTCTATTTTTTCTTCATAATTTCAGATATGCACATAACTTACTATTTTGTCTTCAGGATGTATTTTATTTGGTTTTAATTTCAACAGCTTGGAGCTTTGGTACCAGAAAATAGTGGTTCTAATGGCAGTGAAGTTAAAAGACACCGATGTTGCAGTTGATTCATTTTCTATTTGGTAGGGCAAATATGTTTTCTTAATATGATGAGTGGTTATGTACAATCTTTTGTGTGACCTGCTCAGTATCTCATTAATCTATATATAAGAAAGTACGAAATTGCACATTAATCTTTTCATGAAATTTTACGTTATGTAACTGTCATTGCCCAGCTTAAACATCAATTCGTGGGAAATGGCTATACCACTTGGTTTTCTTGTTTCAAATAGGTATGGCTGTACCCCTTACAATTTTATCACAATATAACTATGATACAGTTTTAAGAGTTTGTTTAATGTGAGTGTCTTGTGTATGTAGTGTGAGGGTTGCGAATGAGCTTGGAGCAGGGAGACCCAAGGAAGCAAAATTTGCAGTAGCAGTCTCAGTCATAACTTCCACAGTTATAGGAATGGTTCTCCTAATTCTTATATTGGCCATCCGCAGTGATTTAGCCACGGTTTTCACAAACAGTACTATTCTACAAAAGGCTGTTTATAAATTGTCAATATTACTAGCGTTTACAATTATGTTGAATAGCGTACAACCAGTCCTTACAGGTATGCAGGCTTAAAATAATTCTTCTTAAAGGAAACATTTGTTTATCAAAATACTCATAATTTGCAGCTTTATAAATCATAGTCCTTAAAAGTTTATTGTATTTTAACATTTATGTATAAAAATTTTGTTCAGGAGTTGCCGTTGGGGTGGGGAAACAGGCTATTGTTGCCTATGTAAATATTGCATGCTACTATATAATCGGCATTCCGCTCGGCATTCTCCTCGGTTATGTTTTTCATTTGCAAGTTATGGTGAGTGGCAAGTAAGATACAACGTTGAAGGTTTTATGTAATGTTGTTATTGTTATTCTTTGATTTTCCTTTATTTCTTCTAGGGAATCTGGCTGGGAATGATAGGAGGGATAGCAGTCCAAACCCTTTCATTGATGTTTATCGCATGGAAAATAGACTGGAATATGGAGGCAAGTGACTATTTGTTTTTATTCTAATAGTTATTAAATTAACATTGTCTCATATTTTTCTTTTCCAATATGCAAATGAACGCCATTTTATCAAGTGTTCTATGGGGACGGATCCCTCCTCCCAAAAGTGATGTCTTTGAAACTTGAGATTTTTCTGAAATTTGTGGATAGCTTGGAAAAAAACCCCTACCATATTCTAACTGCCACTAGTCAGAGGGGGATGTTGTCCAAACGTCTCTGAAAGAAAAATGTTTTTGAGACGTCAGCTCATTTTAGGGATTTCATAGGGACTTGGGAATGTCCCAGAGATTCTCAGCCATCTCAAGCAGTATAGGTCTGTCTAAAACTTTTCATTTCTAAAATTATCTTGTTTTATATTTTTTTGGCCTTCGACTGTAACTCTAATATTCAATGAACCCTACCCACCCCCTGCACACTCCAAAAATAACTATAAATAAGACTTACACCCTCGCTCCAAATCATTATAAAAAATCAAAGTAAAAGTAAAAATATTATCAAGTCAAAGTGAGAAGAAGCAATAGTTGCAGCATTAGCAAAGAGCAGGGACCGATCCACTTATGGCTTCATCTACTCTAGGAAGAGTAACATTCATACCTCTAAAAGGTTGGATATATAGTTTTATGTAGTGTCTCACATCTCATTGAACACAACATGCTTACATACAAGAAGAATCCAACAAGTTACACTTCGATAGGATGTAAAGCCAAATAAGTCATCTCAGATTGCCGATGATGTTGCAAAAACAACATTGATTAGAATTGGTTAGGAGGAACTTTATCTTAAGGAGTCAAATAGTTCGAATGATGAGGAGTTTTGGCATAGACTTTGGGAATGATTAGATTTATTAGAGACATTGATCCATGAGCCAAATGTATTTGAATTTTGGATATAATTTTTATTTTAAATATAATAATTAATATATTGATATTAGGCAATTTCATTATTCAATGTAATGTGTTTAATACTTCAAAATTTTATTAGTTATTCCTTATATATATTTTATACTTAATTTTTTAACTAATATATGTTTGCGTTGTCATCCCCACCACTCCCAAACTTAAGCCTGTTGTCCCCTCATCTCTACGACTTGTCCCCTCACTCCAAGACTCCATAGACCACTAATTTTATTTTGTTTCTTGTTTCTTTCTCAGTTGCAGGTTACAAGAATTATAGCTCAAGTGAAGAAATTGTCCTCTACCGTGGCCTCAATATAAAAGAAGAAAGAAATGAATCCAAGCACAGAAGAATTTTTTTTTTGAAAAATAGCACCAATATTTTTATTAGAAATGTACAGGTTGTATTTGTCTTTTTCTCCTTTGTTCCTTCTATTCAAAGTTTGGATGAATGGGGAGAACAAATTGAATTCATTGTTTAAAAGTGGTCAGTTACTTTGAAGGTCACATCAGGATTTGATAGTTAATTTAAGAATATGAACAAATTTGTTTCGGGGTAATCATTTACTAAACTCACCACATCTTATATCAAATAGACTTAAAAGAAATAAAGATGAGAGATTATGAAGTAATTGTAATTAATTATCAAAAAAGGATATTAATCATAATAATTGATTGTTTTAAAGTAGATTAATAACATTGGGTTTTTTAAATCATATATTATTTATTATGTCTTGAGACATTTTTTACCATGACATTGCAGAAGAGATGTGACAATAATTTATAGTATTATAATATTTAACCGTGCTTTAGTATTTTGGTGAGATTTATAAGAGCAATTAGGTTATTTTCATAGAAAATTTATAAAAAAAAAATAATGGAGTCTTTGGAATTATTTGTATATACATATAAATTTTGATGTTTTTTTCTCTTCTCTTAAGCTCCAAAAATCTCACTTACTTTCATATTTTTGATGCTAATATGATGGAAACAAATATTGCTCTTCCAAATTCTAATCTTGTGTCAACACTTTGGAAAATAATGTCAAATCAGTAGATCTCGAGTTGTAGAACAAGTTTTTGAGCTGACACTTTAGATTGTTTGGAAAAAACACCAATGTAATGCAAGTTTCTTAATCCTTATGCTTTCAACGTTATTATCAATGCAATATTTAATAAATGGCGCATGTCCTCTAAATGAGTGATCTATATTTGGGACTAGAATGCTCACAAACATTTACTTAAGATTGTAGGCTTCAATATAATGAATTATTGTCTTATTTTTAAAAATATTCTTATGTATTTATAGAAATATTCAATTAAAATGAGATCCTATTCACGAACATAATGATACACTATAGGGGAAAAAATGGGAAAAAAATAATTATACTAGATATAAGGTCTTAAATGTAAAATATTTTTGCAAATTTATTATATAAGCACATATTTAAATTGTGAATCCAATTGTTAATTCTGCCCATAATTATAAGTTGAAACATTAAATTACGAAAAAATTATGGAGTCTACTACATCTCAAAACATGTAGGACTACTATCATTGGAAACATTGTGACAATACCATGACGTTAAATTTATTAAAAAGGGTACAACCATAAAAATATCATAATACCACGGTTCAAAAGTTGTGATAATAGTATAACTCAATTTTGATTTTATTTTTATTGTTTGTTTTTATTGGTAAATTTCGGAAAGGCTCTAAGGACCAATACATCAAAATTTAATAGAAAAACCAAGGAGTCAAAGAAACTTGACTCAGACAACAACTAGAAAATAGATAACAAACCAACAAAACTCTTCCCAAACAGAGGAGTGAGATCTTAATGTCATATGTGTTGGGGTTGAATTCTGCTTTAAAATTTGTTTTCTCTTATGTTGGAGTAAAGTCCATTCTCACTTATTTGAATCTTAACTGTATGCATCAGATGTGATGACAACTTCAATCAAAGAAATGGGTTGATGCATCAATTTTGGAGGGGATGAAGGTTCCTTCTCCTTAACCATTTGATGTGGAGTTTCCTTCAACAAAACATGTTGATGCTCTTGAGAGGATTTTTCCACAATAGGAGTAGTCTCAACCCTTGAAATGTTCTTCTTGGAAGAAAAATCTTTCTCACAATCCAAAGGGGTCTTGATGATATGACGAGAAGGAAGTGAATACTTCCACCAAGATGAATTTTCTCTGTTTTTCCATTTGGGTAGCCCACACTCATCTATTAAATGTCTTTTTTGGGAACATCTATGACAGCAAAAGGACAATCTCTTCTAATCAAGTCTTTGAATCCAAACCCTTTCTCCAATTTATAGCTCAATCTTATCAAGTAGATCAATGGGAACATCCATATCTACCAATTTATGGGCATAAGAGGGATACATCGACTAAGTAGATGCCTCATATGTGGCTACAAAGCCACGTAATGTATCACCAATAGCTTCCAGACACGATTCATACTAGATTTGTAAGGGAAGACAAAGAAACCTAGCTGAGACAAGCATCCAATCGAATGAGTCTTTCAATGCATCAAACACTTGGAACCATGGTTTTTTCATAAGACCATAATCCCCCCATGCTCAATAGCATTTATTGATAGCATACCTATCTAGCCTAGATTCAAAGACAACAATAAAAAATTCTTTCAAATAGGGATAAATTTCCAGTTTACCCATGATTTTAGGACTCTAGTTTTCTGATATCCATTAATGTAGATGGGAAAGATTTGACTATAACTGATGAAAGTGGTAGATGAGTCCATGCTTTCCTAAATCCTCCTCCCATTCAAGAAATTTAAGAAGAAGAAGGTCCTCTTCAATCTTTAGAACAAGGGTTTTGGTTAAAGGTTTGATGAATTTCCTCTCACCTCTACCTCCCTTCAGAGGCTCTGCAACAGTAGCCAAAAAATATTTCCTTTCCATGCGTTATTTTTCATACAGGTTCGCCTCCATTCAATAAACCATTTCCATGGCCAAATTTGCAGTCTACCTTACCAGACAAGGATCCTTCGTTGGGTCTAGACCCACCATAATCATTACTACAACCATCTCAATTGCCAAAAGGGAAGGCTCCCACCCTACCACTAAGGCTTGGAACCGCACCATTCCCTTGGGAAGATCCGCCATCATTAGGAGGTAATCCTTCCTTTCCATTATAAAATTTTCTTCCTTGTTGGATACCTCCACCTATGTGAAAGCTCTAGTCTCCACCATTTTTCCTGCAGTTGCACCCTGTCTGCCTCCATTACCAAGCTCCTATGCTCTTGGGTTAGATCATGTGATGGCTTCCATTGTAGTTCCTAGAAGATACTAATTAGTTAATTCATAAGATACTAATTATATCTAGTAATCTTAGAAGTAAATTTCATGATCAACTCATAATGTCATTTTTTAAGGGTACTATTCCTTCCTATGATTTTTGTATACTCAATTTTATATAATTAATAGAAACATAGTATTTAAATGTATATAAATATTATTATTAATTATAATGATTTTATATTTTAATTTCTATTACAATATTAAGAGTAAAAATATTTAAACTTTTAAAAAAAATATTCATAAAACATAAATTTTTATTTAGAAATAATATTATATATATATTTTTAAGTAAATCATTAATTGATTAATATTAAAATATATTGTAGTGATATTATATATTTGTTTTTATTTACCACAAACATATGTTAATTACATGTGACATATTAGGAAAATATGATAAGATGTATCAATGACATAAGAGCAACTATATTGAAAACTAAAAATATCGAGTCATTGGAAAATCATAATCAATTGTTGGAAATAAAAATTTTGATTGAAAAAGTATAAAAGTACATTAAAAAACACATTTCACACAAAATATGCAACAAAACAAGATCGAGAAGTAACAAACATTTGAAATTATGGTGATGTGAAAATACATAAAAAATGTTATGTCGAAGGAAAAGGACAATCATGCAAGGGATTGTAGTGGATTAAAATATCTAATAATTAATATGTATCTAGCTTGTCGATAATTAGTTTAAATGTAAGACATTTTTTTCCATTTTCCAAAATAAATCATTATTTTTCCTAAACTATATAACTATATTTTATATGAACTCGCTAATAGATCATATTATTTAAATAATAAATACAACCATTTGCAATAAAAGATAGTCTTTTGGTATATGTGACAAAAAAAGGATGATTTTTGTTTGGAAAGAACATGATGAAACATACTACTTAGTGAATGAAAAAATAAGTCTTGAACAAACCAAAAGTAGAAAATTAGGAACATGTGTCAACAAAATTAGGAGGAGGAGGTGGGTCATCCTTTATTGGGCTTCAAATAGATGGCACATGGGATGGAAGTTTTGACACCATCCAATCCATCCCATCATGATTATGAGAATCATCTTCAAGAGAAAAAGAAACACTGACTCCCCACTTGGATGATTGAGGAACAAATTGGACATTTCCCTACATTGGTGAAGACAACTAGGAAGGGCCCATGGATGATTTTCCCTACATGGATTGTAGTGGGATACACGTACTAAGCAAGGGAGAGATGCGAACTAACCACAAGACAACTTGTGATGTCATTTGGTAAAAGGTGGCAGACAGTTATGTGGACGATGGTCTGGTGGATTTTTCATCATCATTGTAGATCTTGACTAGATTAATAAAAACATATAATAGTAATGTTTAAATAAATAATATTTCGTGTTGTTAAATGTGTTGATTAGCCAATGGATTAAATTACCCCATGTGAATGCACATAGGCTGGTTATGTGGAAAGGAGTTTTGGTGGCTAGTGGTGGCATGTGGTAGGAGTGTGGATAGGGAATGGGCCTCCATCAACCTTCATTCAGACATGTCACATTCCTTGCATAGTAATTCAAGCACTTCATTTGAGATCCAAAGACCTGCAACATTTGAAGGAATTCAAGTTTGTGCACTATAATGAAGTTACTATAGTTGGAGGAGATGAATTGGTACAACTCATTATCCCAATCGAGTCTTCCCACGCCACCATTTTATATCTTGAGGAACTTGGCCTTCTTCAATTTAGGGACCTTAATGCTGCCAAGATCCCTTTTCAATGCACTTAACCTAATCAGGTTAAATGATGTGTAGAAATGGAAAGGAAATTTCATTATTTTAGAGATCATATGAGTAAAACTGGGTTTTAACAATCTTCAAAGATTGCATTTTTCCCAGATACTGAGAACTGGATGATCTTGAGTTAAAGCTTGGTGAGCTTGAAATTGAATTATTAGAAATCAATTTGAATAGTGACAAGTTACGTCGTGGTCGATGAGCTTCAAGAGTTTAAGCTTGAACTCCAAACAGGATGGTGCATTCTTCTCATCGACTCTAAGTGTAAGGCCTGCTATAAACTTCCACTTGAGAATGAAGAACAACCTAGGCTTAGTTACAAAAATTATCGAATAATTTTTTTTTAAGGTGTTAATAACCTAAGTCTCAAGGAAAATTAAATTCAACTAATAACTTTTCCCATTATAACAATTAATAATTCCACATTATAAATCAATAAGTATAATAAATTCACACCTAGCTCAAATCTTCTTAGGGACTAATTTAATCACTGATTACACATACATTTTAGCTAGATATCCCCTAATTTAACATTTTAGGGTTAAGGGACCAAAAAAATTAAATACCCAAGGTATTTTATTCCACAAGATCCACGACAAGAGGAAGGTTGAATTACAGGGGGGAAAGAATACATATTTAAAATCATCACAGTAAATTCTTACTTACCCCCTCCCAAAACTCACTATAAGATTCAACTAGATTTTTTTCATAATTAACGTAATTAAAACTTCCTAAAAAAATTATCATTAAATAGGAAATTTCCTCACCTTTCTAATGATATAAATAAGTCCTCCGAACTTCTCATATATTTTAAGTAATGGGCCGGTGGAACTTGGGGTGAAAATTTTCCCAAGAGCGGGCCTGGGGGCTTGGGGAGGAAATTTTTCCCCAACTCGGGCCTGCAGACTTCAGACAGAAATTTCTTCTAGAAGTGGAATGTGGACAGGAAGAGTGGGGAAACAAAATTTTCCCATACGAGGACCAGTGGAGCCAGGAGGAACTTAGCACTTTTGAATTTTTGGGATAAATGTGCAAACTACCTGCATGCTTCCGCAAGTCTGTAAGGGAAAACATGTCATCATTTACAAGCACCAGCAAGAAGTCGGCCAACCAGAGAAATTTAAGACATTTAGCTTTACTGCTGAAAAATGTTAAGGGATCAATATGACCCGCACCTCCGCCGATGCCAGATGATGCCACGTGTCAGGATCTCATTGGCTATGGGAGGTTGGGTAGTGAAGAAACTTTTAAATTTTTACCAAAAGAATTTTAAAACATTAAGGTTGAAAAAGTCAACCGCTCCTCCACCATCATTTCGTAAATCCATGTGTCACCCACTCATTAGCTGCAGGGAGGTGGGCCGGCAGGAGAAACTTCTAGAAATTTTTCCCAACATTTTAAAAGTTAGGTGTTAGAACATGGGCCTGCGTGCCTCGCGGAAATGACTTTTCCAAGGCAAGGGCAGGGATGCAGGGTTGTGGAGAAAAGTAGGAAGTTTTTACAAAAAAATTGAAAGGCTAAGTTAAGGGTTTTCGGGCGCACGCGCATGCCAGCGGAAATGTTTCCAAAAGTGAAGGGTGGGACAGCGGGTGCCGTGGGGAAAATTTTCCAAATTTTCCTTTTTCAAACTAAGATGATAATTATTATTATTTGTAGGTAAAATGAAGGCTTGTCAGGTTAGTGGAGTGGTGGTAAAATTCATGACTTGGCACCTTTTGGGCAAAAAGCAAAAAAAAAAAGAGTTTTAGCCTGCGGGTCTGCCCAAGAATATTTTATTCATTAAAATTTGACAGTTAGATTATTTTTGAAGCCAAATGAAGTAAAAAATTCCTAAGGCCATAAATTTTGATAGGGAGCTCATTTTTCTGCAAACATGAGGACTTTCCATGGAATGCTATCTTGATGTCCTCTTTGCACATAGAAATCTTAATAATTTGATTTTGACAAATTTTTAAGGGTCCTTTTTAAGAAACATGTTTGGCAGGATTCTAAAATGTGAACTGGTATTTTTTACTTGTAAGTTTTGTTCAAATTTACTTTTAACTCTTTCTCAACATGCCCCAATAGGCATGGAGGATTTTATTTAGAATATTTTATGAATGGATTTCAAGGTTCAAAAGGTTTGATTAATTAGTAATTAAAAAATTACCAAAAAAAAAATTCTATCCAGCAAAATTCTGAGCTTTTGTCTGAACCCGATTTGAAAGGTTCTATAAAATATTCATAAGTATTTTAGTTTGTTTGGGGCTAATGTTTCAATATTTATTATATTGTATTAGTTTTTCAATTGTTTTCCATAGTTTTTTATGTGCTTTTTATGTATCTTTTGATAAAAAATTTGCAAGTTTACCACAAAATAAAAATGAAGTTTGTACAATTCACAACAAGAGATTAATCTATGTCATTTGCCATGCTATACAAACATTGATTACATTTCATTCTAGTTTTAAGTACTTATATTTAATTCAATCAAAATTTAAAAACAAGAATGCAACTTCTAATTTTCAAATCATAGCATTTCAACAAAAACAGAGTAATATATCTTCTTCATATGTGTTTCTCTCTTTCTAACATAGAATTTCCTCAACATATTTCAACACAGATTTTTTTACACAACAGTAACTCCATTTGTGGAAAAGAATTCAACTTATATTTATATTTGTGACATACAACTTTATAATTTACCACTCACTCTCTTTTCCTTTCATTCAAATGCACTTTTGCACGTCTCATTTACATAGTACAGATTTCGGTGCATATCTCTTTCTTATTTAACCATAGGATTTCATTTCCAAAATAGAATAACTATCCAATACAAATAATATTACAAGTAATCCACTTGAAGTGGGAAAAATTCCTACAAAAAGAAGTCTCACAAAGGACTGCCAAACTCTATCTTCTTTCTCAGCTCTAGAACAACAACATGAATATCCTCCATTTTCTTTATTTCAATTTGATCACAACAGAAGCAGGGGGAAAGGCAACACTCTCCACCCAACCAAGACATCCAATGAAAGGAGAATCCATCCTTCTTCATTGGCCCCTGAGCCCCAACCACAATGTAATAAGAGATGTTTTCCAACACATGGCAACACCATGCTTCCACAACATAAAGATAAATTTCCCATTTGAAATACAGTCCAAAACAAAATTGCAGTTTGCAAGAAACAGAATAAAGACAACAAAAAACACTCAGGCTTCATCATGCAAGCCAAAGGAGCAAAGAAACTATGGGGGATGTTGTTTATGCCTCCCAAAGGGGAAATGGGTATCACTACCTGAGAACAAATCCGCTATATATATATATATATATATATATAATTTCAGATCCCTGACATGCCCTTATGCCTTCCCTAAGTACCCCTTGTTCCTCACATTTCCTTATGCCTCCCCAACCTCTTATGGCACCCCATAACGAGTAAAGAAATGCAAGCTATTTCTATTTTTAAGGTGGAACCCAAATCCTAACTCCCTCCACACTTATACCTCTCCAAAATACTTATGCCTCCCACAGAAATACCCCATAGTCTTCTCCTACACCATCCCTAGGCCATCTACCCAAACAGCCCACACACATGCCAAAACATTCACAACATAACATTTGCAAAAATAAAAGAAGATCATTTCAAGAGCCAAGATCTTACCTCTCCATAGTGGAGTTTTGTTCCAAGTTCCAACAGCAAGCTTTCCAATGCAAAACATACTCAAGATCAACAAAACATAAGCCTGTAAAAAGTCTGCAAACTTCTCCAAAAGTAAAGAGCTCAAAACAACAAAATAATTTTTCCCCAAAAGAAGTATGCAAAAGTGAAGCAACCAAAAGAGTGTAACCCAAAACAATAAAATGAGTTCGAATATATAGAAGGGGGAAGAGAGGAGGATGAGGTGGATCTTTGTAGGATGCCACAACACACATCCTCAACTCCAACTCACAAGTCAAATTCAATCTCCAAGACAAAATAAATAAGTAGGTGAATAATATGATTGTTTTACTTACACACTCAAATCAAGCCCATACCCCAAAGGAATGAAATTATTTCCAAGAAAGAAAAGTGTAATTAAAACATTCAACTAGACTTACAAAAATGCATAATGAAGGTCTAGATTTAAACTCTCCAACTATAGGTAAGGTTGGTATGCAAATTTAAGAGGTATGGGACAAGTTTAACTTGTCCCACAAACCTCCAAAAATAGTCTCCAAGGACCAATTTCGAATTCAAAGAAGATGAAGTGTTTCATACTCCAAAAGTTTACTTACATATCTCTTACATATTTCAATTACACATTTCTTACACATTTCTTACAACATTTAATCCAAGAGTCAACCACTCCAATAATTACTTTCTTATGACCCAAGATGGTTAATTTATTTTAACAATATGATTACTCACATTATATACCACAATTTATTTAAATAAAAAGGGGTAAACACATCACTTAATAAACACATACAAAACATCAATAAAAGGGAACCAAATAAATAAATACGACATAACCCTTGGTCACATTTAAAGGAGATCCCCCCTATGGGAATCCCTAACACAATCAACACACAAAAAAATACAAGTTGTCCATGGTGACCTTGTTGAATTCATCTAGAATTCCAATGTTGTTGGTCTCCAATCCCCCGATGTTTGTTGTGATATTTTAAACCTGCAAAATACAAATACCTCCTTTGGCCTCTTGGCCATATTAGAACATCCAAATGAATATAAGTATAATTTCAAGATCATCGAGCATATATACGTGAATCACAACAAATCATCAAGGCAATCAACAATATCACTTACAATTTCATCCACAACTATATCATCATCCAATTTTAATTCAATTCTCATTTTCTAGGTCTACTCAAAATATCCAAATATCACAAGTCCGAACAACATCTATAATGTAACCATTTCAAACAATATATCAACATCAATATCTAAAATGTCTCTAATAATCATCATGCACCATATATGAATCAAAAGTCCAGAATAAACCATGATCTAACATCTAACATCATGCTAAATTAAACTATAACAATGTCCATAATATAGTTAGCACTATCATGATCAGTTATCATAAGGTGTCAAAGGAAAGTGGGAACTACATCCCCCTCCCCTTAGGCTAGACTTCCTCCTAGAAGTCACTGAAACAGATGTGGGAACTAAACTCGTAACAATGTAGCATCCTCCCATGTAGTTGCAGTCTCATCATATCTGTTCCCACTACACCTAGACCTGATCAATCTCTCTACCTCGAAGGCCCAGGGTCCTACGATCTATAATGTGAATGGGCTCCACCATCACCTGTCCCTGATCCTACACCTACAATGATGTCCAATCTAACACATGAGAAGGATGTGTAACATATCTCCTAAGAACTTAAACATGAAACACATCATGTACGTGAGACAAGCTAGGTGGCAATGCATAGTTGAGTAGGCCAAAGGGCCGATACTGCTCCAAGATCTCAAAAGGACCACACGAATCTAGGAGCTAACTTAGAACCTTTTCCATAATGGATAGGGATCTTATGTGGCCTGACACGAAGGAAAACCTTCATGCCCACATCAAAACTATGATTGTATCCTATGTTGGTCTGTGCATACTTCTTCTATCTATCATATGCCTCCTGCAGTCTTGCCTGATCATAACCACTTGCTGCTCCATGTCCTATAACAAAGTCTAGTCTAAAGAGAAACCTTATCCTCTAACCTGTCCTAGCTAAGAGGTGTCCTACACTCTCTACCATACAAGGCCTGGAAAGGATCCATGCCTATAGAACTCTTAAAACTATTATTGTAGGAAAACTCCACCAAGTACAAGTACTCCTCCCATCTCGACTATGATGATCCATCACATACATCCTAAGCATGTCCTCTAAAATATGATTCACCCACTCAGTTTTTCCATCTGTCTCAGGGTGATATGTTGTGCTAAAGTTTATCCTTGTCCCAATGGTCATACTGCATGGCTGGTCCAAAAATGGGAAGTATACAAAGGTTATCGTGGTCACAAATGATCTTCTGCATGAAATCCCATGCAACCTGACAATCTCATCAAGATATACCTGTGCCACTTCACTGGCTATATAAGTGGTTTTACTAGAGAAAAATGAGCCACTTTTGTCAATTTATCCACCGTGACCATGATGGCGTCGTGGTGGTATCTCAACATCGTTATCCCAACAATGAAGTCCATGGAAATGGTATCCCACTTCCATTCTGGTATAACATGAGGATAGAGAAGGCCAGTTGGATATTGATGCTCGGCCTTTACTTTTTGGAACTCTAAAACTATGACATTAAACTGAGCCATGTCTCTACAAAGTCCTCTCTAATGATACAACTATCTCAAGGTGGTGTGCATCTTCTTCACCCCAGGATGGGCTTGAATAGGGTGCATGATGTGCCTCTGCCAAGATTTCCTACCTCAAGCCTCCATCTCTTGGGAACATAAATCTGTACCTCTGTGCCTAAGAAGACCATCTGCCTCTAAAGAAAAACCATCAAACTTCCCTTGAGGGGTGTCTGAGACATGATCTCTGTTCTGTCTGCAATGTAGAAGCTGTCGTGAGGAAGCTGCTATAGAATCCTACTCCACAAATCTGTGACTCACTGAAGTGGCCATAGCCACATGTCTCCATCTACTAAGAGCATGTCTGTAACCACATTCTCCTTCCCTTTCACATGCTCTATCTCCATATAATACTCACAAAGAAACTCCATCCAATGCCGCTGACGAGCGTTGAGATTGGGCTGTCTGAAGAGGTTACAAAGACTCAAATGATCAGTAGTTGAGTGTCAATCTCCTACCAAGAAGAAAGTGTCTCCATCAAACCAAGGCATGCATGACTACTGAAATCATCAAGTTCATGAGTTGGATAATTAAGACGATAATCCTTGAGTTTTGCGAGACTCAAAAGACACCACTTTTCCCTCCTGCATCAATACACCTCCAAGTCCTACAAAGAAGCATCCTTGTGCATACAAAAAAATCATCATGTGGATGTACACTACAAGAATAGGTGATGTGGTGAGACAGATACCTTTATTTCTCGAAGGCCTTCTTGCACCATCTAACCAAACAAATCTTCCCCTTTCCGCTGAAGGGAAGTGATGGGGTGAGCAATCCGAGAGATTTCTTGAACAAATCTCTTGTACTACCCTGCTAATCCCATGAAGCTACGCACCTCGAGCACCGTAGTGGTTGTTTGCTAATCCATGATAGCTCTAATATTTCAAGCATCAATTGGGATACCTCCCCTAGAAATGATATGACCCAAATATTGCATCTCTATCTAAAATAATGCACACTTCTCCAAGTTCACGGTAATGTTGATGCTCATGAAGACACTGAAGAACCTGGCGAAGGTTCCCTCATGTTCCTCACACTTACGGGAGTAAATAAAAATGTCATCAAGGAGGATGAGCATGAAGTGATCTAAGAAGATCCTAAATACCCCATTCATCAAACTCATAAACACTGCAAGGGCATTTGTCAAACTAAAAGGCACCATTATGAACTCATAGTGGCCATATCTCGTACGAAAGGTGGTCTTATGAATGTCTGCCTCTAAAATCCTCAGTTGATGGTAGCCTGACTTAAGGTCTACCTTAGAGAAATTTTTGGCTCCCTTCATCTGATCAAGCAAATCATCAATGTGTGGAAGGCGATAATGATTCTTGATCATTACTTTTTTCATCTGGCGGTAATCAATACACAACCGCAAGGATCTTTCCTTCTTCTTTACAAAGATCGTCGGTGCACCCCAAGGGGATACACTAGGATGAATTAGGCCTTTCTCCACAAGGTCCTCAAGCTATAACTTAATCTCGTAGAGCTCACAGGAAGTCATCTGAAAAGGTGCTCATGAGATAGGCTCTTCTCCCGGAAAAATATCTATATGAAAATATATCTCACATGGGGGTGGTAACCCTGGTATCTCCCCTGGAAAGACATCAAAAAAATATCTCAAAATGGGATGGTCATCTAGTGATGGTGCGCTAGACTCATCTTCTGATCAGACAGTAACTATGAAAACAAACATCTAACAACCTCATTGCACACACCTCTTAGGCTGCATAGTGGAGATGGTGGGAATGGAAAAAGGTCTCCTGACCCCCGATATCATTGCCTCAAATCCTAGATCATTTGTACAAGATATGATATTGTGGTAACAATCCACTCTAGCTCTGTGTGTAGATAACCAGTACATTCCCAAGATGACTCCATAAGAGCCCAACGAAAGGATACAAAGATCCGAGGTAGTGCTGAAAGGTCCCAAATCCACTACAAACTCCTTAACTAAGGAGTCTACAAAGATCTTGGCTCCAAAAGCTATCTCCACATCCCAACTTATGACCCTACCTAACTGCCACCAACCTGCATCACTCTATTAAGGATGGTGTAATAAAAAAATCAAAAGAACCAGAATCAAACAAAATGGAGGTAGGGATACCACCAATGTTACCTGTAGTCTCAATAATTGCACTCTAATGCTCTTCCTGGTGGTTCTTGACCATTGCGTACATCCTATGAATGTGCCCCATGTCACTAACAGTAGGCTCTGAGATCTATGTCTTACCCTTGTTATTAAGGTCCTGTGGGAAGTCTCTCCAAAACATTCCAGATTCAGGCCCAGGATGAACTTGTGGATCCGCACCCACTCATCCTGCATGTAATCAACATATTGGAGTAGATCCAAAATTATACTCTCATACTTAGCCACTGTAAGAGATGCATGTCAGAGGTCATGAAACTCATCAATCCTCTATTGTACGAAGCTCTGAGATAAATATCTACTCCTGAACTACTCCTCAAAGAGCTCCCAGGTAACTGTCTCAGAATCAACATGGAGCTTCTGCTCCTCTTTCCTCCAACATACACCTATTCAATCCCTTAGAAGATGGATCACAACACAAGATTTCATGTTTCTAGAGTAAGGGAAGATCTTGTAGTACCCACTAAAGCTCACTAACTAGGCCTCTACCTGAAATCCACCTATGTCACCAGAATAATGAGTTAGTCGTAGCTTCAGGATCTCCCTGATATGGTTTGCAGGGATGGACTGGCAACCCATAGGCCTCTCTACATGCTCATCCCTAAGCCTAGGGCTCCAAGACCTATCTTTGTGTCCTAAAACTCAGTCTCCATGTCCTCTCTATGGTGACACTACTCTGAATGACTCCTCATGGGAGTTCTCTCCTTTATGCTCCTCACTATGCTGAGGAGATGCATGAGCCTCAATGGATGTCACCCTATCATGTCTGACTATATGTGCTACTGGGGTCCCTCTGCATAGACCGACATTAATATCTTGAAGTGTCTATAAAATATGTGGTAGAATAGCTGGCTACCACATGATCTGGTGGTGGTAAGTCTAGGTCTATGTGAAAATACCCCTTGTCCCATTTGTGGCTCCTGCATAGACCAAGGTGAGAGTTAGTTCATCTTTCTAAGTTTTACTCAGTTTCCATATTTGCTAAAATATGTAATTTCCAAGAAAAATTGTTTTCTAGATTCAAAAAAGTGCTAGGTTAAAGTTCATGTTTCAACTTTTCTAGTGTGCCCATGGGTCCAAGCTCTTGAACCCACAGCTCTGATACCAAGTGTAACGCCCACTATAAACTTCCACTTGAGAACCAAGAACAACCTAGTCTTAGTTAGAAAAATTATGGAATATTTTTTTTTAAATGTGTTAACAACCAAAGTCATAAGGATAGTTAAATTCAACTAATAAATTTTCCCATTATAACAATTACTAATTCCACATTATAAATCAATAAGTGTAATTAATCCACACCTAGCTCAAATCTTGTTAGGGATTAATTTAATCATTGATTACATTGACATTTTAGCTAGATATCCCCTGATTTAAAATTTTAGGGTTAAAAGACCAAAAAAATTAAATACCCAAGGTATTTAATTCTACAAGATCCATGACAAGAGAAAGGTTTAATTACAGGGGGGAAAGAATACATATTTAAAATCATCAAAGTAAATTCTTACTTACCCCCTCCCAGAACTCGCTAAAAGATTCAACTATATTTTTCTCATAGTTAATGCAATTAAAAATTATTGAAAAATATTCTCATTAGATAGGAAATTTCTTCACCTTTCCAGTGATATAAAGAAGTCCTCCTAAATCCTCATATTTCTCAAGTTATGGGCCAGCAGAACTTGGGGTGAAAATTTTCTCAAGAGCAGGCTTAAGGGCTTGGGGAGGAAAATTTTCACCAACTCGAGCCTGTAGAATTTAGAGAGAAATTTTTCCTGGAGGAGGAATGTAGAATGGTGGAGCAGGGGAAAAAAAAAATCCCATACGCGGGCCGGTGAAGCGGGGAGGAACTTAGCGCTTTTGACTTTTTAGGATAAATGCACAAACTGCCTCCGTGCTCCTGCGAGTCTATAAGGGGACACCTGTCAGCATTTCCAATCTCAAATGGGATGTCGGGTCACCGAATAAATTTAAGACATTTATCTTTCCTACTGAAGAACGTTAAGGAATCAAAATGACCCGCGCCTCCACCGACACTTGATGATGCTACGTGTCAGTATCTCATTGGCTATGGGCAGTGGGGCAACGGAGAAACTTTTAAATTTTTCACCAAAATAATTTTAAAATATTAATGTTGAAAAATCAAACCGCTCATCAGCCATCATCCCATGAAGCCATGTATTATCCAATCATTGGCTGTGGGGAGGCGGGCTGATGGAAAAAATTCTAGAAATTTTCCCAAAATTTTAAAAGTTAAGTGTTAGAACGCAGGCCCGCGCACCTACTGAACTTGTTTTCCAAGGAAAGGGTGGGGATGTGGGCCATGGAGAAAAGTAGGAATTTTCACCAAAATTTTGAAAGGTTAAGTTAACGGTTATGGGCCCGCGCTCCTGTGGAAATGTTTCCAAAAGCGAAGGGAGGGGTAGCGGGGCCGCGGGGAAAATTTTCAAAATTTTCCTTTTTCAAACTTAGATTAATATCTTTTCTAGGAAAAATGAAGGCTTGTGGGTTAGCAGAGTGGCAGGAAACTTCATGACTTGGCACCTTTTGGGAAAAAAACAAAAAAAAGAGAGTTTTATCCTGCGGGTCCGCCCAATAATATTTTATTCATTAAAATTTGACAGTTAGATTATTTTTGAAGCCAAATGGAGTAAAAACTTCAGAAGGCCATAACATTTGATAGGGAACTCATTTTTTGGAAAACAAGAACTTTCTGGAACACTCTCAAAGTTCTCTTTGTGCAGAAAGCTTAAGAATTTTATTTTTACAAAGTTTTAAGGGTCATTTTTGAGAAACATTCTGTAGGCTTCTAAAATGTGAATTGGTATGTTTAACTTATAAATTTTGTTCAAATTTCCCATTAAATCTTTCTCAGCATTCCTAACAGGTATGGAGGATTTTACTTGGAAGATTTTAGGATGGATTGCAAGGTTCAAAAGGTTTGATTGATTAGAAATTCCAAAATTACCAAAAAAAATTATCCAGCAAAAGTCTGAGTTTTTGTTTGAACCCAATTTGAAAGGTTCTATAAAATTTTCATAAGTATTTTAGTTTGTTTGTGCTCATTCTGATCTTTCTTAGATTTTATTAGTTTTAAACAAAATTTCCATAGTTTTACAGGGTTGTTATGTATCTTTTGATAAAAATTTGCAAGTTTACCTTGAAATAAAAATGAAGTTTATACAATTCACAACTAGACATTAATCTATTTCTTTTGCCATGCCATACAAACATTGATTACATTTCATGCTAGTTTTAACTAGTTATCTTTCCTTCAATCTAAATGTAAAAACAAGAATGTAGCTTCTAATTTTCAAATCATGCATTTAACCAAAAACAAAGTAATATATCTTCTTCATACGTGTTTCTCTCTTGCAAACAGAATCTTCTCAAGATATTTCAACACATATTTTTTTACACAACAGTAACTCCATTTGTGGAAAAAATACAACTTCTATTTATATTTACCACATACAACTTTACAATTTACCACTCTTTCACTTTTCCTTTCAATCAAATGCACTTTCACATCTCTTTACATAGTTCAACTTTCGGTGCATATCTCTTTCTTATTTAAACATAGGATTTCATTTCCAAAACAGAATAACTATCCAATACAAATAATATTACAAGTCATCTACTTGAAGTTGGAAAAATGCCTACAACAAGGAGTCTCGTAAAGGACTGCCAAACTCTATCTTCCTTCTCAGCTCCAGAACAACAACATGAATATCCTCCTTTTTCTTTATTTCAATTTTATCACAACAGAACGGTGGGAAAGACAACACTCTCCACCCAACAAAGACATCCAATGAAAGGATCATCCATCCTTCATCATTGGCCCCCGAACCCCAACCATAATGCAAAAAGAGATTTTTTCCAACACATGGAAAAAACAGGCTTCCACAACACAAAGACAAATTTCTCATTCAAAAAACAATCCAAAACAAAACTGCAGTTTGCAACCACAAAATAAAAACAAAAAACAACACTTAGGCTTCATCATGCAAGCCAAAGGAACAAGAAACTATGGGGGGTGCTGCTTATGTCTCCTAAAGGGGAAATGGGTATAACTACCTAAGACCAAACCGCCAATATATATAGATATAGATATATATACATATACACACACACACACACACACACACACACACACACACATATATCATTTTAGATCCATGACATGACCTTATGCCTTCCCAACCTCTTATGGCACCCCATAATGAGTAAAGAAATGTAAGCTATTTAACTTTTTCAGGTCGAACCTAAATCTCAAATCCCTCCACACTTATACCTTCCCAAAATATTTATGCCTCCCACAGAAATACCCCATAGTCTTCTCCTACACCATCTCTATGCCATATACCCAAACAACCCACACACATGCCAAAACATTCACAACAATAACATTTCCACAAATAAAAGAAGAGCATTTCAAGAGCCAAGCTCTTACCTCTCCATACTGGATTTTGTTCCAAGTTCCCAACGGCAAGCTTTCCAATGCAAAATAACTCAAGATCAACAAAACACAGGCCTATAAAAAGTCTGTAAACTTTCTCCAAATTAAAGAACTCAAAAAAACAAAAGAATTTTGCACTGAAAGAAGTATGCAAAAGTGAAGCAACCACAAGATTGTAACCCCAAAACAATAAAATGAGCTCAAATATACAGAAGGGGGAAGAGAGGAGGATGAGGTGGATCTTTGTAGGATGCCACAACACACATCCTCAACTCCAACTCATAGGTCAACTTCAATCTCCAACACACAATAGATAAGTAGGTGACTAATATGACAGTTTACTTACATACTCAAATCAAGCCCATACCCCAAAGGAATGAAATTAATTTCAAGAAATAAGTGTAATTAAAACATTCAGCTAGACTTAAAAAAAAACGCATAATGAAGGCTAGATTTAAAATCTCCTATGTAGGTAAGGTTGGTATGTAAGTTTAAGAGGTATGCGACAAGTTTAACTTGTCCCACAAACCTCCAGAAATAGTCTCCAAGGACAATTTCGAATTCCAAAGAAGATGAAGTGTTTCATACTCCAAATTTTACTTACATATCACTTACACATTGCTTACACATATCTTACAACATTTAATACAAGAGATAACCACTCCAATAATTACTTTCTTATGACCCAAGGTGGTTAATTTATTTAAATAAAAGTGGGTAAACACATCACTTAATAAACACATACAAACATCAATAAAAAGGAACCAAATAAATAAATACACATAACCCTTGGTCACATTTAAAGGTGATCCCCCCCCATGGGAGTCCCTAACATAATCAACACACAAACAAATACAAGTTGCCATGGTGACCTTGTTGAATTCATCTAGAATTCAAATTTGGTTGGTCTCCAATTCCATGTTGTTTGTTGTGATATTTTAAACCTACAAAATAAAATTACCTCCTTGGGCCTCGTGGACATATTAGAACAACCAAATGAATATAAGTATAATTTCAAGATCATTGGCACATACGTGAATCAAAAAAAATATCAAGACAATAAAAAATATCACCTACAATTTCATCCACGACTATATCATCACCAATTTTAATTCAATTGTCATTTTATAGGTCTACTCAAAATATCCAAATATCAAAAGTCCAAACAACATCTATAATGTAACCATGTCAAACAATATATCGACATCAATATCTAAAATGTCTCTAATAATCATCATGCACCATATATGAATCAAAGTACACAATAAACCATGATCTAACATCTAACATCATGCTAAATTAAACTTTAAAAATGTCCATATTATAGTTAGTAGTATCAAGATCAATATCACAATGTGTCAAAGGAAAGCAGGCACTACACTAATTGAAGCAGCTACACGTCAAACAGAAATAGAGTAATCCTCATGTGTTGCAGAAGAATATATGGATAGTCCCTTGTTATTAGAACAAAAAAGGCTGACATAACCATCAAAAAAAGGATGGCTCAGATTTATTAGTGGCCTTGTCCTGAAAGACAAGGTAATACCATTTCAAAAGATAACTTTATATACTACAAGGAGTAATATGTACCTAAATTAGGATCTAGTTTACAAACCATCCACTGAACCTGTCCCAATAGAAAAAGGTTGAAAAAAATAAAAATAAAAAATAAAAATGTTTTTGTAGTGTTTTTTTGGGAGAGCATGCAAGGGCTATAATAGTTAAGATATGTGAGGCCTTTGGAGAAAATTGTTACCCTTTTTCCTAAAGAATTCATGAAACAAAGGAAGTTCTTTGGAGAGGTATTTGGAAGGTTTTAAAAGCTACAAAGGAGAATAGACGCTAGCATTCATCATCAAGAAAACGTACTAACAACAACTTGATACTAGTTTGAGAAGTGGAATATTTTGGTGATAAAAGAGAAATATGTTTATCACACTCTCAACATGCTTAGCGGGGATATGTGGCACCTCATTGGATCTCATCTAGTAATGAACTCTAATTTCACTAAAACACTCATTGGTGGAGTTGTAATGGATACAAGAAGATTTCCCTTAATAAATAAAACTTTAGTTCCTGTAGAAAATCAGATGTAGTGTTTCTTGTAGCTATTGGTGGGTATAAGGGGAATGATAACGAGCCTCTATTGAGGGAAAAATGTGGGTTTCTTAGACTTGGTTTTGGTTTTGGCATGCTTACAAATTTGTGGTATTGTGTTGTTTCTCCCCAATTAGCAAATTATTCACTTAATGTGAGATTTTTTTGAAGGTGTTTTTATTATGGTAGTTAGAAAACTTATTGGAGGTATCCAATTTTGAGAACCAAAACAACTTCGTATAAATGAAAAGGGTGACTACCTTGGATTTAAATATAGAGGTCTATTGCTCATCTTAGGTTTATTGTATTGCTCGACTATATTTTGAGGTTGCTAGGAAATGATGTGTGAAGCTTGCTCAGTTTGACAAGGCCAATGTGTTGTAGGCTTCATAGGTTTGACTAATTTTTTTTCTAGGCATGGTCTCCTTACCTTTTTATTTTATAATTTTCACAATTTGGTACTTCATTTGCAATATTATAAAAAACATTAAACCACTATATAATATTACAAATGGATATGTAAAAAAATTTAAATAGTGTAAGGAAATAAAATTCCACCTTGTAATTTTCAAAATCGATTTACAATTTAAACATTAACTGTTGTCACTACCATAACCTTACATGATTATACTAGAATATCTGAATTAGGTACTCATATCTAGTGGTATTACAAAGATTTAGATAATGTTTTCAAATCAAAAAATTAATTTTCCTATCTTGCAAAGTTAGAAAAGCACAATTTCCAAGACTCGCAAAACAACACTCTGAGCCCTATAAAAGAGATGTCAAGCATTGTATGTGTTCCTTGTTATGTAGAGAGTAATGTAAATTATTAGCTCAAACTTATTTTACCATTTATGATATCTTCACTGCTTCTCTAGTAGCCCTGTTACTCTATTTTATACTTTTAAGGAGTGGTTAAAATATAAAAGATGGATTTTGTTTTGACCCACCATTTGGTCCTTGAGCAATGAAATAATTTTTTGCCTTCTCAAACCTCTAGTATGTTTTCTAGACAATTTCCAAGAACCTTTAGTTTGGGAAAATCACATTCCTAGTTAGTTTGGAAAAGGCATTTTATATGCTTCTGGTTGAAGTTTTGACTAGGTCAAACTAGACAATTTATGACTGGTGGATCTGGAATACCCGTCGCCGGTTGAAACCCGTTTGCCAGTTCTAAGTCCCATCAACTCTAATGAATTATTCATATATAGGTGGACTTGTAGGAAATCTTTGATTGTGCATTCGTCCATCGAACGCTAGTTTTGGACATGGTTTTATGTGCCCTCGAGCTAACTTTTGATCATTGGAAACTACACCAATTACTACTATTGGCCTCCGAATAATGGTTTCCTATTGTAAATCGTTCACCATTTCTAAATTATATAGGTTCCTATGAATTATTGGTGTATAGGAGGACACAGAAACTTACCCATAGTGTATTTTCTCATCGGAAGATAGCGTTTCTTAGCCTACAAGCCTAAATTGACCCTTGAAGATATTTGACACTTGTAAATAATTGTTTAAACCTCTATCATGTGACTTACTATGTGAAATTGAAATTTTGGCAAAATAGTGTTTCTATCTCTTCCTATCTCTTTCTCTCTCCTTGGTTAAGAAATAAAGTGAAATTAAATTAAATCCATAAATGTCTCTAACCCTCTCATTTCAAATGCAAATTATTATTATTATTATTATAGAAATGGAAACTAAAACCGTTAATTATGCTAGATCTAGATGCATGTCATGCTAGCAATTTATCGATGATTTCATGCTCACACGGTTTTGTAGGATGCAAGAAAGATAGCAGAAAGGCGTGGTGTAATTCATTTATTTTAATTGTAATTTATATAGGTCATTGTAGAATGTATATACGTACAATGTATTGCAATGTTACAGAAAAAATTTATATTTGAAATTTGGTAATATGTATAGGATGTTATTTATAGGGATGCCTAGGGAAATGTGTAATTAAACATAGGTATAATTTTAATTCATTTTTACAGATGGTAAAAAGGTTTGATATAAATATGTGTTAAATGAATTTGAATTTAATATCTTGTAGTGTTTTTCCAGTGTGCAATAGTCGATTAAATAATTGGGGTGTTGTATTGTTTACCTTGAAGGTGTAATAAAGAATTCTAACTGTAACAAGAAACCTTAGGTTAAAAATAGTGCACATATACCTGTCTCACATGATCTTTCTTAACACAGAAGAAAATGAAACCATAGAATGAACTTAAACTTTGCATTCAATGACACCTCCTAGTTTAGGTAAATACGAGTCGAATATTGAGTTTATCGTCATCGGTATGTTTAGTGACATCGTCGTAAACCTGAAGGTTAGGAACGACATCGTTAAACTATATCTATAGTAAGAAGAAATAACACTTCCATATCATCCAAGTGGACTACTGAGTATTATGAAATTAGATCTACAAAGTAACTTCATCATCGAATGAACTCTTTCTAGGATCCATATGAAACAAATGGAGCTAGTGAAATAGTTGTAATATGACATAAAATCTTGTTAATGATCTCTTTAGTTATTCACAACTGAATGTGTTACTGTTATCCTAATTTTACCCCCCAAGAAAAATTGGTTGAATGAAACAAAACACAGAGGAAATAAAGGGGTCAGCTTTGTCGTATGGGCTTGCATTCAATCCCAAATTCGATCCAAGAATGATCCAACCAGAAGCAGAGAAAAACAACTGCGGAAGGGGGCCATGTGCTTCATCGGCACAATTCCAAGGGTAGAATCCAAAAGAAGGTATTCAAATGAGTGCAAGCCCTCCATGTGTCTCGGGTCAGGCATAGTGTATTCACCAAAAGGTGGGATTTAAGTAGAACACAAAGGAAACAGAGTACGCCCGTGGATAACACCACATGTTAGTTTGGTGCAACTTTAGGATCCAATAGGAGGGGGCATAATCTTGAGACATGTGGGGCTGTCACATGGATCTTTCACGAATAGAATCCAATCCTAAACCACCTTTAGGCAGCCATATCTTTCGACTGCAAGCTTAGAATCAAGCGGGAGAGGACGTTTTGGAAATATCTCGATGCCTGCTACTCACCTGCCACCATTAATGATTAGGTCCAACATTTTTGAGGATGTTAAGTCTCCCACCTACCCCTATAATGGATTATGATCTGCCTTTCTTGCCTAGTAAGGAACAACAATGGGGGCATGTGTATTGCAACAAGACCTATCATTGTTGTAGGGTAATTCATTGCCCTTTTGGGGTGGTTGAGTAAGAGTCTAGATTTCTTCTCCCCCCTTCTTCGATTATTTCTATATATTGTACGAGATGGTCAATTTCAAAGGCTTGGACACTCTTTCTTTGTGCCCTCCCTTCTTCTCTATCATACAGGTGAATTCTAGGAGTTTCCAACCCTCTCATTCAAACTGCAATGTAATCTTGCCTCTTGGCCATTGTAATGGATGGTATGAAATATTTGGAATAATAGTATAAGTTTTTGGGTGATATTAACCATGTCTTATGTTCATTGTATCTTCTTGATCTCTCAGTACAGTCTTGGTTATCTGTGCATGGTATTTTTTTTGTGTTTTTATGGTTTGTGTTTATTACAAATCAGATGGTCATCATTCTTTTAGTGCATCAGCTCTATTATATTAGGTTTAATTTCTTATATCTCCCTACCCTTGTCCCCTTGGAAGATTAGAGTAGGATTTAGAATAGACCCTCTACAATATGAACATGTTCATATCAATAGAGCAATAGGAGCCAGCCTTCATCTAGAAAGTTTCCCTGATTCACAAAACCCCACACTTTGGGAGGAACTCCATGTTATGTAATCACAATGAGATTCTTAACCCATTGAGTTATAGACTTCAAGGGTGTTGTGATTTTGCATCAATAGTTTTGGCATGCTTGGTGGGACAAATAAGTCTTCATTTTATTGCAGAAATATTTATGTGTACTTGTGAGTTTCCATCTTGAAAAAAGCATTAAAATTACACATCTGATGACTCTTAAGAGGTAAAAACCACTAGTTTCAATAGTCCAATATTGGAGGATTCACGAGAAGAATCCAAACACGATGAAGAACTAGAGAAGAGGGAATTTTTTTCTATCTGCATTTATCCCCAGAAAGAGGAAGGAGAGGAAGAAGAGCCTAAAGGACTCCATCTCCACCAAACATGACATTGTCAACACCTCCATTTGGTAGGCCTTTTGTTCAATTGAATAAATTCCTCAGAACAATCAGGATGACACATCCCAACTACTACATCAACTTCACTGGAAGCATCCCGCTTTCTCTCAATGCAAAAAATATAGTTCCATATGCAACACTAAAGAGAATTCCATATTTTAGTGGAGAGAACCGGATGACTCCAATTGATCACATCCAAGATATTGCAAATTTCTATGCAATTCATGAGATTAATCAAACGGACGTTGCAGTCAATATATTGGCATTATCCTTCAAAGTTAAAGATTTGTAATGGTTCAGAAGTCTAACAACATGGTCTATCTAGAATTGGGACCATTTGTGTATAGCCCTTCACGATCAGTTTGGAGAAAAGAGGGATAATTTTTCCTTGTTGGAGTAGTTGAAAATAATCAAGAGGGCTCCTAATGAGTATTTGAACAACTTCAACTTCAGATTCTAGCATACGTGGGATAGGATTCTGGTGGCCATGAGACCAACAGACAAAGGTCCTTTTTTATACTTCTTTAAATCTTTAAATTTTGATATTACTAGTATGATTCAATCAATGGGAGGTATAACTTTAACTGCATCCTATAACATTGCTATTAGAGCTGAAAATTGTTTAATTCAGGATGGTAAACTTGCACCTAGGCCACTTATGCCTCTATATCCAGAACTAGGAGCTCCAAGCACTAGTCAAGGACCCACATTAGCTCCCATTCCTACTCCAACAAATCAGAGTTCATTTAAAACTTCCACCTCATCTTATAGCTTTTCAAATGAGATCCAAGAAGTCATGAAGAAATGACAAAACTTGGCTAATGATTTTATGACACATAATATGCAACAAGCTAAAAATTTCAGATCATATCAACCTCAGACTTAACCCCAATAGACCTCCATATCAGCCTAATATGCCACCCGTCAAAAATGAAAATCAAAATCAAGCCAAACCTCATGCTAATAGGTAATTCCAGCCTTACAATCCTAATGTAGCATCCACATCTAGAGCCTTGGAACCAGTGTAAAATAATATGGCTCAGGAATATGATTTTTGTTTCCCATGCAATCAAACCTCATAACCAGTCTATTTATTTTAATGGTGCTTTGGATCAAGCCCTTATGGTGAAAAATAACGGGTGTAGAACAAGAGACATGCCAAGAAGTAAATTATAACCAAGAGGTGAATCAGCCAGAGGCACCTCCAAATGAGACCACACTTGTCAATTGGCAGGCTAAAGATTTTTGTGGAATGAATCAAGCACCTCCTCATAGTGTAGCAACAAATACATGGTCCAAGAAGAGGTATTGAAGAAGGGAATTCATCCAATTAAAATGGTATAAAACCCTCTATTACTCCACAAGATATGGGTAATCAAATCACAACTCCTAATGTGCAAGATTAGCCCAAGCCACCTTCTAGACCAGCTCAAGTACCGGTTGTAATGACCCATGTGCAAGAGAAGAATGTGCAAGGCAAGGGACAACAAAATGATATCTCATCCGCATTCAACATCATTGAGCAGATGAAGAAAAAAAATGTAAGCATCTCAATGTGGAAGTCATTGGCTATCCTAGGACAAAGAGACCTAGATTGCAAGCTGCTATGGAAAACTGGTCAGCGTCAAATCAGCCACCTACTCAACAACAAAAAGTTTTCACCTATACAGCTTGGCAAGAAGGAAATCATGGAAGTCACCAAGGTAAGAATTTGAAGCCCCCACCATTCTATGTCTCATTGATCAGTGTAGACAAATGAGTGCATAATTGCATGATTGATTCGGCAGCAATTAGCTAGTTCATATTGAAAAAAATAGCTGATAAACTAGTTCTTCAATATGAAGTCATCTCTAAAGGTGTTGTGCAATTAGATGGGACAACAATAATAACGGTTGGATTAATCAAGGATATGGGCCTCATATTGCATGCATGACCCAACGTGACTGTATTGCAAGATGTATAAGTCATATATTTTCTGCCTCTCTTTGCATTGTGTTTGTCAAGAGACTTCACCTCTAAAATTAGAGGTTATTTGTTTGCTGATTGGTCACAGATGCTTTTTAGAACGAGGTATGGAGCTAAGGATACGATCAGATCTGAGCCCATTGCGAACTTCCACATAGATCCTCATACATCGAGTCCAATCAACGTAAATTGTTCAACCTTTGATCAAGAAGATCTCCCAACCACTTATGAAGTAGATACTAAGGTTGGATGCATCTCAGACTTGACTCTTGATGAATGGGAAAACAAGAGGCATGATTTTCACCCTTACAAATAAATGGAAGAATTTGAGCTAGGATTCTATAGTTTGCATGAAGAGAATCATCCTCTCCCTATCATTACCAAGCCATACCAAAAATATGATAATGAGGTATGGTAGTTATTCTTTGATGGTTCAAGAAGTAGACAAGGTGCAAGAGGAGGAGCGATGCTTGTTTCACCTAAAGGTACAAAATATTGCTCATGTTTTTGTTTCCAGTTTTCTTTGCTCTAACAACACATATGAGTATGAATCCTTATTTCACAGACTTCATTCGGCAAGAAAGAAAAGTATTAAGAATTCACAAGTCTTTGGAGATAGTGAGGTAATTGTGAACCAAGTCAAAGGACAAAATGTTGCCAAGAATTATCTATTGAAGAACTACAAGAATCAGGTATGGGATCTCATTAAATATTTTCAAGCTTTTAGCATCAATTCCATCCTAAGGAAGAAGAATGAAGCAACAAACAAATTGGCAGCAATTGTGATGACATTTGATGTTGTAGAAAGTATCAAGAGTGAGAAATATCAGACCCATATTAAAGTCGTTGTAAGACCAGTTGTTCCAGACAACAACAAAAGTTGGAAAGTCTTCGAGAATGATCAAACAAATTTTCAATTTTCTACAAGAAGAAGATGAGTTCTCTGCCAGAAACCAAGACAAGTTGGAATAGTGGTATGGTGACCAATTGGTGCACCTGAGAACTAAAAAATTACCAAAAGGTCTTGTAACCTTGGAATCAATCTTCAACCCAAATGACCAATTCCGGAACGAGAAGGCAAATAATCAGGTAAAGGGTGAAGATTCGTAGCCTATTTCAATACATGAAGGAAAGACATTGTAAATTGTCAAGGTAAGTACCCAACAAGAAAAATATGGATTCGTTCAACTTTTTCAAGAATTTCCGGATGTCTTTGCATGGACTTATAAATATTTAAGAGGTTTTAACCCAAAGTTGGTACAACACACTATTGAGCTGGATATGATATTTAAACCTATCAAACAGAATAAAATGGTGGTAAATCCCCACATTGAACCTCTCATGAGGAAAGAGTTGAACAAGATGATTGAAGTTAGCATCATCTTCTGTATCAAACATTCAAGTTGGGTTACAAACTTGGTGCCTGTGAGGAAAAGAAATGGAGAAATCATATTGTGTCTGGACTTCCATGATATGAACAGAGCATCACTCAAGGATCATTATCCACTTCCATAGATGGAACAAATCTTGCAAGTCATAGCTAGGTCCGAAATGTTTTCATTACTAGACGGATACTCAAGATATAACCAAATAATGGTGAAATAAGAATATCATTACAAGAAAAACTTCACCACGAAATGGGGCACATATGCTTATCAGAAGATGCCATTTGGATTTTCAAATATCGGATCAATGTTTTAACAATCTATGGATATGGCATTCAAAGGATTAATTAACAAGATGCTGCTGGTAAAACTAGATGATATCAATTTCTTCTTAAAGAATTTAGAAGACCACCTCTTTCACCTTAGGCAAGTATTTCAAAGGTGTACAAGGTTTGTAGTGTCATTGAATCCAAAGAATGTGTATTTTTGGCATACGAGGGAAATTTGTTGGGCCACATTGTTGTTGTCGCCAAATCACTGCACCCCCCGAATGGCCAGGATGTGAATAGGACGTTCGGTGTGATTGGGACACATGGGATCACCTCTCAAGCTGTGGGACTTGGGCTCGAGGTGAACCTCCGGAGAAGGCCGGCTTCCTCTTCCTAAACTAAGTGCTGTACTACTCCTAGTGTAACAAAAATGATTATCTAGTCCTAGGCTAACATTTTCATGGGGTTTTAGGGAAAGAGATTTACAGAAATGAAACTATACTAGGGATGGTGATGCACCGAATAAAGGGTGTCTTCAGATTCAGGAAGGGTTAATTTGAAGAGGGTGTGTGCACCACAGGTCAACTTCACCTACTGCAACTTAGAGAGGGTACAGGATACCACAGGCTAAGAGACACGCGTTCCTTTTGTTAAACTTTATCAGACCGAGAAATATACCAGTTTCCCAGTGAAGAAGGATGAACTCAAGAAGGGTGAACAGACACCACAACTCAACTGCATGCAATACTTCACCACTCGATAAGCACAGAACTCCAAGAACCTGCAATAGAAACTTAAACTTGCACAGTGTACCTGCAAGTATGAGAAAGGCACAAAGAAGCATAGAAGGATGAAAGGACCGAGATTAGTCACAAAACACACACTTTTATTGCTTCAATAACATGCACAATGCATCATACATTCAGAAGAGGCAATAGTTGCCATTACAGTCTTGAAGAGGAGGCTTGAAAGTTCTCTCAACACACAAGAACAACTTGCAGAAGAGAGAGGATTCTTGAAAAGTATACACTCTTGCCTGAGATATCTAACTGTCCAACTTGTCTGAACTGTTGGAACCCTTTGAAATGAGCTTCCAACTTACATTTATAGAAAAATATGTGAGAAAGAAGAGGAAATGGTCATAATTACATTCCTAAAATGAAGGCCCATGATGTATTTATTGCAGTTAGTTGAACTACCTGAGAAGGTTCCATCATGGGTCATTAATTGCCTGATGACCTAGTCTTCTCAATTAATTAAAAGAATATTTAAATAAAATATTTAAATAATAATAATAAATATTATTATTAAAATATTTAAATAAAAATATTAATTTAATTAACATAATGTTGGGACCCCCCCCGTTGACCCGTTTGACTTGAAGAGGAGGGGGGTCCATGTGGATAGAGTCTGCACAAATCTCAACTTGGTGAGCTTCGAATCCTCTAACTCGGTGTTGCAATCGATTTTTGACCCTGCACTAACTCTTTCCTTGCCTTGGTGAATCGGGCTCTTTTGCATTGAGTCCTTCGAATGGTGAGCTATCAAACTTGATTCTTACCATTTTGCTCTGTTAACTCGAGGCCATTCTGAATTACCAAGCCACCTATATGCATCGTGAACATGAAGCTTTAAGCTCGAAATTGAAAGCCTCTACAAATACATTAAACTTCGACACCCGTGAGCTTATTCTTTATCTTGACTTGGTACCAACGTTTCCACAATATGAAAAGTTTGACTCTAAATCATACTTAGTGGATTTGACCCATGATACATTGAGTTGTACTCATAGAGGTTAAACAATTTAATGAATTTAAATTATTTCACTCCTGCATGTTGCGCCATTTAGAAATGATTTTCAAGCTATGAAAATTGTTAGGGATCACGTTACGTGGCCCTGTCAACACTCAATCGATTGATTTCTCTGTGATAACTCTAGTTTGACAGATAGAGTTATTTCTTCTTGTTTTGGACCACATATTCACATGCATTCCATGTTCAAACTCCATGAAACAACACCACGAGCTCTTCAACTGATTCGACCTGGCTTTGTATCTGCGGGAAATATTAAGATTTGTTCGATCATGTTCACATTTTCACGCCTCTAAGAATGGTTTTACCACAATGCTCACGGTTCTTCCTTATCATATAACACTTGTAGTAAGAATGTTTAGCTTTGCCATAATAAGCGCAATTGTACCCTCCAAACAATGAGAAAATGCCATTACCAATAAAGACCTAATGCTGCCATGATGATGACACAGGCTCATGCCCATAACATGTCGATAGACATCCTTGAGACTGAATTTTGGCCAAAGAGCCCTTCGGTATTTTGGCAGTGCATTCTGCAATCTCGGCTCCAATCAATAATTATGCCACTATTGGGATTATGGCATAGGTAGCCGTGAGCTACACAATATACTCATTTTTCCAGAAACTAAAAAGATCCTTCATGTTACAATTTGCAACACATAACAGAAGCCCTTCAAAAAAAAATACATTGAACAACTGGGGCAGCCAAGAGGACCTTGGAAAAATGTACAGGTAACAACCATATGAATTCTTCCTTAGTCGTGGATCAAAGCTAATAGAAATAAAGCTAGATAAAACTAGCTTGAAACTGCAGTATAATCGTCCATTGTTTAAAAACAAGCTTCTCTGAACCTGGTAAAAGAATATTTTTATTGTCTGATTGGACGCACATAATGGAAGGGTATAAATATTGCCTCTGCTCTCGGATTTTCTCGAAGAGACCATTTACGAGTAACAAGGATATAGCATGCAAAACAGCCGACCGGGGTATTTTCAGAGTTGACCTTCACATTCAATTCGTTTCTAGGAGAAAACAATGCTGAGCAATATGAATCGTTTCATTCTGCACATAATAAACCTTCATCTCCTGACTCATGGAAATGTCTATGAAGCCTTGAATGTCGTGACTCCAATCCATCATACACGGCAGTGAATGTTTGTTTCCTGCAACTGCTCGCTGGAAGCGCTGAAAACGGCTTCGACTGTATTGCACACGCCTGCTGCCTGTGCGTGAGAGTTTCTCGCGACCATCGAATGTTCAGAACTACAGAGGATGAGGAGAAGCATGCTGGCAAAGGTGAACTGAACAGGTCGACATCTGCCTTTGCTTGTGAAAGCATATTCCTGAGAAATCAGGTCTGCAATAGTTTAAGATATCTATATGAATTTATAGGGGTGTTGTGTGTGGTACGCAGAATGTGCAGAGCCTCCTTCAAACAACCTTCTGTCATAACGCTGTGAGATTGAGATTGAAAGTGGATGGTATTCACTAGCATTGCATTGCAGTGTGGGAAATGACAATGAACCACTGTAAGCATCCTCAGAAGTGGTAATATGACTGAGTTCTGAACCTTTCGACTGCTCATTATTCACCTCGCACATTGAACGGGTCTTCGTTACATTGATCTTCCCCAACCAATTTGCCTATTTACTCGGTCCTTGACTGGCTTTACTTGTTGAGTCTTTACACATGCACCAGATGGCTTGGATTCCATCTATCTTCATGAGCACGTTCTCATTTACCATTCCACGTGTTTTGACCCACTTGATGACTCGTTCCTCCGGAAATAAACTAGAATTCTTCTCTACGTGGAAAACTCACGGAAGCTTGTCATTGCAAAGTTTCCACTTGGCGGTATGTTCCGAACCTCCCCTGGCGGAGTGAACAGCTTTGCCATCTACTTATTTCCCCACGAATCTCCTGCATAACGGTTTGGCCACACCAATCCACGGGCCCCGGCCTCAGCTTTGCCGCGCAAACTCGGCAATTTGACCGATTTCTCCACTCCACGGAAGTCTGACCATGGCTTTCCATCCCAAAATTTCCCATTGGCATTGCTTGCATTATTTCCCACGTCCTTGGCAAGATGAAACTCGGGACCCCCTTTACGTGAAAACCTGGTGTTGGCTGTCCGCTGCAAATTTTCCACCATGGAAATCGGGATGAAGATATCCTATGTGGGGAAATACTGATTTGGCCTGCCATCATCAAATTTATGACCTTGGCAATATACTGAAATATTTCCCATGTGGGAATCTTACAATGGCTTGCCATCATCAAAGTCCAACCCGACAAAAGGGATGAAATTCTCCCAAGCCAATGCCTTAGCACGGATTCGAACCCCAACTTTTCCTTCTCGACTTACAATCGAACCAAACAAAACTCTGGATGCTCACGACCTTGTCAGGCTCGACTGAGTGAGCCAATGCTACCACGTCTGAGCTCCATCCTCAACTGATCGATTCTTTTCCATTGGCCAGGCTATACACGAATGTTCAGGTGATCGGGGTGGTCAGGTGTTCTTTGCATTTCATGAAATAGTTTGAATGCATGTATAGGATGTCCATGCCTTCTGTAAGCTACAATTACCATATTCCATGAGAAGAGATCTGGATCAGTCATGCAGTTGAAGACTTTACGAGCATCCATCAAACTTTCACACTTGTCATACATGTAGATAAGTTTATTTGGTAATAGCGTGAGTCTTCCAAATGTGTGTCCCCTATTATTGATGTGAGAGTGGATTTGCTTGGCCTCCGCAAGGGCTTTCTTAGTAATGCAAGCCTGTAGTAGATGAAGATATGTTAAAGAATTTACAGATGGATTATGTGTTGTAAGAAGAACGTGTACTGCCTCCTTCAAGCGACCCTCTCCATAGAGTGCTACGAGATTTTAATTGAGATGTATTTGGTTGCTTGGTTGCAAGCATTTTTTTTTTTTTGTTCAAACACTACCAGATGACCTCATCGTCATATCTGCATAATCTCATATCATCTTGGTCAAACAAGATAATTTTCCCAAGTGATTGGTCGAGCACTGTCTTAGTGGATTAAACCTGGCCTCATGTTAACTTAGCTTTCCTTGACTCGGCCTTCAGATATTTTTGCATCGATCTCCACCGGGATCCTTGTACAGTTCCTTTCATTCGTCAATTTTCAACGAGCTATATTTTGCATTAACAAGACCATCGTCGAGCTCTTACAACTGAGAGTCTCTACTGAGATGATTTCCGAGATGACTATCAATTTGACACCGGGTTCTCTATCAACTCGACCCCGAACTCTTCACTGAGTCGAGATCAACTGGGTGCCTTTCGATGCTAGGTGATCTCTTCATATGCAATTTAGGAATTATTTTTAATTATTGCATTTCGATAATAACCGAAGGTGGGTTCCTGGGACTATTATTTTATTTTGAACGTGATAGGACCCCGTTGTCCAATCTTGCCAGGTGTGCAAAATTGGATAACATTTTTGGTGACCTCTCGGGGATGATTGCCTGCTAAGCATGATTCCAGTAGCCTTAAGTCATCCATTGGGCATGGAGTCTATGTTGGAATCCTGAAAGTAGTATGATTTTCTTTGACACATCCCGAAATCTCCTTGAACATTTCTGATATCCTGGGCCTCCCTGGAATGCTAAGCATGAAGTATATTGAATCTGTTGAATGCTTGACATCCATGGAACACTGAAAAAATTCTAATGAAGCAGATTTTGAAACTCTTATGGAAACCTTGAACCTTTCCTCTCCTTGACACCTTCCAATGATGAAACAATGTGCAGAACAACACAAAACACAACAACGAGGAAAGCAAAACAACAACAGACAACAATGTGCATAAGCACTTGGAGGAAAACACCTAATTTAACTGTACAGGGGGTGGAACGCTTCTCAAAAACAAGCTTTGAGATGTATCCCATTCACATGAATGGGCAGTTCTTCTCCATTGAGCCTAGATAGATGAAATGAATTTGCCTCTTTGCAACTTGTGATGATGTATGGTCCACTCCAGAGAGCGTCAAACTTGGCATGCTTGCCTGGTTTGGCCCTGTCTTCATCCCATTTGAGAACTAAATCTCCCTCTTGAAAATGTCTGTCGGACGCCTTCTTGTCAAAAGATTTCTTAACTTGAGCCTGATGCTGCTCCAAAGTTTTCATAGCCTTATCTCGTACTTCCTCTAACTCCATGAGTTCAGCAAACCTTACTGTCAGAGGATCACTCTCTATAACTTCAAGTTGATGAGCTAACTCCAAAGAAGGTAACTCCAATGAGAGCGGGAGTTTTGCCTCTCTTCCATATACAAGAACGAAAGGAGAATTTCCAATGGCCCTTTTAGGTGTGATTCGATCTGCCCATAAGGCTGTCTTAAGCTGTGTATGCCAAGTCCTCTTGTTAGTCTCCATTGTGCGCTTAATAATCCTTATGAGGTTTTTGTTGCTAGACTCAGCCAATCCGTTTCCTTGCGGATAGTAATTGGATGAAGTTTTGAGGTATACCCCATTTTTAACAGCCCATTCACTCAGTTTCATACCAAGAAAAGCCAGCGCATTGTCTGAAATGATTGTAAACGGAACACCAAACCTCGTCATTATACCCTCCAAAAAATCTAGAACTGCCTTTTCATTGCTCTCTTTTAATGCTACCGCCTCTGTCCATCGAGTAAAATAGTCTGTTGCAGTAAGGACCCACTTATGTCCGTCACTAGATGGAGGATTAATCATTCCGATGAAGTCCAACCCCCATTGAACAAAGGGTTGATCCACTTGAATTGGATGCAGCGGAAGAGCTGCCAGCTTCTGCTTACCTGTGAAAAAGGCACATTCCTTACATTTCCTTACCCAGAGATGGGCATCCTTGAATAAATCCAGCCAATAGTAGCTGGCTCGCATGATCTTGGTAGCTGTTGTTCGTGCGGAATAATGTCCTCCAGATAGGCCATTATGAAATTCTTCTAGTATCTTACTTACCTGTTCTGGTCCTATGCACCGAAGGAGAATGCCGTTCAAATCTTTTCGAAAGAGAATGCTATCTACCAAAACATATGGGATAGATTGAAGACGGAAAGTTCGTCTTTGGTTTTTATCCATGTTTGCTGGGTATGCTCCTGAGAAGATGAAATTCTTCATTTTGGATAACCAGTCAGCTTGATCAACATCCTCATCAGTATTTAGGAGTGTCACGTCCTCATTACCTTTTGATTCCATGTCTGCAGCAAGTTGCTCACATAAACCCTTACCTCTGACAAGTTTAGTGACTTTGATATGCACGTCATACTCCATTACCTTCGTGATCCATCCAGCACGCTTTTCGTTCATTTCTTTGTTCAGCAAAAACTCCTTGACACCTGGATGAGACACCATCAGATGAATCTTGTTGTTGGACAACATGTGCTTGAATTTCTTCAAAGCTCGAATAACCGCAAAGACTTGCTTTTCAATGAATGAGTATTTGAACTCGTAGTCTTTGAGGGATTGACTGAAGAAAGCGATTGGTTGCTCCATCAGGTTGTCGTTTTGTTGGGTGAGGATCCCTGAAATGCTCTCTTGACCTGCAAAAGCATAAAGGATAAAATCTTTGTCAAACCTGGGGTTCACAAGCGTGGGAGCTTGGGAAATGGCTGTTTTGATGGCTTCAAAGCTTTCTCGTCCTTCCTTTGTCCATGAGAATGGCATGTTTTTCTTTAGCATGGCTGTCAGTGGTTTAACCAATGTCGCGAATTGGGGGATGAATCTCCGCACGAAATTTATGGTTCCCACGAAGCTCTGGAGGCCCTTCTTGTGACTTGGGAGAGATAAGGACATAATTGAATGAATCCTGGCTGGATCGATTGATAATCCTTCCACTGAAACAACATGCCCCAACAATTTTCCCTCGTGCACTGCGAAAATACATTTCTTGGGGTTAAGTGAAACCCCAAATTCCCTACACCTTTGGAAAACTTTCCTTAGATGTGTGATGTGATCTTCTGCATGCTTAGAGTATACAGTTATATCATCAAGGTAAACCAAAATAATATCGTTGATCAGTCCCTTAAATGCCATGTCCATGGCTCTTTGGAAAGTAGCCCCGGCATTGGACAATCCGAATGGCATTTTATTGTAGGCATATGTGCCCCACTTGGTAGTGAAAGCCATTTTGAATTGGTCAGATTCTTGGACTAAGATTTGATTATAACCTGAATATCCATCGAGCAAAGAAAATCTTTGAGCTCCTGCCACCGTTTGAAGGATCTGCTCCATCGATGGAAGAGGATAATGGTCTTTTAATGACGCACGATTCAAATCCCTGAAATCTACGCATAACCGGATCTCTCCGTTCTTCTTCCTCACGGGCACCAAATTGGCTACCCATGAGGAATGCTTGATGGGAAAAATTATACAAGCCTCGATGAGCTTGGTTAGCTCCTTTCTCATTAGTGGCTCAATTTTGGGATTAATTGGTCTCTGTTTCTGACGAACTGGCTTAGCATTAGGATCCAGTTCGATGGTATGTTGCGCAAGACCTGGATCAAAACCACGCAGATCTTTATAGCTCCATGCAAAGATGTCATGATACTCTTGACAAAGTTTGATGAAAGCTTCTTTCTCCTCAGAAGTACACACTTTTCCGATCTTAAGAAATTTTTCATTTGATACTTCGACTTCCTCAAAATATTCTTCTTTGACCACCATGTTAGGGCTTTGTCTTTTGGCTTGGTCATCTGAATTGAAAATGGATTCCAAAGTGACTAAACCTTTTGGTAACTTGTTGCTTTTCAACTAGATAATTTGTTCACCATATGACTCTTGCAACTTATCTTGATTTTCTTGCAGCAAACTCCGCCTCTTCTTGCAGGAAGAGGACAATTTGGTTGTCACTATCGAACACTTGCCAACTACTCACATTATCAGGGACTGCTGGTCGAACCACCATTTTAACAAATTGCTGCCCTTCTTTCATGATATCAACTGGTATGTTATATTGTGAACCAATTGTAGCAAGCCTATCTGCATCTTGATTTTGACCTCTAGGAATTGCATGGATCCCAAAAGCTTCGAAATCTTCAATTAGGTCCCAGACTCGGTTCTTGTATGATCTTAAAAGATCATTTTTGGATGCACTACGTGCTGAAACTTGATGAACAACTAACTCACTGTCTCCAAAAACAGTTAGGGCCTTGATTCCCTTCCTTTGGGCTAGCTGAATTCCTTGCACAAGAGCCTCGTATTCTGCAACATTGTTAGTGCAACTGAACTGCAACCGGAAAGACGAGAAGTACTTATCTCCCTCTGGAGAAATTAACATAACACCAGCACCGGATCCATTCTTACTTCTTGAGCCATCGAAGAACAATTTCCACAATCCTTTAGAATCACTTGGTGTTTTGACAAGTTGTGGTATGATTGTATCTTCTTCATGGATACAGTAGGTACCTAATCCTGTTTCTTCCAAGACCAGCAAACCAGCTTCTTCTTCTGCCAATACATCAGCGTAGGGATCGTACTGATGATCTCTACTTACTTCATCTAGCAAAGTATCAGGGACTTCTTCAACAAGGGTGGTTGGTTCATGATCGGCACCTTCCTCTTCTGGATCGCCAATGGTGTAATTTCCATTTATGGGACTAGAAGTGTAGGGTTCTACATGATTATGGCAGATTGGTTCTGCCCTTATAGTTACTTTGGTTCCGTATCGAGTCCTGAGAATCATATGTGACCAATCGGCTGATAGGTAACCGCCCATCTTGGCAGTGAAATCCCGTGATAGGCAGATGGCAAAGAGGGGAGGGAGGTCAATAACCGATATGTCTTGGGTGAATGACAAACTTGGGCATGCATGAATGGTAAGTTGAAGTCCTTTGATAACCCCAACAGTCTTAACGGCTGTGCCATCCAGCTGAACAACCCCTCTTGCAACTGGCGCATATTGTATGCCTAGTACATCTGCAATTTGTTTCGGCATGACAGAGCTACTGGCACCAGAATCGATCATGCAATTATGTACCAAGTGGTCTCCAATGATCAGGGAAATGTAGAATGGCGGTGGTTTGTTTGCTGTAGGAATGATTTTCCCTTCCGGTTGACACAAATTTGTAGCATTTGTCACTCCACGGCTTGGTGATCCGTTGGTTGTACTAAAACTGTTCAGAGCTTCTCGCAACAGGTTTCTTTGAGAAGGAATCGAGAGTGCGTCCCACATGGTAACGCTCAGATTGGTTTTCTTCATTTGTTCTACTATGCTGAAGGGAATCGCTCCAACTTTATTGACACTTTTTTGGGCATTGGGGTCCTCCTTTGGAAAATGTTTGTTGGGTACCGTGATGCCTGGAGAACCATCTTTCCCTGCGGCGTGGCTAGCCGATGTTTCTGGTGATTTCTTTCCCGCATTTCTATCAACCGCTATTTGTAACCCATGTTGAGAAGTGGATGCTAGATCAGCTTCGAGAGGTTGAGGCTCCATTGCTCTCTTTTTGGAACGAGTGTTTGCTGCCACTGATGAAGAATCTATATTCAATCCGCAAAAATCTTCTTCTTGCCAGTTTAGTAACGTGGATTCTTCAGGTGCCTGCGGTTGATCTGCTGCTTCTTGCGTAGATGAATTGTTTGTTAACTCTGAAGGGGCAGATACACTTTGAACCATAAGGGCCTGGCTAAGAACCCCATTGGGACAAAGATTTTGATTGTGAGGTTGAGAGCAAGGATAGCACCATTCGTAGTCTTGAACTAGATTATTCTGAACAGGTACTATAGCTCTAGATGAGCTAGCTGCAAGAGGGTTCCGGAAGTTCAAGGGCCTGACATTTGCAACTTGACTCGTAGTTTGATTTTGAGGCTGATTGTTTCCTTGAAAGGGAGGATGGCTAGCCTGATACTGCTGATTTTGTGGCTGATACGGACGATTGTATTGAAATTGTTGCCTTTTGAGTGCAACGAGCTCATTTCCAAAATTTTGCAGTAGTGACTTGACTTCAAATAGGTCATTTGAAGAGGCAGGGGGAAGATTGAGATGGTTGCTTGGAGTCCACTGGAAGAGGAGCAATGATAGGCTGATGATTCGTAAGATCTGGAGAAAAGGGCATTGGTGGTCGTGGAGCTATCTTTCCAGCCTGAATCAAAGAATTCTCTGCACTTATGGCAACTTCGTAAGCATCAGGAAGTGTAGTCCCTCCCATAGACTGGATCATAACTGCTACATCGCTATTCAAGGCTTGCAAATAGTACAAGAATGCATTATGTGCAGAAGGCTTTATGAGCGCCGGAATCCTATTCCAAGTCCTGTGGAATCGGAAGTTGAAATCACTCATGTATTCTTGGGGAGCTCTCCTTATGGTAGTAAGTTGTTCCAAAAGTGATAGGTGATCACTTTTGTCTTCGAATTGTTTACATAGCTTTTCTCCCAACTCGTCCCAAGTGGTTATAGTGCCAACATCTAACCCACGAAACCATTGAAGTGCTTTTCCCCCTTGAAAGAGGTAGCAAGAAGTCTAACTGCAACATTGTCTTCGGTGATATTATGTACTACGCAGATGCTGGCTACATCAAAGATATGCTCCACTGGAGTAACGTGAGTTTCCCCCGTGTAGAAGGGTAAACTTTTGAGTGCCGCAACAGGCAATTAATTGAGAAGACTTGGTCATCAGGCAATTAATGACCCATGATGGAACCTTCTCAGGTAGTTCAACTAACTGCAATAAATACATCATGGGCCTTCAATTTAGGAATGTAATTATGACCATTTCCTCTTCTTTCTCACATATTCTTCTATAAATGTAAGTTGGGAGCTCATTTCAAAGGGTTCCAACAGTTCAGACAAGTTGGACAGTTAGATATCTCAGGCAAGAGTGTATACTTTTCAAGGGTCCTCTCTCTTCTGCAAGTTGTTCTTGTGTGTTGAGAGAACTTTCAAGCCTCCTCTTCAAGACTGTAATGGCAACTATTGCCTCTTCTGAATGTATGATGCATTGTGCATGTTATTGAAGCAATAAAAGTGTGTGTTTTGTGACTAATCTCGGTCCTTTCATCCTTCTATGCTTCTTTGTGCCTTTCTCATACTTGCAGGTACACTGTGCAAGTTTAAGTTTCTATTGCAGGTTCTTGGAGTTCTGTGCTTATCGAGTGGTGAAGTATTGCATGCAGTTGAGTTGTGGTGTCTGTTCACCCTTCTTAAGTTCATCCTTCTTCACTGGGAAACTGGTATATTTTCTCGGTCTGATAAAGTTTAACAAAAAGGAACGCGTGTCTCTTAGCCTGTGGTATCCTGTACCCTCTCTAAGTTGCAGTAGGTGAAGTTGACCTGTGGTGCACACACCCCTCTTCAAATTAACCCTTCCTAAATCTGAAGACACCCTTTATTCGGTGCATCACCATCCCTAGTATAGTTTCATTTCTGTAAAACTCTTTCCCTAAAACCCCATGAAAATGTTAGCATAGGACTAGATAATCGTTTTTGTTACACTAGGAGTAGTACAGCACTTAGTTTAGGAAGAGGAAGCCGGCCTTCTCCGGAGGTTCACCTCGAACCCAAGTCCCCACAGCTTGAGAGGTGATCCCATGTGTCCCAATCACACCGAACGTCCTATTCACATCCTGGCCATTCGGAGGGTGCAGTGATTTGGCGACAACAATTGTCTCAAGAGAGGGGTTAACAATTGACCCTGAAACAGTTGAATCTATTAGAACACTTCCACTACCACATCGCATGAAATCTTTCCAAAGCTTCTTGGGAAGAATAAACTTTTTCCATAGATTTGTGCCTGATTTTTCAACTCTTGTGAATCCTTTAACAATGATGCTGAGGAAGAGTCTTGCATTCAAATGGACAACAAAAGGAAAATATATTTTTGAGGTTATCAAGCGTGCAATATCACAAGCCCCAACTCTTATTAACCCAAAATTTTCAAATGATTTCATGTTGTATGCCTTTGGAGGGTCAGAAAGAATCTCATCTATCTTGGTTCAACCTAATAGAGAAGTTTCAAAATGGCCCATAGCATTCTTCAGCAAAATCCTGGAAGATTATGAAGTAAGGTACTATTTTATAGAGAAATATGTTCTTGCTATCATTAGGAGTTTGAATAAGTTCAGACACTTAGTCTCAAACAACAAGATTCAACTACTAGTGTCTCATGCTGGTGTACAATACTTTCTTCTAAAAAAGGATTTGAATGAAAAGAGAGAAAGTTAGATCACTCGGGTAATGGAATACAATATTGAAATCAAAGTGACCAAGCTGATCTGTGGAAAATGTCTGTGTGAGCATCTTTCTTCCAAACAACAAGCCTAGTCAAAGGATAAAGAAGAGGTTGTCCTACTACTGCAAAATGAGCTAGAGCATCTAGCTAATTATGCTCCCATTCCATGTTGGACTTAATACTTGTTGCATTACCTCAAAAAAGATTTTGTTCCCTCCAGAAATGGGCAAAGAAAAGAGAAGGTACTTTAGATTACATGCCATTCTATATGTGCATGTTGACGGTGTTTTGTTCAAGAGAGATATCAATGGTGTCATATTAAGGTGCATTAGGACAGTCCAAGTTGAGAATATATTACGTGGGTTCCATGATGGAGAAGAAGGAGGCCACATTTCTCCATGGGTAACAACACTCAAAATTATGAGGGCTAGTTACTATTGGCCTACGACATTTATTGATTGCTACTCATGGATCAAGAAATGCAAGAAGTGCACATTCTTCACAGGGAAAGAAAGATTATCAACCCTGCCCCTTCGTCCATTTTTAGTAGATCAGTCATTCATACAATGGGGGTTAGACTTAATTGGAGTAATCAACCCAAATTCAAGTACATGCCACAAGTGGATACTCACGAAGAATGACTATTTCACCAAGTGGACTGAAGCAGTGAAACTTCAGGAAGTAAATGAAGCAAACATCTTGGATTTCTATGAAGGGATAATCACAAGATTAGGTGCCCCTGCTAGTATCATATCAGACAATGCATTGGAATTTATTAGTGCAAAGATCACCAAATGGGCTGTAAATAATGGTTTATATTTGAGAACCTCTTCAAAATATTACCCTCAGGGTAATGGCCAAGTCGAGTCCATAAACAAGAACTTACTAAGAACCATCATAAGGACTCTTGATGAGAATCAGAGAACTTCAGACACAAAACTCACATCAGATCTTTGGGAAGATAGGGTCACACCCAAGAGGTTTAGAGGAAGCTCTCCATTTAAGCTTGTATATGGGAAGGAGGAATTTTTGCCTATATCACTTGAGTTATCAACATTAGAACTCATGAAACACTTGGAACTAGTTGAGTTTGAGACTATGGAGATCAGGTATGTAGAGCTGATGGAGTTAGAAGAAGCAAGAGAACATGTAGTTCAGACCATGGATATAAATCAAGCATTGACCAAGAACATCTTTGACAAGAAAGCTAAGCTAGGACATTCCAAGTTGGAGACTTGGTATTCAAGTGGGATACAAACCATACAAAGCCAGGAAAACATTCCAAGTTCGATGCCATATGTAGTGGTCGATACATGATCACTGAATGCAAAGGTAGAAATGCCTTTCAGCTGGCTAAGTTGGATGGTGAAGAATTTCATATTCCAATCAATGGGATCTGTCTCAAACATTGCTACTAGAAGGATAATTCTCACCCTTGTACTTATTAGTCTAGGATTTCCAATTCTTCCAAGTGTTTATGCACATTATTGTTGTTTTTAGCATAATTTTCATTTCCCTAAGTTCTCCGACATAGGTTTTGTTGCTCTGGGGTTGTGTCATTGTATAGTTTGATGCACCTCTAGGTGAATGTTGTAGCAGTCCATTTCATGAACGGGTGAAATCCCCAGGTCAAGATGAATTTATACTCTCAGAAATCTCATCTTCAAGATTTTCTTATAAAAATTGAGAGTGTGGACATCAGGGTAGGTTGAAGGTCACCAAGTGCAAGCGTCGGATTCAAGTTCGAAGAATAGGATCAGTATTAGGCTACCATCCATGACTTCATGTCAAATGGATACAACAAGGCAGCTGATCTGTTCACCTAATAGGTAGGTGATCCCATGAATTGCCAAAATGTAATCCCAATTTTACCCCACAGGCAAAATTGGTTGAATGCGATAAAACATAGAGGAAATGAAGGGGTCAATTGTGTCGTATGGGATTGTATTCGATCCCAAAATCGATCCCAGGACAATCCAACCGGAAGCAAAGAAAAAGAATGACGGAAGGGGTCCACGTGCTTCATCGAGGCAATTCTAAGGGCAAAATCCAAGCAAGGTCTTCAAACGAGTGCTAGCTCTCCACGTGTCTCGGGTCAAGCATGGTGTCTCTGCCAAAAGTTGGGATTTAAGTAGAACACAAAGGAAATATAGTAGGCCCATGGACAACTCCACGTGTCAGTTTGGCGTAACTTCAGAAGCTAATAGGAGGGAGCATAATATTAAGACGTGTGATGCTACCACATGGATCTTATGAAAATAGACTCCAAGCCTGAAGCACCTTTAGGTGGCCATATCTTTCAAATGGAAGCTCAGAATTGAGTGGGAGAGAACATTTTGGAAAGCTCTTAACACCTACTACTTGCTTGCCACCATTAATTATTTGGTCTTCCATTTTTGAGGCTGTCAAGTCTCCCTCCTACCCCTATAATGGATTATGAGCTTCCCTTCTTGCCCAGCAAGGAAAAATGATGGGGGCATAGGTATTGCAACAAAACCCATCGTTTTTGTAGGGGAATTCATTTCCTTTTTGGGGTGGTTGAACAAGAGTCTCGATTTCATCTCCCACCTTCTCTGATTATTCCTATATATTATATAGCAGGGGTAATTTCTAAGGGTTGGACACTCTTGCTTTGTGCCCTCCCTTCTTCTCTTCCTTGCATGAGAATTTGTGGAGTTTCCAAGCATCCCATTCAAATTACAATGCAATCTTTCCTCATTGCCATTGGAATGGACAATATCAAATCTTTGGAACAATAGTATAAGTATGTATATGATTTCAACCCTCTCTTATGTTCATTGTATCTTTCTGTTCTCTCATTAAAATCTTCGTTATGTGTGCATGGTAGTTGTTTTGTGTTTTTATGGTTTTTTTTATTTAAAAGTAGATGTGCATCATTCCTTTCGTGCATCACCTCTATTAGATTAGGTTTAATTTCTTATATCTCCTTACCTGTGTCCCCTTGGCAGATTAGAGTAGGATTTAGAATAGACCCTCTGCAATACGAATGTGTGCATTTGAATAGAGGAATAGGAGCTAACCTTCATCTGAAGAGTTTCCCTAATTCACAAATTACCACACTTTGGGAGAAGATCCATGTTATGAAATCACACTGAGAGTATCAACCCATCGAGTTACAGACTTCAAGGGTGATGTGATTCTGCATCAACAATTACCTTCGCTAGTGGCAATATAGCGCCTTCATCTTTTTTTGAGGCTTTATAGGGTAAGTTTGATTTCACACCTTAATCTAATCAATAATAAGGTGCGAATCCCTGAGTGAATATTGTAATTGAAATAAACCTTAGTTGATTTTGAGGTTTCCTTGTGGGTATTAAATCGTAAATCTTTGCAAATGAAATTGATTTGAAGGATGTTGACTTAAGATAAATAAGGAAACTGGAAACTAAGTCTCGTAATCCCTTCTTATTCCCTTTTATGATGTTAAAATAAATCAAATTTCACATAAATCTTGAAATGTAGAAACATGGGATCTTACCTTGAAAACAAATCCTAGTGAGTCGTGTGTAGTTATAATGCTTCCAATCATCTAATTCTTAAATATGTTAGACAGGTACCTTCATAAATCTTTTTTTAAAGTGACGCCAATAAGAGACCTAATAAAAAATGTAAATGAGATGAAAAAAAACATATGTTATAATGGTTTAGGAACAAAATATCACTTGGAGTCCTTATGGTTGAACTAAGCATTGACTTTTGTTAAGAATGGATACAATTTATTCTTGGTTGGACTAGGCATTTGGGCCATTATAGAGTCCACTAAAAATAAAAATTATGACATGTAAATAAAAAATTGACTCAAACTAAATTTGGAACTAAAAAAACCATAATATGAGAAAAAAACATTTAACATGATAATGAGTTATTGGGAGACTCATATTTTCTTAAAATTGACTTTAATTAACAAATGATCTATGGATAATTAATGGGATTCGATAAAGGAATAAATCATGCATTCTCCTTTAAAGACTAGTTCCCTGCAAAGAAAAGTAATTAAAGATTGTAAAGTAGGAAATTTTAAACCTTATGTGTTTAATTCTCTTGAAAACTATAAGGTCATACAATGGAAAGCTAAATGTGATGAAGATGTAAACCATAAAAAGGCCATGTCATGGGGCATGCCTACCTGATATTTCTTATTGTAATTGATTCAGTATCCTAGTTTATGTTTTTTTAGTATGACATTGATGGGTACCATATGTTATCCTATTGTATGAGTGGTTTTATGTTTATGTAAGTTTCTTATGTGTTTTTTAGTTTCTCTATTGGGAGCCATTGTGGTGTCGTGTAGTGAGTAGTGTAAGTAAAAAAAAATTATTCTAGTATTTTAAGTTGTTGTATCTATGTGTGTAAAATGTGGACGTTATATTTGGTATTAGAGAAGATGTTCTTGCTCTCAAACCTCTAGGATAGATTGGATTTGTGATGGTTTTAGATGGTGGTGGTGGAGATTGGACGAGTAATGTGATATATGTTGTTATGTGAGCAACGTCGTAATTGTGATATTGTGAATGTACATGTTGTGCATGTCACTTAGTGTGTATCTATTATCCTATTGATGTGCTAGTGATGAGATTATTATCTCTCCTTTTTATGGATTCAACGAGGAATTTTTGTGTGATGTACCACTTTATTGTGTGTGAGAAGAATGTTATTGTGGATTGTAGAGTGTTGGAGAATTTTGGCGTTATGTGATATGAAGGTGGATTGATGTATTACATGATAAAATTTATGTAAAGTGAATTAGATTGTATCATGATTTCATCACTGTGTTGTGGTGATTCATGTGTGTCACCATGTTGTAATGGAAATTGACTATATGTTGTAATGTTATAAATTATGTTCATCATATGAATAATTTGTGTAATATGTGATGGTTCATGTCATTATTTAGGGGCATACGATGAGCGTATGATCACTATTATATAGTGATTGCACATTGGGTGAAGTATGTGGTAATGTGATGTATTGCAACCCATGAAAGTAATTATTGTGTTATACCCTGTATATATAGCATGTGTAAGACACTATGGTTAACTGTTGTGAATCACCATTGTGTTAGTGATGTAGTTATGTGTTATGTTCTGAACCCTACACTAACTGAACCTAAGGGACATAAAAAAAAAGTATGTTTGGAGTGAGGAAATGTGTACCATTGACTAGTCACTCGAGACAAGTATGAGATAAGAATTGGAATCTTACATAGGCTGAAAAACCACTTTTGTTCATTTGGTATGTATAACACATGCTCAACGGCTGTCAGGTATATTGTGTTTCACAAAAAGCTTAGGCTCAGTAGATGGCGACTTGTATTCCTTTCTCTGTCCCTATATGGTTATTGTATGGATTCAACCTAAGTACAATTATGACTGTGTTGACCCTTATGGAAGCAGTTGAGGGATGATTCAGATAAAGATGATGACAATTGTATTATTTGATATGTTATTTTATGAGCTGAGGCTTGATGTTCGAGTCCCAAACACTTGTTGAGTACCCCTTTGGTGGCCATATAAAACCACATAGTTTTTGTGATGTGATATTTCTCTATATGTATTTTATTTGTAAATTGAACATTTTCTGATTGCTAGAACTAGTAGTTTTCTTGATTGATGTGTTCTTATATTTTAGGCATTTTATTTGGTTGTTGCACTAACATAAATTTTTTTTGCACTAACTATAGCTATTTGGCCATTTGCTTTACTTAGAATTAAATTTTATTTTCAGGTGTAAAGGTTTTATAGCCTAGCCCAAGGCATGGGATTTTTACCACTTAGCATTTGAAATAGATTGTTATGCTTGTTCTAATGGCATAATGTGTGGAATAGGGTCATGGGATGCAACATGGAGTGGTTGAACCCATGGACCCGCTTCGTTGTATGGGGCTATGCCCTAATGAGTTACAAATAACTAGCTGGTTTTCAAACCATGAGTTATTATGTCACTTGGGTTAGGGTTATTTAGAGTCTATGTGCCTTAGCCCATAGGGTGGCTGACCTCTTTTGGGGAGCGAAAAGGAAAATTTATCTTTATTGTATTGCTTGGGAGGTACATGGAGTTAATTTTTGATGCTTTGGGAGGTATATGGAGTTATTTTGTGCTTCTTCGAGAGGTATATGAAGTTTTTTTTGTGATGCTTTAGGAGGTATATCAATTTTTTTGTGATGTTTTGGGAGTTAGTGTTTTTATTTATGTGTACTGATGTGAGTTTGGCTATGATTCATGATGTTAATAATTGATGCTCCTTGTTGAGGGTATGATTTGATAACCTTTTGACACTAGGTAACTACAATTATTGTCTTGAGTTTTGTGAAACCTTTATATATGTACATATATGGAATTCCATGTTGTAGTAGTTTGCTTATGTTATGAGTAATTTTGTATGAGGGGCATGTGTGAAGAGTACTATGTTGTGAAGGCCGTGTATGTTCCTTCCATGGTTTGGTTGAGTTCTTGTGATGTTATATAGTCCTGAAAGTATGTATAAATATGTCTTGTGGACCTTTAGTGTTGTGTTTGGACTTTGTGTTGCATCATGATGTCATTTGCTGTTGGGAACTCACACAAAAGAAATAAATTAAAATCCTAAAAAAAGAATACTAAGACCTTGAGTTTTAGGAATAATTTATAGGAAAAATATTAACTAAGTAATAATGTAAACTAGAAGTACCAATCTAAACAGAACATTAAGAAATCACCAAAACCTGCCTTAAATCTTGTGGTCATTTTTTATCGACATAATTCTTTTCCCTAGATAAGATTTTCCATTGTGTCTTATAGCCTTGCTTTCGTGTCACATCGAGAATGATGCTCTTATAAGGGGAGGGAGATGCAGTGCCAAAATAAATTAATAAGAAAATATAATAGTAGTATTTAAATATATAATAGTTGGTGCTATTAAATGCGTTTGTTGGCCAATGGAGTAAATGACCCCATGTGAATGCACATGGGATGGTTGCATGGGAAGGAATTTTTGTGGTTGGTGGTGGCATGTGGTAGGAGTGTGGCCAGGGTATGGGCCATCATCAACCTTATTTCAAACATGTCACATTCCTTACATAGTAATTCATGCACTTCATTCAAGATCTAAAGACCTGTAACATGGTGAGGAATTCGAGTTTTTGTGCTACAATGAAGTTATTGTGGTTAGAGGAGATGAATTTGGTACAACTCATTATACACATTAAGTCTTCCCATGCCACCATTTTATATCTTGGGGAGCTCGGGATTCTTCAATTTAATAACCTTAAAATAGAAAATATCCCTTTTAAATGAACTTAGCCAAATCAAGTTAAACAATGTCTGGAAATGGCACAAAAATTACATTTCTTTTTAGTGATAAAATGAGTAAAACTGGGTTTTCAATTTCTTCAAGACCTATGTTGTGTCTAGATATTGAGTTGGATGATCTTGAGTTAAAGCTGGTGATCTTTAAAAGAAAAATTTAGAAATCAATTCGAATAGTGACAAGTTGCGTCGTGGTCAGTGAAATTAAATAGCCTAAGCATGTACTCTAAAATGGATGGTGTATTCTTCAAATAATCTCTTAGTGATATAACTACATATTAGAGATAAATAGAGGACTCTTCATGTGTTGCAGAACAATCTATGGATATTCCCTTGTTACTTGAATAGGAAAGGCTGACATAGCTATCAAAACAAGGAAGGTTTGGATTTATTAGTGGTATTATCCGCAAATACAAGGAAATACCATTAGAAAGGATTATTTTATATGCTACAAGGAGTAATATGTACCTAGAGTTCGCTCTAGTCAACAAACAAGTCACTGAACCTGTCTCAAGAGAAAAGGTTGAAAAAAATGTTTTTGTAGTGTCTTTTTTCAGGAGAGCATGCAAGGAAAAATATTTTGAAGATATGTGATGCCTTTGGAGAAAATGGCTACCCTATTTCCTAAAGAATTCAGTAAACAAAGGAAATTTTTGGAGAGATCTCTAGAAGGCTTACCAAGCTATAAAGGAAAATAGATGCTAGCATTTTTCATTGAGAAAATTTACTGATAACAACTGGATACCAATTTAAGTAGTGGAATATTTGGGTGACAAAAGAGAAATGTTTTATCACACAATCAACATGGTTAAAATGGATGTGTAGAACCTCATTGGATCCCTACTAGCAATAAAATATAAGTTCACTAAAACACTCATTGGTGGAGTTGTAATAGATACAAGAGGAGATCCCTTACTAAATAAAACTTTGGTTCCTACAAAGAATCATATGCAATGTTGCTAGCAGCTATTGGTGGGTATAAGGGAATGATACGACCCTCTCTTGAGTTTAAAAATTAGGTTTCTTATACTTTCTGCTGGTCTTGGCATGCTTACAAATTTGCGGCATGCTATTGTTTTGCTTCAATTAGCAGATTATTCACTTAAAGTGAGATGTTTCTGAAGGTGTTTTTATTATTGTAGTTAGAAAACATATTTGAGGTATCCAATTTTGATTGCCAAAATGACTTCATATAAATGAAAAGGGTTAACACCATGGATATAATACAGAGGTTTATTCCTCATCTGAAGTTGGTTGCATTGCTCGACTATCTTTTGAGATTCTTAAGAAACGACGTGGTAAGATTTCTCAGATTGACAAGGCCAATGTGTTGTAGCCTTCATAACTTTGGTTGATTAATTTTCCAGGCATGATCTCCTTACCTTTTTATTTCATAATTTTTGTAATTTGGTTCTTCATTTGAACTAAAATAGAAACACTAAACCAATGGATAATCTTACAAATGGATATGTAATTTTTTTTAATAGTGTAAGGAAATAAATTCCACCTTGTAATTCCCAAAGCCGATTCACAATTAAAACATGAACTATGGTTGCTACCATAACCTTATACGATGATAGTAGAACATCTAGATTAGGTACTCGTATCTAGTGGTATTAGTGAGAGTTAGATGATGTCGTTAAATAAACAATCCATTTTCCTACCTTGCAAAGTTCAGTAAACATAATTTCCAAGACTCACAAAACAAGAGTTTGTGCCCCTTAAAAGAGATGCCAAGTTTTGTATGTGTTCATTGTTATGTAGGGAGTCATGTCAAGCATTTTTTCAACCCCATTTGACCATTTTCGCTATCTTCACTACTGTTATAGTAGACCTATTACTCCATTTTGTACTTTTAAGGAGCGGTTAAAACTGAAAAGTTGGATTTCGTTTGGACCAACCATTTCGTCCCTGAATAACAAAATGTTTGTCCACCTTGGAAAAATTCTAGTATTTTTAGTAGAAAATTTCTTGGAACCTTTATTTTGGGAAATTAAAATTCCTGGTTAGTTTGGAAAAGGCATTTTGTAGGCCTCTGGTTGTAGTTTCGACTAGGTGAAACTGGACCAATTATGATCGGTGGCTACAAAAACTCGTCGCTGTTTGAAACCCATTTTCCAGTTCTCAGTCCTGTCGACTCTAAAAAAATTCCCCATATATAGGGGCACTTGTTGGAAATTTCTCGTTACGTGTTTGTCCACCAAACACTAGTTTTGGACGTGGTTTTGTGAGCCCTCAAGTTAAATTTTTATCATTTGTAAGTAGGCCAATTACGACTGATGGCCTTGGAAAACTAACTGCTTATCATAAACCGTTTACCAATTTTGAATACTATATGTTCCTCTGAATTCTTGGTGTAAATGAGGACACGTATAAGTTTACCCATGGTGTTTTTTCTCATTTGAAGACAATGTTTGAAATTAGTTTCATAACCTCTGAACCTAAATTGAATGTTTTTTCAAATAGTAGGAAAACGTAAATAGAAAGTTATAAGAACCCTGTACGGTTACAAAACCACCATGGAAACTTGTTGACACTTATAAATAAGTGTTTAAAACTCTATCACGTGACTTTTTGTGTCAAATAGAACATTTGGAAAAATAATGTTTATCTCTCTCCCTATCTTTTTCTCTCTCCTTGGTTAAGAAATAAAGGGAAATAAAATGAAATCAACTCTAACCCACTTCTTTTAAATGTAAACTATTATTATTATGTAAATGGAAACTAAAAAATTTAATTATGGTACATCTAGGTGGATTTCATGCGAGCGATTTATCGTTGATTTCATGCTCACATGATTTTGTAGGATTCAAGAAAGATGGCGAAAAGGCATGGTGTAATTCATTGTTTATTATCATTATTTATATAGGTCATTGTAGAATGTATATATGTATAATGTATTTCCATGTTACAAAAAAGAGTATATTTGAAATTTGGTGATATGTATGAGAAGTTAGTTTTAGGGATTCCTAGTGAAATGTGCATTTAATCATAGGTGTAATTTTAATTCATATTTACGGATGGTAAAATTTATATATATATATATATACTAAATTTGAATTTAATATATTGTATTACATTTCCAGTGTGTAATAGTCGATTAAATAATTGGTGTGTTATATTCTTTACCTTGAAGGTCTAATAAAGAAATCTAACCACAACAGGAAACCTTAGTTTACAACTAGTGCATATATACCCTTCTCACATGATCTTTCTTATCACATAAGAAAATAAAATTGTAGAATGACCTTAAAATTTACACTTGATGGAACCTCCTAGTTTATGTAAATAAGAGCCCAAGATTGAGTTTATCATCATATTTTTGGTATGTTTAGTGACATCTTCGTTAACCCGATGGTTAGCAACGATATGGTCAAACTATGTATGGATTAAGTAGAACTAACACTTCCTTATTATCATAGTTGACTACCAAGTCTTACGAATTTAGATCTATAAATTAACTCATCGTCGAATGAATTCCTTATGGGATCTAGTGAAATAGTTTTAATATGACTTAAACTCTTGTTAATGATCTCTTTAGTTCTTCACATCTAAATGTATTACCTCAGCTAGTGATGATATAGCACCTTTTTCTTTTTTGGAGGCTTTATAGGGTAAATATGTTTTCATACCTTAATCTAATCTATAATAGTTTGTAGAGCCCTGAGTGCATATTGGAATTTAACTAAACCTCAGTTGATTAGGAGGTTAACTTGGGGGTAGAAATCATAACTAACTCTTTGCGAATGAAATTGATTTGAAAGATGTTGAATTAAGAGAAACCGGGAAACTAAAAACTTGGTCTTGTAATCCCTTGCTATGCTCTTTTATGACATTAAGAATAAAATAAGTTTCACATGCAGAATTTTGAAATGTGAAAACATGGGATCTTACCTTGAAAACAAATCCTAGTGGGTCATGTGTAGATATAATGCTTCCAATCATATCCTTCTTAAATATGTTATACAAGTACTTTTGTATCTCTTTTGTTAAAGCGACGCTAATAAGAGACCTAAGAAATAATGTAAATGAGATAAAATGTGTGTGTGTGTGTGTGTGTGTGTGTGTGTGTGTGTGTGTGTGTGTGTGTGTGATAATGGTTTGGGAACAAAATTTCACTTAAAGTCTTTATGGTTGAAGTAAGAATTGATTTTTATTAAGAATGGATACAAATTGTTCCTGGTAGGACTAAGCATTTGAACAATATAGAGTCCACTAAAAATAAAAATTATGACATGTAAATTCTAAATTGAATAAAACTATTTGGAACTAAAACAACCATAGCATGAGAAACAAACCTTTAACATAAGAAAAATTTATTGGGAGACTAATAGTTTCTTAAAATTGACTTTAATTAAAAAATGAGCTAGGGATAATTAATCAGATTCGATAAAGGAATCAATCATGTATTCTCCTTTAAAGACTATTACCATCTAAAGAAAAGTAATTGAGGAATATAAAGTTGGAGATTTTAAACCTTATTTTTTTTAATTCTCTTGAAAACTATAATGTCGTACAATGGAAACCTAAATGTGATGAAGATATAAACCATAAAAAGGCCATATCATGGGGTATGCCTACCAAGTGTTTCTTAGTGTAATTGGTTCATTGTCCTAGTTTATGTAGTTTGAGGATGACATTGATTGGTACCCTATGTTATCCTACTTTATGAGTGTTTTCATGTTTATGTAAATGTCTTATGCATTTTTTATTTTCTCTACTTGTAACCATTGTGGCATTATGTAGTGAGTAATGTTAGTAAAAAAAACTATTCTGGTATTTTACTATTGTATTTGTGTGTGTAAAATGTGGGCATTGCAATCATGCAAGGGCCACTGAGCTAATGGTAGAGAAGATTCTATAAATGACTTAATTTAAGATCAATTTTTGTGTATTACCCATGAGTTTGCATACAAAGAATATCTGATAGATTTTTTTTCATTATTCGAGAGTTCACATAAAATATATTTTCTTTACAAAAGATAACAAGATTTTGATATTTACACAATTGTCTTACAAAAAAATCAACTAAAATAAATGGAATAAATCCAATCACCATCCTAGAGAAAATTAGCCACTTTAAAAAAGGTCATGAATCCAATGCCAGGAAATATGAGCTCATATGAAAATTAAAATATGTTGTATGATAGAATCGAGATGCACGCATAAAGTGCATTATATAGAGAGGCATAAATGGTAGATTTGATCACCAATGTGCAAGCCGTGATACGTAAATAACCATAGAAAATTGCCTAACATAGGTTCTACTTTGGTAGAGGAAAACCAGTTGAGTTGAGAGAATCAAGTATAGGAATATGATATTAAATTACAACAAAAAATTAATTTACCTAGAGAGTAAGCAAGGGCTCTAAATATTTGATAAAACGACCTCAAAGAGTAACCTCTAAATGTAATATCACAATTATAGCAATAATCTTTCCACTACGCTGATGGGAGTTAGAAGTCATGTTTTGTGAAGAATAACTTATAACATGATATCTTATATGTGAATAATGGAAGGAAGATAAGAAGGAATAATGTGGGACTACTATAAAAAAGTGGCTAGGGAATTCAATCCCAAGAAGAAACTAGGTCATGAACAATGTGAATACCTATGTGAAACAACCAGATAGATTTAAAGTTAGGATTCTCTTCTAATGAATTATGACACAATTAGAAATGGGTGAACATTAGAGATTTTGATCACTAAATTAAATATTAAAAAAACCAAACATACATCACAAAATCATTTGAGGCAAGGTTCAAAAAATTTAAAAGTATAGATGTTTTTGATAAGAGAATACCCATCAATTTTGCTAATAATATTGATGATTAAAAGTGTTTCAAAACAAATATTTCGCTACAAAATTTCACTATTAGGTTCTCTTGTAGAGATACAATGGATTAAAATGATGTTCCAAGATTATTTTCCTTCCACCACCGACATAAGTAATGTGGTAAAAAATATTGATACTTTTAGGATGGATTTGTATAATACACACACCTCCTTCCTCATGTGGTAACAAACAAACATCCGAAGTGACTCTGTGGAATCCCTAAGATTGTTTACAATTATCCAATACAAAATTATACAAGATCGTAGATAACTTATAATGATTTGTTTTTTAGGGAGGCCAACAAGAAGAATAATAGACAAGCAGTGGAAAGAATTTTTGTCTAGGATTAGAGTTTACCTAAAAGAAATAAAATATATGGAATGTTTAGAGATGGATTTAGTGTTAAAGGATATTCATTTTTTTGTAAGAGAATAGTAAGAAAAGATGGAAAAAATTAATAAATTTTATCTTAATTTAGTTATATTGATTTCTTATGTCTCTTTGTGGTCCCTATTTATGCTACTAATGGGATATTTTTATAGTGTTGCATTGGATTTAGGATATAGTCAAGGGATAACTTCTATCCATGGGAGTTTTTTTGGTTATTTGATGATTGTTGTTGGTTATTTTTCTTAAATTAAGATCCTTGTTTCAAACCATTATAGCAACAATCCTTAATTTCATGCCCCAAATTAAAAATATGATACTTTTATTTGGATGACCCTTGAATTTTTCTCAATTATATCATAGAATGTTTCCTTATTGCTTATAATGTTTCTATGTATGCTCCCCTCTGAATTCAGAGGTAATTGTAGGATATTCATCATTTTCCTCATTGTACATGGATTTTTCTTTCACTAGCATGTCCACCAACTATTCAAATGTTATCATATTATCTAAGAGATTAAATGAGGTGAAAAACACTTTATAGGATTGTGGAAATGCTATCAATACTATATCTACAAGTTTTTATTATCTTACAATAGATCATTTAGTGCTAGATATTACTTCATAGGTATTGAAACACATCTAAAAAACACCATAATTACATCATTGAACTTTAATTTGATGTTGTATATAGTTATTTTTATAAATGGAGGTGAATAATTTGATTATATGCTTGATGCACCATTTTAAACTCATCCCAAAATGATTTGGTTGGCTGTTTATTTATGATGTGAGGTTAGACATCATCATTTCTTACAAACATTATGGTTAACTTCGATTTTTTTGTCAGCCATACCATATATTCATTACTAATCATAATCTATTAGATGCCATGTGAGAGTACCTTCAACTACATTCTATATATGTCTATCAATTACATACATGTCTTGATCTTAGTTTTACATAGAGCATAATATTCTCTCCATAGGAATTATGAATCTGGAAGGAAACAAATTGGACCATATTTTTCCATCTTATTTGTGCATGAATTGTATAAAGGTGACATATTGAATTTGATCACTCTAAGTATAATTACTATCTTTATGTACTACCAGTTTGATATACCAAACCTCTCTACATACACACATTAATATGTACTAGTTGATACTAGAAAAATTTCTAGGTTTAAGTATACACAATGGTACATGAAGGAGACGTTAATAAATATGAGAGAATATAGCTACATGGTACATAGAAAATATTTGAGAACGATCTAGAAATGGGTGAACATTAGAGATTTTGATCACTAAATTAAATATTAAAAAAACCAAACTTACATCACAAAATCATTTGAGGCAAGGTTCAAAAAATTTAAAAGTATAGATGCTCTTGATAAAAGAATACCCATCAATTTTGATAATAATATTGATGATTAAAAGTGTTTCAAAGCCAATATTTCGATACAAAGTTTCACTATTAGGTTCTCTTGTAGAGATACAATGGATTAAAATGATGTTCCAAGATTATTTTCCTTCCACCACCGACATATTTAATGTGGTAAAAAATATTAATACTTTTGGGATGGATTTGTATAATACACACACCTCCTTCCTCATGTGGTAACAAACAAATATCCGAAGTGACTCTGTGGAATCCCTAATATTGTTTACAATTATCCAATACAAAACTATACAAGATCATAGATAACTTATTATGATTTGTTTTTTACGGAGGCCAACAAGAAGAATAATAGACAGGCAGTGGAAAGAATTTTTGTCTAGGATTGAGTTTACCTAAAAGAAATAAAATATATGGAATTTTTAGAGATGGATTTAGTGTTAAAGGATATTCATTTTTTTGTAAGAGAATAGTAAGAAAAGATGGAAAAATTTAATAAATTTTATCTTAATTTAGTTATATTGATTTCTTATGTCTCTTTGTGGTCCCTATTTATGCTACTAATGGGATATTTTTATAGTGTTGCATTGGATTTAGGATATAGTCAAGGGATAACTTCTATCCATGGGAATTTTTTTGGTTATTTGATGATTGTTGTTGGTTAGTTTTCTTAAATTAAGATCCTTGTTTCAAACCATTATAGCAACAATCCTTAATTTCATGCCCCAAACTAAAAATATGATACTTTTATTTGGATGACCCTTGAATTTTTCTCAATTATATCATAGAATGTTTCCTTATTGCTTATAATTTTTCTATGTATGCTCCCCTCTGAATTCAGAGGTAATTGTAGGATATTCATCATTTTCCTCACTGTACATGGATTTTTCTTTCACTAGCATGTCCACCAACTATTCAAATGTTATCATATTATCTAAGAGATTAAATGAGGTGAAAAACACTTTATAGGATTGTGGAAATGCTATCAACACTATAGCTACAAGTTTTTATTATCTTACAATAGACCATTTAGTGCTAGATATTACTTCATAGGTATTGAAACACATCTAAAAAACACTGTAATTACATCATTGAACTTGAATTTGATGTTGTATATAGTTAGTTTTATAAATGGAGGTGAATAATTTGATTATATGCTTGATGCACCATTTTAAACTCATCCCAAAATGATTTGGTTGGCTGTTTATTTATGATGTGAGGTTAGACATCATCATTTCTTACAAACATTATGGTTAACTTTGATTTTTTTGTCAGCCATACCATATATTCATTACTAATCATAATCTATTAGATGCCATGTGAGAGTACCTTCAACTACATTCTATATATGTCTGTCAATTACATACATGTCTTGATCTTAGTTTTACATAGAGCATAATATTCTCTCCATAGGAATTATGAATCTGGAAGGAAACAAATTGGACCATATTTTTCCATCTTATTTGTGCATGAATTGTATAAAGGCGACATATTGAATTTGATCACTCTAAGTATAATTACTATCTTTATGTAACTACCAGTATTGATATAACCAAACCTCTCTACATACACACATTAATATGTACTAGTTGATACTAGAAAAATTTCTACATTTAAGTATACCCAATGGTACATGAAGGAGACGTTAATAAATATGACAGAATATAGCTACATGGTACATAGAAAATATTTGAGAACGATCTAGATAATCAATTATAATTTCTTAAAGAGAGATCTTTATACATGGGCGAAAAGTCCCAATATACTTAGATTTTCCAAATTTTACAATTTATGCTTAACGATACTTGCAAATGGGCAATGGAGGGTTAGTAATGATTAACATGTCCTTCTTACTCCATATATATTTAAAGGGTCCATGCAACATAAGTTATTGTTGCACCTATATTACGCATTACATGCATTAGACAAAAGTGTAATGACTTTACTTAAAAGTGTGGTCTAGAGGCACTACTAATAATAAATGTTTTTGAGATCAAGTGATCGCATAGAGTGTTTCTAGATATATATTTTTAGGTTTATTTTTACAAAATGCTTTTGCACTAATACATAGAAATCTACAAGCTATTATTAAATGTCAAATAATATTAAAAAAATGTTCTTCCCCCTTGAAACAATAAAAAAGCATAATTTAAGGCATTTTACAACTTTCCATGAATTTCATTGAACATGTATACATGCCACATTTTCCCTAAACTATTGCTAAGATTTGAAATGTAGTTTCTGAAATATTTTGTATAATTTGTTGGCTGCTGATTTTTTTGGTAAAAATATATTTTTTAAGTTTTCCCTTGCACTCCACTAATTTTTATTATTATTAATTTTAACAATAAAATCAATGAACAACTTCCTAACAAATTTACAATTTTTTCTAACCAATAGTGGTCACCACCTTATTCTACAAAACTAAGTAAATTATTTAAATTTTCCTATTCTTTTTTAAATAAGGTCCCCTAGTAAAATGACCCTCTAAGAGGAAATGGCGGGATGATGCTTGGGTGTGAGGGGTTCAACCTCACTAGTGCCTATGTAGGAAAACATTAATCACATATGAACCCAGGCTCTACGTGCATATCAAACATAGGTTATAATTTTAAATTTAAATATGGCTAAAGCTAACTTTTTAAAATGGAAAATGGAAAAGGGAGGATGGGGTGGGATTTAACCTGCCATCCTTACCTACTAAGCCCTTAGCACTAAATTAGGAAGCCAATTGATACAATCTCACAATCGAGTAGTAAGATACTTGAACACAAATTTTGTAAATGCGAAGATCTTGTTCATCATTAAATCGTCCATGCATAAGAACGTGGGTTACAGTTAGAGGGCCAGCTACCAAAATTGTATGGGGAGTGAACTTGCACAGTCGGCTCAATATAGCACAAAATTTCTTCTAATGTATGTAAATATTTTGTCCTATAAAGGACACAAGGACAGACTTGCGTGGATACTCGGAGAATGTGTAAATGAGCGTAGTATTTCTGGTTGATATAAAACATAATTTACTAGGTCTCCAATAGAGTGAAATGTCTTTCAGCTTGGTGGTCTTCATAGGGAGCTTTGCGAGAGCTCGATTTCCCTGAGCGACCCACAAATACTTTTTTTTTTTTCAAAAACTATATTTTTTTTCCCTTTTTTCAACTAGATCAGTACTCTTTCTTGGAGGATTCAAATAATATGTATTTTTTTACTGAAAATTTCTTGGGTTTTGCGGGGTAGGAGAATATTTGAGAGTGATGGGGCCATAGAATCCCTCCTCTTGAATCTGTCATTTCTGTAATCTCTTAAGAATCTCCATAACCTTGTCAAAACACACTCTAGAATTTGAGCATCATAAACCCAATCATACTACACAACAAAAATAATAGTATCTGTATTAATGAAAACCAAACACTATATTTATAGATATTGAATAGCTAAATTACAAGCTAAATAGGAAACTAAAACATGTTCACAATTAGTGCCAAAAATTACACAAATAAGAGAGAGGAATTGAAGTGCAATGACCTATTCAATCTTAACTAGATGTCACAACATCCTAATTCAAGTACAATACTACTACTAATGACATCTAATCATAAAGTAAAAAACATTTGCATTTGAAAGAGGGTTTAAAACCCGCAAGTGAGGATCACGAGGGATGATGTGCACATCAACAAATGTGTGAATGACAGCATGAAGAGATCTTGGAGGAGTGAGCATCAACTGAATGTGCATGCAAAGATTTGAAACACAGGTAGAACCTGCTTAAGCCATAAAACTCTGCTCTATCTCATAGATCAAATGGGGTGTACATATAGGGGAGTAAATGTGTAACTCCCAATGCTGCAATCATGAAGATTCCTCCATAATGGAGAAGAGGAGTTAGTTTCCTAGAATGGGAAGTGTAACTCCTATGACACACTTACACATATGACAGATTCTGTAAGAGAATCTCATCATGACCCCTAAGATGACACCTAGATCCTATGATCTCACCTAAGTGAGATGACTCACCTGGTGAGGTGAAATAACACTAAATAAGTGAATAACATATACCACCTACACCAACACCCCCCCTTCATCGTAACTTAGGATGAGGCGGCAAGTCAGAAATGAGATATGGGTCCCGACACAAAGCCTGATGAGGCACCCATGTACAAGAAAAAGGTCCCAAGCAGTGAAGGAAAACCCAGTGGGAAAAACATCCACCGCAAGAGAACAACACACTCTCTAATCTAAGAAAGATGCCAAATATGGGTCCCAGCTCATAGACAAGCCTGAAAGGGTACCCATGTATAAAGAGGCAATCTCTCGAAAAGAAGAAGAAGAGAGAAGAAGAGGGAGATGAGAGGAATGCAAAAGATGCCATGGATGGATCTGAACTCTGCAGCTCTAGGAAGTCTCCCAGAAGAATGTCGATGACGAGATCCTCTGCCTCTGGACTAAAGAAGAGCCACCCGCAATGAATTGTGTGCCTGCCCTTAGGAAGGACAGAAATGACGTGTTGGAAGGAAACTGAAGGCAACAACACGAAGAACTCTAAGTCTGGTACACTAGAAGTGTGACATAGGTCTAGCGAGTGAGTTGCCAAGGAACCGAAGGTAATGCCACGTGTGTAGAACTGTCAAGAGTGTGAAGAGTGAACACCTGTAGAGAGGATGTTCCACGTGATGTGAAGGCAACAAAACATCCCCCACAACAGAAAATGGATCCACAAGTTGAGGGTGGATCAATGAAGGTCTTTAGAAATGTGGAAGTGGTACATGATTCCCGGAAGGGGCACTCCCAACAACAAAGATGATGAACTCCTCTGAAACACCTGTGGATGGATGAGGGACCTGTAGTGCATCACAAGTAGAATCTGTGAAAAGACGACTAAGGTCAGGCAAGATACTCGTCCCAATGAGGGGGCTCAACAAACAGAAGAGCGATGTCAAATAGGTATGAGTCATCCAATGAAGGTAGAGGAGTGAAGGGGTCCTCACGCACTGGTAGTGGAAAGGAGGCGGGTGTAATGACATGTGTGAGACTGAGTATGATTCTGCTCGATATCTGATGAGATGTGGGGGGGTGACAACACTCTCTGGAATAGTGAGAGAAAGAGGAGAATACTCCTCTATAGTACTCTCGACATCAGAACTGGGTGCACAATCCTTGTCATCAGAAGTAGAACCAAGCATGAGCCTGTGTCAGTGGAAACTGTCATCACACGAAGAAATGGAGGAGACAACTGAATCAGCAGCAGCATGACAATGGCGGGTGGTATGTGAAGGGTCTCCATACAAGGACTGAAGAATGCTCCGGACACGGTGAGGTGGATCTGAGTCTACCACGTGAAACCAGAGAGAACGAGAGACATGCATCATCATGTGACCAAAGACATGGTCACAAGTGTCGAGGAAGTCCTCTAGATGACGATGATCAGCGGGTGCAGGAACTGGCCCAAGTAAGAACGCTGAAAGACCCTCATAGGCGAAGTAACGTTCCATGGAAGTCACGCCAGGCTGAATAGGTCTCTCTCCCGGTGAGAAGTGGCGGAGGCTGTAAGGCGATCCTACGATGCTCACGTCTGGAAAGAGCACTCTCCATGATGCAAAATGAAAGATGCAAGGTGCCAGACGTCAGACTTGACCGATAATGCGTCTGTGTGTGTAGGCCCAAGAGTACAAGTAACCCCCCCAGAATGTGAAACTTTATAAAAGTAGTGCGTTTACAAAACTGACAATTTCATCACATAATGTGTGAGAAATCATGTAACTTTGACTAAAGAAGTGCTCAAAAACGAGCTGCGAGTCAAAAGTTATGGCATTATTAAGATTCCCACAACAGATGGAAAAAGTCAATAAATGTTGCAAACTAATTAAAAAAGTGCTCAAAATAGGTGCAAAGGGTGTCATGTGACTACTCATTAGAAATGGCATCAAATTTTAGCAAGGGTTTGTTTTGCTTGTGAGGGGGGATTAGCCTCCTGCCAACCCTAGACCTCGCCCTCCGTCTTCGACATGCATAGGAAGGTATTAAATACAAGCAAAATAGGTTCTAAAATTTATTACAATTCCATGAATGTTTTTTTTTTACCTCAAAACATTAAAAAAGAGGATGGAGGGGGCCCACGTTTGGAAGTGTATCTCCACAGCAAGAGCCACATGCAATGAGTATGAAACCGCCAAAAAAAGACCAGGTCCATGTGTAGCTTTAAGGATGGACTGAGTTTAGTGGGTTTTGCAATAACCACCGAGTTGAGAGGCCATTTTCACCGAGTTGGTTAGTTGGTTAGAGTGACCCGCTGCACCGAATTGATCGAACTGGGCCGGTGAGGGCTCGTCGAGACTGGACAGGAAAATGCCGAGGAGGATTTTGAAAATGCCTCCAAGTTATAGTCTGTCATTTTGTGTGGAGAGCTCGAGTAGTTAGCTGGCTTGTGGCCACGTCAAGATTCCCTTCGAAGTATGTAACAGTCAAGGCCAAGCTACATGTAAAGGTTGTCAAAATGTTGCGCTGAGTCTGGGAAGAGCAAGCCACGTGCACAAGCTGCAGGTGTGGCAGTCTGTTGAGTTATGCTAAGGCCTGACTGAGCTTGTCGTTACCTACGTGTCGGGATGGCTATGACAAGAAGTCCAGAACAAAAAAAATTGACACTTGTGTTCATTTGTAATGTCTAAGAAGGAACCTGAACCAAATTTCCAGTGCAGGTAAGAGTTATGTGGAGGAGTGGCCAATGAGCTTCAACGAACTGAGAAATCACAGTCAGCTCGAATGTGACAGCAAAAAAGAGGAGTAGAGAAGTTCAATGCATCCAAGCAAGGCAGGATGGAGCATGAGCAAGGGCAAGATTCAAAGGCCAAATAATTCTTGAGTTTGACATGTCAAGCTGTTAACAACATCGCAAAGTGAAACCTAAGTGATTGCATTAACCGTGTAGGGTAGAACAAAACATTTTTAGTCTCCGGTTAGAGTGTCTAGACCAAGGCTGAGTGTAAAGCATAATGCAAAGAATGTACACAAAACACCAGCAGTTCATGCAATGCAACATGTGTCTAAAAGATGGCTCGGGCAATGCAGAACAGATCATGCACACCCCAAATGAAGCTCCGAGATTATGCAGCCCGAGTTAAGCACTGAGGATAAGAGGGAGAAATACACGAGTTGATAGTCAATCTCGGTTCCCAGCTTGGCGAGCTGGGGCCAAGTTGGGCTCTAAACCAACTCCACAAACCCTTAAGAAACCTGCTTTAAACTCAGATCTAATCTTCAGACTACAACAAAAATCCAAAGAAGTACTCCAAAATTGCATGCAAGATGGAAAACCCCAAAAAACCAGAAACCACGAACAAGCAGACTGAGGTATGAAGCCCGAATCAATGCAAGTAGAGCACGATAAACAAAATAACCATTATGACACACGTAAAAAAATCTGGATATCATGCCGGAAGCCGAAAAACATGCACAGAAACACCGATGAGTGTACGAATCCACAATATCTGCTCTAATACCATGAAAGAGGTTTTAAAACCCACAAGCGAGGATCACAAGGGACGACGTGCACATCAATGGACATGTGAACGACAGCGTGAAGAGATCTTAGGAGGATCGAGCATCAACCGAATGTGCATGCAAAGATTTGAAACACGGGCAGAACCTGGTTAAGCCATAAAACTCTCCTCTATCTCATAGATCAAATGGGGTGTACATAGAGGAGGTGTTGAGTAACCCCCAATGCTACAATCATGACAACTTGAGTAGAGAAGGGGAGTTACATTCCTAGAAAAAAAGTGTAACTCCTAATGATGCACTAACACACTAACACGTAAGAGAATCTCATAATGACCCCTAAACGACACATGGACCTACGATCTCACCTAAGTGAGATGACTCACCTAATGATGTGGAAAATAATACACACCAATAATGAATTAAACTATTCAATGATATATATATATATAAATTATTCCTATCAATTTTCTTAAATATAATCATGTTTGAAATGTTTCTTTGACATTTTAGTAGGTAGTTAATTGTAAATTTCTCACCTTTTAAAAGAGTAAAATCATTTTTTTAAATTATAAAAATTTCTTTTGAATATTTGGAATGCAAGAACAATCCATTTTCATGGCTTTTTAATTCTACAATATTACTTATGTTGTCATCTCTAAATTGAAGTAAACAACATATTTTTGGAAGAAAAATAGATAGGTTTGTATTTTAATTTTTTAAAAGTTTGACAAGTGATGTACACAGGGACAAGACTATAAACCATAATTTGGAACCTGTCATTTCAAGATGAATTATAAGTCTTAAGTGGAGTTTCAACATATTGAGCTACAATGGTATGAACTAGATGTGATGGTAAAAAAAACATAAAATTAATAATATATAAACTCTATCCTCATAAATAAGAATTAAGCACATAATTTGAACATAAAAAAGACCATAAAATTCTAGTAATGATCTATGTAATGCTAACTGAATTCGATTTTTTTTTTCAATGTAATGATAAATATTGAATTTATTATTCCATTAAAATTTGGCTTTAATTTTTGTTTAATTGATTCAATAGGTTGTAAATATGCACATGATTGTTACAATAAAGATACTTTTATACCAAGAGATAGTGGTCTTATTTTTTAGTTTTAGAACAAGCGTGAGACTTAGCTTCTTAGCAGGATTTAGATTTACTATCACAATTGTTCCTTATTTAGTATAAATATCTCCATATAACTAATTAGATCTATAGAGAATTTGGATCGATTTTTCTTGTTTCATCATGGTCATATTTTTTTCTTAATCCATATCAGTCCCTATTTTTATCCACATCAATTACCTAGCCTACAATCATAGTATTTCATATAAATATCACATTTATTTGAATAAATTTATCTAATATTTCACATGCCTTATATATACTGCCACATTTTACATCCATATCTACTAAGGCACTCACAATATCTATATTTGATTTAAATTGACATCAAGGAATCTCTTTGAAACACCTTAATACTTCATCTTCAACCATCATTATTCCATGCCTTGTAATCATTTCATTCTATGAGACCACATATTGTGTTGGAATTATTATAGGAATGTGTGTGTAATGCCCACATTTTTTCCAATCAAACCCACGATAAACCTGATAGAAAACTGCAAAAATTATGGAATAATTTTTTTTAAAAAGGTTACATGGCATTATCAAAGATTTAATCAAATACGGATTATAAAATTTTGTAAAATTACAAGGCATCGGAAAATAATTATCGACTGGTTAAGATTTCCAAATTTTTCAAAATTAATATTACATTTGATTCTTTCACTAACAAGGCTCCAATATTTTAGTTAAATAATCTTCATTAGCCTTTCAAAACATAAATCCATTAATCCTTTTTAAATTAATTTTATTTAAGGTACAAAATAAATTTTAAATTAAATCATACTAGGATATTAATCTTGCATTGTTAAATGCATGCAATAAGTAATAAATTCCTTATTCTAAAGGGGGAAAGTGCAAAACTTTGTCTAATCCCTTGGCCCCATTTAACATTACACACCCATCTTTTATTCAAAAACATTCCCACCTAAAAACACCATCACTTAAGTGATGTAGGGTGCATCCTACACCATTAGATCTACTCTTTCCTAGCCCTTAGATTTAGGTTTGACAAAAGTAACCCTAGATATCCTTATGGGTTCTTTTATATTCATTTTCTAATTCTAATCTCTCATTTCTCTTGTTTGGATTGGCATGTTAAGGAAGGAGGCAAGATGATATAGCCATCGAAGGAATCTCATGCTCTTGGGTGATTTCTAACAAGAGGAGTTAGTTTTAGTATCCCCTCTCCTAGGGTTTGTTTAAAAAAAGAAAATCTAGATTGATATAAAATATTCATTATTGTAGAACGATTTATCTTGTATTCACTTTATTTGGGAAAATGGGGATTTGTCCCCTTTCTATAAATTCGGTTTTCTCCCCTTTTTGTGGAGAAAAACATTCATTGAGGGTATATACTTATGTATATATATAACTTAAAATATATTTAAATAGATATACAAATTTATTAGGCTATTGAAACCTATTTTTTAAATAATTAAAGAATACACACACACACACACACACACACACACACACACACACACACACACACACACACACTGTGTATATATTTTAGAAGGAACAACGTCGTGGCTGTGGATAGGAAAGAGAACATAATCTATGTACTCTAAAGGGATGACTAAAAAAATGCCTTGGTCGCATTTAATTTGGAGTGGCCACATAAACTGAAGGGAACACAATAATGGCTTTAGTGGGGAGTTACAAATTATTAGGGGGGGGAAGGGCACCGACCCCACCCCCACCCCCAATATTATATGGGTTGGGGGTGGAGTCGGCTCCCCTCCCCCCAACCTTAAAACTAACACATTACCCAAATAGGTCGTGACCACAACTCAACAAAACAATAATCTTTACATATATATATATATATATATATATATTATTTTATATTTATTTTAATATTTGTTATTATTTCTTTTGACTTAACCGATTTAGGTTTTGTTGATAATTTTGATTATTAATATATATGTTTTTTAATATATCTAAAAAATGAAAATATGAACCTATTAATTTCTAATAATACAATTAGTATGATCATATTATAAAATTTGAAATTATGAATATGTATATTAATTATATAATAATAATATAATAGATATGCATTTATTAATCTGGTTTCCCATTAAAACATAGGGTGATTAATAAAGTGGGGAAAATTACACCTTGCAATTGTGAAAATTTAAGGGTAATTATTTTACCTCCAGCTAGGAAAATATAGTAATGCATAAATTTGTGTATTGCTCAACTTTAACAATCTATCACATTCATCTTCATTTATGTAATTATTTTAAGGATTTAATCAATTGTGGTTAATCCGTTTTCTTAATTCAAATCCTATTATAACAATGAGGACATTATACTACAAAAAAATAATTTCATGTATTCCCTCTTATACATCATTTGAGTAGGGGAATACTAAACATACCCAAATGAAATATATCTCATTCAAACTGGATTACCACTAGTGCTAAAATACTCAACACTCCATTTTCATTCAACTTGGATAACATTCATACTTAAAACAATCTTTACTTCATTTCAAAGTAGTTACAAGTAGTCCCATTTGGATAAAGAAATTCAAGTCATAATAATTCATCTACAAGAAACTACCTAATGGATAAGGTTACATCCAACTTACTATAAGTACATTTTACTAGTTCAAGGGTATTACTTGTGCAAGATGCAAATTTACATGCCTTTTTCCAAAAGCGTACTTCATCCAATTAGTTCCACCATCTTCATCAAGCCATGCACACAAAAAAATGGGGGAGTAGGCAACGCTTTCCACCCAAACAAAATATCCACTGAGGGAGAGAAGCCTTCTTCCTTATTGCCCCCCGAGCCCCAACAAGGAAGCAATGAGGGCTATTAGACAACCATGGTACCTAAAAAATGGCTTCCACACACTCATTCAATCAAGACATTTGATAGAATAATACAATACTAGTTTTACTACAAGACAAAAATATCAAAACACAAAGGCTTCATACTAAACCCATGGAGGAGAAAGGAACATGGGGGTTCTTTTTATAATTTCCAAGGGCTTGGGTGTCCACCTAAGAGCCTCAAAAACTGCATCAGAATACATACAACACTCTTATGCATCCCACCAAGAAGATACACCACTCTTATTCCTCCCTTAAGAAAACAACCCACTCTTATGCCTCCCTCAAGAAAATAACAAGATAAACAAAATACATATTATCAACTAGGTGGACATCCGAACCCAACTCCTTCCTCAAATACCCAATAACATTTCTCTTATTCCTCCCTCAAGTTTTACCCTCATTTCCATTTCTCTTACAACATAAGAATCAAGTCTATTCCCACAATCATAACCAATATAACAATCAAAATCTACACATAAAAGCACAGAAAAAAAAAAAATAAGGTAAAAACAAGGGTGAAGATATACCTTACAAATGAAGTGTATCAATACACAACAATCTCCAAGCCTTCCAAAATCCTAAGTAACCGCCATCCACTCCAAGCTCCATTCTCAAGAAATCTCTCCAAAATCACAATCATTCCCAAAACAAAAAAGAGCAATTAACCCCCCAAAACAACAATTAAACATTCATATAAAGGAAAAGTGATGGAGGGTGAGGTAGCTCCATGTAGGATGCCACATCATTCATTATATACTCCACATAAAAATTCAAACCACAACCCCAAGGCATAATAATTGGGTGGTTGAGAGGTATGACAACCCTCTTAAACACACCACTTCAACCCACACCCCATAAGGACAAAAATCTAACACATGAAAGAAAGTGCAAAATAAAATCTCACCTTTTACCTTACAAAACACATAATGGGGTCTATTTTTGACTCCCAAAACCCATAGGTAGGGTTGTTATAATAAATTAAGAGGTGTGGGACAAGTTTAACTTATCCTGGAAGCCTCCAAAATTGGCCCTTAAGGCCAAATCCAAATTTCTAAGGAGAGGTAGAGTGTACAACACTTAAGATCACATACACTCCACCTAAAACACATAAACCAAAGAACCATCTAATCTAATAAATTAATTATTTTTTGTCCCATCCATAATTAGCTTTACTAACATGATTAATTTACTTAATTAAGACACATTAATCAATAATGATAAGAAAAAGAAATTACATCCCAAATTAAATCACATACTCAACAACAATTAAATAAACGGGAACATACACACAAACCCCATGATCAAAATTAGAGGTCATCCCCCCCATGGGCACCCCCTAACATAAAATAACAAAACAACGACATTACATAAGTTGCCATGGCGACCAGTTTCCAACACCCCACATTCCCTCGTTGTTGGTCTCCAATCCCTCGTAGTTTTTTGTTGTGATATAATTTACTTGTAAAAATCACACAATACCCCCTGGCCTCATAGTCATATTAACGATGTCGAAGTAATAAAATAGTTACATCTAAATATCAATTTCAACATCAAATATCATAACTACTATTGTTAAGACCAAGGAATTCAACAATTACTCCAATTTTCAACATTTCGATTCTACTCATACATCAGTTTGCAACTACAGTCATACACCAGTTGAATCATCTTATTTAAGCAATAATTTCACTCATTCACAATTTTGCCAATCCTCCAATATCAAATAAATCAAAAAAATAACTTATAACATCATAATAAAAATCAATACGAAAATGATTCAAAATATCGACATATATCTATTTGACAACACATCATTTTCTTCCATACCGAATGTCTATCAAAATTTAATCAGTTTGGTTATAGTATATTCTATCCTTCAATTTCCTTATCACAATGTTTTAATTTTATTCATCTATTAATATCTTTTGGTAATAATGCACAAAGTATCTATGTGTCTAGTCACATAGATAAACAAAATACAACAAAACAATATTGAAGAGTAATGCTATCACAATCAATTTATGACAATGTAAGATTCATTTTAGATAATTGTCTTATCCTTAAATGCCCATCATGGTCCACAGTATGACATAAAGTCAAAATAATAATAACCAAAACACAATAGAAATCATGATGTCCCGCACATCTTATTTCTATGCTAACTAGAGTACAGCAGCAAGGTTAGAAATTATAATAATTTTGGAATTGATAACACTATTTAATCAGTGTTGAAGAGGAGTGGGCATTACATCCCCCTCCCTTTAGATTTGAATTCCTCTCGGAAGTCACAGAGAAAGAGGTAAGGAACAATGCAAAATAAATAGGATCACACCGTTGTGGAATTTCTTTACTTCAAACAAGTTTGCGTCTACAAAACCCAAGTCTTGTCCAATTCAATTTAATCAAGGAGAAAGGAGAATGCTAGACATAGTGCTAAAATTTCTTCAATCAAGATTGTAAACATCGAATTCTATAAAGTAACTCTACGTGATCAACCAAGCTCCAACACATATCATCAAAACATGAAAACGTCAAAGGAGCCTCAAGAATAACCAGAAAGTAAAATAATGACACAGAGAATTTCATGAACTCGATATGACCACTTAGTATCCCATGGATACAACATACTGCAATAACAAAAGTTAGGGCTTGCACTATGGCTAAGTTATGCTTTCAAAGTTCATTATTGAGACAAGGCTAGCAAATATCAACCAAAACCATCAATTTGTATGAGAAAACATGTCTATTCAAAGGTCTCACAATTTTGAGATCACACAAGATGTGGTTTAGCAACAAGGAAGGATGCTTAAGTTAGCCAAAACATTTACAATCAAGAAACTATTCATGGGAAGCACTTCTATAAGTTGAGAGGGTAAAATTAAATTTCCATGGTAATACTAAGAAAATTCATGACCACAAGGTTTCCTATAGCCTGATTTAACACTTAAAATAGAACACACAATACTAACCTAATTTAGAAACGTCAAACATTTAGAAAATAATTCCACTAGAACTTAACATCTCAATACAAGAATCACCACTCACTACAACACAATGGGATTTAATTATCTTAAATCCTGCTCAAACTTGAAATAACCATAAGGAGATCACAAGCATACGTCATAACTCCAAAGATCACTCATGGGAGTTATAAGAGAAGAGAAAGCAATAAGAGGAGGTCCAACTACATTCCAAAAATGCATCATACCAAAATGTGAGTAACAGCTTATGAAAAATAACTTACACTTTATTTTCACGATGACAAAAGGGAACAAACAATAATGGGGTACCTCAAGAAAAAAAGAAGAAAATGAGGAATTACCAAAGTTATTTCATATCCTTAACATATGTTGCCTTAAAATTACAATAACCTAGGTCACCAAGGACTAAATCAGCACACAAAGAGGTTGCTTTTATTAATAAGAAGAGATAGTACCCAATTCTAAAGGCCACAACTCATGCTTGTCTATTTATGAGGCAACAAGGTTACAAAAAACTAATCTCCTACAAGGAAAAGGAACATACGTCTATGAACAAGGAAGTACTGCACAATAAAAACACATCACTAAGAACCATGTGTTTCATAATTATGGGAAGGCAGAATAACTAAAGGTTCATCTATACATCATGTCGGTGCTCGATTTAATCTCACCTTGTTCATTCAAAAACATCTCAATCTGAATGATTTGAAGTTTTCTCTATCTCCTTGTATTGATGTCTTAAATATTTTTCCTTCATTTTCTTCCCATGGTCAGTCCTTTCCTTTGGTTGATGATCACATTAAGTACTGATATTGTTTTTCATTTCTCTATCCATGACGAAGAAGTTGTAATTTGGGCATCAATTTTGGTTTTCCCCTTCGTTATGTTTTTCCACAGTCATGTTTTCCCTGTCAATTTTTGCCCAAATATCTATGGAAATTTTGTCCTTTCTAATTAGATGCAGCCTGACAGGTCTTTTTTGTGAAACTTGCCACTTTTTTCACATTTGTAAAAAATACCAAATTGTCCCTGTGGTCTTGATAGCATCTAATTGGTTAATCAACAAACATGAAGTGGTAGGGAAAAATTCTTACTTTGACCCTGAAGGAGGACACGTGGTAGTTTTTCAAGTTGGAAGTGGATAGGAGGGTCGCCGATGCATTGTGAAACTTTAAGGCCCACTTAAACTCAAAACTTGTCCACATGGAGGGCTAACGCTCATTCAAGGATCTGCCTCTGGGTCCTACTTTAGAAGTTGTGCCAAGGAGACACATGGAGGATTCCGCTGGCTCCTCTCTATACTTAAATGTTTTAAGAAAATTTCTAAGGCCTGGGACACATGGAGGTCCGGCGCCTATTTAGGACCTACCCTGTACTATAATTTTGAATAAGCGCCAAACGGATACGTGGAGGTTTCCGCTATATCTTCCCATACTTATAATTTTCAATGACTTATGAAACTTTCTCAGACCCTAGGCACTTGGCACCTTCTGCTGGTCCTTAAACTCTTTGAATAACTTTTCTAGGCTGAGACATGTGGTGAGCCCGTGCTTGTTTAGGGTCTCCTGTTTCGGGCACCATATCAAAAGTGCACCAAAGAGACACGTGGAGGCTTCCACTGACTCTTTTTTATACTAAGAACTTTTCAAAGGCCAAAAGGAAATTTTCTTAGGCCCAGGGCACGTGGAGAGCTTTTGCTTGTTTGGGGTCCCGCCTCTAAAGTTCATCTTTGAAGTTATGTCAAAAAAACACGTGGAAGGCCCACACTTTTTCAGGAACCTACCTTTGTACTTCACCTTTGCAGTTGCACCAAGAAAATAGATGGAGGTTTCCACTGAATCCTCTTTGTAGTTGGCCAACTCAGACTCACAACACAAGTATCTGGAATAATCCATGCACGAACACTCATTTATGAGAATCACGAATACAGGCATCCATGCGAGGAAACTCATTTATCAAGGTGTATTCTCGAGGGGGAAAAGGATTGCTTGACAGATCCAGCTATACAAAGCCAACTGAAAAATGATTAAAAAAGGGGATTTCTCACATGAAAAAATAGAAGAATTATTAGGACTGTTAAAAATCTATGGCATGGCATCCCAGTCATGGTTAAGGGTCTGAGAAATGTGATCAGTTCATGATTCATCCACCTGGCAGCTTCGGGTGTAAATTTTTTAAACATCACTTTCTAAGACAAATTGCTAAAAACTAAAGGATTCCTTGAATATTTTTCATTTTGGGTGAAAAATTTGGGATGAGTGAGCGAGTGAATTGTATAAATGCAATGAGGATACTCTTGCAAAAGGTCAGGGGTTTAATTTTTAAGAGAAAATTTGGGAAAGCCCATCTCCCTGAGAGACCATATGAGAAACCTATTAATCTCTTGTGTTTTAGATTTGATCACGTCAAGATGGTTGCAAGTGTACAGCCATTGACAAGCTTTGAGACTCTTTAATAAACTTTCCCTTGTTGATAAATCTGATAGATCTCGAATTAGTTTGTGTTAATCTTGGGAAAAATTGTGTCTACTTTTATTTCAGAATTTTTTCAAATGTTTTTGATGTTTATGTTGCAATCTTATGTTAAAATCCCTCCGAATCACACAGGATCTTGTTTGTGTGATAGTTTAGTGGCATTTTGAATTTCATTATGAGAAGAGCCTTTATCTTGTGATGAGATAAACAATTTAAAATAACTTTACTGTCATTTTATTGATAAATATTCTCTATATGCCTTTGAGTGTATCTTAGGCATGAGGAACTAGGGGTCATTAATGTTTAATTTAGTCTTTATCTCAAGGCTTCATGGTGAATTCTCAAATCTTGTGTAAAATTGTGTAGATCTAGGGCTCCATTTATGAACACCTTCTAGTTGAAGGAATATTTTGGCTATTCTGAAGCATTCTATCTGTTAGTCTTCTAATTGTTGTAAAGGTTCTCAAAGATTTGGTGAAATTAACTTCATCTTGCTTAATCCCCACAAAATTTTTTCAAATAACCATGAATCCTACCTGAATTACCCCGTGTTTGTGCTATGTATCCACAAATGAACAAATTCTAATACCAAAATATACATAAGCAAGCACGTTTTAAGTGTCTTTAGTAACTTGAACCGTGCTCATAAAATATCACCATTCTTTAGAAGTGACAATCTGTGAGAGTTTAATCGTTGTGTATTGATCATATTTTCTTGAGGTTCCCCTAAAAATTGTGCAAATAATGATATCTTCATGTCCTTCACCAACAGAGGTTAAAAAACAAGTCCTCTCACCCTGGTTGAAAGGCATGACCTAAAGTAGTGAGGATAGATCAAATACTTTTATATTGTGCTATCCATTTCTCCAGCACCCAAGTGATAAAGAGCTAGCTGAATCCCTTCCCCGGCTACAAAATGAATTTTGATTTTTCTATCTCTGAGTATCTTGTTTAATCTGTTATGCTATGTTCTCGGCTTCCAAGGGAGAATCAATTTGGATACCAACACCAAATTTGGCACCTTTTTTGGGGAGTGTTTTTACAAATGTGTATACATATTGACCCTAGGTAATGTTTCTTACATGAACTAAGTGAAAATCCATTGTTTAAACTTCATCCTATGTTGAGATTTATGAGAATTGTGCTAACTTACAAGTTTTGTCTATAATATTTCTATTTTCTAGTGGTTATTACACTAAATCTATATCATCAGTGATAAATACTAGTAGAGGAAGGTCAGATCTACTATGCTTTGCAGGAACTAAGTGTTGAGAGATATTTGACAAGTCATTTATAGTGCATTTGCACAAACTAAGGTGAAAATATTTAGTGGTGACTACGTGTTGATTTAAATTTTGATAAATACTAGTGCCTTAACCTATTTTAAGTGAATCTGACACTAATATTTGCAAAGCTGGAAGGAAGAAGATCTTTCTTCACTAAAGACCCTATGAGAAAGTTGTTTCCAAAACTAGGAAAGACTAATTAAGAAGGAAAAAATAGTTTGGAAAATAGTTGGAGATACGGAATCAAGAAAAGATTTATCCATTGTGGAAATTGATTAGCCTACAATTAAGGATTACCATTCTTCTTCAAGTGATTCTGAATCAGATACTATTTATATAGAATTGAATTCTCCAACTAGAGAGGGGCCTTCATTTGTGTCGTATAGGTGTGCTTCTTATTTTGTCCCTGTATTTTCCAAAGTTGATAGGGTTTTCCATGAAACAAAGTCTTTAGAGGACATTCATTTTGAAAATTATACTGTTATTTTCCAAAGACCCCTTATCCTTCATCATTCCATTTCTCTTGTAAGATCACCTCCTCAAATCAATATGGCCCAACATCCACCTAGACCTCCATTTGTTTTCAACACTTTTGGACCTATAGATTTTAGAGGTATGATTGGATATCCAAATGTAGTGCCACAATATGTTAGAAATAGACTGCCTAAATTTCAAGGGAATAATGTTATCATTGGCGATCAACATTTAAAACTTTTGGTCAATATGATGGAGAAATTTGAGATTGAGTTTGAGGATGTGTATATAAAACTTTTTATTCATACTCTCGAGGAGGATGCACATGACTTGTATAAGTCTTTGCATGATAACTCAATAGATTCATGGACAGAAATGAAAAATGCTTTTATATTGCAATATGGGGATAAAACAGATCCCAGGTTTTTTTTTTCTGAATTTGAAAATATTAAAAAGAATCCTAATGAATCTATTCATGACTTCAATACTAGGTTTAACAATACCTTTACTAGGCTACCTATAATCTTGAAGTGAAGTGATGTTTCATGTCTGATAAAATATTCTGATGCTTTTGACATAAAGGTTGCCTATTATTTAAGAGATAAAAACCTAGGAACAATGAGGAAGGCCTTCACCATGGCTTTGCAGATTAAAAATAATATCAAAGTCGTTGGCAAGCCTCCTAAAAGAGAGGGTATCAAATTGATCAATCTGTAGAAGCCTCGGTCAAGTAAGTCTGTGGATCTAGAAGAGGTTGTACAAAATTTGATCAGAGCTGTTAAAGAAATATCTTACAAATTGGCCAAAGAAGAGAAAGGGATTGGACAAGGTTCCCAAGGTTAGCACAAGCCACAAGGTCAAGAAAGATTTCCAAATCATCCTATAGGTGATCATAGATCAGATGACAGGGGTAAAGGACCCATGGGATTAGGAAATAGATAGCCCCAACCCCAATAAAATAGATTGGTGCCTGATCTTTTAGTTGTCAGAGTTCCTACTATGGAAGAGGTCCATGATATGGAGTGGTGTGATATATTTTTCTTGCTCCATTCACCATGCAATGAAGACAAAGAATTTAAGGAAGCTGATGATGATGCATCCATGATAGATTGCTCTACAATTTCATAGCAGGGAGAAACCTCAACTGAGCTGATAAGTGCTAGAACTGCTACTAATTTCTTGGATTGAATTCATCGGGTATTACCTCCTCCTCCCACTCATACTTTTGAAATTGATATGGTACAAGCTTTTGAGTTTCCTAATAATTATTTAGGGTACCTAAGGGAATTAATTATTAAAAAATATGATGGAGGAATTCCTTCAGAAGAGGACATATAGTTGTTAATGAATGTAGCAATTGCCTAAGAAAAGGAATACAATACTAGGAGTAAGGTTTCCAAAGGGGTAGGGCCTTAGGCATAACCAAAAATTCCAATTCTTACCAGTATCCATGAGAAAAACCCTAAAAAATATGCATCTAGAAAATGCTTTGTCATTCCAAATAAAACTTATGTTCCTCCCTATGCTCAGACTATGAAAAATCTTGTGCCATCAAATGAATTTTTAAACCTTGCTCCTAACAATGCCTTACCCAAATATATTCCTTGTGACATAGCCCAAATCTTGAGTCAGATCAAGATTATTGTTCCTATTATTGAATTGCTTAGAATCCGTCAGGATAAGAAGAGGGCATTTAAGTATTTGGGTCTTAAGGAAGAGAAGGTCACCCAGGGTAAAAATTTAAACAAAGTAGAGGTTAATTCTACCATTGTAGAATTAAAAATACCACAAGCATTGGAGGAGTAGGGTGAACCACTTGAGGTTTATTTGGGAACTTCTCTGGTTGAGTCTCAGCTAAATGTGGATCCATTTTTCACTACTGTGATTATTAAAGATAGGTTCTTACGTAATTGCATGTTTGACTCAGGAGCTTCATGTAATGTAATGCCTCTTGAGGTCATGAATGAGTTGAATATCAAATTAACAACAACTTATGGGAAATGTACTTCCATGGATTCAAGAGAGGTACCAATAGTTAGATGTGTCAAGGGTTTAGTAGTGCAATTGGTAGCATATCTAGGAAATTACTTAACTTTGAATGTAGTAATTGTGGATTTTCCTACTAAGTGGGGAATGTTATTATCAAAAAAGTGGGTAGCTAGTTAGGGTGGAAGTGTGAAAATGGACATGTCTTATGCCCCCATACCAATTGAGGATAGCCTTGTGAAGTTATATGGTGAGAAGACGATGTTACATCTCATTGAGGACCCTAGCAATGCTTCTTATGAAGTATTGTACATAGATGTCGATGTTGGTAACTTCATGGGCTATGCTGATTGTAAGAAGCATAAAATTGATGAGTGCAATTCTCATGAGCAAGTTTATTCTCCTTGGACCTTGATGTTTTATGGAGCTTTTTCTAGATTTGATAATTGTATTAGCATTGTCTTGACATCTCCAAGCCAAGAGGAGTTTAATTTATGTTTTAAACTTAATTTTGAGTGCACAAGCAACATTGCTGAGTATGAAGAACTGCTCTTGGGTCTAAGGATTGTATGGAAATATGGTATTAGAGACATTGTTGTTAAAGGAGATTCAGAGTTGGTAGTCAAACAAGTCAGAAAGTTGTATGCTACAAAGAATCAAAAGAATGAGATAGTATAGACATGCATTTTGGGAATTCATTGAAATTTTTGACTCTTTCAATATAATACATCATGATAGGAGCTATAATACTATAGTAGAAAAATTGGCAGTATTGGGATCAAAGTTTGAAAATTATACAATGTATCCCTATTGTGAATATGATGTTGAAATATTGACCAGGCCATTTGTCCCTGACAATGTCAAGCACTGGCAGGTATTTGAAGATGATGCTCAAGTTCAAACATTTTTGCAAAATAAAGGATAATTTTCCAATCAAATTATAGACTGGGAACCAATGGTTTGTGCAGATAAAGGAAAGGAGACTTTATTTGGTAAGGACATTTTTCAGTTGAAGACTAATACTATTCCCAGAGGGTTGGTTGCACTAGAATAAAATTGTGATAATGCTCACTGCATTATCAACAAACACATGTCAACCTTGAGAGATGTTGAAGAATATGACATAGGCAAAAAGGATAAACCTAGGATAATATGGCTAGGTAGCAACTTGAACAGAGAAGAAAAGTAGTCATATGTCTAGTTGGTAAAATAGTATGAGGACTGCTTGTCTTGGTCATATTCAGAACTAAAAGCATATAGGGAAGACCTTTTTCAACATGAAATAGCCCTGGAAGCTAATGCCAAGCCATTCAGGAAAAGAAAAAGACCAATTAATCCCCTCCTTTCCTCAAAAATGCAAGAAGAATTTAAAAAGTTAAGGGATGGAGGAAATATACAGCCTACAAGGTACTCCTCATGGGTAGCAAACCTGTTACCTTCCAGAAAGAAGAATGGAGACATAAGGGAATATGGTATCTCACTGAACCCTAAGAACTTTGTGGTTTTTCATTTTAGGTTTCAAAAGGAAAATTTGCTTGGATGTCACGTTTTGTCAAAAGAAGGAGTGTTGATTGATCGTGAAAGAGTGGAAGCCATTAGATATGTTCCTAATCAAAGAACCAAAAAGGTAATTCAATCCTTTTTTGGGAAGATAAATTCTATTAGGAGGTTTATTTTCAACTTTGCTGAATTGACTATCCCAATCACTAATATGTTGAAGAAGGATCAGAGTATCCAATGGGAAGAAGCAATTATTCAATCCTTTACTGGGATTAAGGAATCATTGAAGAATGCCCCTATTTTAGCATCTCCTAATTAGAAAAAGGCTTTCCAAATGTTTTCCTTTACTTCAGAGAATACCATTGCATCTTTCATGTTACAAAAAGATGATGATAGAGCTGAAAGGGCAATTTCTTTCTTTAGTAAAGTGCTACAAGGGGCAAAACTAAAGTATACTATTATGGAGAAATAGGCTTTTTCTTTTTTCAAAGCCACAAAAATATTCAGGCCCTATATTTTGAGTTCTAAATTCATTGCTTATTTTCCCCATACCATGGTTAAGTATATCCTATCAAAAAAGGAAATTTCAAGGAAAATATGCCGATGGGTAAATAAATTGCAAGAATATGACATGGATATCCAAACTAAAAAATTGGTTAGAGGTCTGGACCTAGAAAAGTTTATGGTAGAGAGAAACCTACAAATAGTTGAGGTAAATGAAGTTGAAGAAGAAAGGTTGAATATCCTTGAAAAATTTATAAATTATTAATAGTACAAGGATATTATTTTTTATCTCGAACATCTATAGTGCCCTGGGTAATTAAGCAAGAATAAAAAAAGAGCACTTAAGTTAGCCTCCTAGAAATACATCATCACTGATTATGGGTTAGCTTGGAAGAACCCTGAGGGAGTTCTTTTGAGATGTATCAATGAAGATGAATTCCCAAAAATAATTGATGATTTTCCATGGAGGATTTTGTTGGGGGAATTTTATAGGAAGATTCACATCTCATAAAATCTTAAGGTCAGGTTACTAGTGGCCAACTCTTTTTAAAGACAAAACTCTACAGCCTCCCTCCCTTTTGAAAGTTTTTTTAGGAAGATTGGAAGCTTCAGGCTCCCTCCCTTTGCAGCCTATATAAATTGAAGCCCCATTTAAGAAGTGGGGAATGGACTTCATCAGTGATATTTCAAATTCTTTAAGTGTAGGCCACAAGTGGATATTAGTGGCTACTGATTACTTCACCAAGTGGGTAGAGGCAATCCCCTCCAAGAAAGTAACTCACCAAATTGTCATGGACTTCATTTTAAACCATATAATCTATAGGTTTGGAGTACCTGGTAAGATGGTTGCTGACAATGCTATGAGCTTTCCAGCTGAACCTTTGGTAGCCATGTGTCATGAATATGGGATCAATTTAGCATATGCTTCTAATTACAATCCCCCGGGTAATGCACAAGTAGAATCAAGTAATAAGAATATGTTGAAGATAATCAGGAGAACCTTGGAGTTAAATAAATTAAACTTGGGTGAGAAATTGAAATTTGTTGTTTGGGCTGATAGAATCACTGTTAAAAGGGATACTAGAAAAATACCATTTGAATTGGTATATGGAAATCAATCCATACTTCCCCTACATATGCAATTATGTTCTTACCAATTTTTCCAATACTTAGAGGACCAAGAGGTCAACTCCTATGATGCTTATATAAATCAAATTGTGGAATTGGATGAGAAGAGAAGAGAGTCCCAATAAAGACATGTGAAGTTTAGGGAGAAATTTTAGAATCTATTTGATAAAATGGTGAATCTGAGAGCTTTCAGTGTGGGAGATCTGGTGCTACTATGGGATAGCAGACATGAGGATAAGGGAAGAATGGAAAGTTTGATGCATTATGGATGGGCCCTAAATCTATTGACCTTTAGATTGGACAACACACCTTTTCCCTAGAAGAATTAGATGGGTAATTGTTTGAGATTCCTATTAATGACAAGAACTTGAAACATTTCCTTGACTGATTTCTCAGAATCAAGACACGTACCATTGTATAGTGTATAGTCTTTTGGTTTTGTTCTACCTTCATGTTTTCTATTTTCGTTTGTCCTAGTCCTTGGTGACAAGTTTTTGTTGGTTTATCAGTTCATCTTGGGAATTTGGTTATTCTTCTCTGCAAGCTTTTTTTTACTCCATTTCCTAATGGAAATTTGGCACAAGGTCTATAGTTCCTGTATAACTCGCAGGGAGTGCCCATCCCCGAGCAGGACCTGATGTTCATTTAAAAACATCTCATTCTACATGGTTTGAAGTTTTCTCTATCTCTCTGTATTTATGTGTGAAATATTTTTCCTTCATTTGGTTGCCATGGCTAGTCCTTTACTCTGGTCAAGGATCACATTAAGTCTAGATAGTGTTTTCCATTTCACTTTCAATGAGGAAGAAGTTGTAATTTGGGCATGAATTCAGGTTTTCCCCTTCCTTCTATTTTTCCACAATCATGTTTTCCCTATCAAATTTTCTCCCAATATCTATTCAAATGTGGTCCTTTCTAATTGGATGTGGCCCAATGGGTCTTTTTCATGAAACATGCCACTTTTATAACATTTGTAAAAAATACTAAATTGTCCCCATGACCCTATAGCATCTAATTGGTTAATCAAAAAACATGAAGCGGTAGGGCAAAAGTATTACTTTGACCCCGAAGGAAGACACATGGCAGTTTTTCAAGTTGGAAGCGAAGATGTAGGTTGCCAAGGCATTTTCAAACTTTAAGACCCACTTCAACTCAAATATTGTCCACATCGAGGGATGGCTCTCATTCGAGGATCCTCCTCTGGGTCCCGCTTTAGCAGTTACGCCAAGGAGACACGTGGAGGCTTTCGTTGGCTCCTCTCTATACTTAATGTTTTCAAGAAACTTTCTAAGGCCTGGGAAACATGGAGGGCCTGCACATGTTTGGGACCTGCCCCTATACTTTACTTTTAAAGAAGCACCAAAGGGACACATGGAGGTTTCTGCTAGATCCTCCCATACTTATAATTTTCAACAGCCGATGAAACTTTCTTGGACCCTAGGCATGTGGTGCCTTTTGCTGGTCCTTAAACTCTTTCAAAAAAAAATTCAGGCTGAGACATGTGGTGAGTGTGAACCTGTTTAGGGTCTTTACTTTTGGGCACCATATCAAAAGTGCACCAAAGAGACATGTGGAAGCTTCCATTGGCTCCTTTTTATACTGAGACTTTTTACAAGGAAAAAAGGCAATTTTTTTGGTCCCAGGGCACGTGGAGATCTTGCTATCATTTAGGGTCCCACCTCTAATATTCATATTTAAAGTTGAGCCAAAAAAAATTTTGAAGGCCCGTACTCGTTTGAGAACCTACCACTGTACTTCACCTTTGTAGTTGCATAAAGGAAACAAGTCGAGGTTTCCACTGAATCCTCTTCACACTTGGCCCACTTAGACTTGCAGTGCAGGTATGTGGAATAATCTATGCATGGACACTCATTTCTAAGAGGCGTGAATGTAGGCATCCTTACAAGGGAACTCATTTATCAAGGTCTATTCTCAAGGGTGACAAAGGATTGCTTGATAGATCCAGCTATACAGAGCCACCTGGAAATGATTAAAAAGGATATTTCTCACATGACATAATAAAATAATGATTAGAAGGACTATCAAAAAGCTATGACATGGCATCCCAGTCATGGTTGAGGATATGATAAACATGATCAGTTCATGAATTTTCCACCTGGAAGCTTCCGGTGTAAATTTGTTAAACATCACTTTCTGAGACAAATTGGTAACAAGTAAAGGATTCCTCGAATATTCTTCTTTTTCGGGGTGCAATTTGGGATGAGTGAGTGAGTGAATTTAATAAATGCAATAAGGATACTCTTGCAAAAGTTCGGGGGTTTAAATTTTACGAGAAAATTTGAGTAAGCACATCTTCCTGAGAGACCATATGAGAAACCTATTAATCTCTTATGTTTTAGATCTGATCATGTCAAGATGGTTGCAAGTGTACAACCATTGACATGCTCTGAGACTGTTCAAGAAACTTTCCCTTGCTAATAAATCTAATAGATCTCAAATTAATCTATGTTTATCTTGGGAAAAATTTTGTCTGCTTTTATTTCAGAATGTTTTCAAATGGTTTTGATGTTTCTGTAATCTTATGTTAAAACCCCTCTAAATCACATAAGATCCTGTCCATGTGATAGTTTAGTGGCATTTGCAATTTCATTATGAGAAGAGGCTTCATCCTGTGATGAGATAAACAATTTAAAATCACTTTACTGTCACTTTGTTGATAAAGATTTTATGTAATCCGTTGAGTGTATCTTAGGCATGAGGAACCAGGGATCGTTAATGTTTAATTGATTCTTTAGCTTGAGGCTTCATGTTGAATTATCAAAGATTATGTGAAAAAGTGTAGATTTGGGGCTCCATTGATGCATACGTTCTAGTTTAAGGAATATTTTGGCTATTCTGAAGCATTATGTCTGTTAGTCTTCCAATTGTTGTGAAGGTTCTCAAAGATTTGGTGAAATCAACTTCATCTTTTTTAATCCCCACCAAAATTTTCAAATAACTATGAATCTTACTTGAAGTAGCCTGTTTGTGCTATGTATTTGCAAATGAACAAATTCTAATGCCAAAATATACAAAAGTAAGCACATTTTAAGTGTCTTTAGTAACCTGAACCCTGCTAAGAAAATATCTCCATTCTTTAGAAGTGACAACCCATGAGAGTTAAATTATGGTGTATTTATCATATTTTCTTGAGGTTCCCCTCAAAAATTGTACAAATAAGGATCTCTTCATGTCCTACACTAACATAGGTTACAAAATGGGTCCTCTTATCCTTTTCGAAAGGCACGACCTAAAGTAGTGAGGATAGATCAAATCTTTTTATATGGTGTTATCCAATTCTCCAATGCCTGAGTGACAAAGATCCTATTGAATCCCTTCCCCAAATACAAAACAACTTATGCTTTATCTGTCTTTGAGTTTCTTGTTAACTATGTGATACTTCTCAGCTTCCAAGAGAGAATCAATTTGCGTTATAAGGAGCACCACTAGGGTTGGCATGATATCTCACCATTCTGTATAAGTGGTGGAAATATCTATTTTACTCCTAGGGAAGGTATATTGTTGGCTAGATTTTCTGCATAGCACAAAACCTAGGCAGTCATGAGATAAATCTCCCTCATTTAACCGGTGAGGCTCCTGTATCAGATTTGTCAATTTAAGTACGCTGATATCTAAATGGGGTTTTACTTTAACTACTCAGTTCATGAACCATAGCTGAATAGTTCTGCAGCAAAGAAGCAACTATTTAAAGAAAGGAAAAGTTATAGAAGAAGGTAATTACATAAACACATAGAAGAAATGGGGAAGATGTGCATCCCAATCAGTAGATGGCAGAGCTAATTACATGCACATAGAAGAATCCAATAGATATAAACATAGAATTCTAAAACAAAGGCAGCTCTAGATCCAGATCTAAAATAACACAAAGTTTATTAAGAAATCTAAGATTAAAAGAAAGAAACATAGTACACCATGACACAAAGTTCTCTGGAAACCTGCTCCTTTGTATTCCTTTGCTCCAAGTGGCTCTCAGGGGTTCAACACAAAGTCTAGAACATAAGATTGTTGCTTACAAATTTCGATCATTTAACTCGAAGGTTCTTCCTCTACTTATAGAATGTAGAGGGGCAGTTACAAGTAGAAAGTTTTTAGTTGAACTGGCACATGTGGAAGCTGGAAAAGAAACAACTGGCAATCTCCATCCTAGAATTCCTCTCTACATGACATGTATGATTTGCAACTGAAAAAAGAACCTTCTATTTTGCACGTCCGCCACCTATCTCCAAGTAGTCGACTTCTTCAAGTAACGGCTTTTAAGCCAATCACTTAAGTTGTATAATTTAATTGATCACTCAATTACTTTGTCGGAGGAAAGAAGAAGGAAGAGGAAAGCTACAGTCTTGTCCTTTTTCATGTCTACATGCAGTTGATTCTTTTGCCTTTGATTCTCACTGGACCTAGGAGCAGTTGGATCTTGAAACAAGCTGGATGCGACTGGAAGCAAGTGACCATGATTTTCTTGCGGGTATTGCCTTTGACATGTATTCATTCTTATCCTTGAAGTTTTTGCAGTTCTTCTCCAGTACATGCATCAATGCAATGTTTTGTCGTAGATAACTCATCATCCTTATTTTTAATTACATATGAGCAATTAAATTTTTTGGAAAGCACTCTAGATGAATGAAAATTTAGTGAAGGCTTCAACTGGAAGATGGGAACATTTGCACAATATCTTGGAAGGAATTTTCCACGCACTAACTTCTTCATGGGCTGCATTCGAAACAAGAGGATGAAGCCTTTGTGTCAAAAGCTTTTACAACTATGAGATTTGGATCTGGATCTGCATATGGATTTACATCTGCATCTGCATCTGGATATGGATCTACACCTGCATAACAAAATATAGCAACTGGGCTGTGGACGGAAAAGCTGCAGCTCGAATAATTCCACTACTTTTAATATGCACGCATGAGTGAAGTTTTTTCCCACTCTGGATCTATCAATCAATTTAGAAAGAGGCTCCAAACCTAGATTTGTCTCTTATGTCCACAAGCTTGGAAGTAATGCATGACTCCATCGTGCTTTCTTTTTCATCTCTCTTCGCCATGGCTTTGTCTATCTTTGTCTAAATAATTCTTTTTCTTCTTACTTGGCTGGATTTCTTCAAAACTGGTGTAGATCTGGATATTTCTTTAGATTCAGAGGGTATATGCAATGTATTGGGCATTGATTAAAGCTCCGTTTCTTTTGTAAAACACCTATAATGAATTCCTGCAATTAATCCAGACAAAGATGGCCACCGTAGGATGAATAGTGAATTTTAATTATAAAAATCTGCACTTTTCAAGCCTGCTGCCCCAAAAATTGGTGTTTAATTTGCACATAAAGAGAGCATGAACTTTTCCAACTTCACCTTAGCACCTGTAACACCTATGGAAACAATTATGCAGAAAAAGATCAACCTCCTTCAAAGCATGCACCAATTTTGGAATCTTTTTGTCTTGTTTCCACCTTGCCTGAGCAAAATCCTTCTTCAAATGGGGTGCACTTTTCCTCTTTGCTGCAATTCTTTACCTGTCAATTAAATAATTCACCCATATGGCATCCCATGCTTATATAACCCTCACAATTCTATAGTTAATAATTGCCCTTCCTATTCCTGGCAATTAATTAATTAAAAATCATGCTTCTCTCTTTAAAAATAGCATGTTTAGGACAGCCATCCATTAAATTAAATTTAATCAATTTAATCATTCACTCTTCACTTCACTTATGTTTCAAAGTGTGCTTTGACCATAGCCACTAAAAATAGAATTTAATTTAATCAATTAATACTTTAAAAAGTATTATTTCCTTCTCAAAAGGGGCTGCATTAAATAAATTAATTTTATTTAATTTTGGAATTCTATTTTTAAATTCCTTTTGTCCACTTCCCTTTGTTGACTTTTCCACGAGCTTGGGTGCCAAAATTGGGTGAATAAATATTAACAAATATTTATTTAATGCATTATTATTCAACCAAGGTGGGTCGCACTTTTTAGCATAATAGAATTCTATTTTTAAAAACACATGGCAATTGAAATTTTTACCCTGCAAGGCAGCCCTGGAAATACCATGATCCACTTAAGTGATTTGAATTTGACAATAAGATTATTTACCCTGCATGACAGACAATAAAATCACATGATTTCACTTCAGTCACTTTTCTTTTATTTCACCATGGGAATTTTTAACCTGCAAGGCAAGCAATATATTCCTGCATGTCTGCTGCCTCTAATTTTCTCACTACAGCTTAAGTGAATTTTCTATCATGGGAAAAAGTACCCTGCTAGGTAGGTACAAAATTCCCACCTTGCTTGTTGCTTCTATTTTTCCCATTGTAGCTTAAATCCTTTGTTTTCCAAAAAGGCACCCAACCTTGCAAAGGCTTTTCTGTGCATGACTTCACTTTTTCCTAGTGATCCAGACCTCCGATGGTGACTTCCTCTAGGCATAACATGTGTATATGTTCTCCAACCACTCTAGGCCAAGAATAGGGCTTACCTGGTAAAGGAATTGTTCCAGAGAAATTTCACAGAAAACAAAACGGGAGAACACAAAAAACACAAAAAATTGCCAAAAGTCACAAATAAAGCCCAAAACTTATTCCTAGTTAAAATCCTTCTGGTACAAGGGAATAATGATATGTTTGATCATAAAATAGTTAAAATGGAGCACAAATAGCCTCATACGGGGCTCAAAATAATTAAATACAAATTTCCCACAAACAAATCTCGATGACAAAATATAACAATTTTGGGCATTTGGGTATTTAGTGAAAAAGGATAATATGGCTCTTTGGGAATTTCTTGACACAATACAAGAACTTTCAGGCAATAAAAACACAAAATTACCGATTATTTTAAAAGTACGAAATTTTTTTCAAATAGGGTAGTCACAGATTTTAGGATGAAATCTGGGTACACCATATATGGACAAATTTTCCCTTCTTTTCTTTGACGTAGTTTCATTTCTTCTATTAATCTACCAAGATTATAGCAAGAAACCATTTTCCTTTTCCTAATGTTCCATTCTAGCTGTTAAGTTTCAAGTTTAAGCTCCTCAATTAGAGTTTTTATTACTCTCAATTTAATAATTTTACCAAATAGATCTTAATGTGAAGGAAGATTCAACGATATCACATGATTACTTTTATGGGAATAAGAGATATCATATTGTAGTTTTAATTCTAAAAGAACAAGAGACATTCCACATAACAAAAACATCATTAATCTTGTAAGAACTAGGAATCTATCAACCAACATGTATCACACAAATATTTCAAGGGTTTACTGTTATCCATATTTTTCCCCAGGCCAATTATTGGATCAGCCACGACCTTACATAGAAGGAACTTGAGAAAAATCATTAGGAACTGTAAATGGTTGCAGAGGAACTCAAAAAATGAAGGGGGGTAGGAGCAGAGAGAGACTAAGGGACCCTATACAATAGAAATGACTCTATCAGGTCGTTTCAACGTCTTAAATCTATTCTCTAAGTTACAGGTAGACTGAACTATGAGATGGAAGGGTTAGACTAGAAGGGGCGATGCCATAGAGAAATCAGAAACAAGAAGCGGAAGAAACAACGAAAATCTGAAGTCCTTGAGCTCGAAACGGTTCAGGAAAATAGTCTGAAAATGACTAAGTATGGAGGAGGCAGCGAAAGGAGCGACGTGTCCTAGCGGCACTTCTCCAAAGGTGAATCCAAAAAGGAGAACCCAAACTTGCACTAGGATTCCACGTGTCTGCAGCCCCAAATAATTTGCGGGGCATTGAAACGTCTTCAACTAAAAAGGTGTCAGGTGTCGACTCAGAAAAAATTCGGAAAGGAAGCCCAGGGTGAAGACTCAAACTTGTGCCATCCCTCCATGTAGCAAATGGTCAAAACAGAGTCAAAAGGTGGGATTCAAAATTGGCTAAGTATAGCTATATCAGCGGAGAATGCCAAGTGTCAGTGTGGCACAACTCCAAGAGTTGATGTCAAGGTGGAAACTCAAATGAGCGCGAGCTCGCCACGTAGCCCAAAGTCTAAAAAGTAAGAGGGACCATTGAAAATTCCATAGATCAGCAGAGGCTGACAAGTGTCAACTCGATGCTCCTCCAAGGGAAAACTTTGGGCCATGTTATCAAGTAAGCGTAGTGCCTCCACGTGTTATTCCATAAGGGCAGATTTAGTTGAATAGTCAATGCATGAGCCTGGTAGGCGGAGGCTACCAAGTGTCTTAATGGTCCTGATTTAAGGGTTGAATAGAGAAAGGGTTTCCAAAAAATCACCAGACTACCACGTATCCCAAGTGAAAGAGGGTTGTCGGGGGAAAATTTGGTTCTTTGCCCCTTGTTATCTTAAAAGGGGTAAAATTTATAAATGGCCCGCAACTCCACCCAAAGGAAAAAGTCAGTGTTTAAGCTCGAGTCAAAGCTAAAGTGGGGAGTCGGAGGAAAAAGTGAAAAATTTCCTTTCTTTTAAAAGGCATAATGATAAATATAGAACACATTTCCCAGCCAACTAAAAGGATCCACATGTCTAGGCGGAGCTTTGGGGCTGTGGGTGTTTTTTGAGTTTTGCATTTTTTGCACTAAAGGGAAAAAAAGACATAATGCAGACCTGTAGACCCGATTTTTTCTCTAATTTGGCTGTAACATGTCCCATATCAAAAAGGGGACCCATTTTTCAAATTGTTTTCCCACCCATTTGTAAGGACTCAATACAAAATTCAAAGGGGCATATATTTCGACTCAGGGCTCAAAATATTGCGAATCTAACACCATTGGAAAGATCTCAGCCTCGCCCATGCCATGGAGGCCTGAAACTTTAATTTTGAGGAGGTTAGGTGAATAAAATGGAGGAAAAATCTTTAGGATTTTAATGCAAGATCTTGTTGTCTCAACAACAAGATCGTATCTTATCTGTTTCACCATTTCCTCTTCCTTCAAGGTGCCGAACCAAGGATTAAGGTAGTAAAAAAGGATTTGGGGGAAAATTTTATCAGAAGCACTAACATCAGTGGTTAAGATTTGACATGATTTTCTCACTTATCTCCCCCTCTTTCTTCTCTTTCATTGAATCTATAAATACGGGGGCAAGATTTATTGTAACATGTTAGACATTCTTTGTTTTGCAGGCTGCCTTCTCCTTCTAGTAAAGGGATTTGTGGGGTTCAAGCCTTCCATTAAAATTGTAATATTTTTTTACCTTTTGGATATTTTGTAATGAACTGTACCAACCTAAAGAGCAATAAAACACATCTATGATTGATCTTAGATCCTTTCTTGTCTCTTTTGCTTTCATTTGGTCTCCCATTACAAATTTGGCTATCTATTCTTGTTTATTCTATGCATTTTTTTGGTTTATGTCTATTGGAAAAATAAGTGTTCATCATTTCTTCGGTGCATCACCTGGTAGTTTAGTTATTTCTTATTCGTTATACTCTTTTATCCCTATCTCCTTGGAAAGTTTTAGATTAGGTATAGAGGTAGATCCTCTGTAAATCCTAACATATGCACCTAAACAGAGGAATAAGGAACAAGCCTTCAATCTGGAGAACTTTTCTATTTTTTTAAGGTCCCACACCTTAGGGAAAGTTCAATGTTATGTAGTCACACCAAATGACCCTGCCTTAGAAAAGCATATCTATATAACTCATTTGGGGATGCTGTGATTTTGCACTAATAGTTTTGGCATGAATGGTGGGACTAAGAAGTCTCCATCTTATTACAATATAAATTGATGTACACTTGTTGTGATTCTAGGTTTTAAGAAGCCTTAAAATTACACATATGGCGAATCCAAAAGAAACAAATCTACTGGTTTCAGCAGTCTAAGAAAGTTCATGAGAAGAATACAAACACGGTCTAGAACTAGAGAAGAGGGACTGTTTTTCTATCTAGGATTATCCCCAGATAGAGGGAGAAGAGAAGAAGGACCCAGAGATCTCTTTCTCCACCAACCAAAGCTTTATCAATGCCTCCTCCTAGCTGACCATTCATTCAATCAAGAGGGGTGTTCAGACCGATCAGGATGGCTTAGCCAAATCCTTATGTTAAGTTCACTAGCAATAGTCCACTCACCCTGAATGCACAAAATGTAGTTCCTATTACAGCATTAAAGAGTATCCCATATTTCACTGGAAAAATTCAAACTTATCTGGGTGATCATGTCTAAGATATTGCAAATGTATGTACAATCCACAAGATTCATGAGATGGACATTGCAGTCAAGCTTATCACCTCTTCACTAAAAGGGAAAGCTTCAAAATGGTTCAGGAGTCTTGAGGCAGACTCTATCCATAATTGGAGTCAACTATGCACAACTCTTCACAACTAGTTTGGAGAGAAGGGTGACAACTTGTCATTGTTGGAAAAACTAACAACAATTAAGAGAGCCCCAAATGAGCAACTGATAGACTTCAACCTCAGATTCTATCAGACCTAGGATAAAATTCCACCAGTAGTAAAGCCCACTAATGAAGGTGCCTTCTTATACTTTCTTAGGGCTTTAAATTCATATATTTCTCTAATGATTCAGTCAATGGGGGGCACTACATTACCTAAAACGTATATCCTTTCCATAGGGGCTGAGAACCATTTGATTCAGGTTGGTAAAATCACTCCTAGGCCGTAAATACCTCTATACCCTGAGTTAGGAATCCTAGATAATAGCCAAACACCTATATTAGCTCCTATACCCACCCCTAGGAGTCAAATTTTAGCTAAAGCTTCCACTTTATCATCTATCACCTCTAAGGAACTCCAAAAAGTCATCAAAAATTTTCAAAATCTAGGGAATGAGCTAGTAGCTATCAAAAGACAATAAGCTCATATTTCCAAGCGATATCAATCTCAAGGTCAATATTAAGCTAGACCCTAGTATCAATAGAAAAGGCCACCATCTTAGACTATAAATAAGAGCCAAAACCAAGAACATCCCAAATATGTTAGACCTTTTAGGTCATATGATCCAAACACCACTTCAACAACAGGGGCATTGGTTCCAGCACAAAATAATATGGCACAAAAATATGATTGGTGTTTTCCATGCAATCAAGCACATAACCAATCAATATGCTTTAATGGTGCTGTGGATCAGGCATTGATGGCACAAACCAGTATGGTTCCACAAGAACCTAGCTAAGAGGGATATTAGTAGCAAGAATCTCAACAAGGTGGACCTCTAGGAGAGACTATGCTTGTTAATTTGTAGGCTAAAGACTTATGTGGAATGAATCAGTTCCCTTCTCATAGTGTGGCTGTTAATACCCAGTCAAAGAAGAGGAATATTAGAGAGGGTCAACCACTAACTTCAGGTGACCCTCAATTTTTCATTACTCCAAAAGGTCTTGGTACTCTAATTATAACTCTCAATATGCAAAACCAACCCAGTCAGGCACCAGTTGTAACAACCCATTTGTAAGAAAGAAATGTATCTGGGAAGGGGCAAAAAAAAGATAACTCATTCAATATTATTGAGAAAATGAAAAGGACAAGTGTGAACATTTCACTATGGGAGTCATAAGTAATTCCAGGGCAGAGGGATCTATTGCTGACTGTCATGCAGAATTGGTCAAGTTAAAATCACCCCCTAACCAACAAGAGAGAGTGCTTGTCAATACAGCTCAACCAGGGAGAAACCATGAATAATGATAAGGTAAGAACCTGAGACCTCCTCCCTTCTATGTCAAATTAATACTAGAGACAAATTGATGCACAATTGTATGATTGATTCTGGGGCTAGTAGTTCTGTGATGCCCAAACAAATAGCTGATCAGTTGGGTCTCTAATATGAAGTTATCTCTAGAGGATTAGTCTAATTAGATGGAAAACAGTTACCACTATGGGAATCATCAAGGATCTAAGCCTCACTCTGCATGCCTGCCCCAATGTGACTATTTTGTAAAATGTGTCAATCATAAACTTGCCACCACATTTTGCTTTGTGTCTGTCCAGGGACTTCACTATCGAAATTCGAGGCTACCTATCTACTGATTAGTCACATATGCTCTTTAGGACAAGGTATGGGGTGAAGGCCACAATCAGATATGAACCTATTACTGATTATCGTATTAAATCCTATGTGCCTAGCCCACTAAATGCCAATTTCTTAGCTTTTGATCAAGAAGACCTCCTAAATACTTTTGAAGCAAATACGAAGGTGGGATGTATCCCAGAATTTACTCTCGATGATTGGGCCAAAAAAAGTCATGATTTTGACCCCTATAAGGAGATGGAAAAATTTGAGCTAGGTGTCTACTGCCTACATGAAAAGAATCATCCTCTTCCTGATCTAATTAAGCTAGAACACAAGGATGATAATGAGGTATGGAAATTTTTCTTTGATGGCTCACGGAGTAGACAAGGAGCTGGCGGTGGAGCCATGATTGTGTCCCCTAGAGGTATGAGATATTATTCAACCTTCATATTCTAGTTTTCTTGCTCAAATAATACTGTTGAATATGAGGCTTTAGTCCAAGGTCTTCATTGGGCAAGGAAGTTGGGGATCAAGAACTTGCAAGTGTTTGGTGACACTAAACTTGTTTCCAATCAGGTCAGAGGACTTAATGATGTTAAAAATTACCTACTCAAGAACTACAAGAGTAGGATATGGGATCTCATGGAGGGTTTCAAGGCCTTCAGTATTGTTTCCATACCTTGGAAGGAGAATGAAGCTGCTAATAGACTTCTAATAGTGGGAAAAATGTTTGATGTGGTTGAAAACATCAAGAAGGACAAAGAACAACCACATATCTACGTGGTTGTGAGGCCAGCAGTGCAAGACAACAACACATGTTGGAAAGTGTTTGAAAACGATTAGCAGATCATTAAATTTTTGCAAGAAGAAGTTGAATTCTCAGTTAGAAACCAAAGCAGACTAGAGAAACAATACGGGAATTAGATAGTACAGCTACATACGAACAAGCTCCCCAAAGGCTTAGTGATACTTGAATCTATTTTCAATCCCAATGATCAGTTCATAAAGAATAAGGCTAACATATAGATCGAAGGAGAAGATTCAGAGTCAAATGAGCAAGAAAGGTATGAATTTATACAACTTTTTCAATAATTTTTAGATGTGTTTTCTTGGAGTTATGAAGACCTAAGAGGGTTTAATCCAAATCTATCACAACACACAATCAAAATAGATCCAACTTGTTGGTGCTAATTCTCAGTTTGCATGATGTGCCCTATTGTCCCATGCCCAAATCTACTCACAAACATTTTATTTTTTTGATTTGGTGGTCTCTAGTTTGTCTTCCCCATTTGAATGCTTCGAAGATGCCCAAGATATTATTTTTTTTGCCCTTATTTGAAACAACAATCCAAGTTTCACCCTTTTTTGTACCCTAGCTTTTTCAAATGGTCGAGTTGTGTCATTTTTTCCTTTGTCCAAATCATGTAAAAATCAAAATTGATCGAATCTAAAGTAATTGCAACTACTTTCCCAATCTCGAGGTTGAAAACAATGTCAAAAATGATTTAGTTGATTTAAAATTATAAAAAATTTGCCTTCCTTGTCGAAAATTTTGATTTCTAGGGCATCCTGTGAATTTTTAACGTGTTGACTTGGAATACAGGTGTCATTTTCCTGTCAAAATTCATCATCGCAACACATTGGTGAATGTGTCATGATATGATTGGCTGGAGGATTGGTGGGTGGCAGGTTGTCCTTGAGAAATTTGGATTTTACTTTGTAAAATTTTCAGAGTAAATTTTTGGCCCGAAGGCCCTCGGCCAACAACAGGAGAACACATGTCCAGAAGAAGTCAATATGAGCAGGCAGAGGTTTTGGTGCATTTGAAGTTTTTAACTTCAAAATTTTAAAAGTTAAATTTTTACCTGAAGGTCCTCATACCAATGAGAAGTGGACATGTGTCTAGAAATGCAAAAAATCAAGCAAGGGGGCCAAAGGAACATTTTTTGAATGTTTTGTCACTCCAATCTAGGGCCAACATGTGTCCCAAAAGGGTAAAATGGAGAAGCGGGGCTTGGGGAGAATTTGAGATTTTTTTTGCCTTTGGAGGTAAAATCTCAAAAGTAAAGTTTGGTCCGCCTTGCCGAATGGGAAAAAATTATATGAGGGGGCAGAGGTTTGGGCCACGGAGAGAATTTTGAAACTTTGCAATTTTGGTAGGGAGGTTTAAAGGAAGAATTGGAGGCTTGGACCCGCAGTGAATGGGAAAGTGCCATGTGGAAAGGAAGAGAGTGGATGTTCGGCGCCCATGGAGAATTTTGAGCAAAATTTCCTTTTTTTTAAAAAGGAGAAAAATGAATAGAATTGGCCCACAATTTCAAAGGGGCCCACATATGGACACATGGCAGGTCCAGGGGAGAAGCAGGGAAATTTTGTAAAATTTTCCAAAATTAAAAAAAAGGTTGCAAATGCATTTTTAAAGATCGAAACCCAATCCAATCATGTTTTGACATGTGTTCCACCTTATCCAGAGTCAAAAAAGGGTATTTTTTTGAGCTTATTCATGGATCTCATCTGCCACGTGGAGAGTTGACATTTAACATCGATAAAAAATTGACAGCAACTGTGCATTCACCATTTTGGCCACCATGATAGCTCCAAGAAGCTTGGAGTCATCATTTCTTGATCGATTTTCTTCGAACCTTATATGATTTTACATTATCTTGGCCTTCTGACTGCAGTGACACTATTTTGATGACCTAATTCGGTGATCTATGTTGTTTTTGATACATTTTTTCTCGAGCCTGATGAAAAACATAAAATTCAGATCTGGAGGTTGAAGAGGTAAAAATTTGAAAAAGGTAAAAAGGTGAAAAATGATTGATAAAACATGTTGGCATTCCTGAATGATAAAAACGTGACCCTAGGATGGATAATGATCCAAATTTTTGTAATGATTTAATTTTTGTGCATACCTGGTGGCCTGCGAGTTGTTTTTCTGTTTGGTGTCACTATCTTTAAAATCATGAAGTTTTTGTAACAAATTTGATCCCATAAGCATATTCTTTACTTGGGAAGAAATACTCCAAGCTGGCATAAACTATATATCATATTTTTGGAGAATTTGATGGAGAGGAGAAAAAAGATGTAGAATTTTCAAGGAAGATACTGAAAGAAATCCATTTCTCTAGAGAAAACCACCTGAGAGCCTTTTTCAATTCTATTTTGCATCATATTTTATCATTTTGAGTTGGTTTCAAGTTGTAAAGCCATCAACAAGATCTGAGATTTTTGTCATGACATTCCCTTGCTGATATATATTGTATCATTTTCTGGATTACCTGGTTTATTCTCTTGGAAAAGTTTGCATATACTTATGTTTCATAATGTTTTCAATTTGTGTTTGTTGCTCATGTTGCAATCTTGTGTTTAGGATCTCTTTGATCATACATCATCTCATTTCTTGTTGATGGTTTGATGACATCTGCAATCTTATATTCAGGAGAGCCTTCATCTGATAGAAGATAAACATATTAAAAAAAATTTTACTATCCTTGAATCTTGAGATTGTTTTGTAAACCTTTGGGGGTACCTTAGGTCATGATCAAATAGGGATTTCTGGATACTTTGTTCATATATTTGCTTCAAGATTTTGTAGCAGGTTGTCAAATATTGTGTTGAAGAGTGTAGATCTGGGCCTCCATTTGTGCACATATCCTTGTTGCAGGGGTATTTTAAACCCTTTGAAGCATTCCTATTGTTTAAGTGTTACAAATTTATTGCAAAGGTCCTCAAAGAGTTTGGTAATTTCTGGTTGGTCTTGTTTAACATCTCCCAAAAAAATTTCATTCAAAATAACTAACCCTACCCCATACTACCCCTGCATTGCATTGTGTGTTAACAAGAGAATACAATCCATTTACAAAAATACACAAAACAAATCAAGATGATACTATGTCTCTAGCAGCCTCAGCCTTGTTTTGAAAACATTTCCATTATTTAGTAGTGACAACTCTTTCGAGTTTGAATAATGGAGAATTGATCATGTTTTCCCAAGGCCCCTTCCATACAATATGCAAAATACAAGGATATATCTACCTCCTTAACCAAACAAAGGCTGCAATATAGGTTCTCTTTCCTTGGTTTATAGGCAAAACCTAAAATAGTTAGGATAAGATCAAAATCCTTCTGAGGTACTACCCACTCCTTTAAATCTTGATTGCTAACAAGTCAGATAGATGTCTCCCCAACTACAAATGACATACACATCATTTATCTTCCTCTAAGTGTCTTGTGCAAATCCATGATGTTGCTTGAGTTGTGAAGGAGATTAAGTTTGGGTACCAACACCAAAGTGGTGCTATTGCTGGGGAGTGCTTGAAATTTCTTGGTGTTTGTAAGATTTTTTGAGGTGTTTCAGCATTTGTATATTCAATTCATACACTTTTGTTGTATAGTGATTGATTGATCTAAGAAGAAGAAGGTCTGATTTGTAAGGCTTTGCAAAGTTTTTTAGTGCATTCTTACACAAATGAGGTGAAATTCCTTAGTGGCAACTCCATGCTGATGATAATTTAGAAATACCGGTGTCTTGAGATTTTTATCATTTATTTTTGTGATGTTGATCTCTGCAAAACTGGAGGGAAGAAGATCTCTCTTCCTTAAAGAATCTGCTAAGAAATTGTTCTCAGATTTAAGAAATTCAGAGTTTGAAGGGAGAAGAGTTTGGAAGGTGGTTAAAGGTCAGACATCAGACAAAGATATATCCATTGGTGGGAGAGATCAGCCTTTTATGGAGGACTATCACTCTTCTTCAAGTGATTCTGATTCAAGTAGTCCTCTCATAAACTTGTTTTCCTATGCTAGTGAAGGTCCTTATGCTGTAGCTGGTAAGTTACTTCTCCAATATGCACCTCTGTGTTTTAATTCAAGTCAAACTTTCCAAGAAAATCAACACTTATAGGATACTAGTCTTGTGAATCACATTCTTGAGCCCCAAGGACATTGTACTCCTCACCAGCTTGGTTCACCTCTAAGATCACCCCCACCAAACAATATGGCACAACCTAGACCTCCATTTGTTGTTAACACCTTTAGTCCTATAAATTTTGGAGGAATGGATGGTTACCCAAATGCTATCCCACAAGATTTTAGAAATAGGTTACAAAAATTCCAAGGTAACAATGCTATTACTGGTGATCAGCATCTAAATTTTTTTGATAATATGATGGAAGATTTTGAGATAGAGTTTGAAGATGTGTATATTAAAATATTTATTCATACACTAGAAGAGCATGTTAGGAATTGGTACAAAGGCTCTACTTGATAACTCTATTGATTCATGGATTGAAATGAAAAATGCATTTAGGTTACAATATGGAGACAGGAATGATCCTAGATTTATTTTGTCTGAGTTTGAGAATATCAAGAAGAACCCTAATGAATCAGTCCACGACTTCAACACAAGGTTTAACAAAACTTTGAGAAGGCTGCCTATTGGTTTGAGGCCTTGTGATGAATCTTGTTTAATCAAACATACAGATGCATTTGATAAAAAGGCAGCCTACTACCTAAGAGATAAGAGCCCAACCAATATAATACAAGATTTCACCATGGCACTTCAAATTAAGAACAACATCAAGTTTTTTGGGAAACCTCTTAAGAGATGTGTAAAATTGATAAACCTTGAAAACCCTCGAGCTAACAAAGGTGCAGATTTAGAAGAGGTTGAGAAGACTTTGGCAGGGGTTGTCAAAGAAATATCATACAAGTTGGCAAGAGCTGAGAAGGGAATTGGGAAGACTTCACAAGGTCAGCCTAGGTAACAGGCACAAGATAGATTTGGAAATCACCATAGGAATGATCAGAGGTTTGATGACAAGGGTCAAGGGCCTATTGGATCTGCAAATAGACAACCCCAAGCACATGAAAATAGATTGGTTCTTGACACTCTAAATGTCAAGGTTGCTACTGTTGATGAAGTGGATGATATGGATTGGTGTGATAGATGTTTTCTTCCTCATCCTCTATGTGAGGTGGACCAACAAGTTGATGAGGCTGAAAATGAGGATGGAACTGATGATGATATTTGTATGATGGGTTGTTCTTCAAGCTCACAAGGAGGAACAACATCTACTGAAGTGATAAGTGCAAGGACTATTATAACCTTTTGGGATTGCATCAAGTGGGTACAAGTCTTTCTCCCCCCTCATGCTCTTGAAGTTGATGTAGTGCAAGCTTTTGAAATTCCTAACAATTACTTTGAATACTTGAGAGCTTTGATGATTAAGAAGTATGATGGTGGTATCCCTTCGGAGGAAGATAGATAATTGTTGATGAATGTTGTAGTAGCTCAAGAAAAGGACTATAACACTAGAAACAAGGTTGTTACAGGAGTTTGGCCTCAAGCCAAAACAAAAACACCCTTTCTCACAAGCATTCCAAAGGATGCTCCTAGGAAAGAAGCACTTTCTAAAAACTCTATTGTCCCGAGCAAAAATTACAGTCCTCATCACACCCAAGCTGCCAAGAATCCTTTGCCATCTGATGAATCTTCTTGTATCCCTTCCAATGTTGTCTTACCAAATAATGTTCCATACTATATAGCCCAAGTATTGAGACAAATTTGAGTGAGTGTTCCAATCATTGAATTGCTTAGAATTCCTGAGCATAAGAAGAGAGCATTTGAGTACTTGGGATTGAAGGAAGAAAAGGTTACTCCGGGAAGAAATGTAAATGTTGTAGAAACTCCACCTCAAATCATTGTTGAATTTGAAACACCACCAGTGGTGGAGGATCTTGGAGAGGAACCTGAGGTATATTTGGGGACATCCTTGGTTGATTACCAATTGAATGTTGATCCATTCTTTACAACTTTGCTCATAAAGAATAGGCTGCTTCATAATTGTATGTTTGATTTTGGTGCATCATGTAATGTCATGCTTCTAGAAGTCATGAATGAGTTGGATATCAAGGTGATAGCTGCCTATGGGAAGTGTACTACCATGGATTCAAGAGAATTGCCACTGGTTAGTTGTGTGAAGGTTTTAGTAGTGCAACTTGCATCCTATCCAAGTAAGAATTTGAAACTGGATGTTGTAATTGTTGACTACCCTGCCAAATGGGGTATGATTTTTTCAAGAAAATGGACTACAAGTGTTGGTGGTAGTGTTCAAATGGACATGTCTTTTGCCACCATTCCCATTGAGGGCAGCCTTGTCAAACTCTATGGTGAGAAGAAAATTTTGCACTTGATTGAAGATCCCAACAATGCTTCTTATGAAGTGTTATTTGCTGATGTAGATGCTGCCAATTTCATTGGCTTTGCTGATGGAAAAGAACACAAGATGGACAAAAAAAATTTCCTTGATATGGTAGGTTCTCCTTGGACCTTGATATTTGATGGAGCTTGTTCTGAATTTGGAAATGGTGCTTGCTATAGTTCTGCTTTCTCCTAGTTTAGAAGAGTACGCTTTTTCCTTCAAACTTAATTTTGAATTCACTAACAACGTTGCTAAGTATGAGGCATTGTTTTTGGGGTTAAGAATTGCATGGAAGTATGGAGTAAGAGATATTGTTGCAAAAGGAGACTTAGAGCTGGTTGTCAGACAAATAAGAAAACCATATGCTACAAAAAAATCAGAATATAAAACAATATAAGCATGCAGTTTGGGATCTAATTGAAATGTTTGATTCTTTTAATATTATTTACCATGATAGAGGTCTTAATGTTGCTACTGATAAGTTTGTAGTGCTTGGTTCTAGATTTGAAAATTGCACCATTTCACCTTATTGTGAATACAACATTGAAGTCATGACTAGGCTAACTATCCCTGATAATGTGAAACATTGGCAAGTCTTTAACAATGATGCTCAAGTACTCAGGTTCTTGCAAAACCAAGGTGAGTTTGTAAATAAGAATATTGATTAGGAGCCAATTGTATGCATTACTAAAGGAAGAGATTTTTTTTTTGGAAAAGATATCATCCAATTGAAAACAAACACCATTCTGAGAGGTCTTGTTACACTTGAGTCAAATTTTAACAATGTTGATTGCATCATAAATAGAAAGATGTTTGCTTTAAGGGATGTGGAAGAGCATGAATTGGGAATAAAGGAAAAACCAAACAAGGTTTGGTTGGGTAGCAGTCTAATCAAGGAAGAAAAATAGTCCTACCTCCAATTGTTGACAAAATATCAAGACTGCCTTGCATGGTCCTATTCGGAGCTGAAAGCATATAGAGAAGATTTATTTCAGCATGAGATCTATCTTGAAGCAAATTCCAAACCATTCAGATAGAGGAAAAGGCCTATTAATCCACTTGTCTCCATGAAAATGCAAGAAGAGTTAAAGAAGTTGAGAGATGGAGGTATTATTCAGCCTACTAGATATTCATCTTGGGTTGCAAACCTTGTGCCAGTTAGAAAGAAGAACGAAGATATAAGACTTTGTGTGGATGTTAGAAATCTAAATAAGGAATCTATGAAGGAGAATTATCCCTTACCAAACATGGAGAATATGTTGCAGTGTGTGACAGGATCAAAATTACTCTCTACTTTGGATAGTTTCTCTAGATACAATCAAGTAGTTATCAAAGAATTAGAAAGACTTAAGACAACCTTCACTACTCCATGGGGGACTTATGTTTTTGTTAGGATGCCATTTGGATTGATGAATACTGGAGCCACTTTTCAAAGAGAAATGGATGTTTCTTTTGATAGTTACATCAATGAGTTCATTGTAGTTTACTAGGATGATGTGACTGTGTTTTCAAGACAATGAGGTGATCATTTGCAACATTTGGAGAAGATGCTGATCAGATGTAGGGAGTATGGAATTTCTCTTAATCCAAAGAAGTTTCATTTTTGTGTACAAAATGCCAAGTTTTTGGGACATACTGTATCAAAATATGGTGTTATGATAGACCCTAAGAGAGTGGAAGCAATCAACAAAGTACCTATCCCAAGAACCAAGAAAGGCATCCAATCTTTCTTTGGCCAAATCAATTTTATTAGAAGGTTTGTTTCAAATTTTGCTGAGCTAACTCTTCCAATCACAAGAATGTTAAAAGGGATTAGGTTATCAGGTGGGAGAAGGCTTCCATTCAATATTTTGAAGGAATAAAGGATGCACTTAAGCATGCAACTGTTTTACCAGCTCCAAACTATAAGAGGCTATTCCAAATCTTTTCCTTTGCCTCTGAGTATACCATTGCTTCAGTTTTGTTAGAAAAGGGTGAAAATGGGGATGAGAGGCCTATTTCCTTCTTTATTAAGGCTTTACAAGCAGCTGAGTTGAAGTATACAATCATGGAGAAACAAGCATTTGCCTTGGTGAAAGCAAAAAAAGTTATTAGGCCTTATCCATTGAGTTCAAAATTTGTTGCTTATGTTCCCCACACCATGGTGAAAGACATCTTATCAGAAATGGAGATCTCAAGTAAAATATTTAGGTGGGTCAACAAACTATAGGAGTATGATATGGATATCTAAACCACAAATTTAGTAAGAGGTTTGGGTCTTGCTAAGCTCATGGCTGAGAGCAACTTGTAAAAAGTAGAAGTGAATCAGCTAGAGGAAGAAAGTGTAGATCTTCTTGAGAAATTGATGAGTTATGAATGGTACAAAGATGTGATATTCTACCTCAAGAACCTATGTTGTCCTAGTCACATGAATAAAAATAAGACAAGAACCCTCAAGCTGGCTTCTCAAAAATATATCATAACAAACCTTGGGCTAGCTTGGAAGAACCCTGAAGGTGTCCTCTTGAAATGCATAACTGAAGATGAAGCTCCCAGAATAGTTGCTGATTTCCATGGGGAAGTTTGTGGAGGAAATTTTACTGGGAGGGTGATAGCACATAAGATTTTGAGAGTTGGTTATTGGTGGCCTACTCTTTTTAAAGATGCAACCCAGCTGGTTAGAATGTGTGATAGTTGTCAGCGTTTCCTTGGAAGACTGAAAGCTTCAGGCTCCCTTCCTTTGTAGCTTGTATCAATTAACGCCCCTTTTAAATATTGGGGAATGGACTTCATTGGTGAGATTGCAGACCCTTCAAGTGCTGGTCATAAGTGGATTCTTGTAGCCACTAATTGTTTTACAAAGTGGGTTGAGGAAATTCCATCTAAGAAGGCAACACACCAAGTGGTAATGGATTTCTTATTGGATCATATCATATGTAGGTTTAGAGTTCCAGTTAAGATTGTATCTGATAATGCCATGTGCTTTAGAGCCAAACCTTTAATGGTAATGTGTAATGAATATGGGAATGAGCAAAATGAGTCCAGTAATAAGAACTTGCTGAAGATCATTAGGACCTTGGAAATGAACAAGAAGTGGGGAGAACAATTGAAGTTTGTAGTTTGGGCTGATAGAATAACTCCTAAAAGAGCAATTGGTAAAACCCATTTAAATTGGTGTATGGAATTCAAGCTTTGCTGCCCTTACACCTGTAATTATCCTCATTTCAGTTTTCCCAATAGATGGAAAGTCAAGAGCATGGCCCATATGAATCAAGGATTAATAAGATCATTGAGTTAGATTAAGAGAGAAGAGTTTCCCATCAAAGGCATGTCATATTTAGAGAGAAATTGAAAGGTTGTTTGATAAGAAGGTTACTCCTAGAGCCTTCAATGTTGGAGATCTTGTTTTGTTGTGGGATAGTAGGCATGAAGACAAGAGCAAGCATGTCAAGTTTGATGCTTTATGGATGGGCCCTTATGCCATTGATATAAGAATTGGTGAACATACCTTTTTTCTCAAAGATCTAGATGGGGAATGGCTGGAACTGCTTGTTAATAGCAGACATTTAAAACACTTCTTGGATTAAATCCCCAAATTGAGGTATGCATAAATTGTACATTTGTATAGTCCTTGTTCTTTCTTTGTTTTTGGCTATTTGTTGATGTGTGGTCTACACTTTTGTCCTTGGTAGCCATTATGGTTGTCTTTTTGGTCTGTTTCTGGTGGTTGTTCTGGTTTTTTGGGCTTCCTTGCATTTTTGAATCTTGCCCAATGGATTTTTTGCACTTGGTCTACATTTTGTCTTTATGACACTCACTGGGAGTGCCCATCCCCAAGCAGGAGTCAATGTTGGTGCTAATTCTCAGTTTGCATAATGTGCCCTATTGTCCCATGCCCAAATCTGCTCACAAACATTTTATTTTTTGATTTGGTGGTCTATAGTTCATCTTCCCCATTTGAATTCTTCGAAGATGCCCAAGATATTATTGTTTTTCCCTAATTTTAAACAACAATCAAAATTTCTCCCTTTTTTGTGCCCTAGTTTTTTGAAATGGTCGTGTTGTGTCATTTTTTCCTTTGTCAAATCACGCAAAACTCAAAATTGATCGAATTTGAAGTAATTAAACTAATTTCTTAATCCCGAGGTTGAAAGCAATGTCAAAAATGATTCAGTTGATTTAAAATTATAAAATATCTACCTTCCTTGTCAAAAATTTTGATTTCTAGGGCATCCTGTGAATTTTTTACATGTTGACGGGCATACGGTTGTTATTTGCCTATAAAAATTCATCTTTGCAACACATTGTCAATGTGGCATAATATGATTAGCTGGAGGATTGGTGGGTGGTGGGTTGTCCTTGAGAAATTTGGCTTTTACTTTGTAAAATTTTTAGAGTAAATTTTTTTTCCTGAAGGCCCTCGGCGAACCACAGGAGAACACGTGTCCAGAAGAAGTCAATATGAGGGGGTGGAGGTTTTGGTGCATTTGAAGTTTTTAACTTAAAAATTTTAAAAGTTAAATTTTTACTTGAAGGTCCGTGACCAATGAGAAGTGGACATGTGTCCAGAAATGTAAAAAAAAAGCAAGGGGGCTGAAGGAAAATATTGTAAATGTTTTGTCATTCCAATCTAGGGCCAACACATGTCTGAAAACGACAAAATGGAGAAGCGGGGCTTGGGGAGAATTTGATATTTTTTTTCCTTTGCAGGAAAAATCTCAAAAATAAAGTTTGGTCCACCTTACTGCATGGGAAAAATTTGTATGAGGGAGCGAAGTTTCAGGCCTCGAAGAGATTTTGAAACTTTGCAATTTTGGCAGGGAGGTTTAAAAGAAGAATTGGAGGCCTAGACCCACAACGAATGAGAGAGCGCCACATGGTGAGGAAGAGAGTGGATGTTTAGGCCCGTGGAGAATTTTGAGAAAAATTTCCTTTTTTCAAAAAAGGAGTGAAATAGATAGAATTGGCCCGTAATTTCAAAGGGGCCCACATATGGACACATGGCAGGTCCAGGGGAGAAGCGGACAAGTTTTTCAAAATTTTCCAAAATTAAAAAAGGTCACAAACGCATTTTTAAAGATGGGGACCCGATCCAATCATGTTTTGACACATGTTACACCTTATCTAGAGTCAAAAAATGGTATTTTTTAGCTTATTCATGGATATCATCTACCTCGTGGTGCGTGAACATTTAACGTCAATACAAAATTGACGGAAACTATGCATTCACCCTTTTAGCCGCCATGATAGCTCCAAGAATTTTGGAGTCGTGATTTCTTCATCAATTTTCTTAAAACATTATATGATTTTGCATTGTCTCGGCCTTCTGAGTGCAATGACACTATTTTCTTGACCTAATTCGGTGATGTATGATGTTTTTGATACAATTTTCCTCGGGCCCAATGAAAAACGTAAAAGTCAAATCTAGAGGTTGTAGTGGTAAAATATTGTAAAGGTAAAATGGTCAAAAATGATTGATGAAACATGCTAGCATGACTGAATGATAAAAACGTGACCCTGGGATGGATAACGATCTAAATTTTTGTGCATACCTGGTGACTTGCAAGTTATTTTTCTCTTTGGTGTCACTATCTTTAAACTCATGAAGTTTTTGTAACAAATTTGATCCCATAAGCATATTCTTTTCTTAGGAAGAAAGAATCCAAGATGGCATAGAGTATATATCATATTTTTGGAGAATTTGAGCAAGAGGAGAAAAAGGACGTAGAATTTTCAAGGAAAAAACTGAAAGAAATCCATTTCTCTGGAGAAAACCACCTAAGAGCCATTTTCAATTCTATTTTGCATCAGATTTTATCATGTTGAGTTGGTTTCAATTTTTTAAGCCATCAACAAGCTCTGAGATTGTTCTCATGACATTCCCCTACTGATATATATTTGATCATTTTTTGGATTACCTAGTTTATTCTTTTCGCAAAGTTTGCATATAATTATGTTTCAGAATGTTTTCAATTTGTGTTTCTTACTCATGTTTCAATCTTGTGTTTAGGATCTCTTTGATCATACATCATCTCATTTCTTGTTGATGGTTTGATGACATCTACAATATTATATTTAGGAGAGCCTTCATCTGATAGAAGATAAAAAAAGTTAAAATCATTTTACTGTCCTTGAATCTTGGGACTGTTTTGTAAACCTTTGGGGGTACCTTAGGTCATGATCAAATAGGGATTTTTTGGATACTTTGTTGGTATATTTGCTTCAAGATTTTGTAGTGGGTTGTCAGATATTGTGTGGAAGAGTGCAGATTTGGGCCTCCATTTGTGCACATATCCTGGGTTGAAGGGGTATTTTAAACCTTTTGAAGCATTCCTACTGTTTAAGTGTTACAAATTTCTTGCAAAGGTCCTCAAAGAGTTTGGTAATTTTTGGTTGGTCTTGTCTAACATCTCCCAACAAAATTTCACTCAAAATAACTAACCCTACCCCATACTACCCCTACATTGCAATGGCGTTAACAAGAGAATACAATCCATTTAAAAAATGGACAAAGAAAATCTAGATAATACTATGTCTCTAGCAGCCTCAGCCTTGTTTTGAAAACATTTCCATTATTTAGTAGTGACAACTCTTTTGAGTTTGAATAATGGAGAATTGATCATGTTTTCCCAAGGCCCCTTCCATACAATATGCAAAATACAAGGATATCTCTACCTCCTTCACCAAACAAAGGTTGAAATATAGGTTCTCTTGCCTTGGTTGATAGGCACAACTTAAAATAGTGAGGATCAAATCAAAATCCTTCTAAGGTGCTACCCATTCCTTTAAATATTGAGTGCTAACAAGTTAGATAGATGTCTCCCTAGCTATAAATGACATACAAATCATTTATCTGCCTCTTAGTGTCTTGCGCAAATCCATGATGCTTTTTGAGTTGTGAAGGAGATTAAGTTTGGGTACCAACATAGCTGGTTAGTCGATCAAGTAGAAGCAAAGATCAGTCAACCCACATATTGAGCCTTTGATGAAGAAAGAGTTGAACAAGCTCATAGAGGAAAGGATCATATTTCCAATCAAACACTCAAGTTAGGTTGTAAATCTGGTCCCAGTTAGAAAGAAAAATGGAGAAATTATGGTTTGTGTTGACTTTAGAGATTTGAACAGATCCTCCCTCAAAGATCACTACCCACTCCCTTTAATGGAGCATATCTTGCAAGTAGTGTATGGCTCAGAAAGGTTCTCCCTCGTAGATGGCTACTCAGGGTACAACCAGATCATGGTGAAGGAAGATGATCAATTCAAAACAAGTTTCACCATCTAATGGGGCACCTATGCCTATAGGAAAATGTCATTTGAATTATCCAACACCGGAGCCACTTTTCAAAGTGAAATGGATATGGAATTCAAAGGACTAATCAAAAAAATAGTATTGATCTATGTGGATGACATTATAATGTTTTCAAAAAATGTAGCAGACCATCTTTTCCATCTAAGGAAGGTGTTCCAAAGGGTGTAGAAGTTTTGGGGTGTCATTGAACCCCAAGAAATGTATATTCTTGGCCCATGAAGGCAAACTCCTAGGCCATGTTGTATCAAATAAAGGATTGGAAATTGAACAGAAGAGAGTTCAAGAAATAAGAACATTTCCATTGCCAACTCACAAGAAGGCTCTTCAAAGCTTCCTGGGAAAAATCACTTTTGTCTACAGGTTTGTTCTAAACTTTACTGCCCTTATTAAGCCAATAATGTTGATACTGAAGAAGAGCTTAGCATTCAGGTGGATAGTTGAAGGGAAAGAAATTTTTGAGGCTATCAAAGAAGCCATATCACAAGCCTAAAATCTTGTGAATCCTTATTTTACCAAAGACTACGTATTGTATGCCTTTGGTGGCAGTGACATGATTTCTACAATTTTGGTTCAGTAGAATAGAAAAAGTACAGATCAACCAATTACTTTCTTTAGCTAGATTTTGGAAGATTATGAGGTGAGGTACTCCTTCATTGAGAAGGAGGTCCTGGCCGTGATCAAAGTATTGAAGAAGTTTAAGCATTTGGTTTCAAACAACAAGATGCAACTATTGGTCTCCCATGCAGGAGTTAAAGAGTTCCTTCTAAGCAAGGACCTGAATGAGAAGGGGCGTGCATGATGGATCACTCATGTCATGGAGTATGACATTGAGATCAAATTCACTAAGCTGGTCTGTGGGAATGGTTTGTGTGAGCAACTAGCCCTCAGGTCAACAAGATGAAACAAACAATGAAACGAAGGTTGTTTTTGTTCTACAAGATGATCAAGAAGAAGGGAGATATGATGTACCTACTCCTTGTTGGACCCAAGACATGGTGCACTTCCTTAAAATAGGCCCGTGTTCTCATAAAAATGAGTACAACAAAAAGGATACATTTAAGGTTATAGGCCATCCGATATGTTCTCATTAATGGTGTCTTGTTCAAAAGAGACATCAATAGTATTATGCTAAGATGCATTAGGACAGATCAGGTGGAGAGAGTGCTATAATAATTCCATGTTCAAGAAGATGGAGACCATTTTTTCTCCAAGTGTGATGACACTCAAAATCATGAATGCAAGATTTAATGGCCCAAAGTATTAAGCAACTGCTAAACATAGATCAAAAGGTGCAACAATTGTACATTCTTTACGGGGAAGGAAAGGTTAGTAGTGATTCCATTACACCCAATCTCATTCGACCAACCTTTCATGCAATGGGGATTGAACTTCATTGGAGTCATCAATCCAAATTCCAACCAAGGCCATAAATGGATTCTGACAGCAAAAAATTATTTCACCAAGTGGACCGAGCCAGCGGCACTCAAGGAAGATAATGAGTCTAGTATCCTCGATTTCTATGAAGGGATAGTGGCCAGATTTAGAGTGCCAACCACCGTCATATCAGAAAATACATTAGCATTCATAGGTTCCAAGATCACATGATGGGCTGTCAAGAATGGGACTTATTTGAGAACTTCATCAAACTATTACCCTCAAGGTAATGGTCAGGATGAGTTCACAAACAAGAACTTGTTAAGGATCATTAGAAAAACTCTTGATGAGAATCAAAGGACCTAGCACACAAATCTCAAAATGGCCTTATGCACTAATAGAATAATGCCAAAGAGATCTACAGGCAACTCTTTATACAAGCTTGTCTATGAGAAAGAGGCAGTGTTGCCGATATCACTTGACTTGCCAACATTGGAGCTCATGAAGAAACTAGAGATTCTAAATTGGGACCAATGGAGGCTAGGTATGCGGACCTAAAAGGAATTAGAAGAAGCTAGAGAACAAGCATTCCAAGCAATAGAAAATAATCACACCTCAATAAAGAAATTCTTTGACAAGAAGGAAAAAGAAAGGACCTTCCAGGAAGGAGACCTAGTTTTGAAATGGGATGCAGATCAAGTGAAACCAGAAAGGCATTCCAATTTTGATGCTATTTAGAGTGACCCCTGCATGGTCACAAAATGTAAGACTAGCAATGTGTTCCAATTGTCTACATTGGAGGGTGAAGAGTTGCAGATTCTAGTGAATGGAATCTATCATAAGCACTACTAATAAAAGAGAAGTCTCACCCTGTATATATTAGCTTAGTCTCTCTTTCCTCTAAGTGCTTGTGCATATCACATTGTTGTAGTTTAGGTTGGTTTTCTCCTAAGTGCTTTACACACTCTACATATGCCATTTGGGGCATGTATGATTTCAATTTTATATATAGTGTGGTGTTATTTTGTGGCTCTTATGCAGTCCATTCAGAAAGACAGATAAAGTCCTGGGTCAAAACAATTTTCTACTCTCAGAAACATTCATTTCAAAGATTTCTTATGAAAATTGAGAGTGAAAACATCTAGGCTCGTGAATTAGAGGTAGAATTATTACCATACCATCTTTCTCGACTCCATGCCCGATGGATACGACAAGGTAATTAGTCGTTTCATCTAGTAGGTAGATACCCCCATGAGCCACCAAATTGTTATCCATATTTCTCTTTGGGCCAAATATTAGATTAGCCACGACCCCGCATAGAAGGAACCTGAGAAAACTCACTCAAAATTGTAAATGGTTGAAGAGGAACTCAATAAATGAAGGGGGTAGGGGGAAAGAGAGAAAAAGGGACCTTGTATAGTAGAAATGACTCTATCGGGCCGTTTCCAAGTCATAAATCCATTCTCCAAGTTATAGGTAGACTCAACTCTGAGATGGTAGGGTTAGACTAGAAGGGGCGATGCTGCAGAGGAACCAGAAACTAGAGGGGTAAAAATAGTGAAGAACCGAAGTTCTCGAGCTCTAAACGTTTTAGGAAAAATTTCTGAAAATGACTAAATATTGAGGAGGAAGCGGAAGGAGCCATGTGTCCTAATGAGGATTCTCAGAAGGTGAATCCAAAAAGGGAAACCTAAACTTGTGCTAGGCTTCCACGTGTACAGAGCCCCAAAGAAGTTATGGGGCATTAAAAAGTATGTAACTAAAAAGAAGGTGTCAAGTGTCAACTCAGCGTAAATTAAGAAAGGAAGCCCAAGGTGGAGACTCAAACTTGCGCCAGCCCTCCCCATAGCAAATGGTCAAAATATAGTTAGAAGGTGGGATTCAAAATTAGCTAAGTATAGATGTATCAGCAGAGAATGCCAAGTGTTAGTGTGGCACATCTCTATGAGTTGATCTCAAGGTAGAAACTCAAATGAGTGCGAGCTCTCCATGTAGCCCAAAGTCTAAAAAGAAAGAGGGATCGTTAAAAAGTCCATATATCAGTGGAGGTCGACAAGTTTCAACTCGATGCTCCTCCAATGGAAAAATTTTGGGCCGGGTTATCAAGTAAGTGCAGTTCCTCCATGTATTATTCCATAGGTGCAGATTTGATTGAATAGTCAATGCATGATCCCGGTAGGCGGAGGCTGCCAAGTGTCTTAATGGCATTGATTCAGTGGTTGAATAGAGAAAGGGTTTCCAAATGAGTGCTAGACTACTACGTGTTCTAGGGGAAAGTGGGCCATAGGGGGAAAAGTTAGTTCTTTTCCCCTCGTTATCTCAAAAGGGGTAAAAGTTACAAATGGCCCACAACTTGGCCTAAAGGAAAAAGTCAGTGTTTGAACCGAGTCAAAGCCAAAGCAGGGAGTTAGAGGAAAAAGTGAAAATTTTCCTTTCATTCAAAAGGCACAAAGATAAAGATAGAAGAACATTCCCCAGCCAACCAAAAGGAGCCACATGTCTGGGTAGAGTTTCGGGGCTGCAAGAGTTTTTTTAGTTTTTGCTTTTTTTGCACAAAAGGGCAAAAAGACATATTATAGACATGTAGACCTGATTTTTTCTCTAATATGGCTACCACATGTCCCATATAAAAAAGGGGACCCATTTTTCAAATTGTTTTCCTGCCCATTTGTATGCACTCAATACAAACTTTGAAGGGGCATATCTTTCAACTTAGGGATAAAAATATTACAAATTTAACACCATTGGAAATATCTCGGCCTTGCCAATGCCATGGAGGCCTGAAAATTTAATTTTGAGGAGGTTATGTGATGAAAATGGAGGAAACATCTTCAATATTTCAATGTAGGATCTTCTTACGTCAACAACCAGATCATATCTAATCTATTCTGACGTTTCCTCTTCCTTCAATGTGCTAAACCAAGGATCGATGTAGTAAAAACAAATTTGGGGGCATATTTTATCACAAGCATTAATAGCAGTGGTTGAGCTTCAACCAAATTTTCCCTCTTATTTCCCCCTCTTTCTTCTCTTTGATCGAATCTATAAATACAGGGGCAGGATTTATTGTAAAGTGTTAGACATTCTTCATTTTACAGGCTCCCTTCTCCTTCTAGCAAAGGGATTTGTGGGGTTCAGGACTTCTATTAAAATTATAATACGTTTTTTACCTCTTGGATATTTTGTAATGAACTGTACCAACTGATAGAGCAATAAAACACATCTGTGATTGATCTTAGATCCTTTCTTATCTCTTTTTCTTTCATTTGGTCTCCCATTACAAATCTGGATATATGTATATCTTTATTATATACATTTTGTTGGTTTGTGTCTATTGAAAAAATAAGTGTTCATCATTCCTTTGGTGCATCACTTGGTAGTTTAGTTATTTCTTATTCCTTATACTCTTTTATCCCTATCTCCTTAGGAAGTTTTAGATTAGGTATAGACATAGATCCTCTGTAAATCCTAACATATGCACCTGAACAGAGGAATAAGGAACAAGCCTTCAATATGGAGAACGTTTCCTTTTTTGCAAGGTCCCACACCTTGAGGAAAGTTCAATGTTATGGAATCACACCAAATGACCATGCCTTAGAAAAGCGGACCTGTATAACTCATTTGGGCTGTTATGATTTCACACTAAATTTTTTGGAATGCCTAGTGGGACTAAGAAGTCTTCATCTTATTACAGTAGGAATTTGATGTACACTTGTTGTGATTCTGACTTTTAAGAAGCCTTAAAATGTTACATCTAGCTACCCCAAAAGAAAAAAATCTGCTAGTTTCAGTAGTCCAAGCAATTTCATGAGAAGAATACAAACACGGTCAAGAACCAGAGAAGAGGGACCGTTTGTCTATCTAGAATTATCCCCAGATAGAGGGAGAAGAGGAATAAGGACCCAGAGGTCTATTTCTCCACCAAGCAGAGCTTTATCAACACTTCCTCCCGACTGACCATTCATTCAATCAAGAGGGGTGCTCAGACCAATCAGGATGGCTCATCCAAATCCTTATGTTAACTTCACTAGAAATAGTCCACTCGCCTTGAATGCACAAAATATACTTCCTATTGTAGCATTAAAGAGTATCCCATATTTCACTAGGGAAAATAAAACCTCTCATGGTGATCATGTCCAAGATATTGCAAATGTCTGTAAAATCCATGAGATTCATGAGATGAACATTGCACTCAAGATAATCACCTCTTCACTCAAAGGGAAAGCTTCAAAATGGTTAAAGAGTCTTAAGGAAAGTTCAATCCGGAATTGGAATCAACTATGCACAGCTCTTCACAACTAGTTTGGAGAGAAGGGTGATAACTTGTCTTTGTTGGAACAATTAACAATGATCAAGAGAGCCCTAAATGAGTAGCTGACAAACTTCAACCTCAGATTCCAGTAGACCTAGGATAGAATTCTAACAACAGTAAACCCAATAATGAAGGTTTCTTCTTATACTTTCTTAGGGCTTTAAATTCTGATATTTCTCTGATGATTCATGCAATGGGGGGGTACTACATTACCTGTAACATATATCCATTCCATAGAGGCTAACAACCATTTGATTCAGGATGGTAAAATTGCTCCTAGGCCATCCATGCCTCTATACCTTGAGTTACGAAGCCCATATGCTAGCCAAATGCCTAAATTAGCTTCTATACCCACCCCTAGGAGTCAAAGTTTAGCTGAATCTTCCACTTCATCATATAACAACTCTAAGGAAGTACAAGAAGTCATGAAACAACTTCAAAACCTGGGGAATGAGCTAGTAACTATCAAAAGATGATAAGCTCATAGTTCTAGGCCATACCAGTATCAAGCTCAGTCTCAATGTCAATATCAATCTAGACCTATGTATCAGTAGAATAGGCCACCATCTCAGAGTGTAAATTATAGCCTGAACCATGGACAACCCCAAGCTACTAGACCTTTCAAGTCATATGATCCAAACACAGCTTCAACATTAAGGGAATTGGTTCCAACACATAACAATATGGCACAAGAATATGATTGGTGTTTTCCATGCAATAAAGTACATAACATATCAATGTTCTTTAATTGTGCTCTGAATTAGGCCTTGATGGTGCAGACTAGTATGGTGCCATAAGAACCTAGCTAAGAGGGAGATCAATATCAAGAAGCTCAACAAGGTGGACCTCTAGAAGAGACGATGCTTGTCAATTAGAAGGATGAAGACTTCTCTGGAATGAATCATTTCCATTCTCAAGGTGTGGCTACCAATACCTGGTCCAAGAAGAGGGATATTTGAGAGGGTCAACCATTGAAATCAGGTGACCCATAATCTTCCATCACTCGACAAGGTTCGGGTGCTCAAAGTACAACTCCTAATATTTAGAACCAACCCAAGCAACCTCCACAACCCAGTCATGTGTCTAGGAAGGGGCAAAAAAAAGATAGATCATTCAATATTATCGAGTAAATTAAAAGGACCAGTGTGAACATTTCACTATGGGAGTCACTAGCCATTCCAGGGAAGAGGGATCTATTACAGAATTCCATGCATAATTGGTCAAGTTCAAATCACCCCCCTAACCAGCAAGATAGAGTTCTTACCAATGCATCTCAACCAGGGAGAAACCATGAAGAACGATAAGGTAAGAACCTGAGAACTCCTCCCTTCTATGTCTCATTAATTATTAGAGACAAATTGGTGCAAAATTGTATAATTGATTCTAGGGCTAGTAGTTATGTGATGCCCAAACAAATAGCTGATCAGTTGGGTCTCCAATATGAAGTTATCTCTAGAGGAGTAGTCGAATTAGATGGGATAGTAGTGACCACTATGGGAATCATCAAGGATCTCAGCCTCACTCTCCATGTATGCCCCAATGTGACTATTTTATAAAATGTGTCAATCATAGAATTGCCACTACATTTTGCTTTGTGTATGTCTAGTGACTTCACTACCAAAATTAGAGGCTACCTATTTGCTGATTTGTCACATATGCTCTTTAGGAAAAGGTATGGGGTGAAGGCCAGAAACAGATTTGAACCTATTACTGATTATCATATTGAATCCTACATACCTTGCACAATCAATGACAATTGCTCAACTTTTGATCAAGAAGACCTCCTAAGCACTTCTAAAGAAAATACTAAGGTGGGATGTATCCCAGACTTGACTCTCAATCATTGGGCCAAAAGATGTCATGCTTTTGACCCCTATGAGGAAATGGAACAATCTAAGCTAGGTGTCTACTACCTACATGAAAAGAATCATCCTCTTCTCAATCAAATTAAGCCAAAATATAAGGATGGCAATGATGTATCTCAATTGTTCTTTGATGGCTCAAGGAGTAGACAAGGATCTAGAGGAGGAGCCATGATTGTGTCCCCCCAGAGGTATGAGATATTCTTATTCTTTCAGATTCTAGTTTTCTTTCTTAAATAATACTACTGAATATGAGGATTTAGTCTAAGGTCTTCATTGGGCAAGGAAGTTGGGGATCAAAAAATTGCAAGTGTTTGGTGACAGTGAATTGGTTGCTAATCAGCTCAGAGGACTTAATTATGTCAAAAATGACCTACTCAAGAACTATAAGAGTAGGATATGGGATCTCATGGAGGATTTTGAGGCCTTCAGTATTGTGTCCATACCTAGGAAGGAGAATGAAGCTGCTGATAGACTTCTAGCAGTGGGAACAATGTTTGATGTGGTTGACAACATCAAGAGGGAAAAAGAACAACCACATATCCATGTGGTTATGAGGCCAACAGTGCAATACAATAACACATGTTGGAAAGTGTTCAAAAATGATCAACAGATCATTAATTTTTTTCAAGAAGAAGCTGAATTCTCAGTTAGAAACCAAAGTATACTAGAGAAGCAATATGGGAATCAGATAGTACAGCTACATACAAACAAGCTTCCAAAAGGATTAGTGATACTAGAATATGTTTTCAATCCCAACGATTAGTTTAGAAAGGATAAGGCTAACATACATATCAAAGGAGAAGATTCAGAGTTGATCCTAGTTGGAGATGACAAAATACTTCAAATTGGCAAAGTGGCCACTAAGAAAGAAAGGTATGAATTTATAAAACTTTTCCAAGAATTTCTATATTTGTTTTCTTGGAGTTATGAAGACCTAAGAGGGTTCGATTCAAAGCTAGCAGAACATACAATCGAATTATATCTAGTTTCTCATCCCATCAACAAGAAGAAGAGACTAGTCAACCCACATATATAGCCTCTGAAGAAGAAAGAGTTGAATAAGATGATATAGGAAAGTATCATATTTCCAATCAAACACTCAAGCTGGGTTACAAATCTAGTCCCAGTCAGAAATAAAAATGGAGAAATTAGGTTGTGTGTTAACATCAGAGATTCGAACAAAGCCTCCCTAAAAGATCACTACCCACTCCCTTCAATGGAGTAGATCTTAGAAGTAGTGTCTAGGTCAAAAAGGTTCTCCCTCCTAGATGGCTACTCAAGGTACAACCAAATCATGGTGAAAGAAGATGATAAATTCAAAATAGATTTCACCACCAAATGGGGCACCTACGTCTACAAGAAAATTCCATTTGGATTATCCAACACCAGAGCCAATTTTAAAAGGGTGATGGATATGGAATTTAAAGGACTGATTCACAAAATAGTACTGATCTATCAAGATGACATTACAGTGTTTTCCAAAAATGTAGCAGACCATGTTTTCCATCTAAGGTAGGTGTTCCAAAGGTGCAGAAGTTTTGGGGAGTCATTAAACCCTAAGAAATGTATATTCTTGGCCCATGAATGAAATATCATAGGCCATATTATATTAAATAAAGGATTGGTAATCGACCTAGAGAGAGTTTAGGCAATAAGAACATTGTCATTGCCAAGTCACAAGAAGGCTTTTCAAAGCTTCCTAAGAAAAATCAATTTTTTCCATAGGTTTGTTCCAAACTTTGCTGCCATTGTTAAGCTAATAACGTTGATGCTGAAGAAGAGATTATCATTCAGGTGGAAAAATGAAGGGAAAGCAAGTTTTGAGGCTATCAAAGAAGCCACATCACAAGCCCCAACTCTTGTGAATCCAGATGTTTCCAAAGACTTCGTACCATATGCCTTTGGTGGTAGTGACACAATTTTTTGAATGTTGGTTCAATAGAATAGAGAAAGTAAAGAACAACCAATTACTTTCTTCAGCCATAGTCTAGAAGATTATGAGGTGAGGTATTGCTTCATTAAGAAGCAGATCTTGGCGGTGATCAGAGGATTGAAGAAGTTTAAGCATTTGGTTTCAAACAACAAGATCCAACTATTGGTCTCCTGTGTAGGAGTTAAAGAGTTCCTTCTCAGCAAGGACTTGAATGATAAGCATGCAGGATGTATCACTCATGTCATGGAATATGACATTGAGATTAAAGTCATCAAGCTGGTCCGTGGGAATGGTTTGTGTGAGCAACTAGCCTTAGGTCAACAAGATGAAACAAAAAGTGAAAGGGAGGTTGTTTTTTTTTATACAAGATGATCAAGAAGGAGGGAGAGATGATGTACCAGCTCATTATTAGACCCAAGACATGGTGCACTCCGTTAAAATAGACATGTTTCCTCATGGGATGAGTAAAACAAAAAGGAGACAATTCACGTTACAAGGCATCCCATATGTTCTCATTGATGGTGCCTTGTTCAAAAGAGAAATCAATGGTATTCTACTAAGATACATTTGGATAGATCAGGTGGAGAGAGTGCTACAAGAATTCCATGTTGAAGCAGCTAGAGGCCATTTTGCTCCAAGAGTGACAACACTCAAAATCATGAAAGTTGGATATTATTGGCCCAGAGTGTTTAGCAATTGCTAGACATGCATCAAACAGTGCATGAATTATGCATTCTTCAAGGGCAAGGAGAGTCTAGTAGCACTTCCATTGCACTTAATCTCATTTGACCAACATTTCATGCAATGGGGATTGGACTTCATTAGATTCATCAATCCAAATTCTTGCCAAGGCCATAAATGGATTCTGAAAGTGATAGATTATTTCACCAAGTGGACCAAGGAAGTGGCACCCAAGGAAGCCAATGAGTCTAGTATCCTACATTTCTATGAAAGGACAGTGGTGTAATTTGGAGTGCTAGCCACCATTATATCAAACAATGTATTAGCATTTATAGGTTCCAAGATCATAGGATGGGCTGTCATGAAGGGGACTTATTTGAGCACTTCATGAAACTATTACGCTCAAGGTAATGGCCAAGCTAAGTCCACAAACAAGAACATGCTAAGGATATTCAAAATAAATCTTGATGAGAATCAGAGAACCTGACACACAAAGCTCAAAAAATCCTTATGGTATGATAGAATAACACCCAAGAGATCTACAAACAACTCTCCATTCAAGCTCGTTTATGGGAAAGAGGTAGTGTTGCCAATATCACTTGAGTTACCAACATTAGAGCTCGTGAAGAAACTAGAGATGTCTGAATTTGGACCAATGGAGGCTAGGTATGTGGAGCTAAAAGGAATTAGAAGAAGCTAGAGAACAAGCACTCCAAGCAATAGAAAAGAATCAGGCGTCAATCAAGAAATGCTATTGACAAGAAGGTAAAAGTAAGGACCTTGCAAGAAGGAGACCTGGTTTTGGAATGGGATGCAGATCAAGTGAAACTAGGAAGGCATTCCAAGTTTGATGCTATTTGGAGTGGCCCCTACATGGTCACAAAATGTAAGAGTAGCAATGTGTTCCAATTGTCTACATTACAGGGTGAAGATTTGGCGCTGCTACTAAAAGGGAAGTCTCACCCTGTATATATTAGCTTAGTCTCTCTTTCCTCTATGTGCTTGTGCACATCGCATTGCTGTAGTTTAGGTTATTTTTCTCCTAAGTGCTTTGCCCACTGTACATATTCCATTCGGGGAATGTATGATTTGAATTTTGTATATAGTGTGGTGTTGTTTTGTGGCTCTTATGTAGTCCATTTAGAAATACAGATGAAGCCCTGGGTAAAAATAATTTTGTACTCTCAAAAACCTTCATTTCAAAGATTTCTTATGAAAATTGATAGTGTAAATAGCTTGGTTCGTGAATCAGAGGTAGAATTATTACCAGACCATCTTTCTCGACTCCATGCCCAGCATATACAATAAGGCAATGTGTCTTTTCATCTAGCAGGTAGATACCCCTATGAGTCACCAAATTGTTATCCAAATACTGGATCATCCACAACCCCGTATAGAAGGAACCTAAGAAAACTTACTCAGAATTGTAAAATGTTGCAAAGGAACTCAAAAAATGAAGGGGGGCAAGGGTAGAGAGAGACTAAGGGGCCCTGCATAATAGAAACGACTCTGTCAGGCCATTTTCATGTCTTAAATCCATTCTCCAAGTTACAGGTAGACTAAACTATGAGATGGCAAGGTCACACTAGAAGGGGAGATGCCGTAAAGGAACCAAAAATAAGAAGGGGAAGAAATGGTGAAGATACGAAGTCCTCAAGCTTGAAACGGTTCAGGAAAAAGGTCTAAAAATGACTAAGTATGGAGGAGGAAGTGGAAGAAGCCACGTGTCTTAACAGTGCTTCTCTAAAGGTGAATCCAAAAAGAGGAACCCAAACTTGTGCTAGGATTCCACGCATCCAGAGCCCTAAAGAATTTGCAGGGAATTGAAAAGTCTATAACTAAAAAGAAGGTGATAGGTGTCGACTCAGCGCAAATTTAATAAGGAAGCCCATGGCAGAGGCTCAAACTTGTGCCAGCCCTCTAGCTAGCAAATGGTGAAAATAGAGTCAAAATGTGGGCTTCAAAATTGGTTAAGTATAGATGTATCAATGAAGAATGCCAAGTGTTAGTGTGTTGCATCTCTAATAGTTGATCTCAAGGTGGAAACTCAAATGAGCATGAGCTCACCATGTAGCCCAAAGTCTAAAAAGTAAGAGGGGCCGTCGAAAAGTCCACAGATTAGTGGAGGCCAAAAAGTTTCAACTTGATGCTCCTCCAATGGAAAAATGTTGGGCTAGGTTATCAAGTAAGCGCGGTTCCTCCATGTATTATTCCATAGGTACAGATTCGGTTGAAAATTCAATGCATGAGCCTGGTAGGAGAAGGTTGCCAAGTGTCTTAATGGTGTTGATTCAAGGGTAGAATAGAGAAAGGGTTTTCAAATGAGCACCAGATTGCTGCATGTCCCATAGGAAAGTGGTTTGTTGGGGAAAATTTTGGTTCTTTTCCCCTAGTTATCTCAAAAGGGGTAGAAGTTGCAAATGTCCCCCAACTCTGTCCAAAGGAAAAAGTCAAGGTTTGAGCCCAAGTCAAAGCCAAAGCGGGGAGTTGGAGGAAAAAGTGAAAACTTTCCTTTCATTCGAAAGGCACAAAGATAAAGATAGAAGCACATTCCCCAGCCAACCAAAAGGAGCCACATGCTTAGGAAAAGCTTTGGGGTTGAGGGAGTTTTTTGAGTTTTGCATTTTTTATGCAAAAGGGTAAAAAGACAGATTTTGGAACCGTAGACCCAATTTTTGCTCTAATCTAGCTGACACATGTCCCATATAAAAAAGGGGACCAATTTTTCAAAAAAATTCATGTCCATTTGTACGGACTCGATATAAACTTTGAAGGGGAATATCATTTGACTTAGGGCTTCAAATATTATGAATCTGACACCATTGGAAAGATCTCGGCCTCGCTCATGCCATGGAGGCCTAAAAATTTATTTTTTAGGAGGTTAGGGTGAAGAAAATGGAGGAAACATATTCAGAATTTTAATGGAGGATCTTTTTGCCTCAACAACCAAATTAGATCTGATCTGTTTCACTATTTCCTCTTCCTTCAACACGCCAAACCAAGGATTAATGTAGTAAAGACTGATTTGGGGGAAGATTTTATCAAAAGCATTAATAGCAGTGGTTGATCTTGGACCTTCTTTTCTTGCTTCTCTCCCCCTCTTTCTTGTGTCTTTTGCTTTCATTCGGTCTTCCATGACAAATTTGGCTATCTGTGCTTATTTATTGTATGCATTTTTTTGGTTTGTGTCTATTGAAAAAATAAGTGTCCATCATTCCTTTGGTGCATCACCTGGTAGTTAAGTTATTTCTTATTCCTTATACTCTTTTATCCATGTCTCCCTAGCAAGTTTTAGATTAGGTATAAAGATAGATCCTCTGCAAATCCTAATGTATGCACCTAAACAGAGGAATAAGGAACCAACCTTCAATTTGGAGAACTTTTCCATTTTTGCAAGGTCCCACACCTTGGGGAAAGTTCAATGTTATGCAATCACACCAAATGACCATGGCTTAGAAAATCAGACCTGTATAACTCATTTGGGGGTGCTGTGATTTCACACTAACAATTTTAACACACTCGGCGGGACTAAGAAGTCTCCATCTTATTACAGTAGGAATTTATGTACACTTGCTATGATTCTGGCTTTTAAAAAGCCTTAAAATTGTACATCTGGAGACTCCAAAAGAAACAAATCTACTGGTTTCAGCAGTCCAAGCAAGTTCATGAGAAGAATACAAACACAATCAAGAACCAGAGAAGAGGGACTGTTTGTCTATCTAAACTTATCCCCAGATAAATGGAGAAGAGGAAGAAGGACCTAGAGGACTCTTTCTCCACCAAACAAATTTTTATTAACTCCCAGCTGACCATTCATTCAGTCAAGAAGGGTGCTCAGATCGATCAGGATTGCTAAGCCAAATCCTTATGTTAACTTCACTGGTAGTAGTCCACTCACCTTGAATGCACAAAATTTAGTTCCTATTGCAACATTACAGAGTATTGCATATTTCACTGGGGAAAATGAAACTTCTCCTAGTCATCATGTCCAAGATATTACAAATGTCTATAAAATCCACGAGATTCATGAGATGAACATTACAGTCAAGCTACTTACCTATTCACTCAAATGGAAAGCTTCACAATGGTTCAGGAGTCTTAAGGCAAGCTCTATCTAGAATTGGAATCAACTATGCACAACTCTTCACAACTAGTTTTGAGAGAAGGGTGACAACCTATCTTTGTTGGAAAAAACTAACAACAATTAAGAGAGCCCCAAATGAGTAGCTAATAGACTTCAACCTCAGATTCCATCAGACCTGGGATAGAATTCCACCAGCAGTAATGCCCACTAATGAAGGTGCCTTCTTATACTTTCTAAGGGCTTTTAAATTCATATATTTATCTGATGATTCAATCAATGGGGGGCACTACATTACTTGTACCCTATATCCTTTCCATAGGGGCTAAGAAACATTTGATTCAGGATGCTAAAATCACTCCTAGGCCATCCATACCTCTATACCCTGAGTTAGGAAGCCCAGACGCTAGTGAAATTCCTACATTACCTCTTATACCCACCCCCAAGAGTCAAAGTTCAGCTAAATATTCCAATTCATCATCTAACACCTCTAAGGAACTCCAAGAAGTCATGAGAAAACTTCAGAACCTTCGGAATGAGCTAGTAACTATGAAAAGACAATAAGCTTAGAGTTCTAGGCCATATCAGTGTCAGGCTTAGTCTCAGGGTCAATATAAAGCTAGACCCCAGTATCAGTAGAATAGGCCACCATCTTAGACTGCAAATCAGACCATGAATGAAGGAAAACCCCAAGCTTCTATAACTTTCATGTCATATGATCCAAACATAGCTTCAACATCAAGGGCATTGGTTCTAGCACGGAATAATATGACACAAGAATATGATTGGCATTTTCCATGCAATCAAGCACGTAACCAATAAATGTACTTTAGTGGTGCTCTAAATAAGGGCTTGATGGTGCAAATAAGTATGGCGCCTCAAGAACCTAGCCAAAAGGGAGATCAGAAACAAGAATCTCAATAAGGTGGACCTCTAGGAGAGACTATGCTTGTCAATTAGAAGGATGAAGACTTCTCTAGAATGAATCATTTCCATTCTTAAGGTGTGGCTACCAATACCTAGTCCAAGAAGAGGAATATTAGAGAGGTTCAACCATTGTAATCTGGTAACCCTCAATCTTCCATCACTCCACAAGGTCTTGGTGCTCCAAGTATAACTCCCAATATGCAGAACCAACCCAAGCGACCTCCCAAACCCAGTCAGGCACGGGTTGTAACAACCCATGTGTAAGAAAGAAATGTGTCTAGGAAGGGGTAGAAAAAATATAGCTCATTCAGTATTATTGAGAAAATAAAAAGTTCAAATGTGAACATTTCACTATGGGATTCACTTGCCATTCCAAGGCAGAGGGATTTGTTGCTGATTGTCATGCATAATTGGTCAAGTTTAAATCACCCCCCTAACTAGCAAGAGAGAGTTCTTGCCAATGTAGCTCAACTAGGGAGAAACCATGAAGAATGACAAGGTAATAACCTAAGACCTCCTCCTTTCTATGTCTCATTAATTATTTGAGACAAATTGGTGCACAATTGTATGATTAATTCTAGGGATAGTAGTTTTGTGATGCCCAAACAAATAGTTGATCAGTTTGGTCTCCAATACGAAGTTATATCTAGAGGAGTAGTCCAATTAGATGGGACAATAGTTACCACTATGGGAATCTTCAAGGATCTAAGCCTCACTTTGCATGCCTACCCCAATGTCATTGTTTTGTAGAATGTGTCAATCATAGACTTACCACCACATTTTGCTTTATGTATGTCCAAGGACTTCACTACCAAAATTGGAGGCTACTTGTCTACTGATTGGTCACATATGCTCTTTAGGAAAATGTATGTGGTGAAGGCCACAATTAGATCTAAACCTATTATTGATTATCATATTGAATCCTATGTGCTCAGCCTAATCAATGCCAATTTCTCAGCTTTTGATTAAGAAAACCTTGTAAGAACTTTTGAAGCAAATACCAAGGTGGGATGTATCCCAGACTTGACTCTCGATGATTGGGCCAACAAAAGTCAAGATTTTGACCCATATAAGGAGATGGAAGAATTTGAGCTAGGTGCCTACTGCCTACATGAAAAGAATCATCCTCTTCATGATCTAATTAAGATAGAATACAAGGATGACAATGAGGTATGGCAATTGTTCTTTAATGGCTCAAAGAGTAGACATGGAGCTAGAGGAGGAGACATGATTGTGTCCCCCAGAGGTATGAGATATTATCTAGCCTTTATATTCTAGTTTGTTTGCTCAAATAATATTGCTGAATATGAGGCTTTAGTCCAAGGTCTTCATTGGGCAAGGTAGATGGGGATCAAGAACTTGCAAGTGTTTGTTGACAGTGAACTGGTTGCCAATCAAGTCATAGGACTTAATGTTGTCAAAAATTACCTACTCAAGAACTACAAGAGTAGGATATGGGATCTCATGGAGGATTTTGTGGCCTTCATTATTTTGGCCATACCCAGGAAGGAGAATGAAGCTACTGATAGACTTGCAGTAGTGGGAACAACATTTGATGTGGTTGACAACATCAAGAGTGACAAAGAACAACCACATATCCATGTGGTTGTAATGCCAACAGTGTCGGATAACAACACATATTGGTAAGTGTTTGAAAATGATTAGCATATCATTAATTTTTTACAAGAAGAAGCTGAATTCTTGGTTAGAAACCAAAGTCGACTAGAGAAGCAATACAGGAATAAGATAGTACAGCTACATATGAACAAGGTTCCCAAAGGCTTAGTGACAATTAAATATGTTTTTAATCCTGATGATTATTTTAGAAAGGAGAAGGCTAACATAAATATCAAAGGAGAATATTCATATTTGATCCCAATTGGAGAAGACAAAATACTTCAAATTGGCAAAGTGGTCAATGAGCAAGAAAGGTATGAATTTATACAACTTTTCCAAGAATTTCTAGATGTGTTTGCTAGGAGTTATGAAGACCCAAAAGGGTTCAATCCAAATCTATCACAACACACAATCAAACTAGATCTAGCTGCTCATCTCATCAGGCAGAAGCAGAGACCAGCCAACCCACATATTATGAACAAGCTGATAGAGGAAAGTATCATATCTCCAATCAAATTCTCCCAAGTATCATCTTGCTTAATCCCCACCAAAATTTTCAAATAACCATGAATCCTACCTGAATTACCCTTGTTTTTGCTGTGTATCCACAAATGAACAAATTCTACTACCAAAATATACAAAAGCGAGAACATTTTAAGTGTCATTAGTAACCTAAACCTTTCTCATAAAATATTTCCATTCTTTAGAAGTGACAACCCGTGACAGTTAAATTGTTGCGTATTGATCATATTTTCCCGAGGTTCCCCTAAAAATTGTGCAAATAAGTATCTCTTCATGTCCTTCACCAATGGAGGTTAAAAAACGGGGTCCTCTCACCCTGGTTGAAAGGCATGACCTAAAGTAGTGAGGATAGATAAAATCTTTTTATATGGTGCTATCCATTTCTTCAACGCCTGAGTGAGAAAGAGCCAGTTGAATCCCTTCCCCGACTATAAAATGACTTTTGATTCATTTTTCTCTGAGTATCTTGTAAAATTTTTGATGCTTCTCGATTTCCAATGGAGAATCAATTTGGATACCAACACCAATTTTGGCACCATTTTTTAGGGAGTGTTTTTTACAAATGTCTACACATAATGACCTTAGTAATGTTTCTTAAATGATCTAAGAGAAAATCCATTGTTTAAACATCATCCTATGTTGAGATTTTTGAGAATTGTGTGAAGTTACAAGTTCTATGTGTAATATTTCTAGTTTCTAGTGGTTATTAAACTAAATTTATATCATCAGTGATAAATATTGGTAGAGGAAGGTGAGATTTGCTAAGATTTGTAGGAATTAAGTGTTGAGAGATTTGACAAGTCATTTATTGTACATTTGCACAACTAAGGTTAAAATCCTTAGTGGTGACTCTGTGTTGATTTAAATTTTGATAAATACTTATGCCTTAACCTGGTTTTAAGTGATTTATCACTAATATTTTCAAATCTAAAAGGAATGAGATATTTCTTCACTAAAGACCCTACGAGAAAGATGTTTCCAGAACTGGGAAATATGAATTCATAAGGAAAAATAGTTTGGTAAATAGTTGGAGATATGGAATCAAGAAAGGAGTTTTCCATTATGGAAAGTGATCAACCTACAGTTGATGATTACCATTCTTCTTCAAGTTATTCTGAATTAGGTAAAATTTATATAGAATTAAATTCTCCAACTGGAGAGGGGCCTTCATTTGTGTCTAATAAGTGTTCTTCTTAGTTTGTCCTTGTATTTTAAAGTTGATAGGGTTTTCCATGAAATAGAGTCTTTAAAGGAAATTCATTTTGAAAATTATACCCATGTGTTCCAAAGACCCCTTGTCCATCATCATTATGTTTCTATTGTAAGATCACCCCCCTCAAAAAAATATGGCCCAACCTCCACCTAGACCTCCCTTTATTGTCAACACTTCTGGACCTATAGATTTTAGAGGTATGGATGGATATCCAAATTTAGTGTCACAATATGTTATAAATAGAATGCCTAAATTTCAAGGGAAATGCTATCAATGGCGATCAACATTTAAAACTTTTTGTGAATATGATGGAAGAATTTGAGATTGAATTTGAGGATGTGTGTATAAAACTATTTATTCATATTCTTGAGGACGATGCACGTGATTGGTATAAGTCTTTGCCAGATAACTCACTAGATTCATGGACAGAAATGAAAAATGCTTTTAGATTACAATATGGGGATAAAATAGATCCCAGGTTTCTATTGTCTGAATTTGAAAATATTAAAAAGAATCCTAATGAATATGTTCATGACTTCAGTACTAGGTTTAATAAGACCTTGAATAGGCTACCTGTAATCTTGATGCGAAGTGATGTTTCATGTCTGATAATATATTATGATGCTTCTGAGAAAAAGGATGCCTATTATTTAAGGGACAAAAACCCAGGAAATTTGAGGCAGGCCTTCACCATTACTTTACAGATTGAAAACAATATCAAAGCAGTTGGTAAGCCTCCTAAAAGAGAGGGTATCAAATTGATCAATCTAGAGAAGCCTCAGTCAAGTAATTTGGTGCATCTAGAAGAGGTTGTAAAAACTTTGGCTGGAGTTGTTAAAGAAATATCTTACAAATTGGCAAGAGAAAGGAAAGGGATTGGACAAGGTTCCCAAGGTTAGCAAAAGCCATAAGATCAAGAAATATTTGCAAATCATCCTAGAGGTGATCATAGATTAGATGATTGGGATAAAGGGCCCATGGGATAAGGAAATAGATAGCCCCAACCCAGGAAAATAGATTGGTTCCTGATCCTTAAGCTACTAGATTTTCTATTCTGGAAGAGGTCCATAATATGGAGTGGTGTGAAATATGTTTCTTTCCCCATTCCTCATGCAATGAAAACAAATAAGTTGAGGAAGCTTATGATGATTCATGCATGATGGATTGATCTACAAGTTCATAGTAGGGAGAAACCTTAACGGAGCTGATAAGTGCTAGAACTGCTACTGATTTCTTGGATTGCATTCACCAGGTATCACCTCCTCCTCCCACTCATACTTTTGAAATTTATATGCTACAAGCTTTTGAGTTGCCTAGTAATGTTTTTGAGTACCTAAGGGAATTAACGATTAAAAAATATGATGGAGGAATTCCTTCATAATAGGACAAACAATTGTTAATGAATGCTACAGTTGCCCAAGAAAAGGAATGCAATACTAGGAGTAATTTTTCCAAAGGGGAAGGGCCTTAGGCCAAAAAAAAAATTCTAATTCTTACTAGTATCCCTAAGGAAAACCCTAAAAAATATGCATATGGAAAAGGCTTTGTCACCCCAAATATAACTTGTGTTCCTCGCTATGCTTGGACTGTGAAAAATCCCGTGCCATCAAATTAATTTGTAAAAATTCCTCCTAACACTGCCTTAACCAAATATGTTCCATGTGACATAGCCCAAATCTTTAGTTAGATCAAGATTAATGTTCCTATTATTGAATTTCTTAGAATCCCTGAGCATAAGAAGAGGGCTTTTGAGTATTTGGGGCTTAAGGAAGAGAAGGTCACCCAGGGTAAAAATGTAAACATAGTAGAGGTTCCTCTTGACATTGCAGAATTAGAAATACCACAAGTGTTGGAGTAATTGGGTGAACCACTTGAGGGTTATTTGGGAAGCTCTCTGGTTGAGTCTCAACTGAATGTGGATGAATTTTTCACTACTCTCATTATTAAAGATAGGTTGTTACATAACTGCGTGTTTGACTCAGGAGCTTCATGTAATGTAAAGTCTCTTGAGGTCATGAATGAATTGAATATCAAAGTAACAAAAACTTATGGGAAATTTACTTCCATGGATTCAAAAGAGGTACTAGTAGTTAGATGTGTCAAGGGTTTAGTAGTGTAATTGGCAGATTATCCAGGGAAGTACTTAACTTTGAGTGTAGCAATTGTGGATTGTCCTGCTAAGTAGGGAATGTTATTATCCAGAAAGTGGGAAGCTAGTTTGGGTGAAAGTGTGCAAATGGACATGTGTTATGCCCCCATTCCAATTGAGGGTAGCCTTATGAAGTTATATTGTGAGAAGAAGATATTAAATCTCATTGAGGACCCTAACAATGCTTCTTATGAAGTATTGTACACATATGTCGATGTCGGTAACTTCATGCGCTATGCTGATTATAAGGAGAATAAAATTGTTGAGTGCAATTCTACTAAGCAAGTTGGTTATCCTTGGACCTTGATGTTTGATGGAGCTCGTTCTAGATCTGATAATGGTGTTGTCATTGTCTTGATATCTCCAAGCCAAGAGGAGTTTAATTTCTCTTTTAAACTCAATTTTGAGTCCACAAAAAACATTGCTGAGTATGAAGCACTGCTCTTGGGTCTAAGGATTGTATGGAAATATGGTATTAGATACATTGTTGTTAAAGGAGATTCAAAATTGATAGTCAAACAAGTCAGAAAGTTGTATGCTACAAAGAATCAAAGAATGAGACAGTATAGGCATAAAGTTTGGGAATTCATGAAAATGTTTGACTCTTTCAATATAATACATTAGGATAGGAGCTATAATATTGTAGTAGAAAAATTGGCAGTATTGGGATCAAAGTTTGAATTTTATACAACGTATCCCTATTGTGAATATGATGTTGAAATATTGACCAGGCTATCTGTCCCTGACAATCTCAAGCACCGGAAGGTATTTGAAGATGATTCTCAGGTCTAAAGGTTTTTGCAAAATAAAGGAGAATTTTCCAATAAAAGTGTAGACTGGGAACAAATGGTTTGTGCAACTGGATGAAAGGAGACTTATTTGTTAAGGAAATTATTCAATTGAAGACTAATACTATTCCCAGAGGGTTAGTTGCACTGGAATAAAATTTTGATAATGCTGACTACATTGTCAACAAACACATGTCAACTTTGAGAGATGTTGAAGAATATGACCTGGGCACAAAGGATAAACCTAGGAGAATATGGCTAGGCAGCAACTTGAACAAAGAAGAAAAGCAGTCATATGTCCAGTTGTTAAAAAATTACCAGGAGTGCTTGGTTTGGTCATATTCAGAACTGAAAGCATAAAGGGAAGACCTTTTTCAACATGAAATAGCCTTGGAAGCTAATGCCAACCCATTCAGGAAAAGACAGAGACCAATTAATCCCCTCCTTTCCTAAAAAATGCAACAAGAATTGAAAAAGTTAAGGGATGGAGGAAATATATAGCCTACAAGGTACTCCTCATGGGTATCAAACTTGGTACCTATCAGAAAGAAGAATGGAGACATAAGGTTGTGTGTGGACTTGAGAAACTTAAATAAGGCATCAATAAAGGATAACTATCCCTTGCCAAATATGGATAACATGTTGTAGTTAGTTACATGTTCAGAATTGTTATCTACTTTGGATGGTTTTTCTAAGTATAACTAGCTAGTTATGAAGGAATAAAAAAGAATCAAAACTACTTTCACTACCCCATGGGTCACTTATGTGTATGTAAGGATGTCATTTGTCATGATGAATGCTGAAGCTACTTTTCAAAGAGCAATGGATGTAGCATTCTCAAGATATATAAATGACTTAGTTGTTGTGTATCAGAATGATGTGATGGTTTTCTATGAGAAGAGAGATGATCACCTATAACATTTAGAAAAAATGTTGATAAGATGTAAGGAATACAGTATGTCACTGAACCCTAAGAAGTGTCATTTTGGGGTTCAAAAGGAAAATATTCTTAGACACATTGTGTCAAAAGGAGTCATGATTGACCCTAAGAGAGTGGAAGCCATTAGAAAAGTTCCTATTTTAAGAACCAAAAAGGGAATTCAATCCTTTTTTGGGTAGATAAATTTTATTAGGAGGTTTATTTTAAACTTTGTTGAATTGACTATCCCAATCACTAATATGTTGAAGAAGGATCAGAGTATCAAATGGGAAGAAGCATCTATTCAAGCCTTTACTGGGATTAAGGAATCATTGAAGAATTCCCCTGTTTTAGTAGCTCCTGATTATAAAAAGGCTTTCCAAATGTTTTCATTTTCTTCGAAGAATAGAATTGAATATGTCTTGTTAAAAAAGGATGATGAAGGTGATGAAAGGCCAAATTGCTTTCTTTAGCAAAGCACTATAAGGGGCAAAACTGAAGTATACTATCATGGAGAAACAAGATTTTGCTTTGGTTAGAGCCAAAAAAATCTTCAGGCCCTATATTTTTAGTTCTAAAGTCATTGCTTATTTTCCCCATACCATGTTTTAGGATATCCTATTAGAAATGAAAATTTCAAGGAAAATATGTTGATGGGTAAATAAATTGAATGAATATGACATGGATAGCAAAACTACAACATTGGTTAGAGGTCTGGGCCTGGAAAAGCTTATGGCAGAGAGCAACTTACAAATAATTGATGTAAATGAAGTTGAAGGATAAAGGTTGAATATCCTTGAAAAATTGATAAATTATTAATGGTACAAGGATATTATTTTTAATCTCAAACATCTACAGTGCCCTATTTATTTAAGTAATAATGAAAAAAGAGCACTTAAGTTAGCCTCCTAGAAATACATCATCACTGATTATGGATTAGCCTGGAAGAACCTTGAGGGATTTCTTTTGATATTTATCACTAAAGATGAAGCCCCAAAAATAATTGATGATTTCCATGGAGGATTTTGTGGGCGAAAATTTACAGGAAGAGTCACAACTCATAAAATATTAAGGGCTTGTTATTGGTGGCCAACTCTTTTAAAATACACAAATCTACTGGTAAGAAAGTGTTAGAGTTGTCAGTGTTTTCGAGGAAGATTGAAAGCTTCAGGATCCCTCCCTTTGTAGCCTATATCAATTGAAGCCCCATTTAAGAAGTGGGGAATGGACTTCATCAGTGAGATTTCATATTCTTCAAGTGTAGGGAACAAGTGGATATTAGTGGCTACCGATTACTACACCAAATGGGTGGAGGCATTCCCCACCAAGAAAGAAACTTGCCATATTGTCATGGACTTCATTTTAAACCATATAAAATGCAAGTTTGGAGTACCTGCTAAGATAGTTGCTGACAATGCTATGAGATTTCGAGCTAAACCTTCGGTAGCCATGTGTCATGAATATGAGACAAATTTGGCATATGCTTTTACTTACAATCCCCTAGGAAATGCACAAATAGAATCAAGTAATAAGAATACGTTGAAGATAATCAGGAGAACCTTGGAGTTAAATAAATGAAAGTGGGGTGAGTAATTGAAATTTGTTATTTGGGCTAATACAATCACTATTAAAAGGGCTTCTGGAAAAATACCATTTGAATTGGTATATGGAACTCAAGCCCTACTTCCCCTAAATATGTAATTATCTTCTTACCAATTTGTTTAACAATTAGAGGACCAAGAGGTCAATTCCTATGATGCTTGTATAAATCAAATTGTGTAATTGGATGAGAAGAGAAGAGAGTCCCACCAAAGACATGTGAAGTTAAGGGAGAAATTGAAGAAGCTATTTCATAAAAAGGTGAATCTGAGAGATTTCAGTGTGGGAGATATGGTGCTACAATGGGATAGCAGACATGAGGATAAGGGAAAGCATGGAAATTTTGATGCATTATGGATGGGCCCTTATTCTATTGACCTTCAGATTGGAGAGCACACCTTTTTCCTAAAAGACTTAGATGGGGAATTTTTTTAGTTTCCTATTAATGGCAGGCACTTGAAGCATTTCCTTAACTGATTTCTCAAAATCAAGACATGGACCATTGTATAGCGTATAGTCTTTTGGTTTAGTTCTGATTTCGTGTTTTGCTATTTTGGTTTGTCCTGGTCCCTAGTGACAAGTTTTTGTTGGTTTATCAGTTCATATTAGAGGATTTGGTTATTCTAATTTGCAAGCTTGTTTGTGAATCCATTTCCCAATGGATTTTTGGAACAATGTCTGTTGTTCTTGTGGAACTTGTAGGGAGTTCCCATCCATGTGCTGGAGTTGATGTTCATTCAAAAAAATCTCAGTCTGCATGGTTTGAAGTTTTCTTTGTCTCCCTATATTTATGCATGAAATATTTTTCCTTCATTTGGTTACCATGGTCAGTCCTTTCCTCTAGTCGAGGATCACATTAAGTCTAGATATAGTTTTCTGTTTCACTTTCTATGAGGAAGAAGTTGTAATTTGGGCATGAATTCTTGTTTTCCCCTTCCTTCTATTTTTCCACTCTCATGTTTTCCCTGTCAATTTTTGTCCCAATATAAGTGGAAATGTGGTCCTTTCTAATTGGATGCATCCCGTTGGGTATTTTTCATGAAACTTTTCACTTTTCTAACATTTGTAAAAATAACTAAATCGGCCCCATGGCCTCGATAACATCTAATTGGTTAATCAAAAAACATGAAGTGACAGGGAGAAAGTCTTAATTTGACCCCGAAGGAGGAAACATGGCAGTTTTTCAAGTTGGAAGAAAAGATGCAGGTTTCTAAGGAATTTTTAAGCTTTAAGGCCCAATTCAACTCAAATCTTGTCCACATGGAGGGTCAATGCTCATTCGAGGATCTGCTTCTAGGTTCTACTTTCACAGTTGCACCAAGGAGACACGTGGAGGCTTTCATTGGTTCCTCTCTATACTTAAAATTTTCAAGTAACTTTCTAAGTCCTGGGACATCTGGAGGGCCTATGTCTATTTGGGACTTGCCCCTGTACTTTAATTTTGAAGAAGTACCAAAGGGACATGTGGAGGTTTCTACTAGATCTTCCCATACTTAGACTTTTCAATGGCCATTGAAACTTTCTCGAACCCTAGGAATGTGGCACCTTTCGTTGGTCCTTAAACTCTTTCAACAACTTTGTTAGGCTGAGACACGTGGTGAGTGCACACTTGTTTAGGGTCTCCGCTTTTGGGCACCATATCAAAAGTGCACCAAAGAGACATGTGGAGGCTTCTACTGGCTCCATTTTATATTGACACTTTTTACAAGGCCAAAAGGCAATTTTCTTAGGCCCAGGGTACGTGAAGAGCTTGTGCTTGTTTGGGGTCCCGCCTCTAAACTTCATTTTTGAATTTGAGCCAAAAAAACATGTGGAAGGCCCATGCTCATTTGGGAACCTACCTCTATACTTCACCTTTGCAGTTGTGCAAAGGAAACACGTGGAGGTTTCCATTGACTCCTCTTCACACTTTCCTAACTAAGACTTGCAACGTAGGTATGTGGAATAATCTATACATGGAAACTCATTTTTGAGAGGCATGAATGTAGGCATCCTTACGAGGGAACTCATTTCTCAAGGTATATTCTCGAGGGTGAAAAGGATTGCTTGACAGATCCAGCTATATAGCCACTTGAAAATGATTAAAAATGGGGATTTCTCACATGAGACAATAAAAGAATGATTAGAAGGACTATAAAATATCTATGTCATGGCATCCCTGTCATGGTTGAGGATCTGAGAAACGTGATCAGTCCATGATTTTTCCACCTGGAATATTCAGGTGTAAATTTGTTAAACATCACTTTTCTGAGACAAATTGGTAACAAGTAAAGGATTCATCAAATATTCTTCTTTCTCGGGGGAAATTTGGGATGAGTGAGTGAGTGAATTGTATAAATGCAATGAGTATACTCTTGAAAAATGTCAGAGGTTTAATGTTTATGAGAAAATTTGAGAAATCCCATCTTCTTGAGAGACCAAATGAGAAACCTATTAATCTCTTGTGTTTTAGATTTGATCACATCAAGATGGTTGCAAGTTTACAGCCATTAACAAGCTCTTATACTGTTCAAGAAAATTCCCCCTATTGATAAATCTAATAGATCTCGAATTAATCTATGTTGATCTTAGGAAAAATTGTGTTTTCTTTTCTTTCAGAATGTTTTCAAATGGTTTTGATGTTTATGTTGTAATCTTATGTTGAAATCCCTCTAAATCAAATAAGATCTCATCCCTGTGATAGTTTAGTGGCATTTGCACTTTCATTATGAGAAAAGACTTCATCCTGTGATGAGATAAAAAATTTAAAAATCACTTTACTGTCATTTTGTTGATAAATATTGTCTGTAATCCTTTGAGTGTATCTTAGGCATGAGGAACCATGGGTCGTTAATGTTTAATTGAGTCTTTATCTCGAGGCTTCGTGTTGAATTCTCAAAGATTTTGTGAAACCATGTAGATTTGGGGCTCCATTGATGCACACCTTCTAGTTGAAGGAATATTTTGGCTATTCTGAAGCATTATGTCTGTTAGTCTTCCAATTATTGTGAAGGTTCTCAAAGATCTGGTGATATCAACTTTGTCTTTCTTAATCCCCACCAAAATTTTCAAATAACCATGAATCCCACCTGAAGTAGCCTTGTTTGTGCTATGTATCCACAAATGAACAAATTATACTGCTAAAAGATACAAAAGAAAGCACATTTTATGTGTCTTTAGTAACCTAAACCATGCTTAGAAAATATTGCCATTCTTTAGAAGTGACAACCCGTGAGAGTTAAATTGTGGCGTATTGATCATATTTTCTCGAGGTTCCCATGAAAATTGTGCAAAGAAGGATCTCTTCATGTCCTTCACCAATAGAGGTTAAAAAATGGGTCCTCTCACCCTGGTCAAAAGGCACGACCTAAAGTAGTGAGGATAGATCAAATCCTTTTATATGGTGTTATCCAATTCTCCAGATCCTGAGTGACAAAGATCCTACTAAATCCCTTCCCCGGCTACAAAATGACTTATGATTTGTCTATGTATGAGTTTCGTGTTCAATATGTGATGCCGCTCAGCTTCAAACGGAGAATCAATTTGGATACCAACACATCATAGTCAATACACATAAATCTTATTCATTTTATAAACCAACTATTGAGTCAAAAGTTTTAGTTTCACTTTCTAAGCACATTACTTATGAGTTTTCTTAATTACAAATTTCTCCTATTATGACATCACAAGTTTGTGTTATAAGGATCACCACTAGGGTTGGCGTGATATCTCGCCATTTTGTATAGTTGGTGGAAATATTTATTTTACTCCTAGGGAAGGTAGATGGACAAAATTTTCTTTCTTTTCTTCTACATGGTTTCATTTCTTTTATTAATCTACCAAGATTATAGTAAGAAACCATTTTCCTTTTCCTAATGTTCCAATGTACCTATTAAGTTTCAAGTCCAAGCTCCTCAATTAGAGTTTTTTATTACACTCAATTTTATCATTTTACTAAATAGATCTTAATGTGAAGGAAGATTCAACCATATCACATGATTAATTTTATGGGAACAAGAGATAACTCAAAATAATGCATTTTTAATTCTACAAGAACAAGAGACATTCAACATAACAAACACATCATTAATCTTGTAAGAAGTAGGAATCTATCAACCAGTATCTATCACACAAATATTGTAAGGTTTTAACAAATAATAAGAAGCATCATTAAACATTCCTAGTGGGTCTCCAAAAGTCTCAACAAAAGTTATAAGGAAATACACATTAAAGAGGCATATTTACTTTTGTGAATTTTAGAGGTTTAACAATGTTTGTTGTTTAGGCTCAAACATTTTACTCACATAATAAGACAAGGAAAGTTTTCAAATTAACACTCATATTTCCATAAGATACCACAAATAAAGAAACAAACTAACAAGGAAAATTTTACTCCAAGGACACCACATTCCCATTAGAAGGTATCAAATGCAATAGGAAAACAAACTAATCCACCCAAACATGGACTTTACAACCAAGAGTTGTAGTTTTAAAAGAAGAAACACAACATAAACACCATTGAGATTAAAATATTAAGATCTACTAGAATAACATCTCTAAGAGCAAGGTCCAAATGACCCAAAAGCATGCATAAGTGTCTCAACATTTCCCAATATTATTAGGTCATAGATTGGTATACATAACATTTTTAAATTTTAAGACAATGGTATATCTATTTATGGGTCATTGAGAGAAGAGAAAGTACACTTAATTAAACACATTTCCCGAATGGGTTTAATTATAGCCATAATTACCAAAATACATACAATCCACCAATCAATACTTTCTATAATGAATCAAGGAAACATGGTAAAACATAACATGCCATTCATGGAACATCACTACTAAACAAAAACTTATCAACTAAAATATGCAGTCAATCTAGAGTCAATCTGATCCTAACAAAATGCATAAGCCCATAGCAAAACACATCTACTTTGACGAGGATAAGAGCTCTTACCAAGTTGTAAGAGAGTCACTACCACACCTATGAAACTGCCAACTGGACCACACTACACAACAAACTCTCTCTCTATAAAGACTGAGTAACGAAAGAGTAACTCCAAGATCCTAGACACACTAAACGTTCTGTCTTTCCAAAACCAAGGAAAAAATTAAAGCACCTAACAATACATTCAAGGCACCTCGGGTATACCCCCATATGATAGACTGTCACAATACAAACAACGTAGAACCAACTCAACAACATGCAAGAAAGAATAATGAGCTCTGATTCACCAATAAAGTTAAAATACAAGAAATATCACAAATCAAGGAAAGTGGTGAAGTAGCCGCATCACAATGTCTTAAAATTCTTGCTAAAACATAAATAACTACAAGATCCTCATATATTTATAATCCAATCATAAAATAAGATGTTGGTACTTGATAAAATAACACAAATTTACAAATATAAAATACAGGAAGTCAACATCACAGTCACCTTACAGCCCTTCATGGCCACCAATAGGGGTACCATACCTCGAGCTTAGTTCTAAGAACACGTACACAAAACTAGATCAAATGTGACACCAAGACCTAATATCCACTTACTCATATGGGGATTAAGTTGCCACATTGGCAACCAAAATAAATCGTCTAATCATTGAAGGAAAGAGGGGAGCCTAAGGTGGCTAAATAACTTCTAATTTAATTTGTCTAACCCTAGAACACAACCACTATTGCTAAACCACAAGAATCACACTGTCCAAATTTATCATTCCAACAAGGAAGAGTCTCAATTTGGTCATCACATAAAATGGCTAAAAACAAAGAGCTAAGGCTTGGCAAGCAACATCTTATAAAGGAAACTAACTTTCCTGATAAACCAAAAATTCAAAAGAATACCAATTTAATTTAACTTTTTTAGTTACCCGGGTTCAACAAAAATGCCACTAAATGAGTAGTACAATTTAAACAACTTTACTATTTTATTGTTATTTTAATCACAGAGGTTAAAATTTTGTTAACTGGTTTTCAGGTTTCAAAGTCATCCCAGGGTCCAAGCACAAAACCCAATCTGATAACAAGTGTAACGCCCACATATTTACCAATCAAACCCACAATAAACCTGATAACCAACTACGAAAATTATGGAATAAGTTTTTCAAAAAAGGTTACATGGCATTAACTGAGATTTAATCAAATCTGGATTATAAAATTTTGGAAAATTACAACGCATTAGAAAATATTTATCGACTAATTAAGATTGCCCAATTTTTCAAAATTAATATTACGTTTGATTCTTTCACTAACAAGGCTCCAATATTTTAGTTAAATAATCTTCATTAGCATTTCAAAACATAACTCCATTAATCACTTTTAAATTAATTCTATTTTAAGGTACGAAATCAATTTTAAATTAAATCATACTAGGATAGTAATCTTGCATTGTTAAATGCATGCAATAAATAGATAAATTCCTTATTCTAAGATTTGTCTTCTTTTATTCGTTTGTGAGAGGTATGGTCTTTTTCTATTCCACATCTTATGCTGGGGGAAATTAAATGACTTCACCTTCTTGTTCATATGCACATGGCCTCTGCCCTTGTATATTCCCCATCTAATGTTAGGGGCATCCACGATTTCTTGGTTACCTATGCATAACTCTAGAAAACCGTTAGAAACCAACGAAAAAAGAATAGAAAATTGTTTCGAAATCCCTAAACAATAGAAAATTGTTTCAAAAACCAAAAACAATAAAAAAATGTTCCAAATAAATAAAAAACAATAGAAAATTGTTGCATGAAAACAACATTTACTTACATTTACTTGCATTGTCTTGTTTCTTGCTTTGCTTATTTTCTTATATAGTTGCTTCATGTTTATGGTTTTAGGTTGTTTGTTTCTTGGGCATCCTTTGTTAGAATTCATCTTTTATTGCTTACATTAGATTTATTCTTGCTTGTGCATATTGAGGTATGTTTTAGCAAGTTAGTGAATCGTGGTGTGTTATTATGTTAACTCATTGTGTTATTTGTTAGAATTTGATTGTGTTTATTGCATGTGCATTATTTTGTTGTCACATCATCACATTTCCATCACTATCATCACATCTAACATCATGTATACATCATATATCAATAAAAATCTAAGTATACACTATACATGAATGCTAAGCTAATCATCACATACACTATCATCAAATGGGGGCAAGAGGGATCACAAATATCAAAACCTATCCCCCCTGCACCCTTATCATCCTATCATCCCATCCACTAAGTATACAACATCACATAAGAAAACACATTTGATATATTCTACAAGATCAATCATATAGATATCAAAACACATGTGATACATCAACAAGATCATGATACATATACATGTCAATTCAAAACAGAATGCATCATAAAAATAACTATCTATCAATGAGAAATAATTAACAAATGACCATCTCATATACACATATGTCATGCCAAAAATGTCCAAATCATACATGTATAGTATATCTGTATCAAAAAGTCATTTACATCACGGTAGTACATCAAAAAATCCTTCATCAGATGTATGTATCAAAAGTGTTATACATCAAAAATACCTTCATCAAAGGCATGTATCAAAACTCCTATACATAAAAAATGCCTTCATCTGAGGCATACAAAGGTGATACATCTATAAAAAAATAAAATCCTTCATCAGAGGCATGTTTCAAAACTACTATACAAATACAAAATGATATACATAGAGCAAAATCTACTCATGGCCTTCCTCAACAGACATATGTGGAAATATAAAACATCAGGGCTGACTCGAGCCCTGTGATGGGGTATCTGGTTTATCTCGAGGAGGTGGCATGACATGAGCATCGCTAGCTCTTCCTGGTCATTGCTGCTCCATTGAGGCCCGAGGCCGCTCGGATCTAGTGCCCCTACTTTAATGATAACTATAAGATGGCACCCACCACTCAGTCGGAACTTCCTCAAAATATAAGGACCTATAATAGGAGGCCTTGCCCTCTGATGTGGCCAAATATCTATGAGTCTGGGAAGTAACCGCTCTACCCTCTATCCATCGGTAGGATGCTATCTCCGTAGAAGCTCAGGTAAGCTCGACCTAGCCCACTACGTGCTTTACCCTAAGCCTGTCTCACTCTAATATCATAGGCTATAGCTGGGCTTGTGTCTGCTAGTATAAACATGTGACCTGGGCCATCTGAGAGGTCATCTGTCAAATATACTGGAAGTGTACAACACTGTTACCTATTGGGCCTGAGCCTGATCTAGCTCTACTAATAAAGTCACAATCTAAGCCCAATCCTGATCTCGCTCGGCTGTCGCTATCACACACCAGGCTCAGGCCTTTCCTCTCTCTGCCCTAGCCTAATCTGACTCAGCTAAAGCCTGTTGTAACTGCTACTGCAAGGTGGTTGCGCCACTAAGGTTGGTCCATGTGGTTTCCTAGATGACTGGCCATTATATAGGACTCTGGCTCTAGGAATCTATGTAGTCACCTGTCCTAGACCCTATGGTCTCGATCCTTGTACCTGTGGGGTGCCCTACTCATTGTGAGGTAATCCATAAAATGGATCCTCTAGATCATGACTTACTACACCCTCTCTCCACTCAACAACATGCCAAATCTCTATAGGTGGTTGAGCGCTTATTGCCCAAGCCTTCTCTGGGATAGTAAGGTGTTGGGGTAAGATAGTGGCGTACCAAGTCAAATAATCTGTTTTAGTACCTAAATCCCTAACCTGTCATGCTGGGTCCCATGCCTGTGGGACCACTTGTGAGAAAATTTTCCTGGCTCAGGCCATCGGTATGTGAGGCCCCATAGTATGCCTCTTTAAGTCTTGACGGGCATACCATATATCAGGCTGCAAAACCCCCTGTACTAGGCATCTGTCAACTATGTATAGCTCTATGATGTAGTTACAACTCCCAAGGATAAAGTTCTCTACTGAGCACACACTGAACTTTACTGCATCCTTTGGCCACTAAATGTTCCTGTAGGATTTCCATATGATTTCTATCTCTGACAGCTCATCGAACTCTCACCGGTATATATATAGGCTACCTAGGTGGCCTCATACATCACCACCTAATGATACCCATGCCATGTAAGATGGGTCATCTAGGTCTCGAACATGCAAAGTGCCCACAAGGTGTCCAATAGAAATGTGGTCCTATGACCAAATATATAGCAATGAGGCTGGCCCCATGGTCTTCTGAGCATGCTAGGTGATCAAATGTAAGTCCTAGTATAAGTGCGCCAGTATGCACTGGCCCACATAATAATGCTCACCACTGAAAATTCCATGTATTAATGGTAGTAGCCCTCTCAGGAAAGACGTCCCCATCTTATCAGTGAGAAAAAACCCACTGATAAGTGACATGATGTATAAGGGCCTCCGATGCAATGTCAGGTCAGAAATACACTCGTGCAATGCAATAGTCATACCGTCATGCGGTATGTCATCTCTATCAAAAAGGTTGCTGTAAACTACTCTAATCTACCCTATAACAGAGGTATACTCAATCAAGGTACCCATGATTTGTATACAGAGAATCCACCATACATCCTCTAGGGTCACAATCATCTCCCCAATAGGTAGTCTAAAATAGTGACTCTCATTGTGCTATCACTCAACTAGTGCAGTCAGTAAACCTTGGTCCAAAGTGATGGATGTCATCCAAGACATAGGGCCTAGTCCCACTGCATCAAGAAGTATGGCCATGGCCCACCGATCTCACCAAGGCATGCTCTCTTCTAACTTGACAATCCAAGAATGATGCTCCTGTGCCTGCAACATTGGCAATCGTCTCTACAAAATATCAATCCACTCGTCAGTCACTAACATTTCTTCTAAACATTTATTTATCATTTTAGGGTTAACCCAAAAATCCTAAATTCTCTTCTAAGTGTCATCTTTTTGGCATTTTCCCTGTCTATCATCCGCTGGCCAAGGACGCTTGTGTGCTCTTTCAGGCATGTGCACCTAATTTTTGGCATGTGCGCATGCATACAATGATCTTTGGGCACTTGTGTGATCATTTGTGTGCCTGCACCCCCTTTTGGGCATGTACGGCACTCTTTCAGTGCTTGTACCATCCTTCCTATCCCCACACGTGTGCACGTGTGGCCCCCCAGCGTGTGTGCTCTTCTTTTGGCATGTGCACTTCTCTCCTGGTGCGTGAAGGCCTTGAGGCTTGTTTCAATCACTATTTTCTCCTCTGTTCACTATGGAATAATTATTTTTCTCTTATTTTTCACCATATTGGGGATTTTTTTGTTGTCCAATACCCCTTTCTTTCCCCTAGACTAATTTTATTGCTCCTAGGTGATTTTTCTTCTTCTTCACACTCTTGTCAATAATTATTATTCAAAAATAATTATTTAACTTGTGTCTTGTGCATGGTATTTTATCCATATCCTACTGGTTTGTTTCACATATTCCCTAATTAATATGACTCACTGATCACCAGACTCACAACCATTCACAAAGCTAGCTGCATGCCTTGTCTATACTTTAGGAAATGTTTATTTCCTGGTTCTGTCTCGCTGCGCACACCACTTTTTACTTGGACCTCATGTCCATTATCATTTCCCCTTGTATGTATCCTTGCTCGAGGCATCATTTTTAACCCTTGTTGTCAATGACGAACATGTGGATCTCTTCAGCTTGATAACAAAACATTTGTACAACTGTCTTAACCGTTGTTGGGTTGGATATGTGCATTCGTACTTGTTTTCCCTGTTAAATGAGCTTGTTTCCTTCTCGTATTGCATTACATTATTGTATGTTGCATGGAGTTGGTATTTTCAGCAATGGACAGTTATTCGTAGTATGGATTTTCATTTCATTCTACCTTTTTCGTAAGCTTATATTTTTCATAAGGACCAATGACGTAGCTCTTGTGGTAATATGAGGACATCAAAATTGTTCCAATCAACAACGACTAGAGGCTAAGCTCTTCTCTCCACTCCTCCATATTTCTTCTACATTACTTTCCTCTCACCCCTAATCTTCCGTATTCCTGGGGCATCCTGCCCCTTCCCATTCTTCTATCTATTTCTCACCTTTTTTGATTGTCGATCGTCTTCCTTCATCACCCCATTGACACTCAAGGGGGCATCTGTCTCTCCTACTAATTTTTATTCTATCCCTTCAAAATTCCATTGGTCTACTATCTTTGAAGTGGTGTCACTTATGCCTCCCCAAAGAGGGGCGAATATAGACACCCATAATTACACCCGAGCAATTTAAATACTTAAATTGTGCTAATTATCTCCCTTCTCTCAAATTGGCAACATATCTTCAAAAAGTGCTCATATTCTCTCTTACTATCCTTAATTAATTACAATACCTTGATTAGTTAAGTCGTCTATCCAATAAACACCATAATTAATGACCTTCCGTTAATTAATCACCTCTTCTATTTGGACTAATTAATTATTATTAATTAATTAGATTTCCCCTTCATTTAACCAATAAATCAATATTTAATTTATTTAATCCCCTTTTAATAGCCTAAATCGTACTAATATTCCTCTAATTAGCTTCTATAAGGTTACATATACCTATTAGTTAATCACCTTTGATTAATTAAAACACCCCCAACTCCCATAATGTGCTAAGTATAAATTAAACCCTTCTAAAGTAAGGTTACCTTTTATAAAGCAACCTTATCCATTCCTAATCTTGGTTTACCTTCCATCCCACATGTAAAGGGATGAAGTGTTTCTTCTATCCATTGGGCTATATAAGGAGCCCTCCTTCTACCTTTATACCTACACCTAAACTTCTTGAGAAGACAAAAGAAAAGCATATAGAAAAATAGACTAAACTCTTTCTTTTGTTTCCTTGAGAATTCACCATTTTGGAAGAGATAAGCCTCATATTCTTGCATTCTTTAAGGATCAAACAAGCAATTTTTGATTGCCATTGGAGCTACATAGGTCCATTTATTTTTTTGGGTAATCTAGGAGAGTAGAGATTTTGAATAGCATGCTAGTTTTGATCTTATGTTTCAAAGTTATGATGTTTAGTATAGATCTTGTTTAGCTCTTTATCTTGATGGTGCTCAGGCTTTGTCTTAGCTAGGTTATAGAACTATTTATGTGGTATTTCTTATTTCATTTAATTTATCTTAAGCAAAGTATACATGCACACACTAGGGTTTGTTTAAGAAAAATTAGATTGATATAAACTATTCATTATTGTAGACCAATTTATATTGTATTCACTTTATTTGGGAAAATGGGGATTTTCCTCCTTTCTATAAATTTGGTTTTCTCCCCTTTTTCTAGAGAAAAAAGTTCATTGAGGGTATATATACTTGTGTATATATGTAACTTCAAATACATCTAAATAGATATACAATTTTTTTAGGCTATTGAAACCATTTTAAATTTAAAATAATTAAAGAATACAAACACACACACATATACTATGTATATTGTTTTTATGCCATAGGTGTTTTCACAGTGGGGTTTTTTTTGTTGTTTTCGTCAACATGCTTGTGATACTGCTATTCCATTTTTGCCACCCATGTGTCTGTCTGCCTATGTCGTTTGATGTTTTTCCATTTGTGGTTTTCCCTCTCATTGGCTCCTTTGGTGGTCTTATACCCTCTGCGACCCTGTTTCATGTTTTTTTGCATGTATTTTGTTTTTGTTTGGGGCGGCACTGGCTCGGTGGCCCGTTTTCTTGGGTGGCTATCTTAGTGTGTTTTTTGCACCTAGATTTTCACCTCATGTATCATCAATAGCCATCCCCAGTCTGGAGATATATTTATTGTCTGGTCTCTCATGGTACCAGGCTGTAGTTAGAGAGAGAATGTGGGTATATAGGGCATGCATGCAAATTTTTTGACAAAATGCCTAATAAGAAACATATTCATGGAATGTAATGATTTATTGATATGTAAATGAAGCGTTGGAATTGTTTAGACAAATACCAGATTAGAATGTGCTTTCATGGACTATAATAACTATAAGATATGCTCAAAATGGTTGTGGAAGAGGCACTAAAGATTTTTATGGAACTGATAGATCATGATAATGTTTCATGGAATTTTAAATACTTGTAGGAGCATTCCACTTCTAAGTTTTCAAAATGTATCTAGAGAAATCAAGCTTGCAAAACCTGTAGCAAAGGTGAGAGGTACTTTATGGTATTTCTGTAAACATTTAGTAGTTCTGGTGTTCTGCATGCAATGTTTTTCATATTTGTGTTTCAAATTATTTGAATCAAGTATGGATATCCTTTTTCTTTTCTAATTAAGACAATTTGTGCATGGAAATAATGGCGAGTGGGTGCATATGCTAAGATGAATGCTTCAATCAAACAAATCCCCATTCCTAAATATATGTAAATTCCAATATGATTCTTTCCTTATTATGTGATCTCTTATGGTTATGAAGGCAACTTCTAAAAATGTCTAATGCTGCAAATCTGTAATGTATTATAGAGCTTACTTTGCTGCCAATTCTAAAATTGTAAAAGCAATAAACAAAAAATGACTCCTTGTTTTATTATATCATTATGAAGATAGTAGCAGTTCAACAACTCCAGTCAACTAAGAGATGTCTTTGAATTCTGCCCATATCCATTTTCACAATAAGAGGAAAGTTAGGAAATGGAGCATAATGTGCTGAAGCTACCCAATTGTTTGATTGACATATTGGGTTCAACAAACAGTACTCCTAAATTCTAGGTGAAAGTTTCTTGTATAATGATATTATTTTGATACCAGAGCCTGAATCAGAGGTAGAAAATGGTGGAAGAGATTTTCAATAAAATATTTCATGTTTAGTTATATCAAAAAAAATATAAAAGAGAGCTTTTAGTTTGGCTAGTATTAGCTAATTTATAGGTATTTTGTGAAAACAGCCTTCCCCACCATCCTCCACTGCATATGTTTTCTCCCCTCAAAAAGGGAGCAACTGCTAGTATAATAAACAATGTCATGGCTGTGGATAGGAAAGAGAACACAGTCTGTGCACCCAAAAGGGATGACTAAAAAAATTCCTTGGTCACATTTAATGTGGAGTGGCCGCATAAATGAAAGGAACACAATAATGGATTTCGTGGGTTGTTAAAAATTATTGGGAGGGAGGGGCACTAACCCCACACCCACTCCATATATTATATGGGTTGTGGTGGGGTCGGTGCCCCTCCCCCTGACCTTAAAACTAACACATTACCCAAACAGGTTGCGGCCACAACTAAACAAAACAATAATCTTTACACACACACACACACACACACACACACACACACACACACACACACACATAGAGATATATATATATATATATATATATATATATATATATATATATATATATTCTTTCATATTTATTTTAATATTTGTTATTATTAGTTTTGAAGTTTAACCGATTTAGGTTTTGTTAATAATTTTGATTATTAATATATGTGTTTTTTTAATATATCAAAAAAAAAGAAAATATGAACCTACTAATTTCTAATAATACAATTAGTATGATCATATTATAAAATTTGAAAGTATGAAAAAATATTATGAATATATATATATTAATTATAAAATAATAATATAATATATATGCATTTATTAATCTGGTTTCCCATTAAAACATAGGGTGGTGAATAGAGTGGGGAAAATTACACCTTACAATTGTAAAAATTTAAGATTAATTATTTTACCTCCACCTAAGCAACTATAGTAATGCATAAATTTGTGTATTGCTCAACTTTAATAATCTATCACATTCATCTTCATTTATATAATTATTTTAAGGATTTAATCAATTGTGGTTCATCCATTTTCTTAATTCAAATCCTATTGCAACAAGGAGGACATTATACTACAAAAAAACAATTTCATGTATTCCCTTTTATACATCATTTGAGTAGGGGAATAATAAACATACCCAAATGAAATTTATCTCATTCAAACTAGATTACCACTAGTGCTAAAATACTCAACACTCTATTTTCATTCAACTTGGATAACATTCATACTTAAAGGATCTTTACTTTAATTTCAAAGTAGTTACAAGGAGTCCCATTTGGATAAGGAAATGCAAGTCGTAATAATTCATCTACAAGAAACTAATCGATGGATAAGGTTACATCAAACTTACTATAAGTACAATTTACTAGTTGAGGGGTATTACTAGTGCAAGATACAACTTTACATGCATTTTTCTAAAAGAGTACTTCGTCCAATTAGTTTCACCATCTTCATCAATCCATTCACACAAAAAATGGGGGACTAGGCAACATTTCCACCCAACAAAAATATCCAATGAGGGAGAGAAGCCTTCTTCCTCATTGGCCCCAGAGCCTCAACAAGGAATCAATGAGGGCTATTAGACAAACATGGAAACTCAAAAATGGCTTCAACACAAACATTCATTCAAGACATTTAATGTAATAATACAATAACAATTTTACTACAAGACAATAATATCAAAACACAAAGGCTTCATACTTAACCCATGGAGGAGAAAGGAACATGGGGATTCTTCTTATGCCTCCCAAGGGCTTGGGTGTCCACCTAAGCCTCAATAACTCCATCACAATACATACAAAAATATTATTCCTCCCTCAAAGAAGATACACCACTCTTATGCCTCCCTCAAGAAAATAACCCACTCTTATGCCTCCCTCACTCTTATTCCTCCCTCGCAAAAATAACAAGATAAACACAAAACATGTTTATCAACTAGGTGGACATTCCAACCTAACTCCCTCCGTAAATACCCAATAAAATTAATCTTATGCCTCCCTCAAGTTTTACTCCCATTTCCATTTCTCCCACAACATAAGAATCAAGTCTATTCTTGCAATCATAATCAATATAACAATCAACATCTACACATAAAACCCTAGAAAAATATATATAGTAAGGTAAAAACAAGGTTGAAAATCTACCTTAATAATGAAGAGTATCAATACACAACAAACTCCAAGCCTTCATAAATCCTAAGCAACTACCATCCACTCCAATTGCCATTCTCAAGAAAGCTCTCAACAATTACAAGCATTCCCCCCCAAAAAACAAGTAATCCCCCCAAAAAACAATTAAACATGCATATGAAGGCAAAGGGAGCAGGAGCGTGAGGTGGCTCCATGTAGGATGCCACATCACTAATCCCAAAATCCACATCACAAGTCAAATATCAACCCCAAGGCATAATAAATGGGTGATTGAGAGGTATAAAAACCCTCTTACACACACCACTTTAACCCACACCCCATACCGAAAAAATTTAAGACACATGAAAGAAAGTGCAAAATCAAATCTCAGCTTTTACCTTACAAAACACATCACGGGGTTTATTTTTGACCCCTGTAACCCATAGGTAGGGTTGGTATAATAAATTAAGAGGTGTGGGACAATTTTAACTTGTCCCACAAGCCTCCAAAAATTGGCCCTTACGGCCAAATCCTAATTTCTAAGGAAAGGTAGAGTGTACAACACTCAAGATCACATACACTTCATCTAAATAACATAAACCAAAGAACCATCTAATCTAATAAATGAATTTTTGTGTCCCATCGATAATTAGCTTTACTAAGATGATTAATTTACCTAATTAAGACACATTAATCAATAATGATAAAAATAAAGAAATTACATCCCACATTAAATCACATGCTCAACAATAATTAGATAAAAAGGGAACATACACACAAACTCCATGGTCACAATTGGAGGTTTTCCCCCCTAAAAAAAATTAACAAAACAATAAAATTACAAAATTTGCCACAGTAACCAGTTGCCAACACCCAACATTCCTTCATTGTTGGTATCCTATCCCCCGTATTTTTTTGTTGTGATATAATTTACCTGCAAAAATCACACAATACACCCTAGCCTCATGTCCATATTAATGATGTCTAAGTAATAAAAAACTTACATCTAAATATAAATTTCAATATCAAATATCATAACTACTATTGTTAAGACCAAGTAATTCAACAATTACTCCAATTTTCAACATTTTGATTCTACTAATACATCAGTTTACAACTACGATCATAAATGAACTAAATCATCTCATTTAAGAAATAATTTCACTCATTCATAATTTTGCCAATCCTCCAATATCAAAGAAATAAAAAAAATAACTTTGAACATCATAATAAAAATCAATACGAAAATAATTGGAAATATTGACATATATCTATCTGAAAACACATCATCTTCTTCCATATTGAATGTCTATCAAAAGTTAATTAGTTCAGTTACAGTAATGTCTATCCTTCAATTTTCATATCACAATGTGTTAATTTCGTTTGTCTTTTAATATCTGTTGGTAATAATGCACAAAGTGTCTGTGTGTCCAGTCACGGAGATAAAAATAATACAACAAAACAATATCAAAGAGTAATTCTATCACAATCAATTAGTGACAATGCAATCATTCTAGCTAACTCTCTTATCCTTAAATTCTCATCATGGTCCACAATACAACATACATTCAAAATAATAATAATCAAAACACAATAACAATCATGATGTCCCACACATCTTATTTTTATGTTAACTAGAGTACAACAACAAGGTTTGAGATTATAATCAATTTGGAATTGATAACATTGTTCAATCAGTGTTAAAAAGGAGTGGGTATTATAGTTTGTTTACTAAGGAATTGGTAAGTACAACATTTGGTTAAAATATGCTTTTTATTATGCTTCAATGGATTCCCATATGTATGATGGATTAACATATGATGATTGAATTCCATGATAAGATTTCTAATTCATTCATTTGATCAGACACTTCGAAAGAATCTTCTAAAATTCCACACTATACATACATGTGTATGAGTGTATCAATTGTTCAAAAGTCACAAATACTAGAAATTATTGACCCCAAATATTAGGGGCACCATCAATATGACTAGTAACATCCCAACAAATACTACTATAATCTACGAAACCACTAGAAATACCAAAATCATTTCTCAAATCCATGACAAAACTACCTGTATAATTAGTATGTCAACCATCAACATTTTCACACCAACCCTAAAATTCTCGATCCTCAAATGTAAAAATTGAAGTATTAGCCCATTTTTTGGACTTAATCTCAAGTATTTCGTAAATAAAAGAAATCAATAAACTTATTAAAAACCTTATAAAATAAAATTATATATATATATATATATATATGCATTTATATATATATATAATATATATATATATATATATGCATTTATATATATATATATATATATATATATGCATATATATATATATATATATATATATGCATATGCATATATATATATGCATATGCATATATATATGCATATATATATATATGCATATACATATGCATATATATATGCATATGTATATATATATATATATATATATATATATATATATATATATATAGACACACACACACACACACACACACATACATATATATATATATATATATATATATATATATATATATATATATAATACAATCAAATAAAAAATTTTTTAATCCATTTTGATCTTGGCTTCCTCACATTGACATTTCCATTTGTAGAGAACCATATTCAAAACATTGGATTTTCTCGTTATGTCAAGGATAGATAACATTTTCATAATATTCTTTCTGTTATAAATCAAAAGTACAATAATTAATGGCATGTTAATTAAAATAACGAACTAAAAAAATTATTAGTTGAAAACAATAACAATTATTATGCTTACAAACTGAGTGTATGCCCATTCAAAGCCAATGCATCCCGCCTAATTAGTGACCATCTTCAATTGTTGGATTTAATCTTGTGCCACTTTTTTTTGTTTATGATATATCACCATCATTAGTAGTTTTGACCCAGTATTCAATTATCCTTTTCCACACAAGATTTTTATAATAAAAAGGCTTGAAAATAGTTTTAAAAAATAAAACTTGATGAGTACATAAAACTTTAAAATATACAAAAATTTAAAAAAATTAATTAGTTAGTAAAATAATTGTTAACAATAGTTACCTACCACTAGTTATCCACTCTGATCATGGAAATTTTAGAATGAGATTTTTCTTTTTAAGTCCTCTTATCATAGGGCATTGATTTCTTCTTCAACAAAAATGTATCAGAAAAGACAAGTTAGGATGAAAAATGACGAGTAATAGAGGATATAATGTTATTTTACTTTTATATAAGATACTTAAGAACGATAAGTATATTATAGGTAATATTATTCTTAAACATATTTGATATTTTTATAAAGAGTGCTCACATTCATCTAGCATGTATCCCAATAACTATTTATTTCTTCCGTAGCCCACATTTTGTGCTTCAACAACAAATTAGAATAAGAAACATCAATATATTTTTTTCCCTTCTTGGAAATCTTATTAAAAATATCATGCATTCTCTACATTAAAGGTATTTCTAATATTTTAACCATTGATAATATGAAAGATATTAACCGATAATTTAAAAACATATATTTATCTATATAAAAAATTATTTACTTTCCATTTTTGTCCCTCAATACATTCTTATATGTATCTATATTAATCATCCTCTCAAAAGTTCCATAAGCAAACCTAATATCACAATTATAGCACTAATCTTTCCACTACGCTATGGGAGTTAGAGGTCATGTTTTGTGAAGGATAACTTATAGCATGTGATCTTATATGTGAATAATGAAAGGAAGATAATAAGAAATAATGTGGGACTATTATAAAAAAGTTGCTAGGGAATACAATCCCAAGAAGAAACTAGGTCATGAACAATGTGAATACCTATGTGAAACAACTAGATATATTTGAAGTTAGGATTATCTTCTAATGAATTATGACTCAATTAGAAATGGGTGGACATTAGATATTTTGATCATTAAATTTAATATTAAACCATCCAAAAATACATCATGAAACCATTTGAGGTGAGGTTCAAAATTTTTAAAAGTATACATTATTTTGACAAGAGAATACCCCTCAGTTTTGATAATATTTAAAAGTGTTTCAAAGACAATATTTCACTAGAAAATTTAACTATTAGGTTCTCTAATTTAGATACAATGGATTAAAATCATGTTCAAAGATTATTTTCCTTGCACCACTAACATAACTAATGTGTTAAAAAAAATTGATACTTTTAGGATGGATATGCAGAATACAAACACCGCCTTCCTCATGTTGTAACAAACAAACATCTGAAGTGAAAGTATGGAATCCCCAATGTTTTTTAGAATTATCCAATACAAAATTATACGATATCTTAGATAACTTATTATGATAGGTATTTTAGGTAGGCCAACATGAAGAATAATAGACATGTGGTGGAAATAATTTCGGTGTAGGCTTAAAGTTGTCCTACAATAAATAAAATATATGTAATGTTTCAAGATGGATTTAGTGTTAAAGGATCTTCAATTTTTTGTAAGAGCATTTTAAGAAAATATGGAAAAAAATTAAGAAATAAATTGTATCTAAATTTATTTATAGTGATTTCATACGTCCCTTTGTGTTCATTATTTATGGTACTAATGGGATATTTTTATAGAGTTGCATTGGCTTGAGGATATAGTAAAGAGCTAACTTCTACCCATGGGATGTTTTTCGGTTATGTGATGATTTTTGATGGTTAGTTTTCTTAAATTAACAGCCTTGTTTCAAACCATTATACCAATAATCCTTAATTTCATGCCCCAAACTAAAAATATGAAAATTTTATTTGGATGACCCTTGAATTTTTCTCAATCAAACCATATAATGTTTCCTTTCTTCTTATAATGTTTCTATTAATGTTCACCTCAAAATTCAGAGGTAAGTGTAGAATCTTCATCATTTTCCTCTTTGTAAAGGGATTTTCTTTCACTAGCATGTCCACCAACTATTCAAATGTTATCATCTTATCCGAGAGATTTAATGAGGTGAAAAACACTTTATAGGATCGTGGAAATGTTATCAACACTATAGGTACAAGTTTTTTGTCTTCCACTAGATCATTTAGTGCTAGAAATTAGTTCTTAGATGTTTCAACACAGATAAAAAAAACTAAATTATATCTTTAAACTGAATTTGATGTTTTATATAGTTAGTTTTATAAATGGAGGTTAATAATTTGATTATATTATTGATGCACTATTTTAAACTCATCCCAAGATGATTTGTTTGGTTGTTTATTTATGATGTGAGGTTAGACATCATATTTACTTCCTGAAAAGTGAATTTATGAAAGAACCTAAAACACCAATAACATCCACAAAACAGATTCAATGGAGCTGAAATTTTCAGATATTTTGGATTAGAGTGTTTCCAAATTATGATGTGAAAATTGGGAAAAAATTCGATACCCTCTTCAAGATATACTCAAAACAAAAAAAATTAGGGTTTTTTCCCTAATTTTGGCCGAAATCACTGCTCTGATACCACTTGAAAGAATATTATTTGTATAAATAAGAACATATATAGTAGAATAACATGAGAGAACACCAAAATATAGATAAATGATGACAATATGCTCATATAATAGCTTTTCCACTTTGAGGGGGAAACATCCAATACCACTTTGAGGGGGTAACCTCCAAACCATACAATAACAATCACAATACTCAATATGCTGATTAACTACAACCTTATAACCCCTATATATACCATTCTAAGTTATGGACAATACTGAGGCCAACCTCCTAAGCGTAATAAATCATAAATGAATGATATAATAAGATAAAGGGATGTGTGGCACATGTTGGAATCTCCATCAATACATATACATCATAACATCCTTTCCCTAGGTGCATAGCATTCCTTCCCTCCTTGACATGTTTTTTCCCCGAAACATAAGAAGAAACCATGTAATGAGTGTGTTATAAATTTTTACACACTTTGCACCATGATCAATCATCCATCCATACGTGATCCTGGTAGATGATACATATCTGAACTAATATCCATATTTCGTTGTGCTACTCTGATTCCATTCATGACCATATTTTATCATCCTTGGATTCCATGCATAACCAACATAAGGATTCAATGCATAACCATAATAAGGATTCCATGCTTCATAATTGTTGCTCCATTGATCCCCTGTATAAATAAAGTGATTATTCCTCCAATTACCTATATATCTATATTGGTTGGAAATATGATGTGCCCTGGGATATCTCCATGATTTTTTTCTCTCATGTTGACGTGGATTTCCATATGCTGTAATTGTAGTATCCTCAACCTATTTCTGAACTTTCTTTTCTTCTTCCACCTTTGCATTTGATATTTTCTTTTTCTCTTGAGTAGATGAATCATCATTTCCTTCTTTTTCTTCATGTTCCTCTTTTGAATCATCCTTATTCCCTTCTTCTCCACATTCTAAATCATCCTCATGGTCTATATTGACTTTTCTTTTATTTCCATTAAGCTTGATATCCTGTAAAGTGACCTTCTTCTTTTTTTACCATATCTTCATAAACTTATTTTTCATATTAATATTAATTGTCCCTAATGTCTCTAACCAAGTATACCCAAGAAAAATATCCAAACCATCCATATATAAGGCAAAAAATCTGAATGTAAAGTATATTTGTCCATAGTAAGTTTTAAATCTTCAAAAAATTGAATTTTCTTACCATTCACTTGAGCTTCTTTGATATTACTTTCTTGAATATGTAGATGTTGAGCCATATCCTTGTTGATGAAGTTATACGTGTTGTTAGGGTTTACGGAAACAATTATCTTATTCCTTTGAATGCATCCATGAAACTAAAATATGGTAACTTCCTTCTTGAGAGCTATAATATCTTCTTCTGCATCAATATCTTGTTTTTCTTCCTCTTCTTCATAGTCTTCTTCAACTTCTGCATTTGATTCTTCAATATATGTTACACCATAATCTTCCCTTGAATATTATTCACCTTCCTCTTCATCTTATTTCTCTCTTGATTCTTCAATATATTCTTCCACATCATCTTCATTTGACTCTTCTTCCTCGTTGTGGTCCCATCTATCCATAAAAAGTTGTTCCATTTCCTCCCAAGACCAATCCTTCCTATCATTTTTTAACTCAGAAAACCAAATCCATGCAGGACCACCAAGATAATTTTAAAACCTATTCCTTGTCATGAAATATGAGAAATATATATTATTAAATTTTATCCACCATTCTTTAGCATCCATCTCACCATTTCCATAAAAATTTGTTATCCCTGTGATCATGATTAGGGTTTAGGAATTCTAAAAATATTTCGGTAGATGGATAAAAACACAAAGAACAAACCATTACTGAAATTTCAATATCTTTCTGAAAATATAAATTTTGCTAAACAATACCACAATTTGCTTCCTAAAAAGTGAATTTATGAAAAAATCTAAAACACCAATAACATCCACAAAATAGATCCAATGGATCTGAAATTTTCAGATATTTTAACTTAGAGTGTTTCCAAATTATGACAAAAACATTGGGAAAAAAATCACCACCCTCTTCAAGATATACTCGAAACAAAAATTTAGGGTTGTTGCCCTAATTTTGGCTGAAATCACTGCTCTAATACCACTTGTAAGGATATTACTTTTATAAATCAAAACATATACAACAAAATAACATGAGAGAACACCAAAATATAGATAAATGATGACAATATGCTCATATAATAGCTTTTTCACTTCGAGGGGGCAACCTCCAATACCACTTCGAGAGGGTAACCTCCAAACCATACAATAACACTCCAATACTCAATATGTTGATTAACTACAACCTTCTAACCCCTATATATACCATTCTAACCTATGACCAATACTGAGGCTAACCTCCTAAGCATAATAAATCATAAATGAATGATATAATAAGATAAGGGGATGTGTACCACATGTCGGCATCTCCATCAATACATATACACCATAACATCCTTTCCCTAGGTGCATAACAATTTTCTTTCACTAGCATGTCCACCAACTATTCATTTATGTTATCATCTTATCCAAGAGATTAAATGAGGTGAAAAACACTTTATAGGATCGTGGAAATGTTATCAACACTATAGGTACAAGTTTTTTGTCTTCCACTAGATCATTTAGTGCTAGAAATTAGTTCTTAGATGTTTCAACACAGATAAAAAAACCTCAATTATATCATTAAACTTGAATTTGATGTTTTATATAGTTAGTTTTATAAATGGAGGTGAATAATTTGATTATATTATTGATGCACTATTTTAAACTCATCCGAAGATGATTTGTTTGGTTGTTTATTTATGATGTGAGGTTAGACATCATATTTTCTTACAAACATTATGGTTAACTTTGATTTTTATGTTAGCCATACCATATATTCATTACTAATAATAATCAATTAGATGTTTGGTGAGATTACCTTTAACTACATTCTATATATGTCTTTCAATTACAGACATGTCTTGATCTTAGTTTTACATAGAGCATAATATTCTCTCCATAGGAGTTATGAATCTGGAAGGAAACAAATTGGACCATATTTTGCCATCTTAGTTGTGCACGAATTGTATTGAGGTGACATATTGAATTTTATCACTCTAAGTATAGTCATCATCTTTATTTACTACCTGTTTGATATACCAAACATCTCTACATACACACATCCATAAGTATTATTCAATACTGGAAGAATTTATGCCTTTAAGTATACCCAATGGTACATGAAGGATATGTTAATGCATATGAGATATGATGGCTACATAGTACATATAAAATATTTTAGAATGATCTAGATAATCAATTAAACTTTGTTAAAGAGAGATATTTATACATGGGTGAAATGTCCCAATATACTAAGATTTTAAAAATATTAAGATTTATGCTTAATGATAGTGGAAAAAGGGTAATGGAGGGTTAGTAATGATTCATATGTCCTTCTTACTCCCTATATATTTAAAGGGTTTAAGCAACATATGTTGATGCACCTATATTGTGCATTACATGCATTAGAAAAAAGTGTAATGAATTTACTTAAAAGTGTGCTCTAGAGGCACTACTAATTCCATTATGGGTGTGGTCTACAGGCACTACTAATACCAAATGTTGTTGGGATCAAATGACCTCATAGAGTTCTTCTAGACCTATATTTCTAGCTTTATTTTTTTTAAATGGTTTTGTACTAGTACATAGAAATCTACAAGTTATTATTAAATGTCAAATAATATAATAAAAATGAAATAAAAATTGTTTTTTCCCCTTGAAACTATAAAAAAACATAAGTTAATATATTTTTCAACTTTCCATGAATTTCATTGAAGATGTATACATGCCACATTTTCCCTAAACTATTGCTAAGTAGAGATTGAAATGTAGTTTCTGAAATATTTTGTATTATTTTTTGGGTGCTAATTTTTTAGTGAATAAATATTTTTCAAGTTTACCCTTAACTCTAGTAATTTTTTTAATATTTATTTTTAACACTAAAATCAATGAACAACTTCCTAAAAATTTACGATGTTTTGTAACCAATAGTGGTCACCACCTTATTTTACATAACTAAGTAAATTAGTTAAATTTTCCTATTTTTTTTTAATAATGTCCCCTAGTAAAATGACCCTCTAAGAGGAAATGGCGAGATGATTCTTGGGTGTGAAGGGTTGAACCTCAATAGTGCCTATGTAGCAAAACATTAACCACATATGAACCCAGGATCAATGTGCATATCAAACATAGGTTATAATTTTAAAATTTAAATATGGCTAAAGGTAACTTTTTAAAATGGAAAAGGGAAAAGGGATGAGGGGGTGGGATTTAACCTGCCATCCTTACTTACTAAGTTCTTAACACTAAATTAAGAAGCCACTTGACGCAAACTCACAATCAAGTAGTAAGATCCTTAAACACAAATTTAAAAAATGTCAAGATCTTGTTCATCATTAAATTTTCCTTGCATAAGAATGTGGGTTAAAGTTGGAGGGTCACCCAGCTAAAATTATATGGGGAGTGAACTTACACAGTCGACTCAATCTTGTTATTTAGGATATAAGGGTAGAGTCAAGGTAGCACAAAATTTCTTTGAATGTATGTAAATATTTTGGCCTACAAAGGACACCAAGGCCGTACTTGTGTGGATACTCGAAGAATGTGCAAACTGTAACGCCCGCTAAATTTTCCCACACGAAACCCTAGAACAACTTAGGAAAATCTAGAAAAATTATGGAATATTTTTTTTTGAAAAGTGTGCCCACAAAAAGTTTCGAATTAACAGTTGTCACATTTATGCTTCTAAGATACTTTAAATTAATAAAAATAAATTTCCTTTTTTTAAATCCCCATTATAAAAAAATAATAATCCCCTTAAGACATATGAATAAACCAGGTTAGTCTAAGGCTTGGTTTAGTTTCCCCTAATTGTTATTTTGATAAGCATTTAATTTACACCATAGTCAAACTTACACAAATTAATCTCATGGTTAAAGGGTTCTATTTATTTAAATATTAAAGATATTTTAATCCCACAAGGTGACTAGGGTTAAAATAAATGACAAGGTCCCTAACTTAGCACAAGGGTTAGAATAATAAACCCACCCCTTACACAAATAAAGTTTCCCCTTAAAAAGTAAACCCATGCATTTAAATTTAAAATTTTGAATTTTTACTCAACCAATCCCGACCTACTTTTTGTAGGGATGAATCTTATCTAGTGGATGGACTCATTTAGGGCCACAAGATCAAAGGATTTCATTAACCCTAAGTTTTATTATGAAAGGATTTTTTCTCTTTTATTTGACATATTCTTTCTCTTTTGTTTTGCAGATTGGTGGAGGAGGAGGAGGATGCCATTAGAGGCCATCCCAAGCTTTTGGGTGGAAATACATACTTCTTCTATTTTCTTGTTTTATTTATTCCCCTATCTAAGGTTTCAATGTACTTATTTATTTTATTTATTTCATTATTAAATTTGGTATATGTTTTTGTTTTAGGTGGAAGAATATATACATATGTGTATATATATATATATATATATATATTATTAAATTTTAACTTATTATAAACCCGAAATAATTAAATATTCATAGTGATATATATATATATATATATATATATATATATATATGCAAGATCCAAGTTTAATAGGGTTCAACCTATGTTAGTCTCGAAGTTCGTGGCCACTTTGTGAAAAGCGCAGTCCCACACTGTATACGTGGTTACCTTGATTGGGGTTTGTAGGATTTAAAACTATTAGGGGCGGTCATCAACCCCAGACCCGCTCTATCTCCCTTGCTCCTTGTGCACATGCCGCAAACCATTCTCTTATAAAATCCCCTATGTACAAGCCGTGGTCGTAGGTTTTGCATCGCATATTTCTTTTTGTTTAAAATAAAAATATTTAATTGGGGTTCTTTTGCTATATGTTTAATATAACACTTTCTTTATATATATATATATATATATATATATATATATATATATATATATAATTTTAATAACAATATTATATACATAAATTAATTCTATTTTAATAACATTATTAATAATATTTTAGTATTAGTACTATTGTTAAGGAGTAATGATAGTTATATTTTTAACTAACTTAATCTTACACTTAAGAATTATTTTAAGATTTTATAATATTTGATAAGATGTATAAAGAAAAATCAAACCAAATTTCACTTGTTATTATATTGATTTACTTTGGGGTATGAGTAATTTTATAATAACTTAATAATGAATTTACACATTCCAATGAGGCTAGGACCTAAGTTGTAAATAAGAAAGTTCTTTTCTCCCCAGTATTAAGAAATGATATATTTTTATTAACTAATAAAATGAAAAGGAAGATTTAATTTCTTTCCATCTAAGTATACAAGGTTTGACTTTCTTTCAACAATGTAAGGAAATGAAAAAATCTAACTTATTTCACTACTCTATAAATTTCATGTAATACAATGGGAGTAACTCTTTATTTTCTTTTACAAACTAAAAATTTGCAACCATTCTCACAACCAAATTTTACAATATTTCTAATAAGTTTTAAAATAAAAACTACTAACTTTCCAATAATATCTACAACTTATATGAGATAATAAGTTGACTAAAATATGAACATGTTGTTTCTTTCCTTTATAATCACTTTTCCATTATAACAAGACTAGCTTTACTTAAATGTCTTTCTTTCCTTCACAACATACAATACAATCTTACTAACCAATAATCAATACAAATTTTCTTCCAAAATACCAATACAATAATCTTCCACTTGAATTGGGAATTTTTTCAAGAAGGAAAGTATACTGAAATAAATTTTGTCTTCTACTATTTCTCCAAGAATAAAATCTCCAACCAAGCTCCATACTCTCTTCACTTGATCACTAAAACATAAAATTGAGGAGAGACAACACTCTTCACCCAACCAAAACTCTAATGAGAAGAAAAAACAATTCTTCTCATTGGCCCCTGAGCCCCAACCATAAGTCAATAAGGGATGGATCCAACAAATGAGGACTATACAATGCTTCCACACTTACTTGCAAGCAACAAACACACAAGAAGATAACCACATAAAAACACTCATTTCAAACACAAAAGCTTCCCAAAATAATGGCTCCAAAATAAGCTAAGTAGATATAGGAACAAGGGGGTGCCCTTGTGCCTCTCAAGGGTTTGGATGCCCACATGTAAAAACTTCCACAACACAGTCAATCAAAAAATATATTATGCCTCCTAACAAAAACATATCTATGTCTCATATTCAACTCTCACTCTTATGCTCCCACAATACACAAAATAACAAAATCTAATAAGGTGGGGCATCCAAAACCAACTCTCTCCTAAACACCCAAAAAGAAGCTCTTATGCCTCCCAACATATTTCATCGCCATTTCCAAATCTAACCACCACCTAAGGTCAATTTACCACCCAACACTTCAAATAAGAACACACATCCATACAACACATAACATACAAGAAAACAAGAATAAAACAAGAGTGGAAGATTCTACCTTGCCATGGTAGAGCACCACTTTTCAAGCAAGTCCAACAATCCTTCAAACTCAAGCAACTCCAAGCTCCCTTTTAATCTAACAAGAAATCACTTCGAAAAACCCAAGATCCAAAGCTAAGCAAGTAACCCCATTTACTTTCAAACAAAATCAATAAATAGAAAAGAGGAGGAGGAAGATCATGTGTCTCCATGTAGGATGCCACATCATTTCTTCTCCACTTCACATGACCCAAGTCAAAACCATACTCCAATGAAAATAAATGGGTGGTTGAGAGGTATGAAAAACCTCTTACACACACCACTCCATCCCATACCCCTTTGCAAAAAAGAAATAAAAACATGTAAGAAAGTGAAATTAAAACTCACATTTTTCCTTCAAGAAACATATGGCGGTTCTGCATTTTTTACCACACAAATTTTAGACAGGATATGGTCAAGTATTAAATTTTAAGAGGCAATGCACACAATTCTTGTTTGACAGCCGGCGCTTGTCCAATAAAATTTAAAAGAATGGCCCTTAAGGCTTTTAAATCCCTTTTATCAATGAACGGACGGAAGACTTATTAAACAGAGGACCACTCAATGTAAGATTGAGACTTCACTTATAACACATAATTTCATTTGTAAACATGCAATGTAATAAATGAATTATGTGTGTTAGATAAGGCGTGGTTCGTGGATTGATTTTAGAAACCATGATTCATTAAATATATATAGAAACATTCTTCTACATAATATTTGAGACGGATCTTGAGGTGCACTATAGGGACTTCTTATGGATTGATCTATGTAAGGTAAGTTACAATTATTAAGGAAAAAACTATTTAAGTATTACACATTTTAAACCAATTGGTCACAAGTCTTGATGGGAATAGCCGGCATGGGTAGCCCCTAATAACAATTTAAAACAGACATGGCAGGCTTTTAAACCCCTTTGAAATGAACGTGAAGACTTATTAAAGAGATCTATCTAGCATTCTTAAGATGTGAGATTGGTTTCTAATGTTAATTTGATTGTTATAAACATCCAATGTTTGATATGTGTGTTAGATAAGGTACCTCCTTTAGCCTCGTGGCCGCATCAAAACATCTAAGGTAAAACATATGCATATAACTCAACAATCATCCATACATAAATTAAATCATCATCTAGGAAAATAATTTTAGTATTTTAAAATTCCAACAACATCTCAATTCTATATTTCATCAATAATAATAAGATCACCAAATAGTTCATTGCTAAATCCTACTCAATATAACGAAAATATTCGAATGTCACAAATAGGTGTAAATATGTCAACAACACATCATCATCAATGTAAAATGCTTCTCTATTGAAATCCACATGATCATACTATGAATAAAAATCCATCATTAATCAAAGTATCTCTATCATCTAATCATCATGCTAAGCCAAAATGATACAATAATATCCATGTATATAACCAACAGTATCGAAATAAAAATGTAGTAAGTGTCGAAGGGAAGTGGGCACTAAATCCCCCTCCCCTTAGACTCAACTTCCTCCTGTAAGTCACTAAAATACGTGTGGAAACTAGACTCGAAGTAACATAGCATCCTCCCATGTAGCAGCAGTCTCATGATACATGTCCCACTGGAATTGAAACTGGTTAATCTCTTTACCTCGATGGCCCATGGTCCTACACTCTAAAATACAAACGGGCTCCACCATCACCTACCCTTGATCCTGCACCTACAATGAGGTCCAATCTAATACATGAGAAGGATCAAAAAAATATCTCCTAAGTACAGACACATGAAACACATCGTGGATGTGAGACAAGCTAGGTGGCAATGGTAGACCATAGGCCAAAGGACCGATATGCTCTAAGATCTCAAAGGGACCCACAAATCTAGGAGTAATCTTAGAGCCTTTTTCATAACGGATAGGGATCTTATGCAGCCTGACATGAAGAAACACATTTGTGCCCACCGTAAAACTATGATTCTTCCTATCCTTATCTGCATACTTCTTCTTCTTGTCCCGCACCTCTTGCAATCTTTGCCTGATCATAACAACCTGCTACTCCATATCCTGTAATAAAGCTAGCTAAAGAGAAACCCTATCCTTTAACCTATCCCATCTAAGAGGTGTCCTACACTCTCTACCATACAGTGTCATAAATGGAGCCATGCCTATCAAACTCTGAAAACTATAATTATAGGAAAATTCCACCCAATACAAGTACTCCTCCCACCTCTACTGATAGTCCATGACGTACATCCTAAGCATGTCCTCCAAGAAATGATTCACCCACTTGGTTTGTCCATCTATCTTAGGGTGATAGGTTATGCTAAAATTGATCTTCATCTCGAGAGCACATTGTATTGCAGTCTAGAAGTGAGAAGTGTACAAGATATCATGGTCGCAAATGATCTTCTGTAGAATATTGTGCAATCTAAAAATATAATCGAGGTATACCCATTCCACTGTACTAGCTGTGTAGGGTGTCTTCACTGGAGAAAAATGAGCCACTTTCCTTAATTTATCCACTGTGACCATGATGGCGTCGTGGTAGTATCTCGACATGGGTAACCCAACTATGAAGTCCATGGAAATGGTGTTCCATTTCCACTCTGGTATAGTGTGAGGGAAGAGAAGGCTAGCTAGATGTTGATGCTCAACCTTCACCTTCTGGCACTCTAAATAGCATTGCACAAACTGAGCCATGTCTTTTCGTAGTCCCCTCTACTATCACAAGGTAGCATGCATCTTTTTCACCCCAGGATGGGATGAACAAGGTGCATGATGAGCCTCTATCAAAATTTCTTGTCTCAAGCCTCCATCTCTAGGAACATATATCTGACCCCTGTGTCTGAGAAGACCATATGTCTCTAATGCAAATCCATCAAATCTCCCCTCAACACTCTCTGAGACTCAATCTTTACTTTGGCTATAAGGTAGAAACTATCGTGATGAAGTTGCTACAAAATCCTACACCACAAATTTGTACCTACTAAAGTACCCATAACCACATGTCTCCATCTACTTAGGGTGCCTAGAACTAAGTTCTCCTTCCCCTTCACATGCTGTATCTCCATGTTGTACTCATAAAGTAACTCCATCCAACACCGCTGATGAGCATTGAGATTGGGCTATATGAAGAGGTGCCAAAGACTCAAGTGATCACTCCTGAGTGTAAATATTCAGCCAAGAAGGAAGTGTCTCCACCACACCAAGGTGTGTACGACTGCTCCAAGCTCAAGATCATGATTTAGATAATTGAGCTCATAATCCCTAAGTTTTTGAGACTCAAACGCAGCTACTTTTCCCTCCTTCATCAACACACCTCTAAGTCCTACCAAAGAAGCATCTGTGCAAATGAAGAACTCATCCTAAGGGTCTATCACTTCAAGAATAGGTGTTATTGTTAGGAATTCCTTTAGTGTTTTGAAGTCCTGCTCACATCCATCTAACCATACAAACTTATTCCCTTTCTTCTTAAGGGAAGTGATGGGGTACAGAACCCAAGAAAAGTCCTACAAAAATATCCTGTAGTATCCTGCCAAACCCATAAAACTGCATATCTTAGTCACTAACCAATCTATAATAGCTCGAATCTTGGAAGGATCGAATATGATACCTTCCCCATAAATGATGTTCCCCAAATACTAAACCTCTGTCTGAAAGAATGCACACTTCTCCAGGTTCCCGTAAAGATGCTACTCATGAAGTCATAGAAGAAATTGTTGAAGGTGCTCCTTGTGCTCCTCACGCATACGTGAATATATATAAATTTCATCAAGGAAAATGAACACAAAGTGATCAAAAAATGTCTTGAACAACCCATTCATCAAGATCATGAACACTGCAGGGGAATTCGTCAGACCAAAAGGCACTACTCTGAACTCGTAACTTGGTCATATCTCATACGAAATCCTATCTTATGAATATCTTCCTTAGTGATCCTCAGCTGATGATAACCTAACTTAATATCTATCTTGAAAAATACTGTGTCCTCCTTCATCTGATCAAATAAATGATCAATGCACGGAAGAGGGTAACGATTCTTGATCATTACTTTTTTCAGCTGGCGATAATCAATACACAAATGAAGAGATCTATCCTTCTTCACAAAAGTCACCAGTGCACCCCAAGGGGATACACTAGGACAGATTACAACTTTCTCTAGAAGGCCCTCAAGCTACAACTTGAGCTCACAAAGCTCAAGGGTAGTCATCTGATAAGGTTCTCATGAGATAGGCTTTGTGCCTAGAACTAAATCTATGTGAAAATCTATCTGTTGTGGGGGAGGTATCCCTAACAGATCCCCTGGAAACACATAAAAAAACTCTCTCAAGATGTGATGGTCATCAAGAGATGGTCCACTAGACTCATCTTCAGATCTGTCACTAACCATGTAACAACATACATCAGGAAACTTCTTCGCACACATCGCTTAAGTTACATAGTAAAAATAGTGTGGATAGAAACGAGCTTCCTAACCCCTACTATCACTGACTCAACTCCTCGATCATCTGTACACGATATAGTATTATGGTAACAGTCCACTCTAGCTCTGTCATTAGACAACCAGTCCATGCCCAAGATGACTCCATATGAACCCAATGGGAGGATACGAAGATCCAAAATTCATCTCAACATCCCAACTAAGACCCTACCTAACTACCACTAGCCTGTAATTATCTACTAAATATGGTGCAATAAATGAATCAGACAAAGGAGAATCAAACAATAAAGAGGCAGGAATACCACTAATGCTACATGTAGTCTCTATAATAGTACTTTGGTGCTCAGCCTGGTGGTTCTTGACCACTATGTAGATCCGATGGTTACATCCCATGTCACCAACTATAGGCTTTGAAATTTGCACCTTACCCTTGTTACTAGGGTTCTGTGGTCACTCTCTCTAATGATGTCCAATAATTCCATAACTATAAATTCTACCTGGTCCTCTCTGGTGAGATACAGCTCCACCCGGTACTCTAGAGGTCTTTGCCATGGATCCTGATGATCCAGCTATCGACTATTGAGGTCTATGCTAATGATCTCCTATTGACTGAGCTCTCATTGCACCCTTTTTCCTAATGGGACCCTTAAGAGGATGATTTTACTATTGCTACTGAGCTGGCTACTTTGGTGGCCTGAGTGAAGACTTTGTGGAATCATGTTTGCCACAAGTAGGATGAGATGAACCCCTCAACCTACTATCCTACATCTGTTAGATGTGGCTCTGCACTTTTTCCTTTTCCTACTAAGTCTTCCCCTGTGTCTCATATGAAATATAGGAATTCTTCATGACCTCTGCTGAAATATATGGGCAGTAAATGCGCACCACACCTCCTAAATCATAATTCAGACCCCTGATGAACCTGTGAATCCATACCTACTCATCCTGCATATAGTAAACATACTAAAGTAAGTCTAGGAATTGACTTTCATACTCAACTACAGTCATAGATTCCTGACGGAAGTCATGGAAATTATCTTTCCTCTGCTGAATGAACCTCTTTAATAAATACATACTCCTGAACCGCTTCTTAAAGAGCTCCTAGGTAACTATCTCTGAGTCAATGTGGAGCTTCTTCTCCTCAATCCTCCACTAGAAACCTGCTCCATCCCTCAAAAGATGGATCACAACAAGATCTTTCATGTTGCTAGTACAAGGGAAGATCTTGAAGCATTCGCTAAAGCTCCCCAACCAGGACTCTTCCTAAAAACCAACTATATCTTTACAATATTTAGATGGATGTAGCTTTAGGATCTCCTTGATATGGTCTAAAGCTGATGACTGATGACCCCTAGGTCTCTCTACATGCTCCTCCCTCTGCCTGGGGCTCCAATATCTATCCTTGTGTCTTGAAATCCTATCTTCGTGTTCCCTCTGGGATGATTCTGATCTAGTAGACTCCACGTCGGATTTATTTTCCCTATGCTCCTCACTATGTTGAGGAGATGCATGAACCTCAACTGATGAATCCCTATCATGTCTGGTAGGTCATCCTCCTAAGGACCATCCATGTATAGCGGCATTGACATCCTTAAGCGTCTATAAAATATGAGGTAGAATGGCCACTACATCTTGATCTGGAGGTGGCAAGTCTAGATCTACGTGTAAAAACCCCTTGTGTGGCCCATGTCTCATGCAAAAACCAAGACCAGACTTATTTCATCATTCTAGGTTTTTTTTAATTTTCTAGGTTTATTATATTATACAATTATCAGACAGTGTTGTTTTCTAGGTCGTAAAAAAATATTTGCGCTAGGCTAACTGTTCATGTCTCATGTTTTCTAATGTGGCCAAGGGTCCAAGATTTGAACCCATGGATCTGATACCATGTTTAATGCCCGCTCTATTTTTCTGCACAAAACTCCAAAACAGTTGAGGGCAAGCTAGAAAAATTATGGAATATTTTTTTTGAAAAGCGTTCCCGCAAAAAATTTAAAATTAACAATTGTCACATTTATGCTTCTAAGATACTTTAAATTAATAAAAATAAATTACCTTTTTTAATTCTCATTATAAAAAATAATAATGCCCTCAAGACTTATGAATAAACTAGGTTAGTCTAAGGCTTGGTTTAGTTTCCCCTAAATGTTATTTTGATAACCATTTGAGCTACACCATATTCAAACTTGCACAAATTAATCTCATGGGTGAAGGGGTATATTTAATTAAATACTAAAGCTATTTTAATCCCACAAGGTGACTAGGGTTAAAATAAATGACAAGGTCCCTAATTTAGCATAAGGATTAGAAGAATAAACCCACCCCTTACACAAATAAGGTGGCCCCTTAAAAAGACAACCCATGCATATAAATTTAAATTTTTGAATTTTTACTAAACCACTCCCTATCTACTTTTTGTAGGGATGAATCCGATCCATTGGATGGATTCATTAGGGGCCAAAAGAATAAAGGATTCCACAAACCCTAAGTTTTCTAATGAATGTCTTCTTTCTCTTTTCTTTACAGATTGGTGGAGGAGAAGGATGAAGCAATTAGAGGCCATCCCAAGATTTTGGATGGATATACATACTTCTTCTATTTAATTATTTTTTTTATTCCCCTACCTAGGGTTTCAATGTAGTTATTTATTTTATTTATTTCGTTATTTAGCCTTTGCCCAAATGGGCACATGGGTTTTGCCCCATTTTTTGATTTAATTAAATTTTGTATATGTTTTCATGTTGGTAGATAAACTTGTAGCAATTGGTGCCCATTTTGAAGTGTTAGAACATATGGAAAATAATGATATTCACCCTCTTATAATGTTGGGTTTTAGGACTTCAATACCTGATAATGACTTGAATTGGCATGTTTTTGAAAGTGATTATCAAATACGCATGTTTTTACAGAAAGAATATGAATTTTTTGCAGTAAATCAAGATAAATTACAACACTTATATGGTGACCAGATTGTTCAATTAAAGACACATAAACTACCTCAAGGTCTGGTCACATTAGAAGACATCTTCAGCACTAACTATCAGTTAAGGAAGGTCAAGACTAAGATGTCAACAAATATGGATAATTGTGAGGAGAACTCGGTTGAAGGAAAAAAAAAAATCTTGGAAAGGTACTGTCGACACTAAAATTTTCCTCCGTAATTTCTATTTCATTAATGGATAGGATGTTGTTAAGTATAATCAGTAGAAGCGTCTGATAGAAGATAACGGCGCTGCCAGTACGACATCGCCAATAATGTATAGTATGGTAATAGTCAAAAGTACAATAGAAATGTTGTGGTAAAAAGTAAATATTTGTCGTAAGTGGTCTGGTAATGTTAAAATGTCAAAGTTGGGGTAAGTAGAGAAGTAGGGTCTACATGATTAAGAATTAGAAATATTATATTGGTAATAAGGACAAGGAGTGAGGTCATAAATATTTTGTGTATTTTATTTGTAAAAAGTCTAAAATTGTGGAACCCATGTGAAATGATAAGGTTTATCTGATCTTAAAAGATAAGCTTACATGTATAGATAAGAGTTAAGGTATGGAATATGATTCGTTAGAGTGGATTTCTTATCCTATCTTAGAGATAAGATGGATAAGGTTGGAAGTTGTATAAATAAAAAGGCCACACCCCATCATTTAGCATAGAAGGAAGTAGTGAGAAATATTGTATGAGTAAGTGTGTAAGGGAAGCAATCATTTTGAAGGTGTGTTAAAGAAGCCATTAAGAGGTGTAATTGTGATGTTTCTCCCATAGTTATTGTTGGAAGGCAAGTGAAATCAATAACACTTGAAGTACCTCATGGGTGAGATTGTAACAATTTCATGTTGATATTATAATTTACACTGATATTTCAGATTTATTATCATTCCTTCTTATCATAGTCTATGGTATTCTTGTGTTATGTTTGTTGTTGTGTTTCAAAATTTCATCCACCAAACTTAAAGCTGTGCATTAGTAAATAATCATAGCATGAGGAGTTCCCGATGAAGAATTATCATAGTACCGGATTGCTGATGACATTTTGGTTCCGTTGCCAGGACCATTCCTCGTTGGTGGATTTTCTGGAGAGATATTCCCACTTAGTCAAAAATCATTTGGAGGCTAACCTTGTTTTTACTGTGCATAGTAATTACCATGGTAAAGTCACTTTTTGCCATGAATAGTATTTACTGCAGTAAAGTCACTTTTTACCATGAATAGTATTTACCGCAGTAACTTCACTTTTTATTGTGAATAGTGTTTACCACAGTAAAGTCAGTTTTACCGCAGTAAGTCAAGTTTGACCATAGTTTACTATGGTCATTTCTATTTTCTATTGTAGTGATTCTAATTATTTGTGTACATAAGTCTTGTTGATTGTACTTGTGGGTTGGTATTTCACTGTGGTTAATTTTGGAAATGGGGAAGATTCCTATTTTTTCAGTCCAATCTAATGAAGATGCTTCCTCTTTCATCAAGAGTTTAAACGATCTTGTATTTGTAATGGCCTTATAAGAAGGGAACAATGGACTGAACTTTTTCCTACCTTTTTGGATGGTTCAGCCCTTAGGTGGTTTGAAACACTAGGTGATCATGTGAAAAACTCATGGGATTTATTAACTGAAAGTTTTCTTGAAGAATTTGGTGAACAACAGAAATATGCAAATCTCATGATCGATATCACAAAATAATCCCAAGGAGAGAAGGAGAAGATAAGGGATAATCATGCTCGTGTTATAGAGCTAAGGAGGAAGCTCGATGCCCAGATCCAGAAGGAAGGATTAGCGGATGGGTTGAAGAATGGCGTGGATAATCTCCTCTGTAAGCACTTCATTCTTGGGATGAAGCCAGAGATCAGACAATGAGTTAAGTATGACTGCCCAGCTACCATTGAACAAGCAAAGGAGATTATAAGAAGACAAGAAGAAAGCATGGAAGAGGAGCCCAAAGAAATTGTTGCTAAAGTAGATCCTACACCAACACCTTTGGTCCAGAATCCACAACCACTCTCGATGAGAAAAAATCTTTCTCCTAGTACATCTACTGAGTATGAAGATCTGCTCAAAAAGATGGGTTAGTCAACTATTAATCTTCTTCAAGGAAAAGAATTTAGTTCTTAGGGAGGAGATAAAGGTCTAAAAAGAAATATTTCTGAAATTGTATGTTATGATTGTTATAAAAAGGGTCATTATAAGTATAATTGTCTAGATAGAGCTTCTACATTTGGTATAAGAGATAATGATAAAGGAAAAGCACCTGTGAATTCTTTTGATGTAGTAGATAAGAGCATAAATAATGAAGTAGATGTGTTTGTAACAAAAAGAAAGAAAGAAAAAGATAATCAAGATGGAAATGATCCTAAGAAGATGAAAGGAGAAACTAGTAAGAAACATAGGAGAAGAAAGTTGGGTGTGCAGTATTTTCTAATTTCACAGGGACAAGGACCATACTCCATCTAAGAAGATCTGTCCAAAAGGCCTACAAATATTACATATGGTCAACTCTTGGCTATGTCTTCTGAGAAGAGGCGGGAGCTGCAAAGTGGACTCAATGCTCGATGAAGGAAGGAGGTTGAGGTCCCTGTTTTGGAGGTAGAGGCGGATCCCTATGCTCCATAAGCTGAGGTATTATGTAATAGTATTTCAATTCATGATGTCTTAGTTGATGGAGGTGCTGCAGTTAATGTAATGACCGAGTCTGTAATGAATATGTTGGGTTTAAAAATTGATTGCCCCTCAACACTTATGTTAAGGTCATTAAATAAGGAAAAAACTAAACCAGAAGGTGTTGTTTCAAATGTGGCAATATCTTTTATGGTTGTTGTATGTGTGGTAGACTTTTAGGTGATGAAAAATAGAACTATTGCGTACCCAATGTTGTTGGGAAGACCATGGCTAAGGAGAGTTCATGCAAGAAACTACTTGAATGAAGGCTTCATGAAACTTGGACATGGTAGAGAGAGGGTGAAGATAAACGTGATCCCTCAGCATCATAAGACAGAACTTGTGGATTCAAGTGATGAAACTGATGATCAGACAGCCTCTGATTACTCTAGTACCAGTGAAGTGGACAAAGAAGATGAAGAAAGTGAGGTTGATGTTTCGGTCGTGGATATCCTTCCAGTCACACTGACTCATGAACCCATAAAATTATCTGAAGAAGAAATTGATGATCGTCTCCAACAAATAAAGATTGGTGATGCTGTGATGGAGAATGAGAAGGAATCTTACCTCCAGCTCTTTCGAAGGTACATACACCTATTCAATTTTGATTAAAGGAACTCCGTCAAGTAAGTTGGGTAGAACATTCTATTGAGCTTGTAGATGGTACTAAGTCCATAAAGAAAATGCCATATAGAATGAATCTTAATTTTTCCAAGACTGTAAAAGAAGAAATAGATAAGTTGTTTAATGTAGGATTCATATTTACTGTGGATAATTTAGAATGGGTTTCTCCCATTGTGATCTCAATAAAAAAGAATGGGAAGCTATGCATTTGTGTTGATTACAGGAAGCTCAATAAGGCAACAAAGAAGGATCATTACCCTCTTCCATTCTCAGATCAGATCTTGGACGAAGTAGCTGGCTAGGAGTGTTATAGTTTTGCTGATGGATATAGTGGATACAACCAAGTTCGTATAGAAGAGAAAGATCAACTAAATACCATGTTCACCACTCCTTGGGGAACGTTTTCTTATAGAGTTATGCCTTTGGGTTGTGTAATGCTCCGGCAATGTTCCATCGTTTGATGAATAGGGTGTTCAAACCCTACATTGGGAACTTCATCAGAGTATTTCTAGATGATTTTTCCATCTATGGGAGCAAGATGGACCACCTACACCAAGATTGAGACAACATTTCAAATGTTAGATGAAGCACAAGCCTCACTAAACCCTACAAAGTGTGTCTTTGGATGTTCTAAAGGAATTTTGTTAGGGCATGTTGTATCTAGAGATGGTATTGGTACTGATCTTTGATAAAGTTTCAAAAATCAAAGAGTTACCATTTCTTATGAATAGAAGTAAGTTGAGATCATTTTTAGGCCATGTGGGTTACTATAGAAGGTTCATCAAGAATTTCTCAAAGATTACACAGCCACTAACCCAGTTCTTGAAGAAGGATGTTACTTATGAACTAGGAAATAAGGTACATGAAGCTTTTCAACAACTGAAGGAAGCCCTGGTGTCTTCACCTGTTCTAAAGAATCCAGATTACAGCAAGCCATTAATTGTGTACACTGATGCCTCAGATGTAGCACTAGAAAGTACACTGAGCCAAAAGGATGAAAATGGGAATGAACATCCAATTTACTTTAGGAGCAGACAAATGAGTAGTGTTGAGGTAAATTATACTGTAACTGAAAAAGAGGCTCTAGCTATCATTTTTGCTGTAAAGAAGTTTAAAAATTACTTGCTAGGGTATAAATTTATAGTTGTAACAGATCATCAGGCTCTAAAATATATTGTAAATAAGCCTAACCAATCAGGGAGGATAGCAAGATGGATAATTTTTCTAGAAGAATTTGAATTTAATATTATAGAAAGGCCAGGAAAGAAGCATGTCAATGCAGATGCACTCTCTCGAGCCTATGATGGTTTGGGTTCATCTTGTGATGATGATGATTTCCTAGATGCAACATTGTTATCGCTTGACACAATCCCTAGTGAATACATAGATATTTGGAATTATCTGAATGAATTCAAGTTTCCTAATGGTGCCAATGCAAATACTAAGAGGAAAATTACTCAAGCTAGTTGTCCATATTCTATTCTACATGGAGTATTATTTCGAATAGGACCTGATGGACAGTACAAGACGGTAGTTGGACATGATCAAGGGAAGGAGTTGATAGAATAATTCCACAATGGTACATGTGGAGGGAACTTCTCTAGACAATTTACAACAAGAAGGATCTTGGATGCAGGTTATCACTGGCCCACTCTTTTTAAAGATTGTTATAATTATTGTAAGACATGTGATATTTGTCAAACACATGGTAACTATAAGACTTCATCAGTTCCATTATGCCCTATTCTTCCACTTGGTCCCTTTTAAAAGTGGGGAATAGACATTGTAGGTCCACTTTCAACCACCCCACGCCAAAATAAATATATTGTAGTTGCCATAGATTATTTAACCAAGTGGGTTGAAGCTAGGCCATTGAAAACAACTTCCATGGATGAAGTGGCAAGGTTCATATATGAACGCATTGTCACCAGATTTGGTTGTCCATTAGAAATTGTAACAGATAAAAGAATCCACTTCATTATTGAGGTGGTAGAAGCCCTAGTCAATAAGTTTTCTATTAAGCACAGGAAGGAAACAACATACAAGTCAGGCACAAATGGACAGGTGGAACGAAGAAATTTTGTGTTGTGTCAAATTCTAGGAAAAGATGCAGCCTTGCAGGTACATAAGTGGGATAAAAGGATTCATGCAGCATTTTGGGCATATAGTGCAACATCAAAGTCAGCAACATGATACTCCCCATTTCAGTTGGCTTATGGCATTGATCTAGTTCTTCCTATTGAGTTTGATATTCCCACTATGAGAGTTATGAAAAATGAAAGGATGGATGAAAGTGATTCAGTAAAAGAAAGGTTGGTACATCTTCATTTTCTAGAGGAAATAAGGGAAATAGCAAAGGATATAAGCTATAAGAAGAAAATGAGGCAGAAGGAATACTTTGATCAAAAGATCCATTGGTCTCCATTTCATGTGAATGACTTGGTTCTAGTATATGATTCTAGATACAAAAAAGAAGACCGAGAAAATTTCTTCCAAAATTGATGGGGCCCTACAAAATAGTAGCTGTGCATGAAAATGGTACATACTGACTGGAGGAATTGGATGGCACTCCCATTATGAAATTGGTCAACCACGACAAGTTGAATATTTTCCAAGCACAGAATATTCTACTCCGAGAACGGAGTAGAAGTTAGGAAGGGGGAAGATGTCGACACTAAATTTTTCCTCCGTAATTTCTATTTCATTAATGTATAGGATATTGCTAAGTATAATTAGTAGTAGCATCTGATAGAAGATAACGGTGCTGCCAGTACGATGCTGCCAATAATATATAGTATGGTAATAGTCAAAAGTACAATAGGAATGTTGTGGTAAAAAGTAAATATTTTTCGTAAGTGGTCCGGTAATGTTAAAATGTCAAAGTTGGGGTAAGTACAGAAGTAGGGTCTACATGATTAAGAATTAGAAATATTATATTGGTAATAAGGACAAGGAGTGAGGTCATAAATATTTTGTGTATTTTATTTGTAAAAAATCTAAAAATGTGGAACCCATGTAAAATGATAAGGTTTATCTTATCTTAAAAGATAAGCTTACATGTACAGATAAGAGTTAAGGTATGAAATATGATTCATCAGAGTGGATTTCTTATCCTATCTTAGAGATAAGATGGATAAGATTGAAAGTTCTATAAATAAAGAGGCTACCCCCCTCATTTAGCATAGAAGGAAGTAATGAGAAATATTGTATGAGTAAGTGTGTAAAGGAATCCATCATTTTAAAGGTGTGTTAAAGAAGCCATTAAAAGGTGTAATTGCAAAGTTTCTCCCATAGTTATTGTTGGAAGGCAAGTGAATTCATTAACACTTGAAGTACCTCATGGGTGAGATTGTAACAATTTCATGTTGATATTATAATTTACATTGATATTTCATATTTATCATCATTCCTTCTTATCATAGTCAATGGTATTCTTGTGTTATGTTTGTTGTTGTGTTTCCATATTTCATCCACCAAACTTAAAGTTGTGCATTAGTAAATAATCATAGCACAAGGAGTTCCCGGTGAAGAATTATCATAGTGCTAAATTGGTGATGACAGTACGTTCTTTAGCTGAAAAACATTCTTTTATTAATCTTTACAAGGAATTTAAAGATGTTTTCTCTTGTAAATACCAAGACCTAAAAGGGTTTGATCCCATTTTAGCACATCACATTATTGAATTACAGCCAAACTCCAAGCCAGTTAGGCAAAAACAAAGGCTTGTAAATCCCAAAATAGATCCTATAATAAGGAAAGAGTTAGTTAAGTTGATCGAATCTGGTATGATATTTCTAGTTAAGAATTCAAGTTGGGTAGCCAATCTTGTTCCAGTTCGGAAAAAAAATGGAGAAATCATATTATGTGTGAATTTCAAAGATCTTAATAAAGCTTCATTAAAAGATCACTACCCACTTCCAAATATGGATAAGATGTTGAGAATAGTTTTTGGTTCAGATAGATGATCTCTTCTAGATTGCTATAGTGGATATAATCAGATCTTAGTCTGAGAAGAAGATAAATACAAAAAACTTTCACCACTATTGTGGGGTACATATGCTTACAAAAGAATGCCTTTCGACCTTTCAAATGTTAGTGTAACATTTCAACGTGCAATGGACATGGATTATCGCAGCTTCTTAAATAAATGCATCCTTGTCTATTTTGATGATGTTACTATATTCTCAAAAAATTATGAAGAACATCTAATATAGCTAAGGTAAAATTTTTAGTTATTGAGACAACTTAGAATATCTTTGAATCTGCTAAAGTCTATCTTTTCAGTACATCAAGGTAAATTACTTGGTCATATTTTTTCTAAACAATGTTTGGTAATTGATCCTTTCAGGATTGAAGCCATATCACAACTATAATTATGTCATAATAAGAAGGCACTACAGATTTTTCTTAGAAAATTCAACATTGTTAGAATATTTATTCTAGATTTTGCAACATTGGTGAAACCATTAACAACTATGTTAAAGAAAGAGAAGACTTTAACTTGGACCAGTGAAGGGAGATAAGGGTTTGAATCAATTAAGACAGTCATCTCTCAAGCTCCTACTCTTGAAAATCTAATTTTTGATAAATATTTTATTATGTACACACTTTCAAGAGCTGAAACAATCTCAACCATATTAACTCAGGTTAATGATGAAAACATTGAATAACCAATTGCTTTCTTTGGACAAAGTTTGCATGACTATGAAACAAGGAACAAAATTCTTGAAAAACAAGTACTTTTAGTGGTCAGAGGGATAAAGAATTTTAAGTACATGATTAAAACAAAAAAATCCATGTTCGGGTTTCTCATCCAAGTATGAAAACTTTCCTGTTAAATAAAGAATTGAATTAGAAAGGAGCATGCTGGATAACGAAGATCATGGAATATGATGTTGATATTTGTGTTGCAAAGACAGTTCAAGGAAAAGGTTTATGTGAACACCTAATTGCTGATATGGAAAGCAGTAAGCTGCAGAACCAAAAGATTCAGAACAACATGCTGAAATTATGTATCAGCATTCAAACATCATGGTTCAGCCAGAAAATCAGCAACCTAAAATTTCTAAAGAAGTCTAGGAATTAAGATAGATGATTGATTTAGTTAACTATCTACAACATGAAGTCTATTTAGAAGGTATGGACAAGAATAAATGAAGGTATTTTAGATTACAAGTTTTACCCTATGTTTTCATTTATGGTGTATTATTAAAAAAGGATATAAATGGAATCTTGTTGCGATGTGTTGACTATGATAAAATTTAGCAATAATTATCAGAATTCAACAAAGGACCTGCAGGAGGTCATTTCTCAACATGTACCACAACCTTAAAGATTATGAAAACTAGTTACTATTAGCCTAACATTTTTAAGGACTACTTCAAATGGATTAGAAAGTGTAAGAATGTGCTTTCTTTGTTGGAAAAGAACGTTTAGCTTCGTTTCCCTTACAGTCTATTTTAGTTGATCAACATTTTATGCAGTGAGGTCTTGATTTTATTGACATGATAAACTTGCCTTCGTCATAATGACACTAGTGGATTTTAACTACTACAGATTACTTTACACACTAGAATGAAGCAATAGCCTTTAAAGATGCTAATGAAATTTTGATACTATCCTTTTATGAAGGTATAATTTACATATTTGGTGTTCCAAAACTATCATATCAGATAAGGGTTTAACATTTGTTAGTGCAAAGGTAATAGATTGGGTTGTTAACCATGGAATTTATCTAACTTCTTCATCTAATTATTACCCACAAGGTAATGGGTTAGTTGAAAGTACTAACAAAAATCTTTTAAGGATCATCATAAGAACACTCAAAGATAACTGAAGAGCTTGGCATCTAATGTTGAATTCAACACTTTGGGCTGATAAAGTGACTCTTAAAAAATCATTTGGTAATTCACCATACAAGCTTGTTTATGGAAGAGAAGCAAGAATGCCTATTTCAATTGAGTTACCTGTATTAGATTTGTTACATCAAATGGAGCTACTTAAGAATGAACCACATGTTCGCTATGCAGAATTAATGGAATTACAAGAGCTAAGAGATCAAGTTCACGTAAACATGGAAGAGAATCAGAAACATATGAAGAAGACTTTTGATAAGAAAGAAAAATTTTGAATTTTTAGTGAAGGAGATATTGTGTTAAAATGGGATGCTGATCATGTAAATCCAAGAAGACATAGCAAGTTTGATACAATCTGGAGTGGTCCTTACATGATTTTAGCTTGAAAATAACACAATTATTTTCAGCTTTCAAGGCTGAATGGAGAGGAACTTCCAATTCATGTGAATGGTATGTTTCTCAAACACTATTATTGAAAATCCTATAGTGTATGTTTAGAGTAGAATTTCCCTTCAATAAGTGCAATTTCTGCACATAGTATTGTTTTTCAATTCAATAAGTGGATTCATGCACGTGATCTAGTTTACCAGATCCTTTCCTAGTTTAGTTTAGTTTTGGAAGGATTGTACCTTCAGAAAGGTAGATATTGATTACATACTTTAGACTCCATGCCCAATGGACAAGAGCAAGGCACTAGTTTACAAGCTAGAAGGAAGCTTTCCCTACAGGATCGCCAGAAATGTTGAAATTTTTTACACTTATGTAAAAATTGGCATCTCGAAATTTTGTTACGACGGATAGTGTTGGTGCTCAATTTGATCTTTCCCCATTTTCTCTAAAACTTCTTTAATCTGCGGGATCTTTCATGTTTTCTATCTCATCGAATGGATGCGTACAAGTTTTCTTTATTTATATGTTGTTGAAGATCCTTCTCCATGGTCATGGATCACATTTGGGCCTTGTATCATTTCTAATTTCTTTGTCCTTAAAGAAAGATTCAATTCTAGGTGTAAATGGTGAAGTTCTCCCACATCTTACTATTCGAAGGGTGTGTTTCCTTGTCAAATTATATATCTCAGCATCTTCAACTATGTGGTCTCTTTTGATTGGATGAGGCACGTCAGGTCTATTTTATAACTTGTAACTTTTTGCTATGTTTGCAATAAATATCAAGTTGGCCCCACAACCCCACTGAGTTTTGATTGGTTGGTCAAATTCATAAAGGTGGAGCAAATTTCTCTTTTTGGTCCTGAAGGTGTATACATGTTCATTTTTAATTGGATGCGGGTCAACAGGTCTTTTTGGTGAAATTTTCCACTTTTGTCTCATTTGTAAAAAATACCAAATTGGCCCCATGACCCTGATAGCATTTATTTAGCTATTCAGAAAATATGAAGCGGCAGGGAAAAAGTCTTACTTTGACCCTGAACATGGACACGTGGCAATTTTTTAAGTTAGAAGTGGAAGGTGGGTCACTGGGGCATTTGGAAGTTTTTTTCCCCTTCGTAAAAAAGGAGTAAAGTTATAAATTAACCTGCAACTCTCTTAGGGCCCACATCAAAAGATAAAATTAGGAAAGTGGGTCGGTGGAGGAAAATTGGAAATTTTGCCTTTTTGTTAAAAAGGGTAAAATTGTATAAATGAGCAACGAATCTATCAAAGGCTCATATTAATCCACGTGTCAAGCTTGATTTTGAAAGGTGGAGGGGTGGGGCAAAATGTGAAAATTGCACATTTTCTTCAAAAGTCATAAAATGTAAAAGGCAACCCCAGGCCCACTTCGAATAATATTTTTCCACATGGATGACTCTAATCTAAATTTGAGAAAGGGAAAAATCAATAGTTGATGTGCATTGCATATGATTTTGCTAGCATTTTTTCTCCAAAACTCCTGGAGATGTGAATACACATTGTTTTTCATCATTTTTTGATGAAATTCCTTGTCCTTTTTATCTGTAAAGTGCAATTGAATGGATTTAGAGCTTAATTTGTGAGTCCAAGCAATGTAAAGGTTGATATTTTTAAGTTTGAATTCCTAGGGAACTTGCAAAAATGTGAATTACCAGAAAATATGGATGTTGAGAAAATTTGTAGAGGAAAGAATATGAAAAGGAGGAAATGATTGAGGTTTCAGGTGCAAAGGATGAAAAACATGTTTCCAGAGGAGATGACTGGGTGCCCCAGTTAAAATGATGATGGAAATATTTGCAATGATTCACCTTTTTGAACAACTAAAAACTTTTTGTTGCAAACCTGTTAAACGTCATTTTCATGAAATCATTATCAAGCATGTAACAAAAAAAATTCCTTGAATATTATTTTCTTAGGGGGAAATCTTGGATGTAAATTGAATGTTTTGAAAATCATGCTTTAGTCTTTCAAATGGTTTGGGGTTGAATTATTACGAAAAAATTTGAGAAATCCCATCTTCCTCAGAGACCATTTGAGAACCCTGTTAATCTCTTATGTTTTAGATTTGATCATGACAAGTTGGCTATAAGTGTACAACTATTCACAAGATCTGAGATTGTTCAAAGAAACTTTCCCCTACTGATGAATCTAATCAACTTTGAATTAATTTGTGTTAATATTGGGAAAATTTGTCTTCTTTATTTCATAATGTATGCAAATAGTTTTTCTTATTCCTATTATTCATGTGTTAAAATCCCTCCGAATTACATAGGATCTCGTCCCTGTGATAGTTTAGTGGCATTTAAATTTCATTATGAGAAGATCCTTCATCTTGTAATGACGTAAAAAATTTAAAATCACTTTACTATCATTTTGTTGATAAAGATTGTCTATAAGCCTTTGAGTGTATGTTAGGCATGAGGAACTAGTGGTATTTAATGTTTAATTGAGTCTTTAGCTCAACCTTTCATGTTAAATTCTTGGAGATTGTGTGAAACCGTGCAAATATGCACCTCCATTGATGTACACCTTCTGGTTGAAGGAATATTTTATCTATTCTAAAGAATTTTTTCATTTATTTTTCTAATTTTTGTAAAGGTTCTCAAATATCTGAAAAAATCAAGTTTATCCTGCTTAATCCCCAACAAAAAATTATTCAAAAATAATGAATCCTACCTGAACTACTCCTGTTTTCTCTGTATGTCCACAACTAAATAAATTCTACTGCCAAAATATGTAGAAGCAATCACGATTCCAAAATGTATTTAGTAACCTTAACCTTGTTTCAGAAATATCACCATTCTTTAGAAGTGACAACTCGTGAGCGTTAAATTGTGGTGCATTGATGATATCTTCTCAAGGTTTCCTTTCAAATTTGTGCGAAGAAGGATATCTTCATTCTCCTTCACCAAAAAAGGTTACAAAATGGGTCCTCTCACCCTAGTTAAAAGAAACAACCTAAAGTAGTGAGGATAGATCAAATCCTTTTGAAGATGTTATCCATTTCTCCAACATCTGAGTGACAAAGTGCCAGCTGAATCACCTCCCCGGCTACATAACAACATACATGATGATTTATCTGTCTCTAGGCTTCTTGTTAAATCTGTGATGTTACTCATCTTGCAAAGGAGAATCAATTTGGATACCAACACCAAATTGGCGCTGCTATCGGGGATGATTTGTTGATTTATTGCCAGTTCATATCCATTTGGCCCATGAACAACACCAGATTGGCCCCGCTACTGGGGATGATTTGGTGATTTTTTTTCCATTTCATATCCATTTGGCTCTTCAACAACACCATATTGTTTCTAGGGATGATTTGTTTATTTTTTTCCATTTCATATCCATTTGGCCTGTCAACAACATTAGATTGGCGTTGTTGCCAGGGATTATTTGAACACTGGGACCTATTTGTGTCACAAAAACACTAGATTGGTGCCATTTCCAGGGACTATTTGAAAAAAGGTGTACACATCCCAACCTTGGTAATGTTTCTTACATGATCTAAGTGAAAAATACATTGTTTAAATGCCATCCTTTCTTGAAATCTATATGATTTGTGTAAGTTACAAGTTCTGTGTGCAGTATATCAAGTTTCTGTTAGTTTTTTTCACTAAGTCTCCATCATCAATGTTACATATAGGTAGAGGAAGGTTAGAATTGTGAAGCTTTCCATGAATTTAGTGTTGAAAGACATATGACAGACCAATTTTAGTGCATTTTCACAACTAAGGTGAAAATCCTTAGTGGCGACTCCGTGTTGAATTATTTTTTGATAAATGCCACTGTCTTAACCTCTGTCAATTGAAATTTATCACTAATATTTGCAAGGCTTGAAGGAATAAGATATTTATTCATTAAAGACCCTGCTAGAAGGTTGTTTCCAGAATTGGGAAAGAAAAATTCTGAAGGAAGAAGAATCTGTAAAGTTATTGGAGATCAGAAATCAAGAAAAGAATTATCTATTATGGAAACTGATAAGCATGTCATTGAATATTTCTGTACTTCCTCAAGTGCTTCTAAATCAGATAGTCATTTTGTAGATCTGAATTCTCCATTTGGAGAGGGTCCTTCATTTGTATTTGAAAATTTTGTGTCTCACTCTATCCCTGTGTTTTTCAAAGCTGATAGGATCTTCCAAGAAATAGATTTTTTAGAGAGCATTCATTCTGAGAATTGCATTCATGTGCCCCACAATCCCCTCACTCCTAATCATTTTTTTTCTCTTGTAAGATCACCTCCCCAAAACAATATGGCCCAACCTCCACCCAAACATCCATTTTTTGTGAACACTTTTGGTCCTATGGAATTTAGAGGTATGGCTTGATATCTAAATGTCGTGCCCCAAGATGTTAGAAATATACAACTTAAATTTCAAGGAAATAATTCTATTACTGGTAATTAACACTTAAATCTTTTTGTCAATATGATGGAAGACTTTGAGATCAAATTTGAGGATGTGTACATAAAATTGTTTATTCATACTCTAGAGGAGGATGCATGAGACTGGTATAAATATTTTCCAGACAACTCCATTGATTCATGGTCAAAAATGAAGAATGATTTTATAGTGCAGTATGTAGATAAAACAAACCCTAGGTTTCTTTTATCAAAATTTCAAAATATTAAAAATAATCCTAATGAATCTGTTCATGAATTCAATACAAGGTTCAATAAGACCCTGAATAGGCTACCTGTGATCTTAAGGACAAGTGATGTTTCCTGTCTGATAAAATAATCTGATTCTTTTGATAAGAAGGCTACCTATTTTTTGAGGGATAAGAACCCAACAACATTAAGGAAGACCTTCACCATGGCTTTGCATATTGAAAATAACATCAAGGAAATTGGTAAACCTCCTAAGAGAGAAGGCATTCAACTGATCAATCAAGAGAATCCTCAGTCAAGTAAAGTTGTGGATCTAGATAAGGTTGTAAAAAATTTTGCCGGAGATGTTAAGGAAATATCCTATAAACTGGCCAGAGAAGAAAATGGGATTGGAAAAAGTTCCCAAGATCAGCATAAGCCATAAGGTGAAGAAAGATTTGAAAATAATCCCATAGGTGATCATATACTAGATGACATGGGTAAAGGTTCCGTGGGATTAGGAAATAGATAGCCCCAACCTTGGGAAAACAAATTGGTGCATGATCCTTTAGCTACCAGAATTTTTGTTGTTAAAGAAACTCATGAAATTGAGTGGTGTGATAGTTGTTTCTTGCCACATTATCCATGTTTTGTTGAAAAGGAAGTTGAGGAAACTAATGATGATGTGTGCATGATGGGGTTCTCTATAAGATCATCACATGGAGCAACCTCAGCTGAATTAATTATTGCCAGAACTATTGCAGATTTTTGGGATTACATGCACCGGTTATTACCATTTCCTCCCTCTCTTGATGTTGAAATAGATATGATTCAATATTTTGAATTTCCTAATAATGATTTTGAATACTTAAGGGAATTAATGATTAAAAATTATGATGGCAGAATCCCTTCTGAGGAGGATAAGTAATTGTTAATGAATGTTGTGGTCACCCAAGAAAAAGAATACAACACTAGGAGTATAGTTGTCAAATGAGCAGGGCCTCAGACTAAACTAGAAACCCCAGTTCTCACCAATATCCCTAAGGAAGCTCCAAAGAAAGATACATCTAGAAAAGGCCTTGTTTCCCCAAATAGAACCAATATCCCTTCTCATGCTCGGACCATGAAAAATCCTTTACTGTCAGATGAGTTTGTCAGTATTCCTCCAAATTTTGCCTTGCCCAAACATGTTACTTATGACATTGACCAAGTCTTGAGTTAGATCAAGATTTCTATTCTAATTGTTGAGCTACTTAGGATTCCTGATCATAAGAAAAGGGCCTTTGAGTATTTGGGATTGAAAGAAGAAAAGATTACCCAAGGTAGAAATGTAAACAATGTTGAGACTTCTCCTACCATTACAGAGTTGGAAAAACCCCAAGTGCTGAAAGAATTATGTGAGCCACCTAAAGTATATTTTGAAACATCCTTGGTTGAGTCCCAGCTGAATGTAGATCCATTTTTCACTACTCTGATTATTAGGGATAGGTTGCTACACATTTACATGTTTCTGGAGCATCATGTAATGTTATGCATCTTGAGGTCATGAATGAATTAGATATCAAAAGTGATAGTAGCCTATGGGAAGTGTATTGTCATGGATTCTAGAGAGGTGCCCATGGTTGGATGTGTCAAGGGTTTGATAGTGGAACTTGTAGCCTACCCAGGAAAGAACTTTAAACTAGATGTTGTTATTGTTTATTACCCTACCAAATGGGGTTATCAAGAAAATGGGTTGCTAGTGTGGATGGGAGTGTGCAAATTGATATGTCTTTTGCCACTATACTTATTGAGGGCAGGCTTGTAAAGTTGTATGGTGAAAAGAAGATGCTACATCTCATTGAGGATCCCAATAATGCTTCTTATGAAGTATTATACATTGACATTGATGATGATAACTTTTTTGGATTTGTTGATGGTAAAGAGCATAAAATTGATCAATGCAAGTCTCTTAAACAAGGAGGTTCTCCTTGGAATTTTTTGTTTGATGGGGCTTGCTCTAAATTTGGAAATGGTGTTGGTATTGTTATGATATCTCCAAGATAGGAAGAGTTTGTTTTTTTATTTTAAACTAAACTTTGAGTGCACTAACAATATTGCAAAATATGAAGCATTGTTATTGGGTTTAAGAATTGCTTGGAAATATGGTATTAGAGACATCATTGTTAAAGGAGATTTAGGCTAATTGTCAATCATGTTAGAAAACTATGTACAACAACAAATCAGAGAATGAATTAGTATAAGCATGCAGTTTGGGATTTCATTGAAATGTTTACATCCTTCAACATAATACAACATGATAGGAAGTACAATACTCTACCAGAAAAATTGGCCGTATTAGGGTCCTGATTTTAAAATTGTATTGTATCACCCTATTATGAGTATAATATTGAGATATTAACTAGGCCTTTTGTTCCTAACAATGTTAAACACTCAGAAGGGTTTGAAGATGATGCCCAGGTGCAAAGGTTTTTGCATATCCAAGCAAAATTTTCTAATCAACGTATAGATTGGGAGCTAATGGTTTGTGTGGCTAATGGAAAGGAGACTTTATTTGGTAAAGACATCATTCAGTTGAAGACTAATGCTATTCCCTGAGGTTTGGTAGCAATTGAATCAAACTTTGATAATTATGATTGTATTATAAACAAACACATGTCAGCCTCAAGGGATGTTGAAGAGCATGAACTAGGCACGAAGGATAAACCACAAAAGATCTTGGTAGGTAGCAATCTAAGCAAGGAAGAAAAGAATTCGTATGTCCAATTGTTGAAGAAATACCAGGACTTCTTAACATGGTCTTATTATGAACTAAAAGCATACATAGAGGATATTTTTCCAGCATAAAATTCCCTTAGAAGATTCTTGCCAAGTCCATTTAGGTAGAAAAAGAGGCCAATCAATCCACTTATTTTGCTGAAGATTCAAGAATAATTTAAAAAATTAAGGGATGGAGGAATCATACAGCCCACAAGGTACTCATCATGGGTTACAAACTTAGTACCTGTCAGAAAGAAGAATAGAGATATAAGGCTGTGTGTGGACTTTAGAAACTTGAATAGAGCATCAATGAATGATAACTACCCTCTACCAAATATGGACAATATGTTACAATTGTTTACTGGTTAAGAATTGTTATCCACCTTGGATGGTTTTTCTTGATATAACTAGGTAGTTGTTAAGGAATCAGAGTGAATCAAGACTACTTTTACCACTCCTTGGGGAACATATGTATATGTTAGAATTCCTTTTGGTCTAATAAATGCTAGAGCCACTTTCCAAAGAGCAATGGATGTAGCTTTCTCTAGATATAACAAGAGGATGTGATTGTTTTCTCCATAAAAAGGAGTGACCACCTGCAACACTTAGAAAAAATGTTGTTAAGATGTAGGGAGTATGGTATTTCACTAAATCCCAAGAAATGCCATTTTGGAGTTCAGAAAGAAAAGCTTCTTGGACACATTGTGTCAAAAGAAGGGGTCATGATTAATCCTGAAAGGGTAGAATCCATCAGAAAAGTCACTATTCAGTCCTTGTTTGGGTAGATTAATTTTATTAGGAGATTTATCTCCAACTTTGCTGAACTAACTATCCCAATCACTAGCATGCTGAAGAAATATCAAAGTATTAAATGGGAAGAAGCAGATATTCAAGATTTTTCTAGGATCAAAGAAGCATTAAAGAATGCTCCTATTTTAGCAGCTGTAAATTATAATAAGGCTTTCCAAATGTTTTCTTTTGGTTCAGAAATTACTATTGCATCTATGTTGTTGCAGAAGGATGATGAGGGAGCTGAAAGACCAATTGCCTTATTTAGTAAGGCATTACAAGGAGCTCAGTTAAAGTATATTATCATGGAGAAGCAGAGCATTTTCTTTGGTAAAAGAAACAAATGTCTTCATGCCATATATTATGAGTTCTAAAGTCATTGCTTATGTTCCCCACACCATGGTGAAAGATATCCTATCACAAATGGAGGTTTTAAGCAAGAGATGCTGATGGGTAAAAAAATTGCAAGAGTATGATATGGAAATCTAAACAATAAAATTGGTCATACGTTTGGGCCTGGAAAAACTTATGTTAGAGAGCAATTTGCAGACAATTCAAGTAAATGAAGTTGAAGAAGGAAGGCTAAATGTCCTTGAAAAAATTATAAATTCTGAATGGTATAAGCACATCATTTTTTATCTAAAACATCTATAGTACCCTGAACATTTTACCAAGAATTAGAAAATAGCACTTAAGTTAGCTTCCCAAAAATATGTCATTACTGATTTTGGATTAGCTTGGAAGAACCCTGAGGGAGTTCTCTTAAGATGAATTGCTGAAGATGAAGCCCCAAAAATAATTGTTGATCTCCATGGAGGAGTTTGTGGGGGGACTTTTTATGGAAGAGTAATAACTTGTAAGATCTTAAGGGATGGTTATTGGTGGCCATCTCTTTTCAAAGGTACAACTTTATCGGTAAGAAAATGTGAAAGTTTCCAGCACTTTTCTAGATTGCTGAAATCTTCAGGCTCCCTTTCTTTGCAACCTGTAACAATTGAAGCCCCATTTAGGAAATGGGGAATGGAATTCATTGGTGAGATTTCATATCCTTCAAGGTGCTGGAAATAAGTGGATTTTAGTAGACACTCATTACTTCACCAAGTCAGTGGAGGCAATCCCCACCAAGAAAGCAACTCACCAAATTTTCATGAATTTCATTCTGAATCATATCATTTGTAGGTTTGGAGTTCCTGCTAAAATAGTTTGTGATGATTCCATGAGCTTTTGGGATAAATATTTGGTGGCCATGTGCCATGAATATGGGATCAATTTGACATATTCTTCCATTTATAATCTGCAAGGAAATGGACAAGAAAAGTCCATCAAAAAAATATGTCAATGATAATTAGAATAACTTTGGAGTTAAACAAAAGGAAGTGGGGTGAGCAGTTGAAGTTTGCTATTTGGGTTGATCGAGTCACTATTAAACGAGCTACTGGAAAAATCCCATTTGAGTTGGTGTATGGAACTCAAGCTCTGCTGCCCCTGCATATGTAATTGTCTTCATTTTAATTTCAAGAACTGGAAGAACAAGAGGTTAGTCCCCATGATACTCACATTAATCAGATTGTTGAGTTAGATGAAGAAATAAGGACATCCTGTTTCACACAGAATGTTTTCGTTCCTGGAATAGAGTTGCTTCTATCCTTTCATTCTTTTGAGAAACAGATAAGGTTTTAGGGCTAGGAGGAATACCTGTTGAATGTTGAGAGGGTGTGCGTGTATCGTAAAGAGAGATCAGATCGATTGTGAAGAACTCCTTTTTGTCTGGGAAGGACTACCAGACACTAGTTACTCATCCTTGATGAAGATTCAGGTCCAAGGAATGTGGTAATGACAGTAAGGCTCAGTTGGGATGATCTGGTATTGGAAAACAAGCTGATGAAGCTATCCTCAGTCTTTTCCAATGCTTGAACAGGGTGACAGCAATCCAGTGGCTCGGTTGCAGTCTTCGGCTCGATGCTCTTCTCTTTTCTTCACTTGTCTCCACCCTTGTCAAGTGAATTCCGGATCTTTCCAAAATGAATTTTCTGATCCTTTGTTTTTGGTTGGGGGAGGTCATTTGCAGGGAACCGATGGTGGTTACGTAACCGACAGCAGTCGAGTAGGAACTGATGTTGGTTAAGTCAAAGTGGGCTATTTTTAGTAAAATAGCCAACTTTCCCTTCTTTTCTCCCGAGGAGATTAGTTGTGGGCTTGGTCAAGTCATTATTAGGTTGATTTTGGTGCAGGTGAAGAATAATTAGTCATGGGTGTAGATGTAGACCAAGTTATAGGTCTTAATTAGGTTAGTTTAGGATTAGGGCTAGGTCATAATGAGGTGGCAAAATGAGGTGGCAGGTTTGGAGATGTGGATTTATTAATTATAAGGTAATTAATAAATAATTGTGTAAGGTTTAGGTGGTGAGGTTAGGTTACGAAATGAGATGCGGGGCATAGGGTGTCGTGAGACAAAAATTTGGTGTCTACATTAGCCCCTTGTTGTCATGTAGCTTGTCTTGTAAAGCTGCACTGACAATAATAAGAAGTGGTTACTCCCGTTAAGGGTATAGGTAATCCCCCTCAAATCTATCACAGATTGAGGCGATGTGAAATCAGGGATAGGGTTGATAAAGGGTGAATGGTGTTGAGATGATGGTAAGATGGTGGGGTAAGTTCAAGGAAGCAGACGCATGTTGAAATGCATTAGTGCGACCACGGTACATGATTTGAAGAGCAAACAAGTAATTCATAGGAAAAGGTCGATAGTTTATCCAAACAAGGGTGATATAATCCTGGTATCCAAGGCATAGGAAGTATCTCTAGGGGATATAACAGTTAAGGTACATGAATGTTTAGGCATGTTTGGCAGTACCAAATGGTTGGTTTGGTTGATATAAACGTCACGGTCTTGGTCTAGGCAAAGTTGGTCGAATGATCAAGTCAAGTACCCTAATCATGCTAAAACATGAACAGGTGAGCTTGATTGAACAAAAAGCTACATGATGGGTGGATAAAATTGTAATTTGTGGGTTTTGGGTGAGGTATGTAATTGGTGCGGCTTTGGGTCAGGCCGATTGATTAGTGAGGGCCGTGGGTCGTGCTTGATTAGTTGAATGCGGCCTTGGGTTGGGCCTGATTGGTTGGTTGCGGCCTTAAGTCAGGCCTGATTGGTTGGTTGCGGCCTTGGGTCGGGCCTGATTGGTTGGTTGTGGCCTTGGGTTAGGCCTGATTGGTTGGTGGCGGGCTTGGGTCAAGCCAAATGGTTGGTTACGGCCTTGGGTCAGGCCTGATTGGTTAGGTGTGGCCTTGGGTCAGGCCTGATTGGTTGGGTGCGGCCTTGGGTCGGGCCTGATTGGTTGGGTGCGGCCTTGGGTCAGGCCTGATTGAGTGGTTATAGTGTTGGGTCGGGACTGACTGATTGGTGGTGGGCTTGGGTTGAGCCAAATTGGTTGGTTGTGGCCTTGGGTTGGGCCTGATTGAGGGTCAAAATAAGGGTAGTCAACAAAGCCAGGGGTAGGTGATGGGGGAAAAGTGGAGATTGGTGGCTAAGGGCGGAAGTTATTACACATAACTGATATCGGTTATGTGTAACTGATATCAGTTAGAAGACCGATACCGGTATTCTAGGGTGCAAAATAACCGGTATCGGTTATAGGTCAAAACCTATAAAAAGAAAAATATGGTCTGTCATTGTCACTTTGTGAATTTGAGCACCCCAAATTTGTCTTGTCTGAGGTGTGAAGTGAATTTTGTTGAGTTTTTGGGCTGAGGTGGCATTATTTTACTGGAGGAGTGAGTGATTGGTAGACCCCAGTGAGCAAGAGGTAGAGTTTGATTGGTTGAGGACCCAGCTGAGGAGATTTGGAGCCATGGCACAGACCAGGAGGAGCAGGAGGTGCTGGACCAGCTGGACCACCGCCACCTATCCCACCACGATGACGTGTAGTCATACTGGTAGGCTCTGAACTCTTGCTTATGTGAATTGAATGAGTTTAACTTAGATTTGGGTTTTGGGTAGGAATCCAAAATATAATGAAATAATGAATAAATGGTGGTAATTTGTAAAATGGAGTGGGTAGGTAAGCTAGTTAGGACAAAATGGCAGGGTGGGTAGGTTTTTAGGGTTGTTTGGTGGGTAAATAGGGAGAAATAGGTTAAAATATGTTTTACGGGCCATTTTGGGTTCGGCCCCGGATTGGGACAGTGACCGATGTTGGTCACTAAGCGACTGGCATCGGTCACCAAATGTTTGGAATAAGTTGTTGCCCCCGGGAGACCAGCATCGGTACCCCCTTTTTTCTTTGTTAGAATTGTATTATTGGTTGGTTTTTGTGTTTGGGGATGAAGGGGGAGGGGGTAGAGTTGATAGGAAAGGTGATCGGGGTGGGGGGAAAAATGGTGTGGTTGTGTGGTTGGTTTGGGTAGGATAGGGTAGGTGTGGGGTATGAAGTAGGAGGTGTTAAATTAGCGGGGGTATAGGTAGAGGGCTAGAGTATATCGGGGTGGTTGGTTGGGTGGTTGGTGGTAAAGGGGATGTGTAGAGTAAGTGTAGATGTGTGTTATAGAGTTGGGTTGTGGTTGGGTGGGTAAGGGGGTTAAGGTAGTGGTTTTTGTAAAGGGTAGGCCTGATGAAGTGGGTTGTTTTTGTACAGGCACGCTAGCAGCTTACGATGCAGGATCGGATGCCTCCGTTATTAAGGTGGATGCAGCCACATGTGTCTGCAGCACATTGGGCCATTATGTGAGAGGTGGGACTCAGCGGAGTCTAGCTGGTATAGGGCTGTGGATAGGGACCACAGCCTGATGGTTTCCCTCATCGAGAGATGGGATCCGGAAACCAATGTCTTCCATCTCCCTACTAGAGAGATGACGATTACCCTGGAGGATGTGTATCGCATCCTAAGACTATCGATCGTAGGGGAGGTAGTGTTCTAGGTAGATGTGGAGATGGCGATGGATAACATTCTACATGTATTTGGGGATGCATCCACATTATTGACCTATCACAGCGTGAGCATTGCCTATGGTGACATGTATCGTGCACACTAATAGGAGACACAGCTTACCGTGTTGATGATGATAGGCAATCACATGCTTCTCTCTCCCGGACTCAGAGGGAGGTTGCTTCCCACGGGCTTTGATGGGGGTGTTGCACGAGATGGTAGAGGAGCATACATGCTATGCCTGGGCACCAGTGTATCTAGGTGCAGCTATACAAAGAGCTGTGGGGTTATCGCCGGATGAGGCGATTTGGTATTTGCTCTACATTTTTGTTACATTGCTGGGCATACAAGCACATCATTTGTATACGACCAGTATGGCTGCCCCAGCAGCCAAGGCCACAGATTGTCTATAGATATGGATTTTAGAGGTGGTTGGGAGTTGTGGGCCAGCCACGAGCAGTGCTCGCAGGATGGGATGTGGCCTACTACCATCATATGCTAGAGGGCTTGACCACCCTGGACATTATATGGAGGCCCTACAGAGGCCATCAGCCCCAAGGAGGAGCCTGAGCATAGATGCGCTGGATCTAGTATAGTTTCTGGATAGTTGGACGGAGGCCCAGAGAGTATGAGTGGATACCCCTAGAGAGGGTACGACGTCAGTCGGGCTTGAGACAGGATGAGCCACCTCCCTTCCCACAGTACCGGAGGGATGATGTAGAGGCGCCACTGCCGGCACCGCAGTCCGTTGACCCAGATTGGGTAGTAGAGAGGCCGGTGGACGATACAGTGGATGATGCTGGAGTGACAGGGGCCTTTTTGGTTTAGTGGGTAGGGGAGAGAGCAGCTAGGAGAGCATAGCCCGCACAGCCAGATTTGGCGGCTGTTATAGCAGAGAGGGACCGGCTCGTAGGATAGGTAGTTGTTACAGGGGCAGCTTGCTACTGCGCAGGCACAGATTGGGGTGCTACAGGGGCAGTTAGCCTAGGCACAGGCTCAGGCACAGGCACCACCACCGAGACAGGCTCCAGTACAGCCACAGGCACAGGCACCACCGCAGGCACAGGGACAGGTACAGGTACCGCAGGCACAGGCACCGAGTGTACCGGCAGGACAGGGGCCACTACTAGTAGGAGTCGGGGAACCAGCCCCAGCAGCCATGGTGGCACGGGCCCGCTATATGGAGGTGAGAGCGGAGGCTCGGTATTATCAGGACGTCCTTGATGGTACCGGGGCTGACTATCAGCCATATGCGGCACATAGAGCCGAGACATCTCGAAGCCAGAGATCCCAGGGAGGTGCAGCCACAGCCGGTGGGTCTGTTACAGGGAGGAGGCGAGAGCCAGCGCAGGGACTAGCAGGGAGAGGGGCTGAGGGTGGTGGGGAGAGCTGAGACATCCCTGGAGTGGAGATGGGTTTTTGGATATTGGATATAGACACCGGTCTGCGAACCGGCCATGTATATAGAGGCCTGCGTGCCCACATATGATTTATTTATTCATTCTTGTTGTATATACCAACCTGCGAGCCGATTACAGGTTGTATAGTTAATACCGGCCTGCGAGTCGAGTATATTTTTGACTTGAGAGACCGGCCTACGAGCCGAGTCGAGATTTTGATAGGGATAGCGGCTTGCGTGCCAGACTTTGTATTATTTTGAGCTCACAGAGGCCCCCATGCAGGGGAAGTTGTATATTGAAACATTGATATATATATAGATGATGATTTTGATCCACATGGTGTGTATAAAAATGTTTTATGTGTTTTGTCGATGGTTTTTGAAATTGAATGTATATAGATGATGAGTTTGATGAAATTGTGATGATATATATATATATATATGTGTGTGTGTGTGTGTTGATGTGATTCTGATGAAAAATATTGATAATGATGTCGTTATGCAGGAAAAAGAGGTGGGCGCTACCAAAAATTTGCAAAAAACGAAGAAAAAGCCTAGGTTTAAGCAAAAGGAGACATGTGACCGATATCGGTTAGCTAACCGATGTCGGTAGATATATGACCGATACCGGTTAAGTAACCGATATCGGTTATGCTAAAACAAGCTTTTCTAAAAATAGAAAAGCTTGGGAGACAACTTGAGTTCTTATTTTTAGAGGCATGCAATAAGTTAAATACGAGGATGCGACACTGTTTGACGACTGATACAAAGTAATTGCATGGGAGAATTGAGTGATAAGGAGGAAAGAGACAGGTAAAGTGATTGTGGGCTGAGATTAAGAAGGTAGAAAGGCAAGTTATATTGAAGAGGGTGGTGAACATGGCTGGACAAGGAGAAGCATCCAGCAGGCAGAGACAAGAGGGAAGACAGGTTTCACCGCAAGCTGCTGCGTCCCAAGAGGTAAACTGTTTGGTTGTAATTTTAATTCTTGCATGTTTTATGAATAGGATGAGAGAAGGTAAGTGGATAGAGATGAGAAAGAAAAGGTGATAGGAAAGGGTTTGGGATGGGGTGAGTGTTAGGGGGTAGGTAAGCGGGGGTTTCGCGTATGTTTGTAGGTATACAGAGAGGGGTAAACGAGCAAAATAATTATCGTAGGGGATGTTTTTTAAGCAGGCTGTATATGTTTGACAGTGACTGGTATCATTTAGAGATAACCGGTATCGGTTAGGCAACCGGTATCGGTTATGTATAACCGATATCGGTTACTGTATGAAATTCCAGAATGTGAGAAAAAAATACTTTGGGATTTGATTTATTGAATGGTTTGTTTGTTGATTTTGATGTATGCAGGCAGAGGCAGGGTTGAGGATGAATGATAGTGTGCCAGCTTTGTTGTCACGAATCCGAGCGGATGTAACACCAGCTGAATGGGTATTGATAAACTGTGTGGGGTTAAGTGGAATCCGCTATTATTCACGAATCACACGCAATCATGCTATGTTGCAGGCATTGATTGAGAGGTGGAATCCAGAAAAGAATACCTTCTATCTGCCAACAGGGGAGATGACAGTGATGTTGGAAGATGTGTTTAGAATTTTGAGGCTCCCAATTACAGGAAGACCAGTGTATCAGGCGTTGCCTAGCGCAGCACGGGGAGCGATAACAGCAGTATTTGGTTCAGCTGCACGAGATTTGACACAGCGAGGTTTGACATTCACTTATGGTACAATGTATGCAACACACCCTGAGGAAACAAGGTTGGCAGTGGTATTAATGATAGCGGTGGGGTATTATGCATTACCGAGGGTGGATGGGGGAAGATTTCCAAAAGCATTGATGTGTATTATTTGGGAAATGATAGAAAGGAGCGTGACTTTCGCATGGGCACCCGCATATCTGGCAGAGCTATACAGGGGTTTATGGGCCTGCAGGTGAAATCACAGGATGACACTGGATTGTGCATACTTATTACATTGTTGGGCCTATGAGCACATTGTGTGTGTGCGACCAATAGGCCGACCAATCCAGGAAAGAGAGACAGGAGTGCAGAGGTTGGGATTCAGACGATGGGTCCAGACAGAACAAGAGGCGAGATCCCAGGCCATGATAGATGACATCGAGTATTATAGGTAGGTATGGGAGATGGTGACGATTGCGGATATTTATTGGAGGCCTTACGGGAACTATATGGTGACAGAGAACATAGCTGAGGAGTTGAGGGGTGTAGAGCGATTGAGGTGGATCGCAGGGCACAGGCCAGGTGAGTACGAGAGGATTCCTCTAGATCACGTGCGGTGACAATTTGGATTTGTTCAGGATATACCTATGGCTTATAGACCATACATGAGGATCGACGCCAAGGCATTATTCTCACCTCCCCGGCCGACACCTCCAGAAGGGCCAGAAGAGATAGCAGCCGATCGCAGGGTAATGGATGCGGGAGCGACAGAGGCTTATAGATTATGGTGGGTAGCAGAGCTGCGAGGTGTACGTGAGAGGGCCGATCGTCCTGACATAGCTGTGATTACAGTGGAGAGAGACCACCTACAGAATTTGGTTCACCAGCTTCAAACACAGGTGAATGAGACAACGGGATTGTTAGAGGTTTCGCAGTTACGAGTGGAGAGACTAGAGGCAAGATTCCTCCACGCGAGAGGACGTATTCGTATGTTACAGGAGATGTTGGCGGATCAGTGGGAGGAACCAATAGCAGTGGCACCTTTGAGGATGGAGAGGCCAAGTGAGTGGCGTCGACGATCACGATCACCACCTGATTCGGGAGGAGGCGCAAGGGTCTAAGTGAATTTCATAGGAGTATAAGAATAAATAAGGATGCCGACCTGCGCGTCGATGATAGAGAAGATGTATTTGTTTAAAATAAAACTAAATATGTATGTTGATTTGAGTTATGATAATAATAAGAATGGTTGTGTTTTGAATGTTTTGTTTTGAAAAAGGATAAAGATGAATGTTATCAAATAGAAATACACAAAAATATTTATATTTACAACACATGATAGGTTATGGTAGGGGATGGTCGAGCTAACCTTGGGAGACCCCATGTCTCCTAAGTGCTGCCTACATAGCCCATTGCACAAAGCAAGGAGGGGCCTCAGACCGATGTAGTTCTCCCTTAGGATCAGGGAGAGGTGAATTCAGGCAATTTGGTTAGGGTTAGGCAATTTGTTGTTGGTGTTGGTAAGGGACTGGCGATGTTGGTGTAGGTATAGGTGAAACGAAAGTTAGCTTACTCAAGTAGTAGGGAATCGTGTCCTGATTAAGGTCAACACACAATCCTAGATTCGAGTAAAAGAGGCAAAAGGTGTCCCGTAGTTGAGAAGAGCTAAACAAACCACATATTAACATAGGATGAGCTTGAATCCCTAGGTGCCTTGCATAGGCGAGAAGTCGATAGGTGAAAAGAGTTGTATAATCACAATATATCGGATATACGTCACGTCCCTTGAGTTTTGTTGTCTTTGATGAATGGTGAGGTGAGGTGGTTGATATAGTTGGGGTGTAGAGAACTTGTTATAAGGTGATTATTCTGATGAAAGAGAACCAAACCTAAATAGACAAGTCCATGACTCAAAAGTGCTTTGGAATACTACTTTTTTACTTTTCTGGATATAGACTGATCGATGCGGGAAGTCTACATGGGATATATATTTTGTTGTTCTTGAGGTCTTCACGAAGCTGATCAATGCGAGAAGCTTCTGATAAAGGCTGACTTTGTATAGTTGTCCTTCAAGGGAGCAGTCTATTTATAGTAGCAAATGCATCTTTTGTGTATAGCTGTCCTTCGGGGGAGCAGTCTATTTATAATAGCCGATGTGGCTTTGCACATAGCTGTCCTTCGAGGGAGCAGTCTATGTATAACTTAGAGGTCTAGATGTCCGTTTGGCATGAAGCATCTAGTTTTGAAGGAAGTTTGACTCAAGAATATCCCATAAGCGTATAATTGAGAACGTGTTATTTTGATATTTTGAAGTCATGGACCTAGACTAATAAGGGGAAGGCATCTTTAAGAGGAGGTGGTGACCAAACCATGTGTGCTTGATTCTATTTTGAGATGTATGAAACAAAGTGTATGAGGTGATAAACGAGCTCAAGGGATGAGCGCAAGGTAGATAAGAAGTGATATAACACTAAATTCAACAGTAGAATGGTCGAAGATGCAAGGCATTAAGGGGTTCAGGCTCAGGTTTACCATTAAGTGAAGCTAAACGATAAGTGCCTGATCCATAAGTGTGAGTGATAATGTAAGGCCCAATCCAATTTGGAGCAAATTTTCCACGTTTGCTTTTTTCTAGTTTGGTTACATGTTGATTCTCTTTGAGGACAAGATCACCAACCTTAAAGGTACGCTCATGAAGTTGCTTATCATAAGCATGCTTGATGCGCTTTTGATAGATTTGAAGGTGGTCAAGAGCTGTAAGATGACGCTCATCAAGAAGCTCCAATTGGGCTAACCGCTCTTGGCGGAAATCATCATTGGTGAGAATATCCTGAAGAGATATTCTTAGGGAGGGTATTTGTATTTCAAGAGGCAAGACAGCCTCGGTACCATATACCAAAGAAAATGGGGTGGCATTAGTGGAGGTACGAATGCTGGTACAATAAGCCCAAAGGGCAAAGGGGATGTGATCAGGCCAATTGCTTCTAGAATCGTTAACAACTTTCATGAGAATTTTGGTTAAGGTTTTGTTAGAAGATTCGGCTTGACCATTTGCTTGTGGATAGTAAGGTGATGAGAAGCTAAGTTTGATACCAAAGTTGTCACAAAGGTCTTGTAACAACTTATTTTTGAAAGATTTTCCATTATCTGTTATCAGGCGATGAGGAACGCCAAAACGACAGATAATGTGATGGTTAATGAATTCTACGATTTTTTCTTTTTTGGTTGAAATGAGTGGAATGGCTTCCACCCATTTAGTGTAATATTCGGTTGCTGTGATTATCCAATGGTGACGTTGCGAAGAGGGCAGGTGAATCTCACCAATAAGGTCTAAACCCCATTGTGAGAAAGGCCAAAGATCTCGTGTGACCTGTAGCGGATGGCTAGGAGTATGTTGAAGATTGGCATGTTGTTGACACATAACACAATGCTTAACATATTCGTAGTAGTCGTTATTAAGAGTAGGCCAATAATAGCCTAGGCGAAGGATCCGTTTGGCCATGGCAAGGCCACTAAAATGTCCACCACAAATACCATCATGGACTTGTTGGATGGTATAGGTGACCTCCGCGCCGGTTAGACATCGAAGGAGGATGCCATCAAAGCCACGTTTATAGAGGAGTCCCCCCATGACGACATAACGAGAAACACTTTTAAGAAAAGCACGTTTTCCGTTACTAGTAAGGTCAGGTGGGAGAACAGAGGTTGTAAGGTAGTCGTAAAATTGGTGATACCAGGTATCCTGCGAATTAGCAGACACATTATTTATCATACAAACCTCTGGGGCTGAGTAAGATGGGGCAAAAAGTTGTTGGACCAAGACAAATATGTCAGAGTCAGTTGGTGAGGTAGGAATTTGTGAGGCTAAGCAAGCCATAGTATCCACAAATTTGTTAGTTGAGCGGGGAATGGTTTGGATAGAATAATGAGTAAATAAGGTCAAAAGTGAATCCACGTAATGTTTGTACTTTTGAAGTTCCTCATTTTTACATTGGTAGATGCCCATAACTTGATTGACTACCAATTGAGAGTCTCCGAAAATATTAATAGATTTTACACCTAAGTGTAACGCAACCTGGAGACCCAAAACAAGGGCCTCGTATTCCACTGTATTATTAGTGCAGGGGAAATCGAGCCGGAATGAAAGAGGCATAGGTTCAGTGTCAAGAGGAATGAGAACAACGCCGGCCCCTCCGCCGTGCGCTGGCATTTGGATCCATCGAAGAAGAGGGTCATTGGATATGACTCCTCACTGAGTGAAAGAGTGGCGATGAGTTCGTCAGGGAAAGTAAAATTGGTAAATTGTTCCCCGGGTAAAGGGGCTTCTACTAGTTGGTCTGCGATAGTTTGTCCTTTGACTGATTTCTGGTGTACAAACTCCAGGTCGAGGTCGGCGAGGAGCATAAGCCATCGGGTGATGCGTTGGTTTAGATGAGGTTTGGCGTACATATAATGGATGGGGTCCGCATTGGTGATGACAAAAGTTTTGTGATTCAGGAGGTAATGTCGGAGTTTGGTGGCCACGAATGATAGGGCTAGGCACAACTTTTCTACATGTGTATACCTAGTCTCATAATCCACAAGAGTACGACTTATGTAATAAATAGGCTTGTTCTCGATGCTCAGAGTCATGATGTGTGAGCATGGCTCCTACAGCATGGTCGGTGGTGGAAAGGTAAAGGTAGAAAGGGTGATCGTCCTGAGGTGGGATAAGCACGGGTGGCTGCAAGAGATAGGCTTTAAGAGCCTCAAAGGCTTGGTGGCACTCCTCGCTCCATTGAAAGACAATGTCCTTTTTAAGGAGATGATGGAAAGGTTGACATCGATCCGAGAGTTGTGAGATGAAACACCGGATAGATTGGAGTTTTCCCTGCAAACTACGCAATTGTTTGAGGTTAGTCGGTGGGGGCATTTCTAGGATAGCTTTGACTTTAGCTGGATCGACCTCGATGCCACGTAAAGAGACAATGAAACCAAGGAGTTTTCCTGAAAGGACACCAAAGACACATTTCTTTGGTTGAAGACGAACACAGTATTGTAACAGGCGATCGAAAATAATGGTTAAAACATCAAGATGTTCACTGCGATGTTTAGATTTGCCAAGAAGATCATCGACATAATCCTCCAGGATAGTGTGCATAATGTCATGAAAAATGTAAGTCATAGCCCGCTGATAGGTCGCACCAGCATTCTTAAGGCCAAACGGCATGACATGATAGCAGAAGGTTCCCCAAGGAGTTATGAAGGTAGTTTTATGTTGATCGGCCGGGGCTACCAAAATTTGATTGTATCCCGAGAAGCCATCCATGAGGGAAAGCATCTCATGGCCCGCAGTGAGATCAACAAGTTGATCAATACTTGGTAGGGGGAAGTCATCCTTTGGGCAAGTGAGGTTAAGGTCCCGGAAATCCATACATATCCGAAGTCCCCCCGTTGCTTTAGTAACAGGTACGATGTTAGAAATCCATTGAGGATAGTCAATAGGTAAGATGAAGGAAACAAAAAGGAGTCGTTGAAGCTCTTCTTTGACCAAGAGGGCAATGCGTGGATGCATTTTTCTTAGTTTCTGTTTAACTGGTTTGGAATCAGGTTTTAGGGTAATGTTATGGACAGCAATGTCAGGATCAATTCCTGGCATGTCAGCATAGGACCAAGTGAAAGCTTGGTTGCGGGCACGGAGGAAGGTAGTGAAGGCCATTTGTTCTGATGCGTTAAGGGATTGTCCGATCTTCACAATGTGAGGATCGTCCTCTATGTGGATGTTGATTTCTATAGTCAACTCATTCAACATGGTTTGATTTTCTGATGGTAAGGCACGTTGAATATAAGAGTCATCCGCACCAAGGTAAGTGAGGATGGAGTCGTCATCCTGGCACTCAACAACATTAATTGAAGGCGAGTCCTCTTCGATCATGTTGGGATGTAGAAGGGGAAGAGAAGATGGGTCTTCATTATCACGTTGATAAGTGAGAGGACCCAGGAAGATAGTGTTTATGAAAAAAAAAGTTAGGAGGAATGGATTCAGGGTCTATCGATTTTGCGGGTGACGATGGAAAAATGGGTGATGATGGTTCGGAAGGAGTGACTTCGTCATCTTCCTGGATACAACGGATATGTGGTGTCTTTGGTGTAGGTGGTTCAGAGAATCCAAGACCATGACGATCTTTGTGTTTACGTGTAGTTACAGGAATGATCGTATGTCGGCCTTGTTCATAAAGACCGAAACCGAAGCCCTTCCAAGCACAACGTGTCAAGAAGGTGAGGGCGAAGCGATGATTAGTTAGATATTGAAAATCAGATTGGAAGGGAACCACACCAAGGGGAGGTTCAGGGGTAACGGAGGATGCGTCGACACCCCCATATGTTAGGTTGGTGTGGCAATTAGGTGGTCCGTAGGAGATTACCTCCCCCACATGACGGTCGTAGGTAGGATGCGCATGTAACTGTCCGTACTCTTGTGGGGTATGGAAAGAGCTAACGTTATATAGGTGATACTCCCCCAGCATAAGGCATTGAAAAACATCTACTAAGGGGTCTGAGGTTGGGATGTTTTCCACGGGGAAGGAAGTGGTATTTGCGGTGGCGGTTTCGTTGGTTGAAGGTGTAAGTGCGGTTGAGGTGGATGGTTGAGGTGTGGTCAAAATAAATGGTTGGGTTGAATGAATGGGTGTCTTGACTGGTACAAGCACATCATTAGGGTGATATAACATATTACAGGTTTTGAAGGGGGGAGGATCAGCTCTTACGGTGTAGGACTTCCCCTCATACTCGAATTTTATGCATCTATGTAAGGTGGAGGGAATGCATCCCATAGCCCGGATCCAAGGGTGGCCTAACAACATGTTGTATTGGAATTCACCCTCAAGGACATAGAAGAGTTCGGGTAAGGTCTGTGGCCCTACACGAATGTTAAGGATCACGGTGCCTAAGGTAGAAGTAATAGCATCGTTGAATGAACGCAACATGGTGGGGTTGGCACACATACAGCTAGAAGGGATATTCATTTGTTGGAAGGCTTTGGAAGAGATGATATTTAGGCTGGTGCCCCCGTCAATCATAACACGGTGTACTCAGATGTCCCAGACGTAAGATGAGATGAAAAGAGTGGGGTCAGGATCTTTCTGCACCAAAGTCAACAATTTTGTCTTCGGAGAAACTGACAGCAGCGGTTTGCTGTACAGGGACGGAAGTGGTAGATTTTTTGGTGAGAGAAGCAACGTGGTTGGGTGTTAAGATGGAGGTAACAGGAAAGGTTTCGTTAGGTAAGACCTCTATCCCTTGAAGGATTTCAACGAGATCTTGGCGATGAGATTCAGAGGTTTGAATGAGATCATACAGTGTCATTTTTACAGGTGATTGGTGAAGTTGTTTGATCATGGTTCGATGGGAAACTCCATCAGAGACGGGGTAGGTAGGTCCACGAATAACCACTTTAGGTGGTGGTGTGATCGGGATGGTGGACGGAGAAAGAGAGGCCGCAGGTGTGCTTTCTTTAGCTTTCCCATTGTTTTTCTGCCCTCGAGTAGCAACACAAATCATATTAATCTCGTGAACATGAGAAGAGGAAGACGATAGGGATGAGTCATTGTCTTCGAGAGGTGGGGTTGTAATAATGATAGATCTTGGTAAGGCGGGGATGGGTGGTACAGGAGAGGGGATTGAAGCTAAAGGTTTCTCCCTTCGTAAGTTGTCTTTCTTAACCTTTCTATCTGAGAGAGGTGACTGACGAAGTATGGCTTTCAAAGCTTTGCATCCCTCTAAATCATGTCCTAGGTGTGCAGTGGTAAGCAAATATTTTAGACTCATCATAACCTATAGGTCGAGGTTTAGATGGATCATAGGGTCTAAGTGGGGGTAGGGAAATGGTCGCATTCTCCACCAATATATCAAGGATCTTGGCGTAAGATCCTTTGAGCGGGTCCAAGTCAGAGGAAGATGAGGCTATTGATTGGGTGGGTTTTGGTAATGTTTGGGTATGGTTGGTTCGTATGGGTGGTGGCTTAGACAAGGGGTTTTGATAATTGGATTTAACTAAATGTGGCTTCTTCAGGCGCAGAAGTTATGTTTAGCTGGTTAGATGATGAGGCCACAGATGATGTGGTAGCAGGGAACAACCACGGAGAAAGAGGAGTGACAGCAAACAAATCCTTTGATGATGGAGTTTGTTTAGGGTTGATAGGTGGATAGGATCTCTGTATGGGTGTAGAAGGTGCAGGTCGTTTTAAAGAAAACGCAGGAGGTATGATGTATAGAGGCAAGGTGGAGGGGTGAGGTCCCAATATAGAAGGTAGGTGTGATGGCGAGGGTTTTAGTTGTGACAGAGGCAGGGATTGGACTTGATAGGATTGGGTTTGTCTCCTAGATGGATGGACGACTTTATTTTTGGATAAATCTAACCGTTTAGGTGGGTGTGTTAAGCTAGGTATTGGTGAAGTCCCAAGCGTAGGGGGAGGTTTAGTTAGGTTAATAGAGGTGGATGAAGTATCCAATGAAGATGAGGACATAGGAATTTTGAGCTTTTGTAAACACTTCGGGTATATGGTAGAGGTGTCTAGATCGGTCATCTGTATTTGAGTAGAGCATGGTGTACTCAAACGCTCCCATAGGACTCGTCTATCTTCTGGGGGATAACAGTCTTCACGTGTGAATAGGAACTTTTTTATGGAAGAGAGGTGGGTTGTGATTCCAGTCCACTGTGGGTGTGATACAGGGGGTAAATGAGGCACTGTATCAATGGGCGTTAAGAGGTCAACTGGTCGCTGAAAAGATTTAGGTGATGAAGAACTAATAGGTAGGAGGGCATGTTTGAGAGGATCATCATGATTAAAGAATTTGGTGATGTTGGTTCGAGGGGTTTCTCGTCTAAGGATGACAGAAAAAGTGTCGAGCCTTCCTCTTGTACAGCAAGAGTGGTAGAAGGAGATGTTTGGGAAATAGATAAGTTAGATAACATCCGTTCACAATCTTGCAGGGATGTGGTGTAAGAAGGCTCATCTATGAGAAGAGAACTCTGGGTGGTTAATTCCTTTATGGGTAAAGGAATGGAAATGATTTCATCTTGTCTTGATGGTGGTGAAGGGGGTTCGGGTCCCTGCGTTAGTGAAGAAGCTTGATTCAGAATTTCCTCGATAGAAGCTTTTGGTTGGGAGTCGAAAACTGCATGGATTTCATGAACACTCTCCTCGGCTAAGATATCTTGGTTTATGTTACTATTAGATGAGTGGTTTGGGAATGGTTTGTTGAAGATTTTCAAATTTCGGTTAGCAGGGGCATTAGGATTATCGAGGGTTATATCCCCTGCATCAACCATTTCCTGCACTATATTTTTCAACATCTTGCAGTTTTCGTGACTGTGTCCCTTCACGCGGTGGAAGTTACAGAAGTCATTTTCTTTGTACCAAGAAGGTATAGTGCGGGTGGAATCAAACCCGGAGTGAGGTTTAATAGGAGGTAAGGTGATAGCTCCCACTTTGAGCAATTTTTCCAAGATGACACCATAAGTTTCTCCCAAGGGAGTGTAATTGATGGGTTCGGCTTTATACTTATAGGTGGTTTTTGGCGGGGTATTAGACGGCGCTTGGGATTTGACCATCACCGCATGTACAGCCCCTTTTGATTTTGAAGCAGTCGATGCGTGAGAATTGGTGGTGTTGGGTTTGTTGGTGGAGTCTTGGGTTCAGAAATTAGGGTTTTTGTTGCGCAACCGCAATTTCTCTTCCTCTAAGGCTCGAATCTCTAGTTTTCGAGCCATAGTAAAGGCCTCATCAAAGGTGCGGAAAGTTTGAATTTGGAGGGTAGGAGAAATGTGCTTAGCGCAGCCCGCGTAAAGAGTTCGATAAGTTCGGCCTGAGGCAAGGCATAAGTAAGTTGGTTGATAAGGCCCCGCCATCGTCCAACGAAATCTGCGATAGATTCATCGTCAAATTGTCGGATGGCATAGAGGTCGGTGATAGATACTTTCTTGGCAATGTTAATGGAGAAATGATCCAAGAAAGATTGGGCTAATTGGTTAAAAGAGAAGATTGAGTGTTGGGTTAAAGCACTGTACCACTCTAAGGTGGGTCCTGATAAGGACATGGGAAAGGTGCGGAGTAGTAAGGCATCGTCATGAGCAATCAGGTAGCAGGCATGTCTAAATGATCGTAAGTGTTGTTGAGGATCCTCCTTACTATTAAAACGAGTAAATTTTGGTAATTCCCATTGAGGAGGATATGAATGAAGGGGGACAGAAGGATGAATAGGCTCCCAACAAACTTGTTCGTATGTCAGGGTGCTACGGCTTCCTGAAACAGAAGCCTCCAGATTTTACATCTTGTCCATCATTTTTTTGATTAAATCAGTGGTTGGATGAGATGATGGTGCGGTTGCCGTAAATGGAGGAGGATTGGGCCAAGGGCCACCACTAGACAATGGTGGGGTTAAATGTTGATAAGGTATTGAGGACGAATATGTTGAGGCGACCGAATAGGGATGTCCTATATAAGATGTTGAAGTCACCGGATACGTGTGTGGAAATGAAAAGGTGGGCGGAGCTTGAGAAGGAAAGCTTGTGTGGATAGGTGGCAGAGAGCAAGTTATGAAAGGAGCAGTCTACGAGAGAGACAAGGTAGGAGCAGTTGGCGGTAATGATATGTTGGGTTCCAGATTAACCAAAGGAAAGCCAAGTCTGTGCCGTATGAACCCCCGAAGCCACTGAGTTGGGAGATGGGGCTAAGGATGAAGAAGTCAAGGTAGAGTTATCAGGTGGGGAAGGAGCTAAGTGAGTGGCTATACTAATAGGCATGCCAACAAGGAGTTGACCATCGAGTGTACGGTCAGGGGCATGAGACAAATAGTACTGTACAGCGCTAGGATTAGCATCCAAAAATTTCACAAATTCCTTATCTCCTACAGGGATTTTGGGAACCTCACTGGTGTCCGTAGGATTCCCCATAGGATGTGAAGGGGGTGACTCAGGAAAAGGCATGGTGCAGGCATGTGAAACCATGGCTGCAGCTTGTTTCCGAGTGATAACAACCATGGACAAGAGTACACAGCAGGGATGCAATCTATCAGGAACAGAAGCAGCAACAAAATGTTGGAATTGGTAGGTTGCTGGTTTTGGGAACTGTGAAAGACAGTAATCGATATTGGTCAGGTAACCAATGTCGGTCAGACTGTAGCCGGCGTCGGTAAGTTAACCGATGTCGGTATAATAGGACCGGTGTAAGAAGCTGTAAGAAGTTGCTGATTTGGGGTTAACAATGCTTAGTATGCCTACCAAACTGTTCTGAAGTGATCACAGAAACAGTGTATGACAGAGAAACAGAACTAAAAACAAGCAAGATGCACAAGCAAATCAAGAGACTAACCCTAGGATTAGTTTTAATTATTGTGGGCTTATGCCTTAGATGCAAGATGATGCCAATCCTAAACAAAAGACCTAGGGGAAATGTCAAGTTTGTTTTGGCTTATAAGGTTACCTCAATCAGGTGGAGGAATACCGCGGAAAAGGGGGATGTTTAAGCTGTTGTGTTAATTATGATGTGATTTGGCATGTGTTGTGCAGTGAAAGTAAGATTAATTTCTTTTCAATACTGTGGATATCACCCCCATGTGTATGACCTGTTACTTAATCTACATTCACTAGAATTGAAAACAGCAAACAAGAATGTGATGCACGTGTTTTAAACCCAAATCGAAAATGATATTCAATGAAGCAAAGAAGATGACTTTCACTAATGTAAAGATGTGAACACAAGAAAAAATGTTTCACCAAAATAACAAGATATCTTACGAATACTTAGCAGAAACAAATAGCAATTATGCTCCCTATATGAAAGCAAGCAAGAAAGAAAGAAACCCGAAATGGGTCCCACCGGGTGTGCCAAAATGTTTCGCACAGAATGTTTCTGTTCCTGGAATAGAGTTGCTTCTATCCTTTCATTCTTTTGAGAAACAGATAAGGTTTTAGGGCTAGGAGGAATACCTGTTGAATGTTGAGAGGGTGTGCGCGTACCGTAGAGAGAGATCAGATCGATTGCAAAGAAATCCTTTTTGTCTGGGAAGGACTACCAGACACTACTTACTCGTCCTTGATGAAGATTCAGGTCCAAGGAATGTGGTAGTGACAATAAGGCTCAGTTGGGATGATCTGGTATTGGAAAATGAGCTGATGAAGCTATCCTCAGTCTTTTCCAATGCTTGAATGGGGTGATAGCAATCCAGTGGCTCGGTTGCAGTCTTCGGCTCGATGCTCTTCTCTTTTCTTCACTTGTCTCCACCCTGTCAAGTGAATTTCGGATCTTTCCAAAATGAATTTTCCGATCCCTTATTTTTGGTTGGGGGCGTCCATTTACAGGGAACTGATGGTGGTTACGTAACCGATGGCGGTCGAGTAGGAACCGATGTCGGTTAAGTCAAAGTGGGCTATTTTTAGTAAAATAGCCAACTTTCCCTCCTTTTCTCCCGAAGAGATTAATTGTGGGCTTGGTCAAGTCATTATTAGATTGGTTTTGGTGCGGGTGAGGGGTAATTAGTCATGGGTGTGGATGTAGACCAAGTTATAGGTCTTAATTAGGTTAATTTAGGGTTAGGGCTAGGTCATGATGAGGTGGTGAAATGAGGTGGCAGGTTTGGAGATGTGGATTTATTAATTATAAGGTAATTAATAAATAATTGTGTAAGGTTTAGGTGGTGAGGTTAGGTTGTGAAATGAGATGCGGGGCACAGGGTGTCGCAAGACACAAATTTGGTGTCTACACATCCCATTAGAGGCATGTAAAATTCATAAAGAACTTGAATAAGTTGTTTGATAGGAAGGTAACTCCAAGAGCTTTTAGTGTTGGAGATCTTGTGCTATTGTGGGATAGCATGCATGAGGATAAGGGAAAAAATGGAAAGTTTGATGCATTATGGATGGGCCCTTATTTAATTGACATTCGAATTGGTGAACATACATTCTTCATAAAATACTGAGATGGGGAATTTCTTGAATTTCCTGTTAATGGAAGGAATTTTAAACATTTCCTTGATTGATTTCTTAGAATCAAGGTATGCACCATTATACAATGTATAGTGTTTTGGTTTCTTTCTACTTTCATGTTTTTCTATTTTGGTTCATCCTGGTCCTTGGCTGCCATTTTTGTTGGTTTCTCTATTTGTTCCTTGAGGGTTGACTTGTGAATCCGTTGCCCATTGGTTTATTTTTGGTACTTGGTCTGCTATTTGTTCTTGTGACACTCACTGGGGTCACCCATCCTTGAGTCAAAGCCAATGTTGGTGCTTAATTTTATCTCACCCCATTTGCTCTAAAAATTCTTCAATCTGTGGGCTTTGTTGTGTTTTCTATCTCCTAGAATGGATGCGTAGAATTTTTTCTTAATTTATATGCTGTTGAAGATCCTTCTCCATGGTCGTGGATCACATTTGGGCCTTGTATCATTTCAAATTTCTTTGTCCTTAAAGAAAGATTCAATTTTTAGTGCAAATGGTGAACTTCCCTTCCATCTTACTAGTTCGACGGGTGTGTTTCCTTGTCAAATTATATATCTCAGCATCCTTAGATACATGGTCTCTTTTGATTGGATGAGGTGCATTGAGTCTATTTTATAACTTGTAACGTTTTTCTATGTTTGCAAAAAGATCAATTTGGCCCTACAGCCCTGTTGAGTTCTGATTGGCAGGTTGAATTCATAAAGGCGAAGCAAATATCCATTTTTTCCCCGAGCGTGTATACGTGTTCATTTTTAATTGGATGTGGGTTAGCGGGTATTTTTGGTGAAATTTGCCACTTTTGTCTCATTTGTAAAAAATACCAAATTGGCCCTGTGGCCCTGATAGAATCTGATTGGCTATTAAGCAAATATGAAGAGGCAAGGAAAAAATATTACTTTCATGTTGAAGATGGACACATGGTAGTTTTTTAAGTTAGAAGCGGAAGGCAGGTTGTCAGGGCATTTTTAAGTTTTTTGCCCTTTTGTAAAAAATGAGAAAAGTTATAACTTGACCGGAAACTCCACTCGGGCCCACATCAAAAGATAAAATCGGGAAGGCAGGTTGACGGAGGAAAATTATAAATTTTACCTTTTTGCTAAAAAGGGTAAAATTGCATAAATGAGCTACGACTCCATCAAAGGCTAAGATTAAACCATGTGTCAAGCCTGATTTTCAAAGACAGAGGGGCGGGGAAAAATGTGAAAATTACACATTTTCTCCAAAAGTCATAAAATGCAAAAGGCAACCCCAGGCCTGCTTTGAATCATATTTTTCCACATGGATGGCTCTAAGCTAAAGTTGAGAAAGGGAAGAATAAATGATTGTTGTGCATTGCATCTGATTTTGCCATCATTTTTGCTCCAAGACTCCTGGAGATGCGAATATGCATTGTTTTTCATCATTTTTTAATGAAATTCCTTGTCGTTTTTGTCTAAAAAGTGCAATTTAATGGATTTAGAGCTTAATTTGTGAGTCCAAGGATTGTAAAGGTTGATATTTTTAAGTTGTAATTACTCGGGCACTTGTAAAAATGTGAATTACCAAAGAAGCTGGATGCAAAGAAAAGTTAGAGAGGAAAGAATGGGAAAAGAATGAAATGATGGAGGTTGCAGGTGAAAAGGATGAAAAACATGTTGCCAGATGAGATGACTGGGTTCCCCAGCTAAAACAATGATGGAAATATTTGCAATGATTCACCTTTTTGAACAACTGGCAATTTTTTGTCGCAAACCTGTTAAACTGTCATTTTTTGGAAATCATGATCAAACATGTAACAGAAAAAGGTACCTTGAATATTATTTTCTTGGGGGGAAAGCTTGGATGTAAATTTAGTGTTATAAAAATCATCCTCTAGTCATGTAAATGGTAAGGGGTTGAATTCTTATGAGAAAATTTGAGAAATCCCATCTTCCTAAGTGACCATCTCAAAAGTTAATATCTTATGTTTTAGATATGATCATGTCAAGTTGATTGGAAGTGTAGAGCCATTGATAAGATCTGAGACTATTCAAAGAAACTTTCCCCAGCTAATGAATATAATAAACTTTGAATTAATCTGTGTTAATCTTGGGAAAATTTGTGTCTACTTTATTTCAGAATGTTTGCAAATAGTTTTTCTTGTTCCTATTGCATTATTGTGTTAAAATCCCTCCGAATCACACAAGATCTTGACCCTATGATAGTTTAGTGGCATTTGCAATTTCATTATGAGAAGATCCTTTATCTTGTAGTGAGATAAAAAATTTAAAATCATTTTATAGTCATTTTGTTTATAAATATTGTCTGTAAGACTTTGATTGTATCTTAGGCGTGAGGAACCAAGTGTCTTTAATGTTTAATTTAGTCTTTAGCTCAAGCCTTCATGTTAAATTCTTGGATATTATGTGAAACCGTGCAAATCTAGGCCTCCATTGATGGACACCTTCTAGTTGAAGGAATGTTTTAGCTATTATGAAGCATTGTGTCATTTAGTTTCCCTATCATTGTGAAGGTTGTCAAATATATGGCATAATCAAGTTTATCCTACTTAATATCCCACTAAAAATTATTCAAAAATAATGAATCTTACATGAACTACCATTTTTTTCCCTGTATGTCCACAAATGAATAAATTCTACTACTAAAATATGCAAAAGAAATCAAGATTCCATAATGTCTTTAGTAACCTTAACCTTGTTTTAGAAAATATCACCATTCTTTAGAAGTGACAACTCGTGAGAGTTAAATTGTCGTGCATTGATCATATTTTCTCAAGGTTACCTTTAAATTTTGTGAAAAGAATAATATATTCATTCTCCTTCACCAATAAAGGTTATAAAATGGGTCCTCTCACCCTGGTTGAAAGGTACAACCTAAAGTAGTGAGGATAGATCAAATCCTTTTGAAGATGCTATCCATTTCTCTGACATCTGAGTGACAAAGAGTCAACTGAATTGCCTCCCTGACTACAAAATGACATACATGATGATTTATCTTTCTCTAGGCTTCTTGTTAAATTTATGATGTTTCTCATCTTGCAAAGGAGAATCAATTTGGATACCAACAGATAGCATTGATGAAGTATACCTAAGCTAGGGGAGATTCTTTCAGACAATACTATTACTGTTGAATTGATTAATGATTACATGAAATCTGTAGCTATGTGTGATGTTACAAAATGTAACATATCACATATTCTACAATTTCATGAATATCTTCACAAAAAAAACACAAAGCGCCGAACGAAATTTGTGTTGTCGTGATGAAAACACCGAATTACATAATAGATGAAGTGTTAGGTTTTGGACCAGCAAGCATGACTGCAGATTACAGAAATTAGATTTCATTACTGGATGTTACAAGTATTCTTTAATGTTCTTTCCTTCATGATTAACACATGCAGTTATATTATTGGGATGTTTAGTTCATCATACAATCCATATCAGAAAGAAGAAATGTAGAAAGAAATACACAACTCAATTTCACAATTCAATTTTTTATTCATAAGGAATTTCAAATGTTCCCACACAAGCCGTGGGATGTAACAGGAAAGTAAAGCACATCTACTAAAATAAGAGGTACATATGCATTCAATATAAAATAAAGGAGTATGAGTGAACCCATCATTTCCTTGGAGGTTTCTCCTTTGGTTGATGCATCCTCATCTTTAGCTTTATTCCCTCTCCATCTTCACTACCAAAAGCAAAGTATATGAAAAGAAGAAAAGTGGAAATTCATCAGTTACGAGCTCAGGGGTAATCCATATTCCTATACTATCCTAATTCATGGACATGGATCTCTTAATAACAAAATTTATAGATTACTTGAAGATAAACCAATATACATGATTTCCTCACTCAGAAAGAAGGAGAGAGAAGAAAAGAAAAACCATGGCCACCAGAGAGGACCAATAGCCTAAATATTTTCTAGCTGTTTTCTCAAGTGTGTAGGTACATGTTGCAGTCAAGAAGAAATAAACCATATCTTATAGTACTCACTATAGATAAAGATTGTAGAGTTAAATAACTTTTATCCTATGGTACATGAAGTAGATGAGTCATAAGTACATGTTGGAATGAAGGAATAATGCAACTCAAAGTTTAACATCTATTCTAGGGATAAAAGAAGTTATAGTACAGAACAAAGGAGAGAATTTCTGACAAAAGTACATGTTTCAGATTGCAACTGAAGAAGATGAATCAAAATTTAAAGGCTGAAGTTAAATCAAGATAAGATTACAACTGAAATAGAATGAGAAGGAAATATGAGAAAAATTTGACAGAGCTTTTCCATTTAAAATGGACATTTACAACTTTCCATCATGTTGTTTTTATCTAAACACATGCTTTAAAAGCTATATGTAAATCAAATAAGTGATACTGAGAAGCAGAAAAGAATGCCATGATCAAGATAAGAGTTATTATGTTTGAGTTTCCAACAACAAATCAGATTCAATAGAAAATTGATACATTTTGTATTCTTAATCAGAAAGTACATCTATTACAACTGAAAAAGGAATAAAAGAAAGAATTATGGGAAAATTTTGACAGGGCTTTGCCATGAAAAATAGACATTTTAAATTTTCCAGCATGGATATCAAAGCTATAATAAAAAGGAAATGTAGTATTTAAACAGAAAAGAAATGGAATGCACTTTAAGTCATCAAATTGAAGTAATTTGGAGAATTCATTATAGCTTAACAATTGAATAACATGAAGTTTTAAGATAATCCTATAAATTTTAGACATTTTAAATTACAGTTTTCAAAATGAAGCACGTATGAGTGCGCATAAATGCTACCATTAAATAAGTACAATATTTAATCAAAATAAATAAGATTAAAGTATTTCAGCAAAGCATATGAATCAAGGCTTATTCCTACTAATGGTGTTACAAGAATGAGAAACTATTTACAACTTCCAGAAGACCACATACAAGGTACACAGATCTCATGAAATCAATAAAAGTCAAAGCACTAATATTGTAAGTTCTAGATTCAAATGAACAAGCCTATATTTCCATCAAGAAGATGTCAAATATTAGAAGATCCAAGTATGTATCTCAAGCTTACAGGTATGAACAAAAAGTCACTATGGAATGCACAAATATCAATGCAAAAAAGAAAATAGTGAACAAATGTTACAATAAGTAAAAAGAATGTTATCCTCAGCCATGATGAACCAAAATCAGGGAGAAGAAGAATGGTTAGAGAAACCTCCAAAAGGAATCAACTTACAAAAGTTTGATCACAAAATCAATGGGTATTAAAGGTTGAATTGAATGATAATGCAAAACTTAAGATAATATGAAGTGGATTTCAACTTTTCATAAAATATTATTAGCTTCAAGAGAAGAGTTTCAGAGATCAAAACAATGAAGGTCTAGGGTCCCAAAGAATTAGGAACAACATAAAGAATGCTCTAGGATCATTCTTAGAAAGAACCCAAAGGAGCTCAAAATAGGAAATAGAGAGTTCGAGATCGAAATATCAGGTCATGGCTGAGCCGTTTGAAGTATTTCAACAAGTTCAAAGAAGATAAAATTTAAATCATAATTAAGAATATCCATGGTTTCCAGAAAAGGCTTAAGGATTGACCAAGAAAAATCTTCGAATCAGATACATATGCATACTCAGGGCCAATAGTCATAAACCCTCGAAATATCATCAAGAAAGAGATTTTTTTAACATAAAGTATAACAGTCTAGATTCAAGGGAGAATTTTATAAGGAATGAAAGTGAGTAGTAAGTAAATAGAACTTTAAATCGTATTCAGAATGCAAACTCAAGTGGAGGAGATTTGAATCAGAAACGCATGCATATCTAAGTTAAAGAAATATTTAATTATTCTAGAAATTTTTCATTCCCATTGAAATCAGTTTCAAGTTGTAGTATCATAGTAAAAATGGTACAGATCTTGGCCATTGACTGAAAAACCCATTAATGGGTATCAAGAAATCAGAGTAAGAGACAAGAACTCACCATTTATTATTGAACAATTGAAACTTTTGAGAAACTGAATGATGAAAGAAGAAATCCATATGCCCACGAGAAGTTTTGAACTCGAGAGTCAAAAAGGAGCAAGAAATCAAAGAACCCACAAATTTTTTCAAGAGTTTCAGTGAGATATCCAAGGAAAAAAATGAAAATAGAAGTGTATGTGTGTAAGAGAAAATTATCTCACCTATAACCACTCATGGTGGCCGACATCAACTATGATTCACTCACAATATCGAGCAGATGCATAAAACCATAAAAAATCATAGAATCTCAAGAAAACCTACATGATGATAACAAAGTTTTCAGAACTTAAAGACGACAAGAAAATACACATGTTCAGGCCCCAAAATCTTACAGACATGAATAAAGTAAAAGCTCAAAGTCTACAATAATGGTAGAATCTCCTAGAAGGCTTGCTTAGAAAAGCTCTAATAGATCAAAGACAAAATATATAGATGCTTGAAGGCTAAGAAGACCAAAAAATGGACTGATACGAGCTTCAAAATCTTCAACAATAGCGTCAAGCGAAAAAAATTCTAGCACTTTTCCTACAGAGCCAAAAAAAACCGAAATGGAGTGATCATTGAGGTCGAATGACCTTTACCGTTGAGCTCAAGAGTTGGGTTAAGTTTGAACTAAACCATAGTCAAGGACCAACAAACAAAGATCAGGCTGTGTAAAGATCGATTGCTGAGGATCAAGGTAGTTTTCAACGCAAGTCACCATGGTAAGATACAAATTACTACGCTAAAATCCATGTCAGAAACCATAACCACGAGTCAAATATCGATAGCCTCAAGATGTCCAGTACAAAGATCAACTATTAAAAAAAATGATCAATAAATATTCAAAGAAAACTACAATGATCAGGATATCACCCACAATATTAAATGCTAAGGTTAGAAACCCTAATCATGGGTTGGAGATTAATGACCACGAATCAAAAAGACATCGAATATATGCTCATAAATTGATGACCAAAAATAAAGCAAACTCAACCTGAGTTAAAATACCACCGAAGAAGCATAAGGAAGGGGAAAATCATTGTCATGAAGGGGTCAGTCCCTTGTCATTAAAAAATTATTTGCATTTTGACTTATCAAACTATAGTCCCGAGCTCCAAATGAATCATAATCCGACAAAATCATGTTATATAATGATCACCACAAAAATGTAGTGTATGGTCTTATTCCAATTGAATGCAAAAGCCGACAAGAAATGCATAAGGTGCCAGACTATTTTATACCATGTTTTATCAAAGGGTGGTCGAATTACTTTATTTTCATTTAACCTTGTATAAGATCCAAACTATATAATGTGCCATCCAAACCAATAATCAAAGAACACCTACCTTAATACTTACAAAAGTTACCTCGTACCCGTAAAAATGGTGAAATGCAAAGGTGGTCCCCACTATTGGAGGGTTGGGAGATGATTTACAGTATGTTATCCATGTGACCACTAGAAGACAAGGAATGCCAACATTAGAACCTGAGCTTTGAGGTGGTCCCCATCAAGTGGATGATTGGATGTTATTTTTACAAGTATTGTAAATATTTTATTTTGATTTTTCTGAAGACATAGGAGTATTTTTGCATGCCTTCAAAAGAGGAAAAATCAGTAAGAGGAGAGAATCTGTATGCACTAGAAGAAAACTTGCTCATCAAGCAAGATTTATTATTACCAAATTATTCACCCATTCTTTTCTTAAAAATAGGACAATCAACTTCAGTTTGACTATGATGTAATCAAAGGCTATTAATTCCCTATTTGTATTAGTTTTATTTATTTTATTCCTTTAAATAAAGGATAAAGATAGGATGCATGGGCGAGTACAACCTTAGTTTATTTTTAGGAAGGATGAGTGAATTAATTTTGATATATATTGTGTGTGCCTTGGCAAAGCACAAAGGGAGGACTTTTTAGATACATGAGTGCTAAAGAATTTTTTTTCCAGTTTTTCCCTTTGAATGTGAATTATTTGTTATCTCAATTTTTCCCTAACAATATTGATCAAACACAACCATGTGTAGAAAGAAATTCAAGGTACGGTTCTGTCGCATGAGCCCACATTTAAAATCCAACAAAAAGGTTGCAGAATGGCTCTAAAATGGAGGATCAGGGTTGGGGAAGGAAGCAAACAACATCAAAGAAAATGAGAGGCTCAAGCGATAGAAATGGAGAAAGGCTCAAAGTCTTCAATATTTATGAACAATTCAGAATGATCCCAAAATTCACTAAGTATGGGAGAATCAACAGAATCTTCCATGTGCCTCATCAGCACATCTCCAAGGGCTAAACTGAAAAAGTAGACTCAAATAAACGTGGAGCTTCCACGTGTCCCAGGCCCGAAAAGGGGCAGAGCCGGCTGTTGAAAAGTCAAAACAAGAAAAAAAGAACCACATGTCAGCTTAGTGTAATTTTGAGATGGGAACCCAAGGTGGAGACTCAAACTTGTGCCAACCCTCCATGTGGCCGGGAGTCAATAGAGGCCAAATTCAACGTGGGCCCAAATCGGTTAAATATAAAAGTGCAGGAGGAAGGCACAACGTATCTTAATGGCATACATTCAAAGGCACAACCCAAAGTGGAGACTCAAATGAGCACAAGACTTCCATGTGTTAGCCCAGCGTATCTTCAAAGATAAATATAAAAGTGGGTCCTTAGACAAGCGCGAAGCCTCCATGCATCCCTGGTTAGATGTATGGCCCCGCCAAATAAAAGGACTTAGTTAAAAACATAAAGGAAAAAATCAAAGCTGTGGACGGACCCACGTGCCAGCTCGGTGTAACTTCAAAGGTTAAATCCAAAATTAGTCCCCAAATGCGTTCCAACCTTCCACGTGGTCATGTTCCAAGTAAAACCAGGAAGGTGGGTCGGCAGAGATAATTTTAACTTTTGGGCTTCATTCCCAAGAGACACAAAGTATAAAAATTACCTGTGCCTCTATCGATGCCTAAGGAGCCACGTGTCATGCCTAAACTACATGTGGGCCGGCGGGCCTTAAAGTGATATTTTTTCTAAATGAAAAAATACGGACCGACAGACCCAAATATGGGTTTTTGACAAAAAGGTATTTCATGGCTATGGGGAATTTTTTTACATTTTATATTTTTGTGCAAACGGGGGAAAAGTTAATTTTTCGTCCATGGACCCATTCTGCTAACTAGCTTCCCCCATTTTTTTACGAGTCCAGCTCAAATATTCAAATGGGCATATCTTCTAATCCAGTGCCCAAAATCCAACAAATTTGGCACCGTTGGAGAAATATCGACCTCGTTTATACCATGGATATCTGAAACTTTAATATTGAAGAAGTTAGGTGGGGAAAAAATGAAAGACATCTTTGTGCCAATAATATAGGATGTATTTACTCCAATAACTAGAATGAATTTGATCTGATCCGCCACTCTTCCTCCTTCAATGTGCCAAACAAGTAATCAAGGTAGATTTGACAGATTGTAGGTTGATTTGTAGGGGCATTGATGGCCGGTAGCTGAGCTTCAAATTATCTTTCCCACCTCTCTTCTTCGTATCTATTTTCTACATCTATAAAAGAAGGATCTTAACTCATTATAAAGGGTTGGAAAATTTTGTTTTTCATGCTCCCTTCTTCCTTCTTCCCTTATTTTGAAGAGAACTTATGGATCCTTCCAAACCTCCCATTCAAGTTGTAATGCAACTTTTATCCTCTCGACAACTATAATGTATTGTATCGACTCTGGAGAAATAATATATGTTTATGGATGATTATCAACCCTCTCATTTGTTCATTGTGCCCTTCTGATATCTTATTATAGTTTGGTTTCTTATGCATGGTGTTTGTATTGCATTTTTGTGGTCTATTTTAAATTTAAAAATGAGTGTCTAACACTCCTTTGGTGCATCACCTCGTTATCATAGGTTGATTTTCTTTCATCTTCTCAATCCTGTCTCCTTGGTAAAATAGAGTAGGTTTCGAATAGATCCTCTGCAATTTATTTGTGTGTACCTGAATAGAGGAATTGGAACTGGCCTTAATTTGAAGAGCTCTCTCAACTTGTAAAGTCCCACACTTTGAGAGATGCTCCAGCTTTTGCAATCACACTAAGAGTCTCAACCCATCTAGTTGTAGACATTCAGGGGTGCTATGATTCTACACTAACATTTTTGGCATGCCCGATGGGACTAATATTGATGTACACTTACTGTAATTTTAGCTTTTAAGAAGCTTTCAAATTACAAATATGGTGACTCTAAAGGATGAGAGTCCACTCGTTTCAGCAACATAGGCTCGATAGATTCATGAGAAGAATACAAACAAGGTCAAGAACTAGAGAGGAGGGACTATTTGTCTGTCTTCACTTTTCCCCAGACATGGGGAGGAGGGGATGAAGAGCTCAAAGGTCTCCATCTCCACCAAATACAACCTTGTCAACACCTCCTCCTATTAGGAAATTCATTCAATCAACAAGGTTTCTTTGGCCTATCATAATGGCACAACCACCCAAACCCTATGTCAACTTCATTGGCAACAACCCACTCACCCTCAATGTGCAAAATTAAGTGCCAAAAGCAGCATTAAAGAGCATCCCATATTTCACTGGAGAGAACCAGACTTCTCCTAGTGACCACATTCAAGACATTGGAAATTTAAGTGAAATTCATGAGATCACTGAGATGGACATTATAGTCAAGTTGCTAGCCTCTTAACTCAAGGGTAAAGCTTCACAATGGTTCAAGATTCTAACAACAGGCTCTATTCAAAACTCGGACCATTTGTGCAGATCTCTCCACAACCAATTTTGAGAAAAGGGGGATAACCTGTCCTTGTTAGAGCATTTGACAACCACCAAGAGGGCTCCCAATGAGTGGCTGATAGATTTCAACTTCAAATTCCAAAGGACATGGGATAGGATTCCATTGGCTGTATGGCCCAGAGATGAAGGTACTTTCTTACAATTTCTTAGAGCTCTAAATTATGACATTTCTTTAATGATTCAATCAATGGGAGGCACCACATTACCTGCAACCTATAACATTTCAATTAGAGATAAAAATTGTCTAATTCAGGCTACCAAACTTTCTCTTAGGCCACCCATGCCTCTATAACAAGAACTAGGAGATCCAAGCACTAGTCAGACACTCACATTAGTTCCTATACCTATTCCTAGGAATCAAAGTTCAGAAGAAGCCTCCACCTCATCTTCTAGCACTTTAAAAGACCTTCAAGAAGTTATGAAACAACTACAGAACCTAGGGAATGAGTTAGTGAATATCAAAAGGCAACATAATCATAGATCTAGGTCATATCAACCTCAGACTCAGTATCAGGCTTAACCCCCATATCAACAAAATAGACAGCCAACTCATGATATAAATCAGAACCAAAACCAAGGACAACCTCAAGCTGCTAGACCTTTCTGGTCATATGATCCAAACACAACTTCAACATCAAGGGCCTTGGTCCCAACACAAAAAAATGTCATAATAATATGATTGGTGTTTCCAATGCAATCAGCCCCATAACCAATCAATGTGGTTTAATGGTGCACTAAACCAGGCCTTGATGGTACAGACCATTGCTATGTCACAAGAGTCTATCCAAGAGGAAAATCAGTAGTAAGGAGTTCAACAAGAGAAATCTCCAAGTGATACTATGCTTGTCAATTGAAAGGCTAAAGATTTATGTGGTATGAATCAAGTCACTTCTCAAAGTGTAGCTGTCAATACACTTTCCAAGAAAAGGAATATCTGAGAGGGACAGTCACCAAAATCAGGTAATCCTCAACCCTCCATTACTCTAAAAGTTATTGGTACTCAAAATGTAACTCCCAATATGCATAGTCAGTCCAATCCACCTTTCAAGCCCACCCAGACACCAGTTGTAATGACCCATGTGAAAAATAAAAATGTACCAGGAAAGGGGCAGTAAAAGGATAGTTCATTTAAAATCATTGAAAAAATGAAGAAGAAAAATGTGAATATTTCAATGTGGGAGTCATTGGCTATCCCAGGATAGAGATATCTGTTACAGACTGCCATGACCAATTCGTCAAGCTCAAATCAGCCCCCTAACTAGCAAGAGAAAGTGTTTATCAATGTGGTTCAGCTTGAGGGAAACCATTGAGGAAAACAAGCTAAGAATCTGAAGCCCCCTCCATTCCATGTTTCATTGACCATTGGAGACAAATTGGTACATAATTGCATGATTTATTTGGGGTTAAGTAGCTCTGTAATACGAAAGCAAACAACCGATCAGCTGGGTCTTCAATAAGAAGTCATCTCCTAGGGTGTAGTGCAATTGGATGGGACAATGGTAATGATGGTTGGAGTCATCAAATATTTGAGCTTCAAACTACACTCCTGCCCCAATGTGACTGTATTACAAAAAACATCAATCATAGACTTTCCGCCACATTTTCCATTGTGTTTTTTGAGAGACTTCAATGCTAAGATTGGAGGCTATTTGTCTTCTAATTGGTCAAACATGCTTTTTAGAACAAGTTATGGAGTTAAGGCTACAATTAGAAATGAGCCCATCACGGATTATCATATTGAGCCATATGTACCCAACCCAATCAATGCCAATTGTTCAACCTTTGACCAGGAGGACCTCCCAAGCACTTATGAGGCAGATACAAAGGTGGGGTGTATTCCAGACTTGACCCTTGATGAGTGGGCAAAAAAGAGCCATGCTTTTGACCCATATAAGGAGATGGACGAATCTGATATAGGAGTCTATTGTTTGCATGAGGATAATGATCATCCTCTTCCTGACATTATTAAGCCAGACCATAGAGATGATAATGAGGTATTGTAGTTATTCTTAGATGGCTCAAGAAGTAGACAAGGAGCCAGAGGAGGGGCTATGCTTGTTTCACCTGAAGGTATAAAATACTACTAAGCCTTCCATTTCCAATTCACTTGTTCAAACAATAAAACAGAGTATGAGGCTTTAGTACATGGACTGCATTGGGTAAGGAAAAGGGGTATAAATAACTTGCAAGTGTTTGGTGATAGTTAGCAAGTTGCAAATCAAGTCTGAGTTGCGAATCAAGTATGGGACCTCATCGAGGATTTTGAAGCATTCAACATTAGCTCCATCCCAAGGAAAGAAGAATGAAGAAGAAGACAAATTGGCAATGATTAGGGCAGCCTTTAACATTGTAGAGTATTAAGAGTGATAAATCATAGTACCATGTCAAGTTGCTTATGAGGCAAGCCATCCCAGAAAACAACACAAGTTGGCATGTCTTCGAAAAGGATCAACAAATTGTGAACTTTCTACAAGAAGAAGTTGAATTCTCCTCCAGGAACCAAGGTAACTTGGAGTAGCAGTATGGTGATCAAGTGGTGCTGCTGAGGACCAACAAATTACCAAAGGGTCTTGTCACTATAGAATCAATATTCAACCCAAATGACCAATTTCAAAAGGAGAAGGTGAATATTTAAGTAAAGGGTGAAGATTCATAGCCCATTTTCATAGAGGAAAGAAAAATGTTACAGATTGGCAAGATAAGCACTCAACAAAAAAAATTTGAATTTATTCAACTTTGCGAAGAATTCCCAGATGTCTTTTCCTAGACTTATAAAGATTTAAGAGGTTTCAACCTAAATCTGACATAGCACACTGTCGAGATAGATCCAAGATCTACACCTTTCAGACAGAGAAAAGGCCAGTAAATCCTCACATTGAGCCTCTCATGAGAAAATAATTGAACACGCTAATTGAGGCCAGTATCATCTTCCCTATCAAGCATTCAAGATGGGTTGCAAACTTGGTGCCCGTGAGGAAAAGAAATGGAGAAATCAGACTGTGTGTGGACTTTCATGATCTTAACAGAGCATCACTCAAGGATCACTATCCACTTCCATCAATGGAATAGATCTTACAGATTGTAGCTGGCTCTGAGAGGTTTTCACTACTAGACGGATACTCAGGCTACAATTATATAATGCTGAAAGAAGAAGATCAATTCAAGACAACCTTCACCACCAAATGGGGTACATATGCTTATAAGAAGATGCAAATCTAATGCTGGAGCAACATTTCAGCGAGCTATAGACATGGAATTCAAAGGCTTGATCAACAATATAGTTTTGGTGTATCTAGATGATATCATTGTCTTCTCAAAGAATGATGCAGACCATCCATTTCACCTCAGGAAATTATTTCAAAGGTGTAGAAGGTTTGAATTATCACTAAATCCAAATAAGTGTGTGTTATTTTCACGCGAAGGAAAAATTTTGGGCAACATTGTCTCAAGAGAAGGGTTAACAATTGATCCTGAAAGGGTTGAAGCCATCTAGACACTTCGATTTCCACAACATAAAAGCTCTCTCCAAAGCTTCTTGGGTAGAATAAACTTTCTTCATGGGTTTGTGCCTGATTTTTCCACTCTTGTGAAGCCTTTAACATTGATGTTAAAGAAGATTCTTGAATTTAAATCGACAGTAGAAGGCAAAGAGATTTTTGAGGCCATCAAGCTCGTAATATCAAAGACCCCAACTCTTGTCAACCTAGAATTCTCAAAGGACTTCATGCTATATGCTTTTGGAGGGTCAGACAACATCTCAACCATCTTAGTTTAGCCTAACAAGGAAGGTTCAAAACAACCCATATCCTTCTTAAGTCAGGGCTTGGAAGATTACGAGGTAAAGTACTCTTTCATTGAAAAACATGTCCTTGTTGTTATTTGGAGTTTTAATAAGTTCAGACACTTGGTCTTAAAAAATAAGATTCAACTGCTAGTATCCCATGTTGGTGTCAAGGATTTCTCCTGAACAAGGACTTGAATGAGAAGAGAGCTGGTTGGATCACTTAGGTAATGGAATATGACATTGAGATCAAGGTGACCAAATTGGTTCGTGGAAAGCGTCTGTGTGAATATATCACTTTGAAGAAACAAGCTGATTCAATGGATGAAAAAGAGTTTGTTTTGTTACTACAGAATGATCAAGAGCATCCAGCTAATGATGCACCTGTTCCATGCTGGACTCAAGCCTTAGTGCATTATCTCTAAACCGGTTTGTGCCCTCCAGAATGGAATAAAGAAAAGTGGAGATTCTTTAGGTTACAAGCCATCCCATATGTGCTTGTTGGTGGAGTCCTATTCAAGAATGATATCAATGGTGTCCTATTGAGGTGCATTGGGATAGGACAAATTGAGAGAGTGTTGCATGAGTTCCATGCTAGAGAAGCATGAGGCCACTTTGTTCCTCGATTAACAACTCTTAAGATTATGAAAGTTGGTTACTATTGGCCTACGTTGTTCAGGGATTTCTACTCATGGATCAAGAAGTGCGAGAACAGTGCATTCTTCATAGGGAAAGAAAATTTGGCAACCCTATCCCTTCATTCCATTTCAGTGGATCAACCATTCATGCAATAGGGACTAGACTTCATTAGGGTGATTAACCCAAATTCAAGCTAGGGCCACAAGTGGATACTTACAGTAGCAAATTATTTCACCAAGGGGACTGAAGTAGTGGCACTTGAGGAATCAAATGAATCCAACATCTTGGATTTATATGAAGGAATAAGTACCAGGTTTGGAGTCCCTTCCACTATTATATTAGATAATGCATTAGCATTCCTTTGTAAATGGATCATTGAAGGGGTGGTCAAGAATGGTGTGTACCTTAACACTTCATCAAACTATTACCATCAAGGTAATGGCCAAGAAAAATCCACAAACAAGAACCTACTAAGGATTATTAGAAGGAATATTGATGAAAATTAGAGAACTTGGCATACAAAACTAAAATCAATTATATGCGGTAATAGGATCACATCTAAGAGATCCACATGTAGCTCCCCATAGAAGCTTGTATATGGAAAAGATGCAGTATTGCCCATATCATTGGAGTTTCCCACTTTGGAGCTCATGAAACAATTGGAGCTAGCTGAGTTTGAACCTATGGAAATTAGGTATGCAGAGCTAATGAAAGTACAAGAGGCAAGCATTGATCAAGAAAGGCTTTGACAAGAAAGAAAGAATGAGGACCTTTCACGAAGGGGACTTAGTTCTAAAGTGGGATGAAGATTGGGAAAATCCAAGAAATAATTACAAGTTTGATGCCAATTGGAGTGGTCCCTACATGGTCACAAGATGTATAGGTAGAAATTCCTTCCAACTAGCTAAATTGGACAGTGAAGAATTGTAGAATCAAGTAAACGGGATCTCTCTCAAACATTGCTACTAGAAAGGAAAGTTCCACCCTTGTAAATATTAGTATAGAATTTTAATTTCCCTAAGTGCGTATGCACATTGTTATGTTCTAACATAGGTTTTTTTTCCCTAAGTAATGTGGCACATGATTTTTTCCTCTAGGTTTGCATCATTGTACAGTTTAATTTGCCTCCAAGTGAATGCGCTAGGCTTTTCAACATTTGTAATAGGGAGACCCATAGTTGCCATAATAGTTGCTCACTTTAAAATACAACAAATATAAAGGAACTAAAATTGGGTCTCAAAGGATCCATTTTAAGAAAGAATAAGATCAATGTCGGGCCACCACCCACGACTCCGTGCCCAATGGATACAATAAGACAACTAGTCTATTTATCTAGCAGGAAGATGTCCCCGAAAATCGCCAAATTGTTATCTCAATTTTTCCCCAACAAAATTGATCAAACACAACCCTGTGCAGAAATAAATTCAAGGGAGGGTTCCATCGCACGAGCCCACATTTCAAGTCAAACAAATACAATCTAGACTGGCTCTAAAATGAAGGAGCAGGGTCGGGGAAGGAAGCAAACTATTTCAGAGAAAACCAGAGGCTCAAGGGAGAGAAACGAAGAAAGGATCAAGGTCTTCAAGATTTAAAAATGATTCATAACAAGCCCAAAATTGGCTAAGTATGGGATAATCAGCGAAAGATTCGACATGCCTCATTGGTGCATCTCCAAGCGCTAAACTCAAAAAGTGGACTCAAATAACTTCGCCATCCTTATAAGGGACTCAAATAAGCATTCCATCCACATGGAAGGATGGCGGACTCAAATAAGAATGGCACGCATTTGGGGCCATTGAAAATTCCAAATGAGTGAAAAGAACCACGTCTCAGCTCGACGTAATTTCAAGATGGGAACCCAAGGTCGAGACTCAAACTTGCGCCAGCCCTCCACGTGGTCAGGGGTTAAGAGAGGTCAAATTCAAAGCGGGCCCGAATTGGTTAAGTATAAGAGTGCAAGTGGAAGGCACCACGTATCTTAATGGTGCACATTCAAAGGTGTTGCCTAATGTGGGGACACAAATGAGTTCAAGGCTTCCATGTGTCATCCCAGCGCATCTTCAAAGATAAATCTAAAAGTGGGCCCTTAGACAAGCGCCAAGCCTACATGTGTCCCTAGTTAGATGTATGATGCCGCCATGCAAATGGACTTAGTGAAAAACATAAAGGAACAAAGGAAAGCCACAAAAGGAGCCATGTGTCTACCCAACGTAACTTGAAAGGTTAAATCCAAAAGTGGTCCCCAAATGCATGGCATTCTTCCATGTGGCCATGTTCCAAGTCAAAGGAGGAATGCAGGTCATTGAAGGTAATTTAAACTTTTGGGCTTCATTCCCAAGAGACATAAAGTATAAAAATGAGTGATGCCTCCACCAATGCCCAAGGAGCCATGTGTCAGGACTAATTTACATTTGGGTGGGTGGGCGTTGAAGTTATTTTTCACCCAAATGAAAAAATGTGGAACAGCAGACCTGAAGATGGTTTTTTGACAAAAAGGTATTGCGGGGCTATAGGGCAATTTTTTGAATTTTGTATTTTTGTGCAAAAGGGGGCAAAGTAAATTTCAGGTCCATTGACCTGTTCTGCTAACTAGTTTTCGACATTTTTCTATGGGCCTGATTCAAATATTCAAAAGGGAATATCTTTTGATCCAGTGCCTAAAATTAAACAAATTTGGCACCATTAGAGAAATGTCGACCTCATCTACACCATGGAGATATGATACTTTAATTTTGAAGAAGTTGTGTGGGGAAAAAATGGAATACATATTTGTGCCATTAATATAGGATCTATTTGCTCAAAAAACTAGATCAGATTTGATTTGATCAGCCACTCTTCCTCCTTCAACGCACCAAACAAGTAATCAAGGAAGATTTGACAGATTGTAGGTAGATTTGCAGGGGCATTGATGGCTAATAGCTGAGCTTCAAATTATTTTTCCCACCTCTCTTCTTATTCTCTCTATGTTACATCTATAAAAGAAGGGGTAGGGCTCATTGTAAAGGGTTGGACAGTTTTGTTTTGCATCTTCCCTTCTTCTCTTGTTTGCAAGAGAACTGGTGGAGCCTTCCAAACCTCCCATTCGGGTTGTAATGAAATGTTTTGCCTCTCTACCACTTTTATGTGCTGTATCAACTCTTGAGAAATTATATATTTTTGTGGATGATTCTCAACCCTCTCACGTGTTCATTATTCCCTTCTAATCTCTCATTATAGTTTTGTTGCCTGTGCATGGTGTTTGTATTACATTTCTCTGGTCTGTGTTAAGTTGAAAAACAAGGGTCTAACATTCCTTTGGTGCATCACCTTGTTAGCTTAGGTTCATTTTCTCACATCTTCTCAACACTATCTCCTTAGTAAAATATAATAGGTTTAGAATAGATCCTCTGTAATTTATTTGTGTTCACCTAAACAGAGGAATACGAACTGACCTTAATCCAGAGAGCTCTCTCAACTCACAAGGTCCCACACTTTGAGAGATGCTCCATGTTGTGCAATAACAATGAGAGTCTCAACCCATCTGGTTGCAAACATTTAGGGGTGTACTGATCCTGCACTAACAATATTTTATGCCTTTCCAATTATTTGTAGTCTTGTGTATGTTTCCATTAATCTTGTGAACGTTGAATACCCTTATTAATCATCTTACCTTGTTGCAAATTATGTAATTTTTGCATGATATTAATGTGTATGTGTAACTTAGTAGTATTGTTGTGATTTTATCCCTCAATACATCAAAGTTTTTACCCTTAATTATCTTTAGAAAATTGTTGGCCTGTACATCAGAAATTCATTCCATATCAATTGTGCATGTACTCAGTCAAAGACCTCATATAAGTTTCATGTATCACCTCAGTTTTAAATTCATTTTACAGTCATCTTTTACCGTTAAACCCCACAAAATCACTTTAGGATACATAAATAAGGAACTAACCTTGATACCAGAGACTCACCTAAAAATAGGTATACACACAGAGCTGAGGTGTTTCCATTGTATCTATGAAAGAGAGATAAAATTTTCAAGCTTAGAACATCTGCAACCATCTCTCTACAGGGTGCACTTTTGAGAGATAATATATATATATATATATATATATATATAATTTTAATATTATTATTAATAATATTTTAGTATTAGTACTATTATTAAGGAGTAATGATAGTTATATTTTTAACTAACTTAATCTTACACTTAAGTTTTGTTTTAAATTTTGATAATATTTCATAAGAGGTATAAATAAAAATCAAACCAAATTTGACTTGTTATTATATTGATTTACTTTGGGTTATAAGTAATTTTACAATAACTTAATAATGAATTTACACATTCCAATGAGTCTAGGGCCTCATTTGCAAATAAGAAAGTTCTTTTCTCTCCTAGTATTAGGAAATTATCTATTTTTACTAACCAATAAAATGATAAGGAAGATTTAAGTTCTTTCCATCTAAGTATACAAGGTTTGACTTTCTTTTAACAATGCAAGGAAATGAAAAAATATAACATATTTCACTACTATATAAATTTCATGTAATATAATGGGAGTAACTCTTTATTTGCTTTTACAAACTACAAATTTGAAACCATTCTCACAACAAAATTTCACAATATTTCCAATAAGTTTTAAACTAAAAACTACTAGATTTCCACTAAGATCTACACACTTATATGGGATAATAAGTTGATTAAAATATGAACAAGTTGTTTCTTTCCTTTCTAATCAATTTTCCATTATCACAAGAATAGTTTTACTAAAATGTATTTCTTTCCTTCACAACATACAATACAATCTTAATAACTAATAATAAATACAACTTTTCTTCCAAAAGAACAATACAATAATCTTCCACTTGAAGTGGGAATTTTTACAAGAAGGAAACTATAATGAAATAAATTTTGTCTTCTATTATTACTCCTAGAATAAAATATCCAACCAAGCTCCATATTCTCTTCACTTGATTACAACAACCAAAAATGGGGGAAAGGCAACACTCTCTACCCAATCAAAACTCCAATGAGAAGAAGAAGAAGCAAGTCTTCCCATTGGCCCTCGAGCCACAATCACAAGGCAATAAGGGATGGATCCAACACATGACAACTCAACAATGCTTCCACACTTACTTTCAAGAAACAAACACAGAAGAATATAACCACATAAAAACACTCATTTTATACACAACAACTTTGAAAAACAATGGCTCCAAAATAAGCCAAGTAGAGATAGGAACATGGGGGTGCCCTTGTGCCTCTCAAGGGTTTGGATGCCCACATCTAAAAACTTCCAAAACACGATCAATCCTAAAATCTCTTATTCCTCCTCACAAAAAATATCTGTCTCTTATGCCTCTCTCACTCTTATGCCTCGCTCTCTCATATGGCTCCCACAATACACAAAATAACAAAATCTAATAAGGTGGGGCATCCTAAACCAACTCCCTCCTAAACACCCAAAAATAAGCTCTTATGCCTCCCAACATATTTCATCCCCATTTCCAAATCTCAACACCACCTAAGGTCAATTTACTACCCAACACTTCAAACAAGAACACACATCCATACAACACATAACATACAAGAAAACAAGAATAAAAAAAGAGTGCAAGATCCTACCTTGCCATGGTAAAGGTCCAATTTTCAAGAAAATCCAAAAATCCTTCAAACTCAAGAAAATATAAGCTCCTTTCTACTCTAACAAGAAAGAACTCCCAAAAACCCAAGATCCAAAGCTAAGCATGTAACCCCATTTACTTCCAAAAAAATTCAATAAATAGAAAAGAGGAGGAGAAAGATGATGTGTCTCTATGTAGGATGTCACATCATTTCTTCTCCACTTCACATCACCCAAGTCAAAACCATACTCCAAGGTAAATAAATGGGTGGTTGAGAGGTATGAAAAACCTCTTACACACACCACTCCATCCCATACCCCTTGAGGAAAAAGAAATAAACACATGTAAGAAAGTGAAATTTAAAATCACCTTTTTACTTCCAAAAAAACATAATTGGGTATATTTGTTACCCCCCCAACCCATAGGTAGGATTGGTATGATAAATTAAGAGGCATGGGAAAAGTTTAACTTGTCCCACAAGCCTCCAAAATTCGCCCTTAAGGAAAAATCTGAATTATCAAGAAGGGGTAGAGTGTACAACACTCAAGATCACATACACTTCACTTACAACACATAACCAAAAGAACCATATAATCTAATAAATTAATTCTTTTTGTCACATCCATAATTATTTTAGTAACATGATTAATTTACTAATCTAGACACATAATTTACTTGATGATAAGAGGGAAATACATCACCATAAAATCCCAAATACTCTAAAATTAAATAAAGGAAAATAAAATAATAACACACAAATCGCTTGGTCGAAATTGGAGGTATTCCCCCCATGGGGGCCCCCTAACAACAAATAAAACACACAAAACATAACACACGTTACCATGGTGACCATTATTGAATCCATCTAGCATTCTGATGTGGTTGGTCTCCAATCCCCCTTTGATTCTTGTGATATAAATGGATGCAAAAATTACAATACCTCCTTCGGTCTCATGGCTGCATCAAAACATACAAGGTAAAATATATGCATATAAATCAACAATCATCCATACACAAATTAAATCATCATCTAGACAAATAATGTTACTATTTTAAAATTCCAACAACATCTCAATTCTATATTTCATAAATAACAATAAAATAACCAGATTAATTCACTTTTAAATCCTACTCAATATGACGAAAATGTTGAATGTCAGAAATAGATAAAAATATGTCAACGATACATCATCATCAATGTAAAATGTCTCTCTAATAAATCCACGTGATCATACTATGAATCAAAATCCACAAATAGTCAAAGTATCTCTATTGTCTAATCATCATGTTAAGACAAAATGATACAATAATAACCATGTATATAACCAATAATAATCGAAATCAAAATTTAATAAGTGTCGAAGTGAAGTGGGCACTACATACACTAAGTTCAAGGATAAAATAATACTCAAGTAAATGAGCGTAGTTTTCCTCATTGATATAAAAAATACATTTCTAGGTCCCTAATAGAGTGTAACGTCTTTCAACTTGGTGGTATTCATATGGAGCCTTGAAAGAGCTAGAGTTCCTCGAGTGACCCACAAAAAAAAACTATATTTTTTCCCTTTTTTCAACTAGACCAGTACTCTTTCTTACAAGATTCGAATAATATGTATTTGTTTCCTAAAAATTTCTGGGGTTTTGGGGGTAGGACAATATTTGAGAGTTAAACCTTATGTGTTCCTCATAAATTAATAACACAGTCAATTAGAAATTATTTTATCCATTTTGGTTGGCTTCCTCATATTGACATTTTCATTTCTAGAGAACCATATTTGAAACATTGGATTTTATCCTTATGTCAAGGATGGATAACATTTCAATAATATTCTTGCTCTTATAAATTAAAAGTACAATAATTAATGACATGTTAATTAAAATACATAACTAAAACATTTATTAGTTGAAAACAATAACAATTATTATGATTACCAATTGAGTGCATGCCCATTCAAAGTGAATGCATCGCACCTAATTAGTGACCATCTTCAATTGTTGGATTTGATCTTGTGCCACTTTTTTTCGTTTCTGATATATCACCATCACAATTATTTTTGACCCAGTATTCAATTATCCGTTTCCACACAAGATTTTTTTAAATGAGAAGGCTTGAAAATAGTTTTAAAAAATTAAACTTGATGAATACATAAAACTTTAAAATATACAACATTTTAAAAAATTAATTACTTAGTAAAATAATTGTAAACAATAATTACCTACCAAAATTTATGCTTAAACAAGAAATTAGAATAAGAAACATCAATAAACTTTTTTTCCCTTCTTGGATATCTTATTAAACTTATCATGCATTCTCTACATTAAAGGTTTTGCTAATATTTTTACCATTGATAATATGGAAGATATTAATCGGTAATTGAAAAACATATATTTATCTATATAAAAAATTATTTTCTTTCCATTTTTGCCCCTCAATACATTCTTATATGTATGTAAATTAATCATCCTCTCAAAAGTTCCATAAGCGGACCAAATATCACAATTACAACACTAATCTTTCCACTACACTGATGGGAGTTAGAGGTCGTGATTTGTGAAGCATAAATTATAGCATGAGATATTATATGTGAATAATGGAAGGAAGATAAGAAATAATAATGTTGGACTATTATAAAAAAGAGTGGCTAGGGAATCAAATCCCAAGAAGAAACTAGGTCATGAAAAATGTGAATACCTATGTCAAACAACTAGATAGATTTGATGTTAGGATTATCTTCTAATGAATTACGACACAATTAGAAATGGGTGAACATTAGATATGTTGATTATTAAATTAAATATCAAACCAACCAAAAATACATCACGAAACCATTTGAGGTGAGGTTTAAAAAAATTAAAAGTAGAGATGCTTTTGACAAGAGAATACCCCTCAGTTTTGATAGTAATTAAAAATGTTTCAAAGCCAAGATTTCACTTCAAAATTTCGCTATTAGGTTCTCTTAAATAAATACAATGGATTAAAATCATGTTCCAAGATTATTTTCCTTCCACCACTGACATAACTAATGTGGTAAACAATATTTATACTTTTAGGATGGATATGTAGAATACACATACCTCCTTCCTCATGTGGTAAAAAAAAACATTTGAAGTGACTCTATGGAATCCCCAAGGTTTTTTAGAATTATCCCATACAAAATTATACAAGATATTAGATAACTTATTATGATAGGTATTTTAGGGAGGCCAACATGAAGAATAATAGACATGTGGTGGAGAGAATTTCAGTGTAGGCCTCGAGTTTACCTAAAAGAAATAAAATATATGGAATGTTTAGAGATGGATTTAGTGTTAAAGGATATTCATTCTTTTCAAGAGCATAGTAGAAAAGATGTAAAAAATTAAGAAATAAATTGTATCTGAATTTAGTTATAGTGATTTCATATGTCCCTTTATGGTCACTATTAGGCTACTAAGGGGATATTTTTATATTGTTGCGTTGCCTTCAGGATATAGTCAAGGGCTAACTTCTATCCATGGGACATTTTTTGGTTATTTGATGATTGTTGTTGGTTAGTTTTCTTAAATCAACAAGCTTATTTCAAACCATTATACTATCAATCCTTAATTTCATGCCCCAAACTAAAAATATGAAACTTTTATTTGGATGAACCTTGAATTTTTCTCAATTAAACCATAGAATGTTTCCTTTCATGTTAGAATGTTTCTATTTATGATCACCTCTAAATTCAGAGGTAAGTGTATGATCTTCATCATTTTCCTCATTGTAAATGGATTTTATTTCACTAGCATGTCCACCAACTATTCAAATGTTATAATGGTATCCAATAAATTAAATGAGGTGAAAAACACTTTATAGGATTGTGGAAATGCTATCAACACTATAGGTACAAGTTGTTTGTCTTCCACTGCATCATTTAGTGCTAGAAATCAGTTCTTAGATGTTGCAACACATCTAAAAAACTTCAATCATATCATTGAACTTGAATTTGATGTTGTATATAGTTAGTTTTATAAATGGAGGTGAGTGATTTGATTATATTCTTGATGCACCATTTTAAACTCATCCCATGATGATTTGGTTGGTTGTTTATTTATGATGTTAGGTTAGACATCATCTTTTCTTACAAACATTATGGTTAACGTTTATTTTTTTGTCAGCCATACAATATATTAATTGCTAATAATAATATATTAGATGCTTGATGAGAGTACCTTCAACTAAATTCTATATATGTCTTTCAATTATAGACATGTCTTGATCGTAGTTTTACATAGAGCATAATGTTCTCTCCATAGGAGTTATGAATTTGGAAGGAAACAAATTGGACCATATTTTGTCATCTTATTTGTGCAGGAATTGTATCGAGGTGACATATTGAATTTTATCACTCTAAGTATAGTTACCATCTTTATGTACTACCCGTTTGGTATACCAATCATCTCTACATACACACATTTAGATGTACTAGTAGTCCATACTGGAAGAATTTCTGCCTCTAAGTATACCCAATGGTACATGAAGAAGACATTAATGCATATGAGAGAAGATAGCTACATGGTACATAGAAAATAGTTGAGAATGATCTGGATAATAAAATAAAATTTCTTAAAGAGAGATCTTTATACATCGGTGAAAAGTCCCAATATACTTAGATTTTCCAAATTTTAAGATTTAAGTTTAATGATAGTGGAAAATGGGTAATGGAGGGTTAGTAATGATTGACATGTCCTTCTTACTCACTATATATTTAAAGGGTTCATGCAACATAAGTTGTTGTTGCACTTATATTACTCATTACATGCATTAGACAAAAGTGTAATGACTTTACTTGAAAGTGTGGTCTAGAGGCACTACTAATACCAAATGTTGTCTAGGTCAAGTGATCTCATAGACTGTTTCTAGAACTATATTTCTAGGTTTATTTTTACAAAATGCTTTTGCACTAGTACATCGAAATCTACAAGTTATTATTAAATGTCAAATAATATAACAAAAATGAAATAAAAAATGTTCTTCCCCCTTGAAACTATAAAAAAACATAATTAAAGACATTTTTCATTTTTCCATGAATTTCATTGAAAATGTATACATGCCACATTTTCCCTAAATTATTGCTAAGTAGGGTTTGAAATGTAGTTTTTGAAATATTTTGTATGATATTTTGGGTGCTGATTTTTTTTGAATAAATATTTTTCAAGTTTCCTCCTAAATCTATTCATTATTTTTAAATTTATTTTTAACAATAAAATCAATGAACAACTTCCTAAAAAATTTACAATTTTTTCTAGCTAATAGTGGTCACCACCTTATTTTACATAACTATGTAAATTAGTTAAATTTTCCTATGCTATTTAAAATAAGATCCCCTAATAAAATGACCCTCTAAGAGGAAATGGCGGGAAGATGCTTGGGTGTGAGGTGTTCAACCTCACTAGTTCCTATGTAGGAAAACGTTAACCACATATGAACCCAGGTCTACCTGCATATCAAACATAGGTTATAATTTTAAATTTAAATATGGCTAAATTTAACTTTTTTAAATGGAAAATGGAAAAGGGAGGACGGGGAGGGATTTAACATGCCATCCATACCTACTAAGCCCTTAGCACTAAATTAGGAAGCAAATTGATGCAAGCTCACAATCGAGTAGTAAGATACTTAAACACAAATTTTGTAAATGCGAAGATCTTGTTCATCATTAAATCGTCCATGCATAAGAACGTGGGTTACAGTTAGAGGGCCAGCTAGCCAAAATTGTATGGGGAGTGGACTTGCACAGTCGACGCAATCTCGTTATTAAGGATATAAGGGTATAGTCAAGGTAGCACAAATTTTCTTCTAATGTATGTAAATATTTTGGCCTATAAAGGACACTAAGGACAGACTTGTGTGGATACTCGGAGATACACTGAGTTCAATGATAAAATAACACTCGAGTAAATGAGCGGAATTTTCCTGGTTGATATAAAACATAAATTACTAGGTCTCCAATAGAGTGTAACGTATTTCAGCTTGGTGGTCTTCATACGGAGCTTTACAAGAGCTCGGGTTCCCTGAGCGACCCACAAAAACTTAAAAAAATAAAACTATATTTTTTCCCTTTTTTCAACTAGACCAATACTCTTTCTTGTAGGATTCAAATAATATGTTTTTTTATCCTGAAAATTTCTGGGGTTTCGGGGGTAGGGGAATATTTGAGAGTGATGGGGCCATAGAATTCCTCCTCTTGAATCTCTCGTTTCTGTAATCTCTTAAGAATATCCATAATCTTTTCAAAACGCACTCTAAAATTTGAGCATCATAAGCCCACTAATACTACACAAAAAAAACAAGAACCTTTGTATTAGCGAAAACCAATAAACAGGGCACTAAAACATGTCCACAATTAGTGCCAAAAATTACACAAATAAGATGGAGGAATTGAAGTGCAATGACCTATTCAATCTTAACTAGATGACACAACATCCTAATTAAAGTACACTACTATTACTAATGACATCTAATCATTATAGTTAAAAAAACATGTGCGTTATGATGAATTAAACTATATATATATATATATATATATATATATATATATATTATTCCAATAAATTTTGTTAAATATAATCACATGTCACACATGTTGTGTGAGATAATCATGTTTTAAATGTTTCTTTGACATTTGATTAGGTAATTAATTGTAAATATCTCACGTTTTAAAAGAGTAAGATCAATTTTTTAAATTAGATTTTTTTTTTTTGAATATTTGGAATGTAAGAACAATCCATTTTCATGGCTTGTTAATTCTACAATATCACTTATGTTGTCATCTCCCAAAATGAAGTAAAAAACATATTTTTTCAAGAAAAATAGATAGGTTTATACCTTAATTATTTAAAAGTATGCCAAGTGATGTGCACAGGGACAAGACTATAAACCATAATTTGGAGCCTCTAAATTTCAAGATGAATTATAAGTCTCGAATGGAGTTTCAACATGTTGAGCTACAATGGTATGAACTAGATACGATGGTCAAAAACACATAAAATTAATGATATGTAAACTCTAGCCTCATAAATAATAATTAACCACATAATATGAACATAAAAAATGTAGTTCCCACTTCCCTTTGACACCTTTTTATACTGATCATGACACTGTTGACTATACCATGAATATTATTATAGTGTTGATTTAGTATGATGTTAGATGTTGGACCATGGATTATTGTTGATCTCAATTTAGTTATGATGCATGATGATTATTAGAGACACTTCATATGTGGATGATGATATACTATTTGACATGGATATATTATGTATGTTGTTCGAACATGTGATTTTTGGATATTGTGAGTAGACCTAGAAAATGGACATTATATGATGATGATATAGTTGTTGATATCAATTGTAAGTGATATTGTTGATAGCCCTGATGTTGTTGTGATTCATATGTATAGATTATTTTGTGATTATATTTATATCATGTTGGATGTTCTGATATAGCCACGAGGCCGAAGGAGGTATTTTGTTTTGCAGGGTAAAATATCACAACAAACATTAGGGGATTGGAGACCAACCACATTGGAATTCTAGATGAATTCAACAAGGTCGCCATGGCAACATGTTTTGTGTGTGTGTGTGTTGTTTTTGTTAGGGATTCCCATGGGGGGATTACCTTCGAATGTGACCAAGGGATTATGTGTATTTTATTAATGTGGCTTCTTTTTATTATTGTTTGCAGGTGTTTATTTTATGATACATTTACTCCTTTCATTATTCTATTAATTGCGGATAATTAATGTGAGTAATCATATTGTTAAAATAAATTAATTAATCAAATTTAGGATATAAGAAAGTAATTATAGAAGTTGTTATCTCTTGTATTAAATGTGGTAAGTGATGTGTAAGTAATATGTAAGAATGTGTAAGTTTGTGTAAGAGTTGTGTAAGTCAAATTTTGGAGTATGAAACACTCCACTTCTTTGGAAATTCAAATAGGTCCTTGGAGGCTGATTTTGGACGCTTGTGGGACAAGTTAAACTTGTCCCATGACTCTTAAATTTATATACCAACCTTGCCTACGGTTGGAGGGTTAAATTTAGACTTTTATAATACATTTTGGGAAGACAAATTGTAAGTTTTAATTGCACTCTTCTTACATTTTATTAAATTAAGTCCTTTGGGGTGTGAAATTTTTAGAGTGTGTAAGTTTATTGTCATATTATTCACCCACCTATTTATTGTGCTTTTGTTAATGAATCTGATTTTTGTGTTGGAGTTGAGGATGTGTGATGTGGCATCCTACATGGATCCACCTCATCATCTTCTCTTCCATCTTCTATAAAATTAGAACTCCTTGCTTTGTTTTGGGTTGTTGAACTTTTGGGAATGCTTCCTTGGGGTTAATTTTCTTGTTGATTAGAGCTCTTGCTTTGTAGGAGCTTGTGGGAAAACTGTTACATGGTTGTGCTTGGATATTTTGATTGATTGCATTGAGATAGAGCTTGTTGTTTTAGAACTTAGACAACTCCATCACGGAGAGGTAAGAGCTTCACTCTTGATATACTCTTTTTCTTTTTAACTATACATGTTATTGTGTGAATGTGTTAGCATGTGTGTGGGATGCTTGGGTTATATTTCCTAGAAATGGTGTAGGAGAAGGCTATGGGGAATTCATGTGGGGGGGCATAAGGGAATGCCAGTGGCATCAAAATTCTTGTGGAGGGAGTTTGGGATTGGGATCCACCATGGAAAATAAATAGCTTGCATTTCTTATTTTGTGGGGGGCCATAAGAATATTTGTGGGGGGCATAAGGAGGGATTGTGGACGGCATAAGGATATGTGAGATGATTTATATTGGTGGTTTGTTACAGGTGGATACCCAATTCCCATTGGGAGGCATAAGCAACTTCCCCCATAGTTCTTGCTCCTTTGGCTAGCATGGTGAAGCCTGAGTTTTGTTTGTTGTATTTCATATGGTTACAAAACTGCTGTTTTTTTTTGGACTATGTTTTTAATTTGAAATGTGCATGTTGGAAATATTTCTTTGTGATTTGGAATCCCGTTGTTGCCATGGGTTGAAATACATTTCTTATTGCATTTTAGTTGGGGCTCAGGGGAAAATGAAGAAGGATGACTTCTTCTCTTCATTGGATGTCTTGGTTGGGTAGAGAGCGTTGTCTTTCCCCTTCCTTTGTTGTCATCAAATTGGAAGAATGAGAAGAATGCATGTTACTGTCATGGAGCTGAGAAAAGAAGATAGTTTTGACAGTCCCTTATAAGAATTATTTTGTAACCTTTCCCACTTTGGTGGATGAAATTGTAAATGTTTTGAAATGGAAAGAGGATGTATGGATTATGAAATTTTTAAAGTGAAATGAAAAAGAGATAGACTATGTTTTTGCTTTGAAAGATTGTGAAGGAAATGTATTTTGTATGATGAATTTTGAGAAGGAATAAAAAAAAAGTTGAAATTTCAAATGTAAAAGAGTTGTGCTTTATATTCAATTCTGTTATTAGAAAAGAAAGACATGTATTCTGTATGCTTTATTTTTAAAATATATATGAAAAGAATTGTAAAAGATTCATTGAGCTTATGGAAGTTGTCTTTCCTTATTTAGAATGGAATTTTTATATTTAAAATTCTGTATTTGAAATCCCGGTTGGAAAACTGGAAGAAGGGAGTATGTATGAAGAAAATGCATTATCCTATCTTGTTGAAATGCATGATTGAAAAAGAATAGAATCTACATTTTTGTTTCTACGAAAGATAACTAATTTAAATGAGCATGGAAGGAATTCAATGTTGTTATAGTATAGCAAAAGGCATAGACTAATCCTTGTTTTGAATTGTATAAAATCCATCTTTTATTCCACTATATAATTGTAAATTTTTTGTCAAATATTAATCAGAATGACCCTGCAAGATATAAAAGACAAATGAAATAATAAATTGATCTTAAGGTGATAAAAATTATTCCCAGAAGACTAAAACACTTAAGGAAATATTTTAAAATATTGCAAAATCGGGCCCAAACCTTTTCACAGTCTTTTAGCTGTCAGAAGTTGTAAAAATTCAAATTTGAAATCAATCAAGAAAAATTACCTTCCAATGCATCCTAAATCGTTCTTAGAATAATTATCCATGTTTGTTTGGCATGTTGAGTGAAGGAGAAGGTCAAATTTGAACAAAATTTTATAAGTTAAAATCTACCAATTTTCTTTTTAAAAGCCTAAAAAATGTTCTCATGAAATTGATCCCTAAAACTTTATCAAAATCTAAAATGAATTAATTTTGTGCAAAGAAAGCGTCGAGATATTTCCAGAAAGTCCTCGCTTACCCAAAACTGATCTCTCTATCAAAATTTATGGCCTTATGAAGTTTTCTTCAATAGGCATAAAAATTTTGGGAAAAAATTCCGTGGTGGGCCCACGGCCCGAATTTTCCATTGGGACTCAGAAATTTTTTTGGGAAATTTTTCAAAATTTTCTCAGCCACCTCATTGGCCCGCAACCAATCGAAAGCTGCCACGTGGGCTCACGAGGCAATGATGGCGGCATGGCACTATTTTCTACCTTGGTGCTTTTAAAATTTTTTGGAAAATTTTCTTAGTTTCCTTTTTTGGCCCCCAATCCCGTAGCCAATGAATGCCTACCACATGGCACAGCGGAGGGGTGGAACCCTTGAAACTTTACCTTTTTTGAGAAAAAAATTTTATAGAAATTTTTTGTAATTATCTCCGCGGCCCTGCACTCCCGCCCTTCCCTTGGAAAAATCATTTCCACAGATGCACGGGCCCACACGTACAACTTACCCCTTTTATACCCCTTTGGAAAATTCTCCCAAACATCTTTGCCACCTCACCTTCCCTCGTTTTTCCCCGCTTTAGCTTTGAGGGCACCACGTGTCCTTGGCGGATCCATGGGGGTGTAGGTGCAAAATTAGTTTTTCACCCTACGCGGGAAAATTTCAAAAAAAATCTCCCCGCGGCCCGCTAACCCGCCCTTTTGGGAAAATTTTCACCCCTGGGCCTGTAGGACTGCTCTTGGGGGAAACTTTCACCCAAAGTCTCGCTGGCCCATAACTTTATATCAATTGAAAGGTGAGGAAATTTTGTATCCAATGAGAATGATTTAGTAAAATTTTGTATGCATTAAGTGTCAGAAAAATCAAGTTGAAAATTTAAGCCTGTTAGAGAATGGGTATGGTGAGGATCTTTCCGTCTGAACTTGATTGAATCTTTTACTGATTTCTGGAGTGGGTAAGTAAGAATTTACTCTAATGATTTTTTATATATGTATTCTTTTCCCCATTGTAATTTAGCCCTGCTCTTGTCTTAGATATTGTGGAATTAAATACCTTGGGTATTTAATTGTTTTGGTCCCTTAACTCTAAAATTTTAATCAAATTTCAATGTAATCAGTGATTAAACAAATCCTTAAGGAGTTTTGACCTAGGTGTAGACTTATTACACTTGTTGCTTTATATTGTGGAATTAGTAATTATTATAATGAGAAAAGTTATTAGTTGAATTTAATTTTCCTTGAGACTTTGGTTGTTAACACTTTAAAAAATAAAATTATTCCATAATTTTCTAACTAAACCTAGGTTGTTCATAGGTCTCAAGTGGGTTATTTTAGCGGGCGTTACAAAAAAGACCATAAAATTCTAGTAATGATCTATGTAATGCTAACTGAATTCAATGTTTTTTAGTGTGATGATAAATATTGAATTTATTATTACATTAAAATTTGGCTTTAATTTTTTTTGAAATCCTTTAATAGGTTCTAAATATGCACGTGATCGTTACAATAAAGATACATGTATGCCAAGAGATAGTGGTCTTATTTTCTAGTTTCAGAACAAGTGTGAGACTTAACTTCATGACAGGATTTAGATTTACTATCACAATTGTTCCTTATTTAGTATAAAATATCTCCCTATAACTAATTAGATTTATAGAGAATTTAGATCAATTGTGCTTCTTTCATGATGGTCATATTTGTTTTGAATCCATATCGGTCCCTATTTCTATCCACATCAATTACCTAGCCTACAATCATAGTATTTCATATAAATATCACATTTATTTGAATAAATTTCATAATATTTCACATGCCTTCTATATGCCACCACATTTTATATACATATCTATTAGGGCACTCACAATATCTATATTTGATTTAAATTGACATTCAAAAATCTCTTTGAAGCACCTTAATACTTCATCTTGAACAATCGTTATTGCATGACTTGTAATCATTTCATTTTGTGAGACATATTGTACTGGAATTATTTTAGGAATTTGTGTTTACTAAGGAATTGGTAATAAAACATCTAGTAAAAATATGCTTTTTATTATGCTTCAATGGATTCAAACACCTTGTTGTAAATTTACCATTTTGATAAAGAATAAGAGGATGCCAGAAATAGTTGAGTATGGATTTACACCTATAAAAAGTATTTAATTTAACAATTTTAGGTATTTTCTCATATACGTGCATATTACATATATCCTATTACCATTGTATTCCATAAAACCACATCTCTTTGAAACATCTTATCAAATAGTTCATGTCCTTAGTGCATTCTTCAAAAATTTTAGTACATGTATATTGTGAAACTTGCAACTCAAAAATAAACCACAATTACAGTTTAAATTATTGTTTGATGAATATTTGTGCCCTATTCCAAAGATCTTATTTTTGCACAAATTGTAACTATGATAGAATAGGTTTTCTACTCTAGTTGGAAACATGTTCGTTGCATTTTTTGAAATAGATTCAATGCCTCAGGATATTAGCCATGTTTTTTCTAACATATGATGATTAAATTCCATGATAAAATTTCTAATTCATCCATTTAATCAAACAATTTGAAAGGATCTGCTAAACTTCGACATTATGCATACATGTATATCAATGTATGGATTATTAAAAAGTCACAAATCTTGGAAATTATAGACCCCAAAAAATAGGGGCACCATTAATGTGACTAGTAACATCCCACTCAATACTACTATAATCTATGAAACCACTAGAAATCCAAAAATCATTTCTCAAATCAAGGACAAAACTACCCTTATCATCAGTATCCCAAAAATCAACATTTCCACTCCCACCCAAAAATTATTGATCCTCAAATGTAAAACTCAAAGTATTAACCCATTTTTAGACATAATCTCTAGTATTTCCTAAAGAAAAGAAATTAATAAACTTATTAAAATCCTTATAAAATTATATTTATATATATATACAGTCAAATAACAAATTAATTTATCAATTTTGGTTGGCTTCCTCACATTGTCATTTCAATTTGTAGAGAACCGTACTCAAAACATTGGATTTTCTCCTGATGCTAAGGATAAATAACATTTTCATAATATTCTTCCTTTTATAAATAAAAAGTACAATAATTAATGATAGGTTAATTAAAATACCAAACTAAAACATTTATTAGTTGAAAACAATAAAAGTTATTATGCTTACCAACTAAGTGCATGCCCATTCAAAGCCAATGCATCCCACCTAATTGGTGACCATCTTCAATTTTTGGATTTGATCTTGCGTCACTTTTTTCTTTTATGATATATCACCATCACAATTATTTTCGACCCAATATTCAATTATCCTTTTTCTCACAATATTTGCATTATGATAAGGCTTTTAAATAGTTTTTAAAAATAAAACTTGATGAGTTCATAAAACTTTAAAATATAAAACATTTTTTATAAATTAATTAGTTAGTAAAATAATTGTAAATAATAATTACTTGACATTAGTTATCCACTCCGATCGTAGAAATTTAAGAATGAGATATCTCTTTTTATGTCCCTTTTTCATAGGAAATCCATTTCTTCTTCAACAAAAATGTATCATAAAACACTAGTTAGGATGCAAAATAACAAATATTAGAGGATATAATGTTATTTTACTTTTATATAAGATACTTAAGAAAGATGAGTATATTATAGATAATTTTATTCTTAAACATATTTGATATTTTTGTAAAGAGCACTCACTTTCATCTAGCATGGAACCCAATAACTATTTATTTCTTTGGTAACCCACATTTTGCACTTCAACATGAAAATAGAATAAGAAACATCAATATACTTTTCTTTTTGTTCTTGGATATCTTATTAAACATATCATACATTCTCTACATTAATGGTTTTGTTAATATTTTAACCATTGATGATATGGAAGATATTAATCGATAATTTAAAAATAGGTATTTATCTATATAAAAACTAATTTACTTGCGATTTTTCTCCCTCAATACATTCATATATTTATCTAAATTAATCACCCTATCAAAATTTCCATAAGTGGACCTCATATAGAAGTCCCTTATCCATATGGAACACCTATAAAAAAATCCATCTAGAAGTGTATGGTACTATCATAGGGGATGTAGTTGGTGTGGTATAAAAACAAGCATCAATAGACACATCTCATGCATTAGAAATATCAATTGAAGTGTTTTATGTAGGATTGTTTAAGGGCACAAAATAACATGTAGTAGATATCTCACATGGTGTTTCTCTATTTGGAGATGGGTCTCTTAATCTCATTGACGAGGACAAAAGTTAACTAGGTAGGAGAATTTAATAGAAAAATACTTAATGTCTTTTGATAATTCTTAGATAATTGAAGGTTATGTTAAATATGGGTAGCCCGTGTATTTAATAACTTTAAACAAATAAAAAAAATTATAGACATTAAATAATGGTAAATTTAATCACAAGAATTAAGAAAATTATATACAAGAAAAAATAAGAGAAAGATAGAGAGCTCCTTTTTTAGAATTCAATTTATTTTAAAATACTACCTCTATAACTTCCATTAAAAGTCATAAAATCAAGTAGGACCTAATTAATCCCAATAATTTTTATACTAGATCATCTTTGATGCATGTAAATAGAACACAAAAAAAATATTCATGGTTAAGACTAAATCCATCCTTCCACATTTTTTGAAAGAGTTCGAAGGCTTACTCACTATAGGCATCCAATAAATATTCCATAATTATCATTATCTATGATAGAAAATTGACATTATGCACTTAGTCAAATATATTCTAAATATTCTATACTATATACTTTGAATTGTATGTATAATAAAACAAGCTAGCAAGGTTCATCTTCTATATTCCAAATTGGGAATGCCATGAGTATGCACTTACATTAACAAGTTACTTAACCATGGAGGAAGGGTGTGATTATGCAAAGTAAGGTTATACCTATGTTTGAGAGGGGATACAATACATCAAAAATTATTATGTTACTTTCCAAGTATCACCTTTATTATTTTCTCATGGAATTTATGTATCATGTTTTAAACTATGGTAGATTAACATATTCTTGTTTACTACATTATTTTTATTATCAAACATTTTTTATATCTACTTCCTGGATTACAACTCTAGCTTAAATATTTGACATGTACTTGTGTCATTATTTATTACTACAACATTATGATCCTAATAAGACCTTGTCCCCTAACCTATGCATAAGATTCAAAACCCTATGCCTTTGGTAGAGTTTTTGTTATTGTAATGTATATCCAAGACTAATATAATAATTTATATACTTTATCTTCACTTGTATGCTCACATTGAATTACTCTTGTATCTCAAAATCTATATCCTTGAGGAGAGAAAAATATAATTTTAAATTTACAATCTTATCCCATATAAAACTAATTTTTCTATCATTCACCTAGAATAGGGTTCCTACACTTTCTGTGAACTTTCATTTTTTGTAGCCTCCTATGGATTAGATCTGGATTCTGTATGATATAACAATTTTTTATTTTTTGTTTCATTTTGTTCAATATTTTAGCCTTACCTATTACGTGTGATATTGGTTGCACATTTTTATTTACATTTTCTATTTTTAATGCCACCAAAATTAATTAGATCTAAGCGTATTATGACAAGTACTATGTTTAAATTCCAATATGATTGATCTCATTAAAATTATCTTAATTATCTTACCAACCACCAATTTCTTGTACTCATAATATTGATGGATACATTTATGTGGTAAAAATTTCTTCATCAAAGAGGGAACCTCCAATTTTATTTTATGAAAGAAAAAATTGAAACAATGAATCTTGCAATGGACCAATATTGGTACTAACTCTTCATAAATACCCAATTATTGTTATATTTCATGATATCTACAACTAAATTGATATAGTAAAAACACAAATTAAAAATTCACCCTATTTTACCTCTAACAAACATGTATCTCACCACCAAAAAATACAATATGTAAAGTTTAAAATTTCATAAAAGTTAAAGAGATAGATGTTGATTGGAAAAAATATTGTTCACTTTCAAATATGAAATTGCATATATGTTTAATTTGAAGGAGGTCATGATCTAATCTCACTCGTCGGGGAGTGATGAGAGTGTACTAAACACTAAGTTTAGGAGAATATTAAGTGGGATCACAATATCTTATTTCAATTCTAGTAACTTCAAATTCAATTTTTATGGAAGAAATATGCAATTGAATATAGAAAATATTAGTGTGAAAGAAAATTTTATATTTATCCATGAAAATTTTCTACAAAATTTGTTAATAATTAAAATTTAGAATATATACATGACCTTGTCTTCTTTCCACAAAAAACAAGTGGTGATTAGTTATTTATAATATCTTGCACACATGCGAGTATCTAATAAATGGTTATCGATGCCGAGCAAGAAAAGTGCTAGAAGACATTTTATCCCACTATGCACACATGATAGTCAAATAACGTTAGCTGCATTCCTCATGTTCAGTCACTTTTATTATAATGTACATTAAAATTTTAAAAATGCAAATATGGCACTTTTTAATACAATAATAAAAATTGATGTTTCATATCCTCCATGAAAGCTCAAACTCTTGAAGGATCTTGGAAAGATCCTAGACAATAACAGAGTTAGCTCAAAGAGTATATAGAAAAATGTTGAAGTGTACTCATGACACACTTAAAATACATCTTTTTGCAACATATGTGTATGGTATGAGGCCATTTCTTAGTTGTAACATATAACATGTAAAACTAGTAGTTATTTGTATATTTGATTTAGCAGCATCTTTTCCATTTACAAACATACTTCCATTCTTTAACATGAGAATGAAAGCCAACACTTATTTTCTTTAGCCATTTTTTTAATCAAGACGAAACTTTTTTTTTGGATTTTAATTTTTTTGAAAAGTGAAACATGAACCTATTTGAGGGATACATCATTTAAGCTAGAAACATCGCATAACTTGTTTGAAATTTAATAGAAAGTTTAAATAAAATAATATTGAATAAAAAACACTAAAACCCATAAATTCCTTGAAAACAAAATGAAATTATTTTCTTCCAAGATGGATATATGAGGCCAACATATAATGCTATAAAAGGATAACTAGTTTTAGATATCAGTTGCCACCAAAGTCATGATAGATATGGGACAACGGTATATATAAATAATTAAAATTCATGATTTAATTTCAAAGGACATATAATAATATTTTTTATTTTCATGGAAGATTGCCACTTTATCTTTGGGATTTAGAATGAGAGTATTCAAGTTTATTAGGACTTGAGAAATTCATAATACCAGGGGGAGTCCTATTCTATGATATCATCTATGAGATATTATACGGATAAAATATCTGCTAAGATACATCAAGAGTCACATTTGTAATGCATGATCAACCTTCCCCTTGTGATGTTGATAAATATTGAGATGACTATGGTTTTCAGATAACAAAAGGTTTATGAGGTTGTAATGTTCCTGTATATAAGAGACATAGGTGTAGAGATATATTTAGTATTTAGAGATTCAAGAGGCATAAATTCCAATGTTGTGGCTGAAAAAGAGGCGAGAGTGGGCCTAGGAAATGGTGTGTGTGGTGGAATACCTTCAATGGTTAAAAAATTCTTGTTATGAATGAACTTAAGACATAAGTAGAGGATGGAAGGGATAGCTTAGGAAACTCGAAGCCAAGGGAAACCTAATACCATGTAATAATGCTTGATTTTAGATGTAATAAGGAATGGTGTAAGTTTTGTAAGGGACCCAATAGTAACATGAAGGATGACATGTCTGTAAGGATTGGGATGTGGAAATGTGATATGAGAGATCATAAATTTGATAGCTAGTAGGAGTGTCATGGACCATGCATTGTAAATGGCTGAAGGATGCATCATAATATTGTTAAGGATATCAAAATCAATAGAAGCATCAATATGTAACTCATATGAGGAAAATGTAACATGATAGTCATGATCCGAAAATGTAATAACAAGTGGTGGCATGTCAACAGTAGCAATGAGGAAATTAAGGAGTGATGATAAATGAGGAGGCACAACGTGATATGTTTAGTTTAAAGGAATAAGTATTTGGATTGTAATGTTTTGGTAATGGGTAACTTAATATTTTGAGCTTGTGATTATCATTGACTGGTTTAGAAGTAGAAGGCTCTGGGAGCTCGATTGCATTTTTGTCGATAAGATATTGAATTATATGTTTAATATTAAAATAATGATGGGTAGAATTCCCATTTGATTGGTGGTAATGATAGTGTTTATTTTCATTTTAGTTACGAGAACATGGTCGAGAAGGATCTAGATTTAGTTGTGGAGGGAGAGTAACCAAATCACTTTCAATGAGTTACAAAAATAGGAACTGAGGTGCATAAGGCAACTTAGTAAAGGTGTGTCTTGTGGATTTCAATTACAACTATGTTGGTGGAGAAACAATGTTGATAATAGCTTTAATGTCTGTAGGTTTATTAGACTATTTAAATTTGGATTTGGCTTGAAAAATTTTAGAAGATAAGGAGGAAGAAGTATCATAATACTTTAATTTTCCCATAGATAGTAGTTTTTTTACATAATTTGTGTGTGTGATATGATCAAAGGAAGGAGAAATCTCAAAAATAACACTCTCTTAGAGTGGATGCAAAATAATGTGAATGAATAGATATTGTGAATCTAAATTAGCTAGAACATTGGTCATTTTGGAAAGCTTGTTCTTATACAACAAGACCTTATCCACAAGATGTTCATTTAATCCTTTTTTTTATTTTGGATAGATGCACATACGATATATTAGTGCTGATATTCATAGAAAAATGAGAAAGGAAAGCATTAACATATTATAGTCATGTAAACTTCGAGGAAAAAAAATTGTCAACAAAGTAAGGTAATCAGCATAGTCAAGACATGTATCATGAATGGATCAAAGGTGTTTCTCAGGGTCTCCATGGCCATTGAATATAGTAAACTAATGTGTGTAGAAGTTAGGAGGCAACAGGTAAGATACGATGGCCGGCGAAAAAGTGGTATGAAGGAGGAGTGATGATCCATAAACTTTCAACTTTGGAATAATTCACAAATCACAATTATTCGCTGATGTTTACTTTCTATTAGAAATAACAAAGAAACCTAGTGAATGAATTATAATTGTGCTTAGAATCAATAATTATAGAAAAGGGAAAGAAGATAGAAATCAAACACCAACAATTTTATCCTGGAAAACCTCTAATGGAGGAAAAACTAGTTAGGAAGGGCAATTGCTCTTTCTTTTCACTTCTATTGGCCAATTCAAATACAAGTACAAAATTTACAATAAGTGTGAAAGCGAAGTAGATAATATCTCAACACTTCCATTCAGTTACTCACTTTCTCTGTCTCAAACTCCTTTCTTCTACAAAATAGAATTTCCAGCACTAAGACTTCTTGCTCACTTGCTCTCATGCTTTGATGATCTTCTACACTTCTACAATCATGAATTTATAGCCTTTCTCATGTCCTCCCATGATTGGAGAATGGGAAAGGTCATGAAGGTGAAGGGAGATGAACACCTTTTCAAATTCGGAAGTGGTTCATTTCAAATTTTTCTTTCTATCTGTAATGGAAAGAACCACCTCCCTGTGCAGACATACGGTTCTATAACCACCGCACTACTGAGTGGTTGTTCTGTGACCGCCACCCTGTATAGGGTAGCGGTCCTGTTACTTAAAATAAATAACCTCCGTTTAATGTTTTCCTTCTTGGTGTTGACTATTTCTGATGAAGTAGAGTTTATCTAGATCCCTATGGATCACACCTCCCCTTCTTAGGAGGCTTTTTGTCCCATAAAAGCTTAGTGGGGGAGTAGCTGAGGAAAAAATTCCCTCACTTGCTCCTTTGAATACCACTGGGCCTACCTTGGTGTCTTTCGTTTCAGTCCAATCTACCAAGACTCTTGTGGACCTCTTCTAGTCTCTCTAACCTTCTGCTGCAGTACTACATCATCCTCCAATTCACCTCGTGAGTCCAATACGCAATCCCCAATGGAAGATAGCAACTGTAGTTCTTCATCTTCATCCAGCATGGATGGCTCATATAGGTACAAGTTCTCATAGTTGACTACAGAGTACATCCTCATGAATGATGAAAAATCAAGTCAAAAACATTTTCTCCAATAGGCTCCAATATGGTGAAACATCCATATCGTAGTGGCTTGAGCTTCTGTGCTTGACCTTGTAGTCTCTCCTTGCTCAAGTAAAGTCAAACTTTATCTCCAACATGAAGATTGTGTTCCCTTCTATGCTGATCATGCCTAGCTTTGTACTTCACTTGAGACTTCTCTAGTTGTTCTTTGACCTTGAGATGGATTTAGTGGATCCTCTCAATGAATTTGTTTTCTCTAGTCACCTCTGTGTCTCCTGTATCCTCCTCATCATGTTGTCTAACTGCTATGTCCAGTGGATTCGTAGGTAGATATCCCAAGCATGTTTCAAATGGTGACTTCATAGTGGAGGTGTGTACTGCCCAGTTATAGGAATTCTGAATGTAGGCTAAGGACTCATCCCAAGTCCTTGGGTACTTATTGTTATACGCTCTGATTAATTGTACCAAAGTCATGTTTACCACCTCTATTTTTTAATCTGTTTGCAGATGGAAAGTTGTGCTCCTTTACAACCTAGTATCCATCTTGTCCCACAATGTATTCCAAAACTTCCCCAAGAATTTGGAATCCCTGTCAGAGACAATAGACTTTGGAAACCCAAAATGTACCCATGCATTAGCAAAGAAAATATCTGTTGCCTCATGTGCTTTTACTATCTTTTTACATGCCATAAGAATACACATTTTACTAAATCTATCAACAACAACATAGAGATAGTTATGGCCATGTTTAGACATAGGTAATCCTCCTACAAAATCCATAGAGATGTCCTCCCATGGATGAGTAGGTACTAGTAAAGGCATATACAAACCTTCCTTCCTAGTCTTTGGCTTGCCAGTACAACAAAGTTTACATCCAAAAATGAATTTTGATACTTCTTCTTGCATGTTGGGCCAATATACATACCTTTGCAAGTGGGTTACAGTCTTTCTAACACCAAAATGTCCTTCTTCCTTAGGCTTCCCTCATTAATACAAGTCTTTCTTCCTTAGGCACACAAAGTTTTCCCCATCGGTAGAGTAGCCTGTCCTTGAGATAACAATCTTCAATCCCCGTCCTTTCAGCCCCTTGGGACTGCAACTTCTGAAATGTCACCCCAAAGTCTTTGTCTTGGGCATATGCCTCTTCGTATGCTTCCTTCATGAAGGGATCGATATGAGAAATAGTGGCCAAGCAGGAGAATTTCTCCTATGTGGGTGGCCTAGACAACATGTCTACCACCACATTTGTACTACCTTTCTTGTATTTTATCCCCAAATGGAACTGTTGAAGGAACCCCATCCATTTGTAGTGCCTTGCCTGCTGCAATTTAGACTATGCTTGGAAATATTAGAGAGGTTTGTGGTCAGTGTGCACAATAGTTTCTTTACCCAGAAAATAGTGTTTCCATTTTTTAATTGCCTGAACTAGTGCATACATTTCTTTATCATATACTGAATATCCTTTAACTTCTGAAGTGAAAGTTTCAGAATGATAACATAAGGGTTTACCTCCCTGAAGCAACACTGCACCCATAGTATAATCGTTGGCATCTATCTCTACTTAAAAAGGTTGCTGCAAACTAGGAAGAGCAAGTACTGGAGCATGACTAATCTTGTATTTCAATAACTCAAAGGATTTTTCTTGTTCCTTACCCTAGTCAAAACCCTTACTCTTTGCGGCCACTATGTGTAGAGGTGCTGCAATCGTGGAGAAGCCCAGAATGAACTTCCGCATCTATTGTACTGCTCCCACAAAACTTCTAGTTTTGTGGTTGTTGTTGGTGTTGGCCAATTAGTGATGGATTGCACCTTCTTTGGATCCACTCGTAGCTCTCCTCCTCCAACCACATGTCCAAGATAGACAAGTGATTGCTTGGAAAATTCACATTTCTTCATGTTACAAAGCAATTGCTTCTCCCTAAGAACTTGCAAGACTTGCTGCAAATGTGTTAAGTGTTCTTCCCATGTGGCACTAAAAATCAAAATAGCATATAGATATACAATGACACATGAATCTATGAAATCCAACAATACATCATTCATCAATCTCATAAATGTAGTGGGTGCATTACATTACCCAAAAGGAAGTACTAACCATTCATTCAAACCCTATTTTTTTTAAGGCAGTCTTCCATATATCCTCCTCCATCATCCTAACTTGGTGATAACTGGACTTGAGGTCCAACTTCGTGAAAAATTTAGCATGTTGAAGCTGTTTCAAGAGATCATCTATATGGGTAGGTCGATATCTTTTCTTTATGGTGATCTTGTTCAAAGCACGGTAGTCGATGCACATTACCCAAGAACCATCCTTCTTTGGCACCATCACAATAGGTGAACCGCATGGTGAGGTGCTAAGACGTATTACCCCTTGGTCTATCAATTCGTGGAGTTACTTCTTTACTTCAGTACTCTCAAGCAAGGATTGCCTGTACATCCTGATGTTCGGTAGAGGTGACTCTAACAATAGTTGAATCTCATGCTCTACTTCACATTTTGGTGGTAATACACTAGGAGTTTGAAATACTTCCTAAAAAGACTGAATAATACTATCCAAATCCTGTTTTCCTCGGTTATAAATTTCTAGAACTTCTATCCCATCTACCTTATCTTTTAACAAAAGTAAACAAAACTGATTATGATTTTCCTAAATTAGCCATTTTTCTTGGTTAGCACTCACCATAGTAACCCGTGTCTTACATTGGTGTGCCCGGATGTTATAGCTGATCCCATCCTTGACCCATCTGTACCGGTTCTCCCTTCCTCCCCCATAAATATAGCATCCCTAACATACAATTAAGGACTCCCAAATACCACATTAAAAGCGTCAAGTGGAATAACATCAGCTTCAAAAACATTTATATGTTGGGAATTTATCCTAAACTTGACCTTACATCTTTTTGTTACCTGAATTTCAACACCCTTCTTTACCCAACCCAACGGATAAGGGTTTGGATGCTTGTAAGTCTCAAGACCAAACTTCTTTACAACTACCTCAGAAATCAAGTTAGATTGAGAACCGGTATTAACCAAAGCATTTACCTTAGTTCTCTTGATCTAGATTTTGATTTGGAATAGTCTACTCATCTCCTCTTCCCTGTCCCCATTGGTGGCCGAGCATCCAAGCCTTTTGTCTACATCAGAGTCATCTTCGATTTCTACCGTCCCCTCTATCTTTATCGCTGTCACGAACTTCTATGAGTCCTTGGTTCGGTTCTTCGGATGTAACTCCAGATGTAACTTCCAACATGTAGCATCAATATGACCATTGATATCAAAATTCTTGTAAAAATTCTTGGGATTTGTACAAGTATTTAAAGAAGTGGCAACTTGTTTACCTTTCCCTTTCCATTTACTCTTGTTACTTTTTTTCCCATAATCCTTTTTCTGCTGATTTGTTGACTATTTTACCCTTGGCTCTACTTCTCCTTACTTATTCTCATAATCTATGTAGTATGCTTGTACACATGCTTCTTTGAGATCCTTGGGCTTTGTGGAGATAACTTTCCTTCGAAGGTGATTTTGAAGTCTGCCTAAGTATTTCGTCAGAATATCCTTATTCTCCAAGTCCATATTTAGCAACATGGCTTGCCTCTGAAACTCCGTAGTATGGTCCTGAACACTTTGACCACTATCTTGTCTAAAATAATGCCATTTAATCATTTGGTCATTTTTATGGCCAATAGGATAATAGTTAGCTCTAAGTAATTCATTAAATTCTTTCCAAGACTTCACAGTAGGACGTTTCTTCCTTTCACAATTAGTTAGATGGGTTTCCCACCAAACTAGAGCACGTCCCTTCTTTTTGAGATGTGCAAAGGTGATCCTTTGTGCCTTAGTGACATTATGGATGCTAAAGTAGACTTCTAACTATTTCAACCATTTATCTAGCAACTCTGCATCTACTTGTCCTTCAAAGCTTTTGATTTTGACTTTAGTCTCAACTTTAAAAGGATTATGTTAAGATTTTACCTTCTCTCTTGTGTTAGAAGTCTCTTCTCCATATTATTCCTCATGGTGACTCTTGCCTATACCAAAATTTTTGGCTAAGCCCCGAACCACCGAGTCCATGGAGTCTTGTTTGATAGAAGCCATCTTCTGCAAATCTGCAAGTTGTTCTTTCCTTCTAAACATCCTATCCATCATGGTCTCCAGCATCTCGATCCTCTGGACCAAGTTCTCTTCCTCCATTTCTCCCTGAATTCTCTGTTTCCACTTCTTTTTAGAAATATTTTGATCACAAGGTAAAGGTTCTTTGCCTTTAGATCTTGTCACTGTCATACAAATTCAAGAATCAATACCATGGTCTTGGATACTTGTTAGCTCTGATATCAAAATGATCCGTAAACTTTCAACTTTGGAATAATTCACAAATCACAATTATTCGTTGTTGTTTACTTTCTATTAGAAATAACAAAGAAACCTAGTGAATGAATTATAATTGTGCTTAGAATCAATAATTGTAGAAAAGGGAAAGAACATAGAACTCAAACACCAACAATTTTATCCTGGAAAACCTCCAATGGAGGAAAAACCAGTCGGGAAGGGCAATTTCTCTTTCTTCCCACTTCTATTGGCCAATTCAAATACATGTACAAAATTTACAATAAGTGTGAAAGGGAAGTAGATAATATCTCAACACTTCCTTTCATTTACTTCCTTGCTCTGTCTTAAACTCCTTTCTTCTACAAAATACAATTTCCAGCACTAAGACTTCTTGCTCACTTTCTCTCATGCTTCGATGATCTTCTATAGTTCTAAAAAACATGAATTTATAGCCTTTCTCATGTCCTCCTGTGCACTAGAGAATGGGAAAGGTCATGAAGGTGAAGGGAGACGAACACCCTTTCAAATTCAGAAGCGGTTCATTTTGAAATTTTCTTTTTGTCTGTTATGGACAGGACAGCCGCCCTATGCAGACAGGCAGTTCTGTAACCACACCCTGACTGAGTGGCAGTTCTATGACCACCACCTTGCAAAGGGCGGTGGTCTTGTTACTTAAAATACAAAACCTTCATTTAATGTTTTCCTTCCTTGTGCTGACTGTTTATGATGAAGTAGAGTTTCTCTAGATCCCTATGGATCAAGTGAGGAATCTAGAGATGGGGAGATGGATGAAGAGGCTTGTTGTAATTTGATAATTTCTATTTTAATATCCAGGTATAGTGAGTCTAGATGATGAGTTCCTTAAGAGGATCCATGTTGTGTATGGGAAGTATTGGAAGGAGAAGAGAAGAGATTGTTATAACAATAGAAATATGAATGGTGGAAGATGGCGTAGATGTCATAGAGGCCAATGAGGAATACGTGAGAGGGATATTAGTATAATCTCTAGCTATTTTAGGAGTGAGTAAATTTTTTACAACAAACACACTATGTGTGGGGTGATTACGTAAATTACAAAAAAAGTTAGTGATTTTGTCAAGTTGCTCTTGATCAACATTAGTGTCCTCATCGGATGAGTGTTCTCTATCAAAAAATTTATTTTTTTAAAGAGGAATGTTGATTTAGTTGATCAATATATTATCTGAGTTAGCCATTTATTTAGAGATTTTATGGGTAAATGGAGGAATCTCAATGTTTTGAAGAGGACCAAAATGGCCACTATAAGTAATGATCATAAAAAGAAGGCATTGAAGCAAGATAGGGTTCAAGTGCATGGGTTCACCAAATGATTTAATCTAAGTTGAATAAAATATAATTTTAGACTAACTTACTTTAACTAATGACATGTAAGAAATAAAGTACAATAGTACATAAGGAATAAGCATTTAACGATGTAACACCCTAAGCAAATGAGAGGGGATGATTAATTAGTACTAGATCTAGATGGAAAAAATGTAGAAAAGGATTTCCGAGGGTTTGATAACTAAATACTATGCTAGATAGAAGCGCCTAAAGGAAGACAGGAGCACCCCAGGTGATAGTGATTGATTTACGTGTATGTGTCTACTTAGATGCTAAGGTTTTGACCTTTTATGGCTAAAAATGTATTCACTTAAATGTTCGATTTGTTACTCCAACTTTGATGTCAGGTTTAAGATCACTCCAGTAACTTGTAAAATAAATGTCTACTTACACATGTCCATAAACCACATCAAATGTAAAAAATAAAATGATGAAATGATGGATTTTGACTGACCCTGATAGATCACCTGAAGAGTGAACTGCTTACGACCGAGTGCACTAAACTACATCTTATGTCAAATCCATGTAGTTCTTGTTTGTGTGTGTGTGTGTAGAAATGATGTCCCTATAAATTCCCTTGTGCAAGTTGTCAAACAATGAATGATAGCATGGATATATCTAGAATGTAGGAGTTTATAGAATGTGTGGGATGAAATAGAATATACTTCCCATGCTAGTTGATGTATGTACATAATTGATGCAACCCTTTTCCATTGTATGATGCTAGATGGTTATTATTTGATGCTCATTGTGCTCTTTTAATGCAAGCTTAGGTAAGGTAGTTATGATAATTCTTAGTGTTTAGTCCAGTCATTTTAGAAAACATACAACTATGCATTTATATGATTCCCTTGTTTGAATTTCAGTAATTGACAACTGGGAAAAGGTTGGCCCAAAGTATAAAACCTAATTATGAAGTGAAAGTTTCAGGTCCAAAAAATAAGAAAAGAATAAAGAGGGACATCGGAGCACCTAGAGGTGGAACAGAAGTGTCCATCTGGGTGCTAGTGTCTTGACAAATGTTGGCAAAAGTGCAAGTGTATAAAGCCAATGAAAGAGAAAAGCCAAGTAAAATGCTAAAAGATTACTAGTTTGATATATATGGTGAATTTAATGAAAATGTCCTAAAAAAAAACTCCCATGAACATGTTGGTGAATGATCCCAAAGCACCAATGTTCCATAGATTTCTTGAGGAGTCAAGAATGTTTTGTTAAAATATCGGCTCATCGATTGAACAAGGAGATTTTATAATGTAAAATATACATTGGGATTGGATGCTCATTCATTGGCTATTCACATGTGGACAGATGAATTGTTTATGGAATTTTTGGGCGAAAACCATGACACTACCTAATGGCCTTATAAAAAATTCCAACTTTTAATCAAATTTAGAATTCCTATGAACTTTGGTCGCTAAATTACGTGGCCCAATATTCGTCACTAAATTATTTTAATACCGATTATAAAATATAGGATTCAAATTTAATCATAATAATTATGATTATTATGTGCAAGCTACGGAAAAATATTTTTATACTCATTGTTTATGGAACAACTCTGGGAAAATAATAAAAATTCTTGCTCCATGTTATTGTGGGAAATTAATAGGGTATTTAGGCTAACTTTTTTTTTAGATTAGGTGAATATATGATTTTAGGGATCTCTACCATATACAAATACACATCGAAAAATAAAAAATGAAGGAATCAAAACTGAGACATATAGTAAATTGTGGTCAACAAGACCATATATAAGGAATTGCAAAATGTAAACCCAATGTACATGTTAATAGTTAGTCAAAAGGCAACTGCTAGAGAAAAAGAAGGCCATAGGGATGGTCAAAACCAGTTGGACCACACCCAATAGCCGTAATCTCTCATGATGGTTCGGCCCCCCCATTTGATCAAAGGTGCATCCTTAGAGGAACATAATTTTTTTTCTTAATGGTTGAACTTTTTTCTTGTTCACAACCATAATCCTTCACCCTTATTTGTTTCTACATTTTCATCTGGATGAATTGGTAGAAGAAATTCAATGGAATTTTTTTTTTAGTCTTTAAGTCATCTTCGAGGACCTAGGGGGTTCAGGAAAACAAACCTCCCCTTTCTCATACACATGTTCCTTAGTTTCTTAGGATCTGCTAGAGGAAAGACCATTACCAAATCTATAAGAATACAACTAGTTAGACTCAAATTGGCAAACTTAATGCACATTGAGATTTGAGAAACTACGATTGCATAACTCATTCATGACTCTTATATGAAAGTAGAATTATGCACATTGAGAATATTCTGTTATCATTTAATACATTAACAACTAAATGTTTTTAGTTGTTAAAATCTTTACACTAAGAGACTCGATCTTTAACTTATTCATATTGGTAACAATGTGACAAGCCGAGGGACAAGTGACCAAGAGAAAAACTGGTCTGCAACGATAGAGGCCAATGATGACCTTCATGAATTTGTGTCGAGGTCTCTTTTATAAATTGACTTTAAGCTCTATTTTGGATGGGAAATCAATTTTCATGTCCATATCCACCCAAAAACGGTGAATATGTGGTGCGGTCATAATGATTCAGTTTGGGATTCAATACCAAGAAATTATCCCTAAGGCATTACCAGTAGCTCTAATCCTATCCTTCGGGCTTTAGTGAATTGAAGAGGAATATTATAAGGGATGTCTAATCCAGACCGATCTAATGAGCTTAAAAGTTTCAATTAATGGGATTTGAATAATTTTGGCCCCTTACCAACATCCTATTTCAGAAATAAAAGATGAGAATGAAAAAATCCCAAGTGCGTATCTTCCTAAAATGATCCTCCCTATTCGAATGGTTGAATCAAATACAGAGTATCACCAAAATACAACGAGCCAATGACAATGTTAACATTACCATGTAGGAGTGGTCACTATTAGCTGACCATAAATCCACTCCAACATGCAAAGGTGGAAGTTGTTTTCAAAACTTGATTTAACAATCCTGCAAATAAGACCCACACCACAAGAAAAAATCCTCAAGCTTGCAAATGACCTCAGGGATCATATTGACAACAATCAAAGGAGACGGAAGGGGTCATCTTAGTAAATAAATGGGCTGAGCAACGAAATCTTTACCCATAGATCATGGTTGCAGTCCACAAAGGATCTTATCATCTCCGGGAAGCGTATCTTCCCCCTAGATGTCGATGTTCTCCATGCCCCGTATTGTGCTATAAACGTTAGCCATCAGAGGACTAGGAAAGGGGGTACCCACAGCAAACCTGAAACCTCTCTCAAAGGACCACCATCAATTAATGGCAACACATTGGGTTTTCTTGCCGCCATTAAAAGGAGCTGTGTAATTCCGTAAATCTGCATCACTATATGCCAAGCTAATAAGATTCAAGCCATCAAGAACCTATTCAAAACCCTTAGATCCCTTGGCAGAAGGGGGAGGGTAGGAAGATGAATCCATTCAATCAGGAAAATGGTACCCAGGAGCCACCAAATCGTTGCTAGATCCTATTCCCCAGCCAGTTCCACTGATGCCCACAAGCCACCTCCCCTTAACCCAAGTGCCAGAACCATCTTCCTACTGTAGAAGGTGCCACCATGTAAAGAGTTAGGGCACATGGCTTCCGACCATTAGAACATTTTGCGAGAAACACTTTTAGGATCCAGAAGATTGAAAACACACTCTTCTATAAGATCTATGATTCAGTCTTGGAGGTTATTCATATTACATTGCGAAGATGATCTATATAGATCATAACTCAATTGCAGGTCATATCTGGATTACAAATGGGAGAATTGACTATGAAATGTAAATGTTGAAGACAAAATTATTGAAATAGTCTATATGGAGGATGAGTATATTGAAATTTTAACTATCTGAGGTTATGTAGTTAGACACAAAGTAATTCGACAAGTGTATGAAAATCATTAGATTAAAGTTTAGACCCAATCCAGTTAAATGCATGTGTGTTAATCAAAGTGCTATAAATGACAAGTCTAGTCTTGAATAGCACATAAGAACATGAAAGAGCACAGTGAAGAAAATGTAAACCTAGTGATTTAAAGAATAAAAAAATGAAAAGATGATCAAGAAGGTATGCCAAAAGAATCTTATGCAATTAACATCTATAAATGAGTTGAATGGCGTGTTCAGACATCTTTACAATAGCCATTTTGGTCAAAAATTTCTAGAACTCATAGGAGGATTTGAAAGCAAAGAAAGGTTTCGTCATGGATAAATAGTTTCATAATTCATATATCCATCAGTTCAATGATAGTACATGCTTAATGGGGGATTCGGTCATTTAAAGAAGGTACATATTGTATATGATGTAAATTTCACTAACTAGAGTCACACCTATCCAAATGTTAGAAGAATTATAGAAGCAAGAGTTTTGATCTAAGTTGCATTCAATTTGTTGAATATAGCTAAATATTCTCATCAAAATGGTTCTAATTAAAAGAATGTGTAATTCTATAATAAGAGTTATTTAGTTTACTTCGTTAGTGCAAGAAATTAGATCACATTCAAAGATATTGAAAGAGGCTACAAAATGTAGTATACAAATGGATGGATATGTCAATACTATACTAGATGAATTTATGTTAGAGCTTTCAAATAGGACAAAAGGTAATTCACGCTAAAGTGCGAGCTACTAAACATTTATCCTATGTGCTTTATGAAGGAAGGTTTTATTGATGCTTTGAACAATAAGTATTGTGGGTGTATCTGCTTATGAACCAATTTAATTGAAATGAAAGACATATCTAACAAGTCTAATAGCTAAGATCAAAGATGGTGGACCTTAAAGTGTTATAACATTAAAACATGGATACGATCCATACAACCACACTAATAACAATGATATCAAGATAATATTACTTACTGCCTCCATCAAACATTCAATGGGTCACCTTTTGAATTTAAGAGCATGAATGATTTTGAATAATGATAAAGGTACCACTTCTTTACAAGTACCCTAATCTTAATACATTATCTTTGATATTAAAAGACATTTACATATGGGTCAAATATGTAAAATAGTAATCTCATGAAATTATTAAGATAGATAATGTGCAAATGTGTAGTGGGTAAGTGCATGAAGTTGGTGGACAATTCCATGGACATAAAAACCTAAAATTTAGGAATTGTGATCACGGTTTTTAAACCGTGATCGTGGAATTTTTAATAGGTTTGGAAATAACCGAACCTAAAACTGTGATCATGGTTTAGAACCGTGAGCATGGTTATAAACCGATCACGGAACTCTGAGACAAAAAAGAAATCCTGCGAGTCCTCATTTCCCCCATTTTTCATTTCAAACTGTGATTTCTCCTAGACGTTTTTCACTAGAGCTTTGAATACCACCTCAAAATTGCTCATCAGACTTCTGGATCACGATAGATTCAACCATGCTACCAAGATGAGGAGGTAAGCCCCTTTTCATTTTTTTTTACATTTCAGGTTTTTTTGCATTTTAGGTTATTTTTTGCATATTCATGGGTTTTTTGAAATGTTTTTTTATGTATACAATTTTCTTGTTTTATCAGTTGGTCGGCAAGCTCGAAATCATGCAAACCATCAAAAAATTCCTCAAAACCCTTTCGAACATTCCTCAAAACCCTCCGAACATTCCTCAAAACCCTCCTCCAAACATAGATCCACCTCTTGTGGCTCCTTCTGTCCCCACTGAACCAGTAGGAACACAAGATAATATCATTGGAAGAATTTGAGAAAATAAAATTGTGCATTGAGAACCTTATTCAGACTATAAGACAAAATCATGCCACAAATCCATCCCACATGACTTTAGCCAACACATTGCAAACATTGATTGGCGAAATCGACTCCGCAACCAACCAAATACATAGATGGAATACCTTTAGAGGTGATTTTAGGTGGTGGTATGCGGATAAATTATCCCATGTGGCTGTAAAAGACAAATTTTTTGGAAAAGACCTCATTTGTGCATTATTTACTAACCCGAGAACCAATGCCCCCCCCCACAACTACTTACAAACAGTTCCCAATCCATTAGTGCCACGGTGACCGAATCAAAATTTTTTTTTTGGGACCGATGGTGGATGGTTTTTGATTATCCACCATGCAACAACAATGAGGTTCCTCTCTATTTTTTGAAGAAATTATATTGCGAGTTCATGCTTAATGAGGTCCCGAATTATTTTGACTTTTCTGACTTTTTTGGTCGAGGAGGTGGCTCTGCACAGAGTAGACCTGGTGCACGCATAGGTCAACCAAGGATCCCCCATGCCCCAAAACCCCCACTAATTTAGTTATCCCTCCTACAGTGAAGGAGGTTGTGGAGATTGACACACTGCATGCATTGAGGGAGCTCACTGACACTCTGACCCAACATAGTGACCAGATTGCATCTGGTGATGTTGGTGGAGGTGCCAGTTCTAGCGCACCACACCACTGTGGATCATGTGGTGCCGTATGCACTGCGGGCGAGACATCATTTGCTGGTTCACATGATTTCTTTTCTATAGATGAGATGCTGGGGGATGTTTTTAGAACTGGTGCCACTGATATTGGTCATTTCATAGGTAAATTTCAAATAAATATATAATATATATATATATATATATATATATATATATACACATGATACAATAGTTTAATTCATGTTTGAGATTTTAATATGTATGTATTTGATTGTACATCATGTACATACATGCAAAAAACTAATTTTTTATTTTATTTTGAATAGCAAGAGCCGGTGAAGGAAACATCCAGTGTCGACATGCTAGCTACTGTAGCTGGGAATGTTTCAAACGTAAGTTTCAAGTTGTACAAACTTACATTTTTAATTTCATTTGATTGCACTAGATTATTATTATAATGTTTCACGTGTATGTTGTACATATTAATATGTTTGTCTTTTATACACGGGAGCCTGGCGGGTCATCATCTGCTATGGGAACTGAGGCTACTGGCATGCCTCACATGAGTTTTACGCAGGTTAGTTTCTCTTTACACTTTGTTTCTAATTGTGGAAGTTCATGTGTATCTACTCTTGATTACATGCTTTTGACCTTTGTTATGTGGTGCAGTCATGTAGAATTAATATTGATTTGTACATGTTTTTTGTATAGCTTATGACTACCAGAGAGACTCCTCCATATATGCAGACTGTGGAGGCTACTGTAGATACTGCCATAGCATCTGCAGATCCACTAACTGAGGTACAATTTTTCAAAATTTGTTAAATTTTAGAGGTTCATTATTTCTTATTACTTAAATATACAATATCAAATTTTGTATGTATCTGAAATATTTAATTTGAAAATTAATTATTTGTATGTAGCTTACCCCTTGTGAGTCTATTGTTGTCCCTACAATGCGTCAACGACAAATTGATAGGGATCATGACATTGCCCTAAGATTTCACATGCATTTTAACTCAATTGTACAAGTTTCTAGATTTTGAATGTATTTTAAAATTTTAGGTGTTAAAAACTTGTTGTTTATGAATGTGCAGGTTAGGTTGCAGACCTTCTTAGAGACACCTAGGACCACACAGATGAAATTCGTAGTGGAATATCCCTCCACTACATCCCCAAGTCGTGGATGTGCTACTTCTAACAGGGTGAAGAGAGGGAAGATGTTTCATGACTAGATTCATAGTCCACCTAGATGTACATAGATATATATATGGGCCATCTGGTCCTAGTGAACATGTTTCTTCATATAGTCCATTGTATATATATAGCCTTTTGCTACCACATGTGGTCCTATATGTATGACACACTTAGTTCGAGATGTACACATGTTATGAACTTACATATTTTCCAAAGACGTGTGTCTGGAGCACACTTTGTTTGATTCTTATATATCCATGTGTGTTGGTTTTCATAATGATATTACTTCTATATGTTTGATTTGATTTCATTACATGTATGATATCCTTCTATGTATGTTTTCATAACCATTTATTAGTTCTAGATATGTATGTTTGATTTTAAACTAAAAAACCATGTCCCAGAGCACTACATGGTACAATTGTTAAGCAAACCTATTCCATTAAGCAAAAATGTGCTAGGTGAACTACAAAAGGGACATACTGTAATTAAATCGAGATTCTTTTAAAGCTAACACTCATCTGTTGCATATCAACTCATGTGAACATTGATCGAAATAAGCGTTCATCTTGAACTATATGAATATAATGTTACTTATGGTGCAACATTGGAATGCTTGTACAAAATCCTTTAAGAAATTAAGGGAATTAATAGATGTACACACCTTATCTCCTTATAATTTTGTGCTATATGCCAATCAACTAAGAAGTTAAACATTTAATTTGATTATTGTTTAAAGTAGATTCACTTCTCTCTTTAATTTTCATTGTTTCTCTCTTTCTTCTTGGACTTACCATCCTCTCTTTCCTTTTATTTGCTTATACATTCAAGACTTCTTTTTTCTCCTTATTATTCTGCCATTGTTCACTCTTTTTTCTCTTGACTTGTCTCTTGTTGCTTTGAATATAATGTCATAAATATCTCCTCAAGCCTTTGTATTTCCTCATGTACAACAAGTATTCACTCTCTCCTTCACTTTCTTCATTTATTGATGCATAGCCATTACATGCTTACAGGGCAAACTGAAATTGTGGGATTTGGCTTCACCACTTTCCTCTTGTATCCCATTTGAATTTTAATGAGTACCTATTTATTCACATAAGCTTTCATTTTGCACTTACCTTAAATCCTCCATTATTCTACCTTTAGGCTATGTTCTAAACATTAGTGAGAATATCTTTTCTCTTAAAATGGTAGAAGTAGCATGAAAACTATACACAGTTCCAACTCTTCAAATTTCTATAATCATAGGATGCTCAATTTTGGTGCTTCCAAAATCACTTCTTCAAGCACTGAAACTTCAGTATAGTGGGTCGGTTAGAGCCAGGACTCTCCTTCAAAAATTCCCCTCCAAATATCCACGCTTGATCTACATTTCTCATACAAGTTTTATTGATCAATGGAGTTATTCATGTGTTCAGATTCTCATCGGGTGGACTATGCTAGAAACAATAAGTAATTTGCATTTCAATTCCTTTAACATGACTTACCTTTACTCACAACTTTTCACTAGTTCTTGCTTCACTAGCAATTATGGCTCACTTAATTTCAACTTCCATTTAGTATTCTTGACCTATATTTAAATACTTAATCCACTATTAGAATAACAAGGGAATGATTTATTCTTGTGAATCTTCAAAGCATGATAATTAGGGTATTAAATACCCATTAATGGATGCAAAAGCATGTAAAACATTTCGAGGTAGAAAAGAGCATGACCATATTACAATGCAACCATAATGAACATGTAAGCACATAGCTAGGGCAGAAAAGGATGGAGAGAGATCACCAAAAAAACATAGCTCAAGAGATTCTCAGTAAGGACAGTGATGAAGCACCTAAGAGGATAGAGGCAAGTCCAAAGAGAACAAGAGAGACACAAGGTAAACATAGTGACATTTGAATGTTTTGCAGTCCTAGGAAATCAACGGAGGCGAGGAGTGAGAAGTCATGCCTCAGGACGTCGTGGCACTAAACTGACTATGCCAACATATCTGGAGAGGCCATGTGAACACTTAAGGTGGCAGTTTTTTTGAAGTGTGTGACAAATTCATTGCTTCCGGGCTACTTTGTCTGGGCGTAGTTCCTTAAGAGCCCTGAGACCAAAAAATCGTTCAACTTCGATGGGTGACTACTCAGACTCTGTGGCACCTAGATATGTCTCATCTAATCCAAAACCTTGGCATATCAACCCTCTACTAATAGTCCCTCTTAGATTTTTCCTTCTCAGATCAGTGCTCTCGCTGCCCTATTGTTTGCAAACGCATGAAATAGTTCAGTTTGAGCCAGTGTAAGGCTGTCAAATGCTATATTTTACAAACAGTGGCTCATGTCATGAAACCGAATACTAAAAAACATCTGAGTGGCTAGGTGAATGTTATAAGATGTCGACAAGGTTGTTGCTTCTGGGCTACTTCGTTCAAGCGTAGTCCCTTAAGAGCCCTGAGACCAAAATATCATTCAACTTTGACAGGTGACTACTCAGACTCCGTGCCACCTAGAGAAATATCGTATGATCTGACACCTTGGTGTAGGGACCTTCTACAATAGCCTCTCTCAGGATTTTCCTTCTCAGATCAAGTGCTCTTGCTGCCCTATTGTTTGCAAACGCATGAAATAATATAGTTTGAGCAAGTGTAAGGTTGTCAAACGCTATATTTTGCAAATAGCGGGTCATGTTGCCAAACCGACTATACTGACATGTCTATGTGTCTAGGTAAACACTAGAGGAGGCTCTATTTTGGTGTGCGACAAGGTCGTTTCTTCCAGGCTACTTCGTTCGGGCATAGTCCCTTAAGATCCCTAAGACCAAAATATTGTTCAACTTGCGACGGGTGACTACTCGGACTCCTTGGCACCTAGAGATGTCTCAGTTGATCCAAAACCTTAGCATAGGGACCCTCTACAATACCATCTCTTGGTTTTCTCCTTCTCATATTGGTGCTCTTACTGCCCTATTATTTGTAACACATGTGAAATAGTGCAGTTTGAGCCAATGTAAGGCTTTCAAATGCTATATTTTTCAAATGATGGGTCGTAATACCAAACTAACTACGCTAAAACATTCAGGTTCCCATTTGAATGCTAGAAGAGGTATTTTTTTGGTGCGTGACAAGGTCATTGCTTCCTCAGGCTACTTCATTCAGGCGTAGTCCCTTAAGAGCCCTGAGATCTTCAAATATTGTTCAACTTCAACGAGTGACTACTCAGACATCCGTGGCACCTAAGGATGTATCATTTGATCAGAAACCTCAGTATAGGGACCCTCTACAATATCCTCTCTTAGTTTTTTCCTTCTCATATCAGTGCTCTCGCTGCCCTATTCCTTTGCAAACGCGTGAAATAGTATAGTTTGAGCTAGTGTAAGGCTGTCAAATGCTATATTTTGCAAACGGTGGGTTATAGCACCAAACCGATTGTGCACAGACATAGGTATGGTCTTGTAAACACTTGGGGAGGAGTTTTTTCGGTTCTCTAAGATCTAGGTGCTTCTAGACTACCTCCTCCGGAGTGAAGAACCCCCTCCATGGGTACATAAATCGTTGTTAATGCTTCTCTTTTCTTGTAAAACAATAAAAGCTTCTCTCAGCTTCGAGAATTTAAAATTATCTACTAACAGTGCCAACCACGTGAAGGTGGTAGCTTGTCTGGTACCACTAACCTGAACATAAAAGTGTTAGTCAAAGAAACTTAAGTTTCAAATCAAAACCATACTAGATATATAAAAAATACACAAATTTAAAATAAAATATATGAGCTTAAATCTATCTAACTAACAAATTTATATATATCAAAGAATTTATATTTACTAGACATGAGCATTATAAATTCATTTCAATGAACCATTAGGATGAGATCTTGTTATGTTTGTGGAGCCTGTTTTCATGTTTAAGTGTGGTAGACCTTCTATGTGTTACACTCGGGTATTTTTAAGGCGGTCCAGCTCACCGGTGAGCGGGTCAAGGGGTTCAGGGGGTGAAGCCCCCCCGATCAATTGGGGCTTGGGGGCAAAGCCCCCATACATGAAAATTTTTATGGGTGGTTTATTAACCCATGGGTAATGGATATCCGTTATGGGCTATTTTTGGGCCCATGGTTTTTCAGTACCCATTGTTTTGATACCCAATTTTTTTTCCCATTGTTTTAATACCTACGGTTTTCGCCCATGGTTTTGATACCCACGGTTTTGTATCAAACTGCTTAAGCAATTGTCTATTTATATGGTCTTATGCATATGATAGATAGACAAGCAAATGTATTGTAGATGTATTTTGAATTCGGGTGTGAATTCTGTAGAGTTTGTTGAGCATAGCTCCAAACGGATCTGGGTATTGTATTGAGAGAGTGGAGGCTTGTAATAAAATCTGAGCAAGTGATTCTTGGTGGACGTAGCCCAAATTGGGTGAACCATGTTAAATCTTGTCTCTCTGTGTTGTGTTATTTATTCTGCACTTTTATTTGAGATCTGTAATATTTTCTACATATTAGTTTCTACTATTGCGATTCTGTAAGGGATTATTCCGCATATTTTATCTCTTATTCCCTAACAATTGGTATCAGAGCCTGGTTTGGTTTGCTGAAGTGTTGAATCGCAGGGAAAGTTTTTAGCTTGAGTGGGAGCTATGGCAGATGATGGAAGATCTAGGGTTGATAAATTCAACGGGTAGAATTTCAGTCTTTGGAAGATGCAGATGGAAGATTACCTTTATCAGAAGGATCTTTATACTCCACTGTCTGAGAAGGTGAACAAACCCTCGAGTATGAAAGATACAGAATGGGATTTGTTGGATTGGAAGGCACTTGGAACGATCTGGACTGTGTCTTGCATCTTCGGTATTATTTAATGTTTCAAAGGAAAAGACTACAAAAGAACTGATGGATGCATTAGGGAAGTTGTATGAAAAACCCTTTGCCTCTAATAAGATATTTTTAATGAAAAAGTTGTTTAATATGAAGATGTCTGAGAATGGTTCAGTAGCAGATCATTTAAATGATTTCAATACGGTTGTGAATATGCTAGCTTCGGTTACAATAGAATTTGATGAAGAAGTTAGGGCTTTATTAATTATGTACTCTTTACCTAAAATTTGGAATAGCCTGGTAATGGCGGTAAGCAACTCGGTTCCAGCTAACTCGAAGTTGAAGTTTGAGGATGTTGTAGGGGTGATTCTAAGTGAGGAAATGTGAAGAAAAAGCTTTGGTGAATCTTCTACTTCAGGGAATGCTTTGATAGTGGAAACTAGAGGGAGACAGAAGAATAGAGGAAACCATGGAAAATCAAAGGATCGGGCAAGGTCAAAATCCAAAAGCAAGATAGTATGCTAGCACTGTGGAAAGTATGGGCATGCAAAGAAGGACTATTGGGAGCTTTGGGATAAGAAGAAACAACAGGAAGAAAACAAGGAGGCAAATGTGGCATTGGGTAATGTATGCCAGGATGCTTTGATTATTTCTTTGCATAATATTAATGAATCTTGGGTTTTAGATTCAGGGGCTTCTTTTCATGCTACTCCACATAGGCATTATTTTGTTGATTATGTTCAAGGGGATTTTGGGCATGTTTTTCTTGGTGATGATGAGCCTTGCAGTATAGTTGGAAAAGGTTATATTCAAGTTAAGATGCAGAATGGGAATACATGGCTATTGAAGGATGTCAGACATGTGCCTACATTAAGGAGAAATTTGATATCAGCGGGGCAATTGGGAAGTGATGGTTGTACTGTGATATTTACAGCTGACTCTTGGAAGGTCACCAAGGGTGCTCTTGTGGTGGTAAGAGGTAAGAAGGTTGGAACCTTGTATTTAACCACTGATAGTACTAATGATTGTAATCTTGTGGCTTCAGATGCAGATACAACATTATGGCACTATAGGCTCGGTCATATGAGCCATAAGGGCATGGACATCATAAAGAAGAATTTTCCTGGATATACAGAAACATGTTTAGATTTCTGTGAGAACTGCATATATGGGAAATAGAAGTGAGTAAGTTTTCTCAAGGTTGGACCTATGAAGAAAGAGAGTAAGTTAGAGCTGGTACATTCTGATGTGTGGGGGCAGGCTCAAGTATCATCTCTTGGGGATTCAAGTTATTATGTTACTTTTATTGATGATGCAACAAGGAAAGTTTGGGTTTATTGTATTAGAAACAAATTTGATGTATTTGATACTTTTGTTAAATGGAAAGCCTTGGTCAGAGAATGAAACATGCCTTAAGTTAAAATGTCTTAGGTCAGATAATGGAGGGGAGTATTGCATCAATGAATTTGATGATTATTGTTCTAAGAATGGAATCCGCAGGCAAAAGATGGTTCTAGGAACTCCGTAGCAGAATGGGGTGTCAGAAAGGATGAATAGAACAATAATGGAATGTGCTAGGGGCATGAGGATACATGTAGGACTGCCTCTTTATTTTTGGGCAGAAGCGGTGAGCACAGCTGTGTACTTGATAAATAGAGGACCCTCAAGTGCCTTGGATGGAGCCATACCTGAGGAGGCTTGGTACGGTAAGAAAGTCGATTACTCATTTCTTAGAGTCTTTGGATGTGAGGTGTTTGTTCATATTGACAAGGATGATAGGACCAAGCTAGAGGCTAAATCAAAAAAATGCACTTTTATTGGTTATGGTGGTGATGAATTTGGATTTAAATGTTGGAGTATTAAAGAAAAGAAAATAATTCGGTCTAGGGATGTGGTCTTTAATGAGAAAGTCATGTATAAGCAACAGTTGCAGGAAAACAGGGAAGAATCCAAGAAAGAATATGCAGTGGTAGAGGATCTTTTGGATGGGAAAGTGACCCATGAATCAGTTCAGGAACCTACTCAACAAGAACCCCAAACTATTACAGTGAGGAGGTCTTCTAGGGTAAGAAAAGAACCTGAATGTTTTTCTCCTTCTCTTTATTATTTATTACTCACTGATAGTGGAGATCCAGAGAGATTTGATGAAGCAATGTAGGTAGATGCCAGTAAGAAGTGGGAGCAAGCCATGGATGAGGAGCATAAGTGGTGGTGTTTTATTTCTCATGCATAATCATGGAGAATTTCATGGAGACAGACTTGGGATTTGGTGAAGCTACTGGAAGGAAAAAGAGCATTGCAGAACAAGTGGGTGTATAGAGTTAAAGATGAAGAAGGAGGAAAGAAAAGATATAAGGCCCGGTTGGTGGTCAAGGGGTTTGCACAGAAACAAGGTATAGATTTTGATGAGATATTTTTTCTCCTATAGTAAAAATGACTTCTATCAGAACTGTTCTTAGAATAGTGGCAGTAGAAGACTTGCACTTAGAACAGTTAGATGTAAAGACTGCATTTCTCCATGGTGATTTGGAGGAGGAGCTATATATGCAGCAACCAGAAGGATATGAGGTCAAAGGTAAAGAGGAGATGGTGTGCAAACTGAAGAAGAGCTTGTATGGCCTGAAACAAGCTCCACGTCAATGGTATAAGAAGTTTGATAGCTTCATGATGGAGCAAGGTTATATTAGATGTCATTCTGACCATTTGTGTATACAAAGAAATTTGAGGATGGAAGTTATATTATCCTGTGTTTGTATGTTGATGACATGTTGGTTGCAGGTAAAAACATGCAGGAAATAAAAGTACTCAAGAAATAGCTAAGTGAATCCTTTGATATGAAGGATTTGGGGGTAGCCAGACAAATCCTTGGTATGAGGATAACTCGGATAGGAAGGAACAGAAGCTGACTTTATCTCAGGAAGAGTACATTAAGAAGGTATTGGATAGGTTTAACATGTAGGATGCTAAACCGGTTGGGACTCCTTTGGCAGGCCATTTTAAGTTATCAAAGGAGCAGTGTCCCAAGACAGAGCAGGAAAGAAACCAGATGTCCAAGGTACCTTACTCATCAATGGTTGACAGTTTGATGTATGCTATGGTGTGCACTAGGCCTGATATTGCCCATGCAGTGGGAGCTGTGAGTAGATTTATGAGTGATCCAGGTAAAGAGATTGGCAAGCAGTAAAGTGGATCCTTCGGTATTTGAGAGGGACTGTGGGGACAATTTTTTGCTACAGTGGATCAGACACCACTTTACATGGTTATGTAGATTCAGACATGGTTGGAGATGTTGACAGCAGGAGGAGCATGACAGGTTATATTTACACTATAGGTGGGACAGTAGTGAACTGGATTTCACGACTACAGAAGCTGGTGGCTTTATCAACCACGGAGGCTGAGTATGTTGCTGCCATAGAGGCAAGCAAAGAGATGATTTGGTTACAACAATTGCTTGAGGAGTTAGGGCATAAGCAGAAGGAATGTAAGCTACATAGTGATAGTCAGAGTGCTATACACCTAGCTAAGAACTCTACTTTCCACTCCAGGACGAAGCATATACAGTTGAGATATCACTTCATCAGGACAACTTTGGAAGAAGATAAGTTGAAGTTGGAGAAGATTCATACCAGTCAGAATCCTGCAGACATGATGACCAAGGTGGTCACAAGGGATAAACTAAAGCTATGTTCAGCTTTGGTTGGCCTTCACGCATGACAGTGAAGGGTTGAGAAGCTTGCTCAGTGGAAATCAATCTCCAAGTGGGAGATTGTTATGTTTGTGGAGCCTGTTTTCATGTTCGAGTGTGGTACACCTTCTATGTGTTACACTCGGGTATTTTTATGGCAATCCCGCTCACTGGTGAGTGGGTTAAGGGGGTTCGGGGGTGAAGCCTCCCCCCTCAGGGGAAAAGTCCCCAAAGCAAATTTTCATGGGTGGTTTATTAACCCATGGGTAATGGGTAACCATTATGGGCTATGTTTTTGGGCCCATGGTTTTTTTCGTTTTAATACCCACGGTTTTTTGCCCATTGTTTTGATACCCACAGTTTTTGCCCATGGTTTTGATACCCACGGTTTTGTATCAAACTACTTAAGCAATTGTCTATTTATATGGTCTTATGCATATGATAGATAGACAAGAAAATGTATTACAGATGTGTTTTGAATTTGGGTGTGAATTCTGTAGAGTTTTTTGAGCATAGTTCCAAATGGATCTGGGTATTGTATTGAGAGAGTGGAGGCTTGTAATAAAATCTAAGCAAGTGATTCTTGGTGGATGTAGCCCAAATTGGGTGAACCACATTAAATACTTGTCTCTCTGTGTTGTGTTATTTATTCTGCACTTTTATTTGAGATCTGTAATATTTTCAGCATATTTGTTTTTACTATTGTGATTCTGTAAGGGATTATTCTGCATATTTTATCTCTTATTCCCTAACAGATCTACTCTGAATAGCAAACAAGATTGCTTCAAGATATGACTCTCGAACCTTCCAAAGAGTCTTATTATTAGGCCTTCCTCGATATCTATATAGCTGAATATTTGTTGCTAGAACTAGATGTGAATATAAGAGCATTTTCCTATGTGTCTCAAAGTCTTCAAACACCCAAACAGAGGAGTTTTTTAATGGATACCATCGAAGCCAAGTTCCAGTAACTACCACTGACCCTGTAGGATACTCAATATCTTCGCCATCTATAATAGGAGAAGTCAACTTCTTTCTTTCCTCGATGTAATGACATAAGAAATAATATGTTTCTTGTTCATTGTCTTCTGTCGCAATAACTGCAAACACATGTCCTACAAAAAACAAAGGTTGAACAACTCAAATTTAAATTACATATTAAAATTTTAATGGACATAACTCAATACAAAAATTAAATAAATAACCATAAATACCTTGTCACACCAAATTAAAATTTCGTCAAATTCCTTGGATGTTGCAACTTCATCTGTAAAAACAATTCATAATGCTTGTGGAGGTTGATAACTAGGAATTGGAGTTAGAGGCCTACAAATCCATCCATCCACCCATTCTTGTGAATCACACTTAGCAGTGAAAAATTTGATAAAAGATGCACAAAAACATGTCAAATTTCTTATCCATACGGCCCATGAAGTAGTGTCTGAGCTTCAAAATGAGTGCATATCACTAGATCCAGTGAGTGTCATACAATCCTCATAGTTAGAAATTTTTTGTTCCTTTATCAACTAAAAACATCTACGAACTATGTAATTTTCTTGAGAACCTCAGGCCATGTTGTCAATACACCTTTCTACTATGCTCTTTGTATCTTTTAATTTATCACCATCTTTATACTTCAACTCTTCTGTTGCAAGATCTCTTTTCACACATGCCCTTACACTGTCATACTCTCCTTTCCATGTCCAACCTCAGTGAAACTCCAAATATCTTGCACACCCATCTTGACGTGCATTCTACTCATCCAATAAAACATTCATGTATTCTTAAACTAAGACGTGTAATTATCTGACCATATATAATGTTGTTTGAAGTAGATTTCCCTATGAGACAAGTTTCCATAAAATAACAGGAAACACCCTTGCACAAATTCAGTAGAATGAGTATGATGATCACTGATATAAAAGTGGTACTCTTCTTAAAAAATTCAATCATTCTCTGTACTGTTAGGAGAATGTAGAAATGCTATATGCACAAAAATGGCCACTTGTACTGAGTTGTAATATTGCGATTGAACCTCCATTTGTGGTTGCAATGTGTAATTCTCTACAAAATTGACCACTGAAACAATAGTACCAATAGGAAATGTGTCCTTGCATATCTTGAATTGTTCATCCAACCATCGAGCTCTATGTGTATGCCTAACATACTCATAAACGATTTCATTCTAAAATTTTCTCAAAAATTGAAAAAAAGGTATTTGTTCTGTAACTAGCTCACACCATTTAGACTCTTTTCCATCTTTCAACTGGTATGGAACTGATTTATATTTATCAAACTCAACTAAATTATGTCCTATTGTACCTTTAATTTTCTCATGGATGTAACTTTCCAATTTAGGTAATCTGCCACATGTACTAAAACTTCCATCTAAACAATCCTTACTATAAAAAAATTGTCCAACTTCTTTTTCACAAAATATAGTAGGAATGAAATCCCTGGAAGATATTGGTGGAACTTGAACACCACATTCTGATAACATAGTTTCAGAATGAAAATTAGAAAAAATATGTAAAATTTTAGCATAATGCATCGCAAATTCAACATGTTGCCTACAACAATAAGTGGTGTAAGCATGGTTGATCTCACATAGAATGGTTTCAACATTTCAAAAAAACATTGACTAATTTTAATTTCTAGATTCTCTTGTTAAAAATTATGAAAAAATTACGTTTGAGTCATATCTAAGAAATTGCTTTGGATGTGGTTCACGATTAGTAGAACCAACTCTCCATTTTATAACATCTCTTGTATTAGGTGAAACTCTAGTGTTATCATGCCAAAATTGAATAACAACTTCTCTTATAGCATCAGATTTTTTTTTTCCTTACGCGGTGCTCTAGAAGAAAATGCCCAAAAATTAACGTTATTGAGTGATTGAAGGATATTAGGTCTTTCAATTGCTTTCATTAGAGTTTTTTGATTAACTTGCAACATTTGAATTGTTTGCGTAATCAAACGTTGTTTTTTTATTGATTCACTTACAACACTAGTAACAAGTACACGACACACAATATTAATATCCCTAGTGCATCTCTTGACACCAACAGTGTGATATGCATCATGAAGTTTTTCAATAATTGTAGAGGTTTGACCATGTATATTAGATGTTATTAATCCTAAGGTGTTTAATGTAGGTGTCATTTTAATCAATTTCATCAAACTAACCAACAACTGACATCTTTGGGAATTGTTTAAAATTTCAAAATGATTATCCCAAATTTCAATGGCTTTTCTTCTGATTTGTCATTTAGAAAGTTTTTCAGACATTGGTTTCAAAATGTTTTCATCACTTTAAATAAAAAAATTAGGTTTCTTACGTAAAATCCTAGGAGGTGTTTTTGTTAAAATTTGCCTATCTACAATTTCAACATGAATTTCCTTATTCACATTTTCATTGTCTCCTTTAATTTCAACATTTGCTACATCATGATTATTTAATTCTTCTTCAGCATTGAAAGTTAAAACATCTTCATCACGAGTATTTAATTCAACTTCAACATTACCTAATTCTTCATTTCTTATAATAGTTGGAGTTGAAGATGAACCTCTTCTTGATTCATGAAGATTCCGCATTCGCTCAATATTTTGAATTTGGTTGGCCTCTAATTCGTTTGGTGTTGTTTACTTAATGACTTCCATTTTTGACTTTGTTTCTTGTCTCCCATGATGTTTCGCTTCCAGTGATAAGAAAAACATGTAAAAAAAGAAAGAATTTCTTAGTAATTCATACAGTAAGGTCAGAGAGTAAAAATCATATGGTAATTGAGACATTGGAATGTTTGTAAATATGATTTAAGAACCACGAGCATTATTTATAAACTATGACTGTGGTTCATAAAACACGCTCACGGTTTGTGTTATAGAAATTGTGATCACTCTTTAGAAACCACGATCATAGATCTATCTGCCGACCCTAAGCCTTGGTAAATCTTTGTTGTTCCCCAACCAAAGCTATGGAAGGTTATTATTAAGTGTAAAAGGTCAAAAAACCTCAAATTTTCTCTCCCAAAGACTTGAACCATGTAAAAAAATGAATAAATTTCAATAAAATGGTGCCATCACATAGGGGAGACTGTTAGGTTCATAGAAATATTGATTTTAAAGTGAATAGAATAAGATAAATTTCATCTTATAATTTTTTACAAGCAATAGGTTTTTAAGACATATTTTCCTGTGAATGTTCATGTCTACGTTTAAGACTGTAACTTTTGCTTCACTTATCAAAATGTGATAAAACTTATACCATCCCAAGCATGGAAAAATTCTATACACGTTAAAAAAAAGAAAAATATTTTGATATTTTTCGATATAGTTATGGCGGGAAAACGGAAAGCGCTCCGTTCTCTAAATATTTTCAGACCACTTTCACAAAAAAAATCATTAAAAAAATAATATTGCTCGAAAAAATATAAAATAAAATCCATCCCAAGATGACAACTACATATAACTTTTCACCAAATGAAAAAAAAAATAACAAGATTTGGTCATCCAAATCGCGGGCAAACAGACTATAATCTTGTGAGTTTTAAAAAAAAAAAACCCAAGTCATATAATTTTAAGTGTTTAATATAGCTAAACTTGTCCTGTTTTTTTTAAAAAATTAGTCTTTTAGAAACTAGATTCTGGATTCTACGATTAATATTTATATATATTTTTCTAATTTTGAATGTGCGTATTGCTAATAATCCCTACAAGTTGAGATTTCACTGTCGTTTGCAATATGACGTCCACGGATGACCCTATTTTTTTCCATCAACTTTCTGCACTTACCCTTGTATGAGTTACTATGATCTGTGTTTAGTAAAATAAAAGTGTAATCTTGTTTTAAATATGTATTAGGTTGTAGTATTTGTTTAACGACATGTTCCTAGTATATTAAAGTTATGTATTAATCTTGTTGAGTAGTTCTATGGTCTAAGTTTGTGTTTAATAATATCATCCAAGTAAATTTGGTTATTGAGTGGGATCTGGTTGTTTGAAAAAGAATCAAGTTATGTGATGTAATGATTGTATAATTTTCTTCGTAATATGTGAGTTCATATTGCTGTTGGTTACACTTGTCATCAGTTATGAAGAATTGGTTGTATCAAGGTTCAATTATACATTATGTCCCAATCATAAGGATCAACGATATGTGTCATGTCTTAAGATGTATTAAATTTCTTTGTTGAAGTATATTTTCTAAAAATACCAAGGTAATGTAATGTACTCTAATTTTATGCATGAAACTTTATTCTTTTCTGAGTTGCTACCTTCAATGGTGCACAAGAATATAGTAGTTAAGTGTTAAATCTTGAAATAAATTGTGAAATGCAAAGATGTTTCAAAGATGTTAAGGTTAAATCTACTTTGTGTTAGTTAAGAAATCACTAGAAGGATTTTCTACAAGTGTATTTGTGTTATGTTTGGTCCAAAAGGGTCCTTGATAATAAGATAGTGTAATGTTGATCAAGGATGTATATGTTGTGCTATAGATACCTAATGGTGTAATTTATGAAAACATGAGGATAATGCAGTCCAAGTTGTATGAGAGTATTTGTGGTGGATTACTTCATGTTTTTGAAAAATGGTTTCTAGTGATATTGAGGAGTGACACAAGTACTGAAGAATCTATTTACACACTTATAGAAGGTAATGGTTGTTACGAATACTATGCAAAAAGGTATAATGTCATCCATCATGTCTAATATAATATATAAATCTTCTTGGAGGTTTCAATATGAGATAAAAAGTTAGTGAACCTTTATTGACTCATCTACATCAAGATTTAAAATACTTCATGAGTCAAAGGCATCATAAAGTCATTGTATAGTTAGTGTACTTTTTGTGTCTGAGGAAATTCATCCTTGATTCTTTTGTCTTGATTTTTCATTCCAAATTTGAAAGGGAATAAGGTAAATGAAGATCTATTTTGATGGGTCAAATATCAAGTGTATGTCTAGGTTTCAAAGTTACAACCACATGGAGGTTGAGCTCTCTCTGACCCTATTTGAAGGAATGGTTGACTACAGAGAGTAAATATAATGACTTGTGAAGACTTGGAATTACCTTGAAGGACTTTGATTATACATTCAAGTGATCAAGGTATTGCTACAATGCATAAAACATGAAGTTATTGTGGTATGATCTTGCTTGTGTATTAGAATTACTATCAAAGTGAGTCTTAGGACTGTGAAAAGATCTTAAGGAAATATTCAATAATTTAGGTATACTCAGGTGTATAAGGTATGCAAGAGGATATGTTTTGTGTAAGGTCATTTGAGACACGAAATAATCTCTTCTATTACATGAAGATACATTTTGAGTGGTAAGGTTATGTAAGGTTGAAGAGTCTGAAGGTAAGGTCATCTCAGTATACATCTAATCTCGAAGGTCTACAATGGTCTATAAAGGAAAATATTTTATACTATAGGTATTAGTGTGTTTCAAGATGTAAAAGAGATAGAAAATGGCTGTAACGACAAGGATCGTTGTGTCATTTCAGCATTTTGGGACTTGTGGATATCTCAAATGTATAAATTTAGAAAATCACACATATGTAAAACCATAAAAAAAAAGGATGGATTTGTTAGTGGATTCTAGGTATTGTTGCAAGGTCTATAATGAAGAGAAAGTTCTTGTAAGAGAGTATTATGATCAGTGAGTTACCTTCAAGAAATGCACATGAAATCAAAGCTTTAATAATTATCATAGGTCTATACATGAAAAATTGAATTGAGAGTGAGTTTTTCTCCCTAAAGATGACTTATTAGAGTGTTCTAGATAAGTAGTTAAAATGATTATCTATTAGGCCTGTTGAATAAATTTACAAGATAGACATGTCGTTTGACAAGGTAAGTTTTGTGTCAATCCTAGAAATGTGTGCTAAGATCATGGGTTTCTATATAAAATTTATAAACATCATTGTCTCTGATGGTGTGAATTTTAATGCTTCAGAGAAGGTAATTATAGTCCAATATCAAGGTATGAAATTATGATTGTGAAAAATTACAAGTCAGATTTAGAGACAAAGGGTTTATATGTTATTAGTAAATCATATAGTGAGGATAGAGAATATGTCTAATAAAATCTAATTATTAAAGGATCATTAAAGAAAAAGTCGTCATTTAAGATCAATATTCTTGAGTAAAGTTTTAATACAGAGGGCTACTGGCTCATGTCTGATCCTAATAAAAGGTGTTAAAAGTTGTTTAGTACATACTACTTGATGTTTTAAGGAAATATATGTTATGTGAATTAATAAAAATAGACTCTATAGGTATGAGAATAGTTTTTACTCAATATGTGAAAGGTGGGTCTTGAAACTAATAGGTCATTCTAAAGCTTGTCTAATCTTATGAAAGAAAGAATTAATGCATTTTAGTGTTATCTCAATCATAGAATATGCATCTAATAATGGAAGGGAACTTATTTTATTGATTAAGTAATTTGGGTCTGTAATTAAATAGTGAAACCAGGTAATAATACTAGGTTTGCATGAAAACAATATATCATAATGGTTCAAGATTGAGTTAACCTTTTCAAGACAAGGGGATTTCTTCCTTTAATTTAATAAAGTGTGATTTCTAGATTAGTTCAAAACTAAGGAAGAATTTTTGAGTCAAACCAAATGGAAAGAAATGTAATTGGTCTAAAAGACTAAAATAGATCTCTAAGATAGTGACAAGGTGATAAAGTCATTCTCATGGAAAGGAATCAAGATAAGAAGCCTAATTATTTTAGTTTCCATTTGAGAATGATGTTACAGGTCTCGGGAGTCATAAGGAATAAAATAATGATGAGTATTGGTTTCTAGGGCATAAAATAGTTGGCCTGTAATGCACTAAAGAGGATGTTTAGGGACAATTGTCCTAATATGTGGCTGGTTATATTTGAGAGAAAAATTATGCTTTTTGAGCTTGAACAATTCCTACATATGAGATGATGAGGGTGAATGAAGACAATATGGGGAGTAGATGTTCATGGTGAGCTATTTTTTATCTCATTATAGGTCCATGGATCTTATCATGCTGCCATTGATGTAAAAAGGAGAGGTTCCAGTTCCATGGGGAGATTTTTGAGTCAAGTAAGTTGTTTTAAGCATTATTATCATTGCTTCTAGTATTGTGTTGTCATTTTTCATGTTGCTTCATCATAGTATAAATTTTCATAGATGTAAAATGGGAAGAGAATCATCGGAAACATGGAAATGAGGTCATGTAGGTGTTGGTATTTTTAGTTTCCATCAATGATAAAGGGGGAGATTATTGGGCAATGTGTGTTAGTGTCATCATTTATGTCAATTAAATTGATTTAAAATGGTTTGATGGTGTTATATGTATCTCCATGAGGTGTTAATCATATGAAAAACATGAAGGTTGATTAGTCATATCAAGATTTGGTGAGTTATATGTTGTCCTCTAGCACGGTATAGTGTGTTGAGTCATGGTTTGAGTCCTCCTAAGTGAGTTGTAAGTTTTCATGAGATTAAAAAGGTTATTTTTATGTCTCATGAGTTCCTTTGGGTTTTCATGAGGCCAATCAGGTCTATTCATGGGTTGTTACTATTGAGTTAAGTCATTCCATGCCTATTCCTAGTCTTGAAGGATGCAAAATGAGGTAGAGATGTGATTATTAGATGTGAAATATCTTTTCCAAGCATGGGAAAAATGTTTTGAAATTGTACCTAAGGTGTGTGGTTATTTTCAAGTCATAACTTACAAGTATGATATATAGTTGGGGTCCTTGGAAAGAAAATAGGTTAGAAGAGGTAGTATGACATTGATAAGTCGTAATGGATGGATAGTTTCATGAATATTTTTAGATATATGGTAAATATTGATAGGTATAATATTTTTTCATGATGATGCATGACATTTTTCAGGTCATTTTGTAATGATAATTTCAAGCTATACAAGTTTTGGTAAAATAAGGTAAATTATAGTGTGTTTTGAAGAAAATATGGACCTTGTGATGCTCGTTATGAATTGTATGAATTTCATGGAGACATGAGATATTTGGAATATGTTATTAGGTAATTTATGAATCTTTCAAAAAATAATGAGTTTATTTTATCGTCATGTTTTTATGAACGATCATTAAGAAGGTAAAGAACTTTTCATGTGCTCGAAACTCTAGCTCAAAAGTGATAGGACAGATGATTTTTTGTCAATGGATGATGATTGGATCATGTAGTGGACTCTTCAAGTTTTCCATTAAGGTATGGTAGTTATTTTGTGATGAGTATACCCCACTCAAACAGGCATGTTTCTAAAGAAGTTTAGTTTGTGACAATGTTTTCCAAAGGAGTTGCAAAATAAATTGACATTTTTTTTATCGCGTGATTTTCTTTTTAATGTCCATGGTTTTTGTAGGTAATTTTGATGCATAAATATATAAAATTATATCATATTTGTGAAGATTATTCAAAGTTAAGTTTTTGTAGGTGATTCACTCAGTAAACATATGGTATAACACGTTCATTCGAAGGGTATTAAAGAACACCAATAATGTTAGTTTTTACCTCCTATTATTTATTTAATAATACCCCCTCCTGTTATATTCTTAGATTGAAAATACCCCCCTATTTTTTCCATGTACCTTATCTATTTTTCCATTACAATTTCATTTACCCCTTTTTATTTCTACCCTAATATATTAAATATAAAATATTTGTCTTTCTACCCTAATATACCAAATAGAAAACATATCATGTTTTCCACGCAATTATTATTTTCATAATATCTCTTTTCTCTAGAAATATATTTTTAATCCATTCAATGCATATTATCAATTACGTTGATGTTAAACTTTATTTATTTATCAATAATTCTTCAAATAGTTAAGATGGTGAAATAGTATCATTTTCATTGAAAAGTATACTCAATCCCAATTTTATACAATATTACTATATATTGGTTAAGAATATCATAATTGATATTTCCTTATTCAAAAGTATATTCTAATTTAAATTTATTTCAACACTCCTTTTGCAATTTTAAGGTATCTAGTTTTAAGAACTAGGAGTGAAATAATTTCGTATAATGTTCAAATTAACCCCACCTCTCCTTTGATCCACCTCTCTAAAATATCCAAAATACCTAATTAAATATATTAGTAAGTTAAAAAATTTCACCCCCTAACATATACAATTATATTGGATTTGATTTTATCAATTTTAACTACCTCAATCTAAATGAACCTGTTAGGATATTTCCTAGCTAATGAACCCCTCGTGGTAGTTTCGGGTAGTATACAGAGATGATATTGGCTAAAGACCTTATAATTTGAGTTAGATGAAGTTCAAATATTTTATGGAAAAATGATTCAAATAAATTTAAAATTGTATAATTTTTTTCTCTTAATGATGATATTTGGTGGGTCATCCAAGTTAGTTTCTGAAGATGATGGTTTCTTGTATTTTAGGAATGAACTACTCATGAAGAAAGATTGAGTTGATTGAAGCACGAGATGGATGAGTTGATGATTTATACCACATAAAAAGTGAAAAGGGATGAATTTTGTTCCTATTGAGGGAATTTATATGTATTGAAAGTGTCAACAACGGTGAAAATTATTTGAGTTTGCAAAACTGGTTTCTGGGAAACATATTTTGGTGATGAGAGAAGTTGTTGTGGTTTAATAATATGGATGTTTGATGATGTATAACTTACATGGATGTGATATAAATTTTATGAGGTTTACATATAGTGTTAATATGCATAATTTGAGTTGATCTTGGGTGGTCTTGAGGCCTAAAGGTGAAATCAAGTGCTGAAAACATCTATTTTGTGAATGATATGAGCCAGTGGTCCCATTTAATGATAAATTTTATTAGTTAATGTAAATATGAAACCAATTATGATTTTTTTATGATATATTACTTATTTTTGGTGAATTTTTCAGTTCTAATAATCATGGTTTTGGTATGATTGTATTTTTTCATCTCAGTGATGGGGTTTTGAGGCATTTTGATGTAGGATGAGAGGTTTTGGGCATGGCCAACCGACATGGGTCATATGTGAAAGTTTTAATGATTTAAATGGTATGTTATGAATTATAATTCTTTAAACCAAAGGAGTGAAAAATGACCTATTTTGAATTTGAATCAAGTGGATCTTACAAAAATGATATTTTGGATGCTAATTTCAATTAGTTAAGTCGATGTAAAAAAGTGTAACCTACGAGAGTGTGATTTATAGGTAAAAAGGCATATGTTAAGTTATAAAATGTTACATTACAAGTTGAATAATATTGTCAAGAGTGTGTTCAAGGTTTTTAAGGTTTTTTAAGTCAAGAAACTGGAAGTTTCTCCAAGTTTTATAACCTAGGGTTTGAACAAGAGTTTGAAGGTAAGTGAGAGGAATCAGTGATCTCAATCAGTTGTTGCAGCAACATGGCATCTGATGTCTTCACAAAAATGTGGATGAATAGGATCTTTATCATCTTATGGGGTTGTACCTGTCAACACTAAAATTTTCCTCCATAATTTCTATTTCATTAATTTATGTATTAGGAATAGGATGTTGTTAAGTATAATAAGTAGTAGCGTCTGATAGAAGATAACGGCGTTGCCAATATGACGCCGCTAATAATGTATAGTACGGTAATAGTCAAAAGTACAATAGGAATGTTGTGGTAAAAAGTAAATATTTGTCGTAAGTGGTCTGATAATGTTAAAATGTCAAAGTTGGGGTAAGTAGGGTCTACATGATTAGGAATTAGAAATATTATATTGGTAATAAGGACAAGGAGTGAGGTCATAAATATTTTGTGTATTTTATTTGTAAAAAGTCTAAAAATGTGGAACCCATGTGAAATGATAAGGATTATCTTATCTTAAAAGATAAGCTTAAATGTACAGATAAGAGTTAAGGTATGGAATATGATTCGTTAGAGTGGATTTATTATCCTATTTTAGAGATAAGATGGATAAGCCTGGAAGTTCTATAAATAAAGAGGCTACCCCCCTCATTTAGGAGAGAAGGAAGTAGTGAGAAATATTATATGAGTAAGTGTGTAAAGGAAGCCATCATTTTGAAGGTGTGTTAAAGAATCCATTAAGAGGTGTAATTGTGAAGTTTCTCCCATAGTATTGGTGGAACGCAAGTGAAGTCAGTAACACTCGAAGTACCTCACGAGTGAGATTGTAAAAATTTCATGTTAATATTATAATTTACTCTGATATTTTAGATTTATCATCATTCCTTCTTATCATAGTCTATGGTATTCTTGTGTTATGTTTGTTGTTGTGTTTCTAGATTACATCCACCAAACTAAAATATGTGCATTAGTAAATAATCATATCACGAGGAGCTCCTGGTGAAGAATTATCATAGTGCCGAATTGGTGTTGACATTTTGGTTTCGTTGCCGAGACCATTCCTCATTGGTGGATTTTCTAGAGAGATATTCCCACTTAGTCAGGAAACATTTGGAGGGTAACCTTGTTTTTACTGTGCATAGTAGTTACCATGGTAAATTCAATTTTTTACCGTGAATAGTATTTACCATAGTAAAGTCACTTTTTACTGTGAATAGTATTTACTCCAGTAATTTCACTTTTTATTGTGAATAGTGTTTACCACAGTAAAGTCAGTTTTTACCACAGTAAGTTAAGTTTTACCATAGTTTATCATGGAAATTTCTATTTTCGATTATAGTGATTCCAATTATTTGTGCACATAAGTTTTGTTCATTATACTTGCGGGTTGGTATTTAACTATGGTTACTTTTGAAAATTGGGAAGATTCATGTTTTTTCAGCCCAATCTAATGAAGATGCTTCCTCTTTCATTTAAGATTTTAAACGATCTTGTATTTGTAATGGCCTTATAAGAAGGGAATAATGGACTGAATTTTTTCCTACCTTTTTGGATGGTTCAGCCCTTAGGTGGTTTGAAACACTAGGTGATAATGTGAAAAAATCATGGGATTTATTAACTAAATATTTTCTTGAAGAATTTGGTGAACAACAGAAATATGCAGATCTCATGATTGATATCACAAAGCTATCCCAAGGAGAGAAGGAGAAGATAAGGGATTATCATGCTCATGTTCTAAAGATAAGGAGGAAGCTCGATGCCCAGATCCGGAAGGAAGGATTAGTGGATGGGTTGATGAATAACATGGATAATCTCCTCTGTAAGCACTTCATTCTTGGGATGAAGCCAGAGATCAGACAATGAGTGAAGTATGACCACCCAACTACCATTTAACAAGCAAAGGATATTGCAAGAAGGCAAGAAGAAACATGGAAGAGAAGCCCAAAGAAATTGTTGCTAAAATAGAGCCTACACCAACACCTTTGGTCCAGAATCCACAACCACTCTTAGTGAGCACAAATCTTTCTCCTAGTACATCTACTGAGTATGAATATCTGCTCAGGAAGATGGGCCAGTTAACTATTAATCTTCTTCAAAGAAAGGAATTTAGTTCTCAGGGAGGAGATAGAGGTCCAAAAAGAAATATTTTTGAAGTTGTATGTTATGGTTATTATAAAAAGGGTCATTATAAGTATAATTGTCCAGATAGAGCTTCTACATATGGTACAAGAGATACTGATAAAGGGAAAGCACTTGTGAATTCTTTTGATGTAGTAGATAAGAGCATAAATAATGAAGTAGATGTGTTTGTAACAAAAAGAAAGAAAGAAAAAGATAATCAAGATGGAAATTATCCTTAGAAGATGAAAGGAGAAAGTAGTAAGAAACATAGGAGAAGAAAGTTGGGTGTATAGGATTTTCTGATTTCACAGGGACAAGGACCATACTCCATCTTAGAAGATCTATCCAAAAGGCCTGGAAATATTACATATGGTCAACTCTTGGCTATGTCTTCTGAGAAGAGGTGGGAGCTGCAAAGTGGACTCAATGCTTGACGAAGGAAGGAGGTTGAGGTCCCTATTTTAGAGGCAGAGGCAGATCCCTACGCTCCACAAGCTGAGGTATTATGTAATGGTATTTCAATTCATGATATCTTAGTTGATGGAGGTGCTACAGTTAATGTAATGACTGAGTCTGTAATGAATATGTTGAGTTTAAAAATTGATCGCCCCTCAACACTTATGTTAAGGTCATTAAATAAGGGAAAAAATAAACTAAAAGGTGTAGTTTCAAATGTGGCAATATCTATTATGGGTGTTGCATGTATGGTAGACTTTCAGGTGATGAAAAATGGTACTGTTGCGTACCCAATATTTTTGGGAAGACCATGGCTAAGGAGAGTTCATGCAAGAAAATACTAGAATGAAGGCTTCATGACACTTGGATGTGGTAGAGAGAGGGTGAAGATAAACATGATCCCTCGGCATCATATGGAAAAACATATGGATTCAAGTGATGAAACTGATGATTGGAAATCCTTTGATTACTCGAGTACCAGTGAAGTGGACATCGAAGATAAAGAAAGTGAGGTTAATGTTTTGGTCATGGATATCCTTCCAGTCACACCGACTCATGACCCCATCAAATTATCTGAAGAAGAAATTCATGATCATCTCCAACAAATAAAGATTGGTGATGCTGTGATGGAGAGTGAGAAGGAATCCTACCTCCAGCTCTTTCGAAGGTAGATACACATATTCACTTTCGATTACAAGGAACTCCGTCAAATAAGTTGGGTAGAACATTCTATTAAGCTGGTAGATGGTGCTAATCCTATAAAGTAAATGCCATTTAGAATGAATCCTAATATTTCCAAGACTGTAAAAGAAGAAATAGATAAGTTTCTTGATGTAGGATTCCATATTTGCTATGGAGAATTCAGAATGGGTTTCTCCCATTGTGATATCAATAAAAAAGAATGGGAAGCTATGCATTTGTGTTAACTACAGGAAGCTCAATAAGGCAACAAAGAAGGATCATTACCCTCTTCCATTCTTAGATCAAATCTTGGATGAAGTAGCTGACCAGGAGTGTTATAGTTTTACTGATGGATATAGCGGATACAACCAAGTCCGTATAGCGGAGAAAGATCAGCTGAAGACCACGTTCACCACTCCTTGGGAAACATTTTCTTATAGAGTTATGCCTTTTGGTTTATCTAATGCTCCAGCAACATTCCAGTGTTTGATGAAAAGGGTGTTCGAAACCGTACATTGGGAACTTCATCAGAGTATTTCTGGATGATTTTTACATCTATGGGAGCAAGATGGACCACCTGCACTAGATGGAGATAGCATTTCAAAGGTTAGATGAATCACAAGCCTCACTAAACCCTACAAAGTGTGTCTTTGGATGTTCTAAAGGTGTTTTGTTAGGGCATGTTGTATCGAAAGATGGTATTGGTACTGATCCTGATTAAGTTTTAAAAATCACAGAGTTACCATTTCCTATGAATAGAAGTAAGTTGAGATCATTTTTAGGCCATGTGTGTTACTATAGAAGGTTCATCAAGAATTTCTCAAATATTGCATAGCCACTAACCCAGTTCTTGAAGAAGGATGTTAATTATGAACCAAGAAATAAGGCACATGAAGCTTTTGGACAACTGAAGGAAGCCCTGGTGTCTTAAACTATTTCAAAGAATCTAGATTGGAGCAAGCCATTCATTGTGTACATTTATCCCTTGACACAATTCCTAGTGAATACATGGATATTTGGAATTATCTAAATGAATTCAAGTTTCTTGATGGTGACAATGCAAAGACTAAGAGGAAGATTACTCAAGTCAATCGTCCATATTCTATTCTGCATGGAGTATTATTTCGAATAAGACCTATTGGACAGTACAAGAGGGCAGTTGGATGTGATCAAGGGAAGGAGCTGATAGAAGAATTCCACAATGGTACATGTGGAGGAAACTTCTCTAGACAACTTACAACAAGAAGGATCTTGGATGCAGGTTATCATTGGCCCACTCTTTTTAAAGATTGTTATAATTATTGTAAGACATGTGATATTTTTCAAACACATGGTAACCGTAAGACTTCATCAGCTCCATTATGTCCTATTCTTCCACTTGGTCCGTTTGAAAAGTGGGGAATAGACATTGTAGGTGCACTTCCAAATACCCCATGCCAAAATAAGTATATTGTAGTTGCCACAGATTATTTAACCAAGTGGGTTGAAGCTAGGCCATTGAAAATAGATTCCATGGATGAAGTGGTAAGGTTCATATATGAACGCATTGTCACCAGATTTGGTTGTCCATTAAAAATTGTAATGGATCAAGGAAGCCACTTCATTAATGAGGTGGTAGAAGCCCTAGTCAATAAGTTTTCTATTAAGCACAGGAAGGTAACAACATACAAGCCAAGTAAAAATGGACAGGTGGAATGAAATTTTTTTGTGTTGTGTCAAATTCTAGCAAAAGATGCAGCCTTGCAGGTACATAAGAGGGATAAAAGGATTCATGTAGCATTGTGGGCATATAGGGCAACATCAAAGTCAACAACATGATACTCCCCATTTCATTTGGCTTGTGGAATTTATCCAGTTCTTCCTATGGAGTTTGATATTCCCACTATGAGAGTTATGAAAAATGAAAGGATGGATGAAAGTGATTCAGTAAAAGAAAGGTTGGTACATCTTCATTTTCTAGAGGAAATGAGGGAAATAGCGAATGATACAAGCTATAAGAAGAAAATGAAGTAGAAGGAATACTTTGATCAAAAGATCTGTTGGTCTCCATTTTATGTGAATGATTTGTTTCTAGTATATGATTCCAGATTAAAAAAAAAAAAGACAAAGAATATTTATTCCAAAATGGATAGGGGCCCTAAAAAATTGCAGTTGTGCATGAAAATGGTACGTACCGAATGGAGGAATTGGATGGCACTCCCATTACAAAATGGGTCAACCACGACATGTTAAAGATTTTCCAAGCACCATAATAGTCTACTCTGAGGATGGAGTAGAAGCTAGGAAGGGGAAAGATGTCGACACTAAAATTTTCCTCCGTAATTTCTATTTCATTAATGTATGTATTAGGAATAGAATGTTGTTAAGTATAATTAGTAGTAGCATCCAATAGAAGATAACGGTGCTGCCAGTATGATTCCGCCAATAATGTATAGTACGGTAATAGTCAAAATTACAACAGGAATGTTGTGGTAAAAAATAAATATTTGTCGTAAGTGGTCCGGTAATGTTAAAATGTCAAAGTTGGGGTAATTAGAGAAGTAGGGTCTACATGATTAGGAATTAGAAATATTATATTGGTAATAAGGACAAGGAGTGAGGTCATAAATATTTTGTGTATTTTATTTGTAAAAAGTCTTAAAATGTGGAACCCATGTGAAATGATAAGGATTATCTTATCTTAAAAGATAAGCTTACATGTACAGATAAGAGTTAAGGTATGGAATATGATTCGTCAGACTGGATTTCTTATCCTATCTTAGAGATAAGATGGATAAGCCTAGAAGTTCTATAAATAAAGAGGCCACCCCCGCTCATTTAGGATAGAAGCAAGTAGTGAGAAATATTGTATGAGTAAGTGTGTAAATGAAGCCATCATTTTGAAGGTGTGTTAAAGAATCCATTAAGAGGTGTAACTGTGAAGTTTCTCCCATAGTATTGGTAGAAGGCAAGTGAAGTCAGTAACACTTGAAGTACCTCATGGGTGAGATTGTAACAATTTCATGTTAATATTATAATTTACTCTGATATTTTTGATTTATCATCATTCCTTCTTATCATAGTCTATGGTATTCTTGTGTTATGTTTGTTGTTGTGTTTCTAGATTACATCCACCAAACTAAAAGTTGTGCATTAGTAAATAATCATAGCATGAGGAGTTCCCAGTGAAGAATTATCATAGTGCCGGATTGGTGTTGCATACCCTCCTTGTGGATCTGGTGTTTCACTAAATTAGGGTTTGGTGCTCCTTGTATGGTTGGTGCTCTACTAAACAAGGGTTGTTTGTTCCTTGTGGAGTTAGTTTCTTACTAACTTTGAAACATGAAAATATAATGTGTTTGTTTCAATGGGTTTTCTTCCCCATGGGGTTTTCCCACTTAAATTTTATTTCTATTTTGTCTCTCTTATGCATTGTGGTTATTTGAATGTATTGTGCACACTTAAAAAGTTATGGTTGAATGTATATGAATTGAGGAATGTTAATGGTTGTTGAAACTAATGGTTAAGGAAATGATAATATTTTTAGACTTAACATTAACTTAGTCCATTGTACTTCCAACATGACCTTACAACTATGAATTGCACTTCATCTCATGATGTTAGACTCCCTATAGTTCTTTGTTCTTGTGTGTGTAATGAAGCCCTAGGTTTCCCCTATGAAAGTTACATGATGATAGTGGGCTAGATGTATATTCTACAAAGTATAAAAGAATGTGTATGATGGAATATAATTAATTCCCGTCCTATGTTGTGTATACAAAATAATGGAGTCCTTATCCCTCTTTATGAATTTGCTAGATGTATTACTTATAGTGCTCTCTTTCGTTTGTCCAAGGATAAGTGGTGATAAATAATTCTTATGATTCTTGGACCCATATCTGAGACAAGTAACTAAGTATATATAAGATTTCATTGATTGAATTTCATAATCTCCAACTAAAAATTCAAACCAAAGTGTTAAAAGGTGACAAAAAGGTCAAAAACACCGAAAAGATTAAAAATAAGATAAGGAAGGGCAGGAGAGCCTAGGAGGGATATGAGGACCTATAAACATCTATCCTAGCGGGGTGATTGCATTTGAGGTCATTAAATGATAAATTAGTCAAGTTCTAAAATAGTTGTAAAGTGTGTAAAGACAATGAAGTGCATTGGTTTTTCCACATAGGTATTCACATTATTAATGATTTATTTTCTTCTTGGGATTGGATTACCTACCCACTTTTGTGATAATAATCCCACCTTATTCCTTCTTCTATTCCTTACTTTATTCACATACAAGAGCTCATGCTATAAGTTATTCTTCAAAAACAAAACCTAGATGTAGTGTCCACTTCCCTTTGACACCTTTTGATACTAATCATGATATTGTTGATTATATTATGGACTTGATTATGGACCTTATTATAGTATGATGATAGATGTTAGATCATGGATTATTATTGACTTGATTCAGTTGAATGCATGATGATTATTAGAGACATTTTAGATATTGATGTTGATATACTGTTTGACATGGTTATATTATGGATGTTGTTCGGACATGTGATATTTGGATATTGTGAGTAGACCTAGAAATGGAAATTATTTGATGATGATCATAGTTGTTGAGTAAAATTGCAAATGATCTTGTTGGTTGCTTGGATGTCCTGTTGAGATTCATATATCTAGATGATCTTTGAATTTTATTATATTATTTTGGATGTTCTGATATGGCCACGAGGCCAAAGGATGTATTTGTGTTTTTCAGGTTAAAATATCACAACAAACATCGAGGGATTGGAGACCAACCACATTGGAATTCTAGATGAATTCAACAAGGTCACCATGGTACAACTAGTATTTGTTTTTATGTGTTTGTGTGTGTTAGGGATTCCCATGGCGGGGGATCACCTTTAAATGTGACCAAGGGGTTATGTGTTTTTAATTATTTGACCATTTTGTTTAATATTGCATGTGTTTATTTTGTGATGCATTTTCCCCTTTCTTTATTTATTAAATGTTGTATTAATATTGTGGGTAAGCATGTTGTTAATATTAATTAAATAAAATATGTCATAAGAAAGTAATTAATAGAGTTGTTGGCCTTGATTTAAAGTGTTGTAAGAGATGTGTAAGTGATTGTAAGTTAACTTTTGAGTGTGAAACACTCCACCTTCTTGGAAATTCGAAATTTGTCCTTGGAGGCTGATTTTGGAGGCTTGTGGGACAAGTTAAACTTGTCCCATACCTCTTAAATTTAATTACCAACCATACCTACGGTTGGAGAGTTGAGATTAGAATTTTATAATGCTTTTTGAGAAGGTAAATTGTAGGTTTTAATTGCACTTTTCTTACATGATTTAATTTCAGTCCTTTGGGGTGTGGGTTGGATTTGAGTGTGTAAGTAAACTGTCATATTATTCACCCACCTATTTATTATGCATTGGAGAATGAAGTTGAATTTGGGGGTTGGGTTGAGGATGTGTGATGTGGCATCCTACATGGATCCACCTCATCCTCTTCCCTTCCCTCTTCTATAAAATTCAAATTCCTTGCCTTGTTTTGGGTTGCTTCACTTTGAAGACTTCATTCTTGGGTGAATTCTTTCATTTTGTTGTTTTGGGAGCTCTTGCTTTGAAGAAGTTTTTGGAAGATTGTTGCATGCTTGTGCTTGGCTGATTTGGATTGCTTGCATTGGGATAAAGCTTGTTGTTTTGGAACTTGGAACAACTCCATCATGGAGAGGTAGGAGCTTGACTCTTGAAATGCTCTTCTTTTATGAATGTATATGTTAATGTATGAATGTTTTGGCATGTTTGTGGGCTGGTTGGGTAGATGGCCTAGGAAATGGTGTAGGAGAAGACTATGGGGTTTATTTTGTGGGAGGCACAAGTGTGTTTTAGGGAGGTATAAGGGTGGAGGGAGTTGGGATTTGGGTTCCACCTTACAAAGAAATAGCTTGCATTTATTTACTCGTTATGGGGTGCCATAAGAGGTTGGGGAGGCATAAGGAAATGTGAGGAATAAGGGGTACTTTGGGGAGGCATAAGGAATGTTAGGGATTGTGATATACTATATTTTGGTGGTTTGTAATTTAGGTGGTGATTCCCATTTCCCCGTTTGGGAGGCATAAGAAGCATCCCCCATAGTTTCTTGCTCCTTTGGCTTGCTTGAGGAAGCCTTAGTATTGTTTTTCATGATTTAATGTAGTTGTAAACTACATTCTGTTATGGACTAGGTTTTTATTGTGAAAGTGTTGCTTGTGTGTTTGTGGAAGCCTGTTGTTGCCATGAGTTGGATCACATATTTTATTGCATTGTGGTTGGGGCTCGGGGGCTAATGAAGAAGGATGGTTTCTCCTCTTTCATTGGATGTCTTGGTTGGGTGGAGAGTGTTTCCTTTCCCCTACTCTTGTTGTGATCAAATTGGAAGAATGAGAAATCTATATGTTGTTGTTCTAGAGCTGAGATAAAGATAGTTTGACAGTCCCTTGTGTAATGAAATTTTATTGTAACCTTTCCCACTTGAAGTGGATGAACTTGTATATGTTTGTAATGGAAATATGTTGTAGTGTTATGTAAAAAGTGTAAATTGGAATGTGAAAGAATGATACATATTTTGTATGTTGTATTTTGAAATCAAATAGAAAGGAAGTTGTAAGAGTTTCATTTGAATTAATGGAAGTGGTTTTGTCTTGTCCATATGATATTATTCCATTGGAAATCTGTGTTTAGCATACACTATGAAATTCCTGTTTGGAAAGTGGAAAAGTGAAACACGTGAGAAGAAAATGTATTATTCTGCCCTGTATATAATATATGATTTTGGAAAGAATAAAAGAAGGTAGTTGTAAAGTTTTCTTTTGGAATAAATAAAGGATTACATAACCTTCCTCAAATTGTATCAGTGGTATTGTAATTTAATCATCTAGATGTGAGTTGTAATCTCTATTTGAAAGGAAGAAATGCGTATAAAGGAAGTGTAATACTCTGTCTTTTGAAATATGTGAAAATTGGAAATAAGAGATGTATTTTAGTTTTTGAATAGTTGAATTGAATCAACTAAATGTATTAGATTAGAATTGGAACATATTACAATACTTGGAAGAAGAAAATGGCAAATAAACCCTTTAAAAATTTGATCTCTGTCTTGTATTTTCAAACTGGCAATTATTTAATCCAAAATGCATAGACCAAACCTGCAACAATGAAATAACAAACTAAATGATTAAATTGAAGTAATTTTCCCTAAACGAATCCAATTAGACAAAAATACTTAAAGGAAATCTTTCAAAACTTGGCAAAACTGAGTTCAAAGCTTTCATAGTCGTTTTGCTGTCAAAATTGTAAAATTTCGAATTGGAATTCAATCAAATAGATCTACCTCAGAAACTTATCCTAAATCCACCTAAGAACAATTCTCCATGTCTATTTGAACATGTTGAGAGAGGAAGAAGATCAAATTGAAACAAATTTCATAAGTTAAAACTTACCAGTTTGCACTGTAAAAGCCTGCAGATCGTTTTCTTGAAATTGACCCCTCAAACTTTATCAAAATAAAAAATTAATGATTCCTAAGTAAAGAGGACATTGAGATAGCTTTCCAAAAAGTCCCCGTTTTCCCAAAAACAAGCTCTCTATCAAAATTTATGGCCTTCTGAAGTTTTTCTTCACTTGGCGTCCCAAAAAAAGAACTTGGGAAAAATTTCCTTGGCGGGCCTGCGGGCCCAAATTTTTCCCTTAGAGCTTCGAAAAATTTTTGGGAATTTTTTTCCAATCTTCTCCCTACCATACCGGCCCACATCCAATCATGATCTATCAGGTGTACCATGTGGCAGGCATCGAGGTGTTGGTAGGAGGGGCAGATCCTTTTTACCTTTAGCGCTTTCAGAAAATTTTAGAAAATTTTTCCAAATTTTTCCCGTGCCACCCATCGCCAGCCTATAGCCAATCAGGAGTGACATGCCACATTACGTCGCAAGGCAACGGTGGAGGAGGTGTGGGTGATCCCTTTTTACCCCCTTTTATCCATTTAGGGAAAATTTAGCTAAACCTTTTCTAAATTTATCCCCACTGTACCTTGCCAAATTTTCCCTCTGTGGCAATTAAGAGGCGCCACATGTCCCTTGCAAGGTGACTCGCAGGAGCATGGGTGCACAAAGTTGGACCCTTTTTGCCCTTCGCGGGAAATTAAACAAATTTTCTCTGCCACCACCCTGTTTTTTCCGAGTTGGATTCTAGGAGATGCCACACGTCCCTTGCATGGACTACATGGGCACAGATGGGTGCAAAGGTTGGATTTCTGCCCCCTTGGAAAAGTTCCAAAATGTCTCTGCCGCCCCCGCAGACCTGACCTTGGGGCAAATTTTTCTCCCCTAGCCTCACAGGCCCGCTCTTGGGGAAAATTTTCACCCCAAGGCCCACCGGCCCATAACTTGGAAAATATGAGGAGTTAGGAGGACTTCTTTATATCAATGGAAAGGTGAGGAAATTTCCTATCCAATGGGAATGATTTAGGGAAATTTTGAATGTGTTAATTTTGAAAAAAACTAAGTTGAATATTTAAAGCCTGTTAGAGAGTGGGTATGGTGAGGAATTACCCTCTGACCCTAATTGAACTTTATAACCCTAAATTTTGGACCTTGTGACCTCTAATAATGGTTATGAAGAGAAAAGTATACTCTAGTGGATTAGAATTGATCTTAGAACTTGTTAGTGACAACTGTTGTCTTGTAACCTGGTTGTAGACTCTCTTAAACAAAAAAAATATTCCATAATTTTCCTAACTAATCCTAGGTTGTTTCTTGGGTCTCAAGTGGGTTGTTTTAATGGGCATCACACTTGGTATCAGAGTAGTGGTTCAAAATATTGGGCCATTGGGCACACTAGAAAACTTGAGACATGAACCTTAAACCTAGCACACTTTTAAATCTAGAAAATAACTTAGTTAGAAATTACATATTTTAGTAAACATGGAAACTGAATAAAACTTAGAAAGATGAACTAACTCTCGCCTTGGTCTATGCAGGAGGCACGGATAGGAAGAGGGGTATTTTCACATAGACCTAGACTTACCACCACCAGATCATGCTATAGCAGCCATCCTACCCTAGATTTTGTAGACTCTCCAAGGATGTTAATGCCGCTCTACGCAGAGGATCAGTAGGAGGACATGCAGCCAAGACATGATAGAGTCACTTCCATTGAGGGTCATGTATCTCCTCGACCCAGTGAGGAGCATGGAGGAGAGAAATTCCATGCAGAGTCAGCCAGAGCAGAGTCACCATAGGGGGCACAGGGTGACCGAGTTTCAGGACATAGAGAGAGGTCTCAGAGCCCTAGACTTAGGGATGAGCATGTAAAGAGACCTAGAGGCCGTCAGACCACAACAACAGATCACATCAGGGAGATCCTGAAGCTTCGGCCATCACATTATTCTAGTGACATAGGTGGATTTCAGGAAGAGGCCTGGTTGGTGAGCTTGAGTGGATGCTTCAAGCTCTGTCCTTGTTCTAGCAACAAGAAAGCTCATGTTGTGATCCATCTACTAGGGATGGAGTTAGGTGTCTAGTGGCGGATAGAGGAGCAGAAGCTCCATGTTATTCTAAGACAATTACATAGGAGCTCTTTGAGGAGCAATTCCAGAGTAGATATTTGTCATGGAGGTTCATTCAGTAGTGGATAGATGAGTTCCATGACCTCTGACATGCATCTCTTATAGTGGCTGAGTATGATAGTAGATTTCTAGATCTACTCCAGTATGTTGATTACATGCAGGATGAGTAGGTGTAGATCCACAGGTTCATCTCGAGGCCTGAACCTAGACATTGGAGGTGCAGTGCAGATCCATTGTCCACAGACATTAGTTGAGGCCATCGAGAAGGCCTATATAGTAGAGGAATACTCAGGGAAAGACCCAACAGGCTAGAGACTGAGTCCAGAAGCCGTATACAGTAAATGCCAGGAAACATAGATCGTGGGGGTCAGTACCCCTTCCTCGTGGTGGACAGGGTTCAACATAGTCATCTTTTAGATCACAGTAGTAGCAGCAGTCCCGCCCACCTTATAGACCTCCACAGAGATTTGATGCATAGAGAGGTCAGAGTATGGGGCCTCCCCCTAAGGGTCCCATCAGGACATAGGGTGCCCAGAGAGCTCACTCAGCAGGAGCTCGCCAGTAGAGACCTCAGAAGACCACAACCAGATCATCAGGATCCACACCACAGACCTCTAGAGTACTGACCGGACCTGCTACACAAGGGAGAGGATTAGGTGGTTGTTTTGGGTGCGGTGTTACTGGACATTTTTGGAGAGACTACCCACAAAACCCTAATAACAAGGGTAAGATACAGATCTCCAAGCCTATTGTTAGTGATATGGGGTGCAATCATAGGATGTACGCAGTGGTCGAGAACCACCAGGAAGAGCATCAGAGTACAGTTATTGAGACTACAGGTAACATTGGAGGTATTCCTACCTCCATTTTGTTTGATTCTAGTTCTTCTGATTCTTTTATTGCACCATCTTTAGTAGAGCGATGCAGGCTGGTGGCAGTTAGGCAGGGTCATAGTTGGGATGTTGAGATGGCTTCTAGAGCCAAGATCTCTGTAGAATCCTTAGTTAAGGAGTGTGTGGTGGATTTGGGACCTTTCACCACTACCTCAGATCTTCATATCCTTTCATTGGGCTCTTATGGAGTCATCTTGGGTATGGACTGGTTGTCTACTCACATGGCCAGAGTGGATTGTTACCACAAGATTATATCTTGTGCAGATGATTTGGGAGTTGAGTCGGTGATTTCAGGGGTCAGGAGACCATTTCTATTCGCACCATATCTGTTATGCAGCTTAAGTGGTGTGTGTGATGCGGTTGTCAGATGTATGCTGTTATAGTCAGTGACAGATCAAAGGATGGGTCTAGTGGACCATTGCTAGATGATCACCCCATTTTGAGAGAGTTTGTACAGATGTATTTCCTGGGGAGCTACCAGGGTTACCACCCCCACATGAGATTGATTTTCATATAGATCTAGTTCTAAGAGCAGAGCCTATCTCACGAGCACCTTATCGGATGACCATCCCAGAGCTCTGCGAGCTCAAGTTGTAGCTGGAGGGACTTATAAAGAAAGGCCTTATCCATCCTAGTGTATCCCCTTTGGGTGCACTGGTGATTTTTTGAAGAAGAAGGATGGATCCTTGCAGTTGTGTATTGATTACCTGCCAGCTAAACAAAGTAACAATCAAGAATCGTTATCCCCTTCCGCGTATTGATGATTTATTTGATCAGATGAAGGGAGCCATAATTTTCTCTAAGATAGACCTTAAGTCAGGCTATCATCAGCTAAGGATTTTGGAGGTAGACATTCATAAGACCACCTTTTGTATGAGATATGGCCACTATGAGTTCACAGTGGTACCTTTTGGTTTGACTAATGCCCCTGTAGTATTTATGAGTTTGTTGAATGGGGTATTCAAGAATTTCTTAGATCGCTTCATGGTCATCTTCTTTGATGATATTTTTATTTACTCACGTATGCATGAGGAGCACGAGGGGCACCTTTTCCAGGTTCTTATGTGTCTCTGAGAGCAACAGCTTTACGAGAACTTTGAGGAGTTTACATTCTTTCAGATGGAGGTGTAATATTTGTTTCATATCATTTCTGGGGAAGGTATTGCCATCTATCCTTCCAAGATTAGAGCTATTATGGATTGGTCAGCACCCACTACTATGACTGAGGTGTGCAGCTTTATTGGACTAGCATATTACTATAGGATATTTGTTCAGGACTTCTCTCGGATTGTGCACCCCATCACTTCCCTTCAGATGAAATGGAAGAAGTTTGTTTGGTCAGACATGTGTGAGCAAGCCTTCAATACACCCAATGAATGTCTCACTACAACACCTATTCTCATAGTACTGGATCCATAGGGTGAGTTTTTCATTTACATGGATGCTTCTTTAGCAGGGCTTGGAGGTGTGTTGATGCAGGAGGGCAGAGTAGTGGCTTTTAAGTCTCACAAACTCAAATATTATGAGCTTGATTATCCAACTCATGATCTTGAGCTTGTGGTAGTTTTGCACGCTTTGGTTTGATGGAGGAACTTTCTTCTTGGTTGGATATTCACACTCAGGACTGATCATTTGAGTCTTCACCACCTCTTCAAACAACCCAATCTCAATGCTTGTCAATGCTATTGGATGGAGTCACTTTGTGAGTATGATTTGGAGATAGAACATGTGAAAGGAAAAGAGAATGTGGTGGTATACACTCTTAGCATATGGAGACATGTGGCTATGGAAACCTTAGTGGGCATAGATTTGCAGAGCAAGATTCTTCAGTAGCTTCCTCTTGACAACTTCTACATTATAGTTTGAGTAGAGATCGAATCTCAAAGACCTCTCGAGAGGAAGTTTGATGGTTTCTCACTAGTGGTAGATGACCTTCTCAGGCACAGAGGTCATATTTATGTTCCTAGAGATGGAGGATTGAGGTAGGACATATTGAAAGAGGCACATTGTGAACCCTATTCAGCCCATCCTGGGGTGAAGAAGATGCACGCTACTTTGAGACAGTTGTATCACTAGAGAGGACTTCATAAAGATGTGGCTCAGTTTGTGTCATGATGTTTAGAGTGCCAGAAAGTGAAGGCCGAGCATCAACATCCAGCTGGCATTTTCTTTCCTCATGCTATACCAGAATGGAAGTGGGACAATATTTTCATGGATTTCATTGTTGGGCTACCGATGTCGAGATATCACCATGACGCCATCATGGTCATGGTTAATAAATTGAAAAAAGGGGCTAATTTTTCTCTAGTGAATACCACTTATATAGATAGTGTAGTGGTATGGGTATATTTGGATGAGATGGTCAAGTTACACGGGATTCTATAGAAGATCATAAGTGACTGCGATCCTTTGTACACTTCCCATTTTTGGACTACCATGCAGCATACCCTTAGGATGAAGATCAATTTAAGCACATCATATCACCCTGAGATAGATAGACAGATGGAGCAGGTGAATCAAATTATAGAGTACATGCTTAATATGTACGTGATGGATCAACAGTCTAGATGAGAGGAGTACCTGTACTTGGTGGAGTTTGCCTACAATAATAGTTTTCAGAGTTTTATAGGCATGGCTCCTTTTCAGGCTTTGTATGGCAAAGAGTGTAGGACACCTCTTAGTTGGGAGAGGTTAGAGAAAAAGGTTTATCTTGGACCAGATTTGTTGCAGGACATGGAGCACCAAGTGGTTTTGATCAGACAGAGATTGTAGAAGGCACATGACAGGCAGAAGAAGTACACAAATTAGCATAGGAATGACCATAGTTTTGATGTGGGCAACAAGGTGTTATTTCGTGTCAGGCCACATAAGAGCCCTATTCATTATGGAAAAGGTTCTAAGTTAGCTCCTAGATTCATGGGTCCTTTTGAGATCTTGAAGCATATCGGCCCCTTGGCCTACCGTTTAGTTTTTCCACCCAGATTGTCTCATGTACATGATGTGTTTCGTGTTTTAGTAAATAAGAGATATGTTACAGATCCTTCTCATGTGATAGATTGGACATCATTGCAGGTGCAGGATTAGGGGTGGGTGATGGTGGAGCCTGTTTGCATCGTAAATCACAAGACCCTGGGCCTTCGAGGATAGAGAGGTTGATCACGTCTGGGTGTAGTGGGAAAGATTAGATGAGACTACAGCTACATGGAAGGATGTTACTTTTCTATGATTTTAGTTTCCACATTTATCACAGTTACTTCCAAGAGGAAGTTGAGTCTAAGGGGAGGGGGATGTAGTGCCCACTTCCCTTTGACACCTTTTGATACTAATCATGATACTGTTGATTATATTATGGACTTGATTATGGACCTTATTATTGTATGATGATAAATGTTAGATCATGGATTATTGTTGACTTGATTCAGTTATGATGCATGAGGATTATTAGAGACATTTTGGATATTGAGGTTAATATACTTTTTTACATGGTTATATTATGGATGCTGTTCGGACATGCGATATTTGGATATTGTGAGTAGACCTAAAAATGGAAATTATTTGATGATGATATAGTTGTTCAGTAAAATTACAAATGATCTTGTTGGTTGCTTAGATGTCGTGGTGATTCATATATCTAGATGTTCTTGGAATTTTATTATGTTATTTTAGATGTTCTGATATGGCCATGAGGCCGAACGAGGTATTTGTGTTTTGCAGGTTAAAATATCACAACAAACATTGGGGTATTGGAGACCAACCACATTGTAATTCTAGATGAATTCAACAAGGTCACCATGGCATCTAGTATTTGTTTGTGCATGTTTGTGTGTGTTAGGGATTCCCAGAGGGGGGATCAAATTTAAATGTGACCAAGGGGTTATGTGTTTTTAATTATTTGACCCTTTTGTTTACTATTTCATGTGTTTATTTTGTGATGTGTTGTCCCTTTTTTTATTTATTAAATGTTGTATTAATATTGTGGGTAAGCATGTTGTTAATATTAATTTAATAAAATATGTCATGAGAAAGTAATTAATAGAGTTATTGTCCTTGATTTAAAGTGTTGTAAGAGATGTGTAAGTTAACTTTTGAGTGTGAAACACTCCACATTCTTGGAAATTCGAATTTTTCCTTGGAGATGGATTTTAGAGGCTTGTGGGACAAGTTAAACTTGTCCCATACCTCTTAAATTTAATTAGCAACCATACCTACAATTGGAGAGTTGAGATTAGATTTTTATAATGCTTTTTGAGAAGGCAAATTGTATGTTTTAATTGCACTTTTCTTACATGATTTAATTTCATTCCTTTGGGGTGTGGGTTAGAATTGAGTGTGTAAGTAAATTGTCATATTATTCACCCACCTATTTATTGTGCATTCGAGAATAAATTTGACTTTGGGGTTGGGGTTAAGGATGTGTGATATGGCATCCTACATGGATCCACCTCATCCTCTTCTCTTCCCTCTTCTATAAAATTGAAACTCCTTACCTTGTTTTGGGTTGCTTCACTTTGGAGACTTCATTCTTGGGTGAATTATTTTGCTGTTTTTTTTAGAGCTCTTGCTTTGAAGAAGTTTTTGGAAGATTGTTGCATGTTTGTGCTTGGCTGGTTTGGATTGCTTGCATTGGGATAAAGCTTGCTATTTTGGAACTTGGAACAACTCCATCATGGAGAGGTAGGAGCTTGGCTCTTGGAATGATCTTATTTTATGAATGTATATATTAATGTATGAATGTTTTGGCATGTTTGTGGGCTTTTGGGTAGATGGCCTAGGAAATGGTGTAGGAGAAGACTATGGGGTTTATTTTATGGGAGGCACAAGTGTGTTTTAGGGAGGTATAAGGGTGAAGGGAGTTGGAATTTGTGTTACACCTTACAAGTAATTATATTGCATTTCTTTACTCGTTATGGGGTGCCATAAGAGGTTGGGGAGGCATAAGGAAATGTGAGGAATAAGGGGTACTTTGGGGAGACATAAGGAATTTTAGCGCTGTAATATACTATATTTTGGCAGTTTGAAATTATGGTGGTGATACCAATTTTCCCTTTGTAGAGGCTTAAGAAGCATCCCCCATAGTTTCTTGTTCCTATGGCTTTCTTGAGGAAGCCTTAGTATTATTTGTCATGTTTTAATTCTGTTGTAAACTACATTTTGTTTTGGGACTATGTTTTATTGTGAAAATGTTGCTTGTAAGTTTGTGGAAGCCTGTTGCTACCATGAAATGGATCACCTGTTTTATTGCATTGTGGTTGGGGATCGAGGGCCAATGAAGAAGGATATATTCTCATTTTCATTAGATGTCTTGGTTGGGTGTAGAGTGTTGCCTTTCCCCTACTCTTGTTGTGATCAAATTGGAAGACTGAGAAATCTGCATGTTGTTGTTCTAGAGTTGAGATAAAGATAGTTTGGAATCCCTCGCAACATGAAATCTTATTGTAACCTTTCCCACTTGAAGTGGATGAACTTTTATATGTTTGTAATGGAAAGATGTTGTAGTGGTTATGGAAGTGTAAATTGGAATGTGAAAGAATGATACGTATTTTGTATGCTATATTTTGATATCGAATGGAAAGGAAGTTATAAGAGTTTCATTTGAATTAATGGAGGTGGTTATTTCTTGTCCATATGCTATTATTGCATTGGAAATATTTGTTTAGCATGCACTATGAAATCCCTGTTTGGAAAGTGGAAAAGTGAAACACGTGAGAAGGAAATGTATTATTCTACCCTATATATAATATATGATTTTTGAAAGAATAATTTAAGAAGGAATTTGTAAATTTGTATTTTGTATTAAATAAAGGATTGCATAACCTTCCTCAAATTGTATCATTGTATTTAATTTAATCATCTAGATGTCAGTTTTAATCTCTATTTGAAAGGAAGAAATGAGTATAAAGGAAGTGTAATACTCTATCTTTTGAAATATGTGAAAATTTGAAATAAGAGATGTATTTTAGTTTTTGAATAGTTGAATTGAATAAACTAAATGTATTAGATTATAATTTGAACATATTATAATACTTGGAAGACGAAAATGGAAAATAAACCCTTTAAAAAAATTTGATCTCTATTTTTTTTTTCAAACTGACAATTATTTAATCCAAAATGCACAGACCGAACTTGAAACAATGAAATAACAAACTAAATGATTAAATTGAAGTATTTTTCCATAAATGAATCCACTTAGACATATAAATTTAAAGGAAATCTTTAAAAACCTATAAAAACTGAGTTCAAAGCTTTCACAGTCATTTTGATGTCAAAATTGTAAAATTTCAAATATGAATTCAATCACATAGATATACCTCACAAAATTATCCTAAATAAACCTAAGAACAATTCTCCATTTCTATTTGACATGTTGAGAGAGGAACAAGAACAAATTGAACAAAAGTTTATAAGTTAAAATTACCAGTTTGCACTGTAAAAGCCTGCAGAACATTTTCATGAAATTGACCCCTCAAACATTATTAAAACAAATATTTAATAATTCTAGTGTAAATAGGACATCGACATATTTCCAAAAAGTCCTTGTTTTCCCAAAACTGAGCTCTCTATCAAAAGTTATGGTCTTCTGAAGTTTTTTTTCACTTGGTGTCAGAAAAAAGAAATAGGGAAAAATTTTCTTGGCAAGCCTGAATTTTTCCTTTAGAGCTTCAGAAAAATTTTGGATTTTTTTTAACTCTTCTCCACCACCCCACTGGCCTGTAGCCAATCAAGATCTGCCATGTGTCATTGTGAGGCATCGGCGGAGGAGCGAGTTCATTTTTTCCTTTTGCGCTTTTGCAAAATTTTGTAAAGATTCCCCACCGGCCCACAACCAACTAGGAGATGCCATGTGGCATCGCGTAGTGTCGGTGGAGGCGTGGGTAAAATTTACCCCCTTTTACCTTTGGGGCGTTAAAACTTCCTTTATCTCCGTCGCCCCATTTTTGCCGTGTGGCTTAAGAGGCACCACATATCCCTTGTGGACTCGCGGGAGCGTGGGCACAAAGTTGGCTTTTTGCCTCGCGCGGGAAATTGCCAAATTTTCTCTCCGCTGCCATGTTTTCCCTGAGTTCACTTTGGATATTCCACGTGTCCCTCATGGACTTGTGGGAGTGTGGGTGTAAAGGTGGCTTTCTGTCCCTTGGGAAAAAATTTCTCCCCTAGTCCCGTAGGCCTGCTCTTGGGGAAAATTTTCACCCCAAGGCCCACCGGCCCATAACTTGGAAAATATGAGGAGTTAGGTGGACATCTTTATATCAATGGAAAGGTGAGGAAATTTCCTATCCAATGGGAATGATTTATTGAATTTTTTAAAGAATTAATTTTGAGAAATATCAGGTTGAATATTTAAATCCTTTTAGAGAGTGGGTATGGTGAGGAATTACCCTCTGAACCTGATTGAACTTTCTAACCCTAAATTTTGGGACCTTATCACCTCTAATAATGGTTATTAAGAGAAAATTATTTTCTAGTAGATTTGAATTGTTCTAGAACTTGTTAGTGAAAACTGTTGTCTTGTAACTTGGTTGTAGACTATCATAAACAAAAAAAATTAGTCCATAATTTTCCTAACTATTCCTAGGTTGTTCCTGGGTCTCAAGTGGGATGTTTTAACGGGCATCACACTATAGCTCACATGGAGTTAGTAGAAATTTTTTTGCTAGAATTGTGATATAACATTTGGAGGTTACACTTTGAGGTTGCTTTATAAGATGTCTTGTCCATTTTTCTCTCCAATAGGAAAATTAAAGTTTTTTTGAAATTTATGATCATATTCCTAAACTTGACTCTCTCAACTCAAATGGTGTTCATCTACCAAAGTAGACCCTAAAGTAGCCCTTTTTTATGATGATTTGCATACCATGACTTGCACATTGGTGATCAACTCTATTATTTTGGCCTCTCTATATAATGCACTTTCTTCGCACATGTTAATTCTATCATATAACATTTCTGATTTTTAATATGAGCTCATTTTCTGGCACTAGATTCATAACCTTTTTTGACCTCACCATCTTCAACCCTTTTCATGGTGGATAATTTTATTTGGGGAACACGATAATTGGATTTATTTCATTTATTTTATTTAAGTTTATTCTACGAAAATTATTGAAATATCAAAATTTGCCTATCTTTCGTAAAGAAAATTTATTTTATACGAACTCTCAAATAATGAGAAAAAATATAATATATCTTATATTTATGAAAACTCATGGGTAATCCAAAAATAATAATATTAAATTCCATTATTTATAGGATTTTCTATACCATTGGAGAAGTGGCCCTTTTATGATGATGAAATATCCACCAGACCATCCTCCACATAATTGTTTGCAACCTTTTAAAAAATGACATCACAAGTAGTCTCATGGTTGATCTGTCTCTCTCCCTTGGTGAGTATGCATATCGCACCATAGTCCATGTAGGGTAAATAATCAATGGGAATTTCCTGGCTGTCTTCACCAATGTAGGGAAATGTACAAGTTGTTCCTCAATCATCCAAGTGAGGAGTCACCATTTCTTTGGCTCTTGATGATGGTTCTCATACTCATGATGGGAATGGGTGGGTGGTGCCAAACCTTCTATCTATTGTGCCACCTATTTGAGGCCCAATAAAATATGACCTACCTCCTCCTCCAAATTTTCTTAACACATGTGCCTAATTTTCTACTTTTGTTTTGTTTAAGCCTTATTTTTTCATTTTGTAAGGAGTATGTTTCATCATGTTATTTCAAAAAAACTCTTCCTTTTTAGATCACATATACCAAATGACTAGGTTTTGTTACAAATTGTTTTATTTTTTATTTATATAATATGATCTATCAACAAGTTCATATAAAATATAGTTTAAGAAAAATAGTGATTATTTATTATAAAATGGAACAAAATATCCTACATTTAAACTAATTATCGACCAGTTAGAAACATTTTAAGTATTAGATCTTTTAATCCACTACAGTCACATGCGTAATTTTCCTTTCCCTTCGATATTACATTTTTGATGTAGTTTCACATCACCATTATGTAAGATGTTTGCTACTTCCTGATCTTGTTCCGTGGTATATTTTGTGTGAAGTGTGTTTTAATCTCCTTTTACAAATTTCTGAGTAATTGATTATGATTTTGCAAAGACCCAATATTTTTAGTTTTCAATATAATTCATATGTCATCGATACATCTTATCATATTTTCTAAATATTTCATATTTAATTAAAATATTTTTGTAGTAAATAAAAAACATATAAATAATATCAATACATTATTCTTTAATATTAATTTAGTAATGAACTTCTTAAAAAATGGTACATTAAATTAGATATAATTTTATTTCTCAATAGAAATTTATATTTTTAGAATAATTGATTTTAAATTTAAAATATTTGTACTCTTAATATTGTAAGAGAAGTAAAAATATAAAATGATTATAATGAATAATAATATCTATATATATTTAAAAACTACGTTTCTATTAATTATATAGAATAGAGTATAGAAAAATCATAGGAAGGAATAATACCATTAAAGAATGTCATTATGAGTAGATCACAAAATGTACTTCAAAAATTGCTAGATATAATTAGTATCTTCTGAACTAACTTAAATTAAAAATAAAATAAAAATTGAGTTATGCTATTATCACAACTTTTGAATTTTGGTATTGTCATATGTTTATAGTTGTAGTTTTATTACAAATTTAACATCATGGTATTGTAAAAATGTTTCCAATGACATTAGTACCGCATGTTTAGAGATGTAGTAGACTCCAATTTTTTTCCATAATTTAATGTTTCAACATTATAATTGTGGATGTAATTAAGGATTGGATTCACAATTTAAATATGTGTTTATATAATAAATTTGTAAAAATATTTTTTGTATAAGACTTGATATCTTGCAGAGTTCTTTTTTGCCAAAAATTTTTCACTATTTTGTATCATCATGTTCGTCAATAGGATCTCATTTTAATTAAATATTTCTAAAAATACATAAATTTATCAAGAAATTTAAGACAATCATTCATTATAATGAAGCCTACAATTGGAAGTAAAATTTTGTGAACACTCTAGTCCAAAACTTATATCAATAATTTAGAAGACATGCAACATTTATTAATTATTTCATTGACTATACCATTGAAAGCATAAGGATTGAGAAAGTTGCATTACATTCCTGTGTTTTCTAAACTATCTAATGTTTCAGTTCAAAAAATTGTTCTATAAATCCAAATCTACCGATTTGACACTATTTTCCAAAGTTCTGATATGAGATTTGAGATTAGAGTTTTGAAGATTAATATTTGTTTCCATCATACTAGCATTGAAGATATGAAAATTAAGTGGGATTTTTGAACGTTAAGCGAAGAGGAAAAAATAAAAAAGATTAACATGTATCTATAAATAATTCCCAAGACTCTATTATGGATTTTTATAAATTTTCTAAGAAAATAGCCTAATTTCTCCTATAAATCTCACGAAAAATGCTAAAACATGGTTGAATTTTATAATACTATTTTAAATTATTGTCACATCTTCTCTACGATGTATTAGTATCCTTTGTGTATAATAAATTTGTATAGTTACTTCAGAATATCTCATCTCTATTTCTTTGAATTTATTTGATGAAACATGTGGTCAGTTCAGTACATGGTTACCTCAAAAAAAAAATTAATATTATTAAATTAGCTATTTAATTCTTACGTGATCTTTGAATAAAAATATCTCTTTCAAACAGTGAATTCAATTTGTTCTCCTCATCCATCCAAACTTTAAATGTAGGGAGCGAAGAAGAAAATGAAAAATCAAACATGTACATTTCTAACAAAAATAATATCGTTTTTCAAGGAAAATAATTATTTTTTACATGGATTCATTTGCTTATTATTTTATATTGATGATACAGTTTTTGGAAAGTTTATTTAGTTCAACTATAATTATTATAGCCCGCAAATGATGAAAGAAACAAGAAACAAGATAAAATTAGTGGTTCATTGAGTCTTCGAGTGAGTGGACATGAATTAGTATAAGTATGTAGGATTACATATGAGAGGACAAAGGGTTTAAGTTTTGGGATGGTGCAGGATGACGCAATTAATATATATATATATATATATATATATATATATATATATATATATATATATATATATATATAGTTCGAAAATTTAATTATAAAAAACATAAGGAGCAATTGATTAAATTTTGAAAGATTAAACACATTGCATTGAACAATAAAAATTCCTAATATCAATATGTTATTTATTATATTTAAAATGACTATTAAATTCAAAATTCAAATATAGTTGGCTAGTGGATCAATTTATCTAATGAGACTAATCATCGCCAAAGTCTATGGAAAACTTCTCATCATTCCTACTACTTAAATCATCTAGATAAAGTTCGTCCTATCCAATAACAACCAATGTTGTATGTGGAACATCATCGACAATATGAGATGAATTATTTAGCTCTACATTAGATCGAGTTGTAACTTGTTGGATTTTTCTTGTATGTAAGCATGTTGTGGTCAATGAGATGTGAGGCACTACATACAAATATAATTTTATCTACCCTTTTATAGGTATTTATGTGACTCTTCCTAGAGTAGATCAAGCCATAAGTGGATCGGTCCCTCTTCTTTGTTAATGTTCTCATTCTCACTTCTTCTCACTTTTTCCTGATAATACTTTAACTTCTGATTTTATTTTTTTAAATGATTTAGAGTGAGGGTGTAAGTATTATTTATAGTTATTTTTGGCATGTTTAGGTGGTGGGTGGGTCTCGTTGAATATTAGGGTTACAGTTAAGGGCCAAAAACATAAAACAAGATAATTTAAAAAATAAAGGAATTTTGGACAAACCTATACTACTTAGGATGGTTATGAATCTCTAGGAAATCTCCAAATCCCTATGAAATCCCCAAAATGAGTGGACGTCTGAAATAAATTTCTTTAAGGGAAGTTTTGACAAAATACCCTTTTAACTAGTGGCAGTGGGAATATGGTGGGGGATTTTTCAGGGCCGAATTAAGGTTTCGAAGTGCCCTAGGCAGTACTCGGAGAGTACGCCCCCCCCCCCCCCCTTCCCAACCCCCCCTCCGGGACCAGGCACTCTATGGACCTTTCTATGTGCCCATCTACATAATTAATACAAATCAATTTGAATCTAATTTATTTACAATTTTCTAGAATGGGATTGGGCGTGATTGAAAAAATTGGCTTTATTTTATAACACAATTATTTTATGCTTTTTATATTTTGATATATTTATGTCATGGAAGCCTTATTTGAGAATATGAGATGAGATATAATTGTAATTCTATCATCTATGAGCATCAAGCTTGCAATTAATGAAAAAGAGGTTGTATAAATTATAATATAGGTGAAATGAAATTATGAAATTAATAGCCATATGACTAGGCCGACTCAGTCACTCAGGAGAATTTTAATAACAATTTTTGTAAGTGAAACAGACTAACAGTCAACAGTGCATATAAACAAAAACATGTACCAGTATTATTGAGTTATCAGTTACTATTTACTAATTCTACCAGTCTACTAGTAACCAGATGATAGATCACGAATATGATTCATACCTGTTCAGGGTCAGTCTTCAGAGGTTCTGTTCAAGCAGTCTGCAGACAAGTTCTGAAGTTTGTTGATTCCTGATGGCTGAATCGCTTCAGCTTGCAACAAATTATAAGTTTTTCTTCATTTAAAATTAACGATTTGGTGTCGGTGAATGGTGTCAACTGTCAGCGTCAGGTGATACAGTCATAGACTCATACAACTCACTGTCAGTGAATGGTGTCAACTGTCAGGTGAATCAGCGATACAGTCATACAAGTTACAGGCTACTGGATACAGGATACTAATTCGGTCACTGGTGATTGAATTGTAATTTTTGCACAGTTCAGTGTTTATATATATTCATGAATCATTATCACATCGGTTCAAACTGCCGCTGGACCACTGGTAAAGCCAACCTGAGGCTAAAAATTTGAAAAAAATTTAAAAAGTTTACCGCCCCTCCCTATTTGGCGCCCTAGGCAACTGCCTAAGTTGCCTAGGGCATGAAACGCCTCTGGGATTTTTATAAGCTATACCTAAGTTTCATAAATATCCTAAGTTTCAAAGACATAACTTTTAAGAGGAGTGATTCATTCCCATTGAAAATTGGAAAAAATGGTGTTCATTTTAATATTGAAATAAAGAATGAGACTTGTAATTTAGTACCTATTAGAATAAAAATAGATAAGTCACTTGCCTCCATGTTCCAGTCTATTTTCATGCAATAAACATTAATGAAAGGGTTTGGAATGTCATCCCTACTATTATTCCCATCTAGATTCCTTAGAAGAAGTAAACAAATATCAATGAATAATTAGAATTATACAAGGAATTTCTCCTGTAGATTCTTTTGGAAAGCTAATTTTAGCTTTAGCACATGCAGATTAGTTTTAATAAGTTATTCTATTATTAGGAATAGATAATATCAAATAAAACAAAACAAGTTTGTTTTATGCATTCACAAAATATGTTGGAATGAGAATTATGCAGTTGAAATTTAGAAATATTTGTTTTAGAATAATTCCTAGTTAATTTTAGAAAGAGTCTATTTTTGTATATTGCAAGAGAAATTTTAATTGTTGTAGGTGAATAATATGGAAAAAATGGATGTTGCAAGTACATAAATAATAGTTTTGTACATGAATAGATCATATTGTAATGAGCCGAAGCTCTGATAGAATTGAATAAAATAAATTATTTATGCACAAAAGTGCTTATTTCATTTAATAATATTTTTTATTTGCAAGTTATTTAATTAGTTTGTTGGATGTTTTCTATATAAGAATGCATAATTTCTACAATTTTGTATCAAAGTGAGGTTTTTTAGTACATTATTAAATTGGCATCGAACTATGGTATTTACATATGGTAAGTAAACACCATAATTTAATGGAAAAAATTACCAGTACCAATCATTGAACATGAAGGTGTTATTTAGATCTTAGGATTTGTGGGAGGTTGTTGTAGGAGGAAAAAAGGAGAGAAGAATGTGGAGTGAAGTACTCTACACACACTTATTTTATTATGAAGAAGTGCGTACAATATATAGGAGAAATAATTGACTACATTCCCCTAAACTGGAGGAAGATTTGGATGAAGGAGAGAGAATAATGGAATACACCTAGGAGGAGTAAATAAAGGGATAAAAATAGAACGAAATTTCCTAAAAATATAAACTATTCAACATATGCTAACATTCGCCCCTTATTACATTATTCTTGCAAATGTGACCCCTAAAAAGTTTAAATTTCACTTTGCCAAGAGATTTAGTGAGAATGTCGGCAACTTGTGCTTCAGTAGGATAGTACTAGAGCTGAATTTGATGGTTCAAGACATGCTCTCAAATGAAATGGCAGTCAATTTCAATATTCTCTATTCATTCATGAAAGACTAGATTTTGCACGAGGTTCAATACACTCTAATTGTCGTAATAGAGAATAGGTGACTATTTTTCAGGAATTCCCAAGTCATCCAAAATCTGACGTATCCTTATCACTTCACACACAACTCCTCGTGCGGTGCAATATTCTGCCTCTGTGGATGAGATAGAAACACATTCTACTTCTTGCTTATCCACGAGATAGGTCCAGATCCAAGATGAAATATGTATCCTGTAGTTGACTTCCTGTCATCAACAGATCTGGCATGGTCCGAGTTGACGTATCCCTATAAGAAAAATTGATCATTCTTCTTATATTCCAGACCATAATTAGTTGTTCCTCAGACATATCTCAAAACATGCTTTGTTGCATTCCAGTGACATTTCTTCGGCTCATTCATGAACCTGGAGAGATAGTTGACAACATCGCAGAGATCTGGTCTGGTATATGTCAAATAGATGAGCCCTCCAACAAATTACATGTAGAGAGTAGCATCTACTTGAGGTGAGTCCTGGAATATTGAAAGTTGCAAGTCTTTTTCCATGGGAGTGGATATAGGTTTACAGTCAGACATTATATACTTTTCCAGGAGTGTCTTAGTGTACTTTGTGTGGGAGACAAAAATGTGATGCTCCTTTTTCCATATCTCTAAGCCAAGAGAGTAATGTACTAGCCCCAAATCTGTCATGTTGAAGGTTCTTTTGAGATCATTCTTTACAATATCAACCTAATCTTCTGAACTGCCAGTGATCACAAGATCATCTACATATACAACCAGAATGACAATTTCTTTGCCTACCTTCTTTATATACAAATTCAAATATGAGGGGCTACGAGTGAACCCATGCTACAAAAGGTGATCGTTGATCTTGATATACCATGCCCTGGGAGCTTGTTTCAATCCGTAAAGTGATTTGATGAGAGGACATACCTTCTTAGGCTGCTCTTCAGCAACAAATCCTTCAAGTTGGGTCATTTATACTTCTTCTTTCAGATCACCATTTGGGAAAGCACTCTTGATGTCCATCTGCTGAAGTCTCCATCCTTTCTGTGCTATGAGTGTGCAAACTACTCTAATGGTTTTCATCTTTGCAGTGGATGCAAAGGTTTCTTCATATTTGATGCCTTCTTTTTGAGCATATCCTTTTGCTACAAGTCATGCTTTATGTTTATCGATGGATCCATCTACCTTATATTTTTTCTTGAAAACCCATTTGCAGCCTATGGGTTTCTTTCCTATAGGCAGATCGACAAGTTCCCACGTCTAATTTTTCATGAGCGAGTTATATTCTGAATACATGGCTTTCTTCCACTGAGGTTGAATGAGTGCTTCATGAACATTATCTAGCTCGGAGCTATTCATCAGTGAACTCATGAGTGTAAAGTTTACCTCATTTCTTGTTTGACTCCTTGTTTTGACTACGGAGGATGTATCTAGGAGTTGTTGCAAATGTGAGTCCTTGATAGTGCTTTGTACCCACTTCAGATGAGAACTTGGCATCTTTTGAGAAGAACTGTGTCGTTGCCATGTGGATTGATGTGGATTAACATTCTCTAGTTCTCCAAGGTCAACAAATAGTTCTCCCAGCAGCATTTCTTTTCTCTGAGTAGTCTCCTCTGGCTCATCATCTGATTCAGAGACTAATCGGTGAGATATGGTTGGAAGTGGATCTTCTATTGATACTATTCAGTCAAATGATGACTTGTCACAAACCACGTCCTGACTCTCGTATATTTTCTTTGTCTCAGGATCCATTAGACGATACGCCTTCGAGGTAGTACTGTAGCTAAGAAGGATACACAGGAGTGTTTTTGGCTCTATCTTGTTTCTCTTCTGAGTTGGGACATGCATGTATGTTGTGCAACCAAATACTCGCAAATGAGAAATTGATGGATTTCTACCACTCCATACCTCTTCTAGCATTTTGTTCTATAGAATCTTTTTCAGTGCCCTGTTGAGAAGATATACAACCATTTGTACTGCTACAGCCCAATAGCGTTCTCCTAGCTTTGCAGTTGATAGCATGCAGCGAGCTATCTCCATCATTGTGTGATTGCGATGCTCAACAATGCCATTTTACTGGGGTGTATAAGGAGCAGTCATGTGTTGCTTAATGCCATGTTGGTTTAGGAAGGCCAAGAACTTCTTTGATGTGAATTCCCCCCTCGATCTGAGTGGAGTAGAAGAAGTGGTTGTCCGAACTCTTTGACAAGAGGATGATAGAAGTTTCACAAGTTTGAAGAGCCTCACTTTTCTTCTTTAGGAAATATACCCACATATTGCGAGAGTGGTTATCCATGAACAGTTGGAAGTACTTATATCCTAAAAATGAAGTAGGCAATGGGACATTTAGATTGGTATGAACTACCTCTAGACACTTCTTGGCATGGAAGGTGCTCACTTGAAACGGATCTCTATGTTGTTTTCCTGCAAGACAACCAGGGAAAATAGGCAAGGAACTGGACAATTTGGGTAGTCCACGGACCATTTCTTTTGAACTCATGTAATGTAATGAGCTGACTGACAAGTGTCCATATCTAAAATGCCATAGGGCAGTTGATTCTATTATTGAAGGAGATAAAGCTACTACAGAAGATGAAACAATATCTAAAGCAAATAACTTATCTTTTACAAAAGCTTTAGCAAGAACCGTACCTTGTCAGGAGATTAAGCATGATTTAATTTCATTTTGAACAAGAAATTCCACCTTAGGGTGATTATTCAAGAACTGAGTTAATGAGAAGAGGTTGCTAGTCAATCCAGGAACATATAGTACCTTTGTAACTAAACATTTTCTTGGTCCTAGATGAATGGTGACATTCCCTATTCCTTTTGCAATGTACTCTTTGTCATCCGCTATCCCAACTTGATCTCTAGTTAGTTCTTTGTATAGTGAATCAAAAAACTTCTTGTCACTTGACATATGCTTGCTTACACCAAAGTCTATCAACCAGACTTTCTTTATGGGTTGAGAAGTTTGAGATACGAATACAATATTCTTACTACAATGGGCTCCTTTTGATGTCTTCTCATCAGATTCATCATCTTCTTGTTGGGCTGTGAGATGTCCATTGTGATTTCTCCAGCAGGGACGTCGTTTGGACTTTTGAAGATCTTCGGGCTTGGATGTGCTTGTATGGCTTGAAGACCCTTGTTTCAAGCTATTATGCCAGCAGTGATCAGTGTCGTGAGTATTGGTTCTACAAATGTGACACCATCTCTTTGACTTTTGATCTTTCTGTTGTTGTTTGGATTGTGCTAGATTTGGCTTCTCTGGAGGACCCTTTTGATTCTTCTAGCCATGTTAAGGCTTTGAGAACAAGGCTTTATCCTGAGACTCCTCATGGGATGAAGTGATGGCCTCTTCCTGCTACAACAAACTCACAAGTTCTTCGAATGTCACTGTTTGTTTTGACACATTCAGTGTCGTAATGAACACTCAGAATTGAGAAGGAAGTGCTCTCAAGGTGATTGTGATGAGAATCTTATCATCCACCATTTCACCGAGTGCTAATAACTTTGATCACATCTTAGCCACATTACTTAAGAATACCTCCACTTTCTTGTCTACCCCCATAGAGAGATTGTGCATCTTTGACTAAAGATGAAGTATCTTCGTCTTATTTTTCACTTCATAAATGGTTACCAACTTGTCCCAGACCTCCTTCAGTTTCTCTGCATTGCAAACATGTGGTTGCAACTTCATCACTGATATTGAGCATTATCAGCATCAAGGATTTAGCACTAGCCATTTCATATTTTATTAGTTCATCAGGGGCTGTGAGAGTAGGTACAGACCCTGTGACAATTCCCCATAATCCTTCAAATTGAAGGATTGTCTTCATTTTTGTCTTCTAGGCCACAAAATTAGACCCTTTGAGCAACTGAGCATCAGACAGAAGTAAATTTGGAGCAAACATCGTAATCAAAAAATATTTATTTATTTATTTGAAGAGTTATTACAATTTTGACTCACTGATGAGAATTACTTGCTTGTAGATGCTCATGATATTCATGTGCTCTGAGACAACAACACTTTGTAGGGCATTCTTCTTCGTCATCACATTCAGCATCATACCCAGCTTCTAATTCTTCCCATACTCACTATTCTTGGTAGCTAGCGTCAAAAAGAAAGTATTCAAGAAGTCCTTCTCGAACTAGCTTGTTGAATGCTAGATTGCCCGCAATGTTTTGAAGCTTTTTTAGCAAATAAAAGTAAAACCCAGATCTCTCAGAAGCTTCCTCATGGTGTTCTATGACTGGCGAGTTGATATTCTGGCTTTCAGCTGTGGTGGCCATGTTATTGATGCTCTCAATTGAGTTGTCTATACTCGACATTTGGCGAAGTATTGAAGTATCGCCAAGTTTCTTCTCCTCGTGTAGTTCTACCTTTTTCACACAGGTAGCTGGTATGTTCCTCCATGGAGCAGAAAGTGACACACTCGAAAACTTATTTGGATGCAAGTCTTCACGCAAAATTCAAATTTGAAATTCCATGCAGAAACTGATTAGCAAACAAAATTTTATTTGCTTCTTCGACACGTGGGCCTCTAATAGGTTTAAGCACTCTCCATGCAGAAGGAATAGAGATGCTTCCACTTTTGTCTTTCTTCCACACAACTTTGGTCAGGTTCCATGCATTGAATTATACCTCCATGTAGGTTGTTGTTTCTTCTACAGCAAACAGATAATGATGCAAATTCCAGTAGCTTCAGACTGCTCTAATTCCTCCATGCAATAGGATATTCTTTGCACCACATTTTTGAATGTCTCCAATCACATAGTATAAGATATAAGAACCTCAAAGCAGGTGAAAAACCTTTCCATGTTGAGCTTGTTTTGTATTGGCTGTAGCAAATAAGATAAAATACATTAAAAAATGGATTCCCACGTTTTTTTTCTTTCTTCCACGTAGGTTTCTAGGACAACAGCAGCAACAGGATCAGTATATAATTCCCACGCATAGTCCAGCTACTACAGGCCACTCTAACTCCTCAATTCCTCCATGCAACAGGTGGATAGTTACACTTTTTAGTGTAGAAAATAAGAAAAAACATACACAAGAAAAAAACAACTTTTTTAAAAAAAATGTCCACGTTTAAAAACAAAACATTTTCTCTTCACTTATGCAGATTTAACTAAACATTTTTCTCCTCTCCACGCATGGCTCTCTAACATGTTGATGGAACAATCCTTCCTCCACGTGAGCCTCATGCAGATTGAATACATCTTCCACACACAGGTAGAGATCAAGTAGGCTCTACTACCAAACTATAGGAGGCCGAAAGGAGAGAAGAATGTGGAGTGAAGTACTCTACACAAACTTATTTTATCATGAAGAAGTGCGTACAATATATAGGAGAAATAATCAACTTCATCTCCCCTAAACTGAAGGAGGAAGATTTGGATGAAGGAGAGAGAATAATGGAATATACCTAGGAGGAGATAATAAAGGGATAAAAATAGAACAAACTCTCCTAAAAATAAAAACTATTCAATGTATGCTAATAGTTGTTGAGAATGGGTGTTTAAAGCCTATAGATGAAGCAATGTATACTGCACTCTCTTAGATGGAGAAAGATATTTTGAAAGAATTAAGGAAGAAATATGAAAAGGATATATTCTATATTCTTGAAGTCGTCCACGAAATCATCCTTCCTAGATTGTTAGCAGCCAATCAAGTAAAAGCTACATGGGATGATTTCGAAGTTACATATCAATGTCATGAGAAGGTAAAAAATGGCACCAAATATAGTTATTTCGTAGAGATTTTGAAAAACTATCAAAGAAATATTCATATTCCATAGATTAATTCTTTACTTTCGTAGTTGTATTATTCAATCAAATTAAATCCCACGGTGAGACTATTGAAGACAAAAGGATTATTAAAAAAATTCCTAGGAGTTTTCCTACAAAATTTGATCCTTTTTTATTGATATTTAATAAACTAAGGAAATATTTTAGTTTTCAATTAATGAGTTGCATACATCACTAGTAAATCATGAAAAAGGGTTGAATAGATCACATGAAGTTGTAGATAAAAAATTTTCATCTCAGAAAAGAGGTATTTATGGAAGAGGAAGAGGAAGGTTCAACCCTATAGGGAGAGGAAGAAGTTAATCTAGAGGATGCAGTAGGTGTTCATAAAACTAAAGTATAAAATGATAGAGTCAAGAACACAATCATGGTAAATGGAGGGATACAGTATAATGTTCAGTCTCATTATTGGAAGAAGTATTGGAACTATGCTTATGATTTCAGGAAAAAGAAATATGATTAGAATAGGTAGAATCAAAATCAGGTTGGAACCTCTACTCCTAGATCTATGTTTATTGCATGCACAAGGATTTATGAAACAATGCCTTATTTAGAGAATATTGAGTGTAATTTATCAAAAGGGATTCCATGTGATGTATGGTATTTAGATTCTAGTTGTAGCAATCATGTGTCATGTAACTTACACTTATTATTAAATTTGGTGTCCACTCTCGGGAATAATAATACAGTGTTAGTAAAAGGAAAGGGAACCATTAACATTCTAACTAAGATGGGTACCGAATAATTATGCATTATGTTTACTTTGTTACAGGTTTGAAGCATAATCTTATGAGTATTCTACAATTGGTATAGAAAGCATAAAAAATTTATATCAAAGATAATGAATCTGTAATTGTTAACAAATCACCTAGACCTCATTATTGCAATAGTTAAGATGAACAAACAAGAAAATGTTTTCCTTGATATTAAATATAGAAAAAATGAGAAAATTATATCTATTTGCACCAAATTCAACATCTTAGTTTGCATCAAAGTCCTACGCCAAGAAAAATAAGTTCTGCCCTATGCAAATAAGTCATGAGCTAAGTCCTGCGTTGAAGAAAATGAAACATGCATTAAGTTGAATGATTCATTTGTTGAGCTCCTCCACCAATTTAAATTAGTGTCATACAAATGCAAGCAAGTACTATGCTCAGACCTAGGATAATATTTTAGATTGTTGTGCTCAAGGAATACAATAAGCTTTTCAATCAGTTTTGAAAGATGAATCATGGATTTGGCATCTTAGATTTTGAAATTTTAATTTAGGAGGTTTAAATTTATTAGATAAGAAAAAATATTGTAAAATGTTTTCCCCTTGATTCAAAAAGGTCAGAAAGATTATGTGAAGGGTGTATTTTTTGGAAGTGACACAAAGAGTCTTTCCCTATTGGAAAATTAGTAAGACCAAGTGCACCTCTTGAGAATATACACTCATATTTAGGTGGACCCATGCAAAAAAATTCTATTAGAGGTTCTTCATATCTTATGAAATTCATTTATGATTAAATAGGGAACACATCGGTATATTTTTTGAGACATAAATGAGATTCTTTTAAAATATTTCATTAGTTCAAGTCTTTACAAAAGAAGCAAAGTGGATATAACATCAAAGTTTGAAGGACATGCAGAGGAGGTGAGTATGTCTCAAATGATTTGCTAAATTCTTCCAAATATCACATTATACACAAGAAATTTATTTCCAGGCATACAAGATAGTAGAATGGTGTGGTAGAGAGGAAGAATAGAAACATTATGGAAATGGCAGGAACTATGATGAAGGAAAACCATCTTCCAAATAACTATTAGGAAGAAGTAGTAGTAACTGTTATTTTTTAATTTTAAATAGGTTTCCAACTAAAGTTTTCAGAAACACGGTTCCTCAACAATATTAGACTAACAAAAAAAACAATGTTTCTCATTTTAGAATTTTTTGGTTGTGTGCCATATGCACATGTTCCTGATGAGTTTAGGAAGAAGTTAGACAAAAAAAGATAAAAGTGCATATTTTTTGGGTATTCAAAGAATACAAAATAACAAAAATTGTATAATCCAGTCAATAGAAAGGTTGTGATTATAAGAGATGTACAATTTATTAAAAATTATTCGTGGGATGGAAGTGTTGAGAAATTAGTTAGTATAGAAAAATCTCTTCCACATGATGATATGGAAGATTAAACTTTAGAGGAGAAAGGCACTCTATCCTCTAATCTTGGACATGCATCAAAAGTTGTAGTAGAAGATACACCTCCATCTATAGTTAGGAGGTCTCCAAGAATTAAAGAATCTTCAACCATTTAAGAGTCACCATAAAGAATACTAGAACAAACACCTCCACAAAAAAATAGTCCATCATCACATATCCCTCTGTAGTAGAAAACAAGGATTCTTAGTGAGATTTATAATGTTCATATAGGTAATTATTTTTCAGGTTTTGCATATTTTTCTCAAGTTGTAGATCCATTATAGTTTGAAGAAACTATAAACAATGAAGTTTGGGTTCAATCCATGGATGATGAAATTGACGCCATAGAAAATAATCAGGCATGCGAGTTGATAGATCTTCCTAAATGAATGACCATGATAGGAGTGAAGTGGGTCTCCAAGTCAAAATACAATACTAATTGTAAAGTAAAAAATAAATAAAGCAAGGTTGGTAGCAAGAGGTTTCACACATCAATATAGAGTTGATTACAACGAAAAATGTTCACCAGTAACACATTTGGACACAATAAGAATGGTTTTTGTAATTGAAGCTCAAGAAAAATGGCCTATTTATCAGATGGATTTAAAATCATCATTGTTGAATGATTTTATTGAAGAGGAATTTTTTATGAATTAAAAAAAAAGGCTATGATATTTAAGGTCATGGAGGAAAGGTATATATGTTGAGAAAAGCTATCTATGGTATCAAGCAAGCACCAAGAGAATGATAAAGTAGAATTGATTCTTATTTGATTCATAATGGTTTTAGTAGGAGTATAAGTTATCATGTCTTATACACCAAGATAAATGAGGAAGGTAAGATTATGATTATTTATTTATATGTAGATGATTTAGTCATTAATGTAAATATATTTACAGAGTCATTCAAATCAGGCATGAAGAATGAATTTTAGATGATAGATCTAGGCCTTGTGGATTACTTTTTGGGCATTAAATTAAAAATATCAGAAGGTGGAGTTTTCATTTCACAAGAAAATTATGTAAATGATGTTTTGAATAAGTTTAACAAGTCGAATTTTAATCCAAAAATAACACCAACTGCAATAGTTTTGATGTTAAGCAAAGAAGATAGCGAATCATTTGTGAATCCAACATTGTTCAAAATTTTATTTGGAAGTCTCGTGTATTTGACATCCATAAGGCCTACTATTATGTATGGTGTGAGCTTCATATCAAGGTTCATGGAATCTCCAAAAAATTCAAATTAGTAAGATGGATAAAGGATTTTGAGGTATGTATGTGGAATAAAAAATGATGGAATTCTATATTCAAATTTAGATGAGTTCAAGCCCATAGGTTATATAGATAGTGAAATTCCCAAAAGAATAGATGATAGGAAAAGCACATCGAGATATAATTTTCACTTTGGAACATGAGTATTTTCATGGGCATAAAATAAGTATCCCATTGTCATGTTATATTCAGTAGAGGCCGAGCATGTAGTAACAACATCAACATTATGTCAAGTTGTGTGGATGTGAACAGTGTTGAAATATTTGAAGTTAAATCAAGAGGTTGCTATGTATATTTTTTGTAACAACAATTTGACAGTAGAATTTTCCAAAAATCACGTTTTTAAAAATACAAGAAAGAATATTGCCAAAAATCACGTTTTTAAAAATACAAGAAAGAATATTAATATGAGGTATCACTTGATCATGGAGTTAGTGAACAAGAAAGAAATTTTTCCTGAATTTGTAGATCCAAATATCGGTTTGATGACATTCGTACAAAGGCTTTGACAAAGGATGTTTTTGAATATTTAAGATGTTGTTTGAGAGTTGGTGATATTGAATATGATAGATATTGAAATAAAAAATCAGCTCTAGAATAGTGAAAGCTACAAGGTCAGAATTAAGGGGGAGTGTTGGAATTATGCATTTAATTTCTCTAGTAGTTTTTTTTTTGGAAGCTAATTTGGATTTAGCATGCAAATTGGTTTTAATAAGATATTCTATTGTTAGGAATAGATAAATTAAAATAAATAGGAATTTTGTTTATGCATCCTCAACATAAATTGGAATTAGAATTCTATTGTTCAAATTTACAAAGCTCTATTTTAGAGCATTTTACATTTAAGTTTAGAAGGAGTCTATTTTTATATATTGCAATATTTTTTTAATTGTTTTAGGTGAATAACATGGGGAAGATATATTATAAAGGTAGAATAATAACAATATTGTAGACACACTAGTTAGATTGTAATGAGCTGAAGCTCTGACATAACTAATTGAAATATTTACATACAAAATTTTTAATTTCATTGAATACTCTGTTTTTATTTAGAATTAATTTTATTAATTTATTTTTTGTTCACTGTATAAGACTACATAATTTATACATAACATTACATAAAACATTCAATGTTGTTCTATCTTAATTTCTACTCACCATAACTTGAAAATGAAGAACATAACGAAGAATAATGCCAGTTATATAAAGGAAAGGAATATTTACATAGGAAACAATAGTCTGCTTCCCCACCCTAATGGTAACTCTGAAAAAAATTGATATATAAATATGAAAATACAATTTAGTTTTAAGGATGAGAGAATATGGTTTATAAAACTGTGAATTATGAGTATTTTGATCTCAAAATGTTTCCTTTAAGAATAATTATTTACAGATTCTTACCTATACACTATTCAACATAATTGGAAATGCCAATAGTATTAACAATTTATAAACAACCTTTTGTATAATAATAATTTTTATGAAAACAATAACTAAATCACTGTGAAAGGCTAATATAATAATAAGGAGAACCATTCCTATAACTGTGAATGTTATGGCTGAGACTGCTACTACAAATTTATTGAACCATTTTTATAACCATGAAAATTTTAGGAGAGGCATGGTAAAGATATAAATGGGAAAAAAATTAAATGAAATGGTGGTGAAAAGTTTTCAAGAACGTTGCATGTATATTCCTAACATCTGTTGTTTCTTTTCTCTATAAGATTGTCTGTATAAAATAGAAATGAAACTAATTAACTAAACGTAGTATAATACTAAGAGAAGTATAAAAAATAGTTAATCTTATATAAGAGGAATAAAATTTTATAAAAATATGCTAAAAAAATATGTAAATGATTAAGAATAAATGAAATCCAACCCTAATGTTCAAATATGTAAAAGAAAGGGACTTAGCTGATTGGTGGAGACTGTTGCAAGTTGTCACAGGTCTGGCTATGGATTATAGAAGTGGATATGGTCACTCAGAAGTCCCAAAAATACAAAATATTGAGGATATGAGTAGATTGAGGCACCTGGGAAGGTACTGAGGAGATCTGGTGCACCTTGGTCTTCAAGATAGGTGCCCTGGTTTCTACAAATTTTCATAATATGATTTTTGCAGGGTCACAAACTAATATGGAATACTACTTTTATGTCGCATTGGATTTTCCAAACTACTCCGAGTGTGTGAAATAATGTCAGATGATATAATCATGTGTAAAAGAGAAGAAAGTATCAAAACCATAAATATAAAAGATGTAAAATTAATGAGTCAAAATGACCTCCGCTGCCACAAAAGTGGGCTTACTAAACTGAATGCTACACTATGTTTTAAACCCAAATGTAGTCCTAGCATGTGTGTGTGTGTGTGTGTGTGTGTGTGTGTGTGTGTGTGTGTGCATTTCGTGCCCTAGGTGTTCTTGTGCGAGTTGTACTTTGTGAAATAGCGAGAAATAATAACTATAGAAAATATAATAGCATGTGTGCAAGAAATAGATATAATCCTCCACTATGTTGTGTGTGTTGATGAAGATCACCTAGCCCTATTGCATGACACTATGTGGATGTAATTGATGCAATTGATGTAATTATAGATGAATTTATAGTAGTATGTGATGCTAAGACCCTCATTATGGTCTCATAAATTTATATTTACGGGGTTCTCTTGCTCTAATTTCATAATTAACCCTCACTTGGCTGACTAGGAAAAAGAAAACCATGAAAAATGGTTAGAAAGAACCCAAAAATAAGTGAGAAAGTGGAACAAATATCATGGCACCCCAGGTGGAACCAAGACATTGCAGGGCACCCCAGTACAGGCCTGGGTGCCCCGATTTAGGCTAAAATGATGAGACAATTTTGAAATAGGTGGATATGAAAAGGAAAATATTAGGAATGACAAAATAAAATATAAAAATGAGATAAAAAAAAGGTGGGATTAATGAGTACTTTATTTATTTAATAACACTCTAAATAATAGTATAATATCAAGTTAAATACGCCTAAAGTACATGCTTTTGTGTCTAGATCTTGACCCCACTTAGTGTTGGTGAGTGGAACACTCGGTAACATAAAGTAGATGAGATGCATACCTGATATCCATGTAGAGTGTAGAATAAGACATGCCGATGGACTATAATCAAGTGTGGAATAACAAAAAGAGAAAAATGTGGAGGATCATGGATTCTAAAGATGAAAAATGTGCATAAAAGTGATGAGAGTGAACCTAGGGTGAAACACATGCATAGTGTACCTACATGGTTAGTAAAGGAAAGTGTCATTGCAATGTGTGGTCATTGTCATTTGTTGTTTTTGTTTTTATCCCCCAATTTGACTACTTTTTTCTCATACGACCACACCTACAAAGAGAAAACAATCAAGTAGTCAAATATATATGTATGGAAAAATGTTGTGTAAAATATGTATGTGTATAGAAATTTGTAAATTGCGCAAATGAAAAACACATGCTAATAAAAGTGTAAATGGAACATGTGCACCTAATCCATGTTTATAAAAAAGGGTGTAAAAGGATATCCTTAACTATCGTGAGTTTTTTGGGCAATCTCATGCCACCCTTACTGAAGAAGTATAGGGAGGAAATGCTCTATGTCTTCCAACGATTAACCACTTGTGCTTAAATGTGTGAAGAGATATTTGTACTGTCATGGTATTTGGGGTTATCTGAAACCATTAGATGAATTAGTGTAAAAAGGCACACCCACTCTAACCTCCAATCTTGTAACTGCTCCGCATAAATGCCAAAGGCCACTATGTCCTATAGAGGTCACTATGTATGGAGTTTGTAGATTGGTCTTAACTCACTCGTTGTATGTAAATGCACAATGCCAAGTGAAGAAATATAACTATATTGAACCGGTGTAAATACATTGTGTTAGTATGTAAAAACCTCAATGATTCCCCAATCTTTGGGGGTGCATGCAATGTCACTTAAAGGAGAATTCTGCCACAAATGAGGACCTACCACACTCTTACCTTTAGGGGGAAAGGGAGAACTCTTGATAGAAACCAAGGCACGTAAAAAATGGGATGGATAGCTAAAATAATTGTTAGTACAAAAACACATGCATGTAATAAGACCAATGCAAAATACATAGACAATGTGGTACCTACAAAACAAAGTAGTGTAAACACCCTTGAAAACAAGTAGACCACACAAAGTGGGTTGGAAAAATGGGAGATCACTCACAATGCCACATTACATGCAACACCATAATGGCCACAAATTACTGAAAAGTGTGCACACAAGCAAATGGAAAATCTTGCATACAATGGTAAATAGTGGTAGACAAGTAAAAATAAACAGAAAAGGAATCATGGTGATGTATAATTCTGCAAAACAAGTGTTGCACATGGAACACCCATTAGCATGTTAGATCGATAACTAATATGTCAAAATGTATATGATCCAATATTATAATATGCTAGGTACAAAATGAAATAATAACACCTAGATAAAATGAATGTGGATGCCCCCAATGACCAGTATAGGAAGGGTATATGGTGGGAATCCATGCCGCATGTAGATTCTTGTATCTGAAATAACACTAAACACAATTCATGAATTTTCACGTGTTTGTGATATAGATAATGATGTATAAGAAATCATTCTAACATGTGTAGTAAAGTTTTCATGTAAAATACTAGTAAACAAGCTTAAATGCACCCAAGACAATGCAATATGAAGTGGATGTATTAGATAAAATACAAGAGGGAATGATAGGAGTGACATTCCCCTTGAGTGGATGGAAGTGTATGTAGTGAGGTTCATTTTGTTTTCCCCCTCAGTATTCAAGAATGAACCATAAATCAGAGTGTGTCATCAAGAAATGGTTGACTAGCATTTTTTGGGTCTAGTGCGCAACAATGAGTTTGTATATGTGGAGAAATGTGTGTGAAACCTATAGCCAAAGTGTATATCATGAATTATTAAATGGGTGAGTGACGATTTATCCCTAAGTGTATATCACTATAGGATTAAAGGATGAGTGATGATTTATCCCTAAGCATATATCATTATAAGATGTAAAGTGGGGATGGTGATGTAACCTAAGGTGTATACCACTAGAAAATGATGGAATAGGTGATGACATAGCCTATGGTGTATAAATACTAAGGGAGTGGCGATGTAATCTAAGGTTTATAGCAATATAAAAGGATATAATAGGTGATAATTTAGCCGAAATCGTATTTCAATAGGGTGGAAATGTCAAATGAGGAAATATTATATGGTGAGTGTAAGATCCATTTGATTGGTAAACTCTCGACAAATGTGTATGGATTGATGAAATAAAATGTGTCATAGGGTTGTGATGGGAGTGCATAGAAAACAATGAATTAAATACAACAAAGTGATGAATATGGTATGTAAATGTGTAGTTGGTAGGATGTGGAATATGTAATGTGTAAAATGTAATGTAATAGGTGTAGATACACTAATAATGTAGGATGTAATGATGAAATGTAAAGCTAGACTCATACGTAATGTAACATGGCATGATATGTAGAAGGTATGTGGAAATGAGTAGTGTATGAAGGTGTTATGTATAGGTTATGAATGGATATCTAAGTAATGTATGTGGTGTGTAGGTTAACGACTAGTAAAATGTAGAATGTGGAGATGAAATGTAAAACTAGACTCATAGGTAATGATTACTAGTATAATATGGAAAATGTATGATGTGACAATATGTAATGTTTAGTGTGACTCAATGCGTCGGTACCATCATAGATGTAATGCATAGATAGGGACTAGCATAATGTATAAATAGAGGTAGAATGAATGGTGTATGAGGTGGAATGTAGGATGAAATATATTATGTAGTTCCTATGATGTAGTGTGTGGGGTTCAATGTAATGGTAATCCATCAATAATCAAGTGTGAAATGAAGCACAATAGTGCGTCATTGGGTATTCATGGTACTATGATGTGTGATATGATATGCCTAAAGGAGAGGAAAATAAATGAGAAACATGAAAGGTGTGATGTAAGACCATGTAAATATGGTAGAATAAATGGGGGATTAGTTGTTATGCTCCCCAAATGTAATATGATGATGGACATATATGAAGCAATACGATAGGTGCCATGCCATTATGGGAGATTTTCATCTATGTTGTCATAAGAGTGATGGGTAACATAATGGTAGGAAGAAGCAACAATACGACCATGTGATGGTTGTGAAACTGTAGATGTGTCTTGTTCATCAGTAGGAGTAGTAGTTTTGACAAAATTGATTATATTTGATAGAGAAGTGATACCATCAAATAGTTCATCATCATATTAAGTGTCATATGGGTCCCAATCATCAACGTATGTAGGATCTATATCAGATGTAGGAATTTCAAGATTTACTTTAGGCAGTGATTGCGACGTATAAATTGGTGAGGTGGTTGATACTTTAAATAGAATATGAGATAGATCATCCTTAAGAGATGATTTTTTATGTTGACTTGGTGATGCCATAGATGATTCAAGAATTGTTGGGATATCAATGTGGAGTGTTGGATTGTTAGGTTTCTCTTGAATACCTTTAGAAGTAATAACATGATGCTCATTAGATGAATCAGATTTAACAACCCATTGAGGTGTAACAAGTGGAAATGACCATATAACGGAATGTTTTATGATGAATGAGATGAAGCCTTGACAGTCAAGATGTTTAATTATTTATTGTAAAGCATAAAAATCATTGTCATTATATCCATTGATTTGATTATAATTACAATATAGGAGACCATGATATTTTTCAAGCCGAAAAGGAGGATAACCATGAGTAGATGGCAAGCTGATTGATTGCTAAGTTATGAGTTTGGGAAGAACATCTTGTTCCATGGTATTGATGGAAAACTTGAGAGGCATGGGTAGTGGTAAGATTTGAGGCTTGATAATTAATAACATGTAGAATAAATATGATGGATATGATAAGAAGAATAATCGTGAGCTTGAGAAATATCCTTGATCTATTGAAATTTAGAGTTAATAGATGTTATTGTGGATTCCATAGCTTGAAATTTATTTGGAAATACAGAATGAAGAGCTTTAAATTTATCTTGAAATATAGAATAAATATCTTGAATATATTTGCAAAGAGATTGATTTGAAGTGAAATTAAGGGATTCCATAGAAAGATGACAAAAAATAGTGTTGAATTGGGTAGGAAATATGTTGATAGGAAGATGCATATTCTCTAGGGTTTTTTGAAGAAAATATGTTTAAGATGAGTTCATTTAAATAAATTGAAGAAAACAGACTTGATAGACATTATAATCCATGGTATAAAAGATGAGAAAATCCCTCGAACAAAGGTGGATTGGAAGGTCAGGTTCACAAAAATGATTAACTAAAACTAAACCAATGCTATAGAAAGTATAGTGATAGTTACTCTAATATAGGAGGACTAAAACATTGTAAAATATGCTAAAATAAATTGGGAATTATTTATAATAATTATACTAAATAAAACAAAAACTTAATTTGCAAAGAGGCAAAATGAAAGGAGTAAACTGATTGTTAGAGACTATTGCATGTTCTTGCAGGTCTGGCTACGAATGTTGTAAGTTGAGATGATCACTCAGAAATCCCAAGAAGACCAGATTTGGATTATCCGAGTAGGATGAGGTGCCTTGGAAGGTACTAGGGTGCGCCGGGGCACCCTTGTTTACAAGATAAACACCTTGGTTTTTATAAATGTTCAGAATATGATTTTTGTAGTGTTGTAAAATGGTTTGGAATATTACATGTCTATCGCATTGGATTCTCTGAACTATGCCGAGTGTGTGAAATATCAGTGGATGATGGAATGACCTATAAAAGATAATAAAGTATAAAAACCCTAAAAAGAAGATGTAGAATGAATGGGTCAGATTGATCTCTGCTGCCACAATAATGGGCTTACTAAATTGAACATTGCACTACATTTCAAACCTAAATGTAGTTTTGGTGTGTGCTTGCATCTTGTGCTCTAGGTGTTCTTGTGCCAATCATACTTTGTGAAATAAGGACAATAATAACTACAGAAATTATAATAGCATGTGTGTATGAAATAGATTAGAATCACCTCCCTACGATGAGTGTGTCAATTTATATCTCCTAACCTTAATGCAAGCCACTGTGTGGATACAATTTATGCAACTCTAAATGGAGTTATAGTAGTATATGAATCTAGGACCCTCATTATGGTCTTATAAATTTGTATTTATAGGGTTCTCTTGGTCTAATTTCATAATTAACCCCAAGATGGAAAATTAGGAAAAAGAAAAGGATGAAAAATGTCTAGAAAGAGCCTAAAAAGATGCAGGAAAGTGAAACAAGGATTGGTGAGCCCCAGGTGGCACCAAGGTGCCCCAATACAGGCCTGGGTGCCTTGATTTAGGCTAAAATGATGGGAAATTCACAAAAATGATGGATATGAATAGAAAAATATGTAGGAATGAGAAATTAAAAAATAAAAATAAGATGGAAAAATGGTTTGATTAATTATTACTTTCTTCGCTTGAGGACCCTCTAAATAGTAGTATAAGACCGGGCTAAATAATTCCTAAATTGCATAATTTTGTGTCTATTAAAACTCCCCATTCCTAACCAATAAACTAAAAAATTAATGGAAATTTATTATTGAATTCACAAGGAGAATAACAAAGAGAAGATAAGACATGTTGACCTAAAACCTCAACAGGATTGTAGGGCTTAGGAAATATTTATCTTAGATATGGATGTATGTAGGAAATACACCACCTCTACTCTAAGAACAAAAATGAAGATAAAATAGCATAAAAAATTATTCTCCAAAATCCATTATTTATTTATTCATGAATAATAATTACATTAGTTTCCAGTACATAAATATTCTCTTCATTCTCTTATCTCTACTCTCATACAAAATCTCTCAAAATGGAATTCACATCTAGAGTTCTCATGAGGCACACCTTATACAATACATTAGTTACAATAAATATATGAAATGTAATATGTTTTAAAATAGAATTAATTTTAACCATGTCTCTATCATCTTTTTCCTCGTACTGGTGATAATTTTCTTTATTCCGCGACTTGATATCATACTCCTAATCTTCGGAGGATTCCTATACGTATCACTAATTTGTTCTTTATCAACGGCTTCTCCCAGTCTTCATCAGACATCAACAATTTTCCATTGTTTCTTTCAATGTTTGGAGTCTTTTTCCTTTTATATGCGGAACCTAGTTTATCGTGGCTTCTTCTGTTATCCCTTCGCGGTTAACATTATCTCTACGCAAATTTTTTAGAAACTTGGTAGGTTTTTATCTATCTCTGTGTCTTATATCAAAATTTGATGAAGACTCCTGTCAACAATACCAACTAGGAGACTTGATGTCATACCCAGTATAATGTTTTTAACCATGGAATAAACACTCCAAATTTCTAATGTTACCTACAAACCCTACGTAACAAAACAATGCAAAACTCTTCTTCCTCGTGACTACATGTAATTATTTTTCAATCAATTGAAGTAGAAAAAAGGTGGATTGTATAGTTCATTAAATAAGTGTAATTAGAGATAGCTCGTAACACAAGGAGTGGGTTATCCATATTGCTAATGTAAATGACTAATTTTTACAATGATGACCCTTTTTTTTTTAGTTAGAACGCACATTAGTGTAATGGAAATTATCTTTCCAGTCTCAGAGGACACTTTAGAGATAGGGATATGTGGAGTGGAATTCACATCCCAAGGTAGCACTTTGATACAAATTTTCAATTAGGTTTCCTCTCTAGGTATTATGGTAGGGATTGGAGTCTCCCTCATCAATATACCTCATAACGGTGTCATCCCTTAATGCCCACCGACATACAATGGGATTTAATATATTTTTTCATATTTTAATGAAAATAAGACTTTCAATTGGATGTAATTTAATTTGTTAGATAATTCAAAGACATGAAAGGAAATTTACAAATGAAAAGGTGGGAATTGAATAATTTTATGTCCCAAATCAATTTCATAGCTTTTATTATTTCTACCGAAATAATATATTCTCAATTTTCTCAACTTTATCATCTTTATCATACTCACATTATTCACCTGAGTTTAATTTATTCTTAAAGGGGCCAAAATAGAAAATTGTAAAAATATAGTAGGTTCTAAAATTGAAACCAAACCATAGTACTTGATTCTTGTACAAATTTGTAGATCCCCTTTCAATGATGTCTTTTGAATGCAAAAAAACCTAACACAAAGAAACATAATTTATCCTTACTAAAACAGACACGTCATCAATCCAATGGAGAAGGAATGTGAGAGCATGGTATTTAATTTTGTTGAGAAACCTCCATACCTTTAATTAATAGTCAATGGAACTCATGAAAATCACATAATCGGGCTTGATGGTCATTGAATTGACACCGTGATGGTTATCCAAAATGGAATCCAAAATTTGAAATCTTACACCCTATACAATTTGGAAGTCTTATCCAACTGACCCAAGTACAACAATGTTATGTTGTTTGTCATAGCAAGCAAATAAATGACGTCCATTCCCTTCACCTATTAAGGTTTTCTATATATTGAATTTTAGGATAGGAAACCATACTCAGCAAGTCTTAGTGGTTTTTAAGTACTCGTGTAATTCTCACCACCATAAAAAAGGATTTTTTATGTTTCATTTACTTTTTAAAGTTTTGAGGTTTTTTATAAGATGAAGTTTAATTTATTAGATAATAAAAATATACGAAGGGAATATTGGAAATAAAAAGGTGGAACTTAAATACCTACATATCCCACTCCTATTCCAAGGCTTAGTTTGTTCCTAGTGAAATAATATATGTTATATGTATTCAACTTTATATTCTCAATTTCACTTACATTATTCGCTAGAGGTTCAAAAAGGGGGAAAAACCAATAGTTTAGATGATCAAAACCCAACCACAATGTTTACTTTTTGTAGTACTTTTTAGTCCACTTCTTCAGTGGTAAAATCGAGTAATTATAGGAAACATGCAATATTATAGAATGTCTAAATACTGCCATATTTTGGCTCATTTTTATTTTAGAAAGAGACCTTTTTTTTCATTTTTAGTGTGGTTCATGCATCAATTCACGTTGATTTATATAGTGTGAAAGTGACACAAACACAATGCAATTAAAAAAAATTAGTTACCTTGAAATTGCATCACTTCTGCACCACTTCTATGTCTAGTTTGCATCAAAATTATGTTTACTTTGTTCCGTCTAAAAATGATGCAATACCTACATCATTAACAATGAGGGGTGGCAAAAATGGTATTCCAGATTTTTTGAATATATATATATATATATATATATATATATATATATATATATATATATATATATATATATATATTCTTATTTACAAATGATATAGTCACAAATAATTATATGACTCTTTATTTTTTTTATTTATAACTATTAAGCATTAGATAGTATAATATTGTTTATATTGTATTGTCACTGAGAAATTGTACAATGAGAATAAGCAAAGTATCTAAACATTATTACTATTATTATTAAATAACAAAAAAAAATTAATTTCAAAATGTGATTTACGATAATAAATAGCATTGTATATTTGATGGAGTATTAAGGTGTCCCTTATGAATTATAAAACAAATAGATGTAATACTACATCATAAATATCATAGCTATTGGTCTCACTGTCCTCCACATGATCCTCACAAAATTCTATCTCTTCCTTAATGTTATCATCCAAACCATCCTTATAATATTTTTCATCATTTTCCTCATCATTAACGTCCTTCTCTAAATAATCTTCATCTTTTAAATTTGTTTTATCTTGAAAAAAAATGATAAAATGTTAAATGTTTTAAATTCTAATTTATAGTTTATATGTACAAAAAATTAAATGCTACACGTCTTACCAAATTTTTTTTATTATGATGCGACAACTTACTAAAGGCTATTGTGTCCCATCCCAAAAATTTTAATGCTACACACACTTTATTTGTTTCATGCTTCATATTTATCACTATTCCTATGATTACAAGTATATGATAAAATTACATATCTGAATTATTTTATCTATAAAATCTTATAACAAGAAAACAAAACATAAGTAACTTTAGAATATATATAAATTTATTAAAGGCCTCTTTTATTCTTTTCTAACCCAAATGATGAGTCAACAACAACTTTTATTGAGACTGTGGCTTCATACCTCTTGATTACATTACTTTTCATACCTGCATCAATTACAATATGAACTAAATTTTAAGTGATTACCATGTTATAAAAATGCTATTGCATTTTGATTGTAGACCATAAATTTATTTTATAAGACATGAAATCAAAACTAGACAACATAAAATTTAAAATTTAATCAAGCATGATTATAAAAATAGTGCAAAGCTTTTAATTTTTTTGTTTATGATTCTAATAACAACAAATGAATTTACAAGTTAACTAAAATGTTTTCACTTTACTGTAATCTACTAACCACTTGTCATAGAAACTGAACCAAACATCTTTACTTATGTTGGGAGGTCAAATATGGCTCATCTCATCTTATATGTTTCTTTGGTAGTAAGGATGTCAATTTTAATATATAATTTTTTTAATACAACATAATGTTTTTTTTTTTAACTTGTGGAACATTATGTACCTTAAATTTTTCTTTATTCTCCTAAAACCTTCTCAAAATAAATTCTAATAAGTATTGAGTCATATTGGATCCTCTCAAACTCAGTGAAAATTTCATTAGAAAGGGTTCTCCATCTCTTAAGTGGGATTAAAAACCATTCTAAATGAAAATATGAATGAATCGATTTTATTGTTCAATCAACTATTCTTTTTTTTAAATACCTATAAACAGAAAATAGAGATAACTAAAAATAAAATATAAAATAAATTGAAAAAACATAAAAAACATTATCTCAAAATAAAACATACTAAAATACTTATCGTCCCTAGATAACAATTGATATCATTTAATCATTTACTTAGGTGTCCATTTTGATTCCCCTTTGCAATCAATGTTTGTAATTACTATGAACAAGATGAGACTTTCTTGTACAAGCCAACAACGTAGGTTTCTTTTTTGTGTACTTAAATCCATTTGAGTATGGGCCAAGGTATTTTTCATATACTATGAAGAGGTGATGATAAGTTAGGGTTGTGGATAATGTGATGATGAAAAAGGAGAGGGGGATGGTAACACAAAGAAGTCGAAAGATAGATTCTACTTCTACTCGTGGTAAAGAAAAAATTCCTCATTGAAGAAAAATATGTTCCAATTGAAGTGATGATAGTGTATGTTATGATCAATAATTATGTCACTATTGGGCCTTAATTCTATGTCCTAGTCAGTGAATGGAGGGATGTTTGGTTACACCACTTAGGTAGAATATTAACTAGAGGTGAGTCATCCTTTATTAGGAAAGGTCATATAGAAGACAGTAACGGACAATGGATGACCTTAGAAAAAATCAAATATGTAATGCCAATAGGTGTGTATTAAGGTGTCAGATATTTTTATTGTCTTGCAAGGATTTATAGTCTAGGAAAACTCATTGTGGAATGATTTTAAGAGGTAAATGGCAATGAACAAAATAATTCTTTTCTTAGCTACAATAGGTTGTTATATTAGAGGTCTCGGAGTTTAAGTGGAATTAGGATGCGAGGAAAGTTTCAACGTCTTGTTAGGAATATTTTTCTATCAAGTTTCATTTATTTTTTATGGTAAGTAATTAGTGCACGTTCTTGATATGATTGGAATAAAAGCACTAAATGAGCCTGTGATGGTAGGTTATCTCAAAGTGATCCTAGGATAGGACTAAAGGCTTGGGGATATCTTGTAATCTTGTATAGGTTGATGTATCTCTCGCATTCCTAAAAATCAGTGGGATTCTTTGCTTTAAGTGTAATGATTCTCGTGCTTGAAATGACGTTTTTGTGAATTGAAATGGCTATATGTTGTAATGTGTTGTTTCTAAACTTGTTTGAATCTAAAATATGCCTCATATGTGTACTCAAAATCAATTATTAAGTTCTTATTTGTGTTTTCTTGACTAAAATTATGCTAAGTATGTTTTACGCATGTTTGCATGTGGTATTACACAATATAGTGCATGCTGGAAATGTTGTGTTGGAAGTCAAATATCAAATTATATTACATGTATTTTTTTGAATAATTTACCAATCTACTTTAAATTGTCTTTATTGTTATTTGGAAGAAAAAAAATTAATTATTTTTTAAGGTTTTTTAAATGCAATCAACATGTGAAAGAAATACAATCTAATAGTTAGTTAAATTTTTTCTATCAAATTAATAACTCTATCATGTAATGAAATAAAATTACCAATGCTTCTAAGAAAAATAATTGTTTGAATCTAAAAATCCTAAGTTGTTTTGTTGAAATTTCCTAGTTATAACTATTTTGAAGGGTGATAATTATGCATTCTCAGATGTCATCTTTGAACTGGACCTGATCTACTATTAATTTTAAAAATTTCTAATTTAAAAAGTAGATGAAAAAATATGAACATTAATGAATAAAACTATGTTTTTTTATTTTTTGATTTCCTTGTATTTTTAAAATTAAATTTACCTCGATATAATAAAAAAATACTTCTCTACTCTAATAGCTAGAACTTGACTTTAGCGATGGGAAGAGATTAGAGAAAACTAACTATATACTCTAATGTAATTAACTATAAATATCATATGAATCAATCGTAATCTAAACTCTCTTTTTTTTCACTTTTCTTATTTTTTAATTACTAATGAAGAAAAAATATTAAATTTATTATAACTATTAAAATAAATAAACTAGTTAGATCTAACCTCTATCATGCAATTCAGATGAAGTTAGCTTATATCTATGTCTTTAGAAAAATAATCAAAATGATAACTTTTGAACTATATTGAGGTTGATTTATCCAACGAGAAAGAAAGGAGCTTGGACCTTGGTGCACCTAGGAGGAAGACCATGAAAATTATTTTAGGATGCATGACAGGGAGATTAAAGTCTATTCTTGTGGCCTTTGTTTTTTGTCTTTAGTAGAAATGGAAGCTCATAGTCCTTAAGGTGATTTTTATTGGAAGAAATAAACTTTGGATAATTTATCTCTTTCTCTCTAGATGAATAATTCTGAAAGAACAATTCTCTCTCTAAAAATTCCAAAATTCTAGGGAACAAAAAATGAGTGTATAAATTTACCTAATACCCAACCACTACATTTTTCCTATTAAAACTCAAGATCAAAATTTAATCCAAGGATTAAAATAAACTATTTAGGGAATAAAATAAGGTGTTATAGGGTAGGTGGAGTTAACTCAGTATAAAAAAAAGAAGAAAAATGTGTTTGGGACATAGTAAAGATAAAATTCACAAAATGGAACAAAGAGGCTAACCCAAGTTTCAGTTATGATAGAACAAAAGGATCTTATAGATGGAAGTTACAAAACCACAAACATATTTAATGAAATCAATATGGCGGGGGTAAAACTGCCATGAAGAGTCCATCCTGAAGGTGTTTAAGGTGAAAACAATGGGAGGAAAAGAAAATATAAAGGCCCATAAGGGTGTGAAATATTTGAAAAGGGTATTAACAATGTCACAAGGACTAACATGGGCTTAAGGATGGGATATGAGCTCTTTGAAAACATCACATCATGTTTTTGGAGATCCTCTTTATCATCACTTAGCATTTTAACACTGACCTACCATGAATGGAATAGGGTGTGATGTACAAGAAGGATTCACTAGATCATAAAACATGAAAAATTTACCTTATTTACTCATTTTAGCCTATGCCAAAACAAATCCATTAATTCCCATTATCTATACCACAAAATAAAATAAAATGTAAGAAAGTGCAACATATGAAAGTGACAATATGAATGAATAATTATAAAAATAAAATAAGACTTATTTTTTGGGTGGGGTTTGCAGATAGTACCTTTATTATCGTTCTCTCGCATCACCTCTTGGAAGTCTAAAAATTGTAATTATACAATAAAGAACTATAATATAACATGGTCATCCAAATTTTTGTTTATTTACTCTCCACACAGATTTTGAAACAAAGAAAAATATTATATTTAGATTTTTTTCAAAACATTTGAGCCAAAACTATCCCTTAATATTTTAAAATTTCTAATTTTGGAATTCATTTTAGCATGTGAGAGGTGGTGAATTCAAGATTTGGAGATCTGCTGACCATTTTATATAAATAAATATATGCTATAGGAAAATAATGATACCATGATAACAGTAGTAACAACAAGAGCATGCGGGTTGAATGGATAAGTGATATATGGAGATTTTTTTATAAAATCATAAAAGTGTGTTCCACTTGGTGAAAAAAATATTTTAAAATCATACATGTATATACATATTTAAAAATACTATAAAAACTTCAAAAAAACTAGGTAAATTCTAGATGCCCTATGCCTTGGTATATTTAAGCTATTAAAAATATGTGTTTAATCATTTTATTTTTGTTTGGTAATGTTTAAGTTTTATGACATATTTTTTTGAAGGTACAAAAAAGTGAAAAGTGGGACACAACTTTATTCTTTGACCCTTAAATTATAATTAAGGGAAAGAATGTGTTTTGTATATGTTTTTCTCATTCGAGGGTATTATTTTTTATAAAATTAGAGTAGAAATATCAAGTAGGATGAGTTGATTAGGAAAAAAAAAGAGTTTTATTTTTTGGGTAGATTTCTAATTGTTTTATTTTAATTTTTTAGCAGATGGAACCATTGCATGCTATATGGAACCATTGGTCTACATAGACTAGAAATTATGCAAATATTATAGTGGGTACATAACCTCCCATAGTTGGTTGCATATTCATGGGTGAAGGATTTGATCAGTAAATAATACACAACCACTGCCTAGGGAAAACTTTAGTGGTGATTCTTTGCTAATTTTGAAATATTCACATTTTTGAATTTTACATTTTGAAATTTTCAAAGGTTAGACGGAGCATCATTCCACCTAAATTTTCTGGGTGGGGGTAATTTTTTCAGATTGTATCACCTATTGATAAAAATAAATTTACCTCGAGATAGTAAAAAAAACACCCCTATACTCTAATAGCTATAACTTGACCTCAACAATGAGAAGATCCTAGAGAAAACTAATTGGATATTTTAATTTAATTAACTCTAAATATCACATGAAAAAAACCTAATATAAACTCTTTTTTTCATTTTTCTTGTTTTTTTTAACTACTAATTAAGCAAAAATACTAAATATATTATAAAAAATTTAAATAAATAAAATAATTATATTTAACCTCTATCATGTAATTTAGATGTAATTATCTTGTATCTATGTCTTAATAAAACTAATCGAAATGTTAAATATAGAACTATATTGAGGTTGATTTTATTCAATGGGAAATAAAGGAGCTTGGTGCACCTATGAGGAAGAACAAGAAGTTGATCAGAAGATGTATCAAAAGGAGATAGAAATATATTTTTGTATCCTTTGTGTTTTGTTTTTAGTAGAAAAGGTATCTCATAGTCCTTAAGGGTGATTTGTATTATAAGTAAAAACATTTTGATAAGTGTTATCTTTCTCTCTATATAAATTATTTCACAAGAACAATTATGTCTCTAAAAATTCTTAAAATTTTGGAGGACAGAAAAGTAGTTTATAAATTTACCTAATACCCAACCACTAAGTTTTTCCAATTACAACTCAAGATCAAAATTTAATCTAAAGATTAGAATCAACTAGCAAGGGAGTAACTACTAAAGTGTTAGAGGGTACGTGGAGTTAAATAGGTATCAAAAAAATAAAAATGTGTTTGGAACATAGAAAATATAATTTTTTGACTAAATTCAACTTAAGAGTATAACTCAAGTTTCACTTATGATAGAACTAAAGCATCTTATATCTTAAAGTTACAAAATAATTAACATGTTTAATGACACCACTGTGGTGGGGATAAAAATGCCATGATGAATGCATCCCAAAGCTATTAACGGTGAAAATAATGGGAGAAAAATAAAGAAAAAGGCCCTTAATGGTGTGAAATATATTAAAAGGAGATTAACAATGTCACAAGGACTAATATGGGTTTAAGGAGTGATTGTGAGCTATTCAAAAACATGTCATCATGGTTTTGAAGATCCTCTTCATCATTACTAAGGACTTTGACTCTAGCACCACACAAAACAGTATGTATACAAATTTTCCCCTCGGTCGAGAATACCTACCTTGAAGTGAATAGGGTGTGATGTACAAGAAGGATTCACTCAATCATAAAACATGATAAATTTACATTAATTACTTGTTTTACCTTGTGACATTAAAAAATCATCCATGCCATACATATATACTACAAATTAAAATGAAATAGAATCAAGTGCAACATATGAAAGTTATAATAGGATTGCCAAATTATAATAAAATAAATAAGACTTATATTTTTGGGTGGGATTTGTAGATACTACCTTTCTTATTGTGTGGTTGTGTCACCTATAAGATGTATAAAAATTACAATTGTACAATAATAAACTATAATGTAACTTGGTCATTCGAGTTTGGGTTTTATTTATGCTCCACATGGATTTTGAAAAAAATAAAATTACTAAAATTAGATTTTTTTAGAAAAATTGAGTCAAAATTGTCCCCTTTATATTTTATTTTTTCCAAATTTTGAATTCATTCGCACAAGTGAGAGTTGGTGAATTGATGCTTTGGAGATCCAGTGACCATTTTCTAATAATAATATATGTTATAGGAAACAAATGATACCATGACGACAATAGTACCAACAGGAGCATGCTGGTTGAACTTTCAAGTTACTTATGGACATTTTGTGTAATATTCATATAAGTGTGTCCTACTTGGCGGGAAAAAATACTTTAAAATATGACATGTATATAAATATTTAAAAATACTATAAAAACATTTTAAAATTTAGATAAATTCTAGATGCCCTATGTCTTGGTATGTTTAAGCTATTAAACATATGTGTTTAATCATTTTATTTATTTTTTGTCATGTTTTAGTTTTGGGACACATTTTTCAAAGGTTAAAAAAGCATAAAAAGTGGGACAAGACTATATGCTTTTACCCTTTTATAGTTTAGGGAAAGATTGTGTTTTGGATCTGGTTTATCATTTGAGGGTGTTATTTGTTATAAAATTAGAGTAGAAATATCATGTAAGAAGGGAAGATTAGGAAAATGAAAATTTGTTTTAAATTTCTAATTGTTTTATTTTAATTTTTTAGAGGATGAAACCGTTGCATGCCAGATGGAACCATTGGTATGAATAGATCAAAAATTATGCAACCATTATGATGGCTACATAGCCTTCCATAGGTGGTTTCAAGTTTTTAGTGCGCACTTCCCTTCAACAACTATGTACTATTGATTTCTATACTATCAACTATACTTATGTATATTATTGTATATTTTGGTTTAGCATGATGTTAGATGTTAGAGATACTAGATTGTTGTTGATTTCAGTTCGTATATGATGCATGTGGATTATTAGAGAAATTTTACATTGATGTTGATATGATGTTGTCATGGTTATATATATATTTCAGACATGCGATATTTCGTCATATTGAGTAGACCTAGACAATTGAACTAATCTTATGATCATATGCATATTGATGAAATGTAGCATCAAGATGATGTTAGAAATTGTAAATGATATTGTTACTTTCCTAGATGATAGTTTGATTCATATAAAAATGATTGTGGAGTTATATTGTATATTTATTTTTGATGTTTTGATGTTCTCACGAGGCTGAACGAGGTGTTATGTGTTTTGCAGTTAAATATGTCACAACAAACATCGGGGGGATTGGAGACAAACCACATTAGAATGCTAGGTTAATTCAACAAGGGTCACCATAACAACATTTATTTTTGTGTATGTGTGTTTGAATTGTTGTTGGGGGATTCCCATGGGGGGGATCACCTCCAATTGTGATAAAGGGATTATGTGTTTTCTTTTATTTAGCTTCCTTTAGTTGATTTTAGTATGTGAGTTATAGTGATGTAAACTCCTTTAATTAATTACTTGATTTGTGTCTAGATTAGTAAATTAACATTTGGATAAATTAATTTTGAATGAATCAAAATGAATGAATTTTTTAGATTGGATGGTCCTTGGATTATGTGTTGTAAAGCGAGAGCTTGTGATCTTCAATGTTGTACACTCTACCCCTTCATGGAAATTCGAATTTGACATTAAGGGCCAATTTTGGAGGCTTGTGGGACAAGTCAAACTTGTCCCACACCTCTTAAATTGACATACCAACTCTACCTATGGGTTGGGGGGTCAAAAATAGACCCTATTATGTGTTTTTGGAAGATAAAAAGGTAAAATTTTATTGTACTTTATTTCTTGTAATTAAATTTTGTTGTTAGGGGGTGTGGGCTTGGATTGTGTGTGCAAGTAACTTTTCATTCTTCTCACCCAAAAAAATTATGGTGCATTGGGGTTGAGGTTTGAATTTTGAGGTGGAGTTGAGGATTAGTGATGTGACATCCTACATGGAGCCACCTCACCCTCATCTCTCCCTTTTCCATGTATTCAAGTTCTTTTGCTTGTTTGTGGTTTTACTTCATTCTTTTGTGCTCTTGTTTATTTTGAAGTTAGAGAATTTTGGAGTGCTTGTGGATTTTGTTGAAGCTTGTTGGTGATTTTTTTGAACATGAAGGAGCTTGGTGTTGGACTCTTTGATCAATATATACGATGGAAAGGTAGGAGTTATACTCTTTCTTAATGTTCTTCTTTTATTTTGTGTGTATGTTTTTTGGTTTGAATGTTTTTATATGCTTGTTGGATGTTTGGGTAGTTTTCCTAAGTGTGGTGTAGAAGGGCAATACGGGGAGAATTCATGTAGGGAGAGATAATATTTTATTTCATGTTTTGGAGGAAGTTTGGGTTGGGTACCCCAACTTGGACAAGGAATGCTTGCATTTCTTACTTGTTTCTTTTATAAGGGAGGCATAAGAGGTTCTCAAGGGAGGAATACGAGTGTTTAGGGTCTTTGATATATCTATTGGAGGATTTAAGGTGGGCACCCATGTCCCATTCAGAGGCCTAAGAGACCTCCACATAGGTTCTTGCTATTGTGGATTTTCACATTTGAAGCCTTGTATATCTTGTGGTTTTCCTTCTTGTGTTTGTAGTTTGAGATGAATGTGTTTTGGAATAGTTGTGAAATAATTGGTTTTTATTGTGGAAGCTTTTTTGTTGCCATGTGTTGTAACCAACTTTCATTTCAACGTGGGTTGGGGCTCGGGGGCCAATGAGGAGGATGTTTTTTTCTCGTCATTAGATATTTTGGTTGGATGGAGAGTGTTGCCTCTCCCCCCATTTTGTTGTGGATCAAGAAAATCATGAAGGAGCTCTCTTGATGGTTATGTGAATCTTAGATCTTTTATTGGAGTACATAAGATATCCCTTCTTGTGAGAAGCCTTATTGTTGTTCCCACTCAGGGTGGAGGAAATTGTAATATTGTATTTCTATTTTAGACTTACATTCTTGTATTCTTTCCAAATTTAAGTGCAAAACATTGTAATAATATTGTGAAGAAAATTTTCATTCAATTATTGGATATGAATGTTGTATTTTTTTATTTTTTTTAAAAAGAAAGATTTGTGTTCTAAAGCTAGTCTTGTGAAATAGAAAAGAAAGTTACTATCTTTATTTGAAGTTTTAGTTTGTATTGTGTGAAAATAATTTCTTTGTTTAAAAATGAATGAGCTATGCTCAATGGCAAAAGAAATTTTACTTTTGTTGTGAAATTGTATTATTGTAAATGAGAAAGAAGAAATATGGATGTTGGAATATGTTAAAAATGTATGCATAGTAAACTTGTATGTAGAACCAAGTTGTTAGTAGTTGTTTAAACTAATAAGTTGTAGTGGAAATGGAAATAAGCCAAAAAATTGAATTATATAGTTGTGATAAATGCTAAGTAGATTATTTTGTTAAAATGATTCATTGTTGTTGTTACTATTGAAGCAAGAAATTCTTTAAAATGAGTAATTTTAACTATGAAATGAATAGAGGGTATTAAGTCCTACAACTGAAAATTCTAGGCATATAAAATCAAGTTCAGAAAGTATTTTTAAAAAATTTATCAACTTTTGTTTTTGGAAAATTTTTAGTTTTGTAGGTTCTGTTCCTAAGGAATAGGACCGCCACCCTGTGCAGAGTGGCGGTCTCGTAACTAGTGCTCAAGCAAAGTGGGAAGTATCAGAACAACCACTCCATAAGTCGACAAGTTCATGGTTTGTCACCTAGGTAAGGTGGTGGTCCCAAGACCGTCGGCCTGCTCTTGGCGGTGATTCTGTCACTTTCGGCGGAAAATGTAAACATGTGCCTCTGTAAATTTTATCTTGGTCAAAACAAAATTTAATCTTTTAAATTTACCAAGGAAACTACCAGAAAATAAACAATGGCTAGATCTCATGGTTTTAAGCAATAAAATCTTCAAATGGTAAATTAAAAGCACTCATTCACATTTATATTAATGGGGGTAGGGTTTTCCCCAAATAGAGAACCCCAAATACAAATAGTTATGAAATAAAACTAGATTTCTAAAGGAAATCCCTTCAATCCTTTAATGGGAGGAATTACAATGATAGATCCATAAAAAAAACTACCCTAATGTTGAGCTTGAAGATTTTCTCCATAGTTTCTCCCTTCCTTTCTTATATGGCTTCCCTTGCTCCAACCTGCAAATTAAACAAAATAAATCAATAGACCAAGTGAGGAGAATAGGATAAGAAATGTTTTAATAAGAATGATTAAGGATTTATAGGGTTAGATTGGAGCCTTAGGATCTAGTAGCTACTAATCATTTGATCCAAGGGTTGAGGATCCACCCTATCTTTCATTGGTTGCAATAAATTTTATTAATATTTTAAAATAAATTTAAAGGACAATGTGTAGATGGGTGAATGGGGCCATTTAAACACCTTGGTGTGCAAGTCACTAATCTAGCTCCTAGTATGTTTTAGAAAAATAATGAAATTGGCATTCAAGTTATTTGAATAATGGATCTATAGTAACTTAGTATAAGGTAAACTAGCAAGGTAGGAATGTTAGTTGTACAGAAGTAAAAACATTAAACCAAGTAAATTCAATTATGGCACGTTCCTAGATGAATGTTAATTCATGGACCTTAGAGATAAATTAAGATTTTTTTTTAATCTGTTAGCTAAACCTAGGTCCCTAATCTTAAAGTTGAGATTAGTGGTGTAAGCTTATTTTAATTTACCCTAGGGGTTGACACTTTTGTAACCTTTTAACTCGTAACTAAAAAATAAAATTTAGTCATAATATTCAGGATAAGTGTCACACTTGGTATCAAAGCATGGGTTCAAATATTGGACCCTTGGGAACACTAGAAAATAAAAGCACGAGACATGAACTTGGAACCTAGTGTAAATTTGTTGTCTTGTAAAGCTAGAAAACCACACTATTCTGATAATTGTATAACTTGGAAAACATAGAAAACTGAAACAAGACCTTAAATGATGAACTAACTCTGGTCTCTGTCTGTGTAGGAGGTGCATACTAGATAAGGGGTTCTTGTACGTAGATCTAGATTTTCCACCTCTAGATCACGTGGTAGCGACCATTCTACCTAAGATTTTACAGATGCTTCAGGACATCAATGCCGTTATACGCGGAGGGTCCTTTCGAGGACGACTTGGTAGACATGATATGGAGCTATCAGTGAAGGCTCATGCATATCCTCAACACAGTGAGGACATAGAGCAGATAACTTCTGTGTGAAGTTAGCTACAGTAGAGTCACCATAGAGGGAACATGGAAACATGATTTCAGGACATAGGGACATATCTCGGACCCCTAGAAAGAGGGAGGAGAATGTAGAGAGACCTAGGGGTCATCAATCATCACTGGAAGACCATATTAGGGAGATCTAGAAGCTACAACCATATCACTATTCTAGATATAAGTGGGTTATGGGAAGAGGTCTGGTTCGTGAGCTTGAGTGGATGCTTCAAGATCTACCCTTCTATTAGCAACATGAAATCTCGAGTTGCGATCCATCTTCCGAGGGATGGAGCAAGAGTCTGGTGGAGGACCAAGGAGTAGAAGCTCCATGTTGACTTGGAGATAGTTTCCCTGGGAGCTATTTGAAGAGCATTTTAGGAGCAAGTATTTTTCTAGTAGGTTTATTTAGCAACAGATATACGAGTTTCACAACCTCCATCAAGCATCTATGACTATAGCTAAGTATGAGAGTCAATTCCTGGACCTACTCTAGTATGTTGACTATATACATGATGAGTAGGTACAGATTCATAGGTTCATCAGGAGACTGAATTTGTATTTGGGTGGTGCAGTATGCATTCACTACCGATAAACTTTAGCAGAGGCCCTGAAGAAGGCCTATATTGAAGAGGAGACATGGGGGAAGATGCATTAGGATAGAGATATAGTTTCGGAGCTGCACCTAGAAGATGTAGGATGGCATATCAAGGGGGTCAATTCCTCCTCCTCATGGTGGAAATAGTTTAGGACATTCTTCATTCACGCAACCATAGCAAAAACCTCAGTAGCAATAGTAACAGCAGACCCGTCCACCTTACAGACCTCCTAAGAGATTTGACGTGAAGAGGAGGCGGAGCATGGAGCATTCCCCTAGGGGTTCCATCAAGACACAGGGTGCTACTGAGATCTCAGTCAGCAAGAGCTCTTCAACAGTCCATAGCTAGGTCATCAGGATTCACAACAAAGACCTCTAGAGTACTAGCTAGAGTTGCATCCCACTAGAGAGAACTAGATAGATGTTATGGGTGTGGTGTTATTGGACATCATTAAAGAGTGTGCACATAGAACGCTAGTAACAAGGGTAAGATACAGACCTCACATGCTACTGTTGGCGACATGGGATGGAGCCATTGGATCTACGTAGTGGTCGAGAACTGCCAGGCTGAGCATCAAAGTACCATGATATATTGTTTGATTCTGGTTTATCTAATTCTTTTATTGAACCATCCTTATTAGAGTGTTGCAGGCTGATGGTAGTTAGGAAGAGTCATAGTTGGGACATTGAGATGGCTTCTGGAGCTAAAATTTCTGTAGAATCCTTAGTTATGGAGTATGTAGTGGATTTTGGACCCTTCACCACTACCTCGGATCTTCGCATCCTTCCTTTGAGTTCATATAGAGTCATCTTGGGCATAGACTGGTTGTCTACACATAGGGCTAGAGTGGGTTATTACAATAAGAGTATTTATTATATAGATGATCTACGAGTTAATTCAGTGATAGTGGAAGTTAGGAGGTCCATTTCCATCTACACCATCTCTACTATGTAGCTTAAGCAGTGTACGATGAGGTTGTAAGATGTATGCTGGTACAGTTAGTGATAGATCTAAGGATGAGTCTAGTGGACCATCCTTTGATGGTCATCGCATTGTGAGAAAGTTTGTTGATGTTTTTCTAGGGGAGCTACTGGGGTTACATCCCCCACGTGAGATATATTTTCACATAAATTTGGTTCTGGGTGCAAATCCTATCTCACAAGAACCTTATTAGATGACTACCCCTGAGCTCTATGAGCTCAAGTTACATCTTGAAGGCCTTATAGAGTAAGGCCTAATCCATCCTGAGTGTATCCCCTTGGGGCGCACTAGTGATTTTCGTAAAGAATAAGGATGAATCTCTACGTGATTGTGTATTGATTACCTGCCAGTCTAAACAAAGTAATGATTAAGAATCCTTATCCCCTTCCATGTATTAATGATTTATTTGATCAGATGAAGGATGGTACAAAAGTTTTCTTCCAAGATAGACCTTAAGTACAGGATACCATCAGTCGTAAGGATCACGGAGGGAAATATTCATAAGACCACCATCTCGTACAGAGATATGGACACTACGAGTTCACACTACTACCTTTTGGTCTAAGGAATGTCCCTGTAGTGTTCATGAGCCTGATGAATTGGGTATTCAAGACATTCTAGGATCACTTCGTGCTTATATTCCTAGATGGCATTCTAATTTACTCACGTACGCATGAAGGAGCATGAGGAACACCTTCACCAGGTTCACCAGTGTCTTCGTAAGTAGCATCTTTACTAGGAACCTAGAGAAGTGTGCATTATTTTAGACAGAGGTGCAGTATTTGGGTCATATCATTTCTAGGGAAGGCATCGTAGTCGATCCCTTCCAAGATTCGAGCTATCATGGATTTTTCAGTCACCCACTAGTGTGACTGAGGTGCATAGTTTCATGGGTTTGGTAGGATATTATAGGATATTTGTTTAGGACTTTTCTTGGATTGCGCACTCCAACACTTCGCTCTCAGTGGAAAGGGAAGAAATTTGTATATGTTCATATAGATGTGATCAAGACTTCTAAGACACTAAAGGAATTCTTCACAAAAACACCTATTCTTTATGGTACCATACCCTCAGGGTGAGTTATTTATTTGTACATATGCTTCTTTGGCAGGACTTGGAGGTGTGTTGATGCAGGAGGGATAGAGTAGTTATGCATTTGAGTCTCTCAAACTCAAGGATTATGAGCTAAATTATTTGACTCATGATCACGAGCTTACAGTAGTAGTGCGCACTTTAGTGTGGTGGAGAAATTTTCTTCTTGGCCAGAGATTTACACTCAAGGACTGATAACTTGAGTCTTCGCCACCTCTTCATGTAGCCCAATCTCAAAGCTTGTCAGTGGTGTTGGATGGAGCTGATTTGTGAGTACGATATGGAGATAGAGTATGTGAAGGGGAAGGCGAATGACATGGTTATATATGCCTTGATTAAGACAGAGACATGTGGCTATGGCTACTTCAATGGGTAAAGAATTGCGGAGCAGGATCTTGTAGTAACTTCTGCATGACAGTTTCTACCATTGCGGCAAGAGCAGAGAATAAGTCTTATAGACCCCTTGAGGGGATAGTTTGATTGTATTTTCATTAGAGGCAGATTGTCTTCTCAGACACAGATGTCAGATATATGTTGCTAGAGATGGAGGCTTGAGACATGACATTTTGACAGAGGTTCACCGTGCACTTTATTCAACCCATCTTGGGGTGAAGAAAATACACGCGACTTTGAGATAGTTGAACCATTAAAGGGGCACTTTAGAGAGATGTGGCTCAATATCATGTCACAGTTGTTTAGAGTGTTCAGAGGGTGAAGGCCGAGCATCAACATCCATACTAGCCTTCTCTTTCCTCACGCCATACCAGAAGTGAAAATGGAACACCATTTACATGGACTTCATTAGCTAGGTTACTAACGACTTCAAGATACCACAACGATGCCATCATGGTCATGGTGGATAAATTGATGAAAGTGGCTCATTATTCTCTAGTGAAGACCGCCTACATAGCTAGTGTAGTGGCATGAGTGTATCTTGATGAGATATTTTCAGATTGCATGGGATTCTGTGGAAGATCATTCGCAACCGTGATCCTTTGTACAGTTCTCAATTTTAGACAACCATGTAGCATGCCATTAGGATGAGATCTATCACTTTTAGCACATAGTGTATCACACTTGAGATAGATGGAAATATGGAGTAGGTGAATCAGATCTTAGAGGACATGCTTAGGATGTACATTATGGATCACTAGTCAAGATGGGAGGCATTATTTGTACTTTGTGGAGTTTTCCTACAATAATAGCTTCTAGAGTTCGATAGGTTTGGCTCCTTTTCAGGAGCATTATATGGCTAGGGATTGCAAGACACCTTTGAGTTGGGATAGGTTAGAGGATAGGGTTTCTCTTGCGCCAGCCTTATTGTAAGATATGGAGCAAAATTTTTTTTTGATCAGGCAGAGATTGTAGGAGGCGCAGGATAAGAAGAAAAAGTATGCAGATCAGCATACGACAGATCGTAGTTATGAGGAGGACATGAAGGTGTTTCTTTGTGTCAGACCAAATAAGATCCCTATGCGTTATGGAAGAGGTTCAAAGCTTACTCCTAGGTTTGTGAGTTCCTTAGAGATCTTGGAGCACATAGGTCCCTTGGCCTATCATCTAGTGTTGTCACCTAGCTTGTCTCGCGTCCATGATGTATTTCATGTTTCTGTGCTTAGGAGATATATGTATGATCCTTCTCAAGTATTATATTGGACCACATTGTACATGTGCAAGATTAAGGTGTAGGTGATGATAGAGCCCATCCGATATTATAGAGCACAGGACCCTAGGCCCTCGAGGCAGAGAGATTGACCAAGTTCAAGTCCAATGGGATATGTACGACGAGACTATTGTTATATGGGAGGATGCTACACTACTATGAGTCTAGTTTCCACACCTGTTCCAGTGACTTCTAGGCAGGAATTTGATTCTAAGGGGAGGGGGATGCAGATGCACACTTGCCTTCGACACCTATTTACTGTTGATTTCGATATTATTGACTATACTTATCGGATATTATTATAGCTTTTGAATTAGCATGATGTTAGATGTTAGAGATACTGGATTGTTGTTGATTTCGATTTATATATGATATGTGTTGATTATTGGAGACATTTTATATTGATGTTGATATGTCTGTTGACATGGTTATATATATATATCATATATATGATATATATATCATATTGAGTCGGACATATACAATTGAACTAATCTTATGAGCATATGGATATTGATGAAATGTAGGATAAAGATGTTGTTAGAAATCATAAATGGTATTGTTACTTTCCTAAATGATGGTTTGGTTCGTATAAAGATGATTATGGAGTTATATTGTATATTTATTTTGGATGTTTTGTATGTGGGCACGAGGTTGCAGGATTTGTTATGTGTTTTGTAGGTAAACATGTCACATCAAACATCGAGGGGATTGGAGACCAACCACATTGGAATTCTAGGTGAATTCAATAAGGGTCACCATCGCAACATGTATTTTTGTTTATGTGTTTTTGAATTGTTGTTATGGGATTCTAATGGGGGGAGATAAACTCCAATTGTGACCAAGAGGTTATGCGTTGTCTTTTATTTAGCTTCATTTAGTTGATTTTACTATGTGAGTTATAGTGATGTAATCTCCTTTAAGTACTTGATTTGTGTCTAGATTAGTAAATTAACCTTTGGCTAAATAAATTTTGAATGAATCACAAGGAATTCATTTATTATATTGCATGGCCCTTGGATTATGTGGTTTAAGTTGAGTACTTGTGATTTTGAGTATTGTACACTCTACCCCTTCATGGAAATGTGAATTTGGCCTTAAGGGAAAATTTTGGAGGCTTGTGGGACAAGTCAAACTTGTCCCACATGTCTTAGATTGCTATAACAACCCTACCTATGGGTTAGGGGGTTGGACAAAGACCCCATTATGTGTTTTCGGGAAGATAAAAAGGTAAAAATTTTATTGCACTTTCTTTCTTGTATTTAAAGTTTGTCCTTAGGGGGTGGGTGTGGGCTTGGATTGTGTGTGAAAGTAACTTGTCATTCCTCTCACCCAACCAATTTATGGTGCATTGGGGTTGAGGTTTGACTTGTGAGGTAGAGTTGAGGATGAGTGATGTGGCATCCTACATGGATCCACCTCACCCTCCTCTCTCCGTTTTCTATTTATTCAAGTTTTTTTTCTTGTTCTTGGGTTACCTTCATAATTTTGTGCTCTTATTTTTCTTTAATAAGAGGGTTTTGGAGTGCTTATGGATTTTGTTGACGATTTTTTGTGATTTTTGTAGGTTTGAAGGATCTTGGTGTCAAACTCTTGGATCAATCTCTACCATGGAAAGGTAGAAGCTATACTCTTGCTTAATGTTCTTCTTTTATTTTGTGTGAATGTGCTTGTTTTGAATGTTTTTATACACTTTTTGGGTGTATGTGTAGATTGCCTATGTGTCATGTAGGAGGGAATATGGGAATAATTCATGTAGGGAGGCATAATATTTTATTTCATGTTTTGGAGGGAGTTTGGGTTGGGTGCCCCACCTTGGACAAGGAATGCTTACATTTCTTACTTGTTTCTTTTATGAGAGAAGCATAAGATAATGGGGAGCATAAGAGTATGTGGGAGGGGCTAAGAGGTAGTTGAGGGAGGAATAAGAGTGTGTAGGGGTTTTGACATATTTATTATAGTTTTTAAGGTGGGCACTCATATCCCATTGGGAGGCATAAGCGACCTCCCCATAGGTTATTGCTCCTTTGGCTTTTCACATTTGAAGCTTTGTTTTTTTGGGGTTTTCCTTCTTGTGTTTGTTGTAATCTCAGTTGATTGTGCTTAGAAATTGTTGTGAAATACTTGGTTTCTATTATGGAAGATTGTTTGTTTCCATGTGTTGGATCCACCTTTCATTGTAATGTGGTTAGGGATCGGGGGCTAATGAGGAAGATGGATTCTCCTCTTCATAGGATATTTTGGTTGATGGAGAGTGTTTTCTCTCCCTCCATTTTCTTTTGGATTAATAAAATCATGAATGAGCTCTCTTGTTTGGTGATGTGAAACTTGGATATTTTTTTTGGAGTCCTTAAGAAATCCCTTCTTCTGAGAAGCCTTATTGTTGTTCCCACATAGGGTGGAGGAAATTGTAATATTTTATTTCTCTTTTAGCTTACATTCTTGTATTACTTCCCACTCTAAGTGGAATACATTGTAATAATCTTGTGAAGAAAAGGTTCATTCAATTATTGGATATGAAATATGTATTGTGTATTGAAAAAGAGAAAGGAGGAGTTGTCTTGTAAAGCTAGTCTTGTGAAATAGAAATGAAATGTATCATCTTTATTTGAAGTTTTAGTTTGTATTGTGTGAAAATAAGTTCTTTGTACTACAAGAAAGGAGCTATGCTCAATGGGAAAAGAAATTTTACTTTCATTGTGAAATTGTATTATTGTAAATGAGAAAGAAGAAATATGGAAGTTGTAATATTTTAAAAATGTATGGATAGTAAAATTTTATGTAGAACTAGGTTGTTAGTAGTTGTTTGAACTAATAAGTTGTAGTGGAAATGGAAATAAGCCAAAAATTTGAAGTACATAGTTGTGATAAATGATAAGTAGATTATTTTGTTAAAATGATTCATTGTTGTTGTTACTATTGAAACATAAAATGCTTTAAAATGGGTAATTTTAAATATGAAATGAATAGATGGAATTAAGTCCTACAATTGGAAACTCTAGGCATTTAAAATCAAGTTCAGAATGTATTTTTACAACATTTTAGAAAAAAAAATTTGGAAATTTTTCATTTTTTCAGTGTTTTTTTCTTAAGGAATAGGATCGCTACCCTAGTGCAGAGTGGTAGTCTCATAACCATAGCTAAAGAAATCCGGTCGTCTCATAAATGTCCCTCCATAAGGCAGTGGTTTGTTCGTAAATAAATCCGGTTGTCTCATAAATGTCCCTCCAGTAGGGTGGTGGTCCTAGGACTGTTGGCCTGCTCCGGGCTGTAGTTCTGTCACTTTCGGTGGAAAACGTAAACCCACACCTATGCAACGTTTATCTTGGTCAAAACAAAATTTTAAGTTTGTACATTTACCAAGGAAACTACTAGCAAACAAACAATGGGTAAATATCATGGTTTTAAGCAATATAATCTTCAAAAGGTAAATTAAAAGTAGTAATTCTCATTTATATCAATGGCAGTAGGGTTTTCCCAAATAGAGAACCGAAAATACAAATATATTTGAAGTAAAACTAGATTGGTAAAGGAAATTCCTTCAATAGTTAAATGGGATGAAATTACAATGATAAAACTAAAAACTAGACTAATCTAAGCTTGATCTCCCTGCAGACTCCTCCATAGTTCTTCCTCTCTTTCTCCTATGGCTCCCTTCTATCCAACCTGTAAATTAAACAAGAGAAAAAAATAGACCAAATGAGGAGAATAGGGTAAGAAGAGGTTTTAATAATAATTCTTAAGGATTTCTAGGGTTAGTTTGAAGCCTTAGGATCTTGTGGCCACCATTGATTTGATCTAAGGGTTAAGGATTAACCCTACCTTTGGTTGGTAGGAATATATTTTATTAATCTTTTAAATAAATTTAAAGGTATGTGTAGATGGGTGAATGGGGCCATTTAAACCCCTTGCTGTGCAATTCACTAATGTAGCTCCTAGTATGTTTTAGAAAAACAATTAAATGGTCATTGAAGTTATTTGAATAATGGAATTATAGTAACTAAGTATAAGGTGAAGTACTAAGGTAGGAATGTTAGTTGTATAGGAGTAAAACCATTAAGCCAAATAAATTAAATTATCGCACCTTCCTAGTTGAAATGTTAATTAATGGACCTTAGAGATAAATTAATAATATTTTTTAATCTATTACCTAGGACCTGGTTCCCCAATTGTAAAGTTGAGATTAGTGGTGTATGCTAGTTTAATGTACCCTAAGGGTTGACACTTTGGTAACCTCTTAACTCATAGCAAAAAAGAAATAGTCACAATTTTTGGGATAAGTGTTAGGTATTAACGTGTTCCTAGGACATCATTTTTGTGGGCATCACAATATTAGTCATTGATGAATTTCAACATTAAACAATGCACAAATTCCACCCCGGGAAAACTTTAGTGGGGATTCTTCACTAATTAATGAATATTCACTTTTTAAAAATTTGCATTTTACAATTTTCAGGAATCCTCTGAAGCAGTATTCCACCTAAAAATTCTTGGTGCAAGTTAGTTTTTCAGGTCATATCACCTATTGTTCATAATACTTTTAATATTTATTCATGTATATTAGTGATGCCTTGAAACAAAAATTTGGTATATTTGCCAAGATATACTAGTAAAAACTCTAAAAATGTCTAAAAATCTAAGGCTCTTTCGACAACAATACAGACTTAAGATGTTCGTGTGCATAGTCTTGATGCACTACCCAACAACATAGTCTAGATGTAAGCCAAAAATTCTAGATGTGTGGTCACATTTACATGTATTTCTACATTTTCCATGCACCTCACTATATTGCACATGACCAGATGCATTTTCTAGACATCTGGCAACACCATAGACGATCAACTGCACCATAGATTCCCAGATGCATTTTCCATATTCCTAATTGTTCCACAGATGTGCAAATGCATTTTCCATATTCTTGGTTACTTTCTTCAGTTTTCTGGTTATTTTCTCCTAACTCCAATTTATATATCTTAGACACACACCTATATATTTCATACAACTTATTGTTTGCTTTACACGAGTGACCATACAAACGCCTAAGTGGCCATCTAGATAGTCAATAGTGCCTCGTTAGGGTTTGACTAGTACACAAAATGTGGTAAGAAAAGCATGAAAAAAGGGAATGTTTTATCTTATTTTAGCCATCCACAAAAAATGGATCAGGCAGATGAAACTGCTATACAAACCAAATATAGTTACTATGTATTAACTAAACAATTAAGCCTGATTATTGAAATTAAAATTTCCAAATCCACTTTTTATATAGAACTAAATGATTATTAAATGCCTGCACTTGAAGGAAATCCTTGTTATGTACGTATATTATATATGCAACAAGAATAAGATATGCATCCACTTAAGGATAATCTTGATTATGTGCCTACACTTGATGGAAATTACATTCATGATTATGATATGTAACGAGGAGAAAATATTTCTATTCATAAAACACCAACTTCAGCTAAAAATCCTACTCTCAATTCTTTGAAAATAAATATAATGGACAACATTACCATAATGAGATAAACCAAACTGAAGATATTTCTACACATAGTGTTCAATCACCTATTACACATGATAATTTAACCCAAAAATTGGTGTGACTAAAGAGAAGTAAATGGACCATTGGAAGGACTTTTAAGATCTATTGCGAAACTAAGTATCCATTTGTTGAATTAGTACAACCAGGAAAAGTAATGATACTTCAACAAAATGTAAATGTGTTATTTGCATTTAGAAATTTGGAAATGAAAAAAAAAAATCAACTCAAGATGCAAACATTTCATAAACATTTTCGTAAAATATATGCATCAATTAAATAAATATATGATGAAATAAAATCAACACACTGATGAAAAAATGCAAAACAATACATACATGTAAGATATGAAAAATAGTATTGAAATGAATTGAAATGCCTACAAAATATTTTTGAGAAAGGAGCAACAATTACAGCTCAAATAGTAAAAGTTGTTCAGTCTATTCTATGAGCCAAAAATATAAAATTCTCAAATATTTACCATAGTCTAAAAAAGGGTAGACCTATTTATTATTTTTGGATTATATAATTTTATTTCAAAGTAATGGATTCCATAATCTTCCACAATCACATTCGTCAGAAAAAAAATGCTTAGGAAATGGTGAGACATCTATTGATGATTGAGAAGGGGGATTTGAAAGAAAAATTAAACATGCATAATTTCTCTCATTGTCTATTGATGAGGTCGGAGAAGTTGACAACACATCTTGGGTTTGTATTCATGTTTATACTTTTCTTAATCATCTAAGGACACCTCATTTATTAACAAACCATAAAATGATAGAAAATTTCAATGCAGAGAACATTTACAAGTTGGTTGTTTAAAGTTTGAAGGATATAACGGGAATGGATGATTACAATATCACTAATAATTTGGTAAGCATTTATACAGATAGATGGTATATCAATAATGCAGGGGAACAAAAATTGTCTTTTTATTCTACTAAATATCATTGTTTCCCCATATATGATTCTAATCCATTACATGGTGCACATAATGAATCTTTCATAGAAAATAGTTAGCACATTTTAGAGTGTTACAAAATTCAAAGACCTTATCCACGAACTGCATGCATATATGTCCAACAATCCCAAAATATTTCTAGAGTTTTATAAATTTGCAATTGAAGTGACTGATAGTAAAAATATTCTAAAGGATACTGATATATGGTGGATTTCCATGTATGAACATACATGTAGATTTTTTGAGGAATATTTATTGTTAGAAAGTTCTATGTATAAATATTGTAGATAAGTTAAAAGGGAAAAAAAATTGTTATATTGTTTAAAAACATTTGATACATTAATAACAATTAGTGGAATTCTCTCCATGTTGAATGAAATCAATTGTTTGAGTAAACATGCACAAGGGAGGACCTTATCTATTTTTGATTTTAAACAGTTCAGGAAACATGTATGTTAAACTTCATATATTTAATATGTTTCCCAAGATAGTTTTAACAAGCCTATATTAGGGAATTAGAAAATGTTAATAGACATCAAGGATCCTAGTTGTAATTTCAAATTCAATATTAAGGATTATATTTGTATAGTTATTAATGGGAAGGAGATGCCCATGAATATTTTTCAAAAAAGAATTTATTTAGTGGGAGAATAAATAGAGGAAGTTTTTTTAACTTGTGTTTTATATGACATAAGTATTTTTAATACACAGATGAAATTGAGAAATATTTCAAAAAATTTATACACAAAAATCCATGATCATTTTTAAAAGGGATAATATTCTATAGGTCATGGCAGTAGTGAATCCCATATTTTGAAACATCATATATGGTCATAGTTAAGAACATGTAAGTAATTTATTTCTCAAATATATGAATGTTTTGGTAAATTATTTTAGAAATTACATACAAATAAATGGAGTTGAAATCAAAGGTATTTTGTAAAAAGATTCAATGACATCTTAGCTAACACATTTTACCCTTACCATGGTTGATCAATATCAGTATCTAAACAAAATAATGGAAAATGGATTTATAACAAGAATATGGAAAAATTGTATTTGTATGCATGTGAAACTAATTGAAGTTAATGAAAGGAAACTAACACAAAGTAGTTTCCTAACATAGGTAATCAAACATAAAAATCATCATAGAGTGATAAAAGTAAAGTTTAAACTATTGCATAAAACATTGAAAACATCAAAGGAAAACTTATCCTTTCATTATTTAGATGATATTTAAATTGTAGATACTTCCTTTAAGAAGTAGAACATAACTACATATGATCAAAGGATTTCCCCAAGTAATAGGAAGAGATCTCACAAATATATATTAATTTCCATTTTTTGTTCTCAATAATCCTTCCAAGATTGCAATGATCTTATCATATGTAGATGTCTTACAATGATATGGTGAAAGTTGAAAAAAATTATACTAGGTTCTTTATATAGCTTTAAATTTTTTGAAAATTTTGCAACGTAATGAATGTGGGATAAAGGGAAAGAAATACTAGAAAGGGATAAGTATGATTAGAAGATATTAATTAGAGATTAACAACTCATGCGATTTGGGGGTGATTTAATTATTCATCTAGGATTATTTAATACGCCAAAGTAAGATTAGAGAATAAATTTAGAGGGGATTTATTGGGAAATTAGTAGAATTTGAAGGGTTTGAAAGGAGGATTTCAATAAAAAGAGGGTATATTGATTAAATAGAATATTTAAAGGCTTAATGTTGGAAGGGGAATCAATCAGTCATTGAACAATTTCAAATTCATTAACCATTTCTTACATTCAGATTTTAAATCAATTATTTAACTTTCATTACCATATGTGCACATTAGGTGTGTATTAAGCATTCACTATTAGGAAATTAGTGCTCTCATAGCGATTTATAATTTATAATTCCAAGGGTAATTATTATTTGTAAATATTAATGTTATATTCTTTCAACAATATATCATTCATAGAGTTTTGTTATACCCGTAAAACTATTAATGAGTTACTTGATATTTGTGTGGTTATTAATATTTAGTTGTTACATGAGTTGGTTTAAACAACTCAATAACATTATAATAGAATGTTAGTTGTTGCAACAACCTCTTTAATTATAGGAGTACATTATTTATTAGATATGTATTTGATATTCATAATGAAAATTATTTTTTTGTGTGTAAATATATTTGTTCCACTTTATTTGGTATCAACACATTACTATTCCTCTTCCTATAATGGAATTTTGAGAGTGATCTAGAGGAAAGTGTTATGTTTTATTTCCCCCAACAATGGATATTTTTTATTTTGAGTCATTCATTTTTGTATTAATTTTGTATACGCTTCTGCACAAATTGGTCAACAATATACATGGGATTATATTTTACTATGGTTTCAAGGTTTCTTGTTACTCCTCTTGGATTCTGATTCTTTAAGCTTCTTTAATCTTCCCAGTCATTGTGTATGATCTTGAAGGAGAATCCCAATCTTGGAGGTGCATTGATTAAGACCTGTAAATAGAATATTGTAGCTCATTTCGACCCTGCAACATTTGTGGATGCAGTGGTGGGGATTTATGTCGATCATGAGGGTGACCTGGAACTTGTTGCCAAGAGCATTAAACCTGCAAGGTATATTATCCTACCATTTTTTCTTTATATTCATAATATATTACGTAGTATAACTTTTATAATCAATAATCTTGAAAATATTATGTGAAAGTATTTATAGTCCCTTGAGGTTTTTGAGGAAAATAAAATTAAAAAGCTTTCTATTTTCACCACACTCACTTTATCTCACAAAACCGTCTATTCTACGAAAAATGGTTTTTAAATGTATCTTTATAGACATTATTGTGGGAAATGGCATCGTGCTTTTATTTATCACAGAATTTTTCAATGAATACTTGATTGATAACAACCTCAATGATCTCATACAACTGCTAAACTGAGGTAAGATGGAAGACAATATCCTCAAGTTGTTTCCAGTGCAGAAGCATACTACTGAGGATTTTATAGAGCATTTCATTGAGGATGGACTTGGATCTCTTATTGAATGCAATGAAAATAAAATAATTTATGTGAAGTTGAAGGAAACAAAATTTGTGTTAATGACTATGATTACTGAAAATACTGATATTGATGAAGTGATTGAAATTTTGAAACAATGCCACAAAGAGTCAAATTTTCATGACATTGAAATTATGTATCTCTTATGGGATGAAATTATAGATTCTATCTAGTGTTCTGTTAAGAATGAAAAAAAATTCTAATTCGGCACTGCGACACGTAAAGGCATGGGAAAAAACTTCTTAATACATTTTTTACCGTCTAGAAAAATTGAGATAGAGTTGTTGTACAAGGTTCAAATTCATTTTTATAAGGATACAAAACTCATCAAAATATTCCCATATATTAGAATGTCTCTCTATGAATAGGTAAATGTTCTTGCTGAAGACACCATCGTGATGTGGTTTTGTAAAGGAAACAGCCCCAAATGGAAGAAAAACTTTCATGAAGTCTCTTGAGCCTTTTATGAAATGGTTGGAAGAATTCAAGTTCAATGAATAAGTTGAAAATAGTGACCGAAGGATGGAGGCATTAGAGGCTAGACGTCAATCATCAACCCATCATTAGTCACCAACGATGAGGATACATGAAATTGTGGTGGCATTTTATGTTGTGTATTGTGTTTTCTTCTAGGATTTCAGAGTTCTAGTTTCAGTTGTGTGTGCTATGACATAATTCTCTTTCATATTACTAATCACTGATCATATTGAGTTTGCTATATGTTTATGTTTTAACAAAGTGAGAATATTCATATGTACATTCTTGCTGTGAAAATTTAGTGGAAATATGAAAGCATGAGGTAAAATAAGCATCATGATATTTGCAGAGGATGAACTTGGGTTCATACTTGGAACATGGGTTCCTTTTTGGTGGACATGGGTCCATTTTTTTTGTGAACAAGGGTCCATATCGGATGAGAAGGGGCTCATACCGAGGTTATTAGTTAGATTTTTCAAAACCATAGGAGAGTCAAGGTAAAGATCACGCACGAGAAAAAAGCTGTGAATGAAGTACGATTGTTTTTCTCCCATGTTCGCATTAAGGGGGGAATTTTATGAAATTAGGGCTCTCATATACATTTGTAATTACTAATTACAAGGGTAATTACTATTGGTAAATATTAACAATATATTGTTTCAAAAATATATCAATCATTGAGTTTTGTTATACTCATAAAACTATTAACAGGTTAGTTGATATTTTTTTGGTTATTAATATTTAGTGGGTACATGAGTTGCATTAAACAACTCACTAACATTAGAATGGGAGGTTAGTGGCTGAAACAACCTCCTTGATTATAGGATTACATTTATCTTATATATGTATTTGATATTCCTAATGAAAATTAAATTTTTTTGTTTAAACATATTTGTTCCGCTTTATTCACAAGAACAAGAAATAAAGAAGAAGACACAGAAAACATGATATGTAAATGGGTAACCCTAGAGGAGAAGAAAAAACACTAAAACCTTAACTTATATTACACAAAACAAAGGAATTTAGTAAAGTACCAACTACACATGGAGCACCAACCCCTTATTTATTAAGGCACCATCCTTACAAGGAGCACCAACCTAACAAAGAAAATATAAACCCCGAATGTGATCAAGAACCAACTCAACCACCTGGAAATTAATGACCACCGATGATATGATTCTCACACAACTGATAGTGATCCAATTTCAGCTCACTAATCTTCAAAACATCATCAAAACAAGCACACTCCTAATGCTCTCAATCTTTCTTCTTCATGGGTTGAGTATTTTAACATTATATGCACATTTGATTCTAAAACTATCTCAAGTATTTATACCTCTTATAGGATCTTTCCATAAACCATCAAAACTCTTCTTCAATCAAATCTAATTCAATCATAACGCCATTGCATTAACTAGTTCATATACACAACACTAGCTAATTAACTCACTTAGGTTGGCCATGATCAAGTAAGTCGGTAATCCCAAAAAAAAATTAAATCAATAACATTATATAAATTCATTCAAAGAGACCACAAGATTCACTAGGGGTCACATCAAGACATCTCCATAATATCAAAATACACTCTCCAAGCTCTAACCAATGTAAATGCACCTCTAATGTCTTCAAAAAACAAATTCATGGCTCAATAATCATCATTAAAAATTACAATAACATCTAAACATCACCAATAGGATCAAGAATAACTGAAGCATCCATATCCACCAAGATACATGCTAAGGAGCATGTAAGAACAATTAGGTCTTTAAGCACCCAAAACTTCAGTGCTAAAGAATGACCAAATTGACATAGATAATATCATGATCAAGGATAAATTAATTTTCTATTGGAAACATATCTCAATTTAGTTTCTAGAAAAACTGACATTTATTTCCAACTCAGAGTAGAAGGCCTCTAACAAATCTAATATCTAACACTACTCTAAACTAGAAATTTGGACTTAAGAACTAGTATTAATGAATCAATGCTCAATCACCTTCAAAACCTCTTCCAATTTCATCCACCACATAGATATATTAAATTACACTCATGCAAACATGTAAAATCACTAATAATAATATATCATATGGAAAAATTCAATATATCACACCTATTCCTATCACATTTTAAGCTAGCCAACTTTGTCTTTTTATGTCATTAGGTACTCAACTTAAAACCACTTCACCTGAAACAAAATGTCTATCAATTTAACCATGTTGGTTTCCAAATTTGTTCTCCTTTTCAAGCTGATAAACATCACAGATTCAACATGGAGCTCAGAGATAGATAAATCATGATGTTTGTCGTTTTGTAGCTGGGGATGAGATCTAACTGGCCCTTTTTCACTAAGATTTGTGGAGATATGGATAACACCTTTAAGAGGATTTGACCTATCCTCACTAATTTAGGTCGTGCCTTTCAACCAGGGTGAGAGGACCTGTAGTGTAACCTCTATTTGATGAAGGAGATGGAGATGTCTTTCTTTTACACAATATTTTATGAAGAAAACCTTGGGAAAATACAGTCAATAATCCATAATTTAACTCTTAAGGGTTGTCACTTCTAAAAGATGGAGATACTTTCTAAACAAGGCTAATGTTAGTGAAGACATTATTAAATCCTGATTGTTCTACATATTTTAGTAAATATATTTTATTCCTTTGTGGATATATAGGGCAAACATGGGTAGTTTAGGATGGATTCGCGATTTTTTAAAATGTTTTTTGTGGGATATTGAGTAGGATAAAGTTGATCATACCAGATCTTTGAGAAACTTCACACCAATGGACAAGTCAGCAATAGAAAGATATTGAATAGTTAAGAAGTTCCTTCAACCAGAAGGTGTGCATCATTGGAGGCCCAGATCAGTACGATTTCACAAAATCTTTGAGAATCTAACACAAATTCTTAAGTTAAAAGACTTAATTAAACAACAAGATCTCTTATCAATCATGCTTAAGGTACACCTAAAGACTTACAAACAATATTTATCAACAAATGACAATAACGTGATTTTAAATTTGTTTATCTCAACACAAGATGAAGGATCATCTTGAAATGAAATTGCAAATGCCACTAAACTATCACTTAGATGAGATCCTGTGTGATTTAATAAATATTTCAATGTAAGATTGCAATAAGAACAAGAAAAACTACTTGCAGATATTATGAAACAAAGAAGACACTAATTGCTCTAAGATTAACACAAACTAATTTCAAAATTACTCAAATTCATCAGCAGGGGAAAGCTTCGAGAGAAATATCTAAGCATGTCAATGGCTATGCATTTGTAACCAACTTGACATGATAGAAAATCTAACACAGGAGAAATTAACAGGTTATCTCATATTGGTCTCTTAGGAATTCAACTCCTGATGCTTTGTAAGAGTATTCTCATTACATTTATACATTTTACTCACTCAAATTTCTCCCTAAAAGAGAAGAATATTCGAGTGACCTTTGCTTGTTACCAATTTGCCTTAGAAAGTGGCATTTAACAAATTCACATCCGAAAGTTTCCAAGTGGACCAGTTGTGAATTGATCATGTTTCTTGGGCCCTCAACTAATGAATAGGATGTCATGCCACAATGTTTTTCCAATCCTTAAAATTATTATAATTCTGTCATGCAAGAAATTCCCTTTTTAATCATTTTCTTGAGGCTCTACACAGCTTGATATGACAGGTAGTCCTTTTCGCTCTTGAGGAAACACCTTTTTCATCATTTGAGCCTAAATCTTTCATCACTTTGTCCTTTTCCCTTTCTTTCCTCTGCAACTCTGTCCTGCATATATCTTCTCTGGTAATTCCCATTTTTGCAAGTGCCTGAGCAATTCCAACTTCAAATATCAACCTTAAAATTCCTTGGACTCACAAAGTAATTTCTGAATCCATTCAATGGCACTTTATAGATACAGACAACAAGGAATTTCATTAAAAAATGCTGACAAATAGTCGGTATTTGCATCTCCAGGAGTTTTGGAGAAAAAGTGGTAGAAAAACAGACTTAATGCACAACAACTGTTTATTCTACCCCTTTTGCACTTTACTTTATAACCGTCCATGTGTTTCCTTAGTGCAACTACAAAGGGGAAGTACATGAGCAAGGTTCCAAACAAGTGCGGGCCTTCCACATGTCCTGGGCCTAAGAAAAAATGCCTTTTGGTCTCTAAAAATGTATTAACAAAAAGGTGTGAGTGGAAGCCTCCACATCTCTCGATGGCACACTTTGAGATGGTCTACAAAATCAGAGACCCCAAACAAACTTAGGCTCACCACGTGTCTCAGTCCGGAAGAGTTGTTAAAAAATTTAAAGGATCAACGGAAGGTGTTATGTGTCTAGGTTCTGAGACAATTTTCCTTGGCCGTTGAAAAGTCCAAGCAAGGACAAAAGTGAGCGAAAGCCTCCAAGTGTCCTCCTGGTGCTTCTTCAAAATAAAATTTAGGGTTTGGTCCCCGAATAGGCATGGTCCCTCCACATGTCCTAGGCCTATGAAAATTTTACTATAGAGCAGAGCCAACGGAAGCCTCCACATGTCTCCCTGTTGTAATTATTAAGGTGGGACCTTGAGGGTGATCCTCTTATGAGCGCTAGCCCTCCATGTGTCCATGGTCCACCTAAGCTGCACCTACTACATGAAAAAATGTGTCTATGTTTGGGCAAGGCATGGAAACCTCCACGTGTCTCCTTGACGTAAATCCAAGGCCAAACCAAAGGGTGAATTTTCATATCAGTGTCGGTCCTCCACGTGGACAATTTTTGAGTTGAATCGGGCCTAAGAGTTTTCAAAGTGCTTCATCGAGATGCATCAAAACAGAAAGGGCCACGTTTCCACAGATGCTGAGATGTAAATTTGACGGGAAAAAAGCACTCTCGTCAAACTGTAAAATGTAAGAAAATCACCATTTAATCTTGGAAATGAAGCTTTCTTTCAGGACAGAGAATTTTGAAATGATATAAGGCCCAAATATGATCCTCTGAGCCACATCTAATTATGTTTTCATAGATACTTAGGACAAAAAATATAAAGACAACAAAACGTGACTGTGGAAAATTGAAGGAAGGGAAAAAACTTGAGTCCACACCCAAGTTATAGACTCTTTCACATGGAGAGAGGAACGAAAAACAAATTTTGGAATTTTAAGTGATCCTAGACCAAGGAAGGGACTGATCATCGAAACCAAATGGAGGACATAATTTCTATGCATTAATATGGGAAGATAAAGAAGACGAAAGAGCCTGAAAACTGGAGAACTTTAAGGACAAATTGGGTAAGAAAAAATTAGGCACGAACATCACCTTTGACTCAGGGATGGACACTCCCTATGAGTTCCACAAGAATAAACAATAGACAAAGTGCCAAAAACAAACCATTGGGTAATACAGTCAAAGAATAATCTTGTAGAGCAAAGAAACCATAACCAACCTCCAGAAACTGAACCGAGAAACCAAAAAAACTAGGTCACCAAGGACAAGAATGAACAAAAACACAAAATTAGAATGAAAACAAAGAACTATACACTATACAATGGAGTATACCTTGATTCTAAGAAATCAATCAAGGAAATGTTTCAAATGCCTACCATTAACAGGTAATTCAGGTAGTTTCCCATCTAAGTATTTTAGGAAGAAGGTATTTTCACCAATTCGAATGTCAATTGAATAAGAGCCCATCCATAATGCATCAAATTTACCATGCTTTCCCTTATCTTCATGCCTGTTATCCCATAATAGCAAAATATCCCCAATGATGAAAGCACTTGGTGTCACCTTCTTATCAAATAACTTCTTCAAATTTTCTATGAACTTCACATGTCACTGATGGGATGATATTATTTCTTCATCTAACTCAATAATTTGATTGATTCGAGCATCATACGGAATAACTTCTTGATCTTCAATTTGTTGAACAAACTGAAATGAAGACAATTAAAAATGAAGGGGAGACAAAGCTTGAGTTCCATATACTAGCTCAAATGGGCTTATACCACTAGCTCTTTTGAAACTGATTATGTCATCCCAAACAACAAACTTTAGTTTCTCACCCCACTTCTTTTTGTTCAGATCCAAGGTTCTTATAATGATCTTCAAAAAAATTTTATTTTTGGATTCAGATTGTCCATTTCCTTGGGGATTGTAGTTATAATCAGATGTCAAATTGATTCCATACTCTTTTCACATTTCCACCATAGGTTTGGCTCTAAAACTCATAGCATTATCAGCAAAAAATTTAGCTGGCACTCCAAATATGCATATGATTTGATTCAACATGAATTCCATGATAACTTGGTGTGTTACTTTTTTGGTGGGGATTTCTTTCACCCACTTAGTGAAATAATCAGTGGCTATAAGAATCCATTTATGACCATCACTGGAAGGATCATAAATTTTGCCAATGAAATCCATTCTTCATTGCTTAAATGGGGCTTTAATTGACACAGGCTACAAAGGAAGGGAGCCTAAAGCTTTATTCTTCCAAGAAAATGATGGCAAATTTCACATTTCCTAACTAATAGAGTTGTATATTTGAAGAAAGTTGGCCACAAATAACCTTCCCTCAAGATTTTATGTGTTGTAATTCTTCTAGTAAAATGTCCCCCACAAAATCCTCCATGGAGATCAGTAATTACCTTTGGGGCTTCATCCTCAGCAATGCATCGTAAGAGCACTCCCTCTGGGTTCTTCCAAGCTAACCCAAAATCTGTAAAGACATATTTTTGAGATGCTAATTAAGAGCTCATTTCTGATTTTTACTCAAATTTTTAGGACAACATAGATGTCTAAGATAAAAGATTATATTTTTGTACCATTCAGAGCTTACCAACTTTTCAAGGAAATCCACCATTTCTCCTTCTACTTCATTCACCTCAATAGTGTGGAAGTTGCTCTCAGCCTAAGCTTAGCTAGGCCTAAACCTCTTACCAATTTCGTGGTTTGGATATCCATGTCATATTCCTACAACTTGTTTACCCATCTGCATATTTTTCTTGAGACCTCCATCTTTGATAATATGTCTTTCACCATGGTGTGGGGAACATAAGCAACAACTTTGGAGCTCAAGATGTAGGGTCTGGAAACCTTTGTTTCTTTCACCAAGGAAAATGCTTTCTTCTCCATGATGGTGTACTGCAACTCATCTCCTTGCCATGCCCTTACTGAAAAAGGCAATTGGTCTCTAAGCCTCTTCATCATCCTTCTACAACAAAACAAATGCAATGCTGCTTTCTGAAGGAAAACAAAACATTTGAAAAGGCTTCTTATTATTTAGAGTTGTCAAAATAGGGGCATGCTTTAATGCTTCCTTGATCCCATTGAAATATTGAATGGAAGCTTCTTCTCATTTGATAACTTGTTCCTTCTTCAGCATGCTCGTAATGGGGATGGTCATCTCAGCAAAGTTAGACACAAATCTTTGGATAAATTTAATTTGTCCAAAAAAGGATTGAAATCCATTCTTAGTTCTCAGAAGTGGAACATTGCTGATGGCTTCCACTCTCTTAAGATCAATCATGACCCCTTCCTTTAATACAATGTGACCAAGCAAATTTTCCTTTGGCACTCCAAAATGGCACTTCTGGGGATTCAATAATATGCCATACTCTCTATACCTTAACAACATTATCTCCAAGTGTTGCAAGTGATCATTTATTTTTCTAGAAAACAAAGTTACATCATCTTGATAAACGACAATGAAATCATTGATATAACTAGAAAATGCTACATCCATTTCTCTTTGCAAAGTTGCTCCAGCATTCATTAAGACAAAAGGCATCCTAACCTAGACATAATTTCCCCAAGGAGTGGTAAAGGCAGTCTTTATTCTTTCTGAATCCTTCACAACAACTTGATTATAGTCAAAGAAACCATCCAGAGTGGATAACAACTCAAAACCAGTTACCAATTGTAGCATATTCTCCATGTTTGGAAAAGGGTAATTATCTTTCAATGATGCTTTATTCAAGCTCATCAAGTCTACACACAACCTTATATCACCGTTATTTTTTCCTGACAGGTAATAGGTTTGCAACCTAAGATGAGGACCTCATGGGCTAAATGATCCCTCCATCCCTCAACTTCTTAAGTTCTTCTTGCATCTTCAAAGAAAGGAGTGGATTGATTGTCCTCTAGTTTTTCCTAAAAGTCTTGGGATTAGATTTAAGAGGAATCTCATGTTGGAAAAAATCTTCCCTGTATGCGTTCAACTCAGACTAAGACCAAGCTAGGCAGTCTTGATATTTCTTCAAAAGATTAACATAGGACTACTTCTCTTCGTTGCTTGGATTGCTTCCTAACTAGATATTATGTGGTTTTTTCCTTTGTGCCCAAGTCGTGCTCTTCCAAATATCTTGAAATTGACATACTTATTTTAATAATGTAATCAACATTATCAAATTTTGATTCAAGTTCCACCAAACCTCTGGGAATTGTGTTTATCTTCAGCTAGATGATTTCTTTACCAAATAAAGTTTCCTTTCCTTTAGCAACACACACCATTGGTTCCCAATCTATATTTTGGTTAGAAAACTCACCTTGGTTCTACAGAAATTGTTTCACCTTGGCATCATCATCGAACACTTGTCAATTTTTAACATTGTCAGGGACAGATGGCCTTGTTAGTATTTCAACATCATACTCACAATATGGAGGTACTGTACAATTTCCAAATTTGGATCCTAGCACTGCTAACTTATCTGCAAGAGCATTAAAATTTCTATCATGGTGAAAAATATTGAATAGTCAAACATTTTTTAATCAAATCCCAGACTGCATGCTTTTCTTATTTCATCCTTTAATTTTTAGTAGCATACAGTTTTCTAATATGCTTGACAATCAGTTCTGAATCTCCTTTGACAATGATATCCTTTACACCATATTTCCATGTAATTCTCAAACCAAATAACACTACTTCACATTCAGTAATGTTTTTAGTGCATTCAAAGTTAAGTTTGAAAGAAAAAAAAAACTCTTCCTGACCTCTAGAAATCAAAACAATACCAGCACCATTTCAAAACTTGGAACAAGCTTCATCGAATAACAAGGTCAAACCTAAACCTACTTGTTCAAGACATTTACATTGATCAATCTTATGCACTTTTCCATCAGTAAACCCAACAAATTTATCAACATCTACATCAGCATACAACACTTCATAAGAAACTTTTTTGGGATCTTCAATGAGGTGCAACATCTTCTTCTCTCCATACAACTTTACAAGGATGCCTTCAATTGGAATGGTTACAAAATATATATCCATCAGAACACTCCCACCAACACTTGAAGCCCACTTTCTTGATAAAACCATGCCCCATTTGGTAGGGTAATCAACAATAACAACATCAAGTTTCAAGTTCTTAGTCGAATAAGCTATAAGTTACACCACCAAACCTTTTACACACCCTATAACTGACACCTCTCTAGAATCCATTGCAGTACACTTGCCATAAGATGATGTCACTTTAATGTTCAATTCATTCATGACTTCTAGAGGCATAACATTTCATGATGCTCGATAATCAAACATACAATTGTGCAGCAGTCTGTCCTTAATAATCGGTGTTGCAAAAAATGTATCAACATTTAATTGAGATTCAACCAAAGATGCTCCCAAGTAAACTTCAGGTGGTTCACCTATCTCCTTCAATACTGGTGGTTTTTCTAGGTCTATAATGGTTGGAGGAGGAGTGTTTACATTATTTATATTTCTACCTTGGGTACTCCTACCTTCTTCTATTCCCAAATACTCAAAGGCCCTCTTCTTGTGCTTATGAATCCTAAGTAGTTCAACAATTCGAACAAAAATCTTGATCTAACTAAATACTTGGGCAATGTAATAAGGAATGTATTTGGGCAAAGCAACATGTGGAGAAATATTGACAAAGTCATCAGATGGCATAAGATTTTTCACATTTTGGGCATGGGTGGGAACACCAGTTATACATGAGATAACAAAGCCTTTACCAGATGCATATTTCTTTGGTGTTTCTTTTGGGACATTGGTGAGTACTGGGGTTTTTGGTTTGGCTTGAGGCACTGCCCCTTTAACAACATCATTTCTTGTGTTATACACTTTTTCTTGGGTAATAACAACATTCATTAACAACTTTCTATCCTCTTCCAATGAGATTCCTCCATCATACTTCTTAATCGTTAGAGATCTTAAGTACTCAAAATCATTATTAGGAAGCTCAAAATCTTGTACCATATCTATTTCTAAAGCGTGAGAGGGAGGAAGAAGACGTACCTGGTTAATGCAGTCCCAAAACATTGCAACACTTCTTGTACTTATTACTTCAGTTGAAGTTTCTCCTTGTTGTGAGCTTGTAGAGCACTCCACCATGCATGCATCATCATCATTTTTATCATCATCATCAGCTTCTTCAACTTACGGATCTACTTCATATGAAGGGTGGGGTAAGAAACATTTGTCACACCAATCAATTCCATTTGTCTCTTCAACAACAACTTTGGAATTTAGAGGATTAGGTACTACTCTATTTTCCCTAGCTTGGGGTTGTCTAGCTCCCATGGGTCCTTTACCTGTATCATAAAATATCTGATCATTTCTAGGATGATTTTCAAAATTTTCTTGTCCGTGTTGCCTATGATGACCTTAAGAACCTTGTCCAACTCCTTTCTATGCCTTGGCTAGCTTGTAAGATATTTCTTTGACATCCCCGACCAAAGTCTCTACAACTTCCTCAAGATCCACAGCCTTACTTGATTGAGGATTCTCTGGATTAATCAGTTTAACACCTTCCCTCTTAGGAGGTTTTCTAACTTCTTTAATGTTCTTCTCAATTTGTAGAGCCATGGTCAAGGCCTACCTCAAAGTTCCAGGGTTCTTATCCCTTAAATAGTACGCAGATTTCTTATCAAATGCATCAGAATACTTTATCAGACTTGATTAATCATATGAACTCAAATTAATAGGCATTCTTCTCAATGTTTTGTTAAATATTGTATTGAAATCATGCACTAATTCATTAGGGATTTTTTTTTATATTTTCAAATTTTGATAAAATAAATCTAGGATCTGTTTTATCACCATATTGCATTCCAAAAGAATTCTTCATCTCTGTCCAAGAATCAATGGAATTATTTCAAAAAGATTTATACCAGTCCCTTGCATCTTCTTCTAAACTATGGATAAATAATTTAATTTAAACATCCTCAAATTCTATTTAAAATTCATCCATCATATTGAAAAAGAGCTTCAAGTGCTGATCACCAATGATTACATTATTTCCTTGAAACTTAGGCAATCTATTTCTTACATCTTGTGGCATAGCATTTGGATAGCCAGCCATACCTCTAAAATTGATGGGACAAAAATTATTAACAAAAAATGGATGTCTGGGTGGAGGCTGAGCCATATTATTTTGAGGAGGTGACCTTGGAGGAGATACAAACTAATGAGGAGTGAGAGGTGTGTGTTGTATATGGATGCATTTTTAGAATGACTACTTTCTAAAGGCTATGTTTCTTGGAAAAATCTATTAGATTTGGAAAATACTAGGGCAGATTGAGAAGTAAATGTTTCAAAAACAAAAGAAGGACCCTCTCCATATGGAGAATTTAATTCAACAAAGAGACTACCTAATTTAGAAGAACTTGAGGAAGTATAGCAATCTTCAATCACATGTTTATTAGTTTCACCAATGGATATCTCTTTTCTTGATGCTTTATCTCTAACAACCTTCCAAATTCTTCTTCCTTCTGAATCATACTTTCCCAAATCTTGAAACAACATTATACTAGGGTCTCTGGTGAAGACAGATCTTCTTCCTTCCATCTATGCAGAGATTAATGACAAATCTTACTTGATGTATGATAAGACACTGGTATTCATTAAGAATTTAAACAACATGTAGTCGCCACTACGGATTTTCACCTTAGTTTGTGTAAATGCACTATGACATACCTATCAAATGTCTGTCAATACTAGATTCATACAAAGCTGACAAGATCTACTCTTCTTCTACCCAAATTTATCAATGATGATACAAAATTTAGTACAATAATTGTATAAACTACAAATATTGCACTCAGAAATTACAAATTTGAACAATTCTTATAGATATGAATAGAGAATGATGTTTTAGCAATGTATTAGCACTTAGATCATGTAAGAGACGTTACCAAGGTCTGTACATGTACACCTTTGTTTCAAATACTTCTCGGCAATGGCACCGCTAGTGTTGTTGTCACACAAATAGATCCTGAAGGTCAAGTAATCCCCGGCAACGGTGCCACCAATGTTATTGACAGGCCAAATGGATATGAACTAGAAACAACTTAATAAATTATTCCCAGCAATGACACCACCAGTGTTGTTGATGGGCCAAATGGATATGAACTGGAAACAAATCAACAAATTATCCCTGACAATGGTGCCAAAAGTGTTGTTGATGGGATAAATTGACATGAACTGGTAACAAATCAACAAATTATCCCTGGAAACATCACCACAAGTGTTGGTATCTAATTTTTTTCTCCTTTTCAAGCTAAGCAACATCACATATTTGACATGGAGCTTAGAGACAGATAGATCATGATGTGTTTCATTTTGTAGCCAGGGATGAGATCTTACTGGCCCTTTGTCACTCAAATTTGTGGAGAGATGGATAGATCCTTTAAGAGGATTTGACCTATCCTCACCACTTTAGGCCATGCCTTTAGACCAAAGTGAGAGGAGCCGTAGTGTAACCTCTATTTGATGAAGGAGATGGAGATATCCTTCCTTTGCAAAAAATATTATGAAGAAAACCTTGGGAAAATATGGTCAATAATCCATAATTTAACTCTTAAGGCTAAGGTTACCTAAGACATTATTAAATCCTAATTATTCTGCATATTTTAGTAAATAGGATTTATTCTTTTGTGTTTATACAGGGAAAAAAAGGGTAATTTAGGATGGATTCATTTTTTTAGAATGATTTTGGTGGGAGATTGAACAGGATAAATTTGATTATACCAGATCTTTGAGAAACTTCACAACAATGAATAACTCAACAATAGAGAGCTACATAATAGTGAAGACGTTCCTTCAACTAGACGGTGTGCTTCAATGGAGGCCCATATAAGCATGTTTTCACACAATCTTTGAGAATCTAACACGAAGGCTCAAGTTCAAAATCTCAATTAAACACCAAGATCATTGATCAATCACGCCTAAGGTACACCCAAAGACTTACAAACAATATTTATCAACAAATGACAGTGGCATGATTATAAATTTGTTTATGTCATCACAAGATGAAGGCTCTTCTTGAAATGAAATTGCAAATTCCACTAAACTGTCATAGGGATGAGATCCTATGTGATTTCACAAAAATTTCAATGTAAGATTACAATAGGAACAAGAAAAACTACTTCTAAAAATTCTGAAAAAAAGTAGACAATAATTGCTCCAAGATTGACACAAATTAATTTCAAAATTTCTTAAATTCATCAGCAGGGGAAAGCTCCTAGAGCAATCTTAGTGCTCATCAATGGCTATAAATCTGTAACCATCTTGACATGATAGAAAATATAACACAGGAGAACTTAACAGGTTATCTCAGATTGGTCTCTCAGGAAGATGAATTTTCTCAAATTTTATCTTAAGAATTCAATCCCTGACCCTTTATAAGATTATTCTTATTAAATTTATACATTTTACTCACTCAATTTTCCTTGTACAAGAGAATAATATTTGAGGGACATTTGCTTGTTACCAATTTGCCTTAGAAAGTGACATTTAACAAATTCACATCTAAAAGTTGCCAGGTGGACCAATTGTGAACTAATCACATTTCTTGGGCCCTCGACTAGTGACTAGGATTCCATCCCATAGTGTTTTGGCAATCCTTCTAATATTTTTGATTATGAAATCCCCTTTTTAATCATTTTATTGAGGATTTACATAGCCTCATATGATAGGTAATCCTTTTCACTCTCGAGGAAACACCATTTTCATCTTTTGCGCCTGCAACTTTCATCATTTCATCATTTTTCCTTTCTTTTCTCTACAACTGTATCCTTCATCTAGTTTCTCTGGTAATTCCCATTTTTACAAGTGCCTGAGCAATTCCAACTTTAAAATATCAACATTAAAAATCCTTGGACTCACAAATTAAGTTCTAAATTCATTCAATATCACTTTACAGATAGAGACAACAAGTAATTTCATCAAAAAATGATGAAAAACATTGGGTATTAGCATCTCCAAAATTCTTAAAGCAAAAATGGCAGAAATATAGACGCAATGCACATCAACCATTGATTCTTCCCCTTCTCCACTTTATTTTATAACTATCCACATGTTTCCTTTGTCCAAATTCAAAGGAGAAGTACAAGGACAAGTCTCCAAACAAGTGTGGGCCTTCCATGTTCCCTGGGCCCAAGGAAAAATGCCTTTTGGCCTCTAAAAAAATTTCAACAAAAAGGAGCCAGTGGAAGCCTCCAAATGTGATAATGGTTCACTTTGAGATGATCCCCAAAAAGTAGAGACCCCAAACAAGAATGGGCTCACCATGTGTCTCAGTCCAGTAGAATTGTTAAAAAATTTGAAGGATCAGCGAAAGGCACCATGTGTCTAGGGTCAGAGACAATTTTCCTTAGCCGTTGAAAAGTCCAAACAAGGGAATAAGTGAGAGGAAGCCTCCAAGTGTCCTCCTGAAACTTATTAACAATAAAATTTAGGGGTTTGTCCCTAAATAGGGGCATTCCCTCCACGTGTCCCAGGCCTTTGAAAATTTCTTTTAAAATTTTAAGTATAGAGTGGAGCTAGTGGAAGCCTCCACATGTCTCCCTATTGCAATTGTTATGGTGGGACCCTAAGGCTGATCCTCAAATGAGAGCTAGCCCTTAACATGTCTAGGGTCTGCCAAAGCTGAACCAGCCACATGAAAAATTTGTCTAATTCTGGGAAAGGCAGTGGAAACCTCATGTGTCTCCCCAGGGTAACTCCAAGGCCAAACCAAAGGGTGAATTTTTAGATGAGCGCTGACCCTCCACGTGAACAAGTTTTGAGTTGAATCAGGCCTTAGCATTTTCAAAGTGCCCCATTGAGATGCATCCAACCATAAAGGGCCATGTTTCCATAGATGCTGAGATGTAAATTTGACGGGGAAAAATGCTCTCGTTAAACCATAAAATGCAAGAAAATCAACATTTGAGCCTTGAAATTAATCTTTCTTTCAAGAAAAATAATTTTGAAATGATGTGAGGCCAAAATATGATCCTTTGAGCTGCATCTAATCATGTTTTCATAGATACTTGGGACAAAAAAGAAATGGACAAAAAAACGTGACTGTGGAAAAAGGAAGGAAGGGAGAAAATCTGAGTTCATGCCCAAGTTACAAACTCTTTCACACGGATAGAGAAACGAAAAAAAAATTATGGAATTTTAAGTGATCCTCAACCAAGAAAGGAACTAATCATGGTAACCAAATGGATGAAAAAGTTTTTATGCATCAATACGAGAGAGATAGAGAAGATGACAGAGCCCACAAAGTAGAAAACTTTAAGGAAAAACATGGCGAGACTAAATTGAGCACCAAAAAACCCCTCAGAAAAAATCAATAGACAAAATTTGAGGACCTATGTCTAAAAAATTATTTAAGAAACTCACATTAAACATTTTATTGTATATCTATACAATCTTCTAAGGATTATGGAACAGTTTGGTTTTCATCCTGGAACCTCGTTCTCAGCTATGAAACTTCAAATATCCAGAAAATACGGGATTTTCTCTTTATGACCGAAATGGTTGGTACACTAAAACACCACCAAAACAAAATCTAAGGAATCCTCTATAACCCGAATGATTCAATTTATCGTTCCAAGTTCATTTAAGGACCATATAATGTAAATCTATGAAGTCACTCTAGAAAGAGGGTTTAAGTAAGGTTTAAAAACAACTTATTTTCATAAAAATTGTTCATAAAACTCAGAAGATCAATCCACCTCAATATTTTTTCAAACAAATCTTAAATCAATGTAAAATCATACCCTAAAACCTTTGGGTTCGATGCAAAGTGTGTGTGAGTGGATGAGCATCTGAACTTTCCAATTCACGATGGTGTTTTGTTCTTTAGAATTTGGTTTTACCAAAAATGACATAACTTTCAATTATTCAAAACTTTGACCTTAAACATTTCATGAAGAATCATGAAAAAATCATCGAACTGAAAAAAATTATCTGCTTGCTTGAATGATTTTGAAACTCCCACCACAATGACTTACTTCTGCTTACTTGCCTTGTATTCAGAATATTTCTTCTCAAGGACCATGAAACATCATAATACTATAGATAAATGACTTGAAACACCTCATAAAAATTATATACCATGTTTTGAAAAATATGATCTGCTACAAAAAAATATACCACCGACTCATTTTGCTTGCTCTTGAAATCTGTAAACCAGATTAAATTGCAAAAACAAGGCAGAGCTTGCTGTGATTTTATTGATATAAAATGAAGCATTACAACCAAAAGAGAGAGCTGTAATATTTATAGATATTGGACAGCTTCTATCTCTTCCACAATACATGGAACAAATCTCCTAAACAAAGCAAATATGAAAAAAATAGCATATTTCCCCTAAAAAGCTTCTACATGAAATCATCCGAGAACAATATTCTAACTAAAGAACATCCTCTACAATCTAAGGGATGATAACAACACACTAACAACTAAGCTAACTAAAGTAATTAAATATTTACTTTATTATAATTACACATTAATCCACATATCGTGAATTAAGTGTTAGATTATTTCTAAGATTCCCCCCCTTAATTCATCATATTCTGAAGTGAACAGGAGAGAAATACTTTGAATGCCTCAAATTTAGGACGTGCAAGAGATTTTGTGAAGATATCTACACGTTGATGTTCTGTCGGGAAATGCTGAAGCTGAATGTTGTTGTTCTGAACTTGTTCATGAATGAAATGTACTTGCACCTCAATGTGTTTGGTGCGTTCATGAAAAACTGGATTCCGAACAAGTTTTATTACTCCTTCATTGTCTACATGTAGGATTGTTGGATGATCCTGTGGAATTCCCAATCCTTCAAGTATCCGTCTGAGCCAAATCACTTCACAAACAGCTCCTCCTGCTGCACGATATTCTACTTCTGTGGAAGACCTTGAAACACAATTTTGTTTCTTACTCCCCCATGAAATAGGTGCAGATCCCAAAAAGAACACAAATCCTGAAGTGGACTTCCTATCATCAACATTCCCTACATGATCTAAATCTATATATCCTGTCAAGAAGAAGTTATCATTCTTCTTGTATTCTAGGCCAAAGTCCATGGTTCCTCTGATGTATCTCAGTACCCTCTTTGCTGCTTTCAAGTGAAAAACCCTTGGTTCTTGCATAAATCGAGAAAGATAACTGACTGCATAGCTGATATCTGGCCTAGAATAAGTTAAGTAAATGAGACTCCCAATCAAATGTCGATAAAGAGTAACATTTACTTATTTTGATGGATCTGTGCGAGACAATTGAAGCCTTGTCTCCATAGGTGTAGCCATTGGTATACTATCCATCATTTTGAATTTCTCGAGCATTGTCTTGGCATATTTTAGTTGAGTAACAAATATGTGATTTTCCTTTTGCCATACTTCAAGTCCAAGACAATAATGAAGAAGCCTGAGATCTGTCATGTCAAATGATTGATTTAGATCTTCCTTAGTTGTTTCAATCATCTTCACTAAACTTCCAGTGATGACTAGATCATCGACATATACTACTATGATCACTATCTCCCCCCCTTGCTTTTTGAGATAGAGATTAGGATCATATGGACTTCTTTTGAATCCATGTTTGATGAGATGCTCATCAATCTTTATGTACCATGCCCTGGGAGCTTGTTTGAGACCGTACAGTGACTTTATGAGTCTACATACCTTTCCTTCTTTACCTGGTATGACAAAACCTTCTGGTTGAGTCATGTAGACTTCTTTCTGTAAATCCCCATTGAGAAATGCACTTTTTACATCCATTTGATGAACTTTCCAACCAAATTGTGCAGCTAAAGCAAATATCATCCTGATTGTTTTGATCTTAGCTGTTGGTGTGAATGTTTCTTCATAATCAATGCCTTCTTTTTGTGCATAACCCTTAGCTACCAATCTTGCCTTATATTTATCAATGCTTCCATTTGATTTGTACTTTGTTTTAAATATCCATTTGCAACCTATTACCTTCTTCCCTAGTGGAAGATCTGTAAGCTACCATGTATTATTCTTAATCAAAGAGTTGAATTCTGAATTCATAGCATCTGACCAAGGTTTTGACTGCTGAGCATCTTGAACTGTAGTGGGCTCACTTGATTCAATTACTGTACTCATTAAGGCTAAGTTTACCTCATTTTGAGTCATACTGCGAGTTCTAGGTCCTGAAGTGGATTTGTTAGGATCACTATCCAACTTAGCATCTCGAATTAGATTAGTATACCACTTAGGCATATGTTTAGTTGTTCTTGTAGATGGAGGAGTTGAATTATCCTCATCATCGTTATCTTCATCAAGAACATCTTCTATTTTCTTAGTTGGATTGTTTTGTAAGTTTATGGAAGGAGAATCTACTTCTTTATTTTCAAAAAACTCAACATCTCTACTTGTGAAATTTTTTCTTGTTTTTGGATCCATTAACCTATATCCCAAGGCTTCATCACTGTATCCCAAGAATATAAGTTGTTCTGATTTCATATCAAGTTTAGTTTTCTTTTTCTTAGGAATTTGCATATTTGCCTTACATCCAAAAACTCTAAGGTGTTTTATAGATGGTTTGTTCCCTGACTAAGCTTCCTGTGGTGTTATTCCATCAACTGCGGAAGTGGGAACTCTATTCAACAGATAAATTGTTGTTTTTACTACTTTTTCCCAATATGTTTTACTCAAGCCTGAATCATCAATCATACACCTTACCATATCCATTATAGTTCTATTTCTTCTCTCAACTACACCATTTTGTTATGGTGTATATGGAGGTGCCATTTGCCGACGAATTCCATGTGTTTCCAAAAAATATTTGAACTCATTACTGGTGTATTCATCCCCTTGATATGAGCAGAGTGTTTTAATTTTAAATTACCAGTTGCATTTTCAGAAGCTAATTTGAATTTCTTGAAAGTTTCAAAGGCTTGGTCTTTGGTGCGAATGCAGTATACCCACATTTTTCGTGAGTAATCATCAACGAAGAGTATAAAATATTGAAACCCTGAATGACTAGGTCTCATAGGTCCACATAGATCGGTATGCACCAGATCAAGTTTATCACGGGCCCTGAATGTACTAATTTTCTTAAAAGAAGCTCTATGTTGTTTTCCTGCCAAACAATTTGTGCACTTGTTTGTATTTTTCTTGAAATTTGGTAGTCCTCTTACCATATTATTTTTTCAAAGTGTTTCAAGATAGCCAAAACTTACATGGCCAAATCTTCGATGCCACAATTGTGCCGATGATGTATCCTTAGCTACAAGGGCCTAATTTTTGGCATGAACAAAATCCAACTGAAACATATGTCCTACACTAGAAGCTTGTGCAACAATGTTGGATTTTGTAGACTTATATTTGATTAAACAAATCTTCTTTCCATCTGTACAATCAAAATCCACTTTTAAGTTGTGCTCCATAAGTTGACTTACTAAAACTAGATTCTTTGTCAATCCAGAAACATATAGAACATCTCTTATTATGCACTTTCTTGATCCAAGAGGTAAGGAGATGTTTCCAATTCCTTGTACTTTATACGATGAATCATCATCCAATGAAACAGAGTCTTTGTTAGGTGTATTCTTTAACTCTAAGAACCAATCATTTCTCCCGGTCATATGTCTTGTTGCTCCTAAGTCAACATACCAAATTGCCTGTGGTGAATTGATTTCTTGAGTTGATTGTCCAGCAAATAGGAAGTCCTCATCTGGTGAGTTATCTTCTTCTTCAGCAATGTTGCCATGCTGCGGTGTTTTCTTTTTCCAGTTACTTTTCCTTTGTCCTTAATGTTTGTTTTGATAACCCTATCTAGATTATTGAAAATTTGGCTTCTTTCCACTAGATGAACCCTTCTGAAATGTGTTATACCAACAATCTTTTAAGTCATGTCCTTTTCTGCCAAAAATCTGACACTGCTTTTGCTGAGTGTTTCCTTGATTATTCTGTTGAGAATGTTGCTTGTGTTGCTTACCAGTTGTATGAATCTGTTTCTTTCCCTTATGGAATGAAGAGAGGTCTTGTTCCTCATCTTCTACAGGTTTGTTCATGGACTCTTCCTATTGTAACATGTTCACTAACTCTTCAAAACTTGTAGTTGGACCCATAATGTTGAGAGTTGTGACAAATATTTTGTATGTGGTTGGTAAAGCTCTCAATACAATAGGGAAAAGAGATTCATTAGTGACCTCTACTTCCAAAGCTTGGAGAGATGATCTCAATATAGCAACAAGCTTTAGAAAACCTTCAATAGACTCATTAGAATTCATTTTGAGACAATGGAGTTGTGTTTGCAATTGTGAAATAGCATTTTTATTCTTAGCTTCATATACAGTTGCTAGTTTATCCCATGCTTCTTTTGCAGTTGTCGCTTGACGAATATGAGGTTGTACATCATCAGTTACATCAAATAGAATTATAATTTTTTCCTTTTGATTAGCATGATCAAACACACATTGTTGATAAATATCATTTTCTGGTCTTGTTATCGAGCCATCAACTACACCAAAAATGTCCTCAAATTCAAGTTGAGTTTTAATTTTCATTTTCCATACAGCATAATTATCTCCTCGTAGCAGTTGTGAATCGGGAAAAAAGAATTTGGGCACATTGTTAGCCATTTGTGCAGGAAAGAAAAGAGAGATAGAGAATCAAACACGAAACAAATCCCCCCCTCAAATCAGTACACACCCCCCGCGAAAATTGATTTTTATTGAGTGTGGGCTCCTTTTTGGCCTTTTACAATGATTTTTTGGCACTATCAGCCATTTTTACAAACATCTTGTAAATAGAAAAAGAAAATTGCACCCCCCTTCTTGTTTACGAAAAAATTAATATTTTCACATTTTAAAAAAATTTTGGGCACTTTGGCCTCTTTTCCCTTAAAAATTTAATTTTTAGCTCTTTGGTCTCTTTGACTAGACCAAAGCGTAGAGCTCGAAAAAACACACACTTTCAAAAAAAAAAGCACCTCAATCCGAGGTACCAATTGAAAGTTATGACCGTTTTAAAATTATTTTCCTGGGCCCATTTCCAAAAATGGAATTTTTTTTTTTTGCTTCTGATTTTTTTCACATCGTCCAAAAAAGGAATTTTTTTTAAAAAATGATTTTTAATGCAGAAAATGCGGGTCTAACTTACACATGCGTGCAGCTTTGTTTCCTCCATCGTTAGCCTTGTTTCCTTCACCGCCCTTTCACCTTTAAAGGCTCTCTTATGCTCTATTCTACAAGGTCACACAGGAAGTGCTTGCAGATTGAAGATGCACAGCCAGATCAGTATCCAGCTCATTTTTTTTTCTTTTACAGGTGTGAAGCTTTCAGGCAAATCTGCAGGTCTACAAGGTGAATTCACAGATATATGTAAATACCACAGTTGCATACAGGTTGCAGATCGGTGGTGGATGTTTCTTTTTTTATTAAAAATGAAACCTACACACCAAACCCGAATGGTGGTGCCTCCAAAATTGGGGGTCCACTAAATTAAATCACACTAAATGGGATCTCTAAATTAGAGAGAAAGAAAAAAAACAATTGTATATAGTTCATATGTAATGAACAGTATTAAAAAAAATTGATACAATCACTTTGTTACCAATCTTGGAGGTGTTTCTGTACTATTGCTTTTGCTGTTGCTGGGTGTGTGGAGAAGGGGCAGGGGCTGTGAAGAGGCTGGGGGCATCTATGGCTCCTCTTGGTGTAGCTTGCTGTGATTAAATTGCAAAAACAAGGTGGAGCTTGCTGTGATTTTATTGATATAAAATGAAGCATTACAACCAAAAGAGAGAGCTGCAATATTTATAGATATTGGACAGCTTCTATCTCTTCCACAATACATGGAACAAATCTCCTAAACAAAGTAAATATGCAGAAATAGCATATTGCCCCTAAAAAGCTTCTAGATGAAATCATCTGAGAATAATATTCTAACTAAAGAACATCCTCCACAATCTAAGGGATGATAACAACACACTAACAACTAAGCTAACTAAAGTAATTAAATAATTACTTTATTATAATTCCACATTAATCCACATATGGTGAATTAAGTGTTAGATTATTTCTAACAGCTCTAAGACTAGGACTAGGACTAGAATGACTAGAATCAAGCATGAAAAAACAAGAAATGAATATGGAGACCATATGTAGATAATTTGACACCAATAACACTTCATAACGACCTTTTTTATCTTATAAAAACCTTTCAAAAACTTTGGAGATCTCAAACTATGACTATGTGTACTATACCATGCTCCAGAACACCATAACAACTCACCAAACCTAGACACTACCACTAAATCTTCATGTTTGACTATGAATGACACCTCATAAAGACTTATATGAGACCTATTTTTTCCATTAATTGCCTTTGGCATCAATTAAAACACAAAGACAGAATAAAAAACAATTTCCCCCTTTGTCATCAATGACAACCACATTCAGAAACATTTATTGAAACCAATAAGACAAAACACCTACATGACATTATTTACATTTTATAATGTTCATAAAACCTTTTAAATATATTAAATATTATATAATCATGACTCAACATGAAAAATTAAAACACAAGACAAGACACAATGAAAACAATGAGTTACGTGCTTCAGTAGCTCCCCTTTGGACTATACTTTCTCTTTTTCTCTTATCAACAATAATATGATCCATGGACCTGTTAAGATCATCCAAAAATATTCCCATGTATTGATATTCACTTCAATTTGTATTCATATTTCAAATACATCATCCGTTAGTCATGTTCAATGCACAAAACTCGTGTTTTTTCTTGAAGTGTTAACAAGATGACCTTTAAGAACGAAGACCTTAAAGTACACTTTTAGTCTAGTTTTTCCCATTTTCTCAATGATCTTAGAAGCATAATGAGCTCATTACTCATAAACTTATGTCTACCCTTGACAAGAAACTATAAAATTCTAACTTAAAAAGAAAAAATAATATTTCATACCTTGTTCTCATGTCATGTATATGATTCAACAACAAAAGCTCTTTCGTGAGTTATCTTTTCAGTGTTCATAACCTTAATTCATGAAAACTCAACTTATTTGATCATATTAATGTCTTTCCTTTGAAAATATGCTTGTAAAGTCCTAAAAATCTTCCTTACTAGTTCACCTAACACCTTGAAATGATACTTTAGGATCATACTTAGATTTTTATATCATGTGAGGTCACCATACTCTTGTATCTCACCATTATTGTGCGTAACAACCTACTATAAATTATCATAGTGCATTGCATCTTCAAATGTTTATCTATATTTCTCGTTCTTAGTGAGATACAATTCTTACATGTTTGGCCAATATCAATGCCACAATCTCCCCTTTCTACAATTCCTACATACACCTATCAGTTTCAGTCCTTCTAAACACCATAAAAACACATTGTACCTGCTAAAAAAGTCTAATTTGTGTTTTGAAAAACAATCCTGAGAGAACATTTCATCAATTATTTACAATTTTATCCTAATATTTTCATATACGATATGATAATGCCATTTTCAAGACACACATCATCCTTTTTGCATTTTCAGGGCTAGTAATGTATTCATCCAAGTGTACATTTCATTTTTAGAGTAGGTGTAAGCATAACCACACTTCATCAACTAACAAAAAACTCAGACACACTTGGAAAATATGATGAACACTTTTTATTCCTCATAAATCTCCTTCTAACCATATTAACTCACCTAGATGCACACTCAAACCTTCGTAGATCATATTAACTAAGGACACAAGTAAGAAATTCAAAACATACCTTGATCCTTTAACCTCTGAACTATACACCTAGTAAACTTCAATTGACTTACTTTTAACTCATAGTATGATAAAATCCCCCCTGTAATAATAACTCATAGTATGTTGAATAGTCCATTCTGAGTCAGTGTAAAGCTGTCGATTACTAGCCAGATGAATAATATAGGTGGTTCATACAATATAGGTGGTGAAATGAGAATTTTAATAACATATGTTTACATAATAGGTGGTGAAATGAAAATTTTTGTTTATTTTTCTTTTCTAATATTTAATTTCCCTCATCTTCTCTTGGCTTCAAGAATAATAAATTCTCTACTAACAGTGCCAACCACATGAAGGTGGAAACATTTTTGGAACCACTAACCTACATAAACATGTTAGTAAGAAATTAAATAGAATTTTAAATCATGCAAAATTTAAACAAAATCATTAAATTAAATATTCAAATTAAATTCATGAAGAACATACTTTCGTAAATTGAATCCGATGAGCCATAAGCATCAATTCTACTCTGGAAAGTTAAAATAATTGCTTCATGATCTGATTCATGAACCTTCCAAAAATTCATGTTTATTGACCTACTTCATTATTTGATCAATTTGATATTTGTTACAAGAACCATCTGTGAATAGTGAAGTATCATTCGATATACTTCGTAGTCTTCAAACAACAAAGTATTTGATTTTTATATAGGAAATCTTCGAAGCTAAGTTCCAATTACTACCACTGACTAAGTGGGATACTCAAGGCATTCACCATAAATGGATATGAAATTCAATTTGTTTCCCCTCTACACAATGAGACAAGAAGTAGTCTATTCCTTCTTTGTTAAATTATGTCACAATAACTATAAAAATGTGTGCTCATCACAAAGTAAAACTCAATCCAAATTTAAAATACATTAATATTTGATGATTTAATGATTTCTAAATCTAAAATGTGATATACATATGTACCTTCTTGTAATAAATATCAGATTTTGTCAAATTTAGGTGATGTTGTCATATGATCTGAAGACATTGCAATTTAGAATGCTCATGGAACTTGATATGTGTTTAGTGGAATTAGAGCTCTACAAGTCCATTCATCTACCCACTAATGTGATTCACATTCATTCCATGAAAAATCAATGCATGATATACAAAAACATGTCGTGCACCTATTATAAATAGTCTAAGAACTTGCATTTGAACTAGGGAATGAGTGTATATCACTTGATCCGGTAACTGTCATACAATCTTCATAAATTGGTAGATATGTTTCCTCTATCAACAAGAAATATCTACGAGCTTTTGAACCTTCTTGAGATTCAAGGCCCATCTTCTTGACACACCAGTCAATAATACTTTTTACACTTGTAAATTTAGCACCATCCTTGAACTTTAACTCTTCTCTTGCAAGTTATCTTGTCACAAATGCACCTACACCATCATGCTCTACTTTCCCATGTCCTACCCTCGTAAAAATCTAGGTATGTTGTACCCAAGTTTCTTTTTACATCTTTTTTAGGTAATAAAACAATCTTTACATTCTTGAATTGTGATGTGCAGTTCTCTGACCAAATGTAATGTTGATTAAAAAAAATATTCCTCTCATTCAAGCTCACATAAAACACCTATAAACCCCCTTCCACATATTTTGTAGAATCTTTCCGATCATCACTGATGTATAAATTATAGTCTCTTAATATTATTCGATCTTGCTCATTGCTTTTTGGAGAGTGCATGAATATTACATGCATGACAATAGCAACTTGAAGTGAGTTATAATATTGATAATTAACCTCCATTTGTGGCTATAATGTGTAATTATCTGCAAAGTAAAATACTAAAGAATATTACCAAGTGGGAATGTTTGCTTTATTAAATTTAGTTTTCTATCCAACTATCGAGCTCTATGTGTGTGCCTTGCATACTCATAAACAATTTTCTCTCTGATTTTGACCATATATTGTGATACATGTAATTGTATTGTAACAAGTCACACCTCTTAGATTATTTTCCATCTTTTAATTGATATGTCACTGGTTTATATTTTCTTAAACTAGCTAATTATTTTCCTATTTAATATGTACTCTTCTTATGGATAAAACTTTTCAATTTTGGCAAGCCACCACATATGTTGCACATTCCATCCAAACGTGTTTTTTATAAAAAATTATCCAGTTCATTTTCCACAGAATATTGTAGGAAAAAATTCCCTTACATATTTTATTGGGACATTTAATCCACACTCTTGAAACATGATGTCAATATGCAAAACATAACATATTTGACGAAAAACAACATAATGTCTTGAAAATTAAACGTGATGTCTACAACAATAAGTGGTACATGAGTGATTAATTTTCACATAAAAGGGTTTTTTCATTTCAAATAATGTTATTCTAATGTTCATTTTTGTATTTTCATTCTTAAACTTAGAGAACAATTTTGTTTGAGTCATATCCAACAAATATTTTACACACGATTCATGATTACGAGAACCTATTTTTCTTTTAATGGCATCTCTTCTATTCGGTGACACCCCTGTGTTCTCATTCCAATACTTTACATGTAATTATTTTAGAATATCAAAGAAATTTTTTTCTTTCCATAGGATTCTATTGGAGAATGCCCAATAGTCGGTGTTATTGACTGATTTAATACTTTTGTGTCTCTCTATTATTTTTCAATTTATCTTCAAACCTCTTCTTATTTTTCTAATCAAGCATTTATTAACTGTTTTATCACTTACTATACAATATTTAAGTGCACTACATATAACATTACTATCTTTGGTGCATCTGTTGACACCTACAACTCAGTATGATTTATGTATATTTTGAACAATTAATGCTTTTTGATCAGTAAAATTATATGTTCTTAACCCCAGGGTCTTTATTGTAGGTGGATAAAAGCACAATAAAATGTCCCACTTTTTGGTATGGTTTGTACCTTAGTAAACATGAATTTTCAGTTTAATTGATTTTCTAAAGTTAATAGCCACAAAACCGTACACATTCATGAAATTCTACGAACTAACGAAATGTTGTGTTTAGAGTGTAGAATACATGTATATTTTTTTTAAAAATATTTGGCAAAAAATCTAGTATTTTTCTTAATTTTATTCATATGTTGTTTCTTATGTTATTAAAGAGGAATGACTGTCCCTCGGTGGTTTTTTAAAATAAAAACTTATCTTTTTACTATGAAACTTTAGATATATGTTCAAGATTATAATTTTGACGTGCACTCAAAATTTCATATTTTTTTGACTTATATTTTTTTTTTAATTAATTATTTAGTAACTATATTTTAAAATAAATGGCGTCCATATTTCTATGCCAATAACTTTTAATATTTATATCGAAATTTTTTTTTTTTTTCACAGGCAAGAAGAAGAATTCAACAAATACTAAGTATATTTTTTTCAATTTTTTTTGATATATTGTACTATTTTTCAAATTTGGTTGATTGTGTACTATTGATTGCCCTAAAATACCGTATGTTAGTAAGAATTAAAAAATAAATAGCAAAACAGATTTTTAAAAAATAAAAATTACATTTTTAGAAAGCCAATAAAAATATGAATTTTGTGTCAAAATTTTGTAAGTTAACTATTTCGTTTACCCTAGTTACGTGGCATCTGAGTGGCAGATTTTGGGTCACAATTGTCCCCAAAAGGATTTGGGGCCAAAATGTGCCATTTGGGCACCACGTCACTGCCACTCAGCGGGGTTCGCGCGAAATAGGGTTCGCGCGAACCACATTTGCGCGAATGTGGTTCGCGCGAACCCTATTTAGCGTGAACCCCCTCTGCGCCACCAAAGCGCCGCCAAAACGTCTCCTCCTAGCTTTAATGATTCGCAATTGCGTCTCCCCTTCTAAATTTAATATTTACAAGTTACTTACTTAATATTGTTCGCTTTTTATGTTTTAAATTTAATTTTTTACATATTTTTTTTGTTTTAAAGTAAGTGTGTTTTTTTTTAAATTGTTTTTAACCAAAAATATGTAATATTAAATTAGAAAAGTTGTTTTACATATTAAATATAAATTCTATTAAATTTAGAAAAGTTGTTTTAAAGTTATAGAAAACTAAAATTAAAAATAACATAATTTCTACTGAGATTTGTATATAAATAGAGTTGCATGCATGCATGCACATATAGTTTTGTATCAAGTTTACTCTTACACATTCAGATTTGTATCAAGTGTGCAGGTGAAATTTTTTGAAGTGGATGAATCATGGGAAATGCAAAGAATGAGAAATGAAAATATACCGAGGAAGAGAATGCAGAGAAGAATGCTAGAAGATCTGTTCGTAGGAGGGCACAAAGAGAGAGAGAGAAGACACAACAAGTGAAAGACAACACTGCAAAAATTGGTACATATGTATAGAAACCCTTGATAGATCCTAATATTTTTTTTAGTTCTAAGGTTTAAATATGATAATTTATGTTTTTTAGATTGCGTAAAGGCAAGGGTTTTGATAGGATCCCATGTGTATGTTTATGGACACAGATCATGATGCGCAACATTATGCTGAAGTGATATCAAAAGTTATGGAATTACTTCCCAAAAAGAATGTGAAACACTTGGTGAAGATGGATTTACAAAAATTAAAAGAATTTTCCGAACAAGAACCACTATCACGAAAGAAAACAGCAAAAAGTGTAGAGATAATATATGTTGAATTTGTTAATTTGACTACAGTTGCTAGAGCACATTTGTTGGTTACATTCTTGAATCATGTTGATATGAAGGAAACATTAGAATTGTTAGGTGTTGATTTTGGACAGAAAAATTCAAAACGTGTAGAAGAAGAATTTGTTGGGAATGTTTTTAAAGGAATAAGTTCTTTGGGTACAAAAACTAGGTCTGCTGATAAGAGTATTTCTCGTAGAGCAATATTAACTTCAGTTGTAAGTGAAGATACAACAAAGAATTGTCATGTTACCGCATTTGCCAAGGCATTGGGTTTATCTAGAAAGACGGTTAGCAGGTATGCAAAAAGGAGGAAGACATTGGATGACTCTACTATGGAAGGAAATTGGGCACTAATGTGTAGAAATCCACGTTCTGATAAAATAGAGGATAATATTGTGAAGATAGTTTCTGATTTTTGGACTGAAAGGACTCGTCCTTCTCCGAATGTGAGGGATGTTTTAAAACATAGGGTAACTCGCAATAACTATGACGAACATATAAAACATTGGCTTGAAATAACTCAACACGAGATGTACATAAAGTTTACAGAAGAAAATCCAGATGTTAAGATTGGACAACGAATGTTTGAAAATTTGAAGCCTTGGTATGTGCGAGCTGATAAAGTCCTTGACACATGTTGTTGTCGCTATCACGTTGAGTTTGATTATCACTATCAGGTACATAAAAATTTATAGATTCAATGTATATATATTTTGAGGCGTGCTTTCATTTATATCTATATATTTAAAATTTGTTTAAATATCATTTTTTGAGACATGTGATTTAAAATTAATGTATTTCAAAATCTATGTTTTTTTCAGGTGTATAGAAAGTTACGAGAAGAAATTTCCCCACCTACACGTGTCAGTGAATTCATAACTTCAATTATTTGCAACGTATCTGATGATCATGTTGATGATCGTATGACTTGCATCAAAGGTGTCTGTGACAAGTGTGGGGACTTAAAATTATTGCCAAAAACAAATGAAGATTTGGACACAGTTAACCTGGTTGCTTGCAAGAGGTGATATATATAAATTTATGTTTTTAAATTTGGATGTTAGATTTTATTTTGATTTTTATTTTATTGCAAATGAATACATGACGATTTGTCCATGTTATGAATTGATTTTGTAGGTTCAAATACATAAAATATTCAACAAGGCTTGGAAAAGATACAACCAGGTTGGATTTGGTAGAAGAGGAAATCCCCATTGCTACATTCATGCAAAGTTTCCGAAGTTTAATTAGTCCGTACATCAAACATTCTCACTATTCAAAGTGGTAGGCTACACAATTCAAGACTAATAGGGACACATTCCCTATTGGTTCCATATTGTCCGTGGTTGATTTTGCTGAGAATTACTCATTTTCTCATCAAAAAGAAATTCAAACACAGTATTATCATACTGACCAGGTTACTATCATGGTTCAAGTATTTTATAGGCATGCACAATTGGATTTGGATGGGGTTGAAAGTACATATGTGAAGCGAATGATCAAGGAGTATCACTTCTATATAAGTGATGACAAAGAACATGACACCCACTTTGTGCAACATTGTTTTGGTTTGTTCTTTCAATATCTTCATCAGCGAGGAATACAGATAGATCACCATTTTGTTTGGTCAGATGGTTGCGCATCACAATTCAAATCCTCTCGCCCTTTCTTTGCACTCAGTCGTTATCATCGTCATCACAAAATTCCTCATTTATGGAGTTTTTTTGAGAGTGGTCATGGGAAGGGAGAACACGATGGTGCGGGTGCATGCATCAAACATGCTCTAAAGAAACAAAGCTTTGATTATGAGGGAGATCGATTAATTGATGCCCACACCGTTGTTGAATGGTGTAAGAAACATTTTGCAGTTCAGGTTTTAACCTTACAGGCTTCAACCTCACAGGCTTCAACATCACACACTTCAACCCCACATAGAGTATTTTGGGAGATAACAGGTACATGCACATTTAAAACATAGATATGTAAATCTTGATGTGATTTATTAAGTGAACTACAAGTTACTAACTTTAAATTTTTTATTCTGATTTTTGTTGTTTGTTTTAAACTTTATTGATCTTTTGAGCATGATTAAATGAAGGTATTGATCGGAGGACAAAGTATGGATGTGAAAGGATTCCCAATTCTAGGTCTTTGCACTCTTTGATGACTATGGATAGTAATAACTGGACAATCTGTACAAGAGATTATTCTTGTTTTTGTTATGAATGCATGAACAAATCATATTCAGAGTGCAATAGTCAAAAACATGGGTATGTAGGTGAGTGGAAGCAAGTTCCTTTAGTTGTGGATGACACATATGGCTCAGATCACGATGATAGTTTTGAAGATGTGCCATTAATTTCAACTGATTATGACCACATATCTGGGCTAGTTAAACAAGGTATGTTTTATTTGAAAGGATCAAGTATAATTTGATAATTAAATATATATGTATATAATTTATACTATACATCCGATCATTGAATGTTTCTTTGCATTTTGTTGTAGGAGATGTATTTGCAGTCATTGCTGAAGAAGCCAATATTGAGAAAGTGGAGTACTACTTGTTGCGTTGCACATAGAGGAGAGAACAAAGCTAACATGTGAAATAACAAGTGAAGTGACAACATTTTTTACTGGCTCAGTTGTAGTGCAAGGAACATACTTACAACAAGTGAAAGCCCTCCAAAGTGGGATTCACTTTGTTGATTACAAACCAGACAAAAAGGTGTATCATTACACCCATCACATAATTGCTACAGGGTTACAATTGCAGCAGGTGAAGACTACAAATAGTAAACGTAAAAAATGGAGACTAGATGTAGAAGACCATGAAAAACTTTTACAAGTCATTGAACAACGAGCAGAGCCACTTGGTATTATATAGAAGGACATGGAATAAATTACTAAACCTTGTTGGTAATAAACTATTAAGCTAGATAGCATTGTATTTTCTACTTGAAGGGACTATGGAGACCACTATACAATAAAGTTGTTTAATACTTGTGATTCTTACTTGTTGTGAGATGGTTTATGGTTTACAAGTATTGTGATATGGTTGTTACAGCTAGTATTGTGATATGGTTGTTTGAGTGTCAAAGTAAATATGAAAATTGTTAAATTCAAAGTAGCACGAATAGAAGTAGATAACATTTTAAGTAAAATAGCTATGGACGAATGAGATTTCCAATTATCATGTCCAATCAATACATGATTTCCAATTTGAGATATTTTAGAAGGATGAAAGTTGTGACTTTCTGTTGAAAGACTGATTAGACTCTGACTTTTGCAGGTAACATGTTGAATCTCCATTTGAATAAACATATGCAGAGTTGTTACTCAAAAACCCTGATGACTTTTCTCCTTTTGAAGACAGTAGCTTCAGCCTTAGTGAATTCAGAACACTGAGCATGCCTCTCATGTAATTCTCTACCTGTTACCTTAAATGTTCTGAATTGATGTCAAAATCAACCTCCTGTTTGGTTCTGCTCTCAGAATCTGTCTCCATTTCGGATTCCATGGTAGTAAGATCATCCATATAATTGTCCGCTTCACTAGCTACATCATCTTCAATTACAATAATTTCTTGTTTTCTTGCATCATGAATCAAAATATCTTTTTTCTCTGCATTAATTAAGGTTTGAGGTATTCTTTCAGTGTCCACTTCTACAATGATCCAAGAGGATGTGTCCCTTTTACAGTGTGAGTGCATGTCCTTTATAAAGGAGGTCATAGGTTCAGGAGAGAGGAGGGGATAGGGTTGTATTACTTCTTACAAAATGTAGTTAAAGAAGCCTATCTGTGCACCTGGTCAACCATAGTTCAGAGCCTTTTTTGTCATTTGTCTCTAAATCCTGTTAAATAAATAGATCAACTCAATAAATAGAGATTTGTTACTTAATACTTAAAAACACTCACAGCCAGAATGCCCCTTCTTTGCTACATGCTCCTACACTTTAATTCTCCCATCAATGTGCCAATAGCTTACACAGTGGCTATGTATAGATTTTACAGTCCAAGAGGATGTGTCCCTTTTACAGTGTGAGTGCATGTCCTTTATAAAGGAGGTCATAGGTTCAGGAGAGAGGGGATAGGGTTGTATTACTTCTTACAAAATGTAGTTAAAGAAGCCCAAAAGCTTTTCTCTGCATATTTATTTTAATGTCGGATTTGTTGAAGATATAATTAAGCAGCATGCAAATGGGATCATTACTTAAGAATATCACACATACTTAAAATTGCAGATGGCCTTCTACAATTAATAAATTTTGGAATGACTCGTTACAGGACATAATCTAGATTGCATGCTTTGAATTGTTACAATTTGATGTTGAGCAAGACCAACCATAAACAAGAGAAAACAAAACATCCATGAAGATGTTAATTTATTTTCATGAATAAATACGAGAAAACAGAGCATTCATTCCAAAAATAATACCACCTTGCATGACTAGGTACTTCCATATACAGAAAATGCTAAAAAACTGATGTGGGACAACCTTAAGCAGGGCAAAGTGAAAGAAAAACTACCTTCATTACAGGTTCAAGTTATATGAAGTGAATCTACAATGAATCTGGCACTTTTTCATATTAATTATAAAATAATAATAAATAATTTACATATTCTGCATTAAAATGATATTCTGCATTAACATTGTCAAGTTTCTTAACTTGTTATACTCAATAGCAGGTAATTCGATGAGGCTAAACTTTAAAGAGATCCTAAACATAATCTGATTATCTGATGCTTCTGAATATTATCAAATTTCTAGACAAAAGAAAGTGAACAGGTTACAAAAAAAGTATAGATGAAGATTGCTCCAGCATCATGAAGAAAAATGGAAGATGAAGAACCAACGTGTAAAAATGCTTCCAAATTCTGAACGGTAAAAACAAATCTGAACATACTTATCCAATTATTCCATAATAAATTTGGTAAAAATGAATCTGAACATACTTATCCAATTATTCCATAATAAATTTCCAGGAAAAAACATAATTTTATAAGCAATGGACAAACATATATATATCTAATAAAGAGATTTCCTGCAACCTATTTAAATTGAGAAGCAACAAAAAAAACCCTGTATTCAACCAAAATATAACAGTGAATTCCCTATCATATGACTATAGCATAGTTTAAAAGATAAGTGTCACTGTAAAACAGAAAAGATAATAGAGGAAACTGTCTCTCATGTTCTTTCCTCGAATTTCTCAAAGGAGTAATTAGATTATGCACAGAAATCAAAAACAACACACACCCAGAAGAAATGCTTCCAAACTCTACATGGCCTATTGTAAAAACAGAAACTGAACATAAAAACTGAGTGCAATTTTGAAAAGAAGGGTTCTAATTTTAAAAGTTAAAATACTAACGAAATGGAAAAATACATTGTGTCCCAACAAAATTGACTGCATACTGCTGCTGAAGAAGTCTGTATATAAAACAATTATAATTAAATCCAAAATGATTTGTATATGAAAGTCTGAATAAGTCTGAAGGTGGGATGATGCCTCAATAATACGAAAGTTGATGAGTGAGCAGGGGATTGAAAAAGGAACCAGGTTGCACGTGTGATTGAGCAAAAGAACACAGTGCATTCATTCCTTGATGGAGACACATCCCACCCACAATCTGATGAAATTTATGCAATGCTGGACTGATGAAAGCAGCACGGAAATAAATGAACATCTCCTTTATTAACTACCAATAGTTAGAAGCTAGCTATTGCCTTTTGGTCTCATCAACACCGACCCCTGCAACACCACTTCTAATCACCAAGAACCTCCCCCTAGCTTTGAAGATGCAATGTCAACTCTATTATAATCTCCATGAAGATAAGACAAGCATGCCCAGAAAAAAATGGATATGCAAAATATTAGTAATACCTATGTCGACTCTGGCCAACAAATGATTGGGAAGCACCATGGACTTTCAAGGTCTGAATTGTCCAACTATCATGTCTATTTTTAACCCTCTATCTTATACAGTTCTGTACAATGTTTCTTTTTCAGAGATATTACAGATATTTAAGATAAATATCAAAGAAAAATGAAGTCCTATAAATATCTACATCTTTTTGAGGAAATCCTACATTTCACAGCCACAGATTGTAATGACTCACTTTGATATGTGACAATATAGGCTATCCCACAAGGCCCACATGCCGTATCAAAATTATTAAAAGCTATCCCACAAGGCTGTCAGTCATACTCCATTGGACAGTGATATATATGACACTTGACCTAAAAAGCGATCTTCAAACTCAATTTGCTGGGAAAGCTTAAAACATTAGCATCGTTAATAACATTTAATCAGCAGTCTTTACCATCTACCATAATTATGATAGCTCAATTACACATTTATTGGCAATGCAAGTATACTACAAACCGAAATGGAGTGAGATCAGTTATCAATTACGCAAACTATGTATCCAGTAATTAAGAATGGAGCTGCTCAACGTACTATCTTGAATTGCAAATTGCAACAAAATGATATATTTCCATAATAAATTGTTGAATACTGAGCAATATATTAGCTGTCACATAAGGGGGTGTCTTATATTCACATAAATAATTGTAAATACACGTGTCTACAGACATATATCAAAATATAATAATAATGTCTAGAATGAGTATGAATATATATACATGTCTTAAATCTCCAGAAGTATGTCTAAAATGTTTGAAATCTATAAAATATCACTGAAGTCTCCTCTGTGCACTAGGGCGAGTGCCAGACCCCTCACTACGCTCTACTGCACCCTGCATGTTAAAAAAAAGGAATATACATGTCATAAACTATATATAGCATGTACCATATATTAAAATATATAAGCAGAAATCTACAACAATTTCTTAGGATAATTCAATACATTATCATAACTGATATGTACAATTGATTACCTCAGTATCTGTCCCTGCACGGATGTTGGGAGTATCTACGCTACCCGTAGATCTCTGTCCCGTAGATCCCTGTGAAACAAAATAAATAAAATGTAAGAAGTTGATAAATAAGTTTTTTGAATAAAGTTCATTAATTTCTAACATTTCAATTTAGATTAAATATTAATTATATTAAAACACGTGTATTTATACCTCTGCTGGGAACGCATCTCCAAATGTATGGGATTGTCATCCACGACCTCAACACCAGAAAATATCTCGCCAACTAAGCCAAGTTGACTCAGACCCGGAACATCAAGATCCATGTTGTGCTCAGTCAAGAGCTGTGTGTATGTGACACGGGTAGATGGTGTGGGCTGTGAAGCTCCACACACTGGAGCAGAAGCCTAAACACAAAAGTACATGTTTAATTTTAATATTAATAAATTGTAAAGTAATGATCAATTAAAATAAATTTTAATTATATTAAAGGTTTAATTTTCACACACCGGAACAGAAATGTGCTGAACATCAGGTGTGACAATCCTAGCTACAGGAAGTCTATCTGTAGCAGCGGCAGTAGTACCCTGACTAGAAGATACACTCCCACTCTGCTCTATAAAATCTAAAACCCCCGATAGTGGAATGCTGCAATGCCGAGCAATCACCTCATACGCACGCAACAAGTCAGCAGCCATGATGCGTCCTAGCCGACGTGCCTGAGCGGGATCTGTAACTAGCTCAAAGTCATCTGGGGAAATCAAAGATGCACGAGCGTATACCTCGCTGCGTGCATCACTGGTGCTACTAGCACCTCCACTGCTAGTATCGCGTCTCTGAAGGTACTGACCCACACGGTCAGAAGAGATCAATTGGGTCTCGCGAGCAATGCCAGCAAGACCCTCGATAGCACCCTCATGTGCAGTCATAACGACAGGTGCTGCGACATCCTGAAAGCCTGATAAGAATGGTTGTGGCCTTGGTACAAGCTGCCGCGCATCAACAACTGCAGGAGCTCCCTCCTTTCTATATGCCTACCTGTGGCTAATACGGCCACGCCCCTACCCCAAATAACTAGGGATGTCTAGATAGTTCACCTTTAGGTTTAAGTGAACCTCAGCATGTAGCATCATTATGAAGTATAACGGTAATTGGTCATTATTTGGAAATTGGCCTTGAGAGGCCACAAATCTAGGATAAATCAAAGGGGCACATAAAGGACATGAACATTTGTTTACATAATATGCCCTTATTTTCCGTTTGTCTGCATAAAAACTCCAACAAGACCTCTTAACGACTTCCTTATCGGAAAGTCGTGATGTAATCTCATTATAACCTACATCTCCTGAGACACTTGATTTTAGTGAATCCATAAATTTTGTTATTGATTTAGAATCAAATGGATTATATGTTTTCAAACTTGTCTCTATTCTATGAAGATCAACCAGTATTCTTTCACAATGGGCTTTATACTGCCCAACTGTAGTTGGATTTTCGAGAATAGATTGCAATTTTGCAATCTCTAAATCGGTCCTCTCAAACAAATTAGGAGTTCCAGAAGAAGCCATGACTGTAAAAAAAATGAAAGTAAAATTCTAATCAATAGTACTTTTTATTAAAAAAAATTCCTAAGATATTTTCCTATATTAATGAAAACAGAAATATGAACTTTTCAAGCTTCAATAAATTACATAAATTACAAATCATTTGATAACAAAATATACCAAGTGATGTTGCAGAGTTCAGAAATGAAAAGCTTTGAATACATTTAGATGATCTTAAAGTCAAAGCAATGTTTGTAGAAGAGAATGTAAGTTTACCTGGGCACAAACCATTATCAAAGCAGAACAATTGAGTGGGATTCACCTTTCCCTGAAACACATTTTTTGTGCATATGATACAAAATTAGCACAATCAAATAGAACACCAATCCAAATTTAAACAACAAAACACATCGGTAAAAGACATGTCTAATGCATATATTTAAACAACAAAAGACATCGGTAAAACATTGAAATAGAGACACAAGGTTCAATAATTCTTTTTGGGCATAAAAATCAATCTCATGGCAGTAGTATTAAGGTTTGTGAAAATGGAATATCTCCATGATATGCATTATTCTGGCAGTGCACTCTACAATCTCGGCTCCAATCAACAATTATGCCACTATTGGGATCTTAGTATGGCATAGGCAGCTGTGAGCTACACAATATACTCATTTTTCTAGAAACTAAAAAGATCCTTCATGTTACAATTTGCAGCACATAAAAGAAGCCCTTCAAAAAAATACATTGAACAACGGGGGCAACCAAGGGGACCTTGGAAAAATGTACAGGTAACAGCCATATGAATTCTTCCTTAGTTGTGGATCAAAGCTACTAGAAATAAAGCTAGATAAAATTAGCTTGAAACTACAGTATAATCGTCCATTGTAAAAAACAAGTTTCTCTGAACATGGTAAAAGACTACTTTTTATTGTCTGATTGGACGTACATAATGGAAGGGTATAAATATTGCATATTGCCCTCAGAGTTTCTCAAAGAGACCATTTACAAGTAACAAGGATGTAGCAGAATTTTATGATGAGCATTCCTTGTGGATTTCTGATTGGACGATTGTCCTCTCTGACTAAGGTCAACATCTTTTCGCACCAGTTAGGAGTCAAGATAGATCACCATATTCCGCAAGGAAAAAGGATATGCCGTCTTTTCTCTCTCATAAAGGTGTTAGATGGAAGAATGCTTTATCTTTAGCATTTCTATCTATTATGATATTTGAGCGAGATTTTACTAGCTATATTTTTTTGTAATTAATGTTAGAGATAATTGGCCCTACCTTATGAAGGTTGTTACATTCAGACATCGAGATGTCAAAAGGACTTCTAGGGCCATCAAATTTATTGCTTCTTGTTTCAGCCTGTCTCATCCATAGTTGTCCGATGTCAAGTGCCCATTAGCTTCATTAGTCACTATCACGGGTGGTTCTAGATCTGTGAGGCTTCTCCATCTCCCTCACCTAGCAAGTGGTGATCATGGTGCCTCAGATATCCTTTTCTTATTCTTGCTGTAGAGCTGACGAATTTTCACTACTCACAGTCTGAACTACGGGGGCAGGTGCACAGTGCCAATTTTCTTTCTACATCTAGAGGATTGCCAATTGTGCATGTTAGGAGAAGCCTTGAGAAGGCAACCTTGAATCCTCCTAGGATTTTTTATTCACTCTCATAGCCTGTCACAAGGGCATCGTCTATCTCTATATCAGCTCTTTAGTGGTCCCTTTTGTACCCTTGGTACCAATGCATACTAGAACCTTGTTCTCCTTTGGCTTGCTTGCTATTGATCTATTGGCAACTCTCCCAGACTTGTTCATATATTGTTGCATAACAGTGGAAAGGATCATCCTCGCCAAGAGCATTTTGAGTCAAAACTTTGCAATATGACTATAAAGGATTTGCTATGATCAGTGACCATCAAAGGAAAGTTCATCTTCATTTGCTTTTAAGTCAAAACAAGTGTTGTAGAGAACGATAGAGCCTTGACTTCAAATTGAGTGCCCAACATGCCACTGTTGAAATTTGTCAGTACACGAGCTGGTTACATCTTAATCTGAGGCATGACTTTTCCTCCAACAAATCCATGTATGATTACAAACATTCACAGATTACTCCAGAAAATCAACAGAGATGCAACACTGTGAACAGAACCTCCAAAATCAAAAGGATAAGTATTGATTGAAATGAAGGTCTAATACAAAACAGGCACATCAAAATCACTGAACCATCTCTAAGAAGAGTACTCTTGCCACTACAGGAAAATCCCAATTTAGCCATTCTATGATCAATTTTCTATTTTCTATTTCCTGGCCACCTATATATAATTAGTGGATGTTTTAGCTATCCATATAAACTCATGGATTCTGAACCTGTATGAGCACTTTTAGCAAGCCAAACCATATGCAAAACATTTATAACATAGCAACCATGATATGCATTATTCTGGCAGTGCACTCTGTAATCTCGGCTCCAATCAACAATTATGCCACTATTGGGATCTTAGTATGGCATAGGCAGCTGTGAGCTACACAATATACTCATTTTTCTAGAAACTAAAAGGATCCTTCATGTTACAATTTGTAGCACATAAAAGAAGCCCTTCAAAAAAATCCATTGAACAACAGGGGCAACCAAGAGGACCTTGGAAAAATGTACAGGTAACAACCATATGAATTCTTCCTTAGTTGTGGATCAAAGCTAATAGAAATAAAGCTAGATAAAATTAGCTTGAAACTACAGTATAATCGTCCATTGTAAAAAACAAGTTTCTCTGAACATGGTAAAAGAATACTTTTTATTGTCTGATTGGACGTACATAATGGAAGGGTATAAATATTGCCTATTGCCCTAAGAGTTTCTCAAAGAGACCATTTACAAGTAACAAGGATGTAGTATACAAAACGGCCAACCAGGTATTTTCAGAGTTGACCTTCACATTCAATTAATTTCTAGGAGAAAAAAAAGCTGAGCAATATGAATCGTTTCATTCTGCACCGTAATAAACCTTCATCTCCTGATTCAAGGAAATTTTATGAAGCTTTGAATAGCGTGACTCCAATCCATCGTACACGGCAGTGAATATTTATTTCCTGTAATCAATCAATATGGCATTGCAAACTTCTCATTTAGGTGACAAAGGAATGATTATTTTACTCGTGAACATCATTCAGAAATCTTGAATAAAAAAATACCCCGTTGCCTCCATCTCGTGGGTAATTGTTAGTGCGATCTATCTCCTCCACAAAAAGTATGAATCATTCTATGGTCTTCATACATAGAATTAAACCAAATTCAAATCATAGGATGGTCTTCATCCATAGGCTTAAACCAACATCTATAGGGATTGACCTTGCCACCATGATTACACTTAACTCTGGTCAATAATCGTTAAGTTTGTTGCAGTGTAATCAGAATTGTTTTTAGCTTTTCAGCTCAACTACTTTATATTCAAGCTTAACCCAACATTTTTGAAAAGAATGGTTTTACCACAATGCTCACGGTTCTTCCTTATTATATAACACTTGTAGTAAGAATGTTTTGGCTTTGCCATAATAAGCACAATCATACCTTCTAAACGATGAGAAAATACCATTACCAATAAATACCTAATGCCGCCATGATGATGACCTAGGTTCATGCCCATAACATGTCGATAAACACCCTTAAGACTGATTCTTGGCCAAAGAGCCCCTCGGTATTTTGGCAGTGCATTCTGCAATTTCGGCTCCAATCAACAATTATGCCACTATTGGGATCTTAGTATGGCATGGGTAGCTGTGAGCTACACAATATACTCATTTTTCCAGAAACTAAAAAGATCCAAAAATGTTACAATTTGCAACACATAAAAGAAACCCTTCAAAAAAATACATTGAACAACTGGGGCAACTAAGAGGACCTTGGAAAAATGTACAGGTAACAACCATATGAATTCTTCCTTAGTCGTGGATCAAAGCTAATACTAAGATAAAATTAGCTTGAAACTACAGTACAATCGTCCATTGCAAAAACAAGTTTCTCTGAACCTGGTAAAAGAATACTTCTTATTGTCTGATTGGATGTACATAATGGAAGGGTATAAATATTGCCTATTGCCCTCAAGTTTCTCAAAGAGACCATTTACAAGTAACAAGGATGTAGCATACAAAACGGCCAACCAAGTATTTTCAGAGTAGACCTTCACATTCAATTCATTTCTACGAGAAAAAATGGGGTTTTACCAAAAAAAACTTTGCTAGGGTTTTGCAAAAAATGGTATTTTAGTGGCTACACACCTGGGCTCGTCGTTGCTCGCCTTCGTCGCTGGTGGGCTCTCAGCTGGTGTGGTGGGCTCTTTGGTCGGTTCCACAGACTTCGCGCGAAGGAGACGGGGCGGAGGAAAATGATTTTCTCCGCAGCGCCTCCAATATGTGAACAGGGGGGGTTCGCGCGAACACCTTTCACGTGAACACTGTTCGCCGCGAACATGTTGTTTGCGTGAACACTTTCAATTTCACCACGTGGAAAATAATAGCTTACGTGTCTCTTCGCGCGAAACGAGTTCGCGCGAAGGGACTGTTCACGCGAACCCTCATTGGAAACCGCACACCTCTTATTTTGCATCACATTTTTGGGACAACAAGTGGGACACAACACCATGCATTGACCCATCAATTTTTTCATCCATACCAACATTATCATTCAATTCAATATCAATATTCATTGAAAAATCATTATCCTTTACATTTTAATTATATATTTCAATCTCATTTTCTGAAACATTAGGTAGATTTGATATAGTAGATGTACATGTTCTTGCGTAAAGTTTTTGTATCTTCTTGATTTTTTTTTTTCTCATCCATTCCAATTTCTCTAGTGTCTTTTTTTCGAATTTCTTCTTGTTATTGCATCATATTTTCTTGGCCATGATTGCAAAAATATATATAGTTGGGTGGGGGACAAGATAAACTACTCAAAATTCACAAAGAATGTATAGGACTCTGTAGACCAAATGGAAAGAGGAAAAAAATCTCGTGAAAGATGAGAAAATAATGTTGGGGGCCCATAATTTATATTTTAAGAGCATAATGGATAGATGTTATGATATTTCCTTTTTCCTAAGACACATCTTGAGGCTTGGATTCTATTTGGATCCCCATGCCTTAGGCATGGACCTACACAAACACAAGAAATAACATGTTTTTGTAGAAAATGATAAAATGCCACTTCAACCGTAATAAATCCAATTAAAACAATTGATTCATTTAATAAAATTATGACAACAATGTAGAGCATACTTTCTTCTTCCTAAAAGAATATTTTTTAAAATTTTATGACTAATATAAGGTTTCTATAATATTTATTTTCTAACTACGTCTTTTAGTAGATATTTTTTAGATTTCAACATGTCTATAATTTTTCATGTATCTTTTTTTTAATTCATCAAAATTAAAACAAAAATTATACTAGCCCAAACTAGGCATAATACTATAGATATTAAAAAATATATAATTTTGATATTTTTTGGAGGTAGGGAGATGGGCGCACGGTCAAAGCTCCATTATTTTTTATTTTTTGGACTAGAAAATTCATTAAAAAAAAATCGCTAAAAAAGTCGTGAAAAAATGGAGCCCAAACTAGATTCTTGTAGTTATCTGTCTACTGAAATGTTTTCAAAAATACGAAATGGTGCTCAAAGAATGGTGGGGCACATAAAATTGACTCTATTATGTTGTTTAAGAAAAATAAGAGCACATGTTGGTATTTTAGTTATTTTACTCACTTAAACTTAACAATTTTCAATAAAATTTAGTAGCTTAGAAACTAAACTCAAAATTCTACGATTCATGTTCTTACAACATCTTCCAATATTGAGTGTAACTAATAAAATAACTTGTACACATAAAATATTTTTTATTTTTTAGAAAAAAACATCTACTTAAGACCCCCTTTTTCCCCTGAGATTGGTTCACTGACCTTACTAAAATTCATCTTTTATTTGAGTAATTTTAGTACTAATTGTGGACATGTTTTAATGTCCTATATGGCTTGCAATTTAGCTATTCAATCTCTATAAATATAGTGTGTGGTTTTCTCTAATATCAATTATTATTTATTTTTTGTGTAGTATTTGTGATCTTCCCCATTTATCACTCATTATTTGATTGGGCTTGTGATGGTCAAATTCTAAAAATGCATTTTGTAAGTTCTTAATAGATTAAAGAAAACATATATTTAAAGGGAGGAATTATATGGCCCCGCATCACTCTCAAATATTCTCCTACCACAAAACCCCCCACACATTTTTGGGGGAAAATAAATATTATTTGAATCCTTCAAGAAAGAGCTCTCATCTAGTTGAAAAAAAGGAAACAATTGTAGTTCATTTTTATTTTTTTGGGTGTCATAGGGAACCCGAGATCTTGCATTTCCCTATGAAGATCACCAAGCTATAAGATCTTACACTCTATTGGAGACCTGGGAATTTTTCAACGTTATATCAAACAAGAAAATTAGGTTCCTTTACTTGAGTGTTATTTTATACTTGAGCTCAGTGCACACATTCATCGGTAACTAGAAAATATTTTGTCTTGACCTACAAAAAAAATCACTTCTTATCCAAAAAAAAGTCTATATTTCTTTGTCGTTTATAGGCCAAACCATTCACATCATTAAAACAATTATGCTACGTTGACTATATCAATTATATCCTTAACAACGATATTGAGCCAATTGTTTGAGGTCACTCCTCATATATTTTTTGCAAGTTTCCCTCTAACTCTAACAAGATATTCACATCTAAAATATTTTCCTGTTTAAATATTGCCTGATCTCGTAGTTTGTACGAGATCATTTTATCTCAACAACATTTAGTATTATTGGTGCCTCTACACCACACTTATAAGTAAAGCCAAACACTTCATTCTAATATATTTGATGCTTAATATAGTTGGAACAATAAGATATGTGGCATAATTCCTCCAAACATTTAGGGATTAAGAAGGACATGTCAATCATTACCAACTCTCCATTACCCATTCGCCATTATTGTTAAGCATAAATCATAAACTTTGAAAAATCCAAGTATATTGGTACTTTTCACCTATATATAATGATCTCTCTTTAAGAATTTTTAATTGATTATCTATATCCTTATCACATATTTTCTATGTACCATTTAGAAATCTTCTCTCATATGCATTAAAATTAGCAAGAACTTGAGAAGGTCATAACTTGAGCTCCCGGTGTCTTTTTGAGTCCGTTTTTCTTTAAAACCACATGTTTCGATGAGACGAATGCAATGGAAATATACCCTACTACTTAGGGCAAGTTTTGGCACATTTTTATGCCCTAAATCCACCATCTTGAGGCCAAAAATTAGGATTTAAGTTGTAGTTCAATTTTTCCTAATTTTTTGGCATTAGTTAATTTTAGTCTATTAGTTGCATTATGAGTTAGAAAGTTGACAATTCCTCTAATTTAGGAATGTAGAATATGCATGGAAATTTCTATGCCCGTACGAATAAGAATGTGAACTTACTAAAAATAGCAGGTTCTAGTAAACTGCTCAAAATAGTAATTTCTACCACCTAGAGTAGATTTAGTCAAGTTAGTTAGAGTTTTCTTGGCAACTCGAGTTGGGAGTTGTTTTCCTATTTAGGAAACATTTTAATTCATTATTCAATAACAAATAAGGAGATCTATTTTCTTTTGGAGTTCATATTATTTGTAGTATATCAAGTTTGTTCATAATTTGGTTACATTACATATCCTTCGCATACCATCGGATATACTAAAAGGGATAAATTCTTCCAGTATCGACTAATATATCTGAAGGTGTGAATATAGAGATGTTTGGTTTATCAAATTGATAGTATATCAAGATGCTAACTATACTTAGAGTGATAAAATTCAATCTATCAACTTGATACAATCCATGCACAAACAAGATGGAAACATGTAGTCATATTTTTTCCCTTCCATATTTATAGCTCCTATGGATAGAAAATTATGCTCCATGGATAACCAAGATCAAGACACATATGTAATTAACAGACATATAGAATGTTTGTTAAGGTACTTTCACCAAGCATGTAATAGATTATGATTAGTAATGAATATAGGGTATGACTAATAAAAACTCAAAGTTCACCATAATGTTTCTCATAAAAGATTATGTCTATCCTAAAATTAGAGATATAGAATCAACCAAATCAGTTTGGAATTTGTTAAAAATGGTGTATCAATCATATAATCAAATTATTCACCTCGATTTATAAAACTAACTATAAACCATTAACCTCAACTTCAATGAAATAATTGAGACTTATTTTTAGATATGTTCTAACATTAAAGAAATAACTTCTAGCATTATATGATCAAGTGGATGACAAAACATGTGTACTTATAGTACTAAGGATTTATACACTCATATTGAGCGTTTGTCACCATATTGAATATGTGCGATAAGATGCTAACATTTGAATAGTTGGTGGACATGATACTAAATCAAATGTCTATACATAACGAGGAAAATAATGAATATAATGGACTTACCTATGAATTCAAGTGTGAGCATAAATAGAAACATTTGAAGAAACAAGGAAACAATCAATATCATAATTCACAAAATTTCAAAGGTCATCCAAAAAAAGTTTCATGTTATTAGAAAGGGGCATGGCATTAAGGATTGTTTATACAATAGTTTGAAGCAAGGATCTTAATATATAAATCCAAACCAACATCAATCATCAAATAGACAAAAAAAATTCATGGATAGAATTTTTCCCCTAACACCAACATGATAGTATTGACAAAAATGAGAAACATAATCTTTTATGAGAACAAAAATAGTAACAACAAAGATACATATGACATCATTATATTAAATTTTTAGATACAATTCTTTTCATTTTTCTTACTATGCTTTGAGACAAAAATGATTTAATATGGTCTAACACTGAATCCATTAGTAAACATTCCAAATATTTTAGTGCTTCTGGGTAAACTCGAACTATGCACCAAAAATATTTTTTCCACATCTCTATTATTCTTCATGTTGGCACCCCTAAAAAATCTATCATAATAAGTTATCTAACCACATGTATAATATTGTATTAGCTAATTCTGAGAAAACTTGGGGACTCCATAGTATCACTTGAGATGCTTGTTTCTTACCACATGAAAAATGAGGTATATGAATTTTAGATATCCATCCTCAAAGTATGAGGCATTTTAGGAAATCATTTAAGTTTGTGGCGGAAGAAAATAAATCTTGGAAGATCCTTTTAATCTAATATATCTATACAATATAACCTAATAGAAAACTTTGCTAGTGAAAGATTGGCTTACAAAGACTTTTATTCATGACTATTCGTAAAAAAAACAAAGGGTATTATGTTGTCTAAAGCATCAAGTCTACTATTAAATTTGTTAAACACAACCTCAAATGGTTTCATGGTGTAATTTTGGTTGATTTAATATTTAATTTAATGACCAAAATTTCCATTGGTCACCCATATCTACTTTTTTTGACTAATCCATTAGAAGAGAATCCTAACATCAAATCTATTTGGTTGTTTCACATAGGTACTCACATTGTTCATGATCTAGTTGATTCTTGTGAATGCATTCCGTAGCCACTTTTGTGATAATACTCACACCTTATTCCTTTTTAACTTCCTTTCATTAATCACATATAAGAGATCATGCTAGAAGATATGCTTCATACAAGCGACCACTAACCTTCCTGGGCGTAGTGAAAAGATTGGTGGTAGAATTGTGATATTAAATTTAGAGTTTACTCTTTAAGATTGTTTTATTAGATATCCAGTCCCTTTTTCTCTTCACTAGGGAAACTAAATTTTTCTTGGAATTTAAGATCGTATTCCTACACTTGACTCTCTACACTCCACTGATTTTTTTTCGACCAAAGAAGAACCTAAGTTAGACCATTTTCTATGGCGATTAAAACATCATTGCTTGTACATTGGTGATCAAATCTACTATTTTGGTTTGTCTATGTAATGTACTTCCTGCACACATCTTGATTATATCATACAACCTTTCTAATTATGTATATGAGCTCATATTAACTAGCATTCGATCCATGACCTTTCTCGACATAACTATCATGAACCATTTTCATGGTAGCTAATTTTCTCTGTGGACCATGGTAATTGGTTTTCTTCCCTTTATTTAATTTTCTTTTATTCTATGATAATTATGTAAATATCAAAATTTGGCTATATTTTTTAAATAAAATATTTTATTTGAAATCTCAAATAATGAAGAAAAAGTATCATATCCTCTATGTATGCAAACTCAAGGGTAATCTCAAAAAATTGTTCTTAAATTACATCATGTATATGAGCTTATCTACCATTTATGGAGTGGTCGTTGCACAATAATGCAAGATCAACCACATAATCCTTCACATAATTGTTTTCCACCTTTTTCCAAATGACATCACAAATAGTCACATGGTTAGCCTGCCTCTCTCCCTTGGTGAGTAGGTGTATCACACTACAATCAATGTAAGGTAAATCATTTATGTGCCCTTTCCAATTTTCTTAACTAATGTAGGGAAATTTCCTAATTGTTCCCCAATTATCCAAGTTGATATTCATTGTTTCTTTGGCTCTTGTTGATGATTTTGAGACTCAAGATGGAAATGGGTGGGTCGTGCCAAACCCTTTGTCTAATGTGCCACCTATTTAGGCCCAATATAGGATGGCCTACCACCTCCTCCCAATGTTGTGGAAACATATGCCTAATTTTATACGTTTTGTTTGTTAACTCTTATTTTTTCATTTGCTAAACATAATGTTTCATTACATTTTTTCCAAAAACTATTCCTTTTAGGGTCATATATACCAAATGGATAGCTTTTGTTGCAAATTTTTGTATTTCTTATTTTTAAAATATGAATTATCAATGAGTTCATATAAAATATAGTTTAGGAAAAATAGTGATTTTTTTGGTATAATGGAACAAAATGTGTTATATTTAAACTAGTCATCAACAAAGTCAGAGACATTTTAATTATTAGATATGTTAATCCACTACAATCCCATGCATGATTGTCCTTTCCCTTCGACATTACATTTTTGATGTATTATCACATCACCAATAATTTGAGATGTTTGTTACTTCCTGATCTTGTCTCATAGTATATTTGGTATTTAAATGTGTTGTTGTCTCCTTTTATAAATTTTCAATCAAAATTGTTATTTCCTACAATTGATTATGATAATGCAATGACCCAATATTTTTAGTTTTCAATATAATTCATGTTTCATTGATACATCTTATCATAGTTTCAAAATATTTCATATTCAAATCAAATATGTTTGTGGCAAATAAAAACATATAAATAATTTCCATATGATATTTTTCAATATTAATTTATTGATGATTTACTTAAAAAGGTATACATTAAATAATATCTAACTTTATTTTTCAATAAAAACTTATATTTTATGAATACTTTTTTTAAATTTAAATTTATTTTTCTCTTAATATTGTAATAGAAGTTAAAATATAAAATTATTATAATTAATAATAATATTTATATATATATAAAAACTTAGTTTCTATTAATTATATAGAATAGAGTATACAAAAACAATATGAAGGGAAAATACCCTTGAAATTGCCAATATGAGTAGATCATGAAATGTACTTTTAAAATTACTTGATCTAATAAGTATCTTATGAACTAAGTTACAATAAAAAAACTCAAAATTGTGTTATGGTATTATCAACAAATTTTAATTGTTGTATTGTCATATTTCTGTAGTTGTATTTTTTGTACAAATTTAACATCATGGTATTGTCACAATGTTTCCAATTGTAGTAGTGCCACATGTTTTGAGGTGTAGTAGATTCAATTTTTTCCCCATTATTTAATGTTTCAAACATTTAACTGCGAGTATAATTAACAATTGAATTCAAAATTTAAATATGTGTATATATAAAAAACTTGTCGTATAAGACTTAATATCTTGCAAAAGTTTTTTTTTTAATTTTTTTCTCTATTGTGTATCATCATGTTCATCAATACGATGTCATTTTAGTTCACTAGTTGTATAAATACATAAGTGTATTGGGAAAGTTATGAAAATCATTCATTATAATGAAACCTACAATTGTAAAAAAAAATATTGTGAACATTCTCATTTTTTAGATAGGGTAAAAGTAGTTTGGTTTTTAGGGGACTAAAAAACCTCAAATACAGAGGGAGAAATTGATCCAAAGGAAATTTTTGAGGAAAAGTGGAGAAATCAGGATTGGGTGAAGGCGATAAACATTGGTTGAAGTTTCATACCTCCGGTCATTGACATTCTTAATTATGCTGGATAGTCGTCATCATTAACCACTCGAAAAAATATATACCATGTAGTGGGCCGTTAAGCCACCATGCGGACTACCAACACATTACCACCTCATCAACTTGGGTGAGCTAGAGATAATTGGATACCGAGCTATTCACCGAGCTCAAGTTATGTAGGGTGTCGAGTTGAAATCATACTTGGGAGAGATATTTACATGAATCGGAAAGTTATGCATATTACATTGGTCAAAAAAAGACCTCAAACGTGGCCGAATCCACACAATGAAAGGAACCGCTAATCCTTTTCATGGGTTATCTTACCTTTATCCCCACAAATTTAGGATTATCTACATTATATTGGATAAGGTAGCAGCTGGTTCGGGATAAGCTCAACACCAACACAAAGGATGTGGCACCAACATGGAAGGGTCGACGAAGAACCCATGACAAATCAACAATCATGGGGACATGTGGATGGATGCAATTGGACAACATACATGGCATGGGCAGGTGTTAGAGGACGTGGATGTGATTAGAGGCTCGGCACAAGCCCTAGCAGTCACCAAAATTGACTAAGCACAACGCTCGGTTTAGAGTGGGGAGTGGGATATTAACTCGTGACCTCCCTCTCGCATGCGGAACTGCCAAACCAACTTGGCCAACTGAGTTGGTTGTCGATTAGTTGGTGGGTAAGCTATACAGCATATAGCTTTGGCTACTCAAAGGCTATAAAAGTGGCTTCATCTCTTCCATTGAAAACACAATCTGAATTTCAAGCTTAGCCTTCAACAAGCTCATTGGGAGCTATATTCCACCAGCACATTGGATATTTCCCCAAGCTCTTTATGAGATTATTTGGTGAATAAGATCATGGAGAGCTTCCTTGGAAATAAGCATTCGAGCTCAATGGTCTCAAGTGCATCCCGAGGAGAATTGGGAGAGGTTTGAATGTTATAAGGAGTAGTAAGAAATATTTGTAAGTCCTATTATTATATTTTAATAGGCATAATGTTGTGGAGAATAATGTGTGGCCATAATAAAATGTGAAGGACCACATTTTCGAGAAATAAGACCTATATATTTATTTTTATATACACACAATTGTAAGCCCTATATTATTATAGGCAATAATTTTTTTAACCCCTTTATTTATTTTTATATAGGCATTACTTGAAGATGAACCTCTGAGTTCTCTCCAATGAAGAAATGCTCCAAGCCTGAGCAGAAGAGGACGACTTGAAGTTTGAAGGCATGATCATGGCGATGTAATGGAGAAATTATGGAGAAAGAAATTAGATGTGGTATTTTATTTTTTATAAGCATGAAAGATGTATAAGGCCTATTATTATTGTTAATAGGCACTACCAAAGATATACATTATTTTTTATAGGAAATATGGGGAAGAAAGTCCTTTTCTTATAGGAATATTGAGGACATATATTATTTGTTATCAGAAAGATTAAGATAAGACCTATTATTTATTAGGCATCCTCAAATATTTTTGGAGTTATTATTTTTTTTAACTCACCGATCAGGAGACTTCACAAGCTAGAGCTTGGAGATGTCGTGAAACTGAGAGACGTGACCAAGCATCAGAGAAGTAGTACATCTAAGGACATGAGTATGTTAGGTGAGTCATCAGAGTGTTGGATTTGGAGGAGGGTCTTTACTCAGTATTGAGAATGTTGGCAAAGATTTTTGTCTACTAACATCTTGAGACTTAGCACCACACATTAGGAGCGTGGAGTTTTCTGGAAGAATACTTAGCACTGTGTAACAAAGGCATTGAGGTATTAATTATTACTGGAGTCACCATCAACTCACTAGAGATATTTTGGAGCCTAGACATGGAACCATAGGATATTCTGTAAAAAAATATCGGATCTGCTGCATAAGTTGGGATGATGTCACTCGATGTTCATGGAGAAGGTTCTTGTTCTTCGTGCTTATTGAGCCACAAGTTAAGATTACATAATCTCTAGAAGACAAATCAAGAATGTATAGGGAAATTTTTCATGAAGGTGAATACTAGATCGATTCTGATGAATGTTCTTGTTATATTTTTTATTCAATATTATCATTCTTAGATTGTAATTTTCTTGCAGATGTGGAAGTAGATAATATATCAGTTCTATTAATCATCCCAAATACATAGGTAGTCTGCAAACTTCATTATAAAACCTTTGTGTCGTGTGTTTTTATTTAAGTTGATTTTAATGGGGTAATTTTGGAAATGAATTTTAAGCCTATAGGGGTCCGAGGTCGAGAAAAAAAATTGGTCAATTTTCAAATCAAGTTGGTATCAGAGCTAGTTTAGCTCGATATTTACTTCCAGTAAATCATATCAATAGTGTGATTTCTTCAAGTTATTATAGTTAGTTAAGTCTGTGTGAATAAGATACAGGTGCACTATGGGTATAATGTTATAACAAGATAAGATTGAAAAAAATGAAGTGTATAGTAAGCAGATCCTGTGAGATCTAGTTCAGTTTATGTAAACTTGCAGCATAAATTATACACCAGAAAAAACTAATACACTGATCTTTAATTCATTCGGGATTGTTAATACAGTGAATAACACCCATATATATAGGATTTTTGGGTCCCTATAATTTAGTAAACTAAAAAAGCACCAAACCCCTATTACGTGTGTTTGGTTTAACAACCAAATCTCACACAAACAATAATATTATAAACAACACGTAATATGCATTGTTATTACACCTAACTAACATAGATATTTTACTAGCTCTTAAGTAGAATTATTATCCTAATCCATACTATGAGCACTAACCTTAATATTCATAACATTCCAACCGTTAGAAGGAACATGGGAAGAAAACACATCTAAAGAACTGGAAACAAAATCATATGCCTCCATAGAATTTTAGGTCTGCATACTAAAGACTTTGATCTTGTTGTCTGGATCTTGCTACACATGACCAATCCGCTTAACCAAAATGAATCCCTTACTTTTTTTATCAAACTTTCACTGATTCACCTACATATGGGAACTCAAGAGTTCCTCATTTCACTTCCAGTGAAAGAAGTATTTCACCAGCCGATCGATATTAGAAGTATGATAGTCGAAGGAATTCTATAGTAAGAGGATCACTCCAGGTCAGCTTCCCTAATATACAACTATTCTTAGATTCCAAAATTCACATACTCCTTGTTTCAATATTTGGCAAGGAATGTATACCATGTTTTATTTCTGCACACGCCACTAAAAAAGACAACTGAAAATTTTATTAAAAATCTGCCACCAGCGTTGTATGTGACCCCTTCGTTGGTGAAATATGAGAGCCATTGATTTCCCTCCATCTTGCGAGGGCCGCTAAAACAACCCTCTTAAGATCCAAGAACAACCTATGATTAGTTAGGAAAATTATGGAATAATTTTTTTTAAAGAGTCTACAACCAGGTTACAAGACAGCAGTTGTCACAAACAAGTTTCAAATCCAAAACTATTAGTAGCTTATAGTTTTATTAATACAACAACTATAAAAGATCACAAGGTCCAAACATAGGGTTAGATTAATCTATTAGGTTAAGAGGGTAATTTCTCACTAAACCACCCTCTAACAAGCTTAAAATATTTAACTTTATTTTTCTCAAAACTAATGAACTCAAAATTTCCCAAAAATATTCCCATTACATAGTAAATTTCCTCACCTTTCCGGTGATATAAAGAAGCCCTCATAGCTCCTCACATTTCTCAAGTTATGGCTAGCAGACCTTGGGAGGAAATTTTTTCCAAGAGCGGGTTTGCAGGCTTGGGGAAGAAAAATTTTCCATGTGCGGGCCGGCAGAGCGGGGAGAGATTTAGTGCATTTTCCCTTTTGGAAAAAAATTTTGATCTTCCTCCGCACGCCCACCGATGCCCAAAGTGCTATGTGTCAAGTGCTGATTGGTCGCAGGGGAAACGGACTTGTGAGGAAACTTAGAGATTTTAGACTTTAGGGGGTTAAAAGTGCAAAGGATTAAAATAGCCGCACCTCTGACTTCCCTGAATCATGCCACATGCCACTTGAATATTGGTTGCATCCCATCTGCTCATCAGAGCAATTTAACAAAATTTGACCTTTACGAGAAAAAGGTTAAAAGACTTAAAAAGCTTCACACCTCCGCGAATGCATCATGAAGACACATGTCATCCATCCATTGGATGTCGATAGGTGGGCCAGCGGTAGAATTTAGAAAAAAATTTCCCAAAAATTTTCTAAAGCACTAAGCTAAAAAGGGAATCCGTTCCTCCTCCGATGCAATCTGATGCCTCGTGGCAGCACCTGATTTGCTATGGGTTAGCATGGTGGCAGAGGAAACTTAGAAATTTTTCCAAATTTTTTTTCAAGGTTAAGTTAACTATTGTGGGCTTGTGTGGCCATGAAAAACAACCAAAAAGGAAAAAGCGGGGCAGTAGGTCCGCGGGGAAATTTTTCAAAAATTTCTTTTTTTGAACTTAGGTGATTCTTGACAAAAAGAAAGGCTTGCGGGTTAGTGGAGTAGTGGGGGAATCCGTTCTTTTTATTTTATTAACCAAAATGTGCTAAGGAAAAATTCAGGCCCGTGGGTCCGCCAAGGAAATTTTTCCTAATTTTTATTTTAATAGTTAGGAATTATTTTTGACACCAAATGAAGAAACACTTTAAGGGGCCGTAACTTTTGATTAGGAGATCATTTTTGGGAAAACAAGGACTTTTTTGGAAGCTCTCGACATCCTCTTCACACAGGAATCATTAATTTTTCATTTTGTTAATGTTTAAGGCGTCCATTTCATGAAAGTGATTTTCCATATTTTAAAAGGAAATCTTGTAAATTTTAACTTATGAAATTTTAATCAATTCATCTTCTTCCTCCCTCAACAATGAACATGTCAATTAGAAAAAAATATTGTTCTTAGAATGGATTTAGGATGGATTTGGGAGGTAAGTTTGTTTGATTGACTCCCAAATTAAAAAAACAACCTTGACAGCAAAAATGGAAACAAAACGGTTTAATCCCGATTTCACTAAGTTTTCTAAGAAATTCCTTATGTGTTTTTGTCCAACTGAATTCATTTAGGGCATAGTACTTCAATTTAATCGTTTAATTTGTTATTTCATTATTGCAGGTTCAAACTGTGCATTTTGGTTAAAGTGTTTTCTAGTTTGAAAATGCAAAATAGAGATCAAATTTTAAAGGATCTATTTTCCATTTTCATCTTCCAAGTATTAGAATTCATTCCAACTCTAATCTAATACATTTAGTTAATTCAAATCAAAATATTCAAAACCAACATGCAATTCTGATTTCCAATTTTACACATTTCAAAATACAGAGTTATGTATTTTCCTCACACACACTTCTTCCTTTCAAACAAAGATTTCAAATACATTTCAAACTTAGATTTTAAACAGCAATAGTTCCAATTGTGGAAAAGATTGCAACTTTGATTCAAAAGAAAAGATTTCCTTCTTTTACAACTTCTCTTTTCGGTTGATTTTCACAATACAATATACAAAATACATCTCTTTCTTTCAAACAAAAACAAAGTATATCTCTCCTTTACATTTCAAAAATACAACTTTCATATTCAATGTAACATATTTCAATTATAAAACATATACGAGTTCATCCACTTCAAGTGGGAAGGGTTAAAATAAGATTTTTATTTCAACAAGGGACTATCAAACTATTTTCTTTTGTTTTCTCATTTGCTCCATAACAACATGTAGATTTATCATTCTTTTAATTGTGATCACAATAAGAGCAGGGGAAAGGCAATCCTCTCCACCCAACCAAGACATCCGATGACAAGGAGAAACCATCCTTCTTCATTGGCCCCCGATCCCCAACCATAATGCAATAGAAGATGTGATTCAACTCATGGCAACAAAGCCTTCCACAACACACAAGCAACATTTTCACATTTAAAACACAGTCTAAAATAATATGTAGTTTACAACTACATTAAAGCATGACAAACAATACTGATGCTTCATCAAGCAAGCCAAAGGAGCAAGAAACTATGGGGGATGCTACTTATTCCTCCTAAAGGGGAAACAGGTATCACTACCTGATTTCAAACCACCAAAATATAGTATATCAAAGCCCTAACATGCCCTTATGCGTCCCCCAATTTCCCTTATACCTCATATTTCCTTATGCCTCCCCAACCTCTTATGGCACCCCCATAACGAGTAAAGAATTGCAAGCTATTTATTTTTAAGGTGGAACTCAAATCCCAAATCCCTCCACACTTATACCTCCCCAAAAACACTTGTACTTCCCAAAAAATAAACCCCATAGTCTTCTCATACACCATTCTTAGGCCATCTACCCAACATCCCCCAAACATGCCAAAACATTCACAACAATAACAATTTAATAAACAAAAGAAAAAAGCATTACAAGAGCGAATCTCCTACCTCTCCATGATGGAGTTATTCCAAGTTCCAAAACAACAAACTTTATCCCAATGGAAGCAATCCAAATCAGCCAAGCGCAAGCATACAACAATCTTTCAACAAAAAAAAACTTCTCCAAAGCAAGACCTCCAAAACAACAAAAGAATTCACCCCAAAAGGAGTTTCCAATGGTGAAACAACCTAAAACAAGTCAAGTAATTCAAATTTTATAGAAAAGGGAAGAGAAGAGGATGAGGTGGATCCATGTAGGATGCCACATCACAAATCTTCAACTCCAACCCAAAAGTCAACTTCAATCTCCAAGACACAATAAATAAGTAGGTGAATAATATGACAGTCTTACTTATACACTCAAATCAAGCCCATATCCCAATGGATTGAAATTAATTTCAAGCAATAAGTGTAATTAAAACATTCATTTAGGCTTAAAAATGCATAATGAAAGCTAGATTTAAACTCGCCAACCATAGGTGAGGTTGGTATGCAAATTTAAGAGGTATGGGATAAGTTTAACTTGTTCCACAAGCCTACAAAATCAGTCTCTAAGGATAATTTCAAATTTCAAAGAATATGAAGTGTTTCATACTCCAAATTTACTTACAACATTTAATACAAGAGTCAACCACTCCAATAATTACTTTCTTATGTCCCAATTTTATTAATTTATTTTAATAATATGATTATTCACATTATATACAACAATTTATTTAAGTAGAAGAGATAAACAGATCACTTAATAAACACATAAAAACATCAATAAAAAGGAACCAATTAAATAAATACACATAACCCTTGGTCACGTTTAAAGGTGATCCCCCCATGGGAATCCCTAAGACAATCACACACACAATCAAATATAAGTTGTAATGGTGACCTTGTTGAATTCATTTAGAATTCCATTGTGGTTGGTCTCTAATCTCCTGATATTTGTTGTGATATTTTAACCTACAAAACACAAATACCTCCTTCAACCTCGTGGCCATATCAGAACATCCAAAATAATATAAATAAAATTCTAAAATCATCTAGATATATGAATCACAACAACATCCAAGTGACCAATAAGATCATTTGCAATTTTACTCTATAGTTATATCATCATTAAATAATTTCCATTTCTAGGTCTACTCACAATATCCAAATATCACATGTCTGAGAAACATCCATAATATAACCATGTCAAACAACATATGATCATCAATATATAAAAATGTCTCTAATAATCATTTGCATCATAACTGAATCAAGGTCAACAATAATCCATGATCTAACATCTAACATCATACTATAATAAAGTCCATAATCATGTCCATAATATAATTAGCAGTATCATGATCAGTATCAAAAGGTGTCAAAGGGAAGTGGGAACTACACATCCTCCATTGCCTCCATTCTTCAGTATGAAGTTGCTAACTCAGCAAATTTAGATTATGAATCTCCATTACAATCAGACGTCGGTTATCCCGAAAATACGTCCGTGAGGAAATAATTTTATTTATTTTTACAACTTGTTTCTGACATCTTTAACTCTTGTTTTTGGGAAAATGACGCATGACACAAGTAATAACATTGAAAAGACATGACACTTTATTTTTTTTCCCATTACTTACAACACTACGAATTTTTATAATGACGTTAAAGACTTAGAAATTCTTTTGTAGCAATTCATAGTGATTTTGTTTTAGATGTATGTTATTAGGTCACTATAAATTTTAATAGTGCAATCATTTATCGACTATTGATAACATCGACCCAAAGACTTAGACATAAATAGACAATAACAAAGAGTTCTGACTAAAGTGATTCGAAAAACACTAATATTTTACATATTGGTGACTGAGAGGAAATGAGTCAAAATACAGCAACATGTGACTTGCAACATACCGCCGGGTATGGATGCGGTATGCATAGTTGAGGACGTCTTTTAAGCACGAACATAATGTAAGATGTTAGTGATATTTAAAACTTGTAGTTTTCACTATCTCTTTTTTGACATGATCTTTCCTCTGCAAACGGTTATCATCACTAAAAAATGCAAGATCAAAGACAAAAAGGCGTGGCAGATCTAAATGGGATTGTAAGAAGGCGTCGATCAAATACGCATCAGGACACTAGAAGACTACAGAGAAGACACCGGGCATGTTAGAGATTGATGTATGGATAGATTTGACAAAAATCATTCAACTGAGTCTCGCTTCTTAAAATTGTTGAGATGTGACGTGTGGATAGTTGATGTAGAGAACTGATATATCTGGCTTGAAACTCTTGATCCCGAGACATGTCGATCAGAACTATCCTTAATTAATAGTCTTCAATAGACACTCGCAAACCAAAATCTCTAGGAAATGTGGATGTTGATGTAAATAATTAGTCTTTCAAGGTTGCGGAGATAAAAGGCGTTACCAACAAAGCAAGGTGGATCAAAAATATTTGGTCTTGAGAGCTACGTAGAGGCGTATGAAATGAAATCTGATGCCAAATTAAAAAGCTAAGAAACAAAATTTACATCAACAGGGAACTACAAAATTAAATGTTTACCCTTTACAAGTACACTAAACATCTATCATAGGAATAGATATAATAGTTCTTCGATACCAGATGTGAGATCTCGTTCAGTTTATTAAAACTTGTAGCAGAAATTATACACAAAAAAATATTTAGACACAGATCTTCAATTAATTCGAGATTGTTAATATAATGAATAACACTCATATATATAGATTGTTTGGGTCCCTATAATTTAGGAAACTAATAAACCACCAAACCTCTATTACGTGAGTTTGGTTTAACAACCCAATCTCACAAAAAAAATAATATTACAAACAACTCGTAATATGAGTTATTATTACACCTAACTGACATCGATATTTTACTAGCCCAAAAATATAATTATTATGCTAATCCATAATGTGAGAACTAACCCGAATATTCCTAACATATCCAGGAAGAGAACTCTCTCTTGAGATCCATGTATTACTCCATAGAAGAGGAGAATGCTCGACTGAAATCAGAATTGCAAGGCAAGAACGAGCTCTTGGAAAGATTGGAGAATGGTGAGCAGAATTATAAAAAATGATTGATGCATGCTCTATAAAAATATCACCACCAGATTCCTCATCCCATTTGGATTCAGATTCAGGTAAAATTAATTTTGATGGTTTTGAAAGATACACTACAAGCATTGGATCTAAGTTGTTAGATAGAATGGGTTTTAACTGAATCGTCCTTAGTAAGAACAACCAAGGTAAGAATAACCCAATACAAGTCGAGGAGTTCCCTCGTCATGTAGGTTTGGGTTATTCTAGTGTGGTAAAGGAAATTGGAGAGACATCCAAGCTTGCTAGAGGAAGAAGATCCTCTGAATAAAAAAGTGTATACCCCACTACCACAACAGAATTGGAATGGTAAGAAATGTTGGAGAAGAGGTAAGAAAATTCCACCTCCTATTTCTTATCGTAATCATAAGCTTGGGAAACAAGGAAAACCTTCTGAGCATCCACCCTTTCTTTTAAAATAGTATGGGTTTGATATATAGAAGATGATGAATGATTTTCCATGCATGTTTTGTGGAGGTACTAATCATTCTGTGGCCTTTTATTATAAGAGGAAAAACTTTTTGCAAAAACATTTTCCATATGAACTTAAAACTAATCTCATGTCTAATGGGAAAGAAATTGTAAAAATAATTCCTCACTCATGAAGCATGATAAAAAGAGGAATTATTGCACTCATTGTAGTATGAGTGGATACATGGTTGATAACTGTTGAAAACTTCACCTAACAAGCCATCCGCTGCATGGTAAGAAAAATTTGGTATATAAGGTAAAATAAAAATTTAAGTCATCAATTAAAAGAGAACCAACTTTTAATCTATCCATAATTGAACCAAAAATAAGTCCATTCTATTTTAATATGGAAAATGTAAACTCATGTGAGTTGGAAAGATTTGCATTTACATAGTTGTAATTCTTGAAAGAATGAAAAATTATTCAGAGCATTTTGTGGGTTTCCAATCTATGTTGAAAGGAAATATTCACATATTTTTATTGCTTAGAAATTGGGAAATGAGAGTCCTAATTAGTGGGATAGGTTGAGGGAAAAGTTCATCATACTAAGTATTTTTATTGAATTTATATTTGGATTACTACATTATATCTCCTAATTAGCTTTTGAGTGTCTGTTACAATTCGATACTCATATTTATAAGCTTGGATATTTCAAGGCCATTTTTACAAATATATTGAGCTCGTACGTATCATTTTGGATCTTCATTTTGTGTAGCAGCATTATTACCATGTAACCTGATGATGATTTATCATTGTTGGCATCTAACATTAGGAGAGATCTTCATTCTATGAAGACACCATCACAGCCATACAAAAGAATGGTACCTGATATTTTTCGTCAACAAGAAGAGCTCGCGAGAGATTATCTCAGATCGTTGTTCTATGCTGAGGTATTGTGACCGTGTAGTAGAATGGGAGTTTATCATCATGAATGTCAGATCTTCCGAAGTGTAAGACCCTTAGAGGGAAGTTGTGGAGATGTTTAAGTATTGTTGAATCATAAGACCTCTTGAAGGGGAGATGTGGCAATATCTACTTCCATGCAGACTATACATTGTTTTGGTGTAAGACCTCTAGAGGGAAGATGTAGCAATATATTCCTTTTGTGTTGTTGATGAGTAAAACCTTAGCAGGAAAATGTGGCAATACAAGTGTCAGGAATTTTTGAAGTGTAAGACCCCGAGAGGGTAGATGTGACAACCAAGACAAATGAAGAAGCATGTTGGGCCCATAACTCTCAGGTTACAGAGATTGAACCAAGTTTTGTATTGAATAAGTAATAGTTCAGATACTACAATATCAGCTATAAAGATCTCTTAACTGACAGAGTTCATGATCCAAGAGCGAAGATATGAGAGTTTTGGGACAAAAATAATTCCTATTAGGGATGTGTGATCGAGAGGACATTTCGGAGGAAAAGTAGTGTAATAAAGATCAGGCGAATGTGATAAGCATGGGTCAAAGTTTAGTACCTCTAGTCTTCGATGCTTGTAATTATTTGGGATAGTCCTGATTGTCAAACGATTGAAAAAAAATATTCCACGTGATGGATCCTCAGGAAACTACATGGCATGCCACTACACTACCACCTTATCAACTTGGGAGAGCTAGAGCGAGTTGGATATCGAGCTATTAACCAAGCTCAAGTTATGTAAAGTGGTGAATTGAGTTCATACTTGGGTGAGCTACTCACATGACTCAGAAAGCTAAGCAAATTCCATTGCCCGAAAAAAGACCTCAAATGTGGCCAAAGCCATGCAATGAAAGGAACTGCTAAGCCTTTCCAAGGATTGTCTTAACTTTATCCCAATGAATATGGAATTATACACATAATATTGAATAAGGTAGTGGCTAGTTCGGGATAATATCAGCACCAACACAAAGGATATGACACCAACATGGTAGAGTGAGAGAAGAACCCACGACACAGTAGCAACAACATAGACAATTGGATGTATGTGAGTGGGAAACAGAATAAATATGGGTAGGTGGCAGTGGACATGGAAGTAATTACAGGCTCGTAAGAGGCCCTAACAGTTGATAAAATTGACTAAGCACAATGGTCAGCATAGAGTAGGGATCGAGATTAAAACCTTGGACCTCGCCCTCACATGCGGAGCTACCAAATAGAATCGCCCAACCGAGTTGGTTAGCGATTATTTGGCAGATAAGCGACAAGGCTTATAACTTTGGCCACTCAAAGGATAAAAAATTCACTTCCTCTCCTCCATTTAAATACAGGCTCGCTTTCAAGCTTAGCCTTTAACAAGCTCATTGGGATAATTATTCCAAAAGCCCATTTGAGATTTCCCCAAGCTCATGGCGAGCTTCCTTAGCAACAACCATTCAAGCTCAAATCTCTCGTAAAAGACAGGATTTTTTTTTTTTGACTTGCTTGAAGATAATACGACACTACACAAGTTCTCTAGGGAATACAACCAACTAAAGACATGCTTTCCACAACACGGACCCACACTGGTTACAGATAAACATGAGGCACACACTAAGGACACAATGGTTCATCTAAAGTATGCAATTTTACAAACAAGGTCTTCCCACAGAAGGTTTCTTTAGAATCATGTTTTAGCTGTAAGTGTTTTTACATTCTTTACTTTTCCCAGAGAAATCATGATAGGAGAATCTGAAGTTCATGTCTCCTTTGAAGAATTTTCTCCTACCTTGTTAATGTTAATATACAGTGTAAACCAATTATTGGATGGTAAGAGGTTACTTCATTTACTTGATTAACTTATTCATTGGTTAGGAGGCAGTTAGTTTCTCAAGGCTCTTAACTTCATCAAACTGTTTTCAACGTTGTGCTTTTAAACATATATGTTTTACCCTTTTAAGCGGTCATATTTTTATTTTATTTTATTTTTACAGTACATGACTGTCTAAAACTTGGATTCATCATTAAGATCTTATTAGTGGTTAAAAAGGATTTCATTGGGGTCAAGAGTCTAACCAGAAATATTAAAGGTTTCACTTGGGCTTCACTTGAAGAGATAGACATAAGTATACTGTTTACTTTTTCAACGGGTAAGATAGATCGAAGAGTTTCTTAGTCAAGTTCCTTCTATTTATTATAATCTTATTATCTTCCAAGAATTCAATCATTGATTTCACCTTAAGACCGTTCTAAGGATTTACCACAATAAGAGATTGTTGATTAGTTTAAGTGGGATCACCAGGTATATTTGTTTCTCTTGTTTTCTTTTTGCTAGGTTCAAAACATAGTCCTCTACCAAACGACACATGACCAAAGGTAACCAAAGTGATGTAAGTTGATTCAAGTTTAGATAATTATAATTAGGTTGACAATTCAAGGATAAATCATATTCTGAAAAGTGAAAATTCAACAAAGGATACGCATGTCAAAACAAGTTCATTTAATCTTATTGACAATAGTATTTCTCAAATTGACTTTCAAACGATAACAACAACCTACATGAGAACAATACAAAATTATAACGCAATGCCTTCTAGATAGTCTCCACAATTTCCATACCAATGCTGTAAAGCAAAAGAAAAACATTCGTACAACAGCAGTTCCTAAGAAGGCTGGAATCCACTTTCTACACGTGTTTCTTTTTCTCTCTCTTTTTTTTTCTTTTCTACTCAGGAAATCCTCCTGCACATTTGTTAGCACATGTCAGTTCGCAAGAACTGAGCACGATAAAAGCTATAACATTAAGACAATATGTTGTTATCTAACTGTTTCAAGGAAGAAAAAGACACCGTTGATTATGAAAAATAATCTAAGAGTCTAAACAAGAGCAATTAAAGAGTTGTCCAAAAGCATAAAATGTCTAAATAAAAGGGACGGCACTAACTCTATTTAATTATCATTTTCTCATAGGAGCAGTTAATAAACATCATAGTGAATTTCACCCATATCACAATAATGATCGTCATTTTAACAAGATAACATTTCGAAACGAAAACAATTACAAGAAGAGAATTAATTTCAAACGTGATCTGTCCCTATTTGTTTAAGTTAGTTCACCAAGCCAAGGATTCACTATGCCACTGGAAGATCCCAAACAATCAATCGACATGAGAATATCTAAACCAACATGACTTATTAATATTAAGATGATGTGCCTATAACAGTTAATTTTATGTCAGTACCGAATAAATAAATTGGAAAGAAAAGGGATGAAACGCACAAATGACCTCGTATGGGTCACATCCTATCCTAACAATCCTTCTATTAAACTTTCTTCTAATCAAGAGAGTGTCTTAAGAAAAAGGACAAACTTGGCAAGACCAAACATAACCATTATAAATCTTACAGGAGGGTTACTCAATCATTCACAAGAACACAACACAGGATACATAGCTTCCAAAGGATCTGTCGTCAACAACAAGTTGACTTAAACCTTTCTGGTCAATACATAACCATTCTACTACAATGACAGCAAGGAGGTCGTATCACAACGATCATCACAAAAACCAGTCAACCAATGAGTTTCCAAACACACCAACCTCTAAGTCACAGAAGAATGAAATTTAAGCATCTTTACGGAGAAAAACGTAGAGTAATTTCTTACGCATAAAACCAACATCCCAATTTTAAGATTTGAAAACTTCCTCACTAATGATCAAGTAGATCTTGTATCCTCCAACATGTGTGAAACAAAATCAAGGTAAGAAAAGAGTATTTCCTCTGACATTTTAAGCTATCCAAAAGAAATGTGAGTATCGTCAAAAGAAGACATTCCATAGGATCAGCTACATTCCTCAAAACATACAACAGTCACCAAGGGAGAGAAGGTGATTCCAAAGACAACAATCTCCAAACGGTGAACATGAATTGATATCAAATTATGACGATCAACCATGACACTCGAAGAATAAAAGTATTTCTTCGAGCGATTCAAAACAAATAACAAAAGCAACTAACCTAGTTGAAAGTAATATCAACTTGGCTCAATTCAAAAATCAGTCAAGCTAAGCACACACCAAGCCAACCGGGAAGGGTTACTAGAACCTAAAACAACTAAAAGAAAAGGATAGAGACAGGAATAGCATCATTCACCTATACACAATGCACTCGCAGTACTCAATCACCAATTCGCAAATACCCAACATAAACCAGAACTACAGATCTCGAACCGAAACAAGAATAAGAACAAAACAGGAACTATAAAGTTGAGTCCAACGACAATGTTTGATAAAACATTCAAATCGTGAGACCAACACAAAGAACTCAGGAATTTTCATTACAGGAACCCCACCTCTTTTGTTTTATTAGTCTTAAGAACAAAGTTCACCCAACTAATATTTATTAAAACCCAGAAAACAATATAAAGGCTTCAACCAGCGCAATCATTTCTAACGCCAAAAAAAAAAAGAATACAAACGAGCAAGGGAAGTGGAAACCAAACAGCATACCATCACACGAGACATTTATATGAAGAGTAGAGTTATTTAATGATTCAGTTAAATAACAGCATAAGAATCAATGGTATAGAGAATATCGTGCCTGATTAAGCTCCCGCAGTCGATAACAAGATGGACGGGGCCTGCAACAGCAACCCAACCAGCGCAACTTCTCTTCCTCAGCCTGCTGAAGGTCCAAACTCTGTTAACGGCCATGCTCTTGTCTTCATAAAATCAATTGTATAGTCCGCAATGTGCATCTCTGCCCATAGTTCGGTCGGGTCGCATATTCCTCTCGGCCATGGTCTTCATATATCTCAGCTTTGACTGAAACAACACCACCACCAAGATCTCCCATATGCATCTGATTGTTTATGATTTGGACCTCCTAACCTTGGTGCTCTCATAATAGGAGCAGCCCTAGTCTATTATTAAATAAAATCCCATCTCTGACATAAGGCAATGGACCACTGTAAGCAGCCTGCAACCCTGCCCGATCACAATCATAGATAGGAACGACATGGAACTGATACCGATGGTATGTAGAAGGAGCATGGCAAGCCCCTGTTTCTGCAAGTTTTGAGTTCAGCCAGAAGAATCTGAACTTAGCACTACAGTCATATAATGAGTATCCCCGCAAACAAATAATGTCAATTATGTAGTAAATTTGATCTGACTCATGAAAAAATACAATCAAGAATACAAAACATGTGACTGGGGCCAGAAACATTTTTTTGTTCTTGCACCATTTGGCAAAGCTGATGGGAAGCAATGTAAAACCCGTCCATTGTGAAGCCTGCTTATTGTTGTACCATGAGAAGAAACCACAAGGCATCGTTTTGCCTGCAGGTCTTGGCAACACATACCATTCATGCTTGAGGCGGGGAGGAATATCCACCATTTACTCCTAATAACTTGGAACAGCATGAACTCCTCCCAGGCCTAAAAGAGAACCACTGACGTAGGCCCTCATAAGCACCACAATTCTTGAAGAAATCCTAATGATTCCACTCAATCCTGTGGAAGATACAGAACAACCACTCTCTGTAAAACCATCCATTGTGTCTAAGGCGTTCCAATGTGGAAGTAAAACGAGCTAATAACAGACTGGTAATCTGTAACATTTGTTATTGGTTTGATGAATCCACATGTCTGAAACAGATGACAAAGCAGGTCTTATTTTTTTTGTCATTTCTTGAGTAACTGTAACGAGGAGAAAGGCTCCTCCAATCTGAAAAGCATTAATTATGCGAGAGAATCCTGCAAATTTGAGGATGCTGTTGATACAGCAGAACAGAAAACAACCTAGTTGGACAGCTTGCCTGTTGGAGGTGCTCACGAAGGCTTCTACCAAACTGTAGCATGCCTGTTGCCCTGGCTATTTACTGTTGCAGGCAGTTGCTGTGGATCCCCAATCTCGAATCAGAGGATACCCAGAAGCAAAAAAGAAACCCAACTGTAGAAAATGGGTGAACTGAGAAGAGGCGCAGAAGCATTACCCAGCCTCAAGATTTGATCGAGCTTCTTCCTTGTTAAATTCACCACCTGGACAGAAGTGACTTTCCAAAATGAAAAGGCAAGACAACTCAACTAAAACTTTATCTCGTCCTTCTACTACAGCTGCAAGGTTTTGCAACCACTGATCACGACTGTGGTCGCGTGCAACCAGAACATCAGGTTCAGCACCAACGGTTCCTTGGGATCGCCCTGTAGCAGCTGTCGCACTTAGCTCTCTCTGGGGCCACTGATTTTCTGGGATAAGTTTACTTCTCTACCCTGTAGCTGCTGCATAAAGCCAAACACTTCCTCACGGCACTTTCCTAGGAGAATTTTGGTTCTATGCTCCACTGAAACTGCCTGTACAGCACATGATTTTTGAGACCCACACCCACCCACGCAACATCAGGGCAGTAGACCTTCATTTCACCATCAATGAATCCACTGTCCAGAACACGCCAATGCAATTCATCTGTTGCAGCATTAGAACACGCCAAGAAGGAGCAGGTCAAAATGAGGTGACAGGGTTATAAATTATGGTAGGTTGGTGACAGTTGGTATGTTGAACAATGAAGATAGTTGGTGGTGAAGAAAAATGACCCAACCACACACCACTTGCCAAAAGGGACAGAACAACAACAAATTTGGAACAGCTTCTCCCTCACGCCAAGGCAGGTCGCAGAAAAGGAAGCCCATGCCCAGCGGGGCATTACATTCTCCTCCCCTTAAGAAAGCATCGTCCTCGATGCGACATAACACAACGGAAAAGAAATGGTTCGCAACCAAGAACAGGTACAGGAGAAAGTACACTTTATGGTTTAAAATTTTAGTTGATTAAAGCACGGCCACAGGGTAGCCTTAGGAACATTTGGTAGAAATTTTAACTTTCAATGTTCTGTGAAGATTGGCAGTTCTTTCTTGTTCATTATTTCATTTGTCTCTTTCCATTAGCACTATTCTTAGTTTAATTTCTTTTAAAATTTCATCATTGCAGAGTTTTGGTTCATTCTTTATTGTGGGTGCCCAACATGAACTGTTAACACAACACCCTATCGGTTCACAAGACACTACAGATTCACAAGCACACAAGTATATACTTCAAGGCTGTATTACACCACAAAAGGTTACTCAAATACGGAATGGATTAGGCACAGTCCACATAACATAGTACACGTCACACATCTATGACTGACATATAAAATACTCAAACAAAAGAGTACTACAATCCACCAGACATTTCCTCAATTTGCATCAATGAAAACTCACATAACACCAAACCATGCTACAGGTACATAGTGTCCACAAGGGAATCAATGACATATCTACAACATCACAACACATATCCATCTGACATGAGTAACACATACATCAAAAGACCACTACCAAACATCACAATAACTCAACATATATCCTGAAACATCAACCATATAGACAAATATCATAAGCCTCCCTCAAACTCTTATGCCTCAACCATACACAAAATATCTTATGCCTCCCTCAAACTCTTATGCCTCCCTCAAGTCTCTTATGCCTCCCTCAAACTCTTATGCCTCCCTCAAGGAGGCCGGTTGACCCTATGGTCCAAGACACATAGAGTTCGAACACTCCTAACCCAAGTGACATAATAACGCGTGGTTCAACAACCCGCTAGTTATATGTACTCCTTGGGGCGTACCCCCATACAACGAAGCGGGTCCATAGGTCCAACCAATCCATGGTGCATCCTATGACCCTATTCCACACATCACGACAATAGAACCAGCACAACAATCCAATCCAAAGTGCCAAGTGGCAAAGTACAAGCCTTGGGCAAGGCGGTAAGAATTCCAAATTTAAAAGAAGACCCCAAATCAAGCTAAATAAATGGCCAAATAGCCATAGTTAGTATCAAAATCCCCATGTTAGTGCCACAAACCAAGGAAATGCCCAAAATTGTAAAGCATGGCAATCAAGAAAAGTTGCTGGTCCTTACAAAATAAAGTAAAAAGCTCAATTTACGAATAAAATCAACTTATAATAATGTCACATTACGATAACTGTGTGGCCTTATCTAGCCACCAAAGGGGTACTCAACGAGTTGCTAGCACTCGGAACATCGAGCCTCAGCTCGTAAAATACATATCAATAATACAACTGTCATCACCTCCATCTGAATCATCCCGCCACCACTTCGACAAGGCTAAACATAGTCATAGATACACTAAGGTTGCATACATACAACCACATAGGGAGAGAGGAAAGAATCACATGTTATCTACTAAACCGAGTTTTGGCTCGAGTTATTGACCCATGGTACACCATTCCTCACTCTCAACATACACTTCTACCGATTCCCTTTAGGGTCGGTTAGCGTAAGGTTCACAACATAACATACAACAACATCACTAACATAACGGTGGTACACACATAGCTACCATAACGTCCTACATATGGTACATATACAGGGTAGATCATGATCATACATTCACTGAGTGTAACACATCACTTTACCACATTCTGCACCCAAAGTGCAAGCACCATACGATAGGGTTCATACACTCACCGTATGACCCAAAATCACAACATGAAGCATTACATATTTGCACAGTCATACATACGATGAACATAGTACATCTCAACATAACATCTACTGCTGCATAACAAGGTGGTACACACATTTCTTCAGAACATGGTAAAAAAAAAACATCATGATACAACTCATTTCTTTTAACATCAATCTAGTCATACAACACATTGATACACTCTACATATCACAATATGTCACAATGCTCCAACACTCCGTCATCCACATTAGAATTCTTTTCACACATCTTTTCAAACAACAGTAATTCACACGTGAACTCTTCATAGAATCCACAAGAAGGAGAGAGAATGCTCCCATCCCCAACATATCAACATGATCACAAACACGCACAAGGTGACATACACATCATGTGCGTTCACAATATCACAATTACGACAATAATCACATCACGTTTAAAGCACATTACTCTTCCAATATCTACCACCATCATGCAACATCATCATCATCATGCAGTATCATCATGTAACACCACCACCACCATGTAACATCATCATATAACACCAATCCGGCCCATAGGTTCGAGAGCATGAACCTATGCTCTGATACCAAGTGTAACTACCCAAAAATCAACACACACGAACAACACCGTAAAAGACAGGATATTTTTTTTTGACTTGCTTGAAGATAATACGACACTACACAAGTTCTCTAGGGAATACAACCAACTAAAGACATGCTTTCCACAACACGGACCCACACTGGTTACAGATAAACATGAGGCACACACTAAGGACACAATGGTTCATCTAAAGTATGCAATTTTACAACAAGGTCTTCCCACAGAAGGTTTCTTTAGATTCATGTTTTAGCTGTAAGTGCTTTTACATTCTTTACTTTTCCCAGAGAAATCATGATAGGAGAATCTGAAGTTCATGTCTCCTTTGAAGAATTTTCTCCTACCTTGTTAATGTTAATATACAGTGTAAACCAATTATTGGATGGTAAGAGGTTACTTCATTTACTTGATTAACTTATTCATTGGTTAGGAGGCAGTTAGTTTCTCAAGGCTCTTAACTTCATCAAACTGTTTTTCAACGTTGTGCTTTTAAACATATATGTTTTACCCTTTTAAGCGGTCATATTTTTATTTTATTTTATTTTTACAGTACATGACTGTCTAAGACTTGGATTCATCATTAAGATCTTATTAGTGGTTAAAAAGGATTTCATTGGGGCTCAAGAGTCTAACCAGAAATATTAAAGGTTTCACTTGGGCTTCACTTGAAGAGATAGACATAAGTATACTGTTTACTTTTTCAACGGGTAAGATAGATCGAAGAGTTTCTTAGTCAAGTTCCTTCTATTTATTATAATCTTATTATCTTCCAAGAATTCAATCATTGATTTCACCTTAAGACCGTTCTAAGGATTTACCACAATAAGAGATTGTTGATTAGTTTAAGTGGGATCACCAGGTATATTTGTTTCTCTTGTTTTCTTTTTGCTAGGTTCAAAACATAGTCCTCTACCAAACGACACATGACCAAAGGTAACCAAAGTGATGTAAGTTGATTCAAGTTTTAGATAATTATAATTAGGTTGACAATTCAAGGATAAATCATATTCTGAAAAGTGAAAATTCAACAAAGGATACGCATGTCAAAACAAGTTCATTTAATCTTATTGACAATAGTATTTCTCAAATTGACTTTCAAACGATAACAACAACCTACATGAGAACAATACAAAATTATAACGCAATGCCTTCTAGATAGTCTCCACAATTTCCATACCAATGCTGTAAAGCAAAAGAAAAACATTCATACAACAGCAGTTCCTAAGAAGGCTGGAATCCACTTTCTACACGTGTTTCTTTTTCTCTCTCTTTTTTTTTTCTTTTCTACTCAGGAAATCCTCCTGCACATTTGTTAGCACATGTCAGTTCGCAAGAACTGAGCACGATAAAAGCTATAACATTAAGACAATATGTTGTTATCTAACTGTTTCAAGGAAGAAAAAGACACCGTTGATTATGAAAAATAATCTAAGAGTCTAAACAAGAGCAATTAAAGAGTTGTCCAAAAGCATAAAATGTCTAAATAAAAGGGACGGCACTAACTCTATTTAATTATCATTTTCTCATAGGAGCAGTTAATAAACATCATAGTGAATTTCACCCATATCACAATAATGATCGTCATTTTAACAAGATAACATTTCGAAACAAAAACAATTACAAGAAGAGAATTAATTTCAAACGTGATCTGTCCCTATTTGTTTAAGTTAGTTCACCAAGCCAAGGATTCACTATGCCACTGGAAGATCCCAAACAATCAATCGACATGAGAATATCTAAACCAACATGACTTATTAATATTAAGATGATGTGCCTATAACAGTTAATTTTATGTCAGTACCGAATAAATAAATTGGAAAGAAAAGGGATGAAACGCACAAATGACCTCGTATGGGTCACATCCTATCCTAACAATCCTTCTATTAAACTTTCTTCTAATCAAGAGAGTGTCTTAAGAAAAAGGACAAACTTGGCAAGACCAAACATAACCATTATAAATCTTACAGGAGGGTTACTCAATCATTCACAAGAACACAACACAGGATACATAGCTTCCAAAGGATCTGTCGTCAACAACAAGTTGACTTAAACCTTTCTGGTCAATACATAACCATTCTACTACAATGACAGCAAGGAGGTCGTATCACAACGATCATCACAAAAACCAGTCAACCAATGAGTTTCCAAACACACCAACCTCTAAGTCACAGAAGAATGAAATTTAAGCATCTTTACGGAGAAAAACGTAGAGTAATTTCTTACGCATAAAACCAACATCCCAATTTTAAGATTTGAAAACTTCCTCACTAATGATCAAGTAGATCTCGTATCCTCCAACATGTGTGAAACAAAATCAAGGTAAGAAAAGAGTATTTCCTCTGACATTTTAAGCTATCCAAAAGAAATGTGAGTATCGTCAAAAGAAGACATTCCATAGGATCAGCTACATTCCTCAAAACATACAACAGTCACCAAGGGAGAGAAGGTGATTCCAAAGACAACAATCTCCAAACGGTGAACATGAATTGATATCAAATTATGACGATCAACCATGACACTCGAAGAATAAAAGTATTTCTTCGAGCGATTCAAAACAAATAACAAAAGCAACTAACCTAGTTGAAAGTAATATCAACTTGGCTCAATTCAAAAATCAGTCAAGCTAAGCACACACCAAGCCAACCGGGAAGGGTTACTAGAACCTAAAACAACTAAAAGAAAAGGATAGAGACAGGAATAGCATCATTCACCTATACACAATGCACTCGCAGTACTCAATCACCAATTCGCAAATACCCAACATAAACCAGAACTACAGATCTCGAACCGAAACAAGAATAAGAACAAAACAGGAACTATAAGGTTGAGTCCAACGACAATGTTTGATAAAACATTCAAATCGTGAGACCAACACAAAGAACTCGGGAATTTTCATTACAGGAACCCCACCTCTTTTGTTTTATTAGTCTTAAGAACAAAGTTCACCCAACTAATATTTATTAAAACCCAGAAACAATATAAAGGCTTCAACCAGCGCAATCATTTCTAACGCCAAAAAAAAAGAATACAAACGAGCAAGGGAAGTGGAAACCAAACAGCATACCATCACACGAGACATTTATATGAAGAGTAGAGTTATTTAATGATTCAGTTAAATAACAGCATAAGAATCAATGGTATAGAGAATATCGTGCCTGATTAAGCTCCCGCAGTCGATAACAAGATGGACGGGGCCTGCAACAGCAACCCAACCAGCGCAACTTCTCTTCCTCAGCCTGCTGAAGGTCCAAACTCTGTTAACGGCCATGCTCTTGTCTTCATAAAATCAATTGTATAGTCCGCAATGTGCATCTCTGCCCATAGTTCGGTCGGGTCGCATATTCCTCTCGGCCATGGTCTTCATATATCTCAGCTTTGACTGAAACAGCACCACCACCAAGATCTCCCATATGCATCTGATTGTTTATGATTTGGACCTCCTAACCTTGGTGCTCTCATAATAGGAGCAGCCCTAGTCTATTATTAAATAAAATCCCGTCTCTGACATAAGGCAATGGACCACTGTAAGCAGCCTGCAACCCTGCCCGATCACAATCATAGATAGGAACGACATGGAACTGATACCGATGGTATGTAGAAGGAGCATGGCAAGCCCCTGTTTCTGCAAGTTTTGAGTTCAGCCAGAAGAATCTGAACTCAGCACTACAGTCATATAATGAGTATCCCCGCCAACAAATAATGTCAATTATGTAGTAAATTTGATCTGACTCATGAAAAAATACAATCAAGAATACAAAACATGTGACTGGGGCCAGAAACATTTTTTTGTTCTTGCACCATTTGGCAAAGCTGATGGGAAGCAATGTAAAACCCGTCCATTGCGAAGCCTGCTTATTGTTGTACCATGAGAAGAAACCACAAGGCATCGTTTGCCTGCAGGTCTTGGCAACACATACCATTCATGCTTGAGGTGGGGAGGAATATCCACCATCCACTCTGGAAGCATGAGACTCCTCCCAGACTGGATTTCTGAGAGAACCACTGACAAAGTGCCTCCTGCTCGCACCCTTCAGATGTCATGAGCAATCTAAGCTTGGTCTTAGATGAGGCCTTCCACTCTAATATAAAAACTCCCGTGGAAGATACAAAACAATTTCTCCACTCTCTAAGGCGTTAAAACCATTTTTCCATTGTACCAGTCTGTGTGGAAGTAAAACGAATCTAATAAAGTAACACTGGTAATTCTTAAAATCTTGAAGATACATACCTGAAACCATCCTCTTTCATCAATACAACAGCTTTTTTTGTCATTTCTTGAGTAACTGTAAAGAGGCCTGCAACTCCTCCAATCAGTAAGCTGAAGAATCATTATATTGTAATTTGAGGAGCTGCGTTGATACTCAGGTTTGCAAGAGTTCAGAAAACAACCTAGTTGGACAGCCTGCCTGTTGGAGGTGCTCACGAAGGCTTCTACCAAACTGTAGCATGCCTGTTGCCCGGCTATTTACTATTGCAGGCAGTTGCTGTGGATCCCCAATCTCGAATCAGAGGATACCCAGAAGCAAACAAGAAACCCAACTGTAGAAAATGGGTGAACTGAGAAGAGGCGCAGAAGCATTACCCAGCCTCAAGATTTGATCGAGCTTCTTCCTTGTTAAATTCACCACCTGGACAGAAGTGACTTTCCAAAATGAAAAGGCAAGACAACTCAACTAAAACTTTATCTCGTCCTTCTACTACAGCTGCAAGGTTTTGCAACCACTGATCACGACTGTGGTCGCGTGCAACCAGAACATCAGGTTCAGCACCAACGGTTCCTTGGGATCGTCCTGTAGCAGCTGTCGCACTTAGCTCTCTCTGGGGCCACTGATTTTCTGGGATAAGTTTACTTCTCTACCCTGTAGCTGCTGCATAAAGCCAAGCACTTCCTCACGGCACTTTCCTAGGAGAATTTCAGTTCTACGCTCCACTGAAACTGCCTGTACAGCATGATTTTTGAGACCCACACCCACCCACGCAACATCAGGGTGGTAGACCTTCATTTCACCATCAATGAATCCACTGTCCAGAACACGCCAATGCAATTCATCTGTTACAGCATTAGAACACACCAAGAAGGAGCAGGTCAAAATGAGGTGACAGGGAAGAAAAAAAATGCCCAAGAAGAAAATGCGCCCAACACCCACCTGTACGCATTGAAGGAGAATCCAAAAAGAGATTATGGTGAAGAAAAATGACTCCACCGACTCCTCAGCAAGGACAGACATGACAGTCTAAAAAAAAAATTTGCAGGCTAGGTGGTTGGGAGGAGGCCAAGGTGGCAGTGGAGGCAGGTAGAAAAAAAGAAGAATCCGATGCCCAGCTGGGCATTACAATAAGGAGTTCGAAGAAATATTTTTAAGTCCTATTATTCTTTTTTAATAGGCATAATATGGTGGAGAATAATGTGTGGCCTTAATAAAATGTGAAGGCCCGCATTTTTGAGAAATAATACCTATATGCTTATTTTTATATAGGCACAATTTGGAGCTAATAATATGTAAGCCCTATATTATTATAGGCATTATTATTATTAAGCCTTGTATTTATTTTTATAAAGGCATTATTTGAAGATGAAGATTTGAGTTTTCTCCTGTGATGAAGTACTCCAAGCCTGAGATGAAGAAGATGACTGGAAGTTCGAATGCGTGATCATGGTGATGTACTGGAGACATTATGGAAAAAGACAATATATGTCCTATATTAGTTTTTATAGGCATGCAAGATGTAGAAGGCATATTTTTTTTATAGGCACTACTAAAGACTTGTATTATTTGTTATAGGAAATATGGAGAAGAAAGTGCTATTGTTATAGGCATATTGATGACTGGTATTATTTGTTATCGACAATATGAAGATAAGACCTATTATTTATTAGGCATCCTCAAATAGTTTGGGAGTTATTATTTTTTGTACTCACCGATCAGGATACTTCTCAAGTTAGATCTTAGAGATGCCATGAAGCTGAGATATGTGATGAAGTATCAAAGAAGAAATAAAGCTCAAAACCTTAGTAATTCAGATGAGTCATCAAACCATTGGCTTTGGAGGAGAGTCTTTATACAGTATTGAGCTCATTAAAGACGACTAATGTTTTTTGTCATCTGGAGACTTAGCAGAAGACAATGGTAGTGTGAAATTTTCTTGATGAATACTTAGCATCGTACAACAAGTGTGTTGAGGTATTCATTATTACAGGATTCATCATCAACTCACAAGAGACATTGCGGAGCCTGGACTTGGATCCATAGGCTATTCTGTACAAGAAGATTAGATCTGTTACATAAGCTAGGATGGTGTCACTTGGTGTTCATGTGGAAGGTTCTTGTTCTTCAAGCTCATTAAGCCACAACTTTAGAGTATGTAATTTCTTGAAGAATGATCGGGGAGCCATAGAGCATTGTACAATGAAGGTGAATACTGAATCAAATCTAATGAACATTCTTGTTCCATTTTGTATTCAATGTTATCATGTTTAGATTGTAATTTATTTGCAGTCATGGAATTAGATAATATATCAGTTCTATTAATGAACCTAGAGACGTAGGCATTCTACATAACTCCATTATGAACCTGTGTGTAATGTGTTTTGCTTTAAGTTGATTTTAATGGGGTAGTTTTGAAAAATATTTTTATGTGTACAACGGTCCATGGTTGAGACAAAAAATAATCGATCGATTTTCAAATTAGGAAGAATATAAAAATGATGCCCAAATGGGGAGGCCTCAACTAGCATCCTTAACACAACGATAAACCAAAACAAAACATCACTACCTGAGTGGTAAAAAGGAACAAGGTCGTCAAGGAGAGCTTGAAAAGATAAAACATATACAATCAGGGCAAAAGCCAAGAGGGCACCATAAAGAAACAAGCCTCGAGAGCCACCAACGACATGTTGGCTTTGAAGCACTCACTCTGATCACTCAACTTTGGACTTATTTGGTAGGACTTGAATGCACCCTTTTCAATCAGTCAGACCCAAATAGATGAATCGTGGCTTAAACTGCCATCTCTGGTTTGGTCCATTTAAATCTTCAAAAGGATAAAGAGTTTGAAATCATATTCACACTTAAAAAATATGGTGAAAGGTCTTCCTCCAAATGAATAGTCATAAACCATCCTAGAGTTTGTGAACATATGTATATTGGGGAAGCAACACATCTTAGTCTCTTCCCAGTTGGCAAAATCATCCTTGTTTTGAGTGTCTACCAATTGAAATTGTTCACTCTAGATCTATCGTGGAATGATGCATTTCAACACTCCCTATTAGAGGTTTACTCATACTTTTATAGAAGAAGCCTCATTGATGACTATACAAGGAAGACGTGGTTTTGACCTTTTGAGACACAAATCAGTATGCTTTTGATCATGATTTAGGTAGTTCAAGGCTTTAATCGAACAAACAAAGTCCCAAACCTACATCAATGTTTTGAGGGTAGACAAAGGAGGTGAGTATATTTACCAATTGCATTGATTCTATAATTTTTGCAAATATCATAAGGATAAACAAAAGTAGAATTACATTGCAGTGTTTAATACACTGCAGCAAAATAGTGTGGAAGTTCAAAAACGTAATCTGAACCATCATGGAGATGTTGACTGAAGTATGATGAAGGAAAATCATATTTCCAAAGTGTTGATGTGTGATTAGAGTTTAGAACCAGTGACAACTTCCGTTTACATCATAAATAGGTGTCCAACGAAACATTGTTCGAAATAAGTGAGGATTCCTGAACAAGCTTGAAATCAGAGGAAACACAACGTATCCTTATTTACATGAATCTTTGAAATTGTGTCATAAGCACATTCCTTATTTTAGAATCTTTGGTATAGATGTGTCATATAGCACATGTGCCTATATGAACTATAGGAAGAAGTCTAGACAACAAAGAAGAAAAGTGCATATTTGTTGGATATTCAGAGATACTAAAAAAAAATTCTCATGACGCTTGGTGTTCAGAGCATGGTTTATCAGATGGATGTATAATAAGCATGTCTTGAATGGTATATTATTCAAAATGAACTTTATGAGAATCAGCTAGAAGGTTATGAAATTGAAGGTGATGAAGGAAATTTTACTATACATGTTTAGAAAATTGGTCTATGGTTTCAAGCAAGAATTCTAGAGCTTGATCCGAAGACTCTCTAATCTTGCTGATATTCTTTACGGAGGATTTGGAAAATGAGATGTGGTCAGTTGAGTATAGGGTTGACTCAAATTTGTTTGGGATTCTTGTCTTCAGGAATATGTCAGATATGGAAGTGCACACTACGATTGGAGAATAACCTACAAATTTTGAAGGTTGAAATTAACGGGGAGTGAATTGGAAATAGATAATTTCTCCACATGTATGCAAAACTTTGATATTTTTAGGAATGAAGTAGAAAAGAAATTTGTTTTTCTATGCATACTTTAGTTTTAAATAGGTGTATCTATTTTTAGGAAAAGTTTAATAAATCCCAAAAACATTTCTATTCGTGCACAAAAGCATGCATTCATTTTTAGCTTATAGCTTCTACTTATTAAGATATTCTAGTTCTTAGATGAAAGACCTCAATATAACGGAGGAAATTGTAAGTGTTTTACAGATAGAGATATTTTATTGAGCCATTATGTCTTGACATGGAAGAAGAAACACGTAGCTTTTTAGTTGCGCTGAAGCTCAGACATGGAATAAGACACAGAGAGACTGTATTGAGCCATAGCTTTGACAAGTTAGAATATGTACATCAAAGAGATTGTATTATAGCTGTAGCTGTGACATAAAAGTTTTCATATCAAACATATTTAGAGAGTATTGTATTGAGCTGAATCTCTTACAAGGAAGAAGAAATATATGCACAAAAGTGTTGAATCTGAGTTTACAATAATCTGTTTTATTTCCAATTCTTTATTTTATTTCTGCCAGTTGTTATTTTATGTGCCTGATTTCTAGAAATTAGTATCAGAGCATGGATTTTTTCAGTAGGTTTCGAATTGAGAATAGGTTATGGCTTCTATATCTTGTTTGCAGACACTGCAATTTACAGGAGAGAATACTAGTATTGGTCATTAACCATGAAGGCACTATTCAGATCCCAGGATTTGTGGGAAATCTTAGAGAATGGGTACACAAATCCCGTAGATACAACATCATATAACACATTGTCATAGGAAGAGAAAGACAGTTTGAAAGAATTTAGAAAGAAAGATGGAAAAGCTCTTTTATTCATTCATCAAGCCATATATGAAAGCATTTTACCAAGAGTGGCAGCAACCAGTAAAGCACAAATTGCTTGGGAGACTCTTCAAGTTACATATCAAGGTAAAGAGAAAGTTAAAACCACCAAGCTATAGTTACTTAATAGAGATTTTGAAAATATGTCAATGAAAGATTCAAATTTTGTAGAATCGTTATTTACTTTTGTAGTTGGTTTGGTCAATCACATTAAATCTCATGGTGAAAATATTGAGAACAGAAGAATTATTGAAAAGTTGCTTAGAAGTTTTCCTATAAAATTTGATCCTTTGGTAGTTGCTATTGAAGAAACTAAGGATCTAAGTCAGTTTTCAATTTATGAGTTGCATGCATCATTAATAAATCATGAACAAAGGTTGAATAGATCACATGCAGTTGTAGATCAAGATTTTTCATCACATGTATCAAAAATCGTGGAAGAGGAAGAGGAAATTTCAGCCCTAGAGGCAGAGTAAGAATTTTATCAAGAGGATGCAATAGCGGTTCATCAAAATCAAGTGGAAGAGGACATACTCAAGAGCACAATCATAATAATTTTTTACGTTAGAGATCGGATAAATCACATGTTCAGTGTCACTTTTGCAAGAGATACGGGCACTATGCTTTTGAATGCAAGAAAACGCAGTATGATTAGAACAAGCAAAATCAGAATTGCGTTGGAAGCTCTACTCCAAGCTCCAGGTTTATTGCATGCACAAATATTTCTGAATCATTTCCTATTGAGTGTAATCTATCCCAAGAGAGTCCTAGTGATGTGTGGTATTTGGATTTTGGTTGCAGTAATCACATGTCAGGTAACTTAAATTTATTTTCTAATTTGGATGAGTCAATAAAGTAAGAAGTTACCCTTGGGAATAATAATATAGTGACTGTAAAATGCAAAGGAACAATCAATATTCTAACTAAATAGGGGGAGTAGAAGATTTTGCAGGATGTTTATTATGTTATAGGTTTGAATGATAATCTCATGAGCATTGGTCAATTGGTACAAAAGGGATACATAGTTTACATTGAAGACAACAAATGCATGATCGTGGACAAAGCTCCAAGTACACAAGTGATTGCTAAAGTGAAGATGAAAAGAAACCTAATGTTTCCTTTGAAGATTATACGAGTTCCACATCTAGATTTCATACTACAGATCAGTCCAGAGCTAAAGATATTGAATAATATTTTCAATCAGTTGAAAAATATGAATTGTGGCTATGGCATCTCAGGTTTGGTCACTTAAATTTTGGTGGTTTGAATTTATTACACAGATAAAATATGCTGAAATATTTTCCTTTAATTCAGAAACGAAATAGATTTTTTGAAGGTTGTATTTTTGGGAAGCAACACAGAGAATCTTTCCTGGTTGTCAAAACAAGATGAACAAGTGCACCACTTGAAATTGTTCACTCAAATTTATGTGGACTGATGCAAACAAATTCTATTGGATGTTTTTCGTATTTTATGACATTCATTGATGACTATACAAGGAAGACATGGGTGTACTTTTTGAGACAAAAATCAAATGCTTTTGATATATTTCAATAGTTCAAGGCTTTAGTGGAAAATCAAAGTGGGCACTACATCAAAATTTTGAGGACAAACAGAGGAGGTGAGTATGTTTCCAATACTTTTACGAATTTATTCAAATATCATGGTATACACAAACAGTTTACTTCTAGGTATACACCACAATAGAATGGTGTTGTAAAGAGAGAATAGAACCATCATGGAGATGGCGAGAAGTATGATGAAGGAAAAACATCTTTCAAATAAGTATTGGGAAGAAGCAGTAACAACTATTGTTTACATCATAAACAGGTGTCCAATGAAAATTGTTCGAAACATAGTTCCTCAACAAGCTTGGACTAAGAGAAAACATAGTGCTTCTCAATTTAGAATATTCGATTTTGTGGCATATGCACATGTTCCTAATGAGCTAAGGAATAAGTTTGAAAACAAAGAAGAAAAGTGCATATTTGATGGATATTCAGATAATACAAAAGCTTACAAGTTGTTCAATCTAGTTACTAGAAAGGTCATAATTAACAGAGATGTAAAATTTGTTGAAAATGAGGCATGGGATAGAAGTATTAAGAAAACATTCAGTGTAGTAGTAACTATTCCTCGTGATGATATTGAGCAATAAGGTATTATATCTTCTTCGAATCTTGGACATGCATCACAAGTTGTAGCACAAGATGCACCTCCATCTACATCTAGGAGGTCTCACATATTTTAGGCATCTTCAACCATCCAGCGAACACCACAAGGAACACCAGAAGCTACTCCTTAAGTACAAAATAGTCCATCATGAGATAGCCCTTTACAGTGGAAAACAAGGAGTCTTAGTAGATTTATAATGTTGATACAACTAATGCTTTTTCAATTTTTGCATTGTTTTCTCAAGTTTCAGATCCAGTATACTTTGAAGAGGCTATAAACAATGAAGTTTGGTTTCAACCCATGGATGATGAGATAGACACCATAGAGAAAAATCAGACATGGGAACTAGTACATCTTCTAGAAGGAAAGGACGTGATAGGAGTGAAATGGGTCTATAAGACCAAATATACTGCTGATGGTAAAGTACAAAAACATAAAGTAAGGAAATTTTTCAGAGGTTTTTCACAATAATATGGAGTAGATTACAATGAGACATTTTCACCTCTAGCATGTTTGGACATGGTAAGAATGGTTTTAACATTTGCAGCTGAAAACAAATGGCCTATTTATCAGATGGATGTAAAATAAGCATTCATGAATGATTTAATTGAAGAAGAAGTTTATGAGATTAAAGGTCATGAGAGAAAGGTATACAGGTTGAAAAAAGTGCTCTATGGTCTCAAGCAGCATCTAGAGCTTGGTAATATAGGATTGATTCTTATTTGATACAAAATGGTTTTAGTAGGAGCAACAATGAGCCTACCTTATACATCAAGATCAATGAGCATGGTAAAATTTTGATTGTTTGTTTATATGTGGATGATTTAATCATCACTGGAATTTTATCTACATATTCATTCAAATCAACTATGAATAAATAATTATAGAGGACTGATCTAGGTCTCATGCACTATTTTCTAGGCATAGAAGTTCAACAATCCGAAGCTGGAGTTTTTATTTCACAAGAAAAGTATGATAATGATTTTTTGAAGAGATTTAACATGTTTAATTGTAAGCCAACACCAACACCAGTTGCAATAGGTTTGAATTTAACCAAATATGACATTGGATCATTTGTAGATCTAACATTGTTCAAAAGAGTTGTTGAAAGTCTCATGTATTAAATGGCCACAAGGCCAGATATTATGTATGGTGTGAGCCTCATCTCAAGGTTCATGGAATCTCCAAAAAAATCATATTAGCAAATTGGAAAAAGAATTTTGAGGTATGAATGTGGAACTAAGGATCATGGAATCTTGTATTCAACATCAGATGAGTTCAAACTCATAGGTTACACAGACATTGACAGTGCTGGAAGTATTGATGACAGAAAGAGCACATCCGGAAACTTTTTTCACTTTGGAACAGGCGTTGTTTCATGGGCATCAAAGAATCATCCCATAGTCACATTATCTTCAGTAGAAGCAAAGTATATAGCAGCAATAGGAGCAACATGTCAGGTTGTTTGGTTGAGAAGAGTGTTGAAATATTTGAGGCGGAATCAACATAGCGCCACGCATATTTTTTGTAAGAACAATTCAGCAATAGCATTGTCCAAAAATCATGTTTTTCACAAGAGGAGAAAACACAGAAACAAGGTATCACTTCATCAGGGAGTTGGTTAACAACAAGGAAATTTGTCTTGAATTTTGCAGATCTGAAGATTAGTTTGCAAATATCTTTACACAAGCTTTGGGAAATAATTTTTTTAGTATTTGATAACATGTTTGGGAGTTTGTGATCTAGAATATTTCAGATCTATAAGTTCACACTCATCTCTAGAAAAATAAAATCTTGAAGGTCAAAATTAAGGGGGAGTGTTAGAAAATGTTAAATTTTTCCCAAGAAAAGCAAAAAGTAGTTTGCTTTATACACAATTTTACCATTGAGTTTAGTTTTAGATTTCTAACTTTAGGAAAAGCTTATCAAGTAAATAAATTAAAAGCTTTGTATTGCACAAAAAGCATGTGCTTTTTAGTTCTATTTTTAGGAGAGTTGATTGTTTTATTGTTAGATGAAGCCATTTATTTATTAGAGGCACTTGTAAGTGTTTTCATATCAAACACATTCAGATAGTTTGTATTAAGCCAAATCTCTAAGAAGGAAGGAGAAATATATGCACAAAAGTGTTGAGCTAAGTTTGCAATAATCTATTTTAATTGTAATTCTTTATTTTATTTCTATTAGTTGTTATTTTATGTGCCTAATTTCTACATTTTAGTGTCCATTTAGTTTCTCTCCTCCTGGAAAATATCTATAAATATGCATATGTAATCTCTGTATATTCATCCAATACAATTTAACATTCAATATTTTATGTCATTGGTATCAGAGCTCCCTAACATGTTCTCATTATGTGTAAGGATCTAGAAACTCAGAAGCGTGGTTGTGACTTGGGAAATGGTTTCAAAGAAGTGTATTGTTTTGGCGTTTGGTTAGAAATTAAAGCTAACCAAGAATCTATTCTTAGCATGTCAGAGCTTGTAGACCTGCAGGAAAGGTGTGTTTTAAATCTGTTCTGACAGCAACTTGTGGAGGAATGGTGCATGGAACTAATTTTACAAAGATTTTGTATGCAGTTCTCTGTCTTAGCATTCAAAATGTGGAGCATGAATTTGGTTAATGTTTATTTATGTGGATCATTTTATGATTTACGTGGAGACCTTGGCATTACATTTAAACAAAAAAACATTTCAAACATGCAAGGCATGTAAGAAGCTCTTTTATCCTTGCCGTGGTAGATTTTTGTCACTGTTGTCTTTGAACTAGCCCTAAAGAGGACATTTTGTTTGTTTTAATTTTTTTTTCCTTCTATGGGAATAAATCTTGGGACACCATATTCTTGCATTTGGGTGTGGCAACATGACAAATTGAAGATTATTACTAACAATGGAATTGAACCATCTCTCATACATTGCCTTCACTAATTTTGAGCATCTCATCGGCGATGCTTCCTAAAATCAAGTCACCCATGGACCCTACCAAAGTTGTAATTGATGCAAAGTGGCTAATTCGAAGAAGTATATCAAAGCCCATAGTGTAGAGTGACATGAAGCTATGGTAAGTAACAATTACTGTTGGACCCGGGGAAAATCCAATGATTTGTGTTTTCTAAAATGGAGAAGACAAGCAATTTCTTGCAAAAGAAATCTATTTCATGGTTTTTATTTTGAAGAAGGATATTTCTGAGGTATGCATCACTACCATATTTTCTTTGACAAGTATCATTTGGGTTATTTCGGCAAAGTGAACCAAGGAAGATGTTGGCAAGCGCTGCTATGTGTGGAATTTTCTAAGCCTCATAGCTATATCCACTAATTAATGACCATTATAATATATGTTGGAGGATACAAGGAGGTCAGAGGAAAATTTTCGTACTCTGATCATTCACCTACAATGGGGTCGCACCTTTTCTTTGGGGAAATTTTTTTGTGGGTTCATATTTTTGTTGTTCGTGATGTGGTTTTGGCATGTTTTATGCGTGTATTTTCCAATAAAGTTGTAGTGCATTTTCTAGTTTTGTACCTCCTAATAGAAGGAAATTGTGAGGAGTGAAAATCAATAAATAGTGCTTGGTTCTTGTGTATTGGGTTTGTGGAAATTTGATAAGCCACCAACGTGTACAGTTGAGGCATCAAGTCACCTCCAGGTTCGTTGTGAGGATGTAATTAGAAAACCATATGGGTTCATGGTAATCCAGGGAAACTGGAAACCACCAAGGTATTCTCAAGTATGGATGTGCTCAACTCACTTCCAGGTTTTTCGTAATCTTGTGGGAAAAAACCAAGGTGTCACCAAGACCAAGAAGACTGATGCCGACATGCCACCTAAAAGGTTAGAGGCCACATTGAGAGCATAATAATTTTTTTTTTGTGTTTGGAATAAGGTGGTACATTATTTGGAAATTTTATGTTTGTAGAAACAATGTAATAAAGGGGGGAATGTTGCAGTATTTCATTGTTTACGTGGGTGGAATCTTGACCTTCCACCTCCATACATATCCATTTAGCTTCTTTCCTCTTTGACACATGTATAAATATGCATATGTAATATCTATATATTCATCCAATGCAATTTAACATTCATTATTTTATGTCACACATTTGTAATAGAAATAATCATGTTTTTTTTTCATGGAGAAATCAATTTTTTAGATGGATTGATTTCTTTCTTTCTTTTATATTGATGCCACTATAGAAGACAACTTCTTCACTTTAGCTATAATTCTTGTAGCCTTCGAATGAGGAATGAAACAAGAAACAAGATAAAATTAGTTGTTCTTGTTGTCTTAAAGTGAGGGGACAGATCTCAGAGATGACGGTGAAGAGGGCTTGTACATTAGGTGATGATAGGGATGACAACACAAACCTATAATACTTGAAAAATAAATTATAAAAAATATACAAAGAACAATCGATATAATAATGAAGTACTAAACACATTGTATTGAATAATAAAAATGTCTCGTATTAATATATTAATTAATATATTTAAAAAAATAGTTACATTCATAATTTAAATACATTTGACTAGTGGACAAATGTCTCTTATGATTCTATTAATTGCCAAATTCTATGTCAAAATCCTCATCATTTGAACTAGTTGAATCCTCAAGGTAAAGTAAATCTTACCCAATTCCAAGCAATGTTGTTTATAGAACATTATTTGAAATATGAGATGAATTATTTGTCTCTACATTCTATCGAGTTATAACTTGTTGGATTCTCCTTGTACATAATCATGTTAGACGCGAGGTGCTACATATAACTACTCGGAATAACTATACTCCTTAGGATAGACGGGAGTCTCTAGGACATCTCCAAGTCCTCATGAAACCACCAAAATGTGGGGACATCTTTTAAATATGCTCGCTTTGAGAGAAGTTTCGATCACATCCCCCTTTGACTAGTGGCAGTGGAGATATAGTGGGGGATATTTCCCAGCAATCCTCAAATTGCAGAGACATCCCATGTTTGAAAGGTGTCACCTTAGAGATGAAGGACCCGTTCCATGGAACATTACTAGATAAAATGGTGCTCATTTTCATATTGAAATAAAAAATGAGACACTGTTAATTTAATATCTTTTAGAATAAAAAAAATAAATCACTTTCCTTCACGTTCTAGTCTATTTTTGATGCGATAAACATCAATGAAAGGGTTTGGACTTCTATCCCTCGTATCATTCCCAGCTAGATTCCCTAGAAGAAATAAAGAAAATCAATGACTAATACTAAAAACACTACACAAAACCTTCAATATTATGTCTTACTTTCCACTCGCCATAACTTGAAACTTAAAAACATAACCAAGGGGAATGTCGGGAAGAATGCTGATTACATATAAACATGCAATATTTACATAGGTAACAACATCATGTTTCCCCACCACAACGACAACTCCTGAAACAAAAATTCATAAATAAATATGAACATACAATAAACGTTTAACGAACAGAAAGAATATGATTTATAAAAGTGCAAATTATGAGTATTTTGATAAATGAATGTTTTCTTTAAGAAGAATTTGTTAAAGTTTTGTTAATATAAGGACTGCTTATACGCTATTCAACATAATTGTAAGTTCTAGTAATATTGAAAATTTATAAACAACCTATTTTAGAATAGCACTATTTGTGAAAGCCGTAGGTAAATCACCCCAAAAGGCCAATATAAGAAAGTGTAAATTATGAGTATTTTGATAAATAAATGTTTTCTTTAATGTAGTGCCCAACTAAATATAAGAAAAATTAAATTAAATATAAACAAGGGCTGCGTTGCAGCAGGAGTACCTGCCGTGAAGGCGTATTGTGAATGCGGGGAGGCAATGAATTAGAAGTTATATTGAATCTATCGTCCTTGGCTGTTAAAGAGTTAATTGACATGTATAATTTAGAAATCACAGTTTGAAAAGCATAAATTCTGAAATCTGTTTGATGCAGAAAAGAAGAAAATAGCCCGACAAGTTTGAGTAGTTTTTAGTAGCAAAACTTGAGAGAAATTTGTCATGTAATCAGATACTTACATAAAGTAGAGCATTGATAAAAGAATATTTACAAGTGGCAATTATCATGATGCAGTATAGCATTGAGCTTGAGAAGGAAAACAATCATCTTGTTTGAAAGGGAACATTTATGCACTTTGCACTTTCAGCTGGTATAAAAAGACTACTAACGTGATAAGCCAGTACAGTAATCAGATTCATTTTTGCTTTTCAAAATGTAAGACTAGGACGGATGAACGTTTAGAGTTACTGTCATCACAGTCTGTTTCTAATGTGAATGTATGGAAATGCATGGTTCGAAACAGCCCACGATAGATCACTTCCTCAGGTGGTTGAAGTAACTGCATGTCCATTGCATATTAAATTAAAAATAAGAACTGATGTCTCTAAATTTCTTTACATAAAGCATAGATGAGGCAAAGATGAATGCACCTTGAAAACGTAAGATTTGCTGCTTGTAAACTTTAAGAGGGGGGGGATCAAAGCAAATGGCAATTCAAATTAGTGCAAATTCTGCCAAAGAGTCTGACTGCATCATGGAGCGTTTGGAAGTTAATAAACAGTGAAATGGGGCTGTTATATATAGATACATCTTATTTAATTTAGCTTTTGAGATGGTTTCGCTTCAGACCTGCAGAGTGTATTTAGCAAAAGAGTCTGAGAGCTTCATGTTTGAATCCTATATGCTACGACTGCCTTTGTACGCCGAAGGGTATTTTGATGGGACATTTTGCCAACCAGATAGCCCATTGTCCTAGAACATGCTGCACAATAGAAGGGACCACATGTTGTATTTGTCACAAAGAAACATGTAGTTATTGGAGTATTTTTTTGAAGTAAGACAAAGTGTTTCCTTCTTTACACAAAACTTAGTGCAAGGAAAACATGCAAAGTTGTTCAAATGTAGTTAGAACTTACAGCATAATAAGTGCCCAAAGAAGTGATATGGCAAGACCAGTTGCTCCATTTCTGCTTAGCTGAAGAACAAACATTCCCATCTTTCCCAAAAAGTGGGAAAACATTACAAACACTAGAAGCGCCACAACCATTTCCAGTTTTCGGATCTAGAATTCATAGATAAAGTCTACATTTTTTAGATTTCAATAACAAGAAAATCCAAATACACGAATGTAATTAGCAGGCAATTAATGTAATTAATAGGTCAAAAATGAGTACGCTATATTGGTGCAGTCCAAGAAGAACCGCACCCCATAGAGGTATATGGAAGAACATGTTCAGTGCAAAAGCAGATGCAATGACTGCCATACATATAGACAATAACTAATGTTAGAAGGCGTCGAACATATATGCATATATTCCTTGGGTAAAGCTTAAACAGACTAAGACTATTTCTAAAAACAATTAACCTTGAGCAATGTCTGCTGCAATGTCGGCCACCTCTGGTATCATCCACAATAACTGTTTATATTAGATGGAGTACAAGGGCCTGTTTGAAAAGATTGGAGATAAATTTACAACTACTCTATCTTATGTTATAGGGTTAATCTCTGTGTAAGAATAGCATCTAACATCTCTATTATTCTGCAATTGCATAAGAAATGAGGGCTGCAGGAAATTAAGGGCTGACAGTAACACATTAGAAACTGTAATATGGAATCAAATGCATTGAGGCAACATAAAATAGTAATCATATGTTTTCTTGTAGTCGTACATGAAACTAAGATTGGAGATTTTGTGCATGTGAGAGATTTTGTTGATGAATAAAGTTCTTTTTTGCCTTTTTTAATGAATATGAAAAACTAGACTGTAGAGTACTTTGAAGATTATTCGTATAAAATATGAACACTTATAAATGAACAACCATCCATAGAGTTAGATCCTGTTACAAAATAAAGAGTAGCATAGAATACCTTAATTGAAAAGGAATTGCAAGTTTGGATGGTATACACTGTCCAAATAAAGCAGCTTCTTTGGCTATTCTGAGCAATATTCTTCTCACAATCTCTCCCAGGTACATTCCAGAGATTAGCTTTTCAAAGATCTGCTAATGAACAGTAGTTTAGTAAGGTAACGACTTTTAGTAAAATTCATTTGATGTATTTATAGCTGAAACTTACAAATCAGTTTACTATTTCATCACTTTACAAAACTCGGGGACACATAATGTTGGAGACAACAATCTGCTGTACTGAAAAGATATTTTATTTTCATTTGAGGTAGTTGGCGAGGATCAGAACTCAGTCACTAAGCAACACTTAGTTATTATCGCGCACATGATGTCTTGCAACCTGCAGTTTGTAAGCTCCACTTTCTCCTAGTCAGCCAATAGATATGCACTATGGAGACATCAGTGTGGAAAAGACATATCATGTAGCATCGAGGACCAAAGCCAAAAGAAGCCTCTTCAGGGCTAGAGAAGACAGGCTTGAGAAGGCGTGGGAGAGAAAGAGAGATCAAGTTTTATCAGAGGAATTGGGTGGTTTTTCTGATAATAACAACTACAGTGATTCTTATTCCTCTAAAACAGCTCAAGATTCATGTGGTGAAGAGGCTAGGATTAATTCTCCCAGGCCTGACTCTGCTAGAGCTAAAAGCTTGACAAACGTGGACTTGGATGAACTAAAAGGCTTCCTGGACTTAGGATTTGGTTTGAACTATGACGAAATGCCAGAGCTTTCTAGTACTCTGCCAGCTTTGGACTTGTGCTACGTTATGGGTCAGCAGTTCCACGATGATATCCACCTGCATCATAAAGCTTCTCCTGTATCTATTTTTGATAACAATGCAGATTCACCCAGAAGTGACAGCTTTGCACAATCTCCTATTGCTAACTGGAAAATTTCCAGCCCAGGTCAGTATTTCAGTTCTGTTCAAGAAGAATGCCTATAAATCACTCAAGTAAATGCAGGATCTGTACCTCTATGATTCCATTGAACAATGTCAAACTTACACAAAGTAAGCAGTCATAGTTATCACATATCATATGTCCTGTAGGAGATGGATATAATGTAAATGACCTATAAGTTGCAGAAACTGTATAAATCCTGTTTTACCCTGTACCATATATCTTGCAAACAAAAGTATACTATTCTATTCCATATAGTGTTTGTGAGATCAAGATGCAGCAATCCTTGTATCATATGAGTTGATTGGCCTCCATGAAAGTATGTAGCATGGGTAGAGTGAATTAGCCACCATGCGAGTATATATCTCAGGTAGAATTAAGTGTGTAGATTGATAGGCAAGACCAGATTTTGATTGGCATTATTTGAAGGAAACTCAGGTTCTTAGAGGGGGATCTGATTGTTGTATCCACCCCCTCCTGATTATATTTAAATGTAACATAACCATATCCTTATTCATATACTTCAATACCATATTTAAAAAGACGCCAAGATATTTCTTATATGACCAGAGAGCAATTATATTTGCAGCACCAAAATTAAGATATATCTAATAATGGAAAGGCCTTGGAACAGACCAAAGAAAACATAGATGTGATCTTGCATAGGACAATGTAAACAACATAAGAAATCATACCTGTAACAAATTGTGATGGTTCCTTGGTTCAAATTCTAGCCTGCCCATGTTGGAGAAGTGATTAGAAATTGATTTGTAAATCTTGCACATAATGCTGTTAAAACATGATTTGAATCCACAGTAAATTTGATGTAATGGAGACCTTGGCAGTAAGCTAAAAGATTCCGAGCACCTAGTACCAAAGATACTTTTCAATTTTTAGAAGGACAGAAATATTTAAAGAACATTAGACGTTTACTCTAGTTTCCTTTTATGTGAATTCAGACAAGCCGAATTCAAAAAAATAAGATTTGCAAATGAAAGCCAGCCTTTTCTTTTGATCCAACAGAGAATTAGATGAATCTCATATTTTGAATACACACCTAGGTGGCAATTATTTTGACATTATTTGACATGCCTTCTCAGAAAGTAGCAGCCACACCAGATGCAGAGGCCAACTTCTCAGCAGATGTAGAAGTCTTTTTCCCCTGCATTAGATATCTTGTTTATTCTCGTATTACAATTTGTTTATAAAAAAAGCTCCAAACAAAACAAATTGTATTGATGTGAGCATTTTAAAGTAATAGTGGCATATTATTATCTTGGATTTATGTGAATGAAGAATAACAAAGTTTGTCGTTTCACTATAACATGTGGATTTTCTTAATGAAATTTTGCATTTCAAGGATGCTGCAAGATTATTGAAATTTCTAACCATGGAGCTATTTGACACTCTGAATCAAACAAATTGTATGTCTTTACAATTATTCAAAGAGAGGAAACTCTTGCTTCCTGAAGGCTTAAGTGGCCTGCCAAGGCAATCTTCCACATCTTTAGCATTGCTCCAATCATGCACAGGAGCTTTAACAAGATTGGAGCTGTCCCGAAGAAGGTTACACAGTGGGTACCTGAAAACAAACATGTATTATTCAGAGCAACAGAAATGGAAGGTTTGTCTATGTAGAAGTTCAAACATTTATCTAGACCAACCCTTGTCTTGGAAGGACATGATCATTAGTGCCCAACTTGAACGAAGGATAGAAATCTCTCCTGCCATCTCTGACATACATGAAGCATTTCTTAGATCTGGAGGGAAGATTTTTCTAATGTCATCCACTATTGCTCTTTGCAATAAATGCAAAGAGTTAAAATAGTTATTCCATAAACAACTTAAGTGATATGCACAAATAAGCTCAAAGTTATTCTATACTAATAAGATCAAAGTAGATTCAAAAACTAGTTCAAGAAAGAGATAATTTCAGTGTCTTTTGCATAAACATGGGAGATAAGAAATAAACAAAACATGAATGACAGTTTAGTGGATGATAGAGAATGACATCTGTTCTATATTATTAGATAGTAGCTTGTAGTTAAACAGTGCTTGTTGATACCAGACATATAAAATAGGTATAGAAGACAATGATTTTGAACCTTGCACATATTAGCAGGGCAAAGTTGGCAGCCATGTGGCACAGCAGTGTATGAATGGAAAGGGAATATCCTTAATCTCCTATCTTCATCAGTCAAAATTCCTATAAAATAGGTATAGAAGACAATGATTTTAAACCTTGCACATATTAGCAGGGGAAAGTTGGCAGCCATGTGGCACAGCAGAGTATGAATGGAAAGGGAATATCCTTAATCTCCTATCTTCATCAGTCAAAATTCCCAGGAAAACTATAGTCTATGTAATACATGGAGTATGACCTTAGAGAAATCCAAAGCATTCCAAAAAAATTACCCAGCTTGGTAGACATGTATGCAAAATGTGGAAGCATAGACAAGGCATGTGAACTATTTGATAAAATGCTCGACGTCCATGTGCATCAGGTATGCTTCCACTTTTTGTATAGGTGTCTACCACAGCATTTGCAACTACATGTAACAAACCATTAGGCAGTCCCTGATAGCATGTTTAGTTACTTCAATATTTTCAGTTGGCGCTAATATTTGTTCATATATTTGTTGCGATTTTTGATAAACATCATCAAATGTTTAATTTGGGTTGCCGGTGATTGATGCAGTATTAATCCTCCATTGCCGAGGTCGTTTCTTCCTTCTGCACAGATATGTCCAATTTCATTAAAGTTTTATTCTCCTTTCAGACTTTGCCATCTGCTGCAGCTGTTTTTTGTCCAGCTCGCCCTGTTGTCAGATCCTCAAGACATGTGGCTTCTTGCATGAAATAGGGTTTCTTGTTTTCTATGGAAATGTTCTTTTAGAATCAGTTTGATTTTCTGCTTTGGCTAATTAGCATTCAATATCTCTGAAATTGCACCTATGGAACAATGGATTTGATTTCTGTTGTTTATATTTAGTAACTTGCACATTGCTCTTAATGTATGCAAAATGTGGAAGCATAGACAAGGCATGTGAACTTTTTGATCAAATGCCTAACGTCCATGTGCATTAGATATGCTTTCACATTTTGTATAGATGCCTACTATAGCATTTGCAACTACGTGTAACAAACCATTAGGCAGTCTCTGATACCACATGTTTTTCAAGTATTGTTTCAAATAGTTCATGTGCATCAGATATGCTTCGACATTTTGTATAGATGTCTACTATGGTACTTGCAACTACATCTAACAAAGCATTATGCTTTGATGGCTGTAAATGCACATTCTTCTTATTACACACAACTCCTCTGAAGATGTATATATCTTCAATTATTGCAGACCTTCATGCATTATAGAAAAAATGCTACAAGTATGCAGAGAACAACAAGCTATCTCTGAAATGCAGGAACAGACAAAATATCCATACTATAGTCTTCATTATGCTGTCAAGAGTACAACAAAATTTAAAAATGTCACTACTTCCTTGCAATACAAGTAGGTCAAGTAGGTCAATACAGTCAGATTGGGCTTATAGCCTGAAATAGATGTGGTATCAGGGACTGCCTAATGGTTTGTTAGATGTAGTTGCAAGAGCTCTAGTAGAAACCTATACAAAATGTGGAAGCATACCTAATGCACATGAGCTATTTGAAACAATGCCTGAAAAAGATGTCGTATCAGAGATTGCCATGATTGCAGTATATGTACCAGATGGATTTTGCAGGGATGCTCTCACTCTTTGACGTACTAAAATATTTGCCAATTTCTATTAATAACTACAAGAAATATATACAGAAACATTATCTTTAATATATTTCACACGAAGCCCAAAGAAAATTAATAGGAGAAGGCGAATACAACAGTATCCTGTGCAGCTACCATGAGACCACATTTCTTTGAGGCATTCTATCAAACAGTTCACGGGCTTTTTCAAGAAATCCATTTTATGCATATCCTGCAATCATGGAACTCCTTGAGATCACATCTCTTCGAGGCATTCTATCAAATAGTTCACGTGCATTTTCAAAAAATTCATATTGTCCAATCATGGAATTCCATGAGCCTACATTTTTTTGAGCCATTTTATCAAATAGTTCACGTGCCTTGTCTATGCTTCCACATTTTGCATACATGTCTGCTAGGCAGTTGCAACTACATCTGACAAAATTCCTCTATCCTTTATGCTTTGATGGATATCCATACCCTGTTCCAAAGCTCCCATTTTGGCACATCCAAAGATGCTGACAAAGGTTGTGGAATTTGGCTTTACATCTGCCAATTGCAATTGCATGAATGTTTCTAAGTAATTATAACACATTTTCAACAAAACAATTTTGGGCATATCCTGCAATCATGATTGTCCACGATACCACATTTTTTGAGGCATTCTGTCGAACAGTTCACGTGCCTTGTCTACGGTTCCACATTTTGCATACATGTCTACCAGGACATTTGCAACCACATCTGACAAAATTCCTCTATCCTTTATGCTTTGATGGATATCCATACCCTGTTCCAAAGGTCCCATTTTGGCACAGGCTGGGAGTATGTTGGAAAATGTAAACTGATTGGGTTGAAGGCCTATTTGTTGCATATGGTGAAACAGTGTGACTGCCTCGTGAGGATAACCATGTGTTTTGTATGCTGTAATAATTGTATCACCTGTGAGCAATGGAAGAGTGGACTGTCTTTCCTTGTGAAACCATGCTCATGAAAATATAGGTCTGTAATAATTGAAGGTCTGCAAGAATGGTATGAGGTACAAGAGAAAGGAGGAAAGGCATGAGTGGAATGCTTCCACAGGCGGAATTTCAGAGCTGTTTAACTTATGTGTTGGTCCACAGCTCTCCCCAACCAGGCATCTAGTTACAAAATGTTATAGCCCAAATTAAGAAATCAGATTTTGAACAAAATAAGGAACATGAGAAAACCTGCGTGAGCATAAGCTGCTCGCCACATCCACCGCCGTAGACCCTGCAATGTCTGAAACCCCTGATTTAATCAGTAACAGTGCAACGCTCCAACGTTTTCCACCTAATTAGCCAAAGCAAAAAATCAAACAGATTCATGCAACAAGCCACATGTCTCCAGGATCCGACAACAGGGGGAGGTGGATAGAAAACACCTGTAGCAGATGGAAAATCCTAAAAGGAAGATAAAACTTTAATTAAATCGGTCGTATCTGTGCAGAAGGAAGAAACGAGCTCGGCAATGAGGATTAATCCTGCACCAATCATCGGCAACCCAAACAAAACATTTGCTAATGTTTATCAAAATCACAAGAAATATATGCACAAAACATTAGCTTTCATATATTTCAACCGAAACCCAAAGCAACACTCCAACGTTTTCCACCTAATTAGCCAAAGCAAAAAATCAAACAAATTCATGCAACAAGCCACATGTCTCCAGGATCCGACAACAGGGGGAGGTGGACAGAAAACACCTGCAGCAGATGGCAAATCCTAAAAGGAAGATAAAACTTTAATTAAATCGGTCGTATCTGTGCAGAAGGAAGAAACGAGCTCGGAAATGAGGATTAATCCTGCACCAATCATTGGCAACCCAAACAAAACATTTGCTAATGTTTATCAAAAATCACAAGAAATATATGCACAAAACATTAGCTTTCATATATTTCAACCGGAACCCAAAGCAAATTAATAGGAGAAGGTGAATACATTAGTATCCTGCGCGGCAGGTACTAATAAAAGTAAACATGGAATGCGCGTAATAGGAGTACAAGGTGACGTGTTGGAGAGTGGAAGGGGGCTGCTGGGTAGCACGGAATGGAATGCTTTGCCAACAAAACATTGACAATGACACATCCTTAACAGATTTTAGACTTTTCATTTCCTTTCATAATGATACAAGCACTTTAATTGGAATCCAAGGCTTTACCCACGCTAGACCCAAGTTGAATCCACAAATTTAGCAGTAATTGTAGGGACGCAGTTAGTGGTGGTAGGAGGAGTGGGTGTGGGACCTGGGTTGTATGTTGAATCAAGTAGTGTTATTGTTTATGACATAAAGTGCCCTTCCTGCTATCCCGCTTATGTCTCTGCAAGATTTTTCTCTCCCACTCTCCCCTGCTTGTCCTTTTTCGTGCGTTTCCCCAGCATGTGCAAAATACCAGGACTGGAAGAAGGTTTTGATATCCTTCAAAGCATAAAGATAGAGGAAATATGTCAGACGTTGCAGTTGCAAATGCATTGTTAGACATTTATGCAAATTTTGCAAACATGGACAGACACACGAGCTATTTGACAGAATGTCTTGAACAAAAGCATGGTTGTGTCGACAACCTAGACTGTAGGATATGCACAAATGGGTTTGTTAAAAACTATTAAACAATTTCAAGCAAATGCGATGGGCAGGTGTAGATCCAGGTTTCCACAACCTTTGCCTGCACTCTCCCAGCTTTTGTCAAAATCGGATCTCAGGAATAGTGAATGTTTATCAACAAAAGCATAAATAATAAAGGAATAGTGTCAGATGTTGTACTTGCAATTGCTCTAGTAGACGTGCATGCAACTGTGAAAACCTGAGTACTATTTAACCTTTCCTAGGAGAAACATGGTGTATGGATTTCAATGTTTTGTCTAGGCACAAATTTGGGTTCGTTGTAAGGACTTAGGATACTTTGGCACTAATTGCATTGGTTGTTGTGGAGCCAACCTCTCAGCTCCCCTACATATTCTATTCAGGTTCCAAATAGGGGCTATGTGGAAGGACTGTTGGTTTTTTAATTAAATCAAGATGCTGCAGACAACATAATCATGCTTATGTAAGGTTGTTAGTTATTTGCTTTAGTGCCTGAAAGGGAGTTTCCTCTTAATTATCCTGTCGATTGGGTTCAGACTCTTGGTAGACTAGGAGGACATACACCTACAATCTTCCTTTTATCAAAGATTTTTTTCTTAATAGAGCGTGTGTGGGGTGTCTCTGAAGCATATAGTCTGCATGCAAAAAACAAGTGAAGATGTCTTAGTAAACTTCAAGTTTCTCCTTCTTGCTGAGGTATTTGTGGCCTTACCTAGATTCAAATCTTTTCTTCCTAAATCCAAACTTTGAACTTTGTTTAGTGAAACGAGTGGGAGCTGGATATAACCAACACGAGCATACAACAAAGGGATTAAAGAAAAAATCAGAAAGAAAATGGAGAATAGGAGGTCCTACCAAAATGTTGTTGTTGGCATTTTTTTATCATTGGTTTGTTTGATTTACAAGGTTGAAGATATCCGACCCTTGGATAGGCCAACCATATGGAAACCATGTCACAACTCAACCTGCCTAATAAACTCAATCTAATTTGCACTTAGCGAGGCTTCAATGAACTGAAATCTTCTTCAAACATTCTAACTTAAAATTGTCAGCAAGACTTATGGGATCAATCGTACAAATGATGGAAGTAACAACAACGCTTGCAAACTATTTGGAAGAAATCCTTTTCTTTTTCTTAGTCTCGTTGATCGTGAGTTTGGACCCCTTAGAGTATCTATACTTCGCCAATTTGATTTCAGGCATGATCTTCTTACCTTTGTCTCTTATAATTTTATTATTATTTGGTTCTTCATTTGAAGGGTAATAGAAATAATAAACCCTTGGAGAGTGTACAGTTGAGTATTTAAATTAGAATATAGTGTGAAACAATTAAACTCTACATGGACATCTATCTTGTCGGTTTACAACTTGACCATCAACCATGTGGTTACTGTAACCTTGTATGTACTAGACTCACAGTATCAAAATTTAGGTTCTCATATCCATTTCTTTTGGATGAGGGCTAGATGAGTCAACTATAAAAACCATTTATCTTCATTGCAAAGTTAGAAAAATGCAATTTCCAGAGATTTGCAAAACAACACTCCGAGCCCTGTAAAATAGATGTCAAGCAGCGTATGTGTTCCTTTTTATCTAAAGAGTTGCACCAAGCTCGACCTCATTCGACCATTTGTGCTCTCTTCGTCACTCCTATGGGAGCCATATTACTACGTTTTGCACTTTTAGGAAGATTCTATAACATAAAATTTGGCTTTTGTTTGGACCCACCATTTGAACCTTGATCAACAAAATGTTTGTCTGCCTTCCCAAACCCCTAGTATTTTTACTAGAAAATTGTCTGGATCCTTCAGTTCGGGAAAATCCAATTCTTTGTTACATTGGTAAAGTGGTTTTGTAGGCCTCCGGTCGTAGCCTGACTAGGCCAGACTGGACCAATTACAACCGGTGGCTCTGGAAAACTCGTCGCCACTAAATTACAAATGCCACTAAATTATCATTACACAATATTGCAACAAGAACATCAAAACCATCCCCAGCAACGACGCCAAAATGGTGTTGGTATCCAAATTGATTCTCCCTTGGGAGCCAAGTAGCATCACAGATTTAAAAACAAGCCTAAAGACAGATAAATCATCATGTATGCCGCTTTGTAGTCGGGGAGGTGATTCAGTTGGCTCCTTTTCACTCAAATGTTGGAGAAATGGATAGCACCTTCAAAAGGATTTGATCTATCCTCACTACTTAAGGTTGTGCCTTTCAACCAAGGTGAGAGGACCCATTTTATAACCTTTGTTGGTGAAGGAGGATGAAGATATCCTTTTTTGCACAAATTTGAAAGGAAACTTTGAGAAAGTATGATCAATGCACCACAATTTAACTATCATGAGTTGTCACCTCTAAGGAATGGTGATATTTTCTAAACAAGGTTAAGGTTACTAAAGACATTATGGAATCCTGATTACTTCTGCATATTTTGGCAGTAGAATTTATTCATTTGTTGACATACAGGGAAAATAGGGGTAATTCAGGGAGGATTCATTGTTTTTGAATAATTTTTGGTGGAAGATTAAGAAGGATAAATTTGATTTTACTAGATTTGTAAGAACCTTCACAACAATTGGAAAACTAAATAACAAAATGCTTCAGAAGAGATAGAATATTCCTTTAACCATAAGTTATGCATCAATGGAGGTGCAAATTAATACGGTTTCACACAATATTTGAGAATTCAACACGAAGGCTCTAGCTAAAGACTCAATTAAATATTAAAGGCCCTTGGTTCCTCATGCCTAAGATATACTCAAAGGCTTACAGACAGTATTTATCAACAAAATGATAGTAAAGTGATTGTAAATTATTTATCTCATTAAAGGATGAAGTCTCTTCTCATAATGAAAATGCAAATGCCACTAAACTATAATAGGGACGAAATCCTATGTGATTCAGAGAGATTTTAACACAAGATTGCGACAGGAACATCAAAACCATTTGAAAAACATTCTGAAATAAAAGTAGGCATAAATTTGCCTAAGATTAACATAGATTAATTTGAAGTTTATTAGATTCATCAACAAGGGAAGGTTTCTTGAACAATCTTAGAGATTTTCAATGGTTGTACACTTGCAACCAACTTGACATGATCAAATCTAGAACATAAGAGATTAACAAGTTTCTTAGATGGTCTCTCAAGAAGATGGGCTTTCTCAAATTTTCTCATAAGAATTCAACCCCTGACATTTTGCAAGAGTATTCTCATTGCATTTATACAATTCACTTGCTCACTCATCCCAAATTTCCCCCCCCCCAAGAGAAGGATATTTAAGGAATCCTTTTCTTGTTACCAATTTTTCTTGAAAAGTGATGTTTAAAATATTCACACCCGAAGCTGTTAGGTAGAAAAATCATGAAATGATCACATTTCTCAGACCCTCAACCATGACTGGGATGACATGCCATAGATTTTTGACATTCCTTATAATCTTTATTTTATTCTATCATGTGAGAAATCCTCTTTTTAATAATTTTCAGGTGACTCTGTATAGCTGGATCTGACAAGAATTTTTTTTCAACCTTGAGGAAACACCTTGCGAAATGAGTGCCCATGCATGGATACCTACATTCATGCCTCTCAGAAATGAGTTTCCACACACAGATTATCCCACATTACCTGCGTTGTAAGTCTTAGTCGGCCAAGCGCTAAGAGGAGCCAGCAGAAGCCTCCATGAGTTTCCTTGGTGCAACTTCAAAGATGAAGTTTAGAAGTGGGACCTCAAACAAGTGCAGGCTCTCCACATTTCCTGGGCCCAAGAAAATTTTCTTTTGGCCTTTTAAAAATTCTCATTATAAAAAGGAGCCAGCGGAAGCCTCCACGTGTATCTTTGGTGCACTTCTGATATGGTGCCCAAAAGTCGAGACCCTAAACAAGGGTGGACTCACAATGTGTCCTAGCCCTAGAAATTTATTAAAAATGTTTAAGGATCAGTGGAAGGTGCCACATGCCTTGGGTCCGAGAAAGTTTCTTCGGCCGTGGAAAAGGTCTAAGTATGGGAAGGATCTAGTGGAAACCTCCAAGTGTCCCTTTAATGCTCTTTTAAAACTAAATTATAGGGGCAGGTCCCCAAACAACCATGGGCCCTCCACTTATCCCATGCCTTAGAAAGTTGCTTGAAAAGTTTAAGTATAGAAAGGAGCCAGAGGAAGCCTCCACATGTCTCCTTGGTGAAACTGCTAAGGTAGGACTTAGAGGAAAATTTCAAATGAGTGTAGGCCCTCCACGTTGACAAGCTTTGAGTTGAACTGGGCCTTAAAGTTTCAAAATGCCCCACCAACCCGCCTTCCCACTTCTGACTTTTGATGTGGGACACAATGGAGTTGTGGGTTACTTAATAACTTTTCTCCCTCATACAAAGAGGTAAAAAACTTCGAAATGTTCCACTAGCCCATCTTCCCACTTATAACATGAAAAAATGCCATCTGTCCTTCTTCTAGGTCATAGTAAGACTTTTTCCCTGTCACTTCATATTTTATGAATAGCCAATCAGAGACTATTGGGGCCGCAGGGCCAAGTTGATCTTTTTGCAAACATAGGAAAAAGTTTCAAGTTATAAAATAGACTTGACATGCCTCATCCAATCAAAGGAGAACATGTAGATGAAGATACTGAGATATAATTTGATGAGGAAAACACACCCGTGAAACCATAAAATTCTGGGAAATCACCAGTTACACCCATAATTGAATTTTTCTTTAAGGACAAAGAAATTGGTAATGATACAAGGCCCAAATGTGATCCATGACCTTGGAGAAGGATCTTCAACATCATATGAATGAAGAAAATGTTTCATGCATCCATTAGGGGAAATAGAAAATACGACAAAGCCCACAGACTGAAAAATTTTGAGGGTAAACTAGGGCACGATCAAATCAAGCACCAACACCCTTAAGCTAACTTTTGATCATTTGCAACTAGGCCAGTTACGTTCGATGGACTTAGAAACCTGGCCGCCAATCATAAATTGTTTGCTAGTTCTGAATTCTGTCAGTTCCTATGAATTCTTTGTGTTTAGGAGGATACATATAAATTTACCCATGCTGTGCTTGCTGATCGGATGAAAAAAATTGAAAGTGGTTTCTTAGCCTCTGAGCCTTAATTGAATGTTTTTTCAACTATTAGGAAAACGTAAAAGGAAATTTGTAGGACCTCCAGTGGGTAACCAAACCATCGTGGAAATTTTTTGACACTTATAAACAATAGTTTAAAAATCTATCACGTGACTTATTGTGTGAAAATTGAACTTTTGGTAAAATAGTGTTTCTCTCTCTTCCCTATCTCTTTCTCTCTCCTCAGTTACGAAATAAGGTGAAATGAAACAAAACAAACATGTGTCTCTAACCCATCCCTTTTTTTGAATGAAAATTATTAACCTTATGTAAATGGAAAACTGAAAACGTTAATTATTCTAGATCTAGATGGATGCCATGCCAACGATTTATCATTGATTTCATGCTCACTTGGTTTTGTAGGATGTACGAAAGATGGTGAAAGGGTGTGGTGTAATTAATTTTTTACTATCATAATTTATATAGGTCATTGTAGAATGTATATATGCATAATGTATTGCCATGTTACACAAAATTTTATATTTGAAATTTAGTGATATGTTAGTGTTATGGATACCTTGGGAAATGTGTATTTTAATTCATATTTACATACGGTAAAAAGGTTTGATATGTGTGTGTGTGTGTGTGTGTGTGTGTGTGTGTGTGTGTGTGTGTGTTAAATTAAACCGTACAGGATGTTTCAACATTTTCAAAGTACGAAAAGGTTTATAATTGAAGTCCCATAATATTTTAGATGTTAGGGTTTAGGAAAATGTTCCTCCACTTATGGGTTTTTTCTTGATCCTCAAATTTTGTATTTTAAAAGTTAGATATGTATGTTAAATGAATTTGAATTAAAAATCTTGTAGTGTATTTCCAGTGTTCAATAGATGAGTAATTAATTAGTGTGTTTTATTCTTATCTTATAAATTTAAGAAAGAGATCTAAACAAAAATCTCAACCCTAGTATAAGACTCTTTTATAACCACCCTTCTTGTGTGAATTCTTATAGTGCAGAAAACTAAAACCTTCGGATAAAATTTAATCTCTACACTTGATGTAACCTTGTTCCTACATGAAGGTTATTTAGCATTTATATGTTATCTCACCTTAAACACATATATAATTGGGGTGTATATCCTTAGGTGCAATTGGAATTAAACCAAACCTTGGCAAATTAAGGGGTTAAATTATGGGAAAAAAATAGTAACTCCTTACAAATGAAATCGAGTTGAAATATGTTGACTTTAGAGAACCCTAGAAATTAGAAACTTGGTCCCATAATCCCTTGTTATTCCCTTTTATTACATTAACAACAAAATAAATTTCTCATGCAGAAACATGGAATCTTACCTTGAACACAAATCACTTCTGCTCCATGTGTATTTTATAATGTTTCCAACCATATATTTATTCAAGATGTTAGGAAATTACTTTCATAACTCTTTTGTTATAAAATGATGCCCATAATAAGAACATAGTGCCATGTACGAGTAAAACATAAGAACGAGATAATTAGGGACCTTGTATGCAATTTGAAATATGGCAAATAATTATTTAAGTTATGGATATTTTCATAAATAATAAAGATCCAAATTAATGGTCGAACCATAATTTGAATGTGGAATGAACTTAAGAATTTTTAGGTAGAGAAAGGAGAAAATTATCCTTGCATAATAATGCTCTTCGAATGAAAGTCGTAATTAAGATGTAATCATGGTAATGACGTGTTGTGGGTTTGCCAATCCTTCGGTTCTTTTCTTGTTGTTAGGTCATTGCTAGCATTCATTCATTGGGGAAAATGTGGCATCGACATTCATATGGTATTTTCATGTGTCTATGCAATTCGATGACTTATGTAAATGTCTTATGTGTTGTTGAGTTTCTATTCTTGGATCTCTTGCGGTGTTGTGTAGTGAGCAATGTAAGTAAAAAAAAACAAAAAATTAACCTAGTAATTTTAAGGTTGTATTAGTGTGTGTAAACTGTGGGCATTAAATTTAAGAACAATATTTTAAATATTTCTTAAATATAAGGACTAGTTATATGCTATTCAACATAATTGTAACTTCTAGTAATATTGAAAATTATAAACAACCTATTTTAGAATAGTACTATTTGTGAAATTTGTAGGTAAATCACCTGAAAAAGGCCAATATAAAAATGAGGATAACCATTCCTATAACTATGGAGGTTTTCAATGAGGCTGCTACTACAAATTTGGATTCCCTGGGTCTCCTTGTTGCAAGCTCATTCATAACCTTCACACTATATACACACGAAAATCATATTTAAACAAAATTTTAAAACTATATCATAGCTATATTATGATTAAAAAAATTAGTATATAAATACCTATTTGAAAAAAGAAACCCAAATGGTATATCCATTTCGCACAAGTTGTTATTTAAGTTAGGAAGTGATAGTTACATAAGGTAAAATTTCATGAAAATATTAGTTTGGAATCAATCCTTTCTTTTATATAACAAACATCAAAAGATTGTACATAACAGCTCATCATATTAAGAAAACTTAGTTTCCTTACTAAATATAAAGAGAATCAACTCTAAATTTGTGTCTTTTATCTTCGCTAAAACTAGAACCACTATTTTTTGGTACCAAATCTCCAAGTTATTGAATTGAATATGAAGAAAAAGCATCCTTACATGCATGATTTAAAAGAAATAAGTTATGTGTATATATTAAATCATTAATAAAAAGTAGAATATTACCATAACATGACACTGTAGAAATTAAACAGTCTTATATGATGACAACAAATAAATAATAAATGAAAACGTAGATTAAAAAAAGTATTCACTAAAATCAACATTGATCTATGTAAATTGTATTAATTCCTTGTTTATGTCAGAGATTCAACTATTTTCATTCAAATCTATGCATGCAACATTGTGTCTACATTCTTTCTACATCTGGTATCCATCTCCAGCAACAAAATTTGCTTCATTTAATATAAAATAGACTTCTCCTAAAATTTACTTCAAACAATACTAAACAAAGCAGTCTAGAATCAAATATATAGATTCTAAAAAATAACACATGTTGTGCATGCTTATAAAACAAAATTAATTTTATTTTATTTGATGTTACCCATTTCCTTAAAAATAACTTAATTAGAATTATGTAATGAGCTACTGATTGCATGAAATTAGTCAAACTCCTTTCTGTTAAAATTAAAATTCATCCATGTGAGAATTACATGCATATTCCAACACTTCTCGTTAATTTAGACATTGAATATTTCATTATTTTGGAGCTGAGTTTGCATTTCTAGATATGACATATTCATGTTCACAAACTCCCAAACAACCTCTCAAAAACTCAAAAAATTCCTTTTCCAAAGCCTTTGTAAAAATATCAGCAAACTGATATTCGAATTAGAAAAATTCAAGAAACATTTCTCTATTGTTAACCAAATACATGATAAAATGATACCTCGTGTAAATATGCTTTCTCATCTTGTGAAAAACATGATTTTTAGACAATTTTATGGTGGAGATGTAAAAAAATTAGTGTAGCGTCCTCCTAAATCTGCCTCAAATATTTCTACACTTTTCTCATCCACACATCTTGACTTGTAGCTCTTGTTGATGGTACATACTCTTACTTTTCTTAAGATATTGTGACAATCGACCGCTTCTTTAATGCCCACAAAACCACTCCTGTTTCAAATTGAAAATTGTAATTAGATGTGTTTTCCATCTCATCTATACTTTGGGCACTATCACGGTCTATACAAAATAGGAGTTCGAACTCATCTAAATTTGAATACAAAATTCGATGATTCTTATTTCCATATACATACCTCCAAATTATATTTGTAGCTTTTTGATGTAAATCTTTAGGAGATTCCATGAACCTTAATATGAGGCTCACACAATACACAATGTCAATCCTTGTGGCCATCAAATAAATGACACTCCTAACAAACCTTTTGAACAATGTTGGATCTACAAACAATCTACTATCTTATTTTCTTAACTTTAAACCTACCCTAATTGGTGTTGGTGCTAGCTTGCAATTCAACATGTTAAATATCTTCAAATCACCAGTAGAAGACTTCAATTATGAAATAAAAATTTCTATCTGCTGACTGATTAAGTTTAATGCCCAAAAAGTAATGCATAAGACCTATGTCAGTCATCTCAATTTCTTTATTCATTTTTTATTTGAATGAATTTGTAGATATATTTCAAGTAATTATCAAATCATCCACATATAAGTAAACAATGCAAATATTATCTTTCTCATTTATCTTGACGTATAAGGTAGACTCTCTGATTCTCCTATTGAAACCATTTTATATCAAAGATGAATAAATCATATTGTACCAAGCTCTAGTTGCTTGCTTGAGAGCATAAAGATATATTTTCTCAACCTATATAACTTTCCTTCATGACATTTAATCTCATAACCTTCTGGATGATTCACATAAACTTCCTCTTCAAGAAAACCATTTAGAAATGTTGATTTTAAATCCATTTGATATATAGGCCACTTGTTTTGAGATGAAATTGTTAAAACCATTCTTATTACGTCCAAACATGCTACAAGTGTAATTTTTTTTGTGATCTACTCCATATTGTTGTGTAAAACATCTTACAACCAACCTTTCTTTATGTTTATGTACTTTACCATTAACATAATATTTGGTCTTGTAGACCCACTTCACTCCTATCATGTCCCTTTTTTTAGGAAGATCCAACAACTCCCATGTCTGATTCTTCTCTATATCATCTATCTCATCATCCAAGGGTTGAGCCCTAACTTCATTGTTTATAGCCTCTTCAAAAAATATTGGATTTGTAGCTTGATAAAATAATGTAAAAAATCAAAAAGAGGTAGTTATATCGAAATTATAAATATGACTAAGACTCCATGTTTTATACTGGAAAGGGATATTAGATGATGGATTTTTGTTTAGTGAATGAATTTATTCTTGTGCTATTTATGGTGTCTCTTTTATGGATGAAGATGAGTTGAATATTGAAGACCTCGTGACTATAGATGGAGGTGTAGATCGTGCTACAACTTGAGATGCATTTCCAAGATTGGAAGCCACAATTTTGATATTTTAAAACCACATTAAACCTTAAATAATTATTTGGAAAGTTGTGGAACAATGTTTTTAATTTTCTTTAAAGATTGTCAGGGTGTCAACTCTATAAAACATTTAATTAAATCCTACAAGCAATCTGCTACATTACATTAAATGGAACATGTCTAGATAAACAATTAAATATTCTTAACCCATTTCTAAGGTCAATATAATTACAATCTATTAAAAAAGTGTCCATTAATTTTTTCCCTTGGTTAAATAGTGTTCCCCTCTCAAATGAACATTCAAACCCACATTTAATAAACCCTTATCCTTAATTACCATAGTTCCCTTAAATTATTATCTTTAATGTCCATTGAATCATTTAATAAAACATACTAGGAGAGTTACATAACTAACTTATCATACTATGGTACTGATAGACCCCATTCACCCATTTTCAAAAACACTTAAATTATTTAAAAGCCTGACAACTGTAGGGTTGATTCTTAACCCTTGGATAAAATCAATTGTGGCCACAAGATCCTAGAGTTCCAACCTAAACCTAATCATCCTTTTGAAATTTAATTAAACCCTTTCTCCTTTCCCTAGCCTCCTAATTTGGTCTCTTTTCCTTTCTCTTATTTGTAGGTTGGAGGAGTGGAAGCCATGAAAGTGAGGAGGGAAGCCATGGATGGATTCATTTGGAGCTATCTTATCTTAGTTTATTCATAGATTGTTATTTTAATGTATTCAATTTGTTGATTGATGAAGTTTCTACCCTAAATATGCAGTAATTATTTAGCTACTTCCATTCTTGAGTTCTTTATATGGGTAAAATACTATTTCAATTTAATCTATGAGATTTAATACATTTAAGTGCCTATTCAAGAATTAACATGCTTAAAACAATGAGTTTATTCCCTTATGGTTTTCTTGTGGTTTCCTTTTTAAATTTTATAGGCTTAAATTTTATTTAAATCGAGTTCAAATTTGCATAGTCAGAGGTTTTAGTTTTCTACCAAAAGTGATGAAGCCGCTTCACTGAGCAGGTCGACGGTCCTTTGACCATTACCATACCTGGGTGACAATTCGTAAAGTGCCACCTTGCATGGGTGGCGGTTCAAAGACAACGGCTTTGATCAGGTCGGTGGTCTAGAGACAGCCGCTCTACACAGGGTGGAGGTCATGTTCTTCAAAAATAGAACCATCATTTCATCAAATTTTCTGAAAACAAATTTTACTCAGGTGATTTACAGTTTAACCTTTGTTTAAAATTATATGCATAAAGTCACTAGTTGATAGGTTAAAAAATTTTATTCATTCCATGACTTAGATCACTAATTACATAGATTTTCTATTTCAATAGCATATAAGAAAACAACTAAAAGAATAGGTTTCCAATTAAATTTTCTTTCAAGCTCAAATGAAGGAATGAAATTCAATCTATCTTGAAGTATTATTGATTTTATTTTCAACAACAAGAATAGAATCCTTCAACAAGGTAGTTCACTATAACTTAGTGCATTCTTTCATTACAACCACATCTATTTATTCAAATAAAACAAATGAAACTATATTACATATCATATTTGTTAAGAATACATTCTAAATGATTTACAACTTCAAAGTTCTCACTTCATTCTTACAATAATGCAAACTCCTACAAGTAAAAAATGAACTTTTCTTTTTCTTTTGAGCATATCTCATTTTCTTACAATGCAAAAAGATTTATTTCCAAAAATACATTACAACTTGATCAATAAACAATACAATACAAATTTTCTTTAAAATTCATAATTACTAGCCATCTACCTTAAGTGGGAACAACAAGAAAAAAAATTATAATGAAGGGTTTCCTTTTTGACTTCTACAAATGCTCCAAGTTCCCAATCTTGAACAAGATCTCTACCATTTTCTTCACTTCAAACAAAACAAAAATAATGGGGGAGTAGGCAACACTCTCCACCCAATTAATAATCCAATGAGGAGAAGAAGCTAACCTTCTCATTGGCCCCTGAGCCCCAACCAAAGTGCAATAAGAAATTGAGACAACCCATGACAAATAACACAATGCTTCCAAATAACATTACACATTTTCAAAACAATTTAACACACATTCAATCACAAAGATAACAACCACAAGAATGGAACTTTCAAAATACACAAGGCTTGAACACTCAAAGCCAATGGAGAAAGTAACTATGAGGAGATCATTTATGCCTCCCATGGGATTAGGTGCGCTCCTTAAATCCCTTTAAAACACAAACTAAAACCATTACACAACTATTATGCCTCCCTCAAGATCCTCTTTTTCCTCCCACATTCTCTTATGCCTCCCTACAATCTCTTATGTCTCCCTCAAATGAACCAAGTAAGAAAAGAAAACATTTTCTTATCAATGGTGGTACACCCAACCCATATCCCTCCCAAACATGAACAAAAATCTTATGCATCCAAAAAATATATAATCCCCATAGCCTTTTCCCACACAATACTTAGCAATTCTATCCATGATCCCAACAAGCACACAAACCATTCACTTGCATGCAATACACACATATAAAAACAAACAAGTTAAACAAGGATATATTCCCTAACTTTCCGTAGTAAGAACTTTCTCAAAGAATCATACTCCAAGCTCCTTCAAGCTCAATCCAACTACAACAAGCTCCAAGACTTCAACAAGCACTCCAAAACTCTCTAACACAAAAAAAAAACAAGTGCACAAACAAAATGAAGTAACCCCCAAATAATCAAATAAACTTGCATATATCGAAAAAGAGAAGAGGAGTTGTAGGTGGCACCGTGTAAGATGCCACATAATTTATCCTCAATTCCACCTCACAAGTCATGCCTCAACCCCAAGGTACAATAAATTGGTGGTTGAGAGAAATGAAAAGCCTCTTACAAACACAACCCAAAACCACACCCCCCTATGGACATAATTTAAAACCCATGTAAGAAAAGTGTAAAAGAATTCACCTTCTTCCTTACAAAGCACATAATCGGGTACATTTTGATACCCTAACCCATAGGTATAGTTGGTAGACGAAATTAAGAGTTGTAGGACAAACTTAACTTGTCCCACAAGCCTCTGAAAAATTTCCCTTAAGCCCAAAACCTTAATTTCCCAAGTAAGGTAGGGTGTACAACACTCAAGGTAATATAAACTCAACTTAAATCATAAGATCCCAAGGACCAACTACTCTAATGAATTTCCCATTTTTTCACAACCCCGAATAACTTAATAAACATGATCAATCCACTTAATTAAGGCACATTAATAAACAATGATTAAATTAATTACATCACAAAAATAAAGCACATACTCCACAATAAATAAAAGAAAAGGGAAAGAATTACACACATTGCCATGGTAACATTTGGAGGTCATCCCCCTCATAGGAAGCCCCGAAAAATATAATAAAAAAACATCAAACATTACACAAGTTTCCATGGTGACCATCGTTGTATCCATCCAGTATTCTATTATGCTTGGTCTACTAATCCCCTTTTGTTTATTGTGATACAATTACGTGCAAAATCACAAAATACCTCCTTCATCTTCATGGCCGCATCAGATAGATCAAATATTAAATATACACACATCCTCATATAAAAAAATTAGCATCTAAACTAAACAATTTTATCATTTGTCTATAATTTCAAAACCATCTCAATTCTAACATTTCATCGATATCAGTGAGATCATAAGATTAGTTTAAATTCTAAATCCTAGTCAACATGATGAGAATTATGAATGTTAGTAAATATATATGCTAACAACACATCATCGTCATCAATATAAAATTGCTCTTTATGTCTCTAAGAATCCACAAAAATCATACTGTGAATCACAATCCATCAATAGTTAGAATATCTCTATAATATAAAATCATGCTAAGCCAAAATGATATGATAATATCCATGTCTATAGTCAACAGTAATTGCAATAAAAAATAGAATAAGTGTTGAAGAGTAATGAGCACTACATCCTCCTCCCCTTAGAATCAACTTCCTCCCAGAAGTGACTGAAATAAGTGTGGAAACTAGGCTCGTAAAAAATAGCATTCGCTCATGCAGTAGGAGTATCATCATACCTATCCCACTTAACTCACAACTGATCAATATCTCAACCTCAAAGGCCTAGGGTCTTATGCTTTAAAAGACACATGGGATACCATCATCCACCCCTTCTTCTGCACCTAAAATTCAGTCCAATCCAATACATGAGGAGGAACTGTGATATATCTAGTAAGGATAGATACATGGAACACATCATTCATGCGAGAAAAGCTCGGTGCCAAGGCTAGTTGATAAATTAAGGGACCAATCCATGGCAGGATCTCAAATGGACCCTAAAATTTAGAAGATAACTTAGATCATTTTTCATAATGGATATGAATCTTATGAGGTCTGACATAAAGGAACACTTTCATGCCCACCTCATAACTACAGTCAACTCTCCTCTGATCTTCACAATTCTTCCACCTATCATGTGCCTCCTACAAACTGCTCCTCCATGACCTGCAACATAGCTGACCCAAGAGATACTCTATCCTCAAGTCTATCCTAACTCAAAGGTATCATGTACTCCCTACCATAAAGTTCCTAAAAATGTGCCACCCTCATCGAAGTCTTGAAGCTATTGTATGAAAAATCAACCAAGTACAAGTACTCCTCCCACCTCGACTAATGATCCATGACATACATCTGAAGCATGTCCTCTAAAATATGATTCACCTGCTCCGTCTTTCCATCTGTCTCTCGATGATATGTTGTACAAAAATTGATACTCATCCCAAGCACCTTTTGCATGGTAGTTCAGAAGTGTGATCTGTATAGGGGATCACATTCACATATGACATTTCATGGAATCCCATGTAGTCTAACAAATTCTTCCAAGTACTACACGAATTATATAGGTGGTCTTCATTGGAGAAAAATGAGTCACTTTGGTTAGTCTATCCATTGTGAACATGATGGCATCCTGGTGGTATCTCAATGTCTAAATCCCTACTATGAAATCCATAGATTTGGTGTCCAATATCAACTCTAGTATATCATATGGGTAAAGAAAGATATTTGGATATTAATGCTTAGCCTTAACCCTCTGACACTCTAGACAATGCAAAACAAATGGATTCACATCCTTTCGAAGACCTCTTCAATGGTATAGCTGGTTCAAGGTGGTGTGCATCTTCTTCACCCCTGGATGGGCTAAATAAGGTGAATGACGAACCTCTGCCAAGATATCATGTCTCAAACCTCCATCCATAGGTATATAGATCTGGCCTCTATGTATGAAGAGTCCATCTGACTCTCATGCAAAACCATCAAGCTTCCCCTTAAGGGGTCTCTAGACTCAATCTCAGATCTAGCTATAAGGTAGAAAATTTCATGTGGAAGTTTTGGCAAAATCTTTCTGCACAAATATGTACCCACTAAAGTAGCCATAACACTATATCTTCATCTAATCATAGCGTCAACTACATTCTCCTTCCCCTTCACATGCTCGATCTCAATGTCATACTCACGTAGAAAATCCATCTAATGCCATTGAAGAGCATTGAGATTGGGTTGTGTGAAGAGCTTATGTAAGCTCAAATGGTCTATCTAGATAATAAATATCCCCTCAAAATGAAAATTTCTTCAACGTACCAAAGCATGCACAACTATTGGAAGCTCAAGGTCACGAGTCAGATAATTTAGCTCATGATCCTTGAGTTTGCGAGACTCAAACGTAACTACACGGCCATCCCTTAAGATGATGAAGGATTTCTAAGATCCATCAGACTAAACAAACTTCCTCGCTTTCAACTTAAGGAAAGTGATGGGGTGTGTAATATGAGAAAAGCCTAGAACAAATATCCTGTAGTAACCTACCAATCCATAAAAGTTCTAATCTTGGAAGAATCAACTATAATACCATACCCATAATTGATGTGACTCAAGTACTACACTTTTGACTGAAAGAATGCACACTTCTCCAAGTTTCTATTAAGCTACCACTCTATAAGACACTACAAAACCTAGCGAAGGTGCTCCTCGTGTTCCTCACACTTACATGAGTAAATCATAACAGCATAAATAAATATGAGCATGAAGTGATCTAAAAATTTCTGGAATACCTCATTTATCAAACTCATGAATACTACAGGGGCATTCTTCAGACCAAAAGGCACTACTGTTAACTAGTAGTGGCCATATCTCATATGAAAAGCTCTCTAATGAATATCTACCTCTATGATCCTAAGATTATGGCATCTAGACTTAAGATCTATATTGCAAAATATTGTTTCCCCCTTCATCTGATCCAACAAATAATAAATACGTGGAAGGGGGTAAAGATTCTTCATCTTCACTTTTTTAAGCTGACGATAATCAATACACAATCCCAAAGATCCATCTTTATTCTTTACAAAAATAATAGGTGCGCCCCAAGGTGATACACTAGGATGTATTAGGCCTTCTTAGAGAAGGATCTCCAGTTAAAACTTGAGCTCGCAGAGCTCAAGGGTAGTCATCCTATATGGCAATCATAAGATAGGATCTCCTCTTAGAACCAAATCAATGTAAAAATATATCTCACGTGGGGGAGGTAACCTTGAATATCCCTTGGAAAGACATTTGAATACTCCCTCAAGATATTATGATCATCAATTTTTTCCCCACTAGAGTCATCCTTTAATCTATCGCTGACCGTGATAGCATACAACTAGGAACCTCGTCATGCACACCGCTTAAGCTATGTAGTGGGTGTGGTGCGAATAGAGGTGGGTCTCCTAACTCCCACTATCACTGTCTCCACTCCCAAATCATCTTCACATGATATTACCTTGATGTAAAAATCAACCCTAGCATTGTGTGCAGATAAGAAATCCATGCCTAGAATAATCCCATTGGAACCCAAAGGAAGGATACGAAGATCCAAGGTCATGGAAAAATGTCCTAGGTAAACTATGCACTCCTTGACTAAGGAGTTCACTATGAGCTTGGCTTCGGAAGCCATCTCTACATCCTGACTATGACTCTACATAACTACCACCAACCTACATCACTCTACCACAAATGTAGAAATAAAAGAATATGAGGTTCCTGAATCAAATAAAAGAGAAATATAAATGCCATCAATGCTACCTATAGTCTCAATCACCTTGCCCTAGTACTCTACCTAACGATTCTCGACGACTGCATATATCCGATGGCTCCTTGCCATGTCTCACCCACAGTAGGCTCCAAAACCAGTGCCTTACCCTTGTTATTATGGTTCTGAGGGAACTCTCTCTAATGATTTCCAAGTACACACGCACCTGTAGAAACTACCAAGCTCCCTTCCATCGAGAAGCGGCTCCTGCAAGTAGTTTAGTAGTCTATGTTATGGATCCGAATGATCCTATTATGGACTGATGTGGTTGATTCTAACGATTCCCTATGGACTGAGCTCTAGGCATTACTTGAATCCTGACTAGTCCCCCTAGGAAGAGGCCACATACTTCGTCCCCTTCTTGAGCATCGAATCTCTATCGAGGCCTAAAATTGAGGATGATTCTAGTACTTTTTTTGTTGGGGTGGCTATTGTGGTGTTCTTAATGAAGATTGTGTAGAACCATATCCACCATGAGGAGTGGGAGATGACTCCCTAGACTTGTTATCCTTCATCTAATAGATATGGCTTTCCACTCTATCTATAGCCTTCTGTGTCTTACCACTCATCTCCTTCGCAATGTAGGCCTTCTCTACTACCTCTACTAATGTCTATGGACAATGAATGTGAACTGTCACTCCTTAGTCTAAGTTAAGGTCCCTAATGAACCTGTGGATCCTCACATGTGTGTCCTAGATGTAGTCTACATAATTAAGTAGGTCCAAGAAGTGACTCTGATACTATGCTACTATAATGGATGCGTAACGTAGGTTATGTAACTCATCCATCCTCTAATGAATAGAACATACTAGATAAGTATCTTCTCCTGAACCACTCCTGAAAATCTCCCAAGTGAACTTATCAAAATCTAGATGGAGATTCTACTCCTTAGTTCTCCAACAAAACCTAAATACATCTCTTAGAAGGTGGATGACAACACGAGCCTTTATGTTGCTAGTACACGGACACATTTTGAAGCATCCACTTAAGGTTGACCAGCCATGCCTTTTCTTGAACTCCCCTAGTGTCCGCAAAAAAAATGAGATGAATGTAGATTTAGAATCTATCTGATGTGATCTACCATTGTAGAATGTCTGCCTCTAGGTATCTCAACATGATCATCACACTGCCTAAGGCTCCTAGATCACTCTCTATGTCCTTTATCTTTGTCTCCATGACCTCTCTATTGTGAACCTCGTCTGACTAATTCCACAAGGGATTTCTCTACCCTATACTCATCACTATGTCGAGAAGGGTGCACGAGCCTCTACTGATGGCTCTTTTTCCTATCTCTTAGTTCTCCCTCCTAAAGATCCTCTACATGTAATGACATTAACATCCTATAGTGTCTGAAGTATTTGAGGTAATATAATTTCTACTGCCTGATCTTAGGGTGGTAAGTCTAGGGTCCATGTCTAATAACCCCTCCTCTGATCCGCACATCCTACAAAAACTAAGACAGGGATTTATTTTTTCATCATCTAGGTTTTGATTCAATTTCCCATTAAGAGTTTTCTACATTTTAAAATTTCATTTAATTGTTGTGTAAACTAGTTTAAGAGTTGCACTAGGTTTTCTTGTTGTGTTTTAAGTTTCAAAGTGTGCCCAGGGTCAAAGCATTAAAACCTTTCTTTGATACCAAATATAACGCCCTTAATTTCGATGTTTTAAAACAACATTAACCCTTAACTAATTATCAGGAAACTTGTAGAACAATTTTTTTATTATTTAAAATATTCCAAGTGTGTCAACCGTATAATATGTTTAATTAACCCATACAAGTAATCTTCTACCATTACATTAAATGGAACATGTCTAGATTAATAATTAAATATTCTTAACCCATTTTCTAAGGTCAATAACAATTACAATCCATTTGAAAAGTGTCCATTAATTCTTTTACTTGGTTAAATAGTTTCCCCCCTCCGAAATTATAAAAAAAACCAACATTTAATAAACCCTTATCACTAGTTTACCTTAGTTCCCTTAAATTATTGTCCTTATATGTCCATTGGATCATTTACTAAAACATACTTGGAGAGTTACATAACTAACTTAAAATACTAGGGTACTATGAGGCCCCATTCACCCATTTTCACAAACATTTAAATTATTTAAAAGCCCATACTATAAATATTCTCACCTAAAGATTGTAAAGTTGATTCTTAACCCTTAGATCAAATCAATTGTGGCCCCTAGATCCTAGACTTCAAACCTAACCCTAATCATCGTTTTGAAATTTTATTAAACCCTTTCTCCTTTCCCTAGCCTCCTCATTTGGTATTTTTTTCCTTTGTTTGATTTCCAGGTTAGAGGATTGGAAGCCATGAAAGCAAGGAGAGAAGCCATGGAGGGATTCATTTTGATCTAGCTTAGCTTAGTTTATTCATGGTTTGTTATTGTAATGTCTTCTATTTGTTGATTGAAGAGGTTTCCACCCTAAATCTGGAGTAGTTATTTAGTTATTTCCATTCTTGAGTTCTTTATTTGGTCAAAACCCTATTTCCATTTAATCTATGAGATTGAATACATTTAAATACCCATTCAAGGATTGACATGCTTAAAACAATGAGTTTATTCCCTTCTGGTTTGTTTTTGGTTTCCTTGTTACATTTTATACGCTCATATTTTAATTGAATCAAGTTCAAATTTGCACACATTGCGGATTTTAATTTTCTGTCAAAAGTAATGAAACCACAGCCTTGAGTAGGCCTACGGTCCTATGACCACTTCCCTACATGGGTGATGATTCGTAAACCACCACCTTGCCTAGGTGGTAGTTTAGAGACTTTCACTCTAAACATGTCGGTGGTTTGTAGACCACCACTCTTCATAGCGCAGCGGTCCTGTTCTTCGAAAAAAAACCATCAATTTTTCAAAAAAGAAATTTTACTGGGGTGATTTAAAGTTTAACCTTAGCTTAAACTTATATGCCTAAAGTCACTAGTTGATAGGTTAACAACATTTATTTATTCCATGAATTAAATCACTGATTACATAGATTTTCTATTTCAATAGCATATAATAAAATAAATACAAGAATACATTTCCAATTAAAATTGGCTTTCAATCTCAAATGAAGGAATTAAATTCAATCTTTCTTGAAGTATTATCACTTTTCTTTTCCACAACAAGAATAGAATTATTCATTAAGGTAATTAACTATAACTTAGTGCATTCTTCCATTAAAACATGAACTATTTATTCGAAAAAAACACAAGAAACCATATTACAGATTAGTTTTAACTAAGAATACATTCTCAATGAATTGCAACTTTAAAATTATCACTTCATTATTACAATAATGCAAACTCCTACAAGTAAAAATGGACCTTTTTTTCTTTTCAGCATTGCTCATTTTCTTACAATGCAAACATTCTAATGAAGAGAATTTTTCCGACAATACATTATAACTTGATCAATAAACTATAACATACAAACTTTCCTTTAAAATGCAATATTACTATCCATCCGCCTTAAGTGCGAACTACAAGAAAAGTTTCTATAATGAAGGGTTTCCTTTTTTAATTCTACAAATAATCCAAGTTTGAAACCTTCAATAAGATCTCCACCAGTTTTCTTCACTTCAAACACAAAAAGTAAAATGGGGGAGTAGGTAACACTCTCTACCCAACCAATAATCCAATGAGGAGAAGAAGCTATCCTCCTCATTGGCCTCTGAGCCCCAACCAAAGTGTAATAAGAAATGGAGACAACCCATGACAAATAACACAATGCTTCAACATCACAATACACATTTTTCACAACCATTTCAAAAACATTCAATCACAAAGATAATAATCACAAGAATACAACTTTCAAAATACACAAGGCTTGAAAACTCAAATCCAATGGAGCAAGGATCTATGAGGAGATAACTTATGTCTCCCAACGGGATTAGGTTCCCACCTTAAATCCCTCTAAAACACAAAAAAAAAACTCTTAAAAAACTCTTATTCCTTCCTCAAGATCTTGTTATGCTTCCCACATTCTCTTATGCCTCTCTACAATCTCTTATAACTCCCTCAAATGAACCAAGTAAGAAAAGAAAGTAGTTTCTTATCAACGGTGGGGCACCCAACTCCCTCCCAAACATGAACAAGAACCTTATGCCTCCCTATAGTATAAAATCCCCATAGCCTTCTCCCAAACAATACTTAGGCATTCTACCCATGATCCCAACAAGCACACAAACCATTCACTTACATGCAATACACACATATAAAAACAAATAAGTAAAGCAAGGGTGTAGCTCCTACCTTACCATAGTAAAAACTTACTCAAAGAATCACACTCCAAGCTCGTTCAAGCTCAATCTAACTCCAAAATGCTTCAAGAATTCAATAATCTACCCCAAAAATCTATAACTCCAAAAAAACAAGTGCACAAACAAAATGAAGTAACCCCCAAACAATCAAATAAACTTGCATATATAGAAAAAGAGAAGAGGAGGCTGAGGTGGCATCATGTAGGATGCCACATCATGTTGTCCTCAAATCCACCTCACAAGTCAAACCTCAACCCCAATGCACAATAAATTGGTGGTTGAGAGAAATGAAAATCCTCTTACAAACACAACCCAAATGCACACCCCCCTATGGACATAATTTAAAACCCATGTAAGAAAAGTGCAAATAAATGTCACCTTTTTGTCCTTACAAAACACATAATGGGGTAAATTTTTGACCCCCCAACCCATAGGCATAGTTGGTAGATGAAATTAAGAGGTGTGGGACAAGCTTAACTTGTCCCACAAGCCTCTGAAAATTTCCCTTAAGCCCAAATCCTGAATTTCCTGAGTAAGGTAGGGTGTACAACACTTAAGGTCAAATACACTCAACTTAAATCATAAGATCCAAAGGACCAACTACTCTAATAAATGTTCCCTTTTGTCACATCCCCAAATAACTTAATTAACATGATTAATCCACTTAATTAAGCCACATTAATCAACAATTATTAAATTAATTACATCACTAAAATAAATCACATACTCCAGAATAAATAAAAGAAAACTGAAGGAATTACACACATAGCACATGGTCACATTTGGAGGTCATCCCCCCATGGGGACCCCCTTAAAATAAAATAAAAAAACATCACACATTACACAAGTTGCCATGGTGATTGTCATTGTATCCATCTAGTATTCTCGTATGGTTGGTTTCCTAATCCCATTTTGATTGTTGTGATACAATTACCTGTAAAATCACACAATACCTCCTTCATCCTCATGGCCACATCAGATACATGAGATATAAAATATATGCACATCCATCAATAAACATCCTCATATAACTAAATCATCATCTAAACTAAACAATGTTATCATTTGTCTATAATTTCAACAACATCTCAATTCTACTATTTCATCGATATCAGTGAGATCACAAGATTAGTTCAAATGATAAATCCTAGTCAACATGAAGAGAAATATGAATGTCAGTAAATATATATGCTAACAACACATCATCATCATCAATATTAAATTTCTCTCTATGTCTCTAAGAATCCACACAAATCATACTATGAATCACAATCCATCAATAGTTAGAATATCTCTATCATCTAACATCATGCTAAACCAAAATTATATGATAATATCCATGTCTATAGTCAACAATAATAAAAATAAAATATACAATAAGTGTCAGAAGAAGAGTGGGAACTACATCCCCCTCCCCTTAGAATTGAATTCCTCTTGGAAGTCACTAAAATAGGTGTGGAAACTAGGCTCGTAAAAATGTTGTATACTCTCGTGTAGTAGGGAGTCTCATTATAACTATCCCACTTAACTCGCACTTAATCAATCTCTCAACCTAATAGGCCTAGGGTCTTATGCTCTAAAATACGCACTAGTTCCACCATCATCTACCCTTTTTTCTTCACCTAAAATGTGTTCCAATCCAATACATGAGAAGGATATGTGATATATCTCGTAAGGAAAGATACATGGAATACATCATGTGTGCGAGACAAGATGGGTGGCAAGGCTAGATGATAAACTAAGGGACCAATAGGCTCCAAGATCTCAAATGGACCCAGAAATATAGGAGATAACTTAGATCCTTTTTCATAACGGATATGACTTTCATGAGGTCTGACATGAAGAAACACCTTTATGCCCACCTCATAACTACAGTCAAGTCTTCTCTTATCTACATACTTCTTCCACCTATCATGTTCCTCCTACAACCTTTGTCATTTCAAAACAACCTGCTACTCAAATGACCTATAACATAGCTGATCCAAGAGATAATTTGTTCTCAAGTTTGTCCCAACTCAAAGGTATCATGTACTTCCTGCCATAAAGTGCCTTAAAAGGTGCCATGCCTAATGGAATTCTAGAATCTGTTGTTGTATGAAAATTCAACCAAGTACAAATACTCCTCCCACCTCAACTAATGATCCATGACATACATCTGAAGCATGTCCTCTAAAATATGATTCACCCACTCTGTCTTTCCATCTGTCTCTCGTTGACATGTTGAACAAAAATTGATAGTCATCCCAAGCACCTACTGCATGGTAGTTTAAGAAGTGTAATTTGTATAAGGCATCACAATCACAAATGATGTTTCATGGAATCCCATGTATTCTAACAAACTCATCCAAGTACACTTTCAGTACTACACTAATTTTATAGGTGGTATTCATTGGAGAAAAATGAGCCACTTTCATCAGTCTATCCACTGTGACTATGATGGCATCATGGTGGTATCTCAATGTCAAAATCCCTACTATGAAATCCATAGAAATGGTGTCCCATTTCAACTTTGGTATATCATGTGGGTAAAGAAGGCCAACTAGATGTTGATGCTTGGCCTTCACCCTGTGACACTCTTGACAACGTGACACAAAAAAAATCACATCCCTCCGAAGACCTCTATAATGGCATAACTTGTTCAATGGTGGTGTGGATAAATTCTTCACCCCTGGATGGGCTGAATTAGGTGTACGACAAACCTCTACCAAAATATCATGTCTCAAACCTCCATCAACTAGGTACATAGATTTGGCCTCTGTGTCTGAAGATGTCAATCTACCTCTTATTAAGAACCATCAAAAAATTCCCCTCAAGGGGTCTGAGTTACACTCAATCTCAGATCTAGCTATAAGGTAGAAACTATCATGTGAAAGTTGTCACTAAAATGCTACTCTACAAATTTGTACCTAATGAAGTAGCCATAACAAAATGATCTTCATCTACTCAGAGCGTCAGTTCTACATTCTCCTTCACCATGACATGCTCGATCTCCATGTGGTACTCACATAGAAAATCCATCGAACAATCATTGACGAGTGTTGAGACTGGGTTACATTAAGAGATTATGTAAGCTCAAATGTTTGTTTATCTAGAAAATAAATATCTCAATGCCAAAATGGAAATTTCTCCAATGCACCAAAGCATGCACAAATTCTGAAGCTTGAGGTCAGGAGTCAGATAACTTAGCTTATGATCCTTGAGTTTGAAGGATACTCAAAAATAACTACACGGCCATCCCTTTAGTATAATGAAGGCTCTCTCACATCCATCAGAAGAAACAAACTTCTTCCCTTTCAACTTAAGGGAAGTGATGGGGTGTGCAATACGAGAAAATTCTAGAACAAAATATCCTTGTAGTAACCTGCCAATCCCATGAAACTACACACCTCAGTGACACTAGTAGGTGTTGGCCATTTTCTAATCATAATAGTTCTAATATTTGAAGAATTGACTATAATAACTTACCTAAAAATTATGTGACCCAAGTACTACACCTTTGACTGAAAGAATACACACTTCTCCAGGTTTCTGTTAAGCTAGCTCTCTATAAGACACTAAAAAACCTAGTGAAGGTGCCCCTCGTGTTCCTCACAGGTACGTGAGTAAATAAAAATGTCATCAAGAAATATGAGCATGAAGTAATATAAAAATTTCTGGAATAACTCATTTATCAAACTCATGAATACTACAGGGGCATTCTTTAGACCAAAAAGGCACAAATGTTAACTAGTAGTTGCCATATCTCATACGAAAAGCTATATTATGGCGAATATCTACCTCTATGATCCTAAGCTGATGGGTTGTATCTAGACTTAAGATCTGTCTTGCATAAATATTGTTTCCCCCTTCATCCGACCTTCAATCAAATCATCAATACGTTGAAGGGGGTAATCAATCAGATGCACATCTAAAAAATGCTTAGGGTTTTACAAATGGAAATAATCAAGGAGATACACAATCACAAAAATGAAATCTTAATTCTTTGCAAAAATAACCGAGGTGAACACCCCAAGTCTTGCAATACACTTGGATGGAATTAATCCTTTCTAGAGAAGAGCCCTCTAGCATGCAACTGAACATGAGCTCACATAGAATCACGGGTAGTCATCCTATATGGTGCTCGTAAGATAGGATCCGCAAATGGAATCTAATCAATGTAAAAGTTATATCTCACGTAGGGGGAGGTAACCCTGATAAGCTCTCTTAGAAAGACATTTGGAGGGGCAACTCCCTCAATATATTCCATGATCTTCAAGTGATGCCCTTCTAGACATTCATCCTCTAATTTTTGACTAACCGTGACAAATCCTAAAACCCCAATCAACCTCATTGCATGCACACAACTAGTATACTGATAGGCTTTCACACCTCCATCAGACAAAAAAAACTTATTCCCTTTACACTTAAGGGATGTGATGGGGTGTAGCAATCCAATAAAAGTATTGAAAAAATCTCCTGGAGTCCAATCCTATCCAGTCCCCATGAAACTACGACACCTCGGTGACACTAGTAGGTGTTGGCCAATCCATCAAAATAGTTGTTCTGAATCTTGGAAGAATCGAGTAAAATACCTTCCCTAGAAATGATGTGACTTTTCAAGTAAATCACCTTTGATTGAAAGAATTCACACTTCTCTAGGTTCCCATTAAGCTTCCACTCTCTTCAGACATGTAGAAAACCTAGTGAAGGTGCTCCTCGTGTTCCTCAAGCATGTGTGCGTAAATCACAAATGTTAGTGACTTTTTCCAAAAAATATGAGCATGAAGCGATATTAATTTTTACCTTGAAATAGCTCATTGGTATCAAACTCATGAATACTACGGGGGAGTTTCATCAGACCAAAAGGAACTACTTTGTCTAACTAGTAGTGGCCAATATTTCATACGGAAAGCTGTCTTATGAATATTTGCCTCTATGATCCTCAGCTGATGGTATCTAGAATTAAGATCTATCTTGGAAAATACTATTTCCCCCTTCATCTGATCAAACAAATCATCACTATGTGGAAGGGGGTAATGATTCCTTATCTTTACTTTGTTTAGATGATGATAATCGATACACAATCGTAAAGATCCATCCTTATTCTTACAAAAAAAAATAGTGCACCCCAAGGTGATACACTAGGATGGATTATACCTTTCTCAATTAAGGCCCTCTAGCTGCAACTTGAGCTCACTGAGCTCAATGGTATTCATCTTTTGTGGAGCTCATAAGATAGGCTTTGCTCTTGGAACCAAATAAATGTAAAAATATATCTCACATGGGGGAGGTAACCCTAACAGCTCCCCTAGAAAGACATATGAAAACTCCCTCAAGATATTATGATCATCAAGTGACACCCCACTAGACTCATCCTCTAATTTTTTACTAAGCATGAAAGTATACAACTAGCAACCTCGTCGTGCACACCACTTAAGCTACATAGCGGATATGGTGTGAATAGAGGTGGGTCTCCTAACTCCCACTATCACTGTCTCCACTCCCAAATCATCTTCACATGATATTACCTTACTGTTAAAAATCAACACCTACCATTGTGTGCAGATAACCAATCCATGCCTAGGATAATCCTATAGGAACAAAAAGGAAGGATACAAATATCCAACATCATGGGAAAAGGTCCTAGGTAAACTATGCACTCCTTGACTAACGAGTCCACTATAAGCTCGGATCTAGAAGCCATCTCCACATCCTAACTATGGATCTGCCCAACTGACACCATCCTACATCTCTCTACTACAAATGGAGAAATAAAATAATCTTAACAGGCTGAATCAAATGAAAGAGAAATATAAATGCCATCAATGCTACCTATAGTCTCAATCACCATGCCCTGATGCTCAGGCCTAACGGTTCTCGACCAATGCATATATTTGATGGATCCTAGCCATATCACCCAAAGTAGGCTCTGAAACCTTTTCCTTACCCTTGTTATTAGGGTTTTGAGGGCACTCTCTCTAATGATGCCCAAGTACACCACACTTGTTGAAAGTACCAAGTGCCATCTATAGAGAAGCGGCTCCTACAGGTACTTTAATGGTCGATGCTAACAAGCCCCTATGGACTGATCTCTAGGCTGTGTGTGAGTTTTGATTAGTACCCTAGGATGAGGCCACATACTTCATCCCTTCTGAGCATATAATCTCTTTCGAGGCCTAAATTGAGGATGAGTCTACTACCTACTGCGTCTACTGGGGTGGTTGTTATGGTTGTCTAAATAAAGATTGTGTAGAACCATGTCTGCCACAAGGAGGAGGAGATGACCCACTTTATCTTCTATCCTTCATCTGCTAGATATGTCTTCACACTCTGTCTCTGGCCTACTACATCTTCCCCTTGGTCTTCTCTACAATGTAGAGCTTCTCTATGGCCTCTGCTAATGTTTGTGGATAATGAATGTAAAACTATCCATCCTAAGTGTAAGTTTAGGTCCCTAATGAGCCTCTGGATCCACACCTATGCATCCTAGATGTAGTCTACATACTTAAGTAGATCCAGGAATTCACTCTCATACTCTACCACTGTAATGCATGCCTAATGTAGGTCATGTAACTCATGCATTCTCTACTGAATGAACATCATAGATAAGTATCTTCTCCTGAACCTCTCCTTGAAGATCTCCCAAGTGATAGTCTCAGAATCCAAATAGAGCTTATGATCCTTGGTCCTCTAGAAAACTCTGGCTTCATCTCTTAGAAGGTGGATGACACGGGTCTTCATGTTAGTGGTACACTGACATATCTTTAAGCATCCACTCAAGCTAACCAACCATGTTTGTGCCTGATATCCCCTAGTTTCTCCAACTAAATGAGATGAATGTACATTCTTAATTTCTTTCATGTGATCTACCATTGTAGATTATCTACCTTGAGGTCTCTCAACATGATCATCACACTTCCTAGGGTTCCTAGATCTATTTCTGTGTCCTGTAGCCCTGTCTCAATGACCTCTCTATTGTGAATCTCGACTGACTGACTCCACATGGGAGTTCTCTACCCTATAATCATCACTATGTCGAGAAGGTTCATGAGCCTCTACTGATGGATATATGTCTTTCCTGTTAGGTCTCCCTCCTAAAGATCCTTCACATATAATGGCATTAACATCATATAGTGTTTGAAGTATCTGAGGTAGTATGGTTACTAATGCCTGATCTGGGGGTGGTAAGTCTAGCTCCACATGTAACAACCCCTCAATCTGATCTGTGCCTCCTACACAGACCAATATTAGAGTTAGTTTATCATTTGTCTAGGTTTTGATTCAGTTTCCTAAGTTTTCTACATTTTAAAACATCATGCAATGTTGTGTGTTCTAGGTTTAAAGTTGTGCTAGGTTTTCTTGTTATGTCTTATGTTTCTAAATGTTCCCGGGGTCCAAGCATTGAAACCTTGGTCTAATATGAAATGTAATGACCTTAATTTCGATGTTTTAATACAACATTAAACCTTAAATAATTATTTGGAAAGTTATGGAACATTTTGTTTTATTATTTTAAATATTCCATTTGTGGCAAACGTATAATGTGTTTAATTAACTCCTACCAGTAATCTGCTACATTACATTAAATGTAAAACATCTAGGTTAATAATTAAATAATCTTAACCCATTTCTAATGTCAATAGAATTACAATCCATTAGAAAAGTGTCCATTAATTCTTTTACTTGGTTAAATAGTTTCCCCCTCTGAAATAAACAATCATACCAACATTTAATAAACCCTTATCATTAGTTACCTTAGTTCCCTTAAATTACTAGCCTTAATGTCCATTGAATCATTTACTAAAACATACTTGGAGAGTTACATAACTAACTTAAAATACTAGGGTACTAAGAGGCCCCATTCACTCATTTTCACAAACATTTAAATTATTTAAAATCCCATAATATAAATATTCTCACCTAACAATTGTAAAGTTAATTCTTAACCCTTGGATCAAATCAATTATGGCAACTAGATCCCAGATTTCCAAACTAACCCTAATCATCCTTATGAAATTTTATCAAACCCTTTCTCATTTCCCTAGAATCCTCATTTGGTATCTTTTCCTTTATTTGATTTAGAGGTTGGAGAAGTGGAAGCCATGAAAGCAAGGAGGGAAGCCATGGAGGGATTCATTTTTATCTAGCTTCACTTATTTTATTCATGGTTTGTTATTGTTATGTCTTCTATTTGTTCATTGAAGAGGTTTCCAACATTAATATGGAGTAGTTATTTAGTTATTTCCATTCTTGGGTTCTTTATTTGGTCAAAACCCTATTTCCATTTAATCTATGAGATTGAATACATTAAAATGCCCATTCAAGGATTGACATGCTTTAAAAAATGAGTTTATTCCCTTATGGTTTGTAGGTGGTTTACTTTTTACATTTTATAGGTGCATATTTTAATTAAATCAAGTTCAAGTTTGCACACTTGAGATTTTACTTTTTTGTCAAAAGTGATGAAAACGCCACCCTGAGCAGGCCTACGGTCCTGTGACCCCTGCCCTACCTGGGTGACGATTAGTAAACCACCACCCTTCCTAGGTGGTGGTTAAGATACTTTCGCTCTGAGCATGTTGGTGGCCTGCAGACTGCTGCTCTACATATGGCGGTGGTCCTATTCTTCGAAAAAAAAAAAAAATCAATTCATCAATTTTTCCAAAAACAAATTTACTAAGGTAATTTACAGTTTAAACTTAGCTTAAACTTATATGCCTAAAGTCACTACTTGATAGGTTAACAACATTTATTTATTCCATGACTTAAATAACTAATTACATAGATTTTCTATTTGAATAGCATATAATAAAACAAATACAAGAATACATTTCCAATTAAAATTGCTTTCAAGCTCAAATCAAGGAATTAAATTCAATCTATCTCGAAGTATTATTGCTTTTCTTTTCCATAAGAAGAATAAAATTATTCATTAAGGTAATTCACTATAACTTAGTGCATTCTTCCATTACAACACGAACTATTTATTCAAAAAAAAAAACAAGAAACTATATTGCATATTAGATTTACTAGAATACATTCTCAATGATTTACAAACTTTAAAGTTCTCGCTTCATTCTTACAATAGTGCAAATTCCTACAAGTAGAAATAAATTTTTTTTCCTTTTGAGCATATCTCATTTTCTTACAGTTCAAAAACATTTCTTTCCAACAATATATTACAACTTGATCAATAAACTATAGAATACAACTTTCCTTTAAAATGCAATATTACTAGCCATCCGCCTTAAGTGGGAACTATAAGAAAATTTTCTATAATGAAAGGTTTCCTTTTTTAATTCTACAAATGCTACAATTTCCAAATATTCAACAAGATCTCCACCATTTTATTCACTTCAAACCCAACAAAAAAATATGGGAGTAGGTAACACTCTTCAACCAACCAAAAATCAAATGAGGAGAAGAAGCTAACCTCCTCATTGGCCCCTAAGCCCCAACCAAACTGCAATAAGAAATGGAGACAACCCATGAAAACTAACACAATGCTTCCACATCACAACACACATTTTCACAACCATTTAACACACATTCAATCACAAAGATAACAATCACAAGAATGCAACTTTGAAATTACACAAGGCTTGAAAACTCAAAGCCAATGGAGCAAGGAACTACGAGGATATCACTTTTCATTCCCAATGGGATTAGGTTTCCACCTTTAAGCCCTCTAAAACACAAACCAAAACCATTACACAACTCTTATGCCTCCTACATTCTCTTATGCCTCCCTACAGTCTTTTATGTCTCCCTCAAATGAACCAAGTAATTAAAGCAAACATTTTCTTATCAATGGTGGGGAACCCAACCCAACCCCCTCCCAAACATGAACAAGACTCTTAGGACTCCCCACAATATAAAATTTTGAGAGCCTTCTACCACACCACACTTAGGCATTCTACCCATGATCCTAACAATCACACAAACTGTTCACTTGCATACAATACACACATATAAAAATAAATTAGTAAAACAAGGGTGTAGTTCCTACCTTTCCATAGTAAGAACTTTCTCAAAGAATTACACTCCAAGTTCCTTCAAGCTCAATCCAACTCGAACAAGTTCGAAGACTTCAATAAGCACTCCAAATCTCTCAAACTCCAAAAAAACAAGTGCACAAACAAAATGAAGTAACCCCAAAACAAACAAATAAACTTGCATATAAATGAGAAGAGGAGGGTGAGGTGGCTCCATGTAGGATGCCACATCACTTATCTTCTAATCCACCGCATAGGTCAAACATCAACCCCAAGGCACAATAAATTGGTGGCTTAGAGAAATTACAAGCCTTTTACACACACAACCCAAACCCACACCCCCCGAAGGACATAATTTAAAACCCATTTAAGAAAAGTGAAATAAATGTCACCTTTTTCTTTACAAAACACATAATGGGGTTTATTTTTTACCCCCAACCCTTAGATATAGTATTGAGATGAAATTAACAGCTGTGGGACAAGCTTAACTTGTCCTACAAGCCTAAAAAAAAGGCCCTTAAGCCCAAATCCGAATTTCCCAAGTAAGGTAGGGTGTACAACACTCAAGGTCAAATACACTCAACTTGAATCACAAGATCTGAAGGACCACCTACTCTAATAAATGGCCCCTTTTGTCACATCCCCAAACAACTTAATAAACATGATTAATGCACATGATTAAGGCACATTAATCAACAATGATTAAATGAATTACATCACAAAAATAAATCGCATACTCTACAACAAATATAATAAAAGGGAAATAATTACACACATAGCCCATGGTCACATTTAGTGGTCATCCCCCCATGGGGACCCCCTAATAATATAATAGAAATACGTGAAACATTACACAAGTTTCCATGGTAACCACCATTGTATCTATCCTATATTCCATTATGGTTGGTCTCATAATCCCCTTTTGTTTATTTTGATACAATTACCTGACAAATCACACAATACCTCCTTCGGCCTCATGGTTGCATCAAATACATCAAAGATAAAATATACGCACATCTAGCAATAAACATACTGATATAACTAAATCATCATCTAAAGTAAACAATGTTATAGTTTTTCTATAATTTCAACAACATATCAATTCTACCATTTTATCGATATCAGAAAGATAATGATATTAGTTCAAATGCTAAATCCTAGTCAACATTATGGGAATTCCGAATGTTAGTAAATATATATGCTAACAACACATCATCATCATCAATATAAAATGTCTCTTTATCTCTCTAAGAATCCAAACAAATCATACTATGAATCACAATCCATCAATAGTAAAAATGTCTCTATCATCTAACATCATGTCAAACCAAAATGATAAGATAATATCCATGTCTATAGTCAACAGTAATCGAAATAAAAAATATAATAAGTGTTGAAGAGGAGTGAGCATTACACAAGTAGACTTTTAAGTGAAGTACAACACATGACCATGTGTCTCACTAATTAATTGAGACAAACGAGAGTCACGCAAACCATTGATTTCCATGTTCCCATGTTGTTGGTCGTCAAATAGGACTTTTTAGAAGAGCAACAGTCAGGGGACAAGAAGTCCCTCCTCTTTAATGGGAGAGGTTCCCTTATTCAGAAACGAACTTATTTACAAATGTACAGAACATTGTTTTATGGTCAAACTTGGATATTACGAAAGTGTTTTCCACAAGGATCATCAATTACACAAGGACTGAGGAAAGGGAATAAGAAGATGAGCAGAATAGCAACATTCAGAATTATAGATAGCAGAATAATTCTTCATGTATGCGAAGCTTCAAAGAATTTAAGACAAGATCATTTGCATTGGCTGAATGAGATTAAATTTAAAGACACAAAGTTCCATAAATAACCTTCTTCAGATTCATTCATCAAGGACACAAAGTTCCTTCTTGGTTATACAAGATCACTGTATTTGCAAAACTGAACAGTATGCAATCAGAGAGACTAACGAATCAGGAACAAAATGATCTTCACAATATTAAAGGAAAACACAGAGATAACAAGAATTAGATAGACAAAGAATGGAAAGCCCTTTTGTATTGATTTCTTTAAGATCTATTTACACTTTCAGCAAATACCCAAGTTCTTCCTCCTCCGCAAAATGGCGTGGAAAGGCCATTATATAGCTTACAAGTCAGTTACTCTTCGTAACCGTTTCTTTTAACTAAAGAATAGTTAAGGATCACCAATTGCAATACCTTAACTAATTACAAAGAATACGAAAAGAATGGGAAGAAGAGAAAAGAAAGGAGAAGGAGACAGGTGGCCAGCTACTGGGAGGGACCCACTGTCTTCAGAATCCGCTGCCTGAATTTCTTCAATGCCTCAGCTATGTCTCTGCCACGTGGAACTGACGTGTTGGCTGCAGACTGAGTCCAAAATCCCAGACACTTCTCCATCTCTTTATCAAACTCGACGTGAGTATGATAATCTTTATTTGCTTCTTCAATGGCAGATTGAAGAGAACAAATTTCCTTCATCTTTTCCTTAGAGATGGAGCTTTCCTTGAATAGATTATCTTTGACAAAAGCTCTGAACTGAGCTTTGATTTCTTGCAAGGACAGGGAAACACCAGAGTTTTCATCCTGAAGATGACAATGTATATCCTTGAAAGCAGCAACAGCCAGTGTCTTGAAAGCTTCTCCCTTCTGCCAGCTGTTCTTCATTTCTCCCAAAGCTTCCTCCAAAACTCTGATCTTCCACTCCACGCTGTAGACCCAGGATTTTGATAGATTGTCCTTAGCATCATCGAAAATCTTATTCGCCAGTAAGATGTTCTCATCTGTCTGTCCCATAAGGCGAAGGTCTACTATACAACTGCTCCAGATTTTTAGTTCTTTATCCATGGTATTGATAGTGGAGGAGAGCTTCAGTTGCACATTACTCACCTTTTCGTGGAGTTTGAAAGCTTCATCGATGAAGTTTAATCCAGCAACAAGCATGTCATCCACCATGGCTTCAATAGCTCTGCCATAGACAGAATACTTGTGCATATCTTTGATACTTTGCACTTCATCTTGGCTTAGAATTACAGGAGGTGGAAGAGTAGTCAATGGGGTAGGGTCCAAGACTTTATCCTTAGATAAAAGAGACTTGATGAAACCTGTGAGAATCTGGGCTTGTTCTTCCAACTGTTCAATAGTTTGCTGCCCTTTCTCTACCCTTCCAATGACTCTTGTGACTGTTTCCTGGAGGTTGTGAATTTCACCTTCAGGAGTAGACTCTCCCATAGGGATTCTTGAAAGCTCCAAGTCAGATGCCAGCAAGTCTGATTCTGATTTGTCTACTGTAGGCTTAGCAATCTCCAAGAATTGCTGACCTTGGGCATCAGACACTATTCTGGAAGTGGTTCTGGCTTTCTTGGCACGAGAAGGAGTGGTGCCCAACAAGGCTGCAACAGCATCGAAATTTGGTCCCAAGCTTTGAGAGGAGGATTTTCTCTTCCTTTTGTCAACCAAAGGTTGCACCCAAGCAAAAGAGGAAGAAGAATCTGCAGGAGAAGCAAGGGGACCAAGAGACAGGGAGCTCATGACACTCAGGGTCTGCGCAGCTGTTGACTCAAGCTGAGATGTGAGTAGAGCACTGGAGGCAATAGCGGTAGAAGAATCAGTAGCACCTGGAAGTTCAGTGCTCTGGACCTCCTTGTCCTTATCTGCTGGATCTTCAGGAACATTTGCAGGAGTTGGCATCTCACTTTCTTCACTTTCACTGAGAACAATGATGTTCTCTGGCCCTATAGGCAACTCTGCCTGTTTTCTTGGAGGGTCATTCTCTGCAGGCTCCTTCTTTACCTCTTTGAGTTTCTTCTTATATACCTGGGTAGATGAAGAGGGAGTAGATTCAGTAGGTCCTTGTGTTGATGAGGCAGGAGGGGTTTGCATTAGTGTTTCAGACCTTGGAACTGATGCCTCTCTTATTGGTGTCGAGTCATCCTTGGAGCTGGATTCTCCTGAGTGCCTCTTGAATTCTCGGATCTTCTTACTGAACCAGACCTTAGTCCTGACTAGGACTGGAGCAAGAATCTCAGCCAGATCATCCCTCTCTTTCCTGTTCCAATCCAGGTCCTCCAGAGGGGTGTGCTTAATCACATTTTCATACTCATACGAGTATAGGTCAGAATTGTCATCCTGGAGACCTTCAGGAACTTGGTACAGACCGAGTTCTTGAATCAATTGCAGGGAGAACCTGCCACAATGCCTTCTCCTGGCTTCAAAATCATCTGCACAGTCAGCCCAGTAGTCTTCTGTATCTGCCCTATGATGATAGATTATCTTGATGTTCTGTTCAATAAACTTCTTCAAGTCAAAGCAGGTTCTTGGCTTGAAGAAATGAACAGTGATAGGGACCAGGGCTCTTTCTATGTTCTGAGCATCCAGAGCTGTTTTGCATGTGTAGTTTCCCAGAGAGATGGGAAAGTGCAAGCCAGAAATCTTCTTATCTCTGCAAGTTCTGTGCAACTTGTCTAGTTGCCTGCATATTTCTATCAAGGCCATTTTATCATTGCAGAACATGGGAAGCCGTAGAGGAGTGCTTTCATAGCCAGCAAGCCTGATATAGGAAAATTTCCTGAATTGGATGAAATAGGCTCCATACTGCGATATCAGGTTCATGGCTTCATCTGAAAACCTTCTAGCAGTATCACCTTCGAGCAATCTGACCACGTACATGGTGAAAGCATCATTGACCCTTCTGAAATTCCGATTGCTGGTCTCCAGGGTGAACTGCGGGCAATAGGCATACACTGGATCATCTTTGTGTGCATCTATATAGGAGAAACCAAACCACTGCCTTGATGCTGCTAGGGTATACATCAGGTATGAAGTCATATAGAACTTCTTTGTTTGCTGAACGTTGGATAGCTGCTCCGCCAAATTCATACTGATGATCTCTGCCCAGTTGATGTTTTGTGTTCCCTCGCACACCATGCTGATGAGCGGGCACATCCAGAAATGAAACTCATTGGTGGAGGGCAAACCCATAACCCGAGCCAGCAGGATTATGAAGTCTGACAATTCCTCATTGAAATCTGCTCGGAAGAGGGTTTTGGTTAGGCGAGAAGCACCTTTCTTAGGGTTCTTCAACCAAGACTTCGCCACTCGCGCCTTATATTTGTCACTGTCTTGATCGAATAGGGTCTGTGCTTGATCCCGGGAGACGACTATAGCATTGTCCAACTCCGGAATCCTCAGAGCAGCGCCAATGGCGGCAGCGTCCAGCTTGGCAATGAGTTCCCCATGTACATTTGTCAATTCGCTCGAAGCGGGGTCGAAGTGAGCTCCGCATGAAAGCACAGTATCAGCACACTGTACTGAGATTGGGAAACCACCGGCAAAAGCCAAACCGCTATCATGAATCATTTGTGCTATTGGTGTAGGGTTTGCATCTGCCATTCTTGCCCAAAAATCACCGAAGTCGAGATGACGAGCTTCGCTGTCCCCAATATTGCTAACAGCAGACTCAAGCGGAGAAATTTGCTCCTGTCCCTGAAACTTGATCTTCATATTGATAGTCTCGGAGCTGCAACCTAGACTCGGGAAGGAATTTGCAAAGGGAGGGGATATTTGCGTAGGTTTTCAAATTGCAAGGGTTCGAGCAAAGATAGCATGGAAGCAATGCGAAAAATGCAAAGGGGAAATGCTCGTTATATAGCCGTTTGGAGAGAGGAATGAATTTAATGCGCATTGAATACACAACCACCAATTTGAATAGCATCATACTCGGAGTGAGCGGGAAAAACTAAGTGTGAATGACACTTGGTACGCTTGGGACATGTGAGACGCGAATGCGCGAAACACGCGGCTCGGCCGATTCGGGTGAAACAGGGAGAGGATGCACAAATGCTTTTTGGAACGATTGGGACGAAAATGCGCGGAGTACGCGGTTCGGGTGATTCGGCCGAAATGGAACAGTGGGCCCGTTTGGACTTGGGACATTCGGGACAAAAAGTTCCGGAGTACGCGGTTTGGCCGGTTCGGGTGAAATTGAAACAGCTTGCATTTTTCGATTTGGGACAAGGAGCTCTGAGTAACACGGGAGTTTCGGCCGAAAATTGGAAAGCTCAAGGAGCTCTGAAGTACGCGACACGGGAGTTTCGGCCGAAAATTGGAAAGCTCGCACTTTTTAACTTTGGGACATTTGAGACATGAAAGTGCGTAGTACGCGGTTCGGGTGTTTCGGCCGAAATTGGAACAACTCGCACAATAAGTTTTGGGACACTTGGGACAAAACTTTCCGACGGGCCCGAAAATGGGACAGCTTCGGGGATTTCGGCCGATCGGGGAACAGAGTGCACTTTCGTACTTGGGACAGTTGGGACAAAAAGTTCCGACAGGCCCGAAAATCACACAAAATGACCCAAAACACAGATTTTTTCAATTTCACGACTTAGGCACTTCAGAGAAAAACACTTAAACTCAAAATTTTGAAATTTTTACTCTTATCAGAGCGGGGAATTTTGAGTGGACAACAGCTGGCTCCTTCTGGGGATGACTTGGTATAAATTCTCGGAATGAGACAAGGCAAGAACTTAGACAAACTCGGTGAAGCAGACCAGTGCCTTATCCATTGGGCAAAGGAGTCAAAAACAAACCAATACAGAGGGCAACACACACAACAACAGAAGGAAAACACACCAAAAGCAGAAAAGCAAAAACACTGTACAGAATATACAAAGGGACTCCCTAGTCACCTATGACTTGAACAACTTCAAATACTGCCCACTATAAGGAAGTGGGAGGGGAGAACCATCCATGTAATCAAGATAGAAAGAGTTCTTACCAGCAAAGTGTCTTATCTTGAAAGGTCCGAGCCACAGGGAATCAAATTTTCCATGGCTGCCACGAGGTTCATGTCTTTTGTCCCATAACAGCACGGTATCTCCAACTTGGAACTCTCTGAACCTAGCTTTCTTGTCAAACAGAACCTTTACCTTCTGCTGGTGAGCAGATATCCTATCAGCAACCTCCAATCTGTCCTCGTTCAGTTTGTGCAGGTACATGATTCTTTTATCCAGAGCATCACTGAAACTAGTATCCTCAATGGCCTTCATCAGGTGCAAGGCTGGCAGTTCCACTGTCACTGGCAATTGAGCTTCTACTCCATACACCACTTGAAAAGGAGACATTCCAATGGCTCTTTTAGGTGTGATCCTGTCTGCCCAAAGAGCATCATAAAGCTTCTTATGCCAGTTTCGCTGAGACTCATTGACCAACTTCCTTATGATAGTCACCAGATTTTTGTTGGTGGATTCTGCTTGTCCATTTCCCTGGGGATAATAATCTGAAGAATGAGCCAGAGAGATGCCATACCCGTAGCAGAAATCCATTATCTCAGTTGAGGAGAAGTTCGAAGCATTATCTGTTACAATCTTGTTAGGTACACCATACCTTACCAAGATGTTCTCTTTGATGAAGTTGCATACCACTTCAGAAGTAGTGCTCTTGACTGGAATAGCTTCCACCCATTTGGTGAAGTAGTCAGTGGCAGTTAGCACATGAGTGTGACCAGCACTAGAAACAGGGTTGAGTGCACCAATGAAGTCCAGACCCCACTGTTGAAATGGTTCCTCAATCACAACTGGCTTGAGAGGCAAAGAGGCCAATTTAGGTCTTCCCACAAAGGTCTGACAAGCCTCGCATTTATCCACCCACTTGGATGCATCTCTGAACAAGGAAGGCCAGTAATATCCTCCCCGGAGTATCTTGTGAGCTGTGACTGTTGATGAATAGTGCCCTCCACATGTCTGATCATGAAAAGCTGAGAGCAACTTTCTCTGTTGTTCCTTGTCCACACACTTCAGAAATCTCCCATCTAAACCACGCTTGAACAAGGCATTTTCCCACAGTACATATTGCGCTGATCTCAATTTAACAGTCCTCTTTTCCTTGGTAGTTAAATGAGAGGGGCATTCCCCATAGGTGAGAAAATGGGCGATGTCAGAATACCATTCATCGACTGAACTAAGGAATAGAACAGTAGGAATGTCAGCTTTCTCCTCCAGCAACTCATGTTTGGCTCCTTCAGCAATGAGCTCACAAAGACCTTTTCCACGAACCAGCTTGGTCGGTTTGATATCAATGTCATACTCCTGGACTTTAGCCACCCAGTTTCCTCTCTTGGACCCAAATTCTTGCTGTGTAAGAATTGACTTAACAGTTGTATCTGGAACCAGCACCATAGAGTGAGAGTTGAGGATATAGAAACGGAACTGCTTGACAGCCTTGACTACTGCAAAAGCATGCTTCTCCATCATGGTGTATTTTAGCTCATGATTCTTCAGGATATAGCTCATGAAGGCAATTGGTAGCTCATGTTTATCAGAGTCTTCTTGGGTTAAGACAGCAGCCAGGGTATTATCTGTAGCATAGCAATAGATGATGAAATCTTTGCTGAAATCAGGACAGGCCAAAACTGGAGTTTTAGCAATAGCTTTCTTGATACCCTCAAAGGATTCCTTTCCTTCAGAAGACCAACCAAATGTTTGCTTCCCTTTCATCATCTGAGAAATATTCAAAGTTAATTCAGCAAAATCAGGGATGAATCTTCTTAAAAAATTGATCTTACCGAAGAAGGAATGCACGCCTTTTTTACTGGTTGGGAGAGGAATTTGCTGGATGGCTTGAACTCGTTCAGGATCAATCTTAATACCATCCTTGGAGACGATGTGCCCTAATAGTTTTCCTTCTGTAACACAGAAGACAGATTTTTTAGGATTTAAAGAAATCCCATGCTCTCGGCATCTCAGCAGAACCGTTTCCAGGTGGTCGAAGTGATCCGCTCTTGTCTTTGAAAACACTGTCAGGTCATCAAGGTATATGACAATACATTTCCCTTTCAAGCTTCCAAAAGCCAGATCCATAGCTCTCTGGAAAGTGGCACCAGCATTAATCAGCCCAAAAGGCATTCTCTTGTAGGCAAAGGTACCCCAAGGAGTGGTGAAGGCTGTCTTGTGTTGATCTGCAGTATCAACCTCTACCTGATTGTATCCCGAGAATCCATCAAGCATAGATAACATTTCAGATCCTGTTACTGCTTGCAATATTTGATCCATCATAGGCAAAGGGTAGTTATCTTTCAGAGAAGCCTGATTCAGGTTCCTGAAATCAACACAGATGCGGATCTCACCATTTTTCTTCCTAACAGGCACTATATTTGCGATCCATGTCGAATGGTGAATGGGAAAAATAATTTTAGCCTTCAACAACTTCTGGATCTCCTGAAAGATGGTGTCAGCTATTTTTGGATTGTACTGCCTCTGCTTCTGCTTGAAAGGCTTAATTCCTGGTTTGAGGGGAATAGAATGCTGCATATCTTTTGGCTTGAAGGCTTTTAGATCTTCATAAGAATAAGCAAGAACATCCTTATACCTCCTTAGAAGATCAATTGCTTTTCTCCTCTCGTCGGTTGTGCAACATTTTCCAATATTTACTAGCTTGGGGTCAGTAGAACTCCCTATATCAATCTTATCATACTCAGCTGATTGCTGAGGTCCAGTAGAAGCTTTAGATTTCACATATCTGTCATGTTTATCAAACAACTCCTCCAAACTCACCAAACCTTTGGGAATCTTGTTTCCTTTGAGTTTAATGCACCCTTCCTGATCTGTTTCTTCTCCTTGGGTGACAGGATGGTCAGAGGACACACTCTCACGAGGCAGGTTGTCACTTCCCTCAAAATACAGTTGTTCGAAATTACCCTTGAGTTCCAGGAAGGAAAGCAAATGCTGGTCATCGTTGAAAACTTGCCAGTTATTGGTATTGTCAGGTACACTAGGCCGGTGGACCATTTCAATAGTGAACTTATCCTGAGAGAATTCAGGATGGGGAATCAGTAGTGATCCTGAGACAGCCAGTGAATCAGCCCTGCTGTTCTTTTCTCTAGGTATTGCTTCAATGGAGAAAGCATCAAGGAATTCAATTGAATCCCAAACCTGATTCCGGTAATGCTTCAGCCTCCCATTTTTTACCTGAAAAAGGCTTCTGACTTGCTTCACAATCAGCTCTGCATCACCACGAGCCAGAAGATTTTTTACACCTCGTTCTTTGGCCACTTGCAGTCCAAGAATGAGAGCCTCATACTCTGCTGTATTGTTAGTGTTTTCGAACTGCAACTTAAATGAAAAAGGGTGTAGGCATCCTTCAGGTGACACTAGCAGGACACCAGCTCCAGAACCAGCCGAGGAACAACTTCCATCAAATTCTAAAATCCAAACACCATTGGGATCTTTGGGTGATACTTTGGAGGGTTGGATTTCATCAGGGGACAGAATCATGTAATTACCATGACCCATATCCTCATAGAGTATTTGTGCCTTAGGATCATCCGTTTTCTGCACAATATACTCAGATTGTTTCTCAGGCAGCAGCTTCTTCATGTGTCCATTGACAGGTATGAGTGCATGTGACCAATCCATTTGAATCTCTCCACCCACATCTTTACAGAAGTTCCTACTTAGCAACATTCCATAAGAAGGAGGAATGTCTGCTACTAGGATGGTAGCCAAGACTTTCTTTTCAGGTAAAGCAGCAAAAGCCACTTGTGCATCTTTAATCCTTCCAACCAAAGGCACTTCCTTACTTTCCATGGAGTAGCAAGATCCATAAGTACGAGTGAGGGTCAAGCCTAAAGCATGAGCTACTTTAGCAGGCATCACGTTATCTGAGGCTCCGGAATCTATGACACAGTTACTGAGCCTATGGCCAGCTATAAGAAGTGTTACATAAAAAGGCTTGATTTTGTCACCAGGCGAGGTGACAGCAGCTACCAGACTAGGCTGTGGTGCAGAAGGAGGAGTGGGCAAAAGGCCTTTAGAGGTGGTCTTGGAATGGGAATTAACAAATTGGATCATCTTGGCAAAAGCTTTGGGATGGGTTTGATAGTATTCAGCTTCTGAAATTTGAACCTTGGTCCTTTTTAGGTGATCAACAATATCAAAGGATCCAGAGGTGGATGGACCATCATCATTTGGAATTCTAGGCTTATCAACTTTAGGAGAAAAAGAAGAAGCAATTTTGGTAGCAGGATTGACAGGACTTACCTTTGGTGCAGATGAGGTAGGGATAGGAGATCCTCTTTTGGCAATTACAGGAATAGTTGCCGGCTGCTCCTTAGATTTCTTCATGGGCTGTGTTACTTTCTCCTTCTGCCTTGTCTGTTCTCGAGTCATGACAGCAAACGATTCACTGTTCATATCTGCTACCACTTCATCATAGTCATCTCCATCATCAGTGCCTTCGGTGGTAAAGAAATTAACCCGAGATCCCTCAAGTTCTTCCGCCTCATCATCAAATTCCTCCAGGAACTCCTCACGAGCTTCATTGTCCACATCATCATCTGGCTCTTCAACTTCACAGGTTGCATTCACAGGAACTTTAACAGGAGGTCCTTCAAGTGCTAGTCTTGTGTGAGGAGCAGGCAAACGATTTCTGGGCTGAAAATTTCTTCTTGGAACATCTGCATACGGGGCATGCTGAGCCAATTGTTTCTTTATAGCTACTAGATCATTTGCAAGTTTCTGGACTAATGGATCAGTATTGGGTCCAGAGGTGGAAGAGGAAGAAGCAGCAGATTTAGATTTGGGAGGATCTCTTCTCAACTTCCCTGACATGATCAAGTCATCCTCGACACTAACAGCCAGTTCTTGATCCAGAACTAACGTTCCGAGATTAGCCCTTCTTAGAGCATAACTGACTTTGGGCGTTTGAGCATTTAGAAAGAAACATTTTTGAATTTGATCAACCGGTCGAGTATTTACAGGAATTTTGTTGATCAGTCTGTTGAATCGAGCCACAAATTCTCTCATGGGTTCTGATGGATCTTTCTTTATCTGAGAAATTTGGGCAAGCAGGGCATGCACATCTTCTGCCGGCTTGAAACGGCTTTCGAACTGAGTTCTCATTGTATTCCAGTCGGTGATGGCACCAGCCGGAAGGTGATAGAACCAGTCAGCAGCATTATCCTGTAACGTCTCAACGAACAGCCTTACTGAGACGTCTTCATGTTCAACTCCCAAGACTCCACATGCAACTATGAAGGCTGCAATGTGTTCATCAGGGTGTACTTTACCATCTCCTTTAAATTTGGGGAAGTTCTTCCGGTTACCTCTAGGTAACTCATGCAAAGGCTGAGTAAGGGCCAGGGGCCCGACACGTTGACCCCATGGCAATTGTGCCGCCATTCTTGGAAATACGGCTTGGAGGGGAACTGTAACACCAGCTAGGATCAAAGCTCGTAGATTGGGACTAGCAGGTTCTGAAGGAATACCACCCGTAGGACTTCTATCTTGAACAGGTGGAGTGCTCGTCGAACGAGTTCTTCTATTTGAAGGGAAAGGAAAACCTTGTTGCTCCAAAAGCTGAAACTGAGAATCTTCGATACCAAGGGCCCTTCTCCCTCGAGTGAAACGCGGAGTCGCCAGATCAAAGGATGATCGAAAAATTGCAGTACTGGAATGCGATTTTCCCCAGCGGAGTCGCCAAAAACTGTTGGTCGTCAAATAGGACTTTTTAGAAGAGCAACAGTCAGGGGACAAGAAGTCCCTCCTCTTTAATGGGAGAGGTTCCCTTATTCAGAAACGAACTTATTTACAAATGTACAGAACATTGTTTTATGGTCAAACTTGGATATTACGAAAGTGTTTTCCACAAGGATCATCAATTACACAAGGACTGAGGAAAGGGAATAAGAAGATGAGCAGAATAGCAACATTCAGAATTATAGATAGCAGAATAATTCTTCATGTATGCGAAGCTTCAAAGAATTTAAGACAAGATCATTTGCATTGGCTGAATGAGATTAAATTTAAAGACACAAAGTTCCATAAATAACCTTCTTCAGATTCATTCATCAAGGACACAAAGTTCCTTCTTGGTTATACAAGATCACTGTATTTGCAAAACTGAACAGTATGCAATCAGAGAGACTAACGAATCAGGAACAAAATGATCTTCACAATATTAAAGGAAAACACAGAGATAACAAGAATTAGATAGACAAAGAATGGAAAGCCCTTTTGTATTGATTTCTTTAAGATCTATTTACACTTTCAGCAAATACCCAAGTTCTTCCTCCTCCGCAAAATGGCGTGGAAAGGCCATTATATAGCTTACAAGTCAGTTACTCTTCGTAACCGTTTCTTTTAACTAAAGAATAGTTAAGGATCGCCAATTGCAATACCTTAACTAATTACAAAGAATACGAAAAGAATGGGAAGAAGAGAAAAGAAAGGAGAAGGAGACAGGTGGCCAGCTACTGGGAGGGACCCACTGTCTTCAGAATCCACTGCCTGAATTTCTTCAATGCCTCAGCTATGTCTCTGCCACGTGGAACTGACGTGTTGGCTGCAGACTGAGTCCAAAATCCCAGACACTTCTCCATCTCTTTATCAAACTCGACGTGAGTATGATAATCTTTATTTGCTTCTTCAATGGCAGATTGAAGAGAACAAATTTCCTTCATCTTTTCCTTAGAGATGGAGCTTTCCTTGAATAGATTATCTTTGACAAAAGCTCTGAACTGAGCTTTGATTTCTTGCAAGGACAGGGAAACACCAGAGTTTTCATCCTGAAGATGACAATGTATATCCTTGAAAGCAGCAACAGCCAGTGTCTTGAAAGCTTCTCCCTTCTGCCAGCTGTTCTTCATTTCTCCCAAAGCTTCCTCCAAAACTCTGATCTTCCACTCCACGCTGTAGACCCAGGATTTTGATAGATTGTCCTTAGCATCATCGAAAATCTTATTCGCCAGTAAGATGTTCTCATCTGTCTGTCCCATAAGGCGAAGGTCTACTATACAACTGCTCCAAATTTTTAGTTCTTTATCCATGGTATTGATAGTGGAGGAGAGCTTCAGTTGCACATTACTCACCTTTTCGTGGAGTTTGAAAGCTTCATCGATGAAGTTTAATCCAGCAACAAACATATCATCCACCATGGCTTCAATAGCTCTGCCATAGACAGAATACTTGTGCATATCTTTGATACTTTGCACTTCATCTTGGCTTAGAATTACAGGAGGTGGAAGAGTAGTCAATGGGGTAGGGTCCAAGACTTTATCCATAGATAAAAGAGACTTGATGAAACTTGTGAGAATCTGGGCTTGTTCTTCCAACTGTTCAATAGTTTGCTGCCCTTTCTCTACCCTTCCAATGACTCTTGTGACTGTTTCCTGGAGGTTGTGAATTTCACCTTCAGGAGTAGACTCTCCCATAGGGATTCTTGAAAGCTCCAAGTCAGATGCCAGCAAGTCTGATTCTGATTTGTCTACTGTAGGCTTAGCAATCTCCAAGAATTGCTGACCTTGGGCATCAGACACTATTCTGGAAGTGGTTCTAGCTTTCTTGGCACGAGAAGGAGTGGTGCCCAACAAGGCTGCAACAGCATCGAAATTTGGTCCCAAGCTTTGAGAGGAGGATTTTCTCTTCCTTTTGTCAACCAAAGGTTGCACCCAAGCAAAAGAGGAAGAAGAATCTGCAGGAGAAGCAAGGGGACCAAGAGACAGGGAGCTCATGACACTCAGGGTCTGCGCAGCTGTTGACTCAAGCTGAGATGTGAGTAGAGCACTGGAGGCAATAGCGGTAGAAGAATCAGTAGCACCTGGAAGTTCAGTGCTCTGGACCTCCTTGTCCTTATCTACTGGATCTTCAGGAACATTTGCAGGAGTTGGCATCTCACTTTCTTCACTTTCACTGAGAACAATGATGTTCTCTGGCCCTATAGGCAACTCTGCGTATTTTCTTGGAGGGTCATTCTCTGCAGGCTCCTTCTTTACCTCTTTGAGTTTCTTCTTATATACCTGAGTAGATGAAGAGGGAGTAGATTCAGCAGGTCCTTGTGTTGATGAGGCAGGAGGGGTTTGCATTGGTGTTTCAGACCTTCGAACTGATGCCTCTCTTATTGGTGTCGAATCATCCTTGGAGGCTGGATTCTCCTGAGTGCCTCTTGAATTCTCGGATCTTCTTACTGAACCAGACCTTAGTCCTGACTAAGACTGGAGCAAGAATCTCAGCCAGATCATCTCTCTCTTTCCTGTTCCAATCCAGGTCCTCCAGAGGGGTGTGCTTAATCACATTTTCATACTCATATGAGTATAGGTCAGAATTGTCATCCTGGAGACCTTCAGGAACTTGGTATAGACCGAGTTCTTGAATCAATTACAGGGAGAACCTGCCACAATGCCTTCTCCTGGCTTCAAAATCATCTGCACAGTCAGCCCAGTAGTCTTCTGTATCTGCCCTATGATGGTAGATTATCTTGATGTTCTATTCAATAAACTTCTTCAAGTCAAAGCAGGTTCTTGGCCTGAAGAAATGAACAGTGATAGGGACTAGGGCTCTTTCTTTGTTCTGAGCATCCAGAGCTGTTTTGCATGTGTAGTTTCCCAGAGAGATGGGAAAGTGCAAGCCAGAAATCTTCTTGTCTCTGCATGTTCTGTGCAACTTGTCTAGTTGCCTGCATATTTCTATCAAGGCCATTTTATCATTGCAGAACATGGGAAGCCGTAGAGGAGTGCTTTCATAGCCAGCAAGCCTGATATAGGAAAATTTCCTGAATTGAATGAAATAGGCTCCATACTGCGATATCAGGTTCATGGCTTCATCTGAAAACCTTCTAGCAGTATCACCTTCGAGTAATCTGACCACGTACATGGTGAAAGCGTCATTGACCCTTCTGAAATTCCGATTGCTGGTCTCCAGGGTGAACTGCGGGCAATAGGCATACACTGGATCATCTTTGTGTGCATCTATATAGAAGAAACCAAACCACTGCCTTGATGCTGCTAGGGTATACATTAGGTATGAAGTCATATAGAACTTCTTTGTTTGTTGAACGTTGGATAGCTGCTCCGCCAAATTCATACTGATGATCTCTACCCAGTTGATGTTTTGTGTTCCCTCACACACCATGCTGATGAGCGGGCACATCCAGAAATGAAACTCATTGGTGGAGGGAAAACCCATAACCCGAGCCAGCAGGATTATGATGTCTGACAATTCCTCATTGAAATCTGCTCGGGAGAGGGTTTTGGTTAGGCGAGAAGCACCTTTCTTAGGGTTCTTCAACCAAGACTTCGCCACTCGTGCCTTATATTTGTCATTGTCTTGATTGAATAGGGTCTGTGCTTGATCCCGGGAAACGACTATAGCATTGTCCAACTCCGGAATCCTCAGAGCAGCGCCAATGGCAGCAGCGTCCAGCTTGGCAATGAGTTCTCCATGTAAATTTGTCAATTCGCTCGAAGCGGGGTCGAAGTGAGCTCCGCATGAAAGCACAGTATCAGCACACTGTACTGAGATTGGGAAACCACCGGCAAAAGCCAAACTGCTATCATGAATCGTTTGTGCTATTGGTGTAGGGTTTGCATCTGCCATTCTCGCTCAAAAATCACCGAAGTCGAGATGACGGGCTTCGTTGTCCCCAATATTGCTAACAGCAGACTCAAGCGGAGAAATTTGCTCCTGTCCCTGAAACTTGATCTTCATATTGATAGTCTCGGAGCTGCAACCTAGGCTCGGGAAGGGAATTTGCAAAGGGAGGGGATATTTACGCAGGTTTTCAAATTGCAAGGGTTCGAGCAAAGATACCATGGAAGCAATGCGAAAAATGCAAAGGGGAAATGCTCGTTATATAGTCGTTTGGAGAGAGGAATGAATTTTAATGTGCATTGAATACACAACCACCAATTTCAAAAGCATCATACTCGGATGTGAGTGAGAAAAAACTAAGTGTGAATGACACTTGGTACGCTTGGGACATGTGAGACGCGAATGCGCGAAACACGCGGCTCGGCCGATTCGGGTGAAACATGGAGAGGATGCACAAATGCTTTTTGGAACGATTGGGACGAAAATGCGCGGAGTACGCGGTTCGGGTGATTCGGCCGAAATTGGAACAGTGGGCCCGTTTGGACTTGTGACATTCCGGACAAAAAGTTCCGGAGTACGGGGTTCGGCCGGTTCGGGTGAAATTGAAACAGCTTGCATTTTTCGATTTGGGACAAGGAGGTCTGAAGTACGCGACACGGGAGTTTCGGCTGAAAATTGGAAAGCTTGCACTTTTTAACTTTGGGACATTTGAGACATGAAAGTGCGTAGTACGTGGTTCGGGTGTTTCAGCCGAAATTGGAACAACTCGCACAATAAGTTCTGGGACACTTGGGAAAAAAAATTTCTGACGGGCCCGAAAATGGGACAGCTTCGGGGATTTCGGCCGATCAGGGAATAGAGTGCACTTTTGTACTTGGGACAGTTGGGACAAAAAGTTCCGACAGGCCCGAAAATCACACAAAATGACCCAAAACACAGTTTTTTTCAATTTCACGACTTAGGCACTCCAGAGAAAAACACTTAAACTCAAAATTTTGAAATTTTTACTCTTATCAGAGCGGGGAATTTTGAGTGGACAACACATGTAGAACAACATTCGATGCTTATTGAAACAAGTCACAATGTCTGAGTGGATTTCATGAAGAAAAATATCTTGTATTGATAAAGAAACTGTGAAAATCTTTGTGTAATCACCATAACATTATAATAATGAATACACAAGGTAAATAGATGAAAATCTATTATTAACATAATTTCAGTCTTTCCTCGTGATGGATGAAACTTATCATATGAAATTCTTTGCATTTATGTTATTTGTGAGATAGGGCAGTGGGCTTTTGATGTCATATTTTTTCTTTTTATGATTTTTTGTATTGAGGGAATGTATTTCATCTCCATCATTATCTCATTGAAGTGTATTGGTACTTCTCTGGTGAATTACAAATCATTTTTTTAATCCCAGAAACAAGGTTATGCTTGTGATGAGCATCCTCTAGTTATTGGGTGTTTAGTGACTGGTGGTTGGATTGCTAGCCGCGCTACTCCATTGTGTCCATAGAGATGTTTATTCTTTACTTTTATCAGCAATTTTGAGTTCATAATTCAAAGATAAAAGTGAGAAAACTATCTTGAATTAAAAAATTTAATGCTTTAATCGACAAAACAACATCAATTTCATGATGTTGATTGCATATTTATATAGGGTCAATATAATAGATTACCTGGTAGAAGTTTGAATTGAATTGTTAATTTCTTGAATGAAATCCCTTTATTTTATCTTTTCTATGTCAACATAATAAGGTTGTATCCTTTGATTTCCCTTTTCAAGATTCTTGCATATAAAACTAAATAAAACCATTTTATCTCTATTATTATGTAAATGCTCAGATTTACTAGTTTCGTTTATATTGTTTATTATCCATTGTTTATTAGCCATTGAATAAATCATAAATCCTGAATGGAAAATAAACACTGAAATATGTTGAATGTAGAATAATGGTTATTTTCCATAGCCTTAGATTCAAGGCCCCAAATAACATCACTCCTGAACATTGTTTTAAACACTTTGAATGCATCTTTCTAGAAAGACATTTTGTATGTATGGAAATTAGTGAACCTCCTACGAATATTTTTTTGAATGGTTTACTTGATCTTGTCAGATATAGATACTTCTCTATGGATATTTTTAACCTTTTGTGAACCATTAGATTTTTTTACGTAAAATGCCAAATTTTTACATGCGTTTTGCATATTTGAACCTAATGATTTTCCCGTGGGCATGATATTTTATTTTTGTGTTTGAAGGAGTAGGAATGACTATAGAGATTGCATTTGTTCTAAAGAATGAGAACCATGCATATTAAACTACTAATGCCACAATTGTAGTGAGGGTGGGTAGTTTTTCATGTCATAATTTAATGTCCATGTGCTGCTTTGGTGTATGAAATCCCCATTGTGGAAGCTTACTGTGGGGTTCCTCTTGGAAGCATAGGTCTTAAAATACTTTCTTGGAATGGGGTATTTTCCGAAAAAAATGCCCTTACCCTAACTTTTCTACATCGACATAATGAGGTTGTAGCGTTTTGTTATCGTTTTCTAGCTTCTTGTATATCAGAATAAATAAACCCCCACAATTTCAATAATCATGTAACTGTATTGTTTTTATTACTTCACTTGCATAATTTATTTATGTTATCCAAAATTCACCCCTTAAGGTAATTTTGATAACACGCATCAGATTATTCAGTCCCGAGCGAGTAAGATTGATTCAAGGCCCAAAATCGTGTTTTTGGGGGCCCCTTGGCTTCTCTCTAACTCTCCCATCCAAGAAGAAATCCCAACAGGTTGAGAAAATGGAAGAAGAGCAAAAAATAAGGTTGCAGGACTGTTTTGAAGCATTTCGGGTCTGAAGGGTTCGAGTCGTACCAGTTTGGGTCGTATTGAGGTTCGTTGTACCAAGCTTGGGGACCGAAAAAATGAAGAAAATTGGCTAAGTCGTAGTCTAGGCGATCTGTGGGACAGTTGGGATGTCGGGACGCGTGGGACGTGAAAATTCAAATCGGCCGAAAGAGGGAAAAAAATTCCTAAGTCTTTTGTTTCGCGCGGTTTGGGACAGCTGGGCCAAAAGTACGCGCGGGATGCGGATCGGCCGGTTTGGCGCAAGTCGGTCCATTTCGGTCGGTTCGGAGATATTTTTCCCAGACAGTTTGGGACATCCGGGCCAAAAGTACGCGGAGGATGCGAACCGGCCGATTCAGCCAAAACAGGGGAGTTTCGTCCGCGACAGTTGGGCCAAAAGTACACGCGGGACACATGGGACTCGAAAAGCCGAAAGAGCCACCAACGAATGGAATCTCACCACGTGTCTTCACCTCAAACAAGAACAAGGAAGCCCGAATTGGCCGAAGCAGGAGATTTTTGTCCGGGACAGTTGGGACAAAAGTACGCGCGGGACGCGAAAAGCCGAAGCGGCCGAAGGCAAAGAAGAAAAGTCAACGTTTGACCCATGAACTTCAAACGGCCATAACTTTTGACACCGAGCTCCGATTTTCACAAAATTGGACTTTCTAGAACAAGCATGACGTCTTATTTTAATGAGGGTAGATATATTTAATTAAAATAAAAATATTTGGCTCCATTCAATTAATGCTCATTCCCGTCAAATGACAGAAAACGCCTGCCATACCCAAAATTGCTGCCCGCACTTAGAAGGCCATAACTTTTGTATTTCTCAATGAAATCACACAAAATTGCTACCGTTGGAATCATGGCTCCAAGCCCAACCCACAGAAATCAAGAAATTATGGATTTGGTGAGAGATCAATGGAGATTTTTTATAAAACGTGGCTGGGTTCATAACAGTGTTTTATTTGGTAGTTGGGAGTGCAATTAAGAGACATGGTCATCATTCTTTCTCTGCTGCAGCACATGGGACAGTATGGGGAGCCTTTTGCAAGTAATATATAATCATTTTACTCCATTTAATGTCTCTTACAAGTGGTTGAAGGACAAATTTCGGGATTTTCATTTTTCCCCTCTCTCTCTTCTCATCTTTTCTATAAATTGGAGTGTTGGGCTCATTGTAAGAAGAGGTAGTTTTTGTAGCAAAGCTCTACCAAAATTGCTTTGTGAAGCTGATGTGTTACAGGCCCTTGTTGTGGACTCCTTGCATGGTGATCCAGGCCCTTATCTTGTAATAGATTGAACTGTGCATATCATGAAGCAATAAAATATGAGTTTGTGGATGTATCTTCCCCTGCTGTGTTTTCTTACATTCTTCTTGCCCCTTCAACCTTGATTACAAGAATATTGTGTCTATTATTATGTTCATGCAGGGATCCATTATCATTGTGTATGTTCGAGGTATTTTTTTGAATGCATTTTGCTAGATTGTGGAGAACTGTCATCACCCCTTCTAGTGTGCACTTTGCTTCTGTATCTCACGCATTTGAAAACTACTCTTACACCCTCCTTTTCTAGTGTATCACCGCTTTAGTGTAGGCTTTCATTTTATGCATTCTCTCCCTGGTCCCTTGGAAATTTAAATTAAAATAGTTAGTTTCCCCAGCATTAGAGTAGATTGTGGCAGGTAGTTTAGGAGCAAGAACCAACTTTCTCTGGAGGTCTATCTCAAGTAGCAAGTCCCATAACTTGGAGATAGTACCTATGTTATCCAATCACACTGTGAGTCGAAGTACATGCGCTTGTATAAACATAGGGGTGTTGTGATTCGGTGATAACAATTTCCTAATGAAGAACTCAAAAGCCCGAATAAAAAATTTTAAACACAAAAATATGTTAAATGCAGAGTAATGTTTTTTTACCATAATCTGATTTGTAATCTAATTTTTGTTTTGTTTTCCATAGCCTCATTTACATGGCCCCAAATAACATCATTTTTTAATATTATTTTAAACACTTTTAATGCATCTTTTCGGAAATACATTTTGAATGTATGAATATAAATGAAGTTCATGCAAAGATATTTTCACTTGGATGGCTTCATATCATCAAATTTAGCTGAGTCATTTTACATATTTTGAACCGTTTCAATTTGTGAACCACTCAATATTTTTATATCTAAAATGCCACATTTTAGATATGGCCTTAGAAGTTTTGAACCTGAAGATTTTCCTATTGTGGTAAGATTTTCTGGTTGTACTTGAAGGAGTTAGGATGACTATTGAATTTGTAAATGTTGCAAAGAATGGAAACCATGTTATTAAAATACTAATGTCAAAGTTGCAGTAAGGGTGAGTAGTTTTCCCCTTCATAATACAAAATACCAATGTCATGTTCTTTGGAATAAAACTCATATTATAGAGAGAATAACAAAAAGGCTACAAAATAATGAAGTGTATAAGATATATAAAATTCTAAAATGACACCAGTGGGAATCATTAGATAAACCCATTTGAAACTAGAAAAGGATTAAATAAAAATTTGTAAAGCATTTGTGCAACAAAATTATGACGATCCCGCTATTGGAACGATTTCAGTTTTAAGAACCTTTCATGGTTTTCAATTGCATAAAATAACATATTCCTTCATTGTTCATGGAAGATTGAAGGACAATAACATGAACTCAGAACAATATCCAGCAACCTTGGAAATGCATCAACTATATCTATATTCCAAAACTCTAGAGAAGCATTCAAGGAAATGTCAAAGCAGACCTTTATTTTCTGTGCATTTATTTGTTCACATTATAAACTATTAAATATGAAGCATGATGCTCGTGATTACATACCCAAATTGTAGTCCAACCATTGCTACAGAGGGTTTGAACCTTGCCAAGGACCCATTCTTTTCTCCACAAATAATGTATGTGTCAACCTAGAAACTTCTATGGATTTTTAAACTTAATTTTAATTGTCAACCAATTTTATGTTATTTGTCTATAAAAGAACATCTTAGAAAATAGCTAGTCTGATTCATACCCCACTGAAAATACTCTAAGGGAAAAAAGGTGAGCATAGATGATTCCCTTAATCACATGGAAATGAAAAGGTTTGGTGTTATACAATTCCCCTCCAAATTCTAAATGAGCTTCCTCGTTTTCATATATTTATTTTCACTCCAATGCGGAGAAAACAAATATCCTTTTGTTTCATTATGTTCCATCAATGAATTTCCGCTCAATATAGGCATTAGTTAATTTTATTTTATGTCATCTTGTTGTGTTTCCTACTGCTCATGCCGATCAAATTCAATTACACCTCATTTGTGCTTGGCATTTAATAAATTATCCTTTGTTTTGCAGTTGTTGACTTTCATCTTCGCTGCGTTTTTGTTGACGCCAGGTCCAGTCTACAAAATTTGTATGCAACACTTTTTTGATGTGATTGTGAATATCCTGTGTTGCATCTTTCTTTTTTTTCTTCCCTTACAAAGAAGGTTACGGGATTTGCAATTTTTTAGGTTGGTTAATGCATTTCGTTGATGTCTATGCATGTCTTCTTGGTTTCATTGCATTTTCCAAAAGTGGGGGGAGAAGAAATGCAAATGTATTCTTTCCATGGGATTCAATCATTCATATACTTAACATGCGTAAAACTTAGGAGAAAAAAGTGTTTTTCGCATGCTATTTTATATAATTGTCAACGTATCCTTAATTTCATTTGGTAACCATTTCCTAAAATTTTGTTTTTTGGAATGCTATAGATGGGTTTTCATTTATATAAAAACGTAACTGAAATACTCTTATAAGGATCCACACACCTTTCTCCGTACCTTCAAGTGCTCTCCATATATTCCTTCACTCGCTTGTAGTGCTTTGAACTGAAATACCAGGGTTTTCCCCCTAGAGAGATTGTATTGAGCCGACGCTCTGGAACTAGAAAAAGAAATATATGCAAATAAGTGTTGATCTGAGTTTGCAATAATATGTTTTATTTGCAATTATTTATTTTATTTCTGTTAGTTGTTATTTTATGTGCCTTATTTCTACAAATTGGTATCATTTGTAGAAATTAAGCCCATAAAATAACAACTAACAAAAAAAAAATAAAGAATTACAAATAAAACATATTATTACAAACTTAGATCAACACTTATGTGCATATATTTATTCTTCTAGTTAGAGAGCTTGGACTTAATAGAATCTCTCTGATTGTGTTTGATATATAGGAAAACACTTACAATTTCCTCCAATAAATAAATGACCTCATCTAACAATAAAACACTCAACTCTTAAAAAATGAACTAAAAGGCACATGCTTTTGTGCAATACAAAGCTTTTGATGGATTTTCTTTATTAGTTTTTCCTAAACTTAAGAACATCTACTTAAAAATAGCATGTGCATGAAAAGCAGATTGCTTTCACTTTTCCCAAAAAAATGATTAAATCATGTCAGAGAAATTATCTATCTCCAACACTACCCCTTAATTTTTACCTTCAAACTTTTATTATTTTGGAACTGAGTGTGCACTTTCAGATCTGACATATTCCAGATCAAAAACTCCCAAACAAGCTCTCAAATACTCAAAAAACTTATTTCCCAAAGCTTTCGTAAATATATCAGCAATCTGATCTTTAGATCTATAAAATTCAAGACAACTTTCCTTATTCTTAACCAACTCATTGATGAAGTGATACCTTCTGTCTATGTGCTTTCTCCTATTGTGAAAACATGATTTTTGGAAAATGCTATCGCTGAATTGTTGTCACATAACTATTTTGTAGCATCCTCTTGATTCTACCTCAAATCTTTCAACACTCTTCACATCCAAACAACCTGACATGTTTCTCCTAGTTTTGCTACATACTCTGCTTCTTTTGAAGATAGTATGAATATGGGTTGCTTCTTTGATTCCCATGAAACTACACATGTTCCAAAGTGAAAAGCATTTCTAGATGTGTTTTTTCTATCATCAATATGTCTGGCAGTGTCACTGTTTATGTAACCTATGAGTTTGAACTCATCTAATGTTGAATACAAAATTCCATGATTTTTAGTTCCACATACATACCTCAAAATATTTTTTCCAGCTTGCCAATGTGAATATTTTGGAGATTCCATGAACCTTTAGATGATTCTCACACCATACATAATATCCAGATTTGTGGCCGTCAAATAGATTAGACTTCCAACAAGTCTTTTGATCAACGTTCGATATACAAATGATTCATTGTCATCTTTGCTTAACTTCAAACGTACCACAACAAGTGTTGGAGCTGGCTTACAATTCAACATGTTAAATCTCTTCAAAACATCATTAGCATACCTTGCTTATGAAATAAAAAATCATACTTGTGATTCTTGAACTTCTATGCCCAAAAAATCGTGCATGAGGCCCAGATCTGTCATCTCAAATTATTTCTTCATAGATGATTTGAATGAATCTATAGATAGATTTCCAGTGATGATTAAATCATTCACATATAAACAAACAATCAAAATTTTACCTTGCTCAATGATCTTGATGTATAAGGTAGGCTCACTGTTACTTCTACTGAAACCATTCTATATCAAATAATAATTAATCTTATTGTACCAAGCTCTAGGTGTTTGATTGAGACCGTAGAGAATTTTTTTCAACATGTATACCTTTCCTTCATGACCTTCAATCACATAACCTTCTGGCTGATTCACATAAACTTCTTCTTCAAGAATTTTGATTTTACATCCATCTAATAAATAAGACATTTATTTTGAGTTGTAATTGTTAAAACCATTGTTACCATGTCCAAAAACGCTACATGTGCAAACATATTATTGTAATCTACTCCATATTGCTGTGAAAAACCTCTGGCAACCAAATTTTCTTTATGTTTCTGTATTTTACCATCAGTATTATATTCGGTCTTATAGACCCACTTCACTCCTATCATGTCCTTTCCTTATGGAATATCTACCAATTCTCATGTCTGGTTCTTCACTATGGCGTCTATCTCATCATCCATGGATTAAACCCAAAATTCATTTTCTATAGCCTCTTCAAAGTATACTGGATCTACATCTTGAGAAAAAAATGAAAAAAATAAAAAAATATTAGTTGTATCAACATTATAAATCTCACTAAGACTTCTTATTTTCCATTGCAAAGGGCTATCTCAAGATGGACTATTTTGTACTAAAAGGGTTGCTTTTGGTATTCTTGGTGGTTTCTACTGGATGGTTGAAGATGAATTAAATATTTGATATTTCGTAGATGTAGATTAAGGTGTATATTATGCTACAAATTTTGGTGCATATCGAAGATTCGAAGAAGATAGAATACCTTGTTGCTCTATGCTTTCATCTACCATATCATCATGAGGAACAACTACTACTACACTGACTGTATTCTCAATACTTCCATCCCATATGTCATTTTCCACAAATTTTACATCTCTACTAATTATGACCTTTCTAGTAACTGGATTAAACAACTTGTAAGCTTTTGTATTATCTAAATATCCAACAAATATGCATTTATCTCCTTTTTTGTCTAACTTATTCCTTATCTCATCAGGGACATGTGCGTATGCCACACAACCAAAAACTGTAAAATGAGGAACATTGTGTTTTCTCTTAGTCCAAGCTTGTTGAGGAACATTGTGTTTCCTCTTAGTCGATAGTGAATTTGTTCCCTTTTCACATGAATTGAACTAACTACACTAATATTGAATCAATCACTCTATTAATAAGATTTACTAAAGTAAAAATGGAGCTAAACTAGCTCTGATACGAAACTTGATCCAAAAATAATCAAGTTTTTATCAACCTAATCTCGGACCCTTGCAGTCTTTAAATATTTGCTGACAATTTTCTCCTTTTAAGTAATAAATTTAAAAGTAATGCAAGACAATAAAGGCAATTACACAATGATTGATTACGGATTTCGGTAATTGTCCACTTCTCCGAGTTCTTTCGAACCATTCCACTAGTCAAAACTTGTAAGTTACAATAGTACTTTCACAAGAAAACCTAATAGAACTATTTAGAACCTACTTAGAAGAATAACCAGACATTCAGATGACAAGTGTGAAATATAGCACCCAAATTCCCCTCTTCTAGCATATTCGGGAAGCTCTATGGCACCAGCTTCACTGTTCGGAATCATCCAGTTCTTGATCAACCTTCAAGACACTTCTTAATGCCCTATGGCACTCCGATCAAAATTTCAGGCTGTCACAATAATTTGGTGTGGTGCTATGGGCCTATTGGGCAGTTTGCATTTTAATCCCAATCAAAAATATTTCATCTACTATTGCCTAAAAATTATTAGGCCAATAAAAAATATTTGTTTATAGTAATTTTAGGATTTTAATATAGTCTTACAAAACTATATTACAATTTCCCTATTATTAATTCTTCCGCATCCTACAATTAAGCTTAACAAAACAATAAGATTCTCGGGCTCATGGGTTTTTACAATGAAATGGGTTCCCTATTTATACAAAAATTGGGTCCTCAAATAATGTGAAATTATTTATCCTTAGGCTAATAATATCCTATCTGATACCTTTGTAGTGTTGATTCAGCAAAATGGGTGGAAGCCTAATTAAATTTTATTAAACTCAATCAACCAACATTATAGAGAATGGGCTACAATATTTATAGATATTGCACAACCAAATACAAATAGGAGACTAAGTTGCATAGGTGCAACCAAATTTTGAAATACACAAGCTTCCAATGACATCTGGGAAGCAACAATTAAATAAAAATAAATATATTGTTCAAAACAATATAACAACTCCCGTAATATTCAAATATAAAAAAAAGGATGGTTATAAACAAATATAACCATAAAACAATAAATAATATTATTAATATGCAATGAAAAATTAATTAGGATAATATTTTATCCTAACATTCCCCCCTTAATTGTGCATTATCTGAAGAGATGAGGAGAGGAACTCTCTGAACAACTTGAACTTGTCACATGCAAGTGATTTTGTGAAAATATCTACTTGTTCTTCAGCAGTTGGACAAAATTGAAGCTGGATGTTGTTCTTCAACACATGTCCGTGTATGAAATTAACTTGAACCTTAATGTGTTTTGTTATCTCATAAAACACTAGATTATGAACAAGTTTGAGAACACCTTCATTGTCAACATACATGGCGCTCGATTTGTCTTGTGGTATTCCAAGTCCTTCAAGTATGCGACGTAGCCAAATCACTTCACAGACAGCTTCTCCTGCAGAATGATACTCGGATTCTATGGAAGAGTGAGAAAAAAAGTGTTGTTTCTTACTTCCCCATGATATTGGTCCAAATCCCATAAAGAATAAAAATCCAGAAGTGGATTTTCTATCATCAATATTTCCTACATGATCTGAATTTGAATATCTAGTCAAGAAGAAGTTTTCATTCTTCTTGTATTCTAGACCAAGATCCACTGATCCTTTGAGATATCTCAAAATGCGCTTTACTTCTTTCCAATGACAAACTTTGGGTTCCTACATGAAACTGGATAGATATCTCACTGCAAAGTTGATATCTGGTCTAGTGTAGGTCAGGTAAATGATACTCCCAATCAATTGTCGATAGAGAGTGGCACTTACCTTAGGAGATGGATCTAAATGAGATAATTGCAATCTGTTCTCCATGGGTGTAGCAATTGGTGTGTAATCCATCATCCTAAACTTCTTGAGCGTAGTCTTGGTATATTTCATCTGAGAAACAAAAATATGATTCTCTTTCTACCACACTTCCAATCCAAGACAATAGTGCATTAGCTCGAGATCAAAAATGTCGAATGATCAATTAAGATCTTTCTTCATTACATCGATCATCCTCACTGAACTACCAGTGATGACTAGATCATCAACATAGAAAACAACAATCACAATCTCCCCCCCTTGCTTTTTGAGGTAGAGATTGGAATCGTATGGATTTCTAACAAATCCATGTTGTACTAGATGCTCATCAATCTTAATGTACCATGCCCAGGGTGCTTGTTTTAGACCATACAGAGATTTCCTGAGTCTCCATACCTTTATTTCTTGACCAGGTACAACATATCCCTTAGGTTGAGTCATGTAGACTTCTTCTTGTAAATATTCATTTAGGAAGGCACTTTTAACATCCATTTGGTGAACTTTCCGTCCAAATTGAGCAGCTAGAGTAAAAATCATCCTGATTGTTTTGATCTTAGCTGTGGGAGCAAATGTCTCCTCATAGTCAATGCCTTCTTTTTGTGCGTACCCCTTTGCTACAAGTCTTTCTTTTTACTCATCCACTTTCCCATCTGATTTCTACTTTGTTTTAAATATCCATCTGCATCCAATGGGTTTCTTCCCTGGTGGAAGATCAATAAGCTGCCAGGTGTTATTCTTCATCACTGATGTATATTCAGAATCCATGGCATCTTTCCAAGCTTTTGACTGTAGGGCTTCCTGGACTGTAGAGGGCTCATCTGATTAAATAAATCTACTCATCATAGCAAAGTTAACTTCTTCTCTTGCTTTACTATGAGTCTGTGGTCAAGGGGTGGATGTATCTAGTGGAGCATCCAATCTTGCATCTCGTAATGTACTTGTAAACCATTTAGGCATACACTGAACTGTTCCCATGGGTCGTGGTTCTATCTGATCAACACCATCATCCCCATCATTAATTTCATCTTCTGAGGGAACATCAGCTTTAGTTTTTACAACAGGTGAAAAATCTACATCTTGTGAGTCTGGAGGAGTCTCTGCTTCCTTATTCCCAAAAAACTCAACATCTCTGCTGGTGTAGACTTTTCTTGTTTTAGGATCCATCAATATATACCCAAAAGTGTCTTCACTGTACCCAATGAAGACGAGTTTCTGTGACTTCATGTCCAATTCCTTTATGTTCTGTTTGGGTATGTGCATGCTTGCTTTGCACCCAAATACTCTGAGGTGTGAAATAGATGGTTTCCTTATTAACCATGCTTCTTGTGGTGTTATTCCATCAAGACTAGTTGTGGGCACTCTGTTCAACAAATACACTATTGTCTTTGCTGCTTCTACCCAGAATGTCTTTACAAGTCTGGAATCATTGATCATACATCACACCATTTCCATGATAGTATGATTTCTTCTCTCAACAACACCATTTTTCTACAGTGTGTGTGGAGGAGGCATTTGTCGATGAATCCCGTGAGTTTGTAGGTAGTCTCTAAACTCATCACTAGTGAATTTCTCCCCTCAATCTGAGCAGAGAGTTCTGATGTGATGACTAGTTTCTTTCTCAACTACTACTTTGAACTTTTTGAAGGTTTCAAACGCTTCACTTTTCTTGCGAAGAAAGAAAATCCACATTTTCCTTGAATAGTCGTCAACACAAAGCATGAAGTAATGGAACCCAGAATGACTTGGCTGCATTAAACCAAAAAGATTGGTATGAACCAAGTTAAGTTTACCATGAACTCGAAATGTACTCTTCTGGAATGAAGCTCTGTGTTGTTTGCCTACTAGGTAGTGATGACACTTTCCTATATCCTTCTAAAGAGATGGTAGCCCATTTATCATATTACATTGGCGAAGTGTTTCGAGATATTTGAAACTTACATCACTAAATCTCTAATGCCACAACTGTGCTGAGGTGGAGTTTTTAGCCACAAGTTCTTGAATTGTCTCTATGAACGAAATCAAGTTGGAACAAGCGTCCCACATTGGAGTCTTTTGCAATTATTTTCGAGCCTCTTGATTTATCTCGAATCAAACACGTTTTCTTTCCGGATTGACTATCAAAGTCAATTTTCAAGTTGTGATCTAGGAGTTTACTAACTAAAAGAAGATTATTTGTCAACCTAGGGACATATAGGACATCTGATAGTGTGCATTTACGTGAACCAAGGGGTAGAGAAATGTTTCCAATCCCCTAAACTGTATATGAAGAATCATCTCCCAATGAAACATGATTTTTCGATGGTGTGTCCCTCATTGAAATAAACCAGTCTCTGTGGCTGGTCATGTGTCAAGTGGCTCCCGAATCAACATACAAGACATCACTAGATGACGTGGATGGTTCACTTGATTGAGCGGTGAACAAGAAGTCATCATTGTCTGACTGTTCTTGTTGCTCAGCAATATTACCTTGCTAGTAGGGTCTTTGTTTCCCCTTTTTCTGCCCGTGATTTTTGTTAGAATGTCCCTTGTAAGATTGTTGTTGTGGTCCAGAGTTGCTGGATGAACCTTTCTTATAAGTGTTATACCAATAATCTTTTAAGTCATGTCCTCTTTTGCAGATAGGAAATTGCTTCTTCTGTTGATTGTCCCTATGATATTGATTCTGATGTTGGGTCTTCTTATAGGAATTAGGTTTTCCTTTACCTTTTCCTTTCCATTTTTGATGTGAAGATAGTGCCTACTCCTCTTCATTATCCTTATTGTGTAACGCTTCCTCTTGTTGCAAGAGGTTTACTAGTTTGTCAAAACCAATTGTCATATCTGAAACGTTTAGTGTTGTGACAAAAATACGGTAAGAAGTGGGGAGTGATCTTAGAACAATAGGAACGAGAGCATCATCTGTGACTGGTTCTCCTAGGTCTAGAAGTGAAGTCCTCAATTCTGTAACTCTTCTTAAGAAAGCTTCAATTTTATCATTTTGCTTGAATTTCAGTGTATGTAACTGAATCTGCAAATTCATTATGACATTCATGTTCTTGTCCTTGTATACTGTGCTCAATTTATCCCACGCTTCTTTCACTATTTTGGCATCTTGAATGTGGGGTTCCACATCATCGAACACTCCAAATAAGATGATGAGTTTGGCCTTCTGATCTACTTTATCAAATTGCCGATGTTGTGTTATATCAATGGTTGATCTGGTTAGAGTACCTTTCACAGTAGGCCAAATTTCTTCAAACTCAAGCTATGTTTTGATTTTATTCTTCCATGCAGCATAGTTGTTTCCTCTGAGTAATTGTGAATCTAGAAGAAAAAATTTGGGGGCATTGGTTCCAATTTTATAGAGATCACTTACAGGGTTTGGCTCTTATCACTCCAAGTATTAGGTCTCCCAATCTATATACCATCAGTCCGATATACCAAACCTTTCTATATACATGCCCTTTCGATATACCTGTCGGTACGTGGAAGAAGCTCGCCCTTTCTATATACCCAACGGTACACGAAAGAGGTGTAAACGTACGTGAAAGAATTCAATACATGGTACTAAGACAATATTGATGGGGTCTGTGCAATTATTGACACCGGCTCAAAGAAATATCCTCATACATGCACATAACTTTGCTATATACTTGGATAATGTCTCTATCAAGATTTATGTCGTGCAATCATTCATAGACGGATGGGATGGATCAGAGTGTGTGCACTGTGACCTTATTACTCCCCGTCGATTTATAGGGACGATGCCCAGACAATCTTGTTGCAGCTATATTAGGCATTAAGTGTAGTAGTAGTCATGACGGCTTTACTCGTAAGCACTTCCCAGAGGCACTGTATATACCGAACGCTGCGAATGAGATCTAGGATCTCGTGAGTGTTACAAAACCAATTTTTTAGTATTTTTTATTACAATTATGCTAGTTTCTGAGCAGTTATAAAGTTTGTAGTTGACTATGGCAACCTGTAAATTAGTACAATATTCTGAATCATACAAATTACATTCAAAATTTTGGAAAAATTGAATGGCAGGCAAAAAAAAAATTGTTTTGTGGGCCTTTGTGGCCTCTGGAGCCCAAAACGACCCGAAATGCAAAAAATTGCAAAAAATAACAACTGAAAATGTAATTTTTAAATGGGTCTCCTTTTGCAAAAAATGTCTGAAATGAGGAACCAGGCCGAATGGGAGAAAAAAATTTTACCCTAAATTAGGGATTTCTCCACTAAATTTAGTTAGTTATAACTAAATTCAAAATTTCTGCTAAATTTTGTGGTTGGGGGTGGGATTCGAACCATGCACCTCCCACTTCTAATACTTTCCCTCTATCCAACTTGGCCACCTAGGGGCGCTTGATATGGAAATGAGAAAACTTGTATTTAATGAAAGGTAAAATCGACTTACCTTTTGAAAATGTGACCTGGCAGAGGCTCCACGTGTTTGCAGCTGGTATGAGGTGGTTTCAGGGTTTTTTTTCATGCTAAAAAAACTGGATCTGAGACATTTTTTTAATCTCCATGCCTTTGTATTGTTTTATATTCTCCTATGGCTGCCATTTGCAAGTTTTTGACTCTGTTTGATGGATGATCTTTGCTTGGTCGTTGTTTTTTTTTCCTTTGGCCGCTTTTTTATTATCACTATTTTTTTTATTTGCTCACCGCTAATTTTGTTTTTGTAGGTGCATGGTGCGAGGGTGCAGGTCACCCGATCCAAATGGAGGATAGTAATGGTGTGGATGGACTATCTACTTGATTGCTTCACCGTTGAGTTGATTCTCATGGAGGATAGTAATGGCATGGAGGATGTAAGTGTTAAAACAAATTTTTCTTTGCAGTTGCTCATTGTATTTTGTTGAATGTTGAAGTAGGGGTCTTCATCCTTTTGAATTCTTCAATGCTAGCATGATGGCACTCGTGCCCTCCTCCCTTGATTTGGCTCAGCCAATGAAGAAAGAATGTTGTTGGCACGGTTTGGAGGCAAAGAAATCTTAAGGTTATGGTGGCTTGCTTGGATCGGTTCAGGCCTGATCACACAATGGTTTTAATACAAAACCGGTCAACAAAGTAGACTTCTAAATTCTTCTCTTTTTTTAAAAAAAAATTCTAGAATTTGATCAATTGTTGCCAATTACACAATGTGACCTCCAAATATAGCAACTTGCTAGTTTTAGCAGAAACTAATTATATCTCTTATTTTAGAGATAAAACCCCTAATGGGGAGATTTTTTTTTATATAGATTCTGAAAATGAACAACTTCCAGATAGGAAATTTTCCTGGTGCAGAGGGCTCCAAGGCAAAAAAAAAAATTCTTTACTTTTACCTGGAAAACACACAGGAGATTGTGAGTTTGCAGGGAGATGTGGGAATTTGCTGGAGGCAGCACTGGCTCTCAAATGATGCAAATTTCTTCTCCACGAATCCTTCTTCCTCTGCAATGTTCTCTAATCTTGCTAGGAGCTTGATTCGCTCTGGTACCAAATGTTGATTCAGCAACAGGGGCAGAAGCTTGATTAAATTTTATTAAACTCAATCAACCAACATTACAGAGAATGGGCTGCAATATTTATAGATATTGCACAGCCAAATATAAATAGTAGACTAAGTTGCACGTGTGCAACCAAATTCTGAAATACACAAGCTTCCAAAAACATCTGGGAAGAAACAATTAAATAAAAACAAATATATTGTTCAAAACAATATAATAGCTCCTGTAATATTCAAATACAAACAAAAGGATGGTTATAAACAAATATAACCATAAAACAATAAATAATATTTTTAATATGCAATGCAAAATTAATTAGGATAATATTTTGTCGTAACATGTAGATGGGTTAAATCCCATTTTAGGCGGTACACATTTTTAATGGGCTAAATACCCATGTTGGTGGATTTTTGAAGTGGGTTATATCCCACATTTGGTGGGATGGATAATGTTTAGGATTTATTAAATCCTTTCCCAGGCATGAATAGTGGTCGACGGACCACATGATCTTAACCGTGCCCACCTTCTTCTCACATGGATCCCCACACATCGCATTTTCCCCACCACCACTTCATCTCCTATCCACCATGTGGACTTAGTACGTTTGGCGGTTGTGTGGGTAAGTGGTCGTTACTAAGTTTAATACTTACAACTTTGCATTAATACATGGCTTTAAAAATAAAACTCTCCCACTTAGACATGTGGCATGTAAATTGGGTTGTATGTGGACTCACCAAGATAATAGAATTCGACCCACACAATGTGGTATAGAAAATAATTAACTCAGTCAATAGCATATAGTCCACTTTTCATCTCTCAATAGGAAAATCGAGTGAATTCGATTCATTGTGGCAAGCCATGTGATGGCTTGTAGACCCACCATGTCGGTGATAATACCATAGTCCACACGGCGGTCGAGTTCTCCTTCATAACAAAAGTTGAGCCTCTTGTTCCCACGAGCTATATTTTTACGACTGTCGAAGACCGAAGGTCAAAAACCAAAAAAAAACTCTATTTTCCTTTTCGCTAAGTGTCACAGTTTCATTCGTCCAATATTGACCAGTTGACCAAAGTTGACTTTCACGTTGACCAGAAATAACTAGAGCTCCCGATGTCTGTTTTTCGTGTTCTCACAGTCCAGGAAATATTTCACAACGATCTTATGAACTAACATAGTTTAGGTAAATTTAGGGAACTTTTGACATCAAAAATGATCTCCTAATCATACCCACTTTGTTTTTCCAATAAAGACTTGAACTGCTAAAACATATCAAAAGCATCTTATTTATGTCTCAAAAAGTACACCCATGTTTTCCTTGTATATTCATAAATGAATTTCATAAAGTTTGAGCAACCTCTAATATAAATTGTTTGCATCAGTCCACATAAATTTGAGTGAACAATTTCAAGTGATGCCCTTGTTCTTTTTGTTTTGCCAGCTGGGAAGGAATCCTTATGTTTCTTCCCCAAAATACAACATTCATCAAATCTATCTAGTTTTTGAATTAAAGGAAAACCTTTTACCATATTGTTTTTATGTAATAAATTCAAACTACCAAAGTTTAAATGATAAAATTTGAGATGGCATAGCTACGATTCATCTTTTTCAAGTGATTGAAAAGTTGATTCAATCTCCTTATATCCAGAATCATCTGTAGTATGAGCTCCAGATGTGGCCAGTATAATCTTTGAAGGAAAAATTTAGTTACCTATCATCTTCACTTTAGCAATCACCTGGAAACTTGGATCTTTATCTACGATCACAAATTCATTGTCTTCAATGTAAACTATGTATCCCTTTTGTACCAATTGACCAACGCTCATAAGATTGTGCTTAAAACCTACAACATAATAAACATCATGTATAATGTTTTTCTCCCATTTTTTTGTTAGAATGTGGATTTTTAATTTTACTTTTACAGTCATTGTATTATTATTTCCAAGGGTAACTTCTATCTTTATTTCTTCATCCAAAATAGAAAATAAATCTAAGTTACCTGAAATGTGATTACAACAACTAGAATTTAAATACCACACATCACTAGGACTCTCTTGGGATAAATTAAAATCAATAGGTGATGCTTCAGAAATATTTGTGCATGCAATAAACATGGATCTTGGAGTATAACTTCCAACCTGATTTTGATTTTGCTTGTTCTTATCATAAAGCTTTTTCCTACATTCAAAAGCATAGTGCCCATAGCTCTTGAAATAGTGACACTACACATGTGATTTATCTTGTCTCTGACCTAAAAAATGATTATGATTGTGCTCTTGACTATGTCTTCTTCCACTTGAGTTTGATCGACCACTCCTACATCCTCTAGATTAACTTCTTACTCTACCTCTAGGGCTGAATTTTCCTCTTCTTCTTCAATGATTTCCTAATACCTATGATGAAAAAGCTTTATCTACAACTACATGTGATCTATTCAACCTTTTTCATGATTTATTAGTGATGCATGCAACTCATCAATTGAAAACTAACTTAGATCCTTAATTTCTTCAATAGCAACTACTAAAGGATCAAATTTTACAGAAAAGCTTCTAAACAATTTTTCAAAAATCCTTCTATCCTCAATAGTTTCACCATGAGATTTGATTTGATTGACTAAATGAACTACAAAAGTAAAGGATGATTCTATGGAATTTGAACCTTTCATTGTCATATTTTCAAAATCTCTACGAAGTAACTCTAGCTTGGTTGTTTTTGCTTACTCTTTACCTTGATGGGCAACTTGGAGAGTTTACCATGTAATTTTTGCTTTATTAGCTGCTGCCACTATGGGTAGGATGCTCTCATGCATGTCTTGATGAATGAAGACAAGAGATTTTTCATTTTTCTTTCTTAATTCCTTCAAAGTGTATTTCTCTACTTGTGAGAGTGTGTTATATGTTATTGCATTTGTGGTCTCTGTGTACACATTCTCTATGATTTCCAAAACATCATGGGATCTGAATAGTGCCTTCATGGTTAATGACCAATACTCATAATTTTTTCCTCTAAACTATGGTGTTTGAAGACAAGATATAGAAGCCATACCTCTTGTCCATTAGAAAGCTACTGAAAAAATCCTCTCTGATACCAATTTATTGAAATTAGGCACATAAAATAACAACTAATAGAAATAAACTAGATAATTGTAAATAAAACATATTATTGGAAACTCAGATCAACACTTCTGTGCATATATTTCTTCTTCTAGTTCTAGATCTTCAGCTCAATATAATGTCTCTAAATGTGTTTGATATATATCAAAACACTTACAATTTCCTCTAATAAATAGATAGCTTCATCCAAAAATAAAACACCCAACTCTTAAAAATAGAAATAAAAAGCACATGCTTTTGTGCAATACAAATCTTTTGATTTATTTACTTTATTAGCTTTTCCTAAACCTAAGAACATCTACATAAAAATAACCTATGCATGAAAAGCAGCTTCCTTTTACTTTCCCAAAAAAATTGATTAAAGCATTTCGGACAAATTATCTATTTCCAGCAAGGTGCATGCAATAGTTTTTCCATGTGATTTTGAATATCCTCTATTGTATCTTTCTTTTTTTACTTCCCTTCAAAATAAGGTTACGGGATTTGTAATTTTTTAGGTTTGCTAATGCATTTCGTTCATGTCTATGCTTGTCTTCTTGGTTTCGTTGCATTTTCCCAAAGTGGGGGGAGTAGAAATGTAAATGTATTATTTCCATGGGATTCAATTATTCATATACTTAACACGTGTAAACCTTAGGCAAAACTTGTGTTCACACATTCTATTTTATACAGTTTTTGACATATCCCAACTTTGTTTTGCTAACCATTTCCTTTTTTTTTTTTTTGCAATGCTATAGATGGGCTTGCATTTATTTGAAAATGCAATCAAAAGACTCCTAGAAGCTGCCAAACACCTTTATTTTTTCCTTCAAGTGATCTCCATAGATTCCATCACTCATTTGTAGTGCTTCAAATTGAAATACTAGGTTTTCCTTTATAATGGGGTTCACTCTCACCATGGGCTCTTGCATCTAAATTTACTGAAAACATCCAAAAAGGGGAGGTGCCATAAGGCTTGGTTGTCAAATTGAATTATTATGTTTGTAGGCCAGTAAAAGGATACATATGTGAGCTTGAGACACTCTACCTTTTTTTTAATTTATGTATCCTCTAAAAGGCATGATTCCCATGATTTTAATGAGGTCCATGTGATGGGTTTTAATGAGGCCCATGATGAATTTTATGAGAGGAATCATCTTGGAGAGGTGTACATTTGTGTGAAGTTTTCCTATTCTGCACATCTCTAGTGACACATTTCCTGCCTGATTCATCTTTCATTCAAATGTACCATTTCAACTTCAAACAACTAGGGGAAATTGTAATCCTTCCCTCATCCATTAAATTTGATGTGATTCATTTTCTCTCTTTGGTCTCTGGAGTGTCAGTCATACAAAAAAAAGATACGACCGAGATGAAAAATGAACTTTCCATCTTTCAAACATGTCGGGTTGTAGTGTTAACATCACACTTTGGGGATAACATTTTGATGTTTAATGTGAGTAGTTATAAGAGCTATGTGATGGAGAGCATGTGATTTTGCTCGCAATAAATTCTAAACGAAAGACTAATTGGAATTTTGTTACAATAGATACAATAAGCATGACACATATTTTTATTGATATTAATTGTAGTGCCCAGTATATAAAAAAATGTAATAATAAAATAAATTGAAATAAAACAAAAGTAATGTGGAGTGAGATGTGGGGAAGGCTAGTGGTCCTTCTATTGGTGCTCATTTTGATCTCACACCATTTGCCCTGATTTTCCTTTGATCTGTGTGTTATGAGACATTCTATCTCTCGATGTGCATGTTCTAAAGATTTTACCTCCATTTGAACGCCTTGAATTGATTGCTGAATCCATTGTCATGAACTTTTTTGAAGAATTCTTCGAGTTTTCCCTGTTTTCCCCATAATTTCTTCAAAATCCGCAGGCTCTATCATTTTTTCCTATTTTTCCCCAACCATGGAAGCTCGAGAGTGATCAATTTATATTTGTATGCCTTTAAAAATCCAAATCCATGGTTGAAAGATGCTTGGAACCATGATTCACTTGGTTTTATTTCAAAAAAAATCATCCTTAGTGAAAAATCAGATTCTGGGCATGAATGGTGAAGTTTTTTATTTTTTAAGGTCTAACGAGCATCTTTTTCCTGTCAAATTATTCCTCAGCATTCGGCAGTCACGTGGCTTCTTTTGGTTGGTCACGAGATGGCGGGAAAATGTTTTAAATTGATTTATACTTTTTTTTCAAAAAGGCAATTTTGGTCCCGTAGCTCCGCTTAATTCATATTTGTTCATTTGGTACTTACGTGGCTTCTTCTAATTAGATGAGGCATGATGGGTTTGTTTTATGAACTTGTTATTTTTCTCTACTTTGGCAAAAAGTTTTATGTGGCTTCTATTAATTGGATGAGGCACACCATATTTTTTTATGAACTTTTTCTTTTTGGCTACTTTGGAACCCCTCTCGGCTCTGATTAAAGTAAAATTTAGGTGGCAGGGAAAAATTCTTACATTGACCCCATAGAAGGAGACATGGAAAAGTTCAAAGCAAAGATGCAGGGCTTCAAAAATAAGCTGGATACTTTTCCCTTTTGGTAAAATTGAGTAAAGGTTATAAAATGTAAGTTCATCCCCAGCAAATCATATTTAATCCTTATAAGGTTTTTGAAGTTGCGCCATAAATACACATGGAGGTTTCTGTCGAGTCTTCATTCCTTAGAATTTTGAGAAACTTCCTAAAGGGCTTGAGACACGTGGTCAACCTGCACTCATTTAGGGTCTCTAATTTTGGGGACCATCTCAAGATGTGTCATTGAGAGGCACGTGGCAGTTTGAAAAGTTAAGAGGGGCGGAGGCAGGCCATCAGGGGACATCTTGGATTTTTTGCCCCTTGTTATTTAAAATATTAAAATCATCAAAATGACCCATGTGGCCCTGATAGAGAGCAGTAAAAATTCTGCTCCAGTCAATGGCGAAGGTGCGGACATTTCAGGGGAAATTTGGAAAATTTTCTTTTTTTTAGAGAAAGGAGTTAAAATTGTAAAAGGAAGTGTGGTTCCACTAGGACCCACATCAAGAAACTACAAGCGAAAGGGTGGAGCTATGCGAGGAAAACTTGGAAAAATTTCCCTTTTCCAAAATAGAGGTGGAATAGCAAAATTTAGCTATGGTTCCTTTAGGGACCACATTGGGACATGCATCAAGCACATTTTTCAAAGGTAGAGGGTGTGGAGAAAATTGATAAATTTTGCATATTTTTCGAAAGAGGTGTAAAAAGTTAAAAAAAAACCCTCGGTCTTGTCTTAACTCGAGATCTCCCATGTGGATGGTCCAAATTCAAAAGAGAGATCGATGCGACAATTGTGTATTTATATCTGATTTTTTGTCATTTTTCTCCAAATCTCTTGGGGATGCATAGTCTTATGGTTTATTATCATTTCTTGGATTCTTCTGCATGCTAAATGAACAGGAACATTAATCTGATATCTTGGTTTGGTGGGAAAAAATCTGAAAAACATATTTTTCCATTAAGATGTGATTTGACCATTGACTTTGATCTAATTTTCCAAGTTTTTTCATTCCTTGGCATGCAATGAAGCAGTTTTGATAGTATTGGATGAGGAAGTAGTTGGCACATGAGATGAAGAATGACTTACCAAGTTGAAGAATAGAATGCTAGAAATATTTACAGAGATTTTTCTTCTTCACACCTGACAACATTTTTTGCACGAATCCGATTCTAGGTATTCACGATCAAGGTTGTAACATGTAATGGTGCTTTTAATGTTTCTTGGTTATGGGGGAAAACTCTGTTGTTAATGAAGTGTTATAAATTACATGAATTTTTTGTGTAAATGGTTGGAGTGGTAGAGTTTGGGACTGATTTTTTTAAGAGAAAAGATTGATAGAACCCATCCTTCTGAGAAACCATCTAAAGAAACATGTTTATCTCTTTTGTGTTAAATTGTGATCATGTGAAGGTGGTTGTGAGTGTACATCCACTGACAAGATTTGAGATTGTTCTAGAAAATTTCCCCTGCTGATAAATTTAATAAAACTTGAGTTACTCTGCATTATTTTTGAGGAAAAATTATGTAATTGCTTCATTTCTAAATTTTTGCAAGTAGTTTTCTTGTTCCCATTTCAAATCTTATATTGAAATATTTGTGAATCACACAAGATCTTATCCTTGTGATAGTTTGGTGGAATTTACAATTTCATTTATAAGAATAGCTTTCATTTGATAGTGAGATAAACAAATTTAAAATCGTTGTGACTCCTAGCATGACTATAAGATTGTTTTTTACCCTTTAAGGGTATCTTAGACGTGATGAAACAGAGGTTGATAATGTTTAGTTAAGTTTTCCAATTTGAGCCTTCATTTTGGAATCCTTGAAGTTTGTGTGAAAAGTGTATGATCTGGGCCTCCATTGAAGCACATATTCTTGTTAAAGGAACATCCTAGCTATCTTGAAGCATTCTGTTGTTCAAGCTCTCCATTTTTGTACAACTTTCTCAAGGATCTGATGAATCAAGTTCATCTCTACCTCACCTCCCACCTAAAATTCATTTAAAAACAATCAATCATACCCATAACTACCCCTGTTTTTCCTGTGTATGTAAAAATGCATAATCTCTGTTACTAAAACATATAGAAGATCAATCAGGTTTTCATTGTGTTTAGTAGGTTGAACCTTGCTTATAAAATATCTTCATTATCTAGGGTGACAATTCGCGAGAGTATAGATTTTGCTGTATTGATCATGTTTTCTTCAAGGTCTTATTAATAACTCTACAACAAAGTACATCTCCATCTCCTCCATAAACATAGTACGCTATAAAAGGGTCCTCTCACTCTAGTTGTAATGTACAACCATAAAGCAGTGAGGATAGATCAAATCCTCTTAAGGGTGCTACCCATTTCTCCACATCTGAGTGACAAAGAGCGAGCTGCATTCCTTCCCTGGCTACAACAACAACACACAACATGCTCTGACTTACCTCTAAGCTTCCTATCAAAACTGTGATGTTTTTCACCCTTCTGAGGGAGAATCAATTTGGGTACAAACACCAATTGGCGTCATTGCTACCGGGGACATAGTTGTTGCAGTTCATATTCAGACCCTGGTAAACACTTCTTATATGCTCTAAGTGCTAATAATTTTTTTTAAACATCATCTTGTGTTTGGGGCTATAAGATCTATTCAAATTTTCAAGTGTTGTGTGCAATTCTTTCAATATCTACACCTAGTGCACTAGTTTTCATTGATAAACCAGGGTAAAGAAAAGTCAAATTATTCCATTTCCAGTTACTAGTATTGACTGACATTTGACATATCATATTTTAGTGTATTTGCATAACTAAGGGTGGAAATGCTTAGTGGTGACTCCCTGTTGATCTAATTCTCGATAAGTACCAATGTCTTAACCTATTGTCAAGTGAGATTTGTTATTAATATTTACAAAGCTAAAAGGAAGAAGAGCTATCTTTTGCTAGGGATGCTGACTAGGACATTATTTCAAGAGCTAGGATAAAACAAATTCAGAAGGAAGAAAATCTTGGAGATTTTTTGGAAATCGGCAGTCAAGAAAAGGGATTTCCATTGATGAAAGTGATCGGCCTATCATTAAAGATTGCTATTCAAGTGCTTTTGAATCAAGGTATCCTCTTTCTAGAATTGAATTCTCTAGTTGGAGAGGGTCCTTCATTTGAATTTGAAAATTTTGCTTCTCATTCTACCCCTATCTTTTCAAAATTTGATAGGGTTTGCCAAGAAACAAGGCCTTTAGGGGATATCCATTTTAAAAGTCATACTCCTTTGTTTCAAAGACCCTCTACCCCTTATTAGTTTGATTCTCCTCCAAGGTCACCTCCTCAAAATAACATGGCCCAGCTCCGACCTAGACCTCCATTTGTTGTAAAAATACATTTTGGTCCTATCAATTTTAGAGGGATGGCTAGTTATCCAAATGTAGTTCCCTAAGATGTGAGGAATAGATTACCAAATTTCCAAGCAAACAACACTATAACTGGTGATCAACCTTTACAGATTTTTATCAATATGATGGAAGACTTTGAGAGTGAATATGAAGATGTATATATCAAATTGTTTATTCATACTTTGGAAGAGGATGCAAGGGACTAGTATAAATATTTTCTAGATAATTCCATTGATTCTTGGATAGAGATGAAAAATGCATTTTGATTGTAGTATGGGGATAGAACTGACCCTAGGTTTCTTCGATAAGAATTTGAAAACATCAAGAAGAGTCCTATTGAGTAAGCACATGATTTCAACAGAAGGTTTAACAAGAACTTGAGGAGATTTCCTATTAGCTTAGGGCCATGTGATGAATCATGTTTGATCAAATATTCAGATGCATTTGATAAAAAATGTTGCTTACTACTTGAGGGACAAAAATCCATACTAATTTGAGGCAAGCCTTCACCATGGCTCTACAAATTGATAACAACATGAAGGCATACCCTGAGAAATCCTCCAAAAAGGGTGGGTGAAAAACTAATTAACCCTGAAAATCCTCAAACAAGTAAGGCTACTGATATGGAGGAAATTGTGAAAACTTTAGTCCAGGGGCTGTCGAAGAAATATCATACAAATTAGCTTGAGGCAGAAAAAGGAATTGGGTAGAGTTCACAAAGGTCAGCACAAGCAACAAGGCCAAGAAAATGTTTACAAATCATCATAGAAATTATTAGAGATCTGAAGATAGAGGCAAGGGACCTATTGGATTTGGAAATAAATAGTCCCGGGGTAGGGAAAACAAAATGGTACCTGATCCTTTAGCTATTAGAGTTACTGATTGTGGAGGAGAAAGATTTCATTGATTGGTGTGATAGATGTCTCATGCCCCATGCTCTATGTGAGAAAGATCAGCTAAGAAGAAGAAGAAGCTGATGATGATAATGATGATGATGTTTGCATGATGGTTTGCTCCATGAGTTCACAACAATGGGAAACTTCAACTGAGGTAATAAGTGCTAGAACTACTGCTGATTTTTGGGATTGCATCCACCAGGTACCTATTCTTCCTCCCTCTCATACTTTATAAGTAGATACTGTACGAAGATTTTGAAATTACCCTATAATGACTTTGAATATTTGAGAGCTTTAATGATAAATAATTATGATGGATGGAATCCCATCTGAGGAGGATAGGAAGTTGTTGATGGACACTGTTTTACTTCCCAAGATAAGGAGTATAACACAAGAAGCAAGGTTGTCAAAGGGACGGGGCTTGAAGCCAGGCTAAAAACTCCATTGCTTTCAAATATTCCTAAAGAGGCTCCTAAGAAATATTTATCTTCCAAGGGCCTTATTGTCCAAAACTAAACTCATACCTCTCCTCATGCCCAAGGTATCAAAAATCTTTGTGCCATCTAATGAGTGTGTCAACCTTCCTTCCAATACTTTCTTGCCAATTTTTTTCCATTATAATATAGCCCAAGTCTTGAGTCAGATCAAGATCTCAATTCCAGTTATTGAGTTTCTTAGGGTTCCTGAGCACAAGAAAAGGGATATTGAGTATTTGGTGCCTGAAAGAGCAGAAGACTTCCCTAGGTAGAAATATAAACATTGTGTAGACTCCACCAGTCATTGAATAGTTAGAGACATTACCAGTGTTGGAGGAACTAGGTGAACCACATGAGGTTTATTTGGGGACATCCTTGGTGGAGTCTCAGCTAAATGTGGATCCATTCTTCACCACTCTGATCATTAAAGATAGATTGCTACACAACTATATGTTTGACTCAAGGGCATCATGTAATGTTATGCCTCTAGCAGTCATGAATGAGCTGGATATCAAAGTAACAATCAATATATGGGAAGTGTATTGTTATGGACTCCATACAAGTGCCAATGGTGGAATGTGTGAAAGGTATAGTTGGTGCAACTTATAGCTTACCTAGGTAAAAACCTGACGCTTGATGTTGTTATTGTTGATTTCCCAGCCAAGTGGGGTATGTTGTTATCTAGAAAATGGGTTATAAGTGTTCGTGGGAGTGTTCAAATGGACATGTCATATGCTACCATCCCAATTGAGGGCAGCCTTGTCAGGTTGTATGGAGAAAAGAAGATGTTGCACCTTATTGAAGATCCCAACAATGCATCTTATGAAGTATTGTACACAAGTGTTGATGTTGATAACTTTGTAGGATTCAGCTGATGGAAAAGAGAACACGAGATTGAAGAATGCAAGTGTCTTGAACAGGTATGCTCTCCTTGGAATTTATTGTTTGATGGAGCTTGCTCCAAGTTCGGAAATGGTGCTGGTGTTGTTCTGATCTCTCCAGGCCTAGGAAGAGTTTGTCTTTTCCTTCAAACTCAACTTTGAGTGAACTAACAACATTGACTGAGTATGAGGCACTTTGTTGTTAGGTCTGAGGATTGCTTGGAAATATGGTGTTAAAGACATCATTGTCAAAGGAGATTCAGAATTAATTGTAAAGCAAGTCAGAAAATTTATGCCACAAAAAATTAGTGAATGAAACAATACAAGCATGCAGTTTGGGATCTCATTGAGATGTTTGATTCATTCAATATTGTGCATCATGATAGGAAGTTCAATGATTTGGAAAGACAAACTTGCAGTATTGGGATCTCATGGTTTGATAATTGTACAGTATCCCCATATTGTGAATATGATGTTGAGGTGTTAACTAGGCCATCTATACCTGACAACATTAAACATTGGCAAGTTTTTGATGATGATGCTCAGGTCAGAAGATTTCTGTAGAACAAAGGGGATTTTTTTGATCAAAGTATTGATTGGGAGCCAATGGTGTGCGTAGCAAAGGGTAAAGAAACCTTGTTTGGCAAAGGCAATCATCCAACTAAAGACTAATACCATTCCTAGAGGGCTGGTTGCTCTTGAATCCAACTTTGATAATGTTGATCGCATTATTAACATATGCATAGCAACCTCAAGGGATGTTGAGGAGCATGACCTTGGCACAAAGGAGAAACCAAGGAAGATCTGCTTGGGAAGCAATCTCAGCAAGGAGGAAAAATAATCTTATGTCCAATTGCTAAAAAAATATCAAGATTGCATGGCTTGGACTTATTATGAACTAAAGGCATACAGAGAGGATCTATTTCAACATGAGATTCCCTTGGAATCTAATGCAAAACCATTCAGGCAGAAACAAAGGCCAATCAATCCACTCCTATCTCTTAAAATGCAAGAGGAACTAAAGAAACTGAGGGATGGAGGGATTATTCAGCCTACAAGGTATTCTTCTTGGGTTGCAAACCTAGTACCAGTCAGAAAGAAGAATGGTGACATCAGGCTGTGTGTGGATTTCAGAAATTTGAACAGAACATTAATGAAGGATAATTATCCTTTACCAAACATGGAAAACATGCTACAGCTAGTGACTGGTTCTGAGCTACTTTCTACCCTTGATGGTTTCTTTGGTTATAAACAAGTTGTGGTGAAGGAATCAGAAAGAATTAAGACAGCCTTAACCACCCCACAGGGAACTTAAGTATATGTCAGGACGCCCTTTGGACTGATGAATGCTGGAGCAACCTTTCAAAGAGTAATGGATGTTGCTTTTGCGGGTTACATCAATGATTTTATTGCTGTCTACCAAGATGATGTAACTGTGTTCTCCAGAAAGAGAGGTGATCATTTGCAGCACTTGGAGAAAATGCTAATAAGATGCAGATAATATGGCATTTCACTCAATCCAAAGAAGTGTCATTTTGGGGCGCAGAAGGCAAAATTGCTTGGTCACATTGTCTCACAATAAGGGGTAATGATTGATCTAGAAAGGGTAGAGGCCATCAACAAGGTCCCAATTCCATGAGAACCAAGAAGGGGATTCAATCCTTCTTTGGGCAGATAAAATTTATCAGGAGATTCATATCAAACTTTTCTGAGTTGACCATTCCAATCACTGGCATGATGCAGAAGGACCATGGCCATCAAATGGGAGGAAGGATGTCATTCAAGCTTTCAATGGGATCAAGGGGGCATTAAAGCATGCCCTTGTTTTAGTAGCTCCATATCATAAGAAGTCTTTCCAACTATTTTCTTTTGCTTCAAAAAACACTATTACATCTGTCTTGTTGCAGAAAGATGATGAAGGGGCTGAGAGGCCAATTGCCTTTTTTAGTAAGGCATTGCAGGGGGCCGAGTCTGAAATACACTATTATGGAGAAGCAAGCATTTGCCTTGGTAAAAGAAACAAAGGTTTTTAGGCCTTGCATTTTGAGCTCTAAAATTGTTGCTTATGTTCCCCACACTATGGTGAAAGACATATTATCAAAGATGGAAGTCTCAAGTAAAAGGTGCAGATGGGTGAACAAGTTGCAAGAATATGACATGGATATCCAAAACACGAAGTTGGTGAGAGGTTTGGGCTTGGCTAAACTTATGGCTGAAAGCAACTTGCAAACTATTGAGGTGAATGAGGTAGAAGAAGGAAGGGTAGATGTTTTTGAAAATATTGATGAGTTTTGAGTGGTACAAAGATGTAATTTTTTATCTTAGACATCTATATTGTCCTGAGTATTTGAGTAAGAACCAGAAAAGAGCCCTTAAGTTGGCTTCCCATAAATATTTCATTACTGATTATGGGTTAGCTTGGAAGAACCCTAAGGGAGTTCTCTTAAGGTGCATCATTGAAGATGAAGCCCCCAAGATAATTTTTGATATTCATGGAGGAGTTTGTGGGAGGAATTTTGCTGGAAGAGTCACAACACACAAGATCTTGAGGGCTGGTTATTGGTGGCCAAATCCCTTCAAGGACACAAATCTTTTGGTTAGAATATGTTAGAGTCATTGTCAGCGCTTCTCTGGAAGACTGATAGCTTCAAGCTCCCTACCTTCGCAACCTGTATCAATTGAAGCCCCATTCAAGCAATGGGGCATGGATTTCATTGGTGAGATTTCAGACCCTTCAAGTGCTGGCCATAAGTGGATTCTTGTAGCCATTGATTACTTCACCAAGTGGGTGGAGGAAATCCCCACCAAAAGAGAAACACACCAAATTGTCATGGATTTTGTGTTGAACCATATTATCTGCAGGTTTGGAGTGCCAGCTAAAATTGTTGCTGACAATTCCATGAGCTTTAGAGATAAACCTTTGGTGGAAATGTGTAAATAGTTATTGGATCAACTTCGACATATGCCTCTAATTACAATCCCCGAGGAAATGGACAAGCTGAGTCCAGCAATAAAAATTTGCTGAAGATTATCAGAACAACCTTGGAGCTGAACAAAAGAAAATGGGGGTGAACAATTGAAGTTCATTGTTTGGGCTAACCAGAATTACTGTTAAAAGAGCCACTGGAAAAAGTCCATTTGAATTGGTGTATGACACTCAAGCGTTTCTGCTACCCTTGCACATGCAACTATACTCATATCAGTTCATTAAACAACTGGAAGATCAAGAAGTTAGTCCATATGAGGCTCGCATTAACTAGATTGTTAAACTTGATGAAGAAAGGAGAGCATCTCACCAAAGGCATGTGAAGTTCAGGGAAAAATTGAAGAAGTTATTTGATAAGAAGGTCACTCCCAGAGCTTTCAACATTGGAGATCTTGTGTTGTTGTGGGATAACAGACATGAAGACAAGGGCAAGCATGGTAAATTTGATGCACTGTGAATGGGCGCTTACTCCATTGACATTTAGCATTGGTGAGCATACCTTCTTCTTGAAATATTTGGATGGTGAATTGCTCGAATTTCCTGTTAATGGCAGGCACTTGAAGCATTTCTTGGATTGATTCCCCAGACTCAAAGTGATCATCACCTGTACAATGTACAACTAGTTGGTTGGTTTGTTTCTTTTAGTGGTTTGTCCTTGGCACTCTGGTCCTCGCTGAGTTGTTCTTGTGGCACTCGCATTCTAACGGTTTAGCCTTGTGCAAACATGGTCTAATGAAGTATTTTCCACTACTGCAAAATCTTGCACGCCCAAAATACTCTGTTGCCCAATGGTCTGTTCTTAGCACTTGGTCTGCTAGTTGTTCTTGTGGCACTCGCATTCTAGGGAATGCCTTGTGCAAGCATTCATAGCCAATGTTGGTGATCGTTTACTGATCTCACACCATCTTGCACGCCCAAAATACACTTTGATCTGCGTGCTAACAAAAAATCTATCGACACAAAATGGATGTTATGAAAAGTATTTTACAATTACATTCAATATTGTAGAAGCCATCAAAAGACAGTATTGAAGAAATGACATTTTCAAGCACAAACATTAAAGATAGTCTCTGAGTGTACGACAAAGCTAAGAAACTAATTTCTTTACAAGACTATAGCAGAAAAATATACCATTCATTAATGGACAATTCCCAAACACATGGAACCCAAAAGAAAAAATTTAAACTCAAAAGTGGACATATTTCATTGAAACTCCTTAAAATTTCATAGTAAGGGAACATGCAATTGGAACCATGCTCTCAAAGCTTGGTCAATGGTTGTCAAAAACATTGCAGCCATCTTGACACAGAAGCTAAGGAAACTGAGATCAGGTATACGTTTCACAGAGGAAAAATGCAATATTCGTAATATGTTGAATCTCTCTACCTTTATTGAAGAAATAGAAGAAAACTGAACCCCCTAGTGTGAATACGGAGACAAGTCTTCACCTAAAATTTATACAATTTAATGGTGTGTTCTTAGGGGTTTGATTTACCTACCCCCCAAAATAGTCAGCCTATATAATCCCTCTTGATTATGCAAAGAAAAGATGTTGATCAATAGCTAGGAATGTCTTAACTACATAATATCTAATTTTATATTTGTATTTTGGGATCTTCCATATGTACAGTTCTTAATTGGCTGCTAGGTCAAGCTACTGCCATGTGCAAAAATAGTTATGCGTGATATAGTCAGGGTGGCGTTTACAGACTCACGATAGAGACTTTGTTCAAAAACTGTAGACAGAAGCTTGAGTTGTTTGTTCTATTTTTTCTCCTTCAATACTTCATGGAGATTTTTGAATTAGATGCATGCCAACTTGAAGAGATCATAGGATACCTTTCCATGCAAGACCAATGGAGTCTTAATTTGGATGCTCTGACATTGAGAATTTATAGTCGCACAACCAAAGTTTTGAGTGCTCGGGACGTGCAAACAGGAGATTTGTTGACACGTCGTCAACCTTTGATTGGCTTGACGCTTTTGTCTAGCGATGTGCATTGATGCCTTTCTTTTTCTTTTATGTGACGTGTTACTCGCAAATACATTCCTATTATGCATCCTGCAAACTATCTATTTTACTTGATTTCTCTTCATAAAATGTGAGCTAATGAAAAAACTCTGTATGGTGCTCATCTTGCAAAAAATCTCGCACCATTCCTATGAAACCTGTTTTTGCCCTATACTTCATTCAGGTATCTGCGAGCTCTACCATTTTTCCTAAGAGGTATCTTGCCCCGAACCATGGAAGCTTGAGCATGATCAATGTTGATATTTGTATGCCTTTGAAAATCCAACGGGTGTCTTTTTCATGGTCGAAATTATGCTTCAGGAACCAGTAATTCACTGTGGCTTCTTTTGGTTGGTCAAAAAAATTCATCCTTAGTGAAAAGATCGGGTTTTGGGCATGAATGGTGAATTTCTGCTGTTTTTGACAGTTTGGCAATTTTGCGTCCTATTTCTCTGTCAAAATTATTCCTCAGTTCATTCAGCAGTCACGTGGCTTCTTTTGGTTAGGTCAGGGGATGGTGGGCAAATGTTTTATTAACTTGTCACTTTTTGGATACTTTGGCAAAAAGTTTGAAAATCGCCCTGTGGTCCCACCAGGCTCTGACTAAAGCAAAATTCTGAGTGGCGGGGAAGATTTCTTATTTTTTGCCCCAGAGGTGTATACGTGGCTTCATTATTAATTGGATGGGGCATGGCGGGTTCTGTTTTGGTTGAACTTTTTCTTTTTGGATCACATTTGGAGAAAAAGTTTGAACTCGACCCCGCGGCCCCGATAGCCATGCTAATTGATTAAAGCAAAAGTTATGAAGTGATAGGGAAAAAGTCTTATTTTGAGCCTCGCAGAAGGACACGTGGCAAGGTTAAAAGCTGAAGATGTGGGCCTTCGGAGGCAAGTTGGATACTTTTGCCCTTTTGGAAAAATGGATTAAAATATCTAAAATGGCTTGCAAGCCCTGACTAAGAGGGATATTCAAGCCTTATAAGGCTCTTGAAAATGTGCCATAAAGGGGCGGGGAAGCGATTTCCATCTGGAGGCTTCCTTCCTTATACTTTTCAGCAACTCTTGTCATCAAAAGGCCTTAGACACGTGGTGAGCCCGCGCTCATTTATGGTCTCTACTTTTGGGAACCCGATATGAAGATGAGCGATCAAGATGTGTGGCGGTTTGAAAATGTTAAGAGGTGGGGAGGCGGGCCGTACAGGGGCAACTTGGATTTTTTGCCCCTTGTTATTTAAAAGACTAAAATCATCATAATGACCCGCAGGCCCGATAGAGGAATAGTCAAAAATTTGCTCCAGTCAACGGTGGAGGTGCGGAACTTTCATGGGGTAAATTGTGAAATTTTTCCTTTTGTGGAAAAAGGAGTTAAAAGTGAAAAAGGAAGGATGGTTCCGTTGGGACCCACATCAGAGATTAGAAGCGGAAGGGCGGAGCTGCAGGGAAAACTTGGAAAATTTTCCCTTTTCCAAATAAGAGGTGAAATAGTAGAATTTGGCCGTGGTTCCTTTGGGACCCACCTTACAACACGTGTCAGGCTCATTTCTCAAGGGTGGAGGTGTGGAAAAAAATGTGAAAATTTGTACATCTTTCCAAAAGTTGTAAAAAGGAAAAAGGGAACCCGCAGAGCCCGTTTTAAAGTCAGATCTCCCACTTGGACGGTCCAAATTCAAAATAGAAGATCAACAGACAGCTATGCAGTTTGTATTTGATTTTTCCGCCATTTTCACTCTAGAGCTCCTTGGAGATGCGTAGTCTTCATGGTTTTTTCTCGATTTCTTTGAGTCTTATGCACGCCAAACAGGGAAGAGGGACATTAATTTGATATCTAAGTTTGGTGAGGAATAATTTGGGGACATCTTTTACCATTAAGATGAGATCTGACCTCTGGGCATCGATCTGATCTTCCAGTTTTTCCTTCCTCGGGCATGCAAAGAACCATATTTAACATATTAGGAGGTGAGAGTAGTTGGTTGCGCAAGTAGAGGGAAGAAGTGATCTTACCAGAAGAAGGAGTTGAATGCAGGAGATGTTCAAAGAGATCTACCCCCTGCAGCACCTAACAACCTTTTTACAGATCTGATTCTAGGAATCATGCGATCAAGATCATGGCGATGCACTGGTGCACTGAACATGTTTGGATTTTTGGGGGGAAAACTCTGCTGTAAATGAAATGTTATAAATTGCACGAATTTATCATGCAAATGGTTGGAGTGTTAGAGGTCGGGACTGATTTTTCTAAGAGAAAAGATCTAGATAGAACCCGTCCTTCTGAGAAATCATCTGAAGAAACCTGTTTATCTCCTTTGTGTTAAATTTGATCATGTCAAGGTGGTTGCGAGTGTATAGCCATTGACAAGCTCTGAGATTGTTATAAAAACTTTCCCCTGCTGATAAATTTAATCAAAGTTAAGTTAATCTGCATTATTTTTGGGGCAAAATTTGTGTTTGCTTCATTCCTAAATGTCTACAAGTAGTTTTCTTGTCCCCATTGTAAATATTACATTGAAATCTTTGTGAATCACACAAGATCTTATCCTTGTGATAGTTTGGTGGCATTTGTAATTTCATTTATTAGAAGAGCTTTCATTTGATAATGAAATAAACAAATTTAAAATCATTGTGACTCCTAACATGACTATAAGATTGTTTGTTAGCCTTTGAGGGTATCTTAGGCGTGATGAAACAAAGGTTGATAATGTTTAGTTAATCTTTCCAATTTGAGCCTTCATTTTGGATCCTTGAAGTTTGTGTGAAAATTACTGATTTGTGCCTCCATTGAAGCACATATTCTTGTTAAAGGAACATCCTAGCTATCCCAAAGCATTCTGTTGTTCAAGCTCTCCATTTTTGTAAAATTTCTCAATGATAAGGTGAATCAAGTTCATATCTACCTCACCTCCCACCAAAAATTCATTTAAAAACAACCAATCATACCTATACTACCCCTATTTGTCCTATGTGTGTATAAATGCAAAATCTCTGTTACTAAAACATACAGAAGCAATCAGATTCTCATTGTCTTTAGTAATATTAACCTTGCTTAGAAAATATCTCCATTTTCTAGGGTGATAACTTGTGAGAGTTAGATTTTGTTGTATTGATCATGTTTTCATCAAGGTCTTCTCAATAAGTCTGTAAAAAAGGACATCTCGATCTGTTCCACAAACAACAGGCTACAAAAGGGTCCTCTCACCCTAGTTGAAAGGAAAAACCATAAAGCAGTGAGGATAGATCAAATCCTCTTAAATGTGCTACCCATTTCTCCACATCTGAGTGACAAAGAGAAAGCTTCATTCCTTCCCTGGCTACAAAGTAGCACACAATGTGCTCTTCTTGCCTCTAAGCTTCCTGTCGAAACCATGAAGTTGCTCAGCCTTCTGAGGGAGAATCAATTTGGGTACCAACACCTTCTCTCATCTGAGTTTGTCATCTTATAACAATAGAAGTGACAAATCCTGAAATGCCTTTATAGACTTGTCACTCTCTTGTGTGAGAATTCAAGAACGTTATTTGAGAACCAATTATGTTAACCACCATGGAACCCAAGTAAATGTGGTCATTTAGTAGTATTTGGGTAGTTTCTCCATGTATAGAACACTGTAGGGAGATAAATTTTCATCCCCAATGTTCTCTCATTTTAATTTATACAAGTTGATTGTCTAATCTGGATCAGTATATGTATTTAAAGTGGGTTTAATTGTCTATGAAGGAAATTTTTTTTTGCCTACTATTGTTTTGTTTTCAGTATGAAAAAGAGAATGCGATTGAAGTTTGAGAGGCACATAATGGTTGTTTGTATGGTTTTTGTTTATATTTTGTGGAATAAATTTCCTTCATAGTGATGTATTTCTTGTTGATCTTGATGAATCATATCCTACATGCAATAAATTTCCTACTATACTCAGACTCTACATCACTCTTGGCACAGTTCTTGCACAAAAAATGGGACAAAACTCATAGTTTCATCATACTCCATTCTTGTACCAAACTAAGTGCTTTGGAGCAGGATGTGGATATCCATCTCAGCAAATAGAAAGGGGTTTTTTGTTAGATGTTGTAATTGCAAGTTCCTTAGTTGATATATATGAAAAATATGGGAGCACAGACATGGCACATGAACTATTTCACAAAATGCCTCAAAGAAATATGGGTCATGAAATGCCAGGATTGCATGATATACACAAAATGGGTTTGTTTGAAAACCCATAGAAATTTTAATGTAATTCTTTTAGAAGATATTATTCCTAATCCCTCAACATACTACTAACACCCTCCCTCCCTGTGTCATTTGGGAGAAGATTGACAGAAATTGGCATCCTCATGAAGTGTGGTTGTTGAAAATAAATAAGCTTTAGAGAAGGGTATGGAGAGGTTATCCATTAAATTAGTTGTTGAAATAGTTGAAAATATGTTGGATAGAAAGCACACTAGAGAAAATTTCTAGTTCTCCATTGATAGGAGACTACATGGAGAGTACCTCAACCAAGCATATTCTAACTAAATTATGGAGAATGCTCAAATCGTTCTATGTAACAGGTATAAAATATTTCCAAAAAATGCAATGGAGGCATAATGTTTTCATGCAAACTATTTCTAGGATGCCTAAAACTAATGTGGTCTTGTCAAATGTGGTAATTGCAAGTTTTGTGTAAAAAAGTATGGTTTTCCCCTTTTCACTTTTATTAAATTCCACTTTCATTATTTCTTTCATTCGCAAATTATTTGTTAATTATTAAGAAATTTAACTCCAAAGAATGATAAAAATATAGTTTTTCATTTGGAACTGTCAAACATAAAAAGATTATGATCTGGAAAGTTATGCGCATGGAGTGCCACACCAAAATATACCGCAAAATAGAAAATCCATGCATAATCCCTAGTAACATGACACACTATGGGAAAAATTAACCAAGTTGTTTGAATTTAATTAACGCCCTTGCATGTTGGATTTCTAAGCTCATTTAGCTTATCATTCACTTGTAGTGATGTGCTCTTTTTAGTAAAACACGATCAGTTTTATCCTGCAGTTACTATTTAGTTTGAGTGAAAATTAAAACCACTTCAACTTATCCTTAGACCACAAGCAAGAGAATTTTAATCCATCTACATTTCAAATAAAATGCCTTTGGAGACTAGTTTTGCGAGTGGGTTTTTAGGCCCATTGGTTGCTAAGTGACAAGAGTTGATTTCGCAATTACAATAAGTGGCCCTAGACTTTCCCTTATAACTTGAGCTCTACTTTTCATAATAAACTTTCCTCAAATAGGATTAATTCTATGTATATGTGAGAGTACATAGGAATCATCAAACTTTGTGTTAAAACATAAAACGAGTGTTTTCGAGGCTCAATTTGTGATCACTTTAGATGTTTCAGCCAACATGCACCAAAATTACAATTTTAGGTAAACACACCTTTTATGGGTTCTTTAGACTCCTAACTAACCTTGGAACCTTATACATATTGTTTCACACTTTTTAGAGTAACAATTGATCAAATTATTGTATTAATGCTTTTTGGGAAATTTTGATGTTTCTCTCCCTTCCCTTTTCTCTTCGAACAAATAAATCTAATATATTGACTGGTACTAAAAATGTAAATGAGTTATAAATGTCATAGGTTGGAAATGAAATGAAAATTTGATAATGTATGTGATTATGCTATGATGAATAGAAAGGAAAATGAAATCCAAACTTTATCTATTTTTCCCCTTTTTCTCTCTAGAGATAATTATGAAAATATGTGATTGGGTTTTGAAAATGTATATCGGTCAAAATGGATATGATTTGAAATGAAATGAAAATTTGATACAAGATGTTACAGTGATTTGAAAATAAAATGAATCGTATATTTTTTTCCTCCTTCCCTTACTCTTTTATCTCTCTCTCCTATCTTTATCTCTCACTATTTTTGTTTCTAATTGTTTGAAATGATGGGTGCATGGAATTTATGCTTAAGTGTAGGATATTTCTATACTCAGTCCTAGGACTGACGCAACATTTGTTGTAGATAATCCGAACAAGAGGAATTTTCTATATGTGATATGTTATAATTAATTATTTTTCATTGTAATGTTATATTCTCCTTACAATACATGTATTATAATAGAATAATGATATATATTATTGTCTAAAGAATTTTTCTTTGTATACTTTGAAAATATATTTTGAATGTGACTATATTTTATATTATCAAATTGGATGTGAAATTGTACTCAATGTTTTATGTATGTTATATAGATATCAAACTAATATTTTGCTATGTCAATTATTGGCTTGTTTCCTTAACAACCAAAATTCTAGGTATAATCTCCTCTCATCAAAACTAAAAAAAATAAAATAATGATATATAATGCCTATTATAATTCCTCCTACCATTTGAGTATTTTTTACATTTTCTAAAACATGGATCATGTTAATAAAATACTCTTATCTCATTAACCATCTTCATGCTTCGCACCTAAGACATCTTATTAAGGAACATTTGCTTGATATTTTATGATGTGGTGCTTATATTTGTTGAAACCTATCATATTGGGATGAGTGAGGTGATCATGTCTAGGTGTTGTAGGTATTACCATATCCTAAATCAATTTAACCCTCTTGTGCATAATTTTCCCTTGGAACTTGTAATTCCCAGTCGGTGTCGATTCTCATTGCTACTTCTTTTCCCTATTGTTGAATGTTGAATGTTTATAGAAGTTCCATTTTTATTATTAAGTTATTATGAACTTGTTTTCAAAGTTATTTTGGCAACGTTTTTTCCCATCACACCTCCTAGTGTCATCGTAAATGTTGGCTTGTTGTTGAGTGTGTTTCGTAACATCTTTTACGAACATTATCCTCATGGGCTTATCATGTTCCTGTTTAAGTAGATTGTGTAATGATGTTATTACTTAAACTGATAAAGGATTATTCAAATTCCTTTTACTTTCTAGGGCGTATGAAAAAAAATGATATAAAATTTTATGTTAAAACTTATTGTATTCAATTATTGATCTTCCGTGTGGGGGTCTAACCTCGACTTTTGTGAATATGGAGGAGCTTGTGTTTTTTTATGGCATCATTGTTTAGGAAGTAGTGTCCTTGTTTAATATTTAGTTAAAGGCTCCAAACACCAACTCCCACCTTGGTTTACCAAGCCTTCATTCATGCTTTGTTTTAATTGCTAAATTAAATTTGAATTTAATGTTGTTCCCACCGACTTTGTCTCTCACTTTTGATCATTAATGTATCATTATTTTCATGAAGGAGATGTGCACTCCAATTGCTTGTTTTTGTTTCTTTGTTGATTGGAGGTGGGTAGAGTTGGTGGAAACCTGCCATTTCATTTTTTTTTTTTCACCAAATATGATCTAACTTTTTATGGTGGATCTTCATAAAACCTTTCTTGGTTACTGGCCACTCATACTATATTCATTGTTTAAATTACGACATGTTCTTGCATTTTGGTGGATGAATACACCAAAATTAGACCCTAGCTGCGTGAGCTTTTTTGGGAGAAAATTATAGATTTGATTTTGTGGTGAAATGAGTGAATTACTTTTCCTTTCAAATGTGTGTAGCAATTTTTGATCCTTATCTTTAATACCTACTCCATGCCTCTGTCAAACATGGATGTCAAAACAGAGTATGGATATTCAACAACAATGTTGATATAGAAATTTTGTCTTGTGTTACTGTTGCTCGATTCTGGTTGATGTGGTTATGGGTTGGAGCCATTTAAATCAGACATGATAAACCTACACATCCCAATAGATTCAAGGCTTTTAAAAATCTCCATAAATGAAGATTTATCTTTCCTGAAATTGGTATGGCTATTATGAAATTACATTTTGAGTTCTGTCATTGATTACTAGTTGGTTGCTTCTTGATTTACCTCTGGTTTTGGTCTTCTGGGATTTTCTGGATCTAGGTATTTGAGTGTGTAATGCTATTAAGTTTTATTATTGTATCTCGAGGTTGGAATCTAGTAAAATTTATCGATTAGAGGGATTACTATATTATGGTAAAAGTTAAACATTGTTATTTATTGATGGATGCATTAAAAACAACTTTTTGGGTTTAGTTTTTACTATTAAATTGATTACCCATAAAATTATTAATAGGAATCGGTTGTATTTGAGGAAATGTAACTGTGATAGAACAAGCCAAAAAGATACGGTAAGGGATATTATTTTTTTGTGCTGATATACTCTTTTGATATGACAATATTTCCCCTAATTTCTATTATTCCATTTATGAAAAATACTTCGCTAACTCAGGGACTTTCCTAGATGTCTGAGATAATGCTAGTAATGTGGTATTACTATATTAGGAGTACATTGTGTCGGTTATTAAGGGTATTTACCATAAACCCATCTAAAATATAATAGGATTCATTTCAATTAGTAAAATTCTTACGGTCGTGGGTGTCATTTTTTTACTAGGAATTAATACAACCTTACCTATTAATGATAATAATGTGAGTGTAATACACCAGATAATAGGAATTAATTGCTATATCAATCTTTGTCTAAATCGTTGATTTCACGAAAAAAAATTGTTTGAACTTCATTGGTCTTTAGAATATTTTAAGGTAATAATAATAATTACAATTTTTTTACCCAAAATCCATACTCCATTTGAAAGTGGGCATACTTTGGGTTGGGTATGTTATTTTTTTTCCATGCATACTATTTTGAACATTACCTTGAAATATAAAATTATAATCTAGTTCTAATCACTAACCTTCAAAGCTTCTGATGATGGATTGTACTACAAGATAATAGATGGATGTCAGTCAGACTAAGAAAGTTAAGGGAACTAACCTAATTTGGGATTTACTTAATCATAATCAAGGTAATAATTACCTTAATGGAACTATACATAGGGGTATAGTAGTAAGGAATTAGGTTGACATTGAATTATATGAATTCAATATATATAATTTTTGGTATTCAAAGTTTATAACGTGGGATACATAAGTTGATTTTGATTTATATAGTATGTTTATATATAAATATATTTAACTAAGCTTTTAAGTGTTAGACTTGCAACCCATGAGGGAGATAATCTAAGGAATAAATTATTGTAGTCTATAATTTGTTCTCTTCCTTTTGGGTATTTGACTTGAAACTATGAAGTAGTATGGCCTTGATTTATTAAGTAATATATGTTGTTATTTTTATGTTCTGTGATAAGAATATGGTAATAAGAATTACCTCAATTATGTTGAATATAGAGATGATCATGGGTGTAAAACAATTCTCTTTCTTGACTACAATTTGACTCTTCTTTAAGGGATAGGATAGTATTGTGTTGGAATCATTATAAGAAAATGGATTCATGTTTTTGTTTGAATTGAACACTTTATTTTAATAAATTTAAATATTGTCTTATATATAAGTGGAGTGCATTCCTTCTGACTTAAAGAAGGAAACAATTAGCTAACTACTAATGGCATGCAAAATTAAAAAAAAGGATGTTGGGTACAAGTAGGGAACTAGTCATGGCTGATAATTTGTTTTTGAAATTAAATTTTGAGGAAGAAATTCATGTATAACTATAAGTGGTCTTACACTCATTTTCTTGTTTCTAAATTATTAGGCCAATGGCCCTTCTAGAATGATTGTTAAACTAGTGTTATTTTGTGACAATGATCATAAGTAGTATATTTGAATTCTTCATGAGAATGTAGATTAATGGGTTGACTATTATATTTCAATCACATAATCTATGGGATTAGATGACTGAAATCCTAATAATATTGACTCTTTGTTTCTAATATTATAAAGTCTATGGTCTTCCATGACTAGTAGTAAAAACTCTTGTTGTTTTTAGAGATATTGTTCATAACTGAAATAGGGGTTCCTTTTTAGTTGGCATGGTAAAATTTTTATTGTCTTAAAATTTGATCTGTGGTGAGAGCTTTGATCCATTTCTTGAAATAAAATGTTTCATTTCATGATATTTTCAAATAGTATCATTTTGTTGTTATGTGTAGTTCTTATCATGCTTAATTCTCGCGAACTGACTCAGGCTAATAAATGTGCAGATAGATTTTCCAGTAGACGGGGGAAATAACTGTAGAAATTTGCATCATTTTTACTGATGGAGTTCTTTTTTTCAAATTCTTAATGTTTTGTAAAACTCTAGAATGGTTTTTGTGAAAAATTCAGAAGAGGCTCAATTCCTTAGAATTATGTTTTGTGTAATAATGTTGTCATAACTAGCTAAAACCATAACTTTTAAATACTACTATGAAAGATATATATTTAATCACGACATTGTTATGAGTAGTTTTAATGTAATATAGTAATCTTGAAAATAACATAGCATTTCTTGACCAATTTTTATTACCTTTTGTTCCAAGTCAAGGTACATTCTTATTAGTTGTCACCATTGGTTTGTGTGCCATGTTGATTAGTAAATGTTGTAATTATGTCTAATTTTTATCTTAAGGGACATGGTGAACTATTGAAATATAATTTTTTTTAAACCCCCCTTCTTGATTATGGCAATAATGCCATTTTAGGCTTAATAAAATGGCTTGGTAATTCTCATAAAAGTGATACAAAAGAAACAAGAGGTTGTAACCCTTTCTATGAAGTCAAGAATATTTAGGTGGAAGATAAGGAAACTTACTCCATCTGGTAAAAAAAAACATATCCTTACTATTCAAATCTATAATAATTAAATTTAATCCTTGTTGTGGGGCATAAAATGTAATTAAGGTGTAATCAATTATTAGTTATGAAAATAGCTAGACCTTAGTGGGTAGGGGTGATTGATTAAGAAATAAAAACATCTAAGTCATCCATTTTAAATCCTAATATGTATTCTTCTATTGAACTTAATCAAGAGAAGCCTAACTTAAGCTTTTGACCAATCTAGGTAAATTCTTAAGTGTCTGTTATCTCTCAAAAGTGCACCCTGTAGAGAGATGGTTGTAGGTTTTTCTACGATTTGCACAATTTATTTCTCTCGTTCATAGATACAATGGAAACACCTCAGGTCTATGGGTATACCTATGTTGAGGAGAGTCTACGATATTCAGGTCGGTTCCTTATCTGTGTATCCTAAACTGATTTTTGGGAGTTTGAGAGTAAAATATGACTCTAAGAATGATTAAAAATAAGGTGATATAATGAATTTGTATGAGGGCTTTGACTGAGTATATGCACAACTAATTTATGAAGGATTTTGATGCACAAACCAATAGTTTTTCTATAGAATATCTAAGGGCAAAACACTTCATTGTACTAAAAGAGAATCACAAAGCAGTACTAATAAGTTAAGATGCACATTAAAATTAATCCAAAAGACTGAAATTGTAGCAAGGTAAGGTGGTTGATCAAGGAATTTACATTCACAAGATTAATAAAACATACAGAAGACTATAAAATAACTTAGAAAGGCAAAAAATACTTCACACTCAGAGCGAAAAAATGGAAAAATTTGCTTCAGTACTCATATATCCAAAAGTCCTCAAGAAGAATCCCCTTGTGCTTTGCGAAGGAACACAATATATAGCAAAATAATTTTTTCCCACCCTTCCTAAAAATAGCCTAAGGCTGTACTCACCCATGCATCCTAATTTTATCCTTTTTTTAATAATAAATAAAATGATAAAATAATACAAACTAGTACAAGAGACATTAATAGCCTTTGATTACATCTCAGTCAACTGAAATTGACTATTCTATTTCTAATAAGGCTAGGTGAATAATTTTGCCAAAAATAGATTGCTTGCTAGGCAAGTTTCCCTCCATGGCATGCAACTCATCTCTTCTTTGTTCTGTCTTCTTGTGAAGCATGCAAAAATCAATTGTCTGCATGTGATCAAAATAATTACATTATTTGTAATAATTTGTAATGTATAAACATTCTGTGGGGACCATTTGCGATGTTCTGATATTGACATCTCCTTTTAATGGTCACATGAATGACACTCTGCAAAACATCTCTAGCTCCTTGAAGTGGGGACCACCTTCACATGTTTGGTTTGGTCACCTTGGTGGACTTAACAATATAAAAATGTTGACCATTTTACATGGCACATGCCACTATATTCTCCACCACCTTTGGATAAAAATACACATGTATATATGTGTTGGTCATTGCATGTTTGATAGTGTATAACTTGAATTTCACCATTTCGGTGATCATTTGGCCTAATTTTGTTGGATTTTGATTATTTGAAGGCATACACTATGGTTTAGAGTTTGAAAGTATTTTGTAATGATTATTCGTTTGATTACATGGGCTGGCCCCTTCTGCATGGTGACTCACCCATTTGGAAATATTGTCGGTGGCTCTTGATTAATGCTAACCTAACTGCGTTTAGGGTTTCTCTGACTCTTTCCACGTATGAACCTTAACTCACATCAAGTTAATTAACTCTCTACTAGAGTCTATGAAGGGAAAAGGGGTCGAAACTCTATCATTTGTTATTTTTCACTCTCAAACTTTGCTTAGCTTGGCAAAGCCCTAGCTGATTTTTCCTGACGCCATTGATGATTGATTTTTTGAGCTTGGTATCATTCTATTTTGAGGTTCTTAGAGAGTTTTATGCATTTTATTTTCAATTATTTGAGCTTTCTGTGATCTTCTAGTTTGAAGCCCTTTGTGTGATCTCTCGGCTGCCATTGAAAGAGCCTGAAACTTCACTACTTGGAACCTATAATAGCACTTGTGAAACTTGGATCTGCTGTCATAAGGGAACTCTAGATGTTTTTTTTCTACTGGTTAGTCTTGCATTTGATGCCGTGGATGTAATCCCTAAGACTTGTACCCTCCTTTCATGATTTCTTGGGGGGGGGGGGGGGGGGGGGCATGTTCTGTGAGCTTTGAATCGTGCCTGTCTAGTCATCTGCCTTTCAATTCTAGGTAAGAGGTCGGGATTCTTAGATCCACCAATACCCATTAAGGGTTTGTGGTTGTCTCTAGTTTTGAAGTGTTTACTCTCTCTATATTCTTCATTTAGGCTCTATGCTTCAATATAGGATCTTGATTCGCTGTGTTTTTTTCGCATTAGCCACTATTCGAGCCTCCTTAGTCTCTCATTGGACTATGGTGTTGAATTTTAACCCACCACTGTATAGTGTCTGCCATTATAAAGGTAAGAATCTACACAGTTATTTGGATTTCTTAGCTGATATGCTCGCTCCTTAATGGTCTCCTGATAATTTGATGCCTGTGTAAAGTAATATCCTTCTGTATTCACTTATATTTTTGAACTTTTTGTAGATCTGGAACTTTGAAAATATGAAAAACTATTTATTTCATATTCCCTTTGTCTTGGGTAAAATGTATTTGAAAAGTCTCTATACTGTTGCCATTATTTGTTTCTTTGAGAGATCCAATCTCCTCTATTTAATGAAATCTAAACATTTCTTGTTTCTGTGGCCAAGTTCTCAATAATCAGCTTCTCTATCTTGCTTAGATCTGATTATTTGCCCATGTGGGTTTTCTCTCTTCGCGCATTCTTTTCCTTTAACTTTAGATCTAAACGTTTTTTAGATGTGGGTGATCGAAAACATGCTTATATCTACTCTAGGATTTCGTTTATTAACTACATCCAATTTATTTCCTCTGGTAACCCATTTTGCTATTTCTAACTCTCATGGATCTTATCTTGGGGTTTGAACTTGAATATCTCATCGCTTCTTGGACGTATTTCTTAACCACTAAGTGAATAAGAGTATTCCATTGCAAAAAAATTATACGAGAGCTCGGTTTTGGTGATATTCTCAAATCTGAGTAGTTAAAGCTATGTATCTTGTTGCAGCTTTTGTGTTTCATGTTATACCTCATATTGTGCATCTGTTCACGTAATTTAATGGCTTAATTTCTTGCCTGAGATGATGTAGAAGCTATTTTTTCAATTCTGTATCATTCAAAACTGGGCTTTGCTATGTTTTAACATCATTATTTCCCTTTATACATATATGATGAAGAAGCTTATCTTGTTTGTTCATTTCATTCAACACAAGATTTGAAATGGTTTGACAAGTTTTGAACATTAGTTCATCCTTTTGTGAACCCAGGTTATCGGATTTACTATGGCTAGCACTATAAAATTTCTTCATTTTCATTTTTTTACATTCCTTCAGTAAAGATCATATCATTTTGATCATCTGTTTGATTTTATGTATGTTCCTTTGGTTGTTGATCATGCTTCGTAACATTTGACCCCTGAAAAGTGACGATATTGAACTCTAAATTTGATCATCTCTGTGATGGAGGATTTTTATCACTAGATCCAACATAACATATCCTTTGTCCACTTGAGTTGGGCCACCTTGAGGTTTTTCAGCTCCTCTGAGGAGATCATTCTTCTGAACTCTACAACTTCAGATAATTGTAACTATCCACCATTTTCTTTCTTTTGAGCTTGAATATGTTCATAGCTACTTTTAGCATTACTGAGCTCAAAACTCTGTTATTTTCTGTGGCCGTTTTGACTTCAATGGAAGTATATGACTGAAATATTTTGGCTTTGACCACATACATGAACCATATGATTTATCAAGCCATGTCACTTGTAGGGAATACATGATTAATTGTCATCGGTGATTGGGAACTTCAAGTAGAAACCATTTGCACAACCTTTAATTGTTTTACTAAAGGTTTACCAAAAACAAAGGTATGAAGATTCACATGTGATTGTTCAACCTCTTCAAGAATCATGATGCTTCATTATATGTTTACATTAGGTAATATTATACGAAGAACCACATATACACATGAACGTAAATTAACTTTTGTGAGCTATTTTACACACCACATTGATAAGATGAAAAATTACAATCCACACCACACAACTGAAAAAAGAAGTCACCATACCATAAGTGTGGGCACTCTTTTTGCTTGAATGATAAAAGGTCACTTGATTGACCTCCATCCTCCAGTGTGCATTGTTTCTATATAATCTGGGTGTGATCATGAAGCTCAATGATTCCCTCCCCCATAATGTGAAATAATTTATTTTGTGGTACAATGTCGGGTAACAAGATGAAAGATTGACATTAGATGGCGATTTTTTTATTTTCTTACAACTTTTGACACAAACATATGACCATAGGCAATAACATACAAAACCCAAAATCATTTATTTTAATTTTACGACACCAATATGTTTTCACCTTTTAACCTATTATTTAAACCAAAATAAGATTCAACTAATTGACGTGGAATCAAAACTTATCATTTGATGAAAAAACACAGAATAAAAAAATAAATTGTAAGGAATGATGACTCTGAAAAACAAAAATGCTTTGTAAATATGAGACCAAATACTTGAAACAACACAATGTTAGATAATAAGACTTGACCCACTATAAACAATGACAAAAAGGGCAAGAGGACTATTAGTGTAGAATCAGAGCACCCCTGAATGTTTGCAACCAGATGTGTTGAGACTCTCACTGTGATTACACAACATGGAGCATCTCTCAAAGTGTGGGACCTTATAAGTTGAGAGATCTCTCTGGACTAAGGCCAATTCATATTCCTTTGTTCAGGTGCATGTAAATAAAATCTTGTAGAGGATCTACTCTAAGCCTACTCTATCTTACCAAGGAGACATGGTTGAGAAGATACAATAAAATAAACCTAAGTTGATGAGGTGATGCACCAAAGGAATGTTAGACACTCTCTTTGCAATTTAACACAAACCACAAAAATGCAATACAAACACCATGCACAGGTAACCAAACTATAATGAGAGATTAGAAGGCAACAATAGACACATGAGAGGGTCAAAAATCATCCACAGACATATATTATTGCTCCAAATTCGATAGAGTACATTATAGTGGCCAAGAGGAAAAAACCTTTTTATTACAACTTGAATGGGAGGTTTGGACTCCATAAACTCGTCTGTAGACCAGAGGAGAGGGGAGAGTGCAAATTATAAATTTCCAACCCTTTACAATGATCCCCACCCTTTCTTTTAAAGATTTAGCACAGAGAGAAGAAGGAGAGAGAGGTGGGAAAATTAATTTGAATCTCAACTACTGGCCATCAATGCTTCCGCAAATCCACCCCAAATGTGTCATGTCTGCCACTTTGTGTCTTCTCAACGTGTTGAAAAAGGGAAATTGACGGATCAAATCAAATCAAATTTGGTGGTTGAAGCAATCAGATTTTACATATTAATGGTGTGAAGATTTTTACTCATTGTTCACATACCAAACCTCTTTCGAATTAAAGTTTTAGGTTTCCATGGCATAGATGAGGTCGAGACTTTTCCAACGGTGCCAAATTTGTTGAATTTTGGGCACTGGGTCAAAAGATATGTTCATTTGAATGTTTGAGTTGGGTCCATACAAAAATGGTGAAAACCAATTAGCAGAATGGATCTGCGGGGCCCAAAATTCACTTTGTGCCTTTTGGCACCCAAAAAAAAAAATGCAAAATTTTCCTCATAGCCCCACTTTTCACTTTTGGCAAAAAATCATTTTTGGGCTCGACGGTATACTTTTCCATTTGGGTAAAAGGCACTCCAAGGCCCACTGGTCCGCATGCAATGGAGGCTTGACACATGGCTCTTTGGGCATTAGTGGAGGCACAACTCATTTTTTCACTTTATGTAATTCTTGGGGATGAAAAGTTCAAACTACCTCCGATAACCCGTTGATAGCCCACTTTGTTATTTTCAACATAAGCCACATGCTGAGCTGGCACTAGTTTGGGGATGATAGTTGTCGGAACATTCAATCTTAGGAGGTGCGCTTCATAAAAGGACACGTGGCAAACCTTCATTAGCGACTTGTTCAAGGCTATTGCTTCTCCATGTGTAAAATAATTGTAGGCTAAGATCCACTTTGTGCTTGGTGAAGAAGGCCATAAGTCTTATCATGCCACTGGACACATGGAGGCTTCGCGCTTGTAAAAGGTTGAGCCCACTCCAAATTTTACATTGTGAAGTAGCAGTTATGCTAACACTTGGCTCCTTCTACCGGCAAAAAAAGCCTCTGCTTTACACTTTCTAATCCAAAAAATAGTCTTTGAATATGCTAGGCTAATAGTAACTGATGCTTTCATGACTTTCCACTTTTAAAGCAATATTTAAGTGCTAAGAAGTGACCTCCTGCAAGTCCTTCATGGAATTCTTGATATATTTTCTGAATTTTATCATAGTCTAACACATGGAGCAGCAAGATTCCATGTATATCCTGTTTCTAACAACACTCCATTAAGCAAAAAGATAAGGAATTTCTTGTAATCTAAAATATTTCTTTTATTCTTATCCATACCTTCTAGATAGGTTCCATGTTGTAATAGTTAACCAAATCAGTCATCCATCTTGATTCTTGGATCTCTTGAGCAAGTTTAGGTTGTTGATTTTCTTGTTGAACCATGATATTTGATTGTTGATACGTAATTTTAGCATGTTGTTTTGAATCTTTAGGTTCCACATTTTGTTGTTTTTCCATATCAACAATTAGATGCTCACATTAACCTTTTCCTCAAACTGTGTTAGTAACATGGATATCAACATCATATTCCATACCTTTGTTGTCCAGCCTGCTCTTTTCTCATTTCAACTCCTTATTTAGTAAGAAATGCTTTCACACTTGGATGAGAAACAAGAACATGGATTTTATTGTTTAAAAGCATATACTTGAAATTCTTTAGTCCTCTGACTACTGAAAGTACTCATTTTTCAAGAAATGTGTACCTTGTTTCATAATCATGCAAACTATGTCCAAAGAAAGAAATTGGTTGCTCAATATTTTCATCATTAACTTGAGTTAAAATAGTTGAGATTGTTTCAGCTCTTGCAAGTGCATACATTGTAAAATCTTTATCAAAATTTGGATTTACAAGAGTAGGAGCCTGAGAGATAGCTGTTTTTATTGCTTCAAAACCTTCTCTCCCTTCACTAGTCCAAGAGAAATTTTTCTCTTTCTTTAACATAGCTTGTTAATGGTTTAACCAATGCTGCAAAATATGGAACAAATCTTCTAACAAAGTTGATTTTTCCTAGAAAACTCTGTAATTCCTTCTTATGATGAGGAAATGATAGTATGTGATATGGCTTCAATTATAAAAGAATCAATTGCTAAACCTTGCTTAGAAACAATATGACCAAGTAATTTACCTTGATGTACTGAAAAGATAGACTTCAGTGGGTTCAAGGATATTCCAAATTGCCTGCAGAACTGAATTATCTACCTTAAATGCATCAAGTGTTCTTCAGAATTTTTTGAGAACATACAGTAATATCATCCAAATAAACAAGAATACATTTATTTAACAAGCTGTGAAATCCATGTCCATTGCACGTTGAAACGTTTCACCAGCATTTGAAAGACCAAAAAGCATTCTTTTGTAAGCATAGGTACCCCACTTGGTGGTAAAAGTTTTTTTGTATCTATCTTCTTCTCGAACTAAATTTTAACTATATCCACTATAACCGTCTAAGAAGAGATAGTCTATCTGAACTAGATACTGTTCTCAAAATCATGATCCATATTTGGAAGTGGGTAATGATCTTTTAATGAAGCTTTATTAAGATCTCTAAAATCTACACATAATCTGATTTCACCATTCTTCTTCCTAACAGGAACAAGATTGGCTACCAAACTTGAATGCTTAACTGGAAAGATAATACCTGATTCAATCAATTTAGATAATTCTTTCCTCATCAGAGGTTCTATTTTTAGGATTCACAGGCCTCTATTTTCTGTCTAACTGGTTTAGCATTTGGATGTAACTTGATTGTATGTTGTGCTAGACTGGGATCAAATCCTTTCAGATCTTGGTATTTCCAAGTGAAAACATCCTTAAACTCTTTGCAAAGATTAATAAATGATTGATTTTTAGTTAAGGAACATACCTTTCCAAGAAATAAATTTTTCCCTTCATCAACCAAGATCTCTTCATAATTATCAGAGGGGGTTGATATTTTAGTTCTTCACCTTTCTTAACTAATCATCAAGTACTGAAGATGTCTTCCAATGTGACCAGACCTCTAAGGTAGTTTATTTGTCTTCAACTGAACAATTTGATCACCATATAAATGTTGTAACTTATCCTGATTAACTACAGAAAATTCAACTTCTTACTGCAAAAACCTGTAAATTTGATCGTCACTTTCAAAAACCTTACCAATTTGATTCATTATCAGGTATAGAAGGCCTGAAAATTAGCTTAATATGAGGCTGAATTTTCTATTTTTCCATCTATTCCAGCACTTCAAAACTAGCACCAACTACTGCAAGTCTATCTACATGCTTGTTTTCAGCTCTAGGAATAGACTGAATATTAATAGTGCGTTGAAATCTTCCATTAAGTCTGAAACTCTATGTATGTAAGACTTCATTAGTGGATTCTTACAAACATTGAAATTTTTTACTTGATTGATAACTAACTCAGAATCACCAAAAATATGTAGCATGTTAATACCTCTCTTTCTGGCCCAAAGTCAAGCCATTAATTAATGCTTCATATTTAGCTATGTTGTAAGTACATGAAAATTGGAGACTCAAAGCTGAGAAATACCTTTCGCTTGTTGGGGAAGTGAGCATCAAACCTACTCCTTGTCCTTTTTTGTTCTTAGCTCCATCAAAATGAAGCTTCCAAATCCCTTCTGTTGAATTTTCTATTTTTGATAGCAAGGGAAGTGGTGTATTTTCTTCATGCATACAATACACACCAAAAATATGTTCTTCAAATTCTTTAAAAGGATCATGGGCATGTTCTTCAATGTGTATTTTCATCCATAAACATGTTAGAAACACCATCTAATGCTGAAACCTGAGCTACATCATCAAAATCAGATTGCTCTAAAGCTGAGTAATTAGCTATTGCATTTAGAGAATGAGGCTCAATATGGAATCTGGCCAATTTTTCTGAATTGATAGTAACCTTAGTTCCATAACGATGTAGTGAAAAAAATAAAGACCAATCCAAAGAGAGATAACCTCCTATCTTTCACTGTGAAATCTCTAGATAAGCATAAGGCAAAATATGGAGGTAGGTCCACAACAGTAACATCTTGCAGAATAGAAACATTTGGGCAAGCATGTAACGTCACTTCTAAATTTTTTATTATACCAACCGTATTAGTTGCAGTTCCATCAAAGTTGTAAGACACTCCTTTTTGTAGGCTCATAGTACAACCCTAATTTTTTTGCAATTGCTTTTGGCATAACTGTGCTACTTGCACCACTGTCCACCATACAATTATGAACTAGATTTCACCAATAATCAGTGATAAATAAAATGGTGGTGGTTTCTTGACATGTCATGAGCATTCAAAAATTTCTGAACCATCCACTTAACTTCTTTAATGTGGTCTTGTTCAAACATTTTTCCAAGGACCATGTCTGTCTTTTGAACTTCCTTTTCTGTTGTATTTGAAGAAATCTTACAGCTTAGCTAGTTCATGAGAAAGTAAATCTTGTTGTCTAGGAATACTTAGAGTGTCCCACATTGAGATGTTAACATTATGATTTTTCATTACATCAACAATGTTAAAAGAAGCAACTATCTTAGAGACAGAATCAACTGTCTTAGAGTAGGCTTTAGCAAAAACTGATTCTTCTTCAACTACCTTGGATATTTGAGGTATAAATAGTCTTCTTGGATTAGGTTGTAGTTTTTTTTTGATGACCTTTATCAGCTAGGACACTTGCTGTTTTTTGAGGAACAACAGGGTTGTTAGTTGACTTTAGAGCTGTAGATGTTGTCTTGTTAGTGATAGTAGGTGGAATAGGCCTATTTTGTTGCTTTTTATTTTCAGCAGCCCTTCCTTGAGCCCTAGTAGTGACTACAATGAAATCCTCTTCATTAAAACTGACTAAATTTTGTTCAAGGGCTTTCTGAACATGAGTCTCTTTCTGCCCACCCTCCATTTGAGGCATAAACAATGTTTCGGATTGAGGTTGTGCAACAAGATTTAGATTTAGAAAAGCATTTGGGCAAGTTGTAGCTGAATGAGGTTGATTACAAGGTTGACACCACTCTTCTGTAGCCATATTAACTTGGACTAAAGCATTAGATGAACTAGGAGCCTTTGTGTCAAATTACCTTTACTGAGTAAGGCTACCTATAATTTTGATTCTGTTCGTAGGGCTGCCTATTTTGTTGATTCTGTTGGTAGGGCTGATAAGGAGCCTAGTAGGGTCTGCTAGGTAATGCAATTTTTTTCTCAATTGAAGTCAATTTATTTCCCATAGTCTGTAAAGCTTTGAATACATCATCTGATGGAGCTACAACAATGGGTTCTATGATTGTAATAGGCCGAGGAATAGGTGCTAAATCTACAAAAAAAGGCATTGATGGCCTTGGCGCTAATTTTCCAGCTTGAATAAGGCTATTTTCAGCTCAGATAGCAATATCATAAGATACTAGGAGTGTGTCTCCACCCATTGACTGAATCATAGTTGAGATATCAACTGTTTAATGCTCTAAGATAATAAAGGAAAGCATGATCAACTTGAGGCTTGACACTTGCTGGAATTCTCTCCCAAGTTATGGAAAAAGCAGATATTGAAATTGGACATAAATTCATTTGGAGCTCTTTTAATAGTAGACAACTATTTGATGAGAGACAAATGATCTGAATTATCCTAGAATTGTTTCAACAATTTTTCACCTAATTCATCCCAAGTTCTTATGCTGCCAATTTCTAGGTTTCTATACCATTGCAAGGCTTGTCCTTTAAAAGATGCAGCTAAAAGTCTTAGAGCTACATGTCTTCATGAGTGATATTATGGACTGCACATAGGGCTGCAACATCTTTGATATGTTCAGTTGGTGTAACCTGATTTTCACCCATGAATGATGGTAAACTTTTCATGGCAGCATTAGGAATGTCATGGTAAACTGGGATTACTAATGGGCTGCCATTAGTAAAGGTCACAAAATTCCTTGGTGGTTGAATATCCATTTGAAAAACTGGGATATTAATTGATAAATTGATACATGGTGAAGGAATATTAGGAGGAGGGTTATCAAAACCAGGTCTATTATAAGGTAAAGTATTACAACTCTTCTCCTTCTAGCAGAATTCAAAGGTAAAGAAACAAACTCAGAAGGAATTCCTCTTACCGATTATCTTGTAGTCACTTTAGGCATGGAACATGCCACAATACTGGTCTGAAATCAGCTCTACGGAGTCACCAAAAGATCTTCAAATCTTTAAAATAAATTTCTGTAACGTATTTGCAAGTAGATATAACTACTATTAATCTGCTATAGATCTGTAACTTGCATGCAAATCTGATTGTTGTCCCACCAGGTGTGCCAAAAACAATTTATCTCTCAAAAGTGCACCCTGTAGAGAGATGGCTGCAGGTTTTCTATGACTTGCAAATTTATCTCTCTCTTTCGTAGATACAATGGAAACACCTCAGGTCTGTGGTTATACCTATTTTGAGGTGAGTCTCCAGTATCAAGGCCGGTTCCTTATTGATGTATCCTAAACTGATTTTTGGGAGGTTAAGGGTAAAAGATGATTGTAAAATGATTAAAATTAAGGTGATACACCAAATTTATATGAGGGCTTTGATTGAGTATATGCACAACTGATTTATGAAATGATTCTTGATGCACGAACCAATAGTTTTCTGTAGAATGTTAAGGGAAAAACACTTGATTGTACTGAGGGAAAGAATCACAACAGTACTAATAAGTTAACATCCACATTAAATTTAAGTGGAAATTACTAAATTTGCAGCAGGGTAAGATGATTAGTCAAGGAATTTGCATTCACAAGATTAATAAGAAAACATACACAAGACTACAAAATAATTGGAAAGGCAGAAAATACTTCACACTCAGAGGAAAAAACTGGCAAAAAAATTGCTTCAACACTCATGTATCTAAAATTCCTCCAGAAGACTCCCCTTGTTGCTTTGCCAAGGCACATAATATATACCAAAACTATGATTCACCCACCCTTCCTAAAAAAGACTAAGGTTGTACTCACCCATGTATCCTATCTTTATCCTTTATTTAATAATGAATAAATGAATAAAATAATACAAACTAGTACAAAGAGGCATTAATAGCCTTTGATTACATCTCAGTCAACTAAAATTGACTGTTTTATTTTTAATAAGGCTAGATGAATAATTTTACGAAAATTAGATTGGTTGCTAGGCAAGTTTCTCTACATGGCATGTAACTTATCTCTTCTCTATTTTGTCTTCTTGTGAAGCATGAAAAAATCAATTGTTTGCCTTGGAGAAAAATAATTACATTAATTGTAATAATTTGTAAAGTATAAAATATTTGTGGGGACCACTTGCCATGTTCTGATATTGACATCTCCTTTTGATGGTCACATGAGTGACACTCTGCAAATCATCTCTAGCTCCTTGAAGTGGGGGCCATCTTCACATGCTTGGTTTGGCCACCTTGGTGGACTTAGTAATATAAAAGGGTCAACCATTTTACATGGCACATGCCACTATATTCTCCACCACCTTTTGATAAATACACACATGTATCTATGTGTTAGTCGTTGCATGTTTGGTAGTGTATAATTTGAATTTCACCTTTTCAGTGATAATTTGGCATAATTTTGTCAGATTTTGATTATTCGAAGGCATACACTATGGTTTAGACTTTGAAAGTATTTTGTAATGATTATTCGTTTGATTACGTGGGCTGGCCCCTTCCCCACGGTGACTCACCCCTTTGGAAATATTGTCAGTGGCTCTTGATTAATTCTAATTTAACTTAGGGTTAGGGTTTCTCTTAATCCAGCCATGTATGTACCTTAACTCACATCCAGGTTAATTAACTCTCTACCAGAGTCTATTGAGGAAAAAGGGGTCAAAACCCTATCAATTTTCATTTTTTCACTCCCGAGCTTTTCTTAGCTAGGCGAAGCCCTGGCCAATTTTTACCAACGCCATTGATGATTGATTTTTTGAGCTTGTATATCATTCCATTTTGATGTGCTTAGAGAGTTCTATGCATTTTATTTTCAATTATTTGAGCTTTTTGCGATCATTCTGGTTTGAAACCCTTTGTGTGATCTCTCAGACCACCATTGTAAGAGCCTAATACTTCACTACTTGGCACCTATAATAGCACTTGTGAAAATTGGATATGCCATCATAAGGGAACTCTGGATGTTTTGTTATATTGGTTAGTCTTGCAATTGATGTTGTGGATGCAATCCCTAAGACCTGCACCCTCCTTTCATGCTTTCTTGGCCTCTTCTGTGAGCTTGGGATCATGCTTCTGTAGATGTTTGCCTTTCAATTCCAGGTAAGAGGTCAGGATACCTAGATCCACCAATACCCATTAATAGGTTTGTGTTTGTCTCTGGTTTTGAAGAATTTACTCTCTCTATATTCTTCATTCATGTTCTATGCTTGTATATAAGATCTTGATTCACCAGGTTTATGCGTTAGCTGCTATTTGAGCCTCCGTAGTCTCTCATTGGAATATGGGGTTGAATTTTAACCCACCACTTTACATTGGCCACCGACTCTAAAGGTAAGAATCTACATAGTTATTCAGATTTCTTAGCTGATATGCTCGCTCGTTAATGGTCTCCTAATAACTTGACACTTGTGCAAAGTAATATCCTTCTGTATTCAATTATCTGTTTAAACTTTTTATAGATCTGGAACTTTGAAAATATGAAAAACTATATATTGTGTATTCCCTTCTATTTGGGTCAAACGTATTTGAAAAGTCTCTATACTGATTACCAATATTTGTTTCTTTGAGAGCTCCAATCTCCTCTATTTCATGGAATCTGAACATTTCTTGTTTCCGTGGCTGAGTTCTCAATAATTGGCTTCTCTGTCTTACTTTAGATCTGATTATTTCCTCATGTTGGTTTTCTCTCTTCGTGCATTATTTTCCTTTAACTCTATATCCAAACATTTTTCTGATGTGGGTGATTCGAAAACATGCTTATATCTACTCTGAGATTTCATTTATTAACTTCATCCTAATTTTATTTCCTATGGTAACCCATTTTGCTATTTTTGACTGTCATGGATCTCCTCTTGGGGTTTGAACTTGAATATCTTGTCGCTTCTTGGATGTATTTCTTGACCACTGAGTGAATAAAGGGTATTCCATTGTACAAAATTTTTATACGAGAGCTCGGTTTTGTTGATTTTCTCAAATCTGAGTAGTTAAAGCTCTATATCTTGTTGTAGCTTTTATGGTTCATGTTATACCTCATATCATGCATGTTCTCACTTTATTTAATGGCTTAATTTCATGCCTGAGATGATGTAAAAGTCTATTTTCTCAATTTTGTATCATTCAAAACTGGGCTCTGCTATGTTTTAACATCATTATTTCCCTTTATACATATATGGCTGAAGAATTTGATCTTGCTTGTTCATTTCATTCAAACACAAGATTTGAAATGGTTTCACAAGTTTTGAACATTAGTTCATCCTTTTGAGAACCTAGATTGTCAGATTTACTATGGCTAGCACTTGTAAAATTTCTTCATTTTCATTATGTACCTTCCTTAAATAAAGATCATATCATTTTGATCATCTGTTTGATTTTATGTATATTCCTTTGGTTATTGATCATTCTTTGTAACATTTGACCCCTGAAAAGTGACGATCTTGAACTATGAATTTGATTGTATCTTTGATGGAGGATTTTTATCACCAGATCTAACATAACATTTCCTTTGTGCACCTGAGTTGGGCTGCCATGAGGTTTTTGAGATCCTCTGAGAAGATCATTCTTCTAAACTCTGCAACTTCAGATAATTGTAACTATCCACCATTTTCTTTCTTTTGAGCTTGAATATGTTCATAACTACTTTTAGCATTACTGAGATCAAAACTCTGTTATTTTCTATGGCCATTTTGACTTCAATGGAATTATATGACTGAAATATCTTGTTCGTGCTCGGAAAACATGGATGCCATGATTGATCTTGAGCTATGTATAGACCTTTTGGTGGCTATGATTCAAATCCATTATAGATTGTAAATCCTTCCCTTGTAAATTTGCAACATGTATCTTCTTTTACTTTGATATTGCAACTTGAATCTGAATTCAATGGTGATCACAAATTTCTAAAATATTTGAAATATTTTCTTTGACTTGGTATGTTGATTTGTATTCTAGATTCATGCTTTCTTGGGAAATTACTTGCCCCTTTCAACTATTATGTTGCTTCTCATCATGTCATAGATGAGTACTACATTGCTTGAATGAATATAATTCATTGACATTATAGAATTTATGTTCTCTCATATTTGCTTCATTTCTAAAATACTTGACTGTGAAAGTATAATAGTGGTTGCATTGTTTCTATTCTATGAACTTGTAATCTGTAAGTGCTTTTTTGAAAAATAGAAGTAATATTTTAACTGTTTCAGCTATTATTTTCAGGGCATATACCTTGATTCAGATGCTTTATTTCCTTTCTGCAATTGTTTCTTACTTAGATGCTTGCTGGAATATTTTGAAATGTTTATTTTACATGGTGAATCCCTGGTCAAAATTTTTCTAGAATCATTTTTATAATGCCTTCTCTCTAAAAATAGTAGTTGTATTTTTTGATCCAGAATATGTAATGTAACACTTTTCTTGCTGAACTGATGTAACCATTTGAGAACTTAAAATATGTCAGTTGTTTATCTTGATCATGTGATGCTTTTCTACTTCCTATATCACTTATTTGATTTACATAGTTCATTGAAAGCACGTAGTAATTTAAAAAAACATGTTAAAAATTTGTAAATATCCATTTTACATGGTGAAGCCCTGTCAACATTTTTCCAGAATCATTTCTATAGTGCCTCTTCCAGAATAGTAGTTGTATTTTCTGATCCAGTAATATGGAAAGTAACACTTTTCTAGTTGAACTGATGTAGCAATTTGAGAAGTGAAAAATATGTTAGCTATTTATCTTGATCATGTGATGCTTTTATGACTTTCTGTATCACTTATTTGATTTGTCTATTTTCCTTTGGCTACAACCTGTACCTGCACACTTAGGAAAATAGTTAGAAAATAATTAGGCTTTTTGGCCTCTCTTATGTCCACGATTTGTTCTTTATCTTCACCTTATTCCTTCTGAGTGAATAAAGCATGCATGCACTTATGTTCATTTTAGTAGAATACATCTCCTACTTAGGGGAAGATTCACATGCACGAAGTAGGATAGTGTAGGAATATGGTTTGATCCCTGAGCTCGTAACTGACAGTTAGCTTTTCTTCTTTTCAGGTACAATGGCTTCTACAATGAAGATGAAAGAGAGAATCAAATATGGAGATGAAGATGCTTCAAATCAAAGAACAGAAACCCCAAGGCAATGATGGGTTCACTCATACTCATTTGCTTTCTCTTTCATTCATGTGTATCGTTTATTTTTAGTTGTTGTACTTTACTTTTCAGTTACATCCCATAGGCTTGTGTGGGAAACAGTTTGAATCTCCCTATGAATAAAACATTAAATTCTGTACATGATTTGTATGTTTCTTTCTGAATTTCTACTTTTTGTATGGATTGTATAAGGAACTAAACAACTCAGTAACATAATTGAATGTCTTAATCATAAAGGAAAGATCATTGAATAGAACTTGTAACATTCAGTAATGAACTTTGATTTTCTGCAATCTGCACTTATTTTTGTTTTTCCAGAACTTTACACTTCTCCTATTCTGTAATTAGATGTCCTCATCAAGACAACACAACTATCCTTCGGGGCTTTTGTTCTTTTACTGAGGATGGTCATGAAATTTCAGACTATTTGATCTGTTACATTTTGTAACAGCACACATAGTTGTAGATTTCATGTAATCTTTTAAATAAATCAGTAGTAACAACATAATATGATATGGTCTCCCCTAGCTTAGGTATACTTCACCAATGCTATCCATCATAACAAAGTTTTGAGTTTCCCATTTTTGCAGAAGTGCAAAAAAATTGTCAACAGTGTCATTAAAAGACTAGTTAATAACTAATGGTATCTTGAAGATGAATTCAATATAACCTTCTTTCCATAACTTTTTCCTAGGTACATTGTAATTTTATCTTTTATGTGTTAAATGTTGATCCTTTCTTAAGGACAATAATGGAACTTCATCTCAATTTGATCTTACGCTCGTCTTCTAGTACAATGGAGTTTTGAAACAAGTTTCTGTAGCATGAGTTTGGATGATAGCCTTGTGGTTTTTAATGTCTCCTTGTTTAAATAAATGCATTAAAAAAAATTGTCATATAAGAGATGCCCTTAAGCTAATTACCCATTAGTATATAAGGGAGAAATCATGATTTATAAGAAGAGTTATGTAAATCATAGCATAAATCTCCTACAAGATAAGTTAAGTTGTAAAAGAGGTTTTAGTGAAATAAGAAACCTTAAAATACTTTCACCGTGGGATGCCCCCAACTATAAGTGTGTTATGTGGTTGGACAAGTATGTGTTGTTTTGTCGAAATGGGAAGTGAACACGTTTTTGATGCATGTCATAGGTTACCTTGTACCTAGGTGGTCAATGTTGTTTCAAGCCTATCAGCAATTGGTTGTAACCTTTTTGATCACTTGTGGTGTCTTATAAAATTCAAGCAAGTCATAAAAAAAAAGTTATCTGATATTTTTTGTGTTATCCTTCTATGTGTTCTAAGTGGGATTTATAGTACCTTTGTTGGTGGCCAAATCCTTGCAAGATAATTGGTGGTTGTACCTATGATTGATCTCTTATGAGATATAAAGTATGTGAGTGGAGGCTACGTTTCAAATTACTTGTGTACTTAGCCAACAATTGAAATAGGTCCTTAGGAGGATTTCATAATGCATATGATTGTTTAGGATATCCTTATTGCAATATACACTTAATACTTATATGTCGAAGATCAATGAAATGATTTTTCTTGTGTGAGGTTGTACTCCTTTTAGTCTTAAATTCCTCAGTGTTATGTAAGTGTTATAGGAATTTCATTTGTTTCAAAATGATGTTAACATAAAACCAATGAAACCACGTTAATGTAGTGATTAAAAAGAGTAAAAAAAAGGATTAAACCAAAGAATGTCTGCTATAAAATTTTTACACCATTGAGTGATGTCAAAAGCAACTAAAATTTCAAATGTGATCATAAAATGAATGTGATAAAGTAGGGATCCATAAATAATACAACAACCTAATAAATTGGAAAACCAAATATGATGCATGATCGTATGCTTTATATGCATGAATGTGGTTTAAAAAGGATGATAATGAAATAATGAAATGTAGCCCTAATAATGGGATAAATTCAGTTTTAGCCAAGGTCTTGTGAGTTGAGGAAATTACACTCTAGTTGCACATGTAAAATCTAGTACAACCCTTGGCATAGATAGGAATATATTAAATTTAGGATCACCCCGGAAGAAGAATGTATGGTCGAAACATGTAATTAACTCGTTGCTACTGAGAGTGAACCCTTAACATGATAAAAACTAGTAGTTTGAGATGTGAAATCCATCACCTAGATTCGTGGAAAAATATCTATAAGTGGAACATAGGTGTAATTTGCTCTTCCATGTGCAATTTGATTGTGAAAATATGAATTCCTAATAGGAATAATGGATTGTGAATCAAGAATGATACAACTTAATTACTTAACCTAGATAGTTGGTTGTAATAACTTAAAGATAAAAATAATGTATTGTTACTATTAAACAATGTTATGAAATTAGCTCAAGAGAGGTTTTCTATTGATCTAGTAACCTTCTTTTTTTCTTCATTCGAACTTTTCTCCTTCTAACGACATTATTTTTCCAAACTAAGTAAACTCAACTCTTTCAAACAAATCATTAAGTCAAATATTAGGAGGCGCAATTGTGTATATACATTCCTAATCATAATTAAGCTATATAAAGTTATTTCCATAAGAAAGACAAGTAAATTATAAAGGAACCATTATAGGTGAAATGTTCAAGAAAAACATGCAGCCTAGTTGTAAAGGAACAAAGGGTCCCGTTTTATGTGTTCTACATACAATTATAGTTAACTAATTTTTTTTAGAAACAAACCTTTAAAATAAGAATTGAATATTTGGAGACTCATAGTTGTTTAAAATTAATTCATTTAACAAATGAGCTATGGATAACTAATGGAATTGGAGAGAGGAGCCAACCATGCATTCTCCGTTAAAGACTAATGGTTTGTAATGTTAGTATTGACTATGTAGCATTTTATTATTAGGCTAGTTTTTGTTGTTTATTCCTTTATTTGCTCTTATTGTTAGCAACAAATCCATCCATTTTTGGGAGTAACTCCATCAATTCTAGGGATTATATTTTGTACACGTCCCTATAATTATTGTACATGCTTATAATTAAATAATATTGATTATGAGATATTCAATCTCTATTTATTCTCCTTAATAAGATCCTCACAATCTGGTATCAGAGTGATCGGCAAGATAGAATCTGATGTTGAAGTTTGTACATGGAATTTACTAGAGGAAAATCATTGTGGAAGGTATAAGAGTTGTGTTTGGTTAACCAAGGAGATTGTATGAAGAAATAGTGAATTATTGACCTGCGTGAAGGTGTCAGCGACTATTTCTAAGATTTCACCTGATGTGTGGAGTGTATTTTGATTTGGAAACCTCCAATGACCTACAACGAGCCCACGTGGAGTACTTCATTCAACCTGTGTGGAGATTTATAATTGTGCATGGAGTTCTTCCTGGTGTGTGTGGAAGTTTGCAACCAGCACTCAGCCACAAAAATATTTCCAATACAAAAATTGGACCTTCCCTTCTTCCAAGCACTTGAACGTGCCAACATGAGGTGGAGGAGATTTAAGTGAATTTCTAGCTATAAATAAAATGCCTCTGATAGAAAAATTGAAGAAACTGACATTATTAAAAGACACATGAGTGGAGGAGATAACCATGGAGAGAAATTATTTTCTAAAGAAGACACCTCCACCAAGGCAACGGTTATTATTTTATGCCAATGCTGAATGTTGATTGTGCATGAGAATATCGAGATAGTCGGGAGCCAAACCGAAGAATTGAAAGCATGAGACCACTGTCAAGATGCTCAAGATATCTCAGAGTTCTAATTTTCTTTTCTCAATGAGTTTCAAAATACCAAAAAATTAGTCTTTGATGAGCTAGTTTGGAAAGCCATTATAGAATATTTTCTATTCAACGTTAGTTTCCAAGAAAAATGAGTGCGAGAAGAGCTTAAAGGAGGCTATGATGCTGATTGTGAAGATGAAGAAGAACACCCCACAAAGTGTCTTCATCTCTCAGGACACAAGTATCGAGATAATCTACAAGGTATTACTACTCATTAGTGAGTAAAAGTTGTAATATCTCTTAGAAATCAATAAATCAATAAAAAAAAGACTTTATTACAATGTCTACACCAAAACATCTACTCTCATATGATTAGTTAATTAAGGGCCCAATTTTATGGCCTGGAAAAAAAATGAGGACAATCCTTCAGTTTGAAGGATTATGGGGCATTGTTAGCGGGTCTGTGACCATTCCCACAACCCCTGATGAACTCATAAAGTATGAGATGGAAAGTTCCAAAGCCTTAATGTTGATAATGCTCAATATTAGTGATGATGTGCAACTGCTTATTTAGAATGCAGAGAAATCAAAGGAGTCCTGGGAAAAGTTTGTAACCATTTATGAGGCCAAAAATAAGACTAAGCATCTCCATCTTCACTCAAAACGTCACACCCTATCTATGGGGTCTGATGAGAGAAATGAGGATTTTTTACGTCACATGGATGATCTACGATTGGAGTTACTAGTACTGAGTGAGATGATAAAGGATGTCATGTCAGTACCAATCACCTTGAGAGCACTCTGTTCTAAGTTTCGAGTGTTCGTTATAACACCAAGTGTATCTTAACAAACAGTTTCATTTGAAAAACTTGTGAACTTGTTGTAGTAGGAGGAGGCCATCAATTTAGCCCAAGAGGAGACTCAGGATAAAGCCCTGTTCTCAAACCCTTACTGTGTCCAGAAGAATTAGAAGGTCCCCTAGAGAAGCCAACTCAAGCGCAACCAAATCAATACCAGAAACATCAAAACTCAAAGAGGTGGTGTCACATATGTAGAACCAACAATGACAACACTGATCACTACTAGTACAATGTTTTGAAATAGCGATCTTCAAGCCAAACAAGCACATCCAAGAGTGATGGTTTTCAAAAATCTAAACGTCCTCCCCACCAAAGAAAGAAGAAGGGATACCTTTCCACTCAACAAGATGATGAATCTTCTAAGGAGTCACTAGGAGGAGAAGACTACGAACACAACCTTGTGCTAGTCTCTAAAACTTTGCAACTGACAAAGAGAGTTTGTTTGATAGACTCGGGTGCCACCAAGCACATGTTAGGTGATAATAAGTTGTTTGATTCACTGAATGAATAACAAATTGTAGATTGCACTCGCATAGGTGATGATAAAGAGTACGTTGTTGAAGGAATAAGCCAAGTCACCATTCCTCTGGGACCACGAAATGTATGCTTACAAAGGTACTATATGTTCTTGGCTTGAATAACAACCTCTTGTCAATGACACAGCTCTTGAATCATCACATGAAGGTAGAATTTCTTGTCCAAAATGGCATTAAATCGTGTTTGATCTCATGAAAAGGTAAGATTATTGCTAGAGATTTTCTAAAAGATAAGTTATTTTCTTTAGATATTGTTTGATATTTTATAATAGCTTTAACTACATCAACAATTGAATCTACAACACTCTTTCATTTTAGATATGGACACTTGTCAGCTATTTCATTACCTCGGATGATTTTAAAAGCAATGGTTCGTGGACTACCCAAATTATCTAGTTATTTACCTATTTTCCCTGGCTGTCTTACAGGAAAACAACACAGGGATCAATTTTAGGTGAACACCTTCCATGCCAAGAAGTGTCTGGAGGCAGTTTATATTGATCTGAATGCCCTATTGCCTCCTTCATTTTTCAAGATATAAGTACTTCCAAATGTTCATGGATGAACACTCTCGCAAGATGTGGGTGTTTTTACAGAAGAAGAAAAGTGAGGCTCTTCAACATTTCCACCCAAAATTTCTATCATCATGTTGTGAAAGAGACCAGAAAACCACTTCTTCTAATTTGCTTAGATTGACGGGGGGAATTCACATGAAATAAGTTCTTGGCTTTCCTGAACCAACAAGGCATTAAAAAATAAATTATTTCTCCCTACATGCCCCCAACAAAATGGCATTATTGAGAGTTGCAATCGCACAGTGATGGAGATGGCTCGCTACATGCTAACAGTAAAAAATGTAGAGGAACACTATTTTGCTAAAGTAGTACAGATAGCTGTATATCTTCTCAATAGAGCACCAAAAAATATTCTAAAGGATCAAATGCCATAAGAGGTATGGAGTGATTAAAATCCATCAATCTCACATTTGTGAGTATTTGGTTGCACAATATACATGCATGTCTCAGCTCAGAAGAGAAAGAAGGATGAACCAAAGACACTCTCATGCATCCTACTTTGTTACAAAACTACCTTAAAGGCATATCATCTCATGGATCCTGAGATGAAGAAAATATATGAGAGTTGAGATGTTGTTTGTGACGATTCATTCTTTGACTCAACAATATTAACAAATAGTCCACTACTAACCACCTCTCACGGACTAGTCTCTGAGTCAGATGATGAGCCAAAGGAGACTACTCAAAGAAAATAAATTATGTAAGGGGAGATATTTTTAGACCTTAGAGAACTAGAGAATGTGACTCCACAACAATCCACATGGAAATCACACAGTTATTCTCAAAAGAAGCCAATTTCTCATCTTAAATGGGTACAAAGCACCATCAAAGAATCACATTTGCAACAACTCCCAGATACATCATCCAGAGTAAAAACAAGGTGTCAAATAAGAAATGAGGTAAACATTAAACTCATGAGTTCATTGATTAATATCTCTGAGCTCGATAATGTTAGTGAATTACTCGGTAATCCTTAGTGGAAGAAAGCCATGGGTATAGAAATTGAATCACTTAAGTAAAATTAGGCATGGGAACTTGTCAATCTTCCTACAGGAAAGAAACCCATAGGATACAAATGGGTTTTCAAGACTAAATATCAGGAAGATGGATCCATCGAAAAACACAAAGCACGACTTGTAGTAAAAGGATATGCTCAAAAAGAGGGCATTGACTATGAAGAAACCTTTGCATCCACTGCAATAATCAAAACCATCAGAGTAGTTTATGTACTAGAAACACAGAAAGGATGAAGACTTCAATAGATGAATGTCAAGAGTGATTTTCTATATGGTGATCTAAAAGAAGAAGTGTACATGACCCAACCTAAAGGATTTATTGATAATCATCCATCAAAGGTATATCCTCTCATCAAATCTTTGTATGGATTGAAACAAGCACCAAGGGAATGATATATCAAGATAGATGATCATCTGCTACAACATGGGTTCACTCGTAGCCCCTCAGATTCAAATTTGTATATAAAGAAGGTAGAAAAATAAATTTTCATTCTTGTTGTAAATGTAAATGATCTTGTGATCACTGGCAATTTAGAAGATCAAGTTGATATTGTGATGAATGATAAAAAAAACCTTTGACATGGAAAATTTGGGGCTACTACATTACTTTCTTGGCTTGGAGATATGGAAAATAAAGGATCATATATTTTTTTCTGAGATAAAGTATGCCAAGACACTCATTGAAAATTACAAAATTTATAACTACAAACCTATATCAACTCCCTTGGAAAAAGGTTTGAATCTTTCACAATTCCAAGATTCACCTCAAGTATATGTTACTCTCTACAGGTAATTTGTTGGATGACTCATCTAATTGACATATACCAGACCAGACTTATGCTATATTGTCAGCTATCTTTCTAGGTTTATGAAGGAGACAAATAAATATCACTGTACTATAGTAAAGCATGTTTTGAGGTATATCCGAGGTTCAGTTGATTATGGTCTAGAATATAAGAATAATGATCAATTCTTCTTACAGGGATATGTCAACTTGGACCACGTCGGACTTATTGATGACAGGAATTCAACCATAGGATACATATTTCATCTCATATCTGGACCTATCTCGTGGATAAGCAAGAAGTAGAATGTTGTTTCTATCTCATCCATATAGGTATAATATCGCACCGTACAAGGATCTATGTGGGAAGTGATATTGTTACGTCAAATTTTGGATGATATAGGCATTCCTCTAAAATAATCACCTATTCTCTATAGTGACAATCAGAGTGTGTTGAAGCTAGTGTAAAATCCATTTTTTTATGAATGAACAAAGAGTATTGAGTTAATTGTCATTTCATTCGAGAGCACATATTGAACCATCACATTCATCTCCATTACTATCGTACAGAAGAACAATTTGTTGATATTCTCACAAAATCTCTTGGAAAAGTAAAATTTGAACTTTTCAGGGGTTACATTTGCAAGAATAATGTAATTAGGATGGAATCTTAGCATAATCTACGTATTATTTTGTTATTATGCTAGTTGTTGTTGTTTATTCCACTATTCACTCTTATTGTTAGTAATACCTCCATCCATTCCATGGAGTAACTCCATCCATTCCGGGGAGTATAGTTTGTACATGTCCCTATAAATATTTTAGTGCTTCTGATTAAATAAGACTGAGTAAGAGATATTCAATCTCTATTTATTCTCCTCAATAAGCTCCTCACATGCAAAATAAAGTAATTTAAACTTTGAAAAATAGGAAATTTTAAAACTTATGTGTTTAATTTTGTTGCAAGCTATAAGGTCGTATAATGGAAACCTATATGTATTGAATATGTAAACCATCAAAAAGGCCATGATGTGGAGTATGTCTATCCTGTGTTTCTTACTGTAATTGGGTAATTTTCCTAGTTTACGTCATTTGAGTAAGACATTGATATGTACCCTATGTTATCCTATTATATGAGTGGGTTCATGTTTATGTAAGTTTCCTACAAGATGTCGAGTTTCTTTATTTGGATCCCATGTGGTTTTGTGTAATGTATAATTAAAGTAAAAAATATATAATAATTTTACCTTGATATTTTTGTTTTGAAAATGTGGTCATTACATATGGTATCAAAGTAGAGGTTCATACTCTCGAACCTCTGAGAAAGATTGGAGCTGTGATGATATTGCATGGTGGTGGTGGAGATGGGAAGAGTAACGTGATATATGTTGTGATGTGAATAATGTTACGAATGAACATTTTGTGCATGTCACTTAGAGCGTATTTTTTATCATATTGATGTGCTTGTGATGAATGTATTCACTCTCATTTTTGTGGCCTCAATGAGGAGTTCACCTTTGATGTTCAGCCTTATTGTGTGTGAAAAGAATGTTATTGCGGATTACAAAGTTTTGGAGTGTTTTTTTATTATGTGATATGAAGTGGTATTGATGTGTTGCATGACAAAATGAGTGTTTAGTGAATTGGACTTTATCGTGAAGTCGTCACCATAATTTTATGAATCTTGTGTGTCACCATGTTGTATTGCAATTAACTATATGTTGTAATGTTAGTCACTATTTTCATCATATGTAAAATTTGTGTAATATTTGATGGTTCGTGTCATAAATTAGGAGTATATTGTGATCGTATGACTCGTATGGTAAATTATTTACACCTTAGGAGCATTATGTGGAAAATTGTTGTATAATAACTTGTGAAAGTAATGATTTTCTTAGACGTTGTATATCTACCATACTTAAGACACTATGGTTAACATTCATGAATCACCATTGTGTTAGTGATGTAGTTATGTGTTATGTTGTGAACCTTACACTAGACGACCCTAAGGGAAGAAACTGTCAAGAGTGTATGTGTAGAGAGAGGAGGCATGGACCAGATTTTCATAATCTTGAACTAAGTACAAGTGCAGAAGTGGAGTATTGTATAGACTGTAGTGCCCACTTCCCTTCGACACCAATTTACTGTTGATTTTGATATTATTGAATCTACTTATGGAAATTTTGTATTATTCTGGACTTAGCATGATGTAGATGTTAGAGATACTGAGACTATGGTTGGTTTTCAATTCTTAAGTATGATGTGTGTGGAATCTTAAAGACATTTTTATATTGATGATGATATGTTGTTGACATGGTCATATATATTTCTGACATGTGATATTTTCATCATATTGAGTAGACCATGATAATTGAACTAATTTTTTGATCCTATTGATATTAATGAAATGTAGAATCGAGATGTTGTTAGAAATTGTAAATGATATTGTAATTAACCTAGATGATGATTTGATGCATATGTGGATGCTTCTGGATTTTTATTACATATTTTATCTTGGATGTTTTGATGCAGCCACAAGGCCGAAGGAGGTATTATGTGTTTTGTAGTTAAATATATTCACAACAAACAACGTGGGGCATTGGAGACCAACCACATTGGAATGCTAGGTGAATTCAACAAGGGTCACCATAGAAACAATGTATTTTGTGTGTGTGTGTGAATTGAATTACTACTAGGGGGTTCCCATGGGAGGACGATTTCCTCTAATTGTGAACAAGGGGTTTATGTGTTGTCTTTTATTTAGTTTCTTTTGATTTAATGTTAGTATGTGATTTTTTTAGTGATGTGATTTCCTTGTATTAATTATTTAGAAATTGTGGTGTATTTTTTTCCCCTTTTATCTTTAATGGATTTAAGTGTCTCTATTAAAGTTAATTTAATCATGTCCTAAACTAATTATAGATGTGACCAAAAGGATTGTCATTTATTAGACTAGATGGATTTGGGGTTGTCGTGTTGTAAGATTTGAGTGCTTGTGATTTTGAGTGTTGTACACTCTACCCCCTTCATAGAAATTTGAGATTTGGCCTTAAGGGCCAATTGTTTAAAGCTTGTGGGACAAGTTAAACTTGTCCCACAGCTTCTTAAATTGTCTATGCCAACCATACCTATGGATTAGGGAGGTCAAAACTAGACCCCATTATGTGTTTTGTAAGTCAAAAAAGTGACATTTATTGCACTTTTCTTACATGGGTCTTTAAAGTTTGTCCTTAGGGGATGTGGGCTTGGATCGTGTGTGTAAGTAAAATGTTTCGTTCCTCTCACACAACCAATTTATAGTGCATTGGGGTTGAGGTTTGACTTTTGAGGTGGAGTTGAGGATGAGTGATGTGGCATCCTACATGGAGCCACTTCACCATCCTCTCTCCCTTTTCTATTTATTTAAGTTCTTTTGCTTGTTTAGTGAGTTACTTCATTCTTTTGTGCTCTTGAATTTTTGGGAGTTAGAGGATTTTGGAGTGCTTGTGGTCTTTGTTAGGAGCTTGTTGGTGATTTCTTGGGTTTGAAGAAACTTGGAGATTGACTCTTGGAACAAGCTCTACCATGGAAAGGTAGGAGATTTACTCTTGCTTAATGTTCTTCTTTTATTTTGTGTATATGTGATTTTTTTTATGAGTGTCTTGATAGTTCTTGTTGGGTGACTTGGGAAGATTTCCTAAGTGTGGTGTAGGAGGGGACTATAGAGAAGAATTCATGTAGGGAGTTATAACAGTTTATTTCTTGTTTTGGAGGGATTTTGGGTTGGGTGCCCCACCTTGGACAAGTAGTGTCTTGCATTTCTTATTTGTTTCTTTTATGAGGGAGGCATAAGAGTATGTGGGAGGCATAAAAGGTACTTGAGAGAAGGCATAAGAGTGTGTATGGGATTTGAAATAAGTATTGGATGTTTTTAAGGTGGGCACGCATTTCCCATTGGGAGGCATAAGTGACCTCCCCATAGGTTCTTTCTTCTTTGGCTTTTCATTTGGGAAGCCTTGTTTATTTTGTTGCTTTTTCGTTCTTGTGTTTGTTGTTTGAGTTGAATGTACTTTGGAAAGGTTGTGAAACATTTGGTTTTGTGATGTGGAAGCTTGTTTGTTGCCATGTGTTGGATCCACCTTTCATTGTCAATATGGTTGGGGCTCGGGGGCCAATGAGGAGGATGATTTCTCATGCTGAATGAATATAATGGTTGGGTGGAGAGTGTTTCCTCTCCCCCTATTTTTTTTTGTGGATCTAATAAAATCATGAAGGAGCTATCTTGTTAGTTGATGTGAAGCTTATGATATTTTTTTGGAGTCCTTAAGAAATCTTTTCCTTGTGAGAAGACCTTAGTCCGTTATTTCCCACTTAGGGTAGACGAACTTGTAATATTGTATTCCATTTTAGTCTTACATTCTTGTATAATTTTACCACTGTAAGTGGAAGATATTGTAATCAATCTTGTGAAGGGAAGTTGCATTCAATTATTGGTTATTAAAGTTGTATTGTATGGTGAAAAAAAAGAGAAAAAAGGATTTGTGTTGTAAAGTTAGTCTTGTGAAATAGAAAAGAAAGTTTATTATCTTTGTTTGAATTTTCAGTAATGTGAAGAGAAAAGGAAGAATCTACAAATTGTAAAAATGAGAATGGTGTATGCTTGGAAAACTTGAATGTAGAACCAAGTGGTTAGTAGTTATTTGATTTAATAAGTTGTAGTGGAAATGGAAATAAGCCACAAATTTGAAGTATATAGTTGTGATAAATGTTCAGTAGATTATTTTGTTAAAATGATTCATTGTTGTTGTTACTATTGAAATAAGAAAAGATTTATATTGAGTAAATTTAATTATGAAATGAATATATGGAATCAAATCCTACAACTGGAAACTCTAGGCATATAAAATCAAGTTCAAAATGTGTTTTTAAACATTTTAGTGACTTTTGTTTTTTGGGAAATCTCTGAAATGTAGGTTCTATTTCTAAGAAACAAGACCGCCACCCTGTACAAAGTGGTGGTGTCATAACCGCCACCCAGGAAAGGTGGTTTTCTTAGAACCATCACTTTAGTAAGGCAATGGTTCATGAATTATCACCCATGTGGGGCGGCGGTCCCAAGACCACCGGCCTACTCTGGGCAGTGGTTCTGTCACTTACGGCAGAAGAATCATGGATCCGCACTTGTGAAATTTATAACTTGTAATAACTAAATTTTAAGGCATGTAAAATTTACAAGGAAACCTCTAGCAATCAAATAATTTCTAAATCTCATTGTTTAAAGAAATAAAATCTTCAAATGGTGGATTCAAAGTACTCAAACTTCTATTCATAAATGGGAGTAGGGTCTTTCCCAAATGGAGAACTCCAAATACAAATAGTTGGTAATAAAATCAGATTTGAAAATGAAATAATTTCAAACCTTGAATGAAAGACCTTAGAATAATAAACCTACAATCTAAACAAAACTACCCTAAGCTTGATCTTGAAGAATTTATCCATAGTTTCTCCCTTCCTTTATTTCATGGCTTCATTTGCTCCAACCTAAAAATAAAATGAGAAAAACTTGACCAAATGAGGGGAATAGAATAAACGAAAGGTTTTAATAAGAATTCATAACGAATTTTAGGGCTAGTTGGAACCCTAGGATCTAGTGGTCATAATTGAATTGATCTAAGGGTGTAGGATCAACCCTAATTTTCCTTGGTAGGGATGTATTCATAAATGTTTTAAATAAATATTAAGGTATGTGTGGATGAGTGAATGGGGCCATTTAATTTCCTTGAGGTCCAAATTCTTTATTAGTTGTTAGTACATTTTAGGAAATTAATAAAAGGACTTTTAGATATTAGGATGATGAAACTAAAATAATTAAGCATGAGGTTAACCATTTTGGGAATGAACATTAACTAAAGAGGAGAAAAAATTTAACCAAGTAAATTAAATTAGGACACCTTACTAAATGACTTTTAATTAATCAACCTTATAGTTAAAGTAAATTAAATATTTAATCAATTAATTTAGACTCGGTCCATCCCTTGTAAAGTTGAGATTATTGGTGAAAATTAATTTAATGTATCCTAGGGTTTAACACCCATGTAACCTTTTAAATTATATCAAAAAAATTATTTAGTCACAATTTTTCAGGATAAGTGTTAGGTTTTAACGTGTTCTTAGAACGTCATTTTTACGGGCGTTACATAGACTGAAAACCCACTTCTATCTTTTTATTATACGTCAAGTTCGCTCTGTATATTATGGATGCATACCACCTTAGGCTCTACTTATGTAAACTAATGTTCCCTACTCTTTCCTATTGTGTTGTACATCAAACAATCATATGTGATTTTGACTATGTTTATCCTTGTGGGAGTATGGAGGGATGATTCAGGTAGAGATGATGAGAGTTACATTATTTGATATACTCATTTCTTGTTACATGTATATTTTTACGAGCTGTGGCTTGAAATCCGAGTGTCAGCAACTCGATGAGTACCCCTTTGGTGACTATATAAGGCCACATAGTGATTTTATTGTGCTATTTATCAACACATATTTTATTCCTAAATTGATCATTATCTCTTTTCTTCCAAGAACCACTAGTTTTATTGATTTATGTGTTCTTATATTTTGGGCTTTTTATTTGGTTGTTGTACTAACATGCTGATTTTTTTCACTAAATATGGATGCTTAGCCATTTTGTTTTCTTAGTTTTAAACTTTCTTTTCATGTTTAAAATTTTTATACTCTTTCCCCAGGCTTGGGACTGTTGCCACTTAGAATTTGAGATGGATTGTTATTTTGGTTCTAATGTCATAATATATTGCAATAGGGTCATGGGATTCACCATGGAGTGGTTGAACCTATGGACCTACTTCATTGTATGGGTGTAGGCCACAAGGAGTTATAGATAACTAGTGGGTTTTTGAACCACAATTTATTATGTATCTTAGATTAGGGGTGACATGGCTCTATGTGCCCAGGGCCATAGGGTGACCCAACCTCATTAAATGGAGAAAGGAGATGGGGATCTATGGTTGAGGAACTTGATATTATTGATGGAAGTCTATGATTGAGTGACCTTATGTTTTTGATTACACTATATGGTTGAATGATATGATATTCTCGATGAAACTTTATGGTTTAGTGACCTGATATTCTTGATGGGGCTCTATGGTTGAGTGACATGTCCTGATTTTGGAACTATGATTCTTTCTATTAGGAGGTATATGAAGTTGTTTGGTGATGCTTTAAGAGGTATATGGAGTTGTTTTGTGTTGCTTTTGGAGATATTTGGATATTTTTTCATGATGTTTTGTGAAGTGTGGAGTTGATGTTATGAGTTATGCGTACTCTTGCGAGCCTTGTTACAAATTGTTCATATTGAGGTCTGACACTCCCCTTGGTTGGTATGGACTATTGGATATTGTCTTTACACTATGTTGGTATAGTCATGGTTTTTTTTGGTCATGTGATATCAATTACCTTTATATCATCGTCATGATTCATTGTTTGTTAGTAACTTGTGTGTGTTGGATCTATGCCTGTGGCATAATTATTTGAAATTATTTGTTAGGTGGACTACTTATTGTCATTCCATGGTGGAATTAGATGTCTTATGGTGTGATGCAATCATGAATGTATGTAGAAAGATGTCTTGTGGGTAATTTGTTTTAGGTTAAGTTTTATGTGACATCTTAAGGCCAATTGCTATTGGGTACACATGACAATAAAAAAATTGCAATTCTAAACAATAATTATTAAGATTTTGAGATTAAGAAATACTGCAAAGGAAAAATATAAATTTAATAATAAATAAAAAGATAATCAACTAACAATATTCTTCACGAAACCTTAAAGTTTAAGATACTTACGAAATTATCATGCTTCTTTGTGGTCGCGTTGTGCATAAAAGTTGTTTTTGTTAAATCACATGTGTAATTATTGAATTTTTTTCTTATGTATCACTTGAGATTCGGTGTTATGCCACATTGGGATGATGTTCTTAAAAGGGGAGGGAAATGTAGTGCCCAATATATAAAAAACATAAAAAATAAATAAATTGAAATACAAAAATAATGTGGAGTGCGATGTGGGGAAGGATAGTGGCCCTTTTCTCAACCGACTCTCTCATCTTGCAACAGTGGAAGTGACGCATCCTAAAACTTATTTTGAGACCCATCACTCCGTAGTGTGAGAATTTAAACACATTATTTGAGAACCAGATACATTAACCACCACGGAATCCAAGTTAACGTGGTAATTTAGCAGTAGTTGGGTAGTTTTTGCGTTTATAGAACATTGTAGGGAGATAAATTTAGATCCCTAGTGTTATCTCATTTTACTTTATACAAACGTATTCTCTAATATGGATCTATATTTCTATTTGAAGTGGGGTCAATTTTCTATGAAGGAAAACAAAAATTCTTCCTGCCACTGTTTGTTTTTGTTATATGAAAAAGAGAATGATACTTCCTCAAGTGCTTCTTAATCAAGTAGTCTCTTTGTTGAATTGAATTCTCCATCTGGAGAGGGGCCTTCATTTATATTTGAAAAAATTTCTTCTAAATATGCCCCTGTATTTTCCAAATTTGATAGAGTTTTCCAAGAATTAGAGCCTTTAGAGGGCAGTCATTCTGAGAATTGCATCCCTGTACCACACAGACTTCTCACTCCTCATCATTTTGCATCTCCTCCAAGGTCACCTCATCAAAATAATATGGCCCAGCCTCCATTAATACCTCCATTTGTTGTTAATACTTTTGGTCCCATCAATTTTAGAGGTATGGCTAGCTATCCAAATGTTGTGCCACAATATGCAAGAAATAGATTGTCTAAGTTTCAAGGAAATAATGCAATCACTGGTGATCAACACTTGAAGCTCTTTGCCAATATGATGGAGGAATTTGAAATATAAATTGAGGATGTGTACATTAAATTGTTTATCTATACTCTAGAAGAAGATGTAAGGGACTGGTATAAATCTTTGCCAGATAATTCCATTGATTCTTGGATAGAGATGAAGAATGCTTTCAGATTACAGTATGGAGATAAAACAAACCCTAGGTTTCTTTTATCATAATTTTAAAATATAAAAAAGAATCTTAATGAATCAGTGCATGATTTCAATACAATATTTAACAAAACATTGAGAAGAATTCATGTTAATTCATATGCATTTGATAAGAAAGTTGCTTACTATTTGAAGGATAAGAACCCTAGAACTTTGAGACAGGCCTTTACCATGGCTCTGCAAATTGAGAACAACATTAAAGTAGTTGGGAAACATCCTAAGAGGGAGGGTGTTAAATTGATCAACCCAGAGAAGCCTCAATCAAGTAAGGTTGTGTATCTTGAGTAACTTGTAAAGACTTTGGTCAGAGCTGTCAAGGAAATATCTTACAAGCTAGCCATGGCAGAGAAAGGAATTGGACAAGGTTGTTAAGGTTATTATAGGATTAAAGTAAAAGACATATTTGTAAATCATCCTAGAAATGAGCAGAGATCTAATGACAAAGGTAAAGAACCCATGGGAGCTAGAGAACCCTAAGCTAGGGAAAACAGAGTAGTGCTTGATCCCTTAAATGCTAGAGTTGTTATTGTTGAAGAGACAAATAAAATTGATTGGTGTGAAAAATGTTTTTTACCCCACCCACCATGTGAAGTAGATCAGTAAGTTGAAGAAATTGATGATGATGATAAAACTAATGATGATGCATACATGGTGGATTGCTCTACAAGCTCAGAGCAAGGAGAAACTTCAACTGAAGTAATAAGTGTAAGAACTACTGTAAGTTTTTTTGGATTGCATTCACCGAGTACCTATTCTTCCTCCCTCTCATACTTTAGACATAGATATGGTAAAAACATTTGAACTTCCTAATAATTATTTTGAGTACCTAAGAGCTCTAATGATTAAGAAGTATGATGGAGGAATCCCATCATAAGAGGATAGACAACTATTAATGAATGTTGTTGTTGCCCAAGAAAAAGAGTATAACATAAGAAGTAAAGTTGTTAAAGGGGTAGGGCCTCAAGCCAAACCAAAAACCCCAATTCTCACCAATGTCCCAAAAGAAACTCCAAAGAAAGATGCATCTGGAAAAGGCCTTGTTGTCTCAAGTAGAATTGGTGTTCCCACCCATGCCCAAAATGTGAAAAATCTTGTGCCATCCCATGAGTTTGTCAATATTTCTCCAAATGCTACTTTTCCCAAATAGATTCCTTATGACATTGCCCAAGTCTTGAGTGAGATCAAGATTTTTATTCCAATTGTTGAATTGCTTAGGATTCTAGAGCACAAGAAGAGGGCGTTCTAGTATTTGGAATTGGAAGAAGATAGGAGTACCCAAGGAAGAAATATAAATAATGTAAACACTCCTCCAACCATTGCAAACCTATAAAAACCACCAACATTTGAGGAGATAGTTGAACCAGCTGAAGTTTACTTTGGAACATATTTGGTTGAGTCTCAATTAATATGTTGATTCATTTTTACAACACTGATTATTAAGTACAGACTGCTACACAATTCTATGTTTGATTCCAGAGCATCATGCAATGTTATACCTCTAGAAGTCATGAATGATTTGAACATTAAAGTGACAGCGGCTTATGGCAAGTGTACTACAATGGATTCTAGAGAGATTCCAGTTGTAGGATGTGTAAAAGATTTGGTGGTACAACTTACAGCTTATCGGGGTAAGAACTTGAAACTTGATGTTGTTATTATTGATTGCCTTGCCACATGGGGCATGATGTTATCAAGAAAGTGGGCTGCAAGTGTTGGTTGAAGTGTTCATATAAATATGTATTTTTCCACCATTCTAATTGAAGGTAGCCTTGTAAATATATATGGAGAGGAGAAGATGTTTCACCTCATTGAGGATCCCAATAATGCTTCTTATGAACTGTTGTATGCTGATGTAGATGATGATAACTTTGGTGGATTTACTAATGGAAAAGAGCACAAGATTGATCAATGTAAATGTCTTGAACAAGTAGGTTTTCCTTAGACCTTGTTATTTGATGGAGCTTGTTCCAAGTTTTGAAATGGTGCTAGTATTGTTTTGCTTTCTCCAGACTAGGAAGAGTTTGCTTTTTCTTTCAAAATCAACTTTGAATGCACTAACAAAATTTCTGAATATGAAGAACTATTATCGGGTTTGAGAATTACATGGAAATATGGTGTAAAGGATATCATTTTCAAAGGAGATTCAAAACTGATTGTCAAGCAAATTAGAAAACTGTATGCAAATAAAAATCAGAGAATGAAACAATACAAGCATGCAGTCTGGGATATGATTGAAATGTTTGACTCATTTAATATTGTGCAACATGATAGAAATTTTAATGTTGTTGCAGACAAGTTAGTAGTGCTAGGATCTAGATTTGGAATTTGTACAGTATCTCCATTTTATGAGTATGATGTTGAAATACTAACAAGGCCATCTGTCCTTGACAACATTAAAAATTGGAAAGTGTTCGATGATGATGCCCAGGTGAAATGTTTTCTACAGAACCAAGGTGATTTTTTTGACCAAAATATAGATTGGGAACCAATGGTGTGTGCTGCTGAAGGAAAGGAAAGTTTATTTGGCAAAGACATCATCCAGCTGAAGACAAAAATGATTCCCAAAGGTTTGGTGGCACTTGAATAAAACTTTGATAATGTTGATTGCATTATTAATAGAAATATGTCTTTTTCAAGAGATTTGGAAGAGCACAACTTGGGAACGAAGGAAAAACCATGTAAAACCTAGTTAGGAAGCAATTTGAACAAGGAAGAGAAGCAGTCCTATGTTTAATTGTTGAAGAAATATCAAGACTGCCTGGCTTGGTCTTACTCTTAGTTGAAGGCATACAGGGAATATTTTTTCCAACTTGAAATTCCTCTCGAATCTAATTCCAAGCCTTTCAGGAAAAAACATAGGCCAATCAATCTACTCCTTTCTGTAAAGATGTAAGAAGAATTGAAGACGTTGAGGGTTGGAGGGATCATTCAACCCGCAAGGTACTCATCTTGGGTTACAAATTTAGTACGTGTCAGAAAAAAGAATGGTGATATAAGGATGTGCATAGACTTTAGGAACTTTAATAAAGCATCATTGAAAGATAATTACCCTCTTCCAAACATGGAGAATATGCTACAATTGGTAATTGGTTTTGAATTGTTATCCACTTTGGATGGTTTCACTAGCTATAATCAAGTTGTTGCAAAGGAGTTAGAAAGAATAAAGACAACCTTTACCACTCCTTGGGGAACTTATGTCTATGTTAGGATGCCTTTTGGCTTAATGAATGCTGGAGAAAATTTCCAAAGAGAAATGGATGTAGTATTTGTTGATTATATTAATGATTTCATTGTTGTTTATCAAGATGATGTAACTATGTTTTCCAGAAAAAGAAATGATCACTTGCAACACTTAGAGAGAATTATGTTAAGGTGTAGAGAGTATGGCATATCATTGAATCCCAATAAGTTTCATTTTGGAGTGCAAAAGGAAAAGCTTCTTGGACACATTATATCAAAATAAGGGGTCATGATTGATCCCGAGAGAGTTGAAGCCATCAAAAACTTTCCAATTCCAAGAACTAAGAAGGGAATTCAATCCTTATTTAGAAAAATAAATTTTATTTGAAGATTTTTGTCTAACTTTGCTAAGCTAACCATCCCCATTACTAGCATGCTAAATAAGGACCAAGTTATCAAATGGGAAGAAGATTTCATTCAAGCTTTCAATGGGATCAAAGAAGCATTAAAGCATGACCCTGTTTTGGCAGCTCCAAATTAAGAGAATCCTTTTCAAATGTTTTCTTTTTCTTAAGAAAACACCATTGCATAAGTCTTGTTACAAAAGGATGATGAAGGGGATGAGAGACCAATTTCCTTTTTCAGTAAGGCATTGAAAGGAGCTGAGTTGAAGTACACTATCATGGAGAAGAAAGCATTTTCCTTAGTCAAAGAAACAAAGGTTTTCAAACCTTACATCTTGAGCTCTAAAATTTTTGCTTATGTTCCCCACACCATGGTGAAAGATATCTTATCAGAGATAGAGATCTCAAGAAAAATATGCAAATTGCTAAACAAGTTGCACGAATATGACATGGATATCCAAACCATGAAATTGATAAGAGGTTTGGGCCTAGCTAAGCTTGTGGATGAGAGTGACTTGCAAACTATTGAGGTGAATGAAGTATAAGGATAAAAGGTGGATGCAATTGAAAAGTTGGTAAGATTTGATTGGTAAAAATATATAATCTTTTATCTGAGACATCTATGCTTCCCTGAAAATTTGAGTAAAAATAAGAAAAGAGCTCTTAAGTTAGCCTCTTAAAAATATGTCATTACTGATTTTGGGTTAGCTTGGAAGAACCTAGAGGGAGTGCTCTTTAAATGCATTGCTGAGCAGGAAGCCCCAAAGGTAAGTTTTGATCTCCATGGAGGAGTTTGTGGGGGACATGTTGACAATTTTTGCACTTGTGCAAAAATGGGCAACTCGAAACTTCGTCGTTATGATGAAAATTCTTAGGTGAAGTATATCTAAGCTAAGGAAGTTTTTATGTTATTTATTACTATTGAATTAGTTACAAGATCAAATAAAATCTACAATTATGTGTGGTGTCACAAAATAGAATAGATCACATAGTCTGCAATTTGATGTCATCTTCAGCAAAAGAACACAAAGCCCCAAAGGAAAGTTGTGTTGTCTTGATGAAGACGAAAAATTGTAGAGTAGGTGAAGTGCTGAGTTTTGAAGTAGCAAACAAAAATACAGATATCAGAAAATTCGGGTTCATTACTGAATGTTACAAGTTCTCATCAATGTTCTTTCCTTCATGATTAAGGCATTCAATTATGTTGCTGAGTTTAGTTCATTATACAATCCATACAGAGAAGATAAAATGCAGAAAGAAATATACAACTCATTTTAAAAAATTCAATGTTTTATTCATAAGGAATTTTCAAATGTTTCCCACACAAGCCATGGGATGTAACTGAAAACTAAACTACAACTACTAAAATGAAAGGTACACATGCATGAAAGAGAAATCAAAGTAGTATGAGTGGACCCATCATTGCCTTGGGGTTTCTTTTCTTCGATTGAATCATCTTCATCTCCATATTTTGTTTTTTCTTCATCTCCATTGTAAAAGCCATTGTACCTAAAAAGAAAAGAATAAACTATCAACTATGAGCTTAGGTATCAAATCATATTCCTACAACTATCCTACTTCATGCATATAAATCCCTAATAATAGGAAATGTAGTTTAATTGAATAAAAAGCTGCATACATGCTTCATTCACTCAGATAGAATTAAAGAAGAAAAAAGAAAATAAGAAAGCATGGACATAAGAGAGGCCAAAAAGCCTAAGTATTTTCTAACTGTTTTCCTAAGTGTGTAGGTACAAGTTACAGCCAAGGAAAAATAGACAAACATAAGTGCATGCAAAAAAAGGAAGAATGTAACTCAAAGTTTCTATAATTGTTCTAAAATGGAAGAAGTTATAGTGTAGAAGATAGACTAGCAATAGAAGCACATGTTTCAGTTTGCAACAGAAGGAGGAAGCATAATTTGAAAGCTGATGTTTGGTTAAGGAAGAAAGGGTTACTTCTAAAACAGAACAAAAGAATTTTCTAGGGAAATTTTTACAAGGCTTCGCCATGAAAAATGGACATTTACAACTTTCCATCATGTTGTTTTTAACTAACACATGCTTAAAGAAATGATTTAAATCAAGTAAGTGATACAGAAAAATAGTAAAGCATGACATGATCAAGATAAAAAGCTATGATGTCTCATTTATATCTGGCTTCAAACATGATGTGTTATGTTCTATATTATGAATCAGAAATATAACTACTATAGTTGGAAATGGATGGAAGAGAGAATTCTGGAAAATAAATTCCAAGAATTCGCCGTAAAAAGTCAACATTTCAAATTTTCCAGCATACATAGAAACTTGTAATAAATATCAAACACAATGTTTATGTAGAAAAGAAAGGGAACTATACTTTCAGTCATCAATTTGAAGGATTTTATAGCATTCATTATAAGTCTAAAAAGTTGTAGAGAGATGAAGTTTCAAGACGAATATTACAAATACATCATTCTATAAGTACGGTCTTTGAAATAATCAAGTGTCAACTACATGACATGCTACAAGTAATGGCTTCAGAGATCAAATTGAATGTAGGATTTACATTTACAGAAATAGAAGTCATTCAGAATGAATATAGAGATGCTGCCATATCAAAGAAGTACAACTATTTATGGAAGAAAATTGATTAAGTACAGATGAATCATACAGTGCATAGCAATAAGCTCAAGGTACAGTTTGAAAGCACGAAGCACTAGAAATCAAGTTGCAGTAATAGAAATGATATATGCAATACAAATAACAATTCCAAGAAAGCATACTATGAAGCTTTATGATTTACATTTGAACAAATGATAAGCATGCAAATGTCTAATTGATCATTTTCAAGCTACAGGCATTGATTATAACTAAAGAAAGTACTTCATGTTTTAATACACAAGTAAATGGAATATCTAAACATCAGATAGGTGTGCCAAAATGTTATACAGAAGCATCAAAGTGGCAGAAATAAAGTGTCTGAGCATCCTAAGAATTCCAGGTTTTAGAATCAATAAGAAAAGCAGGAATAAGAGTTTTCATAAGCCTTTTAAAATATACAGGATCTTAGCTTAAAGATTCTTGACAGAATGAAGAAATTTCACTACACATATAAGATATGATGATGATATTATCAAAGTCGTAAGTTTCAAGTGGTGAATTCAAGACAAAATTACAGCTTCAGGTTCCAATCAAAGAACCCATTAAGGGGTATTAAAATTATAGTAAGAAACAAGGCCATCAAGTTTAGAACTACAGAAACTAGAATCAAAAACAAGTTTCAACTTGAAATGGCCGAGGTTGGACCAAGGGGTCACATGAAATGTAAGAGAGAGATGAACATCAAATACTCCAAAATAGAGGTCCTAAGAAAGAACCAAACTCTATACTAAGAAATAGAGACTCAAAAAATTCAAATAAAAATTTCCACAAGGCTAAGCATGCATAACTAAAGCTCAAAGGCTCTCCACAACTGAACACCATGAGTAGTTCCAGCACATTGGAGGATCTTGATAGCTCAAACTTATGAACAACTCAATTCACAAAAAAGGGATTCTTCTGACTGAGAAAGCAATTCGACAACACAGGTTATAGTTGGGAAATAAAAGAAACCAAGGCTTTAGAGTTCATTAATGATGGTTTCCCTTTCTATGCAAACCAAAATTCTCAAACAAACAGGGAAAAATATGCAAATACCCACAAGGCAAAGTGCCAGATCTGGAACATCGATTCAATGGTAAAAAAGTAAGATAAATATTGATCAAATAAGCCACAGATGATTATTTTATAAAGTAGAATAAAGCTTTAAAAACTCAAAATTGTGGCTTTTGGATCTTCACATATGGACATAGATTTTGAAGAAAATTTTGACCTAAAAACAGTGCAACCAAAATCAATCAAATCTTGCATCATTGGACAGAGTTGAAACTCGATGATTAAAATACCTGTCATTAATAACAGACAAGAAATCACCATAGATAATCAACTGGTAAACCAAATTTTTGTAAGATACCAAGCTCAAATGCACAGAATAATGGCGTCGAGGAAAAAATTTTCCAGGGCTCCACCCGTAAACCAAATAAAAAAATGAAATGTGCTTGAGGGTCGAAGACAACCTTTACCATGCAAACTCAAGAGGTGAGTTGCAACCTAACTCAACCACGGTCAGAAATCAAGGACTCCAGATTGAAAGGAAAGAGATGAAGGGACAAATATTAAGCTCTGTAATTAAAGCAACTAACCATGGTCAATCTCCACTAACCACATTTAAAGTCTAGTAAGAAACCATAACCATGAGTCCAAGGATCGACGACATCAAAAACAAAGGTACAGAGATCAAGGGCCCAGGATGATCAACAAATATCAAAGCAAACTCAATTTGAGTTACATATACCACCAACCAAGTTACCAATGGGTGATTCACCATGGAGAGCGGCCAGCCACGTTATCAGATGAAAACAAAATCATTTACAATGACTTTCAAATTCTAACCATAGTGCATGCTCCAAATAATATAAAGGGACCGACCAAATTATACCCAATGATCACTGAAAAGGTGAATTTCTAAATTAGTTATCATTTAGACATACAAAGCCGACAAGAAAAACTATTGGTCGTGCATGGTGTGGTGACTTTAACAAAGTGCCCCTTATGTATTTAAACTATGGTATTGTTTTAAGTCCACAAAGGTGGCCAAACCTGGTTGGTACCCACTTCAAGGAGTTGAAGATGATCTACAACATGCTATCCATGTGATCACTAGGAAATAGAATAAGTGTCGACATCAAAGACAGATGTGGTCCCAATCAGGATTGATATTTGGATGAATTATTTTGCAAAGTATTGCAATTAATGTAATTATTTTACTCACAAATAGGGAGTTATATTTTTACATGCCTTCACAAGAGGACAAAATAGAGAAGAAGATAGAGTTTCATGTTCATGGAGGGAGACTTTCGTACCAAGCAATCTTAGTTTTAGCAAATTATTCACCCTTTTTGTCTTAAAAATAGAACAGCCAACTTCAGTTTAACTATAATGTAAGTAAGGGTTATAATGCCTATTTATAACTAGATGTTCTATTTTTACTCCTTTATCTATTATTAAATAAAGGATAAAAATAAGATGCATGGGCGAGTACAAGCCTTAGGCTATTTTTAGGAAGAGGGTGAATTTTATTTTCACTATATATTGTGTGTCTTTGCAAAGCAGAAGGGAGATCTTATTGAGGAATTCTTGATATAGAAGTACTGAACCAATTTTTTCTAGTTTTGCCTTATAAGTGTGAAGAATTTATGCCTTACAAATTATTTGCAGTCTTGCGTATGTTTCTATTAGTCTTGTGAATGCAACTTCCCTAATCAATCATCTTACCCTGTTACAAAATTCAATATTCTTTGCTTAATTTTAATGTGCATGTTAACTTATCAATGTTGTTGTGATATTTTTCCCTCAGTATAAAAAAGTGTTTGCCCTTAAATTCTGTGGAAAAATGTTGGGTCATGCATAAAAAATACTTCACATATCAATCATGCATATACTCCGTCAAATTCCTCATAAAAATATGGTGTATCACCTTAGTTTTAATTACTTTACAGTCATATTTTACTCTCAAACTCCCAGAAATCAATTTAGGATACACCAACAAGGAACTGACCTTGATACCAGAGAATCACCTCAAAATAGGTATACCCACATACCTGAGGTGTTTCCATTATATCTACGAAAGAGAGAGATCAATTATGAAAGATTAGAAAACCTGCAGCCATCTCTCTATAGGGTACACTTTTGAGAGATAACGATTCTTGGCACACCTGGTGGGACGACGAATCAAATCTGCATGTAAATTACAAAATCTACAACAGATCTACAATAGATTTACAGCAGTTACAAAGTCACTTTCAGGAGCAAGCTGCAACAATTTATTCTAAAGATTTTAAGACCTTTTGGCGACTCTGTTGAGCTGATATCAAACCAGTATTGCAGCATGCTCCATTCCTAAAGTGACTACAAGATCATCGGTAAGAGGAATCCCTCCTGAGTAGTTTTCTTTACCCTTGATTTCCGCTAGAAGGAGAAGAGTTGGTAATACTTTACCTTATAATAGACCAGGTTTTGATAACCCTCCTCCTAATATTGCTTCACCACATATCAATTTCTCTATTAACATCCTAGTTTTTTAAATGGTTATTCAACCACCAAGGAATTTTGTGACCTTAACTAATGGCAGTCCATTAGTAATCATAGTTTACCATGACATTTGTAATGCTGCCATGAAAAGTTTACCATCATTCACAGGTGAAAATCAGGTTACACCAGCTAAACATATCAAAGATGTTACAACCCTATGTCCAGTCCATAACATCACTCATGAAGCCATATCTTTAAGACTTTTAGTTGCATCTTTTGAAGGGTAGGCCTTGCAATGTTATAAAAAACCTATAAATTAGAAGCATAAGAACTTGGGATGACTTAGTTGAAAAATTGTTGAAATAGTTCTAGGATAATTCAGATCATTTGTCTCTTATTGAACAATTTTATACCATTAAAAGAGCTCCTAATGAATTTATGTCCAGTTTCAATATCCATTTTACTAGAACTTGGGAGAGAATTCCAGCAAGTATCAAGCCTCAAGCTAATCATTCTTTCCTTTATTATCTTAGAGCATTAAACAATGATATCTCAACTATGATTCAATCAATGGGGGAGAGACACTCCCAGCAGCCTATGATATCGATATCTGAAATGAAAATAGTCTTATTCAATCTAGAAAATTTGCACCAAGACCTTCAATGCCCCTTTTCAGACAGATTTAGCACCTATTACATCAGCCTATTACAATCATAGAACTTACTTGTTATAGCCCCATAAGATGATGTAATTAAATATTTGAAAACTATGGGAAATAAATTGACTTCAATTCAGAAAAAAATTGCATTACCTAACAGACCCTATCAAGCTCCTTATCATCCCTATCAATAGAATCAACAAAAAATGACATCCTTATCAATAGAATCAAAATTATATGCAGCCTTACCAGTAAAGGCTAGTTTGTTCCAAAGGATCCTAGTTCATCTAATGTTTTAGTCCCAGTTAATATGGCTACAGAAGAGTGGTGTCAACCTTGCAATCAACATCTTTCAGCTGTAACTTGCCCAAATGTTTTTCTTGAATATGAATCTTGTTGCACAAACTCAATATGAAACATTTTTCATGCCCCAAATGGACGGTGGGCAGCAAGAAACTCATGTTTAGAAAGCACCTGAACATAATTTAGTCAGTTTTAATGAGGAGGATTTCATTGCAGTCACTACTAGGGCTCAAGGGAAAGATGTTAAAGGTCAAAAACAACAAAATAGGCCTATCCTGCCTACTGTCACTGATAAGACAACATCTACAGCTTCAAAGTCAACCAACAACCCTGTGATGTTCCTCAAAAAATAACAAGTGTTCTCAGTTGATAAAGGCCATCAAAAACAGCTACATCCTGATCCAAGAAGACTGTTTATACCTCAGATATCCAAGGCAACTGAAGCAGAATCAATTTTTGCTAAGGCCTACTCTAAGATAGTTGAATCTGTCTCTAAAACAGTTGCTTCTTTTAACATCATCGATGTAATGAAAAGTAATAATGTTAATATCTCAATATGGAACACTTTAAGTATTCCTAGACAACAAGATTTACTTTCTCATAAACTAGCTAAGTTGCATATTTATGTCAAATATAGCAAAAAAAAGAAGTTTTAGAAGACAGACATGGTCCCTTGGAACATTTGAACAAGACCTCATTAAATAAGTTAAGTGGATGGTTCATAAATTTGTTAATGCTCATGATATCAAGAAATCGCACAACCATTTTATTTATCACTGATTATTGGATAACATTTAGTTCAGAATTACATGGTGGAAAGTGATGCAAGTAGAATAGTTATGCGAAAAGTGATTTCAAAAAAATTGGGTTTTCAGTATGAGCCTACAAAAAGGAATGTCTTATAGCATTAATGGAACTAAAAATAATACAGTTGGTATAATTAAAAATTTATAAGCGGGCGTTACATGCTTGCCCAAATGTTTCCATATCTACAAGATGTTACTGTTGTAGATTTACCTCCATACTTTACCTTATGCTTATCTAGAGACTTCATGAACAAAAATAGGAGGTTATTTCTCTTCATATTGGTCCTTATTTTTCACTACTCGTTGTGGTACCAAAATTACTATCAATTCAAATCCATTGACTAGATTTCACAATGAGCCTCACTCTTAAAATGTAGTGGCTAATTATTTAGCCCTAGATTAGTTTGATTTTGATGAGGTATCTCATGTTTTAGTATTAGATCGGTGTTTCTAACATGTTTATGGATGGAAAGACACAGTGGAATAACATGCTCATGATAATTTTAAGGAAATCTGAAGAACACATAATTGGTGTGTATTGTATGCATGAAAAAAAATATACCACTTACCTTGTTGTCCCAAACATAGAGGATTCAACAGAAGGGATTTGAAAGCTTCATTTCGATGGGGCTAAAAACAAGAAGGGACAGGGAAGACAAGTCTGATACTCACTTCCCCAATGAACTGAAAGATATTTCATAGCTTTGAGTCTCTAATTTTCATGTACCTGGCAACATAGTTGAATATGGAGCATTAATTCACGGCTTACTTGGGGCAAGAAAGAAAGGTATCAGCATGGTACAGATTTTTGGTGACTCTAAGTTGGTTATCAATGAGGTAAGGAATTTTAATATTTGTAAGAATCCATTAATGAAGTCTTAAAGAAATAGAGTTTTAAAATTAATCGGATATTTGGATGCTATTAACATTCACTTTATTCCTAGAGCTGAAAACAAGCATGAAGAAAAACTTCCAGCAGTTGGGTCTAGTTTTGAAGTGCTAGAAACAAATTGAAAAGAGTAAAATCCATACTCATATAAATTTATTTTTTAGGCCCTCAGTACTTAATAATTATTCAAATTTGTGATTTTTTTGAAAGTGATGATCAAATTTGTAAAGGTTTTTACATCAAGAAGTTAAGTTTTATGCAGTTAATCAAGATAAATTACAACATTTATACAGTGACCATGATTTTTCAATTGAATGAAAAATAAATTTCCTTGAGGTCTTGTCACATTGGAAGACATCTTCAACACTGGTGATCAGTCAAGAAAGGTCAATACTAGAATGTCAACTCACACTGATAATTACGAAAGAGTTCTCAGTTGATGAAGGGAAAAAGCTATTTCTTGGAAATGTATGTTCCTTAAATGAAAAGATCACTCATTTATTAATCTTTCCAAAGAGTTTAAATATATGGTTTTTCTTGGAGATACTAAGATCTGAAAGGATTTGATCCCAGTTTAGCACAACATACAATTGATTTGTAACCAAATTCTAAACCTGTTAGACAGAAACAAGAGGCTTGTAAATCCCAAAATAGATCCTCTTACGAGGAAAGAATTATCTAAGTTGATTAAATTGGGTATTATCTTTCCAGTTAATCATTCAATTTGGGTAGCCAATCTTCTTCATATTAGGAAGAGGAACAGTTAAATTAGACTATGCGTAGATTTTAGAGATCTTAATAAGGATTCATTAAAAGATCATTACCCACTCCCAAATATAGATCAGAATTCTGACAACATTCTTAGCTTTAGATAGACTATCTCTTCTAGACGGTTTTAGTGGATATAATCAAATATTCAGTTCTGGGAAGAAGATAGATACAAAATATCATTTACCACCACGTGGGGTACTTATGCTTACAAAAGGATGAATTTTGGTCTTCCAAATGCCGGTGCAACGTTTCAATGTGTAATGGACATGGATTTTCACAACTTATTAAATATATTCATCCTTGTTTATTGAGATGACGTTACTATATTTTCAAAATATTTTAAATAAGATCTAATGCACTTAAGGAAGACTTTTCAATTGTGCAGGCAAGTTGGAATATCTATGAATTCATTAAAGTCTATCTTTTCAGTACATCAAGGCAAACTACTTGGTAATATTGTTTCTAAGCAGGGTTTAGCAATCGACCCCTTTAGGATCGAAGCCATAGCACAACTATCATTGTCTCACCCTAAGAAGACATTATGGACTTTTATGGGAAAAATCAACTATGTTAGAAGATTTGTTCCAGATTTTGTAGCATTGGTTAAACAAATCACAACTATGCTAAAGAAAGAGACAACTTTCTCTTGAACCAATAAAGGGAAGAGAGGGTTTTGAAGAAATCAAAAAAACAATATATCAGGCTTCAACTCTTGCAAATCCCTAATCTTGATAAAGAATTTACGATGTAAGCACTTGCAGGAGCTGAAACAATCTTAGCTATATTAACTCAAGTCAATAATGAATATATTGAGCAGCATATTTCTTTCTTTAGTACAGAATTTACATGATTATGAAACAAGATACACATTCCTTGAAAAGTAAGGTACGTTCAATAGTTATAGGAATAAAGAATTTAAAGTATATGCTTTTCAAACAATAAAATCCATGTTTTTTTTTCTCATTCAAGTCTGAAAGCATTCTTACTAAATAAGAAATTGAATGAGAAAAGTGAAAACTAGATAACGAAGGTCGTAGAGTTTGATGTTGATATTCGGGTTGCTAAGAGGGTTTGAAGGAAGGGTCTGTGTGAACATGTAGTTGATGACATGGAAAAATAATAATTTGTAGAACCAGATGATTTAAAACAACATGCTGAAATTGCGTATCAGAAATCAGAAGTCATGGTTCAACGAGGAAATCAACGGCCTGAGCTCAGCTCACGAGATTTCAGGAATCAAGATGGATGACTGATTTTGTTAATTATCTACAGAATGGAACCTATCTAGAATGGTATAGAAAAGAATAAATGAAGATATTTTATATTACAAGATGTACCTTTTTTCTTCATTGATAATGTTTTGTTCAAAAGAGAAATAAATAGAAACTTGTTCCGATGGGTTGATTATAATAAAGTTCAGAAAATATTATTTTGAATTCCATGAAGGACCTGCTGAAGGTCACTTCTCAGCACATACCACAGCCTTAAAAATTATGAAAGCTAGTTACTATTGGTCTAGCATATTCAAAGATTATTTTTATTGGATTAAAAAGTGTAAAAAAAGTGCTTGTCTTTGTTGGAAAAGAGCATCTTGCTTCGCCGTGCCTTATGCTGCCTATCTTCAAGTTGATCAGCGTTTTATGTTTGTGGGGTCTTGAATTTATCGTCATGAGAAACCCACCACCATCATAAGGACGCAAGTGGATCTTAACTACGACAGATTATTTTACACGATGGACTAAAGCAATAGCCTTGAAGGATGCTAATGAAACTTCAATACTATCCTTTTACGAAGGAATAGTTTGCAAATTTGGTGTTCTAGCAACTATCATATCAGATAATGCCTTATCATTACTTGGTGTAAATATAACATATTAGGCTATCAACCATGGAATATATTTGATTTCTTCATCTAATTATTACCCAGAAGGTAATGGCTTAGCTAAGAGTAGTAACAAGAATTTGTTAAGCATCATCAAAAGGACGCTCAAGGATAATCAAAGAGCTTAGCATCTGATGTTGAATTCAGTACTTTGGGTTGACAGAGTGATTCCTACAAGATCAGTTGGCCATTCACCATACAAAATTGTGTATGAAAAGGAAGTCAAGAATTCCTATTTCGGTTGAGTTACCAGCCATTGGAATTGCTACACCTAATGGAAGTTGCTTGAAAATGAACCATTACAAGTTAATTAAGAAGAGTTAATGGAATTGGAAGAACTAAGATATCAAGCTCATTTAAATATGGAAAATAATCAAAAACAAATGAAGAAGAATTTTGATAAGAAATCTAAATTTAAAGTCTTCAATGAAGGAGATATTGTGTTAAAGTGGGATGTTGATCGTCCAAAGCCAGGAAGAAACTCAAATTTTAATACACTATAGAGTGGTCCTTATATGATTTCAGCTTACAAAGAACACAATGCTTTTCAGCTTTCAGAAGTTGAATGGAGAGGAACTTCCCATTCCTGTGAATGGTATGTTTCTCAAACACTGTTATTGAAAAATCTTACAGTGATTGTTAGAGTAGGATTTCCTTTCAATAAGTGTAGTTCCTGCACATTGCAATGTTTTTCAATTCAATAAGTGCATTCATGCATGTGATCTGGTTTACAAGATCCTTTCCCAGCTTTAGTTTGTTTTGGAAGGGTTGGACCTTTTGGAAAAGGAAAAATTTTGGTTACATGTTTAGACTCCATGCCCAATGGACAAGAGCAAGGCACTAGTCTTTAAGCTAGCAGGTAGCTTTCCCCACAGGATCGCTCAGAAATGTTGACAATTTTTTCACTTGTGCAAAAATGGGAAACTCAAAACTTTGTCGTTACGATGAAAAGTCTTGGGTGAAGTATACCTAAGCTAAGGAAGTTTTTATGTTTTTAGTTACTGCTGAAATAGTTACAAGATTAAATGAAATATGTAGTTATGTGTGTTGTCACAAAACAGTAACAGATCACATAGTCTGCAATTTCATGCCATCTTCAGCAAAAGAACACAAAGCCCCAAAGGATAGCTGTGTTGTCTTGATGAAGACAAAAAAATTAAAGAGTAGGTGAAGTGCTGAGTTTTGAAGCACCAAACAAATACAGATATTCAGAAAATCAGGGTTCATTACTGAATGTTACAAGTTCTCATCAATGTTCTTTCTTCATGATTAAGACATTCAATTATGTTACTGAGTTGTTTAGTTCATTATACAATCCATACAGAGAAGCTAGAATGTAGAAAGAAATATACAACTCATTTTACAAAATTCAATGTTTTATTCATAAGGAATTTTCAAATGTTTCCCACACAAGCCATGGGATGTAACTGAAAAGTAAAGTACAACTACTGAAAAGAAAGGTACACATGCATGAAAGAGAAAGCAAAGGAGTATGAGTGAACCCATCATTTCCTTGGGGTTTCTTTTCTTCGATTGAATCATCTTCATCTCCATTGTAGAAGCCACTGTACCTGAAAAGAAAAGAATAAACTTTCAGCTATGAGCTCAGGGATCAAATCATATTCCTACACTGTCCTACTTCATGCATATGAATCTCTAATAACAGGAAATGTAGTTTACTTGAATAACAAACTGCATACATGCTTCATTCACTCAAATAGAATGAAAGAAGAGAAAAGAAAATAAGAAAACATGGACATAAGAGAGGCCAAAAAGCCTAAGTATTTTCTAACTATTTTCCTAAGTGTGCAGGTACAGGTTACAGCAAAGGAAAAATAGACAAACATAAGTGCATGCAAGAAAAGGAAGAATGTAACTCAAAGTTTCAATAACTGTTCTGAAATGGAAGAAGTTACAGTGTAGAAGAGAGACTAGCAATAGAAGCACATGTTTCAGTTTGCAACAGAAGGAAGAAGCAGAATTTGAAAGTTGATGTTTGGTTAAAGAAGAAAGGGTTACTGCTGAAACACAACAAAAGAAGTTTATGGGAAAATTTTGATAGGGCTTCGCCATGAAAAATGGACATTTACAACTTTCCATCATGCTACTTTTAACTACTACATGCTTAAAGGAATGATTTAAATCAAGTAAGTGATACAGAAAAATAGTAAAGCATGCCATGATCAAGATAAACAACTATGATGTCTCATTTTTATCTAGCTTCAAACATGAAGTGTTATGTTCTATATTCTGAATCAGAAAATACAACTACTATAGCTAGAAATGGATGGAAGAGAGAATTCTGGAAAAAGTTTGCCAGGGCTTCGCCATAAAAGTCAACATTTCAAATTTTCCAGCATACATAGAAAGTTGTAATAAAGATCAAACACAATGTTTATGTAGAAAAGAAAGGGAATTATACTTTCAGTCATCAAACTGAAGGATTTTGGAGCATTCATTATAAGCCTAAACAACTGAAGAGAGATGAAGTTTCAAGATGAATCTTACAAATACAACATTCTATAAGTACAGTCTTTAAATTAATCAAGTGCCAACTACATGGCATGCTACAAGTAATGTCTTCAGAGATCAAATTGAATGCAGGATTTATAGTTATAGAAATAGAATTCATTCAGAATGAATACAGATATGTTGCCATATCAAAGAAGTACAACTATTTATGCAAGGAAATTGATCAAGTACAAATGAATCATACATTGCATAACAATAAGCTCAAGGTACAGTTTGAAAGCACGAAGCACTAGAAATCAAGGTTGCAGCAATAGAAATGATATATGCAATACAAATAACAATTCCAGGAAAGCATACTATGAAGCTTCATGATTTACAGTTGAACAAATGATAAGCATGCAAGTGTCTAATTGATCATTTTCAAGCTACATGATTTCATTATAACTAAAGAAAGTACTTCATGTTTTAATACACAAGTAAATGGAATATCAAAACATCAGCTAGGTGTGTCAAAATGTTGTACAGAAGCATCAAAGTGGAAGAAATAAAGTGTCTGAGCATCCTAAGAATTCCAGGTTGTAGAATCAATAAGAAAAGTAGGAATCAGAGTTTTCATAAGCCTTTTAAAATATACAGGATCTTAGCTCAAAGATTCTTGACAGAATGAAGAAATTTCACTACACATATCAGATATGATGATGATATTATCAAATTCATAAGTTTCAAGTGGTGAATCCAAGACAAAATTACAGCTTCAGGTTCCAGCATTCAGAGAACCCATTAAGGGGTATCAAAATCAGAGTAAGAAATAGGGTCATCAAGTTCAGAACTAAAGAAACCAGACTCAGAAACAAGTTTCAACTTGAAATGGCCAAGGTTGAACCAAGGGGTCACATGAAATGTAAGAAAGAGATGAACGTCAAATACTCCAAAACAGAGGTCCTAAGGAAGAACCAAACTCTATACTCAGAAATAGAGACTCAAAATATTCAAATAACAATTTCCACAAGGCTAAGCATGCATAACTAAAGCTCGAAGGCTCTCCACAAATGAACACCATGAGTAGTTCCAACACATTGGAGGATCCTGATAGCTCAAACGTCAGAACAACTCAATTCACAACAAAGGGATTCTTCTGACTGAGAAAGCAATTTGACAACACAGGTTACAATTGGGAAATCAAAGAAACTGAGGCTTCAGAGTTCATTAATGATGGTTTCCCTTTCTATGCAAACCAAAAATCTCAAACAGACAGGGCTAAATATGCAAATACCCACAAGGAAAAGTGCCAGATCTAGAACATTGATTCAATGGTAAAAGAGCAAGCTAAATATTGATCAAATAAGCAACAAATGATTATTTTACAGAGCAGAATAAAGCTTCACAAACTCAAAATGGTGGCTTTTGGATCTTCACATACGGACACAGATTTTGAAGAAAAGTTTGAACTCAAAATAGTGCAACCAAAATCAATCAAATCTTGCATCATTGGACAGAGCTGAAACTCGATGATTAAAATACCAGTCATTAATAACAGACAAGAACTCACCGTAGATAATAAAATGGTCAAAAAATTTGAGCAACCGGATGATGAAGCAAGAGGTCCACATGCCCACGAGAAGTTTCGAACTCAGGAGTCAATCAGGAGCAATAAATCACAGAACCCACAAATATTTCCAAGAGTTCAGTGATATATTTAAAGAAGAAAATAAAACAGAAATGTACGCATCCAAGAGAAAATTATCTCACCTATAACGACTATGGCGGCCAATAGACTAAAAAGATCTGCAAAAATAGAGAAGAATCGAGCTTCAAAACTCACCATGGAGGCCATTGCAAAAACCAAATATTACAGAGCTTGAGAGAAAGGAGACAACGTTCTGAGAGCACTTTGAAGTCAAATTACAGGAAAAGCTCAAGAATGACCAAGGCACGACCATGAAAACTCGAGGAAGTCAAAAAAAATTATGATCCCCTCCATAGAAGTTGAACACCTAGATCTTAAAATGACAGAGAAATACCAATGTTTGAGCTCTCATGGCCACACAAAAAGCCATTTTTGTAGAAGAGACCAAGCTCAAATGCACAGAATAATGGCGTTGAGTAAAAAAATTTGCCAGGGCTTCACCCACGAACCAAAAACCAAATGAAATGTTCTTGAGGGTCGAAGAAACCCTTTACCATGCAAACTCAAGAGGTGAGTTTCAACCTAACTCAACCACAGTCAGAAATCAAGGACTCCAGATCGAAAGGACAGAGATAAAGGGCCAAAGATCAAGCTCGCGTGATCAAAGCAACTAACCATGGTCAATCTCCATCGACCACATTTAATGTCAAAAGTCAGAAACCCTAACCATGAGTCCAAGGATCGAATGGCATCAAAAACAGAGGTACAAAGATCAAGGGCCCAAGATGATCAATGAATATCAAAACAAACTCAATTTGAGTTACATATACCACCGACCAAGTTACCAAGGGGTGAGTCACCATGGAGAGGGGCCAGCCACATCATCAGATTAAAACAAAATCATTTGCAATGACTTTCAAAGTCTAACCATAGTGCATGCTCCAAATAATATAAAGGGGCAGACCAAATTATACCCAATGATCACCGAAAAGGTGAATTTCTAAATTATATATCATTTAGACATACAAAGCCGACAAAAAAAACTATTGGTCATGCAAAATCAAAAGGTGATTGTGCATGGTGTGGTGACTTTTACAAAGTGCCCCGTTATGTATCTAAACCATGGTAATGTTTTAAGTCCACAAAGGTGGCCTAACCTGGTGGTCCCCACTCCAAGGAGTTGAAGATGATTTGCAACATGCTATCCATGTGATCACTAGGAAACAGAATAAGTGTCAACATCAGAGACAAAGGTGGTCCCAATCAGGATTGATATTTGGATGAATTATTTTGCAAAGTATTGCAATTAATGTAATTATTTTTCTCACAAACAGGGAGTTGTATTTTTTCATGCCTTCACAACAGGACAGAATAGAGAAGAAGACAGAGTTGCATGTTCATGGAGAGAGACTTGCCTAGCAAGCAATCTTATTTTTAGCAAATTATTCACCCTTCTTTTCTTAAAAATAGAACAGTCAACTTCATTTTGACTGTAATGTAAGTAAGGCTATTAATGCCTATTTGTAATTGCATGTTCTATTTTTACTCCTTTATCTATTATTAAATAAAGGATAAAAATAAGATGCATGGGTGAGTACAAGCCTTAGGCTATTTTTAGGAAGAGGGTGAATTTTATTTTGCTATATATTGTGTGCCTTTGCAAAGTACAAGGGAGAAATTCTGGAGGACTTTTGGATATAGGAGTACTGAAGCAAATTTTTGCCAGTTTTTCCTTATGAGTGTGAAGAATTTCTGCCTTACCAATTATTTTCAGTCTTGTGTATGTTTCTATTAGTCTTGTGAATGCAAATTCCCTGATCAATCATCTTACCCTACTGTAAAATTCAGTATTTTCTGCTTAATTTTAATGTGCATGTTAACTTATCAGTGTTGTTGTGATATTTTTCCCTCAGTATAATAAAGTGTTTTCCCTTAAATTCTATAGAAAACTGTTGGCTCATGCATCAAAAATCCTTCACATATCAATCGTGCATATACTCAGTCAAAGTCCTCATACAAATTTGGTGTATCACCTTAGTTTTAATTAATTTATAGTCATCTTTTACTCTCAAACTCCCAGAAATCAGTTTAGGATACACCAACAAGGAACCGGCCTTGATACTAGAGACTCACCTCAAAATAGGTATACCCACAGACCTGAGGTGTTTCCATTATGAGAAGATATCTATGAAAGAGAGAGATCAATCTTTTATCTAAGAAATCTATTCTTCCCTGAAAATTTGAATAAAAATTAGAAAAGAGATCTTAAGTTATCCTCCCAAAAATATGTCATTACTGATTTTGGGTTAGCTTGGAAGAACTATGAGGGAGTGCTCTTGAAATGCATCATTTGAATATGAGGCCCTGAGAATAATTGCTGATCTCCATGGAGGATTTTTTGGGGGACATTTTGCTAGAAGAGTTACAACACATAAAATCTTGAGGGATGCTTATGGGTGGCCAACTGTTTTCAAGGATATAACTCTATTGGTTAGGAAATGTGAAAGTTTTCAACATTTTTCTAGAAGATTGAAGAGCTTCAGGTTCAATTCCTTTCCATCCTATGTGTCAATTGAAACCCCATTTAAGCAATGGGGAATGTATTTCATTGGTGAGATTTAAGATTCTTCCACTTCTTCTCATAAAAGGAATCTTGTGTCAGTTGAAGGCCCATTTAAGCAATGGGGAAAGGATTTCATTTGTGCAAAATTTCAAATCCTTTCTGATGTTGGTCATAAATGGATTCTTGTAGCTACTGACTATTTCACTAAGTGGGTGGAAGTAATCCCCACCAAGAAAGCAACACACCAAGTCATCATGGACTTCATGATGAATCAAATCATATGCAGATTTGAAGTGCCAGCTAAGATTATTGTTGATAATGCCATGAGTTTTAGATCCAAACATTTGGTGGTAATGTGCAAAGGGTATGGAATCAATTTGACATATGCTTCTAACTAAAATCCTCAAGGAAATGGACAAGCCAAGTCCAACAATAAAAACTTGTTGAAGATAATTAGAAGAACCTTGGAGATGAACAAAAAGAAGTGGGGTGAGCAAGTGAAGTTTGTTGTTTGTGCTGACATAATCACTGTCAAAAGAGCTAATGGTAAAATCCCATTTGAGTTGGTATATGGAACTCAAGCTTTGCTTCCCCTTCATTTCTAATTGTCTTCATTTTAGTTTGTTGAATAACTTGAAGATCAAGAAGTTAGTCCATATGATGCTCAAATCAATCAGATTATTGAGTTAGATTAATAAAGAAGGGCATCCCATCAGTGGCATGTGAAGTTCAGAGAAAATTTGAAGAAGTTATTTGATAAAAAAAGTGACTCTAAGTATATTTTCAGTGTTCGGAGATCTTGTGTTATTATGGACAAGTAGGTATGAGGATAAGGGTAAACATGAAAATTTTTATGCATTGTGGATGGGCCCTTATTTAATTGACATTAGAATTGGTGAACATACTCTTCTTCTTAAAAGACATAGACGGGGAATTTGCTTGAATTACCTGTTAATGGCAGGACATTTGAAACATTTCCTTAATTGATTTCTCAAAATCAAGGTATACTCCATTATACAGTGTATAGTATTTTGGTTTATTTCTTCTTTTTGTTTTTCAATTTTTTGTTTGTCCTGGTCCTTAACATGGCCATTTTGTTGGTTTCTCAGTTCATCCTTATGGGAGTTGGTTATTATTATTCTTCTCTACAAGCTTATTCTTTGAATATGTTGCCCAATGGTTTGTTTTTTGGCACTTGGTCTATTATTTGTTCTTGTGGCACTTACAGGGAGTGCCCATCCCTGAGTTGGAGCCAATGTTGGTGCTCAATTTGGCCTTACCCTCGTTTGTCCTTAAAATTCTTCAATTTACCGGGCCCTGTCGTCTTTTTTGTCTCCCTGTATTGATGAATGAATACTCTATCCTCCATTTGGTTCCATGATCAGTCCCTTCCTTGGTCGAGGATCACATAAAGTCCATAATTTATTTTTCGTTCGTCTGTCCATGTGAAAATAATCTGTAACTTGGACTTAAACTCAGGGTTTTTCCCATCCTTCTCGTTCTTCTACAGTCACGTTTTTTTTCCCTGTCAATTTTTGTCTCATTATATTTGGAAACATGATTAGATGTGGCTTGGAGGATCATATTTGGGCCTTATATCATTTCCAAATTATCTCATCTTGAAAGAAAGATTCATTTTCAGGCGCAAATAGTGATTTCCCACATTTTATGGTTTGAGAGGTGTGTTTTCCCCGTCAAATTTATATCTCAGCATATGTGGAAATGTGGGCCTTTCTAGTTGGATGCGATCTTGGTGGGGAAAATTGAAAACTCTAAGGCCCTCTTCAACTCAAAATTTGTCCACGTGGAGGGTCGACGCTCATCTGAAAATTCACCTTTTGGTTTGACCTTGGAGTTGCGTCCTGGGAGACACGTGGAGGTTTCTGCTGCCTTGCCCATACTTAGACAATTTTCTTTCATGTGGTTGTTGTATCTTTGGCAAGACCATGGACACATGGAGGGCCGACGCTCATTTGAGGATCTACCTTAGGGTCCCACCTTAACAGTTTGCACCAAGGGGACACTTGGTGAGCCTGTGATTGTTTAGGGTCTCCACTTTTGGGGACCATCTCAAAGTTACGTCAGGAAGACATGTGGAGGCTTCTGACAGCTCTGCTCTATACTTAAACTTTTCAAAGAAATTTTCTAAGGCCTAGGACATGTGGAGGGACCACACCTATTTGTGGACCGACCCTTAAATTTTATTTCGAACAGAAGCACTAGAAGGACACTTGGAGGCTTCCGATCACTCTGCCCTTACTTGGACTTTTCAACGGCCAAGGAAAACTATCTCAGACCCTAGACACATGGCACCTTCCGGTGATCCTATCAAATTTTTTTTAACAACTCTTTCAGAATGAGACACATGGTGACCCCACACTTGTTTGGGGTCTCCGATTTTGAGGACCATACCAAAGGTGTGGCAAGGTGACACGTGGAGGCTTCCACTGGATCCTTTTTTACTGAGACTTTTTAAAAGGCCAAAAGGCATTTTTCTTGGGCCTAGGGCACTTGGAAGGCCTGCACTTGTTTGGAAACATGCCACTGTACCTCACCTTTGCAGTTGCACCAATAAAACATGTGGACAAATCTAATCTAGAGTTGAGAAGGGGCAGAATCAATGGTTGTTGTGCATTTCACCTATTTTTCTTACCATTTTTTCTCCAAGACTTCTGGAGATGTGAAAATGCACTACTGTTTTTCATCATTTTTTTATGAAATTCGTTGTTGTGTTTTATGTGCAAAGTGTCCATTGAATGGATTTAGAACTTAATTTGTGAGTCCAAGAATTGTTAAGGTTGATATTTTGAAATTAGAATTGCTCAGGCACTTGCAAAAACATGAATTACTAGAGAAGATGGATGTGGGGCAGAGTTTCAAAGGAAAGAGAGGGAAAAGGATGAAATGATGGAGATTCTAGGTGCAAAAGATGAAAAAGGTGTTGCCTCGATAGAGCTAAAAAGGATTACCTGTCAGATCCAACTATACAAAGCCTCGGGAGAATGATTAAAATGGGTATTTCTCACATGATAGAATCAAAATGATTGAAAGATCCAATCAAAATGATTAAAAGGATTAGAATCAAAAAGATTAAAAGGAGTTCTCAAAAATTTTGTGTATGGCATTCTAGTCATTAATCGAGGGTCTGAGAAACATGATCAATTCATGATTGGACCACCTGGTAACTTTCAGATGTGAATTTGTTAAACGTTACTTTTAAAGGCAAACTTGTAACAAGATAAGGTCCCTCGAATATTCTTCTTTTTGGGGGGAAAATTTTTAGATGAGTGAGTGAGTGAAATGTATAAATGCAATGAGAATACTCTTGCAAAAGGTCAGGGGTTGAATTCTTAATAGAAAAATTTGAGAGATCCCATCTTCCTGAGAGACCAATCTGAGAAACCTGTTGATTTACTATGTTTTAGATTTCAATCACGTCAATTTGGTTACTAGTGTACGATCCATTGACAAGATCTGAGACTATTCAAAGAAACTTTCCCCTGTTGATGAATCTAATTGTTTTCAAGTTAATTTGTGTCAATCTTGGAGCAATTTTTGTCTACTTTTTTTTCAGAATGTCTGCAAGTAGTTTTTCTTATTCCTATTGACAATCTTGTGTTATCATCCCAGTGATAGTTTAGTGGCATTTGCAATTTCATTTCAAGAAGAGCCTTCATCCTGTGATGAGATAAACAATTTAAAATCACTTCAATGTCAATTTTTTGATAAAGATTGTTTGTAGGCCTTCCTAGTGTATATTAGGCATGAGGAATCAGGGGTCTTTGATGTTTTATTTAATCTTTAGATCTCGAGCCTTCATGTGCTAGAATATCAATTGGAGATTGTGTGAAACCATGTGCAAATCCGGGCCTCCATTGATGCACACCTTCTGGTTGAAGGAATATTTTTTCTATTCCGAAGCTTTCTATCTTTTAGCTTTCCAATTGTTGTGAAGTCTCTCAAAGATCTGGTATGATCAATTTTATCTTGCTTAATCTCCCATTAAAACTGATTCAAAAACCATGAATCCATCCTGAACTACCCTTGTTTTCTTCGTATATCAACAAAGGAACAAAACCTATTTACTAAAATATGCAGAACAATTAGGATCCCATAATATCTTCAGTAACCTTAGCCTTGTTTTGAAAGTATCTCCATCTTTTAGAAGTGACAACTCTTAAGAGTTAAATTATGGAGTATTGATCAAACTTTCCCAAGGTTTTCTTCATAAAATTTGTGTAAAAGAAGGATATCTCTGTTTCCTTCATCAAACAGAGGTTACAGTATGGGTCCTCTCACCCTGGTCAAAAGGCACAACCTAAAGTAGTGAGGATAGGTCAAATCCTATTGAAGGTGTTATCCATATCTCCAAAAATATGAGTGAAAAAAGGGCCAATTACATCTCATCCCCAGCTATAAAATGACATACATCATGATATATCTTTCTCTAAGCTCCATGCCAAATATATGATAATGCTTAGCTTGAAAAGGAGAAAAAAATTGGATACCAACACAATGTAAGTCAAAAAAATATATATCCTGGTATTTTAACTATTGTATTTATGTGTGTAAAATGTGGGCGTTATAGTATCTCTATTTCTAATGACAAGACCATGTCATAAATGAAAACTAAGGAGTATGGGGTTTCCCTCATAGGTATTCGCAATGATGTCCTATAGGCCCATAAGACCGGAAATAACTTTAAATATAAATCTCTTTTGTTCTCCTTAATATTATTAAGAAGAATGGACTTCACCATTTTTTCTCATAGCCTCAACTTGTCTTTTTGTGTGAGGCTAGTAGATAGAGGTTATGTGATGGGATATTTTTAATTAAGAAAATAACTCATACACCTATTCATTTTTGAAATGTGTGTCTTTATCTGAAATAATGACTTGTGGAACACCAAACCTATATATGATGTAGTTTAAAAACAACATAACAATTATAGATCTAGGGACCATTATAAGAGGAATCTCCTTATCCCACTTTGAAAAATATTGTGTGGCCATGATAATGAAGTTATGGCCATCTGAAAGTGAGGGTGGGAATTTCCCTATCAAATTAGGACCCCAAGTAGAAAAGGTCTACGGTGTCACTATTTTCTATAGAGTCTGAACAAGAATGTTTATTGTGTGTGAAAACACTTCACACTTTTGACACCTCTATACATACTCTACAACTTCATGTTCTAATGTGGGCCATATTCATCCCATGTGATGAATCTTACGAGTGGTTGCATGGAATCCGAAGTGAATTCCACAAAGTCCACTGTGGGCTAAAAAAATAATTTTATTCATCAATCCATCTCAAAATCATGTCATCGAAGGCTTTGTGGTAGAGAAATTCTTGTACAATTATGTAGTTTGCAGCTATAATGCCTATCCTTGTACTTTTCTAATAAATTTCCCCTTCATAGTATGATCAATCAAAAATATGGTTGACAATATTGATGTACAACAAAGACGAAGCGATGGGAGGCTTTTCTTTTATGACGAAAACACATTCATCAGGGAAATCCAAATCTAATAATTCCCCATAGTCTATAGTATTGTCTTCAATCTGATTTGTCCCTTAATGGAATTTTGGTTGACAAAGGTGAGTTCGAATTAACCCATAAACATGATGAAATGACCAGAATTCTTGGAAAAGGATGCTTAAGTTAATACTGTTCATAACTGATTGGATTTTGACAATTACTCATGTCTCTTGGTTAAGAAAATAATGCCTTCTCCTCTTTTATGGGATAACTATAGACAAGCACTTCTTCTCTACTTGTGTATATCATATTTTGTAGTCAAGAAGAGTGCATCTGATGAAATAAATAGCCCACTCACAACCATTATCATTTCCCTATCCCAACATGCACACTATCGAGATGTCATTTTTCTGAAAAATATTAAATCAAAGGATGCTCATATTTTTATGGAGTGAGCATAGGAGGTGACATAAGGATACTATATATGGACTTAAACACTTTGTTGAACTCAATTATCCAATATTTTCTACACTCTTTTATCAGTAACTTATTGATTGGGTGAATAGTATACATTAGATCAAGGATAAACATTTGAATTTTTCCCAATCTTACCTAAGAAATATCTAATGCTTGATTCATCTGTGGGTGGGGACATTATGAAAACTAACCTGAATTTTCACTGAATTGACATTGATACCACGGGAAGAGATGATATATCCTACAAAATTTCCTTCCCTAACTCCAATCACACAGATGCAAAGCACCTTATAATGATCGTAATATTTCTTATATTTTTCCAAAAAATCATCAACGTATCACGCTGTAATCTTATGAATAATATCATGAAAAATGTATGGCATTTCCCATTTGTGGGTGGCTCCAGCATTTGTTAGGCCAAATGGCATGCCAACGTAAGAAAAGGTTCCCCAAGGAGTCATGAAAATAGTTTCCATTTTGTTTTCCTTGAAAATTCTTATCTCGTTACAACCAGAAAAGTCACAAATAAGAGACAACAACTCATACCCAGTTGTTGCATCAATGATGAAGTCAATTAACGGCAATGGAAAATCATCTTTGGGAAAATGTTTTTAATATCCTTGAATTCGATACAAATACATATCTTCCCATTATTTTTTAGAGATGGGAATATGGTTAACAGTAAAATAGAATAATATATTGATTTGATAAACCCTACTTGAAGGAGTTTCATTAACTCCTCCTTAAGAACTTTTGGCTTCATGGGTCTTGATTTCATATTTATGGGATTAGCATCAGGATTTTTAACAAGGTTGTATATAATCATGTCAGGAGTGATACCTGTCATCTCTTTATAGGTGAATGAAAAGGATTTAGATTTCTCTTTAAGAACCTTCGTATTTACTTCTACCTTTTCCGGTGAAAATGAAGAACCAAGTTTCAAGATTTTGGGCTCCTCTTTAGTCCCTATATTAATTTTTGTCATTCCTTTAATCAAATAAGCATTACCTTCTTCGAACTTAGGTGGTGTTGGGGGTAAATCCATTCCTTCTCCTTCTACTTCATATATTTCAAAATATTCCAATGAGAAAGAGTTCATCATTCAATCCTGAAAGTAGAAGGAAGGGTGAGGTATAAGGGAGAATACCTTATTTTGGTGTGTGGGATGAAGTTCTATGGAATTTTTTAGGTATCCTATGATTTTGTTGTCGTATTCTATTAAATCTAACATAACAGGGTCATTTTCAATCTCATTGTATGTCATAATTGCATTACTTCGCATATTTTAAACAATGTGTTTAGATCGGGCTAAAACGGTAAATCAAATTTCCTTTAAGTCCTCACTTAGATAAAAATGTGAGAAGGAAGTGGCCACAAAATTATCCAATTTGTTTGTTCTCTTGGAATGGATTTTATAGAGATAAAGTAAAAATCCTTACAAATATTGATAACAGTAGACTTGTGGAGTTGAACATTCTCTCCTCTAGTATTAAAGACTTTTGAGACTTTATTGGAAATGAGTTTGAGTCACACAAGAATCTTACATTTTTCACACCCATCCTCTTTACCACAATAAGACCAAGAAGAAGAGATTCATACTCATATCCATTTTTTATGTAGTTGAAGTTCATCTTGAAGGTGAAAGGCATGACCCTCCCTTCTAAGGAAGTGAGGATCACCCCTGCCCCAACACTATAGAGACACTTCACACCATCGTAGTTGAGGGTCCAATAGTTATTTGGGATGGTAGATGTTTTATCACTCTTTGAATATTCTTCCTTAACTTCTGAGACCTCAACCATTCAAACCTCTCCAATATCATCGACTGGAAGAAAGGTGACTCTATAAGCATGACCTATGCCCAAGGAATCAAATGGGAGAAAAATTGGAAAATTATTCTCTAAAATATTTAGGATTTCAGTTGTAGTGTTTATGGAAATAGTTTCTACTGTGAAAACGTTATTTTTCGTTAACATCTACCCCTTCGATTTCCTTAGGTGGTTTTAACTCAGTTTTTGGAAAGATATTAGATGTGGTAATTGATCCTTGAGAAGAACTAGACTTGTTTAACTTGATATATGGGAGTGTAAATTTAGTGTGAGCCTCGGGTTTCTTCGTAAGGTTGGCTAAATTTATATCAAATTTATTTGGGTCACCTTGAGCCATAAATACCTTTCCTAGATGGATGAACCTAACTACTTGGAATAGTATGGAGGGCATAGACTTCATCCTATGGATCCAAGGTCTTCGAAGAATCATTTTATAGGTGGTTTACCAATATATAATATAAAATTTAGTCAAAATAGTCTTGGGTCATAGTGTATATTGAAGCACTATGGTTCAAATGGATGTTTCCTTAAGGTTTTCATAGTCTCTAAGCATGTTTCATGTTGAGGAACAATTCATTTCATCATCCCTTAACTTTTATAAAAATAAGAAGGGGACTATATCAAAAATAACCCCATCATCTATCATAGCTCTCTCAACATAATTATTGTAAATCCAAACTTGTAAATACAATATGGGATTGCCTCTCCACGCTAGCACAATGTCAGTAGGCATCTTCTTAATATCAAACATAAATCTGACATCTCTTTCATGTTGACCCAGGGGATAGACATAATAACCTATGCGATTGATTTTGGCCTCTAGAGGAAGGGTGACGTTGACTAATTTTCCAAGACTTGATGCTTATAAAAAATAAGATTGATGCACATGGGAATTCTTTAATAAATCTAAAGGGTAAAAGTGGGAAAAGGTCTTAGTAATAGTTGTGATGAAATCATAGGCTCATACTTGCATAGAAATTACTCGTGTATTATTTGATGATGAACAGTAAATGGGGAGAGGTTGTGAATAATAATCATATAGAGGAGTCTCTACATAGACTTTCGCTTCAGTTTATAACTCAACTAGGCATATAATCTTATCCTAATTTCATTTTTCCAAAGGAGGAGCTACACATGGATCGATGGATGTAGAGAATTTGTGATCATTTTCCCCTATGGGTGTACCCTTGTTCATGCCATAAGGATTAAGCTTTCCATTCTGAGGATGCGTTGGGAAGGGGTCTTTATAAATTCCAAGAGTATAATTTTTTGGATCAATAGTCCCTATGTGATTATTTCATGTACGTGTTGAGTGATTGGCTAGCACATCTCAACAAAGAGTGGTCTCTGGTATTCCAGAACTTGTTGTATGAATTTTTTACAATCACAGCAAGAACAAGCATCATGACCTATAACCCTATGGAATATATAGTATAAATTAGGATAATATTCCCTTAATATTTGATTTTGATTATGTTGTGGTTCATAATTTATGTTGTTGTTTTGATATTTATTTGTATAGTTGAAGTTTAGAGGCCTCTAGCCTTAGTTCGTATATTGATTTTGAAATTTGTTTGGGTATTGAATTGAGCCTTTGGCCTAGACCTATTGAGGAGGAAAGGGAGGGACACTAAAGTTGACCACATTAATAGAAGGATTTAAGTTGTTAATCCTTTGGTTGTTCATGTTTTCATTATTGTTATTAATGTCATTTACATTGCTAGTACTAACAACGTTCATCTTTTTAGGTTGATCAGTTACGTCGTCCATTGTAACACAAAAAATTTTGTTGAAGACCTTGGGTCCTTGATTTTTATTATTTGAAACATTCGGGTTATTTGAATTACCTTGCAAGGGAGTGAGCAATTTTCCATTCAGACCATACATTTTTATTCCGTTTTCGATCACCTCCTAGTCAATATGGAGTGTGCCCTCAAAGACCTCCTCATATCTCGTAAGAGGAAAATTTTGAACCTCATGCTTAGTTTATTAATTGAGGAAGTGGATGAATAGATCAAAAATATTTGTTTGATCCATGTTTGGAGCATTGGGTGAGTAGTAGAGGATTTTTCGCCTCTTTTGAATGAATTGGGTGAAAGACTCGTTATGATCTTGTTTAACATGTAAGAACTCTATGATTCATGTTCTCAATGATTTTTTCATGTCTAAAGAATTTAAAAACATGTATATGTGTTTCTTAAATGAATGAATAGAGGCCTCCATTATTTTATAGTTCCGTTCGAGAGAAATCCTATCAAGATTCTTGGGGTATATATTTTCTACAACCGCATCATAAGAGAGTAACTCTCTAAGGGTGGTTTCATATGCTTTAATGTGAGCATTCAAATCCCACTCGCCTCTGAATTTGGGAAGATCCGGTAATGGTTGAGGGGGTATTACACTTTGTATGGAAAATTCGAGGGGCTCCCTGAGATACTCATAATATGTACGCGCACTACGTAGGACTCAACCATTGCTAATCCTTGATGGTAAGGTGAAGGTGGAAAAAACATTTTTTGGGGAATATGTAATCCCTTGTTGTTGAGCGTATGGACTAGGATAAGAGAACATGTCCCTTTGTGGTGATTTTGAATAAATGTGAAGGTATGGGTGGGACATTATTTGGATACGTCTTGGTAGGTAAAAAACCAGGGAACATCACCTTGCCGGATGGGATGGCATTTCAGAACACACTTTTGTATGGACCTTGTGATGGATATCCACATGGAGAGTGAGGGAGAATGCCTAGTGTGCCCGATCCAATAATGAGATCTCTAAAGCTAGGAACACATGTGTAGACATGGGAAGATGATGGTGTGGATGGAACATAATTATTATTCTGAACGTGGTGGGTATATTTGCCTTTCCCTATGAATTCTCTATGTTGGTAAGGTTGGGAAAGCTCTAATTCCATAATTTTGTCCACCAACGTTGAAATCACATCGCTTGATTAAGGTGCTGATTTTTTTTGGCGTGTTTTAAGCCTTCTTCATTTGCAAAGAAACATGGTGTCATGGTATAAATTGATCTTTTATAGACGAACATATATTCTATCATAGGAGGAGGGGTAGAAGAATTTTTTTGAAGCAAGACATCGATATACCCTTGCATCCTATCAAAATATTAATCTATAGCATTGAGATGCTCACTACTTCAGCAGATACATGCTAGTAATTCATCATCTGAAGGTAGATAAGAGGCGAAGCAATCAACTGACATGTTGATTTGTGGCCTTGATAATACCCAAGAATAAAACCTTTGTTCTCTTTCAAATTTCATGTTATTAGTATTGGATAAAAAAAATTGCACTAATATTGGGTTGTTAAATTTTGTCCATCCTAACAGATGAACTAGTCTTAAATCCTCAAGGATTTAGAGTGTTCCATACCTAGCTGCTGGTAGTAAGATTCAAGATCAAGAATGGGCCTGTCATATTCTTGACCCAACATATTCAGGGGGTGTATAAACACCCATAAATAATGAGAGAGGAGAAGGATGGATGAAAGAAAATAAATAACGAAAGAAATGAAATGGAACTAGTCCTTCATATCAGATTTACCAATTTTTTATTCCTAATAATCAACATGTGACTCAAGGCACACACATCCTCCTAAGGTTGTGTCAGGATAGCTAAAATGAGATGGATAGATGGTTATGTAATGGTTAAATAGGGATGTGGGGAATAGAGGGGAATTGCATGGAGGAAAATTAAGGAAAATAAATGTCCTTAAAAGGAACCATAGGTATTTTGTCATTAAGGGAAATGAACACCTTTCTAATCAGCTTAGGATAAATGCAACGATCAAGGATAATGGCTACAAAAATATTTTGATCAATGTTAGATTCGCTAAATATTCCTCGAATTAGTTTTAGGACATGCACGAGTCGTCCTTCGTCTCTCATGTATTGATATCTAGAAAGGGTCATGAAAATGTAAGAGAAGATGTATGGAAAAGATCAAACTATGGATTATGGGATCTAATCTCTACTAGGTTAATTGTGCCATAAATCATTAGCAATATTTACTTCTTCATTCAAGGATATCAATTGTGAGCTAATATTGGGTGGAACAAGGGTGGTTTTGAATATGAGTTGTCTAAGGTCTTGATCAATGTTGGTTAATTGTATAATGATATTTGGTTGTCCTACTCTTGGATCACACACTCTTTGCATTGGTTTTCTGAGTCCTTAGCTGCTCATGTGGGCATGTAAACAAATAATCTAGGGAAACAAACAAATCACACAAAGAAACTGAAAGGGACCAAGGTCAAGTTAAGGTAACCTAAGACTTTATGGTGATGTGGGGAGCTTATGTTAATTCCGATCTAATTAATCTATGCTCCTAAATTAAAAAAAGAATGCAAACAAAATTGATTACTCTCCCTTAATTTAATTAAATATATATGCAACTAATTAATTTTTAAAATGAAGTTATTTGATTAATGAAATGAAATAGATCTAATCTCTTTCCTTATGTATTTTCCAAAGAATTTAAGAAAAATAAAGAAATCTAATTAATTTAATCTATGTTTTTAAGGATTTTCAAGTTTTCTAGAATCAAATAAACAAAATCCACGTAGATAATTAAATTTATTTTAATTAAATTGAAACTACCTTGACTCTAAAATTAAATAAACTAAACAATGAAATAGCTAGATGTGGTTATTTTCTTGTTGCAGATGAATTTATTCTAATCTAGCTAAACCAAAGGATTTCTTCTAATTTGTAATTGTGGTTGTAATTTCCTCTAGTTTTACCTTAGACTCATGTGAAAATTTCAAATCCTCTCATAATCAATTCTTCCCGAGAAACTTCCTCGTTAAAACACTAAAATTTTTATGGAAGCTTTTTATGAAGAAGCTCAATGACATGCATAGAAATAGAATCTTCTTCAAGCTTATTTCTCTTGCATATCCACATGGATAAATGGGGAGTAAGCTATCAAAAGAATAGTTTCCTGTATAAACACACAGTTGCCTCTGAAGATGAGTCTTAGATCTCATAAAGGAACACTGGATAATTGTGTCCCTTGGTTTTTGGGTCAAGTTGTTTTAACCTTCTTACCTGGGGCTTGAGCTTCCCTGGCATTGGGATCTTATTTCATCTATTTGTTTCTCATCTTGTGGGCTCTTATTTGTTGTTGTTTCTCCTTTGGGATTTGAATGCTTTATCTTTTGGTTGTATAGGGTTCCTGATCCCTTCAAAATCTGTTTTTACCTAATCTAATAAAAAATATAACTAAATGAATAAAAAATCTACAGGTGATTTGACAGTGAAGAAATAAGAGGCTCCATGCACAAGAACTTCCTCTAAATCCTTACGAGAAAAATCCACAAGGATGAGCTGAGAATAATTTTTATACAGAAGTTACGTACATGCGATAAAACTAATCTATGAAATCTAATTTCCTTAAAAAAAATGATTGAATTGATTATAGATTTAAATTTAACTATTTCAATAAAGCATCTAGGAATTTAGGTACACCTCCAACTTGGAAATGTAGAACAGAGACGGTTTCCAATATCTGTTGTTCTTTTTTCGATCCCCTCATATTCATTTCCAATAAAGTATCTAATCTTCTCCATTGTGTTGTGCTAGTCGATATGCAAAACAATATGTGTAAGTGCTTGAGCTAGCTAGTTTGCACATAGTCTAGTAGCAATATAGGAAAGAGAGTAAGAAGAAAAATTCTATTAGTTTTTTTGTTTGCTTATTGGCAAGATTCCGACAACATAGCAGTGCAATTCAAATTCAAAATAATCCAACCAATGCTTTGGGAAATGCTTGGTTTTAATATAAATTTGGAAGGGAAATTGTGCATCACACTTTGCAACAAAGAAGTTCCAAATAACCATGGGAAGGGGCAGTTAACTTACCAATAATAGTAAGTGAAGGAAAATAATTCTATATGCATCTATCAAGCTAAAAAAACTGATTTGGTTAAGAAATGTGTGAGAAAAATGAGTTGGAAGGAGATAAAACATGCACAAAACACATTGTTTAAGTCCCAGATAAAAGTACAAAACCACTAGTTGGCACAAACTGACGGATATGCAACCGCCCCTCTAGGAAGACAAGCGGTTACATAACTGCTATGGCAGTTGCACAATCACAGCGGAAGTTATGTATACTACAACAAACTAGACCTTTTGCCACAATTTTTCAACAACATTTTTGTGGTTAGGTAGTATTTCAAAAATAAAAATTGTGGCATTGGAATTATAGCTAATCCCCATTTTAATTTATTATTGTAGATTTTCCACATTTCATTATATTATGGATATTCCACAATTTATAAAATTTATAGTTAGTCTCCATTTTTTTAATTGTACATCATCCACATTTTTTAAAGTTTGTAACATTTCTACATTTTCTATTTTTGTTATTATTCCACAATTTTTGCAAAAAATTGTAGTTTATCTATATAGTCCATATTTGTAGAAATTTCACAATTTACATTTTTGTAACTCTCATCGATGTTATATTGTGGCAATTTCAACAATTTTTTCCTACAATTCTCATTACCACATAGAACTTGTAGGTGGAAGCTACTATTTGATTGCCACAATAATTATTTGTAAATTTATTTTATTTGTAAATGTAAAAATGTTACAATTAACAACCAATTTCAAATTCACTTAGATAATTCATTATGTGGATTTTCTACATTTGAAATACACTCAAATATATATTTCTATTATTAAATGTGAATATTTTTCTAAAAAAAATGAAGACAAAATATTATTACTTTAAATTAATAAATCTTCTTAAAATATATATTTTAAAATAAAAATTATTAAAAATATAAATTTAGTTTAAATAAGAAAATAAAGTTTATATAACTCTAAAATAAAAATAATAATTGATAATTAAATATTTGAAGCTTGTGTGCATATTATAAAACCTTCATTAATTTCATAAATGTATACGAAATAAAATTCATTTAAATTGTAAATACTAATTTCAAATGATAGTTCTCGGTTGGGGGGAGATTTTCTTAATTATGTTGCTGAATTGTGATTGGTTAAGAATTTTAATATGATCTGCTAAAATTTGGTTTCATTTTTGAAATAGTTTGTCCTTTAATTTCCACAAACTCCTTCCTTCATCTATCATGAAAGTGAAATATATTTTAATATTTTATTTAGAAAACACTGCCGCATTTTTATATGTTTTGTTATAGAAAAGTGGAACTCAATTTATAACCCTATTTTTATCAATACATTTCAAACTAAAAGTAATACCCTTTGAAAATATGCTCTAATCTCGTAGTCGTACAACATACATTGTTGTTAATGAGCAAAGAAAGAATTGAGAGCAGAAATAACGTTGGAGGTAGAGTGGAGATATTTATACGTGTCGCACTATTTGTATGAAGTTAAATAATTTACAAAGTTTCTCAAACATTTCGAAACGTTTTTCATATAGAGTCTCAACATCTAAATACACTAGACTTTGACCAACTAGCTAAATTAGGTGAGGAGGTCCATCTTCCAAGGGAATTGTAAACCTGTAAAGAGGCCGGGTGAATTGTAATTCTATTGAGGTAGCTTGGACAGTTTTATCCTCACGAATTTCATCCTCCATCAAATCCCATTATTGTACTCTCTCTTTTAGAACAACTATGAGAGAAATCTAGGAAATCGATATTAATCTCCTCTACATGTGGCTTAAAACACCCCAAATAAAAAGAATTGCAGAACCAGAACTGCTCTCTAGTTCGTCCTCTTCAGAGGAGTCCGTGATATCGGGATATGTATTAATGAATCTTATTCTCTTGGGCATCAATTTGACATGAGCCTATGCTTCACCGCATTGATTATTTTTCTCAAATATCTTAGACTCTCACACGCTTATACTTAAAAAATCTCTTTGCTACAACAATTTGATTACTACTGCTACTAGTACTACCCCACCACATTTTCGAGGCAGACATATTTGCTCTTCTTTTCGAAATCTAATCACTGTGCTTGCTCCGCATACATCTCTCCACTACCCAAATAAGACAAGTTAATCTCACACCAACATGTGCGCAAGTGAGCAATGGTGGATAAGAAAGACACAGACCAATACTTTGGAGAATACTGCCTGACACCAAATCTTGGCAAATAGTGTCTTGACACCAAATCTTGTGATGATCTAGGCATTCCTTGTTTCATATAGCTTCACTTGCAAGGCAATGAACGGTGCATGAAGAATGTACCCAGGTTCATGGAAGCAGCCATGGGCAAAATTATTGACCAACAATATCATACAAATCCAGATACAAATTTAAATAACAACCGTGTTAAGAACTTTGGAGTGCAGGCCAAGGTATTTCGTCAACTAAGGAGCGTAGACCAAGGCCTTCCCTCAAAGGTGTAGCGCAGGAGAAGCCCTTCACAACTTAAAATAAGGCGTAGTAATGGAAGATCTGTTGGGTCTTTAATTCTTCACCGTTCGATTGAGTTTTGATATGCGGCTAATATTTATTTTACTTTGATCTGTGAACTATGGATTCCACCAATGCATGCCATGAATATCCCAACTTTTTCTGAACATGCAAGTATACAAAGACCTATTCAACTTTAGCATTGCTTATCTGCCACGTAGCTTATTGCAATGACATATAAATTGGGTTAAACTACCAAGGTCTTTTTTTTCCCTTTATAAATTGCATTTGATAGGAAAATTGTATTATAAATAATAGTGCCCAATGATAATATTGAAATATATAATTTGAGCTTAAGTCATTTATAAATTCCAAACATGTCTATATTAAAATATCTAAGAGTATTCAGTAGTTATTATGTAATGGCTCTAGAGTTATTTTAATTTATGATTATTATTAATATATTTTATTAGAATTATTATTATGGTTGTGGATATTTTAAAATGTCTCTTTAACTTAAGGAAAAAATGATAAGGTAAAGGGATGAAAAGTAATTTAGAAAGCAGAAATAGCTAAGAAATAGCTAAGGAAAGTAAATTACGTTACAAGAACATGCCGCAAGTGAGAAAATTGGACTTTGATACATCATTTAAAATGGAAATGAAATTATCATCATTGGGGATTTGTACTATTCCCATAATGTAGTACCATGCACTTTTAGGTGTGTACAATAACATTAAGGAAGACAACTATTTTTTTGAGGATTACGTGGAGGACGGTGAGACCAATCACTATGATATTTATGATGTAGTTTTACATCTTTTTTTAAATTTTGGAAGGGCCACCTTAATACTCCGTCAAATATAAATTGTTATTTATTATTTTTAATCACATTTTGAATTAAAATAATGTTTTTATTTATTGATAGTAATATTTAGATACTTCAAAAATTCTCATTGTACAATCTCTCAGTGACAATACAATGTAAACAACATTTTAGTATCTGATGTTTAATAGTTATAAATAAGAAAAATAAAAATAATATAATTTTTCGTAACTATATCATTTTTAATTAAGATTATATATATATATCTCAACAGATCTTGTTAATGATGTAGGTATTACCTCATTTTGAGATTGGACAAATTTAACGTAGTTTTGATGAAAACTAGCCATAAAAGCGGTACAAAAGTGATGGAAGTTTAAGGTAACTAAATTTTTCTAATTGCATTGCATTTCTGTCACTTTCACACTGTATAAATCAACATGAAATATTACGAGAAACACAGTAATAATGACAAAAAAATCATTTTCTGACATGAAAATGAGCCGAAATACGGAACTATTTGGACATTTTATAATAGTGCAAGTTTCCTGTATTTAATCGATCTTACAACTAAAAAGGTAGGATAAAAAGTGCTAGAAGAAGTAAACATTATGGTTGGGTTTTGACCATGGAATATATTAGATTTTCCCTTTTTTGAGCCTGTAGGGATTAATGCAAGCAAGATTCAAAATACAATGTGGAATACATTTAAAATATATTATTTGGCTAGAAACAAATTAAGTTATGGAATAGGTAGTTGGATATGCAAGTATTTATTTCTCACTTTTTTATTTCCAATATTTCCTTCGTATTTTTTTCTTATCTAATAAATTAAACACTATCCAATCAAAAACTTTGAAAGTGTAAAAAAGTAAATGAAAAATCACAAATCACATTTTATGGTTGTCAAGATGATTTCAGCATTGAATAACAACTATGATGTGCCCATAATGGATTGTTATCCTCACAATTAAATTATGGAAAGCCCCAATAGGTGAAGGAAATGGAATCCATTTCTTCCATTCTTATGACTAATGACCAAAGTGTGTTGTATTTGAGTTAATGGGATAAGACTGTCGAATTGTGGAGGATGTCAGATTTCAAATTCTGCAGTCCAATTAGGATAACCATGATGGTGTCAATTAAAAAACCATGCAACTCGATGATTTGATTTTTATGGGTTATATCGACCATTAATTTAAAGTATGGAGGTGACTCAAGACAACTCAATACCATGCTCTCACATTCCTCCTCCACTAGGATAATGATGTGTCATTTTTAGTAAGAAAACATTGTTTTGCTCCATGTTTGATTTTTTGAATTACAAATACCTCATTTAAAGTGGATCCATAAATTTATACAAGAATTAAGCATTATGATTGTGTTTTGATCTTAGAACCTAGTATATTTTTACAATTTTTGATTTTGGCCCCTTTAAGCATAAATTACACTCAACTAAATAATACAATTGAGATAAAGATGATAAAGTTGAGAAAAATAGAAAATATTATTTAGGTAGAAATAATTTAATCTCTGGAATAGGTTTTGGACATATAGGTATTCAATTACCACCTCTTTATTTCCATCTTTCCCTTCATGTCTTTATTTTATCTAAAAAATTAAATTACATCCAATCAAAAACCTTAGTTTCATTAAAAGATTAAAAAAAATACTAAACCCCATTAAATGTTGTTGGGATTTGAAGGATAATTCCATCATGATGTCTATTGATAAGGGAGAATGTAATCACTACCCTAATAGCTAGAGAGGAACCCTGGTTTAAAATGTGCATCAAATTGCTACCTTGGGATGTGAAGTCCACTCCACATATCCCTATCTCTAAAGTTTCATACGAGATTGTAAAATAAATTTACTTTAAACTTATGTGTGTTCTAACTTACCAAAAAACAAGGGTCATCATTGCAAACATCAACTATTTACTTTAGCAATATGGATCAACCATTCCTTGTGTTATGGGAGATCTCCAATTACATTTCCTCAACGTACTACACACTGCACTATTGAACCACGATTTCCATTAAACAAAAACCCATGGGCATTAAACTTCACTATAATCATCGGTGTAAGGATCCACAATAGGCGGTTAGTCCATGTCAGGAAACTCACAGGAAGCGCTACATGCACATGACAACAATCACCCCAACATTACCCAAGTGATTTTTGAACTTCATAACTGTCACTTTGATACCATTTCTTGGACCACGATTGTCCTTAAACCAACACCCGTAGGCTCTAATCTCCACTACAATTGCTAGAGTTAGGATTCAAGAGAGGAAGTTAGTTCATGTCATTAAACTCAAAGGGAGCACCAGACGAACATTTGAACATGGACCTCATTTTTGCTTCAATCAATAAACAAAAATAATGTAGTTCATCATAAGGAAAAAGAGTTTTGCATTGTTTCCCTGTATTATATTCGTAGCCCTTGGCCTTCTTTTCCCATGAATCCCTTCTTCAATTCTTGTTTGTTTCCTATAATGTTTCAGTCCTTTAAGTTTAGCTCCTTTGATGCATTCCTGTGGGAATCCCCATTGTACCATTCCCATGTGATTACTAGTGTTAGAGAAATATAAGAGATATGTTATTAGTCTCTCAATGGCCATGTCTATTTACACTAGCTCTCAAATTACTCCATAAAAAACATCTGCTAGTCATTAGATAGTTTTATGACAATTATAACACATGTAATATTTAAAACACATATCTAATAAAAACTATGGATACTCCGATGGCTAGGCCTATTTGTCATGCAAGTTTGCCCAAAGGAAAAAAGTATTTTCCATCAAGATTGACCACACGATCAAATTTTTATGCAGGTTCACATTGACTATGAATCTGCATGATGGATAGGCATAACGCACGCCAATAGGGGCATCAGGAAAATATATTTAACATCTCTTTGGCCATGCAGATGCAACATTGAACCGTATTAAATGGAATTCAAAAGTAAAACACTGTGATTTCTAAGTTCCTATAGGTTGTTATCCATATCATTTGATTTTGTTAGAAGAAAAAAAATTATTTGAACATCAAGTCAATTTTTCAATCAACACATCCATCGTTTGTCTTACTATTCGAAGCCAAAATTATCTAAAATTGAGAAAACGAAGTATTTTTATTTTGTTGGAGAGAAAATTTGATATGGCTATTGTCACTACATAAGTTACTTTCAGTACAGAAGATGTTGTATAGGCATCGATGAAAAAAGAATAAAAGGAATTAAAAAAATAAATTATTTAGCCTTTGTTCCATGCATAGGACTTGAAGTTTTTTAGTCTATAGCATAGAATAGAGTTTGAGTCCATAGGAAAAATATTGAGGTAAGATTTAAGTTGGCTGAGGATTACATTAAAATAAAGGCATAATTGTGGCAACACAAATGTATTTACTATTCATGTTTTACAGCAACAATGGAGCACAGATGGAGTATAGACATTGGATTTGATGTAAGAGAGAAACATGATTTCAAATAAACGCTTATAAATATAAAGATAAATAGACACAATATATTGCCTTTTGTTGGTAGACGTGGAAATCCACGTATGCATACCTAATCTCCTCTGCCTTGTCTAAAAAACCACTCCACCCACCACATTTGATTCCTTCTCCTAACTTTTGTTGTATGCATCTAGACACTTCCATTTTTCTAATCTGGAAGCTTTTTCGTTTTAAAAAACTACATCTTTGTTTCTTTTTGCTTTTTAAGAAAGGGTATACTCTATTTTTTTAAAAAAGAAGAAGGCATGTAAACAAGAGCACAGGAAAATTTGTTCTTTGGCAAATACAATATTTTTTTGTCTCATTATATCTAATTTGTGAAGTATAATACAAACTTTTTTTTGATGTACTGTGTTTTTTTCTCTTCCTCTTATGGACAGCTCTGTTATGTAATATTAAAGTAATTTTAGAATTTCTATTTTCTGTATCATCTTGTCTTTTCTCCAGCAAACTGGTATCAAATCATTATCCAGAACTCTCTTGGCATTAGGATACTTCAGGATATCTTTGCAAATGCTAGCAGTAGCAACTTGTATTTAGAAAAGAATGGATCAATAATCCATGAGGATTTAGGTTTGTTTTATGTTGTGCTTTCATGTATATGTGTAGGTTCTCCAGATAAGAGGAAACATTTTTTTTAAAGGAGGAAGAAATACTGGAACAACAAGTTAGCAGACGCAAATATTTTGAGAAATGGGAAGCACGAGTGGGAGTATTGTACAACCTCAAATACCAACATTCAATGGCAAAAATTATGATTTTTGGAGCATAAAAATGAAAACCCTGTTTTTCTCCCCAGGATGTTTCAGACTTGGTTGAGAATGGATTTACTGAACTAGCAAACCAACAAGCATATCAAGCTCTTTCACAAGCAGAGAAGGACTTATTGAAGGAAAACAAAAACCAAGATGCAAAGGAATTATTGTTCATTCAACAAACAATGGAGGAATCAATCTTTCCAAGAGTAGCATCTGCCACAAGATCAAAACAAGCATGGGATATTTTGCAAGCATCATACCAAGGTGAAAGTAAGATAAAAATAGCAAAATTACAAATTCTTAGAAGGGATTTCAAAAATCTACAAATGAAGGATTCAGATTCAATAGATTCATTGTTCACTCATGTAATGATAATAGTTAATCAGATTAGACCTTATGGAGAAACTCTTGAAGATATAAAAATTGTAGAGAAAATAGTTAGAAGCTTGCCTATAAAGTTTTATTCAGTTGTAGTAACCATTGAGGAATCTAATGATCTTACACAATAATCAGTAGATGAATTAATGGGATCACTCTTAGCACATGAGAAAATATTAAATCGAACAAGGGCACCATCATTGGAGAATGCATTCAAAGCTCAGCTTCCATTTGGTAGAACAAGAGAGAGATCAAATTACAGCAGAGGTAGAGAACGTTTTACACCAAGAGGAGGAAGAGAAAATACACAACTTGAAATCAGAAGACCAGTATCAAGTCCACATACTCATTCTACACCAACACGAGGAAGAGGAGGAAACCGCTCTCATAGCCATCATCAAGGAGAAAGGTATGATAAATCCAACATTCAATGTCATTATTGTAATAAATTTGGGCATTTTACATCTGAATGTAGAAAAAGACAAATTGACATGAATAAATGAAAGGAACATTTCAGAAATGAGAACCAACCCAACACTAGTGAACAAAACACCATGTTTATAACATGTAATGTAGCAAAAGAGAGTTCTAAAGAGGTATGGTTCCTAGATACTAGATGTAGCAATCACATGAGTGGGAGTAAGGAGTTTTTTGCAACAATTGATGAATTGGTAAAATCAGAGGTAAAATTGGGGAATGATCACCAAATATCAATCATGGGAAAAGGATCAATTAATATAAGAACCAAGCGAGGTGAGAAGAATCATATCCCTAATGTATGATATGTTCCTAGTGATTGCAGAGAAGAATAATTTATTCAATGCGTGTGAAACAATAGAGTAAAGCCAAATATATATAGGGTGCAATTTGGCTACAGGAGGAAGGAGAAAGTTTGTAACTGTCTGTAACTATCCCTTAACAACTATGTATTAATGCTAACATTCCCCCACTTAGTACATTGTTTCTACATATGTACCCCCCTAAACAAATCAAAATTCACCTTGCCGAGAGGCTTGGTGAGAATATCTATAACCTGAAAATCAGTAGGGAAATAATGGAGCTGAATTTGGTGGTTCAAGTCTTGTTCACGAATGTAGTGACATTCAACCTCAATATGCTTTGTTCGTTCATGAAAAATAGGATTCTTCACAAGCTTAAACACACCTTTATTGTCACAGTGAATGATGGGAGGTTTCTCTTCAGGAATCCCTATATCTGTAAGAATGCGATGTAACCAAATTGCTTCACACACAGCTCCTCGTGTGGCGTGGTATTCAGCCTTAGTGGATGAGAGAGTAAAACAATATTTCTTCTTGCTAACCCACGAGATAGGTCTAGATCTGAGATGAAAAACATACCCTGAAGTGGATTTTCTATCATCAACAGATCCTGCATAGTCCGAGTCTTTATATCCCTGTAAGAAGAACTGAGTGTTCTTTTGATACTTTAGACCAAAGTCAACTGTACCTCGGACATATCTCAACACATGATTTGCTATTATCCAATGACATTTCTTCATCTCCTGAATAAATCTGGTGAGATAGCTCACTGCAAAGCATAAATCTGGTCTGGTATAAGTCAAGTAAATGAGACTCCCCACAAGCTACCTGTAGTGAGTGCCATCTACCTATGGTGAATCCTGGAATCTAGATAATTGCAAACCTTTTTCCATAGGGGTGGATATAGTTTTACAATCTGACATACCATACTTCTCCAAGAGTGTCTTGGAATATTTCATATGGGAGATGAAGATATGATTCTTCTTTTGCCATATCTCTAAGCCAAGACAATAGTGAAGTAGCCCCAAATCGGTCTTGTCAATGGATTTCTTTAGATCATTCTTTACATCATCCACAAGATTGTCAGAACTTCCTGTGATCACAAGATCATCTACGTACAAAACAAGAATGAAAATCTCTATTCCTACCTTCTTGATATACAAATTTGTATCTAAGGGGCTATGAGTGAATCCATGCTGCAATAGGTGATCATCGATTTTTATATACCATGCCCTAGGTGCTTGTTTGAGTCCATAAAGAGACTTTATCAGACAACATACATTGTGTGGTTGATGTTCATCTACAAAACCTTTAGGTTGGGCCATGAATACTTCTTATTTGAGATCACCGTTTAGAAAAGCACTCTTGACATCCATCTACTGATGTTTCCATCCATTTTGTACTACCTGTGCACAGACAAATCTGATGGTTTTGATCTTCACAGTGGGTGCAAAGGTCTCATCATACTCAATTCCTTCGTGTTGAGCATAACCCTTTGCAACAAGTCATGCTTTGTGTTTGTCGATTGAACCATCTGCCTTATATTTTGTTTTGAAAATGCATTTACAGCCAATGGATTTCTTACCTTAATGTAGATCGACAAGTTCCCACATCCGATTCTGAAGTAGGGAATCATATTCAAAATCCATAGCCTGTTTCCATTGTGGTTGGTCTAATGCCTCACGAACAGTGTCAAGTTCCGTCATATCAACAACTGAACTCATGAGTGCAAAATTTACCTCATGTCTGGCTTGACTTCATGTTCTGACTCCCATAGAAGTATCAGGAAGTGAGTTCAGGTGTGCATCCCCAGTAGTATTCTGGAGCCATTTCAGACATTGGTACTATTGTTGCTAATGTGAAGATGTGTTTTACAGTGTGCCTAGATCAACGAACAAGTCTCCACTCATCTCTTCTTGTCTCTGTGAAGAATCATCTTTCCCATCATCTGGATGTGTGAGAAATCAAATGAGGTCAGTACTGTATCTCCGTTGTGTGGTAGGGAGTCAAAGGATGACTCATCACACACCACATCTTGACTCTCGTAGATCTTATTCATCTTAGGATCCATTAGATGATATGCCTTTGAGGTAGTACTATACCCCAAGAAAATACATGGCAGTGTCTTTGGATCGATCTTCTTCCTTTTCTCATCTAGAACATGCATATATGCAATACAACTGAAAACTCTCAAGTGATGAATAAAAGGTTTACGACCAGTCCATACCTCTTTAAGTGTCCTGTTCTACAAGATATTCGTGGGTGCCAGGTTGAGTAGATACAATTTTTTCTGGACTGCTTCTGCCCAAAACTAATCCTCCAACTTAGCGGTCAAGAGCATACAACGAGTCATCTCCATGATAGTCATGTTCTGTCACTCAGAAATCCCATTCTATTGGGGAGTGTAGGGTGTAGTCAGATGTTGTTGAATGTCGTGTTGCTTCAGGTATGTTAAGAACTTCTTTGATACAAATTCCCCCCCTCGATCTAAGCGGAGGAGAAGAAGAGCCTTCCCAGACTACCTGGTGGCTTGTTGGTAAAAGGTTTGGAAATTGGCAAATGCCTCACTCTTCTTCCAGAGAAAATATACCCATATTTTCTGTGAGTAATCATCAATGATGAGATGGAAGTATTCAAAACCTTGGAAGCTAGCTGGCAGGGGTCCGCATAGATTAGTATATACAACCTGAAGATGCTCCATAGAATGATAAGATCTTTGTTTGAACAGACCTCGGTGTTGTTTGCTTGCAAGACATCCCGAGAAAACAGGTAAGGAACGGGAGAGTGGAGGAAACCCTGTTACCATTTCCATGACACTGAGCTGATGCAGAGACCCAGTAGAAATATGACCATATTGAAAGTTCCATAGTGCAGTGGACTCCACCGTTGAAGCAGAGAGAGCAATGTTAGATGAAGTGACTACATCCAGTGCAAATAGACGGCCCTTCATAAATGCTCGAGCAATAACTGAGTCTCCCTGGGAAATGATGCAGGACTTGACCCCTTTCATAACAAAGAATTCAACATGCATTCGATGATTAAGAAGTTGACTCACAGATAAGAGATTTGAGTTCCATCCTGGAACATATAGTACCTTCCTGAGTGTACATCTTCGTGATCCAAGAGGAATGATGACATCACCAATCCCAGCCGCAATATACTCTTGATTATCTGTGATGGTGATCCGATCTCTAGTTGGCTGGTCACTTAGGGTATGGAACAACTTCTTATTGCCATCCATGTGTTTGTTGGCGCCTGAATCAATCAACCAGACACTTTCTGATGGCTGTAAATTTTGTGAGACTAGGACAATGTCCGGATGAGTTATGTCTGGAACCTCTTCATTGGAGGTGGCATCTTGCTGAGTAGAAATATGACCCTTATGCCTCTGATTATGAGCATGCCATCGAGGATTTTTGTAATATCCTTGGCCAGAAATGCTCTCTTCACCAGATTTTCCATACTTGTGACCGTTGTAATAAAATTTTGCAGTCATGTGCATATCCATGGAGCAAATGTGGCACCATCGATCTGCCTTGTTGTTTTGCTACTTCTGGGATGGCTGCTGTGGTGGCAGCTAAAAGGTTGCTACTGAGGATGCTACTTCTAATTTTGGGGGGTTGACTGCCCTTTCTGAGGCTTATGCTTTTGTCTCATGATGAGAGCCTTGTCTTTGAAGGATTCTTGAATATTCTGAATGGATTCTTCCTACTAGAGATAATTCACCAGTGTGGCAAAACTCATCTCCTGTTGAGTGATGGTCGATGTGGTGATTAGTGTCTGAAACTGGGAAGGAAGATCTCGCAAGGTGAGTGGGACTAGAAGCTTGTAGTCCACCGGTTCACTGAGAGCATATAGTTTTGTGCGTAACTCGGCCACACACCGCAAGAAGGCTTCTATTGATTTGCCATCATGCATACTCATTGTGTAAAGCTTTGTCTGAAGATACAACTTCATCGTCAGATTATTGGCTTCATAGATGGTACACAACACATTCCATGCCTGAGAGGAAGTGATTACTTCTCGAATGTAAGGTTGAACTTCATCATAAAGGCTCAGAGTGATAAGCATTAATGCTTTTGCATCGGCCTTTTCATACTTAGCCAATAGATCAACGTCTGTGGGAGGGGCGTCTTTTCTAGAAATGATCCCCCAAGGATCTTCAAACTGAAGAATCATCTGCATCTTGGTTTTCCATGTGGCGAAATTTGGCCCTTTCAAGAGTTGGGCATTGGATGGAAATATTTTTGGAGCATACATTTTCAAAAACTCAAAATTATATTTTATTTATTTTTCAAAAAATGGTTACAATTCTTACTGAAGGAACCTGTCCCAAAGATGAGCTCTATAGGCTCATGCAGTGAGACGTGGATGCTCCTGTGGGCATTCTACTTCGCATTCATCATCTGCATCATAGCCACGTTCAATTTTTGCATGAATCTACCGTGCTTGACATCGAACATCGAACCAAAAATACTCCAATAGTCCTCGGTGCACAATCTCATCAAAGAGAATATTACCAGTGTTGCAGAGGTCCTTGATCAAAGCAAAGAACAGTCCAGTGGTGTCTTCATTGTCACTCAATGCCCAAACATTTTATGTATTGCTCGTGGTGCTTTCTACATCGAAAATTTGTGACATACGTGGGCTGGCCTCATTTCGAGATCACGTGTGTATGCTTCTTTGGTGCTTATTTCTCTGTTGGCACCTCTGCCTTGCCACACTACTCAATTCATTGTCCATGCACAGCACAGGTACTTCAACTTCCACTACAAATTGCCTCTTCGACATGCAAGTGCCTTGCCACGCTGCTTTCAGGAAAAATACATTTGTTGCTTATACTAACAAATGTATGCATACCAAAGCACAAAAATGTCCAAACAAGAAATCAATGTAGGTTGCAGATCTTCACGTGCTTGGAAAAATATAGGTCATATATTTTCCTAATAAAGAAACTCCAAATGACTTTGGCAGATGTCTCAAAGGCAGGTCATTGAAGTAAAAAAATAAGGAAACAACCACAGCCACATTTTATTTTGTCAGGTCATTGAAAACAACAGAGAAAATCTCTAAACCTTGTCATTTTAATCTCCACGTAACTTCACATAGGCAAGTCTCCTCACTCTACTTCGACGTAGCATGGAAGCACAAGTCGTTGGAATGTGGACCGGTTGTTCCTCCACCATTTAGCTTCCAATCTCCTTCAAACACACACTGCTCTCGGCTTAACACTCCACGCCAAGCCAAGTCTCTAGATCACTTCCACGACATCCTCCTCCAGCGCACAAAAAATTCTCCTACTCTGATATCAACTCACCTCCTATTGAGTGATGGTCAACGTGGTGATCAGTGTCCGAAACCGGGAAGGAAGAGCTTGCAAGGTGAGTAGGAATAGAAAATTTTCATCCACCAATTCATTGAGAGTAGAGATTTCTACGCGTAGCTTGGACACACACCGCAAGAAGGCTTCTACTGATTCACCATCATGCATACTCATCGTATGAATCGAAGAATCTGATGACGAAGTTACATCTTCAGACAAATATTCACATGATGAGTATGCATGATGGCAAATCAGTAGAAGTTTTCTTGCAGTGTGTGACCGAGTTACATGCAGAACTCTCTGCTCTAATACCAATGATGGTAGAGAAGAACAATTTATTCAATGTATGTGAAACAATAGAGTAAAGCCAAATATATATAGGCTGAGATTTGGCTACAGAAGGAAGGAGATAGTTTGTAACTATTTGTAACTATCCCTTAACAACTATGTATTAATGCTAACACCTGGATTGTAACACAATCTCATAAGCATTGGGAAACTAGTGCAAAAAGGATATAGAATATACTTTGAAAATGGTGAATGTGTGATTCTAGACAAGAAATCAAGCAATAGGCTGATTGTAAAAGTTGAAATGACAAAAAATATGATGTTTCCACTTAGAATCCAAAGTGAACTATTCCTAGAGCCACACAGATTACAAAAGGTTGTTGAATTAGCCTTCAAAGCTTCATACAAAATTGAATCTTGGCTATGGAATTTAAGATTTGGGCACTTAAATTTCAAAGGATTATAGTTGTAATATAAGAAAAGAATGGTATATGGGTTACCACCAATAGAACCACTTAAAACAACATGTAAGAGTTACATATTGGAAAAGCAACATAGACATAAATTGCAAGTTGGGGAGTCTCATAGGGAAACACATCCACTTGAGATAGTGCATTCAGATCTTTGTGGAGCGATGCAAACACCATCCATAAGTGGAAATCTTTATTTCTTGACATTTATTGATGATTTCAGTAGGAAAGTTTGGGTTTATTTCTTAAAAGACAAATCAGATGCATTTTCTATTTTTAAAGAGTTCAAGGAAAAAATTGAAAAGGAAAGTGGACATTATATCAAAGTATTGAGAACCGATAGAGGTGGTGAATATATATCAAATGATTTTCATAATTTTTGAAGGAAAATGGCATAAAGAAACAACTTACAACAAGATATACTCCTCAACAAAATGAAGTAGTTGAGAGAAAAAATAAAACAATTATGGAAATGGAACGAAGTATGATAAAAGAAAAAAACCTACCAAATGAGTATTGGGCTGAAGTAGTTGCATGTTCGGTAAGCATATTAAATAGATGTCCAACAAAAGCAGTGATAAATAAAACACTAGAAGAATCTTGGAGCAAAAGTAAGCATAATATAACACATTTGAGAGTCTTTGGATGTGTGGCATACTCCTTGATACCTCAAGAGTTGAGAAAGAAACTAGATGATAGAGGAGACAAGTGCATATTTGTGGGATATAGTGAACAATCCAAGGCATATAAGTTATACAATCCTATCATAAAGAAGGTCATAATAAGCCGTGTTGTTTATTTTGTTGAAGAAGAAGCATGAGATGGCAATATAGACAAAACAACTACAAAAGCAACTAGTTTTCCACAAAAGAATGAGGAGAATGAAACTCAAGTTGTGATTCCTACTACACAAGAAAATGTTCCTAGAATGCCTTCTAAGGTACCCACCACTCCAAATCCAACTACTCTAGCAAGTAATAACAGCAGTGAATCTTCTAATCCAACACTTGCATCACTAAGATCAAGGTCTATAAACACTTCAAAGAAGTCACGTAGTCTAAGAGAGATTTGTGATGAAATACAAGAGGCTGAAAGTGATGATTTATGCTCTAATTTTGCATTCTTATCACAAGTTGATCCAATTTATTTTGAGGATGCCATTAAAGATAACAATTGGATTGCATCCATGAATGAAGAAATTCAATCAATTGAAAAAAATCAAACTTGGGATCTAGTAGAGCTTCCTAAAGGCAAGGATGTGATTGGAGTTAAGTGGGTTTACAAGAAAAAGTATAATGCTGATGGAAAAGTAGAGAAACACAAGGCAAGACTAGTAGATAAAAGATTCACACAACAACTTGGCATATACTACAATGAAACATTCGCACCAATGGTAAGATTGGATACCATTAGGATGGTCTTATCCATAGCAACTCAAAATAATTGGAAGGTTTACCAAATGGACGTCAAATCAACATTCTTGAATGACATTTTAGAAGAAGAAGTGTATCTAAAACAACCACTTGGTTATCAAGTTTTGGGAGAAGAACATAAGGTATACAAACTGAAAAAGGCACTATATGGTTTGAAGCAAGCTCCTAGAGCTTGGTACTGCAGGATAGACTCTTACTTTGTGAACAATGGGTTTAGCAAGAGTGGCAATGAACCAACTTTATATGTCAAAGTGAATGATGAAGGATAAATCTTGATAGTTTTCTTGTATGTAGATAATTTTATATTCACAGGGAACATGCCAATTAAATCATTCAAGCCACCCATGGAAAGTGAATTTGATATGACTCATTTGGGGATCATGAGATACTTTCTTCGAATAGAGGTAAGTTATAGTGATCAAGGCATTTTTATATGTCAAAGAAAATATGCTTGTGACTTGTTGAAAAGATTCAAGATGACAAATGTGAATGCAGCCCCTACACCAGTTAAACTGGGTTAAAAACTTAGCGAGGATGACAAAAGTCCTAATATTGATGCAACTTTATTTAAAAGATTACTTGGAAGCCTCATATATCTAACCACCACAAGACCAGATATCATGCATGGGGTTAGTCTAATTTCTAGATTCATGGACAAACCAAAGGAATCACATTGGAAGGCTAGAAAAAGAATTTTAACGTATATAGCTGGAACAAAGAACTTTGGGATTTTTTATACATCTTCAAATGACTGCAAGCTGATTGGATATATGGATAGTGATTGGGGACGTAGCTTGGATGATAGGAAGAGTACATCCGGTTACATTTTCCATCTTGGATCAGGTGCTATCTCTTGGGCATCAAAGAAACAACCAATTGTGACACTCTCATCAGCTGAAGCAGAATATGTTGTAGCCACATCAGCAGCTTGTCAGGCACTTTGGATGAGAAGAATACTTCCAGATTTGAGGCATATACAAAAAGGAGCTACAAAGATTTATTGTGACAATAACTCAGCTATAGGATTGTCTAAAAATCATGTTTTCCATAAACACACACTACTACAACATGGGCTGTTTAGAGACGTATATTAGAGACAAAAAGTACAAATTCATCTCTAAATTACAAATTCGTCTCTAACTTACCTTTTTGTTTTCAATGTATTAATTTTATTGTGGTATTTTCTATTTTTCTCGCCTTTGACCGTGCACTGTCACAAGAAGGGAATGGAGTATTTGGGGAAAACAAATTGAGGGTTTGTAAAAAAGTTCGCAAAAATTTTTGCAAGAGAAGAGGGAGGTAAAGGATTCACGACATCACTAGACCTGCCATTCGATGTCTCGCCAGCGGGTAGGCATCACCGTTATCTCTCCAGCAGGGTATGAAGCAAGCATATCAATGGCTTTATATATGAAGAAAGAAGGGACTTTTTCTTGTTTGATAATTCCATCAAGGATGTCATGAGGTAAAATGAGTATGTGTGGTTGAAGATATTGTTTATGCCCTTGACAGCAAGGCGGGACATTGTATGACATCAGCGAAAATGCAGTGCGAAAGATGCCATAGATGAGGACATAACAGACGTTTAGTTTCCTCCACCCAGTTATTCCGTCGCTCCTCAAGGTAAGGTATTTATGGCGCTGGTGACATATACGGGAATCAAATCTGAACGCATTAATTTTGGTGTTTAGGGTATTTACCGGGGAAGATGTATGACCTGGAATCGTCGAAATAAGGAAGTCTAGGTTAGCTCAAGCAGGCGGTGGAGGCGTTCTGTCAGAATGGAGTGCAGTGCGTGGCCGACATTGTCATAAACCACAGGACAGGATCAAAGTTGGACGACAATGGAAACTGACGGCAGAACAAACAACGACCGACTGGACTGGGGTGCATGGGCCATTGCTCCCAACGATAGGTCTTACCCGGCCTGCGGCTCTGGTAATGCCAAAATGGGTAAATACTACGAAGCGGATCCCGACCTAGACCACACAAACCCTCAAGTGTAAACGGAGCATTCCGACTTGATGAATTGACTTAAATCAGACATCGGCTTCGACGGCTGGAGATTTGACTTCGCCAAGGGATATGTCGGAAACCTGCTAGGCCTGTCTGTGTGAAACACTAGCCCCGTGTTGGCCTTGGGAGAGGTTTGGAATGGCCTCTCTTTTGGAAATAACCATGATATTGTATGGGTTTTGATGTCTATTTTTTACATCGTTGTTTTGAAATAACCCTTTTGTTTGATAGATATATGGCATTTTCAAATAAAAAGAGAGAATGGACTCGAGTATGCAGAGGCATGGCCTGTATCAACTTGAAACAGAGTGGCATGGTCTGTATCAGGTTGAAACAGAGTGTAGAGGAAGGGTTTCTAGGAAAATAATTATAACCATTCAAGATCTATAACGATTATAGCCTATACAAAAATGAAAAGGAAGAAATATGGAGGCATCAATGGATCACACCGACTAATATTTAAGGTAACTTACGTTTTTTTTTGTTGATTTGGGTATTGATATCCTTTAAGATTGCTAACACGAAATAGGATTTCCTTGCTAACCTGTTGTTCTACAGGATTCTCATGTTCCATTTCCTATGTGGTGTTTGTGGTTAGATGTGGGAATCCATGCTGTAATGTACATAGGTGTTTCTACTGGAAGCTACTTTAGCCATGTTCTTGAAAAAATCATTTGGAGAGAGTCGAGTCACAGGGCTTCAATTTTCTTATTCAGGTATTTTTCTTTCTTTTTTATTTAATGTATACAAAGCCATGGATTTTTAAAAATAATCAAAACTATGTTTGAATCCTTTGCTTTTTTATTTGTGAATATTGTCATGTTTGCATGGTACCGTTGTTTAACTTGGGAAAATTTTAGTACCCCTGTTCAACTAGGGAAAAATTTTGTAGCCTTGTTCTAAGTATAATAAGTCATTTCTTCCAAATCTACATAGATCTCTTGTGTTTGTGGACGGGTTTACTCATCGAGTTTAAAATTATAAGGAATTCTTTAATGGGTATGTGACTAGATTTAGGTACAAGTCTTCCTCATATGCAAATAACCAACATTAATAGATTAAGAATTTAGGCAAACATACAGTTTCTTTGCATGAATTTTTAGGTAGTGGTTGTGGAAAGATTTATCCCATATTTAAAAATATTCATTACTTAGTATATTTGGAGTATTCAGACCCCTTCAAGTCAAACCTAAAATTTTGAAACTCATAAAATAAATGAACAATGAAATAAAATTTGGAAATTAACTCAAATAGTTTTTAGATCACATGCCGCTTCGAGGGGGCAACCTCCTTTAAACAAGCTCCATACAATAATATTTGTAAATACATTTCATTAGACACTCCTTAATATATTAGTTCTATTCTAGAAATGTGAGATAATACTTAATAACTTACGAGACGACTTACAACGCATATGCACATATACTACATTACTAAGGAAAGGAGAAAGGTAGGACGAATGGTCTTAACAAAAAGAGGGGTTCGAGTAAGGACAAAGATGGGGACTTCGACCCCCTTTATTCTAATAAAACCCATCAAAATAGGTAAGCATGTTAGAGTCCTTCCCCTTCTTCTTGGGATCCATTGCACATGCTGCAGTACTGGATTTTCTTCTCTTGAAGTCATCTACCATCACATACTACCCAAGGTAAGGGCTGTGGAAGCTTCAGTCTTCAACCTCTTAGTCCCCATTTTAGGCTTGCTAAGGCCAGCCGACTCATCAACCAGTTTAACAAACTATAAGACACAAGGCTCGTCAGCAGTCTAAGTTGTAAGATGCACACATTGTTCTTTCTTTGTGGAAGGTGTAGATGGTGGAGCACACAAGTGGAGACCCATCCCTAATAAAAGGAGAGCAATCGGGGGGCGAGGGTGTCAGGGTACGAGGGTTAAGCTAGTTCTACCCTAGAGGAGCACATTTAGAGCATATTCAACGGGTTTTTAATCCAAGCTACTGCAGCAATAACAACCCAACCTTGCCACCATACCACATCCCAAAGCATATTTTAGTAATTCAACAAAATTCCTACCAACAATAAATCATTGCATACCCTATGAGCCTATCTATCTAAAGCATTTAACAAGCCCCTAAGAGCAATCCACTGTATCAAAGCTCTGAATATTCAGTCCTAGTGCCATCCCAGGATCAGAAGAGTCGGAATATGTAAAATATTAATTCTCACACTCCCCTGAATTTTAAATGGATGCCAAATTCTTCTCCAGAATAGTTTAACAAGTACCAGTTTAATTGGGCAAACTTGTTAATGGCTCAAGCTTATTTATCTTGGCAACCAACAAAGAGACCATATGACACAATAGACATCACCAGTGGGGACAAGAAGATTAAAAGGTATCCAAAATAAGTTGGCAGCTTATGATGCTCAAAAATAGGTAAGAGGAAATTACAGGTGGTAATGTATCAGAAGCACATTCATGGTTTGAATCCACAGGTTTCTACCAGGGCACAAATCAATAAGAAATTAAAAGAAGTAGAATAAAGCCAAAACCACAACAGATATGATGGTAAAAATAAATCAAAATGCTATACTTAGGGAACGAAGGCATTACAGGATGCCAGTAGGCTACTTACCATGGCTAATTATTAGGCATGTTCAGATATATATTTAGGGTGTTGTCTTCTCTAGCTTATTTGTTTGTTTGCTGACTTTTACCCTTGGTTAGTGTGTTCTGTTAATAGATTCATTTCAGACATGTTGTAGTTTACCCCGATGCTTCATTGGAAGCTAGGCAGTCTCAGTGGTCTTCAGATGAGGATTTTTGGGTGCTGTCTTCTATAGCTTAATTGTTTGTTTGTTGATTTTTAGAATTAGTATGTTTTCTATTTAGAATAGTCATATCGGACACATTGTATTGTCATGATTATGGGTCTTAATCAATGGTTCTTAAAACATCAGGGATGTCTGTTTCTTTGAAATAGAGGTACATCCAGAAGCTTTGGTTAACATTTTATATGAATAATTGGCCACCAATTCTGAAAGAAGAAAAAAAAAATTATGTTAAAAAATACACCTATTGGAAAGAAAAAACAGCTCACAATTTTTTTCCCAACTATATGCATCACATGACTGTTACTTACAGTATAAACTTGCTAATTCTTATTAAAATTTTCATTGCATACTCCATCTGAACTTTTGAGTTCATGACAAGGGGACTGTTAGTTGTGGCACTATAATAAGTGCTCATCAACTCTTAAAGTTCTGCCATGCCATTCTATCAAAATCAAACCACATTTGATTCAGTCAAACTTTCTTGGTTTGAATCCAGTTTACAAAGTAACCAACGGAATGAGGAATTTTAAATTTGACGTAAATATTTTTATAAATCCGAAATATAAATAACGACATACTCAGCCCCATATACCTTCCCCCACCCGCCCCGCCCGCCCCCCACCCCAAAAAAGTCCAATTTTATATTATTCTCATCTTGGATCAGCCAGGCCTACATAAGTTACCCAAATCAATTTATTTGTAGCTATGTGAATTCACCAATCCACAAATGACAAAATTCACCGTCGCCATTCAAGTGACACGTCACATTATTTTAAATCGTAGCAAACAACAATAAATAAACTGATCTGGCATTAAAAGAGCCTCATTACTCGAATTTCATTCAAACGTTGAAAATCTAATCTGTGGATAAGAAGTGCCTAATTATTCAGATTTCAAAGATGTACTTGGTTACATAGTTTGCATGATTGGAATTTTAAAATAAGAGAATACTTCCTCAAATAAAAGGGGAGTTCAATAAAAAGAATTGCATTACCTGTAAATGCAAATCCACACCAAAAGACTAAAACTGGGGATCTTGGGAAGGCGCTTACAATTTTCAATTTATTGTGGCCTCTCTTATGCAGGAGGTTCCAAAAGAAGAGTTTTATAATTCATATTTTTTAACCAAATAACAATGCCAATGACCTACCCATTACATCACATTAATAAAGATTATATGGTGGTTACATGTCCAAACCCCAATGCTGCTATTATCTGATATACCAGAAGAAAACAAAACAGAAGAAACACAAAACAAAAAGATTATAGCATTTGTCACAACACGGGCATTCATTTCTGGATACTGATAATACAAGTGTCTACTTAAACAATGGATCTTATTAAAGACTTCTTGTGAGGAAATCAGAAAGCAAATAGTTGTAAATCAACAAGCCTGCATCAAAAAGTTGACACTCGGTGTTTTAAGTTCAAAAGATACAAAAGCAACCAAAATGAAAAGTCTGAGCCTAAACTGCAAAAATGAGATGGCCTGATGAAGCTGTAGTATATGCTGTTCATCTTTATTTCCTCTGGCAATGATGAGTTGAAAGGAATGAATTCAGGCAGCAGCACCTGCTTTTGCTTGCTTGTTTGCAAAAGCAATCCCCTTCTCAATGCTTCCCTTCAATTCTGGCTTAAGTGCTTCTAAAGCATTCTGTTCATACTCAGTCAGCTCCTCAAGAATATCAGGTAATACTGCTTCAACACCTTCTTTTCCAAGTTTAATCCTAGATGCAAAGAACGGTAATTCTGTCAATTCAGATTGAACATAGGAGCACTCATACACCTCTGGATCACCATCAAGCGCGCGAAGAGAAGATTCGACAAATCTGGCAGCAGCATAAGCCATGGAAAGAGTTGCAGATCCAGCACCTGCTTTTGCTTCAACAACTTCAGTTCCAGCATTTTGAATTCTAACTGTTAGCTGTTCGATCTCCTCTTCAGTGAAGGTTGCATAAGGCTCGGTTTTTGACAACAAAGGAAGGATGGTAATTCCTGCATGACCTCCAACAACTGGAATATCCACCATAGCTAGCATTAGATCCTTCTTCTGAGCAACAAAAGTGTTCGCTCTGACAACATCCAAGGTTGTAACACCAAACAATTTTTTTGGATCATAGACACCTCTCTGCTTGAGAACTTCAGCTGCGATGGGTACAGTTGAATTCACAGGGTTACTGATGGTGTGAATGAAGGCATTGGGGCAGTTATCTGCAACGGCTTCTACCAAGGACTTGACAATACCCGCATTGATGTTGAAAAGGTCATCACGCGTCATCCCAGGTTTCCGTGGAACTCCTGCAGGGATCACTACCACATCTACACCCTTTAAACAATTTCCCAACTCAGTAGGACCAGTAAAGTCTTGAACCTGTGCAGGACTGTTGCAGTGGCTTAGATCTGCAGCAACTCCCTTCACATTTGCAATATCATAAAGATTCAAACCAGAGACCAAAGGAAACATTTTAATCAATAGCGAGAGGGGTTGCCCAATCCCTCCTGCAGCACCAAGGATGGCAACTTTAAACCCCTCAGCTGATGACGGAGCCTTACCGGCCTTCATACTAACTTGTCTCTTCTCTGACATCCTTGGAATACCTAAAGAGGATCTAAGAACTGCATTTGTCTCACGAATTAAAAGAGCTGCCTCAGATTCGCAGGATATACCAGCTTTCAGCCCACTAAAGGCCTTGAAAGACATTTTGCTAGGAAACTTGACTGCACAAGCCTGTAGATGTGATCCAACCCCAGATAAACGGGGTTCAGAAATGGATGGTAAAAACCCAGAGGCAGAAACCTTGGACATTGATAAAGTTGCAAATGCCATTATGCTCCTCACCACCTAAAAAAAAGTCAAGATTTCCTACTCAGCAGATTAAAATCATGTAGCAATCCCACACAATGCCTTTGACTCATATAGTTTTTGACCGACAGAAGAAACTGGTGACTATAATAGTCATTTTAGGATTCATTCGAAGTGACTGAATGGAGAGAGAGGGATTCGAACCCTCGGTACAGATAGTCTGTACAACGGATTAGCAATCCACCGCTTTAGTCCGCTCAGCCATCTCTCGGAGATGGGAGATATAGAATGAATAGATCTAAAATTTTGAAGCTAAAGACCACGAAAATACAATTGTATTGTTCATTCCGTTCTAAACGACTCTTCGCTTTCTCTAGCCCGGCCAGTATCTGGGCAGGCTATGATCTTCCCTATATCAGGAATAATTGAATAAATTATTAATTATTAATACAGTGCTTTACCTAATCTGAAAGCTAAAATGCTTGTTATAAAAGCAGCAAAAAGGGCTATCAAAATTTGACCCTCTGATATCATTTCTTTATTTCCTCTCCAATAACTTTTTAATTCATTATTTAGATAGAGCCCTCTATTTATTGTATTATTTTAATAATACCAGTTGTTCAAGGCTATAATCTGGATGAAATGTTGTAGATTGAAACTGGATAGATCAGATTAGGATGATAAAAGATGATAAAAAAATAAAAAAAAGAATAATAATTATTTTTGACTTGACCCCCCCCCCCCCCCCCCCGCTTTCTCTCTGCGATGACTGGATCAAGCGGGTTTGGATTGATGGGAAAGGTGATAAACAACGAGTAGAGAATTGGGAATTTGTTGGTGGACGACCTTTCGGTGTGGCTCTTGGTCCTAATCAGGAGCTCATTGTGTGCGAACTTACCCAGGTAATTTATTTTCCATGTATGTAATTCTGTGTTATAAGTTCTAAGGGTCATCTACTTTCATAAATTTGATGTAAGTTTATATGGAATCATTAGTTTGTTTTGTTCAAAAGTTTTGGATTGAATACTATATTCTTAAAATGAACTGTGTTAGGGTTTGCTGAATGTGACGAAAGACGATTTTTCCCTCTGTATTTGAAATTTCCCTGCATTTGATGCTCTGAGGACGACTTTATTTGAGTTGCAGAGATTTTAGTGGTTATCATGAGTGGTTCATAAGGTGTAATATTTACTGAAGGTTTTGCAGATGGGGTAGAGTAAAGTAAGCAGATTTTGATTGTGGGAGGAACTCCATGGTTAAGCACACATGAAGTAGAGTAATTTTGGTATGAGTGACCTCTAGGGAAAGCCCTTGTACTAATTCACCCCTATGATCTTCACCCAGATGTATTGAATGCCAATTGCGATACTTGTGAGAGTGACTGCTACTCATGAAACATGGGTCAATGTGGGAATCATCTCACTTAATTTGATGGAGGCCAAGATGATCAAGTCAAGCCTTCTTTGCTTAAACAGAGGAATGAGTTATTGATAGGATTTTAGAGCCCAAAGTCAGAAGGTCACTATCACAGGGTAGAGTTATAGGGGTTTCAAAGTATTAAGCTCTCCAAACATACTCTTAGGCTTATATTACATTCCCTCTCAAAAGTTCTGATGGAGGCCTATATGATGACAGCAAGGTTTCAATGCTACAGTTTCCAAAATCACAATTTGTAACCCTAAGCACATGTTTACTAACCAGTGACTCTTCAAGAATATACAAAGGATCCTACAGTTACTGCCTCGTTCCAAGACATACATCCAAAAATACAACTTGTAGTCATCTAGATATCAGGGGAACATGTAAGAATGCTGTACAGACCTGTATCAGCACAGGAAATCCATAGGATTATATGACAGTCAAGGCAGAATATAAGGGTTGTCGTAAATATCGACACACCAAGAATATACCGAGGTTCCTACCAAATTCTACATGCCTCCATACGTACAGCAAACCCCTAACAAGCTATTAGCATCTCGATATAAAAAGAAACATATGAAAGCTCAATACAGTCTTGAAAATCCCGGAAAATACAGAGTTTCATAAGATTTGAGGAATAGCAACTGAACAAAGGAGAAATTATAATGTCATGAAATTTGTCTTCATCTTTATTAAATACCTGACACCCTCATACCATTCATTGGGAGCTCAAGAATACAAGGAATCAAATGCAAAACCTTGTTTTTGTGGGTTCTTCTCAGAACTGAGACAACATATCTCAAGAAGCTTCTCACCTTTGGCTTTCGAATTACTCCTCCTTGCATTCTAAGCTCTGCCACATCCTTCTTGAATTCTCTCTCTCTTGAATGAATCCTCCTACCATCATTTCTTGCATCACATTTTGGTTACAAAGCCTAACCATACTCACTTTCACTAAGGAATTCACCATCTACCATTCCAAGTACTTCACAACCATGTTCATTCATATTAATTTAAAGAGTTATTTAGAATACATTTGCAAGTAATCACAGTATTAAGTAACATATGGAAACATAAAGACTTACAAGAACAATCTCTCTTTCATACTGAGCTATGCAAAATAGATGCACACTTATTCTTGCATACTGAATGTCTCAATTGTAGGGATGGATGGGTCCAAACTACTCTATTTCTACTGCTTGTGCAACAAGCACTTTCTGTCTCATAGGTGCTGCAAATCATATAATTCGGGGTAAAGCTATAAGTTGTTTACACTTATCTTATTACTCATTGTTTACAAAAGAGATGCATTTCATTACAGAGGCACTGAATCTACATGTTTTCAAATTGGTGTGTTTTTAAGATGTCATGCTTTCAGTGGCTCTGATGCTGCTATTATTCCAATAGGTAAAGTCAAGTAGCATCTATTTTCTTCTTGTATTCTGGCTTGTGACTCTGAGTTATCTTTTACAGGATTATGATATGATTGTATGATAACCATATTCATATATTTACTTTATCGGGATTCACATGGTCACTGTCTAGAAGTATTCTTTGAGTTTTGATCAGGTGACATATGTCTTCTTGCAGGGCTTGGGGGATTTGTAGCTTGCAGGGCATTTTCAGAAAGGAATGATGATCCCACAAGAGCATCATGTCTGTGGGATGAAGTATGATTATTGGTCCATTATGATGATCCCACAAAAGTATAAGTTTTTTTCTTTAAATAAGATTATTGAGAGTTAGATATTGTCTGGAAGATTAAGAGGAAATCTATTTTCTTTGTATATTTTGGCGTGTACCTCCAAGTTATCTTTTACAGGATTATGATATGAATGTATAATAACCATATTCAATAATTACTTTTACCGGGCTTCAGATGGTCACCGTCTGCAAGTATTCTTTGAGTTTTGATCTGGTGAACATATGTTTGCTTGCAGGTCTTGGGGAATTTGTAGCTTGCGGGACATTGTTAGAAAGGAATGATGATCCCACAAGAGCATCACGTCCATGGGATGAAGTATGATTATTGGTCCATTATGATGATCGAACAAAAGAATCATGTCATTGATCTCCTTTTGCGTTTTTCTGATATCAAAGCATCTCATACTTGATTTTGGGACAACTTTTCAAATTAGCTAAGCTAATTGCTCCACTTTTTGATAGGATCGTGATTGGTTTTTCATGGGGGACGGAGCTAGAATTCTAATTCTTGAGGAATTAGAACATGTAAAGGTACATTCTTTGTCAAGAGGCATCTTTTTTCTAGTGACTGAAGTTTAAGGCTATCTAGCTTGTATTTTGAGGTTTGTAATTGTTATATGCTCTAATAGATATGTTGCATTCTCGGTCAGGAATATTTTGCTTTAGCTACTATAAATTTTGTGATTGTAGATGTTCTTTGTTATGAATTATATGTTAATTGGTTTTTTCTATGTGCAGGGAGATATCTAATCACCCAGAAGCATATGTTAGAAGATCGTCTCTTTTTTCAGCATCTCGCATATTGATAGCTCTCCATCCATCATTTATAGCAAAATATTTAAGTGGCGGTGATGTTGAGATTGATAAAGCGCTGAAATGGATTCACACTTGGGCTCTTCGTGTTGCGTAAGTTGATTTTGACTTTGAGTGTTATGCGGTATGTACCATATATTAAGTTTAGTGGAATTATTGATTAGTCTCTACTATAAGTTACACCTTACAGTTCATGAACATCCATATGTATTTCACTATTTATTTGATAAACAAATAGAAATTGAATGTGTTAATAACTATTGGTGATTTTAGATATACAAACTTTCCTGAGGCATATATCATTTAACATTTAGGATTTATTATCTTAACAGACCACCTTGGGGAATTGAACCGATTGAGGAAAATACCAATTAATTATGTACTCCATATGTACTATTTTAGACCTTATGGGGGAGATGACAAAAAAAACATCTGTAGAATAGTGAACAGTATGCAAAACCATTTTTAATGTCGTCCATATTCGTCTTACAACAACATGTTCAAACAAGTCTGCATAGTCTGCACTGCTGCAATAGTTGAACAAGAGTTTCCTTAAGGACATGTTAATAATGTATGTTATGGAATTGGCTTAAAGTAAATGTCAGTCTTGAAGTAGCAGAGTCAATCTAAATTATCTATGGCGGGTAACTAGCTTCTCTCAATATTTCTCTCCCTATAGTTTGAATGATTTTTTATTCTTATCATCACTGCCATCTTCTTTTGGGTCAATGATGGAGGAGGAAACTTGAATATTGTTGAAGTTGTAAGGTCATTGTAAAGAGTGGATAAATTGTCTATGTTCATGTAGGATAACATGTTCTTACTCATGTCGTGCAGATAGCACTTTAATATGTGCCAATCAGCTTCTTGTTTGACTGGAATAAATACACCATTACTTGTTTTGCATATTGCAGGTTTAGTAAATGTTGGAAATTGTGTTGAGTTGGCAGCACATCTTAATGTTGATGGATTTCTAGTCGGAGGGGCTTCTCTGAAGGTTGGCTGCAAACTGTTTTACCCTCTTTATACCTTTTCGCTGAAGTTTTCCAAGCTCTCCATATTGTTTACTTCAATACAAACTTTTCTCATCCTGGCCTACAAAAGCTCGTGGTCAAGTTATGCTTGGAGGTGACTATACTCCTTTTTATGTGAGCTCGTATCATCAAAATAACTTTAAGTATAAGAGCAATGTTATTATGTATTGTATTTTTCAAGTTACCCGTCACATTATGAAAAGGCTCAGCATAGACATGCCTTGTTATTAAAGATGGCCTTTTTTTTATGAAAGGTTGATGGTTTCTTGTTATATGTTTAATTCAACCTTAGTATTTTAATGAGATGTTTGTCTGTTATAAATTTTCAAGTGACAGTTGATGAACGCAACAAGTCATTATAATCTTTGTTTTCATGAAGACTAAAGATGAGTTGCTTGGTGCTATTGATAGTAGAGAATTGTATCAAAGTTGAGACAATCAAAGCGAAGAACATGAAATGACAGCTGCTGACAGAGAGACATTGACTCAAAATTAAAGTTAAGAAAAAAAACCTCAAAGTAGCACTAGGGAAGTAGACAGATCGCTTGAAGGCTGGGGGTGGAGAGGTGTTCATATTGTATGCAAAGGGTTAATGGAATTTAGGCACCCTTTTGTATTTTATCATTGTATTTAAAGGGTTAACAATATTTAGACACCCTTTTGTATTTTATCATTGTATTTAAAGGGTTAACAGTATTTAGACACCCTTTTGTATTTTATCTTATTTGATATTAATAAAATGTTTGTGGACCCATTTGTTGGGCACAAGATTCAAATCAAATTGTTTTTAATTTATAATATTCCTTACCAGTCTACTCTGACATCATAGACGATATGTAGGCCGTCGATTGCACTATATGATATTTGGTTATTATTTATTCTTAAAATTCAGATTTTTCATTCTTTAAATTCGTATTGTCTCTAGAGAGACAATAAAAATTGAAATTAGTATTGTCTCTAGAGAGACAAAATCAGTATTTCGTATTATCTCTAGCGAGACAATACATGATATTGTCTCTAGAGAGACAAAAACTATATTGTCCTCTCAAGAGACAAAATATGTATCAACCTATATTGTCTCTGGAGAGACAATAATTAGAGAGAATATTAGAGACACCCACTTTGAGACAATAATAGAGACAATATACAACTTTTTTATTGTCTCTATTTGAGACAATTTGATCAAGTATTGTCTCTATTATTGTCTCAAAACACCCCCCCTTGTAGTAGTGACAACAAACATATTGACACTAGATATCATTTTATTCGTGAATTAGTCAACAATTGTGACATATATCTTGAGTTTTGCAGGTCCAAACAGCAACTAGCAGACATCTTCACAAATCCGCTTGCAAAGAATGTGTTTGAGCATCTCCGGGAAAGCATAGGCATAGTTGATATACATGGCAGTGAAGATTAAAGGGGAGTGTTGGTAGACGTGGACATCCACATATGCATACCTAATCTCCTCTGCCTTGTCTGACAAACCACTCCATCCACCGCATTTAATTCCTTCTCCTAACTTTTGTCGTATGCATCTAGACACTTCCATTTTTCTAATCTGGAAGCTTCTGTGTTTTAAACAAAAAAAAACTTTGTTTATTTTTGCTTTCTAAGAAAGGGAATACTCTGTTTTAAAAAAGAAGAAGAAGAAGGCATGTAAACAAGAGCACAAGAAACTCTGTTCTTTGAAAAATACAATCCTTTTTTGTCTCATTGTATCTGATTTGTGAAATATAATACAAACCTGCTTTTCATGTACTGTATTTTGTTTTTCTTCCTCTTATGGACAGTTCTGTTATGTAAGATTAAAGTAATTTCTGAATTTCTATTTTCTATATCATCTTGTCTATCTCCAGAAAAATCATTTTGTCTGTATCAGCTATTTTTTAGTCTATAGCATAGAATAGAGTTTGAGTCCGTGGGAAAAAAATTGAGGTAAGATTTAAGTTGGCTGAGAATTGCATTGAAATAAAGGCATAATTCTGACAACACAAATGTATTTACTATTCATGTTTTACAGAAACGATGGAGCACAGATGGAGTATAGACATTGGATTCGATGTAAGAGAGAAACGTGATTTCAAATAAACGCTTGCAAATATAATGATAAATAGACACAATATATTGCCTTTTCCATACAACCCAAGCTGACTGTCAATCGTGTTTTAAAATAGTATCATAATTTGTAACCTTCAATAAAAAGAATACAATACTGAGAAGTTAAGCAAGGTCAATGAACTTCTATAACAGAGACTACAACCGTCACACTACAAAGGAATACCTGCTGTAATTTTCCCTTATTGATTTTACGTTTACCTAAATTTTCTTAATAGTTTGATTACCAGAAGATTGCTGGAAATCCATATTTTCATCACTAATTACGTATTTCTTTGTAACAAAATATAGCTTTGATGAATTTAAATTGAATGCTCCTTTACATAATTGTATATATTGTGGTTCACAGTTTGTTAATCTCGTGTAAAGCATATCCCTCTTTCGTCGCAAGATATTAGGGGGAAGAAAAAATCGAGACAAGGAGATCTAGAGGTATGCAATCTTCTTCGGGAAGAAATGTATTGTGGTCTCCCACAAGTATATTTCCAATACACTTACTGTTCCGTTGTTCCTGTAAGAGGCATTGTCAAGATGTTAACCTCAGATTCCATTTCTTCTAATAGTAATTTCGACAATGGCCTTCAGCTTTGTAAGCCCAGCACCCCTGAATGAAGGGTTCTACCGATACTCAAGTAATAACAATTACAAAGGAGAGGATAACACTGCTTCTACTCGTGTGCTTGACACTATTGAGGAATTTCTCTAGATATTGTTGGCCCGTCTCTGCCCCAAATGCCTCTTCCGCCATCGCCCAGACGAGAATACAAGTACTCAAAATTTACAATCATATATGCCTAGTCTGCAACACATACATTCAACTGGGATCAGTGATTTTAAGGATCCATTTACAGAAAACGGGTAGCCAATGCTTTGCAGTTGCAGGAGCCTAAGTGTCATGCATGTTTGCAGTCAAATTTAAAACCAACTTTTTGACTTTGATACACCAAAAATAGTGCTGGTATAGTGGTAGGTCTCCTCCATCAAAAAAGTGTGTGATGGATAGGTAGCAACATATCCAAATATCGGGCCCAAGGGTGTGGCCAGAGTGCTGCTAGTCACCCACCCAGAATTCCCTAGGCCCCACATGACTGGTTACATTTGCATTTACACAGTCAACAACATAAATACAACATAAATTTTCCTATTCACCTTTCACTTTTTTCGCAACTGAAAATTGAAGAGACTATCAAATAAATATTTGTTTGCAAGTATCTAAATAAATGTAATAGTTAATGACACAATTAAGCAGCTGCAAAACCAAAAAAGGACCTTAATTTTTTTCCCAGTTACATATTTTTTTTGCTTTTAGCACCTTTGTTTTGAAGGAAATAATCTTTAGGGTTTCTGCAAAGTGCAAGATTCACCCAAAACTGCATGCGTGGAGGTTCCTTCTATTCTTGCAGAGTATGTTAGGAATCCTCCAATCTAATTAAAATCAGAAATAAATACTCTGGAACAATTTGTTATGAATTTCAATGATTTGAAAGAAAGCAAAAAATTTATAATCATCTGTACCCCATTCATTTGGTTGTCATGGAATACAAACCTGTGTGCCGGGGTTTCTGAAGCGGGAAAAATGTAGCAATTCATCGGTAAAAGCAAGTTAAGAAAACCAAAAGAAGTTAACAAAAGAAACGATTGCAAAAGTCACCCATTTCTACATGTTCATATCCTGTAATGCCTGCTAAAACAACCCACTTGAGACCCAAGAAACAAACTAGGGTTTGGTTAGGAAAAATTATGGAATAATTTTTTTTTGTTTAAAAGAGTCTACAACCGGGTTACAAGACAACAGTTGTCACTAACAGGTTCCAGAACAATTCTAATCTACTATAATATAATTTTCTTTTATTAATAATTATTACAGGTCATAAGGTCCAAAATTTAGGGTTAGAAGTTTCAAATAGGTTCAGACGGTAATTCCTCACAATACCCACTCCTTAATGGGCTTAAAGTTTCAACTTAATTTTTATCACTCTTAATGCATTCAAATTTTTCCTAAATTATTCTCATTGGATAGGAAATTTCCTCACCTTTTCATTGATATAAAGAAGTCCTCCTAACTCCTCATATTTCTAAAGTTATGGGCCGGCGGGCCTTGGGATGAAAATTTTCCCGAGGGGCAGGCTTGCGGACCCAAGGGTGAAAATTTGCCCAAAGGGTGGGTTGTGGGCCATAGGGAAACCTTGAGACAATTTTTCCCACATGGGGAAAAAAATCACATTTGCACTCGCACTCCCACGGGTCCGCAAGTCCACAAGGGGACACGTGGCACTCCCTAAGGTGACGCAGGGAAAAGTTGTGAAAGGCAGGGTTGCGGGAGACATTTGTAAATTCTCCCGTGTGGGGTGAAAAGTAGATTTTGCGCCCGCACTCCCGTGAGTCCATAGGGCACATGTGGCATCACCTAAACCAATGTAGGGAAAGCGGGGCAGCAGGGAGAAGATTGAGTCAACACCCTCGATGGGTTAAGAGGGAACATAGACCCGTGCCTCCGCCAACACCTCACGACGCCACGTGGTAGCCCCTTATTGGCTGTGGGTCGGTGGGGACAGTGGGGGAAGCTTGGAAAATTTTCCAAAAAACATTTGAGTTGCAAAAGATAAAAAGGGACCCGTTTCTCTGTCGATGCCTTGGGATGCCAAGTGGCATCACCTGATTGGTTGCGAGTTGGTGGAGAAAATTTAGGAAATGCTCCCAAAATTTTCTGAAAGTGCTATGTTCGAAAGAGGATTTGCCCCTCCGCTGTCACCTCGTGGTGCCACGTGGTAGCCTATGATTGGCTACAGGTTAGCAGGGCGGCGGAGAAAATTTTGAAAATTTTCCCAAAAATTTTTATAAGCCCCAAGGGAAAAATTCGGGCCACAGGCCCGCCAATGAAAATTTTCCCAAAATTTTATCGCCAAGTGAAGAAAACTTCAAAAGGCCATAAATTTTGATAGAGAGCTCAGTTTTGCGGAAACGAGGACTTTATGGAAATATCTCGATGTCCTCTTTGCTCAAGGATCATTAATTATAGGTTTTGATAAAGTTTATGGGGTCAATTTTAAGAAAACGGCCTGCAATATTTTACAGTGCAATCTGGTAAATTTTAACTTGTTAGATTTATTCAATTTGATCTTACTCCTCTCTCAACATGTCAAATAGACATGGAGGGATTGTTCCTAAATGGATTAAAGGAAGGATTCAAGGTTCAGTTTGTCTGATTGTCTTGCAAATTTGAGCATTTCCGTTTCTAGACAGAAAATGACTGAAAAATGGTTTTGATCCCCAATTTTGCTAAGTTTTGAAATATTTTCTTAAGTGTTTTTAGACTATTTGAACTCATTTAGGGCCTACTACTTCAATTCAATCATTTAATTTGTCATTTTATTGTTGTAGGTTTGAACTGTGCATTTTTGTTTTAATTAATTGCCAGTTTGAAAATTACAGATAAACAAGGTTACAATTTTGATGGGTCTATTTGCCACTTTCTTCTTCCTAGTATTTATAATACGTTCCAACTCCAATCTAACACATTTTAGTTAATTCAAAACAAACCATTCAAGACCAAAATGCAATATTGATTTCCAATTTTTCACATTTCAAAGAGACAAAATACTGTATTTGTTTCTCACAAGCAATTCTTCCTTTCAACAGAGATTTCAATACATTGACATGATCAGATTCAATACTACAATTCAATTTGAAAAAGGTATTACATTCATTTACTGATTTCAAAAGGAAATTTTTACAACTTCTTTCATTTATTCCTTCCAAAATCATTTATTGAACACATGACAGAATAATATATTTTCTTTTCATGTGTTTCACATTTCCACTTTCAAAACAGGGGATTCCTAGTGCATGAAAAACACAAATTTCCAATGGAATAATATCATATGAACAAGATAAATACTTCCATTAATTTCAAAGAAATTCATACAACCTCCTTTCCATTTGATTCCAAAATACAGTTTACAAAACAATATCATTCTTTCACTATCTTTCAAAACATAATACAGAGTATAACTATTTTACATTTCAAATTTCACTTACAAGACTGTACAACATATTTCCATTACAAGATCAACCACTTGAATTGGAAAAGGTTACAATGAGATTTCATTTCAAAAGGGGACTGTCAATTGTCTTTTCTCAGCTCCAGAACAGCAACATTCATTCTTCTCATTCATCCAGTTTGATCACAACAGGAGTAAGGGAAAGACAACGCTCTCCACCCAACCATGACATCCAATGAAGAGGACAAGCCATCCTTCTTCATTGGCCCCCGAGCCCTAACCACAATGCAATAAATGATGTGATCCCATCTCATAGCAACATCAACCTTCCACAAACATACAAGCATCATTTTCACAATAAAACATAATCCAAAATAGAATGTAGTTTTACAACTACATTAACACATGACAACAAAATACTAAGGCTTCATCAAGCAAGCCAAAGGAGCAAGAACTATGGGGAATGCTTCTTATGCCTCCCAAATGGGGAAATGGGTATCACCACCTGAGTTACAAAACCACCAAAAAAAGATAGTATATCAAATCCCTGACATTCCTTATGCCTCCCCCCAAGTACCCCTTATTCCTCACATTTTCTTGTCTCCCCAAACTCTTATGGCACCCCGTAACGAGTAAAGAAATGCAATCTATTTCTTTGTAAGGTGGAACCCAAATCCCAACTCCCTCTACCCTTTATACCTCCCTAAAACACACTTGTGTCTCCCTCAAAATAAACCCCATAGTCTTCTCCTATGCCATTCCTAGGCCATCTACCCACAACTCACAACAATAACAACCATACCAGCATTTACATATTCATACAAGGGAAAGAAGAGTATTTACAAAATCCAAGCTCTTATCTCTCCATGATGGATTTTGTTCCAAGTTTAAAACAAAAAGCTTCTTTAAATGCAAGAAATCCAAAAATCAACCCAATACAAGCATGCAACAATCTTCCAAAAACTTCTCCAAGCAAGAGCTCTGAAAAACAAAAAGAAAATTTGCCCAAAATGAAGTCTCCCAAAAGTGAAGCAACCCAAAACAAGGTAAATTTTTTTGAATTTTATAGAAGAGGGAAGGGAAGAGGATGAGGTGCATCCATGTAGGATGCCACATCACATATCCTCAACCCCAAACACAAAGTCAACTTCATTATCTAATGCATAATAAATAGGTGGTTGAATAATATGACAGTTTACTTATACACTCAAATCCAACCCACACCCAAAGGACTGAAATTAAATCATGTAAGAAAAAATGCAATTAAAACTTACAATTTTGTCTTCCCAAAATGCATTATAAAAGACTAAATTTAACCATCCAACTATAAGCGAGGTTGGTATGTAAATTTAAGAGGTATGGGACAAGTTCAACTTGTCCCACAAGCCTCCAAAACCAGCCTCCAAGGACAAATTTGAATGTCCAAGAAGGTGTATTGTTTCACACTCAAAAATTTAACTTACACATCACTTACACATATCTTACAATACTTTAATTCAAGGCCAACAACTCTATTAAATTAATTTCTTATGACATCTTTTAATTAATTAACTAAACAATATGATTACTCACAATATTTACACGCTATTAAATAAATAATGAAAGGGGTAAGTACACCAAAAAATAAACACAAGCAAAAATTAAACAAAAGGGACCAAAAATAAAAGAAATACATAAAATCTCTTGGTCACATTTAAAGGTGATCCTCCCCATGGGAATCCCTAACACTAACAAACACACACACAAACAAAACTAGTTGTCATGAAGACCTTGTTGAATTCATCCAGATATCCAATGTTGTTGGTCTCAAATCTCTCAATGTTTGTTGTGATATTTTTAACCTACAAAAATATAAATACCTCCTTCGGTCTCGTGGCCATATCAGAACATCCAAATGAATATAATATAATTTCAAAGTCATCAATATATATGTGAATCACAAAAACATCCAAACAATCAACAATATCACTTTACAATTTCATCAGCAACTATATAATCATCAATTTTAAATTCAATTTTCTCGGTCTACTCAATATATCCAAATATCACATGTCCTAACAACATCCATAAATATATCATATATAACCATGTCCAACAGCATGTCAACATCTATATTAAGTGTCTCTAACAATCATCATGATCATATGTGAATCAAAGTCAACAATAATTCATGATCTGACATCTAACACCATATTGAATCAAAACTATAATAATATCCATAATATAGTCAACAGTATCATGATCAATATCAAAAGTGTCAAAGGGAAGTGGACACTACATATCCCAACTAAGCAACAAAAAAATAAATAGAATGTAATGAAGTGTTCTAATTATAAAGAACTACATAACAAACTATATATTTTGTTTTCTTCTAATTATGTGAAACACATAATGCAGAAGTATTTTAGAAACACGTGTAATGAAAGTTTGTAAGGTGAGGCATTAATAATATCACTAAAGTCAAGTGTTTAAATAACCATGAAGAAATAGTCTATCAAATTTTTATTTACAAGGGAATAGCACGCATCAATCTTTTAATGGATAGAAGAAATATGCGCCTAGAAGCTATACATCGAACACTTCGAAAGCATACATACAAAATTATAATGTAGGGACATAAGTGTAAATTTTATTTTCTATACAGGCCTGCTTAAAAAAAAAGGTAAACAAGTGAAGCTAGAATGTTTTCTAAGCAATCCAAAACACTTTGAGGAACTGCATTTTTTTTACAGGACGAGAAAACAGTGAAGGTAAAGGAGTAGTAGAACTAGAGAGAACCTATTTAGGAGATGGGTTGCAGTCCATGACTGGAATTTTGTAGCCTCACTTGTTCATGTTCACTTTACCAGTATTTGTATCAGATGGTCCATGGTTCATCATCTTTTTCAGCCTCATCAGGTTCCTCGTCTTTAGATAGTTCGAACTCATTGTTCCTACGTATGATATCTGCAATGCAAAATTTGAGAGGGATTTCAAGCTCCGTTACATCTCTCCCACATCCTAGAGGAAAGTCTATTACAACTGAAGGGCATTAAAAAAATATTTGTTCTCAAATGGATGCAACAACTACATTTAATTAACTTGAAGGTGGCTACACAGGAGGTTCAACCAGTATCATAGGAAGGTTGTTTGTTAGTTTTTGGGTTTCCCTTTTTTTCTTTTCTTTATTTCGGCAATGTGCATGGAATAATTAAGACAAAAATATTATGGGCCAGGGAAGCACGGTTCGAGCACTATGCACAAAAGGTAAAAAAAAAAAAAAACTAGGCACAACATGTGCAGGTGAACAAAAATTAAAAAAAGTGCAAAATCATGGAGAGGGAAGAGACGGATGTGTGTTAAGACCAAAGCACTTCTGCAGAGGGGGGAAGGCACGCAAAGCATGTAAATATCAAAGAATGTGGCCACGGAAATGTGGATACATTCTTATTCTACCTTTATTTTGAGGAGAGTAGCACCATTTCCTATTCTCGGGCACTGTTCAAATCAAAAAGATGGAGATATGTGTAGGTTTTCAAAGCATAAAACTCTAGAAATCACAGTGAAGGTCAAGGCTTGATGTTCTGCGCCACCAATATCTATATTAACTTTTTGCAAGGTAAGACCTTAGGATTTGTGGGTGGTCAGAGCCCATGCCATCTTCAATGGTATTTGGCGATAGAACCGTGAGCAATGGGGACAATTGGTACACATTGTGGAGTGGTGTGCATGGTCCCATGGCAATCCGTTGTAGTTTTAGAACTCGATAATTACTGCTAGCGGAGAGTCAGGAGGTTTTTGTTCAAGGGATGTACAAAATGTTAAACTACTTGGCTAAGCGCATCATTCACTAGTCTTGTAGAAACCCAAAAATTTTAGGTTAGCATCACTTGTTGACCGTTGCACAAGAGAATTTACAGTTACAGTTGCTCTTCATTCGCTTCCAATGCTACAATATGTGGGCACACCAAGAGACTGCAATATGTGCATATTGTGATAGAGGACCATGTCATTTGTTGCCTACAAATGGATTGCAGACTTGAAAGTTTTATTTTCTAGAGCTAGTGGCGATGCTCCTGAACCCAAAATTAGAAGATTCAAATCCTCTATTTTAGGTTTTGCAATCCTCAAGATCAACAGAATAATTTGGAAGCTGATATGATGAGGAGTTATACCTTTCTTCCTAAAGTTTGTTTCGAAGGTGAAAATAGTGTTGAATGAGTGCCAAAGGATGCTCCATAAGATATTCTTGCATACAAAGATACGTCCATCAAAGGCAACAATTGGCCAACGTTCCTGATGAAAATGATGGAATGACCACCAAAGATCGAATTCCTATGTTGAGGGAATGCCTGACTAAGCCGTTCCTCAATACAGGACACCAATTTTGGCCCTACGAAGCTCATTTTGTCTATTAAAATGTGGTTAACGCTCTTCAAACTTTCTTGGAAAGATGCAAGTTGCTGGTCCTCAAGTGGTTTCATATGCTTTACAGGTATCCATAGGGAAACATGAATAGTGGAGGAATTTATATCGAAAGTTGCAACCCCCATTTGGTGTCAACAATAGCTGCGGAGAGGATTCAACAGGAAAATTAGATTTTAGTGACATTTTCATCTAGTTGATGACAAACAACTTTTTCCCATGCCAGCGGTTCCTTGAATTATCATTCTTAATGATAGCAAGTGAGAATGGTGGTTGTAATTCTAAATAATAATGTCGTAATCTATTTGTTGTTCTGCATATATATATATATATATATGAAACAGTCAGAGCGCACATACGGTACCTTACGATTGAACCCGAATGGTTTCATGCCATGGATTGAAGTACATGATTGAGGTAGTTCAGTTATCACTATCATGAGGGCGAGATATGGTTGAGGATGCCAATTAGGGTGAATGTCAATGGAAAAGTGTCCGAGCAGATCCATGTTGCGAATCGTTTCAGATGCATCCTAACTAAGCCCGTGTAGCCGACATCGAAATACTAGCCACTCATTGTCTTCAACTGAATCTATGGGCAATCTGTAGTCCCCTAGCAAATATTGATCGCAATAAAATGGTATACATTCCAACTTGAGTTCCCTCAACAAGGAATTCGACAAGTGGGAGTTATTGTTGTTTGAAATAAGGTGTCTCAACCTTGTTTGGTTTATTCAGTCAAGATTTTTCTTACAACCGTTTCACATTGTCTAGGCTCTAAAAATAGAAATAGGAGTTGTCAAAATAGATTCCCATATGATAGTATATCATGGAAGGACTATTTTTAGAGATATTATGATATATTTTATGACATCTATAAGGGTCAAAAATAGGGGAGAATATTGTGGCACGTGGGAGCCTAATTTTAGACCAAAATATTTCTCTTTAATGCTATCCACCTCATGAGAGGTTTGGCACATGGTTTTGTAAACCATAGATGGTTTCTTGTATAACCGGAGGTCTATAAATTGAAGGCTTGGAGAAGCAATTGATGTGGTGAGGTTTGCAAGTACTGTAAAGTTGGAATCCTCCTAGAATTGTTTCTGGTGATACTCCTGTAAGAAATTTGCTCTGCAAGTGTATGTAATCTTGTTATTAGATTTGAAATACATTGAGTGGGCTTTTTGGAGTGTGGGGTTTTTTATCCGAAAGGATTTTCCCCATGTATATCTGATGTTTTTGTTCTTGTTATGAATATGTTGCTGATATTTCTATAATTATTTTACTATGTTGAAAGTTTTGCATAATATCTCTCCTCATAGATTAAGCATAGGAAGTTGTTTCGATTACTCTTAATTTCCTATCAAGTGGTATCAGAGCTCTGATCACCTTTGGTTTCAGTTGTGGGTTGTTGGGTTTTTTGTGCTAATCCATGGGTTTGAGTGGGAGCTTGTACAGAGAATACTTTGTTATATGGTTGCAGATATCTTTCAAATGGCGAGCACATCTAGGAGGATTGATGTAGAGAAGTTTTCTGGCACAAAATTTGAAATGTGGAAGTTGAAGATGGAAGATGTGTTGGTTGATCGAGATCTATGGGATGTGGTGGATGAGAAGGTCCATAGGCCTATGGATCCAGTTTTGGCTACAAAATATGATGTAATGGATAGAAAAGCTAAAGGTCTTATTAGACTATGTCTTTCAAATTCGATCCTGATAAATGTCCATGAAGAATCCACTTTAGAGAAGCTTTGGAAAAATATGGGTGAGATATACCAAGCTAAGTCTCTAGTAAATAAGATTTTCTTGAGGAAGAAGTGTTATTCCTTGAGAATGGAAGAAGGTGGACAAATATCTAAGCATCTGGAAACATTCAATACGTTGGTGACTCAATTGAGCTCATTTGGAGTTAAGATGGACGAAGAAGAAAGGTGCCAAACTATGTTGGTTTTGTTGCCAGACTCATGGGACAGCCTAGTCATGGCCATTGGGAGCACTTCAGTCACTCTAAAGATGGACGATGTTGTTGGTTCTCTACTCTCCAAAGAGATGAGAAGGAAGGTCTCTCTGAACGCCAAAGAGGATTTGAGTGTTTGAGGAAGAACAAAAGAACGAGGCAAAGATGAGAAGAAGCGTGGCCATTCCAAGAATAAGGGGAGATCAAAATCCCCTAATAAGTCCAAAGCGATATGCTGGAACTATGGCAAATTCGGACACTTCCGAAGGGAATGCAAAGAAGAAAAGAAAAAGAAAAAGAAGAAGCATGATTCTGATTTTGAGTCCGAAAAGGAAGATGGAGATGCCTTTATTACAGCTTTGGCCACTCATGCAGGTGATAATGCATGGTTGATAGACTCAAGTGCATCTTTCCACTTGACCCCTAACAAAAACTAGTTTAGTAAGTATGAAAACTATGATGGTATAAGGTGTATTTGGGTGATAATTCTTTCCTTGAAATTGTTGGTCGTGGTAGTATTCAGGTGAAATTTTTTGATGGTAGAATTAGAATATTTGATGGTGTCTTACATATCCCAAGACTAGCAAGAAATTTATTATCTGCTAGCAAGCTAATAGATGCGGGTGTGCATGTATAGTTTTTTGAAGCAGGTGCGAAAATGGTAAGAGTTGCTATGGTGATAGCAAGAGGAAGTAGATTGGGTACATTGAACCAACTTGATACATGCACGGTTGAGTGCAATAGCACTTCAAATAAAACTAAGCCAATAACTATTTCACTGAAAAAGGAGAGGGTTTCCTCCTTTGCAGATGTTCGTGGCTTCTGGGTACCCAAGGGTGCTCTATCTATCGAATCAAAATTACCTGCAGAGAAGACCATGTTATGGCACCAAAGGCTTGGCCACATTAGAGAGAAGGGTTTAAAAGCCCTGAAAATAAGAACCTCGTTGAGGAGTTCAATGATTACAATCTGGATTTTGATTTCTGTGAGCATTGTATTTATGGCAAACAAAACTGCGCCCAGTTTTACTCGTCTACTAATAAGTCTTCATGTATCTTGGATCTAATCCATTTGGATGTATTTGGTCCTGTTAAGGTTGCTTCTATTGCTAAATCATTTTATTATGTTACTTTTATTGATGATTTTAGTAAGAGAACATGGGTATATTTTTTAAAGAGTAAATTTGAAGTTTTTAGTCGTTTCAAGGAATTTAAGGTTATGGTTGAAACTCAAACTAGGAAGAAAATTAAGTGTTTGAGATCTGATAATGGTGGTGAGTACTGTTCTGCAGACTTTGATAGATTTTGTACAGATCGCAGGATTAAAAGACAAAAGACAACTTCATATTCTCTGGAGCATAATGGAGTTGTAGAAAGAATGAATAGAACGTTGATGGAGAAGGCTAGGAGCATGCTGATTGGAGCTGGTCTAGAAAAGAGGTTTTGGGCTAAAGCTGTTACCACTACTTGCTATTTGATAAATGGATCTCCTACATCAGCGCTTGTTGATAAAACGCCAATGGAGGCGTGGTTGGGGAAAAATCCTTCAATTAGACATCTGAGAGTTTTTGGCTATGAGGCATATGCACATGTGCCTAAGTAGAAGAGAACAAAGTTGGATTCTAAGGCTGTCAAATGTATCTTCATCAGATATATGGTGTGAAAGGATACAATCTTTGGGATCCTGTTCCAAAAAAGGTAATATACTCCAGAAGTGTTATTTTTAGAGAGATTAAATCTTTCCCTGTTAATTTTCAGCTAGAATAACATAAAGAAAATGAACAAAAAAATGATGTGGTTCAACTTCCTTCTACACCTGAGAAAGTTGAATCGAGACCCCAAAATAGACAAGAAGTTGAGGAGAGTTCACCAAGCTCTGAATCTTCAGAAGAGGAAGAAGAGGAGGAAGAAGTGGAAGAATCTCCACCTCAGCTTGTTTCAAATTCTACAAGGCAAAGGCAACCACCTGAAAGGTATGGGTATTATCCTGATGATTGGAAGTGTATATTTGTTTTGAGTACTAACATTGATGAACTAAGATCTGTACAAGAGGCTTTGGGTATGAATGATGCAAAGTCTTGGCAAATAGCCATGGATGAAGAGATGGCAGCCCTTAAAAAGAATGATACATGGGACCTTGTACCATTTCCTGAAGGTCGAAAACCTGTTGGATGTAAATGGGTGTTTAAGAAAAAGATTGGTTCAGATGGAAATGTTGAAAAGTATAAGGCACGGTTGGTTACAAAGGGTTACTCTCAAGTTGAGGGTATTGATTATGGTGATATATTCTCTCTTGTTGCTAAAATGACATCCATTTTTTTTTATTATCTATTGCAGCAGCTTATGACCTAGAGGTTGAACAAATGGATGTGAAAACTACTTTCCTTCATGGTGATTTGGAGGAAGAAATATATATGACACAGCCAGAGCACTACATGGTGAAAGGTAAAATCAAGATGGTTTGTAAGTTAAAGAAATCCCTATATGGCCTTAAAAAAATTCCTAGGATGTGGTACCAGAATTTTGATTCATATGTGTTGAGTTTGGGGTTTGTGCGGTCTAAATCTGATCACTGTGTATATTTTAAATCTGATGGTGATTGTTTTCTGGTAATTACTTTATATGTTGATGACATGTTGTTTATTGGGAAAGGAAAAGGTTTGATTGCAGAATTGAAATCTCAGCTCTCTATGAAATTTGAAATGAAAGATCTTGGTGCAATAAAACACATACTTGGGATGGAGATTAGAAGAGATTGTGAGAACAGAAAGCTATGGCTTGGCCAGAGTAATTATGTTTGTTCTATTTTGCAAAGGTTCAACATGCAGGATTGTAAACCACTTTGTGTTCCTGTTACTTTGGGAACAAAGCTCTCCATTTCACAATGTCCTTCATCCCCATCGGAGATGGAAGAAATGAGCAGAGTTCCTTACTAGAGTGCAATTGGAAGCTTAATGTATGCTATGGTCTGTACAAGACTAGACATTGCCCAAGTAGTGGGAGTTCTTTCTTGTTTTATGTCTAATCCTGGAAGAGTGCATTGGGATGTAGTTAAGAGGGTCTGTAGATATTTTTGGGGTACATCAGAGTACTCTATATGTTTTCATGGAAGAGGAGATCAACATTCCCTACGTATTCATGGTTTTGTGGATTCAGATTAGGCCGGTGTTGTCAATAGTAGAATATCCACCAGTGCATATGTGTTTACTCTTAATGGTGGTGCAATTAGTTGGATGAGCAAGCGACAGGTTGTGGTCACTTTTTCCACTACTGAGGCAGAGTACATGGCAGCTACTCATGCCTGTAAAGAAGCCATTTGGCTAAAGTGTTTGTGTTCAAATATTGGATTGAAATAGGGGGCAGTTACAATGTATTGTGACAGTCAGAGCACAATCTACCTTGCGAAGAACCCAAATTTTCATGCCAGGACCAAGCACATTGATGTTTAGTATCACTTCGTGAGAGATATGGTCGAGGATGGTAGGGTGAAGCTAGAAAAGGTAGAGACAGTTGTGAATGTTGCAGATGCATTAACTAAGCCCGTGAGCACAGTGAAATTTAGGTGGTGTTTCGAGTTTATGGGCCTCTCGGCCCCTAGCAGTTGATCCATGATGGTATCTTTCCCTTGACCCTTACAAGGTATTCGACAAGTGAGAGATTGTTGGAAATAAGGTGTCTCAACCTTGTTTGGTTTATTCAGTCAATATTTTCTTACAGATGTTTCATATTTTCAGTGCTCTAAAAATAGAAATAGGAGTTGTCAAAAGATTCCCATATGATAATATATCATGGAAGGACTATTTTTAGAGATATTATGATAGATTTTATGACATCTATAAGGGTAAAAAATAGGGGAGAATATTGTGGACGTGAGAGCCTAATTTTAGACTGAAATCTTTCTCATTAATGCTATCCACCTCATGAGAGGTTTGGCACATGGTTTTGTAAACCATAGATGGTTTCTTGTATAACTAGAGGTCTATAAATTGAAGGCTTGGAGAAGCAATTGATGTGGTAAGCTTTGTAAGTACTGTAAAGTTGGAATCCTCCTAGAATTGTTTATGGTGATACTCCTGTAAGAAACTTGCTCTGGTAGTGTATGTAATCTTGTTATTAGATTTGAAATACATTGAGTGAGCTTTTGGAGTGTGGGGTTTTTTATCCAAAAGGATTTTCCCCATGTATATCTGGTGTTTATGTTCTTGTTATGAATATGTTGCTGATATTTTTGTAATTGTTTTACTATGTTGAAATTTTTGCATAATATTTCTCCTCAAGATTAGCGTAGGAAGTTGTTCCGTTACTCTTAATTTCAGATATTGCTAATATGATTTGTTAATTGATTGGAAGGGGTAGTCTTGATTTTTTGGTGCCCCATATTATGAGAGATCATGATAATAGCTAAGAGAATATTCATGCAACCTCGCCACAAGATTTTGGGAGTATATATGGATACATTTTGTGAAAATACGGTTCATATCTAATCTTTTACGTGAATTTCTATGGCATAGATCAGAGTTGGGATTGTGTGCATGGATATTTGTGATATCTATCATTTATTGAAATAATCACAATTAGGGGAGACTGGAACGAGTCATTCAACACCTGTTGGCACATGGTTTTCACTGGCAAAGGATTGAGAATCGACTTCACTTTTGTACAGCCTTATAGCAACAACTTCAACTTTGGACTCCACCAACTCTCGACAAAGCCCATGGTTACCAAACATTAGTCTATTGCATGCCCAATTTACATATTCAGTAGTGTGGATTGAGGGTAAACAGTTGTCTCTCCATCGTGTTATTCTCCTACATCCTTGTCAATTCATCATCAATTTATATATCCGAACTATGTTGCATTTGGTGTTTTCACATAACTGTGTTACATTTGACCATTTGCAATATTGAGCTATGGAGACTTGAATATCCAAAGATTTAATTGTCCCTAAAAGTGTTCTTGGTTGTGGCGTTAGACTTAACAGAGAGGAATAAGCGCTGCAGTAGAATCAAATTCCTCGGCAAGATCAAATTCCATGCATTAAGTCAACATTCAATGCTCATTCAAAAATCTGTTAGTTGTATAATGGTGAGTCAATTGTGTGTCAAGTTGTGATATATATTTTATTATTATTAAAGTCAAGTGTCTGTGTAGTATAAAGGTGGGTTTATTATTATCTGCTCCATTTTGTGGAGTTTAAAAACAGAAAAGATAAATTTTATTGAAAGATTTGATGGGAAAGGCTTCCACACGTGGCAAGTACGAACCCAACTACAATTGATCGACAAAGACTTATGGAACATTGTCAATGGAAAAATTAAAAAACTGAAAGATGTAGAGGAAGCAATGAAATGGGAAAGTAAGGATCGGAAAGCAATAGCAATTATCATCCTTGGACTATCTGATGCATATTTACATCATATTGATCTAACCAAGTCATCTAATAACATTTGGGTGACATTGAACAAGTTATTTGGATCTCAAGCAGGTAGTGCAGCAATGGCGCTGAAGCGAAAAAAAAAATGGGCTAAAGATGGGAGAAAATGACAATATGGTTCAACATATTAGTACCTTTCGATCCATTTTAAATCAATTAGAAGTAATAAAAGCATAGGCGGATAAAGAAGATGCTATAAACAGTCTTATTAAATAGTTTTCCAAGAAAATATTCGAATATTTGTTTTACTCTTAGTAAGATCAATTCTAGTTTGGAAAATTGAATTTCCTCTTTGCTTGATGAAGAAGAAAAAATCAAAAGGTATGTACTAGAAGAAGAAACAATAATGGTTGCAAAAAATAAGTCATCCTTCAAGAAAAATACACATCAATTCAAATCTTCAAGAAAACACCTTCTATGTCATTACTGTAAACAATCAAGACATGGTTTTGTGAATTGTAAGAAAAGAGCTCAAGATCTCTTAGATGATAAGCTGGATCAAGAGGCTTTAGTTGTTGAATAAGATGATTGTGAAAATTATTCTAACCCTACAAGTGATAATGAACTTATTAATTCTCCAAGTGATGAAGATTATTTGTACTAAGCATTTATAATCTTATTGGAGGATGGAGGCAACGGAGGCAAGAAGATACGCGGGCTACCCATACTACTTATGCGGCTACCATGGTTTCTACGCGGGCTTCATCTAAAAAAAGGGTTCGAGGAGGCACGAGCATTGCCAGAGGTTCGCCCCTCTCAGTTCGAAATGAGGTCCCTATTAATGGCGGCGAGAAACTAGTGGTATCTGTGGGAGGCGGATGCAAAAATGTAGAGGAAAATAAAGCACCAATCTCATGGATTGGTATGGCTTGCAATACTAACCAAGACCCCCATATCAAAACAGGGGTGTTCACTCATGGGACAGGTAAAGATGGTTCAGTCAAAGATTCATTATCTCCTTTAAAACTCAATACTGGTAACTGCAGATTGCAAGAGACTAAGAGTGGATCTGGTGATGGAGGAAGAGGTACAGGGGTAAGCCAGAACCAGGACAATCTAAACAGCAACAATAGGTCTGGATCTTATGCTTCAGCGGTCTCCAAACAGAAGGAGAATGTCAGAAATGAGCTCTTAAAACCCTCCCAGGAGGTCCCGACGCTGAAAATCGAAGAGGATTTACTTCTAAAGGTTCTTAAGGAGGAGGAAAATCTCTCCCATCTGGGGCTCATATGTAGATTTCACAAATTTTGGCCTAAGCTTTCTCAGCTTCATGACTGGATAGCCCAGAGATGGAGAGAAAAAATACAAGGTAAGATTGAGCTTTATCCTTGTGCTAAAGCTTACTTCATTGCTGTCTTTGAAACCCCTGAAGATAGGGATTTAATTTTTAGTCAACATTGGGTTTGGGGGGAACATGGGCTTATGTCCAAACCATGGTATCCATCTTTCGACCCATTAAAGGAGTCTTTTGATACCTACCCGATTTAGGTTCGTCTACCAGGACTCCCATTGCAGCTTTGGAACAGATCTTGTCTCATTGCTATAGGGGATACTTTAGGCTCATGTGTAGCAGTTGATGATAAGACCTCCATTCAAACCCATACTACTTATGCTCGAATCCTGGTTGATCTCGATACCTCCAAATGTTTACCAGCAGAAATCAATCTTCAGATTGGAGCCAGGCTCTGGGTGCAGAGGATAGACTATGAGAGACTTGCCTTCAGATGTAGGCGTTGCTTCCAAACTGGTCATGTTACAGATGACTGTGAACACTCCAAACGTAAGACCAAAACAGCCTGGTGGAGGGATTCTCTACCTGAACATCTTACAATCGACTCAAATCAAGCTAAGGATTCGAGTGCCCCCCTGCAAGCTAACTCACCCATCATGGTTGATTCACAGACCAATACAGAGAAGCCTCCAGATTATTCTTTACAGGCTGCTGATTCAGAGATTAAAGATATTCCGACCTCCCATTTGGGTCACTCCCCCATCAAACCTATTGCAGTTTTTCCGACTGTAGTGGATGTGGGAAATCAGGAATGGACAGCGGTGGATCGGAAAAAGAAGGGTAATGCCAAATCTAAATCCCCCACCATATCGGACAAGATTTGATTCTTGTCTTTTTGGGCGCTATCATTGCTACATTTTGGCTTATGGCCTGCTACGCAGTTGCTTGGCAGCTGTGTTGTTGTTTTGTTGCTGTTTTGTTGCAGCTGGTTTGCTTTTGTTGGTTCCTTCCTTATCAGTTTTTGTTGGGCTCTTTTGTGATGATCGTCTGGTTGTTTTCTCCGTTAGTGGTCGGCCGGAGTACATTGTTATCATTTTTGTGGCCGGACCACTGCGTGTTTGCTGTTTGATCACTGTCCAGCAGGTGTTTATTTGTTGTTGTGTTGCTGTTGATTGTTTCTTTGCAGACTGCGTTCTGCACTTGGTCCTTATTGTTATATCAGGATGTTGATCCTTTTTTTCGAGCTTTATTTTCCTATTCTGGCTTCTGAGCCTTGCTGTACAAGGGTATATTTAGAATACCTCTTAGTCTACGTCGCAAGTCTTCTACCGTAGCCAACATGTGGTCCTCTATGTTTTTTTTTCACAAATATCAAAATTGTGGCCTTGCTTCGATTATGGATGATGAGGTTCAAAAGGAGTAACGGAATTGTGGATGTTTACCAAATCTCTGATCGTGATACAACATTAAATGAAGTGCATATTTATTTATCTAAACCTTCCTCAAGCATATTGCTTTATACATCGCTTGATTGGAAGGGGAAATAAATGAGATTTGTAACGCCCGGTATAAACTTCCACTTTAAAACAAAGAACATGCTAGGCTTAGTTAGAAAAATTATGGAATAATTTTTATTTCTTATTTTTTTTTAGGGTGTTAACAACCATAGTCTCAAGGAAAATTACATTAAACTAATAGATTTTCCCATTATAACAATTACTAATTCCACATTATAAATCCATAAGTGTAATAAATCCACACATAGCTCAAATCTCCTTAGGGATTAATTTAATCACTGATTACATGGACATTTTAGCTAGATATCCCCTGATTTAAAATTTTAGGGTTAAGGGACCAAAACCATTAAATACCCAAGGTATTTAGTTCCACAAAATCCATGACAAGAGCAAGGTTTAATTATGGGGGGAAAGATTACATGTTTAAAATCATGTGAGTAAATTCTTACTTACCCCCTCCCAAAACTCACTAAAAAATTCAACTATACTTTTCTCATAATTAACGCAATTAAAAATTCCTGAAAACATTTTCATTAGATAGGAAATTTCCTCACCTTTCCAATGATATAAAGAAGTCCTCCTAACTCCTCATTTTTCTCAAGTTATGGGCCGGCTGAACTTGGAGTGAAAATTTTCCCAAGAGTGGGCCTACGAGCTTGGGGAGGAAAATGTTTCCCAACTTGGACCTGCGGACTTTGGAGAGAAATTTCACCTAGTGGAGGAATGTAGACCAGTGGAGTGGGAAAAAAAAAAATTCCCATACGCGCGTCAGCGGAGCAGGAAGGAACTTAGCACTTTTGAATTTTTCGCATAATTGTGCAAAGTGCCTTCGCGCGCCCGTGAGTCTTTAAGGGGACACATGTTTGCATTTCCAAGCTCTAGTGGGAATTCGGGTCGCTGGAGAAATTTAAGACATTTAGCTTTACTTCTGAAAATGTTAAGGGATCAAAATGACTTGCGCCTCCACCCACGTCGTGATGCCACATCTCAGGATCTCATTGGCTGCGAGCGGCAGGGCAACAGAGAAACTTTTAAATTTTCGCCAAAAGATTTTTAAAACATTAAGGTTGAAAAATAAACTGCTCCTCCTTCATCATCTTGTGAAGCCATGTGTCAGCCAATCATTGGTTACGGGGAGGCAGGCCGGTGGAGAAACTTCTAGATATTTTTCCAAAATTTTAAAAATTAAGTGTTAGAATGCAGGCCCGCACGCTCATGGAATTGCAGGGCATCTGAGAAAAGTAAGATTTTTGCCAAAATTTTGACAGGTTAAGTTAAGGGTTACAGGCCCGCATGACCACAGAAATGTTTCCAAAAGCGAAGGGCAGGGCGGCAGGGCCACGAGAATTTTTTTCCAAATTTTCCTTTTTCGAACTTAGATTATTATTTTTATTTAGTTTTTTAGGAAAAATGAAGGTTGGTGGGTTAGCGGAGCAGGAGGAAACTTCATGACTTGGCAATTTTTTGGGAAAAAAGTAAAAAAAATAAAGTTTTAGCACGCGGGTCCGCCCAAGAATATTTTATTCATTAAAATTTGACAGTTAGATTATTTTTGAAGCCAAATGAAGTAAAATCTTTAGAAGACTATAACTTTTGATAGGGAACTTGGTTTGGGGAAAATGAGGACTTTCTGGAATGCTCTCAATGTCTTCTTTGCACAAAAATATTAAGAATTTTATTTTGACAAATTTTTAAGGGTTAATTTTGAGAAATATTCTGCAAGCTTCTAAAATGAGAACTGTTATTTTTAACTTATAAATTTTGTTCAAATTTTTCGTTAACTCTTTCTCAACATTCCCAACATGGATGGAGGATTTTACTTGGAATATTTTAGGATGGATTTCAAGTTTCAAAAGGTTTGATTTATTAACAATTCCAAAACTACCAATTTTTTTTCTAGCAAAAGTCTAGGTTTTTGTCTGAATCCGATTGAAAGGTTCTATAAAATTTTCATAAGTATTTTCGTTTGTTTGGGCTCATTTTGATCTTTTTTATATTGTATTAGTGTTTCAATTTTTTTCCATAGTTTTATAGGGTTGTTATGTATCTTTTGATAAAAATTTGCAAAGTTTACCATGAAATAAAAATGAAGTTTATACAATTCACAACCAGAGATTAATCTATTTCTTTTGCCATGCCATACAAATGTTGATTACATTTAATGCTAGTTTTAACTAGTTATCTTTCCTTCAATCAAAATGTAAAAACAAGAATGCAGCTTCTAATTTTCAAATCATGCATTTCAATAAAAACAGAGTAATATATCTTCTTCATACGTGTTTCTCTCTTTCAAACAAAATTTTCTCAACATATTTCAACACATATTTTTACACAACAGTAACTCCATTTGTGGAAAAGAATACAAATTCTATTTATATTCATCACATATAACTTTATAATTTACCACTCTTTCTCTTTTCTTTTCATTCAAATGAATTTTCACATCTCTTTACACAGTACAGATTACGGTACATATCTCTTTCTTATTTGAAAATAGGATTTCATTTCCAAAACAAAATAACTATCCAATACGAATAATATTACAAGTCATCCACTTGAAGTGGGAAAAATGCCTACACAAAAAGAAGTCTCGCAAAGGACTGCCAAACTCTATCTTTTTTCTCAGCTCCAGAATAACAACATGAATATCCTCCATTTTCTTTATTTCAATTTGATCACAATAGAACAGGGGAAAAGGGATTACTCTCCACCCAACCAAGACATCCAATGAAAGGAGAAGCCATCCTTCTTCATTGGCCCCCGAGCTCCAACCAAAATGCAATAAGAGATGTTTTACAACACATGGTAACAACAAGCTTCCACTAAAAAAAACAGATTTCTCCTCAAAACATAGTCGAAAACAAAACTATAGTTTGCAACTGTTATCCAAATTCACCCCCCAAGGTAATTTTGATAACACGCATCAAATTCTCAAGTCCCAAGTAATTATATTGATTTAGGATGAAAAGTCATGTTTCTAGGGTCCCCTCATATTTTTCTAACTCCCCTGTCCAAGTAGAAGAGAGCAAGTTCTGAGAAAATGTGAAAAAATTGCAAAAACAAGCTCGGGCCGGGAAAAATCGCGAAAGATGGCTAAGTCCTAGTCCAAGCGGTCCTTGGGACAGTTGGGACATTTGGGCGTGAACCGGCCGAAAGGCCGCCAGGCAGTCTGCGTAGCATTTGGGACGTCCGAGTCAAAGGGATGCGCGGGACGCGGAGATCCGAACTAGCCGAAAAGTTAAAAAATTGACTAAATGTTGAAACGAAACAGTCCGGGATGCGCGGGACAAAAGTACACGAACCGGCCGGATCGGCCGAAATGAGAACTTTCAGTCCGGGACGCGCGGGACAAAAGTACGCGAACCGGCCGGTTCGGCCAAAACAGGGAACTTCAACACTGGGAGAAATGGGACAAAGGGACGTCCGGGACGCGGATAGCCGAAGGAGCCGAAAGCCAATCAGATCACGCCACGTGTCACCGAAAGAAAAGGGACATGGAAGCCCATTTCGGGCGGTTCGGAAGGATTTGTCCCGCGCAGCATTTGGGACAAATGGGACAAAGGGATGTGAGGGACGTGAAAAGCCGAAGCAGCTGAAGGTAGAGAAGAAAAGTCAACGTTTGACCTGAGAAACTTCAAACGGCCATAACTTTTGACTCCGAGCTCCAATTTTCACAAAATTGGACTTTCTGGAACAAGCACGACGTCCTCTACACCACAAAAACTAGATTTCTTATTTTTGATGAGGGTAGATATATTTAAATAAGAGAAATATATTCGGCTCCAGTCAGTTAATGCTCATTCCCGTCAAATGACAGAAAACGCCTGCTAGGCCCAAAATAGCTGCCCGCACTCAGAAGGCCATAACTTTTGCATTTCTCAATGAAATCACACAAAATTGGTACCGTTGGAATCGTGGTTCTGAGACCAATGCACAGCAATTGAGAAATTCTAGATTTGATCATAAATTGATTGAGTTTTTTAAGAAAATGTGGCCGGGTTCAGAATAGTGTTTTATTTGGTAGTTGGGAGTGCAATTAAGAGGCATGGTCATCATTCTTTCTCTACTGCAGCACATGGGACAGTATGGGGAGCCTTTTGCAAGTAATGTATAACCATTTCACTCAATTTAATGCCTCTTAAAGGTGGTTGAAGGACAGATTTCGGGATTTCCATTTTCCCTTCTCTTCTCCTTCTTTTTTTTTTCTATAAATAGGAGTGTTGGGCTCATTGTAAAGAGAGAGTTTTTGGGTAGCAAAGCTCTGCCAAAATTGCTTTGTGAAGCTAGTGTGTTGCAGGCCCTTGTAGTGGACTCCTTGCATGGTGATCCAGGCCCTTATCTTGTAATAGATTGAACTGTGCATATCATGAAGTAATAAAATACCAGTTTGTGGATGTATCTTCCCCTGCTGTGTTTTCTTGCATTCTTCTTGCCCCTTTAATCTTTCTATAAGAATATTGTGTCTATTTATTATGTTCTTGCAGGGATTCATTATCATTGTGTATGCTTGGAATATTGTTGTGAATGCATTCTGCTAGATTATGGTGAACTGTCATCACCTCTTCTAGTGTGCACTTTGCCTCTGTATTTCACACATTTGGAGACTACTCTCACACCCTCCTTCTCTGGTGTATCACCGCTTTAGTGTAGGCTTTCATTTTATGCATCCCTCCCTGGTCCCTTGGAAATTTAGGTTAGAATAGTTAGCTTATCCTGCATTAGAGTAGATTGTGGCAGGTAGTTTAGGAGCAAGAACCAGCTTTCTCTGGAGGTCTATCTCAAGTAGCAAGTCCTACAACTTGGAGATAGTACCCATGTTATCTAATCACACCGTGAGTTCAAGTATACACATTTGTATATGCACAGGGGTGCTGTGATTCAGTGATAACAGCAACCATAGAATAAAGACAACAAACAACACTCAGGATTCATCATGCAAGCCAAAGGAGAAAGAAACTATGGGGGATGTTGCTTATGCCTTCCAAAGGGGAAGTGGGTATCATCACAAGAAAAAAAACCTCCAATATATACATATATATACATACATATATATATATATATATATGTATATATATGTGTATATATGTGTATATATGTATATATATGTGTATATATGTGTATATATATATATGTCATTTTAGATCCCTGACATTCCCTTATGCCTCCCCCAAGTACACCTTATTCCTCGCATTTCCTTATGCCTTCCCAGCCTCTTATGGCACGCCATAATGAGTAAAGAAATGCAAGCTATTTCTTTGTTAGGTGGAACCCAGATCCCAAATCCCTCCACACGTATACCTCCCCAAAACACTTATGCCTCCCACAGAAATACCCCATAGTATTCTCCTACACCATCCATAGGACATCTACCCAAAAAACCCACACACATGCCAAAACATTCACAACAATAACATTTGCACAATTAAAAAAGAGAATTTCAAGATCCAAGCTCTTACCTCTCCATAATGGAGTTTGTTCCAAGTTCTAACTAGAAAGCTTTCCAATACAAAACAACCCAAGATCAATGAAACACAGACTTGTAAAAAGTCTGCAAACTCTCTCCAAAAGCAAGGGCTCCAAACAACAAAATAATTCACCCCAAATGAAGTATGCAAAAGTGAAGCAACCAAAAGGGTGTAACCCCAAAACAATAAAATGAATTCGAATATATAGAAGGGGGAAGAGAGGAGGATGAGGTGGATATTTGTAGGATGCCACAACACACATCCTCAACACCAACTCACAAGTCAACTTCAATCTCCAAGACACAATAAATAAGTAGGTGAATAATATGAAATCAAGCCCATACCCCAAAGGAATGAAATTAATTTCAAGCAAGAGGTGCAATTAAAATATTCAGCTAGACTTACAAAAATGCATAATGAAGGATAGATTTAAACTCTTCAACCGTAGGTAAGGTTGGTATGTAAATTTAATAAATATGGGACAAGTTTAACTTGTCCCACAAACCTCCAAAAATAGTCTCCAATGACAATTTCGAATTCCAAAGAAGATGAAGTGTTTCATACTCCAAAATTTACTTACATATCTCTTACACATCACTTACACATTGCTTACACGTATCTTACAACATCTAATACAAGATTCAACCACTCCAATAATTACTTTCTTATGACCCAAGTTGGTTAATTTATTTTAAGAATATGATTACTCACATTATATACCACAATTTATTTAAATAAAAAGGGTAAACACATCAATTAATAAACACATACAAACATCAATAAAAAGGAACCAAATAAATAAATACACATAACTCTTGGTCACATTTGAAGGTGATCCCCCCATGGGAATACCTAACACAATCAAACACACAAACAAATACAATTTGTCATGGTGACCTTGTTGAATTCATCTAGAATTCCAATGTGGTTGGTCTCTAATCCCCCGATGTTTGTTGTGATATTTTAAACCTACAAAATACAAATACCTCCTTCAGCCTCGTGGCCATATTAGAACAACCAAATGAATATAGGTATAATTTCAAGATCATCGGAATATATATGAATCATAACAAACATTAAGATAATCAGTAGTATCACTTACAATTTCATCCACAGCTATATCATCACCAATTTTAATTCAATTCTCATTTTCTAGTTTTACTCAAAATATCCAAATATCACAAGTCCGAACAACATCTATAATGTAACCATGTCAAACAATATATCAACATCAATATCTAAAATGTCTCTAATAATCATCATGCACCATATGTGAATCAAATTCCACAATAAACCATGATATAACATCTAACATCATGCTAAATTAAACTATAACAGTGTCCATAATATAGTTAGCCGTTCAGGATCAATATCACAAGGTGTCGAAGGAAATTGGGCACTACATCAATAGCCTTCAATAAAGATGGTACGCGCAGGCATACAAGGCATGAAAAGAGTGAAAAAGACTTATAAACAATGCAGTGGAGCCTATGGAGTAGAAGATGGTTCTACGCAAATGAAGTTTCGTTTTTATCTTATTCTTTTATTAATTTCATCTTTTCATGCAGGATAGCGCAATCTCTACATTTCATTTTTTTGTTTCCTTATTTTTTGAAATACCTAGGGAGGGTGCAACGATGTGTCTGAAATATCCATAGGAACGCACCAAGAAACACCTATAGTAACCCCACTTGTGCGAGACACAAACCAAACGTCGTGTCAAGGTGCAATAGTGAATAAAGTAAAAAGATACAATTTTCTACAGTGTTATTCTGTGTGGCCATGAAAACAACAACAACACAATATTTTGTTTAAAAGGTATGCATCAATTTTATGATAGGATGAAAAAATTAAAGTATGTGCAATGAGAAATTTGCAAATACATGCAATCCAAGAGACAACCAACATAAACCATTCAGATTAGAATTATATCAAGAAAGCATTTTATCAATTTGTAGTGAAATTGTATTGACCAAGGTATTTCTATGTAATCTATGACAAGAGAACAAAGTCTCAAAAATACTAAAACTAATCATGTTTGTGGGTAGGAAAACCCAGCTCGCATAGTTATACAATTAATTGACAAATCCAAGTCATGGATAGAGAGCCACCTATGTATGAAGCATGGATAGTGAAATAGAGGATCAAAAATAAAGGAAATTTTTTCAATGCAATATTAAGTCATTTTCTTTCCTATACAAATGTAGTTTTTTAAACATTTATAAGATATATCTTCAGAAAAAGTGAGTATTATTTTCCCCATTTCATGGGCGAAAAGGAGGGACAAGGATGATGAAAAATAACAAGGGAGCATTTTTTACATAATTTCATGATTGGAACTTTCACCAGTTATTACTTTACAAAGTCACTCTCAAAAAGAGGGAGCTAAATGTTCACAGAAAAAAGAAAATTTAGTCAAATACAAACATGTTACATTCAAATAAATAACAATAACCACAATTGAAATTGCTTCTAAGGAATCTATTCTACATCTAGTTTCTAAGAGATGGTGGAAATTTCGTGCAACAAAATTACATTCTCAGCATGAAATTCAATATTTTGTTTCTTGGTAGATAACAACAAAGGTTATTTATTCATCTCTATATAGTTCCCTTTTCATTGATGATTTGAAAAGGATTTATTGGGAGAGGACGCAAAAAAATCTTATCGTGCATGAGTATGATCCTCTAGTAGAAAGAAAAGTTCCCTAGTAGAAAGTCCCAAGAGTGTAGTGGCGACATCATCAAATAAAGTTGCATTCCATAATTATCTAGTGTGGTCTTGAATTTCAAGCTTCAAAACATATTTGATTACTAACAGTTGTCAGACTCAGCCAGCCCTCTCTCATATGGAATACACCTTACGGGGTAAATATATATTATTGTATGACGCAGCCGACCTATTAGCTTAGAATGTAGCGTCTCCTAGATATTTGTTTTGACTCCTTAATGTCTTTTTCCGTCATTATCTTTACATACATTTAAAGATTACAAATTTATGTTTTGTGTCTAATTTCTTTAAACAATATGTTTGTAGAGTTTTGCTTTCTTAGTTGATAAGTGGAAATATTTCAGTCCCTATCGGTCAAAGTGTGTAGAAAAAAAAGGTTTAATTTTTCCCTAAGAAAAGTAAAAAGTATGGATGTTTTTTTAATGTTTACCTACCTTTGTAGGAAACAGTCTAATAAAGAAAATAAATCAATTATGTTAATTTAAATGCCCACATTTTCAACACCAAAATACCAAATAGTAAAATTATCAGAATAATTTTTTTTTTCTTTAATTGCATGCTACACAACACCACATGGGATCCAAATAAAGAAACTCCACATCACATAGGACACTTACATAAACATGAACCCACTCATACAATAGGATAACATAGGGTACACATCAATGTCTTACTCAAATGAACCAATTACAGTAAACTGGATGGGACAATGACCCATGGTTTACATATTCATTACATTTAGGTTTAAGAAACACATGATAGGTTTAAAATTTCCTATTTTTCAAACTTTAATACTCCACGAATGCATGGTTTCCTTTCTCCAATTCCATTTTTCCATGGTTTACATAAATTCATTAAACAACTATAGGTTTCCATTATACAGTGACCTACTCCATAGCCTTTTCATGGTTTCAATTACATTTAGGTTTCCAATTAAACACATAAGGTTTAAAATTTCTCTATTTTTCAAACTTTAATTACTTTATTTTATAGACGCATTAGTCTTTAATGGAGAAAATGCATGGTTGGTTCCTTTCTCCAATTCCATTAGTTATCCATAGCTCATTTATTAAATAAATTCATTTTAAACAACTATGAGTCTCCTAATATTCAATTCTTATGTTAAAGGTTTGTTTCTAAAAAAATTGTTTAGTTGACTATAATTGTCTAAAGAACACATAACATGGGACCCTTCATTCCTTTACAACTAGGCTGCATGTTTTTGTTTAACATTTCACCTATAGTGGTTCCTTTAGAATTTTCTCATTTCTCTTATGGAAATAACTTTATATATGCTTGATTGTGATTAGGAACATATATACACACATGCACCTTCTAATATTTGACTTAAGGATTTGTTTGAAAGAGTCGAGTTTACTTGGTTTGGAAAAATACTCTCGTTACAAGGAGGAAAATTCACAAGAAGAAAAGATGAAGGTTACTAGATCAATAGAAAACCTATCCCGAGTTCATTTCATATGCATTTTTTGATACTAACAATACACTATTTTCATCTTGAAGTTATTACAAATAACTATCATAGGTTAACTAATTAAGTTGTATCATTCTTGATTCACAATCGTTGCTTCCTAATTATGAATTCATATTTCACAATCATATTGCGCATGGAAGGGTACATCACATCCTATGTTCCCATTATAGATATTTTTCATTAAATTTAAGTGATAAATTTCACATGTCCAACTACTTTTGTTTCATCATATTAAGGATTTACACTCTAAAATAGCATTGAGTTAATTACCTGTTTCGACCATAAATTCTACTTCCTAAGTGATCCTATAGGTTTAATATATTCCTATCTTTATGCCAAGGGTTTTTACTAACTTTTGCAAGTCCAACTAAAGTGTGATCTCCTTAACTCACAAGACCTTGGTCTACAGTTGAAGGTATTCCATTCTTCAAGGCTACATTTTTTTATATCATTAGCATCATTTTTTATTCTACATGTCATGCATAACAAAGCATGTGATCATGTGCATCATATTTGGTTATTTTCTTTTATTTATTAGGATGTTGTATTTTTCGATGGAGACCCTAATTTATTACATTCATTTTATGATCACATTTTTCCTTTTAGTTGGTTTTGATATCGTTCAATGGTGTACCAATTTTTGTACCAGTCATTCTTTAGTTTAATCTTATTTAAAACCCTTTCACTAACTACATTTACATGGTTACTTTAATCCTATAATATCATCATCTTGGAACAAATGTAAATTCCTATAACACTTACGTAACACTTAGGGATTTATGACTACAAGGAGTATGACCTCATACAAGAAAACTCATTTCATTTCTCTTAGACAAATGCAAGTATTAAATGTATATCGCAAGAGAGATATTCTTAAATAATCTTATGCATTACAAAAGCCTTCCTAAGGACCTATTCCAATTGTTGGGTAAATACACAAGTAATTCAACATGTAGTATCCACTCACATAATTTAGATCTCACATGAGATCAATCGTAGGTACAACCACCAACTATCTTGCAAGGATTTGGCGACCCACTAGGGTACCAAGGAAAAATTACGCACAAGGGGGTTAACTGGATTCATGATATGGTCATTGTTTCTACCTAACATTGTAGGGTACTACACCTTGAAATCACCTCACTCATACCCAAAATGATGATACAGGTCTCCTCACAACATATATGCACCACCTCAGAAAAGTATGCCAAGGAAATAGTTTGCATCCCATAAGCCTCATCCATCCTTTAGCATGCTTTGTTTTTCCATCCCCCCCTGATTCCATACAGATTAGAGTATTTTAGTGACAATACCGCCATCAATGTTTTAGGTGACGGTCCTATGAAAATGCCACATCAAGATAGGGAGGCAGTCCTGTAACCCACTACCCTGCACAGGGTAGGAAGTCCTATGCACGTTTTCCATTATGTTTCAATGATTCCATCAAAAGGAAAATTGAAATTTATGAGAGGTGCATTCTTCAACCTAGCATTTTAGTTGCATTTAAGGAATGGCCACCAAGTGAACTAGCATAGAAAAATATTATGTTTAATGGTAAAGGAGTTCAATAACATAGGTACAACATTGAGTGACTGCAACTTGCACATCAAATAGTGAGCTTGTTCTCATAACAATATAGGCCACATCTGGCATTCTCTATTTCAAATATTTAGCTGAAAAGAACAATTCTTGCTTAGAGTTCCAATAAATACTTGTTATGCATTATTCTATTAGGTAATACTTTGTATGTACAAAATGACTTTATCTTCTTGTTACAATGACTTACTTCATTTTAATTACATACATATCAGCATCCAGGATAAGGTACATTCATTCTCAGATTTGAAGTACCATACAGACCAACAGGTTTCGTTTAGTCCCAAGAGATGAGTATCCTGAAATCTCGGCGTATTTGTGTTGTATTACCGTAATAAATCCTACTAGGAATTACATAGTCACATCTCTGTTCACTTTCACTATCCCAATCTGAAATGCATTGGAAGAGGGAGAGAGAGAGAGAGATTCCATTGTCATCACTATCATTCACAATTTCACTGATTCTATCATTTACTTTATTTTGTAATGTCCCCTTTCACTACGAACACAAAGGCCTAATGAGGACAATTCAAGTCACCAAGGGGACGAAGTCATACACAACTGGATTTACTAGCAACGGTGTAAAGTCTAGGTTTGAGCTGTGACAGTATCTAGTTACAAGTACATCAAATAGAGTAGTAAATTATTTCATTGACAGTTAAAGTTCACTTTAAAGTGATTTTGAGGGAAGCTGTGGGGAATGTTATGTTTCTGAGTCATTAGGGGGGACCCCATAACACTTCTGACATAGGATTGAGATTTCTTCGATTGGGGCCACTAGTTACGTTACCCAAAATATTTAGGGTAAACTCACAACTGCACAAGAAAAGAGGTTACATCGGGCTACTTACCTTGTTTCGATTCTGTCATTAGATTACAGGTCTCCATTTTCTTAATATATTAGAATCATCGGTTTTTAATTTCGTTAGAAATAATTGCTCAAAAATACAAAGGTATATGAATATATGCATCCCATGTAGCTTCATCTGGCCTCCGTGTGCTTTGTTCTATGCCTTTGCCCCCCTTAAATCCTTGAATCATCTTTGGTCTTACAGTGACGAGACCTAGAGAGCTCAATGAATAAATATTTGAACCGATAGTGCCTCAACCGTGATCTCACCACGAAGGACTAGGGCGGTGGTTCTGTAACCACCGCCCCTAGCATCCAGGACGACTGATCAACTGTGCACATTTTCCAGCAATGTAGTCCGAACGATTTTTTCAGAGATGTTAAATATTCAAGATGATAAGGCATACCCATATTCTGGTCAAACCACCTTTGTTTTGGACTACCTTGATAAGATATTTGGTCACTGACTGTAAATAGTGACTTTTCTCTTTGAATTAATGGTCAAGCTGCAGTCCTTTAATTCCACAAGTTACCTCTAGTGAGCTGCTCATTGATATAAATAGCCAAATTACGTTTTCAAGTTTCCAAAAGTTCACCTCTAAGGTATCTCTGATTTAAGTTATTCAGTTTATTTGAAGTTCTAAACTTAGAGGTTCCAATAGCTTATGACTAATGGTTTTTCGAGAGAAGATATCTCAGTCTTCCTATTACTATAGGAAGTCCGCCAGATCATTTGATCTTATGATTGTGATTCAAAAGTCTTACAACCTATTGTTGTCCCTAACAATCAGTTTAGACATAGACACCAGTTTCATGCACACTAAGATTCAGATCATCACCATCTTCCACCAGACATCATCACATAATTCTCTGTTTGTCACAACATAGCAGCCAGTTAAGCTAGGAATTCTCTGGACGTATTTGTGTTGTATCGTCCAGCAATAAATCTTGCTAGGAATTGCACTAGTCAAGCTCTGTTCACCATTGCACTATGACCCTCTCTAGAACTATGCACGAAGTACCTTCAGGTCTACTATCCACGTATCCAAAAACCAATAAGTTTGAGTATCTTCGGTTTTGCTCGACACTATCATATGGAGCCTCCGAGAAGCTATTATATCTTAAATATTCATGAGACCAATTCAAGTTAACAAGGCCTTGTTCACACTAAGATTTACAAAGTCACATTACAACTATATTTACCATATATTATGTACCCCAACTAGTTGGGTCTCTGTATCCATATCAAATTCCATTCTCATCGGCTATCTCATCATTATATCGGGAAATAGAGTACGAAGAAGATTTGCTTGTAGATTCTCATGCTTAAAGTGTCACTTTTCAATACGTACAAAACTAGGGAAGCTGTGCGGGAATGATAGTTTATGTTCCCCCTATGATTTTCAGTTCTTTCATCCACTTTTTCTAAGGTCCCGTTACTCTGCAGATTTTTTCAATATACCCCCCGAACTATGTTGGGATGTTACGTTTATGGTAGACCTCTCTCAGGTCTTGAAGACTCACAACTATGGTCACAAGCAAATAGCTACAACCAGGCTACCTTTACTTATCTTCGATTTCGCTTACAACTATTCAATTGTCCATTACTTCTATAATCATACTCCCCCTCAAAGAACTAGCTCTAGTTCTTCATTTCGAATTGAGGAGTAAAAATCAGCTTGCATCAAAAATAACAACTAGAGCCCTTAGGCTCAAATAATATATGCATTATTACTAGATACATCCATTTCATCTAATTGATTTTTGTTCAGACCACAAGTCAATAGACAATTGAGATCCAATCCCATTTGTATGACAATCGCGGAGGACTTAGCATGCTAGCCCAGAAGAATACATACGCTTCCAAAACATGTACCAACCGATAGGGTGCCTGCAAACACAAATCGATACCCTACTCCAAGAAAACTACCCTGATATAGATCAAGAGCTATAGGAAACACTCTCAGGTGAAGCTTCGAACAATAATAAACGATACATAGTAGGGTAGTGATACCCCTTTACAACTTGAGAGGTGTACAACAAACTACATTGAAGGAATGACAACATGGCATACACCAATCGAGGTCAAATCATCCTTAGTTGAGAAAGTTAGAGGATTGGAAATTGATCAAGCATATCAAAATTCATGATTGTCAGGCAAGCAGGAATCTCGAACCCTTTGCATCATCCCAAGCAGGTTGACCACCTTATAGGAATAGGTATGTTAGGCATGCCTCCTCAACATTCGTATAACTATCCACAACAAACACCAACTAGAACCATGTTTGTCAAACACCGTTCCAGTTGAAAATATGATACCTCCCAACTTAGCACCAAACAACCCATACTAGGGCAATGCTCCTCCCTACTTCAAACATTTATTCAAAATCACCATAGGGAGACATGTTATCCTCTCCCAGGATGTTCGCTCAACCACAAGGATTCCCTTATGTCCCTACAAATATATATGCTATGCCATATCAACAAACCATGCTGCCACCACCCCCTCAGCAAGCACCAATCGATGGCCGAAGCCTATGCGGTAGGGACTTATTCAAAATATTTAAAAGAGCCCCTAGACTTCACCATACGAAGTGTTATGCTTTGAATACCTCTTCTCAATTTTCCTAAATACAAAGGGGAGGGAGATCCACTTGCTCATATTAAGGCCTATGCCACGACCATTCAAGAATTACTCCCTTGGGATGCGGTTGTTGCTAAGATATTTCCTAAAACCTTAGAGGGTATTGCCCTTGATTGGTATTACAGAATACCTGAAGCCTCGATATACTCATTTAAACAACTCTTGTCAGAGTTCATCAAAGCATTTTGAAATGAACAAATTTTTAAGAATAGGAATCAAGGAATTCTTGCATATTAAACAAGAACATAATGAATCCGCTGCTCATTTTATTCAAACATGGTGTACAGTTCTCTACTCATCACCAAGTGCTCCACACATGGATCAGATGGAACTATGTGATTTATTCCTTCATTCTCTCAATAGAGAGATAAAGAAAGAAGTCCAAAAGTTCCCACTAAGAACTTATGATGAAGTACTCGAGAGTTCTCTCTCGAAACAACCAGGCGGCCATTATATAGTGGTCGTAAGACATATGGAAAAAATGGGAAATTAATCATCTCCCAAGTCAAAAACACTACGGCCTATCCTAACACCGGGAATACCAATCAAGGACCCAAAATACTTAACAAAAACCACGGAGTTATAACAGATGGAGTAACAGACCAAGTTAAAAGAGCAAACGTTGTAAACATTTCACCACCCGTTAAAAATCGGTGAAATAGACAATTTTACTCCAACAATCAACACGATGGATTTTAATCATTCACCACGACCATAACAACAACAACAACAACAATGAAAAATCCAAACACAAGGTCAAAATCAAAACCCATACTGGATATTAGAGTCAAAACCAAAGGCAACAACCTCAAAATTTTAACTCTAACAACCAACAACCTTATCATAATTTTGGGCCACAACAGGTTTCAAATCAACAACCTCGAAATTATAATCCCAATTTGTATTGTGGATTCCACAAGATTCAAGGCCGTGATAATAGGACTTGTCGTGACTACAATAAATTCATGCAGCATTTTCCAGAAGACCAAAGACAACTCCTTCCTATAGATATGTTTTTAGAAAATTCTGTAGTACCCAAGCCAAACACTTACACAGGGGTAGTTTGCCCTCAAAAAGCACCCATCAAGATCTTTAACGATCCTACTCCCAAATCATACTAACAATAACAGGTTAGATCCAAGTGAAACAAACAAGGGTGTTATAATAGGAAATAACGATCATGAAGCTTCAACTTCATTAAATCCACCGATCGTACCCCAATTAAGAACTTTACCGCAAACCAAGATAGTTGGTCTGGTAGAGTTAGATATCGAGCTACCCGTAGAAACCATAACGAGAACACAAGATTATTATTCTCAGCCAGTTCCAAGTTATCCATTAGAACTAGACAACATTCAACAAACATTGGTAAAACCCATAGGCGCTTATGATTTAATTAATGACTTAACAAAGACCTTATCTCATATTTCCTTCTTGGATTTATTGAGGAACTCTCACTACCCATAGGGCTGCTCTCTTAGAAGCATTAGGCGTTGGTCATTTAATTAGTATTATTCCTCCTTCGGAAATGCAAGTAAACCATGTAGAATTTGATGTCTACCCTCCAGGGCAGCCAAATAGGGATACTGAGTTTATATTTGATATAAGCAAAATACCAACGGGTGCTGTAATTACACGTGAAGAGGTGACCCATACTTTACATTTACAAGTATGGGTCTACAATAATTATGTTAAATTTGCACAATGATTGATGATGGGGCAGCATAGTTAACATAGTCCCCTTCGCTTATCCTTCAAAAGATAGGATATGGAGAAAAAAATTGTTCTACAACACGAAATATGCTAAGAGGTTATGATAGCCTCAAAGCCACTTCAATTGGAACGATAGTTCTAACTGTCACCCTAGGAACCAAGACAGACCTCACCGAATTTTATATTATAGATTAGGAAACCAACTATAATATGATCCTCGGTTGACCATGGATGCACCGACATGAAGGACAATCCCTTCCACGTTATTCCAAGAAATAAGATTTTTACACTTAGGGAAAATATTTTTTGTACAAGGTGAACCAAAACCCTTCGATATACACCTAGATGACTTGAAGAAAAGACCAGGTGTTCACTCTGAGTTTGAACTCCCAACGAATCAAATTAGACAAACCAATTAATTCAAAACCAGAAGAGAAGTTGATACCTACCACAGAATTAGCAAATTACAAATCTAGTCGAGGGCATTCCAACACTCAAAAATGAGACTAACGTCATAGAAATCGGTGTCATTAGGGACTACCATAAAAATTGTAGAATTACTAGAGAAAGATCTACCTATTATCCTACCATTTGATTCTATGGGTATGGGATACACCCTAGGAATCATGGTTCCCTTCCATGGGACGAAGTTTGTATGGTAGATGTAACCGAGGTAGAAGAAACAGACACGACGAATATCCCAACATCAATTTTTCCAAGTGAATATTGGACTCTCCACTTCAATGGAGCTAGATATCACTTTAGAGTTGGGGCAAGAGTGATCTTTACTTCTCCTAAGGGAAATATCCTACCTTTTTCCTTTAAATTAAAATTTGAGTGCACAAATAACGAGGCAAAGTACGAAGTCCTCCTCCTTGGCCTCATCCTAGCCAAAAGAATGGGTGTCGATAACATTAGAGTACTAGGAGACTCGCAAATAGCTGCAAACCAAGTCTCTGAGGTATATGAGACTAGAGATAAACATTTACAACTCTATAAAACAACGGTATTAGATCTAAGAAAAAGATTCAACTTCATATCAATTGAAGAAATCTCCATGAGAGTAGAACCTTCTCGCAGATTCAATAGCAACCTCAGCTTCCCGTTTCACTCCAAACAGTGAGTTGGAAGATACAAGTTTCACGGTATCACTTCATACTGAACCATTAGTGCGTAAATTACCAACAAACCCACTCCTAACTCATAGAGAAGCTGAGAATGATTTTGCTAGCTTGGATCACTTTGATAAGTGATAGAGTCACCCTCGAATATCTAAATTCCTATGCAGAGTTACATCTTGCTCATCTAAATAGTAGATCTTTCCCTAATACCACATTCCTCTTCCCATTTTGGAAATCCTATGATAGAGTCTCCCCCATAGAAGGATCTCGATATCTACAAGGTAGAGAATGGAGAAAGTTTGGAACTGCATCTAGCCCCGCCTAAATTTGAAAAAGGCAATGCTTCTTTAATTGAAGAAAACAATTGACATAAACATCAGAACATGGAGGAAGAACCAAAAATTTTTGAAGTTGGGATCCTCATTAACTCTAGAGGAGATAGAAATACACACCTCAAATCCTTAAAGAGCATTAAAAGGCTTTCGCGTTTAACTATAAAGAAATGACAGGAATTGCACCACATATTGCAGTACATAATCTTGTCACTAAACCAGATGCAAAAACCAATCAAACAAAAGTCAAGACCAATGAAGCCAAAAGTGGCTTTCATTGTAAAAGAAGAAGTAATGAAACTTCTCCATGTGGGATTCATCAAACCCATTGACATATTCACAATGGGTATCTAATATCGTCCCTGTTCTAAAAAAGAATGGGAAAATACACATTTGCATAGACTTTCAGGATATTAACAAAGCTTGTCCCAAGGATGACTTCCCATTACCATCCATTGACATCATTATTGATGCAATAGCTAGATTTGAATTGTTGTCCCTCATGGATGGGTTCTCAGGGTATAATCAGATTAAAATATCTGAACAGTGATCAAGCCAAAACCACGTTTATAACTCCCTGGGGAACTTATTGTTACGCTATCATGTCGTTTGGTCTTAAGAATGTCGAAGCTACGTGCCAGTGGGAAATGACATACATATTCAATGACCTTATCCGTAAAATTGTGGAATCCTATGTACATGACTTGTTGGCCAAGGCCAAGAAGTGTTGTGATCACCCAAAATTACTCCCTATCATCCTCTCACGATTAATTGAATATGGCGTCACATTGAACCCAGAGAAATGTGTGTTTAGTGTGACATGAGGCAAGCTTCTGGGTTACATTATATCCTCACGAGGGATTGATGTTGATCCAGCCAAAATCCAGACTATTCTCAAAATGATTCCACCATCATACGAGTCTGGTATCAGATCATTTCTTTGGAAACTCAGTGCAATCCGAAGGCTCATCCCAGATTTAAGTTTTTCTATTAATCCAATCAACAATCTATTAAAGAAATATTATAGCATTGATTGGACAGAATAATGCAACGAGGCCTTTGAATAACTTAAACGCTTCTTGTTCTCTTTGCCCATGCTAATGCCTCCCAGACCAGATCATCCTTTGATCCTACACTCACAAGCTACTGATGTCTTGCTAGCCTGCATATTGGCTCAAGAAGACAATGATAAACGAGAACATGCAGTCTATTTCATTAGCCAAATGTTGCTCAATTATGAAACACATTATAAACAGGAAGAGAAAGAATGTCTTGCCATAGTATTTGCAACAAAACATTTAAGACAGATCATTTACAAACATTCCTCACACAAGGGTCTTTATCTAAAAAGGTTAGATGTTTCATAACCTTAATGGTCGAATTCGAATTAACGTTTGTAAACCAGAAATCCTTTAAGGGTTAAATCATTGCAGATTGGTTAGCTGAAAATCCGTTAGATGGGGGCGATCTAGTAAATCTATACTTTCCCGATGAGTGCATATAATTTTTTGGTACCAGACCCCCCATCTCTACATTCCATTAGTACACCAATATCATTAATTTTATCATGGACCATACGTACCCAGAAGATGCCACATCGACAACAAATAAGGTGGTTATAAATTATCGTTGCTAAATACATTATTTTAGAACAAGTAATCTATCATAAAGCCTTCGATGGCATGCTTTTAAGATGCATCGACATAGAAAAATCCAAGAAGATTTTTTATGAATCCCACAGTGGGATATGTGGAGGCCACTTTGGTGGTCACGCCACTGCTCGCAAAATACATCGGATAGGCTATTTTTGGTCCACTCTTGAACATGACATAGTAGATTTTATACGTAAGTTCCACAAATGCCAAGAATTATCTCACGAGATTCACATGCCAGCACAATCTCTTCAACCAATAGCAACCCCATGGCCTTTCTCTACATGGGGCCTAGATTTGATAGGGAAATTCTCTCCCTCATCAATAGATGGCCATAACTTTATAATTACGGCCACATAATATTTTACCAAATGGTTAGAGGCCATGCCTCTCACCACCGTCCCAAGTTCAGTAATCACCAAGTTCATTCTGAACCAAATAATTTACAGGTACGGTGTCCCACAAGTCATTATCTCAGATAATGACACATCCTTTAAAAAAGATGAGGTCTGTGAACTATGTAGCAAATTCAAAATAAACCATCATACTGCCTCTCTTTACTACCCTCAAGCCAATGGGCAAGACGAAGCAAGAAACAAAACATTAAAGGGTATTCTCCTCAAAACAGTTAAGGAAAGAAAGAGAGATTGGCATCTAAAATTATATCTGGCCTCATGGGCCCATCGAACCTCAATAAGAACACCAATAGGAGCAACCCCTTTCTCATTAGTATTTGGGGCAGAGGCAGTTCTCCCACTTGAGGTCGAAATACGTAGTCTCTGTATCTCATTACAAGGGATTTTAGACGAAGATGCCTATAGAGAGGCACACCTCTCTCAAGTAGAAAGCCTTGATGAGGCCAGGTTAAACGTCGAAAAACAACACAGGGCCTATGCTGACCGGATGTGCTAGAAATATAACCAAAAAGTCTATGAGTGAGAAATATATGAGGGAGATCTAGTTCTAATAAAATCGGCAAACAAAGGAAATTCTGGCCCAAGTGGTTAGGCCCATACCGAGTCATGAAGGACTACAGAAATGGTGCGTATCTCTTGTGTACACTAGAAGGTGAGGAATTCAATGAAACTATCAATTCCTTACATCTTAAACGGTTTTACGCATGAGACATCAGAATCACCACTTGTACATTATATTTACCTACATTGCATTAGTCATTTAGTTGTTTCATTTTGTCCACTTATTTCGTAAAAATTGTAGTCAAGGAACTTACTCTTAAGTAATCTATTACAAATTTCTAAAAATATTGGCAAAAACATTCAAAACACATCTCTTCATACATCATCAAGTAATTTCAAAATCTTTTCATCAAGTTTGACAGACAAATGTTGATGAAAACCATACCAAGGCCTGCATACTTGGTTTTGTTCTTTCTTTCTACTAGGTGAAGTTGTTCTTACCTACGGTCTTTTCTAGAAGCTTCTTGGTGTCATATATATCCCTCTTATGTCTCTTTGAAACAAGGATATTCCAAAATCATAGTTTAGAGTTGTCAAAATGAAATAGAATAAAAAATACCAAGCAAATAGAATATTTTATTTTACACAATTATTTTCCCCACCAACCTTTGGTGGTAAGCCCGCATCTCTTATTAGTGATACGAGGTTGGGAAAGGAAAGAAGTTCCCTTACTCGCCTATATCCTGTCTTTGGTGGAAAACCCATGTTTCTTACTAGTGGCATGGGGCAGGGTGTGGGGGGTCCATTCATAAAAATTAACAAATCTTGGTATTTTACAAATACAAATAAAATCATATTAAGTGAAAATAAGTGTCCAAATTCTAAAGAGATCAAATCCTCAAAACCATATTTTGTCAACCAGGTCATCATCTATAGATGTAAGTCTAGATAACATGAAAAGTAAGTTGCCTTCTGAGCTTGGTGGTAGTTCTGAGTAGAGTAAGTGTGTAGTTCTAAGTTTGGTTTCTGTCACTGGTTTATCTATCTCTCATCGTTCCATTCAGTCAAAATCATATAATTTGTGCCCTTCCCAACTCTTGGCGTTGAGCCCTCACATCTTACTAGTTGCATGGTGTTTGGGAATGGGGAGATTTCATCTCTTTATCTCTATACATTCATCACATTTTTCCAGTACAAGAAGAAACAATAGACATTGCCCAAAGAGGCCAAAATTTCAGTACTACAAAATTTTCTACATCATCACATATCAGTGTTACAAAAAAAAAAAGTAAAACATTTTGTTTAGTATTTGTTATCATTTTTCATCCATTGCATACATTTTGAAAAGCATATAAGCATAATACTCTAAAAAATCTAGCGTACACGTGAGAACCAAATCACAAAATTCTAGACACAAGAATATCTAGATCCAAAAAGATACATACATACATATATATATATATATATATATATATATATATATATATATATGGTGTTTTATGTACAATGCCATCATTCACTAAGGCATGGTCGAAACACTCAATGAGCCCGGAAAATACAAAAATACTCGTATAAGTATCTGACCAAAAATCACTACAAAAAGGCACCATGATCTCTCAATCCCTATGAGATCCCTCAGAAGGTACAAGACCTTGTCTAGGACTCATGCTGCGATGATGCTCCGAATGAACTGAGGGCTCACGATCATGGCCAGAAGTTGTGGTATCACTATGGGAACAACTCCTCACAAAGTGCTTAGCGTTCCTATATCCAGCCTACCTCATCACAGAGAGAGGTCATTATCTTTGTCGTCTTGCCAGATAGGGGAAAAGACGTTGGTATGTCTACCAGTCGCTGAGGGCTCTCCCACATCCGTAATAAGATTGGCCAATGTTTTCTCTTAGGGGAGCAGTAGAATGTCTGTGCACCACCTGGTGAATCAAGTCTCGTCATCCCTCAATAATAGCTAAAAATAAAAGAGGAGAAATGAGGAGGTAAGTTCTAAATCCCCACACAAATGGTAAGTCCTCATTTCATATTTAACTTAATTTAGTTTTGTCTCTCAATTTATTTTATCTATCCTACACTTGAGTCCGCTTTTCATTTTGTAGATAGCAGGAATTTGGATGGTGACATTCCGACACACGAGCATGTCAGGTATAACTTCTAACTCCCCATTTCGGGACCTCCATACTTGGATCCACCATTTTACGCCTCTTCATGGCTAAGACTCTTCTCCAAGGGGGAAATATGTATGTACCCAAAATTTTAGGGTACTGCACCATCGGAAATAGGTTACACATACCCTAATGATGATACAGGTCTCCTCGCAAGGTGTTAAAAATATAGAAAAGCTCACCAAGTATACGTTTGCCTTCCATGTGCCTCATCTGGCCTCTGCGTGCTTTGTTCTGCCCTCCCCCCCTTTTTTCTTGCATTTGGTCTTAAGTGACAAGACCGCTGACATGCCTCGGCGGCGGTCCCATGACTGCTGACCAAGATAGGGTGGTGGTCCTGTAACCGCCGCCTTACACAGGGCAGTGGTCGTGTGCATGTTTTCCAGAATGTTCTGACGATCTCGTCAAACGTAAAATTAAAATTTCTATCCTCATTCTTCAACCACTTTGCTTTCCATTTATGTTTTTACCACCCAGTAAATGGTGTTTTCTCTTTGTTTAATGGTAAAGGAGTTCAATTCCAAGTTACCCTCTAGTGAATGCAATTGCTATAAATAGCTAGCTTGTTCTCAAACAAAAGGCCCCTCTCCTTCTCTGTTTAAAAAATCAGTTGGTTTGAAGTTCTTGCTTACAGTTCCAATAGTTTCATGTTTTGCATCAGTTATTAGCTTTTCCTTTGTTGTTTAGGAGCACTTGATCTTCTTGTTTCCATCTTACTTCATTGTTGTTCCATACAATCATCTTAGGATAAGGTAGTTTCATTCTTAGATTGGAATCCATTTAGAGTTAAAGGTTTTTTTTTGTCACAAAAGATAGTTTCCTAAATTCTTGGCATATTTGTCTTGTATTCAACCAATAAATCATGCTAGGAATTACATAGTCAAGCTCTGTTCACTTGCACTATCCCTCTCTTACTTGCACTGTATTTGGTCTATATCTAAAGCTGCCATTGTTTGACTATCTTCTTCTACTAACGCTATTATATACACGCTTTTCTGGATTCATGAGAACATGAAGGAAAGAGGAGATCACACTAAAGTGATGAATTCACACACAACTAGATTTACCACTATTCTGTAAACTCCAAGTTTGAGCTATCAAAGTTCCAGTTACAAGTACATCAAATAAAGTAGTAAATTATTTCATTTCGGTTAAAGTTCACTTTCAATATTGCCAGGGAAGCTGTGGGGAATGATAGTTTATGAGAAACTATGATTCCTTCTTCACTTCTGAGGTAGGATTGAGAGTTTTTCGATTAAACTAGTTAGTTAATTATATATTTAGGATAAACTCACAACTGCACAAGTAAATAGCTACATCGGGATACTTTGCTTGTTTTGATTCTGTCATTAGATTAATTTTCCATTCTCTTAATATATTAGAATCGATGCTCTTTTAATTTCGTTAAAATACTTCATCAAAAATCCAAAAATAAAATAATATATGCATAGTGTAGATACATCTTTCATAATTAGTTTATTTGTTTCAGTTAAAGTTGAATCGTCTTTACATGAAAATCATGGGACCTTGAGAGCCCAGAGAATACACATTTGAACCGATAGTGCCTCAACCAAATCTCCCCACAATGCTAGCTGATATAGATCAAGACCTTAGGATCCAGGTCTTTCAAACAATAGTAAACCTACAAGCAATTAGTGAAAAATTGAGAGAGTTAAATATTGATGAGAACAAGGCATACACATTTTGGTCAAATCACCCTAACTATAAACTGCCTTGATAGGATATCCACATGACTGTACAAGGAATCGAAACAGAACAAATATTTGGCTTCAATCCTTTAGTTCCACAAAAAAATGTAGGATACCTCCTCATCGACATAGATACTAGCTTACGTATTCAAGTTGTCAGACTATAAGGTATTCTGAGAAAGTTACACAACTTCTAGTTCTAAACATAGAGGCTGAAAAAGCTTATGACTATTGGATAGTCAGGAGAAGAGATTGACTCCTCGTATGAAAAAAGGAAGTCTACCACAACCTTGAACTTACAGTTGTGATCCATAGGTCCCACAACCTAATGGGCCTCCTGATCAATCAAACATTGACGTCGGTTTATGCACACTAATATTCAGATCCTCACTACTTCCACCAGACATCATTACAAAATTCTCCGTAATAAACATAGCAACCAATCAGGTAAGGGATTTTTGGACTAGACCAGAGAATCATCCATAAAACTCCAGAGGATCGACTACACCTCTCATCACCATTCTCATGACCTTATTTGGAAATATACACGAAGCACCTACAGGTCACTTTCCACATATCCAACAACCAATAAATAAGATCTCGGAAGAGCTCGACATTGATTGAAGCCTCCAAGTAGCTATTATATCCGAAATATCCATTACACCAATTCAAGTTAGGAGGGCCTTCTTCACCTTAGATTCACATATTCTATTATTGTGTATTGAGGATATAAGATTACCCAACTAGTTTCTCTGTATCCGTATAAATTCCATTCTCACCGGCTATCTCGGCACGACCGAAGGAGGTCGGGTCCGAAGAAGAGTTGCTTGTATATTCTCATGCTCACATGTCACTTTTCCATCGTAGAGTCATACGTGCAACACCTAGACATGATCACCTCACTTGTCCCAATATGATAGGTTTCATAACATATAAGCACCATATCATAAAATATCAAGGAAATGGTCCTTAATAAGACATGTTAGGTGTGAAGAATGAAGATGATTAATTAGATCATAGTATTTTATTAACATGATCATTCATTAATAATAAGGAAAAAATTAAAGAATTGGAGTCGGGTTTCCTCCTTGACAAAATACAGACGCAACACCTTAATAGCTCATAGTCCACAATGATTTCCCTTATACGGGACCTATTCAAAGATCAAGTCAAGTAACAGTTATCAAGATATCGGATTTCATCCAAGGAGAACAATTTGAAACCATAAATTCATGTATATTCCCTGAGTGGAAAAAAAACCCAACCCATAACCTAATTATTAAAGAAGATCAGGAGCAATAGATTACCCACATTTGATCAAGATTCATGCCAACACTGAAAGGGTAGTTCAAATACAAGAACAATTAACCAAAACTATAAAGTATATTTGTAGCACATACCAGTAAACCATTCACCTTATCCTTATGGAGAGATTCATAACATTTGAAAATATTAACACCCAAAATGGGTTTAAATCGGCATGTTGTTTGGAATCTATCTTCTCACATAGGCCTTTACCACAAACCAGCTTGGTCACTTTGATGTCTATGTCATGCTCCACTACTTGTGTGATCCCACCTTCCCTCTTTCCATTCAAATCCTTGATTAGAAGAAATTCCTTGACCCCAACATGAGGTACTAACATTTGAATCTTGTTCTTGGAGACCAAATATTTAATTTCTTTAAACTATAATTATGGAAAGGACATTATTTTCAAAAAAATAATACATTGCTTCGTATTCCTCTAAAATATCACTGAAGAATGTTATGGGCTGCTCCAAACCTTCTTTGTTCTGCTGTACCAAAATGTTTGAGATTGTATCTGAACCTTTAAAAGCATATAACATGAAATATTTGGAGAAATTTGGATTGATTAGAGTTAGAGCTTGGGATATAACATGTTTGATTTCCTCAAAACTCTCATTGCCTTCCGCTTTCAACTTGAATGTCATACTCTTCTTCAACATCACTATTAATGGCTTCACAAGCGTGGCAAAATTAGTCACAAATCTGCGGACAAATTTTATTCTCCCTAAGAAGCTTTGGAGAGATTTCCTGTGCCTTGGAAATGGTAGAGTTCAAATGGCTTCAAATCTCATGAGATCAATTGCCAATCGTTACTTTGAAAAAATATGGCCTAATAATCTTCCCTTGTGTGCCAAGATCACAGGATGATCAATTTCACCAATGGAGATATCTTTTCTTGATGTTTGATCTCCAAAAACCTTCCAAATTGTTCTTCCTTCTGAATTAGACTTTCCCAACTCTGGAAAAAACCTTATAATAGGGTCCTTGGTGAAGAAGGATCTTCCTCCTTTCATATTTTCATAGGTTAATGACAAATATTACTTAATATATATTAAGACACTGGTATTTATTAAGAATTTCAACATCAAAAAGTCGTTAGTAAGGATTTTCACCTTAGTTTGTGAAAATACACTATGAAATACCTATCAAATATCTTTCAATACCAGATTCATGCAAATCTTACAAGATATTCTCTTCTTCTACCCAAATTCGTCAATGATGATATAAACTTTAGTGCAATAACTGTATAAGATGGAAATATTGCACTCAAAACTTACAACTTTGAACAATTCTTACTGATCTAAACAGAGAATAATGTTTCAACAATGTATTTGCACTTTAAAATTTGTAAGAAGCATTACCATGGTCTATATGCATTGTTGATGGTGTTCAAACTTTGCACATAACTTCATGTCCCCGGCAATGGCACCGCAAGTGTTGGTATCCAAATTTGTTCTCCTTTTCAAGCTGAGCAGCATCACAAATTTTGCATGGAGCTTAGAGACAAATAGATCATGATGTATGTCTTTTTGTAGCTAGGTATGAGATCTAACTGGCCCTTTATCACTCAAATTTGTGGAGACATGGATAACACCTTCAAGAGGATTTGACCTATCCTCACTATTTTAGGTCGTGCCTTTCGACCAAGGTGAGAGGACCCGTAGTGTAACCTCTGTTTGATGAAGGAGATGGAGATATCCTTCTTTTACACAAATTTTATGAAGAAAACCTTGGGAAAGTATGATCAATACTCCATAATTTAACTCTCAAGAGTTGTCACTTCTAAAAGATGGAGATACTTTAAAAACAAGGATAAGGTTTAAGAAGACATTATGGGATCCTAATTGTTCTGCATATTTTAGTAAATAGATTTTGTTCCTTTGTTGATATATGAGGAAAACATGGGTAATTCAGGATGGATTCATGGTTTTTGAATAATTTTTGTGGGAGATTGAGTAGGATAAATTTGATTATACCAGATCTTTGAGAGACTTCACAACAATTAGAAAGATAAATGACAGAAAGCTTCAAAATAGCTAAGATATTCCTTCAACGAGAAGTTGTGCTTCAATGGAGGCCCAGATCCAAATAGTTTAACACAATATTTTAGAATCTAGCACAAAGGATCAAGCTAAAGACTCAATAAAACATCAAAGACCCCTAGTTCCCCATGCTTAAGATACACTCGAAGGCTTACAGACAATCTTTATAAACAAATGAGAGTGAAGTGATTTTAAATTTTTTATCTCATTGTAGGATGAAGGCTCTTCTTGACAAGAAATTGCAAATGCCACTAAAATATCATAGGGATGAGATCCTATGTGATTCAGAGGGACTTTAACACAAGATTGCAATATGAAAAAGAAAAACTACTTGCAGACATTTTGAAATAAAGCAGACACAAATTGCTCCAAGATTGACATAAATTAACTCGAAATTGATTGAATTCATCAGTAGGGGAAAGTTTCTTTGAACAGTCTTAGAGCTTGTTAATGGTTGTACAATCTCAACTAACTTGACATGATTGAAATTTAAAACACAGGATATTAACAGGTTTCTCAAATTGGTCTCTCAGGAAGACAGACTCTCTCAAATTTTTCTCTTATGAATTCAACCCTCGACCATTTGCAAGAGTATTCTCATTGCATTTATACATTTCACTCACTTAATTTCCCCCCCAAAAGAGAAGAATATTTGAGGGACCTTTGTTTGCTACCAATTTTCCTTAGAAAGTGATGTCTAAAAAATTCACATCTTAAAGCTACCAGGTGGACCAATTATGAAGTGATCAAGCTTCTCAGACACTCGACTAATGACTAAGATGCCATGCCACAACCTTTTTGACAATCATTTTAATCATTTTGATTCTGTCATGTGAGAAATCCTCATTTTAATCATTTTCCAAAGGCTATGTATGACTAGATATGATAGGTAATCCTTTTCACTCTCGAGCAAACACCTTTTCCACCCTTTGCACCTGTAACCTTCATCATTTCATCCCTTTCCATCTTTTTCCTCTGCAACTCTATCCCACATCCATATTCTCTTGTAATTGATGTTTTTGCAAGTGCTCGAGCAATTCCAACTTTAAAATGTCAATCTTAAAAAAATCCATGGACTCACAAATTAAGTTCTAAATCCATTTAATGGCACTTTGCAAACAAAAACGATAAGGAATTTCATCAAAAATTGATGAAAAGAATTGTGTTCTTGCATCTCCATGAGTCTTGGAGAAAAAATGGTGGAAAAACAGATGCAATGCACAACAACTATCTAATCTACCCCTTCTCTACTTTATCTTATATCCATCCACTTGTTTCCTTTGCGTAACTACAAAGCTGAAGTATAGGGGCAAGTTTCCAAACAAGCGCGGGCCTTCCACGTGCCCTGGGCACAAGAAAAATGCCTTTTGGCATTTGAAAAACTCTCAATAAAAAAGGTTTTAGTGAAAGTCTCCACATGTCTCAATGGCGCATTCTGAGATGGTCTGTAAAATTGGAGACCCCAAACAAGTGCAGGCTCACCACGTGTCTCAGTCCGAAAGAGTTGTTAAGAAAGTTGAATGGTCGGCGAAAGGCACCATGTGTCTAGGGTCCGAGATAGGTTTCCTTGGCTGTTGAAAAGTCCAAGAAAGGGCAGAGTGAGCAGAAGCCTCTGAGTGTCCTCTTGGCGCTTCTTTAAAATAAAATTTAGGGGCCGGTCCCCAAACAGGCGTGGTCCCTCCACATGTCCAATGCCTTAGAAAATTTCTCTGAAAATTTTAAGTATAGAGTGGAGCTAGAGGAAGCCTCAAAGTGTCCTTCTGGCACTTCTATTAAGGTGGGACCCTGGGGCGGATCCTCAAATGAGCGCTATCCCTCCACGTGTCCATGGTCTACCAAAGCTGTATTGGCCACATGAAAAAATTTTCTAAGTCTGGGCAATTTAGCATAAACCTCTACGTGTCTCCCCGGCACAACTCTAAGGTTAAACCAAAAGGGGAATTTTCATTTGAGAACCGACCCTGCACATGGATAAGTTTTGAGTTAAAGTGAGCCTTAGAGTTTTCAAAGTGCCCCATTGAGCCGCATCTAACCAGAAAGGGCCATGTTTCCATAGATGCTGAGATATGAATTTGACCGGGAAAAGTACACCCATGAAACCATAAAATGTAGGGAAATCACCATTTGCACCCGGAAATGAATTTTTCTTATAGGAAAGAGAATTTGGAAATTATATAAGGCCCAAATAAGATCTTCTGAGCCACATTCAATCATGTTTCCACAGATAATTGGGACAAAAATGACAGGGAAAAAAAAACATAACATATGGCAATCGGAAGGAAGGGAAAAAACCTGAGTTTCACCCAACTTACAGATCTTTTCACATGGAAAGAGGAACGAAAAAAAAAATCTGGATTTAAAGTAATCCTCAGCGAAACAAAGGGACTGATCATGGCAACAAAATGAAGGATAGAGCTTTCATGCATCAATACGGGGAGATAGAAAACACGACACAAGCCGCAAACTGAAGAATTTTAAGGATAAACGGGGCAAGATTAAAATGAGCACCACATTGCTCACTATACAACACCACAAGGTTCCAAATAGAGAAACTTTACTGTAATGTCCCATTCGATGTTTACCATGGTGCTTGTTGCAGTGACCCTTTTTGCCGAGTGTCGAGTGGTTGTGTGTAATCCAGTGGTCTTAGACCTTGTCTTAGTGATGAATTAACACCTTCCCTCTCCTTCTTGCTTTCTTGAGTCATTATCGACACCTCTATTTGTGGACCTTGTAACGTTCTGTGTGTTAACCTATTTAAAGGAGGATCTTGTTGTCGCATGGTTAAGCTTGATCATTGGTCATTATTAATGTTAATAGTAATTGTATATATATATATTTATAATATATAATGAAAATAATGTTATTTTAATTTAATTGTCGATCGGCCTTTATTTTATAGTATTATTATTTTACCTTATTGTCGATTATCATCAATATTTTGTATTAATTGTCTCTATATTATTTCTTCTGGTTGTTTCATTCTGATCGTGTCGTAGACCGAACCTCGTTCTGTGATAAGAAAGGGGTTATCCCATTTTGGCGTTATGGTCGGTCTTTTCTCCGTGTTCATCTTCGAACGTTAACCTCTAGTTTCTCCCCTTGGTCGTTTAGGCATGCTTGCTTTTCGTTTCAATTTTTTTTAAATTAAAGGAAATTATAATTTCTCTTCCTCTGGCATGCCATTTGTATGCAATTTAACCTTTTGGTTGGCTAGGATTAATTAGATTAATTGGATTTATTTTTTGCTATCTTCAGAGTGTGTAGGGAGGTAGTGGGTAGTGTAAGATTTGATGGGACTGTTTTTTTTTTAAATGCTAAAATAAATCTTTCCAGCTACCACCTATCATTTCTCCTTCACCACTTTAGCAGAGACTTGTCCCTTATGCATGAGTTTAAAAAAAAGAAAAAAGAGATTTTTTTTCCTTCATGGTTTAGCTGGAAGTTGGTGGCGTTTCAGTCTTCAATTAAAGTTTTCTTCAATGTGTATGGTTGGTAGGTGTCTGGATATTTTTTTTGTGGGTCTATACATCTTGGGAAATCAAACCACATTCTTAGTTTGGTTTTTCCTTGTGCAACCCATGCATTGAAATATCTTCCATCAATTTCAAGCCTGAAGAATGTAGTCACGTGGACTCTTTTTACTCTGATTTGTTTTGCAGACTAGTTTCTTTGTTGTGAAGGGGCATTGAACAAATGGGAATGCATTGGATTGACTTAGAGCCTCCTGCCCTACCGCTTACTCAATTCCTCTGCCACCGTACCTATCTTTTTTCTCCATGTGGTCCTTATGCCATTTGGGTGCTGGCCGCTTGATTTGTGTGGGTAATTTTTTTTTATCCTCTCTTCTGCTCTGACTGGTAGGGTGCGCCATGTCAAGCCTTGTGAGTTGCTTCAGGGGGAGTGCCTTTGGAGGGTTGTTGTTTTGGTGTGCACATCAGGAAAATTCGTGGGGCAAGAGCAAAGGCCATCCACCATGATTGCAACCATGTTTTTTTCCCTAGCCTATGCCAAGTGTGAATGTTTGGAGCATGGACGTTTTGCTAGCAGAGAAAAGGAGATGATTTCTATCATATCAAGCTCATGGCTACATGTGAAGCTTATTACAGGCATGTTAAGCCTAAAATATGCAATTTTGAACTATCATTTCTATAATCCCATGAAATGTATGTTCTTTTCCTGAATGGCATCTTGGAGTGGTTTGGTTTGTTGTTAGTTATTGATCTCTCTGAGTATAATAGTTGCCCTCTACAACCGTTGGTTTGGGCATGGATTTTCACTCCATTTTTTTTAGGATATTTCATCTGTTTTAATTGCATGGCTAATGAATGGTTTTCCTTGACAAATGTTAGTAGTTTCCTAATGTAAATATCTAAATTTGTGATTTAGTTATATTAATAGATGGGTGTTCGATTCAAGTTGTTTGTTAAGCTATTGAGGTGATTATTCAATTAGACTCTCGTATGTATTCTCATAGTGTGGGAAAGCACTTTTTTTCTAGTTATTTTCATCAATAGCTACCCTTAGAAACTGGGTATTATTTGGGGTATTTTCAATCAAGGAAATATATATTCTAGATATGTTTTTTTTTAAATCTAGAAAACAGAGATGTCATTGTTGTGTGAAGCCTTTCCGGTGACTGTGTATTCTTTTTAGTAAATCATCCTTTTTTTTAAAATGGCCTTTAATGGTCATGCAAGTTTCGTACCCCTATAAGGGAAAATAGCTTGATTTTGTTTAATACTGTGAAGAGGTCGATGAGTTCTCTTTTAGATGATTGAGACTTGTTTGATAAGAGGTAATAATGATCTCATTTTTCGAACCCAATTCGAGTTGAGTGTCCTGAAGATGTTGAGTTAATAAGTAAAATCTTTATCAAAATTTTTTGGAACATGTGGAGGACAATTTAGTCTTATTGATGAAGTTGTATAAATATGTTCTCCTTAAGTATTGTTCTAACAGAACTTGAATACTATCTATTTGCATGGATGTATTATACCTATCTGCTGTTGTGTGATTAATTTTCTTGCACGTGCGCACACACACACACACATATAAAGAGGAAAAGGGGAAAACAAATATAGTGGTAGTTAATATATTACCTATTCTAATACAGACTCAATAAGAAGTGAGTCAAATACCTTTCTCTCTCTCATTGGAAAATTTAAGGTTGGTATTTATTATTGTTTGTACGGAGTGACTAGACCTTAAGGTTATTGTTAGGATTTCTGTTAATTAGTGGAAAATATAAGAAAATTGGATTACCGCTTTGTTGAGTGACCTTAATGGATTATAGGAATTCTAAGAATAGTTTAGCGTTTCTTGGTCAATGTTGTTACTTTTGTTCCCTAGTCATGGTTCCCTAGAACTGTTTTGTCTCTTGGGTTCGTATGCCATGTCGAATACCAATGATGTAACTATGTATAGTTTAAAAAAGGGAGTAATGGTAAGCTTTTCTCATGAGAAAAAATAAATAAATAAAAATGTTGTGTTGTGAACCCTTCTTCGACATAGTAACAATGCTATTATAAACATTATTAAAAGGGTGGGTAATCCTTTTAAAATTTCTTTATGAGTGAATTAATATAGATGCGACCTACTTGATAACAATTAATTCCATAATTGATCAAAGAGGGAATTATCCCTTGTAAAATAAAATTATATACCTTGTTATCCCTAGCTAAACTAATGGACATTATCTTTTGGGTGAATTCTTAAACGATCATAAGGTGAAATCTATGGTTAGATTTTAGAAGATAATAAGATTTATTAAGTAGGAGGAAATAGTTTAGAAACCATGCAATTTATCTCTCAGTCGTTTGTAAGGTAAATTGTCTTCTTCTGTAAAACTCATCCAGTGAAGCCTAAGTGAAACCTTTAGTCATTCTGGATAAATTCTCAAGCTTCAATAAAATCGTGGTTGATAAGTGGTTTTTGCTTTGATCCATTCTTGAAATAGAGCATTCCTTTCATGATATTGTTAAATGTTAGCTTACTGTTGCAATGGGTAGTCTTAGCATGCTCAGTTCTCGCGAACTGACTCAAGTTAATACTTGTGCAGATGGATTATGCGAGTAGATAAAAGGAAAGAGTTGTAAAGGTTTCATCGGGTTGATTTATGAAGTTTCTTGTACAAATGTCAAATGTGTTGTAATCTTGTAATGGTGCTTGTAAAGGAGTTTGGAAGGCCTCTTTCCTTGGATTATTGGTATTTGTGAAATAAAGTTGTCTTGTCCTTTTGTAGCGAAACTTGTAGTTATCTTTGTGATAAATGATATTCAATCTTCACCTTGTTATGAGTATTCTTTTGGTAATAGTATTTATCAGTCATGAAAATATTGTAGCATGGCTTGACCAAATTTGTCACCTTCATGTTCTCAGCCAAAGTTCTTTTGAATTTTGTGACACCTGTGGTTTTTGTGTGCCATGTTGAATAGAAATGTTATAACCGTGTTTATCTCTCATGATTAACAATGGTATTTTCTTTTTTCGAGTCATAAAACTTTCATGTTTTAATAACCCTCCATGGTATTGGCATCCATACTATTCTTTGTATATTTTAATGGGTTGGCAATCCTATTTCTAAAGTTAATCAAAAATAAAACAAAATGATTTCATAGATAAACCAATAAATAAAATAACAATGAAATTGGGTTATTGTCGAGAAATTTAAGAATCTTAATTTTGGAAAGAAATGAGTTTTCTACCAGTACATAGGAACCTACCCTTGTTAACCTTAACTACGGATTAAAATTTATTCTCTTTTTTGTGAAACCTTAAGTCTTGTGCTTCCATTTTGGGAACCCCATGTGTATCCATTGTCAAACTTAATCAAGATGTTTGCTAAATGAAGCTTTTACCCAAATCTAGTTGAACTCTTAAGTCTCATTAAAATACCGGTTAATAACTAATTAGATCATAATGAAATAAATTGACCTTCTCCCTCTAACCATTGCCATAGTACTTTGTAACCCTTTCTCAAGTTATGATAAAAAAATTATCCTCGAACAAAGAAGATTAGGGTTCTGAACCTAAATGATACTCCACTTCTTTTGAACTTATGCTTGCATCCTTATGCAATGGAGGTCTGAAACAAGTTTCAGTAGTGTGGGTTGGATAGATAGCCTTGTGGAATTGATTACCTCCTTGTTTGTAACGTTTTAAACAAGTAATTGTCAAATTTGAGATGATTTTAAGCTAGTTACTCAATAGTATAAAAGAAAAGAAATCTAGCCCTAAAGAAGAATTGTATGAATCATAACATGAATCTTCTAAACCCAAAGTCAGGCCTTGAAAGACTATTTTAGTAAATACATAACCTTAAAGGATTTTTCTGTGGAGTGTCCTGAACTGTAACTAGGTATTATGGGTTGGTCTTTTGTGGTGTCTTGTCAAAGAGAAAAGTGAACTGTCCTTGATGGGTGTTGGGTGTTTCCTTGCTTGCCCTTGTGGTCATTTTGTGTCAAGTTGTTCAAGGAGCTAGTTGTAGCCATTGTGACCATGTTGTGTCGTGTTATGTTTCAAACAAGTCAAAAAAAAATTATCCTGTATTTTTCTATGTTGTCTTGTGTGTCTGAAATAAGTGGGTGTTACACTTGGTATCAGAGTGGAGGTTCATGCTCTCGAACCTCTGGGCCAGTTTGGAGTTGTGATGATATTACATGATGGTGCTGCATGATGGTGATGGTGTTGCATGTTGGTGGTTGATATTGGAAGAGTAATGTGGTTTAAGCGTGATGTGAACTATGTCGTAATTGTGATATTGTTAGCGCACATGATGTGTATGTCACTTAGTGCGTAATTGTTATCATGTTGATGTGTTAAAGATGAGAGTATTCTCTCTCCTCTTCAAAAAATTCTATGTGAATTTGAGTGTGAAAGTAGTTTTGTTGTGTGTGAAAGAAATGTGATTGTTGATAACGGAGTGTTGGATCCTTTTGGCATTTGTGATGTGTGGGTGTGTCTGATGTGTTGTATGACAAGTTGGTTGTAAATTGAATTTCTTAATGATGTCATTACCATTTGTTTAGAAATGTGTGTATTTCCATGTTATGTAGTTGACTATATGTTGAGATTGTGTTCATTATAATTGTAATTCATGTGATATGTAATGATCATGTCATAAAATTGGGACATATGGTGAGTATATGATCCCTATCGTATAGTGATTGCACTTTGGGTGTAGCATGTGGTGATGTGATATGTTGTAACTATGACAATAATGTATGTGATATACCCTGTATATGTACCTTACTAAGGTGCTATGATTAATGTGTGTGAACCACCATTGTGTTAGTGATGTAGTTACATGTTATGTTGTGAACCTTACGCTAACCGACCCTGAGGGAAATCGGTAAAAGTGTATGTTTGGAGTGAGGGGTGTATGTGCAACCAATAACTAGGCTAACCTTAGGCTCAATAGATGATGACTCGTGCTCCTCCTTCTCTCTCTCCTATGTGGTTGTTGTATGGATGCAACCTAAGTGTAGCTATGACTGTGTTTAGCCTTGTCGAAGTGGTGGCGAGATGATTCAGATAGAGATGATGATAGTTGTACTATTGATTGTTATTTTATTTTACGAGCTGAGGCTCGATGTTCTGAGTGCCAGCAACTCGTTGAGTACCCCCCTTGGTGGCCAGATAAGGCCACATATTATCGTAATGTGCTATTATTATATGTGTATTTTATTCATAAATTGAATTTTTTTTTATTTATTTCTGCAAGGACCAGCAATTTTCTTGATTGCCATGCTTTACATTTTGGGCATTTCCTTGGTTTGTAGTACTAACATGCAGATTTTGACACTAACTATGGCCATTTGGTCATTCATTTTTGCTTGGTTTTGGATCTTCTTTTAAATTTTAAAATTTTATTGCCTTGCCCAAGGCTTGTACTTTGCCACTTGGCATTTGGATTGGATTGCTATGCTAGTCCTATTGTCGTGATGTGTGGAATAGGGTCATGGGATGCACCATGGAATGGTTGGACCTATGGACCCACTTCATTGTATGGGGGTATGCCCCAAGGAGTTACAGATAACTAGTAGGTTGTTGAACCACGAGTTATTATGTCACTTGGGTTAGGGGTGTCTAGACTCTATGTGCCTAGGGCCATAGGGAAACTGGCCTCCTTGAGGGAGGCATAAGAGATTGAGGGACATAAGAGATTGAGGGAGGCATAAGAGACTTCTTGAGGGAGACATAAGAGACTTGAGGGAAGCATAAGAGACTTGAGGGAGGCATAAGAGATTTGTGTGTATGATTGATGTTTCAAGCTTATATGTATGAGTTATTGTGATGTCTTGGTTGTGGTCCTATGATGTATGTGTTACTCATGTTAGTTGAGTTTGTTTTGTGATGTTGTGATATGGCGTTGATGCCCTTGTTGACCCTATGTACATATAGCTATTTTCAGAAGTTATGTGAAAAACTTCATCTGTGAGACTCGTGGAAATTTTAGGTTGTTGTAGTACACTTTTGTTTAAGCATTATTTGTCAAACATAGTTGTGTGACAGGTACTATGTTATGTGGTCCGTGCATGTTCTCTTCTGTAATTGACTAATCTCTTGTGGTGTGGTGTTGTTTGAAGTATGTACTTGTATGTTTGTGAATATGTAGTGTCTTGTATGACTCTGGTAGGGTGTATATTAGTAGTTCATGTTGGACACCCACAAGAATGAATAAACTAAAACTCTACAACAATGAAATTTTAAAAGAACTAAAACTAGAAATAATGATAATGGAAAGAGACTAATGAAATAATGAATAAGAGAGAACTGCCAATCTTCATAGAACTTGAAAATTAAAATTTCTGCCAAATGTTCCCAAGGCCACCCCATGGTCATGCTTTAGCATCTAAAATATTAACCATAGAGTGTACCTTTTCCCTCATCGGTTCCTTGTTTCTTACAACTTTCTTTCCCTTGTGTTATGTCACATCGAGGATGATGCTTTCTTAAGGGGAGGAGAATGTAATGCCCCATTTTGACATTTATCCTGTTCATTGTGGCAGTGACCCTTTGTGCTAAGCGTGGAAGTAATTGTGTGATCATTGGTGGTCTTAGACCTTGTCATAGGGAATATTCAACCTTCTCCCTCTTCATCGTGTTTCTTGGTGTCATGTCATTATTACCTCTGTTTGTGGCCCCTGTAACGGGTTAAAATTAACCTATTAAAGGAAAATCGTTGTCCTCTTTTTTTACCATGCTTGATTGTCGGCCCTTATTAATAGGATTAATAATTGTAAATTATAGGTTATAAAATAATAATAATACTATTATTATTCTAGTTGTCGATTAACGATTATTATTATTATTATTTATTTTATTTTATTTTTGGTGTCAATTTGAGGAATATTATTAATTTCCGATAATATATTTTAATTCATTATCGTTTTCCCTCGTGCCTGAGCCTGATTCACGCAAGGGGATCTTGTTATGGGTCCCATTTCTAGGACATAGTGTTCATGTTTCTGGTTCTTCTTTTTTTAATTCTTCGCTGTTAACCTCTAGTTTCTCCCCTTGCACACCCCACCTCCATCATATTTTCTACTGTTGCTTGTAGGCATGCTTCCTTTTGGTAAGACATTTCAATTTTGTGTGGAAAAACCAAGCACAACCATAATTTTCTACCTTCCAGATACACACTCTAGTTTTATTTAATTATGCAGTTGTAACCTTTTGGAGGATGGGAGCATGCCTTTCCATTAATTTTGGTAAGGGGAAGATTTATCTCCCACGTAGTCTTTCTAACTCTTGGCTAAGTTGTTTTCTTTGATGGAGGGATGTTTTGAGGTAGTGCAAGTTTTGAAGGGACTATTTTTTGTTTTAACATGAAACTTAAAGTTTTATCTACCACCTATCCTTTCCTCTTGGCAGCAGCCTGGTCCTCAGTACGTGCTTCCCACTAAGTGAAATTTTATCCTATTGGGAGATTGTTTTTGGTTGTTTTGCTTTTCTAAATTCTTGGTTTAGCCGGCGGGTGAAGTTGTGTTTGGTGGCCTCCTTCCCTCCATTTATTGTTTCTTAATGGAGTTAAATCTGTTGCTTTCTGTTTGATTGGTGCTTTAGTTTTGGGGCCGCATGGGAAAGTAGCTCCACAGATTTGCTATAGTGAATTTTTGGTTGAAATAAAGGGGGGATCTAAACTTCTGGTAAATTTCAAGCCTAAAGAATGTATCATGTCTTCTTGAATCTAAACTCATGAGATAATGTAGAGGCTCGCTGACTAGAGGTCCTTGTTGATGAGTGTTGAAACTCCCCAACAAATGCATTGGATTGACTTAGAGCCTCCTGCCCTACCACTTACTCACTTCCTCTGCCAACGTGCCTATTTTCTTTTTCTCTGTGTGGTCCTTTTGCCATTTGGGTACTGGCTGCTTGATTTGGGTGGGTCGTTTCTTTTTTTATCCTCTTTTCTGCTTTGACTGGTAGGGTGCGCCATGTTAGGCCTTGTGAGCTACTTTGGGGGGAGTGCCTTGGAGGGTTGTTATTTTGGTGTGGACATCTAGGAAATGCGTGGGGAAAAGAGCAAGGCCATCCACCACGACTACAACCACATTTTTTTCCCCTACCTATGCCAAGCATGACTATTTGGAGCATGGATGTTTTTCTAGCAGAGAAAAGGAGATGATTCCTATCATAGTCAAGCTCATGGCTACATCATGGAGGCTTATTGCAGGCATGTTAAGCCTAAACTCTACAAATTTCTGCTATCATTTCTATAATCCCATGAAACGTATGTTCTTTTCCTGAATGGCATCTTGGAGTGGTTTGGTTTGTTGTTTGTTATTGATCTCTCTGAGTATACTAGTTTCCCTCTAAATGTTGGTTTGGGCATGGATTTTCACTCCCTTTTTCTGGATATTTTCATCTGTTTTATTTACATGGCTAATGAATGGTTTTCCTTGATGAATGTTAGTAGTTTCCTAATGTAAATATCTAAATTTGTGATTCAGTTATATTCATAGATGGGTGTTCGATTCAAGTTGTTTGTTAAGCTATTGAGGTGATTATTCAATTAGACTCTCATATGTATTCTCATAGTGTGGGAAAGAACTTTTTTCTAGTTATTTTCATTGATAGCTACCCTTAGAAACTGGGTATTATTTGGGGTATTTTCAATCAAGGAAATATATATTCTAGATTTTTTTTAATCTAGAAAATAGAGATGTCACTGTTGTCCGAAGCCTTTCTGGTGAATGTGTATTCTTTTTAGTAAATCATCCTTTTTTTTAAAAAATGGCCTTTAATGGTCATGCAAGTGTCGTACCCCTATAAGGGAAAATAACTTGATTTTGTTTAATATTGTGAAGAGGTCGATGAGCTCTCTTTTAGATGATTGAGACTTGTTTTATAAGAGGTAATAACGATAGCCTTTTTGGAACCCAATTCGAGTTGAGTGTCTATGAAGATATTGAGTTATTAAGTAAAAATATTTATCAAAATTTTGGGAACATGTGGAGGACAATTTAGTCTTATTGATGAAGTTGTATAAATATGTTCCTCCTTAAGTATTGTTCTAACAAAACTTGAATACTATCTGTTTGCATGGATGTATTAGACTTATCCGTTGTTGTGTGATTAATTTGCTTGCACATGCACACACACACACACACATATAAAGATAAAAAGGGGAAAACAAATATAGTGGTAGTTAATATATTACCTATTCTAATACAGACTCAATAAGAAGTGATTCAAATACCTTTCTCTCTCTCGTTGGAAAATTTAAGGTTGGTATTTTTTATTGTTTGTATGGAGTGACTAGACCTTAAGGTTATTGTTGGGGGTTCTGTTAATTAGTGGAAAATATAAGAAAATTGGATTACCGCTTTGTTGAGTGACCTTAATGGATTATAGGAATTCTAAGAATAGTTTAGCATTTCTTGGTCAATGTTGTTACTTTTGTTCCCTAGTCATGGTTCCCTAGAATTGTTTTGTCTCTTGGGTTCGTATGCCATGTTGAATACCAATGATGTAACTATGTATAGTATTTTAAAAAAAGAGTAATGGTAAGCTTTTCGCATGAGGTAAATAATAATAAAATAATAATAATAATAATAATAATGTTGTGTTGTGAACCCTTCTTCGACACAGTAACAATGCTATTATAAACATTATTAGAAGGGTGGGTAATCCTTTTAAAAATTCTTTATGAGTGAATTAATATAGATGTGACCTACTTGATAACAATTAATTCCATAATTGATCAAAGAGGGAACTATCCCTTGTAAAATAAAATTATATACCTTGTTATCCCTAGCTAAACTAATGGACATTATCTTTTGGGTGAATTATTAAGCGATCATAAGGTGAAATCTATGGTTAGATTTTAGAAGATAATAAGATTTATTAAGTAAGAGGAAGATAGTTTAGAACCCATGCAATCTATCTCTCAGCCGTTTTCAAGGTAAATTGTCTTTTTTGTAAAACTCATCCAGTGAAGCCTAAGTGAAACCTTTAGTCATTCTTGGATAAATTCTCAAGCTTCATTAAAATCTTGGTTGATAAGTGGTTTTTGCTTTGATCCATTCTTGAAATAGAGCATTCCTTTCATGATATTGTTAAATGTTAGCTTACTGTTGCAATGGGTAGTCTTAGCATCCTCAGTTCTCATGAACTGACTCAAGTTAATACTTGTGCAGATGGATTATGCGAGTAGATAAAAGGAAAGAGTTGAAAAGGTTTCATCGGGTTGATTTATGAAGTTTCTTGTACAAATGTAAAATGTGTTGTAATTTTGTAATGGTGCTTGTAATAGAGTTTGGAAGGCCTCTTTTCTTGGATTATCGGTATTTGTGAAATAAAGTTGTCTTGTCCTTTTGTAGCGAAACTTGTAGTTATCTTTGTGATAAATGATATTCAATCTTCACCTTGTTATGAGTATTCTTTTGGTAATAGTATTTATCAGTCATGAAATTATTGTAGCATGGCTTGACCAAATTGTTCACCTTCATGTTCTCAGCCAAAGTTCTTTTGAATTTTGTGACACCTGTGGTTTGTGTGTGCCATGTTGAATAGAAATGTTATAACCGTGTTTTTCTCTCTCGATTAACAATGGTTTATTTTCTTCTTTCGAGTCATAAAAATTTCATGTTTTAATAACCCTCCATGGTATTGGCATCCATACTATTCTTTGTATAATTTTAATGGGTTGGCAATCCTGTTTCTAAAGTTAATAAAAAATAAAACAAAATGATTTCATAGATAAACCAATAAATAAAATAACAATGAAATTGGGTTATTGTCGAGAAAGTTAAGAATCTTAATTTTTGAAAGAAATGAGTTTTCTACCAGTACATAGGAACCTACCCTTGTTAACCTTAACTACGGATTAAAATTTATTCTCTTTTTTGTGAAACCTTAAGTCTTGTGCTTCCATTTTGGAACCCCATGTGTATCCATTGTCAAACTTAATCAAGATGTTTGCTAAATGAAGCTTTTACCCAAATCTAGTTGAAATCTTAAGTCTCATTAAAATACCGGTTAATAACTAATTATCAGGTTGATTTATGAAGTTTCTTGTTCAAATGTAAAATGTATTGTAATCTTGTAATGGTGTTTTTAAAGGAGTTTGGAAGGCCTTTTTCCTTATATTATCGGTATTTGTGAAACAAAGTTATCTTGTCCTTTTGTAGCGAAACTTGTAGTTATCGTTATGATAAATGATATTCAATCTTCACCTTGTTATGAGTATTCTTTTGGTAGTAGTATTTATCAGTCATGAAAATATTGTAGCATGGCTTGACCAAACTTGTCACTTTCATGTTCTCAACCAAAGTTCTTTTGAATTTTGTGACACCTGTGGTTTGTGTGTGCCATGTTTAATATAAATGTTATAACCGTGTTTATCTCTCTATATTATCAATGGTATTTTCTTTTTTTGAGTCATTAAAATTCCATTTTTTAATAACCCTCCATGGCATTGGCATCCATACTATTTTTTTTCTATTTTAATGGGTTGGCATTCCTGTTTCTAAATTTAATCAACAATAAAACAAAATAATTTCATAGATAAACCAATAAATAAAATAACAATGAAATTGGGTTATTGTCGAGAAATTTATTAATTTTAATTTTTGAAAGAAATGAGTTTCCTACCAGTACATAAGAGCCCACCCTCATTAACCTTAACTACGGATTAAAATTTACTCTCTTTTTTTGTGAAATATTAAGTCTTGAGCTTCCATTTTGGTAACCCCATGTGTATCCATTGTCCAACTTAATCAAGATGTTTGCTAAATGAAGATTTTACCGAAATCTAGTTGAAATCTTAAGTTTCATTAAAATACCAGTTAATAACTAATTAGAACATAATGAAATAAATTGACCTTCTCCCTCTAGCCATTGCCATAGTACTTTGTAACGCTTTCTTAAGTTATGATAAAAATTTTATCCTTGAACAAATAATATTACGGTTATGAACCTAAAGAATACTCCACTTCTTCTAAAATTATTCTTGCTTCCTTATGCAAAGGAAGTATGAAACAAGTCTCAGTAGTGTGGGTTCGGGTAGATAGCCTAGTGGAATTGATTTCCTCTTTGTTTTGTAAACGAGTTAGATGAGTAAATGTCATTTTTAGAGATGATATTAATATAGTTTCTCAATAGTATAAAAGAAAAGAAACCTAGCCCTATAAAAAGAATTTTATGAATCATAACATGAATCTTCTAGACCGCAAAGTTAGGCCTTGAAAGACTATTTTAGTGAATACATAACCTTAAAGGATTTTGTTGTGGAGTGTCCTGAACTGTAGTTAGGTTCTATCGGTTGGCCTTTTGTGGTGTCTTGTAAAAAATTGAGGTGAATTTTCCATGATGGGTGCGATCGTTTCTGTAGTACCTTTGTGGTCATCCTTGTATCAAGTTGTTCATAGAGTTACTTGTAACCTTAGTGATGGCATGTTGTGTCGTGTTATGTGTCAAGTAAGTCAAAAAAAAAAATATCCTGTGGTTTTCTATGTAGTCTTGTGTGTCGGAAATAGTGGGTGTTACATCAACAATGCATAAGACACTTAAATAAGTCATCAAATCATATGGACACATGAAAAGATCATCTACATGTCGATGCCACACTTTCCTCAATGAACAAACATTAGCAATGACCCAACCACAAGAAAAGTGATTCAAAGATTGGCAAAACCACAACACATCATTACCATGATTACATGTTCCTTACGATTAACATTCCAATAACATTATTATGTATGTATAATTTTCTCTATTCTTTTTCCACCTACAAATTCATAAGTTCATTCCACATTCAACTTATAGTTCTACCATTTAAGTTTTCTCCTAAACCCTTATGAGAAGCACCATAAATTACATAATTATTTTCCATATTTTAGATTCCATACAAATTCCTACTTCTCTCGTTCTTATGCTAAAAGTTTGTTTCTAAAAATATGTTTAGTTGATGTTTTTTTTTACCCTCATTATGCAAGAGGACCAACCATAAGTTGTCGAGGGAGAAATAATATCATTCAAAGGAGGTGAAGGTTCAAGTCTCCCTTTCCCATAAACTTCCTTGCATTAGAAGCACATTTATTATCATAATATTGTTTTTTAGTTCTATATTTAGTTTGATTTAATTAAGCATTTACATTTCAGAAATTTATTTCAGTGGACTCTATATTGGCTCAAATTCCTAGTCGCATGAGGAACAATTGTGTCCATTCTTATTAAAGATTCAAGTGAGAATTTTTTTCCTAAACCATTATCACATAGACTCGTGTTTCTCATTTCATTTACATTGTTTCTTAGGTCTCTTTTAGGTTTCACTTTATATCTTAAAGAGTTACGAAAGCACTTGTCTACCATTTCGAAGAAGTACATGATTGAAAGCATTATAGACTACACATGATCCTCAAGTGATTTGTTTTCAAGGTTAGATCCCATGTTTATGAATTTCACAATTCCACATATGAAATTTATTTTATTCTTAATGTCATAAAAGGGGATAATAAAGGATTACCAGACCAAGTTTCTAGTTTCCTAGGTTCTTCTAAGGTAAACATATTTCAAATCAATTTCTCTTGTAAGGAGTTAGTTACCATATTATACCAACAAGTTAACCCCTTAATTAGCCAAGGTTTGGTTTAATTTCAATTCCACCTAAGGATCTACACCCCAACTATATATGAGTTTGAGGTGAGAGTACATATTTATGCTAAACAACCTTCATGAAAGACCAAGGTGTTATGTTGTTAGTAACCAAGGTAACATATTAAGATGGAAAGAACTAAAGAGTTCTTTAACAAAATTTTAATTCATAGTAAACTATTTCACTATCTCTATTTGTGTGATTTGGGGGTCCCACAAGGAATTCATTCGATGATGAAGTTGATTTCTAGATCTAACTTTGTAAGACTTGGTAGTCCACTAGGATACTAAAGGAGTAATATCTCAACTTACTCCATAAATGGTAAGGTTACACTGCATAGTCATTGCTTCAGAAAAAGACTCTTAAGGTGACTCCTAAGGTGGTCTTCACCACTCAACATGGTGTTGGATATGAAGAGAATGCATTCTCCTTACCCCATATACGGTTGCCAAACCTAAAAGGAAAGCACATACTCTGGATAAAATTGGACAATGTCATTCTTAAAAGATGGGTTCATAACAATGTCACTAAACATACCGACTATGATGAAAATCTCAAACTATGGGTCTTATTTTCCTAAACTAGGAGGGTGTCATCAAGCACAAGGTTTTAAGTTCAATCTATAGTTTTAATTTCTTCTAGGCTAAGAATGATCACATATGCAGAAAATTTATGCACGAATCTTATGCCATTCGTTGACCGTTGTGGTTAGATTCCTTTATTACATTTTCAAGGTAACAAACACAACAAAAATTATTTAATCATCTATTACACACTAGAAACACACTAAAATATATTAAATTCAAATTCATTTAACATATATACATCAATCATTTTTACCATATGTAAGTATGAATCAAAATTGCACCTATGATTAAATGCACATCTCCCAAGGTATCCCTAAAACTAGCATCTCGTACATATTATCAAATTTCAAATACAACATTTCTGTAACATTGTACTATATTATACATATATACCATTTACAATGACCTATATAAATTACAATAATAAACAATGAATTTCATAATGTCTTTTTGCCACCTTTCTTGCATCCTGAAAAACCATGTGTAATACCCACATAAATCCCCACGAAACCCGATAGCGAATAGGAAAAATTATGGGATAATATTTTATTAAGGTTTCAAAGCATTAGCAAAAATTTACTCTAATCCGAATTATAAAATTTTAAACAATTACAAGGCATCGAAAAATAATTATCAATTAATTAAGACTGCCCCAATTTTCAAATTTAATATTATGTTTTAATTCTTTCACTAACAAGGTTCCAAAATTTTATTTAAATAATATTCATTAGCTTTTCAAATCATAACTCCATTAATCCCTTTTAAATTAATTTTATTTAAGGTACAAAATCAATCTAATATTAAATTATAATAGGATAATAATATTGCATTGTTAAATACATGCAATTTATAATAAGATCCTTATTATAAATGGGCAAGGTTCTCAACTTAGTCTAACCCCTTAGGCCCCATTTAACATTACACACCCATCTTTTATTTTAAAACATTCCCACCTAAATACCCCATCACTTAAGTAATGTAGGGCTCATCCTACACCCTTATATCTAATCTTTCTCAACCCTTCGATTTAAGTGACACAAAATTAACCCTAGATATCCTTATGGGTTCACATAAATTCATTTTCTAAACCTAATCTCTCATTTCTTTTGTTTTCACTTACAGGTTAAGGAGGAGGGTAGGAGAAGATGAAGCCATGGAGGCCATTAGAGACATGGAACGATTAAACCATGTGCTAATACATGGATCTATGTTTTTCCCCTTTGTGGGTATTGTTTTCTAGTTTATATTTACTTATTAGATGTATATTACTTATAGGATTAATGTGTATACTTTGTGTGTATACCCATTTGGGTAAAAACAAGAAATCATAAATTTATTTATTTGGTGTAAAAAAAAGGGTATCTTCCATTTACATCTACACCAATATGTATATATACATCTTTTTTTATAGATATTTTTGTCTCATTTTATTTTAACCTGTATTACTTTTTTTATATACATATACAAATTATATATGTATATATGTTTTAACAAGTATACATATATAATATTATTTAATCAACTTTAAATATATTTGTGTGTGTATGTTGTTTTAAGCAAACCCCCAGGACAAAAGAAAACACCGCAGGTCACACTTGTAAGGCATGGGTCGCAGAATACAAAGAAAGTGCATTGGCCACATAAACACTTGGCCGATTGATAATACAAAGGTGGGGACGGTTTTAATTTAGTGGAAAAGAAAATTTGTTTGGGGGAGGGGTGCCAACCCCACCCCTACCCATACATTTGTATTATATGGGTTCGGGATGGGGTCGGCGCCCCTCCGCCCAAACCTTATTTAAAAACATTTGCTACTCACATATGTCGCGGCCCCATATGGCCGATCAACAAACTCATTTACATTTGCTTTTTTTGTTTTGACTTTATATTTATTAAAACAAAAAAAAGAACTTTCCACTCAACCGTATATTGTTTAATTTGGTATTTTAGTATTAATATGCATGTATTAATATTCATTAATGATATTTAGACAATGATTTTATATATTTGAAAATAATTAATGTATATTAATAATATATATATTTATTATATATTAATAATAAATATTTATTTATAATTTAATTTTTTCCACTAAAAAAATACAAGTTGCAAAAGAATAAGCAATAGGTTTGTGTGTATAAGAGAAAAATTTAAGTAAATTTGTACATATCAAGATGCTTATAGTTGTATGAAATTGTGTTTTGTCATATACTCCAATATTTTTATTACCACATTCATGTACTAGATTAAATAAAAATTTGGTAGTGTCTATTCCTTTCCACATCCATTTGGATAGGAGGAATATAAAACATACTTAACTTTGATTTATTGTCAATAGAAATCTATAATCACTTCAAAGTTTTCTCGAATAACTCCACTATTTTACTAAGAAAAGAAAAAGAAAGGGGAATTTTATATTCGGTTTTGGAAAAGAAAGAAATATACTTATCCTTTGACTACAACCTTCAATTTCCCCTTATTTTTGCCATCTTATACAACATTACAACTATGATCATATAATGATACAAATATATTTTTCTTTTCTTTTTAAACTTGATACATTCTTGCATTAAGATAATCTCTCTCTTTATAACAAGTGCAAAAGTGTAACCTTCAAGATCTCCACTTTCATTTACCAAAAAGACTAACATTACAAATTTTCCGAGTTTTCCATTCGTTCCCTTAAGTTCACTTGCACCATAACATCTACAAATCCTCATCCTTCTCCATTGGGGTTAAGTGGGAGTACATTTTCCATTTATACTCAACAATGTCGATTCTATGAAATGTCATTTACTTCCAATATAATGGTCCCGAACATTTGTTTACATCGTCCACAATCGTGACTGTGGTATGACCACAGGAAACAAGTGGGAGAATATCCATATTTTGATGTAGGTACACTAGACTGAGACTATAAAGTGGCCTCGTTAAACCCGAAGCCCAAATCACACTTATAAGTGTAACTTTCACCTTCTGATTGGAGTAACAAAACCCATACAGATACCAAGGATCAAATGTTGATTTGAATGGAAGGAGTACCCAAGTTTTTAAAACTACTGGAAAACGAAAACACCCAAGAATAATTTTAAATTTTAAATCCGTATTATTTTCTTTTCTTTTATCTCAAGGTGTAGGTGCTCGAACCCCCATTTTGACCATTACCTAGGTCATTATACAGTCCAAATTTGGGCATTCATGCAAGCTTATTTACGCCTTTAGGCTAATTCTGCAATACTCGCAACCTCTAACATTCCCTTTCCAGTTTTTTTGAAAAACTAATTAACACAAGAATCAGATATATATCACAGCGAGCCGCTTATTAAGAGAATTTACTCACGCATTCAAGCCGTTAAACCCATATTTTATATTAATTCTATAGAATAGTGATAACCCAACACCCAACGAAAAACAAAGAATTTTTGTTCATATACTCATTATAATTGAAATGTGCAGCAAAGAGAAGGGAAAACTATGCACAACTGTCATGTTATTTCACCCAAAAATTGCAAGTTCTGCTGCAGAGATACCAAGCTGTTGGCATTTATTCAAAACGAAGTGTAGTTGAAGATTTGATCAGATTGGTTTTAACACTCACTACAGCTATTTAATTACTGCTAAATTTGCAATGTTTCCTTTAGTTTCAACATGATCTATGCCTTGGATCCCAATAAAGTTCTTATATTATTAAACAAGGGAAATGATGGGTTTGACTGGATATTAAGGAAGCCCATGTGCTCTGACAGGGATCCCATGTCTCCACACTGCCCCATGCCAACCCTTACACCAAGCCATTCCTCCTTTTGCCAACTCCACCAACTAAAATCAATGTATTTAATTTATATTATTATTTTTATTTTTATTTTTTCTTGATGTGGCAGTACAGCTACACAGTCTTTGTATATGTCTAAAAGTCATTTTGGATGAATACATGTATGATAAATGCAATTGGTTGAACTAGAAACTCTTGATAAAGTTCAGCTTAGATTTGAACATCTCCATGTTTACACCAATACGTTGTGCCACCAATATAAAAAAAAAAATTATGAACATAAAATATAGGTAGGACACCTAGTATGGAGACTTGACAACCATATCAATAAAAAATTTGGAAAAAAATTGTTACATCTGTACCAAGTAATGGAAGAATCTAAGAATGGTGTGTAATACATGTGTACTCTATAACGTGATCAAATTAGTGTATTTGTTAATTCACTTCACCTCAAACAATTTTATGCATAGCTCATTTGCATTTACACATTTGTACATTATTACATACATACTGTTTATAATCTACACCGTCATCTTCTTGTAAAATTGTAAATCAAGAATCTTACTTTTCAAGAAACTTTTAAAACTTTCAAATATTAGAAAATCATATCTCCTAAAGTATTTATCTTATCATCTTCAAATTATTTAATCCTTTTATCATTTCATGTATTTAGATGAAATATTGACATTGAACATATGAAGACTTGGGCACTTAGTCCTATTCATGTATTCTTCTAGCTCAGGTGTCTTTTCCCATATTCTGTACTAGAAGATTCCTCATGTCACATCCTTCCTTAAAAATATCTCTCACGACAAAAAATCTAAAAATTAAATTCAGATTGTCTACCTATCTCAACCTTTGGTGGTAATCCCTCTCATCTTATTAGTTACATAGGGTTAAGGCTAGGGGAAATCCTATCCTCATAAAAGTATGAGTCTGAAATCAATAAAACTAAAAGGTATATTATGTAGTTCGATAACCATTCTAATCTAGAGAGTAAAGGTTAGACAAGAGTATTCGGCTTACTCATATCTTCTAGAATCCAACATCGATAAAAAACTAGTGCAAGGGATGATATAGGAACCTCCTTTACTCTAATCTCATTCCAGCCCATCAGTTACAAGTGGAATAAACCCTCATTCTCTCTCGATTGAGGAAAAAGCTCCTTAGAATGCAGTGTCTCCACCTCTGCCTCTACCTCAGCCTTGGAAGCTAGGGAGGCCTCTCCAGTAGTCTCCAACTTTAGGTCACTCTACCACGTCTCTTCTACAACCTCTTCCTTCTCATGTCTATGTCCCAACCTCCTATTCCTCTCCGTTATGTGCTACATCAACCTCTATATGGAGGATCTTCTTGGTCCTAACTACTTCCTTAGTAGCTTGATCTGGGGCCAGCTGTCGTGTACTAATTGGAATCCCAGGAGTAATGAATTTCCACTCTAACTTACCCCTTGGGGTACCTCTCACCTCTCGAATGCCCCTGTATACTATGGGTACCTATGGGAGGGCGTTAATGTAGGGTAACCCAGACTATTATGGTACCCTATGAACTCGATAGGTCTCTACTTTACTAAGATGATATACGAAATACACTATAGAACTGCACGAGGCCAAATCTATAGCCTCTTGACCCATAGGTCTTCCATGTCCTGATATAGCTATGCAATCATATCAGACATCGTAAGTGAAGAAACTAACTGTTATGACATCTTGAGTAGAGTCATGTCGATCCATCTCATTGCTTTAACTAATTTAGGATCTGTTATTTTAATTCCCCTCTGATAGCAGATAATCAACTCATAAACCCAGCTCATAACCAATTTAGGATGAATGAGGGAGTTTTCCTATAGTCAAAACACTTTTTACAAGTAATTATATGTAGCACAAAGAATGTCAACACCCCAAACATAAATATGATCATACTATTTGATGCACTTTATGGTAGGGGCCAAATAATAAAGTAACTTGTCCGTACCCTTGTCATCAACCAAACATGAGGCCAGAGTAGAAATAATGGCCTTATGTAGGGTGGGGATAGGAAAAGAAACAAGTTATAATAGTATTGTGTTGTGTTTGACACCAATGTTAGGTACTTATGCATCACCCATATACACGATGCACTGATGGGCCTGAGAAACTAAACCCACGGTAGCAAGAACTAACTTCCCAATAGTAACAAGAATGCCTAATATCTAGCATACATCCTAAAAGGTGATCATCCACTCATTTCTAAGTTTGAGAAGCTAGAAATGTTTCAAGTGTGTGTTCAAAGAAGTCATTAAATTGTACAATAATGGCTATCTGGTGTAATAAACTACATATGTGATTTCTACCAAATCCTATCCTTATGAAGTAGGTTCCTCTCATCCTGAGTAAGTGCATCCAAAATCATATGCAATAAATCATACTCAGGGGCCCTACTCCATCTGATATATTTCCCATACATTCAAAACAACAAGAAAAGAGAAGGTTAGAGCCATATAAATGCATAATAATCTCACAAAAACATTGTAAAAATAATTTAAAACCAGACAACTTACAACACTTAGTTAAATTTTGGAAACTGCTCTAACATTTATCTAACTACTACTCTGTGAAGACTAGTGGTTATGTAACTACCACGAAATTATGAATTTGTCACTTTCTAATCCACATATATGTAACTGTCACAGAGGTTTCACAACCGCCACTCTATGCAGAGTGGCGGTTGTGTAATCGTCATGGCGGTTCCATCCGCGAAATACGGGTCACATCCTAACTCACCAAAAACTAAAAAAAAAATACAAAAATAGTCCACTTTAAATAAAATGAAATTCAAATCCTATGTGGCACCCCCCTTATGGTAATTTTCAATGTAAATTTTTCAAAAATTACCCCACTACGGTTACTTTTAGAAAAATCCTACATTTTAGGGAGAAAAAAAAACAACTATAGATAATTAAACGGATCGTGACCCACTACTCCTCCCACTGGTTGGGATCTAATCGCATTGGATTACTTTTCCTCTTACCTATAATCTCTCACGAAACCATCAAATGTAATCCAAAGCTCAAATTTCAATATGTGGGTAAGCTCAAATGATATCTAAAAATATTAAGTTGAGATATATAATGTGTTTTCTAACATAATTTTGAGTGTTTGTCTTATAGGGTGAGAGTGTTGTTGCATTTATATTTTTCCATCCCACTTATTTGGTATGTACTCTTATCCTTTTGATTGAAAATGTTTTGTTAATTACATCTTTATCCGCACTTGATTCCCATTTTCTCTCATAGTTAACGATAAGTTTGGATTGACGTGATTTCAATACACGGACGTTTTAAGTATAATTTGTAACTTTCCCATTTGGGAGATCCATAATCAAACTTTAGGTTTTACACCTCTTCATGGCTAAAACACTTATCTGAGGGGGCAATATTTACGCACACAAAATTTCATGGTGTTACATTATCGGAATAGTACAAATCCGCGACGATGATAAATTTTTTTCCATATTAAATAATGTATCCAAGTCTAATTTCTCACTTTCACAATGTTCTTCTACGTTAATTTACCTTTCCTATCTATTTCCTATCTTTTCCACTTTCCAAGTTACTTTTTAGCCCTTTTCCTTATCATTTTGGCCTTAAGTTACGTAATGGCCACAATGGTAGTGCAACTTCTATAGAGGTTACATAACAACAGGTCGTCAGAGAGGAGGTTGTGTAACCAGAACAGTGGTTGTGTAATTTCACCTCTACGCATACTAGTGGATATGTGTGCTTTTATCTAGGATTGAAACGTGTTATGTGCATACATTTCCTCCTTCCAACTCATTTTTCTAACATGTTGCTTGACCAAATCAGCTATTTTTTATATTAATAAATGAATATAGAATTCTTCTCCTTCACTTAGTATTATTGGTAAGTTAACTTCCCATCCCCATGGTGATTTCACACTTCTTGGTTTCCAAGTGTGTTACACCATTTCCCTGCAAACTTTCTATAAAAACCAATGTTCTTCACAAAGAATTGGTTAGATTATTTTGAATCAGAATTGGAATGTTATGCTCCCATAATCATTCCAAGAGGCACACAAGAAAATTCAGATCCTTTTCCATTTTACTTTGTTATGTTCATTTCTACCAAACTGCCTGCAAACCCACTAGCTCCAGCACTTCTACATCTTTTTTTGCATACTAACCAAAACAACACCATGGACAACTTTGGATAATTTATTGGAAAATAAGCTGAGGGGATCAACAAAATCATAATCATCATTAGAAACCATCATTGTTCCCCATTTCTAGGTTGGAGGTGTATTTACATTCCTACAAGATTTATTTCAATAGTTATATTTCAATCTATAATCAATTGAAACATTTTTTTAAAGGAAATTAGAATTCATAGATTAATTTTATCGCCTGTAAGTAGATTATGTTGAAAAATTCTTCTCAACTCATCCCTGTGGATTTCTCTTGCAAGGATTTTGAAAAAATTATTGTGCATGGAGTCTCTTATTTCTTCAATCAAATCACATGTATCTTTCTTTTATTCACATAGTTAAATTGTGTGTGTATATGGGAAAATATTTTCTTGAGAGCTTACTCCCCACTTATCCTTGTGTATTTGTAAGGGAAATAAGCTTGAAGAAGCTTTTGTTTCTATGCATTTCATTGAGTTTATTCCCAAAAAGCTTCTATAGATATTTTTGTGTTTTACCATGGAAGTTTCAAGGGAAGAATTACTTATGAGAAGCATTGAAATTTTTCTCTCATTATGAGGTATAACCAAAGGAAATCAAATCCACAATTTCAAATTAGAAGAAATGTTATGTTTTAATTAGATTAGAACTGATTCATCTGGAACAAGGAAATATTCATACCCACCTATTTAACTGTTTAGTTTATTTAATTTCGGAGTAGAGGTAGTTTCAATTTAACTAAAAGTAATTCAATTTTCTGTGTGGATTTCAATAATTCTATTCCAGAAAACCATAAAATCCTCGAAAACATATATTAAATTAATTAGATTTGTTTGTTTGTCGTATTCCCTATCATATAAATGGTCTTTGGAAAATATAAAAATAAATAGATTAGTTTTATTTCATTGCTTTAATCAAATAACATCATTGTTTAAATTAATTAGTTACACATACATTTAATTGAATTAAAGGAGAGTAGTTAACGTTGTTTAATATTATTCTATTTTCATTCTTTGTTTAATTTAGGAGCATAGATTTAATTAGATGGGAATTAAAATAAACTCCACATGCTACCATAGAAGCTTAGGCTACCTGAACTTGACCTTGTTCTTGTTTGGATTCTTTTTTTATTTGTTTTTTTTCCTTAGATTCTTTTTTACATGCCCACAAGACCATTTAAGGACCCAAACATCCTAGACAAAGAGTGTTTGATCGAAGAGTACCACACCCAAATACTGTTACATAATTGAATGACATTGACCATGGCCTTAAAAACTCATATTCCAAACCACGTGAGTTCCACCCAAAATTATCTCATATTTCATGGCCTTTAAAGACAAAGTGGATAACACTAACGAGTTCTGGCACAATCAACTTAGTAGAGATTACATCCCACAATCCATAGTTTCATCCTTTACATACGTCTTCTCTTAAATTTTCATGACCAACATTAGAGATCAATACATGAGTGATGAAGGATGATTCCCACACTTGTAAAAAATAATTTGAGGAATATTTGGCTATTTAGACATTGATTGAAATATTTGTGTGGAAATGATCCTTGATTGTTCCATTTCACCCAAGCAGGTTAGACAAACATTCCTTTCCCTTAGTGAGCAAATACCTATCGTTCTTATTGAGGACATTCATTTTCTAGGATTTATCTCCTAGAAACTTCCCACCTATTTTGCATATCCCTTTTTATACATTCCATATCCATCTATCCATGTCATTTTGTTTTTCTCGACATGAATTTAGGAGGTCGCATGTGCCTTGAGACACGAGTTGATTCTTATGCATACAATTATCATCCTCACAATCCTAATTATCATATTCATCTTGTTTTTCATCATTCTTTTCATCTTCCTCATTATCAATGTGATTTTTTAAATACTCTTCATCCTTTAAATTTTTTTATCATTAAAAAAATTAGTGATAAAATGTTAAACATTTTTTACTCTAATTTATCATTTATATCTTGAGTAAATTAAACACTACATATCTTATTGGTAAAAACTAATTATGATCAGAAAAATTATTAAAGGATTTTGTGTCCCATCCAAATTATTTTAATGTTATCCACACTTTCTTTGTTGTATGCTTCATATTTATCACTCTTCATGTGAATACAAGTATATGATAAAATTAGATATCTAAATAGTTTTTTCTAAAAAAATATTAAAATAAAACAAAACAACTCCATAAATAACTTAAATACAATATATAAATTTATTTGTGACATGTTCTATTCTTTTTCAAGCCAAATGAAGAATCACCAAGAATCCTTTTTGGGACGGTGGCCTCATACCCCTTGAGCACATTAGTTTTCATACCTACATCAATTACAATATGTATTAAATTTTTAACTGATTATCATGTTCTAAAATTACCATTGTATTTTGATTGCAGGCCATATTTCTATTTTATAAGACATGATAGGAAACTAGAACAACATAAAATATCATATTTAATCAAAATTATTTATTAATAACAATGAAAAAAAATTAATTTTCCTCTTTATTATTCAAATGTCAAAATATAAATTAACAAGGAAAACTAACATGTTTTCCTAATATTGTACTCTACTAACCACTTGTCATAGAAACTGAACCAAACATCTTTATCTATGTTTTGAGGTCAAATATATCTCCTCTCATCTTCTATGTTTCCTTGGTAGCGAGCATGGAAATTTTAAAGCATACAAAATAATTTTAATACAACATAATGTTTTATTAAAAAATTATTTATGAAACATTATTAACCTTAAGTTCCTCTTTATTGTCCTAAAAACCTTCGAATGTAAATTTTCTAAGTAGTTTTGGGTCATAATGGGCCCTCCCAAACTTAGTAAAAATTAAATAAAAAAGGTTTCTTCCTTTCTTAAGTGGGATTTAAAACCACTCTTAATGAAAATATGAATGAATTTATTTTCTTGTTCAATAACCAATTTTTCTAAAAATACATATAACCAAAATAATAAAAACAAGTAAAATAAAAATATAAAATAAATTGAATTTAAAAAAAATAAAAATAAAAATTATCTTAGCTCAAATAAAACATATTTAAGTACATATTGTGAGTAAATGACAATTAATATCATGTAATCATTAACTTACATGTCCACTTCGATTTCCCCTTGAAGTAAGTGTGTGTAATTACTTTGAACAAGATGAGAGATTCTTCTGCACATGAAAAGCATAGGTTCCTTTTTTGTGAACTTGAATCCTTTGGGGTATGGGACAAGGTAATTGATATAGAAGATGATGTTGTTATAATAAGTTAGTGTTTTGGATAACATGATGATTATAAAGGAGAGGGGGATGGTAACAAGAACAAGTCGAAAGAGAGATTGTACTTGTACTCTCAGGAAAGAAGAAGTTACTCATCGAGCACGAAGATGATATTATGTAATTGATCATAGTCTATGGTACAACCAAGAATTATTTTGATATGGAATCATAATTCTATGTCATAGTGAAAGAAACGAGGGATTTTTGGTTACACCACTCAAGTAGAACAATCACTAGAGGTGAGTCGTTGCTAATTAGGAAAGGTCATATAAAAGAAGGTAATGGACAAAGGATGAAGTTATCAAAAATTAAATATGTAACACTTATAGGCATATAATGAGGTATTAGATATTTTTTTGTCTTATAGAGATTTACCATAAAGGAAAACTTTTTGTGGAATTATTTTTTGAGAGATATGATAAACAACAAAATAATTCTCATCTGAGCTACAATAAAATGTAATCCAAAAGGTTTTGGGTTCAAGTGGAGTAATGATGTAAGGAAAGATTCCATGTCTTATTAGGAATATTTTTCTATCTAGTGTCATGAACTGTTAAGGGGAAATAATCGTTGTGCATGTTTGATATGATTGGGAGCAAAGCACAAAATTATCTTATTATGACCTATGTTTTTTCAAAATGGTCCCAGAAGAGGAATAAAGGCTTACATATGTCTTGTATGCTTGTATAGGATGAATTATTTCATACTCTCCTTAAAAGTAGCAGGATTCCTTATTCGAAGTGTAATTTTTCTTATGATTAAAATGATATGCTTGTGCATTGAATTGTCTATAATTTTGAATGTGTTTGATTTTAAACATGTTTGAATAAAAAATCCTCCTTATATGTGTACTCAAAATCAATTATTAAGTTCTTTTTTATGTTTTCTTAACTGAAATTATATTAAGTATCTTTAAGGAAAGTTTGCATGTGGTATTACAAAATCAAGTGCATGTTGGAAATGTGGTATTGGAATTCAAAAATCAAATTGTCTCACATGTATTTTGGTGAACAATTTAGCAATCTACTTTGATTTTTCCATATTGTTGTTTAGAAGAAGAATGATTTTTAGTATTTTTTAAGGTTTTTTAAATACAATCAACATGTGAAAGAACTAAAAAATAATAGTGAACTAAAATGTTTCTAACAATATTAACAACTCTATAATGTAATGAAATCACCATACCGATTCTTCTAAGAAAACTAATGTGTTTGAATCTAACAATCCTAGGTTGTTTGGTTGAAAGTTCACCTTTTTAAAATATTTTGATGGGTGATGATTATGTAATCTTAGATGTCATCTTTAAATTGAACCTGATCTACTATGAATTTCATTTTTTTCTAATTTAACAATTAGATGAAAAAATACAAATGTAAATGACTGAAACTATGTTTTTAGTTTTGTATTTTCTTGTATTTTTAATCTAAATTTATAAACCTATAATAAATAAAACACTCCTTTACTCTAATATCAAGAAATTTACCTCACCAATGGGTAGATCCTTGAGATAACTGATTTGATATTCTAATGTAAATAACTATAAATATCGCATGAAAAAAACCTAATATGAACTCTCTTTTTTGTATCTTTTCTTGGTTGTTTTTTACTAATGTATAAAAAATATTATATCTATTCTAACTATGAAAATAAAAATAATAATTAGATCTTACCTCTCTTCTGTAATTTAGATGAAATTATCTTGAATCTATGCCTTCAGAAAACTACTCAAAATGATAAATTCAGAACTATATTATGGATGATGTATTCAATGGGAAAGAAATGAGCTTGGTGCACCTAGGAGGAAGAACATGAAGTTGATATGAAACTCAATCAAGGGGAGATATAAATTTGTTCTTGTGGCCTTTTTGTTATGTATTTAGTAGAAATGATAACTCATACTCCTTAGGGTGCTTTGTATAGGAAGAAAAAAACTTTAGATAATTGATATCTTTCTCTTTATATAAATAACGCCACAAGAAAAATTCTCTCTCTAAGAATTATAAAAATTCTAGGGGAGAGAAAATGAGCATTCAAATTCACCTAATAGTCAACATCTAATTTTTTCGAATCACAACTCAAGAAGAAAATTTAATGTAAGGATTAGAATCAAATAGTTAGGGAATAAACTCAAGTGTTATAGGGTAGTTGTAGTTATCTAGGTATCAAAAAATTAAAAAAAATGTGTTTAGGAAAAAGAAGCGATAAAAATTCACAAAATGTAACCAAGTGTTTAATTGAAGTTTCTCGTATGATAGAACCAAATGTTATTATAGTTGGCAGTTACAAAAATTCCAACCTATTTAATGAAACCACTATGGTGGGCGTAAAACCACCACAATTCGTGTGTCCCAAGTGTCTTAAAGATGCAAAGGATTGGGAGGATATTAAAATAGAAAGGATCATAAGGGTGTGGAAGAGCAGAAAAGGGGATTAACAATGTCACAAGGCAGAACATAGGTAGATAAAATGGGAAATGAACACAAGAGGACTAATGGAGTGAATGCCAATGGCCTAACACTTCTTGTTGGCTCTCACTTGGGTGTTGGTATCCAAATTGATTCTCCTGCGAGGGATGAGCAGCATCACAAAACTGGCAGGATGCTTAGAGACAGATAAATCATGATATAAGTCATTTTGTACCCGAGGAGGGGATTCAACTAAATTTTTTTTACTCAGGCATTGGAGAAATGGATATCACCTTACTAAGGGTTTTATCTACCCTCACTACTTTAGGTTCTTCCTTCAACCAAGGTGAGAGGACCCGTTCTGTAACCTGTTTTGGTGAATGATATCAAGAGATCATTCCTTGCACAATTTTCATGATAACCTCGAGAAATTATGATCAATACAACACAACCTAACTCTTACAAGTGGTCACACTAGAGTGTAGAGATGTTTCTTGGACAAGGTTCAGGTTACTAAAGACAATAATTGAAACTTTATTGTCTTTGCATATTTTGGTAGTGAAATTTTTCAAATCTTTGTGGATACACAATACAAATAGGGGTAACTCATGTAGGATTTATCATTTGAGAAGTTTTTGGTCGGAAGTTAAGAAAGATAAACTTGATTATACCAAATTTTTGAGAGCCTTTACAAATATTAGAACACTACCAGACAAAATGCTTCAAAATATCCAAAATATTCCTTTAACCAGAAGGTGTGTATCAAAGGAGGCTCAAAGATGCACGATTTCATACACTCTTCAAGAATTCAACACAAAGGATCATGTTAAAGAATCAATTAAATGTTGGAAATCCCTGATTAGTCACGCCTAAGATACAAACAATCTTTTTCAACATAGTGAAAGTAAAGTTATTTTAAATTATTTATTTCATTACAAGATGGAAGCTCTCCTCACAATGAAATTGTGAATGCCATAATACTACCATGTGGATAATATCTTGTGTGATTCAGAGGGATTTTACCATAAGATTGCAATAGGAACATGAAAAAATATTTGAAATCATTATGAAATAAAAGAAAACATAATTATGCTCATGATCAACACAAATTCATTCAAGGTTCACTAGATTCATCAGCAGGGGAGAGTTTCTTCAACAATCTCAGAGATTGTCAATGGCTGTAAAATTGCAACCATCTTGACATGACTAAATCTAAAAATAGAGGGAAATAAACAGGGTTCTCAGATGGTCTCTTAGGAAAATTATTTTTTCTCAAACTTTCTTAGAAAAATTAAGCCCCCTATGCAAGAGTATTGTCATTGCATTTATACAATTTCACTCTCTCACTCATCCTAACTTTTCCCCCTAAAATTCTAAATCTTCAAGAGAATATTCCTCTTTACAACATACTGTTTAGTCATGTTTTTTCCCTTGAAAATATCTTACTTTCTATTTCCAGGTGGATAAATCATGGACTGATCACGTTTCTCAGTTCCTCAACTATGATTGGGATGACATGTCATAAATTTTGATGGTATTTTTAATCATTCTTTTATTTTGTTGTGCAAGAAATCCCCTTTTTAATAATTCTTAGGTGGCTCCATATGGCTTGATCTGACAAGCAATACTTTTCACCTTCAAGAATACACCTTGAGGAATAAATACCTGCATTCATGCCTATTATAAATGAGTATCCTTACATGGATTATACAACATATTTGTGCTACAAGTCTGAGTCGGCCAAGTGTAAAGAGGAGCCATCGGAAGCCTCCACGTGTCTCCTTGGTGTAACTGCAAAGGTGAAGTCCATAGGCAGGTTCCCAAATGAGCGTGACCCCTCCACATTTTTAAACCCTAAGAGAGTTGTACAGGTCGCTAAAAATTTCGAGCATGGGAAGGTCCAGTGGAAGCTTCCACATGTCTATTTGGCGTAACTTAAAAATAGAAGTCTAGAGGTGGGACCTCAAACAAGCGCAAGCTCTCTACATGCCCTAGGCCGAAGAAAGTTGCCTCAGCGCTTAAAAAAGTCTCAATATAAAGAGGAGCCAGTGAAAGCCTCCACATGTCTCTTTGGTGTACTTTAGATATGGTTCCAAAAAGTGGAGACCCCAAACAAGCACGAGCTCTCCCTATGTCTCAGGCCTAGAAAATTTTTACCGGCCGTTGAAAATTTTTAAGAACCAGTAGAAGGTGCCACGTGTCTAGGGTACGAGAAAGTTACATCGGTTTCTTGAAAATTCTAAGTATGAGAATATCTAGCGGAAACCTCCATGTGTCTCTTTGGTGCTCTTCCAAAAAGTAAAATTCAGGGGCAAGTCCCCAAAAAGGCATGTGCCCTCCACGTTTCCTAGGCCTGAGAAAGTTTCCTCCGCAGTTGATAAGTCTCATTATAAAGAGGAGCCAGTGGATGCCTCCACATGTCTCCTTGGTGAAAATCCAAAGGTAAGACCCAGAGGTGGGACCTCAAAAGAGCATAGGTTCTCCACTTGTTTATGGTATAAGAAAGCTACATCAGCTGTTGAAAAGTCTGAGTGTGGGCAGAGCCAGTGAAAACCTCCACGTGTCTCCTTAACACAACTCCAAAGGTCAAAATGAGATATGAATCCTCAAATGAGCGCAGGCCCTCCACATGTCCTTTTTGTGGGTCTTAGGCATTTACCTTATACTTTCAATCCCTTCACCGTAATGCATCAAAATATCAAACAGAACCACTGCGCTGCATCCAATTAGAAAATACAAAGTACCCATGGATGTTGGGATAGGATTTATATAGGACACACAATTATGGACGACGCGCAACAAAAAAAAAAATTCCCCGTGGAGAGAAGACTCTAAATAATACCAAGACTCAATGTGATCTATGACCCAAGGAAAGGACTGACAATGGAAACTAAATGAGGGAGAAAGTTGTGATGCATCCATATAGGGAGACAAAAAATACTTCTTGCCATGCAGACTGAGAAATTTTAAATGAAAAAAGGGGTGAAATTAAAATTGAGCACCAACACTGGCTCCGAATTGGGGATGGGCACTCCCAACGAGTGCCGCAAGAACAACATAACAGACCATGTGCCAAAAAATCCATTGGGAAACGGATTCAAGAACAAGATTACAAAGTAGAAAAATAATTTCCAACCTCCCAAGAACAAACTGAGAAACCAACAAAAACTAGCCGCTAAGGACCGGGATGAACCAAAACAAAAAAATGTAAAAATGAAAAAGAACTAAAATATTATACACTATACAATGACGCATGCCTTGATTCTAAGAAATCAATCAAGGAAATGTTTCAAGTGCCTGCCATTAATAGGAAACTCAAGTAATTACTCATCTAAATCTTTTAGGAAGAAGGTGTGCTCATTGATCCTAATATCAAGAGAATAAGGTCCCATCCATAATGCGTCAAACTTTCCATGTTTTTCCTTATCCTCATGTCTTCTATCCCGTAGTAGCACCAGATCTCCTACACTCAAAACCCTTAAGGTAACTTTTTTGTCAAACAATTTCTTCATTTTATCCCTAAACGTCAAATGTCTTTGATGGGAATCCCTTCTCTCTTCATTTAGTTCAAAAAATTGATTAATTTGTGCATCATAGGTACTAACCTCCTGGTCCTCCAACTACCAGATGAATTGAGATGAAAATAATTACATATGAAAGGGAAGTAGAGATTGAGTTTTTTTGGTGCTCAATTTTGTCTCGCCCTATTTTTCCTTAAAGTTCTCGAGTTTGCTGGCTCCGTTGTCTTCTCTATCTCCCCCATAGTGATGCATAAAACATTTATCCTCCATTTGGTTGCCATGATTAGTCCCTTACTTAGTTGAGGATCACTTAGAAGTCCAGAATTTATTTTCTGCTCCTCTGTTCGTGTGAAAGATTCTATAACATGGGCATAAACTTGGGTTTTTTCCCTTCCTTATATTTTCCACGGTCACGTTTTGTTTCCAAAATCTCTATCTGTGAAGAAAGATTCATTTCTAGGCTCAAATGGTTTTTTTCCAGCATTTTACGGTTTGACGGGTTTGTTTTTCCCCGTCAAATTTACATCTCAGTATCTTTGGAAACGTGGCCATTTCTGGTTAGATGTGGCTTGATGGGGCACTTTGAAAACTCTAAGGCCCAATTAAACTCAAAAATTGTCCATGCGGAGGGCCGACGCTCATCTAAAAAATTCACCTTTTGGTTTGGCCATGGAGTTCTGCCAGGGAGACAAGTGGATATTTCCGCTGCCTTTCCAAGACTTAGAAATTTTTTTTATGTGGAGGGTATAGTTTTGGAAGACCATGGACACGTGGAGGGCTGGCACTTGTTTGAGTATCTACCTCAAGGTCCCACCTTAAACAATTGCAACAAGGAGACATGTGAAGGCTTCCACCGGCTCTGCCTCTATACTTAAACTTTTCAAAGTAATTTTCTAAGGCCTGGGACATGTGAAGGGACCAGGGCCTGTTTAGGGACTGGCTACTATTTTTTATTTTGAAGAAACACTAGGAGGACACTTGGAGGCTTCCGCTAACTCTACCCTCTACTTGGACTTTTCAACAGCCTAAGTAAAAATGTCTCAGACCCTAGACACATGGCCCCTTCTACTGATCCTTCAACGTTTTTAACAAGTCTGCCGGAGTGAGACACGTTGTTAGCCCGTGCTTGATAAGGGTCTCTAATTTTGAGGACCTTACCAAAGGTGCGCCAATGTGACACATGGAGGCTTTCGCTGGCTCATTTTTATAGAGAATTTTTCAAAGGCCAAAAGATGTTTTTCTCGGGCCTAGGGCACGTGGAAGGCCCGCGCTTGTTTGGAAACTTGTCCCTATACTTCTCCTTTAGATTTTCACCAAGGAAACATGTGGACGGGTATGATATAAAGTAGAAAAGGGGAAAAATCAATGGTCATTGTGCATTACATCCATTTTTCAACCATTTTGCTCCAAAAATCCTAGAGATGTAAATACGCATTGTTTTTCATCATTTTTGATGAAATTCCTTGCCATCTTTGTCTATAAAGTGCCATTGAATGGATTCAGAACATAATTTGTGAGTCCAAGGATTTTTAAGGTCGATATTTTGAAGTTGGAATTGCTTAAGAACTTGCAAAAATGGGAATTACCAGAGAAGTTGGATGCAGGACAAAGTTGTAGAGGAAAGAAAGGGAAATGGATGAAATGATGAAATTCGAAGGTGCAAAAGATGAAAAAGGTGTTGCCTCGAGAGAGAAAAGGATTACCATGTCATATCTAGCTATGCAGAGCCTTTTGAAAATGATTAAAAAGGGGATTTCTTGCCTGACAAAATCATTATGACTAGAAGGATTTCCAAAACGTTGTACCATGACATCCTAGTCATTAGTCGAGGGCCCAAGAAACCGTGATCAGTTCACAATTGGTCCACTTGGCAGCTTTCAGATGTGAATTTGTTAAATGTCACTTTCTAAGGCAAATTGGTAACAAGAAAATGTCCCTCAAATATTATTCTCTTTTGGGGGGAAAATTGAGTGAGTAAAATGTATTAATGAAATGAGAATACTCTTGCAAATGGTTAGGAGTTGAATTCTTAATAGAAAATTTGAGAAAAGTCGTCTTCCTGAGAGACCAATCTGAGAAAACCTGTTAATTTATTCTACATTAGATTTTCTATCATGTCAAGCTAGTTACAGATGTATAGCCATTGATGAGCACTGAGATTTCTCTGGAAGCTTTCCCCTACTGATGAACTTAATCAATTTTGAAATTAATTTGTGTCAATATTAGAACAATTAGTGTCTTCTTTGTTTTAGAATGTCTACAAATGGTTTCTTTCATTCCTATTGCAATCTTACATTGAAATCTTTGTGAAATCACACAGGATCTCATCCCTATGACAATTTAGTGGCATTTGCAATTTCATTTCAAGAAGATCCTTCATCCTATGATGAGATAAACTATTTAAAATCACTCCACTATCATTTGTCGATAAATATTGTTCGTAAGTCTTTGGGTGTACCTTAGGTGTGATTGATAAGATATTTTAGTGTTTAATTGAGTCTTTTAACTCAACCCTTCAGGTTATATTATCAAATATTATGTGAAAACATGCTAATCTGGTCCTCCATTGAAGCACACCTTCTGGTTGAAGGACCATCTTAACTATTCTGAAGCTTTATGTTGTTGAGTTGTCCATTGTTGTGAAGTTTCTCAAAGATCTGGTATAATCAACTTTATCCTGCTTAATCTCCCACCAAAATCATTCCAAAAACCATGAATCCATCCTAAACTACCCCTTTTTTCCTTGTATATCCACAAAGGAACAAAATATATTTACTAAAATATGTAGAACAATTAGGATTTAATAATGTCTTCAGTAACCTTAGCCTTGTTTTGAAAGTATCTCCATCTTTTAGAAGTGACAACTCTTAAGAGTTAAATTATGGAGTATTGTCCATATTTTCCCAAGGTTTTCTTCATAAAATTGGTTCAAAAGAAGGATATCTCCATCTCCTTAATAAAACAGATGTTACACTATGGGTCCTCTTACCCTAGTCGAAAGGCACTCCCTAAAGTAGTGAGGATAGGTCAAATCCTCTTGAAGGTGCTATCAATCTCTCCACAAATCTTAGTGAAAAAGGGCCAATTATATCTTATCCCTGACTAAAAAATGACATACATCATGATCTATCTTTCTCTAAGCTCCATGTCAAATATGTGATGTTGTTCAATTTGAAAGGGAGAACAAATTTTGATACCAACATTGGTGGTGTCGTTTCCAGGGAGTATTTAAAAAAAGGTATACACGTATAGACCCTGGTAATTTTTCTTACATGATCTAAGTGTAAATACATTTCTCAAACATCATTATTCTTTCAGATCTGTAATAATTATTCAAATTTGTAAGTTTTGAGTCCAATATTTCCAGCTTATACAGTTATTACACTAAATTTTGTATCATTATTGAAAAATTTGGGTTGAAGAAGAGAAGATCTTGTAAGATTTGCATGAATCTAGTATTGATAGAAATTTGATAGGTCTTTCACAGTGCAATTGAACAAACTAAGGTGAAAATCCTTAGTGGAGACTCCTTGATCTTTAAATTCTTAATAAATACCAGTGTCTTAACATATATCAAGTAAGATTTTTCATTAGTCTCTGAAAAACTGGAAGGAAGAAGATCTGTCTTTTCCAGGGACCCTAGTAGAAATTTGTTTCAAGAGTTGGAAAAGTCAAATTCATAAGGAAGAACAATTTGGCAGGTTGTTGGAGATCAAGCATCAAGAAAAGAGATCTTCATTGGTGAAATTGATCAGCCTATGATTGAAGATTGCAATACTTCCTCAAGTTCTTTTGAATCAGGTAGTATCTTTGTTAAATTTAATTCTCCATCTGGATGGGGTCCTTAGAAAAATTGCTTCTCAATCTGCCCCGGTATTTTTTGGTGTGTGTTATTTTCCACATCATTAGGTGAGTCATCTCACTTAGGTGAGATCATAGGTCCATGTGTCATTTAGGGGCCATTATGAGATTCTCTTATGCATCAGTGCGTAAGTGCATCATATGAGTCATTGAGAGTTACACTTCTATTTTGGGAATGTAACTCCCCCTCTCTACTCAAGTTGTCATGATTGTAGCACTGGGGGTTACTAAGCACCTCCTATATGTACACCCCATTTGATCTATGAGATAGAGGAGAGTTTTATGGCTTAACCAGGTTCCTGCCCGTGTTTCAAATATTTGCATGCACATTCAGTTGATGCTCACTCCTCCTGAGATCTCTTCACGCTTCCCTTCGCATGTCCGTTGATGTGCACGTCATCCCTCGTGATCGTCACTTGTAGGTTTTAAACCCTATTTCATGGTATCAGAGCGGATATTGTGGATCAATGCACTCATCAGAATTTCTATGCATGTATTCCGGCTTCCGGCATGATATCTAGTTCTTATTGCGTGTGTCATAATGGATATTCCGTTCGTGTGTTTATTGCATTGATTTTAGGAATTTTCATACCTCCTTGTTTGGGTGGTTCGGTTGTTCATGTTTGTGGGTTTACAAGCTTTTTCAGCATTTACATGCAGCTCTTGTAGCCTTCTTTGCAGTTTGGGGTTCAAATCTGAGTCTATAGTGAAATTTTTAAGGGTTTTTAGAGTTGGCTTTGAGCCCATCTAAGCCTCAGCTCATTATACATAATGTGTCAACCCTTCCACGTTATACATAACTCGTGCTTTCTCTAGCTCATTTTTTTTTTTGCATTACTATGCTCGTGGGTCTTTCTTTGTGCTCTACTTCAAGATTTCCGGTTATGCCCTCTCGCTACTTGTGCCTGGTTGGAGTTCCATAGTTGCAGTCTTGGCTTGAACCCATGTTTCTTCCAAGCTCAAAAATGTGCATCCCAATCTCATCCTAGTTCATGGATTCCTTGCACAACCCATCATTTTGAAGGTACATTTGGCTTTTTCTCCTGTAACCATCTATCACACCAATAGTACGTGGTCTAGACATCTCGTTCCCTTGTTTTTCCAGTGGTGTTGTTCATGAGGTTTTTCCCTTAGGTATTTGGCATGATCTTTTTTCTCATGCTACAGAGATTGTTTCTAACACTTCCAATCACTAGTTTTAATGCTGCTATTCTTTTAACTACTATTTTTAATGCTTCCAATGCTCAGAGCTTCCATATTGGTTTCAATCGTGGTTTGCTACATGCTTGGTGCTATTTCCTGTGGTTCAGCTCATGCTTCCTCTGCTCAACATTTTTTCCTGCGTTTGGAATCTTGCTTAGTCGTTTCTCCTTTTGCTCAGCTTTGGCACGTGGCTTCCTTCAGTCACATTGTTTCTCCAATGGTTATAACCTACATCTTTAGACCTAAATCCACCATTTCCTGTCTTCTCCTTTGCCTGCAATAGTTTACTCATCCTTGCACATTTCCCCAGCTCCTTGTACCATGTGGCTTAGACCCAGCCCAGATCTGCTAAATCCAATGACTCCTCCAGTATAGTAGCTTGGTCAGCACCTACATCACCCCACACCTGTCTCCTTTCACCTACCACCTTGCATGCTCATCTTTATGACAATTACTCCTAACGTTTTTTTTTTTAAACATGGACCTCTGATGCTCCATGTGGCCCCCCAGCAAGGAGCCCACCTCTCACTAACATGTTGCATTGACCACATCCAATGTGGGCCCCCTCCACCTTATTTTCTTATGTTTTAAGGTGTTTAAAAAAAACATTAAGTTCATGGCATTGTAAATTATTTCAAGGTTGTTTTTACTTGTAATTTAATCCCTTCCTACGCTTGTCGAAGATTGAGGGCGAGTTCTGGGGTTCGCAGGAGGCTAACCCTCCCTCGCAAGCAAAATAAACCCCTGCTAAAATTTTGTGCCATTTCAAATGAGTACCCTTACAATACCCTTTGTACCCATCTCGTAGACTTTTTTAATGTGTTTGCAACATTTAGTGGCATTCAGGGGGGGTTGAATGTACTCTTGGGATTTCACAGACAGACGCATTATCATACCCGAGTCTGACGTCTTGATTTTGTACATCTTGCATTTTTCATCATGGAGAGTTCTCTTTCCAAACTTGAGCATCGTAGGATTGCTTTACATCCTCTGCCACTTCTCACCAGGAGAGGGAACTATTCAACTTGGCATGCTTCCATGGCACGTTACTTCACCCATGAGGGTCTTTTACCCTTCTTGCTTGGGCAAGCTCCTGTACCCACTAATCATCGTCATCTAGAGGACTTCCTTGACACCTGTGACCACATCTTTGGTCACATGATGATGCATGCCTCTCATTCTCTCTAGTTTCAAGTGGCAGACTCAGATCCACCCCACCATGTCTCGAGCATTCTTCAGTCCCTCTATGGAGACCCTTCACATACTGTTGCCATTGTTGATGATGTTGTTTCAGTTGTCTCCTCTTCTTTGTGTGATGACAGTTCCACTGACATAGACTCATTTCGTTCTACTTCTGATGACGAGGATTGTGCACCCAGTTCTGATGCAGAGAGAATTACAGAGGACTTATATCCTCTTTCTCTCACTATTCTAGAGAGTGTTAACACATCCCACATCTCATCAGATATCGATCAGTCTCCTACTTAGCCTCATACATTCATTACACCAACCTCCTTTCCAATTCCAGTGTGCGATGCCCCTTCCACTCCTCTTCCTTCATTGGATGACTAATACCTATCTGACATCGCTCTTCTATTTGTTGAGCCCCCTCATTAGGACAAGTATTAGAAGTTCCTGACCTTAGTCATCTTTTCACAAAGTCTACATGTGATGCACTATATGTCCCTCATCCATCTACATGTGTTTCAGAGGAGTTCGTCATCTCTATTTTTCGGAGTGCCCCTTCCGAGAAGCTTGTCACTTCCACATCTCTAGAGACCTTCATTGATCCACCCTCAGTTGTGGTTCCCTTTTCTATTGTGGAGAATGTTTTGTTCCCTTCACAACACTTGGACATCCTTTCTGTGGGTGTTCCCCTTTTTTACTCTGATAGTTCTGCACTCATGGCATTATCTTCGGTTCCTTGGCACTCATTTTCTAGACCTATGTCACACTTTTGTGGACTAGACTCAAAGTTCTTCGTGCTACTGGGTTCAGTTTCCTTTACGGACAAGGAAGACTTCCAACACTCCATTTCTGTCCTTCCTAAGGGTAGGCACATAGTTTTGTGTGGGTGGGTCTTCTTCAGTCCAGAGGTAGAGGATCTTGTCATCAAAATTCTTCTAGGAGACTTCCTAGAGCTGTAGAGTTCAAATTCATCCATGGCATCTTCTGCATTCCTCTTGCCTCCCTCTTCTTCTCTCTTTTTCTTCTTTCCGAGAGATTTCCTCTTTGTACATGGGTACCATTTTAGGCTCGTCTATGGCCGGGACCCATCTTTGGCATCTTTCTTAGATTAGAGAGTGTGTTTTTCTCTCATGGTGGATGTTTTTCCCACTAGGTTTTCCTTCACTGCTTGGGATATTTTTCTTGTACGTGGGTACCTCATCAGGCTTTGTGCCGGGGCCCATTTCTCATTTCTGAATTACCACCTCATCCTAAGTTACGATGAAGGGGGGTGTTGGTGTGTGTTATTTTCCACATCATTAGGCGAGTCATCTCACTTAGGTGAGATCGTAGGTCCATGTGTCATTTAGGGGTCATTATGAGATTCTCTTACGCGTCAGTGCATCATATGCGTCATTGGGAGTTACAATTCTATTATGGGAACGTAACCCCCCCTCTCTACTTGAGTTGTCATGATTGTAGCACTAAGGGTTACTCAACACCTCCGATATGTACACCCCATTTGATCTATGAGATAGAGGAGAGTTTTATGGCTTAACCAGGTTCTGCCCGTGTTTCAAATCTTTGCATGCACATTCAGTTGATGCTTTCTCCTCCCGATATCTCTTCCCACTATTGTTCACACATTTTTTTATGTGCACGTTATCCCTCGTGATCCTCACTTGCGGGTTTTAAACCGTCTTTCAGTATTTTCCAAATCTAATAGAGATTTCCAAGAAACAGAGCCTTTAGAGGGAATTCATTCTAAAAATTGCATCATTGTACCACACAAACCTCTCACTCGTCATCATTTTGTTTCTCTTGTAAGATCACTTCCTCAAAATAATATATCTTAACCTCCACCTAGATGTCTATTTTTTTAATACTTTTGGTCCCATCAATTTTAGAGGTATGACTAGCTATCCAAATGTTGTGCCACAATATGTAAGAAATAGATTTCCTAAGTTTCAAGGAAATAATGCAATCACTAGTGGTCAACACTTGAATCTCTTTGTTAATATGATGGAGGACTTTGAAATAGAATTTGAGGATGTATACATTTAAATTGTTTATCCATACTCTACAAGAAGATGCAAGGGACTGGTATAAATCTTTGCTAGATAATTCCATTAATTCTTGGACAGAGATGAAAACTGCTTTTAGAATGCAATATGGTGATAAAACAGACCTTAGGTTTCTTTTATCAAAGATTTCAAAAATATAAAAAAGAATCCTAACGAATCAGTGCATGATTTCAATACAAGATTTAACAAAACATTGAGAAGATTTCCTTTTAATTTGAGGCCATGTGATCTATCATGTCTAATAAAGTATTCAGATGCATTTGATAAGAAAGTTGCTTACTATTTGAGTGATAAGAACCTTGGAACTTTGACGCAGGACTTTACCATGGCTCTGTAAATTTAGAACAACATTAAAGCAGTTAGAAAAGCTCCTAAAAGGGAGGGTGTTAAACTGATTAAGCCAATGAAGCCTCAATCAAGTATGGTTGTGGATCTTGAGGAAGTTGTAAATAATTTGGTTGGGGCTATCAAAGAAATCTCTTACAAGCTAGCCAGGGCAGAGAAAGGAATTGGACAAGGTTCTCAAGGTTAGCATAGGCAACAAGGACAAGATAGGTTCACAAATCATCTTAGAAATGATCAGAGATCTGATGACAGAGGTAAAGGAACCATGGGAGCTAGAAAACCCCAAGCTAGGGAAAATAAAGTAGTGTCTATTCCTCTAAATACCAGAGTTATTTTTGTTGAAGAGACAAATTAAATTGATTTGTGTGACAAGTGTTTCTTTCCCCACTCGCCATGTGAAGCAGATCAACAAGTTAAAGAAGTTCATGATGATGATAACACTGATGATGATGCATACATGGTGGGTTTCTCTACAAGCTCATAGCAAGGAGCAACTTCTACTAAAGTAATAAGAGTATGAACTACTACAAGATTTTGGGATTACATTCATCGGGTACCTCTTCTTCCTCCCTCTCATACTTTAGAAATAGATATGATACAAGCTTTTGAACTTCCTAATAATGATTTTGAGTACCTAAGAGCTTTAATGATTAAGAATTATGATGGAGGAATCCCATCAGAAGAGGGTAGACAACTGTTAATGAATGTTGTTATTGCCCAAGAAAAAGAGTATAACATGAGAAGTAAAGTTGTCAAAGGGGTAGGGCCTTAGGCCAAACAAAAAATTGCAGTTCTTACAAGTATCCCAAAAGAAATTCCAAAGAAAGATGCATCTGGTAAAGGCCTTGTTGTCTCAAGTAGAAATTGTGTCCCTCCCCATGCTCAGATTGTAAAAAATATTGTTCCATCAGATGAATTCGTAAACCTTCCTCCTAACACTGCATTACCTAAATATCTTCCTTATGACATAGTGCAAATCTTGAGTTGGATCAAGATTTCTGTTCCTATTCTTGAATTACTTAGAATCCCTGAGCATAGGAACTGAGCATTCAAATATTTTGGGTTTAGAGAAGAAAATGTCACCCAAGGCATAAATGTTGAGATTCTTCCTACCATTGCAGATTTGAAAGGACTAGGTGAATCACCTAAAGTTTACTTGGGAACATCTTTGGTTAAGTATCAATTAAATGTTGATCCATTTTTTCCAACATTGATTATTAAGGATAGACTGTTGCATAATTGTATGTTTGATTCCAGGGCATCATGAAATGTTATGCCTCTATAGGTCATGAATGAATTGAACACTAAAGTGACAAAATCCTATGGAAATTGTACTGCAATGGATTCTAGATAGGTTCCAGTTGTAGGATGTGTAAAAGGTTTGGTGGTACAATTTTCAGCTTATCCAGGTAACAACTTGAAACTTGATGTATTTATTGTTGATTTCCCTACCAAATGGGGCATGTTGTTATCATGAAATTGGGCTATAAGTGTTGGTGGAAGTTTTTAGATGGATATGTCTTTTTCCACCATTCTAATTGAAGGCATCTTTATAAAACTGTATGGAGAGAAGAAGATGTTGCACCTCATTGAAGATCCCAATAGTGCTTCTTATGAAGTGTTGTATGTTGATGTAGATGATGATAAATTTGTTGGGTTTTCTGATGGAAAAGAACAAAAGATTGATCAATGTAAATGTTTTGAACAAGTAGGTTTACCTTGGACCTTGTTATTTGATGGAGCTTGTTCCAAGTTTGGAAATGGTGCTGGCATTGTTTTGATTGCTCCAGGATAGGAAGAGTTTGTTGTTTCTTTCAAACTAAACTTTGAATGCACTAAAAAATTGATGAAATTGAAGCACTGTTATTAGGATTGAGAATTGCATGGACATATGGTTAAAGGATATCATAGTCAAAGGGGATTCAAAACTGATTGTCAAGGAAATTAGAAAATTGTATGCTACTAAATTGTATGGGATTTGATTGAAATGTTTGATTCTTTTAATATTGTGCACCATGATAGAAATTTTAATGTTGTTATAGACAAGTTAGCAGTGCCAGGATCCTGATTTGGGAATTGTACAGTATCTCCATTTTGTGAGTATGATGTTGAAATACTAACACGGCCATCTGTCTCTGACAACATTAAAAATTGGCCAAGTATTCGATGAGGATGCCTAGGTGAAATGGTTTCTGTAGAACCAAGGTAAGTTTGGAGACCAAAATATAGATTGGGAACTAATGGTGTGTGTTGCTAAAGGAAAGGAAACTTTATTTGGAAAATACATCATCCAGATGAAGACAAACATGATTCTCAGAGCATTGGTGGCACTTGAATTGAACTTTAATAATGTTTATTGCATTATTAAAAGAAGTATGTCAGTTTTAAGAGATGTGGAAGAGCACGACCTATGCACAAAGGAAAAACCACGTAAAATTTTGTTAGGAAGCAATCTCAATAAGGAAGACAAGTAGTCTTATGTTAAATTGCTGAAGAAATATCAAGACTACCTAGCTTGGTCTTACTATTAGTTGAAGGCATACAAGGAAGATTTATTCCAACACAAGATTCCTTTTGAATCTAATGCCAATACTTTTAGGAAAAAAATAGACACCAATCAATACACTCCTTTCTTTGAAGATGCAATAATAACTGAAGAAGTTGAGGGATGGAGGGATCATTCAGCCTACAAGGTTATCATCTTGGGTTACAAACCTAGTGCCTGTAAAAAAAAAGAATGGTGATATAAGGCTATGTGTAGACTTCATGAACTTGAATACAACATCATTGAAAGATAATTACCATTTGCAAAACATGGATAATATGTTACAATTGGTAACTAGTTTTGCGTTGTTATCCACTCTGGATGGTTTCTCTAGCTATAATCAAGTTGTTGTGAAGGAGTCAGAAAGAATAAATACTACCTTTATCACTCCTTGCGGAAATTATGTCTATGTTAGGATGCCTTTTGACTTAATGAATGCTGAAGCAACTTTCTAAAGAGAAATGGATGTAGCATTTGCTGGTTATATTAATGATTTCATTGATGTTTATCAAGATGATGTAATTGTGTTTTCCAGAAAAAGAAATGATCACTTGCAACACTTGGAGAGAATTTTGTTAAGGTGTAAAGAGTATGGCATATCATTGAATCCAAATAAGTGCCATTTTGGAGTGCAAAAGGAAAATCTCCTTGGTCACATTGTATCAAAATAAGGATTCATGATTGATCTCGAGAGAGTGGAAGCCATGAGAAAGGTTCCAATTCCAAGAACTAAGAAGGGAGTTCAATCCTTCTTGGACAAATAAAATTTATCAAAATATTTTTGTCTAGCTTTGTTGAGCTGGAAATCCCCATTACTAACATGTTGAAGAAGGACCAAGTTATCAAATGGGAATAAGCTTCTAGTCAAGATTTCAATGGGATCAAAGAAGAATTAAAGAATGCCCCTATTTTGGGAGCTCCAAATTACAAGAAACATTTTCAAATGTTTTCTTTTGCTTCAGAAAACACCATTGCATCTATATTGTTGCAGAAGGATGATGAAGGGGTTGAGAGACCAATTTCCTTTTTCTAGTAAGGCATTGAAATGAGCTGAGTTGAAGTATACCATCATTGAGAAGCAATAATTTGAATTGGTGAAAGAAAAAAAGGTTTTCAGACCCTACATCTTGAGCTCTAAAGTTGTTGCGCATGTTCCCCACACCATGGTGAAAGACATCTTATCATCGATAGAGGTCTCAAGAAAAAGATGCAGATGGGTAAACAAGTTGTAGGAATATGCCATGGATATCCAAACCATGAAATTGATAAGAGGTTTGGGCTTAGCTAAGGTTATGGATGAGAGACACTGGAAAACTATTGAGGTGAATGAAGTAGAAGGAGAAAGGGTGGATGTCCTTGAAAAGTTGCTAAGCTCTGAATGGTAAAAACATATAATATTTTATCTTAGACATCTATGATGCCCTAAACATTTGAGTAAAAATCAGAAAATATATCTTAAGTTAGCCTCTCAAAAATATGTCATTACTAATTTTGGGTTAGCTTGGAAGAACCCTAAGGGAGTGCTCTTAAGATTCATTTCTAAGGATGAAGCCCCAAAATTAAATGCTGATCCCCATGGAGGATTTTGTGGGGGACATTTTGCTGGAAGAGTTACATCACATAAAATCTTGAGGACCGGTTATTGGTGGCCAACTCTCTTCAAAGATACAACTCTATTGGTTAGGAAATGTGAAAGTTGTCAGTGTTTTTATGGAAGAATGAAAGCTTCAGGCTCCCTTACTTTGTAACTTGTGTCAATTGAAGCTCCATTTAAGCAATGGGGAATGGATTTCATTGGAAAAATTTATGATCCTTCCACTGCTATTCATAAATGGATTCTTGTAGCCACTGATTATTTCATTAAGTGGGTGGAAGCAATCCCCACCAAGAAATCAACACACCAAGTTATCATGGACTTCATGTCGAATCAAATCATATGTAGATTTGGAGTGCCAGCTAAAATTGTTGTTGATAATTCCATGAGTTTCAGATCCAAATCTTTGGTTGCAATGTGCAAAGAGTATGGAATAAATTTGGCATATGATTCTAACTACAATCCCCAAGGAAATGGATAAGCTGAGTCCAGTAAAAAAATCTTGTTGAAGATCATTAGAAGAACCTTTGAGATAAACAAAAATAAGTGGGGAGAGAAACTAAAGTTTGTTGTTTGGGCTGACAGAATCACTATCAAAAGAGCTACTGGTCAAAGCCCATTTGAGTTGGTATATGGAACTCAAGCTTTTTTGCCCCTTCATTTACAATTGTCTTCATTTCAGTTTGTTTAACAAGTTGAAGATCAATAATTTAGTCCATATGATGCTCAAATTAATCATATTATTGAGTTAGATGAAAAAAGAAAGGCATCAAATCAGTGGCATGTGAAGTTCAGAGAAAATGTAAAGATCTTATTTGATAAGAAGGTGAATCCAAGAGCTTTAAACATTGGGGATCTTGTGCTATTATGGGATAGAAAGCATGAGGATAAGGGCAAGCATGGTAAATTTAATGCATTGTTGATGGGCCTTTATTCAATTGACATTCAAATTGGTGAAAATACCTTCTTCCTAAAAGAATTAGATGGGGAACTTCTTGAATTTCCTGTTAATGGTAAGCATTTGAAACATTTCCGTGATTGATTTCTTAGAATCAAGGTATACTCCATTGTATAGTGTATTGTTCTTTGTTTTTGTTCTGCTTTTGTGTTTTTGTTTGTTCTGGTCCTTGGTGATCTGGTTTTTCAGGTTTCTCGGTTCATTTTTTGGAGGGTGGTTATGGTTTCTCTACTCTATAAGCTTATTCTTTCACTCTGTTACCCAATGGTTTGTTAATGGCACTTGGTCTATTATTTGTTCTTGTGGCACTCATAGGGAGTGCCCATCCCCAAGTCAGAGCTAATGTTGGTTCTTAATTTCTTCTCGTCTTGTTTGTCCTTAAAGTTCTCCAGTTTGCGGGCTTTGTTGTCTTCTCTATCACTCACTTTCCTCCATTTGGTTACCATGATTATTCCCTTCCTTCGTCGAGGATCACTTAAATGTCTAGAATTTGTTTTTCAATCCTCTGTCCATGTGAAAGAATATGTAACTTGGGCATAAAGTCAAGTTTTTTCCCTTGCTTCTGTTTTCCACAGTCACATTTTGTTGTCCCTATCTTTTTTGTCCCAAGTATTTGTGAAAATGTGATAATATGTGACTTGGAGGATCACATTTGGGCCTTTTATCATTTCAAAATTCTCTATCCGTGAAGAAAGATTCATTTCCAGGCTCAAATGGTGTTTTTCCTGCATTTTAGGGTTTGAAGGGTGTGTTTTTCCCCGTTAAATCTACATCTCAGCATCTATGGAAATTTTTCCCTTTCTATTTGGATGCATCTTGATGGGGAACTTTGAAAACTCTAAGGCTTGATTCAATTCAAAAATTATCCATGTAGAGGGCCGACACTCATCTAAAAATTTTCCTTTTTTGTTTGGCCTTGGAGTTGCACCGGGGAGACACGTGGAGATTTCCACTACCTTTCCCAAATGTAGACAAATTTTTTATGTGGCCAGTACAGTTTTGGTGGACCAAGGACACCTGGATGACTAGCACTCATTTGAGGATCCACCTCAGGGTCCCACCTTAACAATTGTGACAGAGAGACATGTGGAGTCTTCCGCAGACTCAACTCTATACTTCAACTTTTCAAAGCAATTTTGAAAGCCCTGGGAAACATGGAGGGACCACACCTATTTGGGGACTGGCCCCTAATTTTTATTTTAAAGAAGTGCAAGGAGGACACTTGGAGGCTTCTACTCACTTTGCCCTTGCTTGGACTTTTCAACAGTGAAGGAAAACTTTCTCGGACCCTATACACATGACGCCTTCCGCTGATCCTTAAATTTTTTTAACAACTCTATCAGACTGAGAGACGTGGTGAGACTGCGCTTATTAAGGGTCTCTATTTTTTAGAACCATACCAAAAGGTGCACTAAGGCGATACGTGGAGACTTCCACTAGCTCCTTTTTAGTGAGACTTTTTCAAAGGCCAAATGGCATTTTTCTTGGGCCCAGGGCACATGGAAGGCCTGTGCTTGTTTGTAAACTTTCCCCTATACTTCTCCTTTCCATTTGCACCAAGGGAACATGTGGATGGCTATGATATAAAGTAGAAAAATGGTAGAATCAACGGTTCTTGTGTATTGCATCTGTTTCTCCACCATTTTTCTCCAAGACTCTTGGAGATGCAAATAGGCATTGTTTTTCATCATTTTTGATTAAATTCCTTTTCATCTTTGTTTGTAAAGTGTCATTGAATGGATTCGGAACTTAATTTATGAGTCAAAGGATTTTTAAGGTCAATATTTTAAAGTTGTAATTTCTTAGGCACTTACAAAAATGGGAATTATCAGAGAAGCTAGATGTGGGAAAAAGTTGCAGAGGAAACAAAGGGAAAAGGATGAAATGATAAAATTTAAAGGAAAAAAAGATGAAAAAGGTGTTGTCTCACGAGTGAAAAGGATTACTTATCATATCTAGCTATGCAGAGCCTCCAGAAAATGACTAAAAAGGGGATTTCACGCATGACAGGATCATAATGATTAGAAGGATTGCCAAAAATTTGTGCCATGGTATCCTACTCATTTGTCAAGGGCCCACGAAATGTGATTAGTAAACAATTTGTCCACTTGGTAGCTTTCAGATGTGAATTTGTTAAATGTCTCTTTCTAAGGCAAATTGGTAACAAGCAAAGGTCTCTTAAATATTCTTCTCTTTTGGGGGGAAAATTGAGTGAGTAAAGTGTATAAATGCAATGAGAATGCTCTTGAAAATTGTTGGGGGTTGAATTCTTAAGAGAAAATTTGAGAAAATTCATCTTCCTGAGTGACCAAACTGAGATAACCTGTTAATTTCTTCTGTGTTAGATTTTCTATGATGTCAAGTTGGTTACAGATGTATAGCCATTGACGAGCACTTAGATTTCTCTATAGGCTTTCCCCTACTAATGAATTTAAGCAATTTTGAAATTAATTTGTGTCAATCTTGGAGCAATTAGTGTCTTCTTTGTTTCATAATGTTTGCAAATGGTTTCTTTCATTCCTATTACAATCTTACATTGAAATCTTTGTGAAATCACATACAATCTCATCCCTGTGACAGTTTAGTGGAATTTGCAATTTCATTTCAAGAAGAGCCTTCATTCTATGATGAGATAAATGATTTAAAATCACTCCACTTTCATTTGTTGATAAAGATTGTCTGTAAGTCTTTGGGTGTACCTTTTGCATGATTGATTAGAGATTTTCATGTTTAATTGAGATTTTTAACTCGAGCCTTTATGTAAGATTCTCAAAGATTATGTGAAAATGTGTTGATTTGGGCCTCCATTCAAGCACACCTTCTAATTGAAGGAACATCTTAACTATTCTGAAGCTTTCTATTGTTGATTTGTCCATTGTTGTGAATTTTCTCAAAGATCTTCTATAATCAAATCTATCCTTCTTAATCTCCCACCAAAATAATTCAAAATATCATGAATACATCCTAAAATATGCATGTTTTCCCTATATATCCACAAAGGAAAAAAATATATTTACTAAAATATGTAGAACAATCAAGATTTAATAATGTCTTTAGTAACCTTAGCCTTGTTTTGAAAGTATCTCCATCTTTTAGAAGTTACAACTCTTAAGAGTTAAATTATGGAGTATTGACCGTATTTTCCCAAGGTTTTCTTCATAAAATTTGTGCAAAAGAAGGATATCTCCATCTCCTTCGTCAAACAGAGGTTACACTATGGGTACTCTCACCATGGTGGAAAGGCACGGCCTAAAGTTGTGAGGATAGGTCAAATCCTCTTGAAGGTGCTATCTATCTCTCCACAAATCTGAGTGACAACGGGCCAGTTAGATCTCATCCCTGGATACAAAATGACATACATCATGATCCATCAGTCTCTAAAATCAATTCCAAATCTATGATGCTTCTCATCTTAAAAGGGAGATAAAATTTAGATACTAACAAGTTCCATACACCAATTCAAATTGAATCTTTCCAATAGCTATTTTAACAGTAATTCTATCAACCCAAACAACAAACTTCAACTTCTCACCCCACTTCCATTTTTTTAATTCCAAGGTCCTTCTGATTATCTTAAACAAATTATTGTTGCTTGATTCTTCTTATCCATTACCTTAGGGATTATAATTGGAATTATATGCTAAATTTATCCCATACTCATGACACATGGCCACCAAAGGTTTTGCTTGAAAACTCATAGCATTGTCAGTAACTATCTTAGTAGAAACTCCAAACCTATAAATTATATGATTCAGAATGAAGTCCATAACAATTTGGTGGGTATATTTCTTGGTAGGGATTGCTTCCACCCACTTGGTGAAGTAATTAGTGGTGACTAATATCCACTTTTGGTCTGTATTGAAGAATCTGAAATCTCACTAATGAAGTCCATTCCCCACTGCTTAAATGGGGCTTCAATTGATACATGATGTAAAGGGAGGGAGCTTAAAGCTTTCAGTATTCCTGAAAAATGTTAACAACTCTCACACTTTCTTACCAGCGAAGTTGTATCTTTAAAAAGAGTTTGCCACCAATAATCAGCCCTTAATATCTTATGGGTTGTGACTCTTCCAGAAAAATTCCATCCACAAACTCCTCCATGGAAATCATCAATTTTTTGGGGTTTCATCCTTAGTGATATATCTCAAAAGAACTCCCTCTGGATTCTTCCAAGCTTACCCATAATCAGTGATGATGTACTTATGGGAGGCTAACTTAAGTGCTCTCTTTTGATTCTTGTTTAAATACTCAGTGCACTATAGATGTTTGAGATAAAAAATAGTATCCTTGTACCATTCAGAATTTTTCAATTTCTCAAGAATATTCAATCTTTCTTCTTTAACCTCATTTATCTCAACTATTTCTAGGTTGATTTCTATCATTAGCTTTTCCAGGACCAAACCTCTGACCAATTTTGTAGTTTGGATGTCTATATCATTTTCCTGTAACTTATTTTCCCATCGGCATTTTTTATACATGGAAATTTCCATCTCTGAAAGGATATCCTTGACCATAAGTATGAGGGACATAAGATATGGCTTTAGAAATCAAAATATATGGCCTAAAGATCTTTATGGCTCTAACCAAAGCAAAGGCTTGTTTCTCCATGATGATTATACTTCAACTTAACCCCTTGTAATTCTTTACTAAAGAAAGAGATTGGCCAATTTAGCTGCTTCATCCATCCTCTCTGATTAGTCCCAACAAGATGTCAATAGCATTCTGACCCCTCTAATCTCAAAACTTTTCCAGAAAGTTTCCAGTTGAACTTTCACATTCAGGAGATGCTAAAAATTGCAATTTTATCAATTGTCAACTTAAAATCCTCAGTTAAATCAGAGCCCTGAATAGGATGCTTTCCATTTGATACTTTCAGCCAATTCTGAAACATATAATAGAAAGGAATGGGTGAATTCGAAAAAGTTGGACAATGATGTCCACAAAATAGCAAATTTAAGGCCATAGAAAAATGGATTGAATTTCTTAGAGTGACTTCCCGTTGGAATTTAAGGATACTTATGAAAAGATTAATCCAATGTCTGATAAAACTAATCATGCCCAAGGAACAAATCTTTGATAAGAATATGTTAAAGCATCTTATCCTATTTGAAAAACCAAAAAGAACTGTTACACTTTATTAGGGATTGCAATTAGATCATGGTACCTCTCATCCTTATCAACATACTTTAGCTAAATGTTGATATTGATCACTTAGCTTCCTTGAACTTCCTACTAATGAGCTTTGATAGACAACAAGTGAACTCATTTAGCCAATATGTAGAGAATGCTACATATAGTTTGAAATGTTGGATCAAAAGTGAATAGATCAGGTATTAAAATGTATATTTTGCTGCTACCCAGAGAAGAGTATAAATAAGACATAAATTTGATTATAAGGTGCAGAGCATTATCAAGCCAACCACCTACGGTTTATATGTCCCGAAAGAGGTGCTCCAAAGTGAAAGATACATCAAGAGAAGGCCAGTGGTCTCAAGTAGAACTGGTTATTTTCCCACCCATTTGTCAAGGGCTATTTGATTCATTGATTTTGATTGCCTTATTTAAATTTCTGAAGTCAACACATTATTTCATATACCAGTTTTTCTGACAAATAAGTAACTGATGGCTTCTTCCCAGGAAGGATGTCAAAGTGATTGTATGACGACATTGCCTAGTGTCAACAAATGCAGTCCCAGATCAAACATTTTTCAACAAGTCTTATTGCTGAATTTAGGATTAGAGAAAGGAGAGGGGTTAAGATGTTAGTCATTCCTTAATTTAATATGGCTGATGAAGCATAGGTCAAACATTCCAGAGGTAGAAATGTCACAGATAATGTGTACAAAAAAGTCTCCTCCAATAATTCATTGAAGGGATGAATGGTGGACCAATTACCAAGCAATCCTGTAATTTTTTAGAATAGGACAGAATGATTCCTATTCATTACTTTGTTCAACATCTTTGCCTGAGTCTCAATTGTAATGTTTGATCCTTTGTACCATTTATATTATTAAGGACATACTATTGAGTCTCACAATTGTATGTTTGATAATTCGGAGTCATGTAATGTTATGGCTTAAAATAATTTATTCCAATGTAATTGAACATTAAAGTGACAGCAACTTATGTTTTCAAGTGTACTGCATAATGGATTCCAACACCGAGGTACATCTATTTAGGATCATGTTAAGGTTTGGTGGAACAACTTGCAGTTATCCAGGTCAAGCATACTATTGAAACTCCCCAATTCTCAATTATTTTGTAAAAAACCTTTGCCAAATGAGGCATGCATCTTATCAAAAACTTGCTGCAATGGTTGATGGAATTGTTTAGATGGACATGTCGGTTTCGTCATGTGGGATTTCAATCAAATCAGCCTTTAATCCATATGGAGAGAAAAAATACACTTTTACCATACCTTGATCCCAGATACTACCAATAATGTGCTTCTTATGAAGTATTATATGCTGATGTTGATGCTATAATAATTTGAAAGTTGTTGGGATTTTTGTTGAAGTCTTCAAAAGCATAAGATTGATATTAGCTTAAATTTCTTTGAACTTTGTATGGGTTTACCTTATAAGCTTGCTTGACTTGTCAATCTCTGAGAATTGTTCCAAGTAACAAAAATGGTGCTGGCATTGTTCTTATTTCTCTATGCCAATCCTTCGACCCAAGATGGTGGTTTTTCAATACTTTCAAAAGCAATATTTGAATGTGCACTTGAAAAGGATTTTAATCCAAGAATTGAAGAAGATGATATTGGCTAGGAGGTGCCACAAAAAAAATCATTGTCAGAGGGGATTTACCCATTGATGTAGAACAAGACCCATCAATAGTAAAGGAATGGAAGGAGAACCAACCTAGTCAGGATTTGACTTGCACTAATAGAATTTGATGAACTGCGTACATATGCGTGCACCATAATAGAAAGTTGAATGGAGATACCAACCTGATAACAGTGTTGGTATCCAAATTGATTCTCCCTTGGAAAATCAAGAAGCATCAAAGATTTAACATGACACTTGAGAGATAGAAAGATCTTATTATGAGTTGTTTTATAGCTAGGGAGGGGATTAGTCTGAATCTTTATCACTCAGGCATTGAAGAAATGGATAGTACCTTCATTGAGGATTTGATCTATCCTCACTGTTTTAGGCCGTGCCTTTCGACCAGGGTGAGAGGACCCATTTTATAACCTCTTTCAGTGAAGGATAATGAAGATATCCTTCTTTGCACAAATTTGAAAGGGGACCCTAATAAAATATGATCAATGCACCACAATTTAACTCTCACAAGTTATCACTTCTAAAGAATGGTGATATTTCCTAGACAGCCTAAGGTTACTAAAGACATTATGGAATCTTGATTGCTTCTTCATATTTTAGTAGTAGAATTTATACATTTTTGGACACATAGGGAAAACATGGTTAGTTCAGGATGGACTCATTGTTTATGAATAATTTTGGTGGGAGATTAAGCAGGATAAAATTTATTATACCACATCTTTGAGAGACTCCACAACAATTGGAAATCTAAATGACAGAAAGCTTTGAAATAGCTAAAATAATGCTTCAACCAAAAGGTGTGCATCAATGGAGGCCCAAATTTACACAGTTTCACACAATATTCAATAATTTAACACAAAGGCTCGAGCTAAAGACTCAGTTAAAACATCAAATACCCCTGGTTCCTCACACCTAAGATACACTCAAAGGCTTACAGATAATATTTATCAAAAAATGTATGTGAAGTGATTTTAAATTTTTTTATCTCATTAGAAGATGAAGGCTCTTCTTGAATTGAAATTATAAATACCACTAAACTATCATAGGGATAAGATCTTGTGTGATTCAGAGGGACTTTAACACAAGATTTCCATAGGAATAAGAAAAACTACTTATAGACATTCTAAAATAAAGCAGACACAAATTGTTCCAAGATTGAAAAAAATTAACTCAAAATTGATTAGATTCATCAGCAGGCGAAAGTTTATTCGAACAATCTTAGAGTTTTTCAATGGCTATACACTCAAAACTAACATTGACATGATTGATATCTGATACACAGGAAATTAACAGGTTTCTCGGATTGGTCTCTCAGGAAGACGAGCTCTCTCAAAATTTTTATTAAGAATTCAACCCCTGACCCTTTGCAAGATTATTCTCATTGCATTTATACATTTCACTTTCTCACTCATCCCAAATTCCCCCCCCCCCCAAATAATAATATTCGAGGGACCTTTTCTTGTTACCGATTTACCTTAGAGAGTGACATTTAACAAATTCACATCCAAAAGCTTCTTGGTGGTCCAATTATGAAGTGATCAAGTTTTTCATACCCTCGACTAATGACTAGGATGCCATGTGACAACTTTTTGGTAGTCCTTCTAATCATTATAATTCTTTCATGTGAGAAATCCCCATTTTAATCATTTTTCGGAGGCTCTGCATAGCTGGATCTGACAAGTAATCCTTTTTTCCCTTGAGGAAACATATTTTTCATCCTTTGAGCTTGCAACCTCCATCATTTCATCCTTTTCCCTCTCTTTCCTCTACAATTCTACCATGTAATCATCTTCTCTGGTAATTCACATTTTTGTAAGTGTCCGAGCAATACCAATTTTAAAATATCAACCATAACAATTCTTGGACTCACAAATTAAGTTCTAAATCCATTCAATGGCACTTTGTAGACAAAAATGACAAGGAATTTCATCAAAAATGATGAAAAATAGTGCGTATTTGCATCTCCAGGAGTCTTGGAGCAAAAATGGCAGAAAAATAGATGCAATTCATAGTAACCATTAATTCTTCCCCTTCTAAACTTTATATTAGAGCCATCCACGTGTTTCCTTGACCAACCGCAAAGGTGAGGTACAGAGGAAAGTTTCCAAACAAGTGCGGTCTCACCACATGTTTCAGTCTGGCAGAGTTTTTTGAAAAAGTTAAAGGACCAACGAAAGGTGCCATATGTCTAAGGTCCGAGACAATTTTCCTTGGCCATTTGAAAAGTCCAAGTAAGTGCAAAGTGAGTGGAAGCCTCCAAATGTCCTCCTAGCACTTCTTCAAAATATAATTTAGGGTTCGGTCCAAAAACAAGCATGGTCCCTCCATGTGTCCAAGGTCTTTATAAAGTTTCTTGAAAAGGTTAATTATAGATAGAAGCTGGCGGAAGCCTCCAGATGTCTCCCTGGCACAATTTTGAGATGGTCCCCAAAAGTGGAGACCCCAAACAAGTGTGGGATCACCACAATGTCCCCTTGGCACAATTTCTAAGGTGGGACCCTAAGGTAGATCCTCAAATGAGCATCGGACCTCCACGTGTCCATGTTCCACCAAAGCTACACTGACCGCATGAGAAAAATGTCTAAGCCTGGGCAAACGAAACAGAAACCTCCATGTGTCTCCCCAATGCAACTCCAAGGTCAAAATAAAAGGTGATTTTTTAGATGAGCGCCAGCCCTCCATGTGGAAAATCTTTGAGTTGAATTAGGCCTTAGATTTTCAAAGTGCCCCTCTGAGCCGCATCCAACTAGAAAGGGACACATTTCCACAGATGCTGAGATGTAAATTTGACGGGGAAAAATAGACCCGTCAAATGTGGAAAAATCACCATTTGCACCCGAAATGAATCTTTGTTTAAGGATAGAGATTTTGGAAATGATATGAGGCCCAAATGAGATCCAACGAGCCACATCCTATCAGAGAAGACCATGTTTTCCACATATATTTGGGGAAAAATTGACAGTGAAGAAAAAACGTGACTATGGAAAATGGAAGGAAAGGAAAAACCTGAATTTTCACCCAAGTTACAAATTATTTCACATGGACAGAGGAATGGAAAACAAACTTTAGATTTAAAGTGATCCTCGACCAAAGGAAGGTACTGATGGTGGAAACCAAATAGAGGACAGAGTTTTCATGCATCATATGGGGAGATAGAAAATATGGCAGAGCTTGTAAATTGAATAATTTCAAGGACAAACAGGGCGAGATCAAATTGAGCACCAATAACTAACCTGTTAAGCATCTCAACCCATAGTGTCATAACATAAGTTTTTTTCCAGGAATAGTTTTAGTTTAACCATAGCCTTCCTTTTTGTAAACATCCAATCTCATCTCGATTGTATCATTATTCCCGCTATTTTTTATCTAACATGAAACTATCCCTTTAAGAAAGATGTATACTATTAATTACTTGTACAAATCAAGGTTATTGAATATCGTAAATGTATTAATCACATTATGCATATTACCATCTTATTTCATAGTTTAGATAAATAGTACATACGTTATTAAGACATCATAAATAATTTGTTTGATGTTGTGAAGGTATGAATATCATCATAATAATGTGATAATCTATAGTTGTACTATGCAAGTTGATTAATTAATTAATTGGTCACATTACATCTAAGTTAAATACAAAATATAATTATTTCGTAACTTTGTATTGATATCTATAACAACTTGGTGTTATTGTTATCATTTATTTAAACATGATAATAATGATTTCATACATATTTTTGTAATTTTTTTCATTCAATAATTACTGATAATAATTATTAGAAATTACAATCATATTAATACAACAAGTATAATATTGTACTTTCCACATAGAATTTAATCAATTTCAAAAGTAAATACTGTTATTTAAAAATAGTGTAAAAGAACATTATTAAAACTCATATAAGGATTACAAATAATAAATTAATTTATTAAACTCAATAAGGAAGATTCCTTATATATCATAAAGATTACAATTGTTTTCTAGCTTATTACAGATATGTTGAATGCCTTATAAAAATATGTGAATAATGTTTCACCTTTCAATAAGTACAATGATTTGTATTCATATTTTCAATCCATAATACGTGATCAAATCACGTCCATAATATCCAATGATCACGTTACTTATATTCTCCATCCTACATTTTAACGAAAGAGTGAAGACAATGTAACATCCTCATTTTAAGACTTGAATAATAAGTGAATTTTTTATTTTATTTATTTTTTAATTTTTACTTTATTCTTCACGATTTAAATACCCATATATTTAAATCTAACATATATCTTAATGTTAATTTTTCACAATTCACATAATTTAGAAAACACATTCATTTATCTAATCCATCTTGTAATAGTAAACCATATGCCATTGTCATGACTTGGTATTAAACTGATTTCTCATGTTTCTTTATATCAATGTGTATACTATGTATACTTGTGTTTCCCTTGTTCCATTAAGGGTAAATCAAGTGTAAATATATAAAGATCCTATCTGAGTATTTGTTACGGATAACAATCTGACATCACACATCTTTAGTCAAGGTGAAATCAAGATAACACAATCAGCAGTTTGTGATACCTTGGCCAAAGTTTAAAGACATGTACATCATGCTTTTATTCATAGATGACATACTTGTCGAAAGGAATATGTCTTTCACAACATTCAAAATAGTTATCTAGAGTATAATACCTTGACTTACATCAATCTCTTCCATGTTCGTGTTAGATGCTAAGTAGGGTTAGCTCGCATTAACTAGTGATGATAATCTTCTTAAAAATACTATGGAAAATCAAGCATATTCGAATAGAATTTCATCAATTAGAATCTACTTCATTACCCCTAGTCATTAGAAGATGACATCAGCACTAGGTCATAATGATAACACTCATTAGTGTAAAACAATAACATGGATCAACACTTAAGGGAGATAGGCGGATAATCACGCCATAGTGGTTGTTACACAGTATCCAATTAATGAATGTGACATTAAATGGGTAATGTGTAATATCGACTATGCTACAACAGTCCATTGAGTTCTACTAAGTGAAACACCGTAAAATCTTAACAAGTTCATTAATTTATTTAATTCACACCTTGTTAATTCCACCCTTTATTATTCTCATCATTAGGTGTCCTTCCTAAGGATTAACTATGGATCAAAAATGAATATTCCTTTATGTAAGGATCGAACAATTTATTCATTTAAGTGTAAGTTTGCAGATATAATTTTGTATTATGCATAATCATTTAAGCATACATTTCCCATTATTTCATATAAGTGTCGTGTTCCCACTTAAGTTGTATTTAATGTAGGAAAACATTGGTGCATTAACTATTTTCACACAAAATCTCTTAGCAATAGTTTAATTATTCATAACTATTATGTTTAGGTATGTTTTCATTCTTTTACAAAGTGATAACCTATCAAATGTAACCCAAACACATCAATCATAAGCATAACATCTTTGTACCATTAATTGACCCTTTCCTTATAATTTAGTTATATCTAATAAGTACTCCCCTTATTCTTAGCATCATTATAATTGTAACACCTTTGACAATCAGTTATATTTCTCTTTTTCATTACAAGAATAGGCATGTGATTTTCTTGAATGAGGTGTGTTTCCTTGATTGTTGAAAATCGTGTTTGTTATGGATAAATCATTTCTGATCTTGAATTCATTAGACTTAAATTATATGGCTTGCAAGAATCCATTCTTCACTTCTTGTAGGTGAGTTGCAATCTGGATTTGGGAGTTGCAAAATTATCTCTTTTACTGACTCTTCCTTGGATTAGTTCCATTGATCCAAGGAATGTTTTAAATCTCCTTACCGAATTGAATGATAAATTTACATTCACTAGTTTGAGAGACATAATAGAATGAACTTTGTATGGTACATATTCTTTGGTCTTGTATGGCATGCCTTCATTTGTTTGTATGATTGTGCTTGGATATTTTGGATTGATCTCTTTAGGACATTATCGACTTAAACAAAATATAGTCTAATTCATGACTACGAAGGGAATCAAAATCCTAAAACTAAAGGATTATCTTAACGGTGTCCTGAACTAGGTAAAAAGCACCTAATTCCTAGCTATGTCTACTTAATTGGATTATAATCTAACCTAAGCTTCTTATTTCTATTGTTTTTTTATGACATCCTAACCTAAGCTCTTGTGCTAAATGAATAAGGGATAAAATATGCGGAATAATCCCTCACAGAATCACAATAGTAGAAACTAATATGCAGAAAATATTACAGATCTCAAATAAAAGTGTAGAATAAAATAACACAGTACAAAGAGATAATATTTAACATGGTTCACCCAATTTGGGCTCCATCCACCAAGAATCACTTGCTCAAATTTTATTACAAGCCATCACTCTCTCAATACAATACCCAAATCTGTTTGGAGCTATGCTCAACAAATTCTACAGAATTGACACCTGAATTCAAAGCACAACTGCAATGTTTTTCATATGTTACTACCACATGCATAAAACCATAGAAGTAGACAACTGCTTAAGCAGTTTTACAAAACCGTGGGTATCAAAACCATGGGCAAAAACCGTCCCATAAACCTATGGGACAAAATCCCACCCATATGAGAAAAAAAATGTTTCTTGGTATATCGGGCAGGTTTTAAGGCCAAAAAAAAAATTCTTGGGGGCTACGCCCCCAAACCCCTACTACTGGGGGCTACTGCTCCCTGAGAGGATGCATGAAAATTATACAATACTCTTAGTGTAAAATCTTCAACACTTTCACACATGAAAATAGGCTGCACAACCTAACAATATTAGACTTGGAGACTAGTTTTCCTCTGAGCAAGCTTCTCAACCCTTCTCTAGTTTCTATGAAGACCAACCAAAGATGAACATAACTTCATTTTTTCCCTTGTGACCACCTTGGTAATCATTTATATAGGATTCTGACTAGTATGGATCTTCTCTAGCTTCATCTTCTCTTTCTCTAAAGTTCTCCTGATGAAATGGTAACTTAACTATATATGCTTTGTCCTAGAGTGGAAAATAGAGTTCTTAGCTAGGTTTATAACACTCTTACTATCACTATGCAGCTTTCCTTCCTCCTACTTATGCCCCAACTCCTCAAGTAATTGTTGTAACCAAATCATTTCTTTTCTTGCCTTTGTGGCAACAACATAGTCATCCTCTATGGTTGACCAAGCTACCAACTTCTATAGTCATGAAATCCAGCTCATTGCTATCTAACCTAAAGTGTAAACATAACCTGTCATGCTCCTCCTGTTGTCTACATCTCCAACCATATATGAATCTACATAACCATACAAAGTGGTGTTTGATCCACTGTAGCACAAACCTGTCCCCATGGTCCCTCTCAAATACCGAAGGATCCACTTTACTACCTGCCAGTGATCTCTACCTGGATCACTCATAAATCTACTCACCGCTCCCACTGCATGGGTAATATCAGGCCTAGTGCACACCATGGCATACATCAAACTAACAACCGCTGATGAGTGAGGTACCTTGGACATTTGTTTTCTCTCCTACTCTATCTTGGGACACTTGTCCTTTGATAATTTGAAATGGCCTACCAAAGGAGTCCCAACCGGTTTAGGATCCTGCATATTAAACCTCTCCAAGACCTTCTTAATGTACTCTTCTTGAGTTAAAGTCAGCTTCCGTTCCTTCCTATCCCGAGATATTCTCATACCAAGGATTTTTTTGGCTACCCCAAAATCCTTCATAGGAAAGGATTCACTTAGATGCTTCTTGAGTACCTTTATTTCCCGTATGTTTTTACCTGCAACCAACATGTCATCCACATACAGACACAAAATAATATAAATACCATCCTCAAATTTCTTTGTATACATGAAATGGTCATAATGACATACAATATAACCTTTCTCCATCATGAAGCTATCAAATTTATTATACCATTGACGTGGAGCTTGTTTCAAGCCATACAAGCTTTTCTTCAGTTTGCAGACCATCTCCTCTTTACCTTTGACCTCATAGCCCTCTGGTTGCTACATATATAGTTCCTCCTCCAAATCACCATGGAGAAATGTAGTTTTTACATCAAGATGCTCTAAGTGAAAATATTCCACTACAACTATTCCAAGAACAGTTCTAATAGAAGTCATTTTTACTACAGGATAAAAAATCTCATCAAAATCTATACATTTTTTCTGTGCAAACTCCTTGACCACCAACCGTGCCTTGTATCTTTTCTTTCCTCCTTCCTTTTTGACTCTAAACACCCACTCGTTTTGTAATGCTATTTTTCCTTCAGGTAGCTTCACCAAATCCCATGTCTAGTTCTCTATGAGAGCTTGATTCTCCTCATCCATGGCTTGGTCCCACTTCTTCCTGGCATCTACTTGCATTGCTTCATCAAAGCTCTCTGGCTCTCCACTATCAGTGAGTAATAAATAATAAAGAGAAGGAGAAAAATGTTTAGGTTATCTTCTTACCCTAGAAGACCTCCTCAATATAGGAGTTTGGGGTTCCTATTGAGGAGGTTCCTGAACTGATTGATGTGTCACTTTTCCATCCTAAAGATCCTCTACTGATGCATAGTATTTCTTGGATTCTTCCCTATTTTCATGCAACTGCTGCTTATACATGAACTTCTCATTAAAGAACACATCCCTAGATCGAATGGTTTTCTTGTCCTTAATACTCCAACATTTATATCTAAATTCATCACCACCATAACTAATGAAAGTACATTTTTTTTATTTAGCCTATGTGCTTGGTCCTATCATCATTGTCTATATGAACAAACACCTCACATTCAAAGACTCTAAGAAATGAATAATCAAATTTCTTATCATACCAAGCCTCCTCAGGTATGCCTCTATCCAAGGCACTTGAGGGTCCTCTGTTTATCAAGTACATAGTTGTGCTCACCGCTTCTACTAAAAAAGAAAGAGGCAGTCCTGCATGTAACCTCGTGCTCCTAACATGTTCCATTATTGTTTTTTTCATCCTTTCTGATACCCCATTATATTGTGGAGTTCCTGGAACCATCTTTTGCCTATGGATTCCATTCTTAGAACAGTAATCATCAAATTCATTGTTGCAATACTCACCTCCATTATCTAACCTGAGAAATTTTAGCTTAAGACCTATTTCATTCTCTAATAAGGCTTTCCATTTAACAAAAGTGTCAAATACATCAGATTTGTTTTTAATACAATAAACCCAAAGTTTCCTTATTGCATCATCAATAAAAATAAACATAATAACTTGAACCCCCAAAAGATGATACCGGAGTTGCCCCCCACACATCAGAATGCACCAGATATAACTTAATCTCTTTCTTTATAGGTCCAAACTTGAGAAACCTTACTCTCTTTTGTTTCCCATATATACATTCCTCACATAACTCCAAACTTGTTTCTGTATATCTGGGAAAATCATACTTTATGATCTCCATGCCCTTATGGCTCATATGACTGAGCCTATAGTGCCACAAGATTACAAACATTAGTGCTATAAGTTCTTCAATATAAGGTTCCAACCTTCTTGCCTCTTTCCACCACAAGAGCACCCTTGGGAACCTTCCAAGAGTCAACTGTAAATATCACAATACAACCATCTCTTCCTAACTTCCTTACCGATATCAAATTTCATCTTAATGTAGGCACATCTTTGACATCCTTCAATAGCCAGGTATTCCCATTCTGCATCTTAACTTGAACAGAACCTTTTCCAACAATTATGCAAGGCTCATCATCACCAAGAAAAACATGCCCAAAATCTCCTTGAACATAATCAACAAAATAATGCCTGTGTGGAGTAGTATGGAAAGAAGCCCCTGAATCTAAAACCCAAGATTAAGTAATATTATGCAAAGAAAGAATCAAAGCATCCTGACATACATTACCCATTGCCAGATTTTCCTCCTTATTTTCTTCCTGTTGTTTCTTCTTGTCCTGAAGCTCCCAACAGTCCTTCTTTGCATGCTAAGAATTTCCACAGTGCTAGCATACTATCTTGCTTTTGTATTTTGACCTAGATTGATCCTTTGATTTTCCACAGTTTCCTCTATTCTTTTGTCTCCCTCTAGTTTCCACTGACAAAGCATTCCCTGAAGTAGAATATTCACCAGAGCTTTTTCTTCACATTTCCTCACTTAGAATCACCCATACAACATCCTCAAACTTCAACTTTGAGTTAGCTGGAACCAAGTTGCTTACCGCCATTACTAGGCTATTCCAACTCTCAGGTAAAGAGCACAAAACTAATAAAGCCCTAAGTTCTTCATCAAATTCTATTATAACCAAAGCTAGCATATTTACAACCGTATTAAAATCATTTAAGTGATCTGCTACTGAACCATTCATAGACATCTTCATATTAAACAAATTTTTCATTAAAAATATCTTATTAGAGGCAGAGGGTTTTTCATATAACTTCCCTAATGCATCCATCATTTCTTTTGTAGTATTTTCCTTTGAAACATTAAATAATACCAAAGATGCAAGACACAGTCAGATTGTCCCAAGTTCCTTCCTATCTAGCAAATCCCATTCCGCATCTGACATGCTCGAGGGTTTGTTCACCTTCTCAGACAACAGAATATAAAGATCCTTTTGATAAAGGTAATCTTCCATCTACATCTTCCAAAGACTGAAATTCTACCCATTGAATTTATCAACCCTAGACCTTCCATCATTTTCCACAGCTCCCACTCAAGATAAAAGTTTCCTTGCGATTCAATTCTTTAGCAAACCAATCCAGGCTCTGATACCAATTGTTAGGGAATAAGGGATAAAATATGTGGAATAATCCCTCACATAATTGCAATAATAGAAACTAATACGTAGAAAATATTACAGATCTCAAATAAAAGTGTAGAATAAAATAACACAACACAAAGAGACAATATTTAACGTGGTTCACTCAATTTGGGCTACATCCACCAAGAATCACTTACTCATATTTTATTATAAGCCATGACTCTCTTAATACAATACCCAGATCTGTTTGGAGCTATTCTCAACAAAATCTACAAGATTCACACCCGAATTCAAATCACATCTACAATGTTTTTCATATGTGACTACCATATGCATAAAACCATATAATTAGACAACTGCTTAAGTATTTTTACAAAACCGTTTGTATTAAAACCATGGGAAAAAACCATCTGCTAAACCTATGAGACAAAATCTCATCCATATGAGAAAAAACACATTTCCCAGTATATCAGGCACATTTTAAGGCCAAACTCAAATTACTCGGGGGCTGCGCCTCCAAACCCCAGCAAGGATACATGAAAAGTATATAGTACTCTTAGTGTAAATTCTTCAACACTTTCACATATGAAAATTGGCTCCATAACCTAACATCTTCCCTGTATGCCTTCAACTCAGAGTAAGACCAAGCTAGAAAGTGTTTATATTTCTTCAACAATTGAACATAGGACTGCTTCTCTTCCTTGCTCAAAGTGGTTCCTAACCAGATTTTATATGGTTTTTCCTTTGTGCCCGGGTCGTGCTATTCCACATCTCTTGAAACTAACATACTTCTATTAATAATGAAATCAACATTATCAAAGTTTTATTCAAGTGCCATAAAACCTCTGGGAATCATGTTTGTCTTTAACTGGATGATTTCTTTGCCAAATAAAGTTTCCTTTCCTTCAGCAGCACGCACCATTGGTTCCCAATCTATATTTCTATCAGCAAACTCACCTTGGTTTTTCAGAAACCATTACACCTAGGCATCATCATCGAACACTTTCCAATTTTTAACATTTTCAGCGACAGATGGCCATGTTAGTATTTAAACATCATACTAAAAAATTGGAGATACTATACAATTTCTAAATTTGTATCCTAGCACTGCTAACTTGTCTGCAACAACATTAAACTTTTTATCATGGTACACAATATTAAATGAGTCAAACACTTAAATCAAATCCCAGACTCTATGCTTGTATTGTTTCATTCTCTTTTTTTTAGTAGCATACAATTTTCTAATCTTCTTGACAATCAGTTCTGAATATCCTTTGATAATGATATCCTTTACACCATATTTCCATGTAATTCTCAAACCCAATAACAATGATTCATATTCAACAATGTTGTTAGTGCATTCAAAGTTGAGTTTTAAAGAGAAAACAAACTCTTCCTTCCCTGGAGAAATCAAAACAATACCAGCATAATTTCCAAACTTTGAACAAGCTCCATCGAATAAAAAGGTCTAAGGAAAACCTATTTGTTCAAAACATTTAAAATGATCAATATTATGCTCTTTTCCATCAGAAAATACAACAAAGTTATCATCATCTACATTAGCATACAACACGTCATAAGAAACATTGTTGGGATCTTCAATGAGGTGAAACATCTTCTTCTCTCCACACAACTTTACAAGGCTGCCTTCAATTGGAATGGTGGAAAAAGACATATCCATCTGAAAACTTCCACCAACACTTGCAGCCCACTTTCTTGATAACAGGATGCCCCATTTGGTAGGGAAATCAATAATAACAACATCAAGTTTCAAGTTCTTACCTAGATAAGCTACAAGTTGTACCATAAAAAATTTTACACATCCTACAACTAGCTCCTCTTTAGAATCCATTACAGTACACATTACATAAGCTACTATCACTTTAATGTCCAATTCATTCATGACCTCTAGAGGCATAACATTACATGATGCTCTAGAATCAAACATACAATTGTGTAGCAGTCTATCCTTAATAATAAGCGTTGTAAAAAATAGATCAACATTTAATTGTGACTTAACCAAAGATGTTACCAAGTAAAATTTAGGCGGTTCACCTAGTTTTTCTAGCACTTGGGGTTTTTTCAACTTTGAAATGGTAGGAAGAGTCTCAATACTATTTACATTTCTACCTTGGGTTATCTTTTCTTCTTTCAATCCCAGATACTCAAAGGCCCTTTTCTTGTGCTCAGGAATCCTAAGCAGATCAACAATTGGGACATAAATCTTGATCTGACTCAAGACTTGGGAAATGTCATAAGGAATGTATTTGGGAAAAGTAGTAATTGGAGAAAAATTGACAAACACATCAGATGGCACAATATTTTTCACATCTTAGGCAGGCGTGGGAACACCAGTTCCACTGGAGACAACAAGGCCTTTACTAGATGCATATTTCTTTGGAGTTTCTGTTGGGATATTGGTGAGAACTGGGGTTTTTGGTTTGGCTTGAGGCCCTGCCCCTTTGACATGTTTACTTCTTGTGTTAGACTCTTTTCATGGGTAACAACAACATTCATTAACAACTTTCTATCCTCTTCTGATGGGATTCCTCCATCATACTTGTTAATAGTTAGAGCTCTTAGGTACTCAAAATAATTATTAGGAAGTTCAAAAGCTTGTACCATATCTATTTCTAAAGTATGAGAGGGAGGAACAAGAGTAACCTGGTGAATGCAATCCCAAAAAACTGTAGCAGTTCTTACACTTATTACTTCAGTTGAAGTTACTGCTTGTTGTGAGCTTGTAGAGCAATCCACCATGCATGTATCATCATCAATGTTATCATCATCATCAGCTTCTTCAACTTTCTGATCTACTTCACATAGTGGGTGGGGTAAGAAACATTGGTCACACCAATCAATTTCATTTGTCTCTTCAACAATAACAACTATGGCATTTAAAGGATCAGTAACTACTCTATTTTACCTAGCTTGGGGTTTTCTGGCTCCCATGGGTCCTTTACCTCTGTCATCATATATATGATCATTTCTAGGATGATTTGAAAATCTATCCTATCCTTTTTGCCTATACTGACCTTGAGAACCTTGTCCAATTCCTTTCTCTTCCCTGGCTAGCTTGTAAGAGATTTCTTTGACAGCTTCATCCAAAGTCTTCACAACTTCCTCAACATCCAGATCCTTACTTGATTGAGGCTTCTCTGGGTTGATCAGTTTAACACCCTCCCTCTTATTGGAATATAATGATTAATTGGTCTAGTCAACCCTTAATGTATATGGGTCCATCACAAATATATATGTTAGTATTTAATAATATGAAATATTTATATTTCTATTATTAAATATGCTAACCTAGGTATATACTTTATGTTAAATATTTAATATCATAAAATGATTATATTTCTAATATTAAATATTATAAACCTAGGTGTATGTGTCAACCATTTTAGGTTGAAAAGGTGCGTCGGGAGACATACACGATCACCTTATATAAAAAGGACTTGAGGTCCTCATTTGATATATTCAAGAAAGATATCAAAGGTGTGCAAATCAAGTGATTTTGTTTTACCCTTGGTAAATAGGATTTTAAAGGAGGATATGATCTTATTGGATGTAAAATAAGTTCTTTGAAATAAAATTTTATTTTCAATGTGTTTTTTATCCTATTGAGTTTTTTTACTATAAATAATGTGTCACATGTGTTATTTATTTCCTGTAATTATTTATTTAATTACTTATGTTATGGTGTATATTTTTAAAAATATTTACTGTAACATTAAATAATATGTAAGTTGATTAAATCTGTATTTATTATAATCCTTAAATTCTAACAACAACTTTGAAAGTTAAAATTATGCCAAAATGTTTCTAAGGCCTTCCTGTGGCGATGCTTTAATGATTAAATTTTAACCTTAAGATGCACCTTCACCCTTATTTGTTCCTTGATGATTATTGATTTTCCTTCCTTCTGTGTTATGCCGCATCGAGGACGATGCTTTATTAAGGGGAAGAGAACGTAATTCCCTGTTCGATGTTACCCTTGCCCTCGAAGACCCTGTTGCTAAGTGTGGGAAGGTTGTGAGTGTGCTCTGGTTCATTGTTAGTTGACTTTGTCCTTGTCGCAGTGAAGATTTAGCACCCTCCCTCTCCATCTTTCTTTCTCGAGTTGTAGTCGACACCTCTAGTTGTGGACCTTGTAGTGCCCTGTATGATTATCCTATTAAAAGGAAAATCTTGCTCTTGCTTTATCAATTTTTTTTGTTGATCATTATTAATATGATTATTATTTTTTTGTCGTCGTAAAATTAATAAAAAATGATGATAATAAAAATATTATAATTTTAGTTGTTGATTAATGATTATTTTATTTTGTGTTAATTTTCATGAATATTATTAATTACCTTTAAGCTATTTTATTTCATCATTGTTCGCTTCTCATGCTCTAGCCTAAATTCACATAAGAGGAGCTTGTTATTGGTGGTTCCTTTCTTTTGGACGTGGTTTTCATGTTTAATGTTTATTTTTTCCTCCTTGGCCTTATAGGTTTCATTGCATGCTTTGTAAATATAGCATTTTGTTGATAAATTTTTTTTATGTATGTGGAGGCATCCACCCACTCCAACATTTATTCATCCTAGTTGGTCGCATACAATTGTTTTTTTTTTTTTTAAATACCTAGGTCATTAGTGATATGCATTTGGAGGTGGAACACCTTCCATTCCATCATTTCTTCTTTAAGACAAAATGTGTTGGACTTTAGTTGGTATGGGATCTAGCCACCATTTATTTATTTTTCCAAGTCTTTTATTAATGAAACCGACCCTGGTTGTTTAGTGACCTGCTCCCATTTAATTCCTTATTTCCTTTCTCACGCCATTCTTGGCCCACAACTTGGGTAGTTACAATGATTTTGTTTAAAGATGAGATTGGTTTTTTTCCTTTCTGGAAAGGTAAACTGGGTAGTTTGGTCACATTTTAGTTGCATGCGGTGAAGCGAAGTGTGTTGCATTGGTGGCCCCTTTTTGTGCATATCTTTCCAAATCATGGCAGTATCATGAGAATCCATCTCTTTGAGGCTTGTTTTCACCTGGTTACATGCCTCATGGATGCTTCCACATTTTTTATAAATAGATTTTAGGGATCCTACTTCTAAATCTGCCTAAAGATCTGTTTTCCATGGTGCTGCGATGAATGCCCCTGTCTTGCCTTTTGCCCCTTTTCAGACACGGGTTATGAGGAGGTTTTTCAAGTTTGTGTAGTTTGGATCTACCTCCTCCCTTGTCTCATGTGGATTTGAGTTCCTGGGCCTTTTTCCTTAACCCAATTGGTATATATATATTGTAATCTTATAAATATTAGAGACCACAATCCCTTTTGATGGATGCAACTCGTGGGTTTGGACCTAACATGAACTGTGGACTGAGTTTGGATGCCCTGTAATTATAACTTGGATTATTCGTTAGGATTGTTGTGCCAAAGGCACTATCAAATGCGTGGAATGGGTGGAATATTTTCCAAGAATGATAAATACTACCCCTATAATTTATATTCCAGCATTAACAATTTGATGAAATGAATTGTTTTGATTTGTTTAAACGTTAAATTGCTTTGAGTTATATGGATGTTTTACATATGTTTTACCTTGCATGTTACTATTTTGGGTTCCCCGTGATTGCCTAGAACCAAAACGAAATTTTATTTTGATTGTAAAGATTTCATATTGGGTGGGGTTGCCCATGATTTTATCTTATTCTTGTTATCGACTGTATACAATGGTTGCATGGATTACTTAGCTATCTTTTTTATTATGTTTTAAAATTTACGAAAATACTAAGGATTATCTCACCGGATTTTACCATGCAAATCTGTTTTGTATGCATTATATGTTATTAATTTTTAGATCAATTTGAGGAGGGTGTGGGGATCCTGACTCTCCATGGGATTTCTACTTGCAAATGGGTACTTTAACTATTATTATTTTCTCGTCGATGCTCAACAAATTATCATCATGTCTCTCCTTTTGGTGTCATTCATTTTCTATGCAAATATAGTTGATTAATCCTTATCTCAATTCTAGAACATTTGACATGAAATTATAAAGCGCTAATTTTTCGAAATAAATACTTGTTTGAGCATAGATTCAAGCCCATGTGGCTAATAATAATAATAGAGGGGCATATTGATAGTTCTGGTTTATTGGTTTACTTGAATGAGTATTTTTTACTATGAGCTACTAATGGATATTGAAATACTCTAACCCTATGTTTATTTTATAAACATGGAAGATATTATTTACCATTTTTTCCATCGACATGTCCTGAATTCCACTTTAAAGGGGTCGAATGTGAACTTGTGATGGGCACGGTTACATGGGTTTCTGTATTATATTCTAAATATTGTTTTCCTTTATTTGAGGTTGTGAATCTGAGTATATATGTGGTTGAGGGGTAAGCGTTTTCAGTTTTCTTGAATTGTTTTTCTTTTCTAATCAAGGTAGGTGTTATGTACCCTCATATCTTCTTCTCTATTTGTGTAAGGTCAATATCATAAGGACAATAGGGTAAATTGGGATCGAGTTAAAGCTAGTGTGTTAGATGTGTTGGTATCCAAATTTGTTCTCCTTTTAAAGTTGAGCAGCATCACAAATTCAACATGGAGCTTAGATATAGATAGATTATGACATTTTGTAGCCAGGGATGAGATCTAACTATCCCTTTCTCACTCAGATTGTGGAGAGATGGATAAAACCTTCAAGAGGATTTGACCTATCCTCACTACTTTAGGTTGTGCCTTTCAACCAAGGTGAGAGGACCCTGTAGTGTAACCTTTGTTTGATGAAGGAGATGGAGATATCCATCATTTGCACAAATTTTATGAAGAAAAACTTGAGAAATTACTATCAATAATCCATAATTTAACTCTCAAGAGTTTTCACTTCTAAAAGATGGAGATACTTTCAAAAAAAGGATAAGGTTACTGAAGACATTATGAAATCCTGATTTCTCTGCATATTTTAGTAAATAGATTTTTTTCCTTTGTCTACACATAGGGAAAACAGGGGTATTTCAGGATGGATTCATGGTTTGTAAATGATTTTGGTGAGATATTAAACATGATAAAATTGATTATACAAGATCTCTGAGAGACTTCACAACAATTGGAAAGTTAAATGACAGAAAGCTTCAGAATCGCTAAAATATTCCTTCAACAAGAAGGTGCGCATCAATGGAGGCCCAAATTTGCATGGTTTCACACACTCTGTGAGAATCTAGCATGAAGGATCGAGTTAAAAAAACTCAATTAAACATCAAAGACCCCTAGTTCCTCACGCCTAAGATAAACTCAAAGGCTTACAGACAATATTTATCAATAAATGACAGTGAAGTGATTTTAAATTGTTTATCTCATCACAGGATGAAAGCTCTTCTTGAAATGAAATTGCAAATGCTACTAAATTGTCACAGGGATGAGATCCTATGTGATTAAGAGGTAATTTAACACAAGATTGCAATAGGAATAAGAAAAAATACTTACATACATTCTGAAACAAAGAACACACAAATTTCTCTAAGATTGAAACAAATTAACTTTAAATTGATTAGATTCATCAGTAGGGGAAATATTCCAGAGAAATATAAGAGCTTGTAAATGGATATACATCTGCAACCAACTTGACATGATAGATAATCCAACATAAAATAAATTAACTAGGTATGTCTGATTGGTCTCTTAGAAAGATAGGATCTCTCAAATTTTCTCTTAAGAATTCAACCACCGACCCTTTGTAAGAGTATTCTCATTGCATTTATACATTTCACTTCCTAACTCATCCCAAATTTATCCCCAAAAAATAATAATATTCTGGGGAACTTTGCTTGTTACCAATTTTCCTCAGAAAGTGACGTTTAACAAAATTTCAACAAAAAGTTACTAGTTGGACAAATCATGAACTGATCACACTTCTCAGACCCTCGACTAATGACTAAGATGTCATGCCATGAATTTTTGGCAGTCCTAATAATTATGATTCAAGCATACGGAAAAAATACCCATTTTAATCATTTTCTAGAGGCTCTATACAGCTGGACCTGACAAGTAATCCGTTTTTCTCTCGAGGAAACACCTTTTTCATATTTTTCACCTGTAACCTTCAGAATCTAATCCTTTTCACCCTCTTTTCCTCTACAACTCTATCTCACATCCATCTTCTCTTGTAATTCACATTTTTGCAGGTGCCCGAGAAATTCCAATTTCAAAATATCAACCTTAACAATTCTTAGACTCATAAATTAAGTATTAAATCCATTCAATGGAACTTAAAAGATGAAAACAACAAGGAATTTCATCAAAAAATGCAGATGAAAATCAATGCGTATTCGCATCTCTAGGAGTCTTTTGAGAAACAATATGTAAAAACTAGACACAATGCACATCAACCATTGATTGTGCCCCTTCTCTACTTTATATTATAGCCGTCCACATTTTTTCTTAGGCAAAACTACAAAGGAGAAGTACAATGGGAAAGTTTCTAAACAAGCACAAGGCTCCCACATACCCTGGGCCCAAGAAAAATGCCTTTTGGCCTTTGAAAAAGTCTCACTAAAAAAGGAGCCCAGTAGAAACACGTGTCCATGTGTCTCAGTGGTGACCAATAGTGGAAACTTAAAAAAGTTAGGAAGTGATCAGTAGAAGGCGGACCATCAGAAGGTGTCTAGGGTCCAAGATATTTTTCCTCGGATTTTGAAAATTCCAAGCAAGGGAAGAGTGAACAGAAGCCTCCACGTGTCCTCCTGGTGCTTCTTCAAAATAAAAGCTACACGCCGGTCCGTAAACAAGCTGCAAGTCAGGCACATCTGTCAAAGGTCTGATAGGAGGTGAAAAAATGCCTAGTTGCAAATCACAGTCATAAGATGATGAACAAGACATAGTGGACAACATCCACATAGTACATCCATAGAGAGCATTGTTAAGGAGGCACACATGTAGACAGAAAAAGGTGAGAATTATCAGACTTGACCGTCGGCACAATATTACTTATTTTTGGACATTTTTTGAGATTGGTGTGTTGGACAGGCCTAAAGAAAAGATGTGGGTCAAACTGCCCTGTAGAGCACACAGTAACCATCCTAGAAAGGGCCACATTTCCATAGATGCTAAGATATAATTTTGATGGCGAAAAACACACCCGTTAAACCATAAAATGTAGAAAAATCACTATTTGTACCCAAAAAATGAATCTTTCTTTAAAGATAGAGAAAACAAAATGTGACTATGGAAAAATGAAAGGAAGGGAAAAAACCTAATTTTACACCCAAGTTATAAATTCTTCCAGATGGACGGAGGAACGGAAAACAAATTCTGGATAAAAAGTGATCCTCAACCAAAGGAAGGGACTGATCATGCAAACCAAATGGAGGACAGATTTTTCATGCATCAATACGGGGAGATAGAAAAGATGAAAGAGCCTGCAAACTAAGGAATTACAAGGAAAAACGGGGCGAGATCGAATTGAGCAACAATATGTACAATACTTCATAAGAATCATTATTAGGGTCCTCAATGATATGCAACATTTTCTTCTCACCGTACAACTTCAAAAAGTTCCCCTCAATTGGTATGGTTATAGATGACATGTCTATTTGTATGCTTCCACCCACAGTAGCTGCCCATTTTCAAGACAACAACATGCCCCACTTGGTAGGAAAATCCACAATAACTACATTCATGGTTAAGCATTTTCCTGGATAAGCTGCTAATTGCACTACTAATCCTTTGAAATATCCAATTACCGGCACTTTTCTTGAATCCATAGCAGTATATTTCCCGAAAGCTGTTATTACCTTCATATTTAATTGATTCATTACCTCAAGAGGCATTACATTACATGAGGCTCATGAATCAAACATGCCGTTATGTACCAACCTATCTTTAATAATCAAAGTGATAAAAAATGGATCAACATCCAACTGAGACTCAACCAAAGAATTTCCCAAATACACCTTAGATGATTCAGCCAGTTCCTTCAATGCTTGTGGTATTTCTGATTATGTAATACTGGGATGAACCTCTATATTATTAACACTTTTTCCCTGAGTAATATTTTCTTCCTTAAGTCCCAAAGATTTGAATTCCCTTTTCCTATGCTCAGGGATCCTGAGTAACTCAACAATGGGAACAGTAACCTTGATCTAACTCAAGATTTGGGCTATGTTACAAGGAATATATTTGGGTAGGATAATATTTGGGGGAAGATTCACAGTTTCATCTGATAGTATAGGTGTTTTCAGATTCTGGGCATGGGCAGGAGTACAGGTTTTATTTTGGGTAATTAGACCTTTACTAGATGTATCCTTCTTAAGGGTTTCTTTCAAGATATTAGTAAGAACTGGAAATTTTGGCTTGGTTTGTGGACCTCCCCATGTGACAACCTTACTTATAGTGTTATATTATTTCTTTTGAGAAACTACTGCATTCATCAATCGTTACATTTCCTCTTCAGAAGGGATCCCTCCATCATAATTTTTAATCATCAAAGCCCTTAAGTATTCAAAATCATGATTAGGTAGATCAAATTCTTGCACCATATCAATTTAAAAAGTAGTAATAGGAAGAAGAGGTAATAACCGGTGAACAAAATCCCACAATTTTTCAACATTTTTGGCACTTAATAATTCAGTTGAGATTGTTGCTTTCTGTGAGTTTACAGGGCATTCCATCATGCACACTATTGATGGAGAATCATAGCACCCTTGAATGTCTAAAACTCAATGGGTTGAGACTCTCAGTGCGATTGCATAACATGGAGCTTTTCCCAAGCGTGGGACCTTGTGAATCGGGAAAGCTCTCCGGATGAAGGCCGGTTCCTATTCCTCTATTTAGATGCACACATAAAATGCAGAGGGTTTACTCAAAAACCTAATCTAACTTTCCAAGGAGATAGGGTAAGAAGATGCATAAAATAAACTTAAACTAACAAAGGTGATGCACCAAGGAATGAAGAACACATGTCTTGCCAATAAACACAAACCATTAAAATGCAATGCAAGATCATGCACAGATAACCAAATTTGTAGTGAAAGATTAGGAGGATGCAAATGAACACAGAGAGGGTTGAGAATCATCCATAGACATGCATTATTTTCTCCAAATATTGATACAATACACTAAAAAATGCCAAGAGGAAAAGTTGCATTACAGTTTTAGATGGGAGGTTTGAACTCCACAAATTCGCCTGCCAAAGAGAATAAGGAAGGGGAAAAAAAGAATGTCCAACCTTTAGAAAGAATCCCCTCCTTAAAATTTATAGGAAGAATGAGAAAGGGAAGAGAGATGAATTCCAAATCTACCCCAACCACATCCAGATTGTATTTAATTCATCTCATTATGGCGGTAGGTGAGAACCCTAACAAACCCAAAAAATGGTGAACTATATTTTTTGCATTTTTGAAGAACTTATTCTCACCCAATTAAATATATCTAGTCTTAGTTGGACATAGGACCTTGTAAGATTTCCAAAAATTCCAACCTTGCGTGAATCAAAGCTCCCTGTGAATATTTATGGCCATTTGAATATCTGGGTCAGTGTTTTCTTCCTATCGGGTTGGCGCTGAAAATGTTGCGCCTCTTGAAGGTGCACCTTGGCACATCCATCCTCACATTAACATACTCTTAAATGCACCATAGGCATGGAAAATGTGGTGTTGATGCCTTGCAACCTGCGCCAGGGCACGAATTTTTCTGTGCCGATACCATCTGATCTGTGCCTTCAACCTGCACCAGGGTATGACTTTTTTCGTGTCGACACATTCTGATTTGTGCCTTCGACCTGTGCTAGGGCATGACTTTTTCTGTGTCGACACATTTTTATTTGTGCCTTCAACCTACACTAGAGTGCAATTTTTTTCGTGTCGACACCTTCTGATCTACACCTTCAACCTGTGCAAGGGCGTGAATTTTTTCATGTCGACACCTTCTGATTTGCACCTTCAACATGCACCAGGGCATGACTAGTGGTGTAAATAAATGTCGAGTTTTGAGTTTCTTTGATTTCCATATTTTTCTGTTTATCTATATTTACCGAGGGAGGGAGATACATACAACAATTTGGTTACTCAACGGGATCACCTGCCTGCTAGGTAGAAGATCAGTGGCCTTTTAGGAATCCATTGGGCATGGAGTCATAAGCAATAACCTAAAACCAGCCTGATATCTGATCCCAAGCCTAATACCGCAACTCCTTCTCCGAGAGCACGTTGAACTGTATAAATTCAACCTGGGAGCAACAAAACCTGTGCCAAAGTGCTTAGGGAAATTGAAACCTAACTACAACAAGATGATGTGCATTCGTAATTAGAGGAATTGAAATCTAGGCTAATATTTACAAGGGTAAACCTTTTCCTTTTAGTAGCAATGTTTAAGATAGATTCCATTAACTGGAATTGGGAGTTCTTCTCCATCCAATGTAGATAATTGGAAGGCATTACTACTTTTACATCCCATGACCATGTAGGGGCCACTCCAAATGGCATCAAACTTGGAATGCCTTCCTAGTTTTGCCTGATCTGCATCCCATTTTAGAACTAGGTCCCCTTCCTAGAAGGTCTTTGCTCTTGCCTTCTTATCAAACCATATTTTTACTAAGGCCTGATATTTCTCAATCATTTGAACTGCATGTTCTTTGATTTCTTTGCATTCCATCAACTCTGCATACCTGGCCTCCATTGGTTCGAACTCAGACAATTCCAACTACTTCATGAGCTCCAATGTAGGTAGTTCTAATGATATACGCAATACTACCTCCTTCCCATAAACCAAATTGTAGGGAGAATTACCTATAGACCTTTTTGACATTATCCTGTCAGCCCACAATGTTGATTTTAGCTTGGTATGCCATGTCCTTTGGTTTTCATCCATAGTCCTTCTGATGATTCTTAGCAATTTCTTGTTCATGGACTCTGCCTATCCATTACCCTGTGGATAATAATTCGAAGAGGTGCTCAAATAGATTCCATTCTTGACAGCCCATTCTGTAATCTTGGAACCTATGAATACCAATGAATTTTCTAATATGATAGTGTCCGACACACTGAACCTGGTCACTATTCCTTCATAAAAGTCTAGTATGTTAGACTCATTTACTTCTTTGAGCACTACTACTTCGGTCGACTTGGTGAAATATTCAATTTCCATGAGAATCCACTTGTGGCCTTGGCTTGAGTTTGGATTGATGACCCCGATGAAGTCCAATCCCCATTACATAAATGGTTGGTCAACCAAAATTGGGTGTAATGGAAGTGTTGCTAGTCTTTCATTGCCTGTAAAGAGTGCACATTTCTTACACTTTCTTATCCATGTATAGCAGTCACTGAACACTATGGGCCAATAATACCTTACCTTCATTATCTTGAGAGCTGTTACTTGTGGGGAGAAATGTCCACCAAAATCTCCATCGTGAAAATCTTGTAACACCCTTTCAATTTGACATGTCCCAATGCACCTCAATAGAACTCCATTGATGTATTTCTTGAACAAAACACCATCAACAAGCACATATGGAATGGCTTGTAATCTGAAGTATCTCCTTTTTGATTTTCTCATTTCTTGAGGGCATATGCCTACCTCTAGGAAGTGTATCATATTCTGATTCCAACAAGGAGCGGGCACATCATCATTTTCTTGTTCTTGACCATCCTATAGTACCAAGACAGTCTCTTTTTCATCGCCTACTTCAACTTGCTGACTCAAAGCTAGTTGTTCACATAGTCCTTTTCCACGTACTAGTTTTGTGACCTTGATCTTGATGTCATATTCCATGACATGAGTGATCCATCCTGCACATTTCTCATTCAGATCCTTGTTTAGAAGGAATTCCTTGACTCTTACATGAGAGACCAATAATTGGATCTTGTTGTTTGATACTAGGTGCTTGAATTTCTTTAAGCTCCTGATCACTACAAGGACATGCTTTTCAATGAAAGAGTACCTAGTTTTTTATTCCTCAAAGCCTTGACTGAAGAAAGCAACTGGTTGTTCTAATCCCTCTTTGTTTTGTTGTACTAGTATTGTAGAAATTGTTTCCCCACCACCGAAGGCATATAACATGAAATCCTTGGAGAAGTCTGGATTAACGAGAGTTGGAGCTTGAGATATATCCTCTTTTAGTGCCTCAAACCTTGCCTTGCCTTCACCTGTCCACTTAAATGCCATGCTCTTCTCCAACATCAACGTTATTGGATTCACGAGAGTGGAAAAATTTGGCACAAATCTGTGGAAAAAATTGATCCTTCCAAAGAAGTTTTGAAGAGCCTTCTTGTGACTTGGAAATGGCAATGCTCGAATTGCTTCAACTCTTTCTGGGTCAATCATCAACCCCTCCTTTGAAACAATATGGCCTAGAATTTTTCCTTCGTGAGCCAGGAATATGCATTTTTTGGGATTCAAAGATACCCCAAATCTTCTACACCTCTAAAATAACTACCTCAGATGAAAAAGGTGATCCACTGCATTTTTGGAGAATACAGTGATGTCATCAAGATATATGAAAACTATTTCATTGATCAATCCCTTGAATGCCATATCCATTACCCTTTGGAAAGTGGCTCCAGCATTTGATAGTCCAAATGGCATCTTCTTGTAGGCATAGGTGCCCCATTTGGTGGTGAAAGCCATCTTGAACTAGTCATCTTCTTTCAGCATTACCTGATTATACCCTGAGTAGCCATCTAGGAGACAGAATCTCTCCGAACCGGATACTATTTCCATTATTTGTTCCATTGAAGGAAGTGGGTAATGGTCTTTGAGAGATTCCCTATTGAGGTCTTGGAAGTCCACGCATAGCCTAATTTCTCCATTCTTCTTCCTGACCAGTACCAAGTTTGCAACCCAGCTTGAGTGCTTGATTGGGAATATAATTCTCGCCTCTATTAGCTTGTTTATCTCTTTCTTCATTAAAGGCTCAATGTGAGGGCTGGTTGGTCTCTGCTTCTACCTGATGGGCTTAGCATCTGGATCCAATTCTATGGTATGTTGTGTGAATATCATGAAACTGATAGGATATCTAGAGATAAATAAATCATGATGTAAGTCATTTTGTATCCGGGGAGGGGATTCAGCTGACTCTTTTTTACTCATGCGTTGAAGAAATGGATATCACCTTACTAAGGGTAAGATCTATCCTCACTACATTAGGTTGTGCCTTTAACCAGGGTGAGAGGACCCATTCTGTAACCTGTGTTGGTGAAGGATATCAAGAGATCCTTCCTTGCACAATTTTCATAAAAACCTTGAGAAAATATGATCAGTACAACACAATCTAACTCTTACGAGTTGTCACACTAGAGAGTGGAGATGTTTCCTAGACAAGGTTCAGGTTACTAAAGACAATAATTGAAACTTGATTGTCTCTGGATATTTTGGTAGTGAAATTTGTAAAATCTTTGTGGATACACAGTACAAAGAGGGGTAATTGATGTAGGATTTATCATTTGAGAATTTTTTTGTGGGAAGTTAAGCAAGATAAAGATGATTATACTAGATATTTGAGAGCCTTTACAAATATTGGAACACTCACAGAAAAAATGCTTCAAAATGCCAAATTATTCCTTCAACCAGAAGGTGTGTATCAAAGGAGGCCCAGAGATACATGATTTCATACACTCTTCAAGAATTCAACCCAAAGGCTCATGTTAAAGACTCAATTAAAATTTGGAAATTCCTAATTAGTCATGCCTAAGATACACTCCCAGGAAAACAAAAAATCTTTGTCAACATAGTGAAAGTAAAGTGATTTTAAATTGTTTATATCATTACAAGATGAAATCTCTCCTCACAATGAATATGCAAATGACACAATATTACCACGTGGATAATATCTTGTGTGATTTAGAGGGATTTTAACATAAGATTCCAACAAGAACATGAAAAACTATTTGAAAACATTCTGAAGTAAAAGAAAACACAATTATGGTCATGATCAACACAAATTCATTCAAGGTTCATTAGATTCATTAGCAGGGAAGAGTTATTCAACAATCTCAGAGCTTGTCAAAGGGTGTAAACTTGCAACTATCTTGACATGAATAAATCTACAAACATAGGGAAATAAACAGGTTTCTCAGATGGTCTCTTGGGAAAATGGTTTTTCTCAAACTTTCTCAAAAAAATTAACCCCCCTATATAAGAGTATTATCATTGCATTTATACAATTTCACTCTCTCACTTATCCTAAATTTTCCCCCCAAAAGTCTAAATATTCAAGAGAATATTCCTCTTTACAACATACTGTTTAATCATGTTTATTACCTAGAAAATATTTTACTTTTTGTTGCCATGTGGATAAATCATGAATTGATCACGTTTCTCAGTTCCTCAACTATGACTGGGATGCCATGTCATAACTTTTAACAGTCTTTTTAATCATTCTTTTATTTTTTCGTGTAAGAAATCCTTGTTTTAATAATTATCAGGTGGCTCCATGGCTTGATCTGACAAGTAATCCTTTTCACCTTCGAGAATACACCTTGAGAAATAGATAGCTCCATTCATGCCTCTTAGAAATGAGTGTCCTTGGATGGATTATACCACATATCTCCGCCGTGAGTCTGAGTCGGCCAAGTTTAAAGAGGAGCTAATTAAATCCTCCATGTGTCTCCTTGGTGCAACTGCAAAGGTGAAGACCAGAGGAAGGTTCCCAAACAAGTGCGGGCCCTCAACGTGCTCAGAATCCGAGAGAGTTGCGCTGGTCACTAAACAGTCTGAGTATGGGAAGGTTTAGCAGAAGCTTCCACATGTCTGTTCGGTGCATCTTCAAAGATGAAGTCTAGATGTGGGACCTCAAATGAGCGTAGCCTCTCCAGATGCCCTGGGCCCAAGAATTTTATCTCAGTCATTAAAAAATTCTCAGTATAAATAGGTTCCAATGAAAGCCTCCAAGTGTCTCTTTGGAACACTTTTGATATGGTTGCCATAAGTGGAGACCCCAAACAAATGTGGGCTCTCCACATGTCTCGGGCCTGGAAAAGTTTTACCGATCGTTGAAAAAGTTAAAAAACTTGTGGAACATGCCACATGCCTAGGGTCTCAGAAAGTTGCATCGGATGCTTGAAAAGTCTAAGTATGGGAATATCCAGTGGAAACCTCCACGTGTCTCTTTGGTGCTCTTTCAAAAGTAAAATTCAGGGGCAGGTCCTCAAACAAGTGTGGGCCCTCCACATGTCTCGAGCTTAAGAAAGTTTCCTCGGCTATTAAGAAATCTCTGTATAAAGAGGAGGTAGCGGAGGCCTCCACATGTCTTCTTGGCACAACTCCAAAGGTAAGACCCAAAGGTGGGACCTCAAATGAGCACAAGCTCTCCATGTGTGTATGGTCTAACAAAGCTGCACCAGCCATTGAAAATTCTGAGCGTGGCCAGAGCCAGTAGAAACCTCCACGTTTCTCCTTAGCATAACTCCAAAGGTCAAAATGAGAAACAAATCCTCAAATGAGCGCAGGCCCTCCACTTGTCTTTTTGCGGGTCTTAGGCATTTACCTTATACTTTCAAGCCCTTTGCCATAATGCATCAAAATATCAAATAGACCCACCATGCCATATCTAATCAGAAAATACCAAGTATCAATGGATGTTCAGACATGATTTATAGAGGAGACACAATCGTGGATGATGCCCAACAACAAAAAATTTCCATGTCGATAGAAGACTATAAATAATACCAAGACTCAATGTGATCCATGACCAAAGGAAATGACTAAAAATGGAAAATAAATAAGGGAGAAAGTTTTGATGCATCCATATAGGGATTCAAAAAATAATTCTAACCATGTAGACTGAGAAATTTTAAATGAAAAAAGGGGCCAGATTATAATTAAGTACCAACATGATGGATCCTTGGGTATCTTATGTGCTATGGCTATAATCAAGGCTCTCAAAATTAGTGGAAAATATAAGAACTTCCATGCCCACTTGAGGTAATAGAATTTATTGATGAGGAGGGTGTTAGGTTTAATTGCACCTTCTATGGAAGTGCAGCTATTGCTAGATTACTTCCAAAATATATTCTACTTGTATCAGATAAAAGTTGATTGACAGTTTAGATGCACTTAAAGCTAAAATTTTATATAGAATAGAGGCAAGTATTCTTCAAATCAAGTATGATCTTACCTCAGTGTGGGGTTATATTGAGGTTCACATTGAGAAAGGCCAACTTATTAAGGAACACGGAGTTTCCCTGGAAGTTTTTGTGGGAATAACTTGAAAAACATGATTAATAGTTATAGTGAATGGATCTCAAAGACATACACATACTATACAAATGTCAATGCATAATGATCCATTTCCAGTAGCTACAAAAGGCATTTTTTTCCTAGAGTAACTATGTAAATATCAAAAGGACCACTTGAATCAAGATATAAAATACAAATTTTCTAGAAAAGGAGTTTCTGATGGATCAATAGTATGTATTATTGGAGAAATAACAACATGGCCAAGTGCAAGCAATGTGATTCCTAGGTGGTTAACTTTTACAATGGATATTCATTCAAAAGTGGACACTATATGGGAAGTTATCATTTATCAGTTGATTAAAAACATATATAAATTATGTGATAAGAGATATGTTTCATGCTCCATTGAAATGAAGGATTCTTATTGTGAGGAGAACCTCATGTACTTCGGACACTAGTATTTATACATTATAATTTACATATAATTTGGTTATAGATTTGTAATAAAATAAAAATATTAAACTGTTAGATACTCAAACAGTTGGATATTTTAACCAGATGACTAGTGTAATTAATAAAATAACACCTCATGATTTTTCTACGGACTTAAAATTTTACCCTTAACCATGTTGCAACCAAAATGTCATGAATTTATAAACCCAAGGTGTCAAAAAAATTTGTTCTTGCCCATTGGGTTTGGTGAGATATAGATGAGTTAACTATAACAACTATTTATGTGTACCTTGCAAAGTTAGAAAAATGTAATTTCCAGAGAATTGCAAAACAACATTTGGAGCCCCATAAAAGTGATGTCGAACATCACATATGTTCCTTGTTATGTAGAGATTCACATCAAGCATTAGCTCAACCTTTTTTACCATTTGCACTCTCTTCACTGCTCCTCTAGGATACCTATTACTCCATTTTTCACTTTTAGGGAGTTGATAAAACTCAAAAGTTTAATTTCATTTCGGCTCACCATTTGGATCCTGAGCAGCAAAATGCTTTCCCCCATTCACAACCCTCTAATTATTTTACTAGAAAATTTCTTGGAACCTTAATTCTGGGGAAAAATACATTCTTGGTTAGTTTTCCAAGGGGGATTTGTAGGCCTATGGTCATTTTTGACTAAGTTAAATTAGACTAATTAGGACCGGTGGCTCTGGAAACCTAGCTACCCATTGAAAATGATTCATTAGTTTTGAATTATCTCAGTTCCTAAGAATTCATGTTATATAGGAGGAGATTGAGGAATTTACTCATTGTGCATCACCTAATAAAATGTAGCTTTTGAATGCGGTTTCTTAGCCTCTGAGTCTAAATTGGGAATTTTTACAACTACTTGGAAATATGTAAAAACAAATTCATAGGACCCCAGTCAAGTTAGCAAACCATCATGGAAACTTGTTAACACTTGTAAATAACTATTTGGAACTTTATCTTGTAACTTATTATATGAAATTGAAATTTTTGTGTAATAGTGTTCACTCTCTTCCCTATCACTTTCTCTCTCCTAAGTTAGGAATTGAAGTGAAATGAAATGACTATATCTCTCTAACCCTCTCTTTTCGAGTGAAAATTGTCATTATTATGTAAATGTAAAACTAAAAAATGTTAATTATGCTAGATGTAGTTGGATGTCATGTCAGTGATTTATCGTAAAATTTCATGCTCACATGGTCTTACAGGATGCAAGTATGATGGCGAAATGGCGTGGTTGTAAGTCAATGTGGATTATTAGAATTTATGTATCTTAATGGAAAATATATATGTATTTTTACGTTACAGTAAATTTTATTATTGGAATTTTTTAATATGTATGAGTTGTTAGTTTTAGGGATGTCTTGGGAAATGTGAATTTAACCGTAGGTGTCTTTTTTATTGAAAATTATGTTTTTAAATAATAAAGGGGGTTGAATATATTTGTTAAATAAAATTGAATTTAATATATTTTAGTCCAATTCCATTGTGAAATTGATGATTAACTAATTGGTTTGTTGTGTTCCTTACCTTGAAAATGTAATAAAGAAATTTTAATGAAATAGTCAACCCTAGTATAATTTTTTGCATAACTATTCTTCCTGTGTGATTCTTTTAGCATAGGAAACTAAAAATTTAGAATGAACTTAAATATTTACGCTTGATAACAAAATCTAGTCTAAGTAAATAAGATCATAAGTTTGATTTTATCGTCATGTATTGTATGATTAGTAAAATTGTTGTGAACCCACTAATTAGGAACGACATGGTAAAACTTTGTGTGGGGTTTGTAGTCCTATCCTAGGATTGATAGTTGTGTGTGTATTGAGGGGAATGTGATTTCCTTAAGGGAGTACTCTATGGGTAACCAAACTCCATAATGTAAAACCTTCTTAGTTGGGCACATGTGTAGGGTGACGAGTGTTAGGTGGGAAAGATCACCATTTACCTTTCAAAGTCACCTTTAAGAGTTGGGATCATAAATGAGCTCGACACCCAATATCAATTTTCATTTGGTTCTCTGGTGCAATACTAAGAATTAATTGTGAAACTTAGCAACATTTTAATGTATGATTAGTTGGTGAAAATGTAAACATAAGATGATGTTCTTGGAGAAAGTTGAAATTTAATTCGTTCTCATAACATGTTTAAGCCATTTTGTGGTGAGAAAAAGAATGCACACTATTTAAACTCTAATGTGATCCTTAGCCTGTTAAATGATGTACTACTCTCTCTTTCTCTCCCAATTGTCCTAGTGTGTGACGAATGTATGAGGTAAAAATAAGTGGCCTTGTTCTTTAAGATAAATCCCTTAAGAAAAGGAATAGTAGTATCATGAGGTTATAAATGCCATATTATAAAATAAATTACACAATTCATTCAAAAGTCATCTAAGCCTAGATAGCAAAAAAACTAAAACCTCTTAAGTTGGATGTAAAATGAAACCTGGGAAACCTAAATCCTTAAACAAAAAAATCTGAATTTCACATCCTTCGTAGTTACACTTGTTTTGTTGAGTAGAGGAGGTATAATATAAGATACATATGTATTCCCTTTGGAGTGAAACCTAGGGATAATATCTAGTAGCCTTATGTGTATACAAATAGTCTTGTTTGCAAATAAACACCCTATTAACGAATGAGGGAATCAAACAAGTCTTTGAAATATTTTAGATGATCCTTATTTAATCAGATACACTATAAGTTAAATGTTAAACTATATAAAGAAAATATAGAAAAAGGGAATAGAAATGTATGATTCATATAATATGATCCTTTTTAGAACTTAAGTTAATGATTGAAATGTGATTATAATAAATGTGTAATCTTAGAAATATTATGATGTGGGAAGGCCCTATCCATCTTATGTGCCTCGTCATTTGAAAGTTTTTCCTTTACGTGCGTCAAATTTTTTCATGTTATCTATGTGGGTTAATGTTTGTTCAAATAGATCATGTGTTTTTACGAAGTCCTATGTGATCTCCTGTAGTGTCATCTGTACTACAATGTAAGTAAAAATAAAAAATATTCCATTATTTTTATTGTTGTTTTTTTGTTTTTAAAATGTGGGTGTTACATTTCGTATTAGAGTGGAGGTTCATGATCTTGATCCTCTGGGATAGATTGGAGTTGTGATGGTTTTGCATGGTGGTGGAGGATATTGGAAGATTAATGTGATATATTTTGTTATGTGACCAATGTTGTAATTGTGATAGTATGAACACACTTCTTGTGCATGTCACTTAATGTGTATTTTTTATCTTGTTGATTTTCTTATGATGAGGGTATTCGATCTCATTTTCATAGATTCAATGAGTATTTAATGTGTGATGTGTCACCTTGTTTTTTATGAAAAGAATGTTATTGTGAATTTACAAGAGTTGGAGTGTCTTTTTATTCTGTGATATGTAGGTTTGATTATGTGTTGCATGACAAAATTTGTTTATATTGAATTAGATTGTATCATGATGTCACCACCGTATTGTGTTGATTCATGTGTGTCACCATGTTATATTGCAATTGATAGTATTTTGTAATATTAGTCACTAAGTTCACCTTACGTATAATTTGTGTAATATTTGGTGGTTCATGTCATGAATTAGGGGCATATGTTGATTGTATGACCCCTATTGTGCAATACTTGTAGCTTGGATGCATTGTGTGGAAATGTGATGTATTGTAACCCATGAAAGTAATGATTATGCTATACCCTGTAATATACCATGCGTGAATAACCATTGTGTTAGTGATGTATTTGTGTCTTATGTTCTGCACGTTACACTAGACGACCCTAAGGGGAGCAATCACTAAGATTGTATGTGTGGAGAGAAGATGTGTGAACCATGTTTTCATAATATTGAATCGAATACAAGTTAGGAATTGGAGTCTTATATAGACTGAAAACCCACTTCTTTTTGTTTGGTATACTTTGAGATTTCTAAGTATATTGTTCAATGTGCACCACCTTTGGCTCAACTTATGTGAACTAGTGTTCCCATCTCTCTCCTATTGAGTTCTCCATTGAAAAATCCTATGTGATTTTTACTATGTTGAGCCTTGTGTGAGTATGGAAGAATGATTCTAGCAGAGATTATGAAAAATTTATTATTTGATATGTTATTTGACGAGTCGAGGCTCAATGTCTGTGCTAGGAAATTGATGAGTACCTATTTTATGGCAAGATGATGCCACATAGTGATTGTAATGTGCTACTTCTCTATATGTATTTTATTCATAAATTGATCACTATCTCTTTTCTTGTTAGAACTAATGATTTTCTTGATTGATTTCATCTTATATTTTTGGAAATTTATGTGATTATGACACTAACATGCAGATTATTACACTAAATATGGCTATTTAGCCATTTGTTTTTCTTAGTTTAAAATTTATGTATCAAGTTAAAAAAATGTATAGCCTAATCCAAGGCTTGGGATTTTTCCACTTGGCATTTGAAATGGATTATTGTGTGTTTCTAATGTTGTAATGTGTTGGAAAAGGGTCATAGGATTCACCATGGAGTGGTTGAACCTATGCACCTACTTCATTATATGGGGGTAGGCCCAAGGAGTTACAGATAACTAGTGGGTTGTTGAACCACGAGTTATTATGTGACTTGGGTTACAGGTGTTTGTACTCTATGTGGCTAGGGTCATAGGGTGACCGACCTCTTTTGTGGAGCTAAAAGGAAAATTTATCATTGTTTTATTACTTCAAAGGTTTATGGAGATGTTTAGTGATGCTTTGGGAGGTATATGTAGTTATTTTGTGATGATTTGGGAGGTATATGTAGTCATTTTATGATGCTTTCAGAGGTATATGTAGTTGTTTATGCTTCTTTGGGAGGTGTATGGAGATGTTTTGTGATGCTTTGGGAAGTATACGGAGTTGTGTTGTGATGCATCAGGAGGTATATGGAAATGTTTGATGATGCTTTTCGAGGTATATGGAATTGTTTAATGATGCTTTAAGTAGTGTATAGTGTTGGAGCTATGATTTATGTATACTCATGTGAGTGTGGTTGTGTTTTGTGATGTTGAGGATTGATGCCCCTCATTAAGGGTATGAAATGATCCCCTTTTTTAAACTATATAGATACAGTTATTTTCTTGATTTGTGTGAAACTTTTATATGTATACTTGTTGGGAATTTTATGTTGTTGTACTTTATTGTGTTATGGGTACTATTGCATTGACCATGTGTGTGATAAGTAGTATGTTGTGAGGGCTATGTATGTTCTTTCCATGATTTAATTGAGTTCTTGTGATGTGATATAGTCCAGAAGGTACATATCATGATGTCTTGTGAACCATTAGTGTTGTTTTTGTCCCCAATGTGGTATTGTTTTGTCGGTATCTGTTGGGAACCCACAAAATAGGAAAACTAAATTCCTAATAATTTAAATATTAAGAGCTTGAGTTTAGGGATATTATAAATGAAAAATATTAACAAAATAATAATCTAAACTGAAAACTACCAATCTTCATGGAAGACTAATAAATTAACAAACTTTTCCCTCTTCTTGTTTGAGGCATGAAACATTGATCATTTCCCTTTGTGCTTATGAACATCGTCTTCTAACCTCTGCACTATGTCTCATCAAGGATGATCCCCTTATAAGGGGATTGAAATGTAGTTCCGCCATGAAAAAATAAGAAAATGTAATTAATTTTTAAAAAGGGGGGGGAAGCATTGATGAAATTGAATAGGAGTAGTTAGAAAGTGTTAATGGAGTAGGTGGTGGAAGGAGTGGAGGTTGGTGTGTGGTAGTGGTTGGTCAGGGAATGGGAATATTTCAAGGCTCTCAACCATGTCATCTTCCTTGTATAATAATTCTTACACTTTTTTTGAGATCCATAGTCCAAAAAAAACGTTGAAAACCCAAGGTAACATTATAAATTTAGTATTAATTAGATAGTTACAACATTTGAACAAATGAAATAATGAGACAAATTCTCATGGGAGATGAATATGGAAGTGTACAAAAGACAGAGGTTTCCTCATAATAAAGTCACACTATTTCACCTATGCAACAAATGGGTCTCACACTTTTAAAAATGTCCTCCCAAGACGTGACAAATAGGGGCAGGATTTATGCACATGTTGCATTTGGATAGTGAGCCCTATGCACAATTACCCGAAGGCCAAAAAAGTATGGAAGGATCTTATTTATCCGTCATTAGAGATATTGAAAAAATCAAGGTAGATTTCATGCATTTTTTTAGGAATTCTATGTTCGCCTCTTTTTATCTTAGGGATCCATTATGACACAATTATTCTTTCCTTCAAGGTCCAACATTTCTACACCTTTCATCTGAGAAGCCATGTGGAGTGATAGTACTAACTATTCCACCAAGTAAGGAAAAGATATTAAATATCCTAGGGTACTACCAGATGTTGGAGATATTGCAATTCCAGAAATGCAAGAATGTTGTATAAATGATGATAGATTAATGAAATTTATTGGTGATTCTATAAAATGTGTGATGCAAGAGTTTCCTCTTTGCCATTGGATCTAGGTGGTGATCACTCAATATCCGACCCAGTCATTTGATTTGTTTAAGAGAAACTTGGAGGACAAGTGTAAATTCTTCATATAGATTCTCATCCTGATATATCTGATCATTTTGAAGGAAAATATTACTTGCATGCATCTTGATATACATGGCTTATGGAAGGCAGTTATGCAACTCAAATTCTAGAGATGGAACACAACTGGATATTCATCTCAAAATAATGAATAAGGGGTTGTTGTTAGATGTTGTAGTTGCAAATTCTTTGGTAGACATGTGCACAAATGTTGAAGCAAAATATTGTGATTTGTTTGAAAAAATGGCATAAAAATAATGTGGTTTTGTGGACAACATTGACGGTAGGATATGCACGAAATGGGTTGGTTAAAAAGGATGAGAAACTTTCAAGGAAATGCAATTGGAAGTTGTAAATCGAAATCCCACCACATTTGCACCCATCCTCACACCCTTTGTCAAAATGGGATCATTAAAGAATGGATGTAGGATGATGGACTGAGAATATAGGTAGATAAAATGGGAAATGTACGTGGGAGGACTAAAGGAGTGAATTTTAGTGGCCTATCACTTCTAATTTGCTCGCACATGGATACAATTGTTAATAATGAAATGTATGATGGATCATTGGGTATCTTATGTGCTTTGGCTTTAATCAAGGCTGTAGAAATTAGTGGAATATTATAATAACTTCCATGCCCAATTGACATAATAACATTTATTGATGAGGAGGGTGTCATGTTTCATTCCACCTTCTTGGGAACTGAAACTATTGTGAGAATACTTCCAGAAGATATTCTATGTGTATCATATAAAAATTGATTGAGACTTAAAATGCACTTAAAGCTAACAATTTTTATGGAACAAAGGAAATCCTTCTTAAAATCAAGTATGATCCTCTCTCAGTGTGGGGTTATAGTGAAGTTATCATTGAGAAAGGTCCAATTCTTGAGGCACATGGAGTTCCCCTATGAATTTTTTTTTAATAGTAGCACAAATGCGATTAAAAGTTATAGTGCACATATCTCAGGGACATCCAACTACTATACCAATTTCAACGCATAATGATCCATTCCTAGCAGTTGTAGAAGGTATTTTTTTCTTGGAGAAAATAAGTAAATATCCATATGACCACTTAAGTCAAGATAAAAAATACACATTTCTTACAAAAGGAGTTTAAAATGGATCTTTTCTATGTACTATTGGAGAAATAGGAATGTGGCCAAGTGCAAGGAATATGATTAATGGGAAGATGAATTTTATAATGGATATTCATGTAAAATTTTACAGAATACAAGAATTTATCATTTCATTGTTGACAAAAAGCATATATAAATTATGTGATAAGCGATCTGTTTCATGCTCTTTTGAAAGGAAGGCTTCTGATTGTGTTGAGCACCTCATACACTATGGAAACTAGTATTTCTAGGCATGGTCTCCTTCCCTTTATCTTTTATAATTTTCATTTTATTTTTTTATTCATTTGTAATAAAATAAAAATATTCAACTATTATATACTCAAACAATTGGATATTTTAACCAGACGACTAGTGCAATCAATAAAAAAACACCTCGTGATTTTTCTACCGACATAAAATTTGACCCTCAACTATGTCGCGACCACAACCTCTTGCATTGCTAAACCCATAATGTCAAAAATTTATGCTCATGTCCATTGGTTTAGGCGAGAGCTAGATGATTTAACTATAACAATAATTTCTATTTACCTTACAAAGTTAGAAAAATGTAATTTCCAGAGACTTGCAAAACAACACTCAGAGTAACGTAAAAGAGATGTCAAGTGTCATATGTGTTCCTTATTATGTAGAGAGTAACATAAAGAATTATCTCAACCTCGTTTAACTATTTCTACTCTCTTCGGCACTCATCTAGGATCCTTGTTACTCCATTTTTATCTTTTAAGGAGCTACCAAAACTTAAAAGTTGGGTTTCATTTCAGCTCACCATTTCGACCATAAGAAATGAAATTATTTCCCTCCTTTACAACTATCTATTATTTTTACTACAAAATTTCTTGAAACCTTTAGTTTGGGGGAAAACACATTCTAGGATAGTTTAGCAAGGAGTTTTGTTAGGCCTCTTGTTGCTGTTAACTAATTTAAATTACAATGATTATGACCCGTGGCTCCAAAAACCTAGCCAGAAATGGAAAACCATTTTGTAGTTTTGAATTATGTCAGTTTCAATGAATTCCTTGTATATATTAGGACAAGGAGGAATTTACATGTTGTGGATTTCCTGACATAAGGTAGCTTTTGAATGTGGTTTCTTAGCCTTTGAGGCTAAATTGGGTGTTTTTGCAACTAGCTGGAAAAATTTAAAAATAAATTTGTAGGACCCCAGTAAAGTTAGTAAGCCATTATGGAAACTTATTAACACTTGTAAATAACTCTTTGGAACACTATTTTATGACTTGTTTTGTGAAATCGGACTTTTATAAAAATAGTGATCTCTCTCTTCCCTATATATTTCTCTCTCCTTAGTTAAGAAATGATGTGAAATGAGTATATATCTCTAAGCATCACTTTCTAAGTGCAAATTATTATTATTATTATGTAAATGTAAAACTAAAAACATTAATTATGCTAGATTTATGTGGATGCCATGCTAGGAATTTTTCATTGATTTCATGCTCACAGGGTTTTGTAGGATGCAAGTACGATGGTGAAATGGCATAGTTGTAATTCAATATGGATTATTGTAATTTATGTATGTTAATGGAAAATATATATGTATTTCTATTTTATAGTAAACTTTAGTATTGGAATTTTGTAATGTGTATGAGCAACTAGTTTTAGGGATGCTTTCAGAAATGTGCATTTAACCATAGGTTTCTTTTTAATTCAAATTATGTTTTTAAAGAATAAAGAGGGGTGATTGAATTTATGTGTTAAATGAAATTTTATTTAATATCTTTTAGTGAAATTCCAGTGTGAAATTTATGATTAAATAATTGGTGTATAGTGCTCCTTACCTTAAAAATGTAATAAATAAATAGAAATGAACTAGTTGCAAAACTATTATTCATGTGAAATGGACAGAGGACCTTGTAAGATTTCTAAAAATTCCAACCTTGCGTGATTCTGAGATCCCTATGAAAAGTTATGGCCATTTGAATATCTGGGTCAGGGTTTGCTTCTTGTCGGGTTCGGGGTGTCAGTGCTCAAAATGTTGCGCCTCCTGAAGGTGCACCTTGGCGCATCCATCCTCATGTTAACATACTCTTAAATGCACCATAAGCACTAAAAATGTGGTGCTGATGCCTTGCAACCTACGCCAAGGTGTGACTTTTTCCGTGTCGACACCTTTTGTTCTGCGCCTTGAACCTATGCCAGGGCGTGACTTTTCCATGTTGACACCTTTTGATCTGCGCCTTCAACCTATGCCAGGAAGAGAATTTTTCCATGTTGACACCTTTTGATCTGTGCCTTCAACCTACACTAGGGCATGAATTTTTCCATGTTGACACCTTCTGATCTGTGCCTCTAACCTACATAAGGGTGTAACTTTTTCCGTGTCGACACCTTCTTATCTGCGCCTTTAGCCTGAGTCAGGGAGCGACTAGTGGTGTAAATAAATGTCAGGTTTTGAGTTTCTTTGATTTCCATATTCTTATATTTGTCTATATTTACCTAGGGAGGGAGATATATACAACAATTTGGTGACTCAACGGGATCACCTGCCTCCTAGGTAGAAGATCAGTGGCTTTTTAGCAATCCATTGGGCATGGAGTCATAAGCAATAACCTGAAACCAACCTGATATCTGATCCCAAGCTTGATACCAAAACTCCTTCTCTGAGAGCATGCTGAACTGTAGAAATTCAACCTAGGAGCAACAAAACCTGTGCCAAAGCACTTAGGGAAATTGAAACCTAACTATAACAAGACAATGTGCATCCACACTTAGAGGAATTGAAATCTAGGCTAATATTTACAAGGGTAAACCTTTTCCTTTTAGTAGCAATGTTTAAGACAGATTCCACTAACCGAAATCAGGAGTTCTTCTCCATCCAATGTAAAAAATTGGAAGGCATTACTACTTTTACATCCCATGACCATGTAGAGGCCACTTCAAATGGCATCAAAGTTAAAATGACTTCCTTGTTTTGCCCGATCTGCATCCCATTCCAGAACTAGGTCCCCTTCCTGGAAGGTCTTTTCTCTTTCCTTCTTATCAAACCATCTTTTTACTAAGGCCTGATCTTTATCAATCATTTGAACTACATGTTCTCTTATTTCTTCACATTCCATCAACTCTGCATACTTGGCCTCCATTGGTTCGAACTCAGACAACTCCAACTACTTCATGAGCTCCAATGTAGGCAATTCTAATGATATAAACAATATTGCCTCCTTCCCATAAACCAGCTTGTAGGGAGAATTACCTGTAGACCATTTTGGCGTTATCGTGTCAGCCCACAATGCTAATTTTAGCTTGGTATGCCATATCCTTTGGTTTTCATCCAGAGTTCTTCTGATGATTCTTAGCAAATTCTTGTTCATGGACTCTGCATGTCCATTACCTTACGGGTAATAATTCAAAGAGGTGCTCAAATAGGTTCCATTCTTGACTGCCCATTCTATAATCTTGGAACCTATGAATACCAATGCATTGTTTGATATGATAGTGGCCTGCACATAGAACCTGGTCACTATTCCTTCATAAAAGTCTAGTATGTTAGACTCATTTTCTTCTTTGAGCGTTACTGCTTCGGTCCACTTGGTGAAATAGTCCATTGCCATGAGAATCCACTTGTGGCCTTAGCTTTAGTTTGGATTGATGACCTCAATGAAGTCCAATCCCCATTGCATAAATGGTTGGTCAACCAAAATTGGGTGCAATGGAAGTGCTGCTAGTCTTTCTTTGCCTACAAAGAGTGCACATTTCTTACACTTTCTTATCCATGTATAGCAGTCACTGAACACTGTGGGCAAATAATACCCTTCCTTCATTATCTTGAGAGTTGTTACTCTTGGGGAGAAATGTCCTCCGAAATCTCCATCCTGAAAATCTTGTAACACCCTTTCAATTTGACATGTCCCAATGCACCTCAATAGAACTCCATTGATGTATTTCTTGAACAAAACACCATCAACAAGCACATATGGAATGTCTTGTAATCTGAAGTATCTCCTTTTTGCTTTTCTCATTTCTTGAGGGCATAGGCCTACCTGTAGGAAGTGTATCATATTCTTAGTCCAACAAGGAGCCGACACATCATCATTTTCTTATTATTGACCATCCTGTAGTACCAAGACAGTCTCCTTTTCATCACCTACTTCAACTTGTTGACTCACAGCTAGTTGTTCACATAGTTCTTTTCCACATACTAGTTTTGTGACCTTGATCTTGATGTCATATTCCATGACACGAGTGATCCATCCTGCACATTTCTCATTCAGATCCTTGATTAGAAGGAATTCCTTAACTCTCGCATGAGAGACCAATAATTGGATCTTGTTGTTTGAGACTAGGTGCTTGAATTTCTTTAAGCTCCTGATCACTGCAAGGACATGCTTTTCAATGAAAGAGTACCTAGTTTCATATTCCTCAGATCCTTGATTGATGAAAGCAACTGGTTGTTCTAATCCCTCTTTGTTTTACTGTACCAGGATTGTAGAAATCGTTTCCCCACCACCGAAGGCATATAACATGAAATCCTTGGAGAAGTCTTGATTGACAAGAGTTGGAGCTTGAGATATAGTTTCTTTTATTTCCTCAAAACTTGCCTTGCCTTCAGCTATCCACTTAAATGCCATGCTCTTCTTCAACATCAGTGTTATTGGCTTCACGAGAGCGGAAAAATTTGGCACAAATCTGCGGACAAAATTGATCCTTCCTAAGAATATTTGAAGAGCCTTCTTGTGACTTGGCAATGGCAACGCTCGAATTGCTTCAACTCTTTCTGGGTCAATCGTTTACCCCTCCTTTGAAACAATATGGCCTAGAATTTTTCCTTCGTGAGCCAAGAATATGAATTTTTTTGGATTCAAAGATACCCCAAATCTTCTACACCTCTAAAATAACTACCTCAGATGAAAAAGGTGATCCGCTGCATTTTTGGAGAATACAATGATGTCGTCAAGATATATCAGAACTATTTCGTTGATCAATCCCTTCAATGCCATATCCATTTCCCTTTGGAAAGTGGCTCCAGCATTTGATAGTCCAAATGGCATCTTCTTGTAGGCATAGGTGCCCTATTTGGTGGTGAAAGCCATCTTGAACTGGTCATCTTCTTTCAGCATTACCTGATTATACCCTGAGTAGCCATCTCAGAGAGAGAATCTCTCCGAACCGGATACTATTTGCAATATGTGTTCCATTGAAGGAAGTGGGTAATGGTCTTTGAGAGATGCCCTGTTGAGGTCTCGAAAGTCCACGCACAGCCTAATTTCTCCATTCTTCTTCCTGACCGGTACCAAGTTTGCAACCCATCTTGAGTGCTTGATCAGGAATATAATGCTCGCCTCTATTAGCTTTTTTAACTCTTTCTTCATTAAAGGCTCAATGTGAGGGTTGACTGGTCTTTGCTTCTGCCTGATTGGCTTAGCATCTGGATCCAATTCTATGGTATGTTGTGCCAATATCATGAAACTCAGAGGATACTTAGAGATAAATAAATGATGATGTAAGTCATTTTATAGCCAGGGAGGGGATTCAGTTGATTGTTTTTTACTCAGGCATTGAAGAAATGGATATCACCTTACTAAGGGTTTGATCTATCCTCGCTACTTTAGGTTGTGCCTTCAACCAGGGTGAGAGGACCCATTCTGTAACCTTGAGAAAATATGATCAATACAACGCAATCTAACTCTTACGAGTTGTCACACTAGAGAGTGGAGATGTTTCCTAGACAAGGTTCAGGTTACTAAAGACAATAATTGAAACTTGATTGTCTCTGGATATTTTGGTAGTGAAATTTGTAAAATCTTTGTGGATACACAGTACAAAGAGGGGTAATTGATGTAGGATTTATCATTTGAGAATTTTTTTGAGGGAAGTTAAGCAAGATAAAGCTGATTATACTAGATATTTGAGAGCCTTTACAAATATTGGAACACTCACAGAAAAAATGCTTCAAAATGCCAAATTATTCCTTCAACCAGAAGGTGTGTATCAAAGGAGGCCCAGAGCTGCATGATTTCATACACTCTTAAAGAATTCAACACAAAGGCTCATGTTGAAGACTCAATTAAAAGTTGGAAATCCCTAATTAGTCATGCCTAAGATACACACCTAGGAAAACAAAAAATCTTTCTCAACACAGTGAAAGTAAAGTGATTTTAAATTGTTTATTTCATTACAAGATGAAAGATCTCCTCGCAATGAAATTGCAAATGACACAATATTACCACGTGGATAATATCATGTGTGATTCAAAGGGATTTTAACATAAGATTGCAACAAGAACATGAAAAACTATTTGAAAACATTTTGAAGTAAAAGAAAACACAATTATGGTCATGATCAACACAAATTCATTCAAGGTTCATTAGATTCATTAACAGGAAAGATTTTTTCAACAATCTCAGAGCTTGTCAATTACTAGAAACTTGCAACTATCTTGACATGAATAAATCTACAAACATAGGGAAATAAACAGGTTTCTCAGACGGTCTCTTGGGAAAAAAAATTTTCTCAAAATTTCTCAAAAAAATTAACCCCCCTATATAAGAGTATTATCATTGCATTTATACAATTTCACTCTCTCACTTATCCTAAATTTCCCCCCCAAAAGTCTAAATATTCAAGAGAATATTCCTCTTTACAACATACCGTTTAATCATAAAATATCTTACTTTTTGTTGCCATGTGGATAAATCATGAACTGATCACATTTCTCAATTCCTCAACTATGACTGGGATGCCATGTCATAACTTTTGATAGTCTTTTTAATCATTCTTTTATTTTTTCATGTAAGAAATCCCTGTTTTAATAATTATCAGGTGGCTCCATGGCTTGATCTGACAAGTAATCCTTTTCACCTTTGAGAATACACCTTCAGCAATAGATAGATCCTATCATGCCTCTCAGAAATGAGTTTCCTTGGATGGAATATACCACATATCTACGCCATGAGTCTGAGTCGGCCAAGTGTAAAGAGGAACCAATAAAATCCTCTATGTGTCTCCTTGGTGCAACTGCAAAGGTGAAGACCAGAGGAAGGTTCCAAAACACGTGTGGGCCCTCAATGTGCTCAGAATCCGAGAGAGTTGCGCTGATCACTAAATAGTCTGAGTATGGGAAGGTTCAGCAGAAGCTTCCACATGTCTGTTTGGCACATCTTCAAAGATGAAGTCTAGATGTGGGACCTCAAATGAGCGTAGCCTCTCCACATGCCCTGGGCCCAAGAAAGTTATCTCGGCCATTAAAAAAGTCTCAGTATAAATAGGGTCCAACGAAAGCCTCCAAGTGTCTCTTTGGCACACTTTTGATATGGTTCCCATAAGTGGAAACCCCAAACAAGTGTGGGCTCTCCACATGTCTCAGGCCCAAAAAAATTGTACCGATCGTTGAAAAAGTTGAAGAACCAATGGAAGGTGCCACATGCCTAGGGTCTCAAAAAGTTACATCAGATGCTTGAAAAGTCTAAGTATGGGAAGATCCATTGGAAACCTCCACGTGTCTCTTCGGTGCTCTTTCAAAAGTAAAATTCAGGGGTAGGTCCTCAAACAAGCGTGGGCCCTCAACGTGTCTCAAGATTAAGAAAGTTTCCTCAACTATTGAGAAGTCTCCGTATAAAGAGGAGCTAGCGGAAGCCTGCACATGTCTTCTTGGGACAACTCCAAAGGTAAGACCTAGAGGCGGGACCTCAAATGAGCACAGGCTCTCCATGTGTGTATGGTCTAACAAAGCTGCATCGGCCATTGAAAATTATGAGCATGGGCAGAGCCAGTAGAAACCTCCACATTTCTCCTTGGCACAACTCCAAAGGTCACAACGAGAAATGAATCCTCAAATGAGCGCAGGCCCTCCACGTATGGTTTTGTGGGTCTTAGGCATTTACCTTATACTTTCAAGCCCTTTGTAATAATGCATCAAAATATCAAACAGACCCACCACTCCGTATCTAATCAGAAAATTCCAAGTATCCATGGATTTTCATACATGATTTATAGAGGAGATACAATTGTGGATGATGTCCAACAACAAAAAAATTCCGTGTCAAGAGAAGAATGTAAATAATACCAAGACTCAATGTGAACCATGACCAAAGGAAATGACTGAAAATGGAAAATAAATAAGGGAGAAAGTTTTGATGCATCCATATAGGGATTCATAAAATACTTCTAACCATGCAAACTGAGAAATTTTAAATGAAAAAAGGGGCCAGATTATAATTGAGCACCAACATGATGGATTCTTAGGTATCTTATGTGCTATGGCTATAATCAAGGCTCTCAAAATTAGTGGAAAATATAAGAACTTCCACGCCCACTTGAGGTAATAGAATTTATTGATGAGGAGGATGTTAGGTTTAATTGCACCTTCTATGGAAGTGCATCTATTGCTAGATTACTTCCAAAATATATTCTACTTGTATCAGATAAAAATTGATTGACAGTTCAGATGCACTTAAAGCTAACATTTTATATGGAATAGAGGCGAGTCTTCTTCAAATCAAGTATGATCTTACCTCAGTGTGGGGTTATATTGAGGTTGACATTGAGAAAGGCCAACTTATTGAGGAACATGGAGTTTCCCTGGGAGTTGTTGTGGGAATAACATGAAAAATGTGGTTGATAGTTACAGTGAACGGATCTCAAGGATATACACATACTATACAAATGTCAATGCACAATTATTTATTGCGAGTAGCTACAAAAGGCATTTTTTTCCTAGAGTAACTATGTAAATATCCAAAGAACCACTTGAATCAAGATATAAAGTACAAATTTTCTGGAAAAGGAGTTTCTGATGGATCAATAGTATGTACTATTGGAGAAATAACAACATCGCCAAATGCAAGCAATGCGATTCCTAGGTAGGTAACTTTTACAATGGATATTCATTCAAAAGTGGACACTATATGGGAAGTTATCATTTATGAGTTGATTGAAAACATATATAAATTATGTGATAAGAGATATGTTTCATGCTCCATTGAAATGAAGGATTTTTATTGTGAGGAGCACCTCATGTACTTCGGACACTAGTATTTATATATTATAATTTTCGTATAAGTTGGTTATAGATTTGTAATAAAATAAAAATATTAAACTATTCGATACTCAAATAGTTAAATATTTTAACCAGATGACTAATGCAATTAATAAAACAACACCTCATGATTTTTCTACAGACTTAAAATTTTACCCTTAACTGTGTTGTGACCAAAATGTCATGAATTTATAAACCCAAGGTGTCAAAAATTTGTGCTCTTGGCCATTGGTTTTGGTGAGATATAGATGAGTTAACTATAACCACCATTTCTGTGTACCTTGCAAAGTTAGAAAAATGCAATTTCTGGAGAATTGCAGAACATCACTTGGAGCCCCGTAAAAGTGATGCCAAACATCGTATATGTTCATTGTTATGTAGAGATTCACATCAAGCATTAGCTCGACCTTTTTTTACCATTTGCACTCTCTTCGCTGCTCCTCTAGGATACCTATTACTCCATTTTTCACTTTTAGGGAGTTGATAAAACTCAAAAGTTTAATTTCATTTCGGCTCACCATTTGGACCTTGAGTAGTAAAATGCTGGCCCACTTTCACAACCCTCTAGTATTTTTACTAGAAAATTTCTTGGAACCTTAATTCTGGGGGAAAATACATTCTTGGTTAGTTTTCCAAGGGGGATTTGTAGGCCTCTAGTCATTTTTGACTCAGTTAAATTAGACTAATTACGACCGGTGGCTCTGGAAACATAGCTGCCCATTGAAAATGATTCATTAGTTTTGAATTATCTTAGTTCCTAAGAATTCGTGTTATATAGGAGGAGATTGAGGAATTTACTCATTGTGCATCACCTGATAAAATGTAGCTTTTGAATGTGGTTTCTTAGCCTCTGAGCCTAAATTGGGCATTTTTGCAACTAGCTCGAAATATGTAAAAAGAAAGTCGTAGGACCCCAGTCAAGTTAGCAAACCATCATGGAAACTTGTTAACAATTGTAAATAACTATTTGGAACTTTATCTTGTAACTTATTATATGAAATTGAACTTTTGGTGTAATAGTGTTCACTCTCTTCCCTATCACTTTCTCTCTCCTAAGTTACGAAATGAATTGAAATGACTATATGTCTCTAACCCTCTCTTTTCGAGTGAAAATTTTTATTATTATGTAAATGTAAAACTAAAAAATGTTAATTATGCTAGATGTATTTGGATGTCATGTCAATGATTTATCGTAAAATTTCATGCTCACATGGTCTTGCAGGATTCAAGTATGATGGCGAAATGGCGTGGTTGTAAGTCAATGTGGATTATTAGAATTTATGTATCTTAATGGAAAATATATATGTATTTTTACATTACAGTAAATTTTATTATTGTAATTTTTTAATATGTATGAGTTGCTAGTTTTAGGGATGTCTTGGGAAATGTGAATTTAACCGTAGGTGTCTTTTTTATTGAAAATTATGTTTTTAAAGAATAAAGGGGGTTGAATATATTTGTTAAATAAAATTGAATTTAATATATTTTAGTCCAATTCCATTTTGAAATTGATGATTAAATAATTGGTTTGTTGTGTTCCTTACCTTGAAAATGTAATAAAGAAATTTTAATGAAACAGTCAACCCTAGTATAATTTTTTGCATAACTATTCTTCCTGTGTGATTCTTTTAGCATAGGAAACTAAAATTTTAGAATGAACTTAAATATTTACACTTGATAAAAAATTCTATTCTAAGTAAATAAGATCATAAGTTTGATTTTATCGTCATGTATTGTATGATTAGTAAAATTGTTGTGAACCCACCAATTAGGAACGACATGGTAAAACTTTGTCTAGGGTATGTAGTCCCATCCTAGGATTGAATAATTGTGTGTGTATTGAGGGGAATGTGATTTGCTTAAGGTAGTACTCTATGGGTAACCAAACTCCATAATGTAAAACCTTCTTATTTGGGCACATATGTAGGGTGACGAGTGTTAGGTGGGAAAGATCACCATTTACCTTTCAAAGTCACCTTTAAGAGTTGGGATCATAAATGAGCTCGACACCCAATATCAATTGTCATTTGGTTCTTTGGTGCAATACTAAGAATTAATTGTGAAACTTAGCAACATTTTAATGTATGATTAGTTGTCGATAATGTAACCATAAGATGATGTTCTTGGATAAATTTGAAATTTACTTCATTCTCATAACATGTTTAAACCATTTTGTTGTGAGAAAAAGGATGCACATTATGTAAACTCTAATGTGATCCTTAGCCTATTAAATGATGTACTACTCTCTCTTGCCCTCCCACTTGTCCTAGTGTGCAACGAATGTATGAGGTAAAAATAGGTGGCCTTGTTCTTCAAGATAAATCCCTTAAGAAAAGGAATAGTAGTATCACGAGGTTATAAATGCCATATTAGAAAATAAATTACACAATTCATTCAAAAGTCATCTAAACCTAGATAGCGAAAAAAATAAAAATTCTTAAGTTGGATGTAAAATGAAACCTGGGAGACCTAAATCCTTAAACAAAAAATTGTGAATTTCACATCCTTCACAATTATAATTGTTTCGTTGAGTAGAGGAGGTATGATATAAGATACATATGCATTCCCTTTGGAGTGAAACCTAGGGATAATATCTAGTAGCCTTATGTGTATGAAAATAGTCTTGTTTGCAAATAAACACCCTATTAATGAACGAGTGAATAAAACAAATCTTTGAAATATTTTAGATGATCCTTATTTAATGAGATACACTGTAAGTTAAATGTTAAACTATATAAAGAAAATATAGAAAAAGGGAATAGAAATGTATGATTCATATAATATGATCCTTTTTAGAACTTAAGTTAATGATTGAAACGTGATTATAATAAATGTGTAATCTTAGAAATATTAGGATGTGGGAAGGCCTTATCTATCTTATGTGCCTCATCATTTGAAAATTCTTCCTTTATGTGCGTCACATTTTTTCATGTTATCTATGTGGGTTAATGTTTGTTCAAATAGATCATGTGTTTTTACGAATTCCTATGTGATCTCCTGTAGTGTCATGTGTACTACAATGTAAGTAAAAATAAAAATTCTTCCATTATTTTTATTGTTTTTTTTTTGTTTTTAAAATGTGGGCGTTACATTTGGTATTAGAGTGGAGGTTCATGATCTCGATCATCTGGGATAGATTGGAGTTGTGATGGTTTTGCATGGTGGTGGAGGATATTGGTAGATTAATGTGATATATTTTGTTATGTGACCAATGTTGTAATTGTGATAGTATGAACACACTTCTTGTGCATGTCACTTAATGTGTATTTTTTATCCTGTTGATTTTCTTATGATGAGGGAATTCGATCTCCTTTTCGTAGATTCAATGAGTATTTCATGTGTGATGTGTCACCTTGTTTTGTGTGAAAATAATGTTATTGTGGATTTACAAGTGTTGGAGTGTCTTGTTATTCTGTGATATGTAGGTTTGATTATGTGTTGCATGACAAAATTTGTTTATGCTGAATTAGATTTTATCATGATGCCACCACCGTATTATGTTGAATCATGTGTGTCACCATGTTATATTGTAATTTACCGTATTTTTTAATATTAGTCACTAAGTTCACCTTACGTATAATTTGTGTAATATTTGATGGTTCATGTCGTGAATTATGGGCATATGTTGATTGTATGACCCCTATTGTGCAATACTTGTAGCTTGGATGCATTGTGTGGAAATGTGATGTATTCTAACCCATTAAAGTAATGATTTTGCTATACCCTGTATATATACCATGTGTGAATCACCATTGTGTTAGTGATGTAGTTGTGTCTTATGTTTTGCACCTTACACTAGATAACCCTAAGGGGAGCAATCACTAAGATTGTATGTGTGGAGAGAAGATGTGTGAACCATGTTTTCATAATATTGAATCGAATACGAGTTAGGAAGTGGAGTCTTATATAGACTGAAAACCCACTTCTTTCTATTTGGTATACTTTGAGATTTCTAAGTATAATTTTCAATGCACACCACCTTTGGCTCAACTTATGTGAACTAGTGTTCCAAGCTCTCTCCTATTGAGTTCTCCATTGAAAAATCCTATGTGATATTTACTATGTTGAGCCTTGTGCGAGTATGGAAGAATGATTCTAGCAGAGATTATGAAAATTTTATTATTTGATATGTTAATTGACGAGTCGAGGTTCAATGTCTAAAAGCCAGGAAATTGATGAGTACCTCTTTTGTGGCCAGATGATGCCACATGTAGTGATTGTAATGTGCTACTTCTGTATATGTATTTTATTCATAATTTGATCACTATCTCTTTTCTTGTTAGAACTAATGATTTTCTTGATTGATTTGATCTTATATTTTTTGAAATTTATGTGATTATTACACTAACATGAAGATTTTTACACTTACTATGGCTATTTAGCCATTTGTTTTTCTTAGTTTTAAATTTATGTATCAAGTTAAAAAAATGTATAGCCTAGTCCAAGGCTTGGGATTTTGCCACTTGGCATTTGAAATGGATTATTGTGTGTTTCTAATGTTGTAATGTGTTGGAAAAGGGTCATAGGATTCACCATGGAGTGGTTGAACCTATGCACCTACTTCATTATATGGGGGTAGGCCCAAGGAGTTACATATAACTAATGGGTTGTTGAACCATGAGTTATTATGTGACTTGGGTTAGAGGTATCTGTACTCTATGTGGCTAGGGTCATAGGGTGACCGACCTCTTTTGTGGAGCTAAAAGGAAAATTTATCATTGTTTTACTACTTCAAAGGCATATGGAGATGTTTCATAATGCTTTGGGAGGTATATGTAGTTATTTTGTGATGATTTAGGAGGTATATGTAGTCATTTTATGATGCTTCAGAGGTATATGTAGTTGTTTATGCTTCTTTGGGAGGTGTATGGAGATGTTTTGTGATGCTTTGGGAAGTATACAGAGTTGTGTTGTGATGCATTGGGAGGTATATGGAGTTGTTTTATGATGATTTTAAAGGTATATGGAGTTTTTTAATGATTCTTTAAGTGGTGTATGGAGTTGGAGTTATGATTTATGTATACTCATGTGAGTGTGGTTGTGTTTTGTGATGTTGAGAATTGATGCCCCTCATTAAGGGTATGAAATGATCCCCTTTTTGAAACTATATAGATACAGTTATTGTCTTGATTTGTATGAAACTTTTATATGTGTACTTGGGAATTTTATGTTGTTGTACTCTGCTTATGTTATGGATAATATTGCATTGGGCATGTGTGTGATAAGTAGTATGTTGTGAGGGCTATGCATGTTATTTCCATGGTTTAGTTGTGTTCCTATGATGTGATATAGTCCAGAAGGTACATATCATGATGTCTTGTGAACCATTAGTGTTTGTTTTGTCCCTTATGTGGTATTGTTTTGTCGGTACCTGTTGGGAACCCACAAAATAGGAAAACTAAATTTGTAATAATTGAAATATTAAGAGCTTGAGTTTATTGATATTATAAATGAAAAATATTAACAAAGTAATAATCTAAACTGAAAACTACCAATCTTACTGGAAGACTAAGAAATTAACAAACTTTTTCCTCTTCTTGTTTGAGGCATGAACCATTAATTGTTTCCCTCCGTGCTTATGAACATTGTCTTCTAACCTCTGCACTGTATCGCATCGAGGATGATGCCCTTATAAGGGGATGGAAAGGTAGTGCCACCATGAAAAATTAAGAAAATGTAATTAATTTTTAAAAAGGGGGCGAATCATTGATGAAATTGATTAGGAGTATTTGGAAAGTGTTAATGGAGTAGGTGGTGGAAGAAGTGGAGGTTGGTGTGTGGTATTGGATGGTCAAGGAATGGGAATATTTCAAGGCTCTCAACCATGTCATCTTCCTTGTATAATAATTCTTACACTTTGTTTGAGATCCATAGTCCAAAAAAAATGTTGAAAGCACTTAGAGAGTTACAAAATTTGAACAAATGAAATAACAAGACAAATTCTCATGGGAGATGAATATGGAAGTGTACAAAAGACATAGGCACACTATTTCACCTATGTAACAAATGGGTCTCACACTTTTAAAAATGTCCTCCCAAGACGTGACAAATAGGGGCAGGATTTATGCACATGTTGCATGTGGATAGTGCGCCCTATGCACAATTACTCGGAGGAAAAAAAGTATGGAAGGAGCTTATTTATCCCTCATTAGAGATATTCAAAAACTCAAGGTAGATTTCATGCATTTGTTTTGGAATTCTATGCTGATCTATTTTTATCTTAGGGATCCATTACGACACAATTATTATTTCCTTCAACGTCCAACTTTTCTACTCCTTTGATCTGAGAATCCGTGTGGAGTGATAGTACTAAATATTCCACTAAGGAAAAGATATTAAATATTCTAGGGTACTACAAGATGTTGGAGATATTGCAATTCCAGATATGCAAGAATGTTGTATAAATGATGATAGATTAATGAATTTTATTGGTGATTCTATAAAATGTGTGATGCAAGAGTTTCCTCTTTTCCATTGGATATAGGTGGTGATCACTCAATATCCTACCCAGTCATTTGATTTGTTTCAGAGAAACTTGGAGGATAAGTGTAAATTCTTCATATAGATTCTCATCCTGATATATCTGATCATTTTGAAGGAAACTATTACTTGCATGCATCTTAATATACATGGCTTATGGAAGGTGGTTATGCAACACAAATTCTAGAGATGGAACACAACTGGATATTCATCCCAAAATAACGAATAAGGGGTTGTTATCAGATGTTGTAGTTGCAAATGCTCTGGTAGACATGTGCATAAATGTGGAAGCAAAATCTTGTGATTTGTTTGACAAAATAGCATAAAAATAATGTGGTTATGTGGACAACACTGACTGTAGGATATGCACGAAATGGGTTGGTTAAAAAGGATGAGAAACTTTTAAGGAAATGCAATTGGCAGTTGTAAATCGAAAACCCACCACATTTGCACCCATCCTCCCACCCTTTGTCAAAATGGGATCATTAAAGAATGGATGTAGGATGTTGGACTGAGACTATAGGTAGATAAAATGGGAAATTTATGTGGGAGGACTAATGGAGTGAGTTTCAGTGGCCTATCACTTCTCATTTGCTCACACATGGATACAATTGTTGATGATGAAATGTATGATGGATCATTGGGTATCTTATGTGCTTTGGCTTTAATCAAGGCTCTAGCAATTAGTGGAAAATTAGAATAACTTCCACACCCAATTGACATAATAGCATTTATTGATGAGGAGGGTGTCATGTTTCATTCCACCTTCTTGGGAACTGAAACTATTTCTAGAATACTTCCAGAAGATATTCTATGTGTATCATATAAAAATTGATTGAGAATTCAAATGCACTTAAAGCTAACATTTGTTATGGAACAAAGGAAATCCTTCTTAAAATCAAGTATGATCCTCTCTTAGTGTGGGGTTATAGTGAAGTTATCATTGAGAAAGGTCCAATTCTTGAGGCACATGGAGTTCCCCTAGGAATTGGTTTTGTAATAGTAGCACAAATGCGATTAAAAGTTATAGTGCACATATCTCAGGGACATCCAACTACTGTACCAATTTCAACGCATAATGATCCATTCCCAGCAGTTGTAGAAGGTATTTTGTTCTTGGAGAAAATAAGTAAATATCCATATGACCACTTAAGTCAAGATAACAAATACACATTTCTTGCAAAAGGAGTTTAAAATGGATCTTTTCTATGTACTATTGGAGAAATAGGAATGTGGCCAAGTACAAGGAATATGATTAATGGGAAGATGAATTTTATAGTGGATATTCATGTAAAATTTTACATAATATGAGAATTCATCATTTCGTTGTTGACAAAAAGCATATATAAATTATGTGATAAGCGATCTGTTTCATGCTCCTTTGAAACGAAGGCTTTTGATTGTGTAGAGCACCTCATACACTGTGGACACTAGTATTTCTAGGCATGGTATCATTTCCTTTATCTTTTATAATTTTCATTTTATTTTTTTATTCATTTGTAATAAAATAAAAATATTCAACTATTATATACTCAAACAATTGGATATTTTAACTAGACGACTAGTGCAATCAATAAAAAAACACCTTGTGCTTTTTCTACCAACATAAAATTTGACCCTCAACTATGTCGCGACCACAACCTCTTGCATTGATAAACCCATGGTGTCAAAAATTTATGCTCATGTCCATTGGTTTTGGCGAGAGCTAGATGATTTAACTATAACAATAATTTCTATCTACCTTACAAAGTTAGAAAATTGTAATTTCCAGAGACTTGTAAAACAACACTCAGAGTAACATAAAAGAGATGTCAAGTGTCATATGTGTTCCTTATTATGTAGAGAGTAACATAAAGAATTATCTCAACCTCGTTTAACTGTTTCTACTCTCTTCGGCGCTCATCTATGATCCTTTTTACTTTGTTTTTCTCTTTTAGGGAGCTACAAAAACTTAAAAGTTGGGTTTCGTTTCAGCTCACCATTTGGACCATAAGAAGTGAAATTATTTCCCTCCTTTACAACCATCTATTATTTTTACTATAAAATTTCTTAAAACCTTTAGTTTGGGGGAAAACACATTCTAGGATAGTTTGGCAAGGGGGTTTGTTAGGCCTCTTGTTGCTGTTGACTAATTTAAATTACAATGATTATGACCCATGGCTCCAAAAACCTAGCCGGAAATTGAAAACCATTTTGTAGTTTTGAATTATATCAGCTTCAATGAATTCCTTGTATATATTAGGACAAGGAAGAATTTACTTGTTGTGGATTTCCTGACAAAAGGTAGCTTTTGAATGTGGTTTCTTAGCCTTTGAGGCTAAATTGGGTGTTTTTGCAACTAGCTGGAAATATTTAAAAATAAATTTGTAGGACCCCAATAAAGTTAGCAAGCCATTATGGAAACTTATTAACACTTGTAAATAACTCTTTGGAACACTATCTTATGATTTGTTTTGTGAAATTGGACTTTTATAAAAATAGTGATCTCTCTCTTCCCTATATCTTTCTCTCTCCTTAGTTAAGAAATGATGTGAAATGAGTATATATCTCTAACCATCACTTTTCGAGTGCAAATTAGTATTATTATTATGTAAATGTAAAACTAAAAACATTAATTATGCTAGATTTATGTGGATGCCATGCTAGGAATTTTTCATTGATTTCATGCTCACAGGGTTTTGTAGGATGCAAGTACTATGGTGAAATGGTGTGGTTGTAATTCAATATGGATTGTTGTAGTTTATGTATGTTAATGGAAAATATATATGTATTTGTGTTTTATAGTAAACTTTAGTATTGGAATTTTTTAATGTGTATGAGCAACTAGTTTTAGGGATGCTTTTGGAAATGTGCATTTAACCATAGGTTTCTTTTTTATTCAAAATTATGTTTTGAAAGAATAAAGAGGGGGGATTGAATTTGTGTTAAATGAAATTTTATTTAATATCTTTTAGTGAAATTCCAGTGTGAAATTTATGATTAAATAATTGGTTTATTGTGCTCCTTACCTTAAAAATGTAATAAAGAAATTAAAATGAACTAGTTGCAAAACTATTCTTAATTTGTTATTATTTTAGCATAGGAAATTTAAATTTTTGAATGAACTTAAATATTTATGCATGATAACACCTTCTATCTTAAGTAAATAAGATCACAATTTTGAGTTTATCATCATAGCTTGCATGTTTAATGACCTTATCGTGAACCCAACAGTTAGGAACGACATAGTAAAACTTCATCTTGGGTATGAGATCCTCTCCTAGGTTTTATATTGGTGTGTGTAGTAAGGGGAATTTCATTTCGTTAAATTACTATTCTTTGATTAATCAAAATCCATAATGTAAAACCCTCTTGGTTGGGCACACGTGCAGACTGCAATGTAAGTAAATAAAAAATTCTTCCAGTACTTGTAAAATTTTTTTTTGTGTGTAAAATGTGGGCATTACAAAATGTATTTTACATATGTTTGGTTGTTTTCTTTAGATTCCCTAGTGGTTTCTCTTGATGCTCATTTTAATAGCTCAAAAACCCACCTATAGATTTTAGATGCCCTATTATGTGCTTCGTCTGTGGTACCATACAAACACCTAACCTACCATCCATATGGTTGTTAATTCCTTTTAAGGGTTCAAATGATACTCAACATTTTACAGGAAAATCATTAAAAAGGGAATCTTTTACCTTGTTTTAGCCATCCAAAAAAAAAATCATGTAAATACAACTTCCAGACACACGAAGTATATGTAATTTGTATTAAATAAATAATTAATCTGTCTGATTTATTTTTAACTATAAAATTTCAATAATATACTTAATAATACAAATTTCAAGCTCATTTTTTTATATAGATCCCACTGATGATGGCATGCATCTACTTGAGGAAAATTCTCATTATGTGCATATATTAGACATGAACTAAGTAGAAGATATTTAACATGTAGAAGAAATTCCTACCATTGAGGACATTTGTGATTATGTGCCTATACTTGACCGAAATTTTATTCATGATTATGATATGTAACAAGAAGAAGAAATTTCCCATCATCAAACAAAAAATTCACCTAGAAAACCTACTCTAAATTCTTTGAAAAGAAAGAGAATAAATTAAATTTTCATTGATGGCATCCACCAAACTAAAAATATTTCAACACATAGTGATCAAACACCTATAACAGGTGATAATACAACCCAAAAATTTGTGCAAAGAAAGATAAGTACATGGACCATTGGAAGGACTTTTATGTTTAATTGGGCAGCTAAGTATCCATCCGTTTGAACCAGTACAACCATAAAAAAGTAATGATAATCTAATAGAATGTAAATTTTGTATTATCTTTCTCTGTTGGAAAATTAGAAAGGATAAAAAAATGCAACTCAAGATGGACACAATTTTGGTAAAAAAAATATGTATCAGTTAAAAAAAATATGCTCAAATAGAAAAAACACACATATGGAAAAAATGTAAAGGATATTCATGTATGTGTGATATATGCAACATAGTATGAAAATGAATAGAAATAACTAGAAAATATTTTTTGAGAAAGGAGGAACAATTATAGCTTAGATAGAAAAAATTTGTTCCAGACTAATCTACAAGCTAAACATATACATTTCTCAACTATTTACCATATACTAAAAAGGGTAGACCTATTTCTGAGATGCAGGATTATAAAAATTTATTTCAACTTAATGGATTCCCTAAAATTCCACAATCATATTTTCTAAGAAACAATGCTTTGGAAATGGTTAAATGTCTAGTGCCGATCGAGAAGGAAAATTATAACGAAAAAATAAAAAATGCACAATCTATCTCATTGTCCATTGATGAGTTCACAATAGTTGAAAACACATCTTTGGTTTGCATTCATATTTATGTTATTGACTGATAACAAAAATCCAGATTTGATGATAAAATTTAGCAGCAATAATTTTAGATTAGCACATGAAAATAGGAAAAATCTAGAGACAAATAAAATATCAAAAATAATTGATAGATTAAAACTTGAGAAATTACATGATGAGAGAGCTTACAATATATAGGAGAATGAACTCTTTAGAACAAGGATTCAACTCCAATATTTAATCCCATAATATTCTCACATGTCTCTCCTATAATCACTCCCAAACCCAACAATCTCTCACACAACTCCAAAATAGCTATGTGAGTTGTTTATTCAAAAACACACAGCTAATACATATTATCCTATATTATTAATAATGAGATTGATTAATAAATCATATTAATAATATTAAAAACTTTTATTTTTCTCACACAAATATGATATTAATATATCAATATTAATATCATACTAACACACTAACATACTAATGTAATATATGAATATTACATTTAACTATTATAAACAATAATGTGAGCACTAATTTCCTGGAACATTCACCCCCTTAGTGTGAACATGGGTGAGTTCTTTCTAGTACCTACTCATGTTCTACAATACGATTGTTTTCAAAGAGTACCATCAATTCCAATAGGTTTTCTAGTGAAACCATTAACCACTATGTATATGATTTTATAAGAGATTCAAAAACTCTCAAATTGGTTTTCTAGTGGACCCCCAAACCACTTTCATAGCAGCGTACACATTTCCCCACTCCCTTTTTTACATTCAAGGGAAAATATAAGAAATTTCACTCATGCAGGAGCTCACTTATTACAAGAGTGAACAGGAATAAATCATCTATTCTTATTAAAATACAAAATCAAAATTAAACACAAAAAAAAACAATGCCACAAATTCATTGTGTGGCCCCTTCACTTGTGTCTAGCAAGAGGTCACTGATTAACCTCCTTCCTTCATTTCTTCCTTCCTCCATCGTGATGCTACTTAGTTAGAAAATGTAGGTTTTAGGCTCATTACACAATTTTGCTGAGTGTTGAATTCAATCAATAATGCACCCCTGACTATGGACATCACATGCAAGTGTAAATGTGTCAAATTAAAAAATTATATTAATGTATTACACACCACTTTTTATTTTTTTTTCAGATCCCTATTTTTATTTCCACTTTTCTCTTAAACTAAAAACTAGGTTTTTGTACAATTTTAACAGAAGTTTTCCAAATATCAACTAAACAAACCTAATAAATTTTGTAATATTTTTAATTTGAGTTTTTTAGATACATTCAATCTATCAAACATTTTTTTTTAAAACAACAAAAAAATTTCACTCAACTTACACTGAATTTTATGCATAGATAGAAGATGAATCTGAAGTTAATGTTAAATAAAATATTGTGCATCTTGTTCTTATCTTTCCAGAAAAAAAATGAGATATCAATCGGATGTCATAAGACTAAACTATGATCTTTTTACTATGATGTGTCCTGCTAGAAATTTTCTTACGGGATTCCTTCAACCATCTTCTTCTTCTTCTACACTTGTAGAAGGAAACCTACTCTGATACTAGATGATAACAAAAATTCATATTTGATGATAAAATTTAGCAACAACAATTTGAGATTAGCACATGAAAATAGGAAAAATCTAGAGACAAATAAAATATCGAAAATAATTGATAGATTAAATCTTGAGCAATTACATGATGAGAGATCTTACAATATATAGGATAATGAAATCCTTAAAAAAAGGATTCAACTACCAGTCTTTAATCCCATAATATCCTCACATATCTCTCCTATAATCACTCTCAAACCCTAACAATCTCTCACAAAACTCCCAAATAGTTATGTGAGTATTTTATTCAACAAACTCACAACTAATACATATTATCCTATATTATTAATAATGTATTGATTAATAACTCATATTAATAATATTACAAACTTTTATTTTTCTCACACAAATATGATATTAATATAAAAATATTAATATCATACTAACACACTAAATTACTAATGTAATATATGAATATTACATTTAACTATTACAAACAATAATGTGAGCACTAATTTCCTAACATTGACAACCATATATGGACACCTCATTTGTTAACAATCCATGAGTTGATAGAAAATTTAAATGTAGATAACATTTACAAGTTGGTTATTCAAGGTTGAGGGATATAGTGGGAATGGATTATTACAATATCTCTACTAATTTGGTGTGCATTTGTACAAATGGATGGCACATAAAAAATTCAAGGGAACAAAATTATCTTTTCATTTTGACTACAAATCACTATTTCCCCATATACAATTCCAATCCATTGCATGAAACAGATAATGAATATTTCATATAAAATAGTTAGAAAATTTAGGAGTGTTGTAAATTTTGAAAAACTTATTCACATCCTGCATGCATATTTCCCAAAAGATTCCTAGGGTTCTAGAAATTTAAAATTTGAGTGATAGATGGTAAAAAGATTCTAATAGATGTTTGATACAAGGTGCATTTCCCATCTATGAATGTGCGTGCAAAGTTTTGGAAGAGCATCCATTGTTCGCAGGTTCTATGTATAAATATCATAGAGAAGTTGACAAGGAAAAATATTTTTCGTATTGTTTAAGATATTTGGAAATGTTACTAACATTAAGTGGAATTCTCCCCATATTGAAGGAAATTAATTATTTGAGTAAACATTCTCAAGATAGGCACATATAGATTGTTGATTTCATACACTTGAGGAAACGTGTATGTTATACAATAGTTATTTTATACGCATCCAATGAAAAATTTTAACAGCTTCTATTTGAGAATTGGAAAATGTTAACAAACATCAAGGATCCTAACTGATATTTGAAATTAAATATTAAGGATTATATTTTTCTAGTTATTAATGGGAAGGAGATACCAATAAATTTATTTCAACAAAGAGTTTATTTAGTAGGAGTAGAAATTGAATAGGGTCATGTAATGTGTGTTTCATTTGAAATTGTTATTTTTGGTACACGGATGAAATTGAGAAAGATTTCACAAATCTTATCTGTAAAAGGATTTTTGATCATTTTAAAAGGGATGATCTTGTAGAGTCCATTAGAGTAGTGAATCCCATATTTTTGATTATCGTGGATGGTCATAGTGAAGAACTTGTAAATAACTTATTTCTCAAATATATAATTGTTCTAGTAAATCATTTCAGCAAGTCCCGTATAGAAAAATGATGTTGAAATTTAAAGTATTTTACATAAATATTCATGGACATCTTATCCAAGACATTTTGTACTTACCATGGTTGATGAGTATTGGGTATATAATTGAATCAATATTAAATGGGGCTATAACAAGGCTATGGAAATTATTGTATCTGTATGCATGTGAAGCTAATAGAATTTAATGAAAGGAAACTAACACAAATTATATTCCTAACGTAGGAAATCAAACATAGACATCATGATAAACCATAAAAAGAAATGCTTAAACTAGTGCATAAAACATTAAAAAACATCAAATAAAAAACATATCTTGTTATTATTTATATGTTTTATAGATTTTAGATTACTTCCTTTTGTGATGATAAATGGTAACTATGTACAATCAAAGGATTTCTCCAAGGAAGAGGAAGAGAAATCGCCAATATGGCTTAATTGTAATTTTTAGTTCTTCTCTTACTACTCTTAGGAAATTAGAAAAAGGAAATGGTTTTTTTGATAAATAATCCTTCCAAGAGTTTAATTTTTTTATCATATGCAAATGTCTTACAAGGACGTGGTGTAAGTTGAAACATGGTGTACTAGGTTCGTTGTATATCTTTCTAGTTTTGGATAAGCTTACAACCTAATGAATGTGGGATAAAGGGAAAGTTATAATTAGAAAGGGATAAGTATGATTAGAAGATATTAATTAGATATTATCAACTTATGGAAGTTGGGATGATTTAATTAATCAACTAGGATTCAATTACTAGGCCAAATAAAGCTTAGGTAAGCCATTTAGAGGTGATTTAGAAGGGAAATTTGTAGAATTTCGAAGGGTTTGAAAGGGGGGTTAAACCAATAAAAGGATTTATTGATTAAATATAATATTAAAATCCTTAATTTTGGAAGCAAAAATGAACTGGGAGGGTAAATTAACCATTAATTAATTTAAAATTCATTAACCATTGCTTACATTAAACCATTCAATTCAACCATTTAACATCCACCATAACCCATATGTGCAGGTTAGGCATGTTTCAAGAGTTCAAAAGAGCATGAAACAAATAATAAGACACATAAACACCATATGTAAGTGCAAAACCCTCAAGGGGAAGAAAACCAATAATAAGAAACATAAATATTTTTCTTATATTACACACAACAAAGGAATTTAGTGAAACAATAACTTCACAAGGATCACTCACTCCTAGTTTAGTAGGAAACAAACCCACAAGTAGGATAGAACCCCCTAATGTGATAAAGAAACAACTAAACCACATGAAAATGAATTACCACTAATGATATGTTGCTCACACAACTGATGGTGATCCTAGTTCAACTCACAACTCTTAAGACCCTCATCAAAACAATAACACTCATAACTCTCTCAATATTTCTTATTCATGAGATGAATATTTCAATTTCCTTTGCACATATGATCCCTAAAAATTTATCATGTCTTCATACCTATTCTATGCTCTATCAATAAACCCTCAATACTCTTCTTCAATATCCTCTAATCCTCTCATAACCTCATTGTATCAACTAGTTAAAATGTACCAAACACACTAGATTGTATACACAACACTATCTCATTAACTCACTTAGGACAATTATGATACAATTAGTTACGTAATCCAAGCATAAGCATATATCAATAACATAATACAAATTCAATATAAGACACTACAAGGGTTGGAATGGGTCAAACCAACATGAATTGTGATAAGTAATCCTTATATTTAAATTTATTTAATTATTTAAACATTATTATGGTGCATAAAATTTAATTAAATAAATAAGTATATTAAAAGGGAAGAGTATAGTTATACATAAAGTTTATTAAAATGAGTGGGAAATGGAGCATCCATTTCCCCACGATTGGATATAATTTATCACAACCATTAGATGATGATTTGTGGGAATAATTTAACCTCCAGCTATTAAGTTAAATTACAAAAACCTAGTATCTAATTAATTAAATCAATTGATTAAATTTTTGGGAATTAAATTGTCTACGTTTATCTAGTAGATTAATTAAATTCTGGAAGTTAAATGTTTAGGTTAATTAAATCAATTGATTTAATTAATGATAATTGAAAGAATTTTATTTAGTGGGGAGATGATTTACTTACGAGAATTGAATGATTTTAAAATTAATGAAATTGTTTAGTTAAATTATGAGATATGAATGGGACACTTATATTAAAAATATTGTAGGGAATATCTTGGTTAGTCAAAATAAATTTTTATCTCATACTAAACAAAATGATCTCATTATAATAAATGAAAACCATCCTAGTGGCTCAAAGTTATTTTAAATGATTAAAAAAAATTATTTGAATTTTATGTCACTTGATTAGGTTCTCTTTGATCATTCGGAGTGGGGCACACCAAGACATATCCACAAGATAAAAAATGCACTCTCCAAGCTCTAATGAATGAACAATCACCTCTAAGGTATTCAGAAAACTTTTTCATGGCTCCATAATAATCATAAAACATATGGTTAACCTCCAAGAATCATAAATAGGATCAGGAACAAATGAAACATCCATCTCCACTATGAAACACACCAAGGATCATTCAAGAAGAACTTGGTCTTCAAGCACCCATAAATTTATTCCATAAGAATGAAAAAATTTACATAGATAATATCATCTTCAAGGATCAAGTAATATACCATTAAAACTTATAAGAATCTAATATCTAGAATAACCCACATTTTCTTCCATCTCATAGTGGAAGAAATCCAACAAATCCAATCTCTAAAACTGCTCCAAACTAGAAATTCAGTCTCAAGAACAAGTATTGAAGAATAAATCCTCAATCACCTTCAAAACCTCTTCTAATATCAACCACAACCTGGAGCACATCAATTACAGTTACATAAACATTTAAAAGCACTAGTAAGCATAGCTCATATAGAGAAATTATCTCCAACAGACATGTCCTTGTCACCTTCTTGAGCAAGCCAACTAGGAATTTCTAGATCATTAGGTATTCAACAAAAAAATAATTCAACATATCAAAAAAAATACTTCATCACATAAAATTATGTTCCTAACCAACGTCCATTACCAAAACTATCAACCCCATTAAGCAATTTCATAAAAACTCACCTCAAACCAAAGGACTAGAACTTTAGCCCTTAAAGCCACAATCGGTAGACCAAATTTGAGGACTTATGTCTCAAAACATATTCAAGAAAAATGCCTAAAAATTTTCATGGATTCATAGCACATTTCCCAAGGATTATGGAACAATTTATTTTTTATTCTAGAACCTCCATCTCATCCCTAAAACTATAAATCTCCACAAAACAAGGGATTTTCTCAATATTCCAAAAATAGTTCTTACAAAAAATCACCACCAAAATTATCCCTCGGGAATAATCTACAAAATTGATGCATCAATTTATATTTCTATGTTCATTTGAAGACCATGCAATTCAAATCTCCCATGTCACTCTAGAAGCCTTGTTTAATTGTGGTTTCAAAGAAACTTATCTTATTAAAAAAATCTTCATAAAACTATGACGATAGATCCAAGTCATTATATTTGCAAAAAAATCTTATCACAAAGTAAAATAATCCCATAAAATATATGGGTCCCATGCAAAGTTTATGTAAGTGGGTGAACATTTGAAGTTTCGAATTCGCGATGGGTTTTTCTTCTCTAGAACTCATTTTTTCTAAAAATTACTTAAATTTTAATTGTTCACATATTTGACCTAAAACTTGTTACGAGGCATCATGAGAACATCCTCTAACTAAAAAGACTCACCTCTATTCTCAAATTCTTATGAAACTCTCTAACCACAACAACTTACTTGTTCTTACTTCGTTTTTCTTCACAACATTGCTTCCCAAGGACCATGAAAATTCATCAAACCAATGAGAATACACATGAAATTCCTCATACACATCATATAAATTTTTTAAAAACTCTAAAAATTCTTGAACATGTTTCAATGAGACTTATATGCTCACAAAATCATTCCTCCAACTCATTCTTCTTGTGTTAGGACTGTGACTAGGCCTAGAATGACCTGAAACAACCATGAAAAATCATGCAATGACCATAGATACCATATGAATACAGTTTTAGACCTATAACACGTAATTCTAATCTTTCGTGACCTCATAACAACCTTCAACCAATGTCGCAGAGCTCAAATTATGAATATGGATATCATACCATGGTCTAGAACACCATAGGAACTCACCAAAACTAGACACTACCAATCAACCTTCATATTTGAAAATGAGTGACACCTCATGGAGACTCATATGACACCTACACACCCTTTTCCATAAATTTTCTTAAAAATCAATGACAACACAAAGAAAAAATGCCCAACAATCCCCCCCTTTGTCATTGATGGTAACCTCCTTCAAAAACCTCAATGGAAACCAACAAGACCAACCACGTACATGAACTTATTTTCATGATTCTAATTCTTATATCCAATTTTACATTTATGAAAAAAGATACGTTTATGGCTTGGCCTGAAAAATGACAACAGAAAACAAAACATAATGGAAAAAATGACTTACATGCTTCACTAGCTCCCCCTTGGAGTGTACTTTCTCCTTGTCCTCATCAGCAACAATTTGATCCATGGAACTGATAATATAATCCACACATCTTCCCCTGAGAGTATATTCACTCTAATGTGTCTTCATCTTTGCAATACATAATTGTCTAGTCCTATTCCATGCTAAAAACTTATGTTTTTCCTCCAAGACTTAACTAGATCACATTTAGGACCAAAGTCTCTAAGGTACACTTTAAGACCAATTTTTCCCTTTTTCTCAATGCTCTTAGAAATATACTAAGCTCATGACTCATCAAATTCTAACTGAAAAATTTAAAAATCAGATTTCATACCTTGATCTCATGTCATGTAGATGAATTAAAAACAAGACCTTTGACATGAGTTACCTTTTCAGTGTTTATAGCCTTCTTTCATGAATCCTCATATTATATGAGCGTATGAATGTATCTCCTTTTAAAATATGATTGTAAATTCCTATCACTCTAACTTACAATTCCCCTTAATACCTTGAACTCAGACTGGGAGATAATAATTATCTTTTAATGTCATGTGAGGTAACCATACTCTTGTAGCTCACCATTGCTATGCATAATAACCTAATGTAACTTATCATTGTACATTAAATAAACATATCTTTATATGAATTTATCTTTCTTTCTAAGATCCACTTCTTGCATGTTTTTCCAATCTCAATACCACAATCTCCCCCTACCAAAAATGCCTCCATACACCTGTCATATAGTTTTTTTCCTTCTAAACACCATAACATCACACTATACCAACTAAAATAGACTCATTTGTCTTTTGACAAACAATCTTGAGATAACATAACAATAATTATTCATAATTTAATCCTAACCTTTTCATATCAAATCGAACTAAGCCAATTTCAAGACATGCATCATCCTTTTTTCCTTTACAGGGATAAGAATACATTAATCCATCTTTACATTTCATTAATAGAGAATAGATGTAGACACACTTGGATAAGACCATGATAACATTTTATTCCTTGAAAATCTAGTTCTAACCATCTTAACTCACCTAAAGGAAAACTCCAATGTTATTAGAGCATATGAACTCATGAAACATGTAAGAACTCTGTAATATATGTTAATCATTTCAACTATGAATTTTACCTTATTGCAAACTTTAACCAAGTTAATTTGAACTCATAGTATGATAAAATCCCCTTGGAATAATAAGTCTTTAACATTCATAGACACATGTCACAATAATCTTACTATGCGTCTAAAAAAATTTCATTTGATTCAGTGTCAATCAAGATTCAAGAAATTTTGTTCATATAGATTGCAAAATGTCTTTGTATTGCATATGTTCACACATGGTTCCCTTTGTATAACATTTGTTCATCTTGATAACACATCTTCTAATTAACAAATATTCTTTGATAAGAATGTAAGCTACCACTTTCATGATTATGTTAACTCACTAGTCAAACCATCCTAGTGATCTCTTTTATCATCTCATATATTGTACTGGCCTTTGAGAATTCTAAATCTTATTTGAATAAAACTTCATCCTTTGGAGGAACATTCTTGCACATGAGACATTGAATTATTCATGTATTGATGTACCTTATTACAACATCAACTCAAACTCATGGAATCATAATTTCATGCTTGTTTAGAGACTATTATAGACCTCATAAACATATTCTTGAGTAATGTACATCAAATAATCACCATAATCGGACTGAAACGTAGTATCATGTACAAAAAATACTTGGAATCAAGGCAATAATTTTTCATTCCTTGGAAAAATAGGACCTTCAAATTTTCCTCTATCATTTAGGATTCACATGGGCTTATATAATCACAACAAGAATCACATACCTCTTAAAATATTCTTGGAGAAATTGAAACCATATTAGAGCATTTCATTTACTTCAATATCCACATGGATCTTGACTTCCCTTGGGAGTATGCACTTATCATTATTATAAAACAATATATCCTTATTGTTTTCAACTTTCAAAACATGCTAATGGGAGAACTCCCCATTAATCCATATTCTCTATTCCATCCTTGCCAAAATATCACATCAAGTGTAGTAATTATTTGCAATCAGATAAATCTAGTCACCTATCAGATGTTACAACTTAGAATCATCTTCAACATTTAATATTAGGTAATATAAACGTTTATGTTTCGTTCAAGGTCATCTCTCAAGTATTGAAGATCGTCATTAACTCATGGATACAAAGGAGCATAGCATACAATATTTGAATGATATTTTTCACATATCCTTGTGATATAATTAAGAAAATTATGTTGAATATACTAAGAACAATGATATACATATTTTTGAGGCTTCTTATGATAATATCAGGCTTCTTCTTACATGATCATCTTGATGAACTGATACACACTGATGCTAACACTATTTTTGACCTTTTACTATCAATTTCAAGTCCAATAAACCTTAAGAAAATCCTATAATTATTTACCATACTCATACCAAATCGTAAGATCATCTTGAAGATTTTGAATGACATAGATGACAAATACCTGATAATAACAAATTTATTACATGATGATTTTTTTTGAGATTTGGACCACTTCATTCTTAATGAAAAAACATACTTACAAACCTCACTCATAAAATTCGAAGGATCCAACTGTCAATAGATGGACTTGAAACATATTTTAATTATCTTTTGATTGAAAAAAAACTTCTTTCAATGTAATATTTGATGAACATTGAATAACACAACTTGTGAAACATTAAATTCATATGAATTACATGGAACAAGAAAATTACAATATACCTTAGATGGATCAACAAACAATATAATTTGACTTCTCACACTACTCATAGATTATAGGAAACAGTACATTTCCTTTCTAGGCCATGATGATACAATTTCATGAATTTCATGATATACATGGACACCTTCATGACAAATAACTTTGATGATATATAACTTTATTTGTTATAAAACCTAAAGGACACTCTAGGACTATGCAAACCTTCTTGAAACTTTATTCCCCTTGCACATGGATTCCTCATTCTTCTTTTAAGACATAGACACTGCTCATATAATAACATTTTGATCATATTCAAACTAAATTGCATCATTATACTTTTAGGTTAATGAATGGTTTTCTTCTTCGTGAATTGAGCATCCTAACACTATCACTCTTTATCCTTAGGAAAATCCTCATGTTGAAGTAATAGCATGTCATGTCATGAATGAGGCACACAACGCCTTCACTTCAATATCAAAATTAACTCCTTTAGTCAATGTTAAACAATGAATCAAAGAATCCTTGAATTATATATCCTCATTGCTCCTTATTTCACTTATCTACAGATACACATTACTCGAAAAAGAAAAAATACGTAAATAATACACACACAAGCCTTGATAGATGTAATGACAAACCATTAAATATCTCCTCTCTTGATAATTTCAAGCCCTTATTCACTTCAAACCATGCAAAGTTCCTTACACTTAAATTTTTAACACTTTATGACATATCATCTTCACTGAACCTTGTCTCAAAAAAACTAATTCGCTTCGTCATAATATTTGATCCTTTCATAGATAATATCAACTGATATGGATTCAAAGAATACTTCCTATACCTTTACATATTCAAACACATTTAGGAATACTTCAAACTTTCCTTCTAGATCATCATCATCACCTTAATCTTCTTATTTGGGACAACATACATCGCGAATACCTTCAAGATCAGAAAATTGATCATCTTTAAATTATTCATCCTCACCTTTAGGGAAAAATGCTTCAAAATGAACACAAAGATCTACTTTGACATCTGCCTCATTTTTTATCATTATCTGGATTAGAAATGAGCGTACACACACAAACAAAATTATGCCAAATGTCAAAACCTAAGGGTTTCAATCATGTTATCATCTTAATAAGAGTATTAATTTCAACTTGACATTGCTTATATTCGATATCTGTGTTTCAATAGGATGTCCTCTAAGTTTTCAAAGTTGCCTTACAAGGACGTCTCCTGATACCAATGATTGGAAGAACAATGACTGGGGGGGTGGATAAGTCCTTGGAAAATATGACCTTCATTAACCATTTCATACATTTACCATTCAATTCAACCATTTAAATTCCATAACCATATGTACGTAATAGGTGTGTATTAACCATTGACTAGAACATGAAACAAAGAAGAAGACACATAAACACAATATTCATGTGGGAAACTATCAAGGTGAAGAAGACCTACTGAAAATGTTTCTTATATTATTGTTATCCATTTTTCCCTCCCTGGGAAAATTGGAAAATGAGACAAGACCTGATCCAAATAATGGATAGGGATCCGTAAATAGATCTAAGTATTTATAGGCACAATAAAGTTTTAGGAGAATTTGGGAGTAATTTGGAGGGTGTGAAACCATTCAGAGAAATTTTTTCCTCTTCTAGGTTTTGAAAAGACTCATATTGGTCTTGAGGAGAAAATGAGCCCCGAAAATCCCATTATCCACCCAAAGAGAGAGAAATGGAAAAAATAGAAAAAGGGAGGCACATTGGTTAACGTAATCCCTATTGGCCTTCTAGTTCAAAATATCCAAAAGGGTCTAACGTTTGTGGAAAAAAGTGAAAAAATGGGCAATTTGGTGACTAAGCTAAAAAATAACACACCAACCTACTGTTATACCAATTTTGCTCCCCTAAAAAAATTAATCTAACACGAACCTGCACGGGAGATAATCGAAGGGTTGGCTCAGTATTGCAATCCCACATTTCAAATCCAATAGCCAGGTTACATGCGAGACTCTACAATGGAGGTGCAGGGTTAGCGAAGGATCAAACAACACTAAAGGAGGCCAGAGGCTCACAACAAGAAAATGGGGAAAGGATCAAATTTTTTTGACTTAGCCACATACGACTCAACTCGGGGCTAAACAACAGACTTGTAAAAGGTTCCACGCATCAACTTGGTACAATTCAAAAAGTGGACATCAAAATGGAGACCCCAAATGTGCGCAGAGCTTCCACATGTCCCATATCTAAAAAGGGATAGCGTTAGCCGTTAAAAAGTCCAAATGAGTGGAAAGAACCACATGCCAGCTCAGTATAATTTTAAAAGTGAGAGCCCAAGGTGGATACTCAAACTAGAACTAGCTCGTCACATAGTTAGGGATAGAGAAAGGCAGCAGGCCGAATCGGCTAAGTATAGAAGGATCAGCAGAAGCCTCCATGTGTCAGATCAGAGAAACTTCAAAGGAAAAATTCAGAGGTAGGTCTCAAATCTGCGCTGAGCCTCCACGTGTCTTGGGTCAGACATAAAACCTCCATAAAATAGAAGGTACTTAGCCAAAACACAAAGAAACAGAGCAAAGCCACGAAAGGAGCCACATGTCTCTTCAGCACTCTTTCAAAAGGTGAATCCAAAGGAGGTCCCAAAAAATATGCAAAGCCTCCACATGCCTCATCCGTGCAACTCCAAAATTCAAATAAAGAGTAGGTTCCAAAATTAACACAGGCTAGCCATGTGGTCAGATTCCAAATCGGGCAGAGTAGGCCCGAATTGATTAAGTGTAGAAGGATCAGGGGAAGCCTCCATGTATCAGCTCGATGCAACTTCAATGGGAAAAATCCAAAGGTAGGTCCCAAATATGTGGTGAGCATCCACATGTCCCGAGTCAAACATAAAACCTCCACAAAATAGAGGGACTTAGTCAAAATGCAAAATTACAGACCAGGCCCGCAAAGGGACACATGGCCATGTTTCAGGTCAAAGCGAGAAGGCGGGTCATCGGAGGTACTTTGTAAATTTAGATATTGTTTTTAAAAGCATAAAATTCAAAAATTAAACTGCACCTCCACCGAAACCTAGAGAAGCCACGTGTCAGGCCTAAATTACATGCGGGGAGGTGAGCCTTGGAAGGATTTTTTGCCAAAAGCGAGACGACAGGCCTAGGGAAGACTTTTCACCAAAGTGGAATATGAGAAGGATGCGGGCTTGCAGGGGATTTTGGGAAAATGTTTATTTTGGGCCTGTGGGGATGTGGGAGGTTTTTTTATTTTTGTGTCTTTTTGAAAAAAAGTGCAGTTTGTGTTTTTCGGGCCCGCGGATCCGCTTTGCAAAGATTACATTTTCACCATTTTACACAGTCTTGATGTAGAATCTTTAGATGACCATATATTTTGACTGGAAGCTTGGATTTGAGCAAGAGAAGACATTTTGGAAAGGTATCAACCTCCTATATGCCATGGAAGCCTGAAAATTCAATTTTGACAAGGTTAGTAAGGTGAAAAATAGGAAAACGTCTTTCATGCCATTAATGTATGGTCTAATTACTTCAACAACTAGATCAGATTTTATTTGATCTGCCTTTCTTCCTTCCTCAACACACCAAACATACATGGGGAACCAAAATTGATAGATTTTAGGCATATTTTTAGGTCATTGATGCTTGGTGGTTGAGTTTTAAGAGCATAATCGAGTTTCTCTTCTTTCTCTCTTGTTTTCTTCATCTATATATTGTAAACACTTATCATTTGAGAAGGAGAGACATTATGGGTGTGGGAAAACTCTGTAAAAAAAATTTCCTTACTCCATTTAGGCTGTAAGCTTTCTCCTATGCTTGGGAAGTAGATTTTATGCTTCTGAGCATCCATATAATAGTCTATGTACCTCATAGAGCAATAAAATTGTGTTTTTTTGGTGTTCTTTGACCCTTTCTCATGTTTTTTTATTTCTATGTGCCTCTCCATTTCGTGTTTATTTCTTGTGCATGCATTTCATGTTTGCAAGTGTAATATGTTGTGCTTCATGGAGTTTCGATGGCGGATTTGGATTTGGGTCTGTGTCACTTCTGTCTGATCTCCCTTATCTCCTTTTTCCCTTGTTTCATCCTCCATCAGCAAAGTACCTCACCACTTCCTTTTATAGTGTAGGATCTCTTTCACTCTTTCTCTCTCTCCTTGTCTCCTTGGAAGGTTAGGTTAGGTCTAGATAGTTTTTTCTACACAAGAGTAGCTTGTGGAAGGTAGTTTAGGAAGCTGGAACAAGCCTTCTCTGGAGGTCCATATCAAGTCCACAAGTCCTACATCTTGAGAGATGGTGCCATGTTGTGCAATCACACCAGATGCTCCACATAAACATAGGACATTCATGGGTGCTATATTTTTATATAATAGTTTTCGCATGCTCGGTGGGATAGTAAGGTTAGATTTTTTTCATCTTTCCAAGGTGTCTCAGTATCAAACAACAAATCTTAAGCCACCGTTCTACCACCACATCATTTTTTTCACTCTTGGTGAATATTACAGCCTGTGGAGGCACTTTCAAGCACATCTCACGACTCCATCTGGTCAACAACCCAATCTCTAAAGTTGTAGACCTTCTCCCATCCATTTTCATCCATTTTCTTCCATTCGTGAAGTTGTGCAGTCATGACTTCCTTCCCAGCATAGAATTCTCATCTGCAGTAGAAGAAGTATTTCCCTCCATATCCATAGTTTAAAAATCCTCCTCTAAATAAGTTTTATAAGCCTCATTATCCTGAAAATACATACAACCCACTTTTTTCTAACCAAGATGTTTATGAAGAATAGGTTTATGCAGATGATGGTGGAAACTCCTTGGTCGAAGTGATTTTGAGAGGAAAGTGCAAGAGATGGATATGGGCATGATGTAACTCAGAGTCAAGTGCTCCATAATAGTACCTAAAGTTGGCTACGAGGTCCCTTGTCCATGGGTCGGCCCTGTACCAGGATGGTTTAGCACCTAGTAGAAGCAACACTTTATCATTGTGATGTTGCCCCAGATTACGGAGTAGAAGGGGAAAATGGAGGCTCAAAAATATAGCATGCCTTCCATCCCTTCTACGTTCATCCTCCCATTTTATTCCAACTTCCCCTATCTAGTTGTACCATAAATGAACAACCCCTTACCAATGCACCTTCCCCAGATAATGAAATTATGTTTTACGTATGCAGGACAATTGAGGAATGGCGTGACTCATACGACATCGAATAGGAAGAGGAAATCATATGGGCACCTGTTCCAAAGAAAAATTAGTTATCTCTAGAGGGAACAGTTTTGGAGGAGAACCATATTGTTCCAGAGGCTCCAAGTATAGAGAAGGCCACAAAAGAACCTTCAATTCTTCCTCCCACTTCACTCCCTTCAAGCTCTAATGTCAATTTTTTTTTGAGCTCTCAAATTTTATGTTTGAGAAAGAGGGGAACTATGGTGTCCAAGTTTCAGATCAGGAGGACACCATGGAGGAGGTAGAGCACATGTAACAAGACCACAAGGAGGTAGATTATGTATCTGACTTAGAGAATTGCTTTGATGGAGAGGAGCCCATATAGATCACATCATTTTCTCCTCCATCATCTACCTTCCAAGCAAAAGAGACCGATTTCATGAAGGAGATCATTCAAGGACAACAACATGTACTTCATAACATCCCTCTGGAACCAAGGTTGGAAGATATGAATCTTCCATGTTCTTCACATGAGAAGGAAGGGAAAAAACATGAGGATCCCTTCTTTCTCACACCATCCATCCATGAAGGTTTGCAAGAAGATTCCACTCTTGGAGTTGGAATTCAGAGCCATGGGCACATCCTTCAGACCATACCATGCCCTATCAAGTACTTGGATTCATTGGAGCTAAGAGAGAAGCCAAAACTAGTCATGCCCACTTCAATACATGAGGATGAGATTTAAAGTACCAAGGATCAGCCACAATGCCTCTTCAATCCAAATAAAGAGCATCTAAAAGAGGTATTTGTCTTTTTTCCAATTTACACCCTTGATGATTTGGGTGGAGGATCATCTTATAGTAAGTTTTCCACTCATACGAACAGCCATATTCAATCTCAAATCATTTGCATGACTGCGCTTTTTGAGAAAAGGAAGGTACTTCTCCCTGCCAGTTGTAGGATTTATTTCAGTTCCCTTTTTCTTTGGTTATTTTAGGTTGGTATGGGTTTGTTTTTAGTAAAACAAGTGATTTTTCACACTCTGCATGTTTCTACTTGAAGCATGTATGATTTTAAGTTTTGTACATAGTGTGTGTTGTGGTGTTTTGTTGCTCATGCAGAGTACATTGGAAATTGCATTTAGTGGGACCAACTCAAGTTTCAGTGGTGTCCCAAATGGCTCAGGGATCACATTTTAGAGTTAAATATTAGTGTCAAACTATCATTCATGACTCCATGCCCAATTGATGCTTCAAGGCTATTGGTCTCTTCATCTAGCAGGTAAATGTCCCCGTGAGTCACCAAACTGTTATCCCAATTTTTCCCCAGAGAATATGTATGGATTCGAAGGATGACCCTACATAGGAGATAATTGAAGGGTCAGCTCAATATTGCAAGCCCACATTTGAAATCCAATAGTCAGGTTACATGAGGAACTCTAGAATGGAGGTGTAGGGTTGGCAAAGGATCAAACAATGCCAAAGAAGGCTAGAGGCTCACAACAGGAAAATAAGGAAAGGATCAAAGTTTTCAGACTTAGCCATATATGAGTCAATTCGGTGCCAAATAGTAGACTTGAGAAAGGTGTCACACATCAGCTTGGAACAATTCCAAAATGACACATCAAAATGGATACCCCAAATGTGTGCGGAGCTTCAAGGTGTCCCAGGTCCGAAAAGGGACAGAGTCAGCCATTGAAAATTAAAAATGAGTAGAAAGAACCATGTTTCCACTCAGTACAATTTTAAAAGTAAGAGCCCAAGGAGGATAATCAAAGTAGCTCCAACTCATCATGTAGTCAGGGACAGAGAAAGGTAGTAGGCCGAATCAACTAAGTATAGAAGGATGAAGAGAAGCCTCCATGCGTTGGCTTAACGTAACTTCAAAGGGAAAATATGAAGGCATGTCCCAATTGTGTGCTACGCCTCCACATGTCTCGGGTCAGACATAAAACCTCCACCAAAAAGAAGGGACTTAGCCAAAACACAAAGAAACAGAGCAAAGCCATTGAAGGAGCCACGTGTCTCCTCGGTGCACTTTCTAGAGGAAAATCCAAAGGTGGTCCCCAAAATGTGCCAGGCCTCCACGTGCCTCATTCACACAACTTAAAAATCTAAATACAGAGTATGTTCCCAAATGAGTTCGGTCTCGCCACATGGTTAGAATGCAAATGGGGCAGAGCAGGCCCGAATCGGCTAAATATAGAAGGAACAATGGAAGCCTCCATGCATTGGCTCAACTCAAATTCAAAGGGAACAAATCCAGAGGTAGGTCCCAAATGTGTGCTGATCCTCCACATGTCCTGGGTCAGACATATAACCTCCTCCATAGACGGACTTAGTCAAAACACAAAATTACAAAGCAGTTCCATAAAGGGACACATGACCATGTTTCAGGTCAAAGCAAGAAGGTGGGTCGTCGGAGGAACTTTGGAATTTTATTTTTCGTTTTGAAAAGTGTAAAAGTATAAAAATAAGCTGCACCTCCATCGACACCCCAGAGAAGCCATGTGTCAGGACTAAATGACATGTGGAGAGTTGGGCCTTGGAAGGATTTTTTTGCCAAAAGTGGGCCGACGGTCCTGGGGAAGACTTTTCACCAAAGTATAAAATGTGGTCTGGCGGGCCCAAGGACGATAGATGGAAAATGAGAAGGTTGCGGGCTTGCGGGGGATTTTGGGAAAAATTTAATTTCAGGCATGTGGGGCTGTGGGAGGTTTTTTTGATTTTTGCATCTTTTCACAAAAAAGTGTAGTTTGTATATTTAGGCCCGTGATTCCACTTTATAAAGATTACATTTTTGCCATTTTGCACAATCTCAATGTAGAATCTTCAGACATCCATATCTTATGACTAGAAGCTCAGATTTGAGAAAGAGAAAACTTTTTGGAAAGGTCTCAACCTCCTTTATACAATGGAAGCCTAAAAATTTAATTTTGACAAGGATAGGTGGGTGAAAAATAGGAAAACTTATTTCATGCCATTAATGTATGATCCATTTACTTCAACAACCAGATCAGATTTGAATTGATCTACCTTTCTTCATTATTCAACATGCAAAAAAAACATGGGGAACAAGAATTAAAAAAATTTAGGTGGACTTACAGGGAATTAATGGTTGGTGGTTGGGATTTAAGATCATAATCAACTTTCTCTTCTTTCTCTCTATTTTTCTTCATCTATATATTGTAAACACTTCTCATTTGAAAAGGGGAGACATTCTAGGTGTAGGAAAAAACTTTAAAATTTGCTTCCTGACTCCATTTGAGCTGTAAGCCTTATCCTAGGCTTGGCAAACAGATTTTAAGCTCCTGAGCATCCATGTAATGGTTTATACACCTCATAGAGCAATACTTTTTTTTTGGTGGTGTTCTTCAACAGTTTCTCATGTTTTGTGTTTTCTCTATGCCTCTCCATTTTTTGTTTGTTTAGTGTGCATGTATTTCAAATTTGCAAGTGTAAGATGTCGTGCTTCATGGAGTTTCGATGGCGGATTTAGATCTAGGTCTATGTAAATTTTGTCTAACCTCCCTCATCTCCTTTTTCCCTTGTTTTTTCCTCCCTTAATAGAGTATCTCGCCACTTCCTTTTCTAGTGTATAACCACTTAGTTTAGGCTCTCTTTCACTCTTTGTCTCTCTCCATGTCTCCTTGGAAGGTTAGGTTAGGTTTAGATAGTTTTTCTTACACTAGAATAGCTTGTAGCATGTAGCTTAGGAAGTAGGAAACATCCTTGTCTAGAGGTCCATCTCAAGTCCACAAGTCCCACAAACTGAGAGATAGTACCATGTTGTTCAATCACATTGGATGCCTCTCACAAACTTAGGACATTCAGGGGTGCTATGATTTTTCTACAATATATTTGGCATGCCCGGTGGGACACTGAGGTTCTATTTTTCTCATCTTTCTAAGGTGTCTCAATATCAAACAACCCAAATCTTAAGCCACTGTGATACCACCACAATAGTTTTGGCATGCACAGTGGGATAGGTCTGAAGCACCTTACCACTTCACTTCATCAAGTTTGATGTACTCTTGGTTAAGATTATAGCCTTTGGAGGCACTTTAAAGCACATCTGGCAACTCCATTTGGTCAATAACCCACTCTTTGAAGTTTCAGACCTTCTCCCATCAATTTTCATCCATTTTTTCTTTTCATATCTTCCATTTTCTTCCATTCATGAAGTTGTGAAGTCATGACTTCTTTCCCACCATGGAATTCTCATCTACAGTAGTAGAACTATTTCCCTCCATCTCCACATTTTCAAAATCCTCCTCCCAATAAGTTTGATTCAGCTGCATAAAACTTTCAAAAATACATTACATCGACACTGTTGTCTACCCTCCATGTTTATGACACAATCAAGTTTATACAGATGATGGTATAAACTCCTTGGTTAATAGATGATTTCTCAAAGATATGGAAAGTGCACACATGATTTATTAATTTTTAGGATGTTTTTTCAGAGTAAATTAGCTAGCATAATAATAGTTCTCAGTTGGAAACAATAGGTCCCTTGTCCATAGTTGGGACCTGTATCCAAGATGGTTAAATAACTTTCTACCAGAAGCTGTAGTTAATAACTGAGATTTTGTGGTAGAATAAGGAATTGTGGCATGGAAAATGCACACGTGACACTATAGTCCACCTTCCATCCCTTCTGTGAAACATAAACATGAATAATTTCTTCCATGTACGCCTGCCTAGTTATAACTTCGTAAATGAATAGCCCACTATTTCAAAAAAAAATGATCCCTAGATTTCAAATTCTATGATTATTGTTGTTACACATATTAGGACAATGTAAGCATTCCAAATTCCTTATTAAAGTTCATATTTTTCTATTTCAATTAAAATGGGCACAAATTCTGACTCCCAATTTGTCACCCCATTTGCATGCACATACCTATCGCGCGCGCTACATCACACATCACTTACATTTTACATTACACACACACAGCACACACACATCACACATTTAGTCTTCACACGGACTTGACATCTATGCCATGTATGTATATTAAAGTATGTGATAAGAATATGCATACCAATGCGTTGAGGAGACTGTTAAATATATGTAGCAATTATTTAATCTTAAAGTGAAACTCCAATAGGATAACTGTCGATTTTATAATTTTGTACTAGTATTAGGTCTTTAAGACACTTTTCCCGTGAATGTTTCTGTCAACGTTTAAGAAAGCAAATTTTGTTTCACTTATCAGAATGTGATAAAACCTTATACCATCCCAACCGTGGTGAAATTATATACATTTTCAAAAAAAAAATTATTTGATTTCAATATTTTTTGATAAATTTATGGCGGGCAAACGGAAAGTGCTTTGTTTTCTTTATGTTTTCATACCACTTTCATGGAAAAAATCATAAAAAATAAAATATTGCTCAAAAAAAATACAAAATAAAATCCATCCCAAGATAGATAGTGGTGTCTAATTTTTTACCAAAGGAGAAAAATATATATCAATTTTTGGTCATCCAAATCGTGGGCAACGGACTATAATCTTATAGGTGTTTTAAAAAAAATACCAAGTCATTGAATTTTGAGTGTTTAATATAGCTAATCTTGTCCATTTTTAAAAAAAAATAGGATTTTAGAAACTAGGTTCCGGATGCTACAATTCATATTAATATAAGTTTGTCTAATTTTGAGTTTATGTATTGCTAATAATCTATACAAGTTGATATTATGTTGTTATTTGCAATATGACATCCACTTATGACCCCTTCTTTGTCCCCCAACTTGCTGCACTTACCCTTCTAAAGAAAAATCAGCTAGCTCCAGAGGGCACAGTTCTAGAGGAGAACCATACAGTTCCTAGAGGCTCCAAGTATAGATCAGGCCACATAAGAAGCTTATGTTCTTCCTCCCACTTCACCCCCTTCAAGCTCTAATGTTGAAGAAGAGTTAGAGGTCTCCAACTTCATGTTTTAGAAAGAGGGGAACCATGGTGAGAATTTTTCATATCAGGAGGACACCATGGAGGAGGTTAAGCACATGCAGCAGCATAACAAGGAGGTGGATTATCTATCTGACTTGGAGGATTGTTTTAATGAAGAGGATCCCATGGAGATCACATCATTTTCTCTTCCATCATCCACGTTCCAAGCACATGAGCCTACTATGAAGGATATCATTTAGGGACAACAACCTACACTTCATAACAACCCTCTGGAACAAACGTTAGAAGATATGAATCTTCCAAGTTCTTCATAAGAGAAGGAAGGGAAAAAGCATGAGGATCCCATCTCTCTCACACCATCCATCCAAGAAGGTCTGCAAGAATACTCCACTTTTGGATTTGGAATTCAGAGCCATGGGCACATCAATCAGCCCAAACCATGCCCTATCAGGTACTTAGATTCATTGGAGCTAAGGGAGAAGCCAAAACCAGTCATGCCCACTTCAGGGCATGATGATGAGGTCCAAAGTACTAAGGATAAGATGCAATGCCTCTTTAATCTAAATACATAGCAACTAAAAGAGGTATTTGTTTTGTTTCTATTAAACACCTTGATGATTTTGGTGGAGGATCGACTTATAATCAGTTTTTCACTCATATAAGAAGCCATATTAAGTGTCAAATAATTTGCATGGCTGCCCTTTTTTAAAAATGGAAACTACTTCTCCCTGCCATTTTTAGGATTTGCTTGAGTTCCCTTTTTCTTTGGTTATTTTAGGTTATTTTAGGTTTAATTTCAGTAAAACAAGTGCTTTTGCACACTCTGTATGTTCCACCTAGAGCATGTATGATTTTTAGTTTTATACATAGTGTGTATTGTGGTGTTTTGTTGCTCATGCACATTACATTGGAAATGGCATTTGGTGAGACCAGATCCAGTTTCACTGGTGTCGAAAATGGTTGAGGGATCATATTTCAAAGTTAAAGATTAGTATCAAACTATCATTCATGACTCAATGCCCAAGGAATGCTTCAAAGCTACTGGTCTCTTAATCTAGCAGGAAGATATCCCCGTGAGTCACCAAACTATTATCCCAATTTCCCCCCTGGTAAAATTGATCAAACATGACCCTGCATAGGAGATAATCGAAGGGTCATCTTATTATTATGAGCCCACATTTCAAATCCAACAGTCAGGTTATAGGTGGGACTCTACAATGGAGCAACAGGGTAGGTGAAGGATCAAACAACGCCAAAGGAGGCCAAAGGCTCATAAGATGAAAATACGGAAAGGCTCGAAGTTTTCGGAGTTAGTCACATACAAGTCGAATCAGGGCTGAACAATATACTTTTGTAAGGTTCCATGCGTCAGCTTGGCACAATTCTAGAAGGACACATCAAAACGGAGACCCGAAATGTGCGCGGAGCATCCATGTGTCCCATGTCTAAAAAGGGATAGATTCAGACGTTAAAAATTCCAAATGAGTGAAAAAAACACATGTCAGCTCAGCGTAATTTTAAAAGTGAGAGCCCAAGGTGGAGACTCAAACTAGTGCCAGCTTTTCATGTAGTCAGGGGCCAAGAAAGGCAACAGGATAAATCAAGTTAGTATAGAAGGATCAGCGGAAGCCTCCATGCATCAGCTTGGCGCAACTTCAAAGGGAAAATAAGGAGGTAGGTCCGAAATGTGTGCTAAGCCTCCATGTGTTCGATGTCAAACGTAAAACCTCTACTAAATAGAAGGGAATTATCCAAAACAAAAAGAAACAAACCAAAGCCATGGAAGGAACCACGTGTCTCTTAGACTCTCTTTCAAGAGGTGAATCCAAATGTGGTCCCCAAACATTCGCCAGGAATCCACATGCCTCATCTGAACAACTTCAAAATCTAAATAAAGAGAAGTTTCGCAAATGAGTGTGGGTTCACCATGTTGTTAGAGTCTAAATGAGGTAGAGAAAGCTCGAATTAGCTAAGTATAGAAGGATAAGTGAAATCCTCCACGCATCAGCTCGGTGTAACTTCAAAGGGAAAAATCCAAAGGCAGGTCCCAAATGTGTGTTGAACCTCCATGTGTCTCAGGTCAAACATAAAACATCCACCAAATAGAGGGACTCAGTCAAAATGAAAAATTACAGAGCATGCACGCAAAGGGACACATGGCCATGTTTCAGGTCAAAGCCGAAAATTGAGTCATCGAAGGGAATTTTAAATTTTAGCTTTTGTTTTGAAAAGCGTAAAAGTATAAAAGTAACCCGCACCTCCACCGACACCCAGAGAAGTCACGTGTTAGGCCTAAATTACATCCAGGGAGGCAGGCCTTGGAAGTATTTTTTTCCAAAATCAGGCTGGTGGGCTTGGGGAAGACTTTTTGCCAAAAAGGCAAATGCGAGCCAGTGGGCCCAGGGATAACAGATGGAAAATGAGAAGGTTGCAGGCTTGCAGGGACTTTTGGGAAAAAGTGAATTTTGGGCCTACGAGGCTATTGGAGGTTTTGTGATGTTTTCTTCTATTTGTAAAAAAGCGCAGTTTGTATTTTTGAACCCGCAGATCCACTTTGCGAAGATTACAGTTTTGACATTTTACACAATCTCGATATAGAATCTTCAGACAGTCATATCTTTTGACTGTAAGCTCAGATTTGAGCAAGAGAACAATTTTTCAAAATGTCTGAACCTCCTCTACACCAAGGAAGCCTGAAAAATTTAATTTTGATAATTTTACGTAGGCAAAAAATAGGAAAAAGTATTTTATGCCATTAATGTATGATCTGATTACTTCAACAATGAGATGAGATTTGATTTGATCCACCTTTCTTCCTTCTTCAACATGCCAAACAAACATGGGGAACCAGAATTGACAGATTGTAGGTGGAATTGTAGGGAATTGATGGTTAGTGTTTGATATTTAAGAGAAGAATTGAGTTTCTCTTCTTTCTCTCTTGTTTTCTTCATCTATATAATGTAAACACTTCTCATTTGAGAAGGAGAGACATTCTGGGTGTGGGGAAACTCTGTAAAAAAAAATTCCCTACTCCATTTGAGTTGTAAGCCTTCTCCTACAATTGGAAAGTAGATTTTATGCTTTTGAAGCATCCATATAATAGTTTGTGCACCTTATAGACAAATAAAATCGTGTTTTTTCATGTTCTTCAACCCTTTCTCATGTTTTGTTATTTCTATGTGCCTCTCCATTTCGTGTTTATTTCTTGTGCATGTATTTCACATTTGCAGGTGTAAGATGTCATGCTTCGTGGAGTTTCGATGGTAGATTTGGATCTGGGTCTGTGTCACTTCTGTCTGACCTCCTTCATCTCCTTTTTCCCCTGTTTCATCCTCCCTCGGCAGATTACCTTGACACTTCCTTTTTTAGTGCTTCACCGCTTAGTGTAGGCTCTCTTTCACTCTTTCTCTCTCTCCCTATCTCATTGGAAGGTTAGGTTAGGTTTAGATAGTTTTTCCTGCACTAGAGTAGCTTGTGGTAGGTAGCTTAGGAAGTACAAACCAGCCTTCTCTGGAGGTCCATCTCAAGTCCGCAAGTCCCACAGCTTTAGAGATTGTCCCATGTTATGTAATTACAACAGATGCCCCAAAAAAACTTAGAACATTTGTGGGTGTTGTGATTTTTCTACAACAACTCGGTAAGTTACTCAGTTAGCACAATGAGCTAGTGATATAGATTGGGTAGGTGTGAGGGTCCAGAAGCTTGGGCGAGCTATCGACCAAGTTGCAGATCGAGCCAACGTTGTCATAGGAAAAAAAAGCGTGGCTGAGATCTTTAGAGAGCTCATAGAGCTCATGGAAAACATGGTAAATGAAAGTGAGGAAATGTATGGGAGATCACCGAGGAGTGCAATGAGTCAATTTAACTAAGGAAGTAGGGTGGTTAAGTGGTTTAAACAATCACGTAACATGTTGGACACCTGTAGTAATAGGTGGGATAGGGAATCATGCGAAGAATTCATCTAGGTTAGAATCCATCTTGAGAGGACTCGACATCAGTGTGGAAAATTTTGAGCTCGACATGGTTAAGCTAAGCCCAAGGGGTGTATTGGTGAGGTCCTTGAATGGCTCGGGCCGAGCTGTAGAGAGTGACGAGGTGTTTACAAGAAGGAACTTGTTGGGGTGAGTTCAAAAATTTAAGGTCACAGGTTTTAGGAGTGCGAGCTTGAACTCAGTTAGATACACGTATCTCAGTTGTGGCAAGGTAAACATAAGGAATGGATAAGTCAAGTAACCTAGGACTGATCCAAAGAAGTGACAAAGGCTTGGTGAAGTCAGTAATGGATGGAACAAGAATGATTGGCTTGAATTGAGAGATGGGTTAAATTGAGTTGAGCACGATGGACTAGGCACCTCGCTAGTTCGGTCTTCAAGTTAACACATGGCATATGAATAGTATCTTTAGGGCCCAAGATAAAATAATTGTAGCAAACCATGAAATAAAATCCCAGGATGATAAGGAAAAAGGTTAGTGGGTGAGGCAGTATGGCTGTCCCGAACATGGAAGTAAAGAAAATGAAGTAGGGTCAAAGCCAACCTACTTGACCATGGTGAGTTAGGAAGGTGGTGATTTCATCACAAGATCATAGATTTTTAAATGACGAGAAAAAATGGGCAAGTTTGTTGTTGATTGATTAAGGCCCACAATGTCAAAAAATTTAGACTTCGGGGATGTAGAGTTTCATGGTTTTTTATGGGCCAGGGGAGATAAAAATCTGAAATATGAACTCTGAATTTCAGAGTTTAGAGTTTCTGCATTTTGTAACTTAAAGGGGAGACTCCATGATGAACAATATTGGCACACATTGGGGTAAAGAAGTCTAAATATATAAAGGTGGTTTTGTTTGAAATGAATGCAGAGCTTGGTAAATGTTTTGTGGGTAGGCAGAAAGGTGTGGTAGTTACTTAGATGATCGCGTGGATCAATGAGATGGGTACACATGAAGGATTGGCTCAAGGACCAAGATAGAAATTTTTCAATGTACAAGGAACCAAATGAACAAGTAGAGGTTTTAGAGAATATGTTGGGGTTTTGAATTTCAGCAAATTTCCAATCAAATGAAGGTTAGCAAGGGGAGGCAGTTCCTAATGCAAAGCTGATACATGGTTTTGAGGTTCCATGCAAGTCGGAAGCTTACCAATTTTTCAAGGCCAATCGAGTTAGGTGGGTGTAATTTTCAGGGAAGGCCAAGGCGCTCAGCCATGAAAAGTGGAGGAGCTTAATGCTCAGCAGGGAAGCATAAAATGGAGGATCTAATATGTAAACAAAATAATCTTGATGGTTAACCTGGTGAGTAGCTTCATGATTTTCCCAGTGAATTACTCATCTATAGTGCATGTAGATTCAAGTGGCTAAAAAAAATCCTTCACTCGAAATGGCATAAATTTCTCATATCATTTTTTTCTGCAAAAATATAGTGGTTAAAAAGGTGAGAAGAATATCTAAAACATGAAGGCATCAAAAGTATAATTTTCGAGGTTTCAGACACTCAAAATTGAGTAGTGAACAATGATAGGGTAGGTAGGGAGGCAATAATGAAGGTATGGGTACCAGTTTTCCAACAAAGGGTAAAATACAAGGAACTATGGGTAACATCAAAGTACCCCATAACATGATGCAAGCAGAGATAGAGCTCCATACACATATAATTATTTATTTCTCCTCCTCATCTAAAAATAAAATTCTATAAATATAAGGAGGATGCAACATTACAAGGAGTTAGACAATTTTTCTCCCATGCACCCCTCTTCTTTCCTTTATATGGGATGTTGTGAATTTATGGGGCATAACACTCTTTTGTTTATAACACTCTTTCCTCTCCCTACTATGATTTACTGTGAAAATATAATGGAGCAATGAAATTTTTTTTGTGTTAATTTCTCTAATGTTGCATTAATTTGTCATTTCTTATTGCCTCTCTTCATTATCAGGTGTTCTATGCATATTATGATTCCCATTACAGGGTTTTGGCATTGTTGTGTTTATTTGGGAATGATGAATGCATGTGTTGTTTTCTATGGTTCATGTCCACCCTCGCCATAATCATCTTTCTTGGTTTCATGGGTTTGGAAAGTGTCTAATAACCCCTTTTCTTGGTGTTATGACCATTGAAGTGTAGGATTTCATTCATTTCATGCATTTTCTCTATCCCTGCCTCCTTGGAAGTCTTAGGATAAGTTTGGTTAGTTTTTTTGTCACATTAGGGGTAGTTTAATGCTAAGTTTAGGAATAGGAAGTCGACCATCTCTAGAGGTCCACCTCAAGCCCGTAAGTCCCATAGGTTGAGAGGTGGTACCAATGTTACACAATAACACTGAATGCCCCATTCACATCTAGGAAATTTAGGGGGTGCTGTGATTTTATGATAATTGTTTTGGCACACCTGATCAAATAATAAGAGATAAAATTTCAAAGGAGCTTCATTGGAAGATCTACTGCATTTCAAAACTTTTCATTTCGGATGTCCCTTGCAATTCGGATTGCAAATGTTACAAATTTTAGATTTTGAAGGTTTCATTGTAGGGTCAAAGTTCTGAAATGGATTTTTTAGGGTTTCACATGAGTGAAATGGGATCTAAGTTCTAAAAAATATAGATTGGGGTTCAAAGATTCGAAAATAGATCTCAAATTTAAATTTCAGAATTTTATACTTTTTTGGGTTGTTATATTTCACAAATTTGGACATTTCAGAATTTCATACTTTTCAAATTTAGGAATTTAGAATTTTGGATTTCGAATTTCAGAGTTTGTGTTGCATTTTGAAATTTATAACTTTGGAGTTTTTCGAGATTTTGGTGTTTCCAAATTTCATACTTTGGGTAATTTGGATGTCGGAGGTTCCACTATGCATCACATTTCAGACTTTTAAGGTTCATCTGCGAAGCTAGGTTTCAAATTTCAGACTTCGGAGATGAACAATTGTAAATCACAGTCTAACTTCTATGACCGGTTTTATGCCCTTCAAGGTGTGCATTCTGAAATTCATTTCATTTCATCAAGTTTTTTTGTTCTCTTGGTGGAATCTCATCCTTTAGAGTCACATTCAAAGCACTTCTAGCAACTCCATGTGGTCAAAAACACACTTGCTGAGTTACATACTTTCACTCTATTTTCCATCCATTTCCATCCATTTTCCCTTCCATATGTTTCCTTTTTTACACCCATGTAGTTGTGCAATCATGGCTTCATTCCCAACACGGAGTTCACATTTTCACTAAGATCCATACAAGTTCAACCCACCTCGAAATTTTTAATATCCATCTCTGATCTATTTTCACACCTCTCCAAAACTATTCTACAATGAAAATCAGTTGTATGTGTATTCCCTTGAATAAGAAGGGAACCCATTTTGTTACCCATGAGGTTATGATTCTATTCAAGTGCAAGGATATGTATGTTTCAAAGTCCATCCCACATATGGAGATGATGAGTTAGAGCTAAAGATTTAAAAAATGGAGATAGGTATGGTGCAGTCCAGGGCTTCGGCTCAAATGAAAGCATTCAAGATTGGTTTTAGGGTTCCATTTCCATGGGTTGGTTATATGCACCCAGATTCACATATGCTACATTGTCGAAAAATGATTACAAAATTCCCCAATGATGATTCATTTCCTTTAAGAAGATGTTCGAGATCATAAACCCATCTGTAGTGTATATTTTTAGCTTAGGAGTCCTTAGTTAGCTTTGCCATGCTTTTTTCCAACTTCGCACTTAATTTTGTGCATGTTTTTGTCTTTAGTGTTAGGATCGCCGCCCTTCCTAGGTGGCAGTTCTGAAACCACCACCCAAGAAGAGAGGTAGTCCTGAGTGATTTTTCCATAAGTCTTCATGCATGTTTTTAACATGTGACGCTTCACTTAACTTTACTTTTAGGATGTGTTTTTGAACCAATTTGTCTAAAAATAGTTTTTGGTTACCTGGTTCTCCTTCCCTCTTCTATTTTTCAATAGATTTAGTTATTTGGAACTGCTTCTTCTTACCTTGTGCATGAAGGCACATCCAATCCCCAATTCCTATATAATCAATTCTTGTATTCAAGAAAATGGTTTGAGAATTTTTGTGTATCTCGCATAGTATTGCATAGTCAAGTTCAGATATCTTGTGTTATCTCTCTTTTACTTGCATTGTAGTTAGGCTACCTTCAAGCTATCATTACTCAAGCTTATTCTTCTTCTTTTTTTCTTTCATTTCCAATCCCTTTAAATCATATGGAAACACAAATAAATAAAGGAACAAACTAAAGGGATAGATACAGATACAACTAGATTCAAAAAAGTTCTTGCTTATACATATTGTAATTACTTGTTTATTTGCCTCATTTATCAAATTGTCAATTCTTAATCATTAGTTTCAATTGCATATAAAATAGAGTAGTAAAATTTTTCATTTCAATTGATAAGGAAATTGGAAGTAGATCAAATCATTAGAAAAATTGCTCTTTGACATGTTACCAAAGAATTTGTGGGGAACAACAGCTCTTTTAGGGTTTGTTATCCAATTTTCTCCCCATGAGAAATTTGATGAACATAACCTTGCACACTTTAAAATTGAGTGGTATTCCTTCAACCATCGAATTTTGTGTTTTAGGTTATAGGCGGGCTCAAAAATAAAAATGAAAGGTCAGTAAAGGAATGGCTAAGGGACCATTGAAGGAGATCAGAGCTCAACTAAGAAAGGATCATATTAACTTTGTCGAGCTTAGAAGGAATTCAGGTTGGGTACAGAAAAGTATCTCGCTTTGCAGGTCGGTAAAAGAATGAAGGTGCAAGCCCAAAATTTTGGACTTTGGGTATTTGGCATTTTCAGAGACAAAGTGGGGTGAAAAGGAAACAAAATTTCTAAAACCTGAAACTCCAAAAGTCCAAAATTTTAGACTTTCTAGTTTCAGAGTTTCGGAGATCTCGGCAAGAGTAGAGCTAAAAACGTTCCAAAACCAAAAGTTATGAAATCCTGAAAGTCTAGAATTTCAAACTTTTGGGTTTCAGAGATTCAAAGATGTGGAATTCAGTGTTTTGGAATCTTCAGTGGCAAAGCAAGAAAAGGGACAAAAAATGTTTTAAATCCCAAAATTCCAAAACTCGAAAAGTTTTGGATTTCAAAAAGTCAAACTTGGTTTGGGGTTAATAAGGCAGCATTTTCGGGGTTTCAAAATTTTGGGTTTCGAACTTTCAAAACTCTTGGGGCAGAAGAAGGGATGAATAGTGAAAAAAGTATGAAAAGTGAAAGGTTCCAAAATTTAAAAAAATGAAATTTCAGACTTTTGGGTTTCAAAGTTTCAAAGTTTTTGCCTTCCAAAGCAAATGAACAATAACCTAATCTTTGAAATGGAAATTTCTAAAAGTCTGAATTTTAGGATTTTGGAGGTCGCATGCATTTCAGACTCTGAAAAGGAATATCAAGAACTCACTTTTTTTATAGAATGACACCCTGACCTTAAGATGGCCATAAATTTTGATTGGGAGCTTATATTTGCACAATAGAGGAATTTTTGGAAATCTTATAGTCTCCTCTACAGTACGCCATTTTTAGGGTATCAGACTTCTCACCTACCAAAATAATGAAGGTATGGGCTTTATTTCTTTCCCAATAAGGCATAGTACATGGAATCATGGGTTTTTCAGAATGACCCGTCATTGTTGCATGTGAATTCAACTAATTTTAGGGTTGTTGGAGCAATAATTTGAATTCTTCTCTCCCCTTTTCTCTCATTATTTAATTATATTGTAAGGAGGGGATTTTTTTAGTGCTGGAAAATTTTGCTTTGCACCCTCCCTTCTTCTCTTGTCTACAAGTGAACTTTGTGGAGTTCAAACCTCCCATCTAAACTATAAAATACAATCTTGCCTCTTGGCCATTGTAATGCACTGCATTAATCTTTGGAGAAATACTAAAAGTCTAAGGATGAATTTCAACCATTTCTTATGTTCATTGCATCTTCCTGGTCTCTCATTATGATCCTGGTCATCTGTGTATGGTGATTATATTACATTTTTAATGGTTTGTGTTTAATGGAAAAGTAGGTGTTCAATATTCCTTTGGTGCATCACCTTTGTTAATTTAGGTTTATTTTCTTGCAATCTTCTTAATCATGTCTCATTGGTAAGATAAAGTAGGTTATAGAGTAGATCCTCTATACTTTATATATGTGCATCAGAAAAGAGGAATATGACCTGACTTTCATCCAGAGATCTTTCTTGATCGCGAAGTCCCACAATTTGGGAAAAGCTCCATGTTATGCAATCACACTTAGAGTTTCAACCCATAAAGTTGTAGACATTCAGGGGTGCTATGATTATGCATCAACAAGGTTATGATTTGTTCTTCACCTTTGAGGTAGGGTTTGAAGGATTTTTTATTAAATTAGGTTATCTATTTTAGATTTAGATTTCCATATTCGCACAAGTAATTAGCTACATCCAGGTAATTACTTGTATTTAGTTTGTTTATTAGATTATAAGTATTTCTTAAAAACTAGAAAAGATGAAAAAAATTTACTTTCGTTAGATTAGTTTAGTTTTATTGTTTCTCTCTGATATAGTGTGAAAACACGAAAAACATAGATTAAATTTCCTTTTATAGTTATCTTGTTTTACTAAAATCATTTCAATTCCTTCTGCATGACCATCAACGGCCCACAACAAGAAAATACGTATGGTTGTGATCCTTTGGTCCCATAACCCAACGTGCAAGAATTATTGACTGACAATGATACAGGTTTACGCTTACAAGTTCTAGTCACACCTACTAGGTTTTCTTAGAAAATAGAACAACTAAACACATTAAACATCACATTTAATCAAGTGTATAATTATTGGACTTCTCCTGGTAATAGGGTTTGATTACGCACATGACCATAATAGGACCAAAAACTCTAAAAGTTTTTGGTTGTGATCCCCTGGTCCTGAAACCCAATGGGCATGTTAACCAATTATATATCAACATTGGTTTTTGTGTATCAATATTTAGGCCATCACCACTTCCACCTGATATCATCACACAACTTTCATTATTGAACATAACAACCGATAAGGCTAAGAATTTTTGGACTACACTATAAAATCATCCATAGTACTTGTGGTTTCATTAATCCTCTCATTCTCACTTTCATGAGCTTGTTTGGAAATCTATACGAGGTGCCCACAGGTCACTTTCTACATGTTCAACAACCAGTGAATAGAATTTTGGAAGATTTTGATATTTACTGGATTTTTTGAGAAGCTATTATATCAAATCAATCCATCACACCACTTCAGGTCAGGAGAGAATTCTTTGCCTTAGAATCATAGATCCTGATATTATGTGTCAAAGATATAAGGTTTCCTAATTATCTCATCAACACTAACCATACCTACACATACATTTCTATTCTACACCGGTTGTCTCAGCATGACCTTGGGAAGTCAAGTGCGAAGAAGGTCATGTGTTGATTTTCCTTCATATAAATTGGTGAACCCAACATGAAGAGGTAGTCTCTAAGCATTTCCAATTTCTTCATCCATCCTTTATTCTATGGGTATTCTTATATCCTTCAAATATATTGGGATACGATTTGTACATTTGACCCATCTTGGGTTACGACATGTACAATTATCAAAAAGGTGTACCACAACAATCACCTAAGCTCTCAAACTAGGCAAATAACCGCTCAACTTCTCAAAATCCTCTTCTTTAGGGAACCAATGTTGGTTCCTATGTACGTATCAAGGAACTTGACCAAATCACATAGACATATCCTCATGAAAAATCAAGTTCTAACAACATGAATTTCACTTGTGAAGAAAATTCATCTCCTCAGGAAAAGTTTCGACAACCCAGTAGAATGTAATCCGACTAGCTCCCACATCTAGATGAGTACTTATCATGATACGCCAAGAGTGAACAACACTTCTAGAATATTAGGTGGGACTTTTATAGGTTGCAAGGACATGGTGATGTCCCACTTAAAATTAGTAACACTTCCCCTCCAACAATGGAAAAAACTGCCAACAAGGGGTGACAACATTGTGAAAAATTCATAGTAGGATACCACACTCCTCAATAACCTCAAGAAGTTCAATAACAAGAACCTAAATAAAACACCATCCCATAAATAGGTGACATCATCTCAGTGTTAGTAGAAAAATTCAAAGAGATAAAGCTTGCCAAAAATTCTCAAAATTTGTATGCGGGGTAAGCAATAACTTCTACATATTAGACAAATTATGGAAAAGTACCTTTTGTACAGAATCCTCCAATTTATATGGGTGCTCCAAACTCTAGATATTTTTTGACTGGGATAAGCACCTTGAGTATGCCACCTCATGCCACATATGGATATCTATACCAGACACCAGCTGGAAATGTAACATTCCCTAGTTTTGTGCTTTCAACTCTTTATCGAAGTAGTCAACCCTCTTATGTACACATGAACTCTAAATCACCACAGGGGGATATGTACACTTACCTAGGTCCTAATGGTCCTAATGTTTACACTATACCATTTCAGCAACCGATCTAGCCTCCACCTCCTAAATAAGAATCTTAAATTGTTGAAACGTATGCAATGGGGACCTACTCTGAATATCTTAAAGAACCTCTATACTTCTCCATCTAGATAGTCATGCTCCCAAGACCCTTTCCTGATCTTTCGAAGTTAAAAGGGGAGGGTGATCCTAAAGCTTAGATCAAAGATTACACAATGACCATTCGAGAGGTACTCCCGTGGGATGTAGTTGTTGCAAATATTTTCCCTGAGATGCTAGAATGTATTTCTCTTGAATGTTACTATAGGATACCACAAGCTTCAATACATTACATTTGATATGACCAAAATTTTAACAATAGGAATCAAAGAATTCTGTCATATCTAACAAGATCACAATGATTCTGCAACCCACTTTATTCAATGGTGGTGATAGGTTCTCTAATCCTCTGCAAGTGCTCCAAATATGGATCAAATGGAGATTTGTGATTTTTTCCTCCACTCCCTCGATAGGGAGACAAAGGAAAAAGTTCAAAATTTCTTGCTAAAGAGCTATGAAGAGTTGTTAGAAGGTTATATTTGAATTTACCAAACAACCATTGACATTGATAATAAGACTTATGGAGAAAATGGAAGGTTAGTCACTTCTAACCAAAATAACCCCAATTACTCCAACATCACAAGAAATAATCAAGGATCGAAGGTCCTTAATAAGAACCATGGAGTCACAATTGGTGGTGTTACTGATCAGCCCAAGAATCCTAATGTTGTAAGTTCTCCCAATACAAAAAATACCAATAACAATAATGGAAATAATCAGAGAAACAATAAATTCTTGTCCTCAATCAACGTTTTATATTTTAATCATCCTCAACAACAACCAAAACCATAACAACCTCAGTAATTAAGAAAAATTAAGATCTAAGGCCCTAACCAATACCTAGGTGGGTATCCAAAACAAATGGCAGGGGTTCCCAAATTTCAACTATAACAATCAGCAGTTGAACAATAATCCTAATTTTGGACCACAACAAGTTGTAAACCAAAGGCCTTGATATAATGATTGTGATTTGTATTGTGGATTTCATAGGATTCATGGGCATGACACAAGAACATGATGCAATTGAAACAATTTTCTACAACGTTTTCCATAGTATCAAAGACAATTATTTGTTGACATATTTTTAGCAAACCCAACAACGCTAACTCAGAACACCTACATGGGACCGGTATCTCCACAGAACACATCACTTGGAATCTTTAATGATCCTCTCCCCACATGCCCAAAATATGGTAGAATAGATCCCAATGGATCAAACAAGGGTATTGTAATAGGAACCAACAACTGAAAATTCTTGACTTCATCAAACCCACAGGTGGCACCTCCTTTGGATAACCGCCAAAAAATATTTTTTTTGGGATTGGTAGAGTTAGAGACCAAACCTAAGATTCTTATTTACATCCAATCCTGATCTACCCAACTGTATTAGATCACATTTGTGATACGCTAGGAAAGCCAGTAGGAGGTTATGACTTGATCAGTGATCTAACCAAGACCTTCTCTCACATTTCTTTCTTGGATCTATTAAATAAGTCTCCTGCTCACATAGGTGATCTATTATAAGCACTAGGTCTTGGCCATTTGATTAACATCACCCCTCGTCTAGAAGCATAGATAAACCACATGGACTTTGATGTCTATCCTACAGGGCAGCCTAAAAGAGATGTTGGATTCATATTTGAAATTAATAAGATACACACAGATTCTGAAATAGCTCATAGAGTTGATCCGACTTTATTTTTACAAGTTTGGATTTAAAAAAACTATGTAAAATGTGTGATGATTGATGATGGGGAAGCTATTAACATAGTCCCCTTCTCATACCTTCATAAGTTAGGATACAGATAGATGAATTTCTCCTCAATGCAAAATACGTTGAGAGGCTATGACAACCTCAAGGCAACAAAAATCAGGACTATAGTGTTGTCGGTCAATCTCAAACCTAAGATATTTCTAACCGATTTTTATAATATAGATCGAGAAACCAACTATAATATGATCGTTGGTCATCCTTGGATTCATCGCATGAAGGTGATTCCCTCCACTTTTTTTCAAGAAGTTAGGTTCCTACATTTAGGGAAGGTGTTTGGGGCATAGGGTGATCCAAAACCCTTCGACATACATCTGTAATGTCCCCCTTTTTTAATGCCCCCTTCTTCCTACACCAAATTGCCCAAGGGCCAAGTCGAGCACAAAAACGTGGTCAGACCTGAGGGGGTTGTGGATGCTAGAAGCTTATGGGAATGGGCCCCGTGGTTTTAATGTCCTAGTTTGGCACTTGGGGGTCACTTTGGACACGGTGACTAAAAAAGTGAGAAATTAATTATAGTTTCTTTTATGTTAGTGGCCCCTCCATGGAATGAAATGGAATAGGGTTGTGGGGGCTCGTTTTCCAAGGAAAGGTATAAATGGAGATGGGGAAGAAAGAAAAGGTACTTTTGGTCACATACTCTAATCCTCTTCTCATGCAGTTGCTACTGTTGCATTTCTACAGCTTGTGGAATCAAATCCCATAAGGACCCTAGCTTCAGTGGTGAGAGAATTGTCCCTAGCTAGCAGGGCATTCTTTGGTAGTAAAATATCTACCCTATCATGTCATCTTGGAGCCATTTCATGGGCCGTACTATAGAGATATTTCTAGAGGGTCAGAGGAAGGGTTTCAAGGATTTTTGGGGCTTTCAGGGAAGACAATCAGAGGGGCTCTAGATCTGACTCATGACAGCCAGCTAGGCTAGGTGTAGCAGCACATGGTAGGCACCTCCCTCATTTCCTGACGCCATTCCTAGCGTGGCAACTCGTAGCCTCTATTTGGGGGGATTCCAGTTGGCCGAGTAAGATCTAAAAGTGGCAGTGCTATTCCCTACACCTGCCATTGTTGTTTTCAAAGACACTTATTTTGATCTTGTATTTAGAGGGTCATGGACCTCTGAAGTTGACTAGCCACCTAGGGCTCTCTGTACCTTGTCGGGAAACAATATATTATTCAATAAAATGTCTACATAGTGTTTATTGTTATTATTGTAAGCTTCCCTTGTAATTTCATGCACTGTGGGCAAATATTTTGTGTGATATCAATTCAATACCATTCGCTGTCCCAACTGGACATTTTCATTAAAAATTAGTATTTTACTTCGCTGCAAATTTTCTATATTTTGCGCATTTTTTAGAAATATCCCACAAGGGATATTTCAGTGGTATTAGAGCGGCTATTTCTCTAGCTTGTTGGGATTGAAACATGGGGGACAAAGATAGTGAGGATATAGGGGTGGAGTTGATGAAACAATTGTTCACCAACATGGTAAAGTAGCAGGAGACTACCAATCTTTATTTGAGCAAGCTCACTGGGATATTAGCACATAACAGATATAATACTCATGTGAAAAGAGGAGAAATTAGAAATAGGGGACAATATGGTAAAAGAGGTGAGGATGGACATTTAGGACAACGGTCCCCCTATTCTTCTACCAGTCCTTTGAGGTCTCACGAACCTTCTTTCTTGAAGGATATGGAAGTTTCACATGTACAGAAGCCAAGGGAGGTCGTAGATGAGGAGTCCTATTGGGAAAGGTACTAGAATTTTAAGTGATGGATTTCGTGACAACATGCTATTCCAGGAATATTGCAAAATGAAAATTGGCAGTAGGCCTAGGAGAGATTACAAGGCATAAGTACCAGAGATGCAAAGGAGGTTGGGACAAATTTCTATTCCACATTTAGATGGTTATAAGAAGTGTACTACACAGTCATAATTACAAGGCATAAGTACCAGAGATGCAGAAGTTAAAGACATAATTCGACCTGAATATGATGTGGGATGAAGATGCAATTAAGTTTGCAATCCTATATCTAGAGGGATATGCTCATGATTGGTTACATCATGGGTTGATTACACAAGGACACATATAAATCATGACTTATGCAGAGTTCACAAAGAGGCTAGGGAGAAAATTTGATAAGAGATACCCCGACAGGTATTTTACAGAGCTTACTCATTTGAGACAGACCAGCTCTGTGGATCAGTATATCATCGATTTTTATAGATTATCAATCATGGTACTTGATATTACAGAGATGAATTTGATATCCCTATTCAAACCATTTTTGACAGATGCTTTCTCTTGATTTGTTAGGGAATTTGAGCCTTCTTCATTACATGAGGCTATTAGGAGAGTTCATGACCTAGAGATATCCACTCCTAATTCGAGGTTTCCACATCGAGTGCATCCTAAGGGTTTCCCTTCAAGCATTGAGGGTTTGTAGCTAAAGGTACCTCCAACTAGGAAGGATACAACCTAGAGACCATTTAGAGCTAGTGAGGATAAAGAGGAATTGAGGTGAAAGAAAATGTGTTTCGATTCCTACCCACCTTGGGTCTCGGGACATGATTGCAAGGGTAGAGGGAGGGCCCAATACATAAAGGTATTCATTGAGAGTAATGGTGACGAAGAGTTGAAAACATAGCCATTAGAGGATGATGATGATGAGGCATCATATGGTGTGGGTATGGAGCAAGATAGTGATACTTTCCCCCAAGAGACTATCACCACATTGTCTAGTACCCCGACGTATAAGGCATTCAGAGTTAGGGGATTTTTGTAGGGACAGTGAGTGGTGGTAATCATTGATAGTGGGGCAACCCACAACTTTATTGATGCCTCATTGGTTGAGAGGCAGGGGTTACAGACAAAGGAATTTGAGGGCTTCAACATGGTTGTAGCCAATGGAGAGTCTATTAGATGCACATGACGGGTTCCCCAATTCATCATCACGATGGATAACTATACAGTTACCAATGATTTATATATTGTTGGAACTGGAGAAACCAACATAGTGCTTGGGGTATAGTGGCTCCATCCCCTTAGTTAATTTTGAACTAACTTCCAAACGATGGAGCCAAAGTTTAATTCTGAAGGGAGGAATGTGATCTTGAGGGGTTTATCCTTGGGGACACCCTGAGTTGTTATGACCAAGAGGATCGAGAGGATCTATAGGAATGAAGAGGTGGATTAGGTAGTACACTACCTAGTTTCGACCAAGAAATCAGAGGATGGATAACAATAGTACCATGTGGATATACAGGGCCTATTGGACAAACACAGTGCCATGTTTAGTGACATACCTCCAGGCATACCTCTAGATAGGGTATTTGAGCATGTGATTGAGCTCGAGGATACTAGACCAGTGGTTTAAGGATGAGATCAAGAAGGCTATACATGAGCTCATGGATATGGGACATATCAGACCAAGTTCCAACCCTTTTTCTTCTTCGGTGGTTTTGGTGAAGAAGAAGGATGGGACCCTACAGATGTGTATGGACTACCGGGCCTTAAATAAGAAAACAATAAAGAACAAGTATCCCGTACCACACATTGACGAGTTACTGGATTAGATACATGGTGCAATCTATTTTTTGAAAATAGATTTACGCTCTAGATATCATCAGATCAAAGTTACAGAGAAGGACGTGCATAAGACAATGTTTAGATGCCATTACGGCCACTTTGAATTCTTGGTGATGACGTTCAAATTGTCTAATTCTCCAGCTACATTCTAGTCTTGCATGAATCATGTGTTAAACCGCCACTTGTAGAAGTTTGTGTTGGTTTTCTTTGATGATATTTTAGTTTATAGAAGGACTTGAGAGGACCATATTAGGCACCTGGGTGAGATATTGGGGATATTAGAAGCTAATTCGTTCTATGTGAAAGCTTCTAAGTGTGAGATCGGAATGACTGAACTTCTGTACTTGGGATATGTAATTGGCGGGGGTATAATGAAGGTGTACAGAGAGAAGATATGGGTAATCCTGGATTGGCCCCACCTAGAACATTGACCGAATTGAGAGGATTCGTGGGGTTGTGCACATACTACTTGAGGTTCGTGAACAATTTCTCTCAGTTGACTGTTGTATTGACCGATTTGACCAAGAAGGGTGTTTTTTCTTGGTTAGACACTATTCAAAAAGTTTTTGACCACCTCAAGGAGGTAATGAGTTCGTGTCTCATCCTCACATTACCAGAATTCTCCCGCCCTTTCATCCTAGAGTGTGATGCTTCAGTAGAGGGTGTTAGGGAAGTTCTCATGCAGGATTGACATCCCATCACCTATGAGAGTCATAAACTGAAACCCGTGAAGAGGGGGTATTCAATCTACGACAAGAAGATGTTCGCCATTACACATGCCTTGGCCAAATTAACATAGTACCTTATGGGTAGCAAATTCATAGTTCGTACAGATCAGAACAGTTTGAGATTCTTCTTGGGATAGAAAGATCTCAACGATCACCAGTAAAGATGGGTGAAAAAGGTGCAAACATATGACTTTGACATTGAGTACACTTGAGGAAAGAATAAAATTGTTTCTAATGCTTTATCCAGGAGGCCTTACCTTCACTGCTATGCTTAGTTCTATGTCTGAGATTTCAGCAGATTGGAAGGCTCATATACTTGTTGAGTATTCCAAAAATGAGTTTGCATGTGGGATCATGGATGGTATGATACAGGATGACCGATACAGAGTAATGGATGATCTCATTTTCTACAAGGGTAGGATCTTCCTTGTACCAGGATCCAAAATGAAGGGGAAGATCCTTTGAGTAGTACATGATACACCCTTAGCTTGACATTCTCGGTATTTCAAAACATACAGGTTCATCAGGGAGATATTTGCATGGAAGGGGATGAAGGACGATGTCCTAAATCATGTCAGAGAATGTATGGTTTTCCAGCAAACCAAATCCGAGTGCTCTTTCCCTGCAGGATTACTTCAACCTATCCCCATTCTCAAACAGAAATGGGATATATTATCTATGGACTTTATCACATGGCTTCCATTGGTACATGGGAATATCTGCATTTATGTTGTAGTTGATCAGTTAACTAATTATGCTCATTTCTTTTCCCTACCCAAAGGGCACGAGGCCATAGATGTGGCCCGGATCTTCTATACCAGTATTTTTTAGCTACATGGGTTACCTAAAAATATCATCAGTTCTAGGGACAAGATGTTCATGAGTTCCTTTTGGCATGATATCTTCAGACTAGCAGGTATGGAGTTAACTCCTAGCACTACCTACCACCCATAGACAAATGGGTAGATGGAGATAGTCAATAAGTTCATAGAAGGCTACTTGTGGAGTTACGTGATAGGACACCAATGGGCATAGATCAAATGGTTACATAAGGGTGAGTATTGCTACAATACCACCTACAAGATGAGCATGTGTATGACCCCTTTCCGAGCCTTGTATGGGTATGAAACAAGGACATTCATAGATTTGGTATTACCAGATAGCCGAGCTCCCAAATATCGAGGTTGGTTGCAAGAGAACCAAAATATTATGAAGGTTCTTAGAGAGAATATTCAGAAGGCACAGAATCAACAAAAGGTATACGCAGATCAACACATGATAAAGAGGTCTTTTAAGGTTGGGGATCTAGTGTTCCTATGTTTACGTCCATATAGGTAGTCGTCATTGAAGCAGAAGGGTGTAGAGAAATTGAAACCATGATTTTATGGTCTGTACCAAATAGTTCTTCAAGTAGGGGTAGTGGCATATGAGCTAGAGCTATCGGAGCATAGTAAGATACATAATGTCTTCCATGTTTCCTTCCTTAAGAAGTTTCTCAAACTGCATATTGCACCATCTGCAGAGCTACCGCCACTAAATTAGGAAGGGAAGTTGGTGCTATAACTGGAAGCCATTATTGAAATGAGATGGAAGTAGCTCAAGAGAAGACAAATTACCAAGTATTTGGTGTGATGGAAGGGACTACCACTTAAGGATCCTACTTGGTAGGGGGAGTAGATTTTGTAGCATCCTAATTTGCATTTGCTTAAGGACAAGCAAATTTTGGGAAGGGAGGAATGTAATGTCCCCTTTCTATAATTCCCCCTTCTTCCTACGCTAAATGGTGCAAGGGCCAAGTCGGGCCCAAAAACATGGTCAAACCCAAGGGGGCTGTAGACACTGGAAGCTTATGGGAAGGGGCCCCGTGGTTTTAAAGTCCTATTTTGGCACTTGGGGGTCACTTTTGGACATGGTGAATCAAAAAGGGAGAAATTAATTATAGTTTCTTTTATGTTAGTGGCCCCTCCATAGAATGAAATACGCTAGGGTTTTGGGGGATCGTTTGCCAAGGAAAGGTATATATGGAGATGGGGAAGGAAGAAAAGGGACTTTTGGTCACACACCCTGAGCCTCTTCTCGTACAGCTGTTGTTATTATGTTTCTATAACATTTTGATTCAAATCCCATAGGGACCCTAGCTTTGGTGGTGAGAGACCTATCCCTAGCTAGCAGGGCATTCTTCGGTAGTGAAAGATCTACTCAAGTTTGTCATATTGGAGCCATTTTCTGGGTCGTACTATAGAGATATTTCTAGAGGGTCAGAGGAAGGGTTTCAATGATTTTGGGGCTTTCGGGGAAGACAATTGGATGGGATCTAGATCCAACTCATGGAAGCCATCTAGGCTAGGTGTGACAGCATGTGGTAGGCACCTCCCTCATTTCCCGACTCCATTCCTAGCGTGGCGACTCATAGGCTCTATTTGGGGGGCTTTCCAGTCGGTCGATTTAGATTTGTAGGTGGCAGTGCTATTCCCTACACCTGCCATTATTGATTTTAAATACCCTTATTTTTCTCTTATATTTATAGGGTCATATACCTTTGAAGTTGATTAGCCACCTAGGGCTTTCTTTACCTTGTCGGGCAGTAATATATTATTCCATAAAATGTCTTAATAGTGTTTATTATTATTATTGTAAGATTCCCTTGTAATCTCATGCACTGTGGGCAAATATTTTATGTGATATCAATTCAATACCATTTTCTTTCCCAGCTAAACATTTCCATTAAAAATCAGTATTTTACTTCGCTATAAATTTTCTATATTTTGTGCATTTTTAATAAATATACCACAAGGGATATTTCAACATCTAGCTATCTTAAATAAGAGACCAAGGGTCCACTTTGAGTTAGATCTTCCTACAAATATGTTATATAAACCTACAAGCTCACAAAAAGAGGAAAAGCTTGTTATTATAATGGAATTAGAAGTCACCGGCTTGATTGAAGACATTCTGGTAGTCAAGGAGGAAACCATCATCGTAGAGATAGTGTCATTAGGAACCACAACAATTATTGTCAAGCTCTTGGAAAAGGATTTACGTATTCTCCTTCCATTTGATTCTATGGGTATGGGACATACCCTGGGACTCAGTTCTCATCCAACAGATCAAGTTTGTATGGTTGAAATAATAGTAAAGGAAGAAGGTTAAAAGGATGATCCAACATAAATTTTTCCAAGTAACTCTTAGACTCTCCATTTTTATGGAGCCAAGTGTTGTTTTAGCATTAGGGAAAGTGTGATCCTTACCTCTCCTGAGGGAAGGATTCTACATTTTTCCTTCAAGTTAAACTTTGAATGTACAAATAATGGGGGTTGAATATGAAGCCCTTCTACTAGGTCTCATTATAGAAATAAGAATGGGTGCTCCTAACGTTAAGGTACTAGGTGATTCACAACTTGTCACAAATAAAATATTTGAGGTATATGAGACTAGAGCTGAGCATCTACAACTCTGCACAACATTAGTGCTAAATCTAACAAAGGGATTTGAATTCATATCAATTGAAGTAATTTCATGAGAACAGAACCTTCTCGAAGAATCTATAGAAAATTATGCTTCCTGCTTCACTCTAAGCAGTAAGTTGGATGATACAAACTTCATGGTCTCGGTTTGTGCTAAACCTTTTGTTCTTAGAACACCAATAAACCCAATGTTGACATATATATAAGCCGAGAGTGATTTTGTCATCTCATATCACATTGAAAGTGATAAACTAACTCTAGGATATCTAAACTCTTTTGCAAAATGGCATGTTACTCATCATGAGCATGATCTTTCCCTAATCCAACACTTTTCTTCCTATTTTGGAAATCCCATGGTAGAATATTCCCCTGGGAAGGAGCTCGAAATTTTTGATGTAGGAGAAGACGGGGATTTAGAGTTACCTCCATCCCCATTTGAGTTTGAGGAAATAAATGCCTCCTTAATTGGGGGAATAATTTATATAATCATTGGGATGGAGAGAAACCAAAAATATTGAAATTGGGATCCTCTGTAACTCCTGAGGAGGTTAAAATACATACCCATATACCCAAGGAGCATAAAAATTCTTTCACGTTTACCTACAAGAAAATGAAGGGAATTTCACCACACATTACAGTTCACAACCTCATCACCAAGCTATATTCTTAGACAATTAAGAAAAACTCAAGGCCCATGAAGCCAAAGGTGGTGCTCATGGTGAAGGAAGAAGTGATGAAACTCCTACAGGTACTGTTTGTCAAGCCAGTTTACTACTCAAAATGGGTGTCTAATATTGTCCCCATTCTCAAGAAGAATGGAAAGCTCCACATTTACAAGGAGTTTCGGGATATCAACAATACTTGTCATAAAGATGATTTCCCATTACCATCCATTGATGTTATTGTTGACACAATAGCTAGTTTTGAGTTGTTATCTCTCATGGATGGGTTTTCTGGGTATAATCAAATCAGAATCTCTGAGGAGGATCTAGCAAAAAATCCATTCATAACTCATTGGGGAACCTATTGTTATGTTGTTATGTCATTCAGGCTTAATAATGATGGTACCATGTATGAACAGGTGATGACTTATATATTTCATGATCTTATAAATAAGATTGTGGAATCCTACATGGATGACCTTCTGGTTAAGGAAAAAAAAAAATTGATCATCTAGAGGTGCTTCGTGTCATCCTTTCTCGCTTAATCGAATATGGCATCACGTTAAATCTAGAAAAATGTTTGTTTGGTGTAACAAGAGGAAAGATTTTGAGATACATCATATATTCACAAGGGATTGATGTAGATCGAGCTAAAATATGAGTTGTACTGGAAATGAATCCACTGTCAGATGAGTTTAGCATCAGATATTTCCTTTGAAAACTTGGTGCAATCCAAAGGTTTATCCTTAATTTGACCTTTTCTATTCACCCAATCAATAATTTTTTGAAAAAGGATTGTTGTATTGATTGTACGAAATAATGTAATAAATCATTTGAGTCAGTTAAACGATTATTATTGTCCCCTCCCATACTCATGCCACCTAGGTTAGATCTCCCCTTGATCATGTATTCACGAGCTATGGATGTCTCATTGGCTTGCATGTTAGCTCAATAAGATGATGATAAATGATAACATGCGGCCTATTTCATTAGTAATACATTTCTTGATTATGAGACATGTTATATAGAAGAAGAGATGGAATTCCGTTCTATATAGCCTTCACAAAAAAACTATTAAAACATTACATGTTAAACTAAGAAACAATTGTTATTGTTAAATCAAATCACCTACGGACATTTCTCACGCAAGGGTCCTTATCTAAGAAAATTGGATGCTTCATAACTCAGATAGGTAAATTTGAGTAAAAATTTGTTAATTAGAAATCCATCAAAGGAAAAATCATTGCAGACTAGTTGGTTAATAACCCGATGGATGGAGGTAATATAGTAAATCTAGACTTCCCCGATGAGTGTGTGTATTTTGTTGAAACCAAGCCTCCCATTTCTACTTTTCCATGGCACACTGACATCATTAATTTTATAGTGGACCATACATACCGAAAGGGAGAAACGTCACAACAAATAAGATGGTTGCATATTATAACTGCCAAGTATGTCATCTTGGAACAAGTGCTCTATCATTAAGCCTTTGATGGAATTTTGTTAAGATGGGTTGACGAAGAAGAATCTGAAAAGATAATTTATAAATCACATAACGGAGTATGTGGAGGTCATTTCGGCAGCAACGCCACTGCTAGGAAGATACATCAGATGGACTACTTCTAGCCCATGCGAGAACATGACGTGGTAGAGTTTGTTCTCAAATTTCATAAATGTCAAGAGTTCTCCCATGAGATCCTCATACTGGCATAGGATTTGCCACCAACTGCAACACCATGACCCACCTGAATTTGATAGGTAAATTCTCTCCCTCATTAAAGATAGTCATAACTTCATAATAACGGCCACATAATACTTTCATAAGTGGGTAGAAGCCATGCCTCTTACCACCGTGCCTAGATCTATAATCAAAAAGTTCATTCTGATCCAAATAATTTGTAGGTACGGGGTCCCACAAGGCACTATCTCAAATAATGGAGCATCTTTAAAAAATGATAAATTATGTGAACTATGTGAAAAATTCTAAATAAGTCACCACATAGCTTCTCTCTATTATCCTCAAGCTAATGGAAAGGCTGAGGCTACAAATAAGACATTGAAATCCATTATCCTTAAGAATGCCAAGGAGAATAAACAAGATTGGCATTTAAATATTTTTAAATAGTTATGGGACTATCGGACATCAGAAAGAATGTCGATGTGGGAAACCCCATTTTCTTTGGTATTTGGTGTAGAAGCGGTTTTACCACTCAAAGTCAAAATACCTAGTCTTTGTATCTCACTACATGAAATTTTGGGAGAATAAGACTATCAAGAGGTGCGACTCTCTCAATTATAATGTATTGATGAAGCTAGACTCAACGCTGAACAATGACATAGTTTTTACGCTGACTCAATGGCTCGGAAATACAATAATAAAGTATATGAGTGTGAAATATATGAGGGAGATTTTGTTTTAAGACTTGAAATCCAAATAGACAAAAAGACCAGTGAAGGAAGGAAATTCAGACCCAGGTGGTCGGTTCCATATAAAGTAATAGAATACTACAAAAATGGTGAATTTCTCCTGTGTACACTAGAGGGTGAGGAGTTTAGTAAATTTTAAAATTCTCTTCACCTGAAGAGGTACTATGCATGATCCATTAACATTTTTATATGTACATTACTACATCTACATTGCATATTCATTTTCTAGTTCATTCTATAAATTTGTGATCAAGGGACTTATTCTTATAGCAATTCCTAAAAAAATCTGAAAAATGTTGGTAAAACATTCAAATCATGCCTCTACAAATCTTCGTGGTATCATCAATTGTTTCTAAATCATTTCATCAATCCAAACAAGATAATACAATGCTTTGATAGTAACCATACCAAGGCCTCCATACTTGGTTGTATTTCTAGTCTCTTTCTAGATTACGTGCCTTTGCCTATATTTTGTTCTAGAATCTTCGTGGTGTCACATCTATCCTATACATATCTCTTTGGATATAAGAACATTCTAAACATTTTTCCTAGATAAATAAGTCAAATTCAAGTCCACAGAAACTTTTTATTTTACACATTTCTCTTCCCTACCAACCTTCAGTGTTGAGCTTGCATCTCTTACTTGTGATTCCCAGTTGGGAAAGGATAGAAATTCCCTTACTCACCTATGCTTTGTCCATGGTGATAATCCCATACTTCCTACTGGTAGCATGGGTCAAGGTGTAGGGGGTGTCTTTAGAAAACTTGAAAGTTAGAAATAGTTCATTCAAATATTGTTAAATCATACATCAAAACAAAAGTGAGTGAGATATCTGAAATTCCAAAATAATTGAAAACCTCAAAACAAGATTTTATCAACCAAGTGGCCATCTATGGATCTAAATATAGATAAAATGGAAAGAAATTCACATTATAAACTATAAAAAAAAAATTGAGTAGAGTGAGGTTGTAGCGTCTCAATTTGGTTTTATAAAATCCTTGTCTTTCTCTCATCATTACCATCGACCAAATTTTTATAACTTGTGCCCTTTCTAGCTCTTGGTGTTGATCCCTCACATCTTACTAGTTACATGGAGTTAGGAATGGGGCAATTTCATTCACTTAACATATCATTGTATCACCATGTTTTTCCAAAACAATACTAAGTACAAACAATTACTTAAAGAAACTAAAGTTCAACATTACAATGTGTTTGCATGATCATATATTAGCATTATAAAATACAAAAAAAATCATTTTCTTATAATTCATATCCACTGCATACATTTTGAAAAGCATATAAAAATGAAAGTTCTAAACATCTTGAGTACACATGCAAAGTGATCCAAGAGGAGTTTAACTCAGATACAAAGAATACCAAACCAAAAAGAAGAGTCTATATATATCATAATAAATCAAGTTTTTTGTAGATTGCCATCACACGCTAGGCATGGTCAAAACATTCACAATGAGCCCGAAATATTAAAAAAATCATATAATCCTGACAAAATGAAAATAAATAAATAAAAGGGCCGAATGTCATGCCATTCTCGATGACATCCCTTAGATGGTGAACGGCCGCATCTAGGACTTATACTGCTACTACAGTGATGAGAGTGAACTAAATGGTGTCAGTGATGGTGGTGGCAACTACTGGCCACGATTTATGTGCGAGAGTGGCTCTACCTCATAAATCTATAGGATTTCTCATACCCATCCACTTGAGTTTGAAGAGAGGTCATCCCCTCTACTACTCTCCATACATGTGTAAACATATCAGTATGTCTATCAGATGCTAGCGACTGGCTAGAATTCTCAGTCAACTCAGCTTGGGTCTTCGCTGAGGGGATCAGTAGGGTGTCCACACACACCATTTGAATAAGCTCTCGCCATTCCTATGAAGTCTCTACAAGAAATAAAATAAGAATAAATGATGAGTTACAAAATTACATAAACAAAACAGAAACAAATACAAAATAACAAGGTCAAGGGAAGATTATCAATGTACTTGGATATCTAGGCATCCAAGTAGGGTAAGTGGCTGCTGCAACTACTACTAGTAGTTGTAGGGACTCTCCAAATCTAGATGTGAGATGTTATCCTATCATCGAACCATCATCTCCCTCTCCATCTCAAGGAAGTTGTTCCTTTGAGACCAAGGTCTCTCTCTCTCCACACTCGCTTCCTCCTGTGTTACTTTGAGCATATCCTTACTGTCATTCCAGTGAGCTTTTATCTCCTCCTCCTCTATATGGGATTCCTTACTAGCCTCTCCACCTAAATCCTCATCCACCATCTCCTCTATAACTAACTCCTCGGTCTCATCTCTTGTGTGTTCCTCAGACTTAGATTCTACATCAGTGGGCTCATATTTCTCTCCACTATGAGTGGGAGCAGCCATAATCTAAAGTAAGGGCATTAAAGGGGTGCCAGCTTCCCATTGGGCATAAACCACATGCCTAACTATAATAGGCACTCCTAGAGTAACCACATTCTAACCATGATCCCCTCTAGGTCCCTTCCCGGCCTCCTGAATAGTCCTGTATAATGGTGTCACTCAAGGAAGCATATCTACATAAGGGAGGAAAACGATTTGTAGAACCTAGTCAAATAGATGAATCTCAATTCTCCTTGATCTATTAATTAAATTCCCTATGGTAGAGCAAGCTACCACTTTGTTTGTATCCTTCCCCCACAACCATGTCATATCCTGGTAGGGTGTGACAACCATATCTGCCGTGGTCAAAGTATCCAGTGGCTGGAGTGGATCTAAAGTATTGACATCATAGTCCACCTCACTTCCTTGACAGCCCTTGGGACCTGTACGGTATTCCCCTCCCATAAGGGGAAATACAATCATATAGCCAAATCATTACTAACATGGGATGGCTCAGTGACTATCCTTATAACCTGACTACCCTGTATAGGTCATGATAGGTAGTCCCCAGGATGTCTTCTCCCCAAGAATATTTATAGTCATGCCCCAAAATCTGTGTAATAATGTGAGCCCAACAATAACATAGAGTGTCACTTCCCTTATTCCTGATAAATCCTGAGGAAAAGATACCCATGATGGTTGTATGAATGATGGGGATAGAATAAGTGGAAATAGAATGTACCTTTATCACCTTCTTAGAGAAAAATGAAACAAAGACACCCCCCATGTATGTGGCCCACTGAGTCATTCCAAACCTAGATCCTTTTGTCTCTAAGGGTAGTCTCCTCTGGAGTATCAGAAGCCCAAGAATGTGGTACACATCTTCCAGAGTGATAGTCCACTCACCCCTGACACCTAGCAACTGGAAAGTGTTCCAGTCTGCATCCCAGTAAGAAAACAAGTCACATAGTATGTGACTAGTAGGAGTGACATGGGGAACCTGTGCAATCCTTCAAATCTCCTCCCTTTGGAGAATATATCTTTCATCCTAATTCAGCTGGTCTAAAATCCTTGGGAGCCAGTCACACTCCCTCTCATGACTCCAATGGATGTATTCATCCTTCTTCTACATTCACAAAAACATAGAAAAAGATCAAGTTAGTAACATATATCAAAGGAGTAGATCACCAAAAACATGACAAAACATCAAAAATTCAAAAAAAATCAAGTTAGCATGCATTTTGGTTATTCTGTTAAGAAACACCACCCACTGCAAGCCGACGGTTCCAGGACCACCGCTCTAGTAGGGAAGTAGTCCTGGACTAATTTACCAAACACATTTTAACCCTATAAAATGTCAAAGACCATTTCAGAAAAAAAATAAAGACTTCCATAGGGGTGCCCCCCTAGAGATTCATTTAAGACAAGAAATTCTAAAAATGATCCCCCCTAGGTAAAATTTTCAACATTTTTTAATTTTAGGTTTAAAAACACAAAAGTGAAAAAAACAACCTTAGACCGCGCAATTTGCTCTCTTTCTCATGGAGGCATGATCATGATCTTGTAATGGTCATTTTGACTGTACTCTCATTGAAAATGGTCACCGTGGGTCCAGAGTTTTAAAATCACCAAATCAAATAAATGCAAATGAATTGGAAAATGAGTTTGTTTTGATATATATGTTGTTTTGACCTTGTTTTGAGTGTAATGTTTTCACAAGGCTTGAGCGTTGGCACAGGTATATCTCTATATCCCCACACAAATGATAAGTCCTCTTGTTGTTTTGATTTAGTGTTTATTTTTCAATATTTTATCTATCTACACTTAAGTTTTCTCTCCCTCTTGTAGGTACTAGGAGTTTGGATAACGAAATTTCGACACATGGGCATGTTAGGTATATCTTCGAACCCCCCCATTTTAGGAACACCATACTCAAACTCTACATTTTAAACCACTTCGTGGCTAAGACACTTCTCCGAGGGGGGCAATATGTACGCACCCAAATTTTCATATGCTACATTATTGGAAAATGGTTACAAAATTTCCCATTGATGATTCATGTCCTTTCAGAATATGTTTGAGATCCTCAACCAATCTACAGTATATATTTGTAACCAAGACATCCTTACTTAGCTTTTCCACACTTTTTTCTAGATTCCCACTTAATTCTAATACATTTTTTATCCTTTAATGTCTGGACCACCACCCTACCTAGGTGATGGTTTAGAAACTGCTGCCCAAACAAGGTGGCAATCCTTCGATTCCACCCTACGTAACGCTGTGGGTCATAAGTGATTTTTCCAGAATTTTTCATGTTTGTTTTTAACTTGCGATGCTTCACTTAAATTCACTTTTAGGATGTGTTGATGAACCAATTTTTCTAAAAATAGTTTTGATTACTTGGTTCTCCTTCCCTCTTCTATTTTTAAATAGATTTATTTAATTAGAACTACCTCTTCTTACCTTGTGCATGAAGGTACATCCTAGCCCCCAATTCCTATATAATCAATGCTTGTATTCAAGTAAATTTCTTGAGACTTTTTGTGTATCTTGCATAGTATTTCTGCCACATTCCTACTAGGAATTGCATATCCAAGCTCAGATCTCTTGTGCTATCTCTTTTTTATTTGGATTGTAGCCAGACTACCTTCAATCTACCATTACTCAAGCATCTTCTTATGTTGTTGTTCTTACATTCCCAATCCCTTGGAATTATGTGGACACACAAAGAAAGAAAGCAAAAAAATAAGGGGATAAATACAAATACAACAAGATTTTCTAAAGGGTTTTCTTATACAGGTAGGAACTACTTGATTGGTTTCTTCATTTGTCAAATTGTCAGTTTTGAATCATTAGTTTCAATTGTATATCAAATAGAGTAGTAAAATTGTTCAATTCAATTGATTAGGAAATTGCAAGTAGAACAAATAATTAGAAAGATTTCTCTTTGACTTTACTGGGGAAGTTGTGGGGAACAATAGCTCTTTTATGGTTATGATTTGATCTTCAACTTTGAGGTAGGATTTGAAGGGTTTTTAAATAATTTAGGTTATCTGTTTTAGATTTGAATTTCTACATTCACACATGTAATTAGCTATGTCTCGTTAATTACTTGTATTTATTTTGTTTATTAGATTAGAAGTATTTCTTACAAACAAAAAATGTCAAAAACATTTAATTTTGCTAGATTAGTTTGCTTTTATTGTTTTTCTCTGATATATTGTGAAAACACCAAAAAAATAGATTAAATTTCCTTTGATAGTTAGCTTGTTTTACCAAAATCATTTCAATTCATTCTGCATGACCATCAATGGCCTAGAACAAGAAAATATGTACGATTGTGATCCTTTGGTCCTACAACCGAAAGGGGTAGAATTCTTCTCCGACATTGATATGGATTTATGCTTGCAAGTTTTACGTACACCTACTAGGTTTTGTGAGAAAATAGAACAACTAAACACGCTAAACATTACAACTAATCAATATTTTAATTACTGGACTACACCTAGCTATAGGGTTTGATTACATGCATGACCATAATAGGAAAACAACCTCCACATGTTTTTGGTTGTGATCCCCAGGTCCCACAACCCAACGGGCTTGTTAACAAATTATATATCAACATTGGTTTACATGTATCAATATTTAGATCATTACCAACTCTACCTAATATCATTACACAAATTTCATTATTGAACATAGTAGCTAATCAGGATAAGAATTTCTGGAATAGATGATCAAATCATCCATAGTCCCTCTGCTTTTATTAAGCCTCTCGTTCTCACTTCCATGACCTTGTCTAGAAATCTATGCGAGGTGCCCACAGGTCACTTTCCGCGTGTTCAACAACTAGTGAATAGAATCTCAGCAGAGATCGATATTGACTAGAGTCTTCGAGAAGCTATTATATCATATCAATCAATCAAACCACTTCAGGTTAGGAGAGAATTATTTTCCTTAGACTTACAGATCCTGATATTGCATGTTGAAGATATAAGGTTGCCTCATTTGCTTATCCACCATCACCACACATACACATCCATTTCTATTCTATACTAGTTGTCTTGACATGACCTCAGGAAGTCAGGTATGAAGAAGGTCACATGATGATTTTCTTTCTTATAGTGGCCCTATGTTGAGACACTTTAGCCCTTTAAATAAGGTGGACTTCATGATTGAAATGTTTCCCCTACTGGAGGGATAGCTTGAGTAGATAAACTCTTTCAAACTTAGTGCTAGGAAACATTTTCAATGGGTAAGTCCCACACCATAATCTCACAATTTTCTCACCATTCCCCAAGAAACACCATCTTATTCTAAGCTTCTGTTTCTAATATTCTCACATGCTGCCCCTAGTTTGGAATCCCCTTTTCCATCTCGTAATATTCCATCCCATCTTTATCTCTCTTCCATTTTTATTTCTAAAACTTCGTCCCATCCACAAGAGCAGAATGTAATACCTCTCTCTCCATCAAAAATAATGAAAACATCATCTCGAACCCAACCCTCCCTTCCTCTTGCATTCCCTAATTCATGTTGGGAATAGACCCCAAAAACCATCCAAGAAGGACAACAAAGAAAAGAGTCCAATAGAGAATAAATGATAAAGTTTCTAAGGAATTCGACTTCAAGGTATAGAATGGACATAATTTTCTTGCTAGTTAATCCTTTGAAGGAGGCCAAGATTAGAGAACAGGTGGTAAAAAGTGATTCTATAGCTATGGCAAGGAAAGAAAAAGAACAAGAAGATCAAGAATCAGTGTGTTCAAAATGCGGTATTCATATGGGCACTCTTTTTTCAGAGGTTATAGAGCCATCATCTGGAGTAGAATTACTTGAGAGGGAAGAACAAGAAGCTCTAAATTGAAAATAATAGAGATTCATGGTTTGGAGGAAGATCATATAGATTTAGAGGACTCAGACATAAGTTAAGTCATCCTATAAAATTCAAGACCTTCTCTCACTTCATCTTCTCTAAATTCTAATTTTGAGGATAATATTGAGCTCTTAAACTTGATCTTTGAGGATGAGGAGGACCATGGTGAGAAAGTTACGGTTTCACATGTCATCATGGGAGGAGGGTAACTCTCATTAAAGGAATACAATGAAGGAGATGCCTATTTGTCAGATTAGGAAGAATGTTTAGATGAGGACTATCCCTTAAAAGATGTCAATTTTTTCACCCCATCATTTACCTCTAAACACCTAAAGCTTGTTTCCATAAGGGAAGAGAGCATGCAAGAATGACCAATTTCTCATAAGATTCCTCTTGAACCATGTTTGGAGGAATTGAATCTTCCAACATTCACATTAAATGAGGGAGAGGAAGGGAATGAGAATGTCTCCATTTTTATACTATTCACTAAGGTGGAACATCAGTTGTCTGTAGATAAGCAACAAGAAAATAATCAGCTTACAAATAGTCACATTTTCTAGGAAATCCTATAACAAGACTTTCTTATTTAGATTGGAGTTCAGAGCAACTAGAAGATGTAGTAGATCATACCTTTTCCCATCATATATATGGTGTCATTGGATCCAAAAGAGAAGCCACGACCAGTAATGTTCACTTCTAGACATGAGGATGAATCTCAAAGTATCAAGGGATAGCTGCAACACCTCTAGAAGGCCCATGACAATTATTAGAAGGAGGTAATTTTCTTGTTTGTTTCTGGTACTTTGGGTCCTAAAACTGAAATATAACTTTGGGACTTTTTTTATGGTTATCAATCGCCACGTATAATGTCAAATCATCTGCATTACTACAAGTTTTAAGAAAAGGAAGCTACTTTTTCATACCAATGTTAGGGTTTTTTTGAATTCTTCCATGCCTTCATTTAGTATAGGGTAGAGGTAGGTTTTTTACTAGTAGAAAAAGTGCTTGTACACACTCTACAGGTCTCATTTGAGCATGTATGATTTGTCACATTCTATCTAATTTTTTTTCGTGTTTTCCCTAGCATAGTTCACCACGTTCAGTATGCCTCCCGAAATGGATTGTTACATACGATTAAATTTTTAGGAAACTGTTTTAATCTTCAAGTCATTCCAAATACAAAGCAACTAAATCAGAATAAGGACATGTTTTACTAGTTTTCATTCTTTGGGTCCTTCAAATCAATCACAGATAAGCTTCTAGTGCCGTTATAAAGCTAGAAAGTCAGTCTCAATGAGCAACCTTCCCTAAAATTCATTCAAAGTTCCCTATGTTTGAAAGTAGAAGACCAACCTCAAATCCTCGATTAGTTGTTTTAGTTGTAAATATTATGGATCTGTAGGGATTATTAGTCTTCATGAGTGTTTGAAGCAACAATTCAGAAGGGGAAAAATTAAAATTTAATAGAGTTCCATAACGTCCCAACTCTGCAAATGTTTTACTCAAAACTATACAATGTGTTATTAATGCCAAGCTAAAATTATATTTACTATTCATTATACTTCACAAAATCATCTTTTGGGATAAGTTCATAAGTCCATTTTTAGTCCCACAAATAAGGATTACATAGAAAAAGGGTAAAAATTCTACATTTAAGACGATTTTCCACTCTCATGAAAATTGACATTCAAAAATCTCATAAGTGAGATGGTCAATTCATGTCAAGATTCTGGGTCAGCAGTGTTTAAAGTGTTTTTTAGGAGTGATTTCTAGGGTTCAAATCATTTCTGGCAATTAATAGTGACTCATTGTCAAAGGAAGGCTTCTTGTTATTGGTCTATGATCATTTAGCAGGAAGATGCCCCAGCGAGTTGCTAATTTTTTTATCAATTTTTCCCCCCTGAGGAAAATGGAAAATGGCATAAGACCGAACCCTAACATGATATAGGGCCTCGCAGGTAGATCTGAGGATTTACATGCACAATCAAGTTTAGGGAGCATTTGGGAGTAATTTTGAGGGTTTGAAACCATTAAGAGGGATCCCTCTTATTGGTTTTGAAAAGACTATGATTGGTCTTAAGGATAAATGACCCATGGCAAGCCCACTTTCATTCTAAAGTGAGAAAACATGGCAAAAAAATGAAAATGGCCCCACATTAGTTAACCCAATCCCCATTGGCCTTCTGGTTTGAAAAATTCAAAAATATCCAAGGTTTAGGGGAAAAAGTGCAAAAGTGACTACTTGGGGGTCAAGCTTAAAAATAGCTCACTCAGCTACTCGGGTGAGGTTTTGACTGAGTTGGGGATAGAGCCAATGTGGTCACGGGAAAAAATAACTTGGCTAAGCTCTTTCAAAAGTTCAATACGCTGGTGGAAAATAAAGAAAATGTAAGTGAGGAGACACAAGGGAGCTCACTGAGGAGATTTGTGAGCTGAGTTAACTAAGGAGGCACGTTGGCTCCATGGTTTGAATGAGCCCATAATAAGTTGAACACTTGTGGTTACAGGAGGGTTGGTGATCCATGTGAAAAATTCAGCTGGGTTAGAGTCCACCAGAAGAGGATTCAGGATTATTGTGATAAAATTCAAGCTCCACATGGTCTAGTTAAGTCCAAAGGGTGTGTTGGCCAGTCCTTCAATGGCTTGGGCTGAGTTGTAGGGAGTGGCAAGGCATTCACCACAAGGAACTCATTGGGGCGACTCAAGAAAGTTTAGGGCACAAATTAGAGGGGCGGGCAAGATCGAATTGAGATAGAGACAGGTAGCTTGACCAAGTGTAAGGTAAGCAGAAGGAATGGCTCAATCGAGTGAGTTTAGACCGAGCCATAGAAGTAAGATGCATGGGATTGGAGAAGTTAACAGTGCTTAGATCATGGGTGAAATGGAGTCGATCATGAAGGATGGGGCACCTTACGGGTCAAGTGTTTGAGTTAATGCATGACACAAGAAGAGTACCTTGTGGGCCTGAGATAAAATTATTGCAGGGAACTATGAAATGGAAACTAGGGCCAAAAAGGCAAAAAGATTAGGGTGCGAGGCTCTTTGGCCAACCAAACCATGGAAGAAAAGAAAATGAAGCAGTGTTAGAGCTGAGCTGGTCGACCATGGTGAGTTAGGAATGTGATGAGTTTATCATAAGATCAGAGATTCATGGAGGATGAGAAAAAATGGGTGAGTTTGGTGTTGAGTGATTGAGGCCCCTCAAGTCCATTTTTTTTGACTTTGGGGATGTAGAATTTAGGGATTTTTCACAAGCTAAGTGAATAGTGAACACAAGAGAGAGATAGAAATCTGAAATCTGAACTCCAAATTTTGGAGTTCGTAGTTTCGGTATTTCAGAACTTTTGGGGGGGGGACTCAACGATGAACAACGTCGGAATGCAGTGGAGTGTAGAATTTTGAATCTCTTAAGGTGGTAGGGTCTGAGATCAATGTGGAGCTTAGTAAATTCTTTAGGGGTATGTTAAAAGGTGAGGTGGTTGGTAACGTGGCTGCGTGGATCAATGTAATGGTGATGCATGAACAACTGGATCGATGAATGAGCTAGAAATTGGTGAATGCACAAGGAACCCAACGAAAAAATAGAGTTTTCATAGAATATATCATGGTTTTGAATTACGAGAGTTGACTAATAAAAAAATGCAGCATGAGGTAGAAACCTATGTAGAGTCGAGGGATGGTTTTGAGATGCCACGTAAGTCGGCAGCTCACAAACTATGCAAAGTAAATTGAGCTAGGTGGGATTTGTTTTTGGGGAAATTCAAGGTGCTTGGTAATGTAAAGTGGATGATTTCAATGCTCAGTAGGGAAGAGCATAATGTAGGGTTTGATATGTAATTAGGGGAAGCTCGATGTTTATCTTGCAAAGTATCTCAAATAGCTACTCGTGCACAGTGCATGCAAAGCCAAGTGGCTAAAAAAACCCCTTCACCAGAAATGGCATAACTTTCTCACTTCAATCCCATATTTTGTAAAAATATACTCATTAGAGAGGTGAAAAAAGGATATAAAACATGGAGGCTTCAAAAGTAGAATTTTACAGGTTAGGGACCTTCTAAATTATAGAGAAGTGAATAGTTCAAGGGTATGCGGGGAGGAATTAATGAAGGTATGGACACCTTTTTTCCAACAAACAGCATAGTACTAGGAGGTATGGGAAATATCAAAGGGCCCCATTACATGATGCAACCAGAGATGGTGCTCTATGTACCTATAAATCCAAATTTATCCTCCTCCAAAAACAATCTTCTATAAATGTAAGGGGGATGCAACATTACAAACAATTAGCCATTTTTCTCCCATGCACACCTCTTCTTTCCTTCAGCTAGGCTATGGTGAATTTCAGGGGCTTCAAGCCTTCACTCCAAATCTTGTAATTACACTCTTGCCTCTCCCTACTATGTTGTAATTTGTAAATTTAATGGAGAAATGAAATTTTATTTTTGTTAATTTCTGTAACCTTGGATGAATTTGTTGTCTCTTTTTATATCTCTTCATTATCAAGTGTTATATGCATATTATGGTTCCAAATGTAGGGTTTTTATTTTTTTGTGTTTATTTAGGAATGGTGAATGCATGTTTTTTGGTCTGTCATGTATTTCCACCCTCTCCATAATTATATTTCTCTATTTTGAAGGATGGGAAAGTGTCTGACAACCCCTTTTCTTGGTGTTATCACCGTTCTAGTTTAGGATTTCCTTCAATTCATGTATTTTCTCTATCCCTGTCTCCTTGAAATTTTTAGGATAGTTTTAGTTAGTCATTCTTTTTACATTAGGTGTATTTTAGCACTAGGTTTAGGAAGAAGAATTTGTCCTTCTCCAGAGGTCCACCTCAAGGCTGCAAGTACCACAACTTGAGAGGTTGGTACCCATATTACACAATCACACCCAATGCCCCATTCACAAGAAGGAATTTTAGGGGATGTTGTGTTATTTTGTGATAAAAATTACACAATACAAATGAATTTAATGAAGAAACAACTTAACAAGGAGCACAAAACCCTATTTTAGTAGGGGCACCAATCCTACAAAAAGAACCAATCCCAAGTTTCATGAGGGCACCAACCTCAAAAGGATGCTACAACCCCCTAAAGTGATCAAGAACTAACTAAACCACCTAGAATTGAATGAAAAAATGATGATATGTTGATCACTCAAATGATATTGCTCCAATTTCAGCTCACAACTCTCCTCAAACCCTCATCAAAACAAGAACACTCTAAACTCACTCAATCTCTTTTCTTTATCGACTGAATATTTTAATTTACTTTACACATCTGATCCTGAAAATTTCTCAGGCATTCATACATATTCAAGGATTTTTACATAACCCCTCAACACTCTTCTGCAATCCCCTTTAAGTTGCTCATAACATTGTTGCATCAACTAGCTCAAATGACTCCAATACACTAGCTTATATACATAACACTGGCACATAAAACCACTTAGGTGAGAAATGATCAAGTACATCAATCTTTCCAACCTAATCATTTATCATTAAAATCATATTATTTCATTCCATGAGACCAAAAGGGTCATCTGGGTCACAACATCATGAACAAACACCAAGACATCTCCACAAGCTCAAAATGCACTTTCCAATCTAAACGAATGCAAAAGCACCTCCAAGGTCTTCAAATAAATTTTTATTGGCTCCACAATAATCATAAAACATAAGGATAACCTCCCAACATCACCAACACATTGGAAACACCATGGAGGGGGGGCGGAATCTTTCCTTCAAAAAATTTAAACAATTCATATTTACTTGTTTAAACCATAAAACATTTAACCATACATTAATGTGTTATTAACAGTAATTCAAATGAGCATAACCATGAAGAAGACACAAGAACAAAAGATATAACTTAGGAAAACCTCAATTAGAAGAACACCCATTGAAAATTCTAATTATATTACTCAAATAAAAAGTATTTACTAAACCATTGACTTTACGAGGAGTAGTAACCCTAGTTTAGTAGTGAACCAACCCTATAACAAGCACCAACCCCTAGTAAGGGATAATAACCCCTATTTTAGTAGAAAACAAACCATACAAGGAGCACCTACCATACTTAAGTGAAGAACAAACTCCACAAGGAAGATACAACCCAATAAGATGATCAACACACAACTCAACCACCCGTGGATAAAATCTAGGATGTCTTGTTTCTACCATAACTAATGGAGATCACTTATTCAGATTACACATCTTCACACCCTCTCTTCTTAAAATTGTTCTATCTCACATTTACATGAAATAATTTGTATTTAAAATCTTACAAAAATTCTTCCTAACACATAAAGAAATTACACACTTCCTCAATCTTGATTTTATGCCTCTATATATGTTTCATACTCTAACTTGCATCATATTTTTTCAGAATAAAATAGCTAGTTCAAATTTGAACCAAAAATAATTTCTTTATACCATTCTTAACTAATAAACATAAGAAAAAATGATCCAGACAAAATAAATCAAACGATGTACAATAAAAACATAATGTTTAACTTTTAAAAATTCATATCATGGACCTATGTAGGTTGACCATGCTCGAAGAAACCAAACAAGCTGAAATTTTTTTCAAAACCCCATCACCTAGTTCATCAAGGACCTATAAAATCATCACCATGAATATGTATACATCTACGCTCAATAACATATTACATTTCCTTCCAACTCCAAGTGGAAGGCCTTTATCAAGGTCAATCTCTAAAACCCCATCACTTAGTTCACCAAAGACCTCCAAAATCATCACCATGATTATTCAAGCCTCCAAATTACTCACACATGTGAAATATGACATAAAAACACCATCCATGGTATCACAATATATTTAACAAATCATATTCTTCATAACACTTATAATAAGGATCATTTTCCTCACAAAAAGTTACTTCTAGGAACCAGTCTTCACCTATCATGGTCATGATCACATCATAACACCTCAACTATGTCATGTAGCCACTCACTGGAAAGAAAGTAACCTATAGATTGCATCCATTCTTGATATAACTAATGAAACATCCATCAATACAAACCATACATACATTCCTCTTCACCAAAGTGAGTAGCCTAGAAAGTAGTTTTGGAAACTCAACAAGTATTCACACTTTTTACAACTTTCAAGACCTATAAATTCCTTCACTAGGAACGCAATTCATCCCTATTTTCTATATAATAGATAATTAACATCAACTCATTAAAAATGTTAGTCTTCCAACTGCATCTTCTAGAAAAATAAATCTTATCCTGATAATAAACAACCTTGGTCTTCACAAACTAATTTAATTGACCTATCAAATCACCTCATCATGAGATAAACCATACACCATTGTGAATATATTTGAACCTATGTTCCATAACATATTACATTTCCTTCCAACTCCAAGTGGAAGGCCTTCAACTAGCTCAATCTCTAAAACTATTCAAAACTTCCCTTTTAGGGATAAAGGACCAGTCTTAATAAATAGAGAACACGTTTTCATCTAGGACCTTAGCCAAGACCTGAAACCATCATTTACATCTTAGTAAAACTCGTAGGATAAAAAAAAAGTCAATTTATTTCATACCTTCTCTACATAACTTTTCCACAAACTAAACATCTTCAAAAACTTGAATTTTTGCATGGGGTCCAAAAATGATAACATACAATAGCATACCTTTATGAACATTTGTATGATTCCTCTACAACATAGAATTAACATACTAGGAATAAAAGTCTGTTCTAGGCTCCTAATATGAATATATTTGCTACCGCTTTTGAGAAAGGGTTTCAAACTCATAAAAATTAGTTTTTAACATTCATTCATAAAAACCTGATAATGACACCACTCAATTCTATTTTTGAAATTATCTTATATAATAGAAAAACATGATTGAAATTGAAAATGTAGTTGAAATCATGAAATATACAATGTGTATCAAAAGTTACAATTCGAGATGGAAATCACCATTTCTTGGACCTTGTTTCACCTAAAACATCATAACTTGCAAAATCTTCATCATAATGACTTGAAAGTTTTCACAATTATCGAAGAAACCCTTTAACATCATCTGAAATCATCATCATAGATCCAATAGTTATTTATCTTCCTATCCAATCATATTTTCATGAATATCCCTTAGGGTTTTGTGTGGTTTAAGCTAGGCTATAGAAGAAAAAAATCATATCTCATCATGAAACCTCTAAAAAAGGCCATAAGAACCCTGATAAAACATTTATCACATCACTACATTCCTTCTAAGATCTCATGGTTGTATACCGCATCCTCATGTCTCATTTGTTCTCCAAGCACAGATGTGAACGTTCAACTGAGTCTTCTAGCTATAACTACACTTTGAAAATAATGCAAGTTTCTTAAAACACTCCTAACATGTTTTCCATGCCTCTACCATTCTTCCAAAGTCACAATTTATGTCCATCCACCATGTTGTATCACCTAGGCTAGCTAGGTAATGTGATTAGGCTTCCTAGACCAAGCCAATCTCATTGAATCCACTCATGCTATCATGAAACCACCTAAATATTTGTGTCATAATCCTACTAATAACCTTAGATCATACCTCCATAATTTTATTTTTCATTAATGGCCTTTTACATAAATGAAAACTCACAATTTCACACATGCAAATAATCTCCTGCTTTGTCATTGATGAAAAACCACCTAGTTCTTCTACCCCGTTTTAAAATAATGAAAAATAATACACATAGATAATTTTATTCATCTTACTCATATTATTAGTAGAAATATTTGAATGAAGAAAAAATAAAATCCATCATCCTAACATGCAAATGTATCTTACCTTCTTTATACTATGTTTCTGACCTCTGTCAAGAAATGAAGTCACTTTTTTAGTCCTTAAACGGATACATACCACTCATACACAAGCTATAAATCCTGATATTGAGTCTATAACACCTTGCTTACCTCTTTTATTGATCCATCTCCATTGATAAGACACATAAAATTATTTGTTTCACCTTCCTTATACTCTATGTTACCTTCTACATAGCTTGAAACTACAGTAGCAGTCCTTAGACATATATACAAAACTCATCCACACACACCAATAACCATACTAGGCATATTTTCATTTATTTCTCCTAATCAAACCATTGCTTGATAGAGAACATAAAATTTCCTATCAATATCACAACTAGGTTATAACGAGCATTCAGGGTGAGTTCCCTAAACTAATTGTTTAGTGCAATTTGGACCAAGTTTTATCATCAGTAAGAGCCCATACATCATATAAAAAATTACCTTACATATCCCCCTAAAATCAAACAATCCTTATCTAACTAAAACCAAAAAAAGTAATATCACATACCTTGTTATAATGCATTGGGAATGGATCAAACATGTCATCACTTTTGTGAAGAAATTTTTCAGTGTTATTGGTCTTTTTTCATGCATGATATATTTTACTTGACCATATATCCTCCTTTTTTATAGTATACTTGCAAACATGACTAATACCACCTTTCTATAACTTTTAGACACCTTGGATGATGCAAAAACATCACGAGGTTGTCATAGCATTACCGTGGTTTATGTCAAGTTTTTGTTGAGTTTAGGACAGTCTAGGGTTTGAATTGTTATTTCCTCCAAATAGTGTAGTTTGAAATTTCAGATTTGTGTGTATGTGTTGCAATGCGTAAAATAAGGCATGATGTGTGTAATGGCCAAAAATGGGCTAAGATTAACTAGGACATCCACTGTCAATGTGCATCCAAGTCTATTCCATTAAATAAGTGAGGTTTTTACAAGATTTCTAATTCTAGTGATAGTTGAGCTATTATAGGATGAGTTGAGAGATGTTAGGAAGTTGCTGGAATAAGATAAAATTTGGAATTTTGTTGACAATTTCATCAATAATTATCGATGAGAAGGATTGTAAAAGGGTAAAATGGGAGGTAATTAATTTTTTTTGAAGATTTAAGAGCATTCTTTGAGAAATTTTTGTACTTTTCCTATTGTTTTCAATGAATAATCTACATAGGTTATAAGTGCAAAGTATACAACCATCATTTGTAGCATTTTCCATCGATTGTGAAGGTTGGGGCTATGAAAGGGGACTAAAAGGGAGTGCATCAAAATTTTCTTGAGACCTAACATATCAATTTCCACCCTATAGGTTCAAATTTATAGGGTTAAAATTCTTAAAAAATTGGACTCTTAGTGCTCTTGATGTCATTTGTCATTCCCTATATGTGCAAAGTTGAACTTGACATGCTAGTCTCACTTTCATTAATCCCTTATCACTCAAGCTCAAAGTTACCAATTTTGCAATCACAATAGAGGTTTTTAGACTATATTGATTCTTGTCAAGATTAAATTACCTTGGTAATAGATTGAGAATGGTAAATATCATCTTAATGAAGGAAAATTAAGGTTTCATCACTTCATATTAACTTTGTACCTACACTTAGATTCCTAAGAGGCCTAATTCTTGATTGTATCAGTCAAGAAATGTGGGAATTTACATAACTAACCCTAGCCCTTCTCTGGTATATGTTGTAAAGCACCTCAATGGGTTATTGTTAAAGTAGGTGGTGTGATTCAAATTGTATTTACTATGAATTTATGGTCTTATCTCTTGTAGGACAGAGCTACATGTCTATAGTCATGGCCATGAGGGTTCTAGGGCCTAATGGATAATTAATATTGTTCATAGGGCCTTATCACTCAGTAGTTTAGGAATGTTTGAGTGTGTTTAAAATGTGTATGTAGTGTGAATGTTGTACTACATAATTTCGTTTGTCTAAAAGTAGGTATTAATGGTACATAGGGCTTAAGACTAGGTATTGTAATATAGAGGAAGGTTAACCAACCTTGATCAAAGAAGAACAAAAGAGAACAAAGAACAAAATTGTGATAGAGAGGTAAAGACTGATACACCAATTTTGGTATCAGAGAAAGGTTGTGCACAATCTAAATGATCCAGGAATAATCATATAAGAGGTTGAAGAGAATGGTAGATAGAAGAGGAGCTAAAGAATGAGGAGAAACTAGAATAGCCCAAGCATAATTTTTCAAATAATTAAGAAAATAGAATTAGTTGGTGGAAGAGGTAAAAATTTTAAGAACAAGACTACAAGAGATGGAGTTGTCTCATAGAAGAGGCATTGAATATGTAGAAGAAAATGATGAAGAGCAGATAAAAGAGCTAAATCTGGATATACCTCCCCTAGAAGTAGAAAAATATGGATTGATCAAGGCCATTGTAGGAGCTAGTTCCAAGGAAAGGGTATATGTTCCAGTGTATGAAGTGATTCTCAAGCTAGAAGAGCTCATTGACTAGATAAATTCTATGGAAAATTATTTTGAGTGTGAAGAGGTGGAGAATGATAAGAGGGTGAATTTTAGTGACCGAGATGAAGATTCATGCTTCCATATGGTAGGATGGAATACAAAAAGAGAGGATCAACAATGGAAAGTAAAATATTAAAGACTAGGATAGAATGGTATCAAATTTGAAGGAATATTTTGTGCCTAACGAATACCACACAAACTTGTTCGAGACACTCCAGAACCTAAGATACAAGTACATGTCAGTAAAGGACTATAAAGAGGAGTTATATAGGTTGACCATAAGATCAGGTCCACTAGAAGATGATCTGAATAAAGTGGCTAGAAATCTAAATGGGCTAAAATTTACAATCTAGGATGAAATCAGTATTTTCTCCAAGAAAAATTGATGATTCCTACCAAATATCACACAAAGTGGAGGAGAATTTTTCTAAAAAGAGAAACTTATTTTCAAGAGGAAGAGGTAGAGCATTCAGGCATAGATTCAAATAGCCAAGTGGAAGAAGAAAATTGCAGAACAACCATTAAAAAGGTATAAGTTCTCAACACACTAGAGTAGACTCATCCCTAAGAGGAGGTTTCTCATTCATAGGAAGAATGCCATACCAAGGCTATCAAGAGGAAGAGGAGATTCTTGGGAAAATGATATAGATATAACAAGTATACAAGGAACATGTATAATGAGTGTCCAGTGAACCCTTAAATTAGACATGTGAGGGGGTTTACATGTTTCTCAAGATGAAGAAGAAGTGGAAGAGTCTACGACATCAAAGCGAGAGGAAATTCCAAAGGATAATGAGTTACTCTTAATGAATATAATTTTGTTCAAGCCTAACAAGGAATTTGTAGAACCAGCACAAAGGAAGAATTTGTTTACGACGAGGTGTAAGAGAAAAGTAATGTGTTGTAAGGTGGTAATAAATAGTGTCAGCACTGACAATATTGTGTCAACTAAGAAGGTGGAGAAGCTAGTCTTCAAGAAAGAGGCACATCCAACGCCATACAAGCTTTCATGGCTGAAAAAGGAGAATTAATTTTTGGTGAATGGGTATTGTAACGTGGAATTTCAGATTGGTTTATATAGAGATGAATTTTTTTATGATGTCATGTCCATAGATGTGTGCCACATCTTGCTTGGGATACCTTGGGAATTTGACAACAAGGCTATACATGATGGAAGGAGCAACAAATATACCTTCATGAAGGATGGAGTGGAGAACACTCTCAAAACATTTAATGATGATCATGAAGGATCAAAGTAGAGTTCTAAAGTGATGTTGATGGTAGGTAAATATTTCTTGCATAGATGAAGAAAGAAGGGGTATATTTTTCTGTGATTGGTAAGCCTAAAAATGTAGTCTCTAGCACTAAGTTGACTGATTTTCCTTTAGAGATTTAGGATATATTGAATAAGAACATTGAGATTGTTATGGATGATTTTCCAAATGAGATACCACCATTAAAGAGAATCATCCATCACATTGATCTGATTACGGGAGGAATTTTGTGAAACAAATATGCTTATAGAATGAATCTAAGAGAGAATGAAGAGATAAAAAAACAAGTGCAAGATTTGTTAGACAAAGGGATGGTTAGAAAGAGTTTAAGCCCATGTGTTTTCCATAGAGTGTTGAGTCTTAAAAATTATGGAACTTGGAGGATGTGTATTGACTCCAAAGCTATCAATAAGATAACCGTCAAGTATAGATTCTCATTTCGTAGAATGGATGATTTACTTGATTGTTTGAGTGGAGTTGCATAGTTTTCAAAGATAGAATTAAAAATTGGATACAATCATATCAAAATCAGAGAAGAGGGTGAGTGGAAGAAAAATTTCAATACTAACGATGGTTTTTATGAATGTTTAGTCATGCCTTTTGGCTTAACTAATGCTCCAAGTACTTTCATGAGGTTGATGAATGACATGCTTAAATAATTCATAGGTAAATTTTTTATAGTATATTTGGATGGAATTTTGTGTTTAGTCAAATAAAGGAGGATCATTTAAAGAATTTGATAATGGTATTAAGAAAATTTCATGAAAAGAAATAAATGATTAATGTGAAACAATGTAGATTTCTAAAAACAGAGTTAGTATATTCGGGTTTTTTCATTTCAAAGGAAGGTTTGAAGATGAAAAAGGAGAAGATCAAAGTAATTATTTACTTTCTTATTCCTATGAGTGAATATGAGGTAAGGAGTTTCCATGGATTATCCATTTTCTATAGAAAAATCATTAGAAAATTAAGCAAAATTATAACACCAATGATAGATACAATAAAGGGTCATAAGAAGAATTTTAATTGTACTGAGGCTGTTGATAGAAGCTTTAATTTGTAGAAAAATAAGGTAACTTAATGACCTATTCTAACCCTACCTTATTTTTGTAAGCTTTTTAAAGTGGAGTGTGATGCTAGTGGGTTGGAAAATTGGGTTGTTTTGAGTCAAGAAGGAAAACTAGTGACATATTTTAGTGAGAAGCTAAGTGATGATAAAAAGAAGTAATCAACATATGGACATGATTTTTATGCAGTCATACAAGCCTTGAAGAAGTGGAGGAATTAACTTATGCCTAAAGAGTTTGTCTTATTCACTAATAACTATACATTGTAGTTTATTTGTAATCGGAACAAACTAAGTCAAAAGCATGGTAAGTGGGTTGAATTTTTGCAAGGTTTTACATTTACCATAAAGAATAAAAAGGGTCAAACTAGGAAAGTGAATTTTTGTTTTGCAGGAATCTCAAGTGAACATCATATTCTTTGAAGAATTGGAGGAGATGTATGAGGATGATGCAAACTTCAAGGAGGCATAAAATTCTTGCAGCAATCCAATTATGGGAGATAGAAGTCCTTGGCTAGAATATATGCTTCAAGAAGGCTTTCTATTCAAGGGTAGATAAATTTTTATCCCAAGGAGTTCCATGAGGGATAATTTGTTTTAAGACGAGCACATTCGATGCTTAGCATGACACTTTGGGAAAAATAAGACATTTGCACAGTTAAGAAATCATTACTACTTGCTACGGATGGATAAGGATGTCACTTTATTTTTGGAGAAATGCAAATTATGTCAGTATAACAAGGGAAATAGTCAAAATGCGGGATTATATCAGCCACTGCCAATTCCTAGTAGACCTTGGGATTCCATAAGCATGGATTTTATGCTTGGTTTTCCTAAGACTAAAAAAGGTCATGATTAAATATTTTTTGTATTTGACAGGTTTACAAAGATGGCTCACTTTATCACAGGAAAAAATACAAGTGATCCAACACACTTAGCTAACTTGTTCTTTTAGGAAATTATAAGGTTCAATGGTTTACCAAGAAACATAGCTTCAGACAGAGATACAAATCTTGTTGGTAATATTTGGAGGACCCTCTCAAATAATTTGGTAAAACCTTCGAGCTTCATCTCAACGTACCATCCTCATACTGATGGTCAGACTGAATTTGTTAATAGAATCCTAGGTAACATTCTACGGATTCTAGTGAGCATGTACTCAAAACAATGGGATCTTGCACTGGCATAGGCATAATTTGCATACAATGACTCTCCTTATAGAATCACAGGGAAGATTCCTTTTCAAAAAAATAATGGAATACATCCTAGGGGAGTTTATGAGATAATATATTTGGGAGAAACAAAACCAAGGAGTGTAGATACTGAGGATTTTCCTAAGACAATGCAAAATTTGCATGAACAAGTGAAAAGCAAGATTGAAGTGAATACTATAAAATACAAGAAGTGGGTAGCTCATAGGATAAAAGAAGGGAATTTCAGTGTTGGAGACCTTATTCTTTCCCACCTCAAAAAATAAAGATTTCCCAAGGAGTATAACAAGACAAACGTGAAGAAAATTATTCCATACAAGATATTGAGGAATTTTTCCAATAATGCTTATGAAATAGAGTTGTTTCCAGTGATTGGAATCTCTCCAATATTCAATGTTGTAGACCAATATCCATACAAATGTGAGGAGGATATTGTAGATGGACCTTAAAGAAAAAATGCAAAGGTTGTTCAGTGGGAGCTACAAATGTCTAAGGAGGTACCAACGAAAGTACACTCTATTTTGGACAAGAAGTTGCTCAAGAAGACTAGAGAAAAGGAGTATTAATAGTAGCTGATAAAATGGAAGAATTTAGTAGCTGAGGATGCAACATGGATGAGTGAGATTGATCTTATCAAGCTAGGAAACAATGTAGTAGCATTGATGAAGGACAATATATCATGAAGAAGGTTTATTTTTCTCAAGGGTAGAATGTTGCAGGAGCATCATGAGGTTGTCATAACATTAACATGGTTGTGTCAAGTTTGTGTTGATTTTAGGATAATCTAGGGGTTGAATTGTTATTTCCCTCCAAATAGTGTAGTTTGAAATTTAAAATTTGTGTGTATGTGTTGTAATGCCTAAAATAAGTCCTAATGTGTCTAAAGGCCAAATATGGGCTAAGATTAACTAGGACATCCACTCTAAATGTGGATTCAAGTGAATTCCATGAAATATGGGAGGTTTTTCAAAAAAAATTAAGTCTAGTGATAGTTGAGTTATTATAGGATGTAGTTGAGAGACGTAAGGAAGTTGTTTTAATAAGAACATTTGCGATTTTTTTTTTAATTTCATCAATAATTATCAATGAGAAGGATTGTAACAGGTGTAATGGGATATAATTGAAGTTTGTTGAAGATTTCAGAGTATCTTATAATTTGATTTTTGTACTTTTCATATTGTTTTCAATGTCTTTCAATGAACAATCTACACATGCCACATGGAGCTTGGCGTATGCAACCATCCTCTATAACATTTTTCATTGATTGTAAAGGTTGGGGCTATTAAAGGGGACTAAGAGGAGTCCATAAAAAATTTCTTGAGACTTGACATATCAATTTATGCCTTGTAGGTTCAAATTTGTAGGTTATTCCCTTGAACTAAGGCCTCGTGGATATTGAAATTCACATGATCAAAATTCTTAAAAAAATTGAATCTTGATGCTCTTGATGTCGTTTATAATTCCCTAGATGTGCAGAGTTGAAATTGACATGCTAGTGTCACTTTAATTAATCCCCTATCACTCAAGCTTGATGTTACCAGTTTTGCAGTCATAATAGAGTTTTCAGACTATTTTGATGCTTGTAAAGATTAAATTAAAGCTTTTCTTATCTCTTGTAGGATAGAGCTACAAACCTATAGCCATGCCCCATGAGAGGTCTAGGGTCTAATTTCCAATCACTACTGTTCTAGGCCTTATCACTTGGTATTTCAAGAGTGTTTGTGTGTGTTTAAAATGTTTGTGTAGTGTGAATGTTGTACTGCATAATTTGTCTTTTCTTCAAGTAGGTATGAATAGTACATGGGGCTTAAGACTAGGTGTTGTAACATAGAGAAAGGTTGAACAACCTTGAGTAAATAAGAACAAAGGATAATAAACAACAGTGTGATATAAAGAGGTAAAAATTGTTACACCATTGGATCACTGAAACAAATTTCTTAATAATCAAAACAAACTCCCCCTACCTCAAGATCGTCCTTCACACCTATGCCATGTTATGACAGTGATTCAACTTACGAATCCTTGACAAGATACCCTTATCCATTAAATCTGAAATAAATCACAAGCTTACCCTTATAATTTATATAATTTAATCAATCTTCATGGAACATCATCAATATGATATTCTTTCTTTTATACCTTGATATATTTTATAAACTATCATCCCTTCTTATACACCTTTAGATCATTATTTTATCTTTTCATGAACATTTGAACTCTCGGATTGAATACTCCAAATGAAATATATTGTCTTATATCATGATGCTAAACCTTAAATTAGGATTGAAAAACATATAATATTCACATGTCCCTATTATAGGGTCCATTGCAAACCTAAAATACCACTTACAGTTCTTTAACATGTAATTTTCTCTTACACAGTCACTGTATTCTGCAAGCACACCTACTTGTTCTTAATCCTCAATATAACCTTGTTACACCACTTCGAAGATGAATGATCACAATAAATATTTTTTAATCATGAATCAAGGGGTAATAGTTAACATTTGTGCTCTTGACATACTTGAAGAATGTTAATCCACCATTTACAAATGGTCTGATCAAGTCATCATATTGGATGACTTATAATTTCCTTCTAAGACATATTATCCTTCATTTGACCTTTAAATACAAACATAGATAGATGTTCATACCTTTATCTTGATGTTACTTACTTCAACTATGTATAAACTCCCAATATTCATGCTTCACACACTATTACAAACAACAAAAACCCATAAGACAACTAGTAAGTCAACTAGATATTACTCTTTTCTTAATTTCACATCTCTAACGATACATTATGTAGCTTCACAAATTATTTTGTATAAGATTTAGGTTCAAATAGACTATTATTTTTAACATCTATAACATATCCTCTAGAGCTAATACTTCATGTCAACACTCCTTCATACTTGTAGATTCTTATTGTTGATATTTGTACTAACTGTATCTTTATTCATAAAGTCTTCAAACATCCTCCATAATTCCCATCCATCCTCTTACACCTCAAAATATAATTCAACACCAACTATCATAACACTTAAACCAAGACATTAAATCTTATACCTATAACCCTAAGTCCTTTTCAAGGAAAGATCTTAGAAGATTCAACTTACCTTTATATAAGCTTATGAGTAGTCATCAGGGGAAACACTTTTATCTTAAACATTAATATCCTAGTCAACATTTTAAAGACCTTTCATTCTTTTCTTGAGATGATGGTATAGACCTTAGACAACTGAGAGACACCATTAAAAATCATCTACATATGGTCTAATCAAGTCATCATATGAAACAATTATTTTTTCTTCCTGAGTAACATTTGTTTTTCCTACTCTTACTAGATTCTAGTCATGTAGAGAATCTTGAATAAAATGATGATCACCTTTTGAATTCATAAACACACTATTTCACTTCGTACCTGATTAAATTTATGGTGATTATAAAAAACCTTGACATGCAATGTATAATTTCTTTTTTATATTATAGTAAACATAGACAATCTCCTCTATGGATGTAGAAAACCTTGACACAAACTAAAAAACAAAATTATAGAGGCGCTAGACCATGGAAATACCATTACTCAAGCAAGATAGCCTTGAATCATAAAAAAATTACATATTTTAGCGACTAACATGCTTTTCTTTCATAAAACCTTAAGACAAATCCATGAAAATTGTCCTCTTATGTTATATCATGATATGAAATACTCAAGATGGGGAACCCATAGATTTTGATGACCCGTATGATTTTAATCAAACTTTATAAGGAATATAGTTAGTTCCATTTAATATCTGAGCGTATCCATCGCAAAAATAATAGAACTAGCCATTTTGAATTTTTAGAGAGTAATTAAAACAAATACAACAAAAAATGAACCAAGAGAACTAAACATAGACAAAAAGAAGCTACATTGTTTCTTATTTAGTATATGAATGAAAAGATCTCAAGATGAATTAAAAATAACTCACTTTGATTGAGTTTTAAAAATGAGCTCACTAAGCTTGGACCAAGTGGAGCTACAATCCATATTAAAATACAATTAATTAATAAATGATTATTTAACTAAAAGGATCAAACAGATAAATAACAACAAATTTTCACAAATCTAACGGCTTAAGAGAGACACACATCGCAATTCAAGAATTCTACCAACTTAATTTCCCTAGCAGATGTGAATTCCCTTAAATTTAATTAAAATAGCTAGCTTATCGAGTCCACAACAAAGTAAAAAAAATATGACTAGAGAACGAAAGATCATGCGGTAAAAGATAAAAATACTTACACTCCGAAAAAAAAGACACATGGTGCTATGATATTAGATCATACTTCGCATTATAACAATCAATTCAAAGGAAAATAAATAGTCAAAACAGACTAATAAACCATGTAGACACATCATTAATTTTTTGGATCAATTTTTTTCAATCTAACAAAAATTAAAAAATATGCAAAAGTGGAGACTTAGTCAAATTATGCCACTTGTCGAAATTTTAATCAATCAATAAAAACAATTAATGGATTTCTGTGAAATTTTTAATAGATTTCTTCAGGCGTATTTCAAGTCCCTAGGATAATCCAAAATTTAAAATCAATTTTGGGTCAAAAATCAAAAAAGACAGATCATAATCTTAGTGGCTATGATAAAGCAAAGACTAACACCTCAAAAGATAGAATCTGCAACTTGCAAGTCTAACACAACGAAAAATAAATATACATGGCCAAATGTAATTGATTTGCATTTCACAGTGCTACCTAAATGACTAAAGCACAAATTAAGACATGTGGAACCTTCTCAATAGCTCACTTTTTTTCACAAATATGATAAAGACTTGGAAATATAAAAAGGTGGCTGATTCTAAATGGATAACTAATGCCACAATTAAAAAGACTAACAATTGTGAAATGTAAAGATTCTTGGAGAACTTCTATTGGCACAAATTGTGCATATGAAAAAGGAAATAAAATACACGAATGAAAGAGTGAAATGCAAAGCTACATGGAGCAATCTTATTGGCTTGGATTTCTCAAGCGTCAGAAGAAAGAAAATAAAAGACTGACAATGTGAAATACTTGGAGAACTGTTATTGGTTGGAATTTTGCATGTTTTAGAAACAAGATAATAAAAGAATGACACTGTAAAATAATTGGAGCCCTCTTATTGGCTCATATTTTGTAAGTGTTAGAAACAAGCTTACAAAAAACTAAAATGCAAAAAAGAAGTAACTTGGATATTTCCTATTATATCTAATTTTGCAAGTGATAGAGGAAAGCTAGCAGAAGTCTGGAAACACAAAAAATGTGGAATGCCCTTATTAGTTTTCTCTTTGCAACTGAAAAATAGATCTATAAAAAAAGTGATAATGCGAAATGAGATGTAGCTTTATGATTGGCTCGTGCTTCAAAAAATTGAAAAGATCTATTAAAATAATGAAACAACAAAGTTAATTGGCACTTAATTATTGGTGGCCAAAATTATATTAAAATATGAATAATAATTAATTATTTAAAATTACTATTAAAATTTTTTAAAACCAAGGAAATTCTTGATTCCCTACACCTTGGTATTTAAGATCTCTTAAAAACACATGTTTGGTCATTTAATATGTGTTTGGTTGTATTATGGTTGTTCAAAATATTTTGCTGAAGGTACAAAAACTTCAAGAAATTAGGACACATTTATATACTTTGAAGCTATCACCAGCTTTGAAAAGACGTAAATTTGAAGAAAACAAAAATATATAAACAAACCTGACATAGGGAATTCAAATGGAGCAAAATGATTGGCTTAGGATTAGTAAAAAGATGATATCTATTAAAATAATGCCACATTCAAACTACTTTACACTTAATGATTCGTATAATATTTCCATAGATAGAAATTCACAAAAACTGAAAATATCTAAACAAACCAAACACAACAAAGATAGATGGAGAAAAATGATTGGCTTGGGCTTCAAAAAAATAGATCTAAGAAAAAATAATGCTAATTACAGTTCAAATAGACTTAAAATTTCTGAACAAACTAGGTCTAAAGAACATTTTTCAATCCACGTCCAAGAAACAACTAAAATGACTTCGAAGAAAATGAAAAACTTAAAATAAAGTCATAGATTATAAATTCAACCGTAAACACCCGATGAAAAATCAAGAAACATAAATGTAAGCACATAATTGCTCAAACACGATCTAAATAACCATTTAATGAATATTTCAAAAATATTTGGGTGGGAATTTGAATTTTAGAAAAGACTATCTTGAAGATGAATATGAAATAGTTAGGGCTTCACAAATGCGTATTTTTTTTAGGCCTCTTCACTCTAACAAATTAAAAAATATTCTAAATCAATTTTGCACATGCATAGTTACCATCCATGACACCATGTAAGGATTTATAAGTTAGGTATTATAAACTAATTATAAATCTATAATATAAATTACAAAACATTATATATTATGATGTGAAATTAAATTAACTAGATTTCAATGTTTAGATATAACAAATTACTGAATGTAATAACAAGATATGGAATAAATTAACAAATAAGAAGGAGAAGGTAACATCAGATTTATAGTGTATAAAACAAAAGAAAAAAAAAACCCTACTGTAAAAAACTTTGCATGTATTAAGAATTTCAAATACAACTTTTACCCAATACTTTCACTTCATTCCTTCGTCTCACAGAATAATAATACAGATCTTTTTCTCACTGTCATTCAATAAAATGCAATACCATACCATTCCATGATATTTCCAATCAGATATATCTCTTGATATTTGTTTGGCACCAATTTAAACATTGCTCATAGCCAATCCCGAGAGGGATGACCCTAATTAATAAAGGGTCAGTGAATTGGTAGTGCCACTTCACTCTTAAATGTTGAAGACCAACATAATCAAGTTTTATGAATAAACCTTAAAATAATATGGGGTGTAAAGTAGTAGTGGTAGATATATCACTTGACATTATCACCCCAAATGTGTCTAGTAAATCAGAGAAAAGGACTAATAAGGTTAAAACAAGTCAAAGTTTTTTGAAGTGCGGAAATCTAATTTTTGGCCATTGTGGTGACTATGAATGTTTGGTTCGACAAGTGTCATCCTTATAAAGTTGGAATTTTATATTTGCATCCACTAATGAGTGAGAATTTAATTTTTTATCCCTTTCAAGGCTGTACAATCCAAAAAACTCTCTATCTAGGGTTTAGATTCGAAAAATCATTGAAACTTAAATTTCATAAGTCTTAATCCATTTCATCAAGGTTTTGATGAGAGTTTCATTACACTCTCCTCGAGACAGTTCCTCACCCCTGATATATTGTTGGAAAGCATGTTCAATGATTTTCTTCAAATTTGAAGACATGAGACTTCATACGAATCTTCACAGTCTGATGCGATGGCTCAATCAATCTTAGTTTTGTCTTGAATTGGGTTAAAAATGCCAAAATTATGTGATAGTGGTATAAATGAGAACTAGTCTCCATTTTTTTTGTTTGAGTTGAAATAATGAATGCAACTTTCTTCAATTTTTTTTTGAAATAGTCAAGTGTGACCAAAATGAAGACAAAGGGAGTTTGAATAAGTGTATTTAGTGATTTAAATGCATAACAGTGTTGATAAAGTCCATTTTTGTTGAAAAACAGTGTAATGTTGGTTGAGCTTCCGAGCTATGTCTGATCATCATGTGAAGTTGTAAGGTCTAATTCAAGTTGAGAAAAACATGAAACGTCCTTATTCAAAGACAAGCAGATCATGGAAAAAAAATCAAAAGTTAGCTGCATTGAGTAGCTAAACAAGTGCCACTTTTCAACCTAAAACACCAAGTTCTTTGAGAACACTTGAATGTATGGAAGAATATAAATGGCTTAATATTTTTACATGACGAAGAAATGAGGATTTAGAAATGTTGAAATTATTCTAAACCTTTTAAAAAACCATAAGAACAAAAAGGTGAAGAGTATTTTCTGAAAATAAGGAAAATTTGGATATAAGAAATGAATAAAATTCCAAAGGGAAGATATGATAAAATATGGAAGTTGGAAATTTAGTCCAATTTTTTTTTCTATCTCGAGAAATAGAATGTGAAAGGTTTATATGAATTTCTAGGGATTAAAAAACAAGAGTGAGTGAAGGGTATGTTGTTAATGGTGAGAGTGTGAATTTTTAGTATGAGACCGAGCTAAGAAAGGAGATGAGATGGATACATGTTGAAAGTTTGAGTTGTTGACAGAGTTATATATGCACAGCATTGAGTTGAAAAGAAAGAGGTGAAGGAAATTTGAGGATGAAAATATTGAGATAAAATTTGAATGATAGATCACCATACTAAGGTTATGTGATCAGAGTGTTAAAGAGAGTGAATATGATAAAATATGGTAGGTTAAATTTAATCAAAATAGGGGTGTATGCAACAAGTTGAAGGTCTGATGTATGCCAAGAATTTTTGTATAAAAAAGTATTGTATGATAAAGATTCAGTGTTGAGTAGATGATCAAAAGAGATTGAATAAAGAGAAAATTAAAAATAAGGGTGAAGTGATTTAGTTGTCACTATCACTTGTATGAGACAATAGTTTCAGTGTGAAAAAATATGTAAAAATGTCTAAGTTATAGCTTAGCATGTGGGGAGTTTTGACTTGCCTTTAAGTTGAAGGTTACTAAAGGTCAGTTGTTCTTGGAGAAATTTTTTGGAGTTGAAGCTTTCAAACAAGTTGAATATTTTCAAAGACTGAGTGGTTTCTTGGTCTATTGTTTTTGGAGTTCCAACTCAGGTTGATTTGAAGCTCAACCATGAAATAAATGTAAAATTTCTAGGATATTCATGTCATAAGCCTAGTTATTGGTTTTAGTGGGAGTTTTCCCAGTTTAAGTTTTCCACATAAAATTTTGTGTCTTTGTGCATATTATCATATGATTTTCTTGTGTATGGTTTTATATGCTCATCATAGTGAAATTGAGGAAATGAAAATGTTTGTAAAATTTGAAGAAGACAATGATTGACCCGCCTCTCACTTTCCAAATTTCCAACAGGTGATCATTTTCTATTTTTAACTTTGGAAAACATGCATTGCTCAAGTTTCATCATTGGTTATTTTCGCATTGGTTCAACATCATATCCTTACAAGGAAAAATATGTAATCATTGGATTATTGACAAAAAAAAAATTTGTTGATTCCCCCATGCAAAGGTTACTTAAAACATTGGAAAGCTATGTAAAATCTTGGCTAAGAAGATAAATTGTGGTCAATTAACCCAATTTAGGTGAATATTTGGTTAAATTAATCCCCAATTAGGGTGTAACCCTAAAATATCCTCATTTTATCATTTTGGGCTTGTTCTAGAAGCTATATGCTATGAAAACTCTATAAAATTTATTTGTGGCCACCATTACTTTGTTTCTAAGTTCTGTTTGTTTGGTTTTTTTAAGCTTGATTATCTAGTTTCTTTCTTCCTTAGATTCGATTATTGTATAATTAGATCTCTCCTTACTTTAGATCTAGAGGGATGTTACCCTATTGGTATTTGGCCATTGTCCTCTATCATTATTGATCTCGGTCATTGTTTATAACTTGTTTCTTCCTGGTGGCTTTTGTTTGCTGCTTTGTTTAACTTTCGATCTCTTCTAGATCTATGGAGGACTACTTTTCTTGTTGGAGCTTGCATTATTCAGCTCAAGGAGCTCGAGATCATTTCCTAGATCTTATTTTCTGCTTCACTTGGGTTATGGGTGAGTTTTATCTCTTTCCCATGGCCATGGATGCATTCTTTTCTCTCATCTCATCCAAGTTTAAACATGGTCAAGCTCTGAATTGTGTTTGAGGGTTTTTGCTACTATGGATCTAGGTTTTCTTGTTGAGTTATGTCTTTTGCAGAAGGTTTACTAGATTTTGTAACTCAGTCCTTGTAACCCTATACTAATCAGAGCTTATGGGTTTCTAGACTCAAGATGTGGATATTTATGGGTGCTCATCACTTTTTGGGAAGTCAATATGGGCTTGGTTCATTTCTATGTTTTACCTTGGTGATTCATTATTGCCAAGCTCATGTTTTTGCTCTCCATTTTGACCATTTCCTAGATTTTTATTTGCATATAACGTAGTTTTTATTAGATCTTAGCATTTTTATCTCTCAGTTGTGGGATCGTGGAATTGGACCATGTCGGTTATTTTTTCTCAACTCCTTCATTCATTTCTTGAGTACCATGTAGCAAAATCAATTTGTTTCTTTATATCTTAGTTATCCAACTTTATCTCATCTCATCATTCATTTACTCGGCTAGGTAGGATCTCATAGTCAAACTTTATCATGTGTAGCTCATTATGATGCTCGGTAGGGTTTTGTTATGGATTGATTGGTTGTGCAGACCAGTTGTAAAGGTAAAATTTTACTTGATATTTTGTAAGGCTAATTAATGTTTGAAAAACTTGGAATTTGAAAAAATGGCTTACATTTATGATTTATAGCTGCAAAGTTTTTACACTTACAGCTGCAAAGTTTTTACACTTACAAGATGTATGAGGATTTTGTAAACTGAAAAAATGTGTTTTGCTTCACTATAAACCTTGCATTTGTAGTGATGGGTACGTTGATGAAAGCTTGTAAACTTTGAAAAATTGTATTATGTGAGATTGAAAACATACAATCGCATATCAAAACATCTATTTCTAAATGTGCATTGAAGTCTATTTTATTTTGCAACTCTTTATACTTGTAATACATTTTATCTATTCTATTTAAGAAAGATACTATTTTGTTGAGTCCATTCAAACTCCATCCATTCTAAAACTATGTGTTCAATTTGATAGTTGTAATTTTTTATTTGAAATTTGATAGAATTCACATAATTTCATGAATTCTTGAACATACTCTACAATGCCTTATTAAAGACATCTATGCTTAAGAATTTGATGAACAATTTAAACCTGTATTAATTTTTCATAAAAACTATTGTTGATGAAAATGTAAGGAAATTTGCAATTTTTTACTTAACTATTCGACTTCTGAAAATTAAAATTATAGTAATTGTATGGTTGTCTTTCACGGAATGTTTTGATTTTACATTGTTTTTCATTTCGATCTGCAAATCCAATCTTTTCATGTTCAATGCCTAAACAAGATGTTATTTCTTTTCGCAACTTTCTTCTTAGAATACATATGCATTGAAAGTATATAATCTAATTAAGTAATGAGACCAAGATATCTAACATCATTTGGTTCTTCCTCTTTAAGGTGCATGAAGGAGAATATGGATCAAAATTTGAGTTGTAACTTGCAAGGAAGGGGGTCTCGTCTACCAGGAAATGACGGGTCCCCTTCTTTTTTACATTCTCAATATTTTAATTTATCTACATTCTTATCTTTCCGTCAAATCTTTCTATTTATGTGAAAAATAATTTTCAATTCCTTATGAATATAAATATTTATTTTTGCAATGATTTTTATGTTCTTTAATTCTCATTTATTTTCATTTTCATAACTTAAAAATCAACATTTGAAAGTCAATAATGATGGCATGGTGTCCTAATAGGTGTTGTCAATGATGAAAAACCAAAATAATTTAAAAGTGAATGCTTTATGATGATTTCATGATGATATTCTTGATGCTAACATGATGTTTCAAATGTATATCAGTTGCTACAGTGTGATTCATTTAGGAGTGCTTGCTCACACAATCCTATTTAGGTGACTATTAGATGCAACATGGAAGTAGATGATTCTTGTATTCTTGGGAGTCATGTTGACATGATTTATAGAACTTATTTAGGGTTCTTAGGCACTCAAAAAAGTGGCATGGTATAGGTATAACTAGTTCACTATGTTTCAGGATCTCATTGGGAGCAGGTATGGTAGCTAAGAGGTGTGACAAAGTGGTTTTGAGCTATATAATATCATGGATGGATTCCTTCATGTGTATCATACTATATGAGGTATTTTTGGGTCATTTTAGTTGACCCTAGCTTATACATTAAGGATCTAACATGCAAGTATAGGTAAGTCTTAGTGAATCAGGAGTTTGAGATATTTCATTGACATTATAATTAGTGGATATGATAGAGGAATGAGTTAGGATCCTCTCATATAAACTTCAGGTTCCCATGATGTGTATTTTTACAGATATGATTGATTGTGTTAGACAAAGTGAAAATATAGTGCATTTCGAGCTCGAAGTGTAACTTCTAATGCTCATTGTGAATAGTGTGTTTTCCATGGGACCTTGTTATTTTCATGAATTTTATATGCTGATATTATCAGTTTTAAAATAAATAATGAGGTCATTTTATTGTCAATATTTTATAAACGAATGTTAAGAAGGTAAAGAGGTCTAAAAACCTAGTTAAACCCTAAATAGGAGCAGTTTGAAGAAAGTGAAGTATTATGACCCAGTTTTTGAGCTATATAATATCATGGATGGATTCCTTCATGTCTATCATGCTATATGAGGTATTTTTGGGTCATTTTCATAGGTTTCATGTTCAGTTATTACATAATTTTAGTTGACCCTAGCTTATACATTAAGGATCTAACATGCAAGTATAGGTAAGTCTTAGTGAATCAGGAGTTTGAGATATTTAATTGACATTATAATTAGTGGATATGATAGAGGAATGAGTTATGATCCTCTCATATAAACTTCAGGTTCCCATGATGTGTATTTTTACAGATATGATTGATTGTGTTAGACAGAGTGAAAATATAGTGCATTTCGAGCTCGAAGTGTAACTTCTGATGCTCATTATGAATAGTGTTCTTTTCATGGGACCTTTTTATTTTCATGAAGTTTATATGCTGATATTATCAGTTTTAAAATAAATAATGAGGTCATTTTATCGTCAATATTTTATAAATGAATGTTAAGAAGGTAAAGAGGTCTAAAAACCTAGTTAAACCCTAACTAGGAGCAGTTTGAAGAAAGTGAAATATTATGACCCAATTTTTATTGGTTCATAAAAATTGATGATTAGATGTTGAATGGTACTCCTGATTATTTCCATAAATATATGGTTGAGGTTATGGTGATGAGTCACCCCCTTCTAAAAATAAGTAGTTTCTAAAAAGAAGAAGGTTTTAGGACAAGATGATCCAAAGGAGTAGCATGAAAAATTGATGTTGCATGATGATTGGGATTTTTTATTTATGTCCATGTATTTTTCAAGACATATTCAAGTATTTTCATGATGTTTTGAGGTCCAAAAAAAGTTGACTAGTCAAAGGATAGTTTTGGTCTCTCAAATAGGAGGGTTCAGTAAACCGAGCATAACTTGAGCTACATGTGGATTTTTAAGGTGACTAAAGTTATGTAAGAGATTATATTAAGATTTATTCTTATTTATGTAATTATTGACTCATAATGAGGTAATTCCATTGGTCATCATAGGAATTCTTTGAGAAATATTTTATTTGCAGTTCAAGACAACATCTTGTTTAGTGCAAGTTTGATGTTGTTGGAATCGTGAGATGGATTGGGTGATGCTTCCTATCACCTAAAATATTAATAAGTATGAATTTGGAATCCAATTAATATATTTTTAGGTCTTTAATATATTTATAAATGATATTATGAGCTATTCTTTGGAAACATATTTTTTGGCAGGTTTATTATGTGAAGGAAAATCTTGATGTGGTTTGTAATGAAGGTTGTTTCATGAATTATAAATTTATTAAGTGTTCTACATATTTGTACATTTATTTTAATTTTTCACATGGTATTTTTTTATTTAGTATAAGTTATTTGGTTATCATCTGAATTTTTCCACGGGGCTGAAGGGTGCAGGAAACACCTGTTTTGAGATTTATAAAGGAAACTAGGCCCAGTAAATGAAATAATTTTACTAGTTGAGCTAATTGAGACCATATATGAATGTTTTATGATATTTTAATCATATTTATGGGGTTTTCTGGTCATGAAAAAGTATGGTACTAATGTTAGGGCATTTTTAAGATTATGCCCATGGGGTTTTTGGCACATGAAATGATGGATTTAGCTAGGCCCGCCTACCTAGGTAATATGTGACTATTGTAATTAAAATTTATGATTTTATATAGTTTTTATGGGTCTAAATTATCATTAGGGGCCAACCTCTTTTTTTTTAAGGAAGAAAAACATATTTGGGTGCTGCTTATTGGGTTTATTTTTGAACTAGTGCGATTAGAGGTAAGGTGTGTCACCTAGAGGAAAAAACTTTTGAGGTATGAGAGCATGATTTTAAGGATAAGGAATATCATGATAGTTTTATGAATATTAGAGAGAATATATGGATTTTATTATATTTTTGAGAAGTTAAGAAAGAATAAGATCATGAGAGATTGAAGACCTTGTGTGTAAGCTTGGGTTTGTGAGCTGAAATGGTGATCTCCATCGGTTGTGGCAACATTATAATCAGAGATAAGATATATTTAGGTGGCTGAGTTGGAACTTAATCATCTTTATGGGTTTTTTATCCTCCTTGTGGAGTGGGTGCTTCACTAAATTATGGGTGGGTTCTCCTTTTTGGGTTGGTGCTATACTAATCTAGGGGTTAGTGCTCCGTGTGGTGTTGGTTCCTCACTAGGTGATTTAAAAAAAATTATTTGTGTAATATAAGCATAGTTAAGTGGGTTTTCTTCCCCACGAGGGTTTCTTACTTATATCTTGGGTTCATGTGTATGCTCTCTTGATTATTCTTATGTTGTTGAATATTTTATGTTGCTAATAACACATTGATGGATGGATAAATGTTAATTTTGCATGTATGGTACTATAGAATTTTCTTTAAAGGATTAAAAAATTGATTCATCCTCACTCTAAGTTCATCATGCTTTCAACAATTGGTATCAGAGTAGGTAATTGAGAAACACGTCTAACAAATTGAAGGAAATCCTAGAAGCACAAATGGGTAAGTCTGCTAAAATTTTGAGGAAACACTATCAAATTGTTGAGTCTATGGTTTTTGTACTACAAGAGAATATGAGTGAAATTAAGAAATATTATGACCTAACTATTAAGTATTTGAAATCTCATGTGGAGAAGATGTCTAATGCCCTAAAGGAGAAAGAACAAGCCTATTTTAGGTATGAAGACTAATTGATATCTCTTAAATAATCTTTTCATATTGCATCTAGTAGGTTAAGAATATGTGAGAAGCTTGAAAAGATATCCATATTTATTTATGGCATTCTAGAAGTTTAAAAGGTCAAAATTGATAAATCAGGTATAGGGTTTGAAGCAGTACATGTGAGGATTGATGGAGAAGCTGGTCCAAGTTCAAAATCAGATTTTAAGATGACGAAGAGGACTTATTTTAGGAGTTCTAATCCCATTATAAAAAATAGTTCTATGAGGTATGGCTCTTCATTTAATGGTTATTGCTTTTTTTTCATGGTTCTGGTCATAAAGCTAGATATTGCAAAAATAAGGCTCCAAGGAATGAGATAGGTGTCTTTAAATGTGAATAATATTCATGTTGTGAGTTTTGGAATAAGGATAAATAATGTGGATGGAACTTAAGTGTATTCAAACCTAAAAGGAATAAAAATGGTGTTTTCTGTCATAAATGCCACAAACAAGATCATATTGCTTAATTTTGTATTCAAAATGGGACATCAAGGAGTACTAGTAGATATAAAATATCAAATGGAAGGGTTTACAAGAGGAAAGTCAATCCTATGAATGAATCTAAGGCTGGTATGTCAGATCTAACGGTCAAGAAGAAACAAAATCAAGTCAATAATCAAGCAAGTTTTGTCAAAGAAGGTTCTTGTGGTATCAAGGAAGGGTTTAGATCAGCTCAAAAGGGTATGTTTTCTCAAGTTCAAGAAGAACACATGTGTTTGAATGGATTTCAAGTTCATGTGCATGAAAATTTTAAAAGCATTGGTCATTGTGACACCACTAAAGTGATGCAGTATGAAAAGTGACTATTTCCCTCTATTTTTGAGTTCTTGTTCATTGTAAGGTGTCTGATCTCTTATAGTCTTAGTTTTTTGTTTGTTAGTCCTTAAAGGTATTGAGTTTGATAGTGCTTTTAGATTCCATAGTATGTAAGGTTCTTGTATTTAAGTTTCCGAGTTCAACTCATTCATTTCTCAGTCCATTACCATGTGAAGAAATGGTTTGTCATTATCAAGTTATGAAAAGATGTCCTTTGGTGTCATGGTTTGTATTAGGTATATTTAATTAAATTGAACTAGTAAATGTTTTAAGAGTTGTGTACTATTTTGTTGTATCATTCCAATCATGGAAGAGGTTGATAATAATCTAAGGTTGTTCATGCATCATCATTCATTATGTCTACATTGCTAAGATAGCGTGCTATGTTATGTATATTCATGACCCATCAAGATTTTGTAAGGTGTGTGATATCTTATCATGTTATGAAAATTTTTCTGGTACTCTATTAGAGTTTTTTATTGTAAAATTATTTCTAAATGTAGTTCACGATGTTGTTGGTATATGTATAGGTCATATGTTTTAATTAAAGACAATGGGTCATCGAATTGTAAAAGATATGGTATCTTTGTGATGTTCGCAGCGTATATGAAGGTGTCATGTCTTGAATATCATTATCATGTGAATATTTTATGCATTTCATTGAGTTTTGTCTCCTTCAAAGATCTCTTGTGTTCATATATCTGTGAAAATATCACTCTAAAGTGTCTCTGTGAAATGAAAATTATCAAGTGTACTTATGTGTCTTCAAGGCCTAGTTTATGAGTTTCAATAGTTCTACTATGTTCTTGAAAGGTAGTATTTGTCAAGAAAGTATCTCAAAGGTTGTGTTTCCCATGTTTGTAGTCTATAATCATGGTTGTACTTTGTAAAAATTGCACTTAGTCTTATATTCTGAGTAGGTGTCTTTGTGTATTTCATAAAATGCAATGAAGAAACTGTTTACCAAGTCAAATATTTATATGATGTGTGTTCAAGAGAAAGTGATTGTGATAAGTTCACTTACATAATGGAAAGTATGTCAGTATGCTTTGAGGTCATTGTGCTTAAAATTCTATTAAGACATATAGATTCATTGTGTCAGTCAAAGTGAAAAGTCTTATACATGTCTCAGAATGTCATACTAAGGAAATTCTCATCAAATATCATTTATCATAAGTTGTGATGGGTTTCTACTCACAGTACAAGGTCTAATAAGAATTATTAAAGCATGTTATATAGTTTGATATGTAGTTTTGATATTTGAAAGTACATGAATGAAATGTAAGGTGGTTAAGTGAGGTTGTCCACGAGTGTCAACCTAATGAGGGTATACTTTGAAGTGAATTAAGGAACTTGATGCTCTTATAAATGTAGAAAATTATATGAGTTCAAGTTAAATATTTTTTTAAAGCTCACTCGGTGCTACAAATTGAAATGTTCCAAGTATCCATAAGTCTGACATGGAATTGACAAAGTCTAAATCCTTGAGAAGGTTAAAAATGAATTGAATAATCTTTTTTCCAAGTTCAAACTTACCATTGAAGGTCTACTAAGTTCTGAGTAAGAAAAAATATCATGCTTCAATGGTTTAGAAGAAACCACCTAAAGAATAATGGGTAAGTGCAACAAGTTGGGGGATAATTAAGTGGACATCAAATCCTGAATTTTACATCAAAAACAACAAAACATCAAATTTAGTCTTCCATGGACTTGAACCATGCAAAAAATTCAAAAATATGTCATAAAAATGGTAGCATCACATAGGGGATACTGTAATATTTATAGAAATATTGATTTTTAAGTGAATAGAGTAGGATAAATATCATTTTATAATTTTTTACTAATAGTAGGTCTTTAAGACACTTTTTCCCATGAATGTTTATGTCTACATTTAAGACTACAAATTTTGTTTCACTTATCAGAATGTGATAAAACTTATACCATCCCAACTGTGGTGAAATTATATACATGTTCAAAAAAAAATTATTTGATTTCAATATTTTTTGGTGAAGTTATGGTGGGAAAATGGAAAGTGCACTATTTTCTTTATGTTTTTAGACCACTTTCACGGAAAAAATCATAAAAAAAAAATATTTCTCAAAAAAATACAAAATCAAATTTATCCCAAAATAGATAGCGACATCTAACTTCTCACCAAAGGAAAAAAATATATATGAATTTTTGGTCATCCAAATCATGGGAAAACGGACTACAATCTTATAGGCGTTTTTAAAAAAAATAGGTACCAAGTCATTGAATTTTGAGTGTTTAATATCGCTAAAGTTGTCCATTTTAGAAAAAAATAGTAGTTTAGAAACTAGATTTCGAATGCTACGATTCATATTGAGATAATTTTTTCTAATTTTGAGTGTATGTATTGCTAATAATCCCTAAAAGTTGATATTATGTTGTTATTTGCAATATGATGTCCACTTATGACCCCTTTTTTGTTCCATGACTTATTGCACTTACCCGAATGAAGAGGTTTCAATTCGTCTATGAGATTTTTGAACTTGAAGTTTCTTCAATTGATATTATGGCTAGGTACTTGAGATCAATGGATTGTCATGAAGATACATGTGCCTTAAAGAGCTAAGAAGTATGAAGATAAAGTAAGTCTCATGTTTAATCTATCCAAGTGTTTGAAGTTATAAGAAAATACTATGTTGAAGCTTTAAGATGTCTTTTGAGGTGAGAAATATGAACCAAAATATATAGAATTTTGAATCCTCTAGGTGCTTCTAATGGTTCAAAGTATGTATATGCATTCTTAAGACAAGGTGAGTCTTTTTTTAACTCTCAAGCCTATAATAAAGGGTTATGAAAGAGCTACAATGCTCTATGAATGAAAAAGGTTTTGAATTTTTGAAACCATGACAAGAGAATACCTATAGCTATAGGTGTTTATGACAACATAGAACTAGAATTTTGATCTATAGGAGAAAACCTAAAAGAGTACTCAAAGAATTAGAAAATAAAAACAATGGTAAGTGAAAATCTTGTGACCAACACCTCAATGAAGGAGTAATGTCTCATGATAGTGTCGAAATGGAGGTCTACAACATAATGGTAAGAATTAAATCAAGGTTTTATGTATAGAGAGTGTTAAGAATTCAAAAATAGGGGAGGTGTTAGGCTCAGAGGTATAAAACAAGTGATAGATATCTTAGCAAGATCATATTGAAAGGTATTGGTGATCTCAAAGGTCTTAAATCCACCGTACAGGTCAGAGATTAGGTTTAGAGATAAAGGACTATATAGTGCACTTGTAACGTGTCAATGGGTGATTGTGTAGTGCTTAGGAGGCTAATATGAGATAAACACTCTTACAACGGAAGAAAATCTGATTTAAGGGAGTCCTTGAGGAAAATAATGAAGCAAATATGACTTGATGGGAACAAAACTCAAGCTGAATTACCTCATAAAGGTATGTATTCAAAGAACCCTGATTCAATATTTGTGTTTCTAGTTTTTTTAAGGGTGTATAAAAGTGCATTGATATGCGAAATGAACAAAAATTTAATGATATGATTCATCCAAGTTGTGAAAAAGGTTCTCAGTAGATTCTAGATAGGTAAGTGCACAATAATGGTCCCTCATATCCTCTATGATTCAAGATAATGAATATGAATGATCTATATGGGAAAGTGTAGCTATGGAGATAGTGAGATAAGCTACAAGTATGTGTATGCATTTAGAAGCATCTCTCTCAAGCATTTAGATTAGTGTCTTAGGTCTATTGAGTGTTAAAATTTCTCTTGAAATGAAAATGGTTTTCTATCTCCATGAGAAAGGTTGATTCTATCCTTAAAAAGAGTTAACTCAAAGAGAGGTAAATGTTGAGATGACAATAGAAAGCTAACCTATTGGTGTAGAATTATTCTAAGAGGCAGGGAAAGACCTTTTACAGGTATGAACAAATGAGGGCATAAATATATGATGATATGAGATTGAAAATCCATGAATATGGATTCTATATGATCTCAAAAATAAGGTTTGAAGGAGAAGTCAAATGTATGAATGAATAAGAAGTTATAATACTATGTTTTAGGATGATACTGTGTTGTAGTAGCTTCTTAAGGTGCTCTTATAGGTATGTTTGTACTTATGAAGTATGATATAGAGTGTTTTGAAAGAGGGATTGGTTGTATATCTCCTAGAAGGTAAAATGGTGCTTATTCAAATGCATGTTTCTTTCAATACATGCATATCTAGTCTAAAGTTTCTATATCTCATCTAAACATGATTGTGAAGACTCAAAAAGTTATTTTGGACCCTAAGTAAGTGATAAAGTTGATTTCTAGGTATGATATAAAGGCTACTAGCTCAAAATTGTTTTCTTGAGCTAGTATTTAAGGCATTTTTTCAAGGGTGGTGAAATTTTCTCGAGTCAAAGCATTTTAGACTTGTAGTAGGATTTTGAAATTGGTCAAAATTGCTATAAGAAGACTATTTTGGGCTCATAATATTTTTTTTTGTATGAAGAGTATGCATATGCCTTCAAAAACATGATACAGGCCTAGAAATGATGCTTAATTGGCAATAAAGGTGAAGTAATGATTTGGCATGGTTATTTTGGCATTGTTGGCATGATTTCAATATGTATGACTTAGAATTTAGAATGCTACATAGTTGTGAAAAAGCAAAAAACAATGTACATGGTGAATATGTGGTTTCTTTGCATGCCTAGGAGGTTGGAAATGATGTTTTTCGATCCAAACATGGTTATTTCTAGCTACTTTTATGGTTTTCAATGATGTTCAAATGTTGGATATGCTTTTTCCAGGTGGATCTTGGTGTTTGCATGCTTGAAATGTGGCTAAGAATCGGGTTTTGTGCAAAACTAAAAAAATTGAGCTTGTTTAAAACCTTTGGCTGATGTTTCTAACAAAAACATGAAGGTATAGCATTGAACATGGTGAACAAGGTGAGATACAAGTATTTATTTTTCATTAATGTAAAAAGGGGGAGAATTTCAGGGTGTTTTCCAGTAATGAAAAAGTGGGAGATTTTTGGCATGGTGTCCTAATAGGTGTTGTCATTGATGAAAAACTAAATTAGTGAAAAATTAAATGTGTTAAGATGATTTCATGATATTTTTCTTGATGTGAACATGATGTTCTAGATGTATATCAGCTGCTACAATTGGATTTATTTAGGTGTATTTGGTCTTGCAAGCCTATTTAGGTTCCTAGGAGATGCAACATGGTAGTATAAGCTTCTTGGATTCTTTGCAAGCATGTTGACATTATTGATAAAAGGTTTTGAGGGTTCTTAGGTACTCATAATAATGGCATGGTATAATTATACCTAGTTCACTATGTTACATGTGTTCATTGGGAGCAAGTATGGAAGCTAGGACATGTAACAAAGTGGTTTGGAGTTATATGAGTTAATGTAAGGATGAATTTAGGTGCATCATGGAATATGTGGTATTTTTATTTCATTTGCAAAGGTTTCTTTTTCTGTTATTACATTATTTCAATGTACCCTAGCTTCTACAGTAAGGATCTAACATGCAAGCAAAGACAATTCTTAGTGAATGGAGAGTATGAGCTATGTCATTAACATAGTGATAATTTTATATGATATAAAGATGATTCATGATGATATCAGTAAAATTTTTGGTTCCCATGATATGTATTTTTTAAGATATGACTGATTTTGTGAGACAGGGTAAAAATCTAGTGCATTTCAAGCTCAAAGTGCAACATCTAATGCTCCTTGTGAACATTGTGATTTGAATGGGACATTGTTATTCTCAAGGAAGTTTATATGGTGAGTTTATAAGGTTTCAAAAAAATAATGACGTCAATTGATCGTCATGTTTTTATGAATGGATATTAAGAAGGTAAAGAGGTGTAAAACCCTCTTTAAACCCTAGCTAGGAGTAGTTAGCAGAAAGTGAAGTATTCCGACCCAATTTTTATTGGTTAATAAAAATTAATGATATTATATTTTAATTAAATCCTATGGATTTCCATAAATGTATGGTTGAGGTCATGGTGATGACTGGGACCCACCTAAAAATAGTAATTTCTGAAGAAGAAGGTTTAATGACAAGATGGTCCAAAGGAGTGTTGAACAACTGGAAATATTCTAAGTATTGGCGTGTAAATATAGGACACTTGACGCGCACGAGGATATAATAGTAAGGAAGCACCAAAGCTCAGGTCTTAGTTGTTTTGTGGATAAGGGATATTTTTGAGATAGTGTGCAGAGAAAACATAGGGATGAAGATTTGCGCTCCACGTAATCATATTTTGGGAACAAGTAGAAGATAAGCGTCATGCATAGTTTAAGATAATAATGGGATTTCTACTTGGAGTTAACTATAAGACATCTATTATTATAAAACTTGCATGTTTTCCATACTATTGTAAAGGCACATGGATATTATCAGCATGTGACCTATTTTGAGAATTGCATGGGTGGTGAAGGGAAAGTCCCCCCTATAAATATGTATTGAAATGTGTAGTTTAAAAATTACTTAATTATTGTAGAGTTGTGCTACGAGTTTTGACGCACACATGACTCATGGAGATACTTTAGTGTGTATGAATCTTATGTGTTTTACAATATTTATTAAATGAAATATATTGGTTGGATAATGGTGTTAGACATGGTTGAATCTAGCTCTTGTATGGTTAATCTTATCATAGTTATTGTTTACTTGATTCATCATGATTCTCTAAGATCTACATCTAGATTATGCACTGTGGGTTATTTACTATTATTTACGAATATAAATATTCTTAACATCATCAAAATAGCATCCTTTACAAGAAAATATAAAGAGTAACCTCATACCTTTGTGTGGTTCTGGTGAGTGCTCAGCTTAGGCTAGGTTATGTGCCAGCGCACCGCAGTTATTCACAATAAAATTATTGGTTACATCATTGGTTCCATTTTTAGGACATCATTTTCAGTTGTTTTAGGATGTTTCATGATAAAGAAATACTAGTTGACCATATCAAGTGTTGAGTAGTGGATAATAGATATGGAAGAAGAATACGCTCAGAGATTCAACACCAGATCTATGTTTGACGCCCGTGCATGGGTGGAGCAGAACTTGTATGACTGTTTATATGAGATTTTCTTTGCTATTATTCCGATAGAGTTTTATGAGTGGCTGGTTGCTTATGCATCTAAAAGGAATTGGAGGTTTCGCACACTTTTCTGGATGCCGAAATAATTTTAGGCCCTCTATGATGCTAATTATATTTGGATGCATGTTGTTGATACTTGGTTCTATGGTGTTCTAAATAGCTATATTTTGGTGCACTCAATTTCCGCTTATTCTTTCCCTGAGGTAGATGAGTTCAAATTTTTATGTTATCCTAGGGGAGCCTCTTTACAAGGCATTCTAATGGAAATTAAGATCTTATTTGCAACCCTAAATTTGGAAGAGAATTTGATGGCTAGCTAAACTCCACCATTTGCGAGGGAATGAGAAGGTTTGGTGAACGATGGCAGACCTAACAGAAGAGAGGAAAAGAGATGAAAGGTGGCTTTAGTACAATGAGACATGTGAGGAGTTAGGGAAGTATATCAAAATTATATAATGGATGGCATTGAGGAGAGAGATGTCTCGTGAAGGATTTGGAGCTCATGCAGAAGGATATAACAAGAGCATATAGAAATCCCTCATTTGGGAAAGTATGACAGGGAACCCTCATTAGCCTCATATGAGAGCGTATTAGTAGAGATGAAAGGAGGCCACAGACATGCATCTTAATCTACCTAGAAACCTAGCCCTTACACTTGGTTTTCTAGTTTCTAATAAAACAAGTAGTAAGTAAGCTAGTTTGGGAAGTAAAATAACAGGAGTGAATAAAATAACAAGTACATATATGGCCAAAAAACTGTCTTATTTGTTATTTAGAGGTATATTTTCAGGCGCTTTATCGAGGTTGAACACAAGTGTGTAGAATTTTAGACTCGCCTCATGGAGTAGTACCATATCGTAGACTGTAGGTGTTCAGCTTAGTACCACTTTTGGGACACATGGAAGTACATCCTCTTGTTTACTTCTTACTAGAGGTGGATGATCAGGGGGTATAGGTGGCTCAGGTTCTGGTTTATCTGGTGGGTCTAGAGGCAAAGGTAACATAGGTGGTTTTCAATCCGACGGACATGGTCCTCACCAAGCCCACAATATTTACATGGAGATGTTGCTGCATATTCCAGAGTATAGGGGAATAGAAGATGTTAATGAGCATGTGCACATGTGGACGATACCGTCGCGCGCAAAATATATCACAACTTTTGAGCATAAGATAAGTCAGTTTGCAACTACTTTGTAGGGATGCACACATACTTGGTACCATAAGTTTTATCCTGATCAAACTTGCATAGATTATACATAATTACGGGATGCTTTCCTTAAGGAATTTTATACCCCTGATTTCAAGTAGAGGAGTATAAGAGTGATCAAGGATATTAAGCGGGGGAACTACTGAGAGTGTTTGGGAATATGATACCCATTTATAAATGCTTTTGTCTAAAACTTTGTATGATATCCATGCAATTCACCATGCACAGTGGTTCATTGGAGGCTTGATCACACCATTTAGGAGTGTGTTGTCACATAATACATACGGATCCGCGTGAAGCGCTTGAGGTAGAGTTACTCATTTAGGTAGTAATATTTATACACACTATAGTGAGCCCATTCCTAGAAGCTCAGATTGCAGCTATGGCAAAGAAGTTTGAGAAACCATCATCTAATTCATCACACGAGACACGTAATGGGATTTGGTGTACAAATTTTGAAGTAGAGGAGAATAGTAAATATAGTTTTACCCACAAGTCAATGCATTCATTGTTGCTAGATTGCAAGATATGTCATTTAGACCATGATGTAAACCATTTCTGAATGTTACAACATGCAATAAGAAATAATATTTCTTCCTATTGTAATATTGTATGATGGGCCATTGATATTGGTGTATGACAAACAAGAGTATTAGATAAATCTTAATGTAAAAGTGAGCACCATGATCGTGATCACACTCAAGGGAACTACGATCATAATGAATGGAAACTTGAAGGAGGTTGTGACAGAGGTTGAGGGCACCATGGTAGATTCAAGGGAAAACATTGTGGTGGTGGATGAGGTGAATTTCGTCATAGAACTTGTTATACCTATGGATCTACTGACCACTATAGGCGCAAATTCCCTCATAATATTACTTGTTCTTTTTCTGTAAAGAATCATAACTATGAGGAGTTCCAAAAATCATATGATGATCTTAGAAAACAACGTTAATAGGATAACAAGGGCACAAGTATGGTTAGAATACAACTTGTTATGGAAAATAAATGGATGTAAAAGTTTGCACCGGAACGTGAGGTAGTACCTATGAAAATTACTATACACGTTGAAGATGTGTGTGCCAAAGAAACGTTGCAACAGAAGCCTATAATTTAAAAGGAGGAGTTTTTACATGCAAGATACCCAGATCCTACACATCAAAAGGAGGTTTATTAGGAAACCATAGAGGTGCTAAAAAATATTCAAGGTGAAATAAAGTGTTTAAAGGAATAGTCACGGAATTTTGAACAAAAGAAGGCAGTAGAGATGGTCCAAAAATATGTTGACGATTTGAAAGAAGTATGTAAGATGTTGTGCCAGGAGAATATTTTTCCATTATTAGGGAATTGGTTAAGGCAAAACACTCAGTGCGTAGGTATTGAGAATGGATGATAGATCTTGCATGTTAATCTCCCCCCTCATTTGTTGGATTGTGATAAGGAGATTGTTAGGAATTAATAGAATCTAATGCGAAATAATTCCTCAAAATCGCAATAATAAGAAGTATGAATAGAATTACAGAAATGAAAAATGCACAACACAAAGACATTATTTAATGTGGTTCACCCAATGTGGGCTACATCCACTAAGAACACTTGCTAAGAATTTATTACAAGAAAATACTCTTCACAATTACAATAATCAGATCTTGTTTGGAGCTGTGCTCAACAAACCCTCCCGAATTCAAACTTGAATTCACACACACTATTCACCTTCACAAAACACACTCATATAAACATGGCGTGAAATTTTATCTTTTACAGGTGGATTCTTTGGGTATCATTCGGTAAGGATTGTAAATGAGGATCAAGAGAAGAAAATTTTTACACTGAATGGGGAAGTTTTGTATACACATTGATTCCCTTTGGAGTAAAGAACGTGCCTGCAGTATTTTTGCTTATAGTTGTTCAAGCATTTCAAGATTTTATTCACAAATTATTATAGGTTTAGTTGGATGACTGGACGGTATATGGGATTTTTAAGGATCATTGTGAAAACTTGTGTTTGATGTTTGAAATATGCAAACAATAAAACATCTCCTTAAACATCAAGAAGTGTGTATTTTCTACACCATTTGGATATTTGCTAGTGCATATCATCTGTAAGGAAGGTTTTTTAGTAGATCCAACTAAGGTTGCTTTGGGACCGTTGTAAAAGTATCTTAGTGTAACACATGGAAAGTGTAGCAAACTCTAACATGAAAACAGGCTCCAGAAACATAACAATCTCCCACTTGGAGACTAATTTCCACTGAGAAAACTTCTCAACCCTTCACTGTCATCCATGAAGGCCAACCAAAGATGAACATAGCTTGAGTTTATCCCTTGTGACCACCTTGGTCATCATGTCTGCAGGATTCTGACTGGTATGAATCTTCTCCAACTTCAACTTATCTTCCTCCAAAGCTATCTTGATGAAGTGATATCTCAACTGTATATGCTTTGTCCTAGAATGGAAAGCAGAGTTATTAGCTAAGTGAATAACACTCTGACTATCACTATATAGCTTCCAACTTCCTTCTTATGACCCAACTCATCAAGTAATTTTTATAGCCAAATCATCTCCTTGCTAGCTTCTGTAATAGCAACATACTCAGCCTCAGTGGTTGACAAAGCCACAACCTTCTGTAACCGTGAAATCTAGCTCACTACTTTATCACCTACAGTAAATACATAACCTGTTGTGCTCTTCCTACTATCCAAATCTGCAGCCATGTCTGAGTCAACATATCCACACAAAGTAGTGTCTGATCCACTGTAACATAAAACAATACCCATTGTCCCTCTCAAATACTGAAGTATCCACTTTACTGCCTGCCAGTGCTCATTTCCTGGATCAATCATAAACGTACTCACTACCCCCACTGCATAAGCAATATCTGGCCTAGTGCATACCATAGCATAAATCAAACTATCAACTGCTGATGAGTAAGGTACCTTGGACATATTGAATCTCTCCTCCTCAGTCTTGGGACACTTCTCCTTTGATAACTTGAAGTGACCTGCCAAAGGAGTCCCAACCAATTTAGCATCATGCATGTCAAAACTATCCAATACCTTCTTAATGTACTCTTCCTGAGATAAAGTTAGCTTTTGTTCCTTCCTATCTAGAGTTATCCTCATACCAAGGATTTGTCTGGCTGTCCCAAAATCCTTCATATCAAAAGATTCACTTAGCTGTTTCTTGAGTACTTTTATTTCTTGCATGTTTTTACCTGCAACCAACATGTCATCAACATACAAACACAGGATAATGTAACTTCCATCCTCAAATTTCTTTGTATACATGTAATGGTAAGAATGACATCTAATATAACCTTGCTCCATCATGAAGCTATCAAACTTCTTATACCATTGACGTGAAGCTTGTTTCATTCCCTATAAGCTCTTCTTCAGTTTGCACACCATATCCTCTTTACCTTTGACTTCATATCCTTCTGGCTGCTGCATATATAGCTCCTCCTCCAAATCACCATGGAGAAATGCAATATTTACATCTAACTATTCTAAGTGTAAGTCTTCTGCTGCCACTATTCCAAGAGAAGTTCTGATAGAAGTCATTTTTACTACAGGAGAAAAAATCTCATCAAAATCTATACCTTGTTTATGTGCAAACCCCTTGACCACCAACCGGGCCTTATATCTTTTCTTTCCTCCTTCGTCTTTAACTCTGTACACCCACTTGTTCTACAATGCTCTTTTGCATTCCAGTAGCTTCACCAAATCCCAAGTCTGGTTCTCCATGAGATACTTATGCTCCTCATCCATGGCTTGCTCCCACTTCTTACTGGCATATACCTGCATTGCTTCATCAAATCTCTCTGGCTCTCCACTATCAATGAGTAATAAATAATAAAGAGAAGGAGAGAAACGTTCAGGTTCTTTTCTTACCCTAGAAGACCTCCTCGCTGTAGGATTTTGGGGTTCTTGTTGAGTAGGTTCCTAAACTGATTCATGGGTCATTGTTCCATCCGAAAGATCCTCTACCACTGCATATTCTTTCTTGGTTTATTCCTTTTTTTCCTACAACTGTTGCTTATACATGACTTTTTCATTAAATATTACATCGCTAGACCAAATTATTTTATTTTTCTTAATACTCCAACATTTAAATCCAAAGTCATCACCACCATAACCAACTAAATTGCAATTTTCTGATTCAGCCTCTAGCTTGGTCCTATCATCCTTGTCAATATGAACAAACACCTCACATCCAAAGACTCTTAGAAATGAGTAATTAACTTTCTTACCATACCAAGCCTCTCAGGTATGCCTCCATCCAAGGCACTTGAGGGTCCTCTGTTTATCAAGTACACAGCTGTGCTCACCACTTCTTCCCAAAGATAAACAGGGAGTCCTACATGTAACCTCATACTCCTAGCACGTTCCATTATTGTTCTGTTCATCCTTTTTGACACCCCATTCTGCTTTGGATTTCCTGGAACCGTCTTTTTCCTATGGATTCCATTATTATAAAAATAATCATCAAATTAATTCTTGCAATACTCCCCTCCATTATCTGACCTGAGACATTTTAACTTAAAACCTGTTTCATTCTCTACCAAGACTTTCCATTTAACAAAAGTATCAAATACATCAGATTTTTTTCTAATACAATAAACCCAAACTTTCCTTGTTACATCATCAATAAAAGTAACATAATAAATTGAAACCCCAAGAGATGATACCTGAGATGGTCCCCACACATCAAAATGTACCAGCTCTAACTTACTCTCTTTCTTCGTAGGTCCAACCTTGAGAAACCTTACTCACTTCTTTTTCCCATATATGTAGTTCTCACAGAAATCTAAACATGTTTTTGTATATCCAAGAAAATTCTTCTTTATGATGCCCATGCCCTTATGACTCATATGACCGAGCCTATAATGCCATAATGTTGTATCTACATCTGAAGCCACAAGATTACAATCATTAGTACTATCAGTGGTTAAATACAAGGTTCCAACCTTCTTACCTCTTGCCACCACAACAACACCCTTGGTAACCTTCCAAGAGTCAGCTGTAAATATTACAGTATAACCATCACTTCCCAATTGCCCCACCAATATCAAATTTCTATTTAATGTAGGCACATGTCTAACATCATTCAATAGCCATGTATTCCCATTCTGCATCTTAACCTAAACAGAACCTTTTACAACTATACTACAAGGATCATCATCACCAAGAAAAACATGCCCAAAATCCCCTTGAACATAATCAAAAAAATAATGCCTATGTGGAGTAGCATGAAAAGAAGCCCCTGAATCTAAAACCCAAGATTCAGTAATATTATATAAAGAAAGAATCAAAGCATCCTAACATACATTACCTGATGCCACATTTGCCTCCTTGTTTTCTTCCTGTTGTTTCTTCTTGTCCCGAAGCTCCCAACAATCCTTCTTTACATACCCAGACTTTCCACAATGCCAGCATACTATCTTGCTTTTGGATTTTAACCTTGCCCAATCCTTTGATTTTCCATGGCTTCCTCTATTCTTCTGTCTCCCTCTAGTTTCCATTGTCAAATCATTCCCTGAAGTAGAAGATTCACCAGATCAGTTTCTTCGCATTTCCTTACTTAAAATCACCCCTACAACATCCTCAAATTTCAACTTTGAGTTAGCTGGAACCGAGTTGCTTACCACCATTACCAGGCTATTCCAACTCTTAGGTAAAGAGCACAGAACTAATAAAGCCCTAACTTCTTCATCAAATTCTTTTGTAACCGAAGCTAGCATATTTATAACCATATTAAAATCATTAAGATGATCTGCTACTGAACCATTCTCAAACATCTTCATATTAAACAACTTTTTCATTAAAAATATCTTATTAGAGGCAAAAGGTTTTTCATACAACTTCCCTGATACATCCATTAGTTATTTTGTAGTCTTTTCCTTTGAAACATTAAATAATACGAAAGATGCAAGACACTGTCGGATTGTCCCAAGTGCCTTCGTATCCAGAAAATCCCATTCCGCATTCGTCATGCTCGAGGATTTGTTCACCTTCTCAGACAACGGAGTATAAAGATCCTTCTGATAAAGGTAATCTTCCATTTGCATCTTCCAAAGACTAAAATTATGCCCATTGAATTTATCAACCCTAGATCTTCCATCATCTGCCATAGCTACCACTCAAGCTAAAAAACATTCCTTGTGATTCAACACTTCGGCAAACCAAACCAGGCTTTGATACCAATTGTTAGGAATTAATAGAATCTAATGCGGAATAATTACTCACAATTACAATAATAAGAAGTATGAATAGACTTACAGAAATGAAAAATGCACAACACAAAGATAGTATTTAATGTGGTTCACCTAATGTGATCTACATCCACTAAGAACACTTGCTCAGATTTTATTACAAGCCATCAGTCTTCACAACTACAATAATCAGATCTTGTTTGGAGTTGCGCTCAACAAACCCTCCTGAATTCACACTTAAATTCACACACACTATTCACCTTCACAAAACACACTTATATGAATCATATTGTATGTCCATATATTTATAAGTACATCAATAGGTAGCCGAAGAGGTGGTTTTACAAAAAAATGGGTACCGAAAAAACCATTGGCATAAAAAAATCCCATAACGGCTACCCATTACCCATGGGTTAATAAACCACCCATGAAAAATTTCTTCGGGGGCTTCCGTAATGATCTAGGATTTTGACTACTTCTCCACTAAAACTCTGGTGAAAGAGGCATTACAGGTTATGGAGCATTTTCCTATGGGAGAAAATGAAAAGTATGAAGAACTCGTTCAAGATTTATTTGGTGAGGAAGACCTAGGATCACATATTTGATTAAGTAGATGAGACCGATTCCAAACTATGTGAGCATGCTTGCCATGACAAGGAGAAAGGAAAGATGGTCTACATAGTGGATGATGAAGAAGTAGAAAATTTTAACATTGATCATCAGAAGGCACACACGATGTTTTACAAAGTGTGGGTAAGAAGCAATGCACCTATTATGAACCTATGAAGTCTAAGAAACTGAACATTGACATGGATGTTGAACCTAAGGAGGCCATAGTTTGAGATTATTGGTTTGATTCTGAAGTGGTTAAGATAATTTAGTTACTACATGATTTATAGGACTTATTTCTTAGGGGATACAATGAGTGAAAGGAAGTGCATGAATCTTTGGGTGATATGAATATTAAGCTAAAGGAAGGTGTGCACCTAGTTAGGAAGAGATCTTACAGGATGAACCCTAGCCTACACGTAAAATTTAAAGAAGGAATTGACAAGATGTTAAAATCTTGCATCACTAAGCCCCTATAGGAATTAGAGTGCGTTAGCCCCATGGTAATCAATACAAATAAATATGGTCGAATTAGGATTTGTGTGGACTATAGAGAGCTGAATATCACATGTGTGATTGATCATTTTCCTACACCTTTAACCAAGGAAATATTAAAAGTCGTTGCATGGTGTGAAATTTTATCTTTTACAGATGGATTCTTTGGGTATCATTCGGTGAGGATTGTAAATGAGGATCAAGAGAAGAAAATTTTTACACTGAATGGGGAAGTTTTGTATACACATTTATTCCCTTTGGAGTAAAAAAGGTGTTTGTAGTATTTTTGCTTATAGTTGTTCAAGCATTTCAAGATTTTTATTCACAAATTCTTCTAGGTTTAGTTGGATGACTGGACAGTTTTTCAAGGATCATTGTGACAACTTGCATTTGATGTTTGAAATATGCAAACAATAAAACATCTCTTTAAACATCAAGAAGCTTGTATTTTCTACACCATTTGGATATTTGCTAGTGCATATCATCTGTAAGGAAGGTTTTTTAGTAGATCCAACTAAGGTTGCTTCGGGACCGCTGTAAAAGTATCCGAGTGTAACACATGGAAGGTGTACCAAACTCTAACATGAAAACAGGATCCACAAACATAACAATCTCCCTCTGAATGTTGTCATGGATGGGTGGATTTTGAGAAATATATTGACTAACATGGGCACATAAAATAATGTGCTTACTTTAGATGCATGGGTGCAGATTGGCATACCTCCATTATAGCCATCCTCTAATGTACTATTTATGGAAAACTAAACTAAGGCCACCCTAATATAAGTTAGAATGTATGAAGGACATCGTGGAATAAGATTACAGAAGGAATAACTGACGACTGACAGATGACACTAGGGTTTTAGATGCTTCGGTGAAGAAATTTCTTGAGAGGGTGTGCATAATGGAGATCTTGGAGTTGCCATACTTTGGAAATCTAGAGATATTGTACCAGTGGCTAATGTCATGGGTCCATGAAGATTATTTCTATTTTGCGGGTAGGAGAATGGGGATAACTGCCAAATTTATTGGGAAAGTTACTAGGTTGTGTGGCACACGTTTAGATGATGTGCTAAAATTAGCAGGAACTTGACAAGGTCATAACTTGAGCTCTAGGTTTCTGTTTGAGTCCATTTTTTTCAAAACCACATGTTTTGATGAGATGAATGCTCCGGTCAACCTACCCTACCGATTGGAGCAATTTTGGCACATTTTTGGGCCCAGAATCCACTATCTTGATGCCAAAAAATTAGGATTTAAGTTGTAGTTTAGTTTTTCCCTATTTTAGGGAATTAGTTAATTTTAGTCTATTAGTTGCATTATGAGTTGTAAAGTTGGCAATTACTCTAATTTAGGAATGTAGAAGATTCATGGCAATTTATGTTACCATACGAATAAGCATGCAAACTTACTAAGAATACTAGGTTCTAGTAAACTGCTAAAAATAATAATTTCCGCCACCTAGAGTAGATTTAGTCAAAGTTAGTTAGATTTTTCTTGGAAACTCAAGTTGGGAGTTATTTTCCTATTTAGGAAAAATTTTAATTCATGATTTAAGATTGAAGAACGAGATCTATTTTCTTTTGGAGTTCATATTAATTGCAGTATATCGAGTTTTTTTAGAATTTGGCTACATTATTAGAAATGGCTAGAGACATACCAAATGAAAAGGGCATTGATGCTACAATAGCCATATATCATTATAAGAAGGGGGGTCTAGCTCTTAAGGTCACCAATATCCCAAACATGGCAACTAGGGTAGCATCGTAGTTAGTAGGGTGTAAGCTAGGGGCCATTGAGCGATGGAAGGAGGTAAATATGCCCTGGTTACATATAGCACAAAAAATGGTCAACAAGACCTACTACAACATCATTGAATACATTGCAGAGAGATTCGTGAAAGAGGCGTGAAACGAAGTAGATAAAGGTGAGAAGATAACCTGGGGAAAATTATTATTATTAATTGTGTTCAGTGAAGTTGGGGTAACAAACGGTCCCAAGGAAAATATATGGGAGTTTTTGTTAGAGAACAACATCCCAGACACAAGATATGGTAAGTATAACGCTATGTGGAACTTCTTCGAATACATATAAGGAGCACGTAAACAAGTGGTTCCGAAGAATTCAAAAGGAATTTAAGGGAGAATGGCACATTCTGTACGTGTTACCCAAGTTGTTAAATGGGGAGGCTGAATTTGTAGTCTACAATCATTTCAGCTTGGGGTGCTTCCATGTGAAGTCTAAAGAGAAGAGCCCATGGTGTAAGTTTCCCTTTTTGTTTACCACAATATATTTTAAGGACTCTATAAATAGGTTTCATGACACGCATCAGATCTAGTTTGATGTATAAAAAGTGGACGCAGACATTCACATACTAAGTAAAACATATGTATGGCCAGGTAAGGAGGCCTATGTTAAAACTATGGATTTTGATACTATGGACATCATTCTAGAGAGTTTGGCTATAGGGAAGATTGAACCAACTCATGTCTACATATACCTCAGACCAAGGTTCAAGGATGAAAAAATGGAGAAGGTTTTGGTTATGGATCTTCCAGGACCTCTTAAGAAGAAGAAAACAATGGAGACTTCAAGGAATGTTGTATTTATGCCCCCTACTCTAGAAAACCCAGTACATATAGGACTTGAAAAAGTACTATAACTAGAGGAACCTAAAGACAATGCTAGACTTGTACACACCAAAAGGATTTTGAGGAGGATGTGTTCTTCAGGAGACACCAGTGTTGAAACTTCAAAACCAATAAGGAAATCACCAAGTGTGACTCCTGTAAAGGATGAAAATAAGGAGAGGAAAAGGCACGTGAAATATATTCCTATATAAGATAGTGAGGGGGAATCCCCACAGCCATGCATTTAGGAACTAGAGGAAACTCCAAGAATGAGTGGAGGATAGAGCTAAGGCCACCCCTAGTGTGGATATATAGGATGATGAAGATATGGGCGAGCCCATTAGTCTATGAAACTGTAGACCCCAGTGTGAGTATTCACAAGGATATCTCTTGTTAAGGAGAAAGAAATGTTGGTGGAGATACATAAGTCCTCATGCTCCCACACAAGAAGAAGGGAAAGATGAGGAGGAAATCAACAAGGTTGTTGAAGGCAATGTCGCACAAGATGCAAGCATAGATGAATGGCAAGAAGAGGATGCATTAACATACGAGGATTTTGGTGAGCATGCAGGTGTGCATGAAGAAGAAGAAGTGGTAGGTTCTCAAGACTTGGGTTATATGGATGACCCTTCAAAAACTATTTGAACCCATTTCAAGAGTACACTACTGAACAAATAGTTATATGGATGGGATTGGATGGAACAAGAAATGGCCAATACATGCACTTGTAAGTAGTTATCTTGGGGCATGGAGGCTCACATGGATCAACTTGATTTTGATGTCTGCGAGGAGGCATGCATACACTTCAAATAATATGAGGAAGGCACCTCATATGTGCCATATGAACACTAAACTAACCCATTTTTCAGATGAGTAGGTAAGCAACACTTTGGTTAAGGTGTCCACAGAAGTAGCGTGTAGAAATATGGATAATGGGTGGCAACAATCTAGGTGCTAGTGGATGATAAAAAGGACAAGGACAAACAAAATAAGTGCCTTACTCAAGCATGTAATAATGAAATAATGGAGGCCCATAATGTAAAGATGATGGCAGAGTAGATTAGAGATGATATTTTACTATAGAGGCATAAGTTTTAGGAGGAGGTGCCTCAGGACTTCAACTCTCAGTTGCACTATCTACACACAACAGTTTGCCTACTTTTGGATGAAGGAAAAATGTGCCTCCCAAAGAAATACGATGTAGGGGAAGAAGAATCAAGAGCAAGGGATACTCTTGATAGAAAAGTTTCAATATACGCGACAGTTCTCCAAACATTGAAGGATGAGCTAAAGAGAGCTGATAAATATATTATTTTCTATGTGGCGCCAGATGCCATAATAACGACAAGAAATTTAGTAGAGGATAATGAAGTTATGAAAGAGATGAAGGATGAAACACTTAGGTGTGTAGAAAGGTTTTAATTGGTAAAATAAAATCGTTGAGGCCCTTGCGGCAACCTAGAATCTGCACAAGGAAAGGATTAACGAGAATGGAAAACTCATAGCACAGAAGGTGGACCTCTTGGAGTGAATGTTGTCAGGTATGGCCAATGTTATCTGGATACTATAGAATGAGAAAGAGAAACTATCTAAGGATGAATTGGATGTCATAGCCACTGATATTCCAAAGAAAACGTGGAATGATTTGAGTGACTGGTAGACCTTAGAGGCTGATCTCAGAAACAAATATCCAGAATTAATCCTTTAAGTTGAAGAAGAGGGTGTTGTTGAATAAACTTAATTCTTTTTTACAGAGTTTGCTTCAGTATTTTCATTCTTTCATTACCTATTATTTATTATTTAATACATATGAATGAATTCCCAAATTTCGGATGGCAATGTACTCTAGTGTGGGGTAATTTTGAACAATGAGAAATATTCTAAGTAATGGGTTTGTGAATATAGGGCATTAGAGGTGTGCGACGCTATAATAGTATGGAAGTGCCCAAACTTAGGACTTATTTGTTTTGTGGATAAGTGATATTTTTGGAGATAGTGTGTGGAGCACACATAGTGATGAACACTTGCGTTCCATGAAACGGTATTTTAGGAACAAGCGATGAATAAGCGTCACGTATAGTTTAAGCTAATAATAGGATTTCTACTTTGAGTTAGCTATAAGATATCTATTGTTAGAACACTTGCATGTTTTTCATATTATTTTAAAGGCTCATGGATATTATAAGAATTTTACCTATTTTGAGAATTTCATGTGTGGTAAAGGGAAAGTCCCCAACCCTATAAATATGTATTGAACTGTGTAGTTTAAAAAGTATTGAATTATTGTAGAGTTGTGCTGCAGGTTTTGACACGCACACGACTCATGGAGATACTTTACAATGTATGAATATTTTGTGTTTTAAAATTTTATGACATTCAATAGATTGTTTGGATAATGGTGGTAGACATGACTGAATCTAGCTCTTGTATGGTTAATCTTATCATAGTTATTGTTTAGTTCATTCATCACGATTCTCTAAGATCTAGATCTAGATTGTGCACTATGGGTTATTTACTATTAGTTATGAATCTAAATATTCTTAACATCATCACAATAACATATTTTATAAGAAACTCTAAATAGGTACCGAGTACCTTTACGTACTTCAGGTGAGTGCTTTGCCCATGCTGGGTGATGTGTCGACACGCCTGGGTTATTCATAGTAAATTTTAAGTTGCATCAACGATTAAGATGAAAAATTGATGGTGAATAATTATGGGAGTTTTTAGTGATGTCCATATATGGTTTAGGACATGTTAATACATTTTCATTATGTTTTGAGGTCCAAACAGGTTGACTGGTCAAGGGTTAGTTTTGGGGTCTCAAATAGAATGCTCCAGTAAACTAACCCTAACATTAGATACAAGTGGAGTTTTGAAGTGATTCAAGTTTTTTTCCAAAATTATATTAATATGTATTTTCTTTTATTTATGGATTTCCTCATTATGATGTTATATGTTATTTTTTCCTAGTCATTCTTTGAGAAAGATGTTTATTGGCAATTCAAGACAATATTTGATTTGGTGCAAGTTTTATATTGTTTGAAGTATGAGATGGATTGGGTGATGTTTCATATCACCTTTAATATGAATAGGGATGAATTTCAGATCCAATGAATCCATTTGGAGGTATTTAATATATGTATAAGTTATTTTATGAGCTATCCTTTGGAAACAATCATTTTTGCAGGCTGATTTGGTGAAGGAAAATGTTGATGTGGTCTAAAGCGAAGGATGTTTCATGAATTATATCTTGATAATAATTTTTATAAAGGTTATGAAATTTATTTTTTAGTGGTCATATGAAATTTTTTTAGTAAAATTTATTTCGTGATCACATGAAGTTTCTAGGGTGCTAAAGGTTTCAGAAACAACTGTTTTGAGATTTGTAAAGGGAACTAGGACAAGTAAATGAAATAATTTGATTGGTTGACATAAATGGTAACCATGTATAAATGTTTTATGAAATTTTAATCATATGTAAGGGATTTTTGGTCATGAAAAAATATGGTACTAATGTTAGGGAAATTTTAAGGTTGTACCCATGGGGTTTAGAGCCATTTTTGGCACATGAATTCATGGATTTAGCTAGGATGACCTAATTGGGTCATATGTGATTTTTGTAATTCAAATTTATAAATTTTATAGAATTTTATGGGTCAAAATTATCATGGGAGACTGAACTGTTTTGGTTTTCAAGGAAGAAAATCATATTTAAGGGCTTGTTTAGTTAATTTTTTAACTAGTGCACTTGGAGGGAGGGTGTGCAACCTAGATGAAGAAATTTTAAAAGTATGAGAGCATGATTTTAAGGATTAGTAAGACCATGAAAAGTTGAGGAATATTAGAGAGAATGTGTGCATGAGATTAGAGCTTTGAGAACTTAAGAAAGAGCAATATTGTGAGATATTGAAGACCTGGTGTGTAAGATAGGGTTTGTGAGCTGATATTGTGATCTCCATCAATTGTGGCAGTAAAAAAGTCGTAGATAATATATATTCAGGGAGTTGAGATGGTGCTTGGTCATCTTTAGGGGGTTGTAGCCTCATCTTGAAGTGGGTTCTTTGCTAAATTAGGGGTTAGTGCTCCTGTTAGGGTTGGTGCTCTACTAAAATAGGGATTGGTGCTTCTCGTGGGATTGGTTCCTCAATAAATCAGAGGATGGTGCTCCTTTTGAATTTATTCATTCAAAAAATTTATTTTCCTTGTGTAATATAAGCAGAGTTTCAGTGTGTTTTCTTCCCCATTAGGGTTTCACATTTTTATCTTGTGTTCATGTGTATGCTCTCTTGATTATGCTTATGTGATTGAATATTTTATGTTGCTAATCACGCATTGATGGATGGATAAATGTTAATCGTGCATGTATGGTAATCTATATTTTTTTTCAAAGGATTAAAGAACTAATTCACCCCCCTCTAAGTTGATTCTGCTTCAAACAAATACATAACACAACTGCATATAATCATAAGAAATTAACAAAACTTGTTTGTACATTTTTTTATAATTAAAAATTGAATGAATGAATGAGTGATTAGCCCATTTCAATTATAACTGAGTCCTTTCACTTAATAATTTTCCAATCTGCAACTTTACCCTTTCTACTCTAGAATATTAATTTCTAATATATGATACATTTCTTGTCTCCATCAGTACCATGTAGTAGTCTCTCATGGCTGATGCATGATCTTGATGAAGTCGAAAAATGAAATTAATCTAATATGAGGAATGACCATCATGGAAAAAAGTTCCTAGCTACTTGTTTCCTATGTACTTTCCCAATTAGCCATTAAGAATGAGTAAGCTAAAAGTTATTTTTGTACTCCTACTCCATGTTGACCAAAACTTGTCCACCTATTTGACATCTTTGCTAAATTGATATCATGCTAATCAACAAGAAGTCATATTCTAATATCTTTAAGCCATGTCAAATAATTTAAAACCTTCATGAAATATTTACCAAACATTCCCAATGCAAAGAAAACATGTCGAATATTGAAAATTCTCCAACGAAACTAAAAAATAATAATGAAAACCTGTACAAAAATGCACTTGGAGGAAACAAGAAAAACCCCTACAACATGATGGAAAATCATACACACTTCAAGCGGAACATGCGGAGTTTGCGCAAGAAATTATTTTGTAGATAATAAACCTATTCTAAACTACTCTAGCCAGTAGAAATGAGAAGATAAACATAGCTTGATATAGGTAGAGAGAAATAGCTTCTCTTTCTTAAGACATCTGACCATGAGATAAGCGTCACTACTAGATCATATGGAAAAATTTAAAATCTAATTTATACCTCCAATTTTCTCAAAATATGAGTATATTAAATTATAAATACCTCTTTTGGATCTGTAATCAGTTTTGGTAGGTATTTGGGCTAAATTTTGAGAACATGAAGCTCATCCTAGTGCTCTTAGTTAAGCACAATAGCTAGTAACATTGAACTTGATTCCAAACTAGTGAAGTATCTTATTGGAAAAATTCTGTTCAAAAATGATAAAACTATACTTTGTGATATCCCATATTTTCTTTATTTCCTCTTCATTCTTGAGAACATTTGGAAGCTGATAAAAATCCTATTATGCTTTTTTTAAATTTCTTTATCTCTTCTATGATGACTATTTTAGCAATGGTGTCATCGTCTCTTTTATGATTTAGATCCACAGTGAAGCTTCAAAACTCAACCTCATCCTTCTAGAAATCATATTGATTTTGTTGGACCATCACAGTAACAAATGATTTTCTTGGTGAATCACAGCATACTTCTAGAAGTGCAACAATTCTAAATAGAAAGGACAATGAGGATATTTACATTCAGCTACAACATCTTGCTCAATTGGAAACATATCTTGCTCTCTCTCAAGGATGACTTTATTTTTAAAAAATAATTCTTTATTTTTCATTCTTGAGAAACGATCGCTTTGAGTTTTAGTTTCTTAGTTGGTTTTCTCTTCTGTGTGGCTATTTACAATTTGATATACGGTGACTTTTGCTTCAGCTTCTTCATTCTTATCATCATCCTCATCTAGAAAAAATACTATGAGGCTAAAATAATCTTATTCGTCAACGTGATGAAGTTGTAAATCTATTGATTACTCCCTTTTAAAGTTTTATTTCTTATCAGCAATTAAGAGTACACTACCATGCATGGTTGGAAAAATATTATTCACAAAATCGGCATGTAAATCAGTAGCTAGTTCTAAATTATTTTATTTACTAGAAGAGGGTACAACCTTAAGAATTCTGATCTAATTTTTGAAATATTTCATATCCTTAATCAAACCATTATTTGTACTTTTTATTTCAAGAGAATGAAGAAGTTTTTTCCTAACATCTATTTTTTTGTTTCTATCTTGAAGTATATGGTTTCTTACTTCCTTGGATGCCATTGTTGTATCCTTAGAACTCTATTTACTTTAATTCTAGATGCATGCAACAATTTTGGTAGCTGGCCATTGTGCTCTTGTATTATTGAACTTCGTCATTGTTCATACCTCATTTATTCGCGATGGCTTTGGTTTTATGCTCTGTTTAACTTTTGAGCTCTGTGGAGGTATGTTTTTTTCTTTTTGGAGCTCACATTGTTCAACTCAAGGAGCTCAAGATCATTTCTTAGAATTGGTTTTATGCTTCTCTTGGGTTATGGATGAGTTTTATCTCTCTCAATTTACCATGGATTCAAAATTTTACCTCATTTCATCGAATTTTAAATATGGTCGATCTCTAAATCATGTTCAACCTTCTGTACTAGTATGGATTTGTGTTTTCTCACAGATTTGTGTCTTTTCCAATAGGGTTTTTGGATTTTTTAAATCGACCCTTGTATCCCTACATCATTCGTATATTACTTTTTTCTCGACTCGAGATGTGGTCGTTTTTGGGTGCTCACCACTTTCGGGAAGTAAAGATGAGCTTGGTTCAGGTCTTTGTTTACCTCAACATTTAATTATTGGCCATCTCGTGTTGTTTCTCTCCTCTTTAACCCTTGCCCATATTTTTCTTTGAATACAACATGGATTTGATTAGAGCTCAATATTTTTTATGTCTTGGGTGTCGACTCATTGATATAGATGAGGTCTATAACACCCACATTTTACACACACAAATACAATAGTAAAATACCAACATTATTATTTTTTGACCTACATTGTTCTCTACACAATGCCACAAGGACTCCAAGTAAAGAAATTCAAAGATTTATACAAAATTTTCATAAGTTGTTGAGTCACATAGACACCTGATAACACCATCTATAAGTTGATGCCACACTTTACTCAATAAACGAATATTAGGAATGAATCAACCACAAGAAAAGGAACTCAAGGATTGAAAAACCCACAACACATCGTTACCATGATTTCATCTCCGTTACAATTAAAATTCTAATAACATTATTAGGTAAGTATGATTTTCTCTCATTTTTTACCTACAGATTCATAAGTTGATTACACATTTAACTTATAGTTCAACCATTTAAAATTCTCTTTATCCCTTATGACAATCTCCTTAAATTTCATAATTATTTTCCATATTTCATATTTAAATACAAGGTTCCTACTTCTCTTATTCGTACGCTAAAAGTTTGTTTCTAAAAAAATGTTTATTTGATGTTTAATCTTATCCTCATTATGCACGAGGACCAACCAGAAGTTGTTGAGGAAAAAATAATATGATTCAAGGGAGGTGAAGGTTCAAGTTTCTCTTTCCCATAAATTTCCTTCCATTCCAAGCACATTTGTTATTGTACTATGGTTGTTTTAGTTCCAAATTTAGTTTGATTCAGTTAAGCCTCTACATGACATAATTTTATAATATTTTTAGTGGACTCTATATTGGATCAAATTCCTAGATCCCCCACAAAAAAATTGTATCCATTCTTAACGAAATTCAATTCTCAAATCAACCATAAGGATTTCAAGTTAATTTTTTTTCTTAATCCATCATCACATATACTCTTGTTTCTCATTTTGTTTACATTGTTTCTTAGGTATCTTTTTTTTGGCGTCACTTTATCACATAAATATTTACAAAAGTACTTGTCTAACTTCTTGAAGAATTATATATTTTCTTTTCTCAAATTTATCTCTTACCAAGGAAAATTCATGTTCTTTTTTTAACATAAGTAAATGTCTAATTGAGTTATAAGGATTCCAAGAGTGACATTATTCCTAACCTCCAATATCATTTTCCTCTTATATGATTTACTCTTACATCTGCACTATGGTCTCATTTTTAGCATCGTTTTATCACCTATGTAAACAAAATAACACATACTTTTCACTAATGGATTAACTACTACAAGGAGTGTGACCCAGCAGGAGATAACCCAATTCTTTTCTCTTATACACTTACAGAGTTAACGCATGCTGCAACCAAGACATCCACTTGTGCATTATAATCCCACCAAGATATCAATCATGGGAATATCATGGGAAAACTACCTCTGTTTGGTATAATTCCAATTGCACCTAAGGATCTACACCCTAGCTATGAATGAGTTTAAGGAGACAAGATAATGTTTATGATAGACGACATTCATGAAAGACCAAGGTGATATGCTCTTAGTAACCAAGGTAACACATTTAGCTAAGAGGAACTAAAGAGTTCATTAACAAGAAGTTTAAGTTCATTTTACGGTTTCAAATTATTCTATGACTACGAAGGAATGTGCGATAAAGGTAAATCTGTGCAAGTTTTAAACTAAGGTCGATTGTTTTATTTAGATTTTCTCTATTACATTTTTAAGATAAGGAACACAACACCGATTATTTAATCCTCTATGGCACACTAGAAACACAATACAATATATTAGATTCAAATTCATTTAACACACACACACACACACACACACACACACACACACACACACACACACACACACACACACACACACACACACATAATAGCAATCCTTTTTACCAAAAGTAACTCTGAATCAAATTGTGCCTATGATTAAATGCACGTTTCCCAAGGTATCCCTAAAACTAGCATCTTAGACATATTAGACAAATTTCAAATACAAATTTTCTGTAACATGGGAATACATTATACATATATACATTTTACAATGAACTATATAAATTACAAAATAAAATATGAATTGCACAAAACCTTTTTCGCCATCTTTCTTGCATCCTGCAAACCATGTGAGCATGAACATGAAATCAATGATAAATCGTTGGCATGGCATCCACCCACCATCCACCCTAATCTAGCATAATTAAAAAAATTAGTTTCCCATTTACATAATAACACTAATAATTTTGCATTTGAAATAAAAAGGTTAGAGACACATTTATTTCATTTTAGTTCGCTTCATTTCCTAACCAAGGAGAGAGAAAGAAATAGGGAAGAGAGAGAAACACTATTTTTACAAAAGTTTAATTTCACACAACAAGTCACACAATTAAAGTTTTAAATAGTTATTTAAAAGTGTCAATGAACTTTCCACGATGGTTTGAGCAACCCGACATGGGTCATACAACTTCCTTCTTATCGTTTCCTTGCTAGCTGCAAAAACGTTCAATTAACACTTGAAAGTTAAGAAACCAACTTCAAACATTGTCCTCTAATGAGAAAACACACTCCGGGTAAGTTATTTCATGTGTCCTCTTATACACCAAGAATTCACAAGAACTGATGGAATTCAGAACTGGCAAACGGCTTACAAACAGCGACATGCTTTCTGGAGCCTCCGGTCGTAATTGGTCCAATTTGACCTTAGTCAAACTATGACCAGAAGCCTACAAAATGGCTTTCACCAAACTACCAGGAAAAGTTTTTTTCCTCAGGCTGAAAGTTCCAGGAAATTTTCTAGTAAGAATACTAGAGGTTTGTGAAGATGGATAATCATTTCGCTCTCCAGGATTCAAATGGACGGTTCAAAATGAAAACCAACATTTTAGTTTTAGTAGCTTCTTATAACTGCAAAACGGTGTAACATTTCTCCCATAGTAAGGCGTCAAAAAGGATCACAAATTGATTATTCAGGGTCAAAAAAAGGGTTAAGGTGACTCCTCACATAACAAGGCATAGTGTATGAAGCTTAACATCCCATTTTTAGAGTTACGAATGTTACTTTACAAGTCTTCGAAAAAACGCAAATTTATCTATTTAAAAAAGGAGATGGTCAACATATTTACTGAAGAAGTCATCTTCATCTTATTGATAAAACAATATTGTAGTGATCTAGTTTGCATCATGGGTAATTATTCTAAATCACCTCAGAATGAGGGTTGAAGTTCATGGTTGACTACAAAATGGTTATTTTGATTGTGTGAGTTACAATACGACATTTTTTTGTTTTGTAACAAGTTAATATGAAACAATTTAAATGTATGATAATTCTAAGCTCTTAAAATTATATTTCTGTCACAAAATAGAAACTAAAGTACGAGAATTACGAAAGAACAAGGAGATATGAACCATACCTGGAGGAACGAATTTGGTCAAAGCCTGCGGGGATTCGGTTCAAGCATCTCACATTGGGAATTTTGTCAAACAATTCACGAGCATCAATCTATCCTCCATGATGACACACAAATTTTCTCGATCCCTTGAAAATTTTCAAACAAAATATGTTTCCCATTATGTTTTGGCGATTGAGTAAGGCCTGCTCAAGGCTCCATACTGCACACAATTTGAGCTAGAATCATGTTGGAAAAGTTTTATGGAGCCTAGAACACATTTTTCACTTGCGTTTCCTTAGAATTTTTTTCTAAAAGTATTTTAACGCCTCCAAACACTCCTATGAATTTGTTGAGGCTAAAACAAGATCTCTTGATAAAAGGAAGATTGTAGGTGTACATCCTCCTAGTTTACCAAGATGCTAAACCTAAATGACAAGATAAGAACGATGAAATCCTTTTTAAGCATTAAAAAAAATAGTTGACAACCTTACACATGCATGTTTATCTTTTCTGCAGCGTCCTAAAAAAATAAACAGCCAACAGTCCTTCCACATAGCCCGAATCTGGAACATGAGAAGAATATGCAGGGGAGTTGAGAGGTTAGTCTCCACAACCACCAAAGCAATTAGCGCCAAAATCTCCTGGGTCTTTACAATGATACTCAAAACTGAGCCAAGAGAGAATATCGAAAACCATACACCACATTTTTCCTAGGGTAGGTCAAATACCGCTCTGATTTTCAGCATTAGCCTACACGTCTATCAGAGAAACAGACAACTACAACATCTAATACTATTCCTTTATCATTTAGGATTCCCGTTGATAACTAAACACTACTCTTGAGATTCCATTTTGACACAAGCTGGGAGGGTGCAGGAAGAAAAATTTGTGGAAACTTGGATCTACACTTTCCCATCGCATTTTCTTTGAAAGTGTCTAAGACTTTTCAACGAACTCATTTGTGTATATCCTGTAATAGTTGTAGTCCACGAGCCCACATTTCATGAGTTTAGTCGAACAGTTCACATGTCAGTGCATGCTTCCACTTTTTTTTTACATACCTATCTACCATAGCACCTCAAACTACAACATCTCATAAAAATTCTCATTTTTACGTACAGGTTGAGACACTGCTTGAAGAAAAAATGCCTCAAAGTTATGGGGTATTAATAGAATGCCATGTTTGCAGGAAAAGCACAAGGGACCTACAACTAAAGCAGTCTGTTCAAATCACCCATGCTAGAAAAAAATGCAGTCAAAGGTAAATAAAAACTTTGGAACAGGAATGGAAATCCACATGAGCATACAGGAGAATGAATTTGCCAAAGCTTATCCATTTTATGCACTAGATAAAAGGTAAGTAATCTCTCTCACGTCAATATGAAGATTATTCATGGCACCCTTATGTGAACTTGTAATTTCTTTCTGGTTAGTAATTTCAATACTGCACATTCTTCTTGACTGTAATCTATTAGAAAAAAACACATGTGTTATCCTCCCCAACTATATATCTTTCACCTCCTTCCACATTTTTATTGTGTATCTACTAGAGGGCTTGCAACCGTAACACCTGGCATATAAAAAAATTCCTCTATCTTTTTTGCTTTGATGGATGTCGATACCTTGTTCCATAACTCACATTTTGGCACACACCGATAGTACACAACAATGTAAATTGATCAGGTTGGAGACATGTTTGTTGCATCAGTGAAACAATATTACTGACTGTGAGGAAACCCATGTCTTCTATACACTACAACTTGCTCAATTTACATCATGAAATTGGGTTATTTCTTATTGATAGGTGCATAACCATGTCTTCAAAGCCCTTGATTTAGGTACCTTTAAATAAAATTTACCTGCAATAACATGGAGAAAGGTTTTAATATTTCAAGAGAACTTTTAACAAAACGTCACTACACAATCCAAAGATTGAAAGCACGATACACCAAAAAGAGGATCGCTAACTTTTTTTTAACCACCCACTTGCATTGCATAAGCAATGTCTTTGACATTTATTGGATGGATTTTGGGGTCGACATTTAAAACATGGGCATTAGAGTTCTCCTCCCCTTATAGAAAGCATCGTCCTTGATGTGACCATAATAGTTGAAGGAAGAAAAGGTGGTAAGCATGATCAAGGAGGACACAATAAAGATGACTCAGTACACCTTATAGTTGAAAAGATACTTAGTCGCTTAAATGCAACGGCACATGAGGTAGCCTAAGAAACATTTTGACATAATGTTTAACTTTCTAAGGAGTTCTATGAATATTCTGCTTTTTTAATTTTCCCTCCTATTTACATTATTTAATTAGTCTATTATCTGTTTACATTACTTCCTAATTCACGTTCTTTAAACTTGGTACTCATTGTTGGAGAAGTTTTAGTTGTATTCCTATCTTATGGGTGCCCAACATGTAACTGTTATCACAACACCCTACACAGGGTCATAACACAACACTAAGGATTCACAAGCACAATCTTGCTACATACTTTCATGACATGTCCCACACCACAAGGTTCTTAACCAAATTATGGAAGAGAATATAGCATGGTCCACATGATACATAGTACTTGTCACACGTGCGCATGACTGACAAAATATAATACTAAGTAGACTACAACAACATAGTACTATCAACAAGTACACATAAAATGGTTTCACACAACTTCAGACCATAACTGTAGCTACATAGTTTCAACATGGAAACAATCGTTGCAAGACATATATCAGAATCTTAAGAGTACACATAAGTAAATTATACTAAGGGCATAAACCTCCCAAAACATCACAAAACAACTCCATATACCTCCCAAAGCATCACCAAAAACTATATAAAAACTAATCTAAGTGCACTTATCACACACATACAAGTCTCATATTCCTCCCTCGAGTCTCTTATGCCTCCCTCAAAGCATCCCAAAACAAATACATATACCTCCAGAGAATCACAAGATAACTGCATATACCTCCCAAAGCATCAATCACACACACATAAATATCTTATGCCTCCCTCAAGTCTCTTATGCCTCCCTCAAGTCTCTTATGCCTCCCTCAACTTTCTTATGTCTCCCTCGAGTAATAAATAAAGATAAATTTTCCTTTTCACTCTTCAAAAGAGGTTGGTTTCCCTATGGCCCTAGGCACATAGAGTCTTGGCACCCCTAACCCAAGTGACATAATAAATCATGGTTCAAAAACCCGCTAGTTATCTGTAACTCCTTGGGGCGTACCCCCATACAATGAAGCGGGTCCATAGGTTCCAACCACTCCATGGTGCAGTCCCATGACCCTATTCTAACACATTACGACATTAGAACCACCATAAAAATCCATTTAAAATGCCAAGTGGAAAAAATATCAAGCCTTGGGCTAGGCTATTAAACTCTTAAACTTGATACACAAATTTAAGACTAAGAAAATAAAATGGATAATTAGCCATAGTTAGTGCAAAAATCTGAATGTTAGTGCAACAACCAAATCAAATAAATTCCCAAAATATAAGAACATGTCAGTTAAGAAAACTGTTGGTTCTAGCAAGAAAAGGGAAAGTGTTTGATTTATGAATAAAATACATGTATATGAATAGCACATTACGATAACTATGTGTCCTTATATAGCCACCAAGGGGGGGTACTCAACGAGTTTCTATCACTCAGAAACATTGAGCCTCAGCTCGTAAAATATCATATCAATAATACAACTTGTCATCATCTCTTGTCTAAACCATCCTACCACCACTTCGACAAGGCTCAACACAGTCAAAAGCACATAGGTTGAATCCATACGATAACCATATCAGGAGAGAGAGAGGAGTACAAGTCACCATCTACTGGGCCTAAGGTGTCCGCGAAACACAATATGTATGACACCCGTTGAGCAAGTGCCACACATACCAGACATGACAAAAGTGGGTTTTTAGCCTATGTAAGGCTCCACTTCCTATCTCATACATCGGCTCAAGTGATTGGTCAACAGTCACACATTTCTTCACTCTAAACATACAACCTTTTACCAATTTCCCTTAGGGTTGGTTAGTTTAGGGTCCACAACATATATAACACATAACTACATCACTAACACAATGGTGATTCACACAAATTAACCATAGCGTCTTACACATGGTATATATATAGGGTAAAACACAATCATTACTTTCACGGCTTACAATACATCACAATTACCACATTCTAGCACCCAAAGTGTAATAATTATATAATATGGATCATACACTCACCATATGCCCCTAAATCATGACATGAACCATCACATAGTACATGAATTATATCATATGAGGAACACAATGTCTAACTTTACAACATATAGTCAATTACAACACAACATGGTGATGCACACGATTCATCACAATACGAGTGACGACATCACGATACAATCTAATTCACTTTACACCAAATTTTGTCATGCAATACATCAATACACCTACATATCACATAATGAAAAAATTCTCCAACACTTCACAATCCACAATAACATTCTTTTGTCACACACAATAAGGCAATACAACACACATGAACTCTTCATAGAATCCATGAAAAGGAGAGATAATACTCCCATCACAAGCACATCAACATGAAAAAAGAATACGTACATTAATTGACATACACAACATGTGCGTTCACATTTTCACAATTACGACATAGTTCACATCACACTTGATATCAAATTACTCTTCCAATATCCACCACCATCATTGAAACACCATCACAACTCCAATCTGCCCCAGAGGTTTGAGAGCATGAACCTCCGCTCTGATACCAAATGTAACACCCACATTTTACACACACAAATACAACTAGTAAAATACCAGGATAATTTTTTTTTGACTTACATTGCTCACTACACAACGCCACAAGGACTCCAAGTAAAGAAATTCAACAACGCATACGACACTTTCATAAGTTTTCGACTCACATAGACACCTGACAACACCATCTACAATTCAATGCCACACTTTACTCAATGAACGAATACTAGGAATGAATCAACCACAAGAAAAGGGACTCAAGGATTGGAAAACCCACAACACATCATTACCATGATTTCATCTCTGTTATGATTAACATTCCAATAATATTATTAGGTAAGTATAATTTTCTCTCTTTTTTTTCACCTACAGATTCATAAGTTCATTACACATTTAACTTACAAGTTCGACCATTTAAGTTTGCTCTTTATCCCTTATGACAATCTCCATAACTTACATAATTATTTTCCATATTTCAGATTTAAATACAAGGTTCCTACTTCTCTCATTCTTATGCTAAAAGTTTGTTTCTAAAAAAAATGTTTAGTTGATGTTTAATCTTATCCTCATTATGCATCGGGACCAACTAGAAGTTGTTCGAGAAAAAAAATAATACGATTCAAGGGAGGTGAAGGTTCAAGTTTCTCTTTCCTATAAATTTCCTTCCATTCGAAGCACATTTTTTCTCGTACTATGGTTGTTTTAGTTCCAAATTTAGTTTGATTAAGTTAAGCCTCTACATGACATAATTTTATTTTATTTTTAGTGGACTCTATATTGGCTCAAATGCTTAGATCCCCCATGAACAATTTGTATCCATTCTTAACAAAATTGAATTCTGAAATCAACCATAAGGACTTCAAGTGAATTTGTTTTCTTAATCCATCATCACATATACTCTTGTTTCTCATTTTATTTACATTGTTTCTAAGGTATCTTTTTTTTTCAGCATCACTTTATCACATAAAGATTTACGAAAGTACTTGTCTAACTTCTTCAAGAAGTATATATTTTTGTTTTCTCAAAGTTTGCTCTTACCAAGGAAAATTCATATTCTTTTTTTAACATAAGTAATTGTCTAATTGAGTTATAAGGATTCCAAGAGTGACATTATTCCTAACCTCCAATATCATTTTCCTCTTATATGATTTACTCTTACATTGTACTATGGTCTCATTTTTAGCATCGTTTTATCACCTTTGTAAACAAAATAACACATACTTTTCACTAACGGATTCACTACTACAAGGAGTGTGACCTAGCATGAGATAACCCAATTCTTTTATCTTATACACTACAGATTTAACGCATGCTGCAACCAAGACATCCACTTGTGCAATATAATCCCACCAAGAGATCAATCATGGGAATATCATATAGAAAACTACCTCTTGTTTGGTATAATTCCAATTGCACCTAAGAATCTACACCCCAGCTATGAATGAGTTTAAGGAAAGAAGATATGTTTATGATAGACAACCTTCATGAAAGACCAAGGTGATATGCTTTTAGTAACCAAGGTAACACATTTAGTTGAGAGGAAATAAAGAGTTCATTAACAAGAATTTAAGTTCATTTTACGGTTTAAAATTATTCTATGCTAATAAGGAATGTGCGAGAAAGCTAAATCTGCACAAGTTTTAAACTAAGGTAGATTGTTTTATTTAGATTTTCTCTATTACATTTTTAAGATAAGGAACACAACACCAATTATTTAATCCTCTATGGCACACTAGAAACACACTACAATATATTAGATTCAAATTCATTTAACACACACACATATATATATATATATATATATATATATATATATATCAATCCTTTTTACCAAAAGTAACTATGAATAAAATTGTACCTATGATTAAATGCACATTTCCCAAGGTATCCCTAAAACTAGCATCTTAGACATATTAACAAATTTCAAATACAAATTTTCTGTAACATGGGACTACATTATACATATATACATTTTACAATGACCTATATAAATTACAAAATAAAAGATGAATTGCACAACGCCTTTTCACCATCTTTCTTGCATCCTGCAAACCATTTGAGCATGAAATCAGCGATAAATCATTAGCATGGCATCCACACTAATCTAGCATAAATTAAAATTTTTAGTTTCCCATTTACATAATAACATTAATAATTTTGCATTTGAAATAAAAAGGTTAGAGACACATTTATTTCATTTTAGTTCACTTCATTTCCTAACCAAGGAGAGAGAAAGAAATAAGGAAGAGAGAGAAACACTATTTGTCCAAAGTTCAATTTCACACAACAAGTCACACAATAAAGTTTTAAATAGTTATTTACAAGTGTCAACGACTTTCCACGATGGTTGGGAAACCCGACATGGGTCATACAACTTCCTTCTTATGTTTCCCTGCTAGCTGCAAAAACGTTCAATTATCTCTCGGAGGCTAAGAAACCAACTTCAAACGTTGTCCTCTAATGAGCAAACACACTCCGGGTAAGTTTCTATGTGTCCTGTTATACACCAAGAATTCACAGGAACTGATGGAATTCAAAACTAGTGAATCAGTTTACAAACGACGAGATGCTTTCTGGAGCCTCCAGTCGTAATTGATCTAGTTTGACCTAGTCACACTACGACTGGGAGCCTACAAAATGGATTTTCCAAACTATCAGGAAAAGCATGCTTTTTCCTCAGGCTGAAAGTTCTAGGAAATTTTCTAGTAAAAATACTAGAGGTTTGGCAAAGACAGTTAAGCATTTTGTTGTTCAAGATTCAAATGGCGGTTCAAAACGAAAGCTAACTTTTTAGTTTTAAAGTAGCTTCTTACAACTACAAAAACGGTGTAACATTGCTCCCAGTATGGCGTCAAAAGATATCACAAATGATCATTTGGGGTCAAACCAAGGGTTAAGGTGACTCTTCACACAACAAGGTATATGTATGAAGCTTAACATCCTATTTTCAGAGTTACGAAGGTTACTATACGAGTCTCTGAAAAACTGCAAAGTTATCTATTTAAACAAGGAGATGGTCAACATATTTACAAGGAATTCAACTTCATCTTGTCGATAAAACAATATTGTAGTGATCTAGTTTGGGTTAGGAAGTTTTCTAAATCACCTCAGAATGAGGGTTGAAGTTCATGGTTGACTACAAAATGGTTATTTTGATTGCATGAGTTACAATACGACATTTTTTAATTTTGTAACAAGTTAATATAAACAATTAAATGTATGATAATTCTAAGCTTTTAAAATTATATTTCATCACAAAAGAGAAACTAAAGTACAAGAATTATGAAGGACAAGGAGAGATGAACCATGCCTTGAGGAACAAATCCGGTCAAAACCGCGAGACTCAGTTCAACATCTCACTTGGGCATTTCATCAAACAGTTCACGAGCATCGATCTATCCTCCAGGACGACACACAAATCTTCTCGATCCCTTGAAAAAAAATTTCAAACAGAAAATGTTTCCCATTATGTTTTTACGATTGACTAAGGCCTACTCAAGGCTCCATACTGCACAGGAGCTGGAAGAATGTTGGCAAGGTTTTATGGATCCTGGAACACATTTTTCACTTGTGTTTCCTTAGAATTTTCAAAATTCTTTTAACGCCTTCAAACACTACTATGAATTTGTTGAGGCTAAAACAAAATCTCTGATAAAAGGAAGATTGTAGGTGTACATCCTCCTAGTTTATCAATATGCTAAACCCAAATGACAAGATAAGAATGATGAACTCCTGTTTTAAGCATTAAAAAAAATAGTTGACAACCTTACACAGGCATGATTATCTTGTCTGCAGCATCCTAAAAAAAGAAACAATGCCAACATTCCTTCCACATAGCCCCAATCTGGAATGTGAGAAGAATATGCAGGGGAGTTGAGAGGTTCGCTCCACAACCACCAAAAAAATTAGTGCCAAAGTCTCATGGGTCTTTACAACAAACCCAAAACTGAGCCTAAAGAGAACATTGAAAACCATACACCACGTTTTTCCTAGGGCAGGTCAAATACCACTCCGATTTTCCACATTAGCCTACATGTCTATCAGAGCAATAGAAACTACAACATCTGATACTATTCCTTTATCATTTAGGCTTTTGTTGATAACCAAACACTACTACTTGAGATCCCATTTTGACACCAGCTGGGAGGGTGTAGGAAGAAAAATTTGTGGAAACCTGGATCTACACTTGCCCATCGCATTTGCTTTGAAAGTGTCTAATACTTTTCAATGTAACTCATTTGTGTATATCCTGCAATAGTTACAGTCCATGAGCCCACATTTCAAGAGTTTAGTCAAACAGTTCACATGCCAACGCATGCTTCCACATTTTTTTTTGCATACCTGTCTACCAGAGCACCTCAAACTACAACATATGATAAAAATTCTCATTTTGGCGTACATGCATAGTACACTCCTTGAAGAATAAACATTCCTCAAAGGGATGGGGTCATCAAGAGATTGCCACAATTGGAAGAAAAATCACAAGGGACTTGCAACTAAAATAGCTTGTTTAGATTGCCCATACTCTAACTATTTATCACGAACAAAATAAAAGTGATTTGTGATTTTATACCATTCCTCCTCCATCATTATTTGCAGCCTGATGAATGTCATAAAAAATAACTTATCCATCTGATGCACCACATAAAAGGTAGTTACTCTTTCTCAAGTCAATCTGAATATTATTCACGACACCCTTATGTGCACTGGTAATTTCTTTCTCGCTAGCAAGTTTAAGACTACACATTCTTGTTGATTATACTCTGATTAGTCAAAAATCACAGGTGTTATCCTCATCAAATATCTATATTTCATCTCCTTGCACATTTTTCAGTTTGTATCTACCAGAGCGCTTGCAAACAGAACACATGCCATATAAAAAAAATTCCTCTATCTTTTCTTGCTTTGATGGATTTTGATACCTTGTTCCAAAACTCACATTTTTTCATAGGCTGAGAGTACAAAACAATTTAAACTGATCAGGTTGGAGACCTATTTGTTGCATCGGTGAAACAATATTACTGACTAGTGAGGAAACCCATGTCTTCTATACAGGACTACAACTTGGTAAATTTATAGCATAAAATTGGGTTTCAGCATGGTTATTTCCTATTGACAGGTGCACAACCATGTCTTCAAAGACCCTGATTGGGCATAGGATGGGAGTATCCGTGAGAGGTGGAGTGACCAAATTGGAGGCATCTTGTAACATCTGAGAAATTTTATTGGAATGGTGGATGCCCATACCCTGTTTCAGACTTCTGACATTCTCCAAACACACATTCATTTCCCACCAACATCCCTACTTGCCAATTTTTTTTTCAACCATCCACTTCCATCTAATCTACAATGTCTATTTAAAATTTATTGCATGTATTTTTGTTTTTAAATTTTAAAGTTTGGCACTAAAGTTACATCCCCTTATAAGAGCATCATCCTCGATGCGACTCGACACTAGACAAGGTTAAAAGGCATACGTCATGAGCAAGGAGGAAGTCAATAATGACGATAAGTCACTTACAAGCGAAAAGATACTGGTCGGTACAACATGCAACCACAAGTAAGCAACTAAAGGTTTCATAATATCTTAAATGTTCTTAGGAGATAGGTATTATTATTGATTTATTGGTATTTTTCAGTTTACATTATTATCTTAGTTAATATTCGTTTGTAGTACTTATTAATCTCAAAAACATAATACTCGTTGTTTAGAATTTTCAATTGTTTTATGCTTTTTGGGTGCCCAATAGTAACTAACATCAAGATGTCACACAAAACTGTAACACAATACATAACCACCCATGAGACATCTTGCTACAAAATTTCATCTACTGTATCACATCACAAGGTCTTAAATTTCACCAGGGAATGGAAATAACATAGATAGTCCACATGCAACAAAGTAATTATCACACATAATTATGTCATAGACATAAATCCAATTACACACATAAGAAGGCTGACAAGAACATGGAAATCATCATGATGATACATATATAATGAGGTATCACATGACTTCAAAAACCATGACTATACCAACATAGTGTCCAAGATGGAATATCCAATAGTCGCATACCAACCAAGTGGAGAGTCAAGCCTGAATCATAACAATATGTACACATAGAATTCATAAGAGTACACATAACTCACTCATAAAAACTCCAAAAATCATCAAAAAATCATGAAACAATCTCCATATATCTCCCAAATCATCACGAACAACTACATATCCATATATCTCCCAAAGAGAAATAATCGTAGTGCCACAAACACACATACACAGGTCAAGTCAACCATAGAACCTCCATCAAGAATATTAGGTCACTCAACCGTCAGAGTGCCATCGAGAAATAATAAGTCACTCAAATCTCTTATGAGTGCCATCGAGAACATCTTATGTCACTCAACCATATAATGTGATCAAGAATATTGGGTCACTCAACCATAGAGACCCATCTCCTTTTCGCTCCTTATAATGAGGTCATGCCACCCTATGGCAACCTGGGCACATAGAGTCCCCGTCACCCCTAACTGAAGTGACATATATAACTCATGGTTCAACAAATTTCTAGTTATCTATAAATCCTTGGGGTGTACCCCCATACAACGAAGGGGTTCCATAGGTTCAACCACTCCATGGTGAATCCCATGACCCTATTCAAACACAATATGACATTAAAACCAACACAACAATCCATATCAAATGTCCAAGTTGGAAAAAATCCCAATTCATGTGCTCAGGTTATAAAAATTTTAAACTTGATATGCAATTTAAAACTAAGAAAAGCAAATGGATAATTAGCCAATCATTAGTGAAAAAATATGAATGTTAATGCAACACACCACATAAATGCCCAAAATATAAGAACATGTCAATTAAGAAAACTATTGTTGCTTCTAGGAAGAAAAGGAAAAGTGTTCAGTTTACGAATAAAATATGTGTATAGGAATAACATATTATAATAACTATGTGGCCGTATACGGTCCACCAAGGGGGGGTATTCAATGAGTTGAACTAGAACTCAGAAACATCTAGCCTTAGCTCATAAAATATCATATCAATAATACAATCTTTCATCATCTCTATCTGAATCATTCCTTCCACCACTTCGACAAGGCTCAACATAGTCAAAAGTCACATAGGTTGAATCCATATGATAACCATATTATGAGAGAGAAAGGAGTGATAAGTTGCACCATCTATTGAGCCTAAGGTTTCTATGAAACACAATATGTATTATACACCCTTTGAGAAAGTTCCATACATACCAAATGAAAAAAAGTGGGTTTTCATCCTATGTAAGTCTCCACTTCCTATCTCGTACTCGTCTCAAGTGAACTGTCGACGGTACCCATTTCCTCACTCGATACATACATCTTTTTACTAATTTCCCTTACAGTCAGCTAGTGTCAGGGTCCACAACATAACACATAACTACATCACTAACATCAATGGTGATTCACACAAATTAACCATAACATCTTACACATGGTATATATACAGGGTATAACACAATCATTAATTTCATAGGTTACAGATACATCACATTACCACATTCTGGACCCAAAGTGCAATCACTGTACACTAGGGATCATACACTCACCATATGCCCCTAAATCATGACATGAGCCATCACATAGTACATGAATTATATCATATGAGGAACACAATGTCTAACCTTACAACATATTGTCATTTGTAATACAACATGGTGATGAACATGATTCATCACAATACGGTAATGACAAAATTACGATACAATATAATTCATTTTACACTGAATTTTTTCATGCAATAAATCATATACACCTTCATATCACATAACTGTCAAAATGCTCCAACATATCTGCAATCCACAATCACATTATTATTTCACACACAATAAGGTGGTACATCACACAAGAACTCTTCATAGAATCCATGAAAAGGAGAGAAAATAGTCTCATCAAAAGCACATCAAATATGATAAAAAATATGCACATTATGTGACATACACAACATTTGTGTTCACAATATCACAATTACAACATAGTTCACATCACGTATTATATCACATTACTTTTCGCAATTTATACCAACACCATGCATGAAATAACCATCCTAAATCCAATCTTCCCCAGAGGTTCAAGAGCATGAACCTCTGCTCTAATACCATATGTAACACCCACATTTTACACACACAAATACAACAGTAAAAATACCAGGATTTTAGAGGATTTTTTTGACTTACATTGCTCACTACACAACACCACAAGGACTCCAAGTAGAGAAACTCAACAATGCATAAGACACATTCATAAGTCATGTCGACTCACATAGACACATGACAAACACCATATACAATGTCGATGCCACACTTTCCTCAATGAACGAATGATAGAAATAACAATCAACCACAAGAAAAGGGACTCAAAGATTGGAAAACCCACAACACATCATTACCATGATTTCATCTCCGTTATGATTAACATTCCAATTAACATTATTATGTAAGGATAATTTTTGTCTCCTTTTTTTACCTACAGATTCATAAGTTCATTTCACATTTAACTTACAGTTCAACCATTTAAGTTGGCTCTTTATCCCTTACGAAAATCTCCATAAACTTACATAATTATTTGCCATATTTCAAATTTAAATACAAAGTTCCTAATTCTCTCATTCTTATGCTAAAGGTTTGTTTCTTAAAAAATATGTTTAGTTGATGTTTAATTTTACCCTCATTATGCAAGGGGACCAACTAGAAGTTGTCGAGAAAAAAAATAATACGATTCAAAGGAGGTGAAGGTTCAAGTTTCTCTTTCCTATAAATTTCCTTCCATTAGAAGCACATTTGTGCTCGTACTATGGTTGTTTTAGTTCCAAATTTAGTTTGAGTCAGTTAAGCATTTACACGTCATAATTTTATTTTATTTTTAGTGGACTCTATATTGGCTCAAATGCCTAGATCCCACCAGGAACAATTTGTATCCATTCTTAACAAAATTCAATGCTTAAATCAACCATAAGGACTTCAAGTGAAAATTTTTTTCTTAATCCATTATCACATATACTCTTGTTTCTCATTTCATTTACATTGTTTCTTAGGTATCTTTTTTTTGGCATCACTTTATCACATAAAGAGTTATGAAAGTACTTGTCTAACATCTTGAAGAAGTATATGATTTTGTTTTCTCAAATTTTAATCTTACACACGAAAACCATATTCTTTTTTAACCTCCTAAGTCAATTGTCTAACTGAGTTATAAGGATTCCAAGAGTCACATTATTCCTAACCTCCAATATCCTTATCCTCCTTATATGATTTACTCTTACATTGTACTATGGTCTCATTTTTAGCATTGTTTTTTCAGCCTTTGTAAAGACCAATAACACATAATTTTCACTAAGGTAATTCACTACTACAAGGAGTCTGACCAGAGCATGAGATAAAGCAATTATTTTATCTTATACACTACTATTTATTAGGCATCCACTACAACAAAGACATCCACTTGTGCAATATAATCCCACCATCTTTGAGATCAATCATGGGAAGTATCACTAAGAAAACTACCTTAAGGAAGTGTATAATTCCAATTACACCTAAGAATCTACACCCCAACTATGAATGAGTTTAAGGAAATCAGATACGTTTATGATCGCTACAACCTTCACGAAAGACCAAGGTGATTATTTTAATAACTCAAGGTAACACATTTAGCTGAGAGGAACTAGAAGGTTATTAGTGCAAAGAATTTAAGTTCATTTTACGGTTTCAAATTATTCTATTCTAATAAGGAACAGACGAGAAAGCTAAATCTGCACAATTTTAAACTAGGTAGATTGTTTTATTTAGATTTTCTTTATTACATTTTTAAGGTAAGGAACACAACACCAATTATTTAATCCTCTATTGGAAAACTAGAAACACACTACAATATATTAGATTCAAATTCATTTAACATATATATATATAAACTGAATATATATATATATATATATATATATATATATATATATATATCAATCCTTTATACCAAAAGTAACTATGAATCAAATTGTACCTATGATTAAATGCATGTTTCCCAAGGTATCCCTAAAACTAGCATCTTAGACATATTAGACAAATTTCAAATACAACTTTTCTGTAACATGGGACTACATTATACATATATACATTTTACAATGACCTATATAAATTTACAAAATAAAAGATGAATTGCACAACGCCTTTTTACCATCTTTCTTGCATCCTGCAAACCATGTGAGCATGAAATCAACGATAAATCACTGGCATGGCATCCACACTAATCTAGCATAATTAAAATTTTTAGTTTCCCATTTACATAATAACATTAATAATTTTGCATTTGAAATAAAAAGGTTAGAGACACATTTATTTCATTTTAGTTCACTTCATTTCCTTACCAAGGAGAGAGAAAGAAATAGGGAAGAGAGAGAAACACTATTTTGCCAAAAGTTCAATTTCACACAAGTCACACAATAAAGTTTTAAATATTTATTTACAAGTGTCAACGACTTTCCACGATGGTTGGGAAACCCAACATGGGTCATAAAACTTCTTCTTATGTTTCCCTGCTAGCTGCAAAAATGTTCAATTAAACTCTCAGAGGCTAAGAAAACAACTTTAAACGTTGTCCTCTGATGAGAAAACAAACTCCAGGTAAGTTTCTATGTGTCCTCCTATACACCAAGAATTCACAGGAACTGATGGAATTCAGAACTAGTGAATGGTTTACAAATGACAAGATGCTTTCTGGAGCCTCCAGTCGTAATTGATCCAGTTTGACCTAGTCACACTACAACCAGGAGCCTACAAAATGAATTTGCCAAATTATCAAGAAAATTTTTTTTCCTCAGGCTAAAAGTTCCAGAAAATTTTCTAGTAAAAATACTAGAGGTTTGCGAAAGATGGTTAAGCATTTCGTTGTCCAGGATTCAAATGGTGGTTCAAAATGAAAGTAACTTTTTAGTTTTAGAAGCTTCTTACAACTACAAAATGTGTAACATTGCTCCAAGTATGGCATCAAAAGGATCACAATTGATCATTTGGATTCAAACCAAGGGTTAAGGTGACTCTTCAAATAATAAGGTATATGTATGAAGCTTAACATCCCATTTTTGGAGTTACGAAGGTTAGTTATACGAGTCTCCAAAAAATGCAAAGTTATCTACTTAAACAAGAAGATGGTCAACATATTTACTAAGAATTCAACTTCATCTTGTCAATAAAACAATATTGTAGTGATCTAGTTTGGGTCAAGAAGTTTTCTAAATCACCTTAGAATGAGGGTTGAAGTTCATGGTTGACCATACAAAATGGTTATTTTGATTGCATGAGTTACAATACGACATTTTATTTTTTGTAACAAGTTAATATAAACAATTAAATGTATGATAATTCTAAGCTTTTAAAATTATATTTCATAGCAAAAGAGAAACTAATGTACAATAATTATGAAGGATAATAAGAGATGAACCATGCTTGGAGGAACAAACAGTCAAACCCGCAGGATTCGGTTCAACATCTCACTTGGGATTTGGTCAAAAAGTTTACAAGCATCGATCTATCCTCCACGACAACACACAAATCTTCTCGATCCCTTGAAAATTTTCAAACAGAAAATGTTTCCCATTATGTTTTTACGATTGACTAAGGCCTACTCAAGGCTCCATACTGCACAGGAGATGGAAGAATGTTGGAAAGGTTTTATGGATCCTGAGAACACATTTTTCACTATGCATTTCCTTAGAATTTTCAAAAGTCTTTTAACGCCTCCAAACACTATTATGAATTTGTTGAGGCTAAAACAAAATATCTGATAAAAGGAAGATTTTAGGTGTACATCCTCCTAGTTTACCAAGATGCTAAACCTAAATGACAAGATAAGAACAATGAACTCCCTTTTAAGCATTAAAACAAATAGTTGACAACCTTACACAGGCATGTTTATCTTGTCTGTAGCATCCTTAAAAAAAAAACCAACATTCCTTCCACATAGCCCCAATCTAGAACGTGAGAAGAATATGCAGGGGAGTTGAGAAGTTGGCTCCACAACCACCAAAGAAATTAGTGCCAAAGTCTCCTGGGTCTTTACAACAAACCCAAAACTGAGCCTAGAGAGAACAATGAAAACCATACAGCACGTTTTTCCTAGGGAAGGTCAAATACCACTCCGGTTTTCACATTAGCCTACACGTCTATCAGAGTAATAGAAACTACAACATCTGATACTATTCCTTTATCATTTAGGATTTTGTTGATAACCAAACACTACTCCTGAGATCCCATTTTGACACAAGCTGGTAGGGTGCAGGAAGAAAAGGTTGTGGAAACCTGGATCTACACTTGCCCATCGCATTTGCTTTGAAAGTGTCTAATAATTTTCAATGAACAATTTGTGTATATCCTCTAATAGTTGCAGTCCATGAGCCCACATTTCATGAGTTTAGTCGAACAGTTCACATGCCAGCACATGCTTCGATGTTTTTTTTGCATACCTGTATACCAGAGCACCTCAAACTACAATATATGATAAAAATTATCATTTTGGCGTACATGCTAGTACACTCCTTGAAGAATAAACACCTCAAAGGGATGGGGTATCAAGAGATTGCCACAATTGGAAGAAAATCACAAGGGACTTGCAACTAAAATAGCTTGTTTAGATTGCCCATACTCTAACTATTTATCACGAACAAAAAAAAGTGATTTGTGATTTTATACCATTCCTCCTCCATCATTATTTTAGCTTGATGAATGTCATAAAAAATAACTTATCCATCTGATGCACCAGATAAAAGGTAGTTACTCTTTCTCAAGTCAATCTGAAGATTATTCACGACACCCTTATGTGCACTGGTAATTTCTTTCTCGCTAGCAAGTTTAAGACTACACATTCTTGTTTATTATACCTGATTAGTAAAAATCGTAGGTGTTATCCTCATCAAATATCTATATTTCATCTCCTTGCACATTTTTAGTTTGTATCTACCAGAGCGCTTGCAAACAGTTTAACACATGCCATATAAAAAAATTCCTCTATCTTTTTTGCTTTGATGGATTTTGATACCTTGTTCCAAAACTCACATTTTTTCATAGGCTGAGAGTACAAAACAATTTAAACTGATCAGGTTGGAGACCTATTTGTTGCATCGGTGAAACAATATTACTGACAGTGAGGAAACCCATGTCTTCTATACAGGACACAACTTGGTAAATTTATAGCATAAAATTGGGTTTCAGCATGGTTATTTCCTATTGACAGGTGCACAACCATGTCTTCAAAGACCTTGATTGGGCATAGGATGGGAGTATCCGTGAGAGGTGGAGTGACCAAATTGGAGGCATCTTGTAAAAAACATCTGAGAAATTTTATTGGAATGGTGGATGCCCATACCCTGTTTCAGACTATCTGACATTCTCCAAACACACATTCATTTCCCACCAACATCCCTACTCAATTTTTTTTTCAACCAACTTCCATCTAATCTACAATTTATTTAAAATTTATTGCATGTATTTTTGTTTTTAAATTTTAAAGTTGGGCACTACAAGATAATTATTAATTGTTATTAACTTCAATTTTACATTACTTAAATTTTATTAACAATAGTTCGATTTGACCATTTTTTTTAGCCTCAGCCAACCAACCTATATTTAAGTTTGCCTAAAATCGGCTCAAAACTCGGCATGAGCTCGTATTCAATCTTAAAAACTTTAATTCTTAACTTGAGTTTCGTAATTTTGGTCATTTGACATCTGTTATGGCTCGGTTTTATGCAGACCATGATTAAAATAGGTTTTAATTTAATTAATATTTTGTTAGTTTTGTTAATTTTCGACCAGTTCAAATTATTAGCATTTACCGATGGCTTCGAATTTCCTTTATAATCTTCAAAACAGTTTTTTTCATTGTTAACAATATGTATGAAACTTTTCAAACTGAATAAAATATACTTATATACTATCACTATAAATATTCCATTTGACTATTAAAAATAATTTTTATGAAACCTTTATAACACTTCTGAAGCATTTATATTACTGCAAGATTGAAATACCTGTAATTTCAAATCACAACCTATATTTCTTTACCAAATCAACCTGCTAAAAAATCTGTTTTCAAATGGTTTGCTCAAACAATAATATATTTATGAATTCACCTTTTAGATACTTTGATTTATAATTCATCAATTCACTATCCATTTTATTTATCACCAAATCCATTTAACTTCCTATCGACGTGTTCAAACTTCCATCATCAAACTGATAGTTCCTATCCTGAACTGCAAAAAAGTGAATGTGCTTAAGTATAATGCCCTTGAAACCATGTTTAATCACCTGCATCATTAGGAAATACATATATTAATATAAATATATCCTGAACTATGAATGTGGTCCAAAAAAACCTTGAATCATCTCACAAACTACATCTGTATCTCAAGTTGTTGTCACAAAACACTGGTTACCCTATTGCAACTTGAGACCCCAAATGGTAGAAAGTTCTTTGACCTCAACCTGTTTGGATGCTTCAAAAATATGCATGAATTGCATAACTGAACTGGCTGTCTTTCAACATGTAGTGATCTTCCTTGGTTGTTGCATTCCAATCTAGAAGAACTATCGTTTGATTTCAACATACCTTGACTCGATGCTTACTATCTTTGTGTACCATTGCTTCCTAGTAATGCATATCTTTCTAGAAGCTTTGCTATAACGAATAGGTGGACCCTAATCTCCACATATCACTCATGTTTCCTCCCATTCATTGTATAAGAAGTATGTGAGGAGCTATACTAAAATCCTGGAAATATAGCATACAAGGTATTGGTGTCATTACCAAAACCCTGAACTGGGTCAATATTACTTGATTGCAAACATGCTCACTAAAGGTTTAACTATTTTAGACCACTTTGACGTTTTTAACACTCCTAGTCGATAAAGTTAGCATAGGCATGTGTGGGAAACAACTTGTATTTTAACTTATGAACCTATCATAACTGAATTTATGCAATGACTTTTTCCTAATCGGTCTCATGTCTGCATGCATTAGCATACATATTCACAATGGGAGCATCAAAATGAGGTCAACTTTTTCTTGAAAATGATGTTACTGAAACTTTCTCGATTTCACCAAAAATTGCATAACTTCAAAAAACATAAAATGCAAACTGACTTTTCTAGATATTGGCCCATTGAATTTCACTACGGGAAGAAACTATGAGGATAACTTATAAAAGTCACCCACACATCTCAAATGCCAAATTCAAGAGAAATCTCCATCCAATCTTCATTTACCTAGTGTTAGAGAAACCTGTTTCTCACATGTAGCTTCCAAAGACCTTAAAAATGCATCTAGTTGATTCTGGTGTTGCAGTAAGGAAAAACCATCACCATAAACCTATAGATATAATGCTAAAATTATGCAACCATTATTCAATATAGACTTATTTGGTCTAAATCTGAGCGAGGGACCTTATCCTGCATGCTCCAGGGCTGAGTCAACATAAGCTTCGAGAAGTGACCTGACTTCATTACCATGAACAAACCATCGTTGGACCACATATAGACCCATGTATACTGCATGACACGTCATTAATAAGGACCTTGGGGTAAATCAATTGTACCCCATGAAGTTAATTGCAAAATGACATTCTTTGGGTAGATAGTCATACTGATGACTGGCACCATACTATAGAACTAATGCAGTCAGGACACTACGGAACTGCATCAAAACTTGACACTACCAATCAACCATCTTTAGAATGTTGTGGCCACTGAATGACACTTGATAGAGGACTCATAATACATCATGACACCCTTTTCCATTGATGGGAATTGACATCAGATGACAACACAATGTCCTCAATGGAAGTCAACAACAGTGTGATGGGAAAATTGGTATGCTTTACTTCATAAGTTACAAGGATAAGACGTGAGGAAAAAGATCTCTAACACAGGGAACAATGACCTCCATAATTGGTTCCTAGTGATCACATCAAACCATTTTTTCAGGAGTAGGATTAGATTTGATTAATGAAAATAGTGCCTATGATCACCATGAATACTTGATGACAATTATTTTTCAGTGTACATGAGATTATTGTGTGAATAACATGCCATCCTATTCGACTGAAATGATGTAGTTATAATTTTAACTAAGGAAAGTCGATAGTGTGATAACACTACATGAGAAGTTCAAATGATTGTTTACATTAAGTACCTTACCAAGCTCTCTAGTGACATCAAGTTTAACTCATAAAATGAATATCATTCTTGTGCTGATACATAGTTTGGTATCTATGAAGATCATCCTCTTACCCCTCACTTGGCTCCATTGTTCTCCTCAGTACGTTTTGAGAACATGATCCTGAGTTGATATCAGACTATCTCAGAAGAGAGGAATAGATTCAAAGGTACCTATATTTGAAGCTTACTTATCTTGATGGATATGTAACCCAATTGAACTAGTACTTTGATGTAACAGAGTATGGGCCAACACAGAGCACTATAGGTAATACCCTCATGGGATAGGTATAACACTAAGAGAATAAAGGAAGGTCCTTGAGAAAAAACCTCATGATAGAGGCCATTCCCTTGATTATTTGAATCGAAAAAAACTTACATATGTGCTTTAATGTTATTATGTGTTATAAGGGGTCTGACATGAGTCCATAATTATTCCACAAATAATAATAATAAAATAGGATTAATCTTTAGGTAGGATTTCCCAAATGATTTATAAAATATAGTTTATGACACATCTAAATTTTGAGGTCTACAATCCATCAATAACCTATCAAGAAGACATTCAAAACCTCAACAGTGACTATATTATTTCACAAAATAGATATCGAATTGATTACATTTAAACCCTTAGACCAGCTTTTGGTTGAATGCTTCGATCCTAAAAAATACCTATGAGGAGACTAATTCAGATTAGTGATTTGAAAAAGTATATGGGCTAAACCATGATTTTGATACAATTTGTAGAGAACTAGTTCCATATGGTGCATAGTGACCCTAACTGGTATTGATATTTACTGAAATAGGTAAATTAAAGTATTCAAGTTCTATTGAGTAAGGGATTAATCTTTAGAGACTTTATGTGAGGACATAGTAAATATATCCCTCCCATAGTCAATATATACTACATAGGTAGGTTTAGGAGACGAAAGTGTGTTATAACGTGCTCACATTCCCCACTTATTTCATTGTATTTAGAAAAGTATCTTTGAAACATCAACATCATCCCCCCCCCCATCTTTAAGTGCAGTTACCCATCTTGTGTGTACTCTCGACAGCTCTCGGTCTCTACTTAACTGTGGGAGTTTTATCTTGTGCACCTAAAATGCATCATTTTTGTATTTCCCACTTCCCTTTAACACCTTTTTAATACTGATCATGACACTGTCGACTATATTATGGACATTATTATAGTTTTCGATTTAGTATGATGTTAGATATGTTAGATCATGGATTATTGTTGACTTTGATTCAGTATATGATGCATGATGATTATTAGAGACATTTTATATGTTGATGATGATATACTGTTGGACATGGTTATATGATGGATGTTGTTTCGGACTTGTGATATTTAGATATTGTGAGTAGCCCTAGAAATGGAAAATTATTGGATGATGATATAGTTGTTGATAAAACTATAATGATATTGTTAGATTGCTTTGATGTTGTTGTGATTCATATATCTAGATGATTTTAGAAATTTAATTATATTTATATTATTTTAGACATTCTGATATGGCCACGAGGCCAAAGGAGGTATTTGTGTTTTGCAGGTTAAAATATCACAACAAACATTGGGGGATTGGAGACCAACCACATTGGAATTCTAGATGAATTCAACAAGGTCACCATGGCAACTAGTTTTTTTGTTTTGTGTGTGTTTGTTAGTGTTAGGGATTCCCATGGGGGGATCACCTTTAAATGTGACCAAGGGATTTTATGTATTTCTTTTATTTTTGGTCCCTTTTGTTTAATTTTTGCATGTGTTTATTTTGTGGTGCACTTACCCTTTCATTATTTATTTAATGTGTTGTGTAAATATTGTGAGTAATCATATTGTTTAGTTAATTAATTAAAATATGTCATAAGAATGTAATTAATAGAGTTGTTGGCCATGTTTTAAAGTGTTGTAAGAATGTGTAAGTAATGTGTAAGTGAATGTAAGTGATGTGTAAGTTAACTTTTGAGTGTGAAACACTCCACCTTCTTGGAAATTCGAATTTGTCCTTGGAGGCTGATTTTGGAGGCTTGTGGGACAAGTTAAACTTGTCCCATACCTCTTAAATTTACATACCAACCTTACCTATGGTTGGAGGGTTAAATTTAGACCTTTTTTATGCATTTTTACAAGTCAAGTTGAATGTTGTAATTGCACTTTTCTTACATAATTTAATTTCAATCCTTATGGGGTATGGACTTGTTTGAGTGTGTAAGTAAATCTATCATATTATTCACCCACCTATTTATTATGCATTGGAGAATGAAGTTGACTTTGTGTTTGGGGTTGAGGATGTGTGATGTGGCATCCTACATGGATCCACCTCATCCTCTTCTCTTCCCTCTTCTATAAAATTTGAATTAGTTTGCCTTGTTTTGGGTTGCTTCACTTTTGGGAGACTTCTTTTGGGTGAATTTTCTTGTTGTTTTGGGAGCTCTTGCTTGGAGAAGTTTTTGGAAGATTATTGCATGCTTGTGTTGGGTTGATTTTTGGATTGCTTGCATTGGAAGGAGCTTGTTGTTTTGAACTTGGAACAAACTCCATCATGGAGAGGTAAGAGCTTGGCTCTTGGAAATGCTCTTCTTTCCCTTTTATGTAATATGTAAATCTTGTGTGAATGTTTTGGTATATGTTGTGGGTTGTTGGGTAGATGGCCTAGGAATGGTGTAGGAGAAGACTATGGGGTTATTTTGTGGGAGGCACAAGTGTTTTAGGGAGGTATAAGGGTGGAGGGAGTTGGGATTTGGGTTCCACCTTACAAAGAAATAGCTTGCATTTCTTTACTCATTATGGGGTGCCATAAGAGGTTGGGTAGGGAGACATAAGAAAATGTGAGGAATAAGGGGTACTTGGGGGAGGCATAAGGGCATGTCAGGTTTTGAAATGATATATATATAAATATTTTGGTGGGTTGTAACTTAAGTGGTGATACCCATTTTTCCCTTTTGGGAGGCATAAGCAAGCATCCCCCATAGCTTCTTGCTCCTTTGGCTTGCTTGATGAAGCCTTAGTATTGTTGTGTCATGTATTTCATGTAGTTGTAAAACTACATTCTGTTTTGGACTGTGTTTTATGTGAAAATGTTGCTTGTATGTTTGTGGAAGCCTATTGTTGCCATGAGTTAAATCACATTTTTTATTGCATTGTGGTTGGGGCTCGGGGGCCAATGAAGAAGGATGGATTCTCCTTTCATTGGATGTCTTGGTTGGGTGGAGAGTGTTGCCTTTCCCCTACTTTGTTGTGATCAAAATTGGAAGAATGAGAAGAATGCATGTTGTTGTTCTGGAGCTAAGGAAAAGACAGTTTGACAGTCCCTTGTGAAATGAAATCTTCATTGTAAGCCCTTCCCACTTGAAGTGGATGATCTTGTAAATGTTTGTAATGGAAAGATGTTCTTTATTGATTGCAAGTGGAAATTAGAAATGTAAAAGAGTTATACTCTGTATTCTGTTTGGAAAGAATGTGAAAGAATGATACGTGTTTGGTATACTGTATTTTGTAATCAAATGGAAAGGAAGTTGTAAGAGTTCATTTAAATTAATGAAAATGGTTTTGTTTGGTCCATATGATGTTATTCCATTGGAAATCTGTGTTTAGCATACTCTATGAAATCTCTGTTTGAAAAATGGTAAAGTGGAACACGTGAAAAGAAAATGTAATATTCTTCCCTGTATTCAATAAATGATTTTAGAAGGAATAAAAGAAAGGAAGTTGTTACAAAGTTGTCTTTGGAAATCAATAAATGAATGTAATACGTTTCTCAAATTGCATTGTTGTATTGAATCTGATTATTTCAATGTATTTGAATCTCTGTTTGAAAGGAAGAAAATGCGTATGAAGGAAAGTGCAGAACTCTGTCTTTTGAAATGTGAAAAATTGAAATCAGAATTGCATTTTGGTCTTGAATAGTTTGTTTTGAATCAAACTAAAATGTGTTAGATTGGAATTGGAACGTATTCTAAATACTTGGAAGAAGAAATGGCAAATAGACACATTAAAATTTGATCCCTAGTTATTTGTAATTTTAAAACTGGTAATTATCTAAACCAAAAAAATGCACAGTTCGAACCTGCAACAATAAAATAACAAATTAAACATTAAAATTGAATGTAGTAGGGTGTAAACTGAGTTCAAATAGACAAAAAAACTTAAAGGAAATATTTCAAAACTTAGCAAAATTGGGCTCAAACCATTTTATAGTCGTTTTGCTATCAAAATGGTAAATGTTCAAATTGTAAGTCAATCAACAAATTGAATCCCTCACAATCTTTCTTAAATCCATCTAAGAACAATTCTCCATGTCTATTTGACATGTTGAGAGAGGAAGGAAGATCAAATTGAATAAATCTAACAAGTTAAAATTTACCAGTTCGCACTGTAAAAGCCTGCAGGCCATTTTCTTAAAATTGACCCCTTAAACTTTATCAAAATCTAAAATTAATTGATCTCTGAGTAAAGAGGACATTGAGAGCTTTCCAGAAAGTCCTTGTTTTCCCAAAACTGAGAATCTCTATAAAAAGTTATGGCCTTCTGAAGTTTTTCTTCACTTGGCATTAAAATTTTGGGAAAAATTTCCTTGGCGGGCCCGCGGGCCCGAATTTTTCCCTTAGCACTTAGGAAAAAATTTGGGAAAATTTTCTAAATTTTCACCACCCTACCAGCCCACAGCCAATCAGAGGCTACCACGTTGGCACCATGAGGTGTTAGCGGAGGGGCGGATCCCTTTTTAACTTAGCGCTTTCAAAAAATTTTTGGAAAATTTTTCCAAATTTTCCCCGCCTACCCGCAACCAATCAGGTGATGCCACGTGGCGTCATGAGGCATCGACAGAGGAATGCCCATTTTTCCTTTTTTACCTTTTTCGCACGTCTCAGAAATTTTTTGGAAAATTTTCCAAGTTTTTCCCATTTGATCCTAGCTAGCCTGCAGCCAATCAGGGGCTGCCAAGTGGCATCGCGAGGTGTCGACAGAGGCACGGGTCTATGTACCCTCTTAGCCCTTTGGGGCATTAAGTCAATTTTCTCCCCACCACCCTGCCTTCCCCACATTGGCTTAGGAGATGCCACATGTCCATTTTGGACTTGTGGGGAGCGTGGGCGCAAAGATGTTGGTTTTTCACCCTGCATGCGGGAGAATTTTTCAAAATGTCTCCCGCCCCTTGCCTTTCCTTGACTTTTCCCCACGTTACCTTAGGGAGTGCCACGTGTCCCTTGTGGAATTGCGGACCCGTGGGGTGCGGGCACAAATGTGATTTTTTCATCCCACATAGGGAAATTTTCCAAAAGTCTCCCCGTGGCCGGCCAACCCACTCCTTTGGGGAAAATTTTCACCCCTAGGCCCGCAGGCCGCTCTTGGGGAAAATTTTCACCCCAAGGCCCATGTCCAGCCCATAACTTGAAAAATATGAGGAGTTAGGAGGACTTCTTTATATCAATGGAAAGGTGAGGAAATTTCCTATCCAATGGGAATGATTTAGGGAAATTTTGAATGCGTTAAGTTGAGAAAAATCAAGTTGAAACTTTAATCCTGTTAGAGAGTGGGTATGGTGAGGAATTTCCCTCTGAACCTAATTGAAACTTCTAACCCTAAATTTTGGACCTTATGACCTCTAATAATTATTAATAAAAGAAAAGTATACTCTAGTAGATTAGAATTGTTTCAGAACCTGTTAGTGACAATTGTTGTCTTGTAACATGGTTGTAGATTCTTTTAAAAAAAAAAATATTCCATAATTTTCCTAACTAATCCTAGGTTGTTCTTGGGTCTCAAGTGGGTTGTTTTAGCGGGGTGTTACACTTGGTATCAGAGTAGTGGTTCAAAATATTGGACCATTGGGCACACTAGAAAACTTGAGACATGAAACTTAAACCTAGCACACTTTTAAATCTAGAAAACAACTTAGTTTAGAAATTACATATTTTAGTAAACATGGAAATTGAATAAAACTTAGAAAAATGAACTAACTCTCGTTTTGGTATGTGCAGGAGGCACAGACAATCTAATGAGGGGAACTTTTCACATAGACCTAGACTTACCACCACCAGATCATGTTGTAGCAACCATCCTACCCCAGATTTTATCTAGACTCTTCAGGATGTTAATGCCACTCTACGTAGAGGATCAGTAGGAGGACATGCCAGACATGACATAGTCCCTTCCATTGAGGGTTAGGTATCTCCTCGACCCAGCGAGGAGCATGGAGGAGATAAATCCCATGCAGAGTCAGCCAAGGGTAGAGTCACCACAGAGGGGATAGGGTGACCGAGTTTCAGGACATAGAGAGAGGTCTCAGAGCCCTAGGCTTAGGGATGAGCATGCAGAGAGATCTAGAGGCCATTAGACCACAACTGTAGGATCACATCAGGGAGATCCTGAAGCTTCAACCATCACATTATTTTGGTGACATAGTTGGATTTCAAGAAGAAGGCCTGGTTGGTGAGCTTGAGTGGATGCTTCAAGCTTTGATCCTTGTTCTAGCAACACGAAAAGCTCATGTTACAGATCCATCTACTGAGGGATGGAGCTGGTGTCTGGTGGAGGACAGAGGAGCAGAAGCTCCATGTTGATTCTGAGACAGTTACATGGGAGGCTCTTTGAGGAGCATTTCTGGAGTAGATATTTGTCATGGAGGTTCATACAATAGTGGATAGATGAGTTTCATGACCTCCGACAGGCATCTCTTACAGTGGAATGAGTATGAGAGTAGATTTCTAACATCTACTCCAGTATGTTGATTACATGACCAGGATGAGTAGGTGTGGATTCACAGGTTCATCCAAGGCCTGAATCTAGACATTGGAGGTGCAGTGTGGATCCATTGTCCACAGAGTTAGTTGAGGCCATCGAGAAGGCCTATATAGGAGAGGAGACTCAGGGAAAGACCCAACAGAATAGAGACCGAGTCTAGAGTCACATACAATAGATGTAGGACAATTAGATCGATTTGAGGGGATCAGTACCTCTTCCTCGTGGTGGACAGGGTTCAACATAGTCATCTTTTAGACCCCAGGAGTAGCTAGTAGCAGTAGCAGTCCTGCCCACCTTATAGACCTCCTAGAGGTTTGATGCACAGAGAGGTCGGAGTATGGGGCCTCCTCCTAGGGGTCCCATTAGGACACAGGGTGCCTAGAGAGCTCACTCAATAGGAGCTCGCCAGCAGAGACCTCAGCATACTTGCACTTCCAGATCATCAGGATCCACACCACAGACCTCTAGAGTACCAAAACTGGACCTGCTACATAGGGGAGAGGATCAAGTGGTAATGTTTTGGTTGTGGTGTTACTAGACATTTTTGGAGAGATTTCCCACATAAACCCTAATAACAATGGTAAGACACAGATCTCAGAGCCTACTGTTGGTGATATGGGGTGCAGTCATAGGATGTATGCAGTAGTCGAGAACCACCAGGCAGAGCATCAGAGTATAGTTATTGAGACTACAGGTAGCATTGGTGGTATTCCTACCTCCATTTTGTTTGATTCTGGTTCTTCTGATTCTTTCATTGCACCATCTTTAGTAGAGAGATGCAGGCTGGTGGAAGTTAGGTAGGGTCATAGTTGGGATGTTGAGATGGCTTCTGGAGCCAAGATCTTTGTAGACTCCTTAGTTAAGGAGTGTGTGGTGGATTTGGGACCTTTCAACACTACCTCATATCTTCGTATCCTTCCTTTGGGCTCTTATGGAGTCATCTTGGGTATGGATTGGTTGTCTGCACACAAGGCCAGAGTGGATTGTTACTACAAGATTATATCTTGTGCAGATGATTTGGGAGTTGAGTCAGTGATTTTAGGGGTCAGGAGACCCATTTCTATTCACACCATCTCTGTTATATAGCTTAAGCGGTGTGTGTGATGGGGTTGTCAGATGTATGTTGTTATAGTCAGTGACAGATCAAAGGATGGGTCTAGTGGACCATCGCTAGATGATCACCCCATTTTGAGAGAGTTTGCAAATGTCTTTCTGGGGGAGTTACCGGGGTTACCACCCCTACACGTGAGATTGATTTTCATATAGATCTAGTTCCTGGAGTAGATCCTATCTCACAAGCACCTTATCGGATGACCACCCCAGAGCTCTGTGAGCTCAAGTTGTAGCTTAAGGGACTTTTGGAGAAAGGCCTTATCCATCCTAGTGTATCCCCTTGGGGTGCACCGGTGATTTTGTGAAGAAGAAGGATGGATACTTGTGGTTGTGTATTGATTACCACCAGCTGAACAAAGTAACGATCAAGAATCGTTATCCCCTTCCACACATTGATGATTTGTTTGATCAGATGAAGGGAGCCACGGTTTTCTCTAAGATTGATCTTAAGTTAGGTTACCATCAGCTGAGGATTTCAGAAGGTGGACATTCATAAGACCACCTTCCGTATGAGATATGGCCACTATGAGTTCATAGTGGTGCCTTTTGGTTTGACTAATGCCCCCGCAGTATTTATGAGTTTGATGAATGGGGTATTCAGGACCTTCTTAGATCACTTCGTGCTCATCTTCCTTGATGACATTTTGATTTACTCACAGTACGTTGTGAGGAGCATGAGGGGCACCTTTCACCAGGTTCTTCAGTGTCTTCGGGAGCAGCAACTTTATGGGAACTTGGAGAAGTGTGCATTCTTTCAGATGGAGGTGTAGTATTTGGGTCACATCATTTCTGGGGAAGGTATCGCCATTGATCCTTCCAAGATTAGAGCTATTATGGATTGGCCAGCACCCACTACTGGTGACTAAGGTATGCAACTTCATGGGATTAGCAGGTTACTACAAGATATTTTGTTCAAGACTTCTCTTCCAAATTTCACACCCCATCACTTCCCTTCAGAGGAAAGGGAAGAAGTTTGTTTGGTCAAGACAGATGTGAGAAGGCCTTCAATACACTAAAGGAATGTCTCACTACAACACCTATTCTTATAGTGCCGGATCCACAAGGTGAGTTTTTCATTTGCACGGATGCTTCTTTAGCAGGGCCTTGGAGGTGTGTTGATGGAGGAGGGTAGAGTAGTGGCTTTTGAGTCTCAACAAACTCAAAGATTACGAGCTTAATTATCTGAATCATGATCTTGAGCTTGTGGCAGTTGTGCATGCCTTGGTTCGATGGAGGTACTTTCTTCTTGGTCAGAGATTCACACTTAGGACAGATCACTTGAGTCTTCGCCACCTCTTCACGTAGCCCAATCTCAATGCTCGTCAGTGGCATTGGATGGAGTTGCTTTGTGAGTATGATATGGAGATAGAGCATGTGAAAGGGAAGGAGAATGTGGTGGTGGATGCTCTCAGTAGACAGAGACATGTGGCTATGGCCACCTCAGTGAGCATATATTTGCGGAGTAGGATTCTTTAGCAGCTTCCTCTTGAACAGCTTCTACATTGCAGTTTGAGCAGAGATCGAGTCTCAGAGACCCCTCGAGGGGAATTTTTATGGTTTTTCCTTAGAGGAAGATGGTCTTCTCAGGAACAGAGGCTAGATTTATGTTCCCAGAGATGGAGGCTTGAGGCAGGACATCTTGGCAGAGGCACATCATGCACCCTATTCAACCCATCCTGGGGTGAAGAAGATGCACGCCACCTTGAGATAGTTATATCATTGGAGAGGACTTCGTAGAGACATGGCCCAGTTTCTATGTCATGATGTTTAGAGTGCTAGAGAGTTAAGGCCAAGCATCAACATCTAGCTGGCCTTCTCTTTCCTCATGTTATACCGGAGTGGAAATGGACACCATTTCCATGGACTTCATTATTGGGCTACCGATGAAATGAGATATCACCACAACGCCATCATGGTCACGGTTGATAAATTGATAAAAAGTAGCTCACTTTTCTCTGGTGAAGACCACTTATACAACTAGTGCAGTGGCATGGGTATATTTGGATGAGATTGTCAGGTTGCATGGGATTCCATGGAAGATCATTAGTGACTAGCGATCCTTTGTACACTTCCCATTTTTGGACTACCATGCAGCATGCCCTCGGGATGAAGATCAATTTCAGCACAACATATCACCCTAAGATAGATGGATAGACTAAGCGGGTGAATCAGATTTTAGAGGACATGCTTAGGATGTATGTGATGGATCAACAGTCTAGATGGGAGGAGTACCTATACTTAGTGGATTTTTCCTACAATAATAGTTTTTAGAGTTCTATAGGCATGGCTCCTTTTCAGGCTTTGTATGGTAGAGAGTGCAAGACACCTCTTAGCTGGGATAGGCTAGAGGACATGGTTTCTCTTGGACCAACTTTGTTGCAGGACATGGAGCAGCAGGTGATTTTGATCAGAATAGAGACTACAGGAGGCACAAGACAAACAGAAGAAGTATGTAGATCAGCATAGGACCGACCGTAGTTTTGATGTGGGCATGAAGGTGTTCCTTTGTGTCAAGCCACATAAGAGCCCTATTCGTTATGGAAAAGGTTCTAAGTTAGCTCCTAGATTCATGGGTCCTTTTGAGATCTTGGAGCGTATTGGCCCTTTGGCCTACCGTCTAGCATTGCCACCTAGCTTGTCTCACGTACATGATGTGTTTCATGTTTCAGTTCTTAGGAGATATGTTGTAGATCCTTCTCATGTGTTAGATTGGACATCATTACAGGTGTAAGATCTAGGGAAGGTGATGGTGGAGCCCATTCGCATCCTAGATCATAGGACCCTTGGGCCTTCGAGGTAGAGAGGTTGATCAGGTTCGGGTGCAGTGGGACACCATATGATGAGACTGCAGCTACATGGGAGGATGCTACTTTGTTACGAGTTCAGTTCCCACATTTGTTCCAGTGACTTCCAGGAGGAATTCGAGTCTAAGGGGAGGGGGGATGTAGTGCCCACTTCCCTTTGACACCTTTTGATACTGATCATGACACTGTTGACTATATTATGGACATTATTATAGTTTTGATTTAGTATGATGTTAGATATTTGATCATGGATTATTGTTGACTTTGATTCTTATATGATGCATGATGATTATTAGAGACACTTTATATGTTGATGATGTTATACTGTTGGACATGGTTATATGATGGATGTTGTTCAGACTTGTGATATTTGGATATTGTGAGTAGACCTAGAAATGGAAAATTATTGGATGATGATATAGTTGTTGATAAAACTATAAATGATATTGTTAGATTGCCTTGATGTTGTTGTGATTCATATATCTAGATGATTTTAGAAATTTAATTATATTTATATTATTTTGGACATTCTGATATGGCCACAAGGCCGAAGGAGGTATTTGTGTTTTGCAGGTTAAAATATCACAACAAACATCGGGGGATTGGAGACCAATCACATTGGAATTCTAGATGAATTCAACAAGGTCACCATGGCAACTAGTTTTGTTTGTGTGTGTGTTTGTTAGTGTTAGGGATTCCCATGGGGGGATCACCTTTAAATGTGACCAAGGGATTTTATGTATTTCTTTATTTTTGGTCCCTTTTGTTTAAATTTTTGCATGTGTTTATTTTGTGGTGCACTTACCCTTTCATTATTTATTAAATGGTGTGTAAATATTGTGAGTAATCATATTGTTTAGTTAATTAATTAAAATATGTCATAAGAAATGTAATTAATAGAGTTGTTGGCCATATTTTAAAGTGTGTAAGTAATGTGTAAGTGATCTTGTAAGTGATGTGTAAGTTAAACTTTTGAGTGTGAAACACTCCACCTTCTTGGAAATTCAAATTTGTCCTTGGAGGCTGATTTTGGAGGCTTGTGGGACAAGTTAAACTTGTCCCATACCTCTTAAATTTACATACCAACCTTGCCTATGGTTGGAGGGTTAAATTTAGACTTTTATAATGCATTTTGGGAAGTCAAGTTGTAGGTTTTAATTGCACTTTTCTTACATGATTTAATTTCAGTCCTTTGGGGTGTGGGTTGGATTTGAGTGTGTAAGTAAACTGTCATATTATTCACCCACCTATTTATTATGCATTGGAGAATGAATTTGACTTTTTGTTTGGGGTTGAGGATGTGTGATGTGGCATCCTACATGGATCCACCTCATCCTCTTCTCTTCCCTCTTCTATAAAATTTGAATTTCTTTCCTTGTTTTGGGTTGCTTCACTTTTGGGGAGACTTCTTTTGGGTGAATTTTCTTGCTGTTTTGGGAGCTCTTGCTTGGAGAAGTTTTTGGAAGATTGTTGCATGCTTGTGTTGGGTTAGATTTTTGGATTTCTTGCATTGGAAGGAGCTTGTTGTTTTGAACTTGGAACAAACTCCATCATGGAGAGGTAAGAGCTTGGCTCTTGAAATGCTCTTCTTTCCCTTTTATGAAAATGTTCTTGTGTGAATGTTTTGGTATATATTGTGGGTTGTTGGGTAGATGGCCTAGGAATGGTGTAGGAGAAGACTATGGGGTTATTTTGTGGGAGGCATAAGTGGTTTTAGGGAGGTATAAGGGTGGAGGGAGTTGGGATTTGGGTTCCACCTATACAAAGAAATAGCTTGCATTTCTTTACTCGTTATGGGGTGCCATAAGAGGTTGGGGAGACATATAAGAAAATGTGAGGAATAATGGGGTACTTGGGGGAGGCATAAGGGCATGTCAGGGATTTATCTATGATAATTCATTTTTTGTTTGGTGGGTTTGTAACTCAGGTGGTGATACCCATTTCCCCATTTGGGAGGCATAAGAAGCATCCCCCATAGTTCTTGCTCCTTTGGCTTGCATGATGAAGCCTTAGTATTTGTGTGATGTCTTTCATGTGGTTGTAAAACTATGGTTTTTGTTTTGGACTGTGTTTTTTATTTTGAAATTTGCATGTTGAAAGATTGCATTGTGATGTGGAAGCCTGTTGTTTCAATGAGTTGAAATCACATTTCTTATTACATTGTGGTTGGGGCTCAGGGGCCAATGAAGAAGGATGGATTCTCCTCTTCATTGGATGTCTTGGTTGGGTGGAGAGCGTTTCCTTTCCCCTTCCTCCTGTTGTGATCAAAATTGGAATGAATGAGAAGAATGCATGTTGCTGTTCTGGAGCTGAGGAAAGATAGTTTGACAGTCCCTTGTGAAATGAAATTTCATTGTAACCTTCCCACTTGAAGTGGATGATCTTGTAAATGTTTGTAATGGAAATATTTTGTACTGATTGCAAGTGGAAATTAGAAATGTAAAAGATTTATACTTTGTATTCTGTTTGGAAAGAATGTGAAAGAATGATACGTGTTTGGTATATTGCATTTTGTAATCAAATGGAAAGGAAGTTGTAAGAGTTCATTTAAATTAATGAAAATGGTTTTTTTCTTGGTCCATATGATGTTATTCCATTGGAAATATGTGTTTAGCATACTCTATGAAATCTCTGTTTGAAAAATGGTAAAGTGAAACACGTGAAAAGAAAATGTAATATTTTGCCCTGTATATAATAAATGATTTTGGAAGGATTAAAAGAAAGAAGTTGTAAAATTGCCTTTGGAAATCAATAAATGAATGAAATATTTTCTCAAATTGCATTGTTGTATTTGAATCTGATTATTTCAATGTATTGGAATCTCTGCTTGAAAGAAGAAAATGCGTATGAAGGAAAGTGCAAAACTCTGTCTTTGAAATGTGAAAAAATTGAAATCAGTATTGCATTTTGGTCTTGAATGGTTTGTTTTGAATCAACCTAAAATGTGTTAGATTGGAATTGGAACGTATTCTAAATACTTGGAAGAAGAAATGGCAAATAGACACATTAAGATTTGATCCCTGTTATTTGTAATTTTAAAACTGGCAATTATCTAAACCAAAAAAATGCACAGTTCAAACCTGCAAGCAAGAAACAACAATGAAACATTAAATGATTTAACATGAAGGGTATAAATCCCTAAATGAATTCAAATTGACTAAAACACTTAAGGAAATATCTCAAAACTTAGCAAAATCGGGCTCAAACCATTTTGCAGTCATTTTCTGTCAAGAAAATGTAAATGTTCAAATTGCAAATCAATTAGAAAAATTGAACCTTGAATCCTTCTTAAATCCATTTAGGAACAATCCTCCATGTCTATTTGACATGTTGAGAGAGGAGGAAGATCAAATTGAATAAATCTAACAAGTTAAAATTTACCAATTCGCACTATATAAAGCCTGCAGGCCATTTTCTTAAAATTTACCCCTTAAACTTTATCAAAACCTAAAATTATTGATCTCTGTGCAAAGAGGACGTTGAGATATTTCCAAAAAGTCCTCATTTTCCCAAAACCAAGCTCTCTATCAAAATTTATGGCCCTTCTAAAGTTTTTCTCCCTTGGTGTTAAAATTTTGGGAAAATTTTCCTTGGTGGGTCCGTCGGCCCGAATTTTTTCCCTTAGCAGATTAGGAAAAAAATTGGGAAAATTTTCTAAATTTTCCCTGTCCAGCCCTACAAGCTAATCAGTGGCTACCATATGGCACCATGCGGTGTCACGGCGATGGGGCGGATCCTCTTTTTTAACTTAGCACTTTTGGAAAAATTTGGGAAAGTTTTCCAACTTTTCCCCGCCAACCCGTAACCAATTAGGTGATGCCATGTGGCGTCAGGAGGCATCGGTGGAGGAATGGATCCCTTTTTGTCTTTTGCGTCTCAGAAATATTTTTGGAATTTTTTTCCAATTTTCCCCCGCTTTTCCTACTGGCCCGTAGCTATTCAGGGGCTGCCACATGGTATCGCGACGTGTCGGTGGAGGCACGATTCTATGTACCCTCTTAGCCCTTCGAGGCATTAAGACAATTTTATCCCCACCACCCCACGTTCACCGCATTGCCTTAGGGAGCGGTCACATGTGTCCCTTTGTGGACTCGCGGGAGTGCGGGCACAAAGCTGGCTTCTCACTTGCATGGGAGAATTTGCAAAATCTCTCCCGCCACCCCGCCTTTCCCTGCTTTTCACCATGCTGGCTTAGGGAGCGCCACGTGTCCCTTGTGGACTTACAGACCCATGGAACCACAGGCGCAAATGTGATTTTTACCTCGTGAAGAAAAAAGAAATTCCAAAGGTCTCCCTCGTGGCCCAACAATCGGATATTTGGGAAAATTTTCACCCCTGGGGCCGCAAGCCCGTTTCTTGGGGAAAATTTTCACCCCAAGGCCCACTGACCCATAACTTGAAAAATATGAGGATTTAGGAGGAATTATTTATATAAATGGAAAGGGGAGGAAATTTCCAATCCAATGGTAAAGATTTAGGTAACTTTTGAATGAGTTAAATTGTGAGAAAAATCAAGTTGAAAATTTGATCCTGTTAGAGGAGTGGGTATGGTGAGGAATTTCCCTCTGAACGTAATTGAAACTTCTAATCCTAGACTTTGGACCTTATGACCTTTAATAATTTTTAGTAAAATAAGATTATACTCTACTAGATTAGAATTTTTCTCAAACCTGTTAGTGACAACTGTTATCTTGTAACCTGGGTTGTAGATTCTTTTAAACAAAAATCAATTATTCCATAATTTTTCCTAACTAACCCTAGGTTATTTCTTGGGTCTCAAGTGGGTTATTTTAGCGGGTGTTACATGCATAGAGAAGAAGAAGAAAAATATGAAAGAATAAGGAGAAGAAGAAAGCTTCTATTCACAAGCATGATAAGCTTTATCCCTCTCTGATAGCTTACTCTTTCTGATATTTATATAAATAAAATCTTGGTTTAACTTAGTGATTTTTTATTTGACCTGGTTTTTTAAGATAGGTTTAGATTTGTGTTGTCCTTTGTATATTGTAACATTGTAGCTTTGGGTATGGAACTGACATATTGAAATAAATGTAGTTCGAGCTTCTTTTTTGTGACATGAACAAGTTGATTATAAAATACAAAGTCTTATTTTTTAGTGGATTGTGTGACCTGGGGATTGCTTATTAATAAGATTACCGTGTCTTTTGTATTCTTATATATATTAATAAATTTTGGTATATATTTTAGTGGACATAACAGGTTATGGTATTACAAAAACCTCTAAAGAGGTATAAGTGATTGTTATTTTTTATATAATATATAACTCCTCTTTATTATCATGGGGCACCTCTAGTTATATCTAATTATAAATTTGTTCCTTTAATGATTATTTAGTTGTATGAATTACTAGGTAATACCATACATGGAAGCCTTATTTCTTCGACCTCAGTGCCATCGTGACCATGAGTCCTTATTGTTTTCACGGGCCATGAAACTAGTTGTGTGGTATTGGTCTTGATGTGAAGTTATTTTGTCCTTACTAGAATGCTGATGATTTCCTAATGTTATATGGGATAGGTGCTATATATTGGGGGCTTGCTATTGGTCCACTTTTATTTATTTTGACTGGAACACAATCATATTTATTTCATAAGTTATACGTTACTTTTTGTGGCTCATCTAGTTTATGATTTCACCATAATGGACATGAGTTTTCCTCCTTGGGAATATTTCTCTCCACCTTGGTGATTTTATTGAATACTACCTGGTTGTTAATTTATGTTATTCCAGGTTTTATTGTTGTAGACCTATATTGAGGGTTGTATGGTTGATGGGCATACATGTTGTTTTTATCTAGAAAGAAAAATGACTGCGTCACTTGGCCTCTTCTTGAAAGCTAAGGTAATGGGATTATGAAGTGTTCCTCGAATGATAGATCTTTAATTGATGCTATCTATGTCTAGTATATTGACAAGTACATTACTTGATACCCCAGAACTATAATAATTAATAATTATGTGAGTATAATCGAAAAAACTTAAGCCTTATTTCAACTCTAATAACCATCTATGGGGATTAATAACTGTTGACTTGTATTAATATATAACGATCGATTACTATTCAATAATAGTAGTTATTGAATGTAATAAAGACTTTTGAATCTTGAATCAAGATTGGTAAAGATATATGGTGTATTAGTAAACTTTTTTATGAAGACATAAATGTAGTGATGTTGCAAGTACGTTAAATACTATGATCAATAATGATTGATTGAGCCTAATGATCAAATAAATTATACTTGAGGGTTTACCTTTAAACTGTTATTTCAAATGAAGTAAACATTATTGTACATGTATAACTACTTGTACAATTTGTTTAGTATTATTCTATACTAGCAACTATATGAAGGGGAGACAAGAACAATTATCTTGTGTAGTTATAATGATTAGTATTAATCAATACTAGTATCTAATTGAATTAGATAAGATATGATGAAATCTTGTATATGGTATAAGTAAGTATGTAGTGTACCAGTATTATATATATATATATATATATATATATATATATATATATATATATATATATATATATATATATATAGTTGTGATTCTATACACATACCCAATTCGCTAATAGTGATTGATTGAATGATCTTTTGGGGTTATGTTATGAGCATATGATTCTTGAATTTAATAAACTAAAATATAGTGGTCAACAACATACAAGCATGTGAATTCTTGAAATATCATAACTATAATGTGTGTTCTTTTAGATTAGTTAAGTGGTTCTTATTTAATGCAATATTTCCTTTATGAAAATTATTAGATGGTGTAAATTGCTATAAGACGTATAGAACTTATCATGCCAGTTCACATGAATTGAGAATTTCTAGCAAACTTTGCAGGTAGACTATTTGAAAGGTGAAAGATTAGTAAAGTAAAATATTTCAATTTTTCTTTTGATTATTGAATGGAATAGTTTATTATTGAATTCATAATTTAATTACTTATTTATAGAAATGATAAAGGCCCTTGTCCATTTATTGGGACTATTTTGAAAGGAAATATTATGATCAATTTTATGAACATACTTTAACACCTATTCCTGGAAAGTAATAAAGATAGTATACTTGTTATATCTTATTAATTGGAAAGGATTGTTTTATAAGTTGATGAATTAATTACTCTGCATTCTTTAAAAAAGAGCGGGGGTTGGATATATACCATAAATGAAATTGAGTTTAATATCTTATAATGAAATTTCCATTGTGTAATTTGATGATTAAATAATTGTTGTGTTGTGTTCCTTACCTTGAAATGTAATAAAGAAATATAAATGAAATAGTTGAACCTAGTATAAAATTTGTGCATAACTATTCTTCATGTGTGATTTATTTTAGCATAGGAAACTAAAAACCTTAGGATGAACCTAAAATCCTTACACTCAATGGTACCTTCTAGTTAAGTAAATAAGATCCCAAGTTTGAGTTTATTTTCATATCCCAAATGATTAGTGACATCATCATAAACCTGATGATTAGGAATGGTGGGGATAAAATTTGTCATAAGTATTTTGTTCTATCCTAGGTTTAGTAATCATGTGTGTAGTAAGGAGAATGTAATTCCCTAGGGTAGTGCCCCATGGGAAACCAACTTTAAACATGGTGTAAAATCCTCTTGGACCTACATACATGTTGAGTGGAAAAGATTGTCAACTAACCTTGGAAGTCACCTTTAAGAGTTGGGATCATAAATGAACTCAATACCCAATCTCAATTGTCATTTGGGTTCTATGATGCAATACTAAGATTTAATGGTGAAACTTAAGAACATTTTAGTGTATGATTAGTTTGAGAAAACATAACCATAAGATGATGTTCATGAATAAAGATTAGTTTTGGATCATTCTTATAACATGTTTAAACCATCTTGTGGTGTGAAAAAGGGGATCCATGTTGTGTAAACCCTAATGTAAACATTAACTCTTTAAACAATGAACTAATCCATCTTACTCTCTCACTAGTAATACTAGGTAATGGATGTCTGATGTGAAAATAGGTGATCATGTTCTTTCAGACAAATCCCCTAAGATAGGGACTAGCGGTCTCATGAGGATATAAATTTCCATTTTAACAAATAGTCCACAAAAGTCATTATAGAAAGTATATGAACCTAATTAGGTTGAATTAAAAAATCTTAAGTCAGATGCAAAACGATACTATGGAAACCTAATCTAGATACAAGAAAATAACGAAGTATGTTTCCATGTTTAGAGCCTTTGAATCCTTCGCTAATTGTTGGAGCGTAACTATAGTAAACTTATAATTGATGCTTGGCCTTGGGAAGTTTAATCTTGGGATGTTATTCCTCAGGAAAATGACACATGACCTTCCTGTTAATGTGATTACACCCTCTTTCAATGGATGAAGAACCTAATTTCCATAATGCTTATTGTTTACTAACTCAATTATCAATTTATAAGTAAATGAAAGAAACTAGACCCCAAATCCTTAAACAAAAAAAGTGAATTTCACATCCTTTGGACTTACACTTGTCCCGTTGTGTAATGGAGGCAGGATATAATATCAAGATGTATGCCCTTAGGAGTGAATCGTAGGGATAATAAGTAATAGACTTGTGTGTAAATAAATATCCTATTAATGAACAAACAAATTCAACAAGTAATTGAAATAATATAGATGATCCTTATTTAATGAGATACACTGCAAGTTAAGTGTTGAACTATATAAAGGAAATCTAATAAAAGGAAAAAAGAATGTATGATTCACGTATTATGAGTCTTTCTAAAATTTAAGCTAAGATTGAAACATGTTTGTAATAAATGTGGGAAGGACCCTATCTTTAAGTTTTTGTATGTAGTTGAATCATTATCTCGTGCCTTGTCAAAAAAAATGTGGTCTTGAAGTGTGTCACGTATTTTCATGTTATCTACTTGGGTTAATGTTGTGGAAACATATCATGTGTTGTGCATAATCCTAAGTGATATCCTATAGTGTCATGTGTACTACAATTTAAGTCAAAAAAAATTATTATGATATTTTTAGTGTTGTTTTTGTGTATAAAATGTGGGCGTTACATGGGTCGGTTCCCTAGGATAGATCACATAAACTACCTCTATGGCGGGGTTAATGGAGTCAAATAAACATAAACATGAAAAAAAAACATGTAAAATTGGTGATACAACAATGTTTTCTGACCTATGAATGCAAAACACATACTGGGTTGACTGTTAGAAGACCGAAAACATTCACTTTAATTGTTGTTTGATGGGCTCTTACACTCACAAAAGGGACTAAAATGCAATCAAATTATTTGCAAAACTTGAAACAAATATTAGAGGAGATGCTTAGAAATTATGAGAGTTTAAAGGAAAGAGATAATTCACTAAATCACACCATAAATTGTTGTAACAAACCTTACAAAATTGTAATTGGAGGAAAACAATCTTTGGATTGCTTCAAAAAGGTAGAAAAGTACAAAAATCTTCATAGCATAAGTATCACAGAATGAATAATCCCCCCTCTTACTTTTAAAATAAAAGTACATATAATCAAAAAGGGAAGAATTATTAACTCTAGTCACTCCAAAAATAACACTCCCAACTCAATTTTAGACTCTAGTTGCTAAAACTAGACATTTGGAAACAAATCCAATGCATGGATATAATCACCCCTCCATGCCTAATTCATCCCTATCACAAATACAAACAATTTTTAAAATAACACCAATGCTATCGTCATGTGCATGAGGAAATAATGTTAAAAATACTACCTTCATGGTCAATTTGGCACCTTGATCAAATAGTTGTTGAGTTGGTCAACTTTCTTGTTACAAATACCAAGGTATGGTACACACCTCTTTTCAGAGTTTAAGGTACAAATAATTTTTTCGTTTTGGGTTAAAGTAAAGGCTATCTTTTTCTTATTCTCATTTTTGTTTAGCACATGCTTGAGATAAATGATTATTGTTTAATTTGACATTGTCCTAGGCTAATCATGCATGACTTTAACCCACCCCATACTAGTTTATAATAATTAAAGCTTTTACAAACCTCCACGATAACCCTAGGTAAATGAGGTAAGGTCTTTACAAAAGGTCCTTGACCTAAACCATAGTCAATTGACTATGGTTAGATAATCTAGGTTGAACCATTAGGCTACAAAACCTAAAATTTTCTCATTCTTGTGATTCACATTGGAAGACTTGACTTTGAGGAGGAGGTTCTATCAATTTCTCTTTATTGTTTACTGCCATGCCTTTGAAATTTCTTAGGAGGTTTAGCTTTCTATTTTTATGCCATTCTTCATACCCACAAGATTTGTTTACCGGTATTTCTTGGTTTCTGCTTTTCCAATCCATGGCCGCCATTGAAGGATTTGATAATAGTTTGTATTTATCAGCTCAACCAGCTTTGATCCAGAGGTCGACCCTGCTACTGTTTGGGATTTTTCGCTGCCAAGCTTGCCATTTTAATTGGAATCATGAACACCATTTGGGTTTTGGGTGCTTGTTTTGGCTTCAACCTGTGGGGATTTTGTAGCTAGCCATATGTGTATCTCCTTATTCTGTGAAATCACGTTTTTATGGAGCTCGGTATTTTGCTTTCCGGATCAGCCACAACTTTGGAAGGTTTGTTCGAATTTGTATCATGGTTTGGCGTGGATTTTTTGGCCACTCGCCACACATTGATGAACACATATCGATTTGTGGGTTTTTGCGTCGCCTTTTTTTGTGTAACTCTGCCCATTTTGGTATCAAAATCTCACTTCTTTCCATTTTTTCTCTTGCATGAGCTCTGTTATGGTGTTTGAGCTAGTTATATTGTTGGGTTGAAATTTTTACTGGTAAACTTACGTGTCTTTTCTTGTGCTGAGTTCTTCATGTGGATTTAATTTGCAAAGAGATTGATTGCATTGTTTCCTACACTTCTTGAAGTTAAAAATCCAATTCTATTTTTTCCTTTCAGGACTTCAAGCTGATTTGTGCATGTCTCAGGCTGATTTTCTCCTCTGTGTGATAGATCGGTTATGTTGATAGCTCATCATCAATAGAACTCAACTCACCAATCTTAGCATGGCTGAGCTATATGGAAGGTAGGTTGCATTTTCAAATTCCTTTCTTTGTTTCACTAACACGAAACATGTTTATGAATTTTTTTTGGAGACTCTATGGTCTCCAACTTAAATTTTCTAATGCTCATTAGGAGTCTTCACATTCTGGAAACGGTAAGTTGGTTTGGCCTTTTTCCAATGATTTTCAGCCACTACATCAGCTTCATTGCTTCTTTCCTTTTCAATCCCTTAACCAAAACCTGAGAGATTAGTAGCATGGTATCTCTTCACCAAATGAGTGTTAATCTTATTGGGTTCACAAACATTTTTGTTTTTCACACACCTGCTTCTCCCAAATATCTGAAACTTGAAATTTGACGTAGAGATATATTTTAACACTATGAAATATCTAATTTCTATAACATAATGATGCACAAATTTCCACCAAATGATTGTTAATCTTATTGGGTTCACAAACAGTTTTGTTTTTCACGCACCTGCTTCTCCCAAATATCTGAAACTTGAAATTTGACGAAGAGATATATTTTAACACTATAAAATATCTAATTTCTATAACATAATGATGCACAAATTTTCCCCAGCCATGTCTAAATTCCCGCTTAGTATTAGTTCCCCATTATTTTATAATCGACTCCTCTGCACTTCGACCTTGTAAAACTATATCTTCATCAAACTTTTTTACGGTTTCTTCATCCTCCATGAAAACCAAATTGCAAAAACCCATGTTTGAGAAATTAAGTTGTAGCTTTCTTCACACACTTTGTAACAATGTTCTTGGAATATTCTTGTGAACACCTGTAGCTTTAAATTTCCAGTTCAGAGTGTATGAGAAGCCATCACTTTGAGTCTTTTATAAATTTTCTTCATGTATTTTCATTATTCAAGTTGATGAGTTGCAAACCTTGATCTTCATTATGTGAAAAAGAACACACTTCTATATCTGAAAACAATGCATTTTGGGAGAGATTTTTCTTAGAAATTAACTTTCCAAAAATGAAGAACTCTTAAACCTACAATTTAAAATCAGTAACTCTAGTGAATGTATGGTTGTAATGACATTAATAAACTTGGCAATATGGAGAATTTTTTTTTGATCTTGTGCAAAATACATTTTGAAATTTGTTTTCCTATGCAAATGCGTGGTTGAAAAATCTCAAAATTTGTATCTAATTGTTATATGAATTTGAGTGTAGCTGCATTTCATACTTCTTCCATGGATGTAACTTTATTGTGATTTTATGCCAATTCATTCTTAAAATAGATCTCATTCTGAAAGCACATATCGAGAACTTTAAAAAGTAAAGTACCTTTCCCTGAATTTTTGTGTCTTGCAGAGTAAGTAGAGGTTTCAAACACTACTATCAAGTTTTTATATGACAACTCCAAACTTTTCCATTTATCTTGAACATCTTAAATGCATTGTTAGAAGCTTATTTTTCTCTGAAAACCTGAAGTATTTTGTAAAATAAAACAATGTATCCCTTTTTTGAATTTGTAAAATCTAAGACTTGTATGGCAATCTGGAATGAGGTGTTATTTTATTTCTATAGTATCTTAAATTTGAAGAATGCGTATATTTTTAAATCTGAGAATATAGAAAAGTTATGGGAATCCCAAAGCTCTAACACCATTTTTGTTTCCTTCCTTAAGGTATGGGAGTGCCAATATGATGTTGGAGAAACAGTTGATCAAGTTGCAGCTGTAGTTGCACAAGAGGGGATCGCATCTTACAGGAAATGACGGGTCCCTTATCCTATACATTCTCAGTTTTTAACCTACCTGCATTATTTTCTTGCAGTTATTTCCCACAAATTGTGTGAGGAAACACGTACATATTCTTTACGACTATATACAATTGTTTTAAGAAATGTGCATGTATGTTGCTTTCTTTACATTTCATTTTAGGTGCATAACAAAAAATGAACATTTGAAACTAAACACATAACACAACTGTATATAATCTGTAGTGCCCACTTCCCTTCGACACCTTTTGCTTTGATTTTGATACTGTCGACTACACTTATGGACATTGTTGTAGCCTTTTGATTTAGCATGATACTAGATGTAAGAGATACTAGACTATTGTTGATTATTAGAAACATTTGATATTGATGTTGATATGTTATGGACATGGTTATTTATATATATTTCTGACATGTGATATACTTTCATCACCATGACTAGGCTTGATAATTGAATTAATGTTGTGATCTTGTTTTGACATGGATGAAACGTTGCTTAGAAATGTGGCTAGAAATTTTTAAAAGATTCATAATTGCCTAGTTGATATTAATTCATATATAGATAATTTTAAATTATATTGCATATTTTGGCATGGATGTTTTAATTTGGACACGAGGGAAAAGGAGGTATTTTGTGTTTTACAAGTGTGTGTGTGTGTGTGTGTGTGTGTGTGTGTGTGTGTGTGTGTGTGTGTGTGTGTGTGTATTCACAACAACATTAGAGGAATTGGAGACCAACCACATTGAAATTCTAGATGAATTCAACTAGGGTCACCATGGCAACATGTAATTGTGTGTGTGTTAGAATTATTTGGTTAGGGAAAAATTGTGACTAAGAGGTCATGTGTTGTTTTTGTTTTAGTTCCCTTTTATTAATGTTATCATGTGTTCCTTTGAGTGATGCAATTTACTTGTTTAATTATTTAGTTTTGATGTATGTGTTTTCCCCTTTATCTTAGTGGGTCTAAGTGACTTGTTAAAGTAACTAAATCTTTTCCTAAACTAATTAAAGATGTGACCAAAAGGAGTTCATTTATTATACTTAATTTACTCGTGGATTTTGTGTTGTGTGTTGAATGCTTGAGATTTTGAGTGTTGTACACTCTACCCTTCATGGGAAACTCGAATTTCACCTTAAGGGCCAATTCTGAAGGCTTGTGGGACAAGTTAAACTTGTCCACACCTCATAAATTTCCATACCAACCTTAAGTATGGGTTGAGGTGTCAAAATTAGACCCTATTAGGTGTTTTGAGAAGATAAAAAAGGTTAAATGTTTATTGCACTTTCTTTCAAGTAATTAAATTTTTCCTTAGAGGGGTCAGGCTTAGTTTTTATGTGTAAGTATCTTGTCATTCCTCTCACCCACTAATTTATGGTGCATTAGGGTTGATGTTTGAATTCTTAGGTGGATTTGAGAATGAGTGATGTGGCATCCTACATGGAGCCACCTCATCCTCTTCTCCCCCTTTTCTATTTATTGGAGCTCTTTTGCTTATTTGGGTGTTACTTTATCATTTTATGCTCTTGTATTTTGGAGAGTTAGAGGATTTTGGGAGTGCTTGTGGATTATTGGAGCTTGTGGATGCTTTCTTGGTTTTGAGGAGATTTGGGACTTACTCTTGGGGAAAAGCTCTACTATGGAAAGGTAGGAACTTCACCTTGCTTATGTTATGCTTTATTTTGTGTTTTTGTGCTTGTGTTGAATGTTGTTTTCTTTAAAATACTTTTTGGGTGAGGGTAGATTTTCTAAGTTTTAGAGTAGGAGGAGATTATAGGGAGTTTTTTCGTAGGGAGGCATAAGAGGTTACTTTCTTGCTGGGAGGGAGTTTGGGTTGGGTGCCCCAACTAGGATAAGGAATGCTTGTATTTCTTACTTTTTCTTTTATGAGGGAGGAATAAGAGATTGAGGGAGGCATAAGAGTATCTGGGAGGTATAAGGAGTACTTGAGGGAGGCATAAGAGTATGTATGGATTTGAGGTATGCATTAGAGGCTTTAAGGTGGGCGTAAAGCCATAAGTGGGAGGCATAAGTGGCCTCTGCATAGGTCTTGCTCTTTTGTCTTTCATTTTAAGCCTTTTTTGTTGAGAGTTCTTCTTCTTCTTATTTTTTTTTTGTTTTGAATGTGTTTGATATGTTATGAAATATTTGTTTTTGTTGTGAAATATTGTTGTATCCATGTGTTGGAGTTATCTCTGATTGTAATGTGGTTGGGGCTTAGGGGCCAATGAAGAGGATGGCTTCTCCTCTTCATTGGATATCTTGGTTGGTGGAGAGCGTTGTCTCTCCCCCATTTGTTGTGAATCAAATAAATCATGTTGGGGCCTTCTTTTTTGTGTTGAGGTGCTTGGAAGTTTGTTGGAGTCCTTGAAGAAATCCCTTCTTAAGAGAAACCTTTTTGGCTTCCCACTCAGAGTGGAAGATTGTAAATTGTTCATATTTTAAATGGAAATATTGAAATGCAAGTTGTACTAATATTTGTTATTGTTCATTGTAGGATTGTAAAGAAAGAAATTTCCTTCTCATTAGAATGTAATAGGGAAAGAGAAAGAATCAAAATGAAAATCTTATGTAAGAGTTTCGTTGAAATTGTATGTGAAAAAAAAAAAGAGGAAACTTACTTTCATTGTGGAATTGTATTATTGTATAAGAAAAAGAAGAAAGATTTGTATTGTGGAAATTCTTTGAGAAATAGAAAAGAAAGTAAATATTTTATTTGAAATCTTTGTTGTATTGTGGGAAAAGTAATTCTTGGTGTTAAATGATTTGAGCCATTTCAATAGAAATAGAAATTTATTGTAGTATATTTGAATCCATAATTTGTATTCAATGGAAGAGACAATAAACTGAAAGTATTTGCTATTTATAGATGGTGATAACAATGTTAGAATTAGATGTAAATTTCTTTTAACTCTTGATAATGGAGAAAATTTAGTTGAACAAGATAGAATAGACCTTGTAGTTGTATTACTATTTTAGAATGGAAAATGCTTAAATGAATAAATTTTAACTAAGAAGAGAACAATAGGAATGAAATCACAAAACTGGAAACTCTAGAAGCTCAAAATAGGCTCAGAATGCATTTTAACACCTTTTTGTAACTTTTGGATTTTGTAAAAATTTTGGATTAAGGTTCTATTTTTTTTGAAATAGGACCGCTGCCCTATAAAGTATGGTGAGCCTATAACCGCCGCTCAGGCTAAGGCGGAGGTCAGAAAATACTTAACACTCAGAAGGCAAAACTAGCAAAAATTGCTTTAGTACTTCTATATCCAGAAGTCCTCCTTTGTGCTTTGCAAAGGCACAAAATATATAGCAAAATAAAAATTTACCCTCTTCCTAAAACTATCCCAAGGCTTGTACTTTCACATGCATCCTATTTTTATCCTTTATTTAATAATAGATAAAGGAATAAAATAGAGCATGTAATTACAAATAGGCATTAATAGCCTTGATTACAATACAACCAAACTGGAGTTGACTATTAGATTTTTAAGAAAACAAGGGTGAATAATTTTCTAATAATAAGCTTCCTTGCTGGAGAAGTCTCTTTCCTTATGTATGTAAATTTGTCTTCTTGTTTGTTCTGTCTCCTAGTGAAAACATGTAAAATAAATCCCTATGCAAGAGAAAAATAATTACCATATTTGAAATACTTGCAAAAATAATTCATCAAAATATCCACTTAATGGGGACCACCTCCAAACTCATGTTCTAATGTTGACCTCCTTGTCTTCTAGTGGTCACATGGATAACATACTGTAAATCATCTTTGTCCCCTCCAATTGTGGGGACCACTTTTGCACTTCACCATCTCATGAGTACGAGGTAACTTTGTAAGTATTAAGGTAAGTGCTCTTCATTATTGGTTTGGATGGAATATTACATAGTTTAGACCTAAGGTCAATATAAACAATGCAATTCGGCCACCCTTCGATAAAACATGCCATATCATAGTCTTCAATATTTAGGTCTTGGTTATCATTGTGAGCATGTATAATTGTCGGCCCCCTTTGTAATTTTGATATACTTGATTTAAATTTCACCTTTTCGGTGATCATAGTTGGCATGCATGGTCATCTTCTCATTATTTAAGGTTTGGACTATAGTGAATGGTCATATTTGTAAATGATTTTTAAATGTTAAGGCCAACCCCTTCGTGATGATGAATCAACCCTTGGTATGTTTTTCAGTGGCTTGTATAACTCAGGTTGAGTTGCTTTGATAATAGTGATTAACTTGGGTTGTTGGTTTGTTTCCTTGATGCATTCGATGGCGTTGATATTTGATTGTGAGTTAGTGTTTCTAACCCTACATTGAATGTGGCTAGTGTGCATTGAATATGACCGGTGGGAATTGATCATGATGGTTTGCATTGAATAATAGAGATCATACTTCAAGCTTTGATATTTTATCCTCTTGTTTTGCGGCCATTAATCTTTGACCGTGGTTGAGTTAGGTTAAACTACGGTTTAGGTGGGTGAGTTAAAACAACTCGAACCCAATTCATTATCTCTACTTTCTATCTGGTTGGTGGGTGAAGCCCTGGCAAAATGTTTGTAGACCGCCATTGTTGATACTTGGAAGCTCAACTAAGCTCATTTGGTCCTCTGTTCCTTTGAACATCTGTATTTCTTGTTTTTCACTCTATCAGAGCCTTATGAGAAAGGTCTATCCGATTTTAAATAGTTATCATTGTCTTTGGGCTCAACTTTCTTCTACAAATCCACCTTGTGGGTTCTTAAATATCTATATTTTCTTTTGTTGCTCTAGTCAGATATTTTGAGCAAGGTCATTATGGTCATGATCACGATATCTCAATACATTTTTCTTTACAATTCTAATCTTCATGATTCATAAAATTTACTTAGAATTTTTTTTTAAAAGTTGAAGCATTGTTTTCTCCTTCGAGCACTGATACTTAGTTCTGTACTTACATTTTCTTGATTTTCGTGGCTGTACATTTGATCATTCCTAATCTTCTTCCTATGAGACTTTGATCTGCTCATGGAGAGTGAACATGGAGCTCCTTGTATTTTTGATCCTCTGTAGTCTTATGTGAATATTGGCCGCCATTAATTAAGAGAGGTAAGGCTCTAGTTCTGTGAATTTTGTAACTTGTTTCTCTCGGTTGTTTATGCTTTATTCGATACTCACACCTTGAAACCCTCGCGTTTCAATGTGATTTTTTTCACGAACTTGATCTCTGAGCTTAAGTAAGCTTCTAGGTGTCGTCATTCTTGAGGATTTGAGCTTTCAATGAAGATGAACTGGTAAGTCACCCCACCTTTGAGTTTCTCTCTAAAAATGTGAATGTATTTCCTTGCAACTCGTATTTGGGGATTTTCTTGATTATTATGTTCTAAATATGAAAATGGGTATTCCCATTTTACTTGAAACTTTCCAGATTTGAATGTTTCTCACTGTGGGAATTGTGAACATGGCATTCATTTTGATCCATCACTAAAACTTCATGAATCTACAAGATTTTAAATTCTATACCTAAACCTTGTTTGTACTATCAACTGTGTTTTCTATTGGCTTTAATTCTTGTCTCGTTTATGTTTCTGGACGTGTCTGCTTGAGCTGTAACTGTCAGATGTCTCATTAAAAATTGGTACACCTATATTACCTTTTATGTGCAGTTTGATGATGTCATCCTGAGTAATTCATTTTACTTATTTTCTTCAATGCTCATAGCTGCACATGCATATCATTTGCTCTATCTTTGATGTCTAGGAGGTCCAATCTGTATTGTTGTTTTCATTGTAAGGTTGTTTTCCCTTTTCACAATCTAAAATCTGACACTCAATTCCAAGGAATATGTGTTATAGTTGTACATGATATTTACTTGCTCGATCTCAACCGGTCTTTAATGGTAAAGTTTGTAGAACCATATTACAAAATTAAAGTGCAATAAGCCACTGGTTTTTATCTTTCAATGATTTCCTTCTGATGATATGCTTTTGAAAGTAGCACTTTGATATGTATATCTGGTTCCCTTTGCATCAGAAGTTTCATTCAATACTCTGGGTGTAGTTCCTTTTTTAAAATACTTGTTGCATTCTGAACTCTGTAAGCTCTGAAAATATATCAATTTTGTGCATAATTGTAAATTGGGTGATTAACCTTGTACGCTATAAAACATTTGTTCTTCTGAAAATTTAAAACTCCCTTATGTTTGAATTTTCTGAATATTTCTTTGATTTAGATATGACAACCATTTGTGTGAAGCCTTTACTTTGTATCCTGAAGATGATGATTTGATGCACAATTTATTCTTTCTACTCTGAATTAGATCTTTTCCAGGAGTAGGTGATGGTGTTGTACATGCTTCTTTGCTTGAGGGATTCGAAGGGGGCATGTGTATTTTAATTATTTCTTTGTCAAAATGGATTTTGTCTTGAAAAACATTCATGTAATCTGTAGCTTGCAAGTGGCTTTCTGGAAATTACAATAATTTTTTCATCTATTTTTTATACTGTTTTCAGGCATAAGCCTTAACTTAAATGCTTTGTTGAAAAACTATAGCTTGTTTCTTGTACTTAGATTCTTTATTTCTTTTATAGTAACATTTCTGGCATGTTGGAAAATATGAGATGTTGATTTTTGATGGCAAATCCCTAGCAAATATTTTCCAAAATTATTTCTTCCTTCCATTTGCAGCTATAGTAGTTATATTTTCTGATTCAGAATACAAAATATAACACTTTCTGTTGAAGCTGATTTGGTAGTTTGAAATTGAAACATCATAAGTATTTATCTTGATCATGGCATGCTTTTCTACTTTTCTATATTACTTAATTGATTTAAATAATTCTTTTAAAGCATGTAGTAGATAAAACGACTTGATGACTACGTCGTAAATGTTCATTTTAGATGGTGAAGCCCTGTCAAAATTTTCCCAGAACCTTCTTTTCATTCTCTTTAGCTATAACCCTTTCTTTCTAGCTAACTTCAATTTCTTGAAATCTTATTCTTCCTTTTTAGTTACAAAACTAAAACATGTACTTCTATTTACCAGTCCCCCTTCTGTACTATAACTTCTTCCATTTGCAAAAAATATTGAGTTTGAGTTACATTAATCCTTATTTCCAGCATGTACTTATGACTTGTCTATTTCTTCTTGGTTGGAACCTGTACCTTAGCACTTAAAAAATAGTTAGAAAATACTTAGGCTTTTTGGCGTCTCTTCTATCCATTTTTCTTCTTTTATTTTCTCTTTTTTCCTTGTGAATGAGTAGAGCATGTATGTAGTCTGATCTTTAAGTAAATTATATCTCCTTTTTTGAAGATATTCATATGCACGAACTAGGATAGTACAAAATATGAATTGATCTCTGAGGTCATAACTGAAAGTTCATCTTTTCTTGTTTTCAAGTATAATGACTTCTACAATGAAGATGAAGAAGGAACAAAAGCTGGAATGGAGCTACTCCAAACAATGAAGAAAAACCCAAGGAAATGATGGGTTCATTCATACTCCTTGCTTTCTTTTTCATGTGTGTGTACCTCTTATTTCAGTAGCTGTAATTTACTTTCTAGTTACATCCCACGGCTTGTGTGGGAACATTTGAAATTTCCTTATGAATAAAATTTGAATTCTGTAACTGAGTTGTATATTTCTTTCTGCATTTCAGAGTTTTGTATGGGTTGTATGATGAACTAAACAACTCAGTCATATAATTGAATGTCTTAATCATGAAGGAAAGAAAATTAATGATAACCTTTAACATTCAGTAATGAACTATGATTTCTACAATTTGCACTTATGTTTGTTGTCCCAAAACAAAACATTTCACCTATTATGTAATTCAGTGTCTTCATCAAGACAACACAGCTGTCCTTCGAGATCCTTGTGTTTTTTTGCTAAAGATATCATGAAATTGTAGACTATGTGATCTATTACATTTTGTAACAGCACACATAGTTGCATATTCTATTTAATTATTAACTAATTCTGCAGTAACCAATAATATAAAAACTCCCTTATCTTAGGTATACTTCACCAATGCCTTTCATCGTAATGAAAAAGTTTCGAGTTTCCCATTTTTGCACAAGTGTAAAAATTGTCAACATTTCTGGCGATCCAGCAGGGAAAGCTATCTACTAGCTTATAAACCAATGCCTTGCTCTTGTCCATTTGGAATGAAGTCTAAACAAGTAACCAAAATATCCCTTTTCTGAAAGGTCCAACCCTTCCAAAACAGAACTAAAACTAGGAAAAGATCTAGTAAACCAGATCATGTGCATGAATGCAATGTGAAGATACTACATTTATTGAAGGGAAATCCTACTCTATTAGCCACTGTAATATTTTTAATAATAGTGTTTGAGAAACGTACCATTCACAGGAATCAGAATTTCCTCTCCATTCAACTTTGAAATCTGAAAAATATTGTGTTGTTTGCAAGCTGAAATCATGTAAGGACCACTCCAGATTGTATCAAACTTCATGTGCCTTCCTGGCTTTGCATGATCAACATCCCACTTTAACACAATATCTCCTTCATTGAAGATTCTGAATTTGGATTTCTTGTCAAAAGTCTTCTTCATTTGTTTATGATTATTTTCCATATTCAAATGAGTTTTATCTCTTAGTTCTTGTAATTCCATTAACTCTGCATAACGAACATGTAATGGTTCATTCTCAAGCAGTTCCATTTGATTCAGCAAATCCAATGTAGGTAACTCAACTAAAATAGGCATTCTTGCTTTTTTTCCGTACACAAGTTTGTATGGTGCATTTCCAACTGATCTTTTAAGAGTCACCCTATCAACCCAAAGTGCTAAATTCAACATCAAATGCCAAGCTCTTTGATTATCTTTGAGTGCTCTTATGATAATCCTTAAAAGGTTCTTGTTAGTACTTTCAACTAAGCCATTACCTTGCGGGTAATAATTAGATGAAGAAATTAAGTAAATTCCATGGTTAACAGCTCAATCTGTTATCTTTGCACCAAGAAATGCTAAAGAATTATTTGATATGATAGTTGGTGGAACACCAAATCTACAAACTATTCCTTCATAAAAGGATAGTATCAAAGCTTCATTAGCATCCTTCAAGGCTATTGCTTCAGTCCATCGTGTGAAATAATCTGTAGTAGTTAATATCCATTTGTGTCCTTGTGACGAAGGTGGGTTTATCATGCTAATAAAGTAAAGACCCCACTGCATAAAAGGCGGATCAACTGAAATAGGCTGCAAGGGTAGTGAAGCTAAATGTTATTTTCCAACAAAGAAAGAACATTTTTTACACTTTCTGATCCATTCAAAATAGTTCTTGAATATGCTAGGCCAATAGTAACCAACTTTCATAATTTTAAAGGGTGTGGTATGTGCTGAAAAATGGCCTCCTGCGGGTCCTTCACGGAATTCTGACAATATTTTCTGAATTTTCTCATAGTCAACACACCGCAGCAAGATTCCATTTATATCTCTTTTAAACAACACACTATCAATGAAGATATAAGGTATAACTTGTTATATGAAATATATTCATTTATTTTTGTCCATACCTTTCGGATAGGTGTGATGCTATAGATAGTTAACCAAATCAGTCATCCATCTTGATTCCTGAATCTCATGAGTGAGCTCAAGCTGCTGATTTTCTAGTTGAACCATGATTTCTGATTGTTGATACACAATTTTAGCATGTTATTTTGAATCATTTGGTTATGTAGCTTGTTGTCTTTCCATATCAACAATTATATGTTCACATAAGCCTTTCCCTCTAATCATCTTAGCAACCCGGATATCAACATCATATTCCATGACCTTCGTTATCCAGTTTTCTCTTTTCTCATTCAATTCTTTATTTAGCAAGAATGCTTTTACACTTGGATGAGAAACAAGAACATGGATTTTATTGTTCAAAAGCATGTACTTCAAATTATTTAGTCCTCTGACTATTGAAAGTACTTGTTTTTCAAGGAATGTGTACCTTGTTTCATAATCATACAAGCTCTTTTGAAAGAAAGAAATAGGCTGCTCAATATTCTCATCATTAACTTGAGTTAATATAGCTGAGATTTTTTCATCTCTTGCAAGTTCATACATTGTAAAATATTTATCGAAATTTGGATTTGCAAGAGGAGGAACTTGAGAGATAGCTTCTTTGATTGATTAAAATCCTTCTCTCCCTTCACTAGTCCAAGATAATTTTTTCTCTTTCCTTAACATAGCTGACAACGGTTTAACCAATGATGCAAAATATGGAACAAATCTTCTAACAAAGTTGATTTTTCCAAGAAAACTCTATAATGCCTTCTTATGAGGAGGAAATGATAGTTGTGATATGGCTTCGATTCTGAAAGGATCAATTGCTAATCCTTGTTTGGAAACAATATGACCAAGCAATTTTCCTTGATGTACTGAAAAGATAGACTTAAGTGGATTCAAAGATATCCCAAATTGTTTACATAACTGAAAGGCCTTCCTTAGATGTATTAGGTGTTCTTATGGATTTTTTGAGAACACGGTAATGTCATCTAAATAAACTAGAAGGCATTTATTTAACAAGATCTATAAATCCATGTCCAGTGCACGTTGAAACATTGCAACAACATTTGAAAGACCAAAAGGCATCCTTTTGTAAGCATAAGTACCCCACTTGGTGGTAAAAGTTGTTTTGTACCTTTCCTCTTATTAGACTAAAATCTGATTATATCCACTATAACCATCCAGGAGAGATAATCTATCTGCACCAGAAAATGTTCTTAAAATATGATCCATATTTAGGAGTGGGTAATGATATTTTTATGAAGCTTTGTTAATATCTCTAAAATCTACACATAGTCTAATTTCACCATTCTTCTTCCTAACAGGAACAATATTGGCTACCTAACTTGAATGCTTAAATGGAAAGATAATACCTGAATCAATCAACTTAGATAATTCTTTCCTCATTAGAGGCTCTATTTTGGGATTTACAGGCCTCTATTTCTATCTAACATGATTAGAATTTGGCTGTAATTCGATAGTATGTTGTGCTAAACTAGGATCAAAATCCTTGCAAAGATTAAAAATGACTATTTTTCTACTAAGGAACATACCTTTCCAAGAAACAACTTTTTCCCTTCATCAACTAAGATCTCTTCATAATTATCAGCATGCATTGACATCTTAGTCTTGACCTTTCTTAAATGACCGTCAGTGCTCAAGATGTCTTCTAATGTAACCAGACCTTGAGGTAGTTTATTTTTCTTCAAGTGAACAATCTGGTCACCATATAAGTGCTGTAATTTATCTTGATTAACTAATGACAACTCAGCTTCTTGCTACAAAAACCGGTATATTTGATCATCACTTTCAAAAACTTGCCAATTTGAATTATTATTAGGTATTGAGGGCCTAAAATAGAGTATGTAATTATAAATAGGAATTAATAGCCTTGATTACAATACAGTAAAACTGAAGTTGACTATTTTGTTTTTAAGAAAACAAGGGTGAATAATTTTCTAATAATAAGCTTGCTCTTGTCTGTTATGTCTCCTAGTGAAAGGATGTAAAATAACTCCTTTTGCAAGAGAAAAATAATTACAATATTTGCAATACTTGCAAAAGTAATTCATCCAAATATCCACTTAATGCGGACCACCTCCAAGCTCAGTTTCTAATGTTGACCACCTTGTCTTCTAGTGTTCACATGGATAGCATACTGTAAATCATCTCCATCCCCTCCAATATTGGGGACCACTTTTACACTTCACCATCTGATGAGTATGAGGTAACTTTGTAAGTAATAAGGTAAGTGTTCTTGATTATTGGTTTGGATGGCATATTACATAGTTTAGACATAAGGTGAATATAAACAATGCAATTTGGCCACCCTCTGATAACACGTGCCATATCATAGTCTGTCACGTTTTGGTCTTGGTTATCATTGTGAGCATGTATAATTGTCAGCCTCCTTTGCATTTTGGATATGCTTGATTTAAATTTCACCTTTTTGGTGATCATAGTTGGCATGCATGGTCGGCTTTGCATTATTTAAGGTTTGGACTATAGTGAATAGTCAGATTTGTAAATAATTTTTAAATGATATGGCCGGCTCCTTTACGAGGATGAATCAACCCTTGGTATGTTTGTCGGTGGCTTGTATAACTCAAGTTGAGTTTCTTTGATAACATTGATTAACTTGGGTCGATGATTTCTGTCCTTGATGCATTTGATGGCGTCGATCTTTGACTGCGAGTTAGGGTTTCTTTCCCTGCATTGAATGTGGCTAGTGTGCATTGAATACAACTGGTGGGAATTGACCACGATGGTTTACATTGAATAATGGAGATCAATCTTCGAGTGTTGATCAGTTATCCTCTTATTCTGTGGCCGTTTATCTTAGACCATGGTTAAGTTAGGTTAAACTACGTTTGATGTGGGTGAGTTAAAACAACTCGAACCCCATTCATTATCTCCACTTTGCATCTAGTTTGTGGGTGAAGCCCTAAATTTTTTTTGCAGACCTCCATTGCTGATACTTAAAAGCTCGACTAAGCTCATTTGGTCCTCTATTCCTTTGAGCATATGTATTTCTTGTTTTTCCCTTTTTTAGAGCCTTATGAGCAAGGTCTGGTTAATTTTAAATAGTTATCATTGTCTTCAATGGGCTCAGCATTCTTCTACAAATACACCTTGCGGGTTCTTAAATATCTGCATTTGCTTCTATTTCTCTTGTTAGAGCTTTTGAGAAAGGTCATTGTGGTCATGATCATGATATATTGGTATGTTTTTCTTTACAATTGTAATCTTGATGATTTCTTCAACATTGCTTAGAAAACATTCATAAAAGTTGAAGCATCGGTTTCTACTTTGAGCATTGATACTTAGTTCTGTTCTTAAATTTTCTGGATTTTCGTGGCTGTACATTTGATCATTCCCAATCTTTTTCCTATGAGACTTTGATCTACTCATGGAGAGTGAACATGGAGCTCCTTGTAGTTTTTATCCTCTGTAGTCTTATGTGAATATTGGCCATCATTAATGAAGAGAGGTAAGGCTCTAGTTCTTCTAACTTTGTAACTTGTTTCTCTCAATTGTTTTGGCTTTATTCGATACTCACACCTCTAAACCCTCATGTTGAATGTGATTTTTTGCACGAACTTGATCTCTAAGGTTAAGTAAGCTTTTGTGTGTCATCATTCTTGAGGATTTGAGCTTTCAATGAACATGAACTGGTAAGTCACCCCACCTTCGAGTTTCTCTCTAAAAATGTGAATGTATTTCCTTGCAACTCGTATTTGGGGATTTTCTTGATTATTATGTTCTAAATATGAAAATGGGTATTCCCATTTTTCTCAAAACTCACCAGATATGAATTTTTCTCACTGTGGTTATTGTGAACATGGCATTCGTTTTGATCCATCATTCAAACTTGATGAATATGCAAGCTTTTAAATGCTATAGCTAAACCTTGTTTGTACTATGAACTGTGTTTTCTCTTGGTTTAGATTCTTGTCTCATTTATGTTCCTGGATGTGTCTTCTTGAGCTATAACTATCAGATGTCTCATTAAAACTTGGTACTCCTCTATTACCTTTTCTGTGTAGTTTAATGATGTCGTCCTGAGTAATTCCTTTTACTTATTTTTTTCAATGCTCATAGTTGCACTTGCATATCCTTTGCTCTATCTTTGATGTCCAGTGGGGCCAATTTGTATTGTTGTTTCCATTGTAAGGTTGTTTTCCCTTTTCAAAATCTAAAATCTGACACTTAATTCCAAGGAATATGTGCTCTAGTTGTACTTGATATTTACTTGCTCGATCTTGATCGGTCTTCAATGGTAAAGTTTGTAGAACCATATTACAAAATTAAAGTTCAATAAGCCACTAGTTTTTATCTTTCAGTGATTTCCTTCTGATCATATGCTTCCAAAAGTAGCACTTTGATATGTATATTTGGTTCCCTTTGCATGAAAATTTTCATTCAATGCTTTCGGTATAGTTCCTTTATCAAAATACGTGTTGCATTCTGAACTCTATAAGCTCTGAAAATATATCATTTTTGTGCATAATTGTAAACTGGGTGATCAACCTTGTAGGCCTTAAAACATTTGTGCTTCTGAAAATTGAAAACTCCGTTATGTTTGAATTTTCTGAATATTTATTTGATTTAGATATGAGAGCCATTTGTGTGAATCCTTTACTTTGTATCTTGAAGATGATGATCTGATGCACAATTTATCTTTTCTACTATGAGTTTGATCTTTTCCTAGAGTAGGTGATGGTGTTGTACATGCTTCTTTGCTTGAGGGATTCAAATAGCACAACTGTATTTTAATTATTTCTTTGTTAAAATGGATTTTATCTTGAAAAACATTCTTGTAACTTGTAGCTTGCAAGTGGCTTTCTAGAAATTACAAGTAGTTTTTCATCTGTTTTTGATACCTTTTTCAGGCATAAGCCTTAATTTAAATGCTTTGTTGAAAAAAAGTAGCTTGTTTCTTTTACTTAGATGCTTTATTTATTTTATAGTAACATTTCTGGCATGCTGGAAAATCTAAAATGTTGATTTTTCATGGCAAAGCCCTGGCAATTTTTTTCCAGATTTTTTTCTTCCTTCCATTTGCATCTATAGTAGTTGTATTTTCTGATTCAAAATACAAAATATACCACTTTCTGTTGAAGCTGATCTAATATTTTGAAATTGTAACATCATAGCTGTTTATTTTGATCATGGCATGCTTTTCTACTTTTCTGTATTAATTTATTTATTTAAATAATTATTTTAAAGCATGTAGGAGATAAAACATCATGATGAGAACATCATAAATGTCCATTTTACATGGCGAAAACTTGTCAAAATTTTCCCATAACCTTCTTTTCATTCTCTTCATCTATAACTCTTTTTTCTTAGCTAACTTAAATTTCTTAAAATCTGATTCTTCCTTTTTAGTTGCAAAATAGAAATATGCACTTCTATTTGCCAGTCCCCCCTTCTATACTATAACTTCTTCCATTTGTAGAAAATATTGAGTTTGAGTTACATTAATCCTTCTTTCCATCCTATACTTATGACTTGTCTATTTCTTCTTGGCTGCAACCTGTACCTGCACACTTAAGAAAATAGTTAGAAAATACTTAGGATTTTTGACCTCTCTTGTGTCTATGTTTCGTCTTTTATTTTCTCTTTCTTCCTTCTGAATGAGCAGAGCATGTATGTAGTCTGATCTTCAAGTAAATTATATCTCCCATTTTGAAGAGATTCGTATGCATGAACTAGGACATCAAGGAATATGAATTAATCTTAGAGCTCATAACTGACAATTCATCTTTTCTTCTTTTCAAGTACATTGACTTCTATAATGAAGATAAAGAAGGAACAAAAGCTGGAATCGAGCTACTTTGAACAACGAACAAAACCCCAAGGCAATGATGGGTTCGCTCATACTCCTTGCTTTATTTTTCATGCATGTGCACCTCTTATTTTAGCAGCTGAAATTTTCTTTCCAATTACATCCCATGGCTTGTGTGGGAACATTTGAAATTTCCTCATCAATACAACATTGAATTCTATAAATGATTTATATATTTCTTTCTACATTTCAGATTTTTGTATGGATTGTATGATGAACTAAACAACTCAGTCATATAATTGAATGTCTTAATTATGAAGGAAAGAACATTAATGAGAACCTGTAACATTTAGTAATGAACTCTGATTTCTATAATCTGCACTAATATTTGTTGTCCCAAACTCAATATTTCACCTAATATGTAATTCAATGTCTTCATCAAGACAACACAGTTGTCCTTCGGGGCCCTTGTTTTCTTTTGCTAAAGATATCATGAAATTACAGACTATGTGATCTGTTAAGTTTTGTAACAGCACACATCAATGCATATTTTATTTAATTATTACCTAATTCAGCAGTAACCAATAATATCAAAAACTCCCTTAGCTTACGTATAGTTCACCAATGCCTTTCATCAGAACGACGAAGTTTTGAGTTACCCATATTTACACAAGTGAAAAAATTGTCAACATATACCACTGAAAGCATGAATACAACTATGAGAATTGAGTCATGACTGCACAACTTCCTTGAATGGAGGAAACTAAGGGACGTTGAAAGAAATATGAATGGAGGTTGATAAAAGAAGGGTCTGTTGTTTATGCAAAGGGAATGTTCAGACAAAACAGAGTCGCCAAATGTGTTTACACATGCCTACAAAGGCTGAATTTTACGAATAACACACCAGATGGATAAAATACAATGATAAGATCCTTCGAAGGTCCCACTGTGTGTTCCAAGAAAACTATTGATGATTATCCTTGTGGATGAATCGTCAGATTTGGAGGAAACCTTAGGTTATTAAGATGCGCACCCTAAGGTGACGTCCATATTTTAAAGAATTTGGCTCTTCTCTTGAGTATGTCACAAAGGTCAAAGAAAATGAAACAAAATAGAAAACTTAATGGGAGTGATGCACCAAAAAGTGAAGGACTTAACTCAGAATACAACTTCCTGTAATACAGAGAAGGTGAGAAATGGAAAGGGATGACCAGATGCACCATAGGCAAGAGAAGATTCACACAAAACACCAATTCAAACTACTTTAGCACAATATCCAAAGATATTAATAACATTATAAACATGTAAAATATACCCACTTCTAAATAAAGGGTATAAGAGGAAACAAAGATATGTAGAGGATGGAAAAAATACACCACACGACATATTATATTACTCAAAAAATGTGCACAATATTACAACAGATAAGAGGTAAGAGTGCTATTACAAATCTCAAAAAGAAGGCTAGAGCTCTAGGCCCTTTCCTTTTACAGAGCAGAAACTGAGACAGAGAATAAAAACTGACTAAATCCCAATTTTTCATCTTGAAAACCTTCCATTACAATATATAGTAGGAGAAGAAGGTAAGAGGCCTTTCTCGAACCATTTTCCAAGAACTTTTTTAATTATGATAAATGGTTTAAAGTGACATAAATAGATTGTTTGACATCTTTCTCACACTTCCCCATTATTGGTTCTTTACAAACAGTGAGAGCCATACCCATTTAATACAACCTTAAATTTTTTTGAACGATTCTTTTTAAGTGGACTCACCTTTTGAGTAACATCCTTTAAGCTCTGTTTCACACATTTTTATCTTGTAATCACTTATGCATCGCATCCTGGGCTGATGATTCAAACAGTGCCTATTTTTGTCATTTTATTAACATGACCTTTTGAATGGAGGTGAAAATCATAAATATTCAAAGGTTCGCTTCCTTCGCATGGGACTATGCATTAACTTTGTTTATTGAAAATACAAGCCAAATGATCTTTTTCCTTTGATGTTTTGAAAATATCTTGAGCATTTAAAACATTCAGATAGGTTTCATAATTTCCCATACGTGTTATCTGGCTTATCACCAATCTTTTGTAACATGTTTTGGCCTTTGATTCCATTTGTAGTGGGATCCACATCGACGCCAAGTGCGTGTCTAGGGTCTCTAATTTATTCATAGCTTTTTGAAGTGCGTTGGGATGACATTTGGCGTTGTCCACAAACTTTCTGCTCTACTTTGAGTAAGTAATGAACCTTTCACATATCAATACGAATAATTTTTCCTTGCACGTGTCACTTATATTTGACACCACATTTAAGTCCCGTGGGTTTTTGAGGCTTCCTCTCTGTTTTTATTTTTGTAACTTGCGCCAGGTTGACATTTGGTGCCATCTGTGACCCTGCTACTTTCTTTTGAGTTGGCTTGTCCTATCTTAGCTTTTTTATTATTGATTCAGATAAGTCTTCCTTCCATGTTGTTGAAGCATAGACCCTAGTAGATTTGAAATCTATAGGAATATTAGAACTTAATTTGTGGATTCAGTAGGAATCCATTTGTTATCTAATTTTGGTGGGGCGGCAGAATTTAGATAATAGGTATTGGAGGCGGAACCAAAGCAAGCTATTATTAGGGACTATTAGACAAACTAGGAGGTCTCAAATATTTTTGATATTCTACACAGTTTCCAAGATATGTTTCTGTGTGGGTACCATGAGCTTAAAGGATTTCACCCCTTGTTGTGATAAATGAGGATCAAGGTAAAGGAAGTTGCGCGCCTGATTTGAAAGAGGCCATATAGGATTAATCTCAATCTACATGTCAAGGTTATGGATGAACTTGACAAGATGATTGCGTCTGGAATCATTGAGGCCAATGAAGAATATAAGTGGGTTAGTCTGGTGGTCATCAGTATCAAATAGGATGGGAGAACATGTATTTTTGTTTAATATAGAGACTTGAATGTAGTGTCCATCATAGGTCCTTAGGCAACCCTGTTTACTGAGGATATATTAGAAGGTGTCACAGTGGGAGAGATCTATTAATTTACAGATGGATTATCTAGATACCATCAAGTATGAATTGTGAAAGAAGACCTGGAGAAGACCACTGTCATGATAGATTAGGGAAGCTTTAACTATATTGTAGTGCCTTTTGGACTGAAGAACGCGCCTGTTGTGTTTTCATTCATTATGGTTCATTTATTTCAAGACTTCATCCATAATTTTCTCCAAGTCTACTTGGATGACTGGATAGTTTATGGATTAGTAAAGGATCATTGTGACAACCTAAAGTTTATGTTTGAGAGGTGAAGGTGGTTGAGCATCTCTCTGAATATTAAGAAATTTATCTTTGCCACTCCTTTTGGACCGTGAATTTTTCATATCATCTGCAAGGAGGGTCTATTGGTGGATCCTACAAGTATTGATGTTATTTTTGGGTTGGAGGATCCTACCAATCAAAGTGCAGTGTGTGGATTCATAAGTCATATGGGGTACTACAAGAGTTTCATTAAAGGCTATGCCAAGAATACCGCATCGCTAGAAGACTTTATGAATCTTAAAGGGAGATTTCATTGGGATGAGGTGCAATAGATAGATTTTGACATGCTAAAGGAAAGAATTACTACTGCACAAATTTTATGCTTTCATTCGTGAGATAAGTTGTTCCATGTGCATGTTGATGCTTTAGGTATGTAAATTGAAGTAGTCTTAGCACCTCCTGGAGAGAGGGGATTTTTTATCATTGCTTGTGTTTTGCTACTAGAAATATTACCCCCGACATAATAGAATTATACTACCATAGAGCATGAGACATTATAAATTATCTACGTGCTACACAAATTTAGGAAGTATTTTATAGAAAAACCTGTTATTTTCTACATGGACCCCATGTCATTAAAATACTTCGTGAACAAACCTATCTTGCAAGGGTGCATATGTCAGTGGGTATTACTATTTCAATAGTTTGAGTTTACAGTTGTGGTGAACTAGGGAAGAGAAATTTTGTGAAACTCAAGAGAGGAGACATAGAGCATTGAGGACACACTGTCAGATGCACATTTGTTTGGATTGCAATGCACATCCTCTAACTTAGAGGTGATTGTTTTTTCTTGTGAATGGGTGTAATTCCATAAGGGATGAAGGCATTAGAAAAGAAACAATTAGCCATGTTTGTTGTGCCCTATATGCTATTTAACAGAGACCTATACAAGCTAGGTCATCATGAGGTTTTTCATCATTCTAGAGTGTTTCTTTGAAATTTGATGAAACAGATAAGGGTAAAGGGCTAGGAGGAATACCTTTTAAAATGGTAGTTGAAGGTTGTTGCGCGCGTATGACTTATTGATCCAAAATTGATCGTGAAAGATTCCTTTTTGCTAGGATAAACTACTTGAAATAGAAAATAAGACCACCAAATAAAAGTTAAACAGTATATGTAGTGGATTGCCTAGCGTATACTAGATCCGGGAAGTGTGATACTCCCTAGATGGCTGTCAATCCACTATTTAAAACAACTAAATGTTAACAATAAAGGGAAATACTACTGTAGTTAAAATGATTTAGGTATATCATTCGACTACAATAAGAAAATTCATTCACAACAGGTTAAGCTATGCTTGAATCTTAAGGTCAAGGTCTGGTTCTAGGCTGTTTTGGGGTATTTATTAGAGGTTTTAAGCTTTGTTCTTGGTCTGAGGGTAAAACCACAGAGAACGATGTCGATTTGGTATGACCGGTGCTGGTTTAGGTTAACCGGCAATGGTTGTGGGTAACCGATGTCGGTATGGTCGGGGTACAGGATACTTAATAAAAACTTGGTGGGGTGACATATCTGAGGCTAAATGGAAATGGAAAGGGCAATGATGAGGTCCGTGTGGGTCTTAAGTGTGCTCAGGGATAGTTATCTCTAGGGTATGGGTAGTTTAATGGTATGGGTGAAATATTGATAAAGTTTGTATGAAGGCAAATGATGGGTGGATGGGAATGCAAGTAGAAACTAATTAAAAAAGTAAAAGAGTCTACTAAAATTACAATGGACAAGTGTTGGTTAACAAAACACTTACTATTGTATGAGCTTGCTATTTGGTTAGTAATGGTAGTTGGTCAGATGGATGGAGCTTTGGTGTGGTGATGGCACTTGCCCAGATGCTCCCGTGAATGCAGGTGGCTCTATGATTGCTTCTAGTGTTGGTTGTAGATGCTCTAATGTGTGTATGAATGTTGGTTCTTCTTGCATACAACTTTGGTTTCATCCCTTTTTTCTCTCAGAAATGAGCCAACCAAGAAATAAGATTGTTTTGGGGATTAAATGGTAACCGAAGATAGTTTTGGGTTGACTAGTGGCGGTTTAGGGTAAACGGCGTCGGTTAGGGAGGGATTTCCTAGGTTTACTAAAATGGGCAAATATCTTTGATTTTCTTGGATCTTGTCTGTTTCCTTCTGCAGATTAGAATAGAAGCTTCCTTTCTAACTGGTGGGAATGTTGTTAGAGGGAATGTTCGATTTGATTTTTAGAGTTTAGGTAGGTCCTAGTGAGTAATGGAAACATACGAAGAATAGGTCTAGGATGAGGTGGCTAGGTGAGGTGGAAATGTAGGCATTATCTTAATAAGGATAATTGCATAATAAATATTGTGAGGAAATGGGTTAATTTAATTAATTTAATTAAATTAATATTAGTGTCGGGGTGAAAAGGGGCCATGGTTAGGTGAGTGTGTTTGAGTTGGTTATTTTTTAGAGGGAACAAGGGGAGTGCGACCTAATTTTGGTGTCTACATTTTGCCCCTTTTTTTTGCGTATCTTGTATTGGTAAGCGACGTTGACAAAAATAAGATGTAGTTGCCCCATGTGTGGCTGAAGGTGATCCCCCTCAAACCAGGAACTGATGAGGAAGAAGGTATAATTCATGAGTGGTTTGATAAAAGGTGAATGTGATGAAGAGAAAGGTGGGAAATAGGGTTAAAAAGGAGAAATGGTTTAATCAGGTAATCCAGGTAATAGGTCAGGATCAAAGGTAGTAACAATCAAAAGCAAGCACACATATAAACTGCAGCATGGTACCAAATTAAGGAGCAAGAAAACTCTACATTGTCTAAGGTTGATAGGTTTATCTAAAGAAGGTTGAGGTGATTCTGGTATCCAAGGTATATGATATGATCAGGAAACATTACATAGGTCAGGTGCAGGAACGTTTAGGTATGTTCCGGTACACCAAGGGTTGGGTCAGGATAAATGGTCATTGATAAGAGTCAAGGTAAGATCATTATTTCTATCAACACAAGTAACATTTCCGCAAGGTATAATGAGCACACCGTAACAACGTAACAAGTGCCCCAATGATGATACAGGTCTCCTCGCAAGGTGTTCGGGATCTGGAAAAGATCTCCAAGTGTGCGTTAACATCCCGCATGCCCCACTTAGCCCCTGCGTCCTTTGTTTTATCTCTTTTCCTCTTTTCTGGACCTTTTTCCCTTCAGTTACGAAACCGCCGCCCTGCCTGGGTGGCGGTCTCGTGCCACCCTGAACAGGGCGGCGGTCCTGTAACTGCCGCCCTGCTCAGAGCGGCGGTCCTTTACGCATTTTCCAGAAAGCATTTTTAACGTGACTCACGTAAAAATCAACGATTCACCAGCTTTTTTTCACCGCCTTGGGCTTGCATTTATGTTTTTGGTCCCCTGGAATAGTGTTTGGCCATTGTTTATAGTTTTAGAGTTCAGTTTGGTTTTGATCTTTGGGTGAATGAAATGCTATAAATAGATGGCTTGTGCTCAAGCAAATGGCCCCTCATTTTCACTTCTCATATTCTCATTTTCAATAGTTCAGTCTGTTATTTCACTTAGAAGCCATAGTTTCAGTTCATTTGCATGCTTAGTTAGTATTGTTTAGCTGTTGGTAAGCCACATATCCATCTTGTGCAGGCAGTGCTGTTATTTCACCCAATCCATTGGAGTAGAATAGCTTAGGAAGCCATTAAAGTTGCAGGTTTTTCTCCTCAAAACAGGATAGTTTCAGGTTCTGGACGCTTTATGTTGCATGACTCGCAATAAATCCCACTAGGAATTGCATAAGCCAAGCTCTGTACTCTTGCGCTATCCCTCTCCTACTCGCATTATATTCAGTCTGTATTCTGAGCTACCTTTGTCCCAATATCTACTTCTGTTGATGCTAGCATTACACATGCTTTTCTGGATTCACGTGAACACGAAGGAACGAGGAGATCACACTGAGGGGACAAGATCACACACACCATTGGATTCGCCACTGTTCTGCAGAATCCAGGTTCTAGCTTTCAAAGTTCTAAATTAGAAATATATCAAATAGAGTAGATAATCACTTCTTTTCAGTCAAGTTTACTTTCGATATTGCCAGGGAAGCTGTGGGGATTGATAGTTTCTGAGAAACTATGATTCACTCCTCACTTCTGAGGTAGGATCGAGAGTCTGGCAAATAGATTAGGCAAGTTATTTCATTGTTTAGAATAGATCTACAAATTGCACAGACAAATAGCTACACTCGGTTATTTTGTTTGTTTTAAGTTGTTATTTTAGTTGTCAATTCTAGATATTTTAAATAGCTGCTTTTCTTAAATTCTTAAAGGTTTCTCAGAAAATACAAAAATAGAAGTTATATATGTTCTAGATTTATTTCACATAGTTTAATTCACTTTGTTGCAGTTAGATTTACATTATTGCTTTTGTATGACAATCACGGGACCTAGGGAACCCAGAGAATATGTATTTGAGCCAATTGTGCCTCAACCCAATCTCGTCACAGCAATAGTTGACATAGACCAAAATCTTAGAATCCAAGTCTTCCAAACAACAACAGATTTACGACAGATCAGCTCTCAGTTGAGGGGATTAAACATAGAAGACGACCAAGCACACACATTTTGGTCAAATCAACCAAATTACAGATTACCCTAGGTTCATATCCACATGACTGTAGAAGGGTTCGAAAGAGAGCAAACGTTCGGTTGTGATCCTTTGGTCCCACAGCCAGATGCAGGAGACATTCTCACAGACATAGATACTAGCCTAAGAATTCAAGTGGCAAGAACGCCTGTGAGGTACTCTGAGAAGATCGCACAGCTATTAATTTTAAATATAGAGGCTGAGAAAGCATATGATTATTGGATACTAGGGATCAGGGACTGATTTCGTACATGACCATAGCAGGACCGCAACAACCAAGAGTCTACGGTTGTGATCCACAAATCCCGCAACCTAACGAATCCGTAAGTCAATTAGACATAGACACTGGCCTACGCACATTAGTATTCAGATCTACCCCACTTCCACCTACCATCATCGAACAGTTATCCTTACTAGATATAGCAGCTAACAAAGCTAGAGAGTTCTGGACTAGGCCAGAGAATCGTCCGTAGAGTCGATTGTATTCACTACCCACCATATGACCTTATCTGGAGACATACACGAAACTATCCCAGGTCATTTTCCACGTATTCCACAACCCATAGATCGAATCACGCCAGAGCTCGATATTGATTGGAGCCTTCGAGCAGTCATCCTTGCTGATCGATCTATCACACCAGTTCAGGTTAGAAGGGCCTTCTTTGCCTTAGATTCACAAATTCCACTAGTGCGTATTGAAGACATTAGATTGCCTAACTAGTTTGTCTGCATCCCACGCATATTCCATCCCCACCGGCTGTCTCGGCACGACCTCGGGAGGTCGGGTACGCGGAAGAGTTACTTGTAGATTCCCACGCTCGCTTGTCGCTCGTACTTGTCACTTTTCCATCAGCTTCGTACAAAATTGGTGAACCTGACGTGAAACAAACAACTGTTTCACCTTTTATACCTCATTAGCCTTCACATCAGCTTCACCAACAAAATTGGTGAACCCGACATGAAACAAACAACTGTTTCACCTTCTCTTTGAGAGTTTCATCTTATCTCATCCACCTTCGCTCCTTCCCATTATTCTGCGGGTATTCATATACCCCCCGAATATGTCAGGATTCGATGCATATGGCAGACCCCTCTTGGGTCTTGAGGCATACTACGCCCAACAGAATAGGCAATCATCACCCTCACTCTCGGTATGGGGTGACAACTACTCAACTAATCAGTTGTCAACACAAACTCCAAGAATCAGATATAATTCATCTTTTCAAACTGAGGAGTTAGATCAGTTCCCTCAAAAACAACAAACAGAGCCTTCAGGCTCGAATAATATGACGTTTACCGGAGAATCTGGTTCATCTCCTCAGATGCTACTTAGACCACAAATTAGTAGACAATCAGACCCATACCTGGTCTTAGATGATGAACAGTCAATACGTTATCCTAGGAGTGAACAACGCTCTCGGGGTATGTACCCACCTGTAGGAGGTTTACAACCACAACCCGAGGTCTCTTTTCAAGAAAATACCTCTATGCCACTGCATATAGGAAATACTCTCGGAGAAACTTGGCAAGATAGTGATCAGTTCATAGCAGGATATCACATGCCTATACAACACCAGGGTATACAACAAACGCCGCTAAGGCAAAACACCGTGACTTCACCAAATGAAGTCATTTCAACGTTAGTAGAAAAAGTGAGAGGGTTAGAACTTGCCCAAGCAAGTCAAAATTCACAATTCATGCAAGCAGGGAGTTCCAATCCCCCACACCATCCTAGCCAAGTAGACCTCCTCACAGGAATAGGCACGTTAGGCATGCCTCCTCAGTATCCACAACAAACACCAACTAGGCCCATCATCTCTAACACCGTTCCTCCCGGTCTAGTACAAAACAATCCATTCCTGGACAATACCCCGTCATACTTAAACATGTACTCCAAATCACCACAAGGAGATATGTTCTCCTCTCCCGGCATGCTTGCTCAAACACAGGTGTTTCCTTATGCCCCTACCAATGCATACGTTACGCCATATCAACAACCCATTCCACCACAACTCCCTCAACAAGCACCATCAATGGTCGAAACCTATGCGATAGGGACTTATTCAGAATATTTGAAAGAGCCCTTAGACTTCACCATACGAAGCGTCATGCTTCCAAGACCCCTTCCCGATTTCCCAAGTACAAAGGTGAGGGAGATCCAAATGCACATATCAAGGCTTACGCTACAGCCATACGAGAATTACTCCCTTGGGATGGGGTCGTTGCTAAAATATTCCCCAAAACTTTAGAAGGCATCGCTCTTGATTGGTATTATAGAATACCTGAGGCTTCAATCCATTCATTTAAACAACTCGTATCAGAGTTCATTAAGGCATTTGACATGAACAAACTGTTAAGAACAGGAATCAGGGAATTCTTGCACATTAAACAAGAACACAATGAATCTGTCGCCCATTTCATCCAAAGGTGGCGTACAGTTCTTTATTCTTCGGCAAGTGCTCCAAATATGGATCAGATGGAACTATGTGATTTATTCCTTCATTCTCTCAGCAGAGAGGTGAAGGAAGAAGTCCAGAAGTTCCCACTAAGAACTTACGATGAAGTACTTGAGAGCGCTCTTCGAATAGATCAAGCAGCGATAGATAGTGGTCGTAAGACATATGGAACAAACGGGAGGTTAATCACCTCCAGCCAGAACACTACAACTTATCCTACTACCACGAATGTCAATCAAGGACCTAAAATCCTTAACAAAAATCGGGGTGACAACAGATGGAGTAACTGATCAACCTAAAAAGGTAAATACTGTGAATACTTCACTACCAATGAACAATCAACGAAACAATAACTTTACCCCCACAATCAATACAGTGGATTTTAATCATCCTCAACAACAACAACAACGGTGAAATCCCACACAGGGTCTAAGCCAAAACTCATTTGGTTATCAAAACCAAAATCAAAGCCAGAAACAACAAATGCAAAACTTTAATCCTAATAGGCAACAGTTTGATCAGAGTTTTAGGCCACAATATACACCAAACCAACAAACCAGGAATTACAATCCCAATTCATATTGTGGTTTCCACAAAATTCGAGGTCATGATACTAGAACGTGCCGTGACTACAATAAATTCATGCAACGTTTGCCAGAAGAACAAAGACAGTTCTTCACAGATTTGTTTTTGGCAGATCCCGTGTCACCACCACCAAGCACGCTCGCAGGGGCAGTTTCCCCTCAGAATGCTCCCCTCAAGATCTTTAACGATCCACTCCCAAATCATGATAATAATAGGCTAAATCTAAATGGGACAAACAAAAGCGTAATGACGGGAAACAATGATCATGAAGCCTCGACTTCACTAAGTCCATCAGTTGCGCCACAATTAGGAAGTCAGCCGAGACCCAAGATAGTCAGTTTAGTAGAACTAGACGCCGAACTACCCATCGAAGCTATAACAAGAACACGAGAGTATTTCTCTCAGCCAAGCCCAAGTCACCTGCCAGAAACAGATAAGAGCCAACAAATAGTAGAAAAACCCGTAGGTGCCTATGATTTAATTAGTGACCTAACAAAAACCTTCTCACACATTTCATTTTTGGACTTACTGAAGAATTCTCCTGCCCACAGGGCTGCTCTTCTAGAGGCATTAGGTTTAGGTCATCTAATCAATATCACTCCACCTCCTGAAACACAAGTAAACCACGTAGATTTTGATATCCACCCTCCGGGGCAGCCGGATAAGGATGTCGAATTCATATTCGAAATAAGTAAAATGCCTACAGATGCTGAGATTGCACGCCGAGGTGATCCAGCCTTACACTTACAAGTATGGGTTTATAATAACTACGTAAAACGAGCAATGGTTGACGATGGGGCCGCAGTTAACATAGTCCCCTTCTCTTTCCTTCAAAAATTAGGATATGGGGAAACAAATTGTTCCACCACTCGAAATACATTGAGAGGCTATGATAGCCTTAAAGCCACTTCAATTGGAACTATAATACTACCGGTCACCTTAGGACCCAAAACAATCCTGACTGAGTTTTATATTATAGATCGGGAAACTAATTATAACATGATCCTTGGCCGACCATGGATACACCGTATGAAGGCAATTCCTTCTACGTTATTCCAAGAAGTAAGATTCTTGCATCTAGGAAAGGTGTTTGTAGCCAAAGGTGATCCAAAGCCATTCGATATACACCTAGCTGACTTAAAGAAAAGACCAGGCGTGCACTCGGAATTTGAACTTCCAACAAACCAACTTAATAAACCCACTGACGCAAAACCAGAGGAGAAGTTGGTACCTACAACGGATCTTGAGACTATGAATCTAGTCAAGACAATCCCAGCCTTAAAAGATGAGGCTAACATTGTAGAAACGGTATCATTAGGAACTACTGCAAAAATCGTTGAATTACTAGAACAGGATCTACCAATGTTCCTACCATTTGATTCTGTAGGCATGGGATATTCCCTAGGTGTTGGTTCTCTTCCAGCAGAGGATCTCTGTATGGTGGAAGTAGAATGCGCAAATACAACAAATATCCCAGCGTCCATATTCCCAGCTAAATATTGGACTCTCCATTTTGATGGAGCTAAATGCCGTTATGGAGCGGGGGCTGGTGTAATCTTTACTTCCCCTGAAGGAAAGGTCCTACCATTCGCCTTCAAACTCAATTTCGAATGTACAAACAACGGCGCTGAATACGAAGCCCTCCTCCTTGGCCTCATTTTAGCCAAGAGGATCGGTGTTAATAACATCAGAGTGTTAGGAGACTCACAATTGGTAGCAAACCAAGTCTCTGAGGTATATGAAACCAAAGCCGAACACTTACAACTTTACAAAACAGCTGTATTAGATTTAAGCAAGGACTTTGACTTCATATCAATTGAAGCAATCCCGCGAGAACACAATCTTCTCGCCGATTCTATAGCAACCTCGGCATCACGCTTTACTCCAAACAGTAAGTTAGAAGATACCCGTTTCATGGTATCCCTTCGTGATGAACCATTGATAAAAGCAACGACAAATTCTCTTTTAAACGGAAATGAAAACAAATCTACTATCCTAGATCACATTGATAGTGATATGACCACTCTGAATTACTTAAATGCCTATGCGGCATTACATCTCTCCTATCATATGATAGATTTGTCCTTAATCCCACATTCATCTTCCTACTTCGGAAATCCCATGATGGAACCTAGCGTATACACAGTAGAAAGTGGGGACGATTTGGATTTACCTCCAGCCCCACCTGAATTTGAAGAGGGTAATGCCTCTTTAATCGAAGAAACAATTGATGTTAACATCGGAACGGAGGATGAACCAAAAATCTTAAAATTAGGGTCCTCGTTAACCCCGGAAGAAGTAGAAATACACACTCAGATCCTCAAAGAACATCAGAAAGCTTTTGCATTTAATTATAAGGAAATGACAGGCGTTGCACCACACATTGCGGTACATAACCTCGTCACTAAATCAGATGCAAAACCGATTAAACAAAAATCAAGACCCATGAAGCCTAAGGTGGCTCTCATGGTAAAAGAGGAAATAATAAAACTCCTACAAGTAGGATTCATCAAACCAGTCGATTACTCTCAATGGGTATCTAACATCATTCCTGTTCTCAAAAAGAATGGGAAGATACGCATCTGCATAGATTTCCGAGACATTAACAAAGCATGTCCTAAGGACGATTTCCCATTACCATCCATAGATGTCATTGTTGATGCAACAGCTGGATTTGAACTTTTGTCTCTCATGGATGGATTCTCGGGATACAATCAAATCAGAATATCTGAACAAGACCAAGCTAAAACCACGTTTATAACTCCTTGGGGAACCTATTGTTATGTTGTTATGCCATTTGGTCTCAAGAACGCTGGTGCTACGTACCAGCGAGCTATGACATATATATTCCATGATCTAATTCATAAAATCATGGAATCCTACGTAGATGACTTGTTGGCTAAGGCCAAGAAGCGTTGTGACCATCCGGAAGTACTCCACGTCATTCTTTCACGCCTAATAGAATACGGAGTCACGCTAAATCCAGAGAAATGCGTCTTTGGTGTAACAGGAGGAAAGCTCCTAGGTTACATCATATCATCACGAGGGATAGATGTTGATCCAACCAAAATTTGGGCTGTCCTCGAAATGGTCCCACCTTCGAATGAATCTGGAATCAGGTCATTTCTCAGAAAACTTGGTGCAATCCGGAGATTCATCCCGGACTTAAGTTTCGCCATTCATCCAATCAACAATTTACTCAAGAAGGATTATAGCATTGATTGGACCGAAGACTGCAATGAAGCCTTTGATGCAGTTAAGCGTTTCCTGTTATCACCACCTACGCTAATGCCACCTAAGCTAGACCGCCCGTTAATTTTGTATTCACGAGCTACCGATGTCTCGCTGGCCTGTATGTTGGCCCAAGAAGACGATGACAAGAGGGAACGCGTGATTTATTTCATTAGTCGAACATTACTTGACTATGAAACACGTTATACACAGGCAGAACGAGAATGCCTTGCCATAGTCTTTGCTACTAAACGCTTAAGACACTATATGCTGAATCAAGAAACAAGGGTCATGGTAAAAACGGACCATTTACGAACTTTCCTCACACAAGGATCCTTGTCTAAAAAGGCTGGACGTTTTATAACCTTAATGGGGGAATTCGAATTAACATTTGTAAATCAGAAGTCGGTTAAAGGACAAATCATCGCAGATTGGTTAGCTGATAACCCATTAGATGGAGGTGATTTAGTAAATTTAGATTTTCCAGATGAGTGCGTATACTACATCGAAACCTGACCCTCTATCTCTGAGTGTCCCTGGTACACTGATATCATTAATTATATCATGGACCATACGTATCCAGAAGGAGCTACACCGCAACAAAGAAGGCGGTTACGTATTATCGCAGCCAAATACGTCATCATAGAGCAAGTGCTCTACCGAAAAGCATTCGATGGAATGCTCCTGAGATGTGTCGACACAGAAGAATCCAAGAAGATTCTCCACGAATCTCACAGTGGAATGTGTGGAGGCCACTTCGGTGGCCATGCCACCGCTCGCAAAATACATCGAATGGGCTATTTCTGGCCCACTCTAGAACACGACGCAGTGGAGTTTGTACGCAGGTGTCATAAGTGTCAAGAATTCTCCCACGAGATTCATATGCCAGCACAAGCTCTACAACCAATTGCTACTCCATGGCCCTTTTCTACATGGGGTCTTGATTTGATAGGGAAATTCTCTCCCTCGTCTACAGATGGCCATAATTTTATAATCACGGCCACCGAATATTTCACCAAGTGGGTAGAGGCTATGCCTCTTACTACTGTACCAGGTTCTGTAATCGCCAAGTTCATTTTGAACCAAATCATTTGCAGATACGGTATCCCACAAGTCATTATCTCAGATAATGGAACTTCTTTTAAAAATGATGAAGTTCACGAACTATGCAATAAATTTAAAATAAGCCATCATACGGCTTCCTTGTATTACCCTCAAGCCAACGGACAGGCTGAAGCAACAAACAAGACACTGAAAGCCATTCTCCTTAAAACTGTGAAAGAAAACAAACGAGATTGGCATTTGAAGTTATATCCGGCCTTATGGGCCCACCGAACCTCAATAAGAACACCAACGGGGAGCAACTCCTTTCTCACTAGTATTTGGGGCAGAGGCAGTTCTCCCACTTGAGGTCGAAATACCCAGTCTCCGCATTTCATTACAAGGGATTCTGGATGAAGACGCTTACAGAGAAGCACGTCTTTCCCAACTAGAAAGCCTAGATGAAACTAGGTTAGATGCTGAACAACGGCACAGAGCCTATGCTGACCGGATGTGCCGGCAATATAACAAGAAGGTCTATGAACGCGACATATATGAAGGTGATTTAGTTCTAAGGCTAGACAGTCGGATCGACAAGAAGACCGGCGAAGGAAGGAAGTTCCGGCCTAAATGGTTGGGCCCATACCGAGTCATGAAGGACTATGGAAATGGTGCATACCTCCTATGTACGCTAGAAGGTGAGGAATTTGGTGAAACAGTCAATTCCCTGCACCTCAAGCGGTTCTACGCATAAGCAGCTAGCACTACTTATATATATTTACATTGCATCTTCATATAGATTAAGATCATTTTTGTCCACTTGTTTCTTACATAAATTGTGATCAAGGAATTTTATTCTCAAAGCAATTCATTACAAACTCATGATGTTGTTGGCATAAAACTTTCTAATCATACCTCTCCATTTTCATGATATCATCAAATTATCTCGGAATCATTTTATCAAATAAAGCTAGACATGGCAAAGTCTTAACGGTAACCATACCAAGATCTGCGGGCTTGTTCTCACTTTTAGTTTCTTCTTAGGATAGGTGTCTTGCCTATGGTCTGTTCTAGAAGCTTCATGGTGTCACATCTATCCCATATATATGTCTCTTCGGAAATAAGCACATACTGACATTTTACTCAAGAAAACGAGTCAAAAAGTGATCAAACAGAAAATTTTAATTTTACACATTTCCTTGCCCCACCAACCTTCGGTGATGAGCTTGCGTCTCTTACTAGTGACGTAGGGTTGGGAAAGGATGGAAATGCCCTTACTCACCTATACCTTGTCCATGGTGATAAACCCACGCTTCTTACTAGTAGCATGGGGCAAAGTATAGGGGGTCCTCTTGACAAGCAAACATTAAAGGTCATAAGAAAACAATTCAAATCTTGAGGTCTTAAATCAAAGATAAATGAATCAGATGTTCAAAATTCCAAGAGAGTTAAAATCCTAAAAACCCAGATTTTGTCTACTATGTGGCCATCTATGGATCTAAGTCTAGATAAACCGCAAAGTAAGTTGCATTCTAAACTATGAAGTCACTCGGGTAGAGTAAGCTTGTAGTGTCCTAATTTGGTTCCACCAAAGCTTTGTCTATCTTTCATCACTATCATTTCACTACACCTCACAACTTGTGCCCTTTCTAGCTCTCGGTGATGAGCCCTCGCATCTTACTAGTTGCGTGGAGTTGGGAGTAGGGGCAGGTTTATCTGCTCATCATACCGGTTTACCTTCACCACTCTGCCAAAACAAATATGGAGTATCCAAAATTGCTTACAGAAGCTAAGATTCAAAATCACATTATATCTACATCATCATATGTCAGCATCATGAAACACAAAAGGGAAAGTAAAACACTTGCATCATTTGTTCACCATTGCATACATTCTAGAAAAAGCATATAAACATACATCGTAGTATACATAAGGAAACTGGAAAAGGAAACAAAGCCATCAATGCCAAAAGCTTGATCAAAAAGAATATACATATATATATATATATATATATATATAAATGATCAACATTTATGTACAATGCCATCATGCACTAAGCATGGTCAAAACGCTCAAAGAGCCCGGGATATACAAAAGAATGTATCGTACAAAAATCTACGAGAGCCAAGCGGCTTCTCAATCTCTACGGGACCCCTCTGAAGGTGCACGCCCATGCCTAGGACTCCGGCTACGCCAGCGCTCTGAATGCACGGAGGGCTCAGGATCCCGAGGGGCAGCCGCAGCCTCACCACGAGAATGGCTCCTCATCAGACGCTCAGCCGTCCTGTACCCCGCTAGCTCGGTGCGAAGGGTCGATACCATCCTGGCCACATGCCAGACTGGAGAAAAGACGTCAGTATGCCTACCAGCTGTTGAAGGCTCCCCAGAGTCCACGGATAACTCTGCACGGGTCCTATCCATGGGGATCATCAGGGAATCAGTGCATACCCTGCGAATCAAATCTCGCCACTCATCGGCGGTCTCTGCAAACAAAGGAGAAAACAAATTAGAAACCAAATAAGGAATTAAAAGATACAAGATAGCAACTAAGGAGGTCCTAACAAAAAAACAAACACTAGAAGGGAGAGAGGGTAACTTACTCGGATCACCCGGCCTCCAAGATGGATCTATGGGGTCAGCGCCCGCCACGGATGCCGCTACCAACTGAGGGGCTGCTCCTGTAGCTGGAGCAACGTAACGCCCCGCAACAGACTCATCCTCCCCATGGCCCTGGGAGAGTGGCTCCTCTGAAACCAGAGTCACTCTCTCTGCACTCTGCTCAGCCCTCTCCGCCTGCATAATATCCTGGGTATCATGCCACTCAGGATCACTGTCCTTGGTCTCCTCCTCTATCTCCCCCCCTGTAAACTCCTCAGACTCAGAGTCTACCTCAATAGGGTCATCGCTGCTATGAGCAGGACCCGCGGACAATCTGAAGTAAAGGTGCCTGAGGCACACTGGCTCTCCCTCTGGCACGAACTATCCTCCTGGCTGCAATAGGAATGCCAGGAGTAACCACTGTCCAACCCCGGCCTCTAGGCCCCCCTCTGGCCTCTCAGACTGATCTATATACTGGCGCCACTGGGGGAAGCATACCCATGTACGGTAAGCCAAACTGCTGAGGAACTCGGCCAAAGGGGTGCATCTCCACACGCCCCACTCTGTCAATAAGCTGCCCTGTCGTGGAGCAGGAGATCAAGGTAAGAGCCTCCTCGCCCCATATGCCTGCCATAGTCTGGTATGGTGTGGCCTCCATGTCGGCAGTAGTCAGGGAGGCAACTAGCTGATGAGGTGCTCTAAGCACCGACATGTCTGTCCATCTGGCTGCCCTCACAGCTCCAGGATCTGCCACCTCCACACCCCTGCCATAAGGGATGAAATGCTCATAGACCCAACTCATGACTAGAGTTAGGTGGCTCAATGACTGCCCCTGTAAACGGACTACCCTGTATAAGTCATGGTAGGTGGTCCCAAGAATGTCTGCTCCCCAGGCATATATCCGACCGTGCCCCTCTATCTGTGCAATAATGGGGGACCAGCAGTATAACAAAGTATCTCCTCCCTTGTCCCCGATCAGCCTCGAGGCAAGGATCCCCATGATGGCCTGGTGAAGTAGGGGGATGGGCAAAGAAGGAATAGATCAAAATCTCACCCCCTTCTTCGACCCCGTGGAGATGACTGCATCTCCCATATATGTGGCCCACTGTGCAATCTGTGCCCGTGAGCCTGCTGTCTCTAGGGTAAGTCGTCTCCCGATGATCAGGACCCCCAGAATACGATAGACATTCCTCCAGTGTAATAGTCCACTCACCACGGACCCCTGGCAATCGGAAGGTGTTCCGATCTGCATCCCAGTATGAGAACAGGTCATAAAGAATGTGACTGGATGGTGTAACATGGGGCATGCGTGATATGCGTAGTATCCCGGCCCGCTGAAGAGTGTCCTCCTCGTCCTGTGAGAGGGCGTCTAGTACCCCCTGGGAGCCAATCACACTCCCTCTCTCTACTCCACCGGATATACTCCTCTCTCGCCTGCATACACCCAAAAAACACACAAAACAGAGCAAGTTAGCATCCAAGTAATACTATGAAAACCATGAAAGCATGTAGAAATGCTAAAAATACAAACACAATCTCAAAAAGAGGTTCCTTTTGCATTCTGTGCAAAACCGCCGCCCTAAGCAGGGGGCGGTTTTGTAACCGCCACCTTAAGGGTGGTGGTCGTGTAACCGCCGCCCTGAACAGGGCGGCAGTCATGTAACCGCCGCCCTGGCAGGGCGGCGGTCGTGGTCCAAAAACCCACGCGGGTTTTTAAATTTAAAAAGCCTAAAAAACGTAAAAAATGACCATTTTACCTAAAAACAAAGCCTACCCAGTAGGCGCCCCCCCTAGGTGGACCTTTCAACACTAACATTTTCAAAAATTACCCCCCCATGACAAAGTATTTAGCATTTCAAATTTAAGGTGATAAAAGGGAGAAACTGAAGAAAACTAACCTGTGATCTCATGGGTCGATGTGCCACATGTGGAGGCATGATCGCTATCTCGTTGCGGACGTTTTGACTCTACTCACGCAAGAAACCGTCACCATGGGTCCCAGAGCTCAAAATCAACCAAATCGACTCGCGCAAATGAATAGGAAAATGGGCCCCACTTTCATATATATAGCACTCTGATTCATTTTAAAATGACTTTTTCACAGGTTTGGAGCGCCGATGGAGGTAAGTTCTTATCCCTGCACAAATGGTACGTTCTCATTTCTTATTATTTTAGCGTTTATTTTCCAAACTATTGTGTCTATCTACACTTGAGTTCTCTTTTCATTTTACAGGTAGCGGGAATATTGGATGGCGTCATTTCAACACACGGATGTATCAGGTATAACTTCTAACTTCCCATTTCGGGACTGCCATACTTGGACCCACCGTTTTACGCCTCTTCATGGCTAAAACACTTCTCCGAGGGGGCAATATGTACGTACCCAAAATTGTGAGGTATTGTACTGCCGGAACAACGTAACAAGTGCCCCAATGATGATACAGGTCTCCTCACAAGGTGTTCGGGATCCGGAAAAGATCTCCAAGAGTGCGTTAACATCCCGCATGCCCCGCTTAGCCCCTGCATCCTTTGTTTTTATCTCTTTTCCTCTTTTCTGGACCTTTTGCCCTTCAGTTACGAAACCGCCTGGGTGGCGGTCCGTGCCCTGGGCGGCGGTCCTGTAACTGCCGCCCTGCTCAGAGCGGCGGTCCTTACACGCGTTTTCCAGAAAGTGTTTTTAACGTGACTCACGTAAAAATCAACGATTCACCAGCTTTTTTACCGCCTTAGGCTTGCATTTATGTTTTTGGTCCCCTGGAATAGTGTTTGGCCATTGTTTATAGTTTTAGAGTTCAGTTTGGTTTTGATCTTTGGGTGAATGAAATGCTATAAATAGATGGCTTGTGCTCAAGCAAATGGCCCTCTCATTTTTGCTCTCATCTTCTAATTTCAGTAGCTTCAGTCTATTATTTTTCTTAGAAGCCATAGTTTCAATTCATTGCATGCTTAGTTAGCATTGTTTAGCTGTTGGTAAGCCACATATCCATCTTGTGCAAGCACTGCTGTTATTTTATCCAATCCATTGAGATAGAATAGCTTAGGAAGCCATTAAAGTTGTAGGTTTTTCTCCTCAAAACAGGATAGTTTCAGGTTCTGGACGCCTTATGTTGCATGACTCGCAATAGATCCCGCTAGGAATTGCATAAGCCAAGCTCTGTACTCTTGCCCTATCCCTCTCCTACTCGCATTATATTCAGTCTGTATTCTGAGCTGCCTTTGTCCCAATATCTACTTCTGTTGATGCTAGCATTACATGCTTTTCTAGATTCACGTGAACACGAAGGAACGAGGAGATCACACTGAGGGGACAGGATCACACACACCATTGGATTCGCCACTGTTCTGCAGAATCTAGGTTCTAGCTTTCAAAGTTCTAAATTAGAAATATATCAAATAGAGTAGATAATCACTTCTTTTCAGTCAAATTTACTTTCGATATTGCCAGGGAAGCTGTGGGGATTGATAGTTTCTGAGAAACTATGATTCATTCCTCACTTCTGAGGTAGGATCGAGAGTCTGGCAAATAGATTAGGCAAGTTATTTCATTATTTAGAATAGATCTACAAATTGCACAGACAAATAGCTACACGGTTATTTTGTTTGTTTTAAGTTGTTATTTTAGTTGTCAATTCTAGATATTTTAAATAGCTGCTTTCTTAAATTCTTAAAGGTTTCTCAGAAAATACAAAAAAAGTTATATATATGTTCTAGATTTATGTCCACGTAAATTTGCTTTGTTGCAGTTAGATTTACATTATTGTTTTGTATGACAATCACGGGACCTAAGGAGCCCAGGGAATACGTATTTGAGCCAATTGTGCCTCAACCCAATCTCGTCACAGCAATAGTTGATATAGACCAAAATATTAGAATCCAAATCTTCCAAACAACAACATGGATTTACACAGATCAACTCTCAGTTGAGGGGATTAAATATAGAAGACGACCAAGCACACACGTTTTGGTCAAACCAACCAAACTACAAATTACCCTAGGATGACTGTTCGAAAGAGAACAAACCTTTGGTTGTGATCCTTTGGTCTCACACCCAGATGCAGGAGACACTCTTCACAGATATAAATACCAGCATAAGAATCCAGGTTGCAAGAACGCCTGTGAGGTACTCTGAGAAGATTGCACAGCTATTAATTTTAAATATAGAGGCTTAGAAAGCATATGATTACTGGATACTAGGGATCAGGGACTGATTTCGTACATGACCATAGCAGGACCGTAACAACCAACAGTCTACGGTTGTGATCCACAAATCCCGCAACCTAACGAATCCGTAAGTCAATCAGACATAGACACTGGCCTACGCACACAAGTATTCAGATCTATCCCACTTCCACCTATCATCACCGAACAGTTATCCTTACTAGATATAGTAGCCAACAAAGCTAGAGAGTTCTGGACTAGACCAGAGAATCATCCGTAGAGTCGATTGTATTCACTACCCACCATATGACCTTATCTGGAGACATACACGAAACTATCCCAGGTCATTTTCCACGTATTCCACAACCCATAGATCGAATCACGCCAGAGCTCGATATTGATTGGAGCCTTCGAGCAGTCATCCTTGCTGACTGATCTATCGCACCAGCTCAGGTTAGAAGGGCCTTCTTTGCCTTAGGTTCGCAAATTCCACTAGTGTGTCTTGAAGACATTAGATTACCTAACTAGTTTTGGCTGCATCCCAGGCATATCCCATCCCCACCGGCTGTATCGAAACAACCTCGGGAGGTCAGGTACGCGGAAGAGTTACTTGTAGATTCACACACTCGCTTGTCGCTTTTCCGGTGTACAGGGAACAATAGTGAATTAGGGTTAGGGGGGCTAGATAGAAGATGTAATACGAAGGTAATAAGGTCTAGGGAAAGAGAGGTAGGGTAGTAGGTAAATGTGAGGTTTCAAGTGGGACTATGGTTATGATTAAGGTGAAATTAATGTGATGTTCTGCTTGATGCCGGTGAGAGATTAGTTGAGGATGAGAGACATGGTGTCACCCCTGTTATTGAGAGTTTGAGGCATGGTGATTATTGAGGAGTGGAGGCATGTCACAGATGTGGGCCTAATCGGTATATAGTCTGGCAGTTGAGTTTGATGGTCTCTCTAATTGATATATGGGATTCAGCAACAAAATCTTTCCACCTACCGACGGGGGAGATGACAGTCATCCTAGAGGATGTGTACAGGATCCTACGGTTACCTATATTGGGGACGCAGGTATATTCAATCTCTTCAGAGGCATCTGAGGAGTTGATGCTAAAAATATTTAGTGAGGGACTGATAGAGATGACATTCCAAAATGCTAGCCTAAGTTATGGAGAGATGTACCTAGCCCGTCCAAAGGAGAAGAGGTTAGTCATGTTATTGATGGAAGTAGTTTGTTGTTTACATTGCTAGATGTAGAGGGTGGGAGATTCCCATGATCACTGATGGGGTGTCACATGATATGATTATGGATAGGACATGCTTCACATGAGCACCAACATTCCTAGTGTAGTTATATAGAGAGCTATGGGCATGTGGGTGGATCCGCATGTTTATCTTATGTTGCACATTTATTCTTCACTGTTGGGATTACGAGCACATTGTGTGTGTTCGTCCTATTGGTATGCCCCGAGTGGATGAATTTGAGCCTTGTTTTTCTTGGGTGGGGTATAGGTGATGGGTGCCTATGGTGGGAGAGTGTTGGGCAGGAAGGGCCACACAAGATGTAGCTTGTTACAGGAGGTTACTGGAGGGATTGTCCGGCGTGGACATTATTTAGAGACCGTAAGTGGGCTATCCCTCATACAGACATATGGCCGATAAGTTAGATGGCATGTAGATACTCAAATGGATTGAGGGGTGTCGTGTAGGGGAGTACGAGATGATCCCAGTAGATAGGGTTAGATGGCAGTTTTGGCTACCACAAGACATACCCCCACCCTTCCCACAGTACCAAAGAGATGATGTGGAGAGACCACTGCTACTACCATAGCCGACAGTACCTACAAGGGAGGAAGAGTAGGTTATAGACTGGCGTATCGATGATGCTGGGGTGACTAATAGGTATACACATTGGTGGGTGGTGCATTTACGAGTAGTGCCTCCCAGGATAGGGCAGCCAAATTTAGCCACCATCATGGTGTAGAGAGACACCCTACAGGGGCAGGGGTGACCCTGATTACACAGTTGGGGATGGTACAAGGGTAGTTAATAGATTCAGAGGTGGAGGTGGCTACGCTGCATACAAAGATGGCCAGTCTATAGGCTAGATGGCACAAAGTGGAGATGAAGATGGAGATGATGAGCAAGTGGCTGCTCTACAAGCATGGGTTACAGGTTTTCAGGGCTAGTTGGCCATTGCAAAGGTGTAGATTAAGGCACTACAGACCTAGGTACAGGTTCAGAGGCCGATGGGGCCACCACAGGAATTGGGACAAGGTCCCAGTTCACAAGAAGGGGTGGGACAAGGTCCCACATGATAGGCACAGGGGAAAAAGCCAATGGGTCCACCATAAACAGTACCCATATCCAGGTTGTAGGATGACTTAGGTGAGGCAAGGTATTACCAAGATTAGTTGATGGAGGTGGGGATAGATTTTCTATCCTATGGAGAGTACAGGGAACAACAGGCCTCGAGTGAGATGACCCGATCCCGCACCCATAGTTTGGAGAGCACAGGGGGCCATTGATCCCCGAGACAGGATCAAACTGAGTCCACTAGTTCACAGAGGCCAGCCCCAGGTGTTGTACTAGCAAGGACCCAACCACGCCCCATGAGAGGTGGTGAGATATTATCTGGCTGCCAGGAAGGAATCTAGGAGGAGACATGAGATACTAATATGGAGGATATCTGACAAGATGATGCCTAATTTATGTCACTCCTTTTTGATGTATTTATTCATTTATGATATATACCTTCCTGCGTGCCCAAGAAAGTGAGGATGTCTACGATATTTTTTGTATATTTTTTTTATCATATATCAGCCTGTGTGTTGAAGATGGTGAGGTTGTATATGACAATTTTGAGAGATTTTTTATAGATGATTTCATACCAGTGTATATTGTATGGATACATAGATTTTTATGATGAGATGGATGATTCGGTGATGTTGTATCTCTGTTGATAGAATTTTGAGTGTTATTCATATATGCATTCATGATAGGTGTGTTAGGCATGGTGGAGTCATGTCATAGGCGTGGATTGAGTCAAGTAATAGGTATGGTTGATTCAGGTCAGAGGCATGGATGGAGTTAAGTCATAGACAGGGTTGAGTCAAGTCATAGGCATGAATGGAGTTAGGTCATAGGAATAGTTGAGTCAGGTCATATGCATGATGGAGTTAGGTCATTGGAATGGTTGAGTCAGGTCATAGGCATGGATGGAGTTAATTCATAGGCATGGTTGAGTCAAGTCATAGGCATGGATGGAGTTACATCATAGGCATGCTTGAGTCATGTCATAGGCATGGATTGAGTTAGGTTGGTTTATAGATGGTTGAGTTGAAATGGGTTGAGTATGTAATTCATTAATTTGTGCAATTAATGATGATATAAGTCGTGTTGAGATGTGTTGATAGTAACATGCATGATAATGGTAAGGAAAAGGTAGACATAATGAATGTATGAATGAGGATGGTAAATATGTGAAGCAATTATTGTTGGTTTGATTTTAATTTCCAATTATAGATATAAAACGGAATCTAACTAGGGTAAAATGTTATTTTAAGAAAATGAAAGGGGAATTGGTTAGGGTAAAGAGTGGCCGAGCTAACCTCTAAGGGCCCCATGCCCTGAGAGTACTGCCTACATAGTCCTGATGAAAAGGGACCTTATGCCGATGTAGTTCTCCCATAAGCTAGGGAAAAATGCAAGGAGATATGAGAATGAGTTGGTAGTTTATAGGCATGATTGAGTCTAGGTTTTGGTTTAGGCGTGGTTGAATTGTGGGAAAATAGGTATGGGTTATATTAAGTTTATTATGGTGAAAGAGGAAAATTTCCCAGAGATAAGCGTCAAGGGGCTAGTCCTATATGATATGATCAATCACATAATGAAAAATTTAAAGATAAGAGGAGGTAAGAGATCCTCCTGATTGGCAAGGATCGTAATAGTTGGATCATACGTTAGATAGGATAGTGAACATAAGACCCTGAATACATTGCATGAGTGATTATTCTAAAGGTGAAGAGTAGTCACATAGTCACCAAATGTCATGGTTCCAGTAGGTCCCTTGAGGTGGTAGGGAATGAAAATGTGAATGGTGAGAGGGTGAAAATTTGTTAGTTTATAAGGTATTTTGTAGCATGCCTTTTGGCAAGAGATCCAAGATCACCAATGAACAAGTCCATGACGAAAATGTTTTCTGTTTGACTTGTATTTGGGATAGACTGATTGAGGTGTGAAGTCTCTATGGGATAAGGAAATTAACTCCTTGAGGTCTTCGTGAAGCTGATTGATACGGGAAGCTTTAGTTTCTCTCATTTTTTTTGTTTTTGAAAGATGCCTTACATAACTGTCCTTCGAGGGAGCAATCTATTTATAGTAGTTATTTCCAGAGAGGAAGATGTCCTTTTTGAGGGAGTCATCTTTTATTAGAAGTTTGGACTCAAGGAATTGGGTCCCAAATGTAAGGACTTTTACAGTCATGGACAAGACCAAGGTGAATAATCAGGACTCTTGTTCAAAAAGTAGGGTGAAACGACCATGGGATTTCATCTAAAGAGCAGATGAAAAGTATCCATGAGAATCATGCTATGTGCAACGCCATTGTGGTACACATATTTAAGAGAAGATAACAGAGTGACATGTACTCACATGATTCTTATTTAGTCATTGGGGGTGGCATAGTGAAAGGAGGGAAGTGGATAGCACTCAAGGGACGAGCATGGAAAGAGGTAAAAAGTGATGTAGGACTAAAATTCAATAATAGAATGGTTGAAGATGTAAGGCATTAAGGGGCTTAGGTTCAGGTTTACCATTGATTAAAGATAAATGATAAGCACATGATCCATAAGTATGGGTCACAATGTATGGTCCAAGCCAATTAGGAGCAAATTTTCCCCGTTTACTTTTTTCTAGTTTGGTTACATGTTGATTTTATTTCAGGACAAGGTCAGTGACTTGGAAGGCTCGTTCATGGACACGTTTTTCATAGGCACGTTTGATACATTTTTGGTAAACATGAAGATGGTCAAGACCGTTAAGATGATGTTCATCTAATAACTCAAGTTGTGCTAAACGATCATGGATAAATCCATCATCGTTGAGCATGTCATGAAGAGAAATACGAAATGATGGAATCTAGACTTCAAGCGGTAGAACATCCTCTATACCATAGACCAGAGAAAAAGGTGTGGCAATAGTGGAAGTGTGAATACTAGTATGGTACACCCACAGGGCGAAAGGAATGTGTGTATGTCAGTCCTTCCCAATATCGTTAACCACTTTCACGAGAATTTTGTTTAAATTTTTATTATTGGATTTGGATTGGCCATTGGTTTGTGGGTAATAAGGTGATGAGAAACTCAGTTGAATACCGAAGGCGTCACAAATTTTCTACAAGGTTTTATTTTTGAATTGTTATTCATTATCAGTGATGAGGTGATGAGGAACACCAAAGCGATACAAATGATGTGATGATTAATGAACTCACATATTTTCTTGTCTTTCATGGAGATGAGAGGTATGGCTTCAACCCATTTTCTGTAGTATTTGGTAGCGTTGATGATCCATTGATGTCACTGGGAAGAAATGAGGATTGATTTCTCCAACAAGATCCAAACCCCATTGAGAGAAGGGCCAAAAAGTCACCGAAGTGACCTGTAAGAGCATGACTGGGTGTATGATGAAGATTGGACATGTTGTTGGAATTTTACATAATCCTTAACGTAGTCACAACAATCATGGTTAAGGGTCAGCCAGTAATAGCCTAGGTGAAGAATATGCTTAGCCAATGCCCACTGAATGTACCTCCACATAATCATTCCTTAATGGTATAAGGAATTTAAGAACTCGTGAGGCACTGTAAGAGAATACCATCGAAGATCCACGCTTATAGAGGAGGCCACCCATGATGACATAATGAGAGACCTTTTTAAGGAAGGAACATGTTTCCATTACGAGTGAGATTGGGAGGTAAGATGGAGAGAGAAATATAGTCTGAGTATTGTTTATACCAAAGGTCACTCAGGTTAGGGGTAGTGGTTTAGATAGAGTAAACTTTGCGAGGTAAGTAAGAAGGTGATTGGATTCTTGTATACGGTGACAAAGATTTTAGAATCGGCAGGAGAAACATGGGTATTTGGGAAGCCAAGTAGGCCATGGTATCTATAAATTTGTTGGTTGAACATGGGGACAGTTTGAAGGGTGTAATGGTCAAAGGTGGTCTAAAGTATGTCTACATGATATTTATACTTTTGAAGTATCTCATTACAACATTGGTATATACCATTGACTTGGTGCACGACCAATTGAGAATCACCAAAGATGTTGATTGATTTGACATCTAGGGCATAGGCAGCTGTGGAGACCTAGTACGAGTGCTTCATATTTAGCAATATTGTTTTTACAATAAAAATATAGTTTGAAATACATAAAGGCATGGGTTCACCATCAAGTGGAATGAGGATAACACCAGCCCCACCTCCACGCTGACACTTAAAACCATTGAAGAAGAGTGTCATTTGGTAAGCGGGTTTGTCTAGGGAAAGGGTAGCAATTGACTCATCTGGAAAGTCAAAATTAGAGGGTTGATCCCTAGAAATAGGTGCATCAGCCAATTGGTCGGTGATAGCTTGGCCTGCTTGATTGACTTTTGATGAATGAATTTGAGGTCAAGATCAGCTAAAAGCATAAGCCATTGTGTGGCACACTGATTTTGATAAGGTTTGTCATACATGAAGTGTAAGGGGTCGGTGTTGGTCACAACATAGGTTTTGTGGTTGAGTAGGTAATGGCAGATTTTTGTGGCAACGAAAACTAAGGCTAAGCAAATTTTTTTGGGATGGGTGTATCGGGTTTCATAGTCAAAAAGAGTATGGCTTATGTAATAAACCACCTTCTCCCTGTGTTGTTCATCACGATGAGTGAGCATGGCTCCCAAGGAGTGATCGGTAGCTAGAGATGTATAGGTAGAAAGGTTGATCATCTTTAGGTGGAATGAGTATGGGTGGTTGGAGAAGGTATTGTTTTAAGGCCTTAAAAATATTTGTGGCAGTCATCATCCCATTTAAAGGAGACATCCTTCTTGAGAAGATGATGAAATGGTTGACACCGATCAGATAATTGTGAAATGAAATGGTGAATAGACTGCAACTTACCTTGTAGGCTATGGAGTTGCCTAATGTTAGTGGGTGGAGGAATTTCAAGAATGGCCTTGACTTTAGCAGGGTCAAATTCTATACCATGTAGGGAAATGATAAATCCTAGGAACTTTCCTGAAGAGAACCACGAAGACACACTTCTTTGGCTAAAGGTGAATGCAATATTTAATGCCGGCTGGTCAAAAATGGTTTTGAGGATGGCAAGGTGCTCGGAGTGGTGCATTTATATTTGGCAAGGAGATCATCCACGTAATCTTCCAATATACGATACATGATGTCATGGAAGATATAAGTCATAGCCCACTGATATGTGGCACTAGCGTTGTTAAGGCCAAAAGGCATGACTCGATAGTAGAAGGTCCTCCAAGGGGTGATGAACAAGGTTTTGTGTTGATCCTCTAGGGAAAGCAAGATTTGGTTATAACCTGAGAAGCCATCCATGAGTGATAGCATCTCGTGACCAGCGGTAAGGTCAACCAGTTGGTAAATACAAGGTAGAGGAAAGTCATTTTTTGGGTAGGCTAGGTTGAGGTCACGGAATCTGTGCAAATGTAGAGTCCCCCTGTCACCTTAGTGACAGGGACATGTTAGAAATCCAACAAGGATAATCAATGGGTAAGATGAAGGAAATGAGAAAGAAGGTCACTGAAGTTCTTCTTTGATGAGAAGGGCAATGCGAGGGTGCATTTTCCTCAACTTTTATTTGATGGGTTTGGCATCAGGAATGGTTATGATATTATGGACCACTATGGTGGGGTCAATACTAGGCATATCTACGTAAGACCAAGTGAAAAGTGTGGTTATGATTTTTGAGAAAAGAAGTGATGGCTTCCTGTTTAGTAGCATCTAAATATTGACTGATCTTTAGAATGTACATGTGTGGGTCATCCTGAGTATGAATGTTTATCTCGATAGTCGATTCATTCAACATGGTTTACATCTCAAAGGGTAACGACTAATGAATATATGAGTCTTCTGCACCAAGGTAGGTGAGTATAGATTCATCATCCTGACATTGAATGATGTTAATGGAAGGTGTATCATCATCGATCATTTCAGGATATACAGGAAGGGAAGAGAGGAAGGGGCCTCACCCTCACATTGATAAGTCAGAGGCCCCAAGGAAATGGTGTTTATGAAAAAAAAATGTTAGGAGGGATAGATTTAGGATCTATTGACTATCTATCAGTGAAGGATGGTGATAGAAGGTGGAGCGGGTTAAAAGAAGGTGGAGAAGGACTAGGTAATTTCCTCAATGACTTCAATGCGATAAGCCTATTTCAAAAGTAGGTGTTTTCACCATATCCATTAAAAACTGATACCACTGCGGTCGTTATGTTTGTGGGTGGTACATGGAATAACTTTAGTGTGATGAACCTTTCTAACATTAAAATCCAAAACCAAAACCCTTCCATTGCACATCAGTGTAGGAAGGTGTGGGATTCTATAAAGCCTATGGTGATTAGTGAGTGATTTGGAATGTCAGCATAAGAAAATGGGCGGGTTTAATTTGATGGTGATTCAGGTTTATAAGTGCAAGTAGTATCAAGTCCCCCATAGGTGAGATCTAGTGCGAACATACCTCTTAGGTGGACCATAAAGGAGGTAACCCTCCATTCATATTTGGTGATCATAGCAAGGGTGTTGGTGAAGACTTACATACTCTTGTGGAGTAAGGAATTCAATGTTGACACTATATAGGTTTCTTATAGCCTTCTTTCATGCCCAACTAGTTCTTTAGTAGAAGGCTATAGGGTTTATATGGCACAATTAACTTCTCCTTTCCCAGCATGATCCAAGTCCATGCTCTTCCATATATTGTCCGGCTTATTTGGGAATTTACCCTTTAACACAACCTTTAGAGAGTTTAAACATAGCCACTCCAAGGTGGACAATCAATCTATACTCAAAATCAAGCATTGATCATCCTTAAAACACGCCATGGAGTTGTGGCAAACACCTCAGGTACCTGGACTCCAGGTAGTGGTCACATAGGATCTAGTGTCATACTATCAAATATTGGAGACAATTGGTCTTTATTGTAACACCCTGAACTGTTGTTACTTTCTCCTGGGCATACAAGTGTTGATATGTGATTTCTTGTATAAGGATGTGTTCCTCGATTTAGAAATCATGCTTGATATGTACTGTAATTTCTTTGCAGATTGCAGATCTTGACTGAGTCAGAATATGATTAGACTCTTTTATCTATTTCATCTTGTATCTGAGTTTAATCTGATCACGGAATAAATTATAGAGTTATCCATCTATAATACCTAGTCTTGGATCAGTGGAATTGATCCAAGTATTGCTTTAAATTTGTTCGTGATGAATTAAAATCACAGACCTTGAACATGTTGCAAGGTATGGAAGCATTGATTAAGCTAGTCAGGAGTATGACTCAGGCTGATCTTTTGAAATAAATTGGTTCCTGATATCGAAGTATATCTGGAAGGTCTCGATCGTGGACCAGGTAATAATTCTGTTACATACGATTCTGCAGCAGAACAGGAGCTAACCCTGTTCAAGAAGGTATGATATAGGTCTTTTCTGAGTGTACAGAACGTAGACCTAACTAGAATTATTAATGGTTAGTAACCTAAAACTAAAACCTAACCTAGGGGTTAGATTAGTGTTAATCTAACCTAGACCTAGGCTATGTGTTAATATCCTAAGTAACTACATGTAATGTGGTTAGAATATGTGTTATCCTAAATTCTAACCTAAGATACTAACCTAACTATTGAACAAGATTGTAAAGGGGCCTATGGAGGGGTGCGAACCATGGGCGGTGTTTTCTATGACAATTAATGCATGGATAAGGATGAGGGACAGGTCATGGCGGAGGCTTAGGCAACGGCTAACCTGTTCAGACGTGGCAGGTCGCCAAAACTAGAAATGAACTTGAGTTTTCATTGGACTGTCGCCAATTCTGGCGGTCGGTGGAAGTGGAGTCTTAGCGGGAAAGTTGGTTTAATTGCATTCAATATTCTCGGTAGTCGAGCTCGGAACTCGCGAGAAGGCATGCAAATGGGAAGTTTGAGGGTTTGTTTGGCTTGTCGCGATTTTCAGATTTCTCTCTGCTTGTTCACTGGTTCTTCGCACCAGTCTTCTTTGTGTTGCATGGCGAACATGAGGTTATCTAGCTCTTTTCTCTGGCAAGGAGAATATATATGCCATGGAGATAGCAAAATTTTGTTGATCGCTCTAACTTGGAAAAGGAAAAGGAAGCACGAGCTCTTCCAGTGGTCTGCCTCAGAAATTTGAGCAAAAATACAGGCATGTTAGGCCCTAACCTTTAAATATCTTGCTGTCTTTCAAGTGATTTCATTAGAACAACTATGTTCAAATGATTTAAGAAATTAGATGTTTATCTATGGATATCTTGTGTGATTTTTCTTGGTACTGTATCTCTTCTGGTTTGAAATTTCATTTATCTTCTGATGGGTGTTTATTAATTTCGAACTGTGGCATTATTTCCTTGTGTTTGCATTTTGGATTGATTATGCGAAACATGTGATATGTATGATTGCTCGGCCTGTTCGGCGTGAGCCCATGAATCGTTCCTGTGATGGGTATAGACCATTGATTGTTATGTTGTCGATTTTTGGTCGTCGATTCTTGTTTTGGAAACAGTCAGGAGGAAATATTAATGGAACTGTTTGATTGTTCAGTTTGTTGAACCTTTGAAAGCCCTGTTGTGGTTTTTAGTGACAGTGGCTAATGATACTTTTTGGGTGTCGCTCTGTCTTTTAAAATGGTTTGGGAACAGGTAACTATTGTGTTACAGTTTTCCTTTCGACTCAGTGGTAGTTGTTTTTCCTTGTTATTTGTGTAACGGGATCTAAACCGTTGACAGTGTACAGTATGGATATATGTATTTTATTCGGACGACTCTGTTGAGTCCTTTAAATGAATCGTATTGTGACCATTGTTGAACTTCGTTTGAATATCTATTGGGATACTAGTAATTTGATTTTGTACTCGAAGAGTAACGAGTAGCACGACCTCTGTTATTTTACATTCGTGTTGCAAGAACTTGTGGTTTATACTCTTTGGATGAGATTCCACGTTTCTTTCCTGTGCCATCTTGTGTGAAAATGATGGTAAGGGTACCGTTGGATTCTTTGTTTTGGAAATTCAGTATTCTGGTTTGTTTTTGCCTGATTACAATGTTGCCATTGTTGGCACGGATGATTTATCATCTTACATTATTTTGGTTACTGATTGTTAGGACTCAGTTGAATTTTTGATAGATGGACAGTGTAACTGTTTCAATTAGGACTGTTGGGTTATCCTGTTGTTTGACCCTGTGGAGGGTATCTTGCTTCTTTTGGCTTCTGTATAAGCCTGAGATTGAACTCGTGATGTTTATTTTGGCCTTGATGGATTTCTGTGAATAGTTTGACATCTTGTATATTGGCTTATGAGTTAGGTCATGGATATTAACCCGTAACAGTATGCAATGTAAATATAGAATTACATTCGTTTTTAAATTGAATGACTCTGTGGAGTCGATTGAATGATTTATTTGTTTAAATCACTGTTCATGGTTGATCATAGATGAATTTTAGAAATTGTTGTTCCAGCGACTTAAGGGAATAATTTGTATTTTGATCTCTGTTATTCGTAAGAATACCATTGTGTCGCATTGGCAAGGGTTCAATTGGATTCTTTGTTTGAAATCAGTGATTAAAATTTCTTGCCTGAGTTTTAATATATACACCATTTACTTGTCCAGAAGGAAACATTGGCAATCATTTGTCATTCCACTGTTGTTCGGGTTCAGTAGAATTGTGGAAGTTAACCTGTATCTTCCTTTGCCTCAGTTGAGAACTTGACTTGATATACTATTGTTTGATATTGGGAAATTTTGCCTGAGTAATGGTTTGTATCAAGTAACGTGACTCTGTATAAGTAAATCATGAGTGCTATTTGACCAACTCCGATTACGTACAGATGTATGTATAGGATGATATGTTCCCTTCTGATTTACTAATTGGATGAGGCAGTGTGTGTTACGGTATTAGTAAGGTAATCTCTGCATGGTCTTATGGAAGCATTAGTATTAGTGTTATAAAGCCTGTTGTTGACCAGGATATACTAGAGGTTCTTTTGATTTCGAACTTGGTTCGAAAAAGCCTTACTGTGTAAAAGGAACTAGTATTGGGCTTAAGGTTGATATATGGATTCTTGATGTGTTAGTTGTTGTACAGGATTTTTGCTGTGTTTTATTTCTTGATTTAAAACAGTGATCCTTCTGTGGCTTGTCTGACTTGTTCATATACATACTGGTTGAATGTTTTTCATATGTGAAGACGGTACAGTAATGAACTAATGTGAAAGGAAGTATGAATGATTTGGTTCTTCCTCTTCTTTTATTTAATATTTGTTGATATCTGTCTAACAGTGGGAATTGTTTTGTAACATATTGGTGGAATCCCGAATTGTTATGATAATTCCCTTTTTGGATGAATGAAACGATCTGTCCAATGTTGTGATTTTGGATTTAATGATTGTTTGTGTACATTCGTTCCTTGATTTTTAATATTTGATGAAATATTAGAAAGTGATCAAGACTATTTTGTAACAATGATAGAGTTACATATTTGTAATCATTTTGTATTACAAGGGCATAGTCTGAATATGTTTACTTATGTGGATATTTGATCTCATTTAAACAGGGTGTTTAATGAAAACAATTGATGGATTGCAATTGTTTTAAAAGTTAGTGCTTATCATGCTCAGTTCATTGAACTGACTCATGTTGACTATTTTTGCAGATGGTTACCGTAAGTGGTAAAAGCAATGCAGATCTGACAGGATGATCAGATTGTTTAATTGTTTATAATGAATTACAGCTTGATTTTATAAATGTACTATATGTGAAAAGATGTTTCTTTTCCGTTAAGCATTGTATCAAGTATGCTGCTTGCATAAAATGTAATTGTATAATTTTGAAAGGAATGGAAATAAGTGTTTGATACTTATGTGTTGTATTCTCATTCTGATAGTTGACCTTCTTCGGTTTATGTAACGAAGGGGCATTGTTACCATTGTATAATTTGGATGCTTTTGTGATTGACAATGAAAGCTTACAAGAAATGTGGTTGAATTCATATGAGTGTTTAGCAGATCTTATTGTTCTAGCGAAAGCAATATTGGATTTAAATAATTGTCTTTCTAGAAGATAGGTTAAAAAAAATGAACCTAAGCAGAACGCTAAACAAGCTGGATTAAATTACTAATCCCTAGTCCTGAGTATAACAGGACAATATTAAATTGGATTCTTAATCATTTATATCTTTATACTAGTAAGTATGATATAAATTCAGTTAAGAGAACTGATATAAATCAAAAGGAGTTCAGATGGCAATCTCAAGTAAAGGTTATGAGATATTGTCCAACTCTGTTGCTTTAGAATCAGGTGTATTCTAATGACTCCTTGATGAGAACTTGACCTTAATACCTCTACCAAGTAATGGGTTTAATAGAGGAGGGTCATCTTAAGACGAAGAATCCAGGGATCAGAAAAGGCTAACCTTAGGGAAAAGTCTTTAAAGTAATTTAAACTCAAGTGCGTAATGCATGTTACTAAGTAGATCTTTTCGAGGCGGATTTAAAGGTTGACGACACAAGTCAACTGCAGGGTTGTACCTCCGAGAAGATTAGGATCTTCTCGAAGTTACAACAATGCAGATGACTTATGGTGACACCCTTTGCATTGATCGCTAAGATTTACACTTGATTTCGCACGAGTTACCCAGGGTCCGATTAAGAACGTGGTCATGTTATAAGGCTGCCTAGGAGATTCGGGGTATCATGACACACTGGTTGAACTGCAAGGTTGAACCAGTATGTCACCATATCCCTAATCCTCGTGGGCATCCATATAACATTATCACCTTGTTAATCTGCCTCCGAGTGATTCAGTTGTGAAAGGAAGGACTGACAGTAGTCAGTGTAGGACATTCTATATAACATAAGAATGGGGTGAAGGACGTATTCCAGATTGACGAGTATGCCGTTAAGGAATACGAGACATAAACAGTATGTTTCAAATCTTTGGCCAAAGTATCGCAAGCTGCTGATTGCGTTGTCCTAATTCACCTAGTCTAAGGGATGAGATGCCGATGAATAATAGTAACAATTATTCAGTTAGATTCCTTGGACAGAGCATTCTGAATCCCAGATTAGGGAAGAGAACCGCAAGAGTAATGTGTTAAATAAAAACACCAACTCTTATTACTCATGAATAGATCGGTAGATTACCGAGTCATGGAATGAATAGATCGGAGGTACTCCGAGTCATTACAGCTGCATATGGTTGTCTGTTATATGAATGGTTATTGATTTGTGAGTTCTAAATTATGTATTTAGAACCAGGATGCAATTATCAAAAAAAAAAAAAAATTACTTGTTCTAAAGTATAAAATGAGGATGTTACAATGAAGGTAGACGTCTTAATGGGTATAAGCACGTCATTGGGTTGGTAAAGCATGTTACAAGTTTTGAAAGGTGATGGGTCATTCTAAATGATATAGGTGTGTCCTTCATGCTCAAAATTTACACAACAATGCAAAGTGGAGGGAAAAAAAACCCATAACATGAATTGAGGGTCTACCAAGTAACAGGTTATATTGAAATCCCCACTCCAAGATGTAAAATAAATCTGGAACAATTACGGGGGCCCACATGACCATGGAGGATGATAGTGGCCAAGTGTAGAAGTTATAGCATCATTGAATGAACACAACATTACGGGATGTTTATGCATGTAATTGTCAGGTATGCGCATTTGGTTGAACGCATGGGAGGATATGATATTAATGATATCACCCCATCAATTATAACATGTTGTACATGGATATTATCGATATGGATAGAGATGAAAAGCGCTGGATCTGGGTCATCGGTTTTGGTGCAGTGTGATCTCTTCATCTGAGAAGATGAGTGTGGCTACTTGGTGAGTAGGTGAAGGTGTAGAAGAACATGATAATTTGGTGAGAGAGGCTACATGATGACATGTAATAATGGAGGTTACGTGTGTAGGATCATTGGGTAAGACCTCAATAGATTGAAGAACCTCCATGAGAGCTTGATAATGAGATTATGAGGTTTGGATGAGGTCATACAGGAACATTTTGAGGGGTGATTGGTATTATTGTTTAAGCATCACACGATGTGTAACCCCATTAGAAATTGGATATGTGGGGGCCGCAGATAGTGACTTTAGGTGTGAGTGTAGATGGTATGTTGGGTATAGGGTTGGTTGGTGGTTCGGTTTCCTTTTCCTTTACTTTTTCCTTCTAAGCATGGGTAGCAACGTGGATCATGTTGATTTGAGGTGGAGAGGTATGTGAAGTATGTGAGCCATGAAAGGTATAATGGAAAGAATGGTAAAAGCCGAGCGGTGGGAAGGAACACCGACATTTGGGTGGAGGTTTGGAGAGTTCTCTGATGCAAACCATGTTAATTTCAAATCCTGGGGGTGGCTTTAACATTTGTGGAGGTTGAGGTCTTGGTCACTGAGTAGGCAATGAGGGAAAAACTGTGGAATTGGGTCCTAGAAAAATGGGGTCCTCATCGAGAAGGTCATCATCATCAAAATTTATTCTAGAGGACACAATTAGATCAAAGTGATTTTCAAAGCCTTGCAATTCTCTACATCGTGCCTTGGCACATGATGGTAGGAAAAAAATTTGGTGTCGTCAAACCCCTTTGGTTTGGGTTTAAGTGATGACATAAGTTTCAAGGAGGTTAGTTAAGATTTTGGCATAATATCCCACTAGTGGATCACAATGAGAAGTGAAGGTAGGATTCGGTGTAGGTGTAGCTGACTATATAGGAAGGGTCTTTGGAAGAGGAGGACTGGGTCGTGATATGTTTTAGGTGCTGGTGTGGTCCTAGGTGTTGGTCGTGTCTTCTTGGCTAGGGTCATGGTAGATGAACTGGTGATAGAGTGTGTGATTGGTTTGACTACCTTATTGGAGGGTAGAGGATTTTTATCTTTAGGTTGCACATTTTTGGGTAAAGGTGATATGGGCTCAAGAGATCTAGAGGGAAAAGAGGATGGTGGAAGAGGGCTAGTTACCCATGGGGATAATGTAGGTGTTGTCAAGGTAGAAGGTGCGGGTTGTGCAAGAGGTGTCAAGGAAAGAGACTGAAGTGTCATGGGTAGTGAAGAAGTTATCGATGGTATCGATGGTATGGGTTGTAAAATTTTTGTAGGTGTGGGTGGAAGTCATGTCGGGTGCTTGGGTATATTAGAGATTTTCGATGGAGGAATGGGTTGTTGTGTTTTAGTTTACTGGTGGGTGAAGGTTTCTTAGCCAAGCTAGAAGGGTGAGGTCCTAAGATGGACAGAAGGGGTGAAGGTGATGAACGTGTGATCAGTGAGGTTGGGGTATGAGATCTAGGGGATTGGTTCTTCTATTTGGGGGCCAGATTAAGTTTGGTGTTAGCTTTGGAGGATGTAGCTAAATCTAATTTGATTGGTGGATGAGTAAATCTTTTCGTTGGGATGATCACTAAGGTAGTAATAGGTTTACGTAGGGAAGATGATGTAGGTGTAGTTTTGGATTGAGAAGCATGTTGAGTTATGGGTAAAGGTGTGAGTTGAGCCATGAGTGGTATCATGAGGGAATTTTTGATAGTTGTGATTGTGTTTGGTTTCGATCGGCCCAAATATTTTTGGATAGATAGTGGAAGCATCAGCGAGTGACATTTGCATTTGTGTTGAGATAAGAAGTAGAAGACACCTCGAAAGTAAGGCTCTATACACATACTTTATGTAGTTCGATGAGAGTGAGAACAGAACTGTAGTGGGTGAGGTTGATGAGGATCTAATGGTGATTCCCATAAAAATGTGTCTTGGAAATGGGGAATTTTCTAGCTTTAGCTTCTATGGGTAAGAGATCCGAAAGTAAGTCCACAAGATCTTGGGTAACTGATGGAGAATGGTAACCTAGAGGAAAGGGAATTTCTATTAGATCTTTGATAGGTGGAGGAGATACACAAGCATCTTTCGTGGGTCGGAGGGGTACTGCGGGTGACTAATCTCTAGGTGGAGAAGCCAAAGGTGAAATTGTCTCGATGTTAATAGAACACTCTCTCACAGGTGAGTGAAGAGACGAAGGGTGTTCCTCTGTGTGTGGAGAAATAGGTGAAGTGGGTTCAAGTGTAGGTGGAGAACTTTGGGCTAGGATTTCTTCTATGGAAGGAATATGAGGTAATTGGGAAGAAACAGGTGTGTCACGGAAAATAGCATGGACCTCACGAGTATGCTATCATGAGTTGAGGTATCTCCGGTTTGATCAGAAGAAGTGACATGATTAGCAAATGGTTTCTCTAAGATGTGTAGGTTTTGATTAGCAGGTGCATTAGGATTATCCGACGTTAATTCACATTTCTCAAGCATGTCCTGGAAAAATGTTCTTAAAAGTGATGTAATTTCTGGCACTATGACCTTTACTTGATGATAGTTGTAGAAGTGTGCTCTTTGTACCACACGGGTGTGGGGCGAGCAGGATCAAACTCACTGTGTGGTTTTATGAGAGGAAGATTGATGGCCCCAGCTTTAATGAGATTTTTCTAAGATGGAAGAATAAGGATCCCCAATTGGGGTTGTATTTCTGTTGTTCTCGTCTAAATTGAAAATTCCAGTGGGTAAGAGATTAGATGGGGGGTTAGCCTGATTTGAGGGATGAGATGGGAATGGCCTTGGGTTACAATGTGTCAGTGGTTCCCTTGGCTTTGATAATTACGATGTGGTTTCGCAGAAGTAGAAGATAATCATTTGACGTAAATTCCAAATTCTTTTTGCTTAGTTGAATTTCTTTTTCTCGATGCCTCGAATATCTAAGCTTTCATGCCTGGTTGAATTCTCATCAAAGGTTGAACAACGTCTACACCTTATAGGTTTGGTGAGATATGTCTACACAATCCTACATGACGAGCTCTAGGATTTTGGTTTGTTGGTAATTGGAATGTGAGTTGATTGATCAGGCTATGTTAATGATAAAAAAATATGCGATAGATTCATCGTCATATTGACGCGTAGAGTAGAGGTCAGTCATGGTAACCTTCTTAATAGTAATGATAATGATAAGATTGATCTAAGAAGATAGAATGTCTAGGTAACCAACTATACCAGTCTAATGCGGGCCAATCATAGACATAGGAAAGGTCCTCAGGAGCAAAGCATCTTCATGGGCAATAAGATAATACCCATGTTTGAAAGACCGCAAATGTTGTTGCGGGTCATGTTTGTTGTTGAAGTGGTTAAATTTAGGCATTTTCCAATGTACGGGATATGGAAAAATAGGAATGGATGGGTGGATGGGCTCATTAAAAATATCATTGTAGGTGAGAGAATTACATGTGCCAGAAAACCGATGCCTCCATTGTCTACATCTTTTCCATCATTAACTTGATTAGGTTTTTGGTAGGTTATGGTGGCTGGGTACCTCCTATACTATACAGGGGCTGTTGTTAGACATATGATGTAGGTGGCATTCCAGTATATGGTGATGCCGTATAGGTGGATTGAGAAGGAGGGAGTGAAATAGGGGGTATTTGCCTAGAATTAAAGATAGATGAAACCGGAGGCTACTAATAGTACATATATGGCTCAGTGTTAGGCCCTAATCTTTAAATATCTTGCTGTCTTTCAAGTGATTTCATTAGAACAACTCTGTTCAAATGATTTAAGAAATTAGATGTTTATCTATGTATATCTTGTGTGATTTTTTCTTGGTACTGTATCTCTTCTGGTTTGAAATTTCATTTATCTTCTGATGGGTGTTTATTAATTTCGAACTGTGGCATTATTTCCTTGTGTTTGCATTTTGGATTGATTATGCGAAACATGTGAATTGTATGATTGCTCGGCCTGTTCGGCGTGAGCCTATGAATCGTTCCTGTGATGGGTATAGACCATTGATTGTTATGTTGTCGAGTTTTGGTCGTCGATTCTTGTTTTGGAAACAGTCAGAAGGAAATATTAATGGAACTATTTGATTGTTCAGTTTGTTGAACCTTTGAAAGCCCTGTTGTGGTTTTTAGTGACAGTGGCTAATGATACTTTTGGGTGTCGCTCTGTCTTTAAAATGGTTTGGGAACAGGTAACTATTGTGTTACAGTTTTCCTTTTGACTCAGTGGTAGTTGTTTTTCCTTGTTATTTGAGTAACGGGATCTAAACCGTTGACAGTGTACAGTATGGATATATGTATTTTATTCGGGACGACTCTGTTGAGTCCATTGAATGATTCGTATTGTGGACCACTGTTGAACTTCGTTTGAATATCTATTTGGATTCTTTGTTTTGGGAAATTCAGTATTCTGGTTTGTTTTTGCCTGATTACAATGTTGCCATTGGTTGGCACGGATGATTTATCATCTTACATTATTTTGGTTACTGATTGTTAGGACTCAGTTGAATTTTTGACAGATGGACAGTGTAACTGTTTCAATTAGGACTGTTGGGTTATCCTGTTGTTTGACCCTGTTGGAGGGTATCATGCTTCTTTTGGCTTCTGTATAAGCCTGAGATTGAACTCGTGATGTTTTGGCCTTGATGGATTTCTGTGAATAGTTTGACATCTTGTATATTGGCTTATGAGTTAGGTCATGGATATTAACCCGTAACAGTATGCAAATGTAAATATAGAATTACATTCGTTTTTAAATTGAATGACTCTGTGGAGTCGATTGAATGATTTATTTGTTTAAAAATCACTATTCATGGAAGATCATAGATGAATTTTAGAAATTGTTGTTCCAGCGACTTAAGGGAATAATTTGTATTTTGATCTCCGTTATTCGTAAGAATACCATTGTGTCGCATTGGCAAGGGTTCAATTGGGATTCTTTGTTTGAAATCAGTGATTAAAATCTCTTGCCTGAGTTTTAATATATACACCATTTACTTGTCCAGAAGGAAACATTGGCAATCATTTGTCATTCCACTGTTGTTCGGGTTCAGTAGAATTGTGGAAGTTAACCTGTATCTTCCTTTGCCTCAGTTGAGAACTTGACTTGATATACTATTGTTTGATATTGGGAAATTTTGCCTGAGTAATGGTTTGTATCAAGTAACGTGACTCTGTATAAGTAAATCGTGAGTGCTATTTGACCAACTCCGATTACGTACAGATGTATGTATAGGATGATATGTTCCCTTCTGATTTACTAATTGGATGAGGCAGTGTGTGTTACGGTATTAGTAAGGTAATCTCTGCATGGTCTTATGGAAGCATTAGTATTAGTGTTATAAAGCCTGTTGTTGACCAGGATATACTAGAGGTTTCTTTTGATTTCGAACTTGGTTCAAAAAAGCCTTACTGTGTAAAAGGAACTAGTATTGGGCTTAAGGTTGATATATGGATTGTTGATGTGTTAGTTGTTGTACAGGATTTTTGCTGTGTTTTATTTCTTGATTTAAAACAGTGATCCTTCTGTGGCTTGTCTGACTTGTTCATATACATACTGGTTGAATGTTTTCCATATGTGAAGACGGTACAGTAATGAACTAATGTGAAAGGAAGTATGAATGATTTGGTTCTTCCTCTTCTTTTATTTAATATTTGTTGATATCTGTCTAACAGTGGGAATTGTTTTGTAACATATTGGTGGAATCCCGAATTGTTATGATAATTCCCTTTTTGGATGAATGAAACGATCTGTCCAATGTTGTGATTTTGGATTTAATGATTGTTTGTGTACATTCGTTCCTTGATTTTAATATTTGATGAAATATTAGAAAGTGATCAAGACTATTTTGTAACAATGATAGAGTTACATATTTGTAATCATTTTGTATTATAAGGGCATAGTCTGAATATGTTTACTTATGTGGATATTTGATCTCATTTAAACAGGGTGTTTAATGAAAACAATTGATGGATTGCAATTGTTTTAAAAGTTAGTGCTTATCATGCTCAGTTCATCGAACTGACTCATGTTGACTATTTTGCAGATGGTTTGCCGTAAGTGGTAAAGCAATGCAGATCTGACAGGATGATCAGATTTATTAATGTGTTTCATAATGAATTACAACTTGATTATATAAATGTACTGTATGTGGAAAGATGTTTCTTTTCTGTTAAGCATTGTATCAAGTATGTTGCTTGCATAAAATGTAATTGTATAATTTTGAAAGGAATGGAAATAAGTGTTTGATACTTATGTGTTGTATTCTCATTATGATAGTTGACCTTCTTCGGTTTATGTAACGAAGGGGCAATGTTACCATTGTATAATTTGGATGCTTTTGTGATTGACAATGAAAGCTTACAAGAAATGTGGTCGAATTCATATGAGTGTTTAGCAGATCTTATTGTTCTAGCGAAAGCAATATTGGATTTAAATAATTGTCTTTCTAGAAGATAGGTTAAAAAAAATGAACCTAAGCAGAACGCTAAACAAGCTGGATTAAATTACTAATCCCTAGTCCTGAGTATGGCAGGACAGTATTAAATTGGATTCTTAATCATTTATATCTTTATACTAGTAAGTATGATATAAATTCAGTTAAGAGAACTGATATAAATCAAAAGGAGTTCAGATGGCAATCTCGAGTAAAGGTTATGAGATATTGTCCAACTCTGTTGCTTTAGAATCAGGTGTATTCTAATGACTCCTTGATGAGAACTTGACCTTAATACCTCTACCATGTAATGGGTTTAATAGAGGAGGGTCATCTTAAGACAAAGAATCCAGGGATCAGAAAAGGCTAACCTTAGGGAAACGTCTTTAAAGTAATTTAAACTCAAGTGTGTAATGCATGTTATTAAGTAGATCTTTTCGAGGCGGATTAAAGGTTGACGACACAAGTCAACCGCAGGGTTGTACCTCTGAGAAGATTAGAATCTTCTCGAAGTTACAACAATGCAGATGACTTATGGCGACACCCTTTGCATTGATCGCTAAGATTTACACTTGATTTCGCACGAGTTACCCAGGGTCCGATTAAGAACGTGGTCATGTTATAAGGCTACCTAGGAGATTCGGGGTATCATGACACACTGGTTGAACTGCAAGGTTGAACCAGTATGTCACCATATCCCTAATCCTCGTGGGCATCCATATAACATTATCACCTTGTTAATCTGCCTCCGAGTGATTCAGTTGTGAAAGGAAGGACTGACAGTAGTCAGTGTAGGACATTCTATATAACATAAGAATGGGGTGAAGGACGTATTCCAAATTGATGAGTATGTCGTTAAGGAATATGAGACATAAGCAGTATGTTTCAAATCTTTGGCCAAAGTATCGCAAGCTGCTGATTGCGTTGTCCTAATTCACCTAGTCTAAGGGATGAGATGCCGATGAATAATAGTAACAATTATTCAGTTAGATTCCTTGGACAGAGCATTCTGAATCCCAGATTAGGGAAGAGAACCGCAAGAGTAATGTGTTAAATAAAAACGCCAACTCTTATTACTCATGAATAGATCGGTAGATTACCGAGTCATGGAATGAATAGATCGGAGGTACTCCGAGTCATTACAGCTGCATATGGTTGTCTGTTATATGAATGGTTATTGATTTGTGAGTTCTAAATTATGTATTTAGAACCAGGATGCAATTATCAAAAAAAAAAAATTACTTGTTCTAAAGTATAAAATGAGGATGTTACAATGAAGGTAGATGTCTTAATGGGTATAAGCACGTCATTGGGTTGGTAAAACATGTTACAAGTTTTGAAAGGTGATGGGTCATTCTAAATGATATAGGTGTGTCCTTCATGCTCAAAATTTACACAACAATGCAAAGTGGAGGGAAAAAAACCCATAACATGAATTGAGGGTCTACCAAGCAACAGGTTATATTGAAATCCCCACTCCAAGATGTAAAATAAATCTGGAACAATACGGGGGCCCACATGACCATGGAGGATGATAGTGCCAAGTGTAGAAGTTATAGCATCATTGAATGAACACAACATTACGGGATGTTTATGCATGTAATTGTCAGGTATGCGCATTTGGTTGAACGCATGGGAGGATATGATATTAATGATATCACCCCCATCAATTATAACATGTTGTACATGGATATTATCGATATGGATAGAGATGAAAAGCGCTGGATCTGGGTCATCGGTTTGGTGCAGTGTGATCTCTTCATCTGAGAAGATGAGTGTGGCTACTTGGTGAGTAGGTGAAGGTGTAGAAGAACATGATAATTTGGTGAGAGAGGCTACATGATGACATGTAATAATGGAGGTTACGTGTGTAGGATCATTGGGTAAGACCTCAATAGATTGAAGAACCTCCATGAGAGCTTGATAATGAGATTATGAGGTTTGGATGAGGTCATACAGGAACATTTTGAGGGGTGATTGGTATTATTGTTTAAGCATCACACGATGTGTAACCCCATTAGAAATTGGATATGTGGGGCCGCAGATAGTGACTTTAGGTGTGAGTGTAGATGGTATGTTGGGTATAGGGTTGGTTGGTGGTTCGGTTTCCTTTTCCTTTACTTTTTCCTTCTAAGCATGGGTAGCAACGTGGATCATGTTGATTTGAGGTGGAGAGGTATGTGAAGTATGTGAGCCATGAAAGGTATAATGGAAAGAATGGTAAAAGCCGAGCGGTGGGAAGGAACACCGACATTTGGGTGGAGGTTTGGAGAGTTCTCTGATGCAAACCATGTTAATTTCAAATCCTGGGGGTGGCTTTAACATTTGTGGAGGTTGAGGTCTTGGTCACTGAGTAGGCAATGAGGGAAAAACTGTGGAATTGGGTCCTAGAAAAATGGGGTCCTCATCGAGAAGGTCATCATCATCAAAATTTTATTCTAGAGGACACAATTAGATCAAAGTGATTTTCAAAGCCTTGCAATTCTCTACATCGTGCCTTGGCACATGATGGTAGGAAAAAAATTTGGTGTCGTCAAACCCCTTTGGTTTGGGTTTAAGTGATGACATAAGTTTCAAGGAGGTTAGTTAAGATTTTGGCATAATATCCCACTAGTGGATCACAATGAGAAGTGAAGGTAGGATTCGGTGTAGGTGTAGCTGACTATATAGGAAGGGTCTTTGGAAGAGGAGGACTGGGTCGTGATATGGTTTTAGGTGCTGGTGTGGTCCTAGGTGTTGGTCGTGTCTTCTTGGCTAGGGTCATGGTAGATGAACTGGTGATAGAGTGTGTGATTGGTTTGACTACCTTATTGGAGGGTAGAGGATTTTTATCTTTAGGTTGCACATTTTTGGGTAAAGGTGATATGGGCTCAAGAGATCTAGAGGGAAAAGAGGATGGTGGAAGAGGGCTAGTTACCCATGGGGATAATGTAGGTGTTGTCAAGGTAGAAGGTGCGGGTTGTGCAAGAGGTGTCAAGGAAAGAGACTGAAGTGTCATGGGTAGTGAAGAAGTTATCGATGGTATCGATGGTATGGGTTGTAAAATTTTTGTAGGTGTGGGTGGAAGTCATGTCGGGTGCTTGGGTATATTAGAGATTTTCAATGGAGGAATGGGTTGTTGTGTTTTTAGTTTACTGGTGGGTGAAGGTTTCTTAGCCAAGCTAGAAGGGTGAGGTCCTAAGATGGACAGAAGGGGTGAAGGTGATGAACGTGTGATCAGTGAGGTTGGGGTATGAGATCTAGGGGATTGGTTCTTCTATTTGGGGGCCAGATTAAGTTTGGTGTTAGCTTTGGAGGATGTAGCTAAATCTAATTTGATTGGTGGATGAGTAAATCTTTTCGTTGGGATGATCACTAAGGTAGTAATAGGTTTACGTAGGGAAGATGATGTAGGTGTAGTTTTGGATTGAGAAGCATGTTGAGTTATGGGTAAAGGTGTGAGTTGAGCCATGAGTGGTATCATGAGGGAATTTTTGATAGTTGTGATTGTGTTTGGTTCGATCGGCCCAAATATTTTTGGATAGATAGTGGAAGCATCAGCGAGTGACATTTGCATTTGTGTTGAGATAAGAAGTAGAAGACACCTCGAAAGTAAGGCTCTATACACATACTTTATGTAGTTCGATGAGAGTGAGAACAGAACTGTAGTGGGTGAGGTTGATGAGGATCTAATGGTGATTCCCATAAAATGTGTCTTGGAAATGGGGAATTTTCTAGCTTTAGCTTCTATGGGTAAGAGATCCGAAAGTAAGTCCACAAGATCTTGGGTAACTGATGGAGAATGGTAACCTAGAGGAAAAGGAATTTCTATTAGATCTTTGATAGGTGGAGGAGATACACAAGCGTCTTTCGTGGGTCGGAGGGGTACTGCGGGTGACTAATCTCTAGGTGGAGAAGCCAAAGGTGAAATTGTCTCGATGTTAATAGAACGCTCTCTCACAGGTGAGTGAAGAGACGAAGGGTGTTCCTCTGTGTGTGGAGAAATAGGTGAAGTGGGTTCAAGTGTAGGTGGAGAACTTTGGGCTAGGATTTCTTCTATGGAAGGAATATGAGGTAATTGGGAAGAAACAGGTGTGTCACGGAAAATAGCATGGACCTCACGAGTATGCCTATCATGAGTTGAGGTATCTCCGGTTTGATCAGAAGAAGTGACATGATTAGCAAATGGTTTCTCTAAGATGTGTAGGTTTTGATTAGCAGGTGCATTAGGATTATCCGACGTTAATTCACATTTCTCAAGCATGTCCTGGAAAATGTTCTTAAAAGTGATGTAATTTCTGGCACTATGACCTTTACTTGATGATAGTTGTAGAAGTCGTGCTCTTTGTACCACACGGGTGTGGGGCGAGTAGGATCAAACTCACTGTGTGGTTTTATGAGAGGAAGATTGATGGCCCCAGCTTTAATGAGATTTTCTAAGATGGAAGAATAAGGATCCCCAATTGGGGTGTATTTCTGTTGTTCTCGTCTAAATTGAAAATTCCAGATGGGTAAGAGATTAGATGAGGGGTTAGCCTGATTTGAGGGATGAGCTGGGATGGCCTTGGGTACCAATGTGTTAGTGGTTCCCTTGGCTTTTGAATAATTACTATGTGGTTTCGAAGAAGTAGAGATATCATTTGACTTAAATTCCAAATTCTTTTTGCGTAGTTGAATTTTCTTTTCTTCGATGCCTCGAATATCTAGCTTTCATGCCATGGTGAATTCCTCATCAAAGGTTTGAAAAGTCTACACCTATAGGGTTGGTGAGATATGTCTATCACAATCCTACATGAAGAGCTCTATGATTTTGGTTTGTGGTAATTGGAATGTGAGTTGATTGATCAGGCTATGTTAATGATCAAAAAAATATGCGATAGATTCATCGTCATATTGACGCGTAGAGTAGAGGTCAGTCATGGTAACCTTCTTAATAGTAATGATAGATAAGTGATTTAAGAAGATAGAATGTCTAGGTAACCAACTATACCAGTCTAATGCGGGCCAATCATAGACATAGGAAAGGTCCTCAGGAGCAAAGCATCTTCATGGGCAATAAGATAATACCCATGTTTGAAAGACCGCAAATGTTGTTGCGGGTCATGTTTGTTGTTGAAGTGGTTAAATTTAGGCATTTTCCAATGTACGGGATATGGAAAAATAGGAATGGATGGGTGGATGGGCTCATTAAAAATATCATTGTAGGTGAGAGAATTACATGTGCCAGAAACCGATGCCTCCATTGTCTACATCTTTTCCATCATTAACTTGATTAGGTTTTTGGTAGGTTATGGTGGCTGGGTACCTCCTATACTGTACAGGGGCTGTTGTTAGACATATGATGTAGGTGGCATTCTAGTATATGGTGATGCCGTATAGGTGGATTGAGAAGGAGGGAGTGAAATAGGGGGTATTTGCCTAGAATTAAAGATAGATGAAACCGGAGGCTACTAATAGTACATATATGGCTCAGTGGAAGGGTCGTGGTGACCATAGTAGCAATGGAGGCTAAGGACTATGGAATAGAAAGGAAAATGTTTTGAAAAGGGGTAGCGGTCACTGACAACCGGGGGTGGTTGTGTAGCTATGGGTATATGTGAGACAATAGGCGTGGATGAGGTTACATTCTTGGTGGTTGGAAAAGGTATAGTGGATGTATTGGGTGCAATAGATGTGGTAGACATGGCGGTCATAATAGGTATATGGCCTATCTGCGAAACGACTGGGGGTAAGGTAGATGTGGGCAGCGTGGAGCTAGCAGTGGCTTGAGAAGAAGTAGGAGCAAGTGTCAGGAGGATAGATATGGGCATGCCCTATATCAACTGACCTGAGGCATCTCGAGTGGACGAGTGGGAAATATAGAACTATAAGGTAGAAATATTTTGGTCAAGGAGTCGGACGAACTCCTCCTCTCCTATGGCAATAGTGATAGGTTGGGTAGGATCCATGGGTGATAAAATAGAAGGTGGTGAAGGTCTAGGTGGGAGTGGTTGACAACTAACATGGAATATGAGGGTGTTTTCCTAGCTACGCGTCAGCACCATGTAGACAAGTAGAGATGTGGTAGGACCGCTTTCTGTAAATAACACAAAAATACAATGAAGATAGGAAAAATAGGTGGTGGTAGGTGGATTTTGTATAAGATGTCAGCTAGAAGTTTGAATAGGCTAACTGATGCTGGTTATGGTAAACTGATGTCGATCACAGGTAACCGCAGTTGGTCACTGTGGAAAATGGACAGTTTGTCAAGACAAGGGAAAAGGTTAACAATCTGTTAAGTAGATAAGATGCTGATGAATTTTTTAGGATAGTGAATATGATGAGAGTGACAGAGACTCTGAACAACAAAGAAGGTGAAGAAGGTATCCATTTGGGTAGGTTAACCAAAATAATAGTAAATTGATGTTGGTTGTGTAAAACTGATGACAGTCAAAGGGTAACAGACGATGGTCACTAGACCGACACCAGTTACTATGAATTTGAAACAGAGATGAAGAAAAGGTGGTTATGAGTTAAAATCAAATGCAAAATCAGACCCAGAATTATTAGAATGATAAAAATAGGATCCAGGAACACTCAGATGAAGCTGGAATACACCAACTATGATGAGGAGCATATAAGGAGAAATGAAAAGATCTAGAACGTGTCCTCTCACCTCAAAATGCAAGCCAAGTAGAAACACTAAGCAAAATACGATCCTAAAATTGCTTTTTCTATTATGTTTGTTTAGCTTATGATATTAAGGACTGACTCATGAACTTTAGAATAGAATTTTTGGTGAGGAAGAATTCCTACGAAAAATATATCTAAAGGGAGAGGTTTTAGGTATGTTATGGCAGGGGCGGGTCATCTTCTGAAGTATGACTCAACAGAAGTAGCGAGTTGGGGAGTCCCTACTATTCCTCTGATCAGTGTGATCATAAACAGGCATTCCCAAGAAAGATGTCATTTAAGAATGTGTATATTTTTGAATTTGTGCAATTTGGTAAGACATAGAGAGAGAGAGAGAGTAGATGTTCTTTCTACGATTTGTTTGTCAACCATCAGCTGGGAATGACTTCCAACATATAGGCTACCCTCAGTTAATGTGAGCTAATACAGAAAAATAGAATGAACTGAAATGAGTTTTAAACCCAAATCAAAATATTGAATTTGATGACACAAAAGGATGAACAGGAGAAGGGATGCTCTTTCACTAATGCGATACCAATGAAAGGAAAGAAATTTTTTGTGTTAAAGAACCAAAATATGATTTCTCTTAGACAATAGAAGAAGAGAAGATTTCGGGGGAGAAATTTTAATGTGAGAACCTTTTAGAAAGGAAAAAAACATGCAACTTATCACCTAGAAATGAATAAATGCAAAGAATCCCGAATGGGTCCCACAGGGTGTGCCAAAATCTTTCACCTCATTCTAGAGTGTTTCTTTGAAATTTGACGAAACAGATAAGGTTAAAGGGCTAGGAGGAATACCTATTAAAATGATAATTGAAGGTTGTTGTGCACGTATGACTTCTTGATCCACAGCTAATCATGAGAGATTCTTTTTTGCTAGGAGGAACTACTTGAAATAGAAAACAAGACTACTAAATAAAAATTAAATAGTATATGCAGTGGACTGCCTAGCGTATGTTAGATCCATGAATTGTAATACTCCTTAGATAGTTGTCAATCCATTATTTAAAATAACTCAATGTTAACAATAAAGGAAATCCTACTATAGTTAAAATGATTTAGGTATCTCATTCTACTACAATAAGAAAATTCATTCAAATAGGCTAAGCTATGCTTGAATTTGAAGGTCGAGATCTCTGTCAGATTAATGGAATTGGTTAGGGTCTAGTTCTAGGTTGTTTTAGGGTATTTGGTAGAGGTTTCAAGATTTGTTCTTGGTCTGAGGATAAAAACAGACAGACTGACATCGGTCTAGTATGACAGGTGTCAGTTTAGGTTAACTGGCAATGGTTGTGGGTAACCAGCATCGGTATGGTCAGGGTACAAGAAAATTAATAAAAACTTGGTGGGGTGAAATATCTGAGGCTAAATGAAAATGGAAAGGGCAATGACGAGGTCTATGTGGGTCTTATGTGTGCTCAGGGATAGTTATCTGTAGGGTATGGGTAGTTTAATGGTATGGGTGAAAGATTTATCAAGTTTGTATGAATTCAAATGATGGGTGAATGGGAATGCAAGTAGAAACTAATGACAGAAGTAAAAGAGTCTACTAAAATGATAATGGACAAGTGTTGGTTAACAAAACACTTACTGTTATAGGATCTTGATGTCTGGTTAGCAATGATAGTTGGTCAGATGGATGGAGCTTTGGTGTGGTGATGGCACTTCCTCGGATGCTGCCGTGAATGTAGGTGCCTCTGTGATTGCTTTTGGTGTTGGAAGTAGATGCTCTGATGCATGTACGAATGTTGGTTCCGCGTGCATGCAGCTCTGGTTTCATCCCTTTTTTTCTCTCAAAAATGTGCCAACCAAGAAATAAGGTTATTCTGGGGATTAAATGGTAACCGACGATAGTTATGGGTTGACTGGAGGCAGTTTAGGGTAACCGGCATCAGTTAGGGTGAGATTTCCTAGTTTTACTAAAATGGGTAGATCTCTTTTATTTTCTTGGATCTCCTTCATTTCCTTCCGCAGATTACAATAGAAGCTTCCTTTCTAATGGGCGGGAATGTGGTTAGAGGGAATGCAAGATTTGATGTTTAGAGTTTAGGTAGGTCTTTGTTAGTTATGGAAACATACTAAGAATAAGTCTAGGGTGAGGTGGAAGTGTAGGCATTATCTTAATTATAATAATTGCATAATAAATATTGTGAGGACATGGGTTAATTTCATTAATTTAATTTAATTTATATTATTATGGGGATGAAAAGGGGCCATGTTTAGGTGAGTTTGTTAAAGTTGGTTATTTTTTCGAGGGGACCAAGGGGAGTGTGACTCAATTTTGGTGTCTACACATATTAGAGCATAAGCACAATTTAATCATAAAGGAGGCTCATGGTGGAATTGTAGGAGGCCACTATGCGAGGAACATGATTGCGGGAACATGACCACATAGAAGAGAAACAATGATCGCATAGTGTAACATAAGGGAGGCAGCTGTATAGGAAACTACTTGGTAAATAGTGCAAAGTTTATGTACTTTGTCATAATAGGTTGAGCAAAGGAGGTTTGTGGCAATGAAGTAGTGTTGGTAGGCATGAGGTTACGACTACAACACACGAGGTAAGGTAACTGAATTTTATTTTAAATGGAAAAGTACTTTATTAAAAAGTGACTTTAATAATTCTTGGTTCAATGACATTAAGCTTATGAAAAAGTATAAATAAAGGGTGGAGGTAACCATTTTAACTACCTTATCTTAGAAATTTGTTGTGCTCATGAGGGTTTGTAAATAAAAAAAGTGAGGTCCTTCTTACGAACTAGTGAAAGTTGTGTGAACTATGGTGAGATCTTGTAGTGTAGCAAGGGGAGAAGAACACACTAAGGAAGTGAAGGGTTGTATTGAAGAGAAACAGTTGAAGTTGACGAGTTGAGGAAGACAGGGGAAAACCAGAAAAACCTAGGGAATGAAGTAAGAAAATAGAAATGGCACCCATGAAATCTCGAAAAGAGAGGTTGGTGGTGGAGAAAGAGGAACCCATTGAGGTATACTTAGAAATGTAATACCCATCGGGTGTGATTAAAATAGGGTAGTGGAGTTCGTAGCTTTACACATGTAAAATTAGCGAATATAACCATAGAATGAGTGATAACAAGAAACTAATGCAAGTTTATTTAGTTTTAAACATTCCAACTATACACGAGCTCTGAAACCCTAAGGTTGATGACTCAATGCAATAGGAGTTACAGAAAACTAGAGTCTTACAACTTTGGGAGCTTCCATTCTTTGCATAACCTACCCCATTGTTCAGGTGGATTATGTTGTGGGTACACGAGCACTTCTTATACTTTACGGGGAGAAAAATGAGAATTAGAGGCTACTTAATGAGAATAGAGACAGGCCTATGAAATAGTGACAAAGACATGGCACTTGACGTATGTGCCACTGTAAAAAATTAAGAGTTAGATAAAAGATTAATCTATGAGAAACGGGGAAGGACTCAAGTAATTTTAGATGTACTCGAACTTGTGTTGAGATTCACTTCCCGACTCACTAGTAACAAATTAGGCATGTCATAACAATGGATGGACATAAAAAAGAGATTCATATATGTTCCATATAGGGTGTCTAAACAAGTGCATTATGACTTCACCCAGTTTATTGCAAATAGTTTCATTGAGGAGGTGCGATTGCAAAATGAGGTAGGAGCAAATATCACATGGGGCTCCATACTTCTGTTAATTTTTTTCTGGGAAATTTGTGTCCTAGATGGGCCAAATGGGAACATATAGGTTCACCCATTGGTGCACTTAGCTTCTGTAGTGTAGTTTGTGAAATTTACCTCTGATGGTTCCATATTGAGCACCTATAAGGCACAATTGAACAAATAGTATGAGCAGTTACGTGAGGCCTTTGCGAATGAATGGTGTATCCCCCACGTGTTTCCATAATTTGTTGTGGTTCATGTCAAATTCACGGTTACACAACACTTCTTCTTGGTGGAGTTCATGGTGTCCAAAGGAGAGATAGGGCCATGGTGCAAGCTCCCATTCACATTCACTGTTAAATATGTGAAGTACACCATCAACCGATTGAAGGTTACAAATAATATAGTCGTATATGTGGTAAAGTTTATGTTGATTTTCCATACCCTTCGTGCGACGTACAAATATGACAGCTTACCTGTATATGTCAAGGTCTTAGAGAAATATTTTTTTCACTTGTGCCCGCAAGTCAATATAACCATCAAGGGATTCATCCACTGGTTATTTATGCAGTTGTGCCCCAAGAAACAAGGGGGATTGTATTGGAGATTATGGACTGCCCCTTTCTAAATCCATGGGAGGTGTAGATCTCGCCAGTGAAAAAATTCTGAGAGAACGGAGGAGAAGAACAAGAAGAGAATGAAGGAGGACTGGACACTTCCTGAAAGAGGAAGTATTACACACCCCACAATGGTAGCAAGGGCACAATAACATCACAAAAAGGTAGCATCAATGCCTCATGGCCATAGTATGAGGGAGTGGAGAAGAAGGAGGAGGAAGAACCAGAATATAAGAAGCATAAAATGCATGATGTATCAAGTTCTATGATAGGCTTGGAAGAGGAAGAGGAGGAGGAATACACTTCCTTCATGGAGGAGCTCTAGGTAGATCTCGAAGAAAAAGAGAAAATATTTGAAGCAAAGGATAATTTCGTGGATGAGGTATGTGGGAATGAAAAAGAGCATTCTGTGGAAGGTCTACAAGAAATTCCAATGTGAGAGGATTCTTCTACCCAGGACACAAAAATGAAGGACATAGAAAAGGGGGGAGGAATCCTTTTTCGTAAAGGAGGATAATGGGTTCACTCCAAGATCAAATAAGTAACACTTGAAGTGCAAGGAAAAAAGGAATAAGTGGACATCCATGTCCCCTCACATAGAATTCATGGATTACACCATGAGTTTACTATGAGAAATGTTTTAAAGTACCCTCCCCTCAAAAAAACTACATAGTTGGGATATTCTAGACCAGGATGGGGTTTTAATTAGAATGAGGAATACGATAAGCTTGAACCTGAACTTTGCTTCAGAGGATCTTGAATTTGAGTTCAGTAATCACATGATAAAAACCATCCACTTGAACAAGAAGGCATGAACTACCTACAAGTTGGTGGATGCAAGCCATCTCACAAATGATTAGGTATGCAATACACTGTAAAATATGTCTTCAGAGGTGGTACTATTAGCATTAGTTTAGTTTTAATACATTTTTGTTTGTTATGTATTTTTTGGACAATTATAACTGTCCTCCTTCCTCCCGCAGGCTTTATATTTGAGTATCTGCTCATTTGTTTCACACATTTAATACATTGAATATAATTTTGTCTTATGTTATCATTGGTATCTGATCTCTCTCCATTCCTATGCCTGCGTGGAGAATAAAATGACCTGTAGAAGTTTTGTAAGTCAAAAAGTGACATTTATTGCACTTTTCTTACATGGGTCTTTAAGTTTGTCCTTAGGGGGTGTCGACTTAGATTGTGTGTGTAAATAAAATTTCATTCCTCTCACCCACCAATTGATGGTGCATTGGGGTTGGAGTTTGACTTGTGAGGTAGAGTCGAGGATGAGTGATGTGCCATCCTACATGGAGCCACCTCACCCTCCTCTCCAACTTTTTTATTTATTCAAGTTCTTTTGCTTCTTTGGGGGTTACTTCATTCTTTTGTGCTCTTGTATTTTTTGGAGTTAGAGGATTTTGGAGTGCTTGTGGTCTTTTTTGGAGCTTTTTGGTGATTCCTTGGGTTGGAAGAAGCTTGGTGTGTGGTTCTTAGATCAATCTCTACCATGGGAAGGTAGGAGCTAAACTCTTGTTAAATTCTTTCTTTTATTTTGTATGCATATGTGCTTGTTTTTAAGTGTTTTGTTATGCTTGTTGGGTGCTTGGGTAGATTTCCTAAGTGTGGTGTAGAAGGGGACTATGGAGAGATTTCATGTAGGGAGGCATAAGAGTATATTCCATGTTTTGGAGGGTGTTTGGGTTGGGTGCCCCACCTTGGACAAGGAAAGCTTGTATTTTTTACATGTTTTTTTTATGCAGCATGCATATGACAATGAGGGAGGCATAAACGTATGTGGGAGGCATAAGAGGTACATGAGGGAGTCATAAGAGTGTGTAGGGGTTTTGAGATAGGTATTGGAGGTTTTTAAGGTGGGCACCCATTTCCCATTAGGAGGCATATGTTACCTCCCCATAGGTTCTTTCTCCTTTGGGTTTTCATATTTGAAGCATTGTATATTTTCTTGTTTTTCCTTCTTTTGTTTGTAGTTTGTAGTTTGAGTTGAATGTGCTTTGGAATGGTTGTGAAATACTTGGATTTTTGTTTTGGAAGATTTTTTGTTGCCATGTGTTGGAACCACCTTTCATTGCAATGTGGTTGGGGCTCGAGGGTCAATGAGGAGGATGTTTTTTCCTCCTCATTGGATATTTTGGTTGGGTGGAGAGTGTTGCCTCTCCCCAATTTTTTGTTGTGGATCAAACAAGTATGAAGGAGCTCTTTTTTTGGTGATGGGAAACTAGGAGTATTGTTGGTGTCCTTATGAAATCCTTCCTGTGATAAAACCTTCTTAATGTTATTCCCACTTAAGGTGGAGGAACTTGGAATATTGTATTTATTTGTAACTTACATTCTTGCATAATTTCCCACTTTAAGTGGAAGACATTGTAATAATATTTTGAAGATAAAGTTGCAATCAATTATTGGATATGAAAGTTGTATTGTATGTCTTGAAAAAGGGAAAGAGGATATTGTGTTATAAAGCTATTCTTGTAAAAAATTAGATGGAAGTTTAAAAAGAACATACCTTACTTCATTTTAGTTGATTTATTTCAAAAAAAATAAATGTGTTGCTCTTGTTCTAAATAAATCATTGGAAAAATGGTTAAAAACTCTATTGTGGAATGTAGGAAAATTGCATGAAGAAATAGCTTATTTCATTGTGTTAATTGAAAAACATGTAAATGAAGAATTTAGACTATTTTGTTTATTTTCTTGCATTTTTGAAAGAAATTTTTTGAACAAAATAAAAACATTTCTTCTGGTTGGGTTGCTAGTATTTGAAATGGTAAATGCTTTAAAATGAGTAATTTAAACTATTAAATGAATAGATGGGACTAAATCTTGCAACTACAAACTTTAGATGCATAAAATTAAGTTTAGAATGAGTTTTAGAACACCTTAGTAACTTTTTATTTTTGAGAAATATTAGATTCTATGGTTCTATTTCTAAGAAAAAGGACTGCCGCCCTATGCAGAGTGGCGGTCTCGTAACCGTTGCTCAGGCTAGACGGCGGTCTTGGAACCGCCCTCCAGTAAGGCGATGGTTTTTGAATCATCACCCAGGTGGGGCAACGGTCCTAGGACTTCCGACCTGCTCTTGGTGGCGGTTCTATCACTTACCACGAAAATTCACAGTTCTGCGCATGTGTAAGTTTTAACTTATTCTAATTAAATTTTTAATCTTGTAAAAACCACAAGAAAACCACCAACAACTAAAGAATGGCTAAGTTTTATTGTTTAAAGAAAATACATCTCTAAATGGTAAAGTAAAATCACTCATTCTCATTTATATTAATGGGAGTAGGGTTTTCCCCAAATAGAGAACCCCAAATACAATTAGTTTTGAAATAAAACCATATTGGTAAAGGAAATCCCTTCAATCCTTGAATGGTAGAAATTAAAATGATAAATCCATAAATAAAACTACCCTAAGCTTGATCTTGAAGATTTTCTTCATAGTTTCTCCCTTACTTGCTTCCATGGCTTCCCTTGCTCCAACCTACAACTTAAACAAGAGAAAACAATAAATGAAATGAGGAGAACATGGTAAGAAGAGGTTTTAATCAGAATTCTTAAGTATTTTGAGGGTTAGTTTGGAGCCTTAGGATCTAGTGGCCACCATTGATTTGATCCAAGGGTTGAGGATCAAACCTTCCTTTGGTTGGTAGGAATATATTTTATTAATGTTTTAAATAAATTTAAAGGTATGTGTAGATGGGTGAATGGGGCCATTTAAACAGCTTGGTGTGCAAGTCACTAATTTAGTTTCTAGTATGTTTTAGAAAAATAATGAAATGTACATTTTAGTTACTTGAATAATGGAATTATGTTAACTAAGTATAAGGTAAAGTAGTAAGGTCGGAGTTTTTGTTGTGGAGCAGTAAAAACATTAAACCAAGTAAATTAAATTATGGCACCCTCCTAGTTGAATGTTAATTAATGAACCTTAGAGATAAATTAAGAATATTTAATTATTTAACTTAGAATTTGTTCATCCCTTGTTAAGTAATTGATTTTGGTGAAAATAAATTTAATGCACACTAAGGGTTGACACCCTGGTAACAAAAAAAATTAGTCTGAATTTTTGGGATAAGTGTTATATGAATCCTTTTCCAAGGAAGTCATTTTTGTGGGCGTTACAAGTTCTAAATTGAGAAAATATGATATTCAACAATAACCTTCAAAGTCTATTTAAAATTTGTTCCATTATTTTGTATTTATTCTTAGTGAAGTTGAAATAAAATTTGGTGTTATTAGATCATTCATGTATTATTAGATTGCTGAGTTTTAATGAAATATTTATATTCTTGTTGTACATTTCCATTTGTTAATTTGGAGGGATATTCAGATAAATTAAAATTCAATGAATCCAAAAGGATTCATACATATCTTGTGAAACTTAATACTATGTTTTAGTGGAAAAAATGTGCATATATATACATATATAATAAGTTATGAGTTAAAGTTGAAAACACTATCTTATACAATCTGAGTTATCAATGGAGTTGTCTCCCAATCACCATCAAGGACATTAATCTTAATTTTATTTTTGATTCATCTTCTACATTATGACAAATTTTAGAGTTCTGTGAACATATTTCAGAACTCCTAGATACATTCTAATTTGTTTTTCTAGTTTATGTCATGAGCCTAGAGATATATCTCACCATATATCCTAGATTTGGTGTCATATTAGTTCTATACAAATGACACGTGTAATCAATTATATGTAGAGGTATTCAATTTCCTTCTTCAATGTATTGTATCTAGGAAGTTGCAATTTAAGTTTCATCATGGTGTCACAATTGTTAAATTGCAATTCGGCATCTTAAGCATTTCAATCAACAAATACGGGTACTTTATTTTTAAAAAAATATATCATATAGTTATTTGTTTCCCATACCTCAAAACAAAAGAAATAATGTAGTAAACAAAGATGTATCATCCCAAATATCTTATTCAAATTCCTTTTCATTGATGATATTAACTCTTCACTTCTCCCAAGAAAATAAATATTAACTCTCAAGATGAAAATATCCTAGATGTTCCTTTAGGATGTACAAGTAATGAAAAATCCTTCAATAAATACCATCTGTGCAAAGATGTTCATCAATAAAAATATATTTTCTTAAACCCGCATACAATAACTATCAATGAACACAATATATAATATGCACTTTGTAGTTCAATTATTTGTAGTTGTATCTTGCACACTTCCTTTTTGAGATCCCCATGAAGAAATAAAATTTCACGTGTATTTGATGGATGGTTCATCAAAATTTTATAGCAATAGAGAACATAGGATTGATGGTTTTCATCTTTTTTTTTGTTTGAAATGTCTACTAGGTGATATCTAGTTCCTTCCTTTTGAGAGCAACCATTCACAACCAAATGAGCTTCGTATATTTCAATGGTGTCATCTGCTTTATATTTTATTCAAAACACCATTTTCATTAAATGGATATCTTCACAACTAATAGGAAACACTCCTGACTTTGACTAATATCATATTAAACTTGCATTATTCTATTCCATTCTGTTCTTTACAAACTATCAATAATTGAATTACTTATTAGGAAAGAATAAATCTACTTATCACCACAAAGTTAACTTCTTCTAGGGATACATTTCATAATGTTGATTGCTAAGGATTTTCTCGTACATGTTCAACATTCGTCTCCACATTATTGTTGATTGAAGATTTGTAATATTTTTAGTGGGTTGCATTTCATTTTAAACACTACCTTTTCCTTTGGTGTGGATTATCTTTGAAATTATCCATTCTTTTATGTCAGTCTCTAGAAATAAATCAACTTTAACATCTTGTTTACTAATTACCTATTTTATATTTTAAATGTGTATCTTTTGTGTTGGATATCATTTTTGGGGAGAATCGTTAATGGATTAGTATGTACACATTCATCAAAGACCCAATTTTTTACTATGTAAATATTTTGGGTTATAGGATCAACTAGCCGATAGGATTTGATTTCATGAGTGTACCCTATAGATATAAATTTCATGTTTTTAATCAATATTTCCTTTCTTCTTTCTTAGTATATAGACAGAATTAGAGCACCCAAAAACACTTAGATTTTTAACACTTTACGTTTTGTTTTTTACCATGTTTTTTTCAATAATAGGTCATGCAATTCTTATTTCAGTAAATACAATGTTCATTCCTTTCAACATTCATGGAATAATCTCTTGGATGAATCATTTCAATATTATTACTACTGCATTTTGTTACGGAATGTAAGAAATAATAAATTCGTAGTGGATTCCCTATGGACGGAAAAAATTGTCAATATCCTTTGATATGTACTTCCTCTAATTTTTTGGAGGGTTTTGATGGAGTAGTTCCCAATCTATTTCTCAATTGTATTTTTGAAAGGAAATGTTAAAAAATTTCATATTCATTCCTCAAGAAGGACACCAAATATTTTGAAAGTAATCATCACTAATTAATAAAAGTACTGAAAGCCACCAATTGTTTATTGAGAAAGGTCACAAACATCATTATGAATGATGTCAAGGATATTTTTCTCCATTTTCTTGACACTTTCAAATTTCAAAATGTTTTTCTTACCAACAACACAATTAGAAAAAAATGCCCAAGATTCCATAATTTTTAATAGTCCATGGAATAATATTTATATTAATTAAATCCATCTTGTATCCGATACTAAAATGTAAAAAATGTTGATGCCAAAGTGAGCTCTTTTGTTCACCAAAAATAGGGAAAGGGAGGTGTCATTAAGATGAACAAACTTCCTTAGAAATTTTAGTTACAACTCTACTCTTCTTTTTGTTTTGTTTCATGAGACAAAATTAGTGGCCTTTCATGTCATATTAAAATTTCATATTGGTATCAAGCATGAGATATAGACAAGGGTTTCAATTTTCATCCTTTTACTTCACTTTTTTTTTGTGAGTGAGAGGAATAACACCATTAACTTTTATTTTAAGAGATGAATTGTCTCCAAGGTAGACTTTCCCATTTTAAATTTTAGTTACAAGAACTAGTATTGCCTCCCATACATATATTTTGTACCGCATGCGTTGATTTAAAAAAATCCCATTTTTTGTTATAATATGTGACTAGGCTCACAGGTGGATAAATTCATCATATAACTTCTATAAATGTTCTAGATGTGTTATCTTTATCAACACCAATAATTTAGGAACTACATCTTTATTTTTCAAAATATTTCTTTTGTACTAACAATTTAGGTAGCTCCTAGGTCCTTCGGGTTTCCCTTCATTTTTAATGTGAATTTAATATCACCAAAACTCTTTGGTGGAACATTCCAAAAATTTTGCACTTTCTCTTCTCAAAAAATTCATTTCCTTATTAAATATGGTGTTTTGGTTGAAAAATCTTTTCCCCCATATAATTATAAGAAGGAAGCATTTATCCTTTGTCTTTGTCATGAGTATTTTGTAAGGGAGAGGAACCAATAATTGAGAGGGGACAAAAAAAATTTATGGTACATTTGTGTGGAGTACCTAAATCTTAAAAATAATTTAATGGAAAGTAAATTTCCAATCTATACAATATTATATAGCTTGTAGCAAACAATGGAGCAAAGAAACCAATCACATAATGACACCTCATATTTTTAACTTGTAGATACCTAATATGCATATTTACATGAAACATTATATTAATACATTTTGAATTTACAATATTAAATAAAATTATTATTTTCTCTCTAGTTAAATATATGAATCAAAAACACCAATTATAGTATAACTTTCCCTAAACAGGGAAATTTACTATAATTTTGTTAAAACTTTAGGGATAATCTATGCTAATCATTTTAATATTACTGTTTAGGTTGAGTTAGTGCAAATCCTTTATATTTAAAAACGTATTATGTAGGATTAATTAATGAATTAAGATATTACCAATAAATTGCATTCAATAATTAAACTTTAGGGAAAATAGGCTAAAAAATTCATTAACATTTGCGTTGTAAAAAAGTACAGTTGAAAAAGGTCAAATGTGGAGGGATAATGATATGCCTGAGTATACTTAGAGATCAAATGTAAGATTTACATGTTGTGAAAACATGGTGTGATTTTACTCACGATGAAGATGTCCATATAACACCTATCGTAGATCATACTCCATTATATGGCGGAAATTCCCCTTAACTCATCAGTAGGGAAATTTTTTTATATCAACTCATAGTTTACAGTTAATTCCTTCAATGAATTTAACATACAATAATTAAATTTCAGCACATAAGAGTTCCAAATTCCCTTCTTCTATCTTACGTTGAAATGGTTAACATCATTTACAACAACCGCAAAATTATCCCAGCATTATTAAGTATCTTGATGCCTTCAATGATTAACTACTTTTTGAATATTAATCCCAATCATTAATGTTTAAAATCAAAAAAATACAAACTATGATAACCTTGTGCAACTGTAAGGGTTCAGATCCTTCTCAATCCCCTTTAATGCTCTTCCCAAGCTAATATACCCAGTACATCATTTTGTTATGACTTTATTAAAGTTTCAACGAGTGTGCATATTTTTAGTATAGCCTCCAAGGCATAACACAAAAGAAATGGTGATCAAACAATGCAATCAATCATTTGTAAAACTATGGAAATAGTTTAGGGTATCACATTTGCTAGCCTAGTTCCGTGACTGCACACAAGCCACATAAAATCTATCCCTCCATTCACCACACAATCATCTCAATCATAATATCAAGATTCTTTATGTTCTTAAGTTATTAAGTTCATTGTTTATCATCCTAAGCATTCATTAATGGCCATCACTAGTTACTACGTTGAATTAGTTTACGAATACATATAAGTTCATTTGTACCCTATAAAAAACCTTTGTAACATTAGCGTAAGAAAAATCACATCTACTTATGACAGTCATTATAAATGGACCCTGAAGGGATAACTTAGGATAACTGCTATATATTATTATTCACTCAATGACTTGCATCATTAAATGAGTGATACTTTATAACATCCATCTGAAGTTGTCCTATTGAGTCTGAATTATTAGGATCACCATAACACATGTTTAATTACTTATAATTAAAGCAATTTACGTCAGGTTTCCCCTGTATCACGGTGATATATTTATCGCATCTAAATTACTTCTCCCAAGGATACATTAGCTCAACTTTTGTAATAGATTCAATTCACTTTTATCGATAATTAAATTACATCCATTATGTATATTTAAATGAAATTTAAGATAGCTTAATGTGTTATTTCCCCATTCCATTATTTGTTCATTACGAAATTATTGTATTACTCCATAAATTATACATTTAATTTATTATTCGTCATTTATTTAATATCATGACGCAATAGCGAGATATCATACATTATGATTATCTCTACGCATATTTGCAACATTAGGTTGTTGTTATCATTCATATGATTAATCATGAAACATATGATTAATCTGTATTTAATTATCTTTCTAAGAATCGATAAGTATTTTTTTATATTAATTAATTTACAAATGCATCATAGCCATATTTTTGTAGTTTTTTAGGAAATTATATAGTGCTTACATTGTTGTAATTAATAATTACGGGAGTAATTATTACATGTAATTAGTTGTGTAACTAATTTGTTGAATAAACAACTTAGTTTAATATTAGTAGTTATTAATAACCACTCATGCATATGGGATAAGATGAAAAAAACCTCCTCAATAATATGAATTATTATTCTTATATATTTGTAATGTATCCCATATGAAATATGTTGAATATAATATCTTTTTGGTTTTTCTTCTATGTAAATTGTTCGTACTTTAGTCAGTTTTCATAATAATATTGTTTTGTCTTAACATATGAACAATAATCATTCATAAAGATATCAATAATCATCAAATTGTACTTGTAAATTTTACATTATAATCTTACGTAATTTTTGCATTATATCACTTTTTAATAACACACATAAATTGTAAAACGACATTTTATAAATTCATCGATAGAGGTTAAACATCTTTACAAGTACAAAATGATATTAAAAACAATGATAAAATACAACAAACCTTTAATTTCCTTTTTTACATCATGCAAAGTAATTTATTTCGCTTTTAATAATACAATTACCTTTATGATGTTTCAAAATTAAATCAATGTCAAGTAAATACAATGCATTCATGATATTTCTCATTTAAATCAATGTCTGAATTTTTTTTTATAACTAGATGGGTAAGTGCAACAAGTTGGGGGGAGAAAAGGGGTCATAAGTGGATGTCATATTGCAAAAAATAGAAAAATCTCAACTTATAGGGATTATTAGCAATGCGTGCACTCAAAATTAGCAAAAGTTATATAAATTTGAATCATAGTATCTAGAATCTAGTTGTTAAACTACTATTTTAAATTAAAAACATACATGTTTTGCTATATTAAACAATCAATATTCAATGACATGGTTTTTTTAAAAATCCTATATGATTATAGACTGTTTTCCCTTGATTTGGATGACCAAAACTTGAAAAAAAAAATCCTTTGGTGAAAAGTTAGTTGTCATTGTGCATCTTGGGATAGATTTTATTTTGTATATTTTTTTAGCAATATTTATTTATTTATGATTTTTTCCATGAAAGTGGTCTTAAAACATAAAGAAAGTAGACCACTTTCCGTTTGCCTTCCATAACTTCAAAAAAAAAATCGAAATCAAATAATTTTTTTAACGTGTATATAATTTTGGCACAGTTGGGATTATATAGGTTTTATCATATCTTGATAAGTGAAATAAAATATTTTTTCTTATACATAGACATGAACATTCATGGGAAAAAGTTTCTTGATGACCTACTATTACTAAATAAATATAAAATGATATTTTTCATATTCTATTTACTTTAAAATAAATATTTCTACAAAGCTAACACACTCCCCTACGCGATGGTACCATTTTTGTGAAATGTTTTTAATTTTCCGGCATTGTTCAAGTCTGTGGAAGAGAAAATTTTATGTTTTTGGCCTTTCACATGCCATAATGACCTCCCAAATCTTTGGTTCAAGAAAAATAGAGATTTACCGAGCCTTAAGGGTAGGATTTAATGATACAGTTAGGACCACAATCACAGTTCTAAATTGAACTATTGGTAAAATAAATGATATCGCGTTTTATAAACTATGATCTCTAGAATCATATTTAAACAAATCCCAAAATCCAATTTAGCATGTTCTATTATTCTCTGACCTAACTATATGAATTTCTATGAAATTATGCCACCTTTTGCACTTTTTTCTTGTCATCGAAACCTTTTTTTAACTATTTTTAAGGTTCCCTGCATCGTTTTGTGTTGTCTTAAATTTATTGAAACATCACGGGAGAAAATAAACAAAGTTTAATAAGGAAATCAATAAGGAAACAAATAGTGGAGAAATTATAGGCAATAAGATTGCAAAATTTGGAGGGAATCCGGAAACTTCGTTAATCAAGAAGAGGTTCATATTCAACCCCTACTATTGTAATAAATGTGGAACTAGGTAATTTTTTTACTGTCAATATTGAAGATGAATTAAATACTCGTGATGTAGTTGATGTTCAAAATGAAAGAGACAATGAAAATGTGAATCAGGAAATTCATTTTGAAACCGTAGACAACCAAAAATTGGAAAAAAAAACCTCCTAGGATTGTAGGAATGAGACCTAATTATTTCATTGAAATTGATGAGAATATTTTGAAACTAATGTCTCACAAACTTTCTGTAGGGAAAATCAGAAGAAAACTCACTGAAATTTGGGATAATCATTTTGAAATTTTAAAGTATTCCCAAAGATGTAATTTGTTGGTTAGTTTGATGAAATTGAATAAAATGAGACCTACTTAAACACCTAAGGATTGACAAAATCTAATATTCATGGTCAAACCTATGCAATTTTTGAAAACCCACATGATGCATATCACATTGTTGGTATCAAGAGATGCACAAGGGATAGTAATTTCATGTGTCGTGTACTTGTTATTACTATTGTAAGTGAATCAACAAAAAAAGAGTGGTTGATTAGGAAAACAAGCAGAATGTTGAAAGATAATCGAAAAACTCTTATGAAAGTAATTAAAAGGTGTAATATCCTTCAATCCCCCAATAACACTTATTTTTGAGAATTTTTTGCTAGAGCACCACGTAAAGACAAAGATATATCTAATGTTATAACATAATTTGTTGTTAAATTTTGGCATGGTAATACTAGATTTTCACGTAATACAAGAGATGTTATAAAATAGAGAATTAGTTCTACTAATTGTGAACCACATCCAAATCATTTTTTCGAGATGACTCAAACTCATTTTTTTCATCAGTTTGAATAGAAGCAACCAAAAATAAAAATTAGTCAACATTTTTTTTGAAATGTTGAATCCATTTATCCATTTTATGTGAAAATTAACCTTGCTCACACCATTTGTTTTTCTAGCCAACATGTTGAATTTGTGATGCATTATGATAATTTTCAATTTAATCGTTCTTATTTACATTCTAAAACTATGTTACTAAAATATGGTGTTCAAGTTCCACAAATATCTTCCAAGGATTTCATTCCTTCGATATTTTGTCACAGAGAAGTTGGACAATTTTTTTATAGTCAGGATTGTTTAGATGGAAGTTGTGGTACGTGCGACAGATTACCTAAATTGGAAAGTTGTATTCATGAGAAAATTGGAGGTGCATTAGGATAGAATTTAGTAGTTTTTAATAAATATAAAATAGTACCATACCAATTGAAAGATGGAAAGGAGTCTAAACGGTGTGAGCTAGTTGTAAAACATATACCTATTTTTCAATTTATGAGAAAATTTAAAGATGAAATTGTTTATGAGTATGCTAGGAAAACACAAAAATCTCGATGTTTGGATAAACAATTAAAGATTTTCAAGGACACATTTCCTATTAGTATTATTGTTTCAGTGGTCAATTTTGTAGAAAATTACATGTTGTAACCACAAATGGAGGTTCAAAGGAAATATTACAGCTCAGTACATGTTTCCATTTTTGTGCATCTAACATTTATACATTCTCTAAATAGTACAAAGAATGATAAAAAAAGTTTAAGACAGTACCACTTTCATATCATTGATGATCGAAATCATTTTACTGAATTTTTGTAAGGGTGTTTCTAGTTATTTTACAAAAACTTGTCTGATAGGGACATCTGCTTCAATCAAAATTATATATGGTAAGATAATTACACATCTCAGTTTAAGAATGCAAAAATATTTTATTAGATGAACAGGATGTGCTTCAAAATGAGTGTGCAAAATATTTTGAGTTTCACTTAGGCTGGACATGGAAAATAAGAGCATGATGGTGCAGGGATATGTGTGAAAAGAGCTCTTGCAATAGAAGATTTGAAATACAAATGTGGTGCTAAATTGAAAGATGTAAAGAGCATATTAGAATGGAGTATTAACAACATGGCCCATGGTTTTAAATAAAATTCCACAGTTCATAGATAAAAAAAATTTTGATAGAGGAACATCAAATTTCTAACTATGAGGATTGTACGACACTCATAGGGTCCAGTGACCTACACTCATTTTGTATCTCAAAGGCTACTTTGTGGGCAACACAGACAAGAAATTTGGCACGCTTTTTTTCATCTTGTATAGAATTTTTCACTTTTAAGTGTGATTGAAAAGAATGGGTGGATGGATGGATTATTAGGCCTCTAACTCCGCTTCAAAGTTATCAACTTCTATAGAAATCTAAACTTGTTTCTCCAGATGAAGTTGCAACATCCAAGGACTTTGACAACATTTTGATTTTGATGCAAAAATTTAAATGGTTATTTATAATTTTTGTATTGAGTTATGTCCATTAAATTTGAGTTGAAACCTCTATTTTTTGTGGAACATATATTTATAGTTATTGCATCAAAAGACAATGAATAAGGAACATAACATTTCTAATGTCGTTGCATTGAGGAAAGAAAGAATTTTCCTTCTCCTGTCATAGATAATGAAGATATTGAGTACCCTATAGGGTCAGTAGTAGTTACTGGAACATGGCTTTGACGGTATCCATTAAATAATTCCTCTGTTTGGGTGTTTGAAGACTTTAAGACACATAGAAAAATACTCTTATATTCACATCTAGTTCTAGTGACAAATATTCAGCTGTATAGATATCGAGGAAGGGATACTAAAAGGATTATTTGGAAGGTTTGAGATTTAGATCATGAAGCAATTATGTCCAGTATTCAGAGTAGATCTAATCCTGATGGTTCATTGGAATGAATTTACATGCTCGTCTACTATATATTTATTTGATATTTTTAAATTTTTGTACTAGATTCAAGTTCATATATTTTATTAAATTTGTGTATTTTTTATATATCTAATATGGTTTTGATTCAACTTTAATTACTTTGAGTAACACTTTTATGTAGGTTAGTGGTGCCATAAACGCTTCTACCTTCACGTGGTTTTCACTGTTAGTAGATCCAATCCTAATGGTTCATTAGAATGAATTTACATGCTCATCTGGCATATATTTCTTGAAATTTTTTAAATTTTTATACTAGATTCAAGCTCATATATTTTATTAAATTTGTGTATTTTGTATATATCTAGTATGGTTTTGATTTATCTTAAATTACTTTCACTAACACTTTTATTTAGGTGAGTGGTCCCATAAAATCTTCTACCTTCACATGGTTTGAAATGTTAGTAGAGAATTTTATATTCTCAAAGAAAAGTGATGATTTCATTATTTTTCAAGCAAAGAGAAGAAACTTAAAATGGTTTATGTACCTATGAAGGGGATTATTGGTTGTGGATCAGGTTGTCTGTATTCAAACTGGGCCTACCTGGAGCCTATCATGACACCTGAAGGAATAGACCCCTCAAGTAGATGCCCTGGCAGTGGTAGTTCGCTACCACAACGTACCAGGGTAGGACTTCTCACTACTCAGCTATGTTCATTACCTAAGACTACCTAGAAAAGGTATTTTGCAAACAATTATGCCATGAAGGCTCAAGGAATGTCAAGAACCTGAAGTCTTGGGTTCCATTAGAGGCCTCCTTCACTCAAATTTTTTATCAAATGGTTATCAGTTTGGATGACTGAGCACCAAGTTGTCGCCGCAAGAAGGTTGTGCTAAAACATGAATTGGGATCAATAAAGAAGGGGTTCTTTTCTCTGGATCTTGTGCACCGACTCTAAACCAGGTCTTCCTAGAGCCGACCATAACACCTGAAGGCATATACCACTCAAACGGATGCGTTGGAGGTGGTAGTTCACTCCCATGACATCCCAAGGAATGACTTCTCACTACACAACTTCGTTTATTTCCTAAGACTGCCTAGAAAAGGAAGTTTACAAACAACTATGCCATAAAGGCTCGAGAAATTCCATGACCTGAAATTATTAGGTGAAATTAGGTGCCTCCATTGCATAAGTTTTGGATCAGATAGTTCTCATTTTGAATGACTAAGTACCAAGTTGTGACTGCTAGAAGTTTACACTGAAAACTTGAATTGGGATCAACATGGAAGGGGTTTTTACCTTCAAATTGGGTGGTCCGTTTCATAACCGGGCCTACTTGGAACCTGCCATAGCACCTAAAGGTGTATAAATCCCCCAATCAAACACATTCGTAGTGGTAGTTTGCACCCACATCATCCCAAGGCATGAATTCTCACTACTCAGCTTCGTGCATTGCTTAGGACTGCCTAGAAAAGGAAGCTTGCAAACAATTATACCACAAAGGATCAAGAAATGTCATGGCCCCAAATTTTTGAGTGCGATTAGAGACCTCAATTTTTCAAATTTTGGCTTATATGGTTCTAAATTTGGATGACCCTAGCACTAAGTTGGGACTGTTAGAAGTTTACGCTAAAACACATGAATTGGGATCATTAGGGAATGGGTTCTTGTCTCCAAATTGGGTGGTCCGACTCTGAACTAGGCCTCACTGGAGCCAACTATAGCACCTAATGGTGTATAACCCACCAAAAAAATGCTTTGGCTGTGGAATTTTACTCCCATGATGTCCCGGGGCATGACTTCTCACTAATCGGCTACATTTATTGCCTAGTACTACTTAGAAAAGGTAGTTTGCAAAAAATTATACCACGAAGGCTCAAGGAATACCAAGACCCTGAATTCTTTGGTGTGATTAGAGGAATCCTTCAGTCAATTTTTATCTTAGATGGTTCTTGTTTTATAGGCTTTGTTTCAGTTCCGAATTGAGTTGTTACTTTCGAGCTACTTCGTTCGGACATAGTCCTTTAAGAGCCTAGAGTTTAAAAAAAATTGTAACTCGACACATGATATCTCGATCTTTGTGGTACCTAGATAAGTATTTTTTGATCTTAAACCTCTGTGTTAGGACCCTAAATAGAATCATATCTCAGTTTTCTCCATCTCCTTTCAGTTCTCTTAGCATTCTATTATTTGAAAAAACATAAAATAGTGTAGTTTGATTCAGTGTAAGGTTGTCAAATGTAATAATTTTCAAACGGTGGCTCTTGGTACAAAACCAACTGAACCAACACATTTTTGTGGCCTAGTAAAAACTAATGGAGGTATTTTGTGTGTCAAATGGAGTCGTTTCTTTTGTGCTACTTCATCTGGATGTAGTCCCTTAAGAGCCTAGAGACAAAAAACACTATAACTTCGATGGGTTATATCTCAGTGTCTGTGGCACCTAGAGACTTCTCATTTCATCCTCCACCTCCATGTCAAGACCCTCTATAGAATCCTATCTCGGTTTTATCCATCTCCTTTCGGTTTTCTCGGTGTTCTATTGTTTGCAAAAAAAAAAACTAATGTAGTTTGGGTAAGTATAAGGTTGTTAAATGCAATATTTTGCAAACGGTTGCTCTTGGTTTTAAAACAAATACACCAACATGTTCAAGTAGCCTGGTAAAAACTTGTGCAGGATTCATTTCAATTTTGTATGGATCCATTACTTCTGGGATACTTCGTTCGGACATAGTCCCTTAACAGCCTGATGACTAAAAAATGCTATAACTTTGACAGCTGATATCTACATCTCTGTGGCACCTAGATATGTCTCGTTTGATCTTACACCTCAACATTTTTACCATTTACAGAAGTATATCTCAAATTTTCTTGTTGACAACAATCTTCATCAGTTGTCGTCTTGATGAGGAGACAAAGTTTAAGATGGGGGATAATGTTGACAAGAGTCTTCATCAAATTTTGATATAAGCCATGGAAATAGATATACTTCCGTAAAATTATAGAGAAGGTCGTGAAGAGATAAATTTAACCAAGAAGGGATAAGAGAAGAATCCATGATAAACTAGGTTCCACATATAAAAGGATAAAACTGCTGAATATTGGAAGAAGTTGTGGATAATAGGAGATGTCTGCCAAATACTAGAAGAAACGGACGAGAAATAAAAAACCCGCAATACAAAGAGAAATCCTCTGAACACTAGAAAAATCTACATAAGCCGACATGAAGTCATGGAATAAAGAAAAAACATACTAGTACAAGACAAAATGCAATAAAGACATGAGTCAGATGAATTTTCTTTTGAAGCTTATTGTATTTTATATATTTATTGTAATTAGTGTATTATATAACGTGTTTCTCATGAAAGACTTATGTGAGAGTTCAATTTTGAGATTTCGTAAGAGAGATAAGACAGTTAGAATAAAAGGAATGTATATGTACTAGATTGATGTAATCAATTTTGATATATGACTAAAGATTGGAGTTTTGGGAATGAATTATCTTGCGTAATGTTCTTTAATTTTCTATTTTTAGAGTAGTAGTAGATTATTTCCCACATACATCCTTAACAAAGAATGATTACACCTAAGCCCTATAATCCTCTCGGGGTTTTTAGCTCAACATTTGGTGTCTAAGCCCAGGTTTCTTTCATTAAGCATATGTTAGGAAATATTTCACTACTAGAGTATTTGAAGCCTACGTTGTTAGAAATTGAAAAGTGGTGGGAAAATCATATCGATATATTCATGAAAGGGGAATAAAAAAGGCAAAAACCCACTTATAAAGAAGCAGAAGTTTAAGTTTTGGGAGAATTCAGAGAATAAGATTGGTCTTATTTTCCTCATCAGTTGTGGCCTTGTCTGTCAACACATGCAAAGTGGAAAAAATTGACGTGGATGTACTTAAGACAAACTTTTGAGTGGACTGTAGAAAAACTAAAAATAGTAAAATATCTTGATGAGTTATGGACCAGAGCGGTCGATTATTGGTATGATACTACATTAGATTATTTCATAGTCACATGGGCAATTTAGGGTTGGATGAGCTTTGACAACGAGAAACATGAAGTTTTAACTAGAACCTGTAGATGATTTCTTCAATTAGTTCCTTCCTTAATTAAAGTGTTAATGATCTATAAGGTATTAACTAGAGAAGCATAAAAGTTTCTTTATGGGGACAGGAATTGTATGATGGTTGACACGAAGGGGGCTGATCAAGGATTTATGAATTTTCTTAACTAATGTAGCATTGGTTGGGGTGGTAGAAATAGGATGCCATGGAGAAAAAAGAAAATAAAAATAATTATATAGTTGGCTAAGAGGAGATTAGGACAAATTAAGGAAAGTTAAGTTAAGAAGAGTAACTAAAATGAAGAGGATGGAGGAGAGAGAAAGGTTAGCCATGGAAAATAAGGATTTACAAAATAAGGTAGGAAAACAAAATAAGGAAAGAGAGGAGGGAGTGAAGAAAATGAAAGAAAAGAAGGAAATTTTGAATAAATTCAAGAAAGTATACAAGAAGGTTGAAAAGGTATTAGTTGTACCCACGTGAAGTGGAACTAGCAATTGGCTCACCTAGAAATGGAGGTGAACACTTCATGTCTTTCTATAATATCCACATCTTATGGAGACCAATTAGATTTTTCTACCCCAGGGAATCCCATGGTACAATATACTGTAGAAAGTCCCATTCAGAAATCAATGATAAGACAAGCAATATTAGAGTAAGATCTATAGTAATTATTAGGAATTTTAGACCAAGCATTCAAAAGGGTTTAAGAAGTATAAATATGGAAAGAAGAGGAGATGATAACCCCATTAATGATTGGAGATAGAGGAAAAGAAGAAGAATAAATTTTTATTACGAGGAACCTAATAGAGGAATTTGGAGAGAAAGTATAGATAGCAGACAAAAAGAATAAAGAAAAAGAAAATACATATAAACAAGAGGAAGCAATGATAGAAGTGATAGAATAGAATATTGAAGAAAGAGATAGAGAGGAGGACCATGAAAGGAAAGAAGAAAATTAAAATAAGAAGAGAAGAATTGATGAAAGATTAGAGGAAAATCATAGATTAAGGAATATTAAAGATAGAAGAGTAGTTATTAACAATACTAGTTATGAAAAGATGCCAAATAAAGAGACACCCCCCAACTGACATGAAATAATAAAAGATATGACCCCCCTAGAGTAGATTCCATTTCATTTGCTACTTAACACACCGATTGGAAGTTTAGATAAAGAAAAAAATTGGAGGAAAGATACAATGAATTGAAAGAAGAGAGTCATCAAAGACAACAAACAATGAGAGAGTTTTCATAATTATTAGGCAAAGTTTACTTTGATATTGAATTAGGTAGAGATAAGGGAAGGAGGAATAGTTCAAAACCAATTCACAATCAAACAAATAAAGTAAAACAAGTTAACCAACAACTCATTCTTAAATCAAGAGTAAATACCTGATCAATGATTGCGAAGAAGATCAAAATGCCAATTTTTGAAAAGAACTCTAATGATGTAGTGGAAAACAAGTTCCTATTGGAATCCTACTGGAAGAGCATTAACACTAAATATGAGGCTTCTAAAATATAATACTTTTGATGTTAATTAAGGTATGATGCAATATGTTGGTCCATGAGGCTAAATTGTCAAGGAACCAAACCATGGGTTGATATTGAAAGAGAATTTAAAATAGAATTTCATTTCCTAGAAGCCCCATCAGAAGGAGTAAGCAAGATGAGAGATATTATACAAAGAGAAGGATAATAAGTGAAGGAATTTAGTCAGAGGTTTAACACTGTTACTCAAAAATTAGAAGAGTCCCTAAAAGATAAAAAAATTGATTGGTTCACCTCGGAGCTACTTCCTTTTCTAAGAGTGACATTAGATTCTCAAAAATTTAAATAAGTATCAAAAGCAATTGAAATGGAAATAAAAATTGAATCCCAACCATGGATAAGAGAAGGGGAAACTTCAATTAAGATTGAACTAGAGAGGGTGTAGTTATAGCTAGCAAAATTGAAATTACAATAGGAAATTCAAAGAATAGAAGGATTAAGAAGTAATTCTCCACCGAAGAGTAATATGAGGCAAAATATATGGTGTAAAGTCTATTGTGCCAAAGACCATAGTAGAACTAAATCCACATATGCCGATAATGTAAAGAGAGTAGTCGTGACAAGAGTTCATTCATCATAGAAATAATTCTATAATAACATATTGTCTTATAAAAGAACATGGTGTGGGATCTGTAGACTTTAGGACCATCATACTCTTGACACTTTTCCTCTATTAGAAGTTTCTCCCTATACAAAAAAACTGATGTATTATATTGTATGTAGTTCATACAATCATTATAATCTTACTTTCCCCTAGGTGGATGCATTAGAAGAATTGAAGGATTATGCTTCTAGGAAAGCTATCACTAGGAGATAGAATACAACTCCTAACCCTCATCCTACGTAACCAAAAATGATTAAAATACCTCCACATCCTACAAAACCCTCACAACAAATGATAACCGCACCACAATATGCAAATCAACAAGGTGGGAAACCACATTTTGGAGGAGGTTATCAAGGAAATAATTATAACCCTAAATATCAAGGTTAAAATGATGGAGGTTACCATGGAGGGTACTATGGTGGATTTAGAGGAGGATATAGAAGAGGTGTAGATAAGGCTATGACAATTATCAAAGAGGTGATGTTACCATGGATATCAAGGAAAAGTGATTAAATGGTGAACCCAAGAAGTTAACACCATACTATCTAGGAAATGATTGGATCATTTAAATGCATAACATGGATTAGTAAATCATTATTAAACGACAATATGTTATGACAATACCATAAAAGGTACTTATTAAAGATAGTAACTCATTGGGTTACTATAAATCTCTATCAAGAAATGAATGATGTGTTGCGATACGTTATAACCTAACGTGACGATGAACCCGTTTACTTATCCTATATAGATATCTAAATTGTAAATGAAGTGTAGATATCATTGGAGAAGAAGTAGATGTGCATGGTTCTTCTATTACGGAAGTTGTATTTGAAAAATCCATTAGGCAAGAGCAAAAACTGCAAGCAATTTCTGCTCATAGAGATGAAAAGTGAAAGAAGAGATTCAACTCACCTTCACCATTAGCACCTATAAAAACATGGTGCATGAAGGTAGGCAAGAAAACAAAGAATGTCAGAAATAATACAATAGCTAAACCAGCTGCAAATGCAAATAGAAATGGGCAGAATAGTGTTGCAGCAAATGATAATAAATTTGAAAAGAAAATACATTATACGGGATGTTTCAAATGTGGTGGTGACCACTATGCGAATAATTGTCCCCATAAAAATTAAGGGAACAATAATCAGCAAAAGATACACGTTACAGTGGCTAATCGCCAAGCTGAGAAACAAGTTATTCCCATTGAAGTGCCATATAAGTTGTATGGACTTTATGTTACTATTTTATTTGACACAAGTGCAACCAAGTGCTTCATTTCTAATAAATTAGCTGAATTTTTTAATAAGAAAGTTGGTTATATGAAAAATACATGGACTGTACAATATGAAAATAATGTTGTTCAAACTGTAGACCAATGTGTGTTTGACGTAGCATTGAAATTATCTAACTTCACCATAGTATTGGACCTATACGTAGCTCTTTTAGGGTCCTATGACATTAGTATTGGTGTAGATTGGTTGTCCCAACATAAAGTATCTGTAGATTGTTTTGAAAAATGAATAGAATGCCTAAATGATATGTAGAAAAAAGAATTTTGAAGTAAGGTAAATTTCTGTCATGCAGCTTAAGAAATCCAAGAATAAGGGTTGTATGTTGTATGCAATAAAGATTTCTAATTTTTGTGAGGAAGGTAAGACTTTATTGGAGGATTATCTGTTGCTACAAGAATACATGGATGTCTTTTCGGAGGAATTACCTTGACTTCCTCCTAGACGTGAGTTTGATTTTACTATTGATATTAAACTTGGAACTTAACCAATATCTAAGCCATCATACAGAATGACAACAATTGAATTAGTCGAACTAAAAGCACAATTTCATGAACTATTATCGAAGGGAATAATTTGACCAATTGTGTCTCCATGGAGAGCATCGGTCATCTTTGTTAAGAAGGATGGCACGTTAAAATTATGTATCGATAATTGCATGCTTAACAAGGCCACAGCTAAGAATAGATATCATTTACCAAGGATTGATGACCTTTTTTATTAGATGCGAGATGCATCTATCTATTTAAAAATCAATTTACAATCTGGTTATCATCAGCTAAGGATTAAGGATGAAGACATTCATAAGACAACGTTCAGAACAAAATACGGACATTATGGGTTTACAGTGTTACCTTTTGGACTCACTAATGCATCGGCTACATTCATGAACTTAATGAACAATATTTTTCAGGAATATCTAGATAAAAAAATTTTAGTTTTCTTATATGACATTCTGATTTATTCTTAGAATATGGAAGAACACAATGAACACTTGAGAATAGTGTTGGATGTTCTTAGGAAAAGAAAGTTGTACGGTAAAATTTCAAAGTGTTCTTTTTATCAAAACAAAGTTTAGTACCTTTGGCACATAATAAACAGAGATGGGATTTCATTTGACCCATCGAAAATCAAAGTCATAGCTAAATGGCTAGCACCTAAGAATGTACATGAAGTTAGAAGCTTCATGGGGTTAATTATTATAAAAAAAAATCGTGAAATTGTTTTATAAAGTGGTTGCACCAATAACTTTTTTACACAAAAAAGACAAAAAATGCTATGGACTAATAAGTGTGAAATAACATTTAATATGCTAAAGGAAAAACTTATTCAACACTTGTTTTGAAGGTTTCGGATCTCAATGGAAGCTTCATTGTGGTAATTGATGTCTCGTGTGAAGGTTTGGCTGGAATACTTTTGCAAAATGACCATGTGACTACTTATGAAAGTAGAAAGTTGAAGGTGCATGAGCATAATTATGTTCCCCATGACTTAGAACTTGTTGTCATAGTTCATGATTTGCAAATTTGAATGCATTACCTGCTAGCAAATCCTTTCAAACTGGAAAACATACCACTTAGGGTTGAAATATATCTTAATGCAACCTAATTTGAACGCAAGATAGCATAGGTGGCTTAAGTTTTTGTCTCGATATGATTTTGACATAATTTACATTATAGAAAAGGAGAACTGTGTGGCTGATGCACTGAGCCATAGGAATTATGTTTCCTCTATTGTAACACTCATAACACAGTTTAAAGATGAAGTAAAAAAACAAAGACAAACTGAACTGTTTTGTCTTCATGTAAAAACTATGTTAGCAATAGATTTGAATAATATGAGATATGAAGATTTTAAGTTTGATAATGAAGGAGTCTTGAGATACAAAAATAGAGTATATGTACCTTTGGAAAATGACCTTAGAACGAAATTCGTGAAAGAATTTCATGATGCCCCTTATCCTGAACATCCCAGAGTGACGAAATTGTTGGCTGATGTAAAACAAAAATATTTTTGGAAAGGAATCAAGAAAGACATGACGAATTATATTGTTCATTGTCTTGAGTGTCAACGTGTTCAGGCAGAGCATGTGCATCATGTTGGTTTGTTGTACCCTCTTAGCATTTTGCATTACAAATGATAAGTAATTATTTTGGATTTTGTGCAAGGACTATCATTGTCTAAAAACAAGCATTACATGATTTTAGAAGTGGTTGACAAACTGACTAAAGTAGCTCACTTCATACCGGTTAATCTAAAGGATGATTCACCCATACTTGTGAAACGGTTTGTGCATGAATTTTTTAGACTGCATGGAGTTTCAAAAATGATTATTTCTAACAGGGATCTTATTATCACATCTTGATTTTGGAAAACTTTAAACTCAGTTTTGGAAACAAAACTGAACTTTAGTTCAACTTAACATCTAGAAATTGATGGTCAAACGAAAAGAGTTAACCAGATTATGGAGGATATGCTCATAATGTATTGTATGGATCATCAATACAGATGGGAATAATATCTATCATTGGTCGAATTTGTCTATAATAACACTTATCATTCTTTGTTGAAAATGTCACCATTTGAAGTGTTGTTTGGGAGGTGTAGAACTCTTATCAGTTGGGATAGCACGGAGGACAAAGAGGTAGTAGGCCCAGAAATGTTAATAGAAATGGAAAAACAAGTGAAGCTCATTCATGAGCAGTTGAAGGAAGATATCGATAGGCAAAAAAACTACGCAAATCTAAAAATAACTAATAGGAAATTTGAGTAAGGAGATAAAGTCTTCTTAAGGGTAAAACCCAAAAAGGGATCTATTACATTTGGCAAGGTTGTCAAATTTTCACCTAGATATGTGGGACCTTTCAAAATTTTGGAAGTTATAAGTCCGATGGCATAACATCTAGTATTACCTCCCGCATTATTTAGACTGCATGATGTTTTTCATATTCCATTATTTAAAAAGTATGTATCAAATATAACACATGTCATAAATTGGAACTCTTTACAGGGTCAAGACTCGGGAATCATTGTGGTGGAACCAATTAGAGTGTTGGAAACTCATAGGTTGCAACTTAGAAATAGAGATATTGCTCAATACAAGGTACAATGGGACCAATATTATGAGGATAATGTGACTTGGGAGAATTTGGACGAAATAAAAAACAACATTTCCTTATTTGTCTCAATGATAAAAATTGATTATTTGACTATCTATTATTGATATATTATATAATACTTGATAATAGTGTTGACTGCAATGACAAATTGTTTCTATATAGTTGATTGTTTTAAAATATTTGTTGTTTTAAGACTGTTGCATCAGGGTTTATGAGTTATGATTGACTGAAATTCTGAAGAAAAAAATCTCATTTTTTATGAAAATATGAATTGGTTTCTTTTACAATGATGTTTGGACTGTTTTCAATTGATATGTTGGATTGTGTTAAGTAAAATCATCGAGGATATGATTCTTTAAAGGAGAAGTATGTCACACCCCGCAATTAAATGGACTAATTTGTTGTTATTTTTTATGGTTGATGACTTAATTAATTATAAACATTGATTTAATAATTATACTTATATTATTATATATACAAATATGTATATGCGAAAACATTTACATATATGTATATAGATGCATATGTACGCATATATGTATACATATAGATGCAATTATTATGTTGGTATGATTATTTCGTTTTAATAGCCAACTTTGGATTGCATTTTTTTTCGATGTTGATTTGTTGGATTTGTTAGAATACCACTTTCTGGGAAATATCGTTGCATGATAATGATTTGTATTGACTTCATTACTAGTTGCAAGGGTTATCAATATTTGGAAAAGGTATAAATGTAAATGTTGTAATTGTAAGGTCGAACCTCCTTGGCATCATGAATGCGGTCATGGACTATTGACAAGGTAATAAGTGTAATGGTTATTGATTATTAGTTTATTGCTATTGTTGATAAGTCTTAGACCACGTAGCAAATTTAAAGTTATCAACTAATGTTTATATTGTACATTAACTAACAAGGAGCAATGGTCATTGACCATAGTGTTGGCATGTAAAATTAATGAATGTTATTGTAAAGAAAGGGTCATCGACCTCAGGGCAATTAAATTAATTAAGGTTTATATATTGAATGTTCATGGACCAAATGCAAGGTAAAAAGTTATGGTTAAGTTATATAAAAAATGGTCATGGAACGAGGGAGCAAATGAATTTGTCTGTTTAATTAGTCATAGACCACATTACTTCACATTATCAAAGTTTAATGTTTATTGATTTTTGTGTTAGAAGCATGGGAATATTGAGAGGGGGGATGAATCAGTATTCGACAATAAAAACTTTTTCTCCAACTTATTAATTTTCTACTTAACAAGATATTCAAATCTAAAAGAAAAATGAGAGCATACACAAAAATCAAATGCACATAACACCAAATATACCATGGTTCACCCGGTGTGGGCTACATCCACCAAAAGAGACTGCTTGGATCTACTGTCCAAATCCAGCTGAAAAAATAGTGTTTACAAAGTGTGAGCACCCACTCATAGAAGACACCAATCTCCAAGGCCGAACACCAATTCAGCCCTTGAATGCAAACACCATTGAATATGCAATCTCTAATTCAAAGCACCAACTTCTGGAGACACCAATCCCCAATCCGAAGCACCCACTCTAGAAAATCTGCAATACAAATCAATGATAATTTCTCATATATTCTTTCTCTCACATACTCATACTCACTTAAGAGATGTATAATATCAGCTCACATACATATCACACTCATGCAAAATGCTCTCTTTCTCACTCTACTCAAAATGTGCACACTCCACTTGCTTATATAGAAAGAAGGAGAGGAAAACCACTTGTGGTTTCCCTAAAACCATGTGCCCATACCATGGGCCAATTTGCTCCAAATAGAAATATTTTCTTACACATGTTAGAGTAACTCCTCTTACGCATCATAGAATCTCTTACGCGTCATAAGCTGCCATAGAAATTAGAATCTCTTACGCATCATAAACTGCCATAGAATCTCTTACGCATCATAATATCTCTTACACATCCCGCCATGTGTCATAAGATTCCTTGGTGATGTTGAATATTAAAATATTCAAATTTTGACATCACACTAATTTTGACATGGATAAATATTAAACAAATATTCAAACCTCAATATTTTCATCAACACTAATGTTGTACCTTTGACATCAATGACAAAATACTCAACATTTTGTCTACATGGCCATTGACCATATCACAAGGTAATTATAATGTTTGAATTGGTCTCAGACCATACATTGCATATAAGTTGGTAAGTTTTAGCACCATACGCATTTCTTGCAAGTAAGGAGATTTTGGAGGGAATTGCAAGTGGATTGTCAGCTATTAAATGCATTTAATAAACAAGCATGGATTTTGGGGAAAGTGGAAGCTTGTTTGGCAAGCCAAAATACATGCAAGCCATATTCTCTCTCCCATAGTTGCATTTTTTTTTTTGCTTGGTTATTTTGGTATGTGGATGTTGCATGAGGTTTTTGGCATGAGAAAATAACAGAGATTTGTGAGGGAGACTACATGCAAATTTTGAGCTCTATTTGAATGGGGATTTTGGGTTTTTTGGTCTTAGAAATATTGGGAGTTTTGGCTGGAAATGTAAGTTATAGGTTTTAAGAGAAAATAGGAAAAATGAAATCAAGGCAAAAGCATTACTAGGCATGAGTTATTATTTCTCACATTTTTTATGTCTTTATGTTGAAATTTTGGAATGTATCTTGGGTTCTTAATTGATTTTTAAACCAAAAAATAATGGGTATTTTGTGAAAATATGTTTGGTGGTTTAATGGAAATTGGGCAGAATTTTTTAAGAAGTTTTATGGGTTTGTTTTCTTGCTAGGTAATATGCATTTTATCCTCTTCAAATCAGCTTGATTTGAGCTTGTTTATGGTCGATTTGACTCAAAAATATTGGTATGATTTTGTTGTCTTAAATATGGAGGTTTCCCTTCATTTTCTATATGAATGTATTAGTGAAAAAAATAAGGAAAAAGTATGAAAACAAAATGGGTTTGTGAGGCTACTTGGAAATCTGGATTTTTGCTTTTTTGGGCCAGTTTTTTTCTTGCTTGAACAATGCGCACACATATTTATTTTATTCATTTAAAACCAGTTCGAATAAATATTGCTAGAATTCGATTTAAATCCAATACAGAAACCCAATTGTCATATAACAATTGTATTGGAGTACCAAAAAGACAAATATGTATGGGAAAAAAATAAATCCACTTGGTTTTAGACTTGGTTTTACTGAAAACCATTGTTCCCTTTGGTTTGAACAAAGAAATTATTCCGAAGATCTACGAGAAGATGAGAAATTACATAATTGCATTGAAAATTATGTTCGAGTCTTTTTTGTTTTAAAATTTGGAAGTTCTCTTAGTCTCAACATGCAAATTTTAGAGGATGAATTCGGTAAAAGAATGGACAAGGTTAGGGATGTATAGTAAATAATAGTAAGGTTTCCATTTTGAGAAAGAAATTTGGGTACGATTCTCAACTATTATAATAGTCTGTATTTATTAACCTGGTAGTGACGGGTTTACCTTTTTCGTTTGAAGTGGAACTGATCTTTGGGTCATTGTGTTGGGTATGTGCAGTAAGTTGGAGGACAAAAAAGGGGTCATAAGTGGACGTCATATTGCAAATAACAACATAATATCAACTTGTAGGGATTATTAGCAATGCATACACTCAAAATTAGAAAAACTTATATTAATATGAATCGTAGCATTCGAAATCTAGTTTCTAAACTACTAAATTTTTTTTAAAATGGACAAGTTTAGATATATTAAACACTCAAAATTCAATGATTTGGTATTTTTTATAAAAATGCCTATAAGATTGTAGTCTGTTTGCCCACGATTTGGATGACCAAAAATTGATATATATTTTTTTCCTTTAGTGAGAAGTTAGATGCCACTATTTATCTTGGGATAGATTTTATTTTGTATTTTTTTGAGCAATATTTTATTTTTTATGATTTTTCCGTGAAAGTGGTTTGAAAACATAAAGAAAACAGCGCACTTTCTGTTTGCCCGCCATAACTTCATCAAAAAATATTGAAATCAAATTAAAAAAAAATTGAACATGTATATAATTTCACCACAATTGGGATGGTATAAGTTTTATCACATTCTGACAAGTGAAACAAAAATTTTAGCCTTAAACGTAGACAAATATTCACAGGAAAAAGTGTCTTAAATACCTACTATTAGTAAAAAATTATAAAATGATATTTATCTTATTCTATTCACTTTAAAATCAATATTTATACAAAGCTAACAGTCTCCCCTACGTGATGGTACCATTTTTATGACATATTTTTTACTTTTTTGGCATGGTTCAAGTCCGCGGAAGACTAAATTTGATGTTTTATTGTTTTTGATGTAAATTTCAAGATTTGATGTCCATTTAATTGTCCCCCAACTTGTTGCATTTACCCTATTATGGTATGAGATTACTGCCTTTATCCCATTACGGGAATAGTTGTTAAATCGCTGCCAAATTATAAGAGTTTGCCTTTGATTGTTGTACTCTCGTTTTATTTAATAAATCTCTCAAAGAGCAGTGTCAATATTATTGTTTATCTAGGATCAGATATTGTATGATGTTGAGTGCAAATGTTTGTTTATTTGACTTTGATGATATCCATCTCTTAGAAGTACAAACTGTGTTCCTTATATTTGATGATGAACTTGGCTATTGACATTCTCTTTTTAGTGAATAAATTGTTCTCATTTCTGGGCATCAAATCATTGATAGATTATGGTAAAGGAAAAACACTTGCATATTAAGTGTTTGATGCTACGTTCATGTTGGTAAGGACTGTAACTAATAAATGTTAGATAAGGAATGGAAGTCAAAAGGATATTAGAAGTGTGTTAATTCTTGTAATAGTGATGTTGTTCCATCTTCTTTGTATTATTTACAAGAACAGTAATATTTTGTAAAGACTTATTAAGCATTCATTTTTGTGACTAAGGATTGTTTAATTAAACAATTTAATTGATTAGTTATTATGAAAGAGAATTATGAGTTATATAGCTCATATATTGGATTATAATTGTTGTACTTTGATGAAGCACATCAAATCATTATTATTTTTGTAAGATAGTCTGAATAATTGGGTGTTGCTGATATAAAATCCTGATTTGGTTTATTGTTATAATAAATTGTATTGTAAGTTATTTAAACCAGTCTAAGTGACATTAATATTAGTTGGATTAATTGTTTGCTTGGGAACATAGCTTACACTATATCACTTCATTTGATTAATGATATGTATACTTAATATATGTATTATGAATATTATGAGTTATCGGTTAGGATAACCTTAACATATATCTTTATTTCAATTAATTACAACAAGAATATGAGTTAGATAACTCATGCCAGTTCTTAGAACTGATCATGTATACATTTCTCTCCTATAGTGTGTAAGACAGAGAGGCTTTTATGAAGTGAATAACCGGATTGCTTACGCATGATTTCTTCATATATTATTGTTTTAAAATCCATTCAGGATTATTGTATTTAATTGTAATACGAAAGTATTATTTTTGCAATATGATTGAAGGCATTTGCCTATTGTACTGTCGTGATTTATTGTATTTCATTATTTCGTAAAAATAAGGATTTATCTTAGTTAAGTTTTAATAAATATACTTGTTCTGTATCACATTTTTTGCGATGTAAAGGTGTTTTTAATGTTGTTTTACAGCAGAGTATGAATTAAATTTAATGATGTTAAATCTATGAAACTATAACCAGTTTATTAAATCATAATTGTTGAATGAATGTGAATATTTACAAACAAAGTTTGATAAGGAAAGTAGAACAACGAAAATAACGTTTAAAATGAAAGTGTTTAATTTTTGTTTTAACAATAGTGTATAAACATAATTTATTGATATTTGTTAAATAATCATAACATATTGTATAGTTTCATTATGGATGAGCAAATGTCTCATTAACGAACATAGTACGTTATGGGAAACGATACAACATAAACTACGTTATAATATTATTATACTTTAATAAATAAAGTACACAACTTATATCAAATGATGATTAAATGAGATAGAACGCACTATGCAAGATTAAATGATGAATCGAAGAGGTTAACACCATACTATCTAGGAAATTATTGGATCATTTAAATATGTAACATGGATTAGTAAATCATTATTAAATGACAACACTATTACAATAGTATGATAAGAGGTACTTATTAAAGATAGTAACTCTTTGAGTTGTTATAAATATCTTTCAAAAAAAGAATGACTTGATACGATACCTTATCCTCGTTCTTATCAACATAATCTTAACCATGTCAGCTTAGGATGGCTATGGAAAGGCTAGAAAGTATGTAATGAAGAAATTCATTACGTGGTCTCCATTTTTCCCATAGGAATCTTAAGATGGGACTGTCATGATTCTTTCAATTAGAAGGATGAGTCATGATTCCTACTTCAAAATTGAACTTAACTTCTTAAACAACGAAATAAGATCTAGAAAACTGTGAAGAGATGGTTGTGTGATAACAGAGACAAGTTTTGATGACTTGTGTACAATTACCAACTAAGCTTGCAAAGTAACGCTTGAAAACTTGGTCAAGTAGTGTAGCTAGTTGATTACATTGTTTTTTCACCATACCCCTAACTTGTGTCAGATACCGGATGGATTGTAGCTTGTCTGATTTCCATGTTGACACTTAAGAGTTGCACATAGTTCTCAAAACATGTTATAAAGGTTTAAACAAAAGTATATCAATTTTACACACTCAGTTCAAGTGAATTAAGGGGGGTTGGGTAGATACAGCTGACCCTTACAGTTACACATGGTTATGATTTCTCATCATATGGAATGTAAACATTTAATTATGTTAAATTTTGATTACTACAAGTTAAAAATCATTGAAGGCATTAATTTTGATTAAGGGGTTTGTTTTTTTTTAAATCCCTTAATTTGGATTATCAATAGGTGTTACATCCTTCAGTCAAAAGTGTCATCATGTGAATGGAAGGAATTATCCATAGTGTGGGGGTGAACCATATAAGCATTTGGGTAGTAACCATACAAGAATAAGTTCAAAGTTGTGTTATAATTATTCCAAAATGGACAATTTGGACAAGATTAGTTATGGAAGAAAAATATTGGAAATGTCAATGATATGAGTGCATGTTATGATAAATAAAAGTACAAACTAGCCATAGTTGTGACTATGTTGAACAAATGAATGAATGGATAGAGAATTGGAAGATATGGTACTGTTTTTGGATTTTATATTTATAATTTTAGAAAATATTTTGAGTTATAGGTGTATCATAAGACAAATAGACAATAACAACATGACCTATCTAGTCAATAGGGTGTATAATTACATAGTATCCCACAATTATACCGTATATAAATGACTAGAGAGTGTGTCCTCGTCATTGCTAGATAATAGTATGAGTCGGTATCTTGGGGAATGTTATGTTTTTGGCACTACTATGGGATTGTGGAAATATGACTCATATACTAGGTTAAACAAGGTTACTAAGGATTCTTTGATATACCTTTCAGTACGTGAGGCTTGATACCGTGTTTATAGGAAGTATTTTCTAATGGTCTAGTTCACAGGGTCAAAGCCATCTTTCCTTTGCTCTAGCTTATTCAATGAAGGTTAACTAATAACTACGATTTTGACCCAAAGATTATTATCTTAAGCATGGGTATTGGTGGGTACGCCTCACTTCACATGAGTTGTGGAAAAGAAATATCTTGCTTAGCAAAAAATGAGAAGTGCTCAGCAAATTTATACACTCCATCGATACATGAGGTTTGATCAAATGGGTGGATATCACTCCCACCTCACCCTGTTGAAAAAGTTGCCATTGATGTCAAACAAGATAGCTTGAGCCTGGGCTTTAGCTTGAACAGGTATGAGTTTTGTCCTATGTCCTATCTTGTAGTCCCGTGTATGTTTTCATTGTATTGTCTCATTAAGGTCAAGGTGTATGGTCAACATGAAATCATCATAAGTATATGGTGTTATGTATTCACACTGAGATGTTGTATGTCTATATCAGTCCAATGTTATGTGTTCTCATTGAAATGTGGAGTGTCTATATCGGTCTAAATGTATGTCTAAGGTCTAAAACATATGTAAGTTCAGGTGTGCCTCAAGATGTGAAAATGGATTGATTAGGTGTGTCTTGAAGTAAGCATGTAATGCTTCATCTGAGTGTAAAATGTGTCAAAAGAGTACATAAAAGTGATTGTTTTTAGTGCTCTTCAAGGCATCCTTCTGTATTCAAATTGCAAATAAGCCTAACTAGGTCCAGTGAAAAGGTCTGTGTCCAGTTGCCCATAATGTACAATGTCTTTGCAGGTATAATGTGGTTGTTACATGCTTGTACATAATAGAGAAGTAGTGTTCAAGGCACTTAAAGGCCCAAAAGTCAGAAATTAGGTTTCTTGGTGCTTGAAGGAGACCTAGTGTAAGTGAAGAAGTGAAGACAGGCCAAGTGCACATAATCAAATGAGATGGGTCAAGAAAATTCAAAGGGCATGGTGAAAAACCAATCATGATTGATGGTAGAGGAATGAGTCTTGATGGTGTGAGTGAAATTTTAGAGGCAGAAAGTGAAGTTTGAGGTTGTAGAGAAATTTTTTCCAAGATCGGGTTCTTGTGAAGGCTGATTTGAGCACTCTAGCCTCTTAGCAGCTGTGCTAAATTATAAATGCTTCTTCAACTAAGTCACAGAATACTTTTTTATGGAATTGGGATAAAAATCAAGTGCAAAAGGTTTGGAGTCAAAAGGTGGTGAACTTGAAAAGTTCTATTCATTTTTCTGAGGCAGTTCCAAGCATTTCTCATCCATGATTTGAGCGATACGAGAAATTTTGATAGTATGGTCAAAAAATGTGTTGGGTCAGTATATTTGGTGGCTTGCACATGCTAAGGACCTTCCAAGGGTCATGAAAACCCATGTATACATTTGTAATTCTGACTGTACAAGTACAAACATGATAGTTTTAAATTGATTTGCAAGTACATGCGAGTGTTTAGAAACTTCATGGTGAAATTTGTAGCTCCTCAGAGAGATCATGACATCTACCAAAATGAAATGGACTTACTTGAACAAGATGTGTACAGGTTTTTGAAGGTCTAGATGAACTTCACTTCTCTATCGTTGGAAGAGTGTACAACGATTGTGTTTGTATGAAGATCAAATGCTCAGCTAATCACCTGAAGTAGTAGATGGATTGGTGAATCCAACACAGTTCCAAAATGTGTTTTTGAAGCCTTCAGTCTCCTTGGTAAAGTGACAGATGGATTTTGTTGTCACATTTTTGTGTAACTATGTTGTATATGTCTTGAATGGTTGAATGTTTTCTGAGAAGATTTGTATACCTTCTTTTCATGGTTTCCTTGCACTCGAATGGTGGAATTTCAGTGCTTGTAGATGTAGTATCATTGAATACTTACAAAGGATATTCTCTTGGTGCTAAATCTGATAAGTATCCTGCAAACTAGGTGGTGTTGAATGACTAATCCGGCTATTTGTGATATTCTAAAATATTGATGTTATACTTTCAAAGTTTAAAGGTATATACTCGTGTAATATAATTGAAGAACTATTGAAGAACTCCTCCTAATTGAAGAAGTCCTTCAGTGATGGATTCTCATATTTGTAATGCTACAAGGTGTTGCAAGCATGCTTTTCAAGGACCTAAGGTTTGCTCCATCAAACCCTACTTGTGCAACATGTTTGAAAACCACTAATTGGCACTCATTAGTCTAAATGTCATATGAATATTTGCCTCAAGAAGTAGAATGAAGGTCTTTTCTCTCTCTTAAGGGTTTAAAAGGTAGGCATATCAAGGTGAAAAGATGCAAGTGGATAACTTTGTTCATGAGAATGCTTCTCTGTCTCAGTGAGTCTCATGAAGAAGCATTATGATGAGATATTTATTCCTCTAATAGTGTGAATGCCTCTCTGACCTATCTCCAGATGTGAAGTCATTACACTCTTTGCACTTTATGTACCCACATCAAATGAAATGTTAAAGCTTGCATAAGCTACTCTTCACCTTGGCTCAGTTTTGTTACACAAGATGATTAGGTTTGATCTCAGTGCTTCATTTTCTTAACCAATGCTACAAATAATTGTGTGGAGGTAACCTTAATTCTCAAAGCTATTTGAATGTTAAGTGTTCATGGCTTGGTAGAGTGTCGTGTCCTTGAGTTGATGAAACATGTATGAAGGATTAACTGAACTTGTAAGACCCAACTTATATATGTGTATCTATTATACATGCTTGAGTATCAATGAAGGAATAAGGTCTGCACTTTATTGAAAACATTAGAATACTAAAAAAAGAAGGTTGTCAAGGTCCATAAAGGAGATAAACTAAATCCACAATATACAAATGTCTGACAAAGGGATTGTTACATTGTTGGACAAAGGTATTTTTGGGAAATGAACGGACAAGGATGAATGGGCAGTTACAAGACTATATTTAAAGGTCTACATGGAATATTAAGAGCCATATCCAGATGTTAGATGTTCAAAACAACTCCTCATCACTTCTCAAGGACCTGCAGACCCAAAAGGATAGGACTGAGAATGTCAGAAGCACAACATGACAGAATAAAGATAGTTTTGGAAGGCAAAGCATCATCTTTGTACACATGAGAAGGTAATATGAAGAGTTGTAATATGTGGAAGATAAAAAGTCAGAATTTTCCTTGATGAAAGTTGATTTAAAAGATCAAAAAATTGTGTCATATGTTGTTGGTAAAAAGTGTTATGCAAGGTGAAATAAGGTGTTGCAACAAAGGATGAATAGAATGTATTGAATAAGAAAACATAGGATGAACTAGTGCTAAAACATAGATCATATGAATTGATGAAAACAATATGAAGAATATGATCAATATGAATTGATGAGAAAATTGAGTTGTAGCTCATAAACTGAAAGTTGGTGTTTTCACTGCAAGGAGGTGCTTGCAAACTGAAACCAGTGGGTGCTTGGATAGTTGAAGTGGGTGCTTCAAATAGAGTAGGTGCTCCATGATGTAATGCCTCCATTTTTAAAATAAATAAATAAATAATAAAATACTAATAAAAATAAAATAAATGAACTAAAATTTATAAACCCGTGATTCTTGTTGGGGGGCGGTTTTTAGGGCAAAGGGGGTTCCTTTGAGATTTTTGTTTGTCTTTTTGGCTGAGTAAGAGAGTGTCGCCGCCATGAGGAGAGAGGGAACAGCTGAACCAAACCTAGGCGCACCCCACCAAGCTGCTGAAGGAAAACGTGACGTCATGGAATGTCTGGTCGCAGTTTTTTGTCTCCGATCCATTTGCTTGGGTCGCAGTTTTTGCTCAGATCCATGCGCTTAGGGCATTTTTTTTTGTTGTTTTTTAAAAAAAGAAATGCCTCCCCATATGTTATCTCATGGAATGCCATGGTTGCTGCAACCTGTGCCAACATCCCCTCCAGTTTGTATCTTTAAAAAATGCACCTATATTTCCTGCGTGGATTAAATAAAAAGGGGGTTTTGTCAGATGTTGTAGTTACCCATGCGCTGGTGCACGCTGTGACAACGTTTGATCAAATGAAAGAACGTGATAGCTCCTCATGGAATATCTATTGCTGCTGTGCACGGAAGGTTGTGGGTCCCTCATAAGGCAGTCATGTCGTTTCAGCATGCAACAAACAAGTCTGCAACCTGACAAGTCTACATTTCCAGCATATCCTAGCCTATGCACAAGATGGATTTGTTGAAAAGGCTTTAGAACCTTTCAATCAAATGCAAATAACAGGTGTAAAGCCAAATTTAAAAACCTTTGCCAGCATTCTCATTGACTGTGCCAAAATAGAGCTCTTGAAACAGAGAATGGACGTCCATCAAAGCGTTGTGGAGAAGGGATTTCTGTTGTGTGTTTCAGTTACAAGTGCCCTGACCAGATACATTTGCAAAATGTGGAGGCATACGAGCTGTTCGACAATGCCTGAGAGGAATTTGGTTTAGGGGCTGCAATGATTGCAGGATTAATATATATATATATATATATATATATATATATATATATATATAAATGAGTTGTTGAAAAGGCCTTGGAAACTTTCAAGCAAATGCAATTGGCACGTGTAAATCCAGACTCCACTACCTTGTCCCAACATCCTCGTAGCCTCTGTCAAAATGGGAGCTCCAGAGTAGGCCTCGGACAACCGTCAAGGCATAATGTTAGAGAATTTTTAGTTGCAAATGCGCTAGTAGACAAATATGCAAATGGCGGAAGCTTACACAAGGCAAGTCAACTGTTTGACAAAACGCCTCAAAGAAATGTTGTCTCATGGATTGCCAGGATTGCAAGATATGCACTTAATGGATCTATTCAAAAGGTTTTAGAAGCGCACAAGCAACTACTTACTCTATTGGAAAACTTCAAGTGATCGGGAAGTTGGTGTGACGTGGTGGAGCTGAGGATGCTCATGAACCGGTTGGTGAAGTGCCCGAGCAAGATGCTGAACCAAAGCCTGTGGCTTCGACCGACTTCGTTCTCCAGGCATGGTCCTTCTTCCCTTACCTCTCATAATTCTCTTGTTTTAGTTCTCTTTTGCAATTAAATAGAATTTTAAATCAGTAGGACTTTTAATATAGTTAAATGTCCCTTCAACTCATTGCAAAACAATTTAGTTTCATGTCGCAACTCTCGAAGCCATTATAACTCGCCTACTTTAAACCACGAACTATCACCCTCACTTCGAGATGATCTAGAAAACTCTTACTCTTTTGATCGCTTCAATGTCGTTTTATCGACTAGACAAAATTTTGACTCTCCTTTGATTAAGATGACCTTCTTCCTACTTAAAATAGTTAAATTTTGCAATTTTCAGAGACTCACTAAGTGCCCTTCGCAACTCTAGAAACGAGATGTGAAGTTTCATTCGGGTACCTTGGTATATGAGGAGTCACCTTGATTTTTGGTTTGACCCGAAACGATCATATGACATCCTTTTGATGCCCTTATAGGAGCCCTGTAACTCTGGTTTACAACAGTAGAAAGTTGTTAAAACTAGAAAGTTGGCTTTCGTTTTGGATCGCCATTTGAACCTGAAAAGAGAAATCACTTCCTGTCTTCACAAACCTCTAGCGATTACACTAGACAAATGCATGGAACTTTCAGTATAGGAAGGAGAACTTTTTGGGATAGTTTGGCGAAGTTGTAGGCCTCCGATCGCAGTTTGACGAGGTCAAACTGGTCCTTTTTTTGTCTTGTCACTCCAGAAAGCTTGTCGCCATTTGAACATGGTTTTCTAGTTCTCCTTTCCGTTGACTCTGACGAATTCTCCTTATATAGGGGAACTAGTAGGAAGAGTCTCGTTGTGTGTGCATCCATCGAACGTCATTTGGGACATGATTTCTGGGCCATTCGAGCTAACTTTTGTCTCTTTACAATTGGGTGAACTACGACCAGTGGCCGTGGAAAACTAGCCGCCAAACGCAAATCGTGCGCTCTTTTTCAATTCCGTTAGTTGCTATGGACTCTTGGTATATCCAGGAACACGTAGCAAGTTGATCGTGGAGGGCGTTCTCATTGGAAGGTAACTTTTGGAAGCAGTATCTTAGCCTCCGAGCCCGTTTTGAACGTTTTTGTAATTAGTGAGAAAATGTAAAAGTAGAAAGCTGCGGACCCTCGTAGGGTTGCCAAATCCCCTTTGGAAACTTTCAACACACGTAAATAACTATTTAAAACACTAGAATGAAACTTGTTGTGTGTATTAGAACTTTAGACAAAATGATATTTTCTCTCTCTTCCTTTCTCTCTCTCTTATGAGTTTATAAAATGAAGAAGAAAAAAAATGAAATGCAATGATTACATGTTTCTAGATTTTATTTCGATTGCATATTGTAGTTATTGTCTGATGTAAATGGGAACTGAAAAATGATAATTATGATTGTTTTAGGGTGGATGCCATGCCAGCGATTTATCACTGATATCACGCTCACGTGGGTTTTGCAGGATGGGAGAATGATGACGCAAAGGGCGATGTGTAATTTAATTATTATTATTATAATTTTTATAGGTCATTGTAAAATGAATAACTGTGTAATGTAGTCTCTTGTTACTGAAAAGTTATAAATGAAATTTGTTAATATGTATGATATGCCAGTTTTAGGGATACTTAGGAAAGGTGCCTCTAATCACCAGTTCAATTTGATTTTAGTTGTGTATAAAAAAAAAGGTTTGATTTATATAAAGCAATTTTGAAATTGAAGTTAAGATATTGTGGTACCTTCTCAGTATTCAATAAACGATTAAATTAATTATTGGGTTACCTTCTTACATTGCAGACACATTAAAGAGTTTTAATGGGAACACTCAACCCTAATAAAATATTCATGCATAACTTGCATGTATGTGTGATCCCGTTCTACCAAATAAGAAAATTAAAACCGAAGAACGACCTTAAACTTTGCACTTGATGAGACCTCCTAGGTTAGGTAAATAAAACCCCTCGTTGGAGTATACAGTCATAGTCATTAGGTTTAGCGACATTGTCGTGAACCCATATTTTAGGAATAACATGGTCTAACCTTATCCAGAGTATGCGGTTTCCTTCTAGTTTTGGTAATCGCGAGAAGAATGTCCTCTCTTCAGGTCCAACACCTTGCTGAGTGTTGAAGATTGCCTTAGAATGTCACCTTATGAGTCCTTGTTCGAAGGAACGACTAAGCAGTGCAACCCTGGATTCTATCAAAATAACACCTTGGTATGTCCTTACATGTGGTTTAGTATATTTTTGTCCACCTGCCTTAAACTCTTATATAGTTGAGGCGTAGGTCATTGAGTGCATAATGGAAGAAACCAAACCTCAGCTGATTAGGAGGTGTCACTTGTGGTTCGTGTATGGTTTATAATTCTTCCGACATATACCCCTTTCCTGATGGTAGTCAAATACTTCTGTAACTCCTGATTACACAACAATGCTATGAACGAGACCATAGTGCAATGTATAAGCATACCCTAAGATGAGAACGAGATTTAAGATTAGGATGGAGGTTACTCATGAAGTCCTTAAAACTTAATTAAAAATAATCAAGTGTTTCAAAGAATATAAGTCACCTTGGTGTGACCAAATTATGAGAAAACAAAATATATGTATATATAGATATATATAAATCTTATTGGAATTCAATAAGTTTTCAAATTATAATAACAATGGTAGAAAAATAAATTCAGTGTGAATCGAGAATCATTTTGGTGCAAAGCTACCCTGTATCTAATATCTCTGTCAAATCCTTTGATTGCGTTTTGGGCATCAAGTCACTTTCGTTTGAGTTGTAAGGGTAAAACTGTAGACATCAAATAAACGTTGGAGAAGAATATTTTTGCATAATAATAGGATAATTAAGTACCTTGTATGCAATTTGATTTATGCCAAATATGCATGTCAGTTATGGAAATTTATATAAAGTATAAGAAGCCAACTTGAGAAGGTGGAATTGTTTTTTTTAACCGCAGAACAAACTTAAGAAAATTTAGGTGGACAAACGAGGAAATTTATCCTTGCTCGAAATTTCCTTGGAATGTTAACTTTAGCCAAAAATACAGTTAAAGTAATGATATGTCGTGGGTGCGCCGTTCCTTTAGTCACGTTTCTTGTGGTTGGGTCTTTCCTAGTATTCGTTCATTGGGAAGAGTGTGGTATCGACATGTCGATGTCGCCTGCATGTGTCTATGTGAGTCGATGACTTATGTGATTGTCGCATGTGTGTCGAGTTTTGTACTTGGAGCCCTTACTGTGTTGTGTGTCGTGAGCAATGTAAGTCAAAAAAAAAATTTATCGTGGTATTTTTTTTTCCGTTGTATTTGGGTGCGTAAAATGTGGGCACTACACATGAACTTGTACTTGGTGTAAGAAAAATTGTTCACAATATTGCTTGATTCCTGTTGGTTTTTTCCCTTACTGGGTTTCCCGCCTAAAATCTGGTGTCTCCATGTGTTGATGTGTTTTTCTCTTTTTCATAACATCACCTAATTTGTTTATGAATTTATTGGTTGTTCTCTTAATTGCTAAGGTAAATTTTGCAAGTTTTAAGTTGGATTGATTCACCCCCTCCCCCTCTCAGTGCCTAAATTCTCAACACACCAAACCCTAGAAAAATGAAAAATAAAGCACTTCAATTATTTCTAATTCCCAAGGTCACCCTAAGGTGCAAGGGAGAGCATACATAGTCTAGGTGAGGAAGGGGATAACAACAAAACAAAAAGTGTTTAAAATTTATGTTATGTTCATTCAACCAAATGTAAATGGAAAAACTATTGTTGCAAAATGCTTCATACATTTTGTTCATGAAAGAAGGTCATGCACACAAATGTTAAGAAGTCTTTGTATTTAAGGTTTGTGATGGCATTTCAAAACTTGCCAAAATTATTAGTAGTTTTTAAAAATTTGATCTTGGACACACGATGTGGCAATCCGCTGGAAAACAAGTTAGAGCAGATAAATGAAATCTTACAAAAAAGGAAGGATTGTCATAATCAAAAGAAAACAATATAGATGATACATGACATTAAAAATTTCCTGCAATCACAAATTTTATTTACAATAAAACCTAAATAATACAATAGATTAACTCGTGTCAGGGTTTGTGTTATTTAAATCTAGTAATATTCAAAAATGTCAAGATGATCGTTCAAAGTGTTTAGTTGGTCTACAATAAGTGGCACAGTAGGTGTAGAATGGATATTTAAAACTAAGTTAAAACACAAGAAAAATGGATAGCTTCTCGAAATAAATGCAATAAAATAGAAATTTCAAACAATATGCATGTTTACAGATGTCCCTATGGTTGTTGCTCATGCTAGATTTATAGAGGCGTGTGTTAGGAAACCTACAAACACATTAGGAAAATGTTGGCTACATGAGCTGCAAACATAGATAATAAGTAGAGGCTTGTTGTCACCAAAATGTACACCTGGATATTGAGCCACCCTACAAGATGTGTTAGATATATCAACTCAAAAGTAATTTACAAAATAAAATGGGCTTAGTTGCTTCTGCTAAATGAGAGAGGGACTTCACAAGGTTATTCCAATGAATAAAGTAGGTTAGCATCTCCATAATCTGAATCTAAACATGCAAATCACAAGCTAGAGAAACATGTTAGTTTTTTTTCAGTAGGGGATTTATCTCAGACATATCCCTGACCCTTTTAAGGTGATAAGATACATGTATCAAACTACAATGATAATGAAGATCAACAATGCAAACTAGAAATTGAATAAATACATCATAAACAAAATAAACCATGCCCATTCTTGTCATACACCTCGATTTGAGTCATCAAGCGGATTTTCTCGTGGATGTTTTATATGTCGATTCCCCAAAGTGTGCTATGTTGTGAAAGATTGGTCCAACAACATCGTTTTGTTTTACAAATAGGAGAGGAGGGATTCCGGCACAAAGGGCATAAAGAGAAATCCAAATGGGAAAAAGGGCATAATGGAGTTATACTCATGAATTGTGTCTTAGATTGAAAGTAAAGGGTGCATTTATAGGGCCCTGAGGTGTAGTTAGTGAATGAGGCTAATTAATTCCTCTTGAGAATAATGAGAAATCAGGTTGGTGAATAGTGATCAATATTAACAAATTTTGAAAGTGATGGGAATTAAGTGGTTAATAATTAGGCATCTTTGAAAATGGAGGGAATGATGGTGATGCATAGTGGATGAATAGTGAAGCATCCTTGAAATGAGCAATTAATTAGATTATTTTACTAGGTAGTGGGAGGCATATGGGATAGTGAAAGGTTGGTGTTGTTGATGATGTGGCAGGGATGATGTGATTGGTGAGTAGGATGTGATTAGATTATTTAATCATTGATTAATTAGTTATTAATGACTTATGGAATTTTCATGGGTTGAATTAATTAATTGATGTGGTGATAGAAATAGGGTGTCTACAACATGACCCGTTATCTTATAGTGAGTGGGATGTGGGAGATCAGTTTAAGCTTTTACTCTAGGACTAATTTTCCTCTGTTATTTCAAGTTATCCTTGGATTTGGTCAAAAGAGAATACAATTCAGTATTATCATACATCAAATGTACAAGATTCTAGAGCCATACACAAAGTAGAGACACATGAACACCCTATAGAGAAATGAGGTAAACTAGAGAAACACGACATAGAAGACACCCCTAAACAGGAATACTGTCATTTTTTTACCATGCCTACCTTTTTTTCCTCGAAAGCGTTTTAGGTAGCCAAATTCACAAGATTGTTAGGAATTCATATATAAGTAATCAACTTAAAATAACTACATATTTTATTGATAAAAAAATGTTTGCGCTAAAAATTTGTTGCACACAACAATGCATTTTTTAACAGATATTGATGAATCCATAAGTGCAATAATTGGAAAAAACACAAGCAATAAACTATACAAAATATTATTTAGAAGGAAAGAGCCAAATTCAATTCTTCATTATTCCATAAGAAATACATAAGAGTCTTAAAATTAATCCACTCAAAAGATGATTAAAGAAAAACAAATCCCACATATAATTAAAGCAAAAAAGCTAAATAAAGGCAACCAAACTTTCTATTTTTAGTAGTTTCTATTTTTGGCAACTTTTGCATGTAATCTTGGATGGGCCTAATAATAGTCTCTTATTATGTACATGTCTAAATAAAGCCTCAGGTGTATTCTAACTCAAGTTAATGCTTATCTACAAAAATGTTAAATCTTTAAAATCATGAAAATATGGAAAATTAAGTTAAAATGCATTTTCCGGCCATTTGATGATTGATTTAGGCCTCAAAAAATTGTTGAAAATGGACTTAACCAACTAGAACTCAAAATAGAAACCTAAAATTAGAACCCAACTTCTTGGATCAAAATTTAAGGCCCCTACAAGATATGGTCCTACATTAGATAAGCTCAAATAAAATTAGGAACACAATTAACATATGGTTCCCAACAATCCCACTAAATAATTACGAGCTTGTGTAGCACCCACCCATGTGGGACCCAAACACATGACCAAAATACCAGGATAATTTTCTTTCGACATTCATTTTGCTTGATACAACTATGCAACACCAAGAAGACTCACAAGAGATTGTACAACACCACTTGCAACGTTTACACCAACATGAAGGACATGTAATTAGCAAGATGACACAAGATGCAAACCAACGCCACACTTATATACACGAGCAAGAATGAAACCATGACCCAACCACAACTTGAGCGTCACGAATTGGCACTTTTCACAATATTACATTTTCATGTTAAATATTTGTCGTATTCATATTCCCTTTTTAGCCTTAAAGTTTGAAGAGCACTTAACATGCAAACATATAATCTCATTCACAAGGCTACAAATTATTCATTTCATTTTAGAATTAACTTATAACAAATACACTTATTTGGGTTCTTTTCTCTATTATTATCATTTCCATAACTCAATAATAGATTGAAACATTTTATCACACATGTGAGAGTCTCTTAGCTCTCGGTCTCCAACTAGAGTTTCAATTTCACCTAAAATCACATTTTCCCGACATTTTTAGTGTTATGGTTCAATAATCGATTAGTGTCATTTCCAAAATAGTTATGTGCCATAAGTTTTATTTTCTAGACAAGAGATTAAGTTGCTCGAATACTTGAACTCATGTAGAGAAATTTATAAGAACTTTCAACAAAAGAAGGACTAAGTATAAGGTAATTTTAAGTTTCATTTGTGTGTCCATTTTATTCTGCTTGCATTTAAAAGATTTAGGATTTTATTAGAGGTACTAAGTGAGGTACCACCTCACTTTATGGTCAGCCAAAGTATACTTGATCACATTTCAAGAATAAACATTACCTTCCTTATTGCTCTTATGATCCAATACACATACAATATTAACCCTTCCCGGGAGACTTAGCATAAAAGACAACCATCTAAAAATGTTGATACACATTACATCAATCATGTCACAAAGGGACATTGCACACCTTTACTGAATTAACAATGCATACTTTCATATGAACATAAAAGGCCCTTAACAGTGACCATCGCACGAGTAAGCACAATGTTAAAGGAATCTATAGTTTGTTGCAAGGTAACATTAGAGCAATTCAACCTTCCATAGCTCAATTAGATGTGAGAGGGGGGGTAATGGAGTCAAAGCATGAGGATTTAACTCGAAGGTAAACAAGTATTGACTTCATTTAGGACATTTAGATCTCACACTAAGATCATGCAAGGTGAAAGGCAAGAAACAATCTGCAGATATGTTTAAGTCTTTTCTAAAGTGATAAGGGTATAGTAAACCATAAAAACTCGTTTAGGAGAGAGATACACAATAAAATTTAAGAGCACTAGTGCCTTTCGATAGTTTAGGATAGAAAGTTTCTACCATCAAACATGAGTCATTAAGGAGAAAATTAATAATTAACATTATGGAAGTTTATTTCAACACATCTAAACCGTATAACAACATGCAAACTCATAATCAAGATCATACCCAAATAGAATGCCCATTTTCCCAAGATACCAATGTACTATGATATCTCACTCATCACAACATAATCCATAAATAGCATTCATGATTATAAACATAGTGTTGATACATCTATTTAATATTACATGTATATTTCAATAATAATCCATATTACAAAAACATCAGCAACGCTACTATTTGTTTTTTGTGTTTTTGTCCCGCATACCTACAACCACTGCATGGTCAACACAACTGTTGGCATGGCATCAAACTACAATCATGCACAATTTATGATTTTCATAGTTTTCTAACAATAATGAAACTATATTCCAACACACTTCAAAGGAGAGTAAGAAATGCAATGTCATTTCATTTCATTTCCAAACCAATGAGAGATAGAGAGAGGAGAGAGAAAACACCGTTTTCCACAATCAATTTTTTACAAGCAAGTGTCAACAAAAAGTTTCCTACAGTTATGTATTCGTGTTTACAAGGTTTCCCTTTCGTTATTTTGCTTGGATAAGGTTGTATGATAGTTTTCTCCAATTAGACACAATTTTCCAAAAATGTCAAATTTAAACAAGTTGCTCAAAAATCAAAGTTCAAAAACCATTTTGAGACTCAAACACACAAGGGAAAAAATTCCTACCTACTCCCTATATACATGGAAACACTCAGAGCTGAAAGAACCCCAAACTAACAAACTGCTTAAAATGGCACCCATCTTTCTGAAGCTACCGATCGCAAATGCACCCAAGCGGCCTTATCGCCCAATGACCGGAGGCCTACAAAACCTATCATGGAAAACTAGCTTGCGGGATTTTTTTCTCCAAACTGAGGGTTTGTAGTGATTTTCTCATAAAAATATTAGAGGTATGCAGAAGCCAAAATCCGTTTCAACACCCGGGCTAAAAAGGCAGGTCAAAACCAAACTACATTTTTAACTTTCAGCAGTTGTTTAAAGCTGCGAACTAGCCCATTGGGCTCCTAAACGTGTTATGAAACAAGGTCAAACAAATTCCAAGGAATAACCTAGGGTTCAGTTGGACACTCCACATGACAAGGTACACGGCTAAAGTTTTCTTTTCTCATTTTGGGGTTTATAAGGATATTTTGCGCCTCCATGAAAACTAGGTTTTTATTAACACTGCACAAAGTCGTCAAAATGTAGTTTCACTAAGTTTCTTGTTTATCATACCAACCGCATGGTTTCCAAAACCAAAAGTAGTAGAAGAGTTTTTCCAAATATCTCACGAGGTAGATAGGGAGTAGAGTTTACATTCTAGATTACGGTTCTAGTTGCGTACAAAAACAGAGGTAATTTGCTATATAACCACTATGTCTCTTTTAGTTCACCGATAATTTATTCTACTTTGGTTTGATTTTCTACCACATTAAAAATAGGAAAACTAGAATCATTAAAATCATGCAAGAAGGGTAAGATGACCATGCCTAGATTGAGTTGGCGAGTGACCGAAGAACAAAAAGTGTGTGGTTTGCGGTCGTTCCAAGCATTCCGTCAAACAGTTTAGCCTTGAGAATGCTTCCATTTTTGTACATGCTACAAATATGTTGGCAAAGTTGTTGAGTTGAGTTTTATATCAGTTGCTTGCATTATTTAAAAAAACCTCCAAGACCTTTCAACAGAACTCTTTGTGCATATCCAGGGATCAAACATTCCATGAGACTACATTTTGTTTGATGCATTCTGTCAAACAGTTTGCATGCCTCGAGCAAGTTTCCACGTTTTGCAAACATATCTATCGAGGCATTTGCAACTACAAAAACTGACAGAAATTCTCTATCCATTATGCTTTTATGGATGACCATATCGTGTTCCAAAGCTCCCTTTTTGGCACAGGCAAGGAGGATGTTGGCAAGGTTGTGGAGACGGCTTCTCACCTGGCATTTGCATTTGCTTGTAAATTTCTATGGCGTTTTTAAACAAATCCCTTCTTTGTAAATCCTGTAATCCTCTCATTTCATGAAACGACATTTTTTAGGTATTTTGTTGAACAGTTGGGTGCCTGTGTATGCTTCCACATTTTGCATACGTGTCTAACAATGCACTTGCAAAAACCATAACTGTCCAAATTCTGCTTTTTAGACTACACTTTGATGGACTTCCCAACACTGCTTTAAGCTCTAAATTTGATTATGATAGGGAGAATGCGTGGAGTTTGGCTTTATACATGTTACCGTGAGCTTGCTTGAAGTTTCCAAATTCTTTTCAGCAAATCCATTGCCTGTTTAACCTCCTAAAGCGCTTGATGGGGACCAAAAACTATTTGAAAGACTCTAAAATAGGCTCAAGCTGGGCGGCGCTGGTAAGGAAGTGGAGTTTGGTTTTGCGCCTGTCAAATGCATTTGATTTAAAGTTTCCAAAGCCTGGTCAACAAACCCAATTTGTGTGCTCCCTGCAATCCTCGCATTCCCCCTTCCCACAGTCCACGTTTATAATTTTTTTCTTTTGGCATTTTCGTTAATCAAAACTCGTGCCTTGCGCAGGGGGTAGTATCATCTTTTCTGTCAACCAATCCAAGTGCCCTGTCTAGGAGCTTGCAAGCAACAACAATGACAAAAATCCTTCTTCCATTTTGTTGGGTAGGTGTCCACATATGTTAGGAGCTCCAATTAAAGCACATGTTGGAAGCATAAAGGAGTAGAATTTGGCTACATACCCATCAAAAATTCCCAGGCAGAAACCAGCAAGCATCCCATTTTCTTACTTCACCATTTTTTTGTGATCATGCCAAGAAGTCAGTAACATTCTCTTACCAGAATAATCACTCAAAAAAATTCTCTCACGTATATTCAAACCTTGAATAAAGACATTCTCACATTAATCAAGAATCCATAAATTCTTTCTTGAAGGGAGGTTTGGCACAAGCTCCAAAAATTTGGAGATATTTTAGAACATTAAAGAATTATTTATTATTTAAATGAAAACTATTTTATTATGTTAATTTCATAATTAATATATTATTTTAAAATTTACTTTTCCCGGATGGTCGACAACTTAAGCCACTCATTTTATCACCAAGTTATCTTCTTCTTCTTTTTCAAATTACGGGGATAACCTTCATTGATATCCGTAAAATGATTAATTAGATCACATTACATTAAAACAACTATAAATATCAAATTTAAGACATCAAAAATGATCCCGAGTTGGATGAATCGCAAGAAGAACAACATCAGCACACAAGATGAAAATACGAAGACACACCATAGGTTTAAAAGGTTTAGTCCGCGCAAAGACAACTTTGAATTTATCCTTGTTATTTTATTATCTCAAATGTTTAATTAATTTAATTGCTACCATTATTTTACGATCACGGAAAGAGGTTGCGAATGTCCATCAAGCCCTCCACTAGGATGGAAGCAATAACACAACGAACGGGGGGCTCTTCATCCACGGAGGTGGTATTAACCCATGTCACACAAAGACTTGGCTCCTACCAGAAATAAAGCATCTCGAAGGATTGAATTTTAGAGTTTTCGCAATTATAGATGATTGTGCTCTTGACCTTAGGAAGGACGGCCACCAACGATAAAAGATCCATACAATTACTTTTATCTTTTAACAATATCTAATATTTCATATCTTGAAAATGTAGTACTATTTTCTTTACGCTCCATTTAATTGTTTCATTTTATAAATTCTTCATATCGTAAGCACGACGCTAAAACAACGAACTCACTCCTACCAAGGACCGACTCGAGCCCACGCAACTACAATCAAGAGGGTGATAATGGAAGGGGCATTACATCCCCCCTCCCCGTTACAAAAACATCGTCTACAATGCAACACACTCCAGACACTAAGAGGATAGAGTAAGCATAGAAAGTCGACGACGACAGTTTTCGATTAGCAAAATAAAAGCTATGTTGTTTAAAACGCAACCACCAACAAGTTTAAGAATATTTTAAAATTTTCTCATTTTCTTTATATTCTATGAAGATTGACATTACTCGTTATTTTATTACTCAACTTATCTTTTCCTTAAAACCTTTTCTTATTTTCAAAGATCATAAAACCTCTTAATCCAACAATTCAAATCCATAGTGGATTCAGATCCAAATTTTGATATTCGTTTCGAAGCACACTTGCATGTGTTTTCTCATAAGGGTATTCACCATTTATTAGTTGTGTCTATTGTCCAGTTTACGAAGTAGAGACGCACAAACACCCTCTAGAGAAATGAGGTAAAATAGAGAAACACGACATAAAAGACACCCCTAAACAGGAATAGTACCATTTTTTACCATGCCTACCATTTTTGTCTAAGAGAGTGTTTTAGGTGTCCAAAATCAAAAGATTGTTAGGATTTTAGATATAAGTAATCAACTCAAAATAACTACATATTTTATTGATAAAAAAGTATGCACTAAAAATATGTTGCACACAACATTGTATTATTTTTATTGATAAATGATGAATCCAAAAGTGCAACAATTGGGAAAAAGTACAAACAATAAACTATACAAAATATTATTGACAAGGAAAGAACCAAATTCAATTCTTCGTTATTCCATAAGAAATACATAAGAGCCTTAAAATTAATCCACTCAAAATATAATTAAAGAAGAAACAAATCCCAAATATAATTACAACAAAAAAGCTAACTAAAAGCAATCAAACTTTCTATTTTTAGTAGTTTCTATTTTTGGCAACGTTTGCAATCTCGGATGGGCCAAATAATAGTCTCTTATTATGTACATGTCTAAATAAAGCCTTGAGTGTATTGCAACTCAAGTTAATGCTCATCTACAAAAATGTTAAATCTTTTAAATCATGAAAATATGGAAAATAGAATTAAAATCCATTTTCCGGCCATTAGATGATTGATTTAGGCCTCAAAATATTATTGAAATGGACCTAACCAGCTAGAACTCAAAATAGAAACTTGCAAATTTTTTAGGTCTTCATATTTAAAAAAATGGGCTCAATCAATTTCTTGGATCAAAATTTATGCCCCCCACAAGATATGCTCCTACATTAGATAAGCTCAAATAAGATTATGGAACACGCTTAACATATGGTTCCCAACAGTCCCACAAAATAATTACAGGCTTAGACAATTACTAATACAATTAAATTAATTATTAACATTAATTTACTACCATAACACTCTAGTAACCAACTTATTCAAGGATGTGCCTCACTAGGATATGCATGCCCCATCAAAACTAATCAACTAGTAACAAGATATCATTTAGATCACATAACCCAATAAACCCCTTGATCCAATGAAGACCAATTTATAATCTAGAGACAATGAATGCTAAGTCATCCAATAACATTTTCCAAGACTTGAAAAATGAAACTCTCTACACTCAATACCGATCAACTTGTGTTGCTTACAAAATGTCTAATCTGATATGAATGATGAGCATCATCTTGGGCATATGCATTCACTCTAATCATTCATACCTATAGTAAATTATGAGCATCATCATAGGAATACTCAACCACGTCAATCTCTATCTTAATTATAATTATGTAACACATATACATCAATTCACAACAATAACCACTTTTCTTAATGTGCTATTGGCAATAGAGACCTATAAATTTTATGATCACTGACGACTAATCAAAAACCAATAAAGTGGCATCCCCATATTATACAAAAGATGGTGCTTCTATGTAACAAAAACACAAAATAACTTGGTTTTCTCCTCATCGATGATATTAAATACATCAAAACCAAAATTTAAATAGAAAACCATCAAATTCCTATCACCTATCAAAATTCCACTACGTCAAAACACAATCTTAGAGCTAGTAGCTAACTCAAGATGTGTAGGTATCTATTTCTAAAAATATATTGTTGGGTCCCTCTAAACCATGTAGGATTAAATAAATTAAGATTCTTTTTTACCAAACTATGATTCTCTAGATCAAAAGAATCTTCACCAATTTCAACAACATATTGTACTTTTGTCTTCTTTATATGTCTAGAGAATTTCTTTCTAGAAGGAAATTTAGGAGCATAATGTCCTATAGTACTACATTCATAACATCATGCCATTTTCTTGGATTTGGAAGATGACTTGAAAATAATAGTACTATATAACAAAGAATTATCAATTGTCCAATCAAAATGTCGAGAAGAATGTTTATGTTTATGTTTGGAGGAATGTGAAAAATGCTTATTCTTCACATGTTTCTTCTCTACTTTTTGTTTTCCTACTTTTGTCAAATAAACATCCTTCATAGGCCTAACACTTTTAATATTTTCGAATTGATGCTCGTGTTGAGTAAGAAATTCACAGATTGAATAAAATGTGTCTTTATCAAAATTTGATCACTGAGTTACACAATTTATAAGAATTTCATTTAAATTGAGCCCATTCAAAATAATAAATATTAGCATCAATTTTTTCACCCATAGTATTGTATTAATGTCTTACATATTTCATTCTAAAAGTGTTTTCAAAAACATCTTCATCATCTTTAAGTTTAGTGTTCAACAACTACATTAGTTGATCAATTTTCCTATATGTTAGTTATTTGTCATGTAAGTTCTCATGTGTTTTATGTTATTTCCAAGATTTAGCCCTAATACATTCTATGTGAATAAGAACTTTTGAAAAACAATAAGACTTTAATAGTGCAAGTACATTCTTATCTCATTTTTAAGTTCGACCAATTTTATAGCATTGGTAGGGTGTAGGTCGATTTTCAATCAATTTCGTAAGATCATTCAAAAACAAATGTTTCCATGTTCATGTTATATGAAGGGAAAAGATAGGCTCTTAGCTAGCTTCTCAAATATAGGGATCAAATCTATATCAAGAAAGATGATGTAGATATCAAATATTCTCAAGGAGAGCTAGTGTCGTAATTCTAGAGTAGTGTGAAATGTAACGACCCATAATTTCACACCCAAACAACACAGTAAAATATAGGATAACTTTTTTTTTTTTTACACAAACACGACACGACATGCCACCACCGAGGTCACAACTAACTCCGTGGATAACTCAATACAAGGATGACCACAAGGGTAGAACGGAAATGTTCACACCCACCAAGGATGGTTTACTTTTCTATTTGACAAAACAACATAAGAAGCCACCACTTAACACACCTACAGATAGGGCAAGCCACAATGAGGAAATTATTGATGGTTATATATTTTTATGTAACCTCTTTCGATCCTTAACTACAGTTTGTTAAGACTCTAGATATGATTTGTACAATGCTTCTTACAATGCTAAGTTTTCTCTGGCTTATTAAATCTTATCCTCTTCTAACAACTAACAGTTCATTTCACCTTAGGGTTATTTTACAAATTTCACCATAAAATGAATAATGTTCACTAGAGGAGCTAGGGTTATCATGTTATATAATTCTTACTCACAATGATAGTCTCGCCTATGATTACTTCAGGAATCTCTTGTTCACAAGTAAGTCATCTCTACATTAATTTATCTGAATATATATAAATTTAGCTAACTTCTATAAGGGTAAACCACTCCATTTAATTTTACTTATATCACATCATTACAAGGTGTCGGAGAGTTTTGACTGAACACTTTATTCTCAAAATCAAGGTTTTACAATACTTATGCCAATGTAATGATTGAATATCATTTCTCACCAAGGTAAGTTACTAGTCTAACAACAAAAGGGAAAGAACACTTCACCACGTAGTTTTTCCGAACATACCAAGACAAGAGATCTTCTAAACTCCTTGCAAGCAAAGTTACAAAATTTACAACACATTGGACATTTTTACAAGGAACTTCATAAATTGTGCAGATGAAACTTTTACACTCTTTTCCTCTAGTCTACTTGCATGATCCATCTGCACAAATATTAACTAGATTCAGTTCACTAGAACTGAGCATGTTAAGACTACCCATTGCAACAGTAAGCTAACATTTTATAATATTATGAAAGTAAAATTCTAAACTCAAGAATGGATCAAATCACAAACCACTAATCAATATGTTTCACAAGATGAAGAGATTTATACCAGCCAACAAGGAGGAATCCCAATATTCAAGTGAGAGAGATATTCCAAAGATAATCAAGGTAAGACCTTATTGGTGAAAACAACAAAGCTAAGAGTATTGAGATTTCAGTCATGTAATCCTATGGATTACGTGATTGAAATCTAACACCCAAACATCATTCTATTACTATTAACCAAAAAGATAATGATCAGTCAAATTTCTTAACATATTCAAATATCATTCTATTATTATCAACCAAAAAGATAAATAGAATGAACCCATAAAGCATGGGATTTTTTATTTTTTATTTTTCAATCTCCATATTTCCCTTTACTTAATATTTATTTATTTATTTATTTTTTTGAAAAAGAATCCCTTTAAGACAACCTGCACGAGAGACTATTAAGCATATGAGAATGCTAATATTAAGACATAATCAATAAATGATTTACCTAGAAACTTCTTGAATTTCAAAAGGATTAGCTAGCGGTTCGGTGTACTTATCCAATTTTCTATAGAATATAGAAAATGTAACAGTCAAAGATGCATGCAGATTACTCTCATTCAAAAATTGCTTGGTAACAAGACTGCATTCACACACATCCTTGTTTTAGGAAGAATATAGACCCCAACCATACATGAACACAAATCAGTCAAAGATTAAAGTTAACTTCACTTGACTGACTAAACCAATATACATATAATACTCACAACACAATATCTAAATCTGAAGATTCAATATACCAAGTAATTCTCACCGAACCTAATTATTTTTCTTCAAGAAGTTAAATAAATTAGATTCTATCCAACTAAAATACATTCAACAACTATAGTTTGGATTATACAAGCAAGGATCAAGAAAAAGTCTTTTCACCAAAGGTTGTTATTATCTTACATCACATAATCAGTAATAAACCCGTAATCCACCACTCGTATGATCATTGTAAGAGTTAAGGACTTAGCTCACTAAAATATATGACTGAGTCTATTCCTACCTTTTCCATTTTCATACCAGTCTAACCCAAATCGAAGAAAGGTAACCATTCTACTTTCATACATGCCTTAGTCAACATTTACTCAGAAAATCCCTACCTGAATTATTGAAGGTTTGCTAAGCTACATAATGGATTTAATAGAAACCCATTTCATTCGATACTTGAATTTAAACAAGCAAGGGCTAGTCTGTTGAAAATATAAGTGAATCGACACAAGATCCTCTACAGTGACCCAACTCAAGTCACCAATCCCAAGGTTTACAGTCAACGAAGGAGGGATACAAAGCAAAATACTCTTCCTACGAACTAAGCCTTCTCCTCCATCTCTAATTCAACATATGAATAGCTTGGGCATACCCATCTATTTCACGACTGTCTACTCAACCTATTCTCATAGTCGCTCCAAAGAAAACATCTGCTACTACAGAGTTCGATTGAACTCTTTTATCTTATGATCAGTGACTCACGTCACAGGATCTGTATTAAGCAGTCAATATTCCATTCACGTAGGCCTCTAAGAAAAACATCATGCTCACTATGCGAGGTCTACACACAGATTCAGCCCAAGAAATGCTTTTACCAAGACAAAAACAAACATTTAGCTTGAATTTGGTCATGAGTCAACAAATCTACAAATATCCACTAATGTTATTCATGGCTCAAGTTTATATCTGCTACTATTGGTTTAAAAATCGAACTCAACGGCCATTGTTCACTATTGTCTCTAAACGTCACCCGAATTTGAAGAATTAAGCTGGAACACACCCAGGTTAAAGATCTAACACCCACAGTATAAAACTTTAACAATTATTTTGCTATCACATAGTAGTTACTCTTTTATTTTGAAATGAAAAAGCGAGGCAGAAAGGAATGTATACATGCTATCACAGTTGCTATCAGGGTATGATAAACAAACAAATCCCAGTAGTCATTCCTTTCCTTCAATCTGGGTCGATTCACAAGGAAAAAAGTAGAATCCCATTCTATATGCCATAACAGAAAAAAGATAGCAGAACATTCATTTCATGACATAATAAAAGGGTAGCAGAAGATTGCAAGGGGCAGGTTTAACATGCCTGGTTTAAAACGCCATCTCAATAGAGAATCTTTGAAATAAATTTCATCAGGTCTCCTGGTAACGCCCTTACTGTCACTTAATCGATTTTGATAAAAATATCTTGAAGGAGAATCCCGAATTTGAGGATGCATTCGATACTGAACAGACAACAACATAGTTGGACAACCTGCTTGTTGGAAGCGCTCAAAGAGGCTTCTACTATACTGCAACATGCATGCTGCCTGGCTAAAAACTGTTGCAGTCTGTTGCTGTGGATCCCCGACAAGAACACACCTCGCAGCACCCAATGAAAGTGGAGGTAACACACCTACTGCACTAGCTTGTAGCTTCATCTATAACCACCATAACAAACCCACGTGGCCAGCAGGGAAGAGTTCCAACAGTCCTGCACACTCAGCAATCTTCCCACCCCATCTTCCAAACGTCCATCTAGCATTCGGCGAGAGCAGGATTCAATGCGGCCAGGGAAGGTGAAGAAAAACAAAGGAAAAAGGGGCAGGTGCGCAGCAAGAGAAAGACACACTGTTCTCACGTTTTCCACCACTCCTCACGCAGAACACCCCAAGAAAACACGGCCAGAAAAACATGCGGCTGTCCCAAAACACTAGGGACTGCGCCCAACCAGAGCTTACACACCAATAGAAACAAAACTCAACAAAAACTTCCCTCCTCCAATCTCACGCGGCCAGCAACAATGCAGTGCAGGTAAAAGACAAAAATAAAAACATGGAAGATATAATAATGAATTCCATTTGCAGGGTAAGCGGCCAGTATGGAGGGAAAAGGCGCCCCAATCCAGCAAAGGTCAATTTCATCATCAATTTTACAGCCGACTAGGGCAGAAAACAGGCGGCCCAATAATAATCTCCCACTTCTCACCAACTTGTCAGGCATTAACAACAAGGAGGGAAACAAAAGAAAGGACAAGGACCAAAATTTTCTCCACGCCAAGCAAAGCATTATTACATATCCACAAAATGAAATAAATCTAATTAATCACAATTTCATTTTTTTAAAAATTCCGTTAGGTCGACAAACTGACGGCAGTAAACAACTGCGAAGTATAACTGATATCCATTCTTTTATTATGTTTTAAAATGTTGCGACACCTGACGGGGTTCGAAAAGTCGTTTAGGACCTAACACGATAGTGACAGCGAATACAAATAATAAAAATAATAATAATAATTTAATCGAGGGGTCGAGCACGAGAGTGATCAAAACTACGGCAAAATAACTTGCAGGTAATTAAACAACAATCAACAGGAGGTTTGATATAGCAAGAACAACGTTTTCTTTTAATAGAATACTCGCGAGGGACGCTGCGGGCCAGCAACCAAAACATCGACACCGACGCAAGCAGGCAAGCTCAACAAGACGACGACACCAACGTTTCAAATGGAACACAACGGCGTTCAGCCCTTAGAAGCACGGTCGCCACAGAATAACAGAGCAATGATGAATGGGGGCATTACAATAACCCTAAGATAGTTATAGGTTTCCAAGGCCTATATCTAAGATAAAGATAGGTATCCTAATAGAATTTAGAATAGAGAGTGCTCAAGGGATGGATAAAGCCAGGGGTGTAATATAGTAAGACAATATAATAGATCAAAGCAAACATACATATACTCTAGTATATAGCAATGAATGACCAATCTACACCTTACAAGTACAAGATAAAATAATAATAAGGGTTATAAATACTTACTTACGATGTATGTGTGGTCAATGATGCATAATCCTCCCCAAAGACAACAACAATGAGAGAGAATCATTGTGGGTGGAGAAAGGGAAATCTCAACAAGAAGACCTCCAGTCTTAACTCACTATGGTAACCCAAATGCAAAAGAGTAAGCTCCAAATCCTCAAGTCCAACAAGTAGGTGTGAAATAATGTGAAAATTTTCGAGAAATATCAAGAAGTGCCTTTATGAATGATCAGTTGATGGTGCTCCAAATGAAAAAAGATGAGGAGTATTTATACCCAATGTCATTGCCTTTAGGTGATGACATCAGCCAAAGGGAAAATAAAACCTAACACCATCGCCCATGGGTGATGGTGTCGACCTTTAGCGAACATAAGACTATGATAGGGGGAAACAATGTGAAGTGGAGGCTAGGAGATAAATGGAGGAAATGAAGAAGGTCCAATATGACTAAAAGTAGGGATAATGATGTGTAATAAGTGTGAACAAGTGGACATAATGAGACAAGTAAACATAATGGGTATAATGAGTGAACAAATGGAAGAAACAAGGAAAGGGTAAGAAAACTATGACATAATAGTGACATCTCTCAAATTCTATGGTCTAGCGCACATGACCAAGTCAAATCACACCCCAATCCGAGTAGGCACCTCGAGGCACCCACTCAGGAGGCTAATAAATCGATAGCCCCCCATAAGAGAAACAGTTAACATGTGTAAAAAATAAGGTATATACATATGCCCCAACGAAAGATTAAAACATGTCACAATAGTGAAACATGAGATGTTTTACGAAAAAATATATATGCAATACCTGAAATTTAAAGTAAATGTCGAAATTGAAGTAATAATGTAATTGTTGTAAATAATAATGAAATCCACCAAATGAAATAGCATACCTTGTACTTACCTATCGATGTTACTCCAATTGCCTATGGTGGGCGCAATGGATGCATGTAACCACAAATAAGCAAGACTAAAAGAAACACTAGAAGATAATCAGTATAATAAAAGATAAATCACCTAGCTAAGTGGTCATAGGGAAGATGTAACTGAGTGTCATAATGACAAAATATGCGGATTTTTGTGAAGATTTGGGAGAGGTGCGTTCAATATATCACAAAGATTATCTTGTCACCACGATCACAGTGCAATTAATGGAATGTTTTTAGGGTTTTCATCTAAAATATATGAAGGTTTGAAGATGAGGAGAGATCACAGTTAAATTAGGTATAAGAATTGCACTAAATAGTAAAGGGAGGAATTCATTTTTCACTTTGTTAATTGATATTCGGAGAAACTAAGCTCTAAATTATCCAATTAGAGTGATGTTAGTGATGGTGGTGAGAGTCATAGGTGGAAAATGAGGTGGTCGAGAAGGAGCACACGATGGTGTGAATCTCATGGTAGATTTATTTTTAAATTAGGAAAGGGTAGTTAGGAGTAACATAAAAAAAATGTAGGATCGAGAAAACTTTTCTTTCAAATTTTTCCCCAAAGATAGTCAATAGTTAGATCGTTTTGAGTTTTAGCTCAGTTTGGGAGTATTTTAAATTTGAAATTGGTTAGAGTAGGTTATTGGATTTTGTAATGCCCCGTTCTCCAACGACCATGTCGCTAAGCATTTAACATCGTGGTGCTCCTGTTGATCTCTCGTTGGCTTCGCCCTTGTCACAAAAATGACTGGAATTCTCCCACTCCATCTTGTCTTCTCGCGTAGTGTCGATGTTTACTGTGGGTGTCCCCGCCTCATCCATTTCGTTTTCCTCCTATTAAAGGAAAACTATGCGCTCGATTTATCGAGCTCGCAAGTTGGCTCTTGTTAGTACGATTAATAAGTATTAATAAGTGGTAATAATAATAATAATAATAATATTTTTATTTATCGATCGACGTTATCCTCGCTTTCTGATCGTCGATTTGTCACCAACCTTGTTGTTAATTTTTGATAAGCAATTTTATTGTTTTAGTTTGGTCGCCTCACGGATCGAGCCTCGATTCGTGCAAGGGAAGCTAGTTCTTGGGTGGTGTCATCGTCAAGGACGTAATGTCTTGTTTAAGGTTCAAGTTTTTATCCTTGGCTGTCTAGGCGCCCTGGTATGCTTTGTAAATGTTTGGGTAAATGCCTTCAACCGCTTTCTCTTCTTTTCCCCTTGTGATAAAATTGGTCCATGTATGCCAAGTTAGATAATTATCAAGTTAGTGGTGAATTTGACCACCAACCTGCCACGCTGCTCCCGCCATAACCCAACTCCCCTCCTTGCTCTTCGCTTCACTTTTCGGTTCTCAGAGATACCGTGTACAGCATGTTTATAAAATGGATGTCTTTTAAAAGGGGTATTGTGGATCCATTATTTATTCCTTGTTTCTATCGCGTTAAGTGCCTTTGGAGGTGTTAATACCGAATTAGGAAAGGGCTTCTTTCATTCTGACCTAAAACTATACATGGTTATTTACGCTTAAGGCGTTATATAATACTATTCGTATGCTTTTATTTATTTCAGATCAGATCTAACTACCGGATGTCTTGAAGCAAAGCGATTACATAAAATAATGCAGAGAAATGAGGATGAAGCTTTATTCTGCCCGACATTTAAACTAATTAAATATGGTTTAGGTTCGTGGAATCTTAAAAGGCGTGCTCGTATGGGAAGGAATATTGGATCTGTGTATCACATAGATCTCTCTCCAAAACAGACGTTTTTTTTTGGTAAACCGTGTTGTTTATTATTGTCCAACCTGGCGTATGATTTGGAAGGATTTCACTTTAGTTTTGAAAATGGCCGCATGAGGAAGTAACTGCCTGCCATTTCTGCGCCTTACTGGACGGGGAAAAACGTGTTGGACCTTCCCTGGGATCTAAGGAAGCGTGAGTGAAATCTTATTGGGTTTTTACCTGTGTTTTGTCTTCATGAGCTGTTATGGCTTGCTAGCCACGCCTTTTCTTTGGGGATCTGCATGCTCAGCGGTTTTTGGGGTCGCGCGCCCAAGGGGAAGCTCACATTTGTGAGTTTATTGCAAGTTTCCTTTGCTGTGTGGTTGTTTACTGGTGCGCAGATCCTGGGCGCGTCTTTTTTTTGTCTTCCCTGGCCGCAATGAAGCCTCATCACGCCTTATGCTGGTGCGCAGATCCTGGACGCCTTCCTTTTTCCTGCCCTGGCCGCGTGGGTGAGCGTGGAAGGAGTTTTCTTTGTGTGGACTGTGGTTGTGCGTGGGATCTTCCAAGCAGTGCGCTGTGCAGGTTAGAAACCCCCTCCATTGCTGCTGCTCCTGACCTGTTCCAGCGTGGAGGAGAGTGGAGGATGGGCGTTTTGAAAATGGAGAAAAAGGGGACGTGGGGCAGGTCGCCTGTTGGAAACTCGTGGCTCTTCCTGGGGTTTATCTACACTGCAACTTCTTTTGCCTATGCGACTCCAACACCTTATCTCATCGCCCTAGGTTTACACGACTGAAACCCTTCTGCTCGCTCAAGGAAACACGGACACTGAAACAAACCGTGCACAAAATTAGCAGCGTCCATCCAAGGTTACAGACTGCGAAACCCCCTTCTTGTGTGGACACTTGTAGCAACGATGGAGACCCCAGTCCAACAAGTGGAGGAGATTACCATGCCGAGGAAGCTTCAAGTAACGGTGCAGTCGTTGAAGTTGAAGTTGAAATGGATGGCGAAGTCGAAGGGCACGTTGGGATTGGCGGAGACGCGGCATTGAAGGGCACCCTGTTGAAGCTGGAGAAAACAGGCAAGATAACTCTACACTCTTCTACTGTTGCTATATTTATTTTATCGTGAAACCGAACCACCTTTTTCCTTGTATAAATTTGTCAATTGGACGTCTTACTAGGAGATCTCTCCTTTCTGCTTGTTCTATTTCTTGTTTTCACCTTTATCGCTATCAGTGTGTTAGTGAGAAACATGTATGTACCGTCGTCTCTGGGTGTTATGTTTTCTTGCTTGATTGTTCGACCTTCATCCTTTCGTTTTACGTATATCTTCTTCTCTACGATTGAGTTTTATATTATTATGTTGTTACCAGTATTCTGTTGTTACCTTCGATAATCTTCTTGACATCAGAAAGACAGATTGTAGAATTGGAGTGATCACCGCTTGGGCTATCCGGGTTGGGTCGTCGGTATTAAAACATTTAAAATGAAAGGTTTGCATGCAATTACGCATCAAATCTCGCGTGCTTAGACTCCCATATTATCTTTCAACTTGTTCCTAGGCATTTAAGGCCATCCTCAGAAGTACCTTAACCACCCCTATCCACTGGAACCATAATTAGCTTTTCGGATCTGCTAAGCTCGAGGTTTCTATCGTGTGAATCCAGTACCTCGTTCACACTAGGATAGTTATGGTCTAATCCCTCTC